>CM050907.1:4087500-6740000 GCA_027726005.1 Juncus effusus
CACATTATGTGGATAAAAATATTTCATATTATTAATGAACTCAGTACATAAATTAATATAATATGATTCTCAATAGCTTAAAAAATATTTTGATGTAGCGGTTTTACGAAATTGAGAATATAGCACGAAATATTAATCTAATTATATACTAAAATGAAAATATTCGTAGCGTAGTGCGAATATTATCCTAGTAAAAATTAATTTGACAAACTTTTGACTCATTAATCTGTTGCACTTAATTAAATGGTTGTAGGACATTAATTGTAGTGAATAATTTTCTTTTTCCTTAACAACAAATTTTGAAACTCACAAGATTGCTCCTAGTAACTTATAATTGTACAATTTATTACACGAAATATATTAGGGAAATCTGAAAATGCGACTGGCTTGAACATCCACAAAACGCGACCATATACTATTTTTTTCGCTCTTCAATATAACTTTTTTTTCATTATTTTACGTATACACTATTTATTGCCTCTAAAAACAAATGAATCTTATACGCTGTTTGTTTAATTTTATATACTCTTTATTGTCTATATAATATTTTTTGGCGTCGTACTGCACGACGGAAAAGACAGTTGTGCAGCATCATGTCCCAATAAATTATTGGGAATGACTATTCCCGCGCGCTGAGAAGCCATCACGTGTACAATAATGGAGAGATCAATCATAACAAATCCAAGCTCCCATTTTTCAATAATAGAACGATATGAACTTCTCACCACCAGCTGAACATGTGTCCCATTGTGGGGTTTTCTGTGCCAAATGTTATACTTACAAGTATATATCGGGTCCTTATCAAATAAAAATAATACTCAATATATAATTTCCTACATAATAAGTTGTTTTTCTGCTTTACTATGGCATCAAATTCATATATAATAAACAGTACCCTTCAATTTTAATATTATAACCATACATGCCATTGGGTATTGTGCATTAAGAGTGATATTGTTGTTATTTATGATAAGGTATTTTCTGGATCAATTATATAAGAGTTTTGTTATGTACACCTAAATTGTTCCCAATTAAATAAGAAATTTGTTATGTAAACCAAATTGTGCCTCAAATAAATATTGATTAATTTGTTTTTGAAAATAATTTCAAATTATCTCTCCAAAAATTTTAATATCAAATTTTTTTTATTTAAAAAACTTTAATATCAATTTTTTATTATTTAGATGTATCCATTTTATCCTCAATTTACCAAATTGTACCTCACAAAGGTATTGATTAATTATTTTTTTCAAAATAATTTTAAATTATCCCTCCAAAAATTTAATATCAACTTTTTTTTATTTATAGTTATCAATTTTGTCCTTAGTGCAAAAATATATCCCCGAAGCGAATGAGGGTTGCATCTAGTTTGCTACGAGCTCTAGAACTTCCTATCACACACTGCCTAAATTCGGAGCTCCAACTGGCTCTCCTAAATTCCATCTTTTGGAACACCCAATAATTGCCATCAATTTCTCGTGAGATATTGTTTCGGAGCTCCCTAAACCCTAAAACCTAAAACCCAAAATCCTAAATCCTAATCCTAAAACCCTAAACCCCAAATCACGAGATAGAAAAAATATCATGAGATTACAAAAATGGGAGCACAGGAGTTAATTATGGGGACCGGCTGAAAATTTGAATAAAAATAATAGGGAAACATTACGAGTTAATAAAAAAAAAATTGCAATGATTAAACCGACTCTTAATTTGAGCTCCTAGAATATTCGATGCAAATAGGAACCACATAGGGGAGAATTTCATATTTACCCTTCCAAAAATTCAAAATATCGTATTTGTCCTTCCAAAATTTAAAATATCATATTGACGCATTTAAAAATCCAAAATATCATATTTACCCTTCCAAAACTTATAAAATATAAAAAATGCCAAATTACTAATTCCATCCAATTTTTCCATTAAATTTAACTGTTCTCATTTCAAATTACTATTTTACCCCTCCATCTATCTCACTTCATTTTTCTTAAACAAATGTTTTATCTTTTTATTTATTACATAATAATATATGATTATTGTAAGGATTACAAATATAACTAATTCCCTAAAAAGTTTTTATAACAATTAAATGTCATATTGGTTACAACACAAAGTAAAAATAAATAAATAAAATATAACCATAGCCTTCAAAGTCTAAGAGAAAGTTTTTAGTGAACTAGGTCAATTTTTAATCCTTATAATAATCATAAATTATCAAATAATAAATAAAAAATAATATTTTTTTTTGAGGGAAATGATGTGAGAGAGGAGGGGGTAAAAATAGTAATTTGAAATGAGAACAGTTAGATTTAATGGAAAAATTGGATGTAATTTATAATTTGGGTATTTTTGAAATTTTATAAGTTTTTGAACGGTAAATATGATATTTTGGATTTTTAGAAGGGTAAAGATGATATTTTAAATTTGGAAGGGTAAATATGATATTTTAGGTTTTTGGAAGGGTAAATATGAATTTCCCCATATAAGGGGAAGATCAAAATCATTTTCCAAAATCATTATTTATTTCAATAAAAGCTTTTTTTTTGGAAGTTCAGAATTTAGGGTAGGATCAACGGATCCTACTGAAAACATTAAGCACCATACAAGGCGCTCACTTCTCTGCAATAGTTTGGTATTAGTATTATAGAATTTTTAACCCTTTGACACGTTACAACTGATTTGTATCCTTCAGATCTTCTGTGCTGTATAAATCCGTAGTTAAATATATACTTTGAACTTTACATCCGTAGAAGATTTTTATTCACGCCATAATCAGCTACTTGATGACGTATGGAATTATTATTTCTTTAATCCGTTACATTTAGAAAATGTGCAATTTATGAACATTTTCTATCTCGCAGTGTAATATTCACCTGGAAAACTCTGTTCTCTCGTATTTCATAAATCCATCCTTTATATATCTTTATGGGCTCATTCGGCAACACACGGAATAGAAGAATAGCGGAATTGAGAATATACGACTAATCCACTTTATTCCATATACGTTCGGCAAGCTAGTTATACGAAGAATTTAATTTAAAATTATAGAAAATTACTTATGACCAAAATACCCTTGTTCTACAATTTGAGTTTATACAAATCATATTAAATAAAAAGTTTACTCAAATTATATAAAAATGAAATCAATTAATTAAAATAAAGTAGCATGAAAGTAAAAAAATATTCAATGAAAGTACAAAAATAGAAGATAAATAGAAGCACAATTCAAATAAGTCTTCATTTAACTAATTCCTAAACGCTCTACGATTGTTGTTATGACCTTGCATATCTTCCCATAACGTATTTTTAATATCCGTTCGAAGTAACTCCCCAACATGTAAGTCTGCCGCATCAATTTCTTTGCCAAACTCATTACCTTCTTTACCATCATCTAATTCACCATCTATATCTCCCTCCCATATCAAAATATATATCACCTTCACCTTGAATTTCATTTTGCCGTTTTATAAAATTATGCAAAATACAACACGCTAAGACAATTGAGCATTGTTTTTTTATATTTGTATGGGTGCATTATTCGAAGAATCTTGAATCGATTTTTCGACACACAAAATGTTCGTTCAACAACATTTCGTAATTGGGCGTGACGATGGTTAAACAAATCCTCTGAGGATTGGTAGCGGTTGGAACGTGAAACTTGTTGAAATTGAGCCAAATGATACATGTGGCCACGATATGGGCAAAGGAAATGACCCGTGTTAGCGTATCCTGCATCCGCAAGATAATATCTGCCTTGAGGGACACTAAAACTTCCACTCTCACATGTCGCACGCAAAACCCTCATATCAGCAGCCGACCCCTCCCAACCAACCGAAACAAAAACAAATTTCATATAAAAATCAACCGCAACCATAACATTTTGTGATACAAAACCCTTCCTGTTAATATGAACCATCTTTCTTTCTTTTTTTACAATGGCCGGTACATGCATACCATCAATTACACCCAAGCATCCTGTGAAAATATTTATAAATATTATTTATACATGACATCACAACAAAAAAAGTAAATTGAATAAAATAACATATCTTAAATATCATGTTCTCTAAAAAATTGAGTAATTATATATCTTGAATCGGGAAAAGTTTGTCCCATCAGCAACAAACGCATGCCTTGGTGCATCTGCACCAGGCAATTTAACATAGTCACCTCTCATTTCAAGTACACTTCACAAAACGTCACTAAATACTTTATGAACGGTATCAGTGGAACGTTTGAAATTAGTCCTAATGGTACGCATATTTGATGCATAACCAAGAATATGTAAGAAAATCCCAACTTGTTCCTCTATCGTGACTTTTTCAGTATTGACAATCCCTTTCGCCATAATTTCTTCACATAAAACTTGAAACTTAGTTTTATTCATCCGAAAATAATTGTAAGGCTTTGAGGGGTTATCATTTAAAATACTCATGACATATTCATAGCCTGAATAGAGCCGATTTTCTTCATATTCTTCATGTGCGGTCGGAGGAGTAGAGTTAATATCTTTTAATACATCATTTGTAAAAAATCATGACTCATCATCATCGTTATCATCATCATTAAATGCCTCTTTGATTGTTTCAATTGTCAATTCGTCCATATTGCCTACAAAATAATATATATTAAATTAAGTATTTAAATAATTAACCATTCTTTTATATTTACATAATAACAGGAATATGTATGGTTAAATAATCCAATCAATCCAATATTAGAAAACCAAAAACATACTATCAACATATAGACATTTAATCTCTCAACATATAAAAGCAAAAAAAAGACATTATATCATTAGAAATTTACTCATATTCTTTTGTTTGAGTACATGAATTCATGACCTTTTATTCAATTGAACTTTATAATCGAAAAAACAAACGAAAATAAACAAAATAACTACAAAACCAAAATCGCAACCACAACAAACCCTCATAAATGGTGTCTATCTCCAAAAAACTCTAAAAAATCCACAAAAAATGTACAACCCAACTCTAATTTGCACACCAATTTCACGAATTACTAAAATCAGGGGGGGAGGGGGGGATAACAGTTCCATTACGATTATGTTTTAGGGTTTTGCCCGCGCGAAAACGACGAAGAATGTAGTCCACATGCCCTCTCAACATGTCATTTTTAACATTCATAAAATATGATCGTATCCAATCATTTTCCAAAATTGTTAACATTTCATAATAATCACTTTGAAATGAGAGTTGTAGAGGATCAAGTGCAAAGTCTAATCGATCCATTAGCTCTTTTTCATCAACTCCAAACTTGGGGGTTTCTTTAAATTGTCCACAAGCCTCTCAAGTGTTTCATTTCTTGACCGTTGTTGGTTGAGAAATTTATGAGCAATCTCAACTTTTTGGGCTTTCAAGTTATTTCTCCTGATTCGCAAAGACTCGGTACGTGTCCTATCACCTTTTTTGCGTTTCTCCGCAATAAAACCAGTGTATACTGGTTCCGTCCCATTGCGTACCGGTTCTGTCCCGTGGCGTACCGGTTCCGTCCCGTTACGTACCGGTTCCGCTCCGTTGCGTATCTGTTCCGTCCCGTTGCGTACTGACTCTTTCTCGTTGGAAATTGGGCTCATGGGATTCCCTGCGTGCGGAGTTTGACTCGTACCATTTTCGGTACCAAGCATATCTTTACATATTAAACAATCAGCTCAAAATTAACATATTAAACAATCTCTTTACAAGTACATAATCATCTACAAGAGCATTTTAGAAAAGCAACAGGAAAATAGATGATTCTTTGAAAAAAATTATACAAATCATGCAAAAAAAAAAATACCTGACATTGTTGAGCAAATGTGAGAACATAATTTTATTCAGAGGCTCTTGTATCAGAAGATAAAATGGTTGTTGGTTTATGCATCCATATCTGTTTTCAAAAAGAGGACAAAATGAATAAAAAGATAAAAGAGGGAGATTCAACTTTACATACCGTAATTATGGAAAAGACTGAGGGTAAAAGATGAAAAAAAGAAAAAAGACAGATAAAAGAGGCAGGGTAAAGATTAAAGCTGATAGTATCAGACGAATTTAAAATAGGTTACGTTTTTTTTTATCATGAAAATACATCAAAAAATTCTGAAAAAAGAAAATGAATATTGGCAGAAATTTGGATTAATTAGCAACAATTAATCCAGATGAGAAATCGAATCAAAAGATAAGATTGGAATTGCATCAATGTCTATCGAATTAACTATTTTTCTTTGTTCAGAACAATACAGCTATGTTTTATCAATGCAGATTGAAAACTTCAAAAAAAAAACCAATGCAGATTGAAATAAATTGTTTTCAAGATCCTAGATGTGAATACAAAGATAAATCCGATTATACATAAATTATCAATTGGAAATGAAGAAAACCCTAGAGATTGGGATGTCTATTGAAAGAAAAAATTGAGTATAATTAGAAAGAACATTTGGATCGATGATTTACCAACCCGGTCAGCAGAAATCAGTAGGAGAAATCATCTCATTTTCTTTTTTGCATTTGGGAGAAGAAGAAACGGTGAAGGTGAGAGAGATTTAAATGGGTTTGCCACGTAGGATAGATGGAATAAGGAGGGTTATTTTTGTCTCAAATTAGAACTATTTTTTGGAATAGAACAATTCAATCTCAACCATGGAATAAAAAATTTCACTATTCCACATTTCTAATCTAACATATTCCATTGCCGTTCGGATGAAATAAGTTGGAATAGTCTGTTTATTCCTCTATTCCGTGTAATTATGGTGCTACTCAACATGCACTATATGAATAGTAAAATTTTAATCGGAATAATCAGATAGCACGCAATAAGTATATATTTTTATCTACAAAAATAAAAATTTAATTTCTCGAATTATTTTCTAAATTCATATTCATCAAAACAGATCTTACAATAGACAAAAAAGTACGACTTTTTACCGAAAAAGAGCTCTTTAGAAATTATAACTTCTACAAGAGTATCCTAAAAAAGATGATTAAATCTTTTAATAAGATTTAGTATTAAATATGGGACCTGACCAGACTTATTTTTTCTCTGCTCCATAAAACTCAGCCTGACTAGGTTTAAGCTTGCGCCTCAATTCATCTTTTTCCTCTAATGGCGATCTGTAAGGTTTCGATCTGTTCGTTCTTTCTACTCTTCCTCACTCTCACTGCTCCGGCGGTGAGGGTGGAAGCCGGAGGAGACGCTGGCGCTGAGGAATCGGCGGTGCTGACGCTCGATGCGTCCAATTTCTCTGAAGTGATAGAGAAACACCCCTTCATCGTTGTAGAGTTCTACGCCCCTTGGTAATTTTACAGATCTATCATTAAATGCTGATTTTTCTGAGGTTGCTTTCTTATAATTTTGGATCGAGTGATCGAGAGAAATATTTTGATTTCTGTGGGGTTTTTACATTTCAACTTTAGTGAATTGTGAAATTTAGATAGGCTTGTTCGTTTGCTTCGGCGAATTCGTAACATTACTCAATGCAATTCTAGATAAAATTGTTAATTTTGTCGAAAACAGAATCAGATCTCCGATCTGCTCCAAAATTACTCTCTAAGCAAACCAGATCTAAATTTATTTTGCAAATTTTGAAAGAAAAGGCACATCTGAAGTAATTCTGCTTACATTAAACTTAAATTAATGAAAGTTTTAGCTGTAAATCAAATAATTATTCTAGTTAAACATTAAAGCGTTCTTTGGGTTTTCAAAATCCAAATCACCTCTGAACTTACATAATATCTGAACATAATATGTAGATTTTTCTCAAATTTTACCATTTTTGAAATTTTAAAGTCTTTTCCTCAAGTTATTTTTACGTCTAAATTCGAACCATGTTCAATCAAATTTTCTTACATGCAGGTGTGGACACTGCCAGAAACTTGCTCCTGAGGTAAAATTCCTTCCATACCCAAAAATTATGCATTTTTCAATAAAGCTTAAAGTATAAACTACTAATTTTATATCTGCTAAATTTCCTCAAATTCTTAATTCCAGTATGAGAAGGCTGCATCCAGTCTAAGCAGTCACGATCCCCCAATCGTTCTTGCGAAAATCGACGCAAACGAGGAGCAGAATCGTGAACTTGCGACCAAGTACGACGTGAAAGGCTTCCCCACAATCAAAATAATGAAAAACAAAGGAACCGTTGTGCAAGAATACAAGGGCCCAAGAGAAGCAGAAGGAATCGTTGACTATTTAAAGAAGCAGGTGGGCCCTGCTTCAGCTGAGATTAAGATTGGAGAAGAGGCGACTGATAGAATTGGCGAAAAGAATGTGTTTATTGTAAGTTGTTAAAAATATTCGTATGGCTTTTCGTGATTTTAAATTCCTTTTTTTTAATTTGTTATTGACTAGTTAATTATTTTTTAATTTTGAATATTAGGTTGGTGTTTTTCCGAAGTTTGAGGGAAGTGAGTATGACAGTTTCTTGGCTGTGGCGGATAAATTGAGGTCAGATTATGGTTTTGCCCATACTCTTGATGCTGAGATCCTGCCACGTGGCGACTCCTCAGTGGTTGGGCCTGTTGTTAGGCTTTTCAAACCCTTTGATGAGCTTGTTGTTGATTCTAAGGTAAATTGTAAATTCAATATTCCTATAATCTGTTTTCTCTCACTATATGTAACAATTAATTAATTTATTTATTTATAGGATTTTAATGAGGAAGCATTGGAGAAATTCATTGAGACTGAGAGCATGCCATCTGTCGCGACATTTGATAATGACCCTTCAAACCACCCTTACCTTATTAAATTCTTCAATAGTCCCAATGCAAAAGTAAATATATATTTTGTACATAATTTTTGAAGTTTCCTGAAAAATGGTTTAATCTTACTGAATTTGATTATCTACAGGCAATGCTTTTCATGAATTTCTCAACTGAGAAATACGAATCATTCAAGTCGAATTTAAATGAGGCTGCAAAGCAGTACAAGGGAAAAGGCATAAGCTTTTTGATTGGTGATCTTGAAGCTAGTCAAGGCGCTTTCCAGGTATTTCATTCATTTATTTCTCACCCTTTATAATATTTTTTCTTTTTTTAGTTTTCTCATGAACATTTTTGTTGTTTTTTTGCCAGTACTTTGGATTGAAGGAAGATCAAGTGCCTCTTATAGTGTTGCAAGAGAACGACGGTCAGAAATATCTCAACCCCAACTTGGAGCCTGGTCAGATTCTTCCTTGGCTCAAGGACTATACTGTAATTTCCTGACATATCTATTTTTGTTTCTAAATTTCCTATTTTATTCTCTCCTTGTTTCTAACGAATATCTATTTTTGTTTCTAAATTTCCTATTTTATTCTCTCCTTGTTTCTAACGAGACAATAAAAATACGTATAGGAGGGTAAATTGAAGGCCTACAAAAAATCTGAGCCGATTCCTGAAACAAATGATGAGCCAGTAAAGATTGTGGTTGCCGATACTCTTCACGACATCGTCTTCAAATCTGGCAAAAATGGTACTCTTTCAACTCAGCCCCTTTTAAAATAATCTTTTTTTTTTCTAATAGACCCTTACAAAATTTATTATTTTCTGTTTCTACAGTCTTGCTTGAGTTTTATGCACCGTGGTGTGGACACTGCAAGAAGCTGGCTCCGATTTTGGAGGAAGCAGCTATTGCCTTGAAAGATCAAGAAGATGTTGTAATTGCCAAAATCGTAAGTTTATTTCATATTTCTATTACCGTCGTGTTCATAATAATGTGATAAATGCACCGTTAGTCCCTGCACCATTGATTTGTCATATTTGGTCCTGTACTTTCAAGAATTGTGCACAATTAGTCCTAATCATCCATGTTTCATAAAGTAACAGAAGGAATTGTGCACAATTAGTCCTAATCATGCATGTTTTCATAAAGAAACATGACCAAGCATGTCAGATTAATAGTGTGGGGACTAGCAGCACATTTATCCCTATTATAATTTGTAAAATTATATATGATTAACAAATATTTAATTTTTGTTGTTACAGGATGCGACAGCAAATGATGTTCCGAAAGATGAGTTTGATGTTCAAGGATATCCAACTATGTATTTTTCGTCTGCTAGTGGGAAATTGGTGCAATTTGATGGTGGTAGAACTAAAGAGGATATAATTGAATTTATTCAGAAGAATAAAGACACAGCTACTGTTTCTTCTGAATCAGAATCTGTTAAAGATGACGACTCAGCAAAGGATGAGTTGTAAGGTACGAAATTTGTACCTGTACTGGTATGGTGCAATTACCAGTTTTGTGCATTAGGCACTTGTATTTTTGTTTTTGTTTTTTGAGGATTTTTTTGGTTTTTTAGAGATGTTTGTTTGATCAGATTTTTGTGTTTTGACTAGTTGGTATAAGTTTAATAATGGTGTTGAGTAGGTTTACTTAGGTATGAACCATATGGATATTACAGAGTACTGTTTAATAAATGGTTCTTTCTGTGGTTAATCATTTCATTATATGAGTTGTCTGTGCTCAATTTTTGGTTTATCAGTCATGCTTGTACTGCTTGCCTTCAAATCAAAAGACAAGGATTAGACTGATTGTTATAAGCTTGTTTCCTGATGATATTTTTGCATGCTTGTGATAAAGGGTTAAAGTAAAGATTCATAGTCTATTATGTTGTTTAACTACCATTTGATATATTGGAGTTATTTTTTAAATGACATTTTTACGTTTGTAAAAAGTTGAAACTTTGAACTTTCGGGGTTTGAATCAACGTTTTTATTCTTCATGAATTGACAGTAGTTTTCAAATTCCGAGTTGAAAATAGAAAACGGAAAGTTAATTTTGAACTTGTGAAGTTTGAAAGTAGAATTTGTCACATGATAATTAAAAAGGTGAGTTTGGATCTCAAGAAAAGATAATTTTGGATCTGAAGTGAAATATGTCAGTATTTTATTAAAGTTATATTAACTTGAAATCGAGGCTATCAAGAAGTCGTAGAGTAAAACTTGTAATCATAAAATAATACATGCCGTCAATCCAACAATATTTGACCTTGGGTCCCGTACTTTTTTCATCTGGCCATTTTCGTTTTTTTTGAAATTGGAGATGGAAAAATTGGAGCCGATTTGAAAGACCTATTTGAACTTGAATCTAACAACACGTGTTTTAACTCCAATAAGTCGAAATCTGATTGACCTTTTTTATTAGATTCATCAGAACTAGAGTAATCAGAAAGAGCTTGAACTTGAAATATGAAAGAACTGAAACCCGAGCCTACCAGATTTAATCTAAAATAACTCAATTTGGTTGGATATTTACGATCAGGACAAATCTGCATTTGAATTGATCTGACCCAAATCCGAATCTGGATTTGATCTGACCAAAGACTTGACTAACTTGAAACCCGTCACATGGTCCATCCTTAACATTCAATCCAAAATTTATAGACAAAGTTCGACAATATTCGTATGAGAAATATTTCAGGTAACTTAATTTGAAAGACTCAAATAGATTCTCAAATTCACTATGTTAATATAACTCGTAAAACATTTGAGATATTTAACATTACTCACAGGATATTTTGCTATAGACGTTTACATCAACTACCATTCTTACCTTCCCTTCAAAAGCCTCCACAAATGCTTGTAAGTCAATCAATAATTTAATAGATATACACCCAATAATCAACAAAAGCTTGCTAAGGTTAAATAAATCACATCATAATTTTTTCCTTTCTTTTTTCTGGACCCTGTCACTGCCCAAAATCCCAAGTAAAGAAGAAGGTAAGTACCAAAGAAAAGAAAGAAAATAGGAAAAAAATAGTACATAGAAAATAGTTGTCCCTTGCGTGACTTCTCTTCTTCACATTCAAGCTCTTTTGTATCACGCTTCCTTTCATGATGTTAACATTCTTCCATATTCTTTTGGGTTCATTTTTTGCTATACAATCCCCGTAAACTATTTAATTTGCATATATTGGTTCTCTAGTTTCTCTTCAAAAAACACCCTTCAATGGATTAGAATGGATATTGACAAAATGTGATTTGCTACATATTATGTCATATTATGAAAATAAAATGATATGTGAGTGTATATGTACAATTCTGATTTTTGAAGGGTTTACACATAAAATTACACATCATTTTCGTACCCTTTCCTTTTTACCACTTCCTTTATCTTTAGGTGTCCTGAAATATCATACTACAACCATGCAAAGCGCAACCACAATTCTTCTCTTGAATTCATGCCATTATTCCCAAAACCAATAGCCAAAGCATGATACTTTATAGCTCGTTAATTAGGGTGAGCATTTCCTCTTAACATTATTTTACTAACATTATTACAAAATATGATGAAAAGATCCATTCTATCGTTCATCCAACCACAAAGGGGGTGCAACTCCGACATAAAAGAGGAAACCACTCTCTTCTTCTCCTCTCTAATTGATGGGCTCAAGAGACTTGATGATTCCTTGGGTAAGGAGCCGGTTTCTCTCAAGTGGTCAATTGAAGCCCTGAGTCTTTTGAAGAAGATGCAAAATGATCTCCTTGTTTTATTCAAGAAGTTTAACATGCCGATTTCTTTCGGATCGAGAGAAGATTGGTTTGATCAATACATGCAAGAGACCGCTATCCTGTTGGATTTTTGCAATACATTGAAGGCTGCAGCTTCACGGTTTAATCAATATTGTATGTTTATAAATCCCTCAATACAAATGTTTGTTGAAGGTCATGCTTTGAGAATTGCCGATTTTGACAAGATGGAGTTTGAGAAATTGGAGAAACCTTGCGAGAGGTTATTAGATGTCAAGTTAGTGAAAGAAACATTAAGGGTAAATCCATTAGGGCAAACAGTTCCTTTGCGGCACCGAAATTATGACAAGGATATGATGCTTGTAATGTTAGCATCAAAGACCAGTATGATAGTTTTGTGTATAATCCTTACTTCATCATTGATTTCGCCGGTTTCCATTGATAAGGGTGCTTTTGAGCTTAATAGTATGATCCATGAAATAAAACCTTGTTTAGATTTGCTTTCATGTATCACAACAAAAGTCGGAGAGAATTTTGAGAAGAGGGAGATTAGAATTGTTGAGCATCAAATGGTAGGTCACGTGTTAAGAGATTTGAAGGGGCAATTGATAGGTGGGGTTGCAAAGGATAAGAAGAGATTTTTGAAAGATCTTGAGAGGCTAAAAGAGAAATCAGATGAGCTCAAAGAGGGGGTAGAGAGGTTTGATTTATTGCTTGATAAAGTGTTTGATGACGTGATTAAAGGGAGAAATGAGATGCTTGGGGTTTTAGGGACAAGGTCTTGAGTCTAAGTTGATGTCTAAATTTATCTATATCTATGCGAATATTTAACACGTGACATAGATGATATTTTTCGCGCTTTAATAACTTAATTGGTATTATTGATTGTCAGTTTTATAGGATAATGAAAGAAAGAAGCTAGTGGTGTATATTGTATTAGAATATTTTCCTTTTGTGTTTGAATGCAAGAATGTTGAACCCAAATCATTAGAATATTTTCCTTTTGTGTTTGAATGCAAGAATGTTGAACCCAAATCATTTTAGCACATTGTTAGTCCCCTCATTTTACAGCAGATTATGTTATAATAATCCGGTAGAAGCGTTTGAATTATAACTATAATAATAAAAAATAAATGGGTCACCCAATCAACTAGCAATAATTATTGTAAAATTCATATATTTCTAGCATTTACAAAACCCATATTAATTCAATACACGGCACCGAGCCAAAATGTTACGAACTAGTTGATCAATATATAACTCAAAAAAGAACCTACCTATCTTGTCCAAAAATAGGTTAGGATAAAACAATAAAAAAAGAAAGAAAAAGTGAACCTACAGTATAAAAGATAAATTTAAAATTTCATGCAAAATACTTGAACCTTGAACCTGTCATGTAACTGAGATTTATCCTAATGAAAGCACATGTACCTTTCTGCCCCTAATTTCCTGATTACTATCTCATGGATTCTGAAGGATTACTATGTCTTTCTTCAGCTCTGTGATGAAATAGTTTTGCTATGGATCGTCTCTCACAATCCTGCATTTATTTGTTACAAAAATTATAACCTCGAATTTCAATAGTTGTTTGCTATTTTTATATCTTTTGCATTATTTTTTTCTTCAGATTGTTTCTTTTTTTCCTGGATTTGTATTAAAAAGAAACGTACCTTAAACATGTTAAGATAAAAAGGTTTATTAGGGTTTGTTCTTCTGAGCTTCAAATAAGTATAAGCAAAACTGAGCTGATCTCTAGGGGTAAAACGGTCAACTTCATTGAACCATAAACATGAAAATTGGTTTGACATGGGCGTGTGCTCCCTCACTATAAATGAACCTTCCGGCACATCTACATTAAAAAAATAAAAATATATTAAAATTTAATTCATGCTCATGAAATTGCCTAAAACATCATTAAATATAACTAAAACATAATTAAATATATTAAAATAATTACAGCTTGGAAGCAATTTGTGGGAATCCAAGGGGTCGAATCGTATGAGACCGTCCTTTTGATAAAACTCAAATTGCTGGTCAATAATTGTATGATTAAATTTATTTAATTTTTTATTTTGTGCTACTTCTTCCCATACACAATGTCTGTCATAATGGTTTGAAATAGCATATTCATATCCGTGTCTCCATAAAAAATATTCCAAAATAAGCATTGGGTCGCTCTGAAGCCTCAATTTACTATCCAGCCAAATTGAATATCTGCATAAATATTAAAATAAAATATGAATTTGTAGAAATAGAGGAAGGGTAATGTGTAAATTCAAAAATGCTGACCTGGCGAAGGGGAAGAGACGATGAGCCAAAAACTTGGGGATTTTGCCGACTCTTCTCATGTCATTAAATGGCAAGTTTTTAACTAGAATAATTTTCCATAAACCCATAAATCCCATATTATCCATTTTTTGACCGTCTGATAATAATGTTTGTAATGTCACCTCGTCCAAAAACATCGCGAAACAAACACTCTTCTTCGAAAGTCGCGTTATCTAAAAAATAAAAAAAATAAAAAAAATAAAGTAAAAACTTGATACTTTATATTCAAGACCTCTGCATCAAGATTCATGCATTGGAAATTACAATATTTTGGCATTTTTTGTTAAAAAAATCACATATTAGTGCACTGATCTTGATGCAAATCATACGAAAAATGAAAAAAAAAAAAACAATTACAAATTTTAAGAAAAATTCAAAAGAAGTAACAACTTAATACTTCGTATGCAAGATCTTGATCAAGATTCGTGCATTGAAGATTAGGGTTTAGAGTGTAGGGTTTAGACCAGTACCGTTTTGCCAAACGGCGACCTGAGACGATCCGAATTTCCAAAAATACAGGATGAAACCGCAATGTGGCAACTGCTCATGTACTTCAAATCATCCAGTGATATATCAAACCCAGTACTGGATCCGTCCAGTCCTTTTACAAACCCACAATTTAGGGTTTGGTCTCTCGCGTGGTATGACTCTTCTCTCTCCTCCAAACTCTGATGCCCTGCGAATCTCGGATTTTCTTGGGCTTTTGTGTAATTTAAAGAGAATTTGGAGAATTTTGAATTTGGTAATGGTCCTGTGAGCTGAGCTGTTGAGTTTAAGAATTTCATATCACATGTTGAACCTGATCAAAAGAGAGAAAATTCGTTAATATGTAGGATTTTTTCGTTTTGCAGGGGCATTAATGAAATTTTTAGGTTCTTTCTTTGATCAATCTTTTAGGTTCTTTATATATGAAAATTATTTTCAATTCAGAAAAGTATATGCAAAATCAAAAAGAAACTCACTAGAAAGTTTATGTTTCTTAGTCTTTTTCTTCGACCCTGGCTTTTTCTCATGACCCTTCTCTTTCTTAACAATCTCAATTGAATTCCTTTCCTTAGATTTTATTTTATCTCTCTCTTTCTCACTCTCACTCATCGCCACATCATCTTGTGCATCAATGCCATCATCATATTCATCTTCTGGATTAATATTATTATCCATTGAGGCCTCATATTCTTCTTTATATGAATCCAATTCTTTTCTGCCCCCTTCATTGTATAATTTTCCTTTATTAATGGATTCATTTGACTCATTTGGAGGCTTTGGCGAATCTTCTTCTGTGTAATCTTGATCTCTCCTTCTATCATCTCCATCCCAGTACCTGTTTTGGTACCAAAATAAAATAAAGAAAAGAAAATAATAAAAACCATATTATTTTGTAATAGATTACAATCTCTCTCTACAAGGGGGGCACAGAGTGATAACTTTCATATAACAATTAATTACAGTTTTTTCAGTTATATTATGATCTGGAGTAACTATTGATAAGAAGGAACTACCTTGAGTCACCTCCAGATTTTGTTCCATGCCCAAATCTTAGTTCTCTTGAAAATTGAAAACCAGTTCGATTTGATTTCTCCAAGTCCACATCTGAATCTGATCCATGTCCTGAATCTGTCATTCATATTCCATTTAATCAATTTGGCAAAAAAGTTCGTGTATTTCCTTGGTTTCAGTTCATTTTCATCATTTTGGCCCTGCAAGGTAGCACCTTTCTGGAGTTGCGAGGGCAAAAATAGGAAAAAGGAACAAACTTCAGGAGCCAAATTTGAAACACCCTTAATCTCTCAAGAATAACTTACATAAGTAAAGCAAGAGCAAAGCGAAGAGAAGGGTGAGGGAGAGAATCACGACGAAAACTGGAGGTCTCCGGCGGCTGTAGGGCTTTCCGGCGCGGCGGATCCGGGCGGCGGGTTTATAGGATCCGAACCGATAACCACTGCTGAGGTGGACTTGGTGGGGCCTGAGATCGGGTTGCATTTGCCTGTACTGAGCCATTGAAACATCCCTCTCTCTAGCAAGTGAAATTGGTGTGAGAGAAAGGTGAGAGAAAGAGTGAGGTGAGACTGAACTGGAGATTTTTAGATCCCGCGTGGGAAAGAGAGAGGCGAACTGAATCTTCCTAGAGCTACCCTCGCTTCCGTTCGGCTTATAAATATTATGAGAAAATTTCACAGGATAATTGAATAATGATTATGATTATAAATAGACTACAATTAAAATATCTTTGTAGTTACAAATTTATTAAAATATAAATTTCAATCTTGAGGTAAAATCAAAATTGTTTTCTTATTTTTATGGTCAATTTAGTATTTGAGATACGTATTAAATATGGGAAAATAGAAATTCCTCTAATTTTGGGGACTCCCAGAGCACGGCGTGACACGCCGTGCTGCACGACGTGTTTCCAGCTGGCGGAGTTTCCTATCTTCTCCCTGTTGTCCCTTTCTTCTCTAGCGCGACAGTCTGCTATATACCGTTTGTCTGAATTATATCATATATATCTATATACTGTTTTCATCTGAATAATATATACAAACAGTGTATGTATCACTATATGTTCTGATAAAAAGTATATATTATTCAGATGAAAACAGTATATAGATATGATATAATTTAGACAAACGGTATGTATATATATATGTATATATATATATATATATACATATATATATACATATATACATATATATATGTATATATACATATATATGTATATATGTATATATGTATATATATATGTATATATATATGTATATATATATATATGTATATATGTATATATGTATATATGTATATATGTATATATATATATGTATGTATATATATATATATGTATATATACATATGTATGTATATACATATATATGTATATATATATATATATATATATATATATATGTATGTATATACATATATATGTATATACATATATATGTATATACATATATATGTATATACATATATATGTATATACATACATATGTATATACATACATATATATATACATACATATATATATACATATATATGTATATACATACATATGTATATATACATATATATGTATATACATACATATATATGTATATACATATATATACATATATATATATATATATATATATATATATATATATATATATATATATATATATATATATATATATATATACATATATATGTATATATATCAATGTTGCAAATAGCGTTTAGCGGTGTGTTGCGTTTAGGATTTTCATGTAGCAACTTGCGTATAGCGCATATGTTGCGGAGACATATTTTTATACCGGATAATATGTGTAAATATTATTTTTCCTATATACCATTACATAATATATGCACCACAAAATCTAAAAGAAGAAATATACAACACTAAAATATGATTAATATTAAAATATTAACAATAAAAATTTGAAATGTTCTTGTCAAAAGTTACATGTCCAAAATCAAAATATGATTAATATTAAAATATTAAAATACAACATATTTATCCATTAATAAAAATTCATTAAAAAAAATCCATCAAAAACGCTATTCAGCCGCTACACAGCAACATACACCCGCAACATCGTTATTGCGGACCGCTTCACCGCTAAATCGTCGAAAACCGCTACACTGCAACAAAACCGCTACGCGCAACGTTTAGCTTCCGAAAACCACTATAGCGCCGCTATTGCACCGCTACGGACTGCTATTTGTACCACTGATATATATATATATATATATATATATATATATATATATATATATATATATATATATATACCGTTTGTCTGGATTATATCATATATATACTGTTCTCGTGTCGCGCCTCTGTTTTCATCCCGTCGTGCTACCGTCGCTGCCTGTTGAGCTGAAAGACACTGAGTGGAGAAGTGTCGTGCTCCCGTCGTGCTTTGGCTGACGTGTCGTGCACAAGTCGCGCCCAAAAGTGACGTGCAATATCAGCACCCATTAAATATAGCTTCAAAATATGTTTTGAGAAAAGACTATGGGTTGTAGAATGATACATTTGAAATTTACATTTTTGAAATCTAAATATATTTCATATTTTTTTATTTTTTGGAAAATCTGAACAAAAAAAATGAGATTTTTTCTCAGGCTTAATATTTTGAGTTTTTTTAAGGTTAGGATTAGGAATGAGAAAGGATTGTGGAATCTTTTAATTATTCATGAAATAATATTACTTAGGTATTACAGTATTCCGTATAGCAGGTTGAATGACTCATCTCATGATTAATCTGTAAAAGCTTTAGCGCAGAAAATATTAAAAAAACTCAAAATATGCAAAAAAGGAAGGGAGCATACCAGGTTCGAACTAACAAGCTGTGAGATGCGAGGCAAAGCATTGTTCAACTGAACCAAATGTTTTTTCTTGTACATGTATGCTTTTATTTATTTAAATACTACTTTGAAACAATCAAACTCACATCTTCACCATAGGAAGCTTAAGGAGTGGCCGCTGGATATAATGTATATATTTATACACATTTTTAGGATTTTTAAAATGTAAAATTCATTCTCAAATCACATTAAATGTATGAAAAATGTTTAAAATTGATAAAAATTATTTTTGAAATTCTTAATACATTTTTATGTGATTTTTCAGGTAAAAAGACCAAGAAAAATATATTTGGAGAATGTAATGTGTATTTTTATACACATTTTTAGGGTTTTTCTCACATAAATTTCACCCTTAAATCACATAAAATATTGAAAAAGTATGTAAAATTAATAAAAATTATTTTTGAAACTCTTAATAAACTTTTGTGTGATTTTTTCAGGTAAAAAGACTAAGGAAAGAATATTTTGATGACTTGGTGAAAAGTCAACTCCAAGTGAAGGGCCGATTTGCAAATCCTGTGTCAAGAATGGCTGAATTTTCGACAAATCCCCGCAAAAACCCCACACATGCCTCTCCAACTCTCTTAAAACCCTTATCCACCAACCATCTAAGCCAAAACCTACAAAATCCACAAAAAGACGAAAAGTCAACTGTCTAAAAAGGGTCAAACGGGGTATCAGTTCGAACAGCTCGACGAGATGAATCCAACGGTACAAACCTCGCGAAAAAAGACCTTATAGAACTCCCAGAAATCGCGATAGAAGATCTAGTCAAACTTGGTCAAAGTCAACCATTGACCAAGTCAACCCTTCGCTTGACCAATTAAAATGCGACACACGCCCACCTTCTCTTCTCAGAATCCGATCAGCACAGAAATCAAGGCAAAAGTGCTTTTTCCATGGACGAACCCCGTTGTGACACGTGGCGAAACAGTTATCCTCAGAAATGGTGATGACATGTGGCGTTCCTTCATTGGGGAACATACTGACAGAGTCAGTACGAGGCTGTAAATTCTTCCAACCAACCTTTGACGCACGTCACGACGTGTCAGGAGAAATGCGTTATTCCATAACCAGGCAGTCTTCCCCTCAAGTTCTAGTTGAAATGGACGCCTCCGTTATCCAGATAACACATGTTTCAGCATATATTGGAGCCTCCATTAGTTGTTAATGGAGATAAGATATCACGCGTTATCTGCACCAACTGATGCAAGTCAGTATGCTGATAATTTTGCCCAATCCAGTGGCGACACGTGGCGGGCCGCATCAGAAAACCCGTCGAGGAAAATTCCTTCGTTCAGTATGAGATTCTCCTTTCCTCCAGTCAGCTTGCGACACGTGGCATTATGCGTTTTCCAGAACTGGAGCCAACCTTCCCTCTGGTTCCTGATAAAATGGACGACTCCGTTCATAGGAAAACATGTTTTCGAGGTAGAATTTGACCGACCAGTGAGAATTAATGGAGAATATGGAACACGCGTTTTCTGCAGAGGTCAGTACGCTAAAATAGATCTCCCAATCCTGGGGCAACACGTGGCCCTCTTGTCTCAGTGAACGTGAAGCTCAGTAGGAGGATTCTTATTTTACCCAATCAAACGATGCCACGTGGCACGCGTTTTCAATAGAAATTGAGGAATCTAATAGGTGGCAGTTTCTTATTTGTTGGATTAAAAGCTCTGGATTTGATACTGACAAATCATAGTGCGCCACGTGTGTAGAGGAGCAAATGGTAAAGACTCCCCATAAAGTCTACCCACATGAATTCAAACAGATTTGAATAAGAAGATGAAGGGGAAATGCTACACATCTCCCAAGTTACTACCCCAAAATAAATCCGGATCAAGCTCAATTTTTAGTCCCACAACCCTATTTCTAAAATCTTTTCTAGGTCAAATCTCTCTATAAAATGACCACTCTTTCTCTCTCTAAGATATCCATTCTCACATCCTCAACCATTCATTAATACACCTTTATTTTCACCATTCTTCTTCTTCTTCTTCTTCTTCTTTTTCTTCTTCTTTTCTTTTCCACCATTAATGTCTACAAAGCTTCAAACCCTAATTTCTTGAGAGTAAAAAGAGAGTAATATTTTTAAGAAGAGAAGTACTTAATCTAGAAGGAACAAGTGCTAGATCAACCAAGAAGGGGGGAAGAATCGAGAACGATTATCATCTTTAGGGTTCGATATATTATCTCTTTATTTTTCTTTATTTTTTTTTGGATGAATAAAATGGCTCAAAAATTTGTAAATATAGTTTTTGTGGACATGAGTGAGTAGTTTTATAGTAGGGAAAGACTTTTTGTGTGACATTTGTTAATGAAATCTTAAGTGAAACTTTGCATTTTATTATGTTATTTTAAGATTAAATTTTGGCACTTTTTGATGAGATCTAAAGTTGAGTTATTTGAAAGAATGATTTGATTTGAAATATTTGTCATTTGTTTGAGTAATAATAACTTGGAAGAGTTTTTCTTTTATTCAAATAAGGTTTTAAATCTGGTATTTGTGAAACTTGAAAATAGAAGTTTTTGAGTAGATCTTATGTTTGATGTATTTATTGATTATTTTTTGGAAAGAATCTAGTGAAGTCTTGCTTTTTAAATCTTATTAATAAATTGCTATTTATTGTGATTAAAGATTAACATGTCACACGAATCATCAATATTTCCCTACTTTCTCTTTTGAACTTTTAAAAACAAAAATTATTACTTTTATTTTCTCTTAAATTTGTTAAACCAACAACAACAACTTCTTGAATTACAACTTGCACTAAATGAAATGTGAGATTAAATAGTTAATCATTTAAGGTCTTACCTCCTTGTGGATTGACACCTTAAACTCAATTTCTACATATACACTTTGAGAATGAATTAAGGGACTTAAAAAATAATTTTGCTAAGATTGTGAACTCGCAAAATGACACTTTTTCACATTTCTTACAAATGGCGCCGTTGCCGGGGAGGCGGCTTGCATTAAATTATTGAGTAACCGATCTCACGTTTGTTTTAGTGTTTTTATCTTTGTTTTGTTTTGAAGTTTTATGAGACGAACTAGGTTACAAGGCGAACCTCAACTACCTTTAAATCTGGAAACCAACAAGGAGCTTCGGGAAATCATGAAGAACAAGACGAGAGGTGTGCCAGGTTCTTCGTCCTCTTCAAAACGAGATAAGAACGTGGAGGCTTCTCCTTCTTTAGGGCTTCAAGATCGAAAAACGGAGCTACTGCTCGTGGAAGAGCCATAAGAAAAAGCTCAAGACTCGACAAACAACCTATACATCCATCCATCTTCATCAGGATTTTTCTTTCCCTCTCATAACTTAGATTCATCACCATCATCTCAAGATTTAAAAGTTGAAAAAGAAGAAACTGTAAAAATCCAAAATAGTATAAACATGGCTCAAGAAAGAAAGTAGGAAAACTTTTGAAACACAAATTGGAACAAAATCTGGAACATAATTGTGCCTAATGTACCAAATTTTAAACTAAGTCCATCAATCTTAAGTGCATTACCTATCTTTGAAGGGTTGAAAAATGAGAATCCACATAAACATCTTAGAAATCTACATCGAGTATGCATGACACTTTTTGAAAATTCTACTAATTTTGATAATATTAAACTTACCCTATTCTCTCATTCTTAAGCAAACGCGCAACCCCAACACTCTCAACCTACTCAAACTACACCTCAAAACGCACAAACATCTTCTTCTGAGTCTTCATCTTCAAATTCAGACATGGCCCAATTAATGGCTATGATTCCAGGATCTTACGGGACAATTTTCTGGTTTCCAAAACCAGTTTTCAAGTGTGGAAAATAAGCTCGCAGGTCAAATCTCAGTAATCTCCCAAGGTCAAGCAAGTCTTTCACAAGATCAAACAATCCAAAACAGTCAAATGCAAAACCTTGAGATGCAAGTAAACAAATTGCAAGCGACGTTAATGTACTAAAGGGACAAGTGGATAACAAACTCACATTTCAAGGAAAGAGACCAGACACTAAATCTATTCTTGCAATTCATTTGAGAAGCTGGAAAGAAATCGAGTTTCCTAGAGAGGAAAAAGAGATTGTTGTGTAGCAGAGTGAGGAAAAAAGGGATAAAGATGAGGAATTAAGTTTAGATGATGAAAATGTAATTGTGAATGAAAATGAGAATGTACATGTAAATATTAAAGAAAAAGAAAAAGAGGAAAAAGAGAAGGAAAAGGAAAAAAGGAAGAGAGAGTTTATGTGCCAAAGGCACCGTTCCCGTCCCGTTTGGCGGTGAACAAAATGGCAGAGGCCGAAAAGGACATGCTTGCGATTTTCAAAAAGGTGGAGGTAAATATCCCGATCGTTGTTGCCATCGAAAAATTCCTCAACGTTGCCAACTTTTTCAAAGACTTGTGCACGAATAAAAGAAGGTTAAAAGGGGATGAGAAAGTGAACCTCTCAGCCGTATTGAGCCTAGACGTGAGACTTCCCCCCAAAGGAAAAAGATCCGGGAATCGTCGCCATTCTCTGCACCATTGGGCACCATCAATTCACATGATGCATGCTTGATTTGGGGTTGCAATTAATGTAATGCCCACGTCTGTTTATGCGACCCTTGACCTAGGTAGTTTGAAGAATACTCGAGTCGTGGTGACTCTTGCAGACCGCTCTGCTATCCGACTTCTAGGCGTTGTAGTAGATGTACTAGTCAGGGTGAATGGTCTATTATACCCAGCCGACTTTTACATCATCAAAATGGGGAGCACACGGATTCTTCTTCCATTCTCTTGGGGAGACCATTTCTTAGGACAACGAAAACCGGAATCGACTGCCATTCGGGTACCTTGTCGATGGAGTTCAACAACGAGAAGATCTCCTTCAACATCTTTGACGCGATAAAATTCCCGGATGACCATAACGTATCGAGCATCTCCATCATCGACGAAATTGACGAGTTCATCGACGAACATTTTATAGGGGAGTCTTCTCATTCTTTAAATTCTTTTAATGATTCATTTGATGAATTTTGGGATGAATTAGAAAATATGAACACATTAGAAAACCAAAAAAATGATAATGTGTTAGGCAATGAAAGTGATACAATCATACAAGAAGTTGAAAAAATAAACTTGCCTAACTCTGAAAAATGCAGGATAGAAGAAGTTTTTTCTTCTTCAGGTCCGATGACGACGGAGCTTAAAATCTCAAGAGAGCGAACGCCACCGTCTATCGAGAAACCTCCAAAACTCGAGCCCAACCCACTTCCTAGCCATCTCAAGTACACCTACCTCAGGCCAGACGAAACCTTACCTGTCATCATTGCCTCCAACCTTATATCCGATCAAGAATGGTGCCTAGTTGACACCTTGGCGAAACACGAGAAGGCGATAGGGAGGACATTGGCCGACATGTCAGGAATCAGTTCTGTGACTTGTATGCACAACATTGCCCTCGAGGAAGGAGTCAATCCCTCGAGGGAAGCTCAAAGGCATTTGAACCCAGTGATGATGGAGGTGGTTAAGAAGGAACTTCTTAAGCTCCTTGATGCAGGAGTAATATATGCCGTTGCCGACTCTGAATGAGTGTCACCCATGTGGTCCCCAAAAGGACGAGGATTACAATTGTGGAAAATTCGGAAGGCGAAAAGGTGCCTACACGAGTACAAAATGGATGGCGAGTTTACATTGACTATCACAAACTTAATGCGGCGACAAAGAAGGACAACTTCGCTCTCCCTTTTATCGACCAATTGCTTGAGCGATTGACAAACCGTAAAAGTAATAATGCCCTAGGCCAAACTGTTTTGCCGTGTGGGAAACAGATTATGTATCAGACATTATATTTTTTGTATTAGATGTTTTATCTCATAATTTTATTCATATAATAATTGTGCGTAAAGGTTGTTAGATTATTAATTAACCATGAATATGTATATCCATTATACATCATCAGAATATGTGATTCTGATAGTAAAACCGTAAAGCAAAGTGAATACAATTCTAAATTATCCCTAGTCATATATGAGATGTTTGTAAGACAAACATATTTGAAAATCTCAAATCATATATATAGTTACTAGTATGTTATTTGGATGATGATCACGTTTTACTGATCATGGATATTGGATATGAATTCATTAATATAAATATGTGTTGGAGAATATATATTGGATCGACCCACTATGAGAATATACATGGTATATGTCATTAGTGTTTTCTAATCATCTAATGTATGAGTAGTCATTTGACTTGAGGTCATCATAGATTCCTACATGTATATCTTCATACTTTGACATAGTCAAACGTTGTCTTTAACCGGATAATTATAAAAGCTATGATCGGGTATTTAGTAAATCATGAGTTAGAATGTGAATGATCAAGATATAATTTGTTACTCTCGGATACGAGAGAGTTATCTCAGGGCCCCCTGATAAATTGAGACTGAAGGAAAACACACGGCCGTGTACGAAAGATTTAGCATGTATTGTTAATATCTTTTAATTTATTCAGTCTAATTATAATTCAGGAAAGAGAATTGATCATAATAAGGATGACATAAAACCATGCCTTATGATCAATATAAATATCGTTTAACAAAGGAACTAAATACATAATTGATGTATAGGATATGATCACGTATCATTCATTTAATTTGGGTGATCATAACGTCGTACTAGAGGCTACTTATGATTTATAAACTTGAAGTTTATTGCCAATATTAAATGAACCTACAGGGTCGCACACAAACAGAACTAACTCGGTTGGACACAGAAAATCAAAAGGAAGGTGAAGAGGTGTGAGCATGAGATACTATAAATAGATGAAGGGTTCGTCTGATTAGGTCAAAAGAATCAGACCACACCCTAACCGTCTATTGAGAGAGAGAGAGAGAGAGAGAGAGAGAGAAACCGGATCTAGTAATCTCGGTTTCTCCGCCAACAAGAACAGTTCACGTGTGGATACGTGTAGAGGGCGGTGCCGGAGTCGTAGCGCCTTTCGTGATCAGATCCGCAAGAGACGCAGGGAGATCATTTGGAGACGAATCGCGAAACCCTACAAACCGGATTAGCCGAATCCGAGGTATAAATAAGATTTACTTTTCTGATTTGATTGATAATAGACGGATCCTCGGTTAGGAAACGGATAAAATTTTAATTCCGTTGTGCATCTGTGATTGCGCGTTTCCTTGCAGTGGTACCAGAGCCACATGTATTGATCAATCAAGTTGATTTTCAGTATAAGGGTTATACACGGTTTAGGGTTAAATCTGACGTGGGAAAGGCGTTTCCTACAGGACGGCAAATTAGGATTAGGGTTAGATGTTAAACAGAATTGGATTTCGATAATTACAATTACCGCTGATTTGAGATTGGATCTCAAATCAACTTGATTATCAGATTCGGTTTATTATCAGATTCGGTTTTGATTAATGGGATTAATTATACCCAATTGGATTTATTAGTTTCGGATCTATATTAACATGATTAATTAAACCCGAATGTAGAATGGATTTCAGATCTAAATTAATATGATTAATTAAACCCGAAATGATTATTTGTTTTGGTCTTTGGTTAGCGGATTGGGTGAAATTTTAAGGCAGCGACTCATCCGATGAGTAAGGTATATTGTATACCTTTTCCGGGGCGGTGCCCTTTTGGGGCTCCGCCCCAAACCCCGTCAGTCGCTCTCCGGCGAGTGAGTTACCGTCAGTAAAGATCCTAATTCTTATTAATGGTTTAATTAAATAAGATAAAAATAATATAATATGAATGCATGGCCTTTAGATTCTGTGATGTGAATGAGTGTTTGTGATTTGGTTGTAATTTGTGATGTGATGTGATGTATGTAATTTATGGTTTGTATAATTTGGTTGTAATTTATGATGTATAATTTGCTGTAATTAAATACGGCCATGGTACCGTCATTTTTATGTAATTATTATTTATGAGAGTTATGACAAGAGTTGACATCCGAGACATGGTGAAGGAGTTCATCGCCTCATCCAATCACATGGTGAAGGAGTTCATCGCCTCGACTACTCATCCATCACTTAGGATTATGATCATTATGTTGGCTTATAATGATCAAGGCCATGCATGTCATTATTAATATTGATTAAAATAATTAAAATAAAGTAAAATTCCTTAAATTCCTACATACGGACTGTATACAATTTCAGCTAAACAAATGTCAGGATGAAAGATTGCTCAACGGAGGGTTCCGT
Source organism: Juncus effusus (assembly GCA_027726005.1). Classification (NCBI taxonomy): domain Eukaryota; kingdom Viridiplantae; phylum Streptophyta; class Magnoliopsida; order Poales; family Juncaceae; genus Juncus; species Juncus effusus. The sequence goes on from CM050907.1 coordinate 4,114,820, forward strand.
TGCCAACACAGTGGTCCGTTGGGAACGGACCACTTCCGTTGACAACGGAACTGGCCAGAATTTGGCAAATTGCAGATTATACTCCCCTTTTAATAAGAATTAAATTGCTCACCAAAAAGAAAAAAACACACATGAAGAACTAAGAAGCTTGCTCCCACGCCTTAAGATACTCTCTTGAAATCATTTGCATGCGTGACGACTTCTTATTCTTCTGAGATAGGCAGTATGCGTCCGAGACATTTCCGAGAACTTGATCGTGCGATATCTAGCTCAAGACATTCTCACACAAATATATTAGTAGCTCGGAATAGTTTTAAATATCATCAAACTGAGGACAACACTTGGCACTCATATTAAATATTTAAATTAAATCATTATATTAATTATTTAAATTAAATAAATTTCTAATTCATTGTATCTCCTTTGAAATAGCGTCGTTACCAATGGACTCCGGGCCAGGCTGAGCATAATTGCATTAACACTTTCAATGCAATGGCGAGTGATCGGGTTTAGAAGTGCGACGTATTACACGCGGCGAAGAGCCATAGACAAACTGGGGCCGAATATTGGAGATTGGTACTCGTCTCCGGAGGATGTGGAAGCGACGATGCCATGGTGGGCTGAAACAGAGCAATGGATAAAAATATCTCGAGAATGGAATACAGAGACGTGGCTGACACAAAGTAGGATGAAAACGGAGAATCATGCATCGGTGAAGGGCACGTGGTTTGGAGGGTCTCTTACCCTCTGCGACACCAAGAAGAAAATGGTAATATATTTTTTAATTTATATGAATTAATTTCGAGTACTGCTTGTAACTTTTTTCAATGCAAAATAGGTCAAAAAATTCGGAAGAGTTGTTCCATATGTCGAGACTTTCAAGAAAATAAAGATGGATAAGGCTACAGGAGGCTATATCGATCCGAGGGCAGCGACCGTAGAGGTATCATATTTAATTTTCGTTTATAAAAAAATCATATAAATTTACTTGTCACAACTAATATATTTTTTTTAATAGGCAAATTATAACCAGACGGTGTCACAATGCTATGGTGAGGCATGGGAGGAGCATGATGACAAGCCTGAGGCGTGGTTGTGGGCGGCAGGAGGGATGAAACATGGTAGAGTTTATGGTGGGAGTTCTTTCGTCAACACAAGTACACTCGGGCGTTCATCGACATCGTCTTTAGCATCTCCAACGAACGTTAATTGCACTTCCTCAGAGCATGCAGCACCACCGCCGAATCCCAATGTGCAAAAGCAGCTTGACACATTGACGAACTTGGTGATCAACAAGCTTAGATGTTGAGTCAGGTCATGCTGTTCATGCCGTACATGCAACAGATGATGCCATTCATTAATCAGGTAAGATACCTCTTTTATCATATTACGTAGGCAACTTATTTAAATACTAAATTTAATGGATAATTTATTGCAGACAGCTGCTTCTAGCGGGAGTTCTTCTGGTGGAAATCCGCAGGTGCCGCGACCGCAACCGCCGATGCAGAGTCAGGTAACTCGACATTTAATATTAACTTGATATGAATAATATTTTAATATGAAATATTATTTTGTGTAAGGGGTTTCCTTTTGGCGGGTACCCACTGTTCATTCCGCCTCCAATGGCGGACTACGAATCGTACATGAAGCTGCTACAACAACCACCACCGCAGATGCCTAACATGTTTTCGATCAATCTGTTCGGCATGATGTTAGCTTCTACCCCGGTGCACCCCTTGGTATTATTTATTTTTAAATGTCGAATTAGGGGTTCATATTTTATTATATCGAAATTGCTAATTAAGGTTTTATGGTTTAGGGTTTTTCCATTAATCTAATATTTTTGTATTTTATTTTCATTTTAATAGATTAGCACTCGAAATGAAGAGGAAGATGCGGAAGTGGAAGATTTGGCAGCGGAGTGACGTATTGAGTATGTCTTAGTTTATTTTCATGTTTCTATATCTTAGTTTTTTCATTTTATATGACTTTTGTAAGCGTCGGTCATTTTGAATATGTTCAAATGAGTTGGATTGGATATGTTGTACGAATTAGATATCTTGTTTGAATTATATAAATGCGTCAAATGATTTATCGCCTTAAATATATTTTCTTAATTTTAGAAGTAATTTAATTTTAATTTTAATTTTATAAATTTAAATGGGGGTAATTTTCAGAAAATAGGGCTGCTGGAAAAAAATATGAAATTAATATTTGGGATGCCTAGCCATCCCAAATAGTGGTCCCAAATAATTATTCCCTACGGCCACGCGACCGTAGGGAATAATCCACGTGACTGTACCAATTATTTATTTCCTACGCCTAGTCAGCTGTTCCAGTTAATCCACGTGGCCGTAGGGAATAGGACTAGGTTCAAGTTAGTTCTGTGGTCGAAACATTAGTCGTGTTCGCTACGCCACCTAAGCCGTCCCAGTTAACCCACGTGGCCGTCCCAATTTGAGCCGTCACATCTATCTTATTCCCTACGGTGTCGTAGGGATTAATCCATTATTTCCAACGAAATAATTGCTACAGGTGATTCCCTACGGCCAGCTGTGCGGAATAATTAATTCCTACGGTGTATACTTTTTCCCTACGATTCAGAGCCATCCCAAATAATATATTTTGTTGTAGTGACTTGAAGGTGGGATCTTTGAGGTTTCTCTTCCACAGAATGAAGCTCATCGCGCACTTGATTGCCTCCTTCGCCGATGGGACCGCTTCGTTGACAACGGATCTTGTCCGTTGCCAACGGACTGACAAAAACGGAAGGCAATCAAGGAAGATTTCAAACCAAACACACTTTTCCTTTTCTAGGGCTGCTCCCTTCCTCCTTTAAAAAGGGCAGCCGCCTCTCTCTCTAAAATGAACGAATTCTAGATACAAAAAACAGAAATACTCCTTTCTTAATACTGTTAATTTGCTCCAAATCTTAAAGTGAGATTAGTGAATTTTTGAGCGTGTTGCTCGTTGGTTTGTTGAAATTTCAAGAGATCGAGTTTGTAAGTTATTGTTCCACCGGCCGTCAAGAGGTTGTTGTAAGGCGACGGTGCTTCGAGATCTTATACGATCTTGTTTGTTAGTGATAAACGGAGCCGCAAGGCAAGTCCCGGAGAGTAGGCAACTCGTGAACGCGGTAAGGACCGCTGGTGAGTAAACGGGTGCTTAAGGCTAACGCAACCACCTCGCCGAACTCCGTCATCAGATCGTGTGTTTGGTATCTCCTACCTTCTTATATTTACTTTAATTTCTTGTTTATTTATTTTTCTTTATTAATTAGTATTCAAACAACCATCAACAAAAGTCTAAAAACAATAAAAATATAAAACCCTAAAAATACAAATATTCACGTTTCCGCACTATAGGCCTTTTAAACCCTCCTTATATGCCTCAACCGAACAACAATTGGTACCAGAGCAGGAATACAGACCGTTTCAAATTCCAATTTGAAAGAACGTGTATTCGATTTATGGCGACCCCTCCGATCAACCGTCTTCAAATCGCGTACCCCGACAAACTTGACGGCAAGAACTGGAACATCTGGAAAAGATGCATGATGAACGCGTTTGATCTTCACAGTCTTCGAAAGGTAGTGGGAAATGGTTTTACCGTAGATTTTGTACCAAATAGTACCACAATCTATATCGAAGACAGTAAAACAAATAAGACACTTGACATAATGGCACAGAACCTCATTCTCACAAATATGTTAAACACTTTTTCTGTAATAATAGATGGTTGTGAGAATTCTAGTGAAATGTGGAAAGCTCTCCTAAATAGATTTGAGGGAAATAATCAAATGAATAGAACTAAATTAATGGGACTTGAACAATAATTTGATAATTTCCGGATGATTGAAGGTGAACCCGTCGATGATATGTACATTCGTATGTCGCATATCCGAAACAGATTCACCGTTTTAGGAGAGAAACTAACCGATGATGGAGTTGTAGGTAAATTAATTAGGGCGATGCCATCGAGTTGGGAATTGCTTCGAGTTTCGTTGGAAACTATGCTAGTAAGAAAAGATATCGGGCTGGTAGAACTTGTCAACTACTTCCGCAACTTCGAGACCCGAGTGAGGCAAATGGGAACCAACTCCCAACCCAAAACGGTGGCTATGCCGGCAACGAGCTCGATTAATGAGGATGATGAAATAGCGTGCTTGGTGCGACAATTCGGTGAATTTCGAGCCAAAGAAAAGCGATTTAATGACAACCGACGTCGCAACAATCAAAAGACATACTGCTTCGAGTGCAACAAGGGACACACCATCACCCTACATCCCGAGCTCGCTCCGTGGAACAAGAAGGATGATGAAAAACGTGATGGACGTTCAGATGATCGACGCGAGCGACGCGAAAGGCGGTCCGACGATCGACATGACAAAAGACGAGAAAAGAGGCACAATGACCGAGGAAAGGACAAGAAAAAGAAGTCAAAAGATCATTCCGCCAAGGTGGCCGTGTGGGGAGACGAGTCGAGTGATTCATCCGATGGTTCCGGTTCGGACTCCGACTCCGAATCAGACATGGCGAATGTCGCGTTCATGGCGTATGATGAAGTGGACGAAGTGTGCGAAAGGGCGATACAAGAGATGATCCGACTTGAACAACTTCCACCACAACCCTGTGCTCCTACCGCGACATGTTATATCGACACTATTTCCTCCCGTTCTTCCCACGACACGAGTCGCGAGGTATATCTAGATCCTACTGTTAATCATGTCTTAGAAGAGGTTAAGGTTCCTAGTTCAAATCAAATTGTTGAAATTGTAGAATCCGGAACCCACGATGAACTAGAACAAGAATTAAAAAGGCTTCGGGAGTCTCTTATCAGTACCCATGGACTTCTCATTGTTTCCGAAGCTTCGGTAAGGTCGTACAAGGCACGAATAAAAGAACTTGAAAAATCAAATTTAAATAATTATAACAACTCAATTGACGAAAGCTTAAACAGTAAATTAAATGTTTGTATTTGTGAAAAATTAAAAACTGAAATTAGTCATCTAAAAGTGAAAGTTGTAAGTTTAAAATGTGAAAATAAATCTCTCAAGTCTGTTTGCGCCAGAAATGTCTCGAGCAAACTTGATTTAGACAAAATATTTATAGGACAAAAATCAAATGATAAAACCGGTTTAGGGTTCAAGAAAAAGATCGGTACTAAACCCGCTCCTTCAAGACCTAAAAACCATACAGTAAAAAGGGAGCTCAATCAACCGAAGAGTAGAGGAAGTGCACTCTTGTATTGAGACTATTCTAAGGGTCAAAGTTCTAAAAGTCGAACTTTTAAAAGTTTTAGTAAAAATAATAGGTTTCACTATCTTCATGATTTTCGGCATATTCATGAAAATAACCGCGGTGTCACAACCGAAAGACTTTATAAAAAGGGTCCTAATGGTTATTTTTACGAAATAGTCGACACACATGTCCCGAGGAAGATTCAACCTAATGAATCAAACCATCGAGCTCCCAAACATTATATTAATGCACATCAAAAACAAAATTTCTCAAACTCAAACAAATTCGCTAAATCGACAAATTTTTCAAAATCAACTGTTTTCAGTGCCAAGTCGACCGAACCAAAGCTTAGGAAAGCCGAGTTTTCAAACCACTATAAAAATTATTTTGTGAAAGGTACTGAAGAGTCTTCGAACCCGACTTGTTCATTTTGCAACTATTGTTGCAAAATAGGCCATATCTCACTAGAGTGTCTAATGCGTAAGCCTGCTACTTCTTCAAAATTTATTTGGATGCGTAAAGATAGAAACTCTGGTAGCCCTACCTCCGATTTGGAGGTACCGAAGTCTACCTAGATGCTTCGGCAAGCTCCCCCCTTTTTACCTAAGCCATACTTTTAAGGGGGAGCTATGGGCAGGAAATCATATTAGTTAAATACTCATTCATTTTAACTATTATGCTTTCTTGTAGATATGTCTAAGTTCATCGTGTAAAACCGATCAGTGGTGTTTGGATAGTGGTTGTTCCCGCCATATGACCTGGGATAAGAGTAAGTTCAAGACTTTGTAACCTTTCGACGGTGGAGATGTCACTTTTGGTGGGAATCAGAAAAGAAAGATAGTTGGTGTGGGCTCGATCGGCACAGGTAATTGGACATTGGAGAATGTCTATTTTGTGGTAGGACTTAAACATAACCTAATTAGCATAAGCCAATTGTGTGATGCAGGATATGATGTGAAATTCGATAACATGAATTGTCATGTAATTCAAAATTCAGATCATATTACAGTTTGCATGGGAAAAAGAAAGAGTAACCTTTATTTCTTTGACTTTCATTCCTTTGTGCCAGGCACTCATTGTCTGACCGCTTCGGAATCGAGTTCGCATCTATGGAACAGGCGACTGGGCCATGTATGCATGGACACGATTTCGAAATTATCCCGTAAAGAACTAATTTCAGGTTTGCCATCACACAAACTTAAGCTAAATGGGTTATTCGATGCTTGTGAGCGTGGTAAGCACTCCAAGTCATCGGCTTTTAAGTCTAAGTCCGTGATTTCGACGAAGCGCCCTCTCGAGCTACTTCACCTCGACTTGTGCGGCCCTATGAGTGTCTCTAGCCTCGCCGGTAAAAGGTATTGTTTTGTAATTGTTGATGATTTCTCTCGCTTTACTTGGGTTTATTTCTTGATTCAAAAGAATGAAACTAGTGATGTGTTCATCAAATTTTGTTCCCTTGTGGAAAATGAACGAGGTACCACTATCATTACGGTTCGTAGTGATAATGGTGGTGAGTTTAAAAATGCAAAATTTGACGACTTTTGCTCAAAAAGGGGATATAAACGTGAGTTTTCCGCTCCACGCACTCCACAACAAAATGGGGTAGTAGAGCATAAAAATCGCACTCTTATGGTAGGTCTATTTTGAAAAAGACACCTTATGAATTATGGTACGGTCGCAAGCCAAATATCTCGTATATGAAAGTTTTTGGTTGTAAATGTTTCATTCTTGATGAATCTAATAAACTTGATAAATTTGATTCAAAATCTAACGAAGGAATTTTCGTTGGATATTCTAATACAAGTAAAGCGTATAGAGTTTATATTAAATCTGTTAGTAGTATGCCCTAGGCCAATATATTTGAGACCTAGATGTATGGATTGTGTTGAACAAACATTGTGTTTATTTAGAGATATTTTATATAATAAATGCGTATTGGTTATTTTATTCTTATTACTAAAATGAACCTTGAATATGATATTCAGCTTTATATCATCAAAGTATGTGACTTTGATAGTAAAACTATAAAGTATTATGAATGATGTTCTAAACCGTCCCTGATCATTCATAGGATGTTTGTGAGACAGACATACTTTATGATAAGCTATAAATGTACATCAGTATGTTAGTTGACTGATGGTCACGTTTTACTGATCATGAATAAGAGTTATTAAGTCATTAACATAAGTATATGTTAGAGACCATATACTGGATTGACCCACCGTGAGAATACTACAAGGTTCGTGTCATTAGTTATTCTCAGTAAAGAATGTATCTGTAATCCTTAGACTTGAGATTATCTCAGTTTCCTACATGAGAAATTTTATACTTTAATATAATCTAACATCGTCTTTAACCGGGCGGTCATAAAGATTATAATTAGGTATATAATGAATCATGCAGAGGAAAGAGTTTAATTAAGATAGGATTTGTTCCTCTCATAAATTGAGAGAGATATCTTTAGGCCTCTTGATGATTTGATTGAAGAAACGCACGGCCGTGCTCAAATGAATTAATAAAGAGTTATTAATGTCAGTTCATGTTCAATCAAATTCGGTGTCAAGAAATATTTATCGACCAACATAAGGTTGACACATACCATGCCTTATGGACGATATAGATATCGTGTAACAAAGGGATACAATGCATGACATAAATTAGGTTTGATCGAATCATCTATATTTGCTTAATTTGGGTAATCATGAAGTCTTGCTAGAGGCCGCTCATGATTTATAATCCGTTGTGATTATTGCCAACATTAAGTAAACCTACAGGGTCACACACAAAGAACAACGATTGAGACGTACACAGAAAAATCATGACTTATGTGATAAGTTGTATGGAAAGCTATATAGTCAAGTGACATATCCAATCCTGCATCTTATATGATAAGGTGTGTTGCACATATGGTTACATAGTTACCATGCACATAGGATATGAAACTGATGGACTATGTAAGCACAAGAGACACCCCAAAATCTGATGAGGGATCATAATTTTTTTCGGTCAAATTTTGTGAGATAAAAAGAGAGAAAAATCCGAAAATTATTCTCTTGTTATTTTCTGTGAGAAAAATGAAGAACGGATACTAGCATATATCGTTCTTTATCCGTTCAAAGGGGTTGTTCGTGTGGATACCGGTAGAGGACGAAGCGAAGTGCGGCGTCTTTGTGATTCGGGTTGAAACCGTGATTTGTTTGGAGAATCGGTTTGCTTGGAGATCGGTTTGTTGGACCGATTAGGCGAAACATACAAAGGATCGTTTTGGAAACCGGTTTGGAATCGGGCAAAGAAAAGCGTCAACCAACTTCGCTTTTGATCATCACGGATTAAGCGTAATCCGAAGGTACAAAGTTATGAAATTTTCTTTGATTTAATTGTAATTCACGTATTGGGTTTCGAATTCGATTTTGTTTCGTTTTTGTTTTTCCGCTGCGTTATGAACGGTAGAAACCCAACAAAATCTTCACGGATTATTGTTGAATCCGTGCACTTGCACTTCAATGAAACTAAAAATGGGACCGAGAAAGCTATTTCTTTGACAGATACAGGTACAAGTGGTGGACTTACGGGAGTTAATCAACCGAATATTATCGAGTTGAATCTTGGCGATCCGACTTTAGACGAACCCGACGTTATCACCACACAAGAAAATCAACCGCATGGCGACAACTCGACTCAACAAGATCAACTCCCGAATCAAGTCGACCCTCAACCAATTATTCAACCCGAGCCGGAACAACCTTCTTATCAAATTCCGGAAATCTTACGAGAAGTATCCGCACATCGGTTAACCAATGTGGTAGGAGACCCACGAGAAGGAGTTCGAACCCGCTCCGGAACAAGAAACCTCGTCGCCTTTTGCGCCTTCCTATCTCAAACTGAGCCAAAATCCTTCAAGGAAGCAAATGGCGACACCGACTGGATCCTCGCCATGCAAGACGAACTCGCTCAATTCGAGCGAAACCGGGTTTGGACCCTAGTACCTCGACCCGACAACCGATCCATTATTGGTACTAAATGGGTTTTCCGAAATAAACTCGACGAGCACGGTATGGTAGTGCGAAACAAGGCAAGCAATACTCATTGCTCAAGGTTTCAAGCAACAAGAAGGAGTGGATTTTGAAGAGACGTTTGCACCGGTTGCTCGGTTGGAATCCATTAGGCTTCTCTTAGCATATGCATCAATTAAAGGGTTCACGCTCTTTCAAATGGATGTTAAGAGTGCGTTCCTAAATGGATTTCTCGAAGAAGAAGTCTACGTCGAGCAACCTCCCGGCTTCAAGGATCCGACCAATCCCGACCACGTGTACAAGTTGAAGAAGGCGTTAGACGGATTGAAGCAAGCACCTCGGGTTTGGTATGGACGGCTTTCAACACGGATTTGAACGAGGGAAGAGCGACTTGACACTCTTCACAAAGAAAAGGAAAGATTCAATTTTATTAATTCAAATTTATGTTGATGACATTATTTTTGGATCTAGTGATGCGGCACTTGCCGAGGAATTTTCTGTTTTGATGCGTAGTGAGTTCGAGATGAGCATGATGGGTGAACTAAACTTTTTCCTTGGCTTGCAAATCAAACAAGGTGACGGTATTTTTATCAACCAAGCGAAGTACACATGTGAACTGCTCAAAAGATTCGGTATGGACCAAGGAAAGACGAGCGATACGCCAATGGTGAAAGACGTAAAACTCGACGCCGATGAATCAGGTGAATCTGTAGACATTTCCGGTTATCGAGGAATGATCGGTAGTTTACTTTATTTAACGGCTAGTAGACCTGATATTATGTTTGTTGTATGTTTATGTGCCCGATTTCAAGCAAACCCCAAAGTTTCACACCTAAATGCGGTTAAAAGGATTTTTAAATACCTAAAAGGGACAATAAACTTAGGGTTATGGTATGGCCATGACAGTAGTCTGTCACTTTTGGGATATAGGGATGCTGACTTTGCAGGATCTAAAGTGGATCGAAAGAGTACAAGTGGGACGTGTCAATTTTTTGGAGGAAATTTGGTCTCGTGGTCGAGTCAAAACAGAACTCTGTCGCTCTTTCATCGGCCGAAGCAGAATATGTCGCTGCCGGAAGCTGCTGTGCTCAAATCTTATGGCTGAATCAGACATTAGGCGACTACGGACTCAACTTTCGAAAAGTTCCAATCCTGTGCGTCAATACGAGTGTAATCTGCATCGCCAAAAATCCCGTGCAGCACTCCAAGACGAAACATATCGAGATTCGCCATCATTTTATTCGCGATCACGTCGACAAGGAAGATGTCGAGATATTTCACATTGGAACGGATGATCAAGTCGCGGATATCTTCACAAAACCGCTAGCTTATGCTCAATTCTCCAATCTTCGATTAAAGCTCGGTATGCTTGAATTAAAAGATTAAATTCTCTTTCATCTACTTTCTTTTATGAGTTTTGGGCATTTTTAAATGAATTCTCCTCGATTAAAATTTTTTTAATTTTTGTCTCCTCCGTCTTGGCTTTTGAAAATACAATTACTTTGCTTTCAATCCTTTTGTATTTTAATAAAATAATTTTCAATTGTTTTAACGAAAAATTGAGCAAAACCACTAGTGAAATAGCCTTTACCCTAATACCCTGATTCATTCCGTTCCCAATAGAACACTTCCGTTCCCAACGGAATGCATGCAAAAACAACGTCCTTCCAGGAGCTAATTTCGCAGAACGGACCTCTCCGTTCTCAACGGAGCCTCAACGGAACTTCCGTTGGCAACGGAAGTGGTCCGTTGCCAACGGACTGTGCGAATTTCGGTTTCCGGATCTTTTTTTTTTCCTAGAATCCAAATCCTAAATCCCATTAATAACCGGCGCCTCCTTCCTCTTCTCTCCCAACTCTCATAACCCCTCCATTAAAACACCCCTTCTTTCTTCCTCCTTCAAACCCCCTAAATCCGAACCTCTAATTTCACCCAAATTCCCTCCTTCTCCAAGCCTTTTGACCTCCAAATCTCCTCAAATCCACTCTAAAGGCCAAATCTCCACCAAATCCCTACTTAAAACCTTCATACCTCCTCTCTACTTGGTGGATTCGAGATTTTTCAATTCAACCGTGTAACTCGCCTTTCGTGACGACTCTCTCGCGCATTCGACCCATTGGCAAATCTCTCTTCACGGATTCAACAAGGATTTGGTATAACTTCATCTCTCTTTACAAATTTCCCAATACTTGAATCTTACAAATGGCACCAAAACCGAAAACGGGAATCAAGACGACGGCGTCCAAACAAAAAGCACCCTCAATTCCCGAATTGGATTTCAATATCAAGAAAAATACTTTTCTTTTCAAAACACCAGGCGCTTACGATAAATTCCACGACAAATTAAGCGTGAAAAATGCATGCGAGATCTTTCATGCTCTCCGCCATGAGAAATCTATGATTTCGTGATTCAATTTCCGGAATTTTGAAAATTTACCGGGCTTTGACGATATCCGACCCGGGTTACAAAACCCTCATTCGCCTCTTCTACGCCAATGCAACATTTAATGACCAAACCTATCAAGTTACATCGTGGCTTTTCGGGCATCTCGTAATAATAAACCCGTCCAACCTTTGCGAGTGGTTCGGTTTGAAGTCACTCAAGACCAAGAATGTTTTTATATCCGACACGCGAATGAATGGCTCGGTAATGAATCGTATGAACAAATGAAAGAATACATGCATGGCGGCCCTCCAAGCCATAACTTGACAAATTACGAACCGCGTCAGCGGATTGTATTTCACTTCGTCAATAATATCCTCGCTCCAGTCGCGGCTCTTAAAACCAATTTCGAACGGCGAAACATCTATCTTCTTTGATACCTATGGTATAAATCGAAATCCATTAATATTCCCTTCTTAATATACCATCACATGCAATATTTCTCGCAAATTGGAAACCTTCCGTACGGGAGTCTTCTTACTTGGATTTGCAATAAATTAATTATGGCGATTCCCCGTGCAATTCTAATAAATCCCTTGGAAAAGGTGCCTAATCATGATCTCCTTGATCTTGACCGTTACGCCAAACAATACAATCTTACACCATACCTTTGTGATTTTGACCCATATGGCTATTTCACTCTTAAAACAAGTAAGGTATATCATTACTTTCCATCCCTGAACGAACGCGGACAACCCTTGTGGCCATCCGATACGGAATCCAAAACACCGGCCAGTCTCGTGCGCGCTTTATGCGCATTAAATCCTCACGCCAATCTGGCCCCAGAAAACCTTAACCCTAACCCTCCGGTTGAACCCGCTATCAACTAAGACCCGCCATTGGCACCCGAGGTCGGGCACAATGATCTCGATGATGACGACGCCGTTGACTTCGACTACACAACTGGTACTACCGATCAAGTGTTACGCGCTATGGCACGTCGCCAAACAAGGGATCTCGCGGATCTTCATGACGGCCAACAAGAGTTACGTCTCCGCCAAGATGAGAGCGAGGCCCGTTTTGCGGAATTCGTTCATGAAAATAACCGCATGTATCCAGACCTTCAGCGGATTCAACAAGAGAATTTTCAAACCCTTCTCTCGGCTTTTAATGGCCGATACGCTCCCGGTTCCTCTTCCTCCAACCCTAACCCCTCCGACTTTGGCGGCCCGGCCGAGTAACTCGTGACCATTCTCCATCCTTAACCTCAACCCTAGTTGCGTTTTGCTCTTTCTTTTTCGTTCATGTTTTTTTTACTTACTATTATGTTATATTCTCATGAATTTCTGGTTTGTATTTTGCTTATTTGTAGTTCTTATTTTCCTTTATTTTGAATTTGTAAGACAATGTATCAGTTGTTTGCACTTCTTGAAAACTCAAATTTTGTTAACATTAATGTGTGCATGTGGCTCTAATTATTTTCTTTTAACTAAAATAAATAATCAAATAAATAAATACAATCAAAATATATTTCATGGGTTATTAACTTAAGGGGGAGCACATTTAGAGGGGGAGTTCGTGCATCTCGATCGTGTTCCCTTTTGCATGTTTTTCAAATAGGGGGAGAATAAATTTAAACTTGCCAATTTATCGGAATAGTTTTGAAAATCATCAAAAAGGGGAGTTTGTTGTCCTCAGTTTGATGATATTTAAAACTATTCCGAGCTACTAATATATTTGTGTGAGAATGTCTTGAGCTAGATATTGCACGATCAAGTTCTCGGAAATGTCTCGGTCGCATACTGCCTATCTCAGAAGAATAAGACGTCGTTACCCATGCAAAGGCGTGGGAGCAAGCTTCTTAGTTCTTTGTGTGTATTTTTTTCTTTTTGGTGAGCAATTTAATTCTTATTAAAAGGGGAGTATAATCTGTAATTTGCCAAATTCTGGCCAGTTTCGTCGTCAACGGAACGGACCACTTTGTTGGCAACGGAACCCTCCATTGAGCAATCTTACGTCCTGACATTTGTTTGGCTAAAATTTAAATCTTGTGTTGTTTCTCAAAACCACAAATTTTTAAATCAAATACATCGAAAAAACATAATTTATATTGTTTTTAACCAAACAACAAAAAATGAAGTGTAATACATGGAAAAAACTACGTTGCTATAGATTTTAAGAAAAACACAAAAAAAGAATTGAAGTGTAATACTTGGAAAAAAAGACAAGTTTTCTTGTTGTAACAAAACCACAAAAATTAAAATCTTTTACATGGAAAAAAGAAAATTTGTATTGTTTTTCACAAAAGCACAAAAAATGAAGTCTAATACAAGAAAATAAATCAGTTGTTATTGATTTTCACAAAAAAAAATCGAACTGAAGTATAATACACGGAAAAAAGGAATCTTTTGTTGTTTTCTCCAAACCACAAATTTTTAAATCGAATACATGGAAAAAACACAAGTTATATTGTTTTTCACAAAACCACAAAAAATGAAGCGTAATACATGAAAAAATTACGTTGTTATAGATTTTAAGAAAAACATAACAAAAGAATTCAAGTATAATACATGAAAAAAAAGAAAAGTTTTGTTGTTTTAACAAATCTACAAAAATAGAAGTCTTTCACATGGAAAAAGGAAAATTTGTATTGTTTTTCACAAAACCACAAAAAATAAAGTGTAATACATGGAAAACTACGTTGTTATAGATTTTAAGAAAAACACAAAAAAAGAAATGAAGTGTAATACACGGAATAAAAGACAAGTTTTGTTGTTTTAACAAAACCACAAAAATTGAAGTCTTTTACATAGAAAAAAAAAATTATATTATTTTTCACAAAATCACAAAAAATAAAGTCCGATACATGGAAATAAATCCATTTTTATTGATTCCATGAAAAAAAAAATCAAACTGAAGTGTAATACATGGAAAAGAGAAATCTTTTGTCGTTTTCTCAAAACCACAAACTTTTAAATCAAATACATGGAAAAAACACAATTTATATTGTTTTTCACAAAACCATAAAAAATGAAGTGTAATACATGGAAAAAACTACGTTGTTATAGATATTAAGTAAAACACAAAAAAAGAATTGAGATTTAATATATTGAATAAAAGACAAATTTTGTTGTTTTAACAAAACCACAAAAACTGAAGTCTTTTACATGGAAAAAAAAATTGTATAATTTTTCACAAAACAAGAAAACATGAAGTCTAACACACGAAAATAAATCAGTTGTTATTGATTTTCACAAAAAAAAAATGAACTGAAGTGTTATATATGGAAAAATGAAATCTTTTGTTGTTTTCTCAAAACCACAAACTTTTAAATCGAATGCATGGAAAAAACACAATTTATATTGTTTTTCACAAAACCACAAAAAATGAAGTGTAATACATGGAAAAAACTACGTTGCTATAGATTTGAAGTAAAACACAAAAAAAGAATTGAGATTTAATACATTAAAAAAAAAAACGAGTTTTCTTGTTTTAACAAAACCACAAAAATTGAAGTCTTTTACATGGAAAAGAAAATTTGCATAGATTTTCACAAAACAACAAAACATGAAGTCTAATAAACGGAAATAAATCAGTTTTTATTGATTTTGACCAAAAAAAATTCGAACTGAAGTGTAATATTTGGAAAAAAGAAATCTTTTGTTGTTTTCTCATAACAACAAATTTTTTAATCAAATATATGGAAAAAAACAATTTATATTGTTTTTCACCAAACCACCAAAAATGAAATGTAATACATGGCAAAAAAACTACGTTGTTATATATTTTAAGAAAAACACAGAAAAAGAATTGAAGTGTAATACATGGAAAAAAATGAAAAGTTTGGTTGTTTTAACCAAACAACAAAAATAGAAGTCTTTCACATGGAAAAAAGAAAATTTATATTGTTTTTCACAAAACCACAAAAAATGAAGAATTGAAGTTTAATACATGCAAAAAAAAGAATTGAAGTTTAATACATGCAAAAAACGACAAGTTTTGTTGTTTTAATAAAACCATAAAAATTGAAGTCTTTTACATGGAAAAAAGAAAATTTGTATTGTTTTTCAAAAAATCACAAAAAATGAAGTCCAATACGTGGAAATAAATTTGTTGTAATTGTTTTTCCCAAAAAAAAAATCGAACTGAAATATAATACATGGAAAAAAGAAATCTTTTGTTGTTTTCTCAAAACTACAAATTTTTAAATCGAATATATGAAAAAAACACAATTTATACTGTTTTTCCCCAAACCACCAAAAATGAAGTGTAATACTTCGAAAAAACTACGTTGTTATAGATTTTAAGAAAAACACAAAAAAAGAATTGAAGTGTAATCATGAAAAAAAAGACATGTTTTGTTGTTTTAACAAAACCACAAAAATTGAAGTCTTTTACATAGAAAAAAGAAAATTTGTATTATTTTTCACAAAACCACAAAAAATGAAGTCCGATACATGGAAATAAATCCATTGTTATTTATTTCCACGAAAAAAAAATCGAACTGAAGTGTAATACACGGAAAAAAGAAATCTTTTGTCGTTTTCTCAAAACCACAAATTGTTAAATCAAATACATGGAAAAAACACAATTTATATTGTTTTTCACAAAACCACAAAAAATGAAGTGTAATACATGGAAAAAACTACGTTGTTATAGATTTTAAGTTAAACACAAAGAAAGAATTGAGATTTAATACATTGAAAAAAAGACAAGTTCTGTTGTTTTAACAAAATCACAAAAATTAAAGTCTTTTACATGGAAAAAAAAGTTTGTATAGTTTTTCACAAAACAACAAAACATGAAGTCTAATACACGGAAGTAAATCAGTTGTTATTGATTTTCACAAAAAAAAATCGAACTGAAGTGTAATATATGGAAAACGGTCCATTTTCATGTCTGACAGGATTTTTCGCGTTTTCCGGCCAACTCCAGTGGTTACATGTCTAGGGACCCATACAGGCAGGTTTGTCTCATCGGGATGAATCCAGGGCTGTTGAGTTTGTCGGTTTTGAGCATTTTGAAAAAAACAGTAATTTGGAGAAGATGAGTTGACTCACTGCAGGGTTGACTTTTATATTTTTGACCAGATTTTGAATTGGTGATTCTGAAAGTTCTAGAAGGTTTCTGATCGCGAGACTTGTACCATTGGATTCGTCTCAACGAGTTCTTCGTTTTGTTATACCGTTTGACTTATTTTCCTTTTTCTTTCTTTTTATAGAAAATAGAAAATAGGTTGTAAATATATATATATATATATATATATATATATATATATATATATATATATATATATATTTCATTTGGATGAAGGATATTAAAACTCTCACCAAATTTTCTGAAAGAAAAACTCTAATAGTGACTTTGACTTTCTCCCTGATAATTATGTCGAGGCAATAAACACACACAACCCGAGCCTAGTTCCAATCAAGCCCAAGCACCTGATTGGTATATATATTATATACTTGTTTATCTACTTCAATTGCCCCATCCTTTTATTTTTCAAAGTCTTTTAAGACCTCTCTCCATTGAATAATAGTATGATTAAATCTAAATTATTGAATTTTTTATATATTATGATTATTTGTGGCATTATTTATATCTCAAACTAACATGTAGAACAATGATTTATGATTTCGTGTTTGTTATTCTATTTTCCGATTAGATGAAAACGGTTAAAGTTATTTTTGATTGTTAGATTTTAATCAAATGATTCTAACGAATCATGGTACATAATTATGTTCAAAGATAAATACAAAGAGAATATGAAGGGGACATTTATTAAAACATATTTAGTTTTTTCTTTACTCTAAATATAATATATCAAAAGAAAACAACATAACTTTAGAGAAAAATTGAAAATAAATTTAAATTGAGATCATAAAGATTAATTCATAGTGTCTTATTAAAGAATTAATTTTTTCTTTCCATTAAGTTGTCATTTATATTATTAATTTATAATACCATGATTTATTATATAAAGTTATCCGTCAATACAAAACTAGATGTGACAAAACATCTTATAATGTAATACAAATTATGACTAAAAATATTGAACTTACTCTACATATACTTTCTATATTTTTTTATATGTTATGAATTAATTTAAATATTATTTTAATTTTCTTTATAAATTTACAGAGAATTTATGTAATTTTATAATTGTAAGTATTATATATCAAAATATGTAAAAAATGAAAATATTTACAGTGTAGCACGACTATATGGTTTATTTACTTATTCTCTTAAGTTTTTTTATGGTATCATCACTTTACAATAAAATAAGAGAAAAATGAAAAAAATAGAGAAGAGACAACAATTAATGATACTGATATTACATTTGTATAAAAGAATAAACTATATAAGGAAAATAAATAAGATGATATATAAGAAAAATTTATATGACCAATTTTCTTAAAATATTAACTATTCGTATTCTCATTGTTGATTTTTTAGTTGTCAATATATATATATATATATATATATATATATATATATATATATATATATATATATATACTATGTGGATGAAAATATCTTATGTTATTAATGAAAGTATATGAATTAATATAATATCATTCTCAACAACGTAAAAAAATATTTTGATGTAGCGGTTTCACAAAATCGAGAATATAGCACGTAGTATTAATCTAATTGTATACTAAAATAAAAATATTCGCAGCGTAGTGCCAATATTATCCTAGTATACTATGAATATTCCTATAAATTTTCCAAGCCAAGAAGCACAAAGTAAACTAATTCCCTAACAATTTAATGGTCATACTCTTGGATAAAACCAGCCACACTCTTGGATAGCGGCTCCCACAAACTCATGCAACCTCCAATCAGGCATGGGGCAATCTCACCTTATCCACACTCTCACCACAATCCTTCCATTTCCTTACTCATTACCTCTCTCTCACCTCTTCATCACACCTCTAAAAACCAGTACAAGATCTAGCAAGCCAAAATTAATAACCCTAATTAACTAGACCACAAAATGGCATCTGTGAACTCCGGCATGTTGAGCGCAACAGCAACAACTTCTACTGTGAGTGCGAAATTGCCGGTTGTGAAGCCCCAACAAGTCAAAGTTGCGGTTGACGGAAGGAGAGCTGTTCTTCTCGGACTGGCTGCAACTGTGCTTTCTGCAACTGCTGTTAGTAAGGCCAATGCCGGTGTCATCGATGATTATCTTGAGAAGAGCAAGGCCAACAAGGTATATTTCATTTTTGTTAACTATAATTCAGTTTAGTAAAGAAACAACAGTACTTGTTACTTGTTAGAAAAATAGTTGACAGGCAAGTTTCTATAATAATCCACTCAATAATATTCAAAACAATTTTATTTTGAACATATCGTCTCTAAGCAAAAATAACATGATTCCAAGCTCCATCACATTTTTATCCAATTTTTCGGTGTTTTTTACATAGACACAAACATTCTTTTTTTTTATCTAAGCAAGACTTTAAACTCCTAATCGAGTCAGTCAGATGATAAAATTACTAATTAACTTACAGTATTCTAAAAATTGAGGAGGTTAGATATGAAAACTTGCCTTGTTAATTGTTATGGCCTGTTAAATGAACAATTCTAATATTTCTTAACACAAGAATAAAAAAAATACAGATTTTTTTATCCTAGTTCATTAGTTTCTGTGAACTACATATTAATCCAGTTAATTTGAAATATATTTAGTGATGATTAATTTTTGTGGTGGTGTGTATAGGAACTGAACGACAAGAAAAGGTTGGCAACAAGCGGTGCTAACTTTGCACGTGCATACACGGTCCAATTCGGTTCGTGCAAATTCCCCTACAATTTTACCGGCTGCCAAGATCTAGCTAAACAAAAGGTTCATTTATTTCATCCAATTATATATACATTTACCTGAAACCATTACATATTATAGTTAAAAATCTCGAGATATTTGTTGTCTACTCACAAGTATTATATAAAGACAGAATTTTTTTTTTTTTAGTAGGTACATTTACATAAATTAAACATCTGAAATTGGTATTTATTAAAGTTACTATGTTGAATGCTAATGTTTTGAGTGTAATAAAAAAAAATTGTCAACATATTTGAAGAAAACTTATAACCGTGTATATTTTGTTAATTTTGGTAATATTTACAGAAAGTGCCCTTCATTTCTGACGACTTGGAGATAGAATGTGAAGGAAAAGAGAAATACAAGTGCGGATCGAACGTGTTCTGGAAATGGTGAACTACCATGTAATTACTTGGAAGTGAATTTGTAATTGTATTGTGTATTGAATCAATTCTTATTTTGGGAAACCTTGAGCTCGAGTCCATGTATAATTTTCTTCTATCTTTTTTTTTCCAGAGAAAAATTATAAAGACAAAATGAAACAAAAAACATAAATAAATACGCAAATAAATAAGCAAACAAGAACAAATTATTTTCTCATAATAAATAAAAATGAAACAAGAAAATAAACAGATAAATGCATAATCAATAAATATCTAAAATTCAGGTCCAGCCTGCAGATTCATGCCAAACAAACTCTTATTGCAATAATACTACTTGTCTACTAATAATAAAACCGCCATGCAACAATAAATAAGCAACTCCAACAATGCGCTAAAATTCAAGGATGGCTTCATAAACGAAACAAAATTTCCCTCTCTTTTCAGCGAAGAAGTTGTATGGACTTAAGACGAAATATATCTATCATTATAAGCCAATTTTATATCATTCGCTACCTTTTGTGCATCCTTTGAAATGCCATCTAAGCCTCTTCTCGCAAAACCAACGCAGTAAAGTCCATTCATTCCTTTCCAGTGATTCGGGAAATCATTCTTGGGAAATCCGTCTTTGTTTAATGTTTCATTGCC
This sequence comes from Juncus effusus, assembly GCA_027726005.1. Classification (NCBI taxonomy): domain Eukaryota; kingdom Viridiplantae; phylum Streptophyta; class Magnoliopsida; order Poales; family Juncaceae; genus Juncus; species Juncus effusus. The sequence continues at coordinate 4,135,315 of CM050907.1, forward strand.
ATCCTGTTATAAATTTTTAAGAAAATTAAATATAATGGAATAAGAGATGAATAGGATGAACATAATTTTAGTAGCTAATAATTTAATGATAACCACAGGAAAAGCAAAGTGTATTATTTTAATCTCTAAGATGAATTTTTTTTAGAAAAACAATATTTACCTGAACCCATTTACTTGCAGTGCTCGCATAACCAGTTGCCAAAATTATTGCATCTAAGGAATCAAGCTTTCCATCCTCAAATAAAACCTTGTTTTCTTGGACCGAAGATATTCCTCCAAAAACCTATATATATTATTCATTAATTAAATGAATATTTTATCAAACTTATTATTTCTTTTTGTTTTGAAGTCGATCAAAAGTATAATCTCAACTTCACAAGAAGTTACATGTGGAAATTAATTCAAAATACATACAAAAAGAAACGCATGAATGAACATATGTAATTCAAATAGATAGACAAATTGAAGAAAATTTCCATCCATATACTTTCTTAAATTAAAATTTACCTAGATTTCTCCAGATTTTATCTTTTGAACAATACCAACTATATGTGGAAACTGAATACAATTTACATACATAAAAAACACATGCATGCAGGTATGTAGTTGAAACTTGAAATACACATATAAATTGATTAAATTTTGATCTATATACTTTCTATAATAATTTTTTTTTTCAAATAAATCTCAAATTAAAGTTCACCTTGATTTCTCCAGCTTTTATCTTTCGAACAGTACCGACAGACTCATATTAATGCATCGGTTTACATTAAATTTTCAAGAAGCGAAATGAAAAACTAATGGCAATTTACATACATAAAAAAACACACATGCATGCAGCATGCATGTAGCTCAAAATATACACATAGAAATTCATGAAACTTTCTATATAATTACCTTAATTTCATCATTTTTGATCTTTTGAATGGTACCAACATCAATAACAGCAGATCTACCAGTAGTAGCCTTGAGAACCAAGGGTCCTTTTTCAGGCCTTGTAATTCCATACTTGGACAAATCTCCGTATTTCAAATTTGCAAGTATTACAAGCAAATTGTCCACCAACTTTGGAGGCAAATATTTCACTAATACCATCCCTAAATATATCATCTCCTTTGTCATCACATGCAACTACAAAGTATAGAAAAAGAATTTCAATAATTGAAAAGAAGATATGCGATAATAAGGTGTGAATAATGTACGTATATATATATATATATATATATATATATATATATATATATATATATATATGAACAAATGGTGAAGTTTTATTTTCTAGTTAGTACTATTATAATTTCTTTTGGCATAAAACTTTGTACAAAAGACATTAGGCCAAGGAAACAATAAGGAAGATCTAAAATTATAAAATAAAAAATAATAAAGCATTCATACCGGGCTTCGAATGACAATTGAAGTATTGGCTCCATGATTGGCAAGATCGTATGCAATTTCCATACCGGAATTTCCGCTCCCAATAACTAAAACATTTTTCCCTTTATAACTCGCCCCGCTTTTATAATCACAAGAATGGATAAGTTCCCCTTTAAACCCTCCCAAACCCTTAATGTCCAGAATCTTCCCCTCACTATTTTCACCGGTCGCCACCACCAAATACCTCGCATTAAACTCCTCAATTTCTCCATTAGTTGCATTCAATGCGGTAATATTCCAAGTCTTATTTTTCTCATCAAAACAAGCCGACTTAACGCAGGTGTTGAATCGCGGACTAATTTTGAATTTTCGCACGTAATCATCCAAGTATCGGATGAAACCGTCTTTTGGGACAAAAGTAGGGGCGTTTTGGGGAAATTGCATGTGGGGCAATTCGCAAAATTGCTTGGCCAAGTGGAGTTTGAGGCGATCATATGCGTTTTTCTTCCAAAGAGACGCAATACAATCTTCTCTCTCTAGAATTATATTAGGGATTGATAAACGGTTCAGACATGCTGACGTGGCGAGGCCAGCAGGACCCGCTCCTACTATCACCACCTCTTTCTTCATTATATCAAGCTTTTTTTTCTTTTCTCTTTTTTTTTTTTCTTTTTTTGGTCTTTTTTTGAGTTTGGTGGTGAAAATGAAGGTGAGAAGGGTATGTATTTATATAGGGAGGAAAGGGTGTAGGTGAACTTTTATTTATGTAAATAAACAATGATTAGCGGTAAATTCAATGTTTAGAGTTAATATAACCGTTACTACCTGCACTGTATATGCACAAATAGAAAAAATTCTACACCAAATATTTCAAATTGATCTGCTGGATCCAGCAGTTCATGTACCAGTGGAATAATAACACAAATTCATATAATTTCGGTTAATTAAAAAGTAGCTTTTAATCACGCTTTGTGTCAGCTTGACACGTAGCATGAATCTGGCCGTGCACTCAAAGAAACGGTTAAAGTTCACTCATTTCAATAAATCAGAATGAAGACATTTTTTTTGACAAAGAAGGAAAGTTCTAGAGGGGACTAGATAGAATTTGCCTACGTTTGACACTGCTTAAGGGTTTAGTATAACATTTTCGTGCTAAATAAACATTAATTTTGAATTTTCAAAGAACATAAAAGGTGCTGAAATTTGCAGCATCCTTTTGGAGTAAGACCAATGTATTTTCTTTTTGTCATAATGAAAAGTAATATTTCGTCGGATTATACAAGCTTTAGAAAAAATGAATTATTCTCTTTTAATAAAAAGAAAAGTTCTGACTATTTTTTCCCAAATGTAAAGTTCTGACTATTTTTTCCCAAATGTGAACATACTTTTACAGTACAGATTAAATGGAGAGTATTCAGAAGAATATTTACCATTTTTCACTAGTAATTAAAATTCATGAAAATATTTACTTCTTTCCTATTTTTCATATCTGGAAATAGGAATGAAGCAAAAATGTATTATTCTTTTTTTCAAAACAAGAAAAGTTGTGGTTAGTGTTTTCCCAATGTAACATCCTTATACAGTACAGATTAAACAGAAACTATTCAGAATAGTATTACCATTTTTCACTAGTAATTAACATTCATGAAACTATTTACTTGTATCCTATCTTTCATATCTGCATCCTAATCACAAACACAGTTTGTTATCAATTCAATGTTTGTTATCAATTCAGAATAATATTATCATTTTTCACTAGTAATTAACATTCATGAAACTATTTACTTCTATCCTATTTTTCATATCTGCATCCTTATCACAAACACAGTTTTTTATCAATTCAATGTTTGTTATCATGACAACATAAAAAACAAATTATATGAATTAATGAACCGATCTTCAGTTTTCCACATGCACTTAAGGTTTTTAACACTATATCACATACTTTTATGCTGGATAGATTCGGACTTAAAGGTTAAATATTTTGCCTTAAAAAATGAAATAACTAATCCAATGTTTATCTTGAATCTCAAGAAATTTAATGGATTTAGCAAAAGGATGCAATAAGTACGGCGATTTGTGAGCTTAAAGCATTTATCGGTTTCTGTACCATGGATTTAAATTGAAAATTGTTTAAACTCAACTTTACTGTAAATTTCATCGGGTTTCTGGATGTAAATAACAACATCAATTGTATTAAGTATTAACTAATTGTCATTTTATTCAATGCATTATATGCCTAATCATTAACATGTACTTTAATATTTGAACAATATACAAGTAAATACACTTCACATAAATTGTATACAACATATAAGTATATTTCATATTGATCATATATATCAAGGAAGAAAAGTTTCAAAACAACAAAAGTTCCAAAAGTGCTTGCAAACTTAATTGATAATATGCATAATTAAAAGGTTATTTTTGGTATATCATTCTAGTTAGATAAGAATAATTATAATATAGGTGTTAGAACCGAGTTAATACAAGCTAAGTTTATATTGAGCGAAGAAATGCATTCACAAACACACACACACACACATAAAAGAGACAAATAAACTTGAGGCTAGATGAACCATCAACCATGTGCCTACTCTCATAGATGCACGTAACATAAACAATGTATGTCATCAAACTATATTCCTTAAGAATCATATATGCAACAATGCAAAAATTTCGAAAATATAACAAAAACTTGCTTTTCAAGCTGACCAATACTAAATATAGCACTTCAGTAATGACTGTTTCATTCATTATAACACATGTACACTACTACACACACAAATACAAAATTATACTAAGTTTCAAGCTTGTCCCTCCAAAACCTCAAAAGTCAAAAGTACTTACAAAAGTCAAAACACTATTTCCAATTCATGCAAATGCATTTAGCAGGGTTACTTCGACATTTTGAGATTTCAAAAGGGTACGCACAGAGTTTTGCCTTATGAAAGTGTGATAAAATGTTGCAAGGAACTAACCAAGCTAGGAGGCCAGTGCTTTGTTTCTCTCACATAAGAGAGATCTGTATAATGCGGATCCAAAAGAGTCGCAATTGCAAACTGATTTTCAGCCAATAGTGGCGCGTGCTTGTCTACATACAATGCTGCAGCAAGGGCCGCATGGATTTCTGCACAGACGATCCCAACCCATTATAATCCATTAAAAGAAATAAAGCAAACTAAATAAATTAGGAATAAATGTTATGTGTGGATTCAATTTCAGACCTGGATAGCCCTTGAGAGAAATGGAGACATCTTCCATCTCAGCAATGGCTTCATCTCGGTCTCCAATTTCATACAATACCAATGCCCTGCCAACTCTTGCATATTCTGATAATGCAAAGTCCTTGTAATCCTTTACTAGCTGCAAGTATTAAATCAATTTAATTCATTTGCATGAATATTACATCTTTCTCACTTAATTTGTCCTTTTTTTTTTTGAAAATTTTGAGGAATGACTACATTAAAAGAATCAATATGAATTGAAGTGCTTTAATTAGTATTCACATAAAGGTGTTCGCCGAAATTGGTATAAGAGAAATGTACAAACCAACACAAACTCAGCCATGTCAGTGTAAATTTCACAATTGAAAAGGAAAAGACTGGAAAAAACTGAGAAAACGTACTTGGGTGAAGAAGAGAAGAGCCTGTGGAAAATCTCCCTTGGCCTGGAAGTCCCGAGCCAACTCAAGCAACCCAACCGCCTCCCCAACCCGTCGCGACACGTCAGCACTCGCCTTCTTCTCATACTCCGATACCGGGTCGAACTCGGCGGCGGCGGCGGCGGAGATTTGAACGGATAACGGAAGGGAAAAGAGAAACAAAATGAGGGTTCGTTTTGTGGTCGTTTTTCTCTGTAGAAACGGCAGAGAGGGAGTTCCGGTTTTGGGGTTCTGAGTAGGAAGACGAAGAGATGAAGCAGGAGTGGAGCTGAAGCAGCACGAGGCGCCAATCATCTTCGTGCGCTTGTGGTTTGGTCTTTTTTTGGCTTAATGGCCGGAGAGAAAATATTAGGTGATGAAAGCAGCCACGTCATTCAACTTCTCTGATGTGTCGTGTCGTGTCGTGTCTCTTCTCTCATTGGTTTAGTCCATTACCTGATAAATCACTGTGCACTTCTAATGTACTTCCATTTTTTTTCTTTTTCGGCAAGACAATATGAACAGAAAAACAATATATGAAACTTAAAAACAATACATAATTTATATTTTTCTAAAATCATACATATAAATACAATACAATATAAAAAAATACAAAACAATATATATACAAAATTATCTAGAGTAAAAACAATATATACAACCACAAAAATAGCCTATAAAGAATAAATAAATAGTATATGAAACAAAAATATATGAAATATATATTCTTAAAATAGTATATACAATGGATACCGTATCGGACACGCCACGTGGCATATCATAATATTTTATTCCAAAATAATACCGGACACTTCACATATACTTCCCGTATCCGCATCGGATACTTCCAACGTAAGAATATTTATTCTTAAAATATAACAAATAAATAAAATTAAGACATCTAATTATTTAATTAACTATAACAAATAAATATTCTGCATCAAGATATTTCTATAATAACAAGTTTTTAGTATTTCCTACACCAAAGTCTAATATCTAAATGTATATAAATTAATTAAATATATAAAATATAATTAATAAATAAAATAATATATAAATTGCCGTATCCGTATCCGTATTCTATATTTTTTAAGATTTGCCGTATCACCATATCCGTATCGTATCGGATATGATATCCGTATTCGTATTCGTGCAATATAGATAAATAATATATATGAAGGCAATATACATAACATAAAAGCAGTATATAAAACATAATAACAATATATATAACTCAACACAACAACGATCAAAAATTGACCGTTTGACCGGATATATGAGTGATTTATAAGTCGTGATTACATTTGTTTTTTTGAAAAAATTTAGAGAGGGCTCAAGTCCCCATCTAAATGCTATATATACTTTCCTAATCAGTCTTTACGATGTATTTCTTACAGAATTGAAATTCGTAAAAGAAATAAAACCTATCTTTAAGAATTAAATACTAGCTAATTACTATATTCTATTGAAAAAGAAAACAAGGCCCGCCATCTCTAGGAGAAATTGAATTTTCTCAACTTGGCCCAAAATAAAACCATAAAAACAACAATCCTCTGATCGACACGTGTCCCTAGGAGTGAAAACGGGTTTGATATTATCCGACCGACCGACATTCATATCCGCACAAGATCCGTATTCGAATCAAAATATTTGTATCCGTTCGGATTCGGATACGGATACGGATACGGATAGTTTTATTCGGATATGGATTCGGTAATCATTTTGGTTCCCGGATACGGATACGGATCCGGATAATTTGTTATTCGGATAATATCCGTTTTCGGATATTTTATTATATATCAGATACGAATACGGATATCTATAAGGATACGAATACGGATATTTAATTTTTTCATCATATTCGGATACGGATACGGATATTATTCATATCCATATTATTATTTCTTCAAACTTCCCTTATAATTGCTACATTTTATTAACTTTATTGTTATAAATAGTTAAATATTTAGGAGAATGTGATATATTAGTATATTAATATATCCGTTTAAATATCCGAAATGAATCCGTATTCGAACACGTATCCGATAATATCCGGTATTCGTATCCGTACATATATCCGAACCGATTCTGTATCCGAACTATCCATATTTGTATCCGGATCCGAAAAAATAATACGAATACGGATATGATATGACCCCGATCCGAACCGTATCCGAACCGTTTTCACCCCTACGTGTCCCACTCATTCTCTTTGACCTAACCACGCCGCTCCACTTTCTTTCTCCAAACCCGACAGAGCCAAGTCTTGTTATGTCTTCTGTTCTTCTTCCTTTTTTCCTCATTCAATCCACCCTAAACTCCACCTCTTCAAATCTTTCCTCTCTAATCAAACTGCGTTCTTCCAAGATTTCATCAATTAAAGTTGTACCTCCTCTCTTCACAACTATAAATACTCTTCTGCAGTGTTCTCGCCACATTGCATGCAAGAAGATTGTAGTTATTTGCTTCATGGCTAAATCACCACCCTCATTCAGTAATATTGAAACCGCATCAGACAGAGAGTTTCTCGTTTCCGACAGATTGAGATTAGTGGCATTGTTCAACAGCATCATCCAATGCTCCTGGATGAATTCACATTCCTCTGAAATGTGATATACAGTCTCCGCGCTTCTAGAATACAGGTAACATCGATTTGTAAGACTGTATCCTCTTTTACACAGATTATCCTGAGTGATAATTTTGTTCTGCCTACTTGTCCAGAGGAAAATTTGAATTTGTAGTGGAATTTTTACTTTTCAAATATTCTTTAAAATTGAGTTTTCTACCTCTCCTTTACTCAGTTGTTTGTACGTTGTTTTTACCGAAAAACTCCTTTTTGGTTTAATTTCCACTTAATTGAGTCCTTCTCTTAGTTTAGGGTGGTGTTTCGCAGAATTATCTTTAGCTGTTCTAGTTCCTGTCTTGGCCCTTGAGCTAATAGCTCTTTGAAACACTCTTCAATGTGTGGAATGGCCTTAAACTCGGCTAAAGTCCCCCTTTTCTTTTCTGCATGTGAATACAAGGAAGGAAATTGCTGAGAAAGGGGTCCATTCCCCCAGTTGTAATCCCAAAAATTTATCTTTTCCCCTGATCCCACTCTGAACTCTGAATTTTTGAAAAGGAATCCTAAATGTTCCCGGACTTCATTCCAAAAATAAGTATTCTCCTTTAAGCTCACTTTCTGCACACCATCTTCTTCAACACTAGACATTAAGAAATCCCAATTTAGTTCTTCTTTCTTGTTGAAATACTTCCACAACCACTTCATCATCATTGAATCATTAAAGAGCTATAAATCAACTAGACCCAACCCTCCGATCTCCTTTGGGCATCATACTTATCACAAGCTACCAAATTATAACCCCTCTCTTCATTACCTTTCCATAGGATATTTTTCCTCACCCTATCCATCTCATTTATCACCCATTTTGGGAATTTAAATACCGAGAAATAGTAGGTGGGGATGGCCGATAAAACCGAGTTCACTAAAACCAGTCTCCCCCCTTACTCAATAGTTTTTCTTGCCAACCCTTGAGTTTTTTCTAGACTTTAGAAATAATATTTGTGTAATCTTGTTTGGTTGGTTTCTGAAAATGTAGAGGATACCCCAAATATTTAAGGGGTAGAGAAGTGTGTTGATAGCCCAGCTCTTGTTCTAACTCATGCAAGTCTGTATTTGTGCTACCGTTTGGCAGTACCACAAATTCGGATTTTTCAAAGCTAATAGTAAGACCCGAGCTATTGCTAAACGCGTTCAGTACACACTTCAGCCTCCTATCCTGGATTAATTCAGGTTTGAGCAGAAAAATCGAATCATCTGCATAAAAGAGACAAAGATTAATGTTAGTAATCGGTTTCTCGATAAAATTTTGCGACCCCAAAAACTCTAACATTCTCGCCAAAGTGTCAACAACCAAAATAAAGAGGTGGGGGGAGAGGGGGTCCCCTTGTCTAACCCCTTTCCTCATATGGATGCTCTTTCCTGGCATCCCATTTAAAAGCACCTTAACAACACCCTTCAACACGTAATTGTTTATCCATCTTATCCATAATGAACCAAAACCCCTTTTTGCTAGAATCTTTAGAATGAAATCCCAAGATACCGTGTCAAAAGCCTTATAAACATCCGCTTTAAAGAGCAATATCGGTTTGTCTAATCTGTTTGCCATGTAAAGAGATTCTCTCGCGTATACAAAACACTCGGCTATGTCTCTCTCTTCTAAAAATCCCAATTGGTTGGGCATAATAAGGCTATTAATTATCCCTTTTATTTGATTTGCCAATGTTTTTGAGACAATTTTCTGAAGGCTTGTGATGAGGCTTATCGGGCGAAAATCTTTGGCCTGATGTGCACCGTCTTTTTTGGGAATCAGAGAGATATAGGATGTAGAGAAAAAACCTAAACCCTCTTCTATTTCGTTTTGAGTTATGATCTGAAATAACTCATCTTGCATTTGTGGCCAGAATTATTTGAAAAAATCGCCGTTAAACCTATCAGGTCCCGGCGATTTATTCCGCTTCCATTTTTTTACTACCTCATATAACTCCTCGACCCTTATCGAGCCATTTAAATCCTGTGAATTAAACACCTCCACTGTTGGAAAACTATTAAAAATTGGAGGATCTGAGCCTATTGGAGATTTATAAAACTCAAACAAAATACCTGCCTTCTCTTTATGGTTTGTAACTTCAATGTTGCTAGCTGGATCGATTAACATAGGAACCATTAATTTCGACTTTTTAGCTGAGGTGTATCGATGGAAGAAATTTGTATTTTCATCACCTTCTTTCAGCCATTTGTGCTTTGCACGTTGGTGCCAGTATTTCTCCTCTCTTTTAACAATTTCTCTTAGTCTCCTTTTCACAATCTCTTTTAAAAAGATTTCAATTTCAAAAAGCAAGTATTCCTCTTCTTTCTTTTCCAGCCAACTCAAAATTACAAAACAGTTCTCCTTGCGTTTTCTTGAGTTTTTCTTTCTAATCTTATTCCATGTTTTCAACTTAACACCCAAATTCACAAATTTAGTTGACAATTCTTTAATATTACCTGCTTTAACTGAGTTGAGGTGGTCTATTATGAATTCTCTTGCCTCAACATTGTCTAACCAACAATTTTCGAATCGAAATCCTTGAAATATAGGGAAAGTGTTTGAGGTTTCAAGTTGGATTGGTGAATGATCAGAGAAAAATACTTGTGAAGGCAATTTGCTGATAATTAGGAAAAATTTGAGACCATTTGAGATTAAAGATAAATCGGTCAATTCTAGCCTTACATAGAGAGCTGGACCAGGTATAATTTCTCCCTTGTAGAGGGGGGGTTTATGAGATTTTGAGAATCAATAAAATCAGAAAACTTCTTGGCCTCATCCCAATTTCTGTGATTATCTCCTATCCTCTCATTAACCAAAGCAATTAGGTTAAAATCACCTTGGATTAGCCATGGAGTACTTGGACCAAGGTCTAGGCCTTGCAATTCTAATAAAAAATTCACTTTTTCTTGGGGATCTTGTGGGCCATATACACCTGAAATTCTTATCACAACATTATCCCATTTACATACAAGGTCAACTGAGACAGTGTATTCTTTAATGTGTGAGTTGATTAGGAAAAAAAGATTAGGATCCCATATGAGGATGATACCTCCAGAGGCACCTTGTGAATCCAAGGTAATGTAATCTACCAATAAATTTCCAACTATTTCTCTATGTAATTGATCAGAATAGGATTGAATTTTTTATTCTTATAAGCATAGGATATTAGGTCTGTTGGTTTTTATAAATTCTTTTACGTCATCTCTTTTATTCTTGGCATTTAAGCCTCTTATATTCTAGGAAAGAAATTTAATTTTTTTGTTGTTCATTTTATTAATTTTAATTTAATTACTGTTCTGGCTCATGGCTTTTTGCAGGAGCAGGAGATTAATAAATCCTTCATTTCCTCTGTAACCACTATGCCAATAGAATTCAGTGCCCCTTCTACACTCTCTAAGTCGAGATATATTTTCGGATAAGGTAATTGTGGCTCCTCTACTTCACCCTTCTGAGATTTAGACTTGGACCCCCTTTTATTAACGCCATTTGTGATCTCTTTGTACTGGACTAACTGCGCTTTCTGTATCACCGAGGTATAATTTGACGGGTATTTCCCCAGCAGTCTCGAACTCCTTCTTCTCCCATCTTCCTGAGTATCAGACCCATCATCAGGGTTTACCTCTTCTGTTAATTTTTCAATCTCCTCAACTCTCTTTTTACTGGTGCAGTCCTCAATTTCTATCTGCTGCTCTACAGCATTGGATATTACATCTGGCATGTCTTGTTATGTAATAGGATCATTTTCTTCTCCTGATAAGTTGGTGGGGCTGGCTACTTGGGTATGGAAAGTTGGGTTTGAAATTGGGATAATCGGAGGCTATGATGTTAATGTCTGAGCCTCAATTGCTTTGGATTTCACTCTCCACACCTCTATTTTCACTTGCTTAGGTCTCCACTTTAGGGTTTGGGGGGTTGTTTTGTGTCAGGCGGAATATAGATGTATGACCTGCATCTCCTTATTCCATCTGTGAGATGTTGAGAGAGTAAGGAATGCTAAGCTCATTCTGAGTTAAAATACTCAAAGAGACCTCTTTCCAATCATTCCAACCTTGGATTGAATTTATCTCCTTATAAACTCCGAAATTTGAAACAATCAATTTGAGTTGTTCAGATACTGCAAGTGCACTTGGAAGCTTTTTTATGACGATTGTGCTGGTGTGAAGATCATTTGGGGGCTGATTTGTAGGTTGAGGATTATTGAGGAGGCCTTGATTCACATACACTGTAATTTGAAAGCTCCTGTATTTTTTTGATTTGGAGATGTGTGTAATTTTGATTCGATTGTAATTGCAAAACTTGGCAATGTGGCCTGATGTATTATATTTGTAACACTTTATCGCCTCTTTACAATAATCTTTTGTATGAGTATTTGATAAGCACTGAAAACACATGATCTATTTATCTTCTCTCAACTTCTTGAAATTCTTATTTATCCAATTCTGTTCTCTCGCTTTGAATTCTTCTTGAGCTTTAGTTAGCAATACCTGCAGATAGGATCGTTGTTCTGGATTGTGAGGGGCGATTTGTTGGGGGTTCTTGGAAAGGGGGGGGGGTGATCTTCTTTGCCTTAGACAGGGTCACTTCCCTTTCAGCCTCTTTGAACACCAGATCTAGATTTGGTGGCTCGTTTTGATTCTCCCCTCTAATCGCCTTTTCTTTCTCTCTTTCGTCCATTTGTCCAAACCAAAATGAATTGATGAGTCCTCACATCTCACCCAAAATCACCTCACAATGATCGCCTCCAAACCTCTTTTTTGTAAATGGAACTATATATTTTACTTGCACTAATTCAAGTACTCAAATTGTAATTGTGAGAAATTTAACTTTTTGAAAGAATTGAGGTGTAATTGTGAGTTTTTTTCAACTGTTTGCAACCAACCTATTCCATTATTGCTAATAGTTTCTGACACGTGAACAAAGGAATTGCCACAAAAGCTCAGGTTAAGACGTGATTATATACTTTCCTAAGTTTAAAGTCTTATGCCCATTAAATATAAATATATTAGGGACAGTTCCTGCAATGTTGTGAACTATATTTTTTTAAACTTGTTATTAATCAAAGAAAAAATAATTCACTTAATATATTTATAAAACTAATTATATAAGTCTAAGTATGTGAATATAATATTTTGCATAAACATCTTTTATAAAAAACATATCAATATGGAATTCAAGACAAAGAAAAATTCACACAAATTTATTTTGAAGAAATATAATATTTGACTTCAAATTACTATTTATCTGAAATTTCGAAGAAAAAGAATAATAGTTGATTTAATTGGTGGACTCAGTCTAGGGTTGACAAAAAAAGCTCGTAAATCAACTATTTGTTCGTATTCAGCTCAAGCTCGTTCAATAACAGCTTGTTTGAAAATAACTCGAAATTGAACCAAGCCAGCTCGAGTCTGAGCCGAGCCGAGCTCGAGCCAGGCTCAGCTTGTTCAAAACCAGCTTGCGGCTCGAATTGTGGTTCATCCATATACTTATTTAATACCCAATACCCCACCATAAAATTATAAGCTATAACCCATATAATTAATCTGACCCAATAACCCATTCAACAGAGTCCGATTCTTCTGTGGCCAAATGGGCCATGCAGCCGGCTGCCATACAATCAGGGCCACTCATCATGTGTGATGGCTGGCCCTGATTGCATGGCTGCCGACTGCATGGCCCATTTGACCACAGAAGAATCGGACTCCATTCAACACCTCTCTCTCTCTCTTTGTAGTCACTTCGTGACTTTCCCTTCTCCTTCCTCTCAAACTTAATGACCTCTAGACTAAACTACTCCAACATTCTCGTCTAGCCACTAGATCTGACAGGACTACACCCACCTCGTGTCGCCGAACCTCCAGAAATAAAGGAACGATACCACCCCTCATTTCATCCAACTTCCAGATCTAGTGGAATGACGCCTCTAGCCCTAATCATTATCTGAGTCCTCTCGTCTGGCGGCGGTCGTAAACTCCGTTTTTTGAGCTAATACGAGCCGAGTAGAGTCGAGCTAGCTTGAGTCAAATCGATTTGATTTTGACGCCTCTAACTCCTAGGCCTAACTTAGCTCGGCTCGTTTACGGTCCTAACTTAATCAACAAACGACAATAAGACACAATCACTATTACAAAAATGATGTGATCTTCTAAAATTATATAAAAGAAGATGTAAAATAACCAACGCACAAAGTCTACATATATATATAATAGTTATAAAATTAATAATTAATCAATGGTTAAAATTTGCTCCCATAACTTCATCTCAAAGCTGAATAATTAGGATGATCGAGCACTATGAGAATGTACAAAAGTAGATAAAAAATAAAGAGATTGTGTTAATTACTAAAAAAAGTTTTCTACAAAAAGCTATAGGAAGGGAAAGCAATGCTAAAGAAATAAGAAAACAATTAAATACATTAACTCTCTTCGTTGTAAACAAATCAAACACAAGATAAAACATTTTCATTACGAAAATTAAAAAATTAAATAAAATATAATTAATAATAGATAATTGACATGATAACTAAGGGTTTATGAATGTTGAATTGTTTTCAATGATACACATCAATTGCGTAGACCCCCAAGATTGTATGAGGACCCTGATTCCATATCACATGATTTAAGAAATAATCTCTGGTTGAAAGGAAACCCAATTCCAATCCCCGGCAGTTAAAAATCATGTGTTGAGTTGCAAAATACACGAGTTTTAAGTCTCAAGTTATGTAGAACCCAATAACCTCTGCAGTAATTAATTTGAATTTTAAGTCTCAAATTGTATAAACCCAATCCCGAACGGTAGACAAAACTGAATTCTAAGCATCAGATTGATAGGAACTCATTTCCAGGTTATGATGAACCTAGAGTCTAGAACTCAGTTTTTATGGAACCAATCTCGGTTTTACAGATAACTCGAAATTCGAATTCAAGTTATGTAGAATTTAATTTGGGTCATAATAAACCCCGATTTGGACGCACCAAACGTCCCTCTTTAACATAGATTTGGAGTATCAAATTTACCCAAATCCAATCTAAAGTTACTCAAATTCAAGATTTAAAACCTCAGATTATCCCATATCCCTAATCCAATCCACATACAATAATTCTACGTACAACAATTGCAGAACCAAGCATGACCCCTACGCTAAATAAACGGGCCAAACAGAATCAATAGCTAAAAATGGCGGGGGCTAGACTGGGCCTTTCTTCTCTCTCTTCTTTAAGCCCGCTAAAGTTCCTCTCCGTTCTCCCCCCTTCCTCTCCTTCTCCATCTTATCGCCATTGTTTCCGCTCTCCAGTTCGTCCTCTCCAGCTTCGTACAATCTCATCTCCGCTTCCTCTTTCCAAAATGTCGTCCGATTCCGCTGCAGTTCCGTCTTACGAGAAGGAGATCGCCGCCGCTATGAAGGCTGCCTCTCTCGCCTCCCGTCTCTGCCAGGTTCTGATCTAGCCCTTTATTTTTTGTTTAATTGCTTCTCTATAGTTTATTCCTTCTATTTTATTGTAATTGGTCCTCATTGTACAATTTTTTCAGGCTGTACAAGCAGAAATTTTGCAATCTGATGTGCAATCAAAAGCCGATAAAAGCCCCGTCACTGTAGCAGATTATGGCAATTTTTCTAATCTATGCATTTTACATTACGAAGTTCTTAATTTTTGTATTTATTATCTATCTTTTTAATGTTATTTATAATATTATTGCTCCAAAATGCAGGTTCACAAGCCATAGTAAACCTAGTTTTGAACATGGAGCTCTCATCTAATTCCTTCTCTTTAGTCGCTGAGGAGGTAACACAATGTTATATGTCAAAAGTTCAATTATTTATATTCTCTTATATCAAAATTTATTGGATTTCTTCTCACTAAATGCTTTTCTTTTTACAGGATTCAGAGGATCTAAGAAAAAAAGGGTCTGAAGAGATATTAACACGAATCACAAGCCTTGTGAATGATACTCTCTCCAAAGATCCAAAATTTAATAATATGAAATTATCAAAAGAAGAGGTTCTCTCTGCAATTGATAATGGAAAATCTGAAGGTGGCTCGTCTGGCCGACACTGGGTCCTTGACCCTATTGATGGTACCAAAGGGTATGTTCAAATAATTAAAAAATAGAAGGAAATTCTTCAAAAAAACCCTGACTTTTCTTAAAGTTATAAAAAAACTCTCACTTTTTAGATTCCCTCAAAAACCCCTATAAGGTAATGAGTCGGTATTTTAATTAACAAACAATGTGTAAAATAATTAAAATTTTATATATTTCAATTAATACAAATTGTATTAGTAGTACAATAAAAAATTTAGTTAATTAAAATAGAATATATTTTAGTAAAATAACTATACAGTGAGTTGTAGTAAACACAACTAACAATTTTAAATATTTAGAAAATGATAAATGTTTGAAATATTAATTAACATCTAATTAAAAGAATAAACAATATAAAATTGAAATAATAAACTAAACATAATTAATATTTAATCAACTTAATAGTTAACATATGATTAATATAATAAATATTATATTTTAAATACAAATTAATATATAATTGACACATTAAGTAAAATATTGTATTTTAATTATGTACTATTTATTTGTTACTCAAAATAGCATGTTGATAAAATTACAAGCATAATTTGGTCATTTCAAAATTTATAACCCAATAATGGGTGGAAAAGTATGTGTGTGTGGGGGGGTGGTAAAAATTCATTTCAAATTTTTTTTTGAGGGAATCTCAAAAGTGAGGGTTTTTTTGATAGTTTTTTAGAAAAGTTAGGGGTTTTTGAAGAATTTCCCAAAAATAAATATATACTATGTAGTTAACTTTTCAACTCTAACCCTCTCGTGTTTTGAAAACTTACCACAAAACTTGCCTAATATATATGTCTTCTCTGTTTTCAACTTCTGAAATGTAGGTTTGTGAGAGGGGATCAATATGCAATTGCGCTTGGATTGCTTGATGAAGGAAAAGTGGTGCTTGGTGTGTTGGCGTGCCCTAATTTGCCTGTAAAATCATTTCAAAATGCGGGTCAAAGTGAAAGTAAAACCGGCTGCCTCTTCTCTGCAATAGTTGGCAATGGCGCATTCGTGCAATCGCTCAATGAGGATTCGTCGCCCACAAAGGTTTGTATTTTGGGAGAAATGCACGTTAGTCCTGTACTTTAATTGGCTCGCAAGTTAGTCCCTGGAGTGCATATTTTAAACATGCACAATTTTAAAAAGTCCGGGGACTATAAAATTTAATTAAGTAGTACATGTAACATGGATTAACTTGCGACCCAATTAAAATACAAGGACTAACTGTGGATTTATCCCTTGTCTTTTTATTCCTTTTTCCTTAGGTAAAATTGCATATGTATCCTGGAAAAGAATTTGTTATCATGTAGTGTTATACTTTTGTTATATCTTTTACGTATCGGAAATTTGAAATTGATTCAGATTCAAGTATGCAACATAGAGAACTCAGTTGAAGCATCTTTTTTCGAGTCTTTTGAAGCTGCACACTCCATGCAAGATTTAACTAGCACTATAGCCAAGGTGACAAGAAAAAGAAGAAGAATACAACTCCCAATTTGATGAAAATACATTTTCACATATTTTGGGATAAATGCACCATTAGTCCTTGTACTCTAATGGGATTGCCATTTAGTCCTTGTACTATTGATTTGACATTGCTTAGTCCCTAACTCAGGGACTAATCATGCATGTTTTCATAAAATACAGTTGACCAAACATGTCAAATTTATAGTACGGTGACTAAATTTCAATCCAACCAGAGTACAAGGACTAATGGTGCATTTATCCCTTATATTTTTCTGTTAATTAATTTATTTACTTAAATTAGAAACTTGGGGTGCAAGCTCCACCAGTAAGAATAGACAGCCAAGCGAAATATGGAGCTCTGGCCAGAGGAGACGGTGCAATATACTTAAGATTTCCTCATAAAGGTTACAGAGAGAAGATTTGGGATCATGCAGCTGGTTCCATTGTTGTCACAGGTACTGAAACAAATTCCAAAAACACCCTTACATTATCCAAAATTACAAAAAAGCCCTTTTAACTTTTAGTTGATGATTTGTAGAGGCGGGTGGTTTGGTGACAGATGCGGTTGGAAATGAGTTGGATTTTTCAAAGGGACGGTTTCTTGATCTTGATACTGGAATTATTGCGACAAATAAGAAATTAATGCCGTCTCTTTTGAATGCTGTTCAAGAATCGATTAACAAACAGAACCAATCCGTTTCGCTTCTCTGATCTTTTTCTGTTGATCTGGATTGAGAGCTCTGTATTTTGCTCTTTTTTGGTTTATTAAGTTGTTTATTGTTTTTTAATAAATGAAACAATGGATTGATTGGTGGTTTGAATTGCATTTAGTTGCTGGGGAATTATCAGATGCGAAGAAAGTATGCAATTTTAATAGTTGTCTTGTTTGTGCTCACATTAAGCTTCTGTTGGAATAACTCGGTTGGAATTATCAAAGGATTTTGTGTGATCACATTAAGTTTCAGTTGGAATAACTAGTGATACTTGGAATTATCAAAGCAATTAGTTATTGTTGTTTCTCCTTTTGTTTCCTTTAAATGGCTTTTCATAGGAAATAGTAGCAGCCAAGTGTTACAAATCTTGAGGAATAAGGTAATAAGCACAACTTTTTCATTAATCATTATTCTTATCAACAATCCTAGGAATCCAGAAACTAGAATTAAACTTACGAAGAATTGTCTTCGTTTTTTACTTTTACATGCCTTATTTTCATTTTGGGACAGATGTGACTTTTGAATTTTAGCACTTTTTTGTTCTTATTTGTCATGAATCGGTCTGATTCAAATACCAACACCTCTTTTCTAGTTAAATTCTGAGTTTATACACACCACTTATACCAAATTTGGGTTATCGGATCCATCATAATTAGCGTGAACTATGTACTCATCTCTTATAAATGTGATTAAATTTGAAATCTCTACAAAGCAATATCTGAAGGGTAATCTTCAGGATGTTTCTTTATTGCCTCTCTCAATGCATTTTCTTGCTCGCGTAAATTGTCAGGAACTTGATCATACACATCTGTAAATAATTCACTCAAACCCGGTTTCTCCAATCTCTCTGCAGCCTGTATCGCTTGCAATATCTACAAAAAATAAACTCATCAGATAATAATAATAATAATAATAATAATAATAATAATAATAATAATAATAATAATAATAATAATAATGTGCACAATTCTTTAAAGCACATGGACTAAATTGCAATCCAGGTAAAGAACGGGGACCGAAGTTTTATTCATCCCTTCAAAATTTGAGAATCTGAAAGTAAGAACTTTGAATAAAAGGATGTGCTACCTCTTTGCGAACACTGGCTCTGAGTTCCGACTCTTCTGTATCAGACCACCATCCGTTTCTCTCGACCCATTTTCTGTATCTGGAAATCGGGTCCCGTGCGGTCCTCCAGTGCTCTATTTCATCTATTGGACGATACTTTGTTGAGTCATCTGATGTAGAGTGATGCCCCACTCTATATGTCAATGCCTAAATAATAAATACATCAAGCATTTATGTAAAACTCGTTAGATGTTCGGTTTCATTGACTACGAAATGAAGGATTGAATGAGTTAAACTAATAGATTGGTCAGCTATTTGTAACCCTGTTTAAATGTTTTTGTAGGTTACTCAAGGCTATAACAATGCTAGCCACTAAGTTCATTTTGTTTTTATGATTATTGTGCATACATCATTATTCCGGACATAAATCATGTGGAATTACATAGAATACTTGTATGTAGAATATACCTCAACAAAAATAGGTCTAGATTCTGAAATGGCCATTTGTCTAGCAGCATGAACGGCGCTATAAACAGCCAATGCATCATTTCCATCCACACGAATGCTCCTAATTCCATAAGCTTGACCTCTAATAACTGTTCCATCACCTAATATTCCATTTTCGTTTAATTATTCTTTTTAAAAGGAAAATAAGTATGAAATTAAGTTTGATAAAAGTAATTTTTTTTTTTTTTTACTTCTGAATTGTTCGGTTGTAGGTGTGCTTATGGCCCAGCCATTGTTGCGGCAAAAGAATATCAATGGAACCTCCATTACAGCAGCAAAATTCATTGCAGCATGAAAATCTCCCTATAAAATATTATTCTAACTAACTTTTAAGGGGAAAAAAGATAAATTGGAATTAGCAGATTAAATTACTAATTAATTATACCTCACTAGTACCACCATCACCAAAATAAGTAATTGCACAAGCATTCTTCTTATCCATTTTGAGAGAATAAGCCACTCCAACTGCTTGAGGCAACTGAGTACTAATAATCATTAAAACGTTAACTTCAAAATTTCATTCCCAAATTATTAATTTCCTTCAAATATGACTAAATTGATGTTAAAACATGGTAGATTGAGAACGTACGCAATAGGAGAGGAAACGGTGAAATAATTCAAACTATTAGAACCATAATGTATTGGCATTTGTCTCCCTTTTCCATAGTCAAATTTATTACCAAATAATTGATTCGCAAATTCTTGAAGCATGAAGCCTCTCCATAATAAAACACCTGGTTCTCTATACTATTTTTTTTCCCAACAAAATACAAATTATTATTGTACTAGTTTAGTAAACAACACGTACATATGTACATTTTAAGATTTTTTTTAATTATATTTATTATTTACTTGAGGAAGGACAATATCGTCTAAGCTTAATGCAGCTGCAGATGCAATATTAATTGCTTCTTCTCCCACAGAAGTAAGATAAAACGAAATTCTCCCTTGTCTTTGAGCTTCATAAAATATTGTGTCCATTATTTGTAGCGTTACCATCTCACTATACATTTTCCTCGCAAGATCCTTCTCAACCTAAGAAACAAAATAAGAATATTTTACATGGGTTATTTTATCAAATTTTATAAATTAAATCGTCAAGTAATACCTCTTGAAATTGAGAGCCAGATATAGTGCCACCATTGCTATCTAATACGCGATAACAACTAATTCTTTCCTTGGCTGATTCAGGCAGAAATTTCATCTCAGGAATAAATGTAACTTTTCCGCCAGGAAAATCCAATACCTGAAAATTAATTATTATTAAATTATTATTTTTAATTACAGACATGGTTTAGTATTTTGAATTTCTTATCATTGGCTGGAGTTTATAATTTTAACTTTTACTAACAATATTTGGAACTTCTAGTAAAAGCATGATTATTGGAAACTATTAGAATATGAGAATGATGCTGAAATAAAAAAGATGGATTAAAAATAATTTGACACGGTTTTATCACCAAACCAATGACTAATACTTCCTGATAATTAATTAATTAATAGTTAATATTAAACAATTGTACTTGGTATTAAATCCTTTGGAAACAGTGACAGAATTTTTTATACTAATCAGAGGTCGCTGGTCACATGCAAATTGCAAAGTTGCACTTGTTTGCTAAATAATTTATAAAATTAAGGAAAATATATTTTTTATCACTTATTGACTGATTCCACTACAATTATATTTCTGAATCTAATGTTCGCCACACTCCAAAAATAAAATAATAGAACTGGTATTCCAAAAAGAAATCATCACATAGCAGAGTTTTTACAATGTAAACTAAAATTAAAAAAGCCCAATTTTCACCTTCAAAAGCACGACACAAAAATATGAAGTACAATCAGAACAAAGACTAAGAAATTCCAAACCTGAGAATCCGAGCCATTATCATCTTGGAATAAACTTTCGATTGATCCACGCTGTAACGAGCAAAAGTTCCTCATATTACCGAAATACCCATACTGGTATCCGCCATTATCAAAACATGGTTTCAAAAGAAAAGGCCATGATGCCCCGTTAATGTTCGCCAATGATTCAATCTTCTTCCCGATAAATTGAACGAGGGATCTTGATTTTGCTAGCCTAAGCGCCATTGATCAAGGAGAGAGAGAATTTAATTGAGCTATTATGAGCTTTGTTTGATACTTACGGTGTGACTTTGTTTTCCAATTTGTGGCTTGTGAATTTAGGAGATAGAGACTAGGAGACGGATAGAGATGGAGCGAAAGAGAACAACTACTCATTGCTCTGTCAGCTGCTCTCATAGAACTCCACGTCATCCGTACTGAAATTATGAATCTCCTCTCGGACCTCTCCAGTTTATTTCCGTCCAGTGTTTGAGATTTATACAATTTGAAAGCTGAGTTTGTATATTAATGTTGAATATAAAATAATAATAATGATAAGAAAAGTGAATTTGGAGGAGATAAAATATTTCTTCTTATTATGAAGAGGCCACCAAATATAATAGTTACTATTCCTTTATATAGAATAGGATGAGTATAAAAGAAATAATCTAATCTAAAATTTAACCTATAATTTCAATACAAAATATATTAATAAATACTCTATAATAGCTCCTCCAAATCTTTACAAGAGATTTGCAATAACTCCTCATATCTTTACAAGATTTGCTAATTTATTGCTAAAATGATAAGTATTGGACATCCATATCAATCAATATATTCATAACATTTTCTCTTAAACGTCCATATTTCATACGCATTAGAAAGCTCTCTCATTAAAAACCTTGTTAGGAAAAACCCGATGGGATAAAAACCGTAGCAAGGGAAAAGAGTGCAACGCGTATTATTTCTCCCCCTCATGTGTACAAATATATCTAAAATGACGGAGTCCAATCTTGTGTCTTAATTGCCTGAAAGTTTTAGTTGATAATGACTTGGTGAAGAAATCTACAAGATTATTACATGAGCGAATTTGATAGATATCAATTTCACCGCTCTTCTTGAGCTCGTGTGTGGAGAAGGACTTTGGAGAAATATGTTTTGTTCTATCTCCCTTAATGTAACCCCCTTTTATCTGGACAATACATACATATCTTCATATATCACTGTTGGACTCCCTTTGATTGCTTAATACCACATAATTTTTAAATATGTTGAATCATTGACCTCAGCCATGCACATTCTCTACTTGCCTCATGAAGTGCTATGATTTCAAAATGATTTGATGATTTGGCTACCAAGCTTTGCTTGGTTGAGCGCCAGGAAATGGTAGTATTACCATATGTGAATAAATATCCGATTTGAGACCGGGCTTTATTTGGATCTAACATATATCTAGTATCTGCATATCCAACTAATTTGGATTCTGAGGTCTTTAGATATGATAATCCTATATCTGTTGTTCCTCGAAGATAACGAAGTATGTATTTAATACCATTCCAATGACTTCGTGTTGGCGTAGAACTATATCTCGCTAATAAATTTACAAAGAATGATATATTGGCTGGTATTATTAGTTAGGTACATTAATGCACCAATTGCACTTAAATATGGTGCCTCTAGACCAAGAATTTCTTCATTATCTTCTTTTGGACAAAAATAATCCTTCTTTATATCAAGAGATTGAACTACCATTGCTGAATTTAATGGATGCGTTTTATCCATGTTAAATCATTTTAGGACATTTTCTACATAAGTAGATTGATGAACAAATATCCCATTTTTCAAATGTTTAATTGGCAATCCCAGACAAAACTTTATTTTCCCAAGATCTTTCATTTCAAATTCACCATTTAAATATGCAGCAATACTTTCTAGCTCTTCAGGAGTTCCGATGATATTTAGATCATCAACATATACTGCAATAATTACAAATCCTCATTTTGATCTCCTAATAAAAACACATGGATAAATAGGGTTGTTATGATATCCTTCTTTTGTAAGGTATTCATTTAGGCAGTTATATCACATTCTTTCATATTGTTTCAGCCCATACAAAGATCTTTTTAATTTTATGGAATACATTCCATGAGACCTTATGTTACATGCTTCAGACACTTTTAATCACTCAGGGACTTTCATGTAAATATCATTATCAAGTGATCCATATAAATAAGTTGTTACAATATCCGTGAAATGCATATTCAATCATTCAGAGATTGCCAAGCTAATTAAAAACCTAAATGTAGCCTCTAACATAGGAGAATATGTTTCTTCATAACCTATTCCTGGTTTTTGTGTAAATCCTTGTGCAACAAGTCTTGCTTTGTATCTTACAATTTCATTTTTCTCATTACGCTTTCTCACAAACACCCACTCGTATCCTACGGGTTGTAGACCATCAGGTGTCCAAAAACTTCACGTTTTTCAAGAGAATGTAATTTTCTAGAATTGCATCTCTCCATTTTGGCCAATCTTTCTTATGTCAACATTCTTCAATTGATCTTGGTTCTTCATCTTCGTATTCATTAATTATATCAATCGCGATTGCATATGCAAATTTTCTGTCAATTATAGTTTTATTACAGTTCCATTTCTTTCCAGCAGAGACAAAATTTATTGAGATCTCATTATTTTCAATATTGTCAGGTACCTGAATCTCTACAGGGTTTATTTGCTCGTTCATGTCTTCTACTCTTTTATCATCAATATTCTTTTCAGAAAAATTTATTTCTTCAGAAGTATTGATAACTTAAGTTATGCCAACTTTCCTATCGTGCTCTCTTTTCTTCCTTGGATTTTTATCTTTGGAACCGAATGGTTGACCACGCTTGTGGCGTATATCACACTTAGGATTATCCAAGGGTATTTCAATATGAGCCGGAATATTTTATGCTGGAATATATGATTTAGTTACTCTTTTTGTATCGATAAATGTATCGGGTAGTTGATTTGTAATTTGTTGCAAATAAATAATTTTCTGGACTTCTAGTTCAGATTGATTTGTTCGAGGATCAAAATGATACATTGATGATGCATCCCATGTAATTTCTTATTTTTCCAGCATACGTTTCTCTCCCCCTAATACTGGGAACATAGCTTCATCAAACTTACAGTCAGCAAATCCTGTTGTAAATAGATCTCCTGTTAATGGTTCTATATATTTAATAATTGATGGAGAATCGAAGCCAATATAGATTCATAACCTTCTTTGAGGTCCCATTTTTGTGCATTGCGGTGGAGCTATCGGAACATATACAATACATTCAAAAGTTCTTAAATGTGATATATTTGGCTGCAGGCCAGTTACAAGTTGTGTGAGGGAATACTTATGATAAGTTGTTGGCCTTAATCTAATTAGTACTACAGAATGTAATATTTCATGGCCCCATACAGATGACTATAATTTTGATTTCATAATTAGGGACCTTGCAATTAATTGTAATCGTTTAATAAGAGACTCTGCTAGACCATTTTGCATGTATACGTGGGTCACGGATGCTCAACTTTAATCCCAATTGACATATAATAGTCATTAAATGCTTGAGATATGAATTGACCGGTATTATCAAGACGAATTGTCTTAATTGTATAATCCGAGAATTGTGCTCTTAATCTAATTATTTGAGCATGCAATCTCGCAAATGCAATATTTCGAGAGGATAATAGACATATATGTGACCATCTAGTAGATGCATCTATTAATATTAGAAAATATCTAAATGGTACACATGATGAGGTAATAGGCCCACATATATCACCTTGAATACGCTCAAGAAAATTGGGTGATTTATTCCGAACCCTAGTTTGTGATGGTCTAACGATTAGTTTTTCTTTATAACATGCAGCACATGATATTTCATTTGATAAAAGAATCTTCTGATTCTTTAATTGATGTCCATTTGAATTTTCATGGATACTACGTGGATCCGACCCAAACCCGATCCATTGACACCCCTAGAAGCATCCTATCGCAACAATTCATTTATTTTGGCAAATCCTATTTGCATTAGGAACTTTTTGTCCATTTCTTTTATGGAATATATGACATTAGATAAATATCCAATTTAACATAAGCGGGTCTATTAATAGAGGTTAATCGTTTATTTTTTAGAATAAAGATTTCAAATATTGTATTTATTCCCTTCCCACTTTGCTGGCAAGACCAGACGATCTGAATGGTCTGAATCAGTCAATTCAGAATTCCATTAAGCATTTACCGATATAATGTGTAACCTCTCCATTATTTTTCCGTAGTGAGCGCATATCATTCTATAAAGTAATCGGTTGAACGCGGTCTAGGTAGAAGTTTTCCTCTTTCTGCTCGCTCTAAAGAGAAGGAAGAGATCTTGGAAAAGTAGATTTCTACGATCTAATAAAGAAAAAACTTCCTTGAATGTTCCTGCTATTCTATATTTTATTGAAAAAAGTGCTCAAGCTAAAAAACTGTCCATGATATTTTTAAGTAAGGCCAAATTATTAAAAGAAAGAAAAAAGATAGAAAAATTATGTCATTTATGATCAAAAATTCATTCATTTCCAATATCCCACAAGAAGAAAAATAAGAAAACTTACTAAAAAAACCACCTCACAAAAATGAAATGCTCCCGCTCCCTTGGTTTGTTTTTTCCTTTTCAAATCTATCATTATTTCATATTTCATTTAATGGTACAAAAAATAGAAATAAAGAGCAAGGTAAACAAAGAAGGAAGAAAAAAAAATCGAATATTCTAAGAAATGAGTTGAAATGGTTGATTTCACTAGAACAGGAATGAGGTGTGGTTTAATCTAAAAAAAGTACTAATAGGAGAAGATGATATAAAGCAATTCAGTCAGCGTTGCTTGACCGAAGAAGATAGAAGGAGTGAATATTATCAAAAAAAACCTTAACATTTTATTACGTTTTAAAAATGACCATTTTGCCCTCATGAATTTATTATATTTAGGGTTTAGGATTTATTATATTTTTCTTTTTCTTTAATTTTTTTTTAAGGATTCTCTCTTGTGAATATGACAATTATATTGAAAGAAATATTTATTACAAACATGTATAAAATGTGAAACAAACTCAACTCTTGGAATAATAAATAAATAAAGTGGCATATTTTTTGAATAAAATGATTGAAAAATAATATTTTTCAAGATTATTTTGTACAAATATGTCAAAAAATTAAAATGTTGTTCCAAATTATTAATTTCCAAAATAATATATAAAAAATGAAAAAAAATCTATGATAAAATTATGTGGGTCAAAATGGTCATTTATAATAATATAATAAAAGGCAAGGGTTTTTTGATAATATTAAAAAAAGTTAGGGGTTTTTTGAGGAGACTAAAAAAGATAGGAGGTTTTAGAGGGAATCTTAAAACTTAGTGGGTTTTATAATATTGGAAAAAGTTAGGAGTTTTTGAAATTTTTTCCTTTCATATATATTTCTTCGCTTATTTTTCTAGTAAGATAGGAAAGTAGATAATTATTATTGGTAAAATTTATACAACCAGTGACATATATGAAGTAATAGTAGATTGGCTAATACTTTAACTATCAGGCCCGACTATGTACTTTCTATTGCCTAAGTTCGAGATAAAAATGATTGTCCACACTACTACATCGCAAAAAGAAAAAAAATTAAAATAAACTAAACAAAGAACAAACTTTGTAAATAGCACATTTTCTTAACATTTATGAAACAAAAATTATATCTAATCATCATACTTTCTAATTAACACAATCCGATCCGAAATATTATGGAACAACTTTTGCCGAATTGTTTTCTTCTTCTAGGAATTTCGTCGACACTTGTATAAAAATATTAATTTAGATATATAACAAAATCTCTGATAGTTTCTATATTTTCGAAAGTCAAAATAATAATATTTTATGTCTAATACCTATATGATTATAGACGGAAGCTTTTGATAATCATATAGGTTTTGGTTTAAATTGAATAAATAATTTATTAAAGGAAAAAAATTATGTAATATGAAATACCTATGTAAATTAAATAACTAAAAAGGAGAAGAGCTGGGAGGGATTTATGGCTGAGTAATAATAAAAGATAATGTGACCTGATAGAGCACGACAGTTCATGACGGATCCAATAATAGTATATATAATTTATTTTCTAATCACAATATATACATAACAGTATATATAATTTATTTTCTAATAACAGTATATACATAAAAAATGAAAAAAATATATAAAAATGGAAAAACAGTATATAAAAGTAAAAAAAATAAAAAATACACAAAGAATAAACAACAATATATAAAATGGCAAAACAGTATATAAAATGAGAAAAACAATATATAAAATAGAAAAGCAGTACCGTCGCTATAATACCGTCATGTTTGCACATTTCTCAAAGATAATTAACCTTTTCTTTTCATTTTTTTTCTTTGTTTATGTTCCTTCGGTCTTCCTCTTGTATTTTTTTTTTTGTTTAAAAAAAGTTGATGAAGAAGGTAGCAATTGTTTTTATATTGTGCTAAATTTATGTAATTTGAAGTCATTTTGTTTTTCTCCCTTTACTTTTTCTCCTTCATTTTATGGCAACTTACTTAATTTTTGGTCATTTTTCATGGTTTTTTTTTTAAATATGGGTCTATAAAGAATTTTGAAATTTGTTATCCCTAACCCTGTTATTGTTCCTGTCTGGGGGCTTACATCAGGACCGGCTATGTTACGTATATAGTAATATAAATTTAGCTAGATAAATATTTGGATCGTACAAAATACAATTTTTAGCATTGCCCAATCGATAAAGATAATTGATCACCTTATGTTCAAAAATATATGGTTGATCAGATATTTTTTCTAATATATAAATTTTAATTACGTAATCTCGTACCTTTATTTTTTTTACGTGATCGTAAAGAGGGTTGAACCCGTAGGTTTCCGTGCGCATGTATCGTACATGGCTACCGGTTCCCCAACAAACATTTGATGCGTGTCTTTTTTTTTTTTTCATTTTATGTGGTTGTTTCTTAATGAACCTATATATGTTGGATCAGATTCAACCCGTAACATCATTTTTTATTTTCTATGGTTGTTTCTTAATGGATCTATATGTGTTGGATCAGATTTAATCTGTCACACCTTTTTTTCATTTTATGTGGTTGTTTCTTAATGGACCTCTATATTTGCTGGATCAGATTCAACCTGTCACACCTTTTTTTTTTGACTTTGTTTAGTTGTTCCTTAATGGACCTATATGTGTTAGATCAGATTCAAACCATCGTACATTTTTTGATTTTATGTGGTTGTTCCTTAATAGATCTATATCTGTTGGATCAGGTTCAACTTGTCATGCCAAATGTTGACACATTGCACACGTTGCAAGTTTTAATAGAAGTGCAAAGCACACCTTAAAACAATTCTGCAAAAATCTGCACTTAAAAATATATATTTTTCTCTGATTTTTAAAGATATACTGCACAGAAGACTACACGGGTAAGAACTGTCCCGCCGCACAGACAGAACGCCACAGAAAATATCTGCAGAAACCCAATTCCTGAATTCTTCAAAAAACCGGGTTCAGAAAAATCGGGTTCGGAAAAATCGGAATTAGAAAAAAACGGATTCAGAAAAAAACCAGATTCAGAAAACGCCGTTTGGTCCGTGAAATATTTAACAGATCGGCCGATCTGAGCCGTCCGCAGCTTGCTCCGACGTGCAGAATCAGTGGACCGCTCGTGCCGTTAAGTGGCCGTTTATGAGCCGTTAGTCTAATCAGGCGGTCCAGATTACATCACAGAAAAATTTGATTTTGATCGGACGGCTGCTGTTTTTTCTGTTCTTCTGCCCATTTTAAACAGCCAAAAACAGCAAGTTCCGACCCAGATTTGGAAATAGGAAGAAAAGGAAGGATTTTGCACGTAAAAATTTCCAAATTAAACCTATTTATACCTCAGGAACCATGGCAGCAAGAAGGCCACCAGACACAACCCATAATTTACACCAATTCGGCCGAATTTTCAGGAAAAATAGAGAATTAAGCCCTAAACCAAAAATAACCCAAAAATCCGATTGAGCAAATTTTTCCAACGAGTATCTTGGAATTTTTTGATCAAAAATATATAGAGGTAAATTATAATTAAAGCTATATACTAACAAAGGTTTTTTTGACAAAAAAAATAGAAAGTAGGATTAGGAACATGTTAAATAGACATGCAAATTTGAAGTCTATTATTAATCATTATAAAACCATTTATGATTATTTTGTATATGTCAAATATATGAGGATAAATAAATAACCTAAAGAAAAATTAATATCATCATAAAAAGCAAATATTCACAAGTTAAGTCTAATGTTAAATACATTAGTAGAAAAATAATTCTAGTATGATTATTCATAAAAAAATACATTACTACTTAGATGTGAGTAATGATGTATTTTGCGATTAACACATTAAGTTAATATTATGAATTGATAATCATAAAAAGTTTACATAAATTATCTCAAGAAACAACTTATAATAGAAAAAAACAATGAATTATTCATATTTTTATTAGAAATTATCTCTGAATCAAATAAGATTTATACAAGTCATAATACGAAATATGTAATACTAACATCAACATATTTAAACTTTGTTTTCTCATCGATACGATATTTAAAAAAAAATAAAGTACATTTTTATTTTATAAATTGATTATAATTTCATCTTTCTTTTCACAGCAATTAATTTGTATATTTCTCACAATTTATATCATATAAAAAAACTTTGGTTGTAGATATCAACATTATATATGAGTCATTTCCTACAACAAATATAATTTTTTTTTAATCCAAAAAAATAATTAATTTTTTTAATTAGCTTACCAATACATCTGATTCATACTTTGGACAAAAATTATTTTTTTAAATGCAAATCACACTTACATGTTAATTTCTCAACTAAAAATTCAATCATGTACTTTTTATACAACATTATTTGCTCACAAATCTTGGTGTATCGTAACTGTAAGCACCTATAAGATGAAAAACAGAAAAATCATATTTTTATTACATACTGGTCTTGAGTCATAATACCATCTGACACGGTGATATTCAATCCAGCCGCCCTTACCTCAATTCAACAGTCCGTATAAAAAACTTCATCCTGCTTGAAGACACGAGATATTGAAAGTCATTATGAGAAAGCATAATGGTGCATTCGAAAGTATAATAATTGAGATCTTGAATGAAAGATCTTGTCATCCTTGTTCTATTTTTTATTTTTCACAAAAAATTGAGTTATTGAAAAACCATATTTTGAAATAAAACATCAAGAAAAAATTATTCAAAGAGAAAGAAAGAGAGAGAGACGCATGGAGCTCACATTCTATTTATTTTTTTATTTTTTAGAAAATGATTATTTTTTTAGTTATTTGAGGGAGAGAGAAAGATAAGGCCCACATTCTTTTGTTTTTTTTGAAAATGATTAATTTGTTTCCTTTTTTTCTTTTTATTTGAGAGTGAGAGAAAGAGAGAGTGACACATGGGACCCATATTTATTTCTTTTTTTTTTGATAAATCATAATTTTATTTTATTATTTTTATTTAGGAATGAATTATGTGTAGCAAATATTCAGTGATTATTGATATTCTGACTCATAAGACATAAATTACACGGTTTAGTTTTTAAAATAATTATATTTGATTTGATATTTCACACTTTCACGATGAAGTTTTTGTAAGCACCTATAAAATGAAAAACATATAAATTATATTTTTATTACAGACTCGTTTTAAGTCATAACGCCATTTAACATGGTGATATTCAATCCAGTCGTACTTACCTAAATTTAATTGTTCGTATAAAAAACTCCATCTTGCTTGAAGACACGAGATATTGAAAGGCATTATGAAAAAATATAATGGTGTGTTCGAAAGCATAGCAATTGAGATCTTGAATAAAAGATCTCATCATTCTTGTTTTATTTTTTATTTTTTCACAAAAAATTGAGCTACAATGAAAAACCATATTTTGAAAGAAAACATCGTGAAAAAAATTACCTGAGAGAGAAAGAAAGAGAGAGATGCATGGGGCCCATATACTATTTCTTTTTTTTTTTTGGGAAAATGATTAATTCATTTTTTTTTCTTTTTTAATTATTTGAGGGAGAGAGAAAGAGAAACTTTTTATTTTGGAAATTATTAATTTTTTTCTTTTTTCTTTTTACTTGAGGGAGAGAGAAAAGAGATTGACACACGGGACCCACATTTATTTTTATTTTTTTATAAATCAAATTTTATTTTATTATTTTTATTTTGGAATGAATTATGTGTAGCGAGTATTTAATGGCCAATGTTCTAAAATGCGGTCCAGGCGGCCGCCTGGGCGCCGCCCAGGCGACGACCGCCCAGACCCGCCCAGCGACCGCCCAGACCCGCCCAGCCCGCCTAAAAAGACCCATTTTGTGTGTCGGCCCGGCCCAATTTTTTTTCTTTTTTTTCTTTGGCCCGCCAATTTTTTCTTCATTTTTCTCCCCTTTTTTTTCTTTTTTTTTCTTTGGCCCGGCCCAATTTTTTCTTCATTTTTTCCCCCTTTCCTTCTCTCTTCTTTCTTCCGCCAGTCTTTTGTTCTTCTTCTTCCTCCTTCCTCTCTGTAAGAAAAGCTGAAAAACGCAAGCCGCCAGCGCTGCCGCCACCAGCCACCGCGTCCAGCTCCTCCGCCAATCACCTCCAGTCGCCGGCCCTCATCTCCACTCCATCCGCCACCTTCAAAAGGTAAGTCAGCTCCATATTTTTTTTTTTTTTTGCTTTTTTCGTATAAATTTTTTTGGATTAAGATTTTACTTTTTCTTAACTGAAATTAGTGATATTGTTTCCAATTTGTTATGTAATTTACGATATTCTTTCCAATCGGTTTAATTAGGGTATCTATTTTTGTTGTTTTATAATTAGGTTTTTCATATGGCTTCTAGTTCTAGTTCATCTATGGCTAGTACCGGTGCAACTCCAGCAACTATGGCTAATTGTCTGCCCCCCGCATCCGCTCCTGCGGCTGCATCCGCATCCGAACCGGTATCAGACGCCAATTTGAAAAGAGGTTCAGGAGACGTTGGATGGAATTATGGTTTTCTCAGGGATTTACCCAATGTAGATAGAGTGCAATGCAAGC
Source organism: Juncus effusus (assembly GCA_027726005.1). NCBI lineage: Eukaryota > Viridiplantae > Streptophyta > Magnoliopsida > Poales > Juncaceae > Juncus > Juncus effusus. The sequence continues at coordinate 4,167,759 of CM050907.1, forward strand.
TTTGCCACCATAAATTTACTGGTGGTGTCAACCGTATTTGTATATTTTGTATGTTGTGTTAATGTTATTAAATATAGTATAAATAATTCAAACGCAAAAATTATATATAATATATAAAAATACTAAAAAATATAAATCCGCTTAGGTCCGATTAATCTCCGATTAATCCCCGATTAATCCTCGATGGTCCCGACCGCCCGACTAGCGTCTAGCGCATTCTGTAACATTGTCAATGGCTATTGATATTATAACTCACAACACATAAGTTATACAATTTAGTTTTCAAAATAATTAATTAAATTTGATTTGACATTTCACACTAAATCAGGATAGAACACAGAACACCGAATTCAACCAATCATATTCTTACACTATCTAACTACACAGAAACCGCCATAAAATATTAAAAACTCTAAACGATCGAACGGTCCATATCGAACCACGTCACCCCATCCAACGGTCCCCAAAATAGAGGTGACGTGGCCTCTTTCTCCACTTCCGTGGATGGAAGAATTGAGGGGGGTGGGGGGACTAGGTAATATCAATTTCTGAAATTTGTTCTGTGTTGAATACAGTAGAATAAAAGTTTTAGGTTTGCCAAAAAATTTATAAAATTTTGTAAAAGAATAAAATAGTTGGTTGTTCTTTTTTTCCCCATGGTAGCAAGCAAATTGCCTACTAAAACTTTAGTTAAATAAATAAAAAACTATAAAAGTTTTTTTTTTGAGTAAAAACCCGTAGGTATTATATTATAATAGTTATCATAAAAGCAAAATATTTTTTTCTGGAGCTGACACCTGTCCCTCTGCGGTACTATCATATTTGATCTATTTTTGACGCTTTGTGCGTTCTAGCGCAGATGGCAAAGACTTCCGCCTTTGTTCTGGGCGGCGCGGGTTCGAATCCTGCTGCACGCAGGATTTTAGTAACACTTTTTCCAAATTTTTTATCAGCCACTGCACCAGAAATTATTTAGTTTAGAGGTAATATTTCACAACTCCCATATAGCATAGTTGGTATTTATTCTTGACATACACTCCAGCGACCCAAGTTCAAATCCTGCTGAGAGCAGGACTTGAAAATGTTTTTTTCCCCATAAAATCAGGCCATTTATTGATTTTCTGGGGCATATTGTATGTATGTGATGGTGAAGTGTGTCATATTCTATAAACTAATATTCACAAGTTAAGTCTAATGTTAAATACATTAGTAAAAAAATAATTCTAGTATGATTATGCATAAACAAAATATATTACTACTTAGATGTGAGTAATAATGTACTTTGCAATTAACACATTAAGTTAATATTATGAATTGATAATCATAAAAAGTTTACATAAATTATCTCAAGAAACAATTTATAATAGAAGAAACAATGAATTATTCATATTTTTATTAGAAATTATCTCTGAATCAAATAAGATTTATACAAGTTATAATACAAAATATGTAATACTGACATCAACAAATTCAAACTTTTTTTCTCTCATCGATGCGATATTTAAAAAAAATAAAGTACTTTTTTTATAAATTAATTATAATTTCATCTTTTTTTTCACAGCAATTAATTTGTATATTTCTCACAATTTATATTATATAAAAAATATTTGGTTGTAGATATCAACATTGTATATGAGTCATTTCCTACAACAAATATAATTTTTTCTTTAATCCAAAAAAATAATTAATTTTTTCAATTGGCTTAACAATTACATCTAATTCATAATTTGGACAGAAGTTATTTTTTTAAATGCAAATTTCACACTTACATGTTAATTTCTCAGCTAGAAGTTCAATCATGTACTTCTTATGCAACATTATTTGCTCACAAATTTTGGTGTATCGTAACTGTAAGCACCTATAAGATGAAAAATAGATAAATCATATTTTTATTATATACTGGTCTTGAGTCATAATGCCATCTGACATGGTGATATTCAATCCAATCATCCTTACCTCAATTCAACATTCTGTATAAAAAAGTTCATCTTGCTTGAAGACACGAGATATTAAAAGACATTATGAGAAAATATAGTTGTGTGTTCGAAAGTATAATAATTGAGATCTTAAATGAAAGATCTCGCCATCTTTGTTCTATTTTTCATTTTTTTAATAAAAAATTGAGCTATTAAAATACCATATTTTGAAAGAAAGCGTCGGGAAAAAAATTACCTGAGAGAGAAAGAAAGAAAGAGACGCATGGGGCCAACATTATATTTTTTTTTTGAAAATGATTATTTTTTTTAAGTTATTTGAGGGAGAGAGAAAGAGAGGACCCACATTTTGTTTTTTGAAAATTATTAATTTTTTTTCTTTTTATTTGAGGGAGCGAGAAAGAGAGAGTGACCCATGAGACCCATATTTATTTTTTGATAAATCATATTTTATTTTATTATTTTTATTTAGGAATGAATTATGTGTAGCAAGTATTCAGTGATTATTGATATTATGACTTACAACACATAAGTTACACTATTTAGTTTTCAAAATAATTATATTTGATTTAATATTTCACACTTTTAAGATTTGTAGAATATTCACCTTGTTGTCGACTAACCGATATTCTTAGCAAATTTTGCATATTGGACCCTTATTTAGAAAGGAAAATATGTTTCGTTCTGCTGTCTTGATTCGGCCAAGGGTAGAGAGAACATATTTATCAACTTTTTCTTCAAATCGCATCACACGTGAGGGGTAGAAAAAGATAGGTTATTGCTATTTTGCATGTCTTGAGGAGATAGAAAAAAGAATGTGCAGAATAGCTCCCGTAGTTGAAGACCTCCTTAAATTACCACGTGTTGGTCAGAAACAACTTATGTTTTTTTCTCTAACTCCAACTTTGAATGCTTGGATCTCTCTAAGTTTTTATCCAATTGCCAGCTTTCTTATTATAAAATATTCTCCATGTTGTCGACTAACAGATGTTCTTAGCGAATTTTGCATATTGGACATATATTCATATAGAAAATGATTTTTTGTTCTGCTGTCCAGATTCGGCCAACGGGAGAGCGAACGTATTTATCAACTTTTTCTTCAAATCTGATCACATGTGAGGGGTAGGAAAAGATAGGTTATTGCTATTTTACATGTCTTGAAGAGACAAAAAAAAGAATGTGCAGAATAGCTCCCGTAGTTGAAGAACTCCTTAAATTACCACGTGTTGGTCAGAAACAACTTATGTTTTTTTCTCTAACTCCAACTTTGAACGCTTGGATCTCTCTAACTTTTTATCCAATTACCAGCTTTCTTATTATAAAATATTCTCCTTGTTGTCGACTATATGTTCACTCTCCACTTGGCTCAATCTGGATAGCAAAACAAAAAATCATTTTCTATCTGAATAGGGGTCCAGTATGCAAAATTTGCTAAGAATATCTGTCAGTCGACAACAAGGACAGTATTTTACAAAAAGAAATCTGGCAATTGGATAAAAACGTAGAGAGATCGAACCGTTCAAAGTTGGAGTCAGAGAAAAAAACATAGCTGTTTCTGACCAACCCGTGGTAATTTAAGGATTTCTTCTACTACAGGCGCTATTCTTGGCACATTCTTTTTTCTGTCTCTTCAAGACATGCAAAATTGCAATAACCTATCTTTTTCTACCCCTCACGTGTGATGAGATTTGAAGAAAAAGTTGATAAATATGTTCTCTCTCCCCTTTGCCGAATCAAGATAGCAGAACGAAACATATTTTCCTTTCTAAATAAGGGTCCAATATGCAAAATTTGCTAAGAATATCTGTTAGTCGACAACAAGGTGAATATTCTACAAAATGAAATCTGGCAATTGGATCGAAACTTAGAGAGATCGAAGCGTTCAAAGTTGGAGTCAGAAAAAAATCATAAGCTGTTTCTGACCAACCCGTGGTAATTTAAGGATTTTTTCTACTACAGGCGCTATTCTTGGCTCATTTTTTTTCTATCTCCTCAAGACATGCAAAATAATAATAACCTATATTTTCCTACCCATCATGTGTGATGAGATTTGAAGAAAAAGTTGATAAACACTCTCTCCCGTTGGCCGAATCGGGACAGCAGAACAAAAAATCATTTTCTATCTGAATATAGAGACAATATGTAATTCGCTAAGAACATCTGTTAGTCGACAACAAGAAGAATATTTTACAAACAGAAATCTGGCAATTGGATAAAAACTTAGTGAGATCGAAGCCTTAAAAGTTGGCGTCTGAGAAAAAACATAAGATGTTTCTTACCTACTAGTGGTAATTTAAGGAGTTCTTCAACTACGGGAGCTATTCTTGGCACATTCTTTTCTCTATCTTTCAAGACATGCAACGTAGCAATAACCTATCTTTTCCTACCCCTCACGTGTGATGAGATTTGAAGAAAAAGTTGATATAAGTACCTATAAGATGAAAAACAGATAAAATATATTTTTATTACAGACTCATCTTAAGTCATAATACCATTTAACATGATGATATTCAATCCAGCCGCCCTTACCTCAATTTCATTGTCCGTATAAAAAACTTCATCTTGCTTAAAGACACAAGATATTGAAAGTCATTATGAGAAAACATAATGGTGCATTCGAAAGCATAACAATTGAGATCTTGAATAAAAATCTCATCATTCTTGTTCTATTTCATTTTTTTCACAAAAAATTGAGCTATCGAAAAACCATATTTTGAAAGAAAACGTTGGGAAAAAAAATTACCTGAGAGAGAAAGAAAGAGAGAAAGACGCATGGGGCCCACATTCTATTTCTTTTTTTTTGGAAAATGTTTAATTCATTTTCTTTAATTATTTGAGTGAGAGAGAAAGAGAGGGCCCACATTCTATTTCTTTTTTTTTTAAAATTATTAATTTATTTTCTTTTTTTCTTTTTACTTGAGGGAGACAAAAAGAGAGAGTGACACATGTGACCCACATTTATTTATTTTTTATGATAAATCATATTTTATTTTATTATTTTTATTTATGAATGAATTATGTGTAGCGAGTATTCAGTGACTATTGGTATTATAACTCATATCACATAATTTACACGGTTTAGTTTTCAAAATAATTATATTTGATTTGATATTCACACTTAAGCTTAAGTTTTTATAACCCGCAACACTGTGGAGCGGAATATAAAATTATTTAACTGATTGTAAATTATTGTCATCCCTTCAACTGATTCTACAAAATAAAAAATAAAAAAAATTAATAGAAAATGAAAAATATAGTAATAGTATAATGTAAGGAAAATGTATGTGTAATTTTTTTATTTTTGAAATCTCATAAAGTTATTATAATTCCTATTAAATATATAAGGTCATAAATATATATACAATATTATTAATATTTTGATGCTATAATTTTTCTTAATTTCTTTCAAGTCTTCACAAACAAAAAATTAATCAAATTATGAATATATTTAGTTCAGTTTACCAACAAAATAAAAAATATCGTTACTATTATTATCAAAAAAATGAATATTATGTGTGCTTTACAATATTTACGTCTTACTTTTTACATATAGCTTATATAATCTCAGATATTGTTAACTATAAAATTAATTTGAATTTTTTTTTAGATTGTCTTTTTTAACAAGTTATTATTATGTGAAAAAATAATATAATATCAATCCGAAACGGAGCGAGATAAGCTCTAGTTAATTAAAAGAAGAAACCACAAGAGCTTAGTCTAGTTACAATATTTAGGAAATAAATGGCCGGCCCAAAAAGAGACCACAAAATGGCCGGCCCAGAAGGAGCCGAAAATCCAACCAACTTGGAAACTTAATATCTATTCTATCCTTCTCCTTACTCACAGCTTCCATCCAGATTATCAAAATTCCTAACTTCAAAACAAAGAAGAACAAAAGAAAGAAAATAAAACAGAGGCTACGAGAAAGAGCAAAAACCAGCACCCCACCATCAATCACCTCCCTAGTCATTTTCCCCCATCGCACCCCCAATCATCTGAGATTAAAAGCCTATGGCGAAGCCTAGTCGTCAAAATCCACCTCTAGTGTTGGTGCGAGGTTTGCCAAGGAGTCCGCCTCTTTGTTCCACTCTCGTGGGATGAACTCACTACAATAAAACCTTCAATTTGGGTCGGATTGGGCCGTCCCAATAATTAACCGTATGGTGGAATTTAATCAAACGGCCCGTCGGGTTTACTGTGGCCGTAGGAAAAAATTGAACATTCGGAACGGTTTAACTTATTCCCCCACGGCTCCACGTGTCCGTCCCAGACTGGATAGTTATTCCCTACGGTCCACGTGGCTTATTCCTCACGGCCACATGGCCGTCCCAGATTTTCTCATTATTCCCCACGGCTCACGTGGCTTATTCCACACAGCCTAATGTATTGTGGACAACCCCCCAACTTAAGGTCACGTGCCCGACCCCCGACCCTCTTTTCTTCCCTTTCTTCTTCGTTTCGTTTTTCCTTCATTCGTTTCTTTCTTCGTTCTCTCTGTCTCTGCCGCTCTAGCAATTTTGCACGGAAAAAAAAGGGTTAGGGTTTGTGGAGGCCGGCGGTTAAGTCCGGTGAAAGAGGTGCGACGGGTCGGGATTGTGGGTTTTGTCGGGGCGGCGGGTTAGAGGTGACGGGATTTAGGGATTGTGGGGCCGGTTGTGTGGTGGTTTGGGAGGTGTTTGTTGGAGGTTTGTGCGAGTCAAGGCCGGTTTGGTGGTGGACGTGAAGCCGGAGCTTGGATATTCTCGCTAAATCGACCCGTCTCGTCTAATTTCTCAAGGTAATTTTTGATTTAAATTCTATATTTTTTTGAATTTGAGCTTATAATTAGGTAAGATGTGTGGTTGATTAGTGTTATTTAGGTTTAATATGTGGCTTTAATTTAGATTTTAATTGTGATATGTAAGAATTTTTAAGCTAGTTTATAATTAGGATTACTTGTAATTAGGGGTTTCTCGAAATTAGGTTAATTATGGTAATTAGGGTTTCTCAATTTAATTATTAAGTTAGGTTAATTTAGCTTTATTTAGGGTCAATTATGAGTATATATTCATAAAATCCGATTTAATTAATATTGTACATTTTTACTAGTAATAATTTTTTTTAATTGAAAAATTTAGGGTCAATTATGAGTATATACTAGGACAATGCTCGCGCTTCGCGGCGAATATTTTAATTTTAATAGTTATTTCAATCTAATAATGTATAACTTGCAATTATGAAAATTCATAATTAAAATTTGTAAATTCATAGTACATAAATAATAAATGAGAATTCAAACTTATTGTCTTTGATTTTCTTATGTCATTATGTCTTGACATATTATATTAGAAAAACAAATTAAGTATTAATCAGTCTTAGATGAATGAGATCAGAAAAAATAAAATGCAAGATAATTTATTTCGAAAATATTAATTGGAACTACATAAGATTAAATAATAGATGATTAACTTTAAAAAAATAAAAAATAATAATTATATTTAATATTATATATATGGGAAAAAAATATGTATACTACATAGGAAAATATAGCATTACTCATTTTCTTCAAAAATTTGTCACCGTTATTTTTCATTTTTTTCTTAGATATTAAAATGGTATGGATTAGACATATCGTATTATGAAATCCGTAATACATTAAGTAATATAATATAGTTTTCAATATTCTGAAATTTTGTTTGAGATGATAGTTCTTACATTACGGAGATATAACACTGAACATTAATCTAACTAATCATGTGATAATTGAAATTAAAAACTAGGATTTAATAAATTTTTTGATTCGGCGGTGGAGGAAAAATCGATAATGAGAATTTTTAAAGAGGGATAAAAGAATATGATGAGAGTAAATGTGTTTATCATTTTTTACATGTTCTTTTATATAGTCTAGCTATATTCACGTATTTTATTAAGAAAAAATGAAATTCGAAATATAACAATATGTCTTTATGTGATGTTGTGGTAATAATTTAAATGAAAAACTAAGATTTCAAAGAAAATTGAACCAACGGCCGAGATAAAATTGACAATAGGTCTCTTGAGAATTCTCAAAGAGACATGAAAAATAAGGTATAAGGTATAAGTTAATGAGCGTATCATTTTTGTACACCTTCATTCATATAGTCTATATTCACATATTTTATCAAGAAAAAAAAATTAGAACCATAACAATATGAGTCTCAAAATACAGAGAAAATTCCAACAAATTTATATTTGATGATTTTTAACATGAGAAATAAAATATTTCATTAAGAAGTATAATTTTTTAAAGAAAAAAAGAAAAAATATTTTTCTTTTAATGAGTAAACTCTTCATTAACTATTGGCACGTGTGATATTGTGATAATAATTTAAATGAAAATCTAATATTTCAAAACAAAAAATTATCCAACGGCCGAGATAAAATTGACAATAGGTCTCTTGAAAATACTCAAAAAAGATGAAAAATAATGTATAAGGTATAACTTAATGAGCATATCATTTTTGTACATCTTCTTTTATATAGTCTATTTTCACATATTTTAGCAAGAAAAAAAATTGAAACTATAACAATATGGAACTCAAAATAAAGAGTAAATTCCAACAAATTTATATTTGATGATTTTAACATTAGAAATAAAATATTTCATTAAGAATTATAATTTTTAAAGAAGAAAAGAAAAATTATTTATATTTTAATGAGTGAACTCTTCATTAACTATTGGTATTAATAATTAAACATAACTTTACACCATGATTCATTGAAACCATCTGATTAAGATCTGATAGTCACAAACAAACTCACAATGGTTCTTACTAAATTAAGTATGGAACACAAAACACCAATTCAACCAATCATATACTTATGTTTTAATAACTACATAAATGTTGCTATAAAATATCAATAAATTTAAAAAAATGAATCGCTAAGATTCGACAAAAAAATTGATCTAGTAGTCGAGATAAAAGTGATGATGTGGCCTTTTGAGGAGGCTCAAAAGTAGGTGAAAAATAAGGGGTTGGGGTTAATTCCTAATATTCGATTTAATTAGTATTATTTACATTTTTACTAGTAATTTTTTTTATTGAAAATAATAATGAAAATATTTATTAATATTATATAATTAATTTTTATTTCATATTAATTTTATCATTATTTATTTTGATTAAATATTGAGTTTATGATTGATAGTAATATTATGTATATATTTAGTAAGAATATTAGTATAATTATTATGTTATAAATATATTTTTAATTATTATTTGATATTATTTTATTAGATTATTTACCGATGGAAGGTGATCGTAGTTGGATGTATAATGAGAACGCAAGAAAAAAAAATGTACCGACGATTTTTATAACGGTTTTTGTGAATTTCTCGAATTTGTATTCTCATGACCTAGCAATATAAAGTTAATTAGAAATCAAGAGTGCGTAAGATGTCCTTGTGTTAAGTGTCAAAATTTATTTTTCAAGAACCGGGACGAAATTGAAATGTATGTAATTAAAAGTGCATTTGTTCGAGATTATTACGTTTGGCGCAGGCACAGGGAGGGGCCGTTATGTAATGCTACTTTTCCGTACGTTAACGAGGGAGTCGGTGATAATGATGATCGGATGAAGGAGATGATAAATGACGCGGCTGGTCCGGAACTTCCAAATAGCGAAGCGACTGCCTTTTATGATATGTTGCGTGCGGCAGATGAACCTTTATGGTCTGGTACCGCGCCCGCTAGGGAGTTGCAATTATCGGAAGTGACTATGCTACTCAATCTCAAATTGGAGTGCGAAATGACAAAAGATTGCTTTGATTGGTTAATGTTAATTATGAAAAATACACTTCTTTCGAAAAATAATCGATTGCCTAAGAATTTCTATGAAGCGAAGAAACTCGTCAAAAGTTTGGGACTGAGGGATGAGAAAATTGACATTTGCCCCGGAAATTGCATGTTGTATTACGGGGAAAACACGATGAAAATCATATGCGATAAATGTGAAAAACCTCGTTTCAAACCTTTAATCGAGGGTAAAAAGGGTAAACCAGTTCCAATGAAGGTTTTGTGATATCTTCCATTAACTTCGAGATTACAGAGGCTATATATGTCTCCACAAACATCCGTACTAATGAGATGGCACAAGGACGCCCCGCGAGCAAAATCGGACATGATGATTCATCCGGCGGAGAGTCAATCATGGAAAGAACTTGACGTAACTCATCCGGATTTTGCAATCGAGATCCGAAATGTGCGTCTCAGATTATCAACGGATTGGTTCGCACCTTTCCGAAGTACCGGTACGCAATATTCGTGCTGGCCCATTTTTGTTGTTCCGTACAACTTACCTCCCAAGATGATAAACAAAGATCAATACGTTTTTTTAACTATTTTTATTCCCGGCCCGGATCATCCCGGGAAAAACTTGGACATGTTTTTGAGGCCGTTAATAGATGAGCTTAAAATTCTTTGGGAAGATGGTGTCATTACATACGATTGCGGTAAGTCGCAAAATTTTACGATGAAAGCCGCGTTGCTTTGGATCATTTCGGATTTTCCAGAATACGGAATGGTTTCGGGATGGTCGACGCATGGTAGATTGGCGTGTCCCATGAGGACACCGAATCTTTTTGGCTAAGGAATAGTAAGAAACACTGTTGGTTTGATTGTCCCCGTCGCTTTTTGCCTCAAAATCATCGTTTCCGTACGCAACGTTACATGTTTCGGAAAGAAACAACTGTGAGAGACCCTCCAATACGGCATCGTAGTGGTGCCGAAATGCGCGTAGAAGTAGAACGGGCAAACTCGTTATCTATTATAATAGATAACAGACAGGAAAAATTATTGGGGTATGGTGATTCTCATAACTAGATTAAGAAAACTAGTTTTTGGAAATTACTATATTGGTCGACGAATTCGATACGTCATAATTTGGATATGATGCATATCGAAGCCAACGTATTCGGTAATATTTTTGATCCAAAAATGTATTTGTCCTAAAGTTTCAGGGTATGTCCGACCAAAGATTTTACCTACCCAATAGTAAAATCCTGCAAATAAAGCAAAGACGGCTCCCATAGAAAGTACATAATGGAAATGTACAACCACATAATAAGTATCATGTAGAGCAATGTCTAGTCCAGAATTGGCTAGGACAAACTGAACACAAGCTGCGCTCAACACCTACTCGGCATTCAAAAGGAAAGCTCTTTTCTGTAGACACACCTGCCTCGTTTTTGGTAGGTCATTCCCAGAAACCTGCTTTTCATCGTAAGATGATGAGGCAAAGACGGAATGAGACGAGGATAACCAGAGCGGGTCAAAGAGTCTTGTAAGGGAAACCCATTTCATTCATATCCCGGTGATTGCAAAGAGCGCTAGGCATCTCTTACTCTCAAGTGAGGAGTGAGGCCCACCTGACGCGAACAAATGGGATTATGATGACTCAGGAATCTCCTCCGTAGCACTACTATGCACTCTGTTTCACGGTTAACTGGGAATTTCACTCTAATTATTGAAGAATTTGTCATTTCTTTCATCCATGGGCATCCTTTCTTTGTTTGTTCGAACTTTTGGGGTACAATGAGAACTTCCATTTTGGTATCTTTCACCATATGGAGCTTTCTGTTTCTATAATTTATAGTCAAGCATGTCATCTTATTTTTGCAGAATACATGCAGAGCGGTAGGGCAAAGAAAAGAGCTTTTTCTCAACCAGGTATTACGGTTCCAGGAAGCAAGGTGAATCCCTAGCGATAGCGACTCGTGCTTATCCTGCCACTCGACCCTCGTAGAGCTGCTTCCTTTTTTCGAACTGCAAGCCATACTAACAGAGCAAACGAAAGAGTGAGTTACGAACCTGAAGAGTTGTTACGAAAGCTAATCACTCGTAGAGTTGTTACGACGAGATTGACGATTTGACGAGGGAAAGAAGGTTCTTAGTAGAAAGAATGCGCCGCCTTTGACCCTTGGAGAACTACTGGATATTACTGAATATCGATCGGCACACATGACAACTGTGCGGACTTTGATTGCAGTGGCGACAGTTCGCAACTGGTCCCTTTCTCAACTAGATGTGAAGAATGCTTTTCTTCATGGTTCTCTTAATGAGGGTATAGGTTTGCCCCTCAGAAGGATCCAAAGGTAACCTTTCCCTTTGGCGACCAGCCTAGCCTAAATAAAATGCTTCATATGCGAACCCCCCACAAATTCTTCGGAACATAAGCCCTTCCTCGCTCCTTTCGACCACAAACTAAACTCCTTGGGTGGGCAGGGCTTTTTCGTAGTAATAGCGGGCGGGTCTAATGAGATTTCATCTATGCCGGAGCTAATTATTTCAAACAAAGGTCGAACATTCGATTCATTAAGGAAGGGGACGACCTTTTTTTTCAGGCGGGGTAGTTTTGTATGAATGCCCAACATACTTGAACGATCAGACCTCGCGCTGGCATTACTTTTCCATCCAAATGAAGGACGAAGTTTGGAATAAATAAGGAAAGTGTTCGTTCTCGTTGCTATGGCTTGGAAGCTGGTGGGTCGGCTCGCTGCGGCGCAATAGAGCACTTTCTGGGAATCCGAGGGTCTTTCATTTTATAATAGGGGTTTGAAGAAAAGTAGCAATGAGATGTATCAGTCCAAAGTTGTGAGTACCCAATTTCTCCCTCAAAAAGGTAAGGAAGAGGGGGTCCTCCTCTAGGGGTTGGTCTCAGACAGCAAGACGAGTGGGGCACAAAAAACCCTATTTCAGAAAAAGACTCTTTCCTTGAAAGGATAAGCCCACATTCCAAGCCCGGTATCACAGAATGCTTGCTTTCCCGATCTGCGGCTCGCACTTCAGAAGAAGTGAAGGGACAGCAGTAGGTTTTGGCTTGGTTGGCTTTCTTTGACTGACCCAGAGAGAGTCTGACGCAATTCATCCACTAAACCCTGCAAATGCCCACATTCCAAGCCCGGTATCACAGAATACTTCCTTTCCCGATCTGCAGCTCGCACTTCAGAAGAAGTGAAGGGACGGCAGTAGGTTTTGGCTTGGTTGGCTTTCTTTGACTGACCCAGAGAGAGTCTGACGCAATTCATCCACTAAACCCTGCAAATGGTCCCCATCCCTTTCCAACTTATTATGGTGACTAGCCCAGGCTAGTCACGTTTACACTCCATACATTATTTTATGAGCTCAAAAGAAGATTTTCGAGCTCTAACCGGACAAATGGGACCGATTGTTGTCGCTGGGAGGGCGTCTCTTGTGACCCTTTCTCTGGTAACGTCACCTCTCTCAACCGACGCAATTTCAACATCGGGAAAGCAGGAGGCTGAGAGGCTGCAAAAAGTCAGAACGACCACTTTCATCTTAGGGAAGGATCGCTGACTAACATCTGACATGGGATTATGCAAGAGGGTGGGGTGGTACAGATAGAGAGGAATTACTCCCTAACCCTATTCGCTCGCTGAACTTCAGACTCTCCAAAATCGCAAAGTCTGAGATCAGAACTCCGCGGAATATATATCAAAACGCATGCAAGTTCTTCTATATTGAGAGAGTATGTGTTAGTACGAAATTGTGCAACTTTTCGACCTATCACTCGATTCAGTCTGTTGAAGCTTCTGAAAAAGAAATTCGCACTCCTCTTCCTCCAACAGAATCAACAGCATCGTATCTAACTCAACTCTCTCCCTTTCCGACGACGCCTACCAATTCGTGGCCTTCTATCCCCCTGGTACAAAAGATCTATCAAGTAGCATCTGGCGCTTTTGCCAGCGCGGGCAGACGCCACAGAACGGAAAGTAGCTTCTATAGCGATGGCTGATCGAGGTGCACCAGGTCAGTGACTGACGCATCGATGCCGGCTTAACTTATGTAGCCTAACTCGTAGAGAGTTATGTCACTTGGTCTGAACCCATTACTGAACAATCATAGGAATATCATAAATGGGTTTGTCCTTTTAGGATGAGAGTGAAGAAGGGCAATGCCGCTTGTCAAGCTCTTTCGTCGAGTGCGGAGACTACCACGGAATCCATCCATAGCCACTCCGGCTTCGTCACCAAAGCGTGACGACACCAAGGGTTCCCTTTTTTCTCCAGTGGCCTGCCATCCGTCGCATTCTAGTACAGGGGTCAGGAGCGAACTGCCACGTCTCTCCCGCTTGACCGAACTCACCAATCCCAAGTAAGTTGTACAAAATCTCGCATGTGGACCCATTCGGCGTGTCAAAACGTATAAGGGCTACGATATTAAGGGATATCGATATCATACGCATGACTATGGACAAAATTTGAGAACGCTCAATAGCGGGGTTTGTGTTAAAGGATCAAATTGGGGTAAAGATATCAAAGATTATTACGGGATATTAGAATAAATTATTGAGTTGTCATATCCATTTGTGTTTGATAATTCGGTTCGAGACCTACGAGAAGATAAAAAATATGGAGTTGTTGAAGTAAAATACACATCTTCACTTCCATATTATGAGCCATTCATTATGGCTCATCAAGCAGCTCAAGTATATTACATGCGTTATCCGTCCGACAAATGAGATAGGCGCGAGTGGCGGGTTGTTACGAAAATGAGGCCGAAACTTGAAGTAAATTATTCGAATAACGATAATAATTTTAGTAGTAAGGAGTACTTTCAGGAAGATGTAATAGTAGTTCATTTAAATAATCGAGAATCCGATGATATTGAAGCATCTTTACACGAGGAGACTGTCCTTGATGAGGAGGTTGAGATTCAGGCTCCACCATTACAAGAGGAAGAAGAACTTGTTGGAATTGACAAATTTGAAGACGACGAAATACAATAGTACATTTATTTTCGTATGTTTTTATTTAGTATTCTTTTTAAGTATATATTAGTTTATGACTTCTAACACAAATTTCTCTCTTTTAGGATACGAATGGCAGGCCCTTTCTATCGTCGGATTAGACAAGCCGGCCAGTGTTCGCAGCCGGAGCAAGTGGCCGAGCATGAGCCCTTGGTCAAGCCCGAGCCCGATGTCGAGCCCAAGGATGATCCAGCAGAGCCGCCGCCTCAACGTAGAGGACGGGGACCAAATTCAATCAGCACGATTCCGGCACGCCCTGAAGATAGGCCGATGCTAGTTTGTGTGGGAAATCGGTACGTAACTAATTACGAAATTAAGTAATTTTTTCCATATTTAATTTGAAAATGTGTGCTAAATTCCTATTTGTAGAGTATGCACTGTTGAGAGTGACGATGTGAACACACGTATTACGCGTGATCTGTGTGGAATTGCGATGACGTTCAATAAAGATTGTCATCAATATTCAAAATAGACTGATGATGATAAGCTTGCTTTGCATGCCGAATTCTTGGTGTTGTTCGGTTGAGGCCTATAAGGGGGGTTTAAAAGGCCTAAAGTGCGAAAACGTGAATATTTGTATTTTTAGGATTTTATATTTTTATTGTTTTTAGACTTTTGTTGATGGTTGTTTGAATACTAATTAATAAAGAAAGATAAATAAACAAGAAATTAAAGTAAATATAAGAAGGTAGGAGATACCAAACACACGATCTGATGACGGAGTTCGGCGAGGTGGTTGCGTTAGCCTTAACCACCCGTTTACTCACTAGCGGTTCTTACCGCGTTCACGAGTTGCCTACTCTCCGAGACTTGCCTTGTAGATCCGTTTATCACTAACAAACAAGATCGTACAAGACCTCGAACCACCGTCGCATTACAACAACCTCTTGACGGCCGGTGGAACAAAAACTTACAAACTCGATCTCTTGAAACTTCAACAAACCAACGAGTATTAGACTTCATTTTTTGTGGTTTTGTGAAAAACAATACAACTTTTCTTTTTACCATGTAAAAGACTTTAATTTTTGAAGTTTTGCTAAAACAACAAAACTTGCCTTTTTCTCCATGTATTACAAAATTAGACTGAAAACGAATTTTAGGCTGCAAAAATAGAAAAAAAAATAGCACAGATTGATAGTTTTGTTTTTTTCTTTTCTTCTTTTTTGATAGTTTTGTTTATATACAAAATGTAAAGCTCTTTAATTTAAAAAAGAAAATTGTGCCAAATTGAATGGTAACCCTCAATTCTTTTTTTGTGTTTTTCTTAAAATCTATAACAACGTAATTTTTTCCATGTATTGTACTTCATTTTTTGTGGCTTTATGAAAAACATTACAAATTTACTTTTTTCCATGTGAAAGCCTTCTATTTTTGTTGTTTTGTTAAAACAAGAAAACTTTTATTTTTTTCCATGTATTACACTTCAATTCTTTTGTTATGTTTTTCTTAAAATCTATAACAACGTAATTTTTTCCATGTATTACGCTTCATTTTTTGTGGTTTTGAGAAAAACAATATAACTTGTGTTTTTTCCATCCATTCGATTTAAAAATTTGTGGTTTTGAGAAAACAACAAAAGATTTCTTTTTTCCGTGTATAACACGTCAGTTCGATTTTTTTTTTGTGAAAATCAATAACAACTGATTTATTTCCTTGTATTAGACTTTATTTTTTGTGGTTTTGTGAAAAACAATACAAATTTTCTTTTTTCCATGTAAAAAACTTCAATTTTTGTGGTTTTGTTAAAACTTGAAAACTTGTCTTTTTTTCTATATATTACACTTCAATTCTTTTTTTGTGTTTTTCTTAAAATCTATAACAACGTAGTTTTTTCCATGTATTACACTTCATTTGTGGTGGTTTGTGAAAAACAATATAAATTGTGTTTTTTCCATGTATTTATTTGATTTAAAAATTTGTGGTTCTGAGAAAACAAGAAAAGATTTCATTTTTCCATATATTACACTTCAGTTCGATTTTGTTTTGCGAAAATCAATAACAACTAATTTATTTCCTTGTATTAGACTTCATTTTTTGTGGTTTTTGAAAAAGAATACAAATTATCTTTTTTTTTCATGTAAAAGACTTCAATTTTTGTGGTTTTGTTAAAACAAGAAAACTTGCATTTTCCTCCATGTATTAACAGTTCAATTCTTTTTTTTTGTTTTTCTTAAAATCAATAACAATGTAGTTTTTTCCATGTATTACAGTTCATTTTTGGTGGTTAGGTGAAAAACAATACAAATTGTGTTCTTTCGATGTATTGGATTTAAAAATTTGTGGTTTTGAGAATACAACAAAAGTTTCATATTTCCATGTATTACACATCTGTTCAATTTTTTTTTTGTGAAAATCAACAACAACTAATTTATTTCTGTGTATTAGACTTCATTTTTTGTGGTTTCGTGAAAAACAATACAACTTTTCTTTTTTCTATGTAAAAGACTTCAATTTTTGAAGTTTTGCTAAAACAACAAAAGTTGCCCTTTTCTCCATGTATTACACTTCAATTCTTTTTTTGTGTTTTTCTTAAAATCTATAACAACGTAATTTTTTTCATGTACACTTCATATTTTGTGGCTTTGTGAAAAACAATATAAATTGTGTTTTTTCCATGCATTTGATTTAAAAATTTGTGGTTTTGAGAAAACAATAAAAAAGATTTCTTTCTTCCATATACAACACTACAGTTCGATTTTTTTTTGTGAAAATCAATAACAACTGATGATTTCAATGTATTAGACTTTATTTTTTGTTGTTTTGTGAAATACTATACAATTTTTTTTCCACATAAAAGACTTCAATTATTGTGGTTTTGTTAAAACAACAAAACTTGCCTTTTTTTCAATGTATTAAATTTCATTTCTTTTTTGGTGTTTTACTTAAAATCTATAACAACGTAGTTTTTTCCATGTATTACACTTCATTTTTGGTGGTTTGGTAAAAAGAATATAAATTGTATTTTTTCCAGGTATTTGATTTAAAAATTTGTGGTTTTGAGAATACAACAAAAGATTTTTTTTTCCATGTATTGCTTCATTTCAATTTTTTTTTTGAAAATCAATAACAACTAATTTATTTTCGTGTATTAGACTTCATTTTTTGTGGTTTTGTGAAAAATAATACAACTTTTCTTTTTTCCATGTAAAAGACTTCAATTTTTGTAGTTTTGCTAAAACAACAAAACTTATGTTTTTCTTCATGTATTACATTTATTTTTTTCTGTTGTTCTTAAAATCTATAAAAATATAATTTTTTCCATGTATTACACTTCATTTTTTGTGTTTTGTGAAAAACAATATAAATTGTGTTTTTTCCATGTAATTGATTAAAAAATCTGTGGTTCTGATAAAACGACAAAAATTTTCTTTTTTCCATATATTACACTTCAGTTCGATTTTTTTTTGGTCAAAATCAATAACAACTGATTTATTTCCGTGTATTGGACTTCATGTTTTGTTGTTTTGTGAAAAATTATACATATTATTTTTTCTATGTAAAAAACTTCAATTTTTATGGTTTTGTTAAAACAACAAAACTCGTCTTTTTTTCAATGTATTAAATCTGAATTCTTTTTTTTGTGTTTTACTTAAAATCTATAACAACGTAGTTTTTTCCATGTATTACACTTCGTTTTTTGTGGTTTTGTGAAAAACAATATATATTATGTTTTTTCCATGTATTTGATTAAAAAGTTTGTGGTTTTGAGAAAACGACAAAAGATTTATTTTTTCCGTGTATTACACTTCAGTTCGATTTTTTTTTTCGTGGAAATCAATAACAATGGATTTATTTCCATATATCGGACTTTATTTTTTGTGGTTTGTGAGAAACAATACAAATTTTCTTTTTTCCATGTCAAAGACTTCTATTTTTGTCGTTTTGTTAAAACAACAAAACTTGTCTTTTTTTCCATGTATTACACTTCAATTCTTTTATTATGTTTTTCTTAAAATCTATAACAACGTAATTTTTTCCATGTATTATACTTGATTTTTGTGGTTTTATGCAAAACTATACAAATTTTCTTTTTTCCATGCGAAAGACTTCTATTTTTGTTGTTTTGTTAGAACAAGAAACCTTTTCTTTTTTTGCATGTATTACACTTCAATTCTTTTGTTATGTTTTTCTTAAAATCTATTACAACGTAATTTTTTCCATGTATTACGCTTCATTTTTTGTGGTTTTGAGAAAAAAATATAAATTGTGTTCTTTGCATGTATTTGATTTAAAAATTTGTGGTTTTGAGAAAACAACAAAATTTTTCTTTTTTTCATGTATTACACTTCAGTTCGATTTTTTTTTTGTGAAAATCAGTAACAACTAATTTTTTTCCGTGTAAAAGACTTCAATTTTTGTAGTTTTGCTAAAACCACAAAACATGTCTTTTTCTCCATGTATTACACTTCAATTTTTTTTTTGTGTTGTTCTTAAAATCAATAACAATATCATTTTTTCCATGCATTACACATCTTTTTTGGTGGCTTTGTGAAAAACAATATAAATTGTGTTTTTTCCATGTATTTGATTTAAAAATTTGTGGTTCTGAGAAAACAAGAAAAGATTTCATTTTTCCATATATTACACTTCAGTTCGATTTTTTTTTTGTGAAAATCAATAACAAGTAATTTATTTCCTTGTATTAGACTTCATTTTTTATGGTTTTGTGAAAAACCATACAAATTTTCTATTTTCCATGTAAATGACTTATATTTTTGTGGTTTTGTTGGAACAACAAAACTTGTCTTTTTTTCCATGTATTACACTTTAATTCTTTTTTCTTGTCTTTGTTAAAATCTAGAACAACATAGTTATTTCCATTTATTACACTTCATTTTTTGTGGCTTTGTGAAAAACAATATGAATTGTGTTTTTTCCATGTATTTGATTTAAAAATTTGTGGTTCTGAGAAAACAACAAAAGATTTCATATTTCCATATATTACACTTCAGTTCGACTTTTTTTTTGTGAAAATCAATAACAAATAATTTATTTCCTTGTATTAGACTTCATTTTTTTTGGTTTTGTGAAAAACAATACAAATTTTCTTTTTTCCATGTAAAAGACTTCAATATTTGTGATTTTGTTAAAACAAGAAAACTTGCATTTTCCTCCATGTATTAACACTTCAATTCTTTTTTTGTGTTTTTCTTAAAATCAATAACAACGTAGTTTTTTTCTTGTATTACACTTCATTTTTGGTGGTTTGGTTAAAAACAATATAAATTGTGTTCTTTCAATGTATTGGATTTAAAAATTTGTGGTTTTGAGAATACGTCAAAAGATTTCATATTTCCATGTATTACACACCAGTTCAATTTTTTTTTTTGTGAAAATCAACAACAGCTAATTTATTTCTGTGTATTGGACTTCATTTTTTGTGGTTTTGCTAAAAACAATACAACTTTTCTTTTTTCCATATAAAAGACTTCAATTTTTGAAGTTTTGCTAAAACAACAAACCTTGCCTTTTTCTCCTTGTATTACACTTCAATTCTTTTTTTGTGTTTTTCTTAAAATCTATAACAACGTATTTTTTTCCATGTACACTTCATATTTTGTGGCTTTGTGAAAAACAATATAAATTGTGTTTTTTCAATGTATTTGATTTAAAAATTTGTGGTTTTGAGAAAACAATAAAAAAGATTTCTTTCTTCCATATATAACACTTCAGTTCGATTTTTTTTTGTGAAAATCAATAACAACTAATGATTTCAATGTATTAGACTTTATTTTTTGTAGTTTTGTGAAATACTATAAAAATTGTTTTTCCACATAAAAGACTTCAATTATTGTGGTTTTGTTAAAACAACAAAACTTGCCTTCTTTTCAATGTATTAAATTTCAATTCTTTTTTTGTGTTTTACTTAAAATCTATAACAACGTAGTTTTTCATGTATTACACTTCATTTTTGGTGCTTTGGTTAAAAACAATATAAATTGTATTTTTTCCATGTATTTGATTTAAAAATTTGTGGTTTTGAGAATACGACAAAAGATTTCTTTTTTCCATGTATTACACTTCAGCTCGATTTTTTTTTGGGAAAATCAATAACAACTAATTTATTTTCCTGTATTAGACTTCATTTTTTGTGGTTTTGTGAAAAACAAAACAAATTTTCTTTTTTGCATGTAAAAGACTTCAATTTTTGTGGTTTTGTTAAAACAAGAAAACTTGTCATTTTTTTCATGTATTATACTTCAATTCTTTTTTTGTGTTTTTCTTAAAATCTATAACAACGTAGTTTTTTCCTTGTATTACACTTAATTTTTGGTGTTTTGGTGAAAAACAATATAAATTGTGTTTTTTCAATGTACTTGATTTAAAAATTTGTGGTTTTGAGAAAACAACAAAAGCTTTCATTTTTCGATGTATTACACTTCAGTTCGATTTTTTTTTTGTGAAAATCAATAACAACTGATTTATTTCCATGTATTAGACTTAATTTTTTGTTGTTTTGTGAAAAACTATGCAATTTGTTTTTTCCATGTAAAAGACTTCAATTTTTGTGGTTTTGTTAAAACAAGAAAACTTTTCTTTTTTTCCACGTATTACATTTCAATTCTTTTTTCGTGTTTTTCTTAAAATCTGTAACAACGTCGTTTTTTCCATGTATTACACTTCAATTTTGGTGGTTTGGTGAAAAACGATATAAATTGTGTTTTTCCATATATTTGATTTAAAAATTTGTAGTTTTGAGAAAACAAGAAAAGATTTCTTTTTTCGATGTATTATACTTCACTTCGATTTTTTTTTTGGGAATATCAATTACAACGGATTTATTTCCATGTATTGGACTTTATTTTTATGGTTTTTTAAAAAACAATACAAATTTTCTTTTTTCTATGTAAAAGACTTCAATTTTTTGTGATTTTGTTAAAACAACAAAACTTGTCATTTTTTGCATGTATTAAACTTCAATTCTTTTTTTTTTCTGTTTTTCTTAAAATCTATAACATAGTAATTTTTTCCATGTATTATACTTCATTTTTTGTGGTTTTGTGAAAAACAATATAAATTTTCCTTTTTCCATGCGAAAGACTTCTATTTTTGTTGTTTTGTTAAAACGACAAAACTTTTCTTTCTTCCCATATATTAATTACACTTCAATTCTTTTGTTATGTTTTTCTTAAAATCTATAACAACGTAATTTTTTCCATGTATTATGCTTCATTTTTTGTAGTTTTGTGAAAAACAATATAACTTGTGTTTTTTCCATGTATTCGATTTAAAAATTTGTGGTTTTCAGAAAACAACAAAAGATTCCTTTTTTCCGTGTATTACACTTCAGTTCGATTTTTTTTTTTGTGAAAATCAATAACAACTGATTTATTTCCTTGTATTAGACTTCATTTTTTGTGCTTTTGTGAAAAACAATACAAATTTTCTTTTTTGAATGTAAAAGATTTGAATTTTTGTGGTTTTGTTACAACAAGAAGACTTGTCTTTTTTTCTATGTATTACTCTTCAATTCTTTTTTTTGAATTTTTCTTAAAATCTATAGCAACGTAGTTTTCTCCATGTATTACACTTCATTTTTTGTGGTTTGGTGAAAAACAATATAAATTGTGTTTTTTCGATGTATTTGATTTAAAAGTTTGTGGTTTTGAGAAAACAACAAAAGATTTCATATTTCCATGTATTACACATCAGTTCGTTTTTTTTTTGTGAAAATCAATAACAACTAATTTATTTCCTTGTTTTAGACTTCATTTTTTGTGGTTCTTTGAAAAACAATACAACTTTTCTTTTTTCCATGTAAAAGACTTCAATTTTTGAAGTTTTGTTAAAACAACAAAACTTGCCTTTTTATCCATGTATTACACTTCAATTCTTTTTTTGTGTTGTTCTTAAAATCAATAACAATATAATTTTTTCCATGCATTACACTTCATTTTTTGTGGCTTTGTGAAAAACAATATGAATTGTGTTTTTTCCATGTATTTGATTTAAAAATTTGTGGTTCTGAGAAAACAACAAAAGATCTCATTTTTCCATATTTTACACTTCAGTTCGATTTTTTTCTGTGAAAATCAATAAGAACTGATTTATTTCCTTGTATTAGACTTCATTTTTTGTGGTTTTGTGAAAAACAATACAAATTTTCTTTTTTTTCCATGTAAAAGACTTCAATTTTTGTGGTTCTGTTAAAACAACAAAACTTGTATTTTATTCAATATTTTAAATCTCAATTCTTCTTTTGTGTTTTACTTAATATCTATAACAACGTAGTTTTTTCCAAGTATTACACTTCTTTTTTTGTGGTTTTGTGAAAAACAATACAAATTGTGTTTTTTCCGTGTATATGATTTAAAAATTTGTGGTTTTGAGAAAATCAATAACAACTGATTTATTTCCATGTATTAGACTTCATTTTTTGTTGTTTTCTACAATTTGTTTTTTCCATGAAAAAGACTTCAATTTTTGTGGTTTTGTTAAAACAAGAAAACTTGTCTTTTTTCCATGTATTACATTTCAATTCTTTTTTCGTGTTTTTCTTAAAATCTGTATCAACGTAGTTTTTTCCATGTATTACAGTTCAATTTTGGTGGTTTGGTGAAAAACGATATAAATTGTGTTTTTTCCATATATTTGATTTAAAAATTTGTAGTATTGAGAAAACAACAAAAGATTTCTTTTTTTCCATGTATTATACTTCACTTCGATTTTTTTTTTGGGAATATCAATTACAACGGATTTATTTCCATGTATTGGACTTTATTTTTATGGTTTTTTAAAAAACAATACAAATTTTCTTTTTACTATGTAAAAGACTTCAATTTTTTGTTATTTTGTTAAAACAACAAAACTTGTCATTTTTTTCATGTATTAGACTTCGATTCTATTTTTTGTGTTTTTCTTAAAATCTATAACAACGTAATTTTTTCCATGTATTATACTTCATTTTTTGTGGTTTTGTGAAAAACAATATAAATTTTCCTTTTTCCATGCGAAAGACTTCTGTTTTTGTTGTTTTGTTAAAACAACAAAACTTTTCTTTTTTCCCATATATTAATTACACTTCAATTCTTTTGTTATGTTTTTCTTAAAATCTATAACAACGTAATTGTTTCCATGTATTATGCTTCATTTTTTGTAGTTTTGTGAAAAACAATATAACTTGTGTTTTTTCCATGTATTCGATTTAAAAATTTGTGGTTTTGAGAAAATGTAAACCGCGCAAAACCGTCGTTAAATTTCACACAATTTAGCAAAAATATTTATAATTTCCCTAGATTTACTCTTAAGTGTATATGTGGTCTTTTGAGTTTTAGGGGTCGAACACAAGGAGAATGGCCTTGAGATATGACAATTCTTTTCAAAAGTAGGTCTTTGTTTTGTTCAAATGATGTAAATTGTTTAAGAAGGGTAATGATGTATTAGATGGATTTTAATCAAATTCGTACACAATTTTTTTTAAAAAATTCTTTAATAATAGTTCCAAATGTCCAAAAGTTGCAAATGATATGTCAATGAAAACTAGAGAATGAGATCTTCACAACGCAAGGTAAATCAATTATTACTTTTGTTCATATTTTTATTTAATCTACACTTTTCATAATCAATCAGCAGGAATTTTCATAAAATCACAGAAATTCGAAAATTAATTCAAAAATTACCAAAATTTTACAGATATTAGGAATGAAAGTTCAAGTTATGTGGTAAAAATTTCAGATCAAAAAGATTGATATTCCAAAAGTTATGGTCAAAAATCAGAGTATATGACAGAATTGGACAGAGAATGGTATGTGTTGCGAAAAGACGATGGAATTCAAATTTTATCCAAACAACAATGCAATTAAAATTCAGATCAAGAAACTACACTTCAAAATGATTTCCAGAGACTTAGATTTTTTATTTATAGGATTTTTTACTAATTTCTAAAAATTGTAGAAAAACAGTCAGATCCAAAAATCAAAAACAGAAAATTTAAAAAATCAAAACTTTGCACAGATTTTATCTTACAAATTTAACATAAAAACATTGGGCACATATTATATGAAAGTTGTTCTAAAATATCTAAAGAAACACAAAATATATTTTTTTTATAATTTTCTTAGATCAGATCTGAAGTCAAACAATTTTTTACTGAACTGAGAGAAACAAAATGCAGAAAAATGTATTTTTGAATTTAGAGGATAAAAGTAGGAATTTTTGAGGCAATTTGGTCAAGAATTGTATCATTAATCACAAAATATTCAATTATTCAGATTTGGAACAAGTTTGAATTATTTCCAACCAGAAAAACTCAGCAAATAGATCAAAATTTCCTCTGCTCATTACAGAGGGTAGGTTTATCGTCTCGTTCCCCTTTAATTTCCTCTTATTTGTGCATAGATTCTTGAAGAACTTGGCATATGGGGGGTGCATTCGGATCGCATCGATAATCGGAATGTTTACCTCCACCTTCTTGAACACCTCCAAAATATCCTTATCGAGCTCATCCTTCCGAGAGTTAACCGCTAGTCGAGTTGGGAATGGTGCGCGCTTCTTTTCCTTTTCTTGCGCGATTTCCTTTTCTTCGTTCTTTCCTTGTTCTTTCTCTTGAATTGGCTCTTCCTCTTTCCTGATCTCTTCTTGTGCCTCATCTTGTTTACACGCGCTTGAACTCGTTTCCTCATCTTGCTTTCTTGGAACCACTAACTCTTCTTCTTCGTCGTGTGAGCCAACCTCTCTCCCACTTCTTAGGCGTATCGCGTTGATGGGCTTGTACTCCGATGGTCGCGAACCTTGAGAAGGCAACCGATTGCCCCCTTGTCCTTTCAATACATTGACTTCCCCCGCGATTTGCTTGATTTGCATTTCCAAGTTTTGCATTTGACGCCCTTGCGTAGCTTGGTTTTGGTTAAGTGAGCTTACATCATTCTTGACGGTTCCCAACTCAGTTGTGAGGTTTGTGAAATTCCCCGCCATGAATGCCATCATTTTATCAAGTTTCTCGTCAAGAGAAGAGATTTGGGAATTCGATGTGGAGGGTTGAGGAGGTTGTTGATGAGGGTGAGCTTGAGGTTGTTGTGGCGCTTGTGCATTTGGATGAACATACACATTCGGTTTTTGGTAATTGGATTGTGGGAATTGAGGCGGCGCATCCTCATTCTTCCAACGAAAATTTGGGTGTTTCTTCCATGACTCATTGTAGGTTTGCGAGAAAGGTTGGCGTTGGGTTGAGTAGCTTCCGATGGCATTGACATCTTCTTGTAACCTATCGCATTCATCGGTCGCATGATTTGTATCCCCACAAAACTCGCACTTCCTTGGTTCGATCTTCGCGCCCACAGCTTTGAGCATTTGACTAAATCTTGTTTCGAAGTTTTGTGTGATTCTTGATTCCATTGCCTTGAGGTCAACCGTACTTGTCATGTTCACTTGACCCATTCTTCCCCCGCGTCCTTGGTTTCCTTCGGCCATGGTTTCGATAAGAGCTCGCACTTCCGATGGGGTCATGTTATTGAACGATCCTCCAGCCGAGCATTGGAGTAATCGCGCATCGAGATCATTCATCCCTTGTAGAAATTGGTCGATAAGTGGGGTCTCGTCGAGGTTATGGTTGGGGCATGATGCGCATAATCGCACAAATCGCTCGTAATATTCTTGAAGTGTCTCCCCTCCTCCTTGTTGGATCCCCGTGATTTCCTTGCGGATTTTGGCCGTCAACGTGCTCGGGTAGTATCGTTTTAGAAAACGCGTTCCTACCTCTTGAAACGTTGTAAAAGGACCCCCTTGCAAGTGGGTTAGCCAATCCCTTGGTGCTTCCCCAAGTGTGTGGGAGAAGAGGATCAATTTGATATTATCCAAGTTATCGGATTTACCAAACAATGCTGTGCATTTACGATCTAGATTATCTAAATGTGCATATGGGTTGTCATTTTTATGTCCTTCAAATATGGGTAATACATTTAATATAGATGGACTTAGTTTAAAATTGGGCACAGTTGGTATAACAATATTTCCAGGATTTCGAGGGATTTGATGGTCTAAAAGTTCTCCTAATGTTCTTTCTTGAGCCATTTTATGAATTTGAGATGATGATGGTGTGGAATGAGAATTAGATTTAAAAAGAGTTTGAGAGTTTAGCTTGGATGAGTGAACGATTGGAGAGATTGGAGTTCTTCCTTGTGGCCCTTCCACTCGTTGTTGCTCCCAATTTTGTTCTTCTTCTTCTTGAGGCCCTTGGATGGAAGGAGAAGCCTCGTTACGTCCTTTTTGCCTTGAGTAAGTTTCGTCTTGCTTGCTTCGTGCCTTATCTTTCTTCACCTTTCTTAGATGCTTGTTAATGTCCTTCTTTACAGGTGTGTGCACTTCGCCTTGCGATCTCGTCTTTCTCATGCACCTTCAAAATTCAAATGAAACAAAAACACTAGACAATTGATTAGAAGTTAGTAATAAACTCAATTAAAGCCGTCTCCCCGGCAACGGCGCCATTTGTAAACCGCGCAAAACCGTCGTTAAATTTCACACAATTTAGCAAAAATATTTATAATTTCCCTAGATTTACTCTTAAGTGTATATGTGGTCTTTTGAGTTTTAGGGGTCGAACACAAGGAGAATGGCCTTGAGATATTACAATTCTTTTCAAAAGTAGGTCTTTGTTTTGTTCAAATGATGTAAATTGTTTAAGAAGGGTAATGATGTATTAGATGGATTTTAATCAAATTCGTACACAATTTTTTTTTAAAAATTCTTTAATAATAGTTTCAAATGTCCAAAAGTTGCAAATGATATGTCAATGAAAACTAGAGAATGAGATCTTCACAATGCAAGGTAAATCAATTATTACTTTTGTTCATATTTTTATTTAATCTACACTTTTCATAATCAATCAGCAGGAATTTTCATAAAATCACAGAAATTCGAAAATTAATTCAAAAATTACCAAAATTTTACAGAAATTAGGAAAGAACGTTCAAGTTATGTGGTAAAAATTTCAGATCAAAAAGATTGATATTCCAAAAGTTATGGTCAAAAATCAGAGTATATGACAGAATTGGACAGAGAATGGTATGTGTTGCCAAAAGAGGATGGAATTCAAATTTTATCCAAACAACAATGCAATTAAAATTCAGATCAAGAAACTACACTTCAAAATAATTTCCAGAGACTTAGATTTTTTATTTATAGGATTTTTTTACTAATTTCTAAAAATTGTAGAAAAACAGTCAGATCCAAAAATCAAAAACAGAAAATTTAAAAAATCAAAACTTTGCACAGATTTTATCTTACAAATTTAACATAAAAACATTGGGCACATATTATATGAAAGTTGTTCTAAAATATCTAAAGAAACACAAAATATTTTTTTTTTATAATTTTCTTAGATCAGATCTGAAGTCAAACAATTTTTTACTGAACTGACAGAAACAAAATGCAGAAAAATGTATTTTTGAATTTAGAGGATAAAAGTAGGGATTTTTGAGGCAATTTGATCAAGAATTGTATCATTAATCACAAAATATTCAATTATTCAGATTTGGAACAAGTTTGAATTATTTCCAACCAGAAAAACTCAGCAAATAGATCAAAATTTCAGATCAAACACCAGTCAACCAACTAGTGTTTGATCTCAATTTTTGAACTAAAAACTTCACTAAATCAAGCAAAAACCTCAACCAAGATTCAAGATGATAAAATGGACTTAACATGCAGGAAAATTCAGTTCTAAATGACCTAATTAATTCAACCAAATCGATTAAATAAAAAAAAACCAGATTTAACAGCACATTATGAACAGTAACCAAATCAGTCAATTTAATTCAAATTAAAGCAAGATTTCAAACAATTCAATCACAAAAGGCCTATCCCTACAAGATTCTACTCACACATGATAAGATCAACCGAAATTAGGCATGTGTTCATCATATTTTTATACAAATTGGATCTTGTAATCTAAAATTGGATACAAGAGATTAAATGAAAATTGAATCAAACCGAGACGTAGAAGATCAACCAGAAGCTTCCTTGAGCCGATTTGAACCTCCAATTGATGCTCGATCCAGCCGGAACCTCTCAATTGCCTTTTTCACCAAAATCAGCCCGAATTGGTGAATTTTCACTCAAACTCGAAAATTGAAGCTCGAAACGCTCTGAGATTCAGTAATGGAGTTACTGAAACTTAAAGAAGATGATTGGAGAGTGGTGTGTTGAAAGAATTTGGAGAATGGAAGAATGGATTGATGAGAGGTTGGATGGAAGGGTGTAATTTATAGAGAGACTGGTATGGAGAGTGGGGGACAAACCGAGCGATTCCATTAGCTCAGGCAGATCAAGTGGGGTGTACTGAAGATCTGGACGAAATTTCGTTGAATTTGGCTGAGAATTGAACGAGTTTGAATCATCGGATTTTTCATCCGTTTACTCGCGCGAAAACTGAACTGAATTTCAGTTCAGATGATTTGAATCGCATTACTGAGACTGACAGTGGGTCCCCTCAGAATAAGTTGTGGTGAAACGGGTCGTAATCGCGTGAAACGAGTCGCTATTCCGTTATTAATCTCTGAGTTTTCAAACTGTTTTGTTTTGGTTTTCTGTGGCGAAACGGTGAGACGAGTCACAACTGATGAAACGAGTCATCTTCTTCTTCAGCCTTTGGCGCTGAGTTTTGAATTAAATTTCCGGATTTCATGCGACGAAACGAGCTGCAGCTCGCTTGAAACGAGTCGCTTTTGTGTGAGCTGGGTACTGACTCGTTTTAAGCTCGTGCCGCTGATCTGGTGTGGCGAATCGGTTTGAAACGCGTGAGACGAGTCATAACTGATGAAACGAGTCATCTTCTTCTTCAGTTTTGGCGCTGAATTTCTTTCCTCGATCTTCTGTGGCTTGCGATCGTGTGCTCGTCCTAAAACAATCCTCTGACAGCCTTGTGAGTTGCGAATTTGGACTTTGGATCGATTTTTCTCTTGGATTTCAGACCCGTTTACCCGTTTCTCACAACCATCGATTCGAGCTCGTGATTCTGTACATTTCGCTGTGATTCATCAACTCAGATCTCTTCTCCATCTTCTCACGAATCCACAGGGCTTTGAATGGTTGAAAACCGTTGAGTAAAACTCGAGTTGTGCTGATTTGAATATCATCGGTTCGCTGTTCCGCCATTGCTGACCAGAGTGTGCAAATCGACCTCTTGTTCGCAATTCACACAACGAAATCCACAACGGTGACTCAGGCTTCGTTCTCAACTTCCTCACGATGCTTCACAACCATTATTACTTCCCAATCCACCTCGAATCCAGAGAATTCCTCCATTAACCAACTCGGTTTCAGTTTCGCGAAAATAACCAAAAAACGGCTGAACTCGTGAATCAAACTATGATTTCGAGTTGTTTTTCCATCGAATTGAGGCTTCTGAATTCATCGTGAGCCTTCACTAAAGCTTTACGACACGAAAAGAATCATCTTTGCTTGAGAAAAACGGAAATGGTTGATCGAATTCATTCGCTGTTCGAAACTCGACCGTTGGTTCATCCAGTTTGAAAAGTTCATTGAGGATTTCGTCGAACAGATTACGGAAACACGGATTTCTCGCTCGATTTCGCATCATTCGATGAGTTCTTCATACGGTTAGAAAGGGTAGAAGATGTAGAAGAGAATGAGATCGGTTTTGGCTCGAATGGATGATGGTGGAAGGCACGGCAGATCAACCATGGTTTCGGTACGTATTTGGCACCTGTTCTGGCCGAATTCCGGCGATCGCCGGAACTTTCAAGACCGGAGGGTGGCACCGGCGTGTTCGTCTCGTCATGCTGAATCCATGGCTGGCCGGTTTGTTCAGTTTCGAGCAAAATTTCGGACTTTGGATGTTGAAGAAGACGGGTTTGACCTGGTCAACCGTTGACTTTGACCAATTTTGACCTGATTTTCAATTGGTGATTCTGAGAGTTCTAGAAGGTTTCTGATCGCGAGGATTGTACCGTTGGGTTCGTTTCGTCGAGCTCTTCGTTTTGGTATACCGTTTGACCCATTTTGGAGAAGTTGACTTTTGGTCAACTTGGCGATTTTTGGCGTTTGGCTCGGTTCGACTTGGTTGTAGAAGGTTTTTGAATTGTCGTAAAAGTTTGGGGAATTTTTTGTAGAGAGTTTGAGGTTTTTAGTTGGCCATCTTTGGCCCATTATTTGCGTTTTGGTCCAATTCTTCATTTTATGGCCTTTTTGTCTGTAAATTATGTTTTATGAATTATGAGCATTTTTCATACATTTAATGTGAATTATGATTGAATTTGAGATGATAAAAACCCTAAAAATGTGTATAAAAATACACATTACAAATTCCACCACACTTAAACCAAGCTTGCCCTCAAGCGTAAATAAAATCAAGTTTTAGGGTTTTTAGAATCAGTTAAAGCGTTTTGAAAAGAGATTTAGTCATTGCCATGAATGTTATATACTAAATATTTGATTATTATAATAATACACGAAGGTCGAAGAATATCCATTAATAATTCCAAATTCAAGTTTATTTAAAATTCCCCAATCCTTCAAATACGAACCTTTTTCCAAAAAATAATGCCCTCATTTTGTTTTTGATACTTTCTCCCCCTAAATTTAAAATGGTGAATTTATAAAATTACCCCAAAAGTTTCAACTAACTCAACTTTCTCTTTTATAAACACGTAAAGGTTGGTATGTTATCCACTCATGTTATCAAAAGACAAGCTGTGCTTTGCACGTACAAAAAAAATCCTTCATTTTCTATTGCGGATATGTAAAATTTTTCTTTTTCAAGGGTTTTAAAAATAATTTTTCACATTTTTGAATTCTTTTTGTGAAGGGATAACAGGTTACGATTTCGGTCACTTGCTTTTAGTGCGAAAATTAGAGATGGACATACGAGTCATTAGCTATGTCATGAAAGATAGGTTGAGTTAGAAATTTTTTTGCGAAACTAGTGGTATTAAAAGTAAGGTTTGTTTTCTCAAAAGTTTTAATCACAGCATTACTTTAAAGAAAACGATTTATAATTTCATTAAAGGGGTAAGTGAAATATTTATGAATTTTCGAAACGTTTAATGGATTTTAAATGGATATTATAGATGAGATGAGGTGGAAAATATGGCATTCATGATGATAATTAATCTCTTTTTGAATTTTCAAATTTTTTCATC
This sequence comes from Juncus effusus, assembly GCA_027726005.1. Classification (NCBI taxonomy): domain Eukaryota; kingdom Viridiplantae; phylum Streptophyta; class Magnoliopsida; order Poales; family Juncaceae; genus Juncus; species Juncus effusus. The sequence continues at coordinate 4,199,575 of CM050907.1, forward strand.
ATTTTCCAAAACCCTAAGTGTTTTCAAAATTTTGCTTGAAAGGGCTTAGTTTTAAAATTTGTTTTTACAAAACCTTTTATTTATTTTCATTTAAAATCTTTTTTCTTTTAAAACACACAAATTTTATTCACAAAAATGAAAGAAAAATAAGTAAAAATTTAAATTTTTATGGTATTTATGATTTTTGTTGTTGTTTTTGAAATTTTGAATTTTTTATATGAATTTTCACATTTTTACAAGAAAACAAAACTTGATTTTACATAAAACCACCCCACCACACTTAAACCTTTGTTTGTCCTCAAACAAAAAGTTCAAACAATGAGACATTTGTGGAAATTGAAAAAAATTGTTGGGGTTTATGCAAAACCTCCCCCACCACACTTAAACTTTTGCGTAGCAAATGTTTAAGTGTGAATGAGAGTTTTGTAAAAAGAAGAAAGATAAAATAAAGAAAGGAAAAAATACGACCTGACACGACGAGTTGCCTCTCGCCAAGCGCCCTTGTTTTACGTCTTGAGCTCGACGCATTTGTGCTTTTCATTCTTTCCTTCCCTCGCTTTGTGGCATCGCTTCTAAATCATGCTCATCGAACCAACTTATATCATGATTCTCGTAAAAAGCCTTCAAGCGATGACCATTGACCTTGAATTTGATGTCTTCCCCCCTAGAAATTTCAAATACTCCAAACGGCAAAATATGGGTAATTATGTAAGGACCTGTCCATCGGCTCTTCAACTTCCCGGGATGTAATCTCAACCGAGAGTTGAATAACAAGACCTAATCGCCAATTTTAAATTCCTTTTTGCGAATAAGTTTGTCGTGAGCGATGGTTAGTTTTTCTTTGTAAATTCGAGAATTATCATAAGCCTCAATGCGAAGCTCTTCTGATTCTTGAATTTGCAATTTCCGCAACCCCGCATCTTTTGGGTAATCTTGATTTACCTTTTTGATTGCCAAAAATGCTTTGTGCTCAATTTCCACCGATAGGTGACAACTCTTTCCATAAACGAGTTTAAAAGGAGTCATCCCTATCGGTGTTTTGTATGCGGTGCGGTAAGCCCATAAAGCATCCCCAAGCCTTTGACTCCAATCCTTGCGAGAGGGATTAACCACTTTCTCAAGGATTGATTTTATTTCCCTATTGGATATTTCGGCTTGCCCATTAGTTTGGGGATGATAAGCGGTTGACATGCGGTGTTGTACATGATAATTTTTCAAAAGGAATTCGAGGTACTTATTATTGAAATGCGAACCCCTATCGCTAATGATAGCTTTAGGCACCCCAAAACGCTGAAAAATATTCTTTTTAAGGAATTCAATCACCGTTTTGGAGTTGGCATCCCTTGTTGGTATGGCCTCAACCCATTTTGAAACATAATCAACACACACAAGAATATATAAATACCCATTTGATTGAGGAAAGGGGCCCATGAAATCTATCCCCCAAACATCGAAAAGCTCAAAAAACAATAAAGCTTTAAGAGGCATTTCGTTTTTGCGGGTTAGATTGCCCGTTTTTTGGCAATTTTCACAACTCTTTACAAAGGAATGAGCATCTTTATAAAGAGTTGGCCAATACAATCCACTTTGGAGTACCTTATGACTTGTGCGTTGCCCTCCAAAGTGTCCCCCACATTCTAAAGTGTGACAGAAAGAGAGTACCGAATTTATCTCATGGTCGGGCACGCATTTTCGTACCATTTGATCGGAGCAAATTTTGTAGAGGTAGGGGTCTTCCCAGAGGTAATAGCGCGAGTCATTTTTTATTTTGTCCTTTTGAGCTTGAGAGAGGGTGTTCGGCAATTCGCGAGTTTCAAGGTAGTTGACGATGTCGGCGTACCAAGGCGCCATGCCATGGATCGCGTAGAGTTGCTCGTCAGGAAAGAGTTCGTTGATCGGAATGATATCGCCTTCGTTTGTTGGGAGTCGGCTAAGATGATCGGCCACCAAGTTTTCGGCTCCCTTTTTATCCCGAATCTCCACGTTAAACTCTTGAAGGAGAAGGATCCATCGGAGGAGGCGCGGCTTGCATTCCTTCTTCTTCATTAAGTGCTTGAGCGCGGCATGATCTGAAAATACAACAACTTTTGTCCCGACCAAGTATGATCGGAACTTTTCCAATGCAAAGACAATGGCCAATAGTTCTTTTTCCGTTGTTGTGTAATTCCGTTGGGCGTCATCTAAGGTCCTAGAGGCATAGTAAATTACGTGGGGTACCTTCCCGATGCGTTGCCCCAAAACCGCCCCGACACTTAGATCGCTTGCGTCGCACATGATCTCAAAGGGGAGATTCCAATCCGGTGGTTGAATAATGGGCGCTTCGCACAGTTTCCCCTTTAGCTTGTCGAATGCCGCCTTGCACGCATCGTTGAACTCGAATTTGATCTCTTTTTGGAGAAGCCTGCACATTGGTTGCGCGATTTTTGAGAAGTCTTGAATGAAACGCCGATAGAAGCCGGCGTGTCCAAGGAACAAGCGGACATCTTTCACATTGCGAGGGTATGGAAGTGTCTTGATAACATCGATCTTCGCTTTGTCGACTTCCAACCCCTTTTCTGAAATTAAATGACCTAATACAATTCCTTGGCTCACCATAAAGTGGCACTTCTCAAAATTTAAGACAAGGTTAGCTTCGACGCACTTTTCCATTATTAGGCTCAAGTTATGGAGACACTCATCGAACGAGTTGCCATAAATGGAAAAGTCGTCCATGAATACTTCAATAAATTTAGAAATATACTCAGAAAAGATCGAAATCATACACCTTTGAAAAGTTCCAGGCGCATTGCATAGTCCAAACGGCATTCTTCGATATGCGAAAGTTCCAAAGGGGCAAGTGAATGTCGTCTTCCTCTGATCTTCTGGATCGATGGCGATTTGAAAATAGCCCGAGTACCCATCCAAAAAGCAATAGTAGGGCCGCCCCGCTAATCTTTCGAGCATTTGATCGATGAAGGGAAGAGGAAAGTGATCCTTCTTTGTCGCCGCATTGAGTTTGCGATAGTCGATGCAAACTCTCCATCCGTTTTGCACTCGTGTTGGCACTTTCTCTCCTTCGGCATTTTCCACAATCGTGATTCCCGTCTTCTTGGGAACTACATGGATTGGAGATACCCATTCCGAATCGGCCACCGCGTAAATAATCCCCGCATCAAGAAGCTTGAGAAGCTCCTTTTTCACCACCTCCGTCATGACTGGATTTAACCTTCTTTGTGCTTCTCTTGACGGTTTCGATCCCTCCTCCAACACAATTTTGTGCATACATGTCGAGGGGCTTATACCTGGCATATCGGCCAATGTCCATCCGATCGCCTTCTTATGGTTTCCAAGAGTTTCCACCAATCGGGTTTCTTGGTCAAGGGTTAGATTCGATGCGATGATGACGGGTAATGTGTTGTTTGGCCCGAGGTACGCGTATTTGAGGTGATCGGGAAGGGGTTTGAGTTCGAGAGTATGAGCTTCTTCGATTGATGGCTTAATGCGTTCTTGCGATATTTGGAGTTTGTCGTGAGGGGAACCCGAAATGAATTTTATTTCTTCATTATGTTCTTGCTCTATTTCTTGCTTCTCATTCGTTTGTGCGATCTCCCCCCAAACATCCTCAAAAATCGCATCGTATCCCTTCGAGTACTCTTCTTCCAAGTGTTCTTCAACCATTTCATCAATCTCGTCAGTAATGGTTATGCTCGATACATTGTAGTCGTTCGGGTACTTGATGGTGTCAAATATGTTGAAGGTGATTTTCTCGTTGTCGAATTCCATGGACATCGTCCCTGAGTGGTAGTCTATGCATGTTCGCGCGGTTCTCAAAAAGGGTCTTCCTAAAAGGATGGCGGACGAATCGGCGTTGTCGCCCATTTCAAGAATGTAGAAGTCGGCTGGGAAAACCAACCCATTCACCTTGACGAGTACATCTTCCGCGACACCTAGGACGGCGGCCGTCGAATGGTCGGCGAGTTGCACCATCACCCTTGTATCCTTTAGGTCGCCTAAACCCAAGGTCTCGTAAACGGACCTAGGCATTACGTTTATGGAGGCTCCTAAGTCGAGCATGCACCTCGCGAGTTGTTGAAGACCAATGGTGCACGGAATGGCGAAAACTCCAGGGTCTTTCTCTTTTTGTGCGACTCGCGTGTTGATGCTCATTACAGAGGGTAGGTTTATCGTCTCGTTCCCCTTTAATTTCCTCTTATTTGTGCATAGATTCTTGAAGAACTTGGCATATGGGGGGTGCATTCGGATCGCATCGATAATCGGAATGTTTACCTCCACCTTCTTGAACACCTCCAAAATATCCTTATCGAGCTCATCCTTCCGAGAGTTAACCGCTAGTCGAGTTGGGAATGGTGCGCGCTTCTTTTCCTTTTCTTGCGCGATTTCCTTTTCTTCGTTCTTTCCTTGTTCTTTCTCTTGAATTGGCTCTTCCTCTTTCCTGATCTCTTCTTGTGCCTCATCTTGTTTACACGCGCTTGAACTCGTTTCCTCATCTTGCTTTCTTGGAACCACTAACTCTTCTTCTTCGTCGTGTGAGCCAACCTCTCTCCCACTTCTTAGGCGTATCGCGTTGATGGGCTTGTACTCCGATGGTCGCGAACCTTGAGAAGGCAACCGATTGCCCCCTTGTCCTTTCAATACATTGACTTCCCCCGCGATTTGCTTGATTTGCATTTCCAAGTTTTGCATTTGACGCCCTTGCGTAGCTTGGTTTTGGTTAAGTGAGCTTACATCATTCTTGACGGTTCCCAACTCAGTTGTGAGGTTTGTGAAATTCCCCGCCATGAATGCCATCATTTTATCAAGTTTCTCGTCAAGAGAAGAGATTTGGGAATTCGATGTGGAGGGTTGAGGAGGTTGTTGATGAGGGTGAGCTTGAGGTTGTTGTGGCGCTTGTGCATTTGGATGAACATACACATTCGGTTTTTGGTAATTGGATTGTGGGAATTGAGGCGGCGCATCCTCATTCTTCCAACGAAAATTTGGGTGTTTCTTCCATGACTCATTGTAGGTTTGCGAGAAAGGTTGGCGTTGGGTTGAGTAGCTTCCGATGGCATTGACATCTTCTTGTAACCTATCGCATTCATCGGTCGCATGATTTGTATCCCCACAAAACTCGCACTTCCTTGGTTCGATCTTCGCGCCCACAGCTTTGAGCATTTGACTAAATCTTGTTTCGAAGTTTTGTGTGATTCTTGATTCCATTGCCTTGAGGTCAACCGTACTTGTCATGTTCACTTGACCCATTCTTCCCCCGCGTCCTTGGTTTCCTTCGGCCATGGTTTCGATAAGAGCTCGCACTTCCGATGGGGTCATGTTATTGAACGATCCTCCAGCCGAGCATTGGAGTAATCGCGCATCGAGATCATTCATCCCTTGTAGAAATTGGTCGATAAGTGGGGTCTCGTCGAGGTTATGGTTGGGGCATGATGCGCATAATCGCACAAATCGCTCGTAATATTCTTGAAGTGTCTCCCCTCCTCCTTGTTGGATCCCCGTGATTTCCTTGCGGATTTTGGCCGTCAACGTGCTCGGGTAGTATCGTTTTAGAAAACGCGTTCCTACCTCTTGAAACGTTGTAAAAGGACCCCCTTGCAAGTGGGTTAGCCAATCCCTTGGTGCTTCCCCAAGTGTGTGGGAGAAGAGGATCAATTTGATATTATCCAAGTTATCGGATTTACCAAACAATGCTGTGCATTTACGATCTAGATTATCTAAATGTGCATATGGGTTGTCATTTTTATGTCCTTCAAATATGGGTAATACATTTAATATAGATGGACTTAGTTTAAAATTGGGCACAGTTGGTATAACAATATTTCCAGGATTTCGAGGGATTTGATGGTCTAAAAGTTCTCCTAATGTTCTTTCTTGAGCCATTTTATGAATTTGAGATGATGATGGTGTGGAATGAGAATTAGATTTAAAAAGAGTTTGAGAGTTTAGCTTGGATGAGTGAACGATTGGAGAGATTGGAGTTCTTCCTTGTGGCCCTTCCACTCGTTGTTGCTCCCAATTTTGTTCTTCTTCTTCTTGAGGCCCTTGGATGGAAGGAGAAGCCTCGTTACGTCCTTTTTGCCTTGAGTAAGTTTCGTCTTGCTTGCTTCGTGCCTTATCTTTCTTCACCTTTCTTAGATGCTTGTTAATGTCCTTCTTTACAGGTGTGTGCACTTCGCCTTGCGATCTCGTCTTTCTCATGCACCTTCAAAATTCAAATGAAACAAAAACACTAGACAATTGATTAGAAGTTAGTAATAAACTCAATTAAAGCCGTCTCCCCGGCAACGGCGCCATTTGTAAACCGCGCAAAACCGTCGTTAAATTTCACACAATTTAGCAAAAATATTTATAATTTCCCTAGATTTACTCTTAAGTGTATATGTGGTCTTTTGAGTTTTAGGGGTCGAACACAAGGAGAATGGCCTTGAGATATTACAATTCTTTTCAAAAGTAGGTCTTTGTTTTGTTCAAATGATGTAAATTGTTTAAGAAGGGTAATGATGTATTAGATGGATTTTAATCAAATTCGTACACAATTTTTTTTTAAAAATTCTTTAATAATAGTTTCAAATGTCCAAAAGTTGCAAATGATATGTCAATGAAAACTAGAGAATGAGATCTTCACAATGCAAGGTAAATCAATTATTACTTTTGTTCATATTTTTATTTAATCTACACTTTTCATAATCAATCAGCAGGAATTTTCATAAAATCACAGAAATTCGAAAATTAATTCAAAAATTACCAAAATTTTACAGAAATTAGGAAAGAACGTTCAAGTTATGTGGTAAAAATTTCAGATCAAAAAGATTGATATTCCAAAAGTTATGGTCAAAAATCAGAGTATATGACAGAATTGGACAGAGAATGGTATGTGTTGCCAAAAGAGGATGGAATTCAAATTTTATCCAAACAACAATGCAATTAAAATTCAGATCAAGAAACTACACTTCAAAATAATTTCCAGAGACTTAGATTTTTTATTTATAGGATTTTTTTACTAATTTCTAAAAATTGTAGAAAAACAGTCAGATCCAAAAATCAAAAACAGAAAATTTAAAAAATCAAAACTTTGCACAGATTTTATCTTACAAATTTAACATAAAAACATTGGGCACATATTATATGAAAGTTGTTCTAAAATATCTAAAGAAACACAAAATATTTTTTTTTTATAATTTTCTTAGATCAGATCTGAAGTCAAACAATTTTTTACTGAACTGACAGAAACAAAATGCAGAAAAATGTATTTTTGAATTTAGAGGATAAAAGTAGGGATTTTTGAGGCAATTTGATCAAGAATTGTATCATTAATCACAAAATATTCAATTATTCAGATTTGGAACAAGTTTGAATTATTTCCAACCAGAAAAACTCAGCAAATAGATCAAAATTTCAGATCAAACACCAGTCAACCAACTAGTGTTTGATCTCAATTTTTGAACTAAAAACTTCACTAAATCAAGCAAAAACCTCAACCAAGATTCAAGATGATAAAATGGACTTAACATGCAGGAAAATTCAGTTCTAAATGACCTAATTAATTCAACCAAATCGATTAAATAAAAAAAAACCAGATTTAACAGCACATTATGAACAGTAACCAAATCAGTCAATTTAATTCAAATTAAAGCAAGATTTCAAACAATTCAATCACAAAAGGCCTATCCCTACAAGATTCTACTCACACATGATAAGATCAACCGAAATTAGGCATGTGTTCATCATATTTTTATACAAATTGGATCTTGTAATCTAAAATTGGATACAAGAGATTAAATGAAAATTGAATCAAACCGAGACGTAGAAGATCAACCAGAAGCTTCCTTGAGCCGATTTGAACCTCCAATTGATGCTCGATCCAGCCGGAACCTCTCAATTGCCTTTTTCACCAAAATCAGCCCGAATTGGTGAATTTTCACTCAAACTCGAAAATTGAAGCTCGAAACGCTCTGAGATTCAGTAATGGAGTTACTGAAACTTAAAGAAGATGATTGGAGAGTGGTGTGTTGAAAGAATTTGGAGAATGGAAGAATGGATTGATGAGAGGTTGGATGGAAGGGTGTAATTTATAGAGAGACTGGTATGGAGAGTGGGGGACAAACCGAGCGATTCCATTAGCTCAGGCAGATCAAGTGGGGTGTACTGAAGATCTGGACGAAATTTCGTTGAATTTGGCTGAGAATTGAACGAGTTTGAATCATCGGATTTTTCATCCGTTTACTCGCGCGAAAACTGAACTGAATTTCAGTTCAGATGATTTGAATCGCATTACTGAGACTGACAGTGGGTCCCCTCAGAATAAGTTGTGGTTAAACGGGTCGTAATCGCGTGAAACGAGTCGCTATTCCGTTATTAATCTCTGAGTTTTCAAACTGTTTTGTTTTGGTTTTCTGTGGCGAAACGGTGAGACGAGTCACAACTGATGAAACGAGTCATCTTCTTCTTCAGCCTTTGGCGCTGAGTTTTGAATTAAATTTCCGGATTTCATGCGACGAAACGAGCTGCAGCTCGCTTGAAACGAGTCGCTTTTGTGTGAGCTGGGTACTGACTCGTTTTAAGCTCGTGCCGCTGATCTGGTGTGGCGAATCGGTTTGAAACGCGTGAGACGAGTCATAACTGATGAAACGAGTCATCTTCTTCTTCAGTTTTGGCGCTGAATTTCTTTCCTCGATCTTCTGTGGCTTGCGATCGTGTGCTCGTCCTAAAACAATCCTCTGACAGCCTTGTGAGTTGCGAATTTGGACTTTGGATCGATTTTTCTCTTGGATTTCAGACCCGTTTACCCGTTTCTCACAACCATCGATTCGAGCTCGTGATTCTGTACATTTCGCTGTGATTCATCAACTCAGATCTCTTCTCCATCTTCTCACGAATCCACAGGGCTTTGAATGGTTGAAAACCGTTGAGTAAAACTCGAGTTGTGCTGATTTGAATATCATCGGTTCGCTGTTCCGCCATTGCTGACCAGAGTGTGCAAATCGACCTCTTGTTCGCAATTCACACAACGAAATCCACAACGGTGACTCAGGCTTCGTTCTCAACTTCCTCACGATGCTTCACAACCATTATTACTTCCCAATCCACCTCGAATCCAGAGAATTCCTCCATTAACCAACTCGGTTTCAGTTTCGCGAAAATAACCAAAAAACGGCTGAACTCGTGAATCAAACTATGATTTCGAGTTGTTTTTCCATCGAATTGAGGCTTCTGAATTCATCGTGAGCCTTCACTAAAGCTTTACGACACGAAAAGAATCATCTTTGCTTGAGAAAAACGGAAATGGTTGATCGAATTCATTCGCTGTTCGAAACTCGACCGTTGGTTCATCCAGTTTGAAAAGTTCATTGAGGATTTCGTCGAACAGATTACGGAAACACGGATTTCTCGCTCGATTTCGCATCATTCGATGAGTTCTTCATACGGTTAGAAAGGGTAGAAGATGTAGAAGAGAATGAGATCGGTTTTGGCTCGAATGGATGATGGTGGAAGGCACGGCAGATCAACCATGGTTTCGGTACGTATTTGGCACCTGTTCTGGCCGAATTCCGGCGATCGCCGGAACTTTCAAGACCGGAGGGTGGCACCGGCGTGTTCGTCTCGTCATGCTGAATCCATGGCTGGCCGGTTTGTTCAGTTTCGAGCAAAATTTCGGACTTTGGATGTTGAAGAAGACGAGTTTGACCTGGTCAACCGTTGACTTTGACCAGTTTTGACCTGATTTTCAATTGGTGATTCTGAGAGTTCTAGAAGGTTTCTGATCGCGAGGATTGTACCGTTGGGTTCGTTTCGTCGAGCTCTTCGTTTTGGTATACCGTTTGACCCATTTTGGAGAAGTTGACTTTTGGTCAACTTGGCGATTTTTGGCATTTGGCTCTGTTCGACTTGGTTGTAGAAGGTTTTTGAATTGTCGTAAAAGTTTGGGGAATTTTTTGTAGAGAGTTTGAGGTTTTTAGTTGGCCATCTTTGGCCCATTATTTGCGTTTTGGTCCAATTCTTCATTTTATGGCCTTTTTGCCTGTAAAATCACACAAAAATGTATTAAGAGGTTTCAAATTATGTTTTATGAATTATGAGCATTTTTCATACATTTAATGTGAATTATGATTGAATTTGAGATGATAAAAACCCTAAAAATGTGTATAAAAATACACATTACAGAAAACAACAAAAGATTCCTTTTTTCCGTGTATTACACTTCAGTTCGATTTTTTTTTTGTGAAAATCAATAACAACAGATTTATTTCCTTGTATTAGACTTCATTTTTTGTGCTTTTGTGAAAAACAATACAAATTTTCTTTTTTGAATGTAAAAGATTTCAATTTTTGTGGTTTTGTTACAACAAGAAGACTTGTCTTTTTTTCTATGTATTAGACTTCAATTCTTTTTTTTGTGTTTTTCTTAAAATCTATAGCAACGTAGTTTTCTCCATGTATTACACTTCATTTTTTGTGGTTTCGTGAAAAACAATATAAATTGTGTTTTTTCGATGTATTTGATTTAAAAATTTGTGGTTTTGAGAAAACAACAAAAGATTTCATATTTCCATGTATTACACATCAGTTCGTTTTTTTTTTGTGAAAATCAATAACAAATAATTTATTTCCCTGTTTTAGACTTCATTTTTTATGGTTCTTTGAAAAACAATACAACTTTTCTTTTTTCCATGTAAAAGACTTCAATTTTTGAAGTTTTGCTAAAACAACAAAACTTGCCTTTTTCTCCATGTATTACACTTCAATTCTTTTTTTGTGTTGTTCTTAAAATCAATAATAATATAATTTTTTCCATGCATTACACTTCATTTTTTATGGCTTTGTGAAAAACAATATGAATTGTGTTTTTTCCATGTATTTGATTTAAAAATTTGTGGTTCTGAGAAAACAACAAAAGATCTCATTTTTCCATATATTACACTTCAGTTCGATTTTTTTTTGTGAAAATCAATAACAACTGATTTATTTCCTTGTATTAGACTTCATTTTTTGTGGTTTTGTGAAAAACAATACGAATTTTCTTTTTTTTCCATGTAAAAGACTTCAATTTTTGTGGTTCTGTTAAAACAACAAAACTTGTATTTTATTCAATATATTAAATCTCAATTCTTTTTTTGTGTTTTACTTAATATCTATAACAACGTAGTTTTTTCCAAGTATTACACTTCATTTTTTGTTGTTTTGTGAAAAATAATACAAATTGTGTTTTTTCCGTGTATTTGATTTAAAAATTTGTGTTTTTGAGAAAACAACAAAAGATTTCATTTTTCGATGTATTACACTTCAGTTCGATTTTTTGTTGTGAAAATCAATAACAACTGATTTATTTCCATGTATTAGACTTCATTTTTTGTTGTTTTCTACAATTTGTTTTTTCCATGAAAAAGACTTCAATTTTTGTGGTTTTGTTAAAACAAGAAAACTTGTCTTTTTTTCCATGTATTACATTTCAATTCTTTTTTCGTGTTTTTCTTAAAATCTGTATCAACGTAGTTTTTTCCATGTATTACACTTCAATTTTGGTGGTTTGGTGAAAAACGATATAAATTGTGTTTTTTCCATATATTTGATTTAAAAATTTGTAGTTTTGAGAAAACAACAAAAGATTTCTTTTTTCCATGTATTATACTTCACTTCGATTTTTTTTTTGGGAATATCAATTACAACGGATTTATTTCTATGTATTGGACTTTATTTTTATGGTTTTTTAAAAAACAATATAAATTTTCTTTTTTCTATGTAAAAGACTTCTATTTTTTGTGATTTTGTTAAAACAACAAAACTTGTCATTTTTTGCATGTATTAAACTTCAATTCTTTCTTTTGTGTTTTTCTTAAAATCTATAACAACGTAATTTTTTCCATGTATTATACTTCATTTTTTGTGGTTTTGTGAAAAACAATATAAATTGTGGTTATAAGATAAAGCACATTGGTAAAATATTGAAAGATTTTGATGTGCAAGAAATGTTCTTGCTCATGGTGTTCATATGAATGATGAAAAGATAAACGAATGTGATTCTATACTTTCAGCCGTACGTTGAAATGTTCAACATGCAAGAAAGCGTTCTTGCTTATGACATTCACATGAACAATAAAAGGATATAAGAATTAGATTTTATACCTTCAACCATATATTGAATATTCAATATACAAGAAAGAGTTCTTGTTTGTAGCACTAATATGAACAAAGAAAGGCACATGAATTGGATTTTATGCTTTCAACAATATATATTGAAGGAGTTCAATATGCAAGAAATGATTCTTGCCTACGATGTTCATATAATGAAGACATGCTCTTATCATCCGTTTATTGAAAGGTTCAAGAAACAGTTCTTGATAACAGGATGAATAAGAATTTTAAGCCATACAATGTATTGTGCAATATGCTTGGAGCATAAGAGAGCAAATTATAGTCATTTGATGACTAGGATAAATATCTAAGTTCTTATGAAGAACTAAGACATCCCGATCTATCAGAAGCTAGGTAGTGGTAAGAGATTACACTTTCCTAACATGGATCATTATCGTAATTCATTTATTTTGAATACGGTACTTTTGAAAGAGTTCCAAATAAACTAAAACAAGACCATTTTGTCGCTTTAGAAGTGGACAATAGGTATGCCTTGATCTTGGAACTTGGAATAGTCCCGATTGCTCTTAAGGCCTGACAATCTATGTTATGAACAAAGAGTCGCTCAGAATAAAGCAACAAGGATACATGCGCCTGTTTTAGAAGTTCTCGACTAATTATAGAGATCAATAGTAGTCGTTACAAGTTTGCAATGTAAGTTTCTATAATCTGATAGGCATATATTTCCCGCTAGTAGAACATGAAGGTCATGTTGCCTAATAAGCATTGGATGTTTAAGATTGGCCTAGTGCAAGTGAGAGACTGAAGGAATTATGCCCTAGGCTAAAGTGTTGGACTAGATATTAGATTATGAGAAACACATTTATTCAGTTCATATATGAATGAGTGTATGGGTGACTAATATATTCACATATATTAGATCGACCATGAATGACACTTCGGGTTCACGTCATTAGAATACCTGATTCTGATAGTAGAACTGTGAACCAACGAATGACATTCTAAACTGTCCCTAGTGATATGCGGAATGTTTATAGAGATAAACATACTTCAGGTAAGAAGCTACATAGCTACACTAGTATATTCGTAGACTGGATGATCATGTTCTGCTGATCATGGACATAGGGATGTCAAGTCTGGAATATAGGCACGTGTTAGAGAACACGTACTGGACTGACCACACTATGAGAATATGCATGGTATATGTCATTAGTGATTCTCATATGAATAGTGTGCTTGTTCCTATGACCTGAGGTCACCATGGATTCCTGTATGAGGACTGCATACTTTAATATGATCTTACGTCATCCGTAACGGAATGATCATTAGGGTCAGCATTAGGTATGCACTGAATCATGACAAGGAATGTGAGTGACCAAGATGGGATTTGTTCCTCTCGTTAAGAGGGAGATATCTCTGGGCCCCCTGATGAACTAGGACTGAAGGAAATGCATGGCTATGCTCAAAATGGATTAACATGTGTTGTTAATATCATTTTGTATTTACTCAGTCTAATTCTCGATCAGGAAAGAGACTTTGATTAAACTCAAGGATGACATACTTCCATGCCTTGTGATCAAGACATATATCGTAGAACAAAAGGAATAAGCAAACGTCTATTCAGATAGGTTTATGATCGCTGATCATTTCATTTAACATGGGTAGTCATGACATCAATCTAGAGGTTACTCATGACTTACGATCTTTAGAAGATCGTTGCCAGCATTAAATGGAACCTACACGGTCACACAATGAACTCCATTCGTACGGGATGAATATACCTCAAAACAGTTATACATATGATGTATAAATTGGTGAATGAAATAATCAGGATAATTGATTGAACAAAACATTACCATATCCCAACGGACTAGATATGGAAACTATAATAACCTTAGTTGTCAAGTATTCCGTTATGGAAATACATATTCCGTTGGCAACGGAATAGTTCCGTTCCCAACGGAATAGATATGGAAACTGTATTAACCTTTGTTGCCAAGTATTTCGTTATGGAAATACATATTCCGTTGACAACGGAATAGTTCCGTTGCCAACGAAATAGGCGCAGATTAGAGTTTTAGTTATGGTAACTGAGCAATCGTTCGCCTCTCTCTCTAGTATAAATAGAAGGGCAGAGTCTCTCTATTACACACACAATTCAGAAGCCTTAGAGGCCGTCTATTACACAGAAAAAGAGAGAGAAAGTTTTGAGAGAATTCGGAAAGTATTTCCGGACTCGTCTAGCCGAGTCCGGTTATTCCGTGTGTCTGAAGTTCACGTTGATACGAGTAGAGGTTCTCTATCTTGAGAACTTGCGAGCGATCGATCTTCTTCATCCCTAGGAGAAGCAAGGAGGTTCGCGAGTCGAGCTTCAGGAAGGAGAAGGTTGCAAGTCAGAATAGTTCAGACCTACATCCGTTCTTCGTCTCGCGGATCAGGAAGATCCGAGGTATAAATTTTAATAGCATAATCTCGTACCTTTATTTCCTTTACGATGATCCTAGGGAGGGTTTAACCCGTAGGTTCCGCTACGCATGTAATGTACATGGCTACGGGTTTCCCAACAATCTCTGGGCCCCCTGATGAACTAGGACTCAAAGAAATGTATGGCCATGCTCAAAATGGATTAACATGTGATGTTAATATCATTTTGTATTTGTTCAGTCTAATTCTCGATCAGGAAAGAGACTTTAATCAAACTCAAGGATGACATATTACCGTGCTTTGTGATCAAGACGTATATCGTAGAACAAAAGGAATAATCAAATGTCTATTCAGATAGGTTTATGATCGCTGATCATTTCATTTAACATGGGGTCATGACACCAGTCTAGAGGTTACTCATGACTTACGATCTTTGGAAGATCGTTGCCGGCGTTAAATGGAACCTACACGGTCACAGATAGAACAACGTCTAGTCGGGAAGGAAATGCTCTTAAATGGTTATACATATGATGTATAAATAGGTGAAGGAAATAATCGATCATTGGATGATTGATTTGAATGATTGTGCAAAAATTAGCATAGTTCCGTTGGCAATAGAACAGCTCCGTTGCCAATGGAACAGTTCCGTTGGCAACAAAACGCAGCCAATTTCTCGACAGCCAAGTTTTCAGATTAAGAAACCCTATTCCGTTGGCAACGGAATAGGTCCGTTGGGAACGGATAAGCACTGTAATTAGGGTTTTAGTTATGGTAACTAAGCAATCCTTCGCCTCCCTCTCTAGTATAAATAGAGGGGCAGTCCCCCTCTATTAGAAGCAGATTACAAAGCCTCCAGGCTGCCATAATACAGAGAGAAAGAGAGAGAGCCTCCTGAAAGTATTTTCAGACTCGTCTAGCCGAGTCCGGTTATTCCGACGATTCGAAGTTCGACGTGGATAAGAGTAGAGCTCTTCTGCTTTGAAGACTAGCGAGCGATCAGTTTCTTTACCCTAGGAGAAGCAAGGAGTTCGTTCGAGTCGAGATTTAGGAGCACGAAGGAGAAGGAAGCAAGACGGACGTTCGTTCAGACCTACATCCGCTTCTCTCTCCCGGATCAGGAAGATCCGAGGTATAAATTTTAATAGCATAATCTCGTACCTTTATTTCCTTTACGATGATCCTAGGGAGGGTTGAACCCGTAGGTTCCGCTGCGCATGTAACGTACATGGCTAGGAGTTTCCCAACAGGTAACATGCGCTCCCTTGGAATAGTCAACTCACTTTGAAAATCACTTGCATAATTCACATTCTCCACCATTTGATCACCAAAATCCAGATCTTCCTTACTATTAATTATCTCCTCTGGTTCTACTATTAAGAATTCGGTGATGCACTCCTCTAGAAGTTCTTCTTCTTCATTTGTCGACTCGACGTAGGCCACAAAATCCTCAGAGTGTCTAATACTGTCGAAAAGATGGAAGGTGATTACTCTTTTGCGAACTCCATCGTGAGTGTCCTAGTGTGTACATCGATCTTTGTTCTTGCTGTTTTAAGAAACGGCCGTCCTAGAATGAGAGGAGAAGAATCTGACGAGAAGGATGTAATCTCGTCAGCTTGCAAAACATAGAAATCTGCTGAAAAGAGATAACCGTCCACCTTGACTAAGACATCCTCAACAACACCCTCTAAACTAGCGATGGATTGATCAGCTAGCTGCACCACTACTCGCGTGCTCCGCAGTGGTCCAATTCCTGACTCAAGATTAGCCGAGTAGGGCATGACATTAATGGATGTAATCTCGTCAGCTTGCAAAACATAGAAATCTGCTGAAAAGAGATAACCATCCACCTTGACTAAGACATCCTCAACAACACCCGCTAAACTAGCGATGGATTGATCAGCTAGCTGCAACACTACTCGCGTGCTCTGCAGGGGTCCAATTCCTGACTCAAGATAAGCCGAGTAGGGCATGACATTAATGGATGCACCTAGATCAACCAAACACTCCCCAAAAGTTCGATTCCCGATAGTGCAAGGAATTGTAAACACTCCAGGATCCTTCTGTTTTTCTGTGAGTTGTGTGTGCGAAGCTGCCGACACATTCACTCGCATAGTCTCATTCCCTCTCAGCTTATGCTTGTTAGTGCAAAGTTCCTTGATGAACTTCGCATAGAGAGGGATATCTCGAATGCAATCGAGAAAGGGAATATTAACTTTTGCCTTCTTCAGGATTTCGAAGATGTCACGGTTTGCTTCTACTTGCTTACTTTTTGTCAACCGCCCAGAAAATGGTAGGGTTGGTTCCGTAACCAACGACTTCTTCTTTTTCTCCTTATCTAAGTCTTTGGGTGTAATCACTTCATCCGGGATTCATTACGATCTTGCATCAGACTTCCTACTGAATTTGTAAAAATATAAAAAAAATACTAAAAATACAAAAATAGATCTAATTGAGGTATTTTGAAGCGAAAAATCGAAATATGAATTTTAAAATAGTAGTTGTTAAAACAGATTAGGAGATATTAAAATTTTTGTGAGTGCTGGTCTGTCAGAACCAGTTTCTGATCCAGATCTGAATTTTCTTATTAAATCTCAAACTACAAAACATCATTGCACAAAATTTTAACAAATAGTCTAAAACTTGATAATTGAATTTCTGTACGAAGTTTGGAATTTTTCAAACTTTGGTGATTTTTCTATAATTTTCTGAAGTTACTGCTGAACCGATTTTGAATCTGAAATAAAGTTCTGGACTAAACTGCAAATAACTCAAAATTTTTGAATAAAACAATAATACCAGTAAAAGACCACATCGTAGATCTCTCTTTCTAGTTTACATTTTCCATGTGAAAGACTTCTATTTTTGTTGTTTTGTTAAAACGACAAAACTTTTCTTTCTTCCCATATATTAATTACACTTCAATTCTTTTGTTATGTTTTTCTTAAAATCTATAACAACGTAATTTTTTCGATGTATTATGCTTCATTTTTTGTAGTTTTGTGAAAAACAATATAACTTGTGTTTTTTCCATGTATTCGATTTAAAAATTTGTGGTTTTGAGAAAACAACAAAAGATTCCTTTTTTCCGTGTATTACACTTCAGTTCGATTTTTTTTTTGTGAAAATCAATAACAACTGATTTATTTCCTTGTATTAGACTTCATTTTTTGTGCTTTTGTGAAAAACAATACAAATTTTCTTTTTTGAATGTAAAAGATTTCAATTTTTGTGGTTTTGTTACAACAAGAAGACTTGTCTTTTTTTCTATGTATTACACTTCAATTCTTTTTTTTGTGTTTTTCTTAAAATCTATAACAACGTAGTTTTCTCCATGTATTACACTTCATTTTTTGTAGTTTGGTGAAAAACAATATAAATTGTGTTTTTTCGATGTATTTGATTTAAAAATTTGTGGTTTTGAGAAAACAACAAAAGATTTCATATTTCCATGTATTACACATCAGTTCGGTTTTTTTTGTGAAAATCAATAACAACTAATTTATTTCCCTGTTTTAAACTTCATTTTTTGTGGTTCTTTGAAAAACAATACAACTTTTCTTTTTTCCATGTAAAAGACGTCAATTTTTGAAGTTTTGCTAAAACAACAAAACTTGTCTTTTTCTCCCTGTATTACACTTCAATTCTTTTTTTGTGTTGTTCTTAAAATCAATAACAATATAATTTTTTCCATGCATTACACTTCATTTTTTGTGGCTTTGTGAAAAACAATATGAATTGTGTTTTTTCCATGTATTTGATTTAAAAATTTGTGGTTCTGAGAAAACAACAAAAGATCTCATTTTTCCATATATTACACTTCAGTTCGATTTTTTTTTGTGAAAATCAATAACAACTGATTTATTTCCGTGTATTAGACTTCATTTTTCGTGGTTTTGTGAAAAACAATACAAATTTTCTTTTTTTTCCATGTAAAAGACTTCAATTTTTGTGGTTCTGTTAAAACAACAAAACTTGTATTTTATTCAATATATTAAATCTCAGTTCTTTTTTTGTGTTTTACTTAATATCTATAACAACGTAGTTTTTTCCAAGTATTACACTTCATTTTTTGTGGTTTTGTGAAAAATAATACAAATTGTGTTTTTTCCGTGTATTTGATTTAAAAATTTGTGGTTTTGAGAAAACAACAAAAGATTTCATTTTTCGATGTATTACACTTCAGTTCGATTTTTTGTTGTGAAAATCAATAACAACTGATTTATTTCCATGTATTAGACTTCATTTTTTGTTGTTTTCTATAATTTATTTTTTCCATGAAAAAGACTTCAATTTTTGTGGTTTTGTTAAAACAAGAAAACTTGTCTTTTTTTCCATGTATTACATTTCAATTCTTTTTTCGTGTTTTTCTTAAAATCTGTATCAACGTAGGTTTTTCCATGTATTACACTTCAATTTTGGTGGTTTGGTGAAAAACGATATAAATTGTGTTTTTTCCATATATTTGATTTAAAAATTTGTAGTTTTGAGAAAACAACAAAAGATTTCTTTTTTCCATGTATAATACTTCACTTCGATTTTTTTTTTGGGAAAATCAGTTAACGAAACAGTGAATCTGGACAGAAAGTTCAAAAACAGATATATTACAAACTTAGAAAATTAATATCTCACAAATTATAAATCGGAATTGGGCAAAATTTGATTTGAAAATTATCTACTAAATGAGAACTGAATTGTAAAAATATTTATTTAATTTTTCAGATTTGAATGTGTAATATATGGGAAAAAAGAAAAGTTTGTCGTTTTAACAAAACAACAAAAATAGAAGTCTTTCCCAAGGAAAAAGAAAAATTTATATTGTTTTTCACAAAACCACAAAAAATGAAGTATAATACATGGAAAAAATTACGTTGTTATAGATTTTAAGGAAAACACAAAAAAAAGAATTGAAGTTTAATACATGCAAAAAACGACAAGTTTTATTGTTTTAACAAAACCACAAAAATTGAAGTCTTTTACATAGAAAAAAGAAAATTTGTATTGTTTTTTAAAAAACCATAAAAATAAAGTCCAATACATGGAAATAAATCAACGGTATCTCGTGTGTTGGATTCGGAGTTTATTTGGTCTAGTTACGAATTAAATCACTAAAGTGTGACGTCCTGAATTTTTGAAACAAACTAAAAATTGAGTTTAAACTTGGAAATTTACCTAATAAACCTTGAACTAAAAGATTTTACACTAAAGATAAATCATTGGGATTAGTTAATTCTTGAGGCCACACCTCCTTGTGTTCGACCCCTAAACTCATTTACCGCTCATACTCGTAAATTGATTAATAGAGAAATATAAATTGTTTTGCTAAATTGTGTGAAATTTAACGAGGGTTTTACACGATTTACAAATGGCACCGTTGCCGGGGAGGCGGCTTGCATCGAGTATTTTAACTAACCCATCTCATATTTTTCTTTATTGTTTTGTCCCTTGAATTTTTGAAGGTTTATGAGAAAGACGAGATCACAAGGTGAAGTACACACACCTCGCAAGAAGGACATCAACAAGCATCTAAGAGAGATCAAGAGGAATAAGGCGCGAAGTGAGCAAGGCGCGACTTCGTCAAGCAAAGAAACGCGACAAGAAGAGGCTTCTCCTTTTACGCAAGGGCCTCAAGTACGACAAGAAGAGCCACACCAAGTGGAAAAGCCACAAGAAGAAGCTCAAAGTCAACCTCTCACCATTCCGTTTTCATCATCACCTCCAAGATTCGCTTCTCCGTCTCCTTCTATTTCTCATTCTAAATCTATTTCACCAACATCATCATCATCTTCATCTCATTTTAAAAATCAAGAAGTTGAAAAAGAATTTAAAGAAACTTTGATAAACGTACAAATGGCTCAACAAAGAACATTAGGGGAATTTTTAGAACACAAAATTCAAGAAAATACTGGAAACATTGTTATACCTAGAGTACCAACTTTTAAGATAAGTCCATCCATGTTAAGTGCTTTACCAACATTTGAAGGGCATAAAAATGACAATCCATACGCACATTTAGATGCTGTGATTAAAACTTTTAAGAAATCAAACCTTACTTTTAATACCACTAGTTTCGTAAAAAATTTCTAACCCAACCAATCTTTCATGGCTTAGCTAATGACTCGTATGTCCATCTCTAATTTTCGCACTAAAAGCAAGTGACCAAAATCGTAACCTGTTATCCCTTCACAAAAAAGAATTCAAAAATGTGAAAAATTATTTTTAAACCCTTGAAAAAGAAAAAATTTTACATATCCGCAATAGAAAATGAAGGATTTTTTTTTGTACGTGCAAAGCACAGCTTGTCTTTTGATAACATGAGTGGATAGCATACCAACTTTTACGTGTTTATAAAAGAGAAAGTTGACCTAGTTGGAACTTTTGGGGTAATTTGTATAACTTCACCATTTTAAATTTAGGGGGAGAAAGTATCAAAAACAAAATTAGGGTATTGCTTTTTGGAAAAAGGTTCGTATTTGAAGGATCGGGGAATTTTAAATAAATTTGAATTTGAAATTATTAATGGATATTCATCAACCTTCGTGTATTATTATAATAATCGAATATTAGTATATAACATTCATGGCAATAACTAAATCTCTTTTCAAAAATGCTTTAAACTGATTCTAAAAACCCTAAAATTGATTTTATTTATGCTTGAGGGCAAGCTTAGTTTAAGTGTGGTGGGATTTGTAATGCGTATTTTTATACACATTTTTAGGATTTTTATCATGACAAATTCAATCGTAATTCACATAAAATGAGTCAAACATACTCATAATTCGTAAAACAGGATTTGAAACCTCTTAATACATTTTTGTGTTATTTTACAAGCGGAATGGCCATAGAATGAAGAATTGGACAAAAACGCGAAAAACCTCCTGTCAGCCATGAAAATAGACCGTTTGAGCTGAGTCATTATCGAGCTTGCCATTCCCTCCACAGACCTCTAATTGACAAAATTCCAACACCATTCACTTCTTATTGGTCCCCACTTTCCAACCATATAAAGAACTCAGCAAATGATGAAGAATTCAGTGAGATAATCGAGTTTGAAGAAAGTGTTCGATGAAATTCAAATCTGTTTTTGCAAGTAAAAGACTTCAATTTGTCTGGTTTTGTTGAAACAACAAAACTTGTCTTTTTTTCCAAGTATTACACTTCAATTCTTTTTTCGTGTATTTGTTAAAATCAATAACAACATAGATTTATCCATGTATTACACATCATTTTTTGTGGTTTTGTGAAAAATAATATAAATTGTGTTTTTTCCATGTGTATGATTTAAAACGTTGTTGCTTTGAGAAAACAACAAAAGATTACTTTTTTCCATCTATAACACTTCAGTTCGATTTTTTTTTTGTGAAAATCAATAATAACGGATTTATTTCCATGTATTAGACTTCATTTTTTGTGGTGCTGTGAAAAACAATACAAATTTTCTTTTTTCCATGTAAAACACTTCATTTCTTGTGGGTTTGTTGAAACAACAAAACTTCTCTTTTTGTCCATGTACTGTACTTCAATTCTTTTTTCCTGTTTTTGTTAAAATCTATTTTTTTCATGTATTACAATTTATTTTTTGTGTATCTGTGAAAAATAATATAAATTGTGTTTTTTTCATGTATATGATTTAAGAATTTTTGGTTCTGAGGAAACAACACAAGATTGCTTTTTTCCATGCATGATACTTCACTTCGATTTTTTTTTTGTGAAAATCAATAATAACAGTTTTATTTCCATGTATTAGACTTTATTTTTTGTGGTGCTGTGAAAAACAATACAAATTTTTTTTTCCATATAAAAGACTTCAATTTTTGTGGTTTGTTGAAACAACAAAACTCGTCTTTTTGTTCATGTATTGTACTTCAATTCTCTTTTCGTGTTTTTGTTAAATATTATAACAATGTAGTTTTTGCCATGTATTACACTTCATTTTTTGTGGTTTTGTGAAAAATAATATAAATTGAGTTTTTTCCATCTATGTGATTTAAAAATTTGTAGTTTTGAGTAAAGAACAAACGATTGCTTTTCTCGATGTATTACACTTCAGTTCGATTTTTTTTTGTGAAACTTAATAATAATGGATTTATTTCCATGTATCAGACTTCATTTTTTGTGGTTTTG
This sequence comes from Juncus effusus, assembly GCA_027726005.1. NCBI lineage: Eukaryota > Viridiplantae > Streptophyta > Magnoliopsida > Poales > Juncaceae > Juncus > Juncus effusus. The sequence goes on from CM050907.1 coordinate 4,222,204, forward strand.
TGAAAAACAATACAAATTTTCTTTTTTCCACGTAAAAGACTTCAATTTTGTGGTTTTGTTGAAACAACAAAACTTATATTTTTTTCTATGTACTACACTTCAATTCTTTTTTCTTGATTTTGTTAAAATCTATAACAACTTAGATTTCTCCGTTTATTACACTTTATTTTTTGTGGTTTTGCGAAAAATAATATAAATTATATTTTTTCCTTCTATATGATTTAAAAATTTGTGGTTTTGAGAAAAGAACAAAAGATTGCTTTTCTCCATGTATTACACTTCAGTTCGATTTTTTGTGAAAATCAATAATAATGGATTTATTTCGATGTATTACACTTCATTTTTATGGTTTTGTGAAAAACCATACAAATTTTCTGTTTTCCATGTAAATGACTTATATTTTTGTGGTTTTGTTGGAACAACAAAACTTGTCTTTTTTTCCATGTATTACACTTTAATTCTTTTTTCTTGTCTTTGTTAAAATCTAGAACAACATAGTTATTTCCATTTATTACACTTCATTTTTTGTGGTTTTGTGAAAAATAATATAAATTGTGTTTTCTCCATGAATATGATTTAAAAATTTGTCGTTTTGAGAAAACAACAAAAGATTGCTTTTCTCCATGTATTACACTTCAGTTCGATTTTTTTTTTTTTGAAAATCAATAATAATGGATTTATTTCCATGTATTAGACTCCATTTTTTGTGGTTTTGTGAAAAACAATAGAAATTTTCTATTTTCCATCTTAAGGACTTCAATTTTTGCGGTTTTGTTGAAACAACAAAACTTGTCTTTTTTCCATATATTACACTTAAATTCTTTTTTCATGTTTTTGTTAAAATCTAGAACAACATAATTTTTTCCATGTATTACACTTCATTTTTTTTGGTTTTGTGAAAAAAAATATAAATTGTGATTCTCCACGAATATGATTTAAAAATTTGTTGTTTTGAGAAAACAACAAAAGATTGCTTTTCTCCATGTATTACACTTCAGTTCGATTTGTTTTTTTAAATCAATAATAACAGAATTATTTGCGTGTATTAGACATCATTTTTTGTGGTGCTGTGAAAAACAATACAAATTTTGTTTTTTCCATATAAAAGACATCAATTTTTGTGGTTTTGTTGAAACAACAAAACTTATATTTTTTTCTATGTACTACACTTCAATTCTTTTTTCGTGATTTTGTTAAAATCTATAACAACATAGATTTCTCCATTTATTTCACTTCATTTTTTGTGGTTTTGTGAAAAATAATATAAATTATGTTTTTTCCTTCTATAAGATTTAAAAAATTTTGATTCTGAGAAAAGAACAAAAGATTGCTTTTCTCCATGTATTACACTCCAGTTCGATTTTTTTTTTTGTGAAAATCAATAATAATTGATTTATTTCCATGTATTAGACTTCATTTTTTGTGGTTTTGTGAAAAACAATACAAAAATTGAAGTCCTTACCGTAGAAAAAAGAAATTTTTTTTTTTCACAAAACCACAAAAAATGGAGTCTAATACATGGAAATAAATCCATTATTATTGATTTTCAAAAAAAAAAATCGAGCTGAAGTGTAATACATGGAGAAAAGCAATCTTTTGTTGTTTTCTCAAAACGACAAATTTTTAAATCATATTCATGGAGAAAGCACAATTTATATTATTTTTCACAAAACCACAAAAAATGAAGTGTAATAAATGGAAATAACTATGTTGTTCTAGATTTTAACAAAAACAAGAAAAAAGAATTAAAGTGTAATACATGGAAAAAAAGACAAGTTTTGTTGTTCCAACAAAACCACAAAAATTGAAGTCATTTACATGGAAAACAGAAAATTTGTATGGTTTTTCACAAAACCACAAAAATGAAGTGTAATACATGGAAATAAATCCATTATTATTGATTTTGACAAAGAATCGAACTGAAGTGTAATACATGGAGAAAAGCAATCTTTTGTTCTTTTCTCAAAACCACAAATTTTTAAATCATATACAAGGAAAAAATACAATTTATATTATTTTTCACAAAATCACAAAAAATAAAGTGTAATACATGGAAAAAACTGTGTTGTTATAGATTTTAACAAAAACAAGAAAAATGAATTGAAGTGTAATACATGGAATAAATGCCAAGTTTTGTTGTTTCAACAAAACCACAAAAATTGAAGTATATTATATAGAAAAAAGAAAATTTTTACTGTTTTTCACAAAACCGCAAAAATTGAAGTTTAATACATTGAAATAAATCCGTTATTATTGATTTTCATAAAAAAAAGTCGAACTGAAGTGTAATACATGGAAAAAAGCAATCTTTTGTTGTTTTCTCAAAACCACAAATTTTTAAATCATATACATGGAAAAAACACAATTTATATTATTTTTCACAAAACCACAAAAAATGAAGTGTAATACGTGGAAAAAACTATGTTGTTATAGATTTTAACAAAAACACGAAAAAAGAATTGAAGTGTGATACATGGAAAAAAAAGACAACTTTTGTTGTTTCAACAAAACTACAAAAATTGAAGTCTTTTACATAGAGCAAAGAAAATTTGTATTGTTTTTCACAAAACCACAAAAAATGAAGTCTAATACATGGAAATAAATCAATTATTATTGATTTTCACAAAAAAAAAATCGAACTGGAGTGTAATACATGGAGAAAAGCAATCTTTTGTTCTTTTCTCAGAATCACAAATTTTTAAATCCTATAGAAGGAAAAAACATAATTTATATTATTTTTCGCAAAACCACAAAAAATGAAGTGAAATAAATGGAGAAATCTATGTTGTTATAGATTTTAACAAAATCACGAAAAAAGAATTGAAGTGTAGTACATGGAAAAAAAGACGAGTTTTGTTGTTTCAACAAAACCACAAAAATTGAAGTCTTTTATATGCAAAAAATAAAATTTGTATTGTTTTTCACAGCACCACAAAAAATAATGTCTAATACACGCAAATAAATCTGTTATTATTGATTTTCAAAAAAAAAAAATCGAACTGAAGTGTAATACATGGAGAAAAGCAATCTTTTGTTGTTTTCTCCAAACCACAAATTTTTAAATCATATTCGTGGAGAAACACAATTTATATTATTTTTCACAAAACCACAAAAAATGAAGTGCAATACATGGAAAAAACTATGTTGTTCTAGATTTTAACAAAAACACGAAAAAAGAATTAAAGTGTAATATATGGAAAAAAGACAAGTTTTGTTGTTTCAACAAAACCGCAAAAATTGAAGTCCTTACCATGGAAAAAAGAAAATTTCTATTCTTTTTCACAAAACCACAAAAAATGGAGTCTAATACATGGAAATAAATCCATTATTATTGATTTTCAAAAAAAAAAAATCGAACTGAAGTGTAATACATGGAGAAAACCAATCTTATGTTGTTTTCTCAAAACGACAAATTTTTACATCATATTCATGGAGAAAGCACAATTTATATTATTTTTCACAAAACCACAAAAAATGAAGTGTAATAATTGGAAATAACTATGTTGTTCTAGATTTTAACAAAAACAAGAAAAAAGAATTAAAGTGTAATACATGGAAAAAAAAAGACAAGTTTTGTTGTTCCAACAAAACCACAAAAATTGAAGTCATTTACATGGAAAACAGAAAATTTGTATGGTTTTTCACAAAACCACAAAAATGAAGTGTAATACATGGAAATAAATCCATTATTATTGATTTTCACAAAAAATCGAACTGAAGTGTAATACATGGAGAAAAGAAATCTTTTGTTCTTTTGTCAAAACCACAAATTTTTAAATCATATACAAGGAAAAAACACAATTAATATTATTTTTCGCAAAACCGCAAAAAATGAAGTGTAATACATGGAAAAATCTATGTTATATATTTTTACAAAATCACGAAAAAAGAATTGAAGTGTAGTACTGGGAAAGAAAGACAAGTTTTGTTGTTTTAACAAAACCACAAAAATTGAAGTATTTTACATGGAAAAAAGAAAACTTGTATTGTTTTTCACAAAACCGCAAAAATTGAAGTCTAATACCTGGAAATAAAACCGTTATTTTTGATTTTCACAAAACAAAAATCGAACAGAAGTGTAATACATGGAAAAAAGCAATCTTTTGTTCTTTTCTCAAAACCACAAATTTTTAAATCATATACATGGAAAAAACACAATTTATATTATTTTTCACAAAATCACAAAAAATGAAGTGTAATACATGGAAAAAACTATGTTGTTATAGATTTTAAAAAAAACACGAAAAATGAATTGAAGTGTAATACATGGAATAAATGACAAGTTTTGTTGTTTCAACAAAACCTCAAAAATTATTTTTTTTCCAAGTAAAAGACATCAATTCTTTTGGTTTTGTTGAAACAACAAAACTTGTGTTTTGTCTATGTATTGTATTTCAATTCTTTTTTCGTGCTTTTGTTAAAATCTATAACAACATAGTATAAATTGTGTTTTTGTTAAAATCTATAACAACATTGTGCTTTTTTGTGGTTTTGTCAAAAATAATATAAATTGTTTTTTCTCCGTGTATATGATTTAAAAATTTGTGTTTTTCAGAAAACAATTAAAGATTGCTTTTTTCCATGTATTACACTTCAGTTCGATTTTTTTTTTGTGAAAATCAAGAGTAACGGAAATATTTCCATTTATTAGACTTCATTTTTTGCGGTTTTATAAAAAACAATACAAATTTTCTTTTGTCCATGTAAAAGAATTCAATTTTTGTGGTTTTGTTGAAACAATATAACTTTTCTTTTTTTTCCATCTATTACAATTCAATTCGTTTTTCATGTTTTTGTTAAAATCTATAACAACATAGTTTTTTCCATGTATTACAATTCATTTTTTGTGGTTTCATGAAAAATAATATAAATTGTGTTTTTTCCATAGATATGATTTAAAATTTGTGGTTTTAAGAAAACAACAAAAGATTGTTTTTTTCCATGTATTACACTTCAGTTCGATTTTTTTTTTACGAAAATCAATAATAAAGGATTTATTTCCAGGTATTATACTTCATTTTTTGTGGATTGCGAAAAACAATACAAATTTTTTTTCCATGTAAAAGACTTCAATTCTTGTGGTTTAGTTGAAACAACAAAACTTGTCTTTTGTCTATGTATTGTACTTAAATTCTTTTTCGTGCTTTTGTTAAAATGTATTTCAACGTAGTTTTTTCCATGTAATTCTTGTTGTTTTGTTGAAACAACAAAATTTTCTTTTGTCCATGTATTGTATTTCAATTCTTTTTTCGTGGTTTTGTTAAAATTTGTTTCAACGTAGTTTTTTCCATGTATTACACTTCATTTTATGTCATTCTGTGAAAAATAATATATATTGTGTTTTTTCCATGTAGATGATTTAAAAATTTGTCCTTTTGAGAAAACAACAAAAGATTGTTTTTTCCCATGTATTACACTTCAGTTCGATTTTTTTTTGTGTAAATCAATAATAAAGGATTTATTTCCAGGTATTAAACTTCATTTTTTCTGATTTTTCGAAAAACAATACAATTTTGTTTTCCATGTAAAAGACTTCAATTCCTGTGGTTTTGTTGAAACAACAAAACTTGTCTTTCGTCTATGTATTGTACTTAAATTCTTTTTTCGTGCTTTTATTAAAATGTATTTCAACGTAGTTTTTTCCACGTAATTCTTGTGGTTTTGTTGAAACAACATCTCTCTCCTTACGTCTCCACTCCTCCACAAACAACTCAACCTCTTAATGATTACTCTCGGTCATGGACAAGTCATCGTCGATATCAGATCTGACTAACAAGTTGCTCTTGACATCCTCAATGATAGGTGATTCCCTGAATGAAGCATGGGCAGCGTGCACAATGTCCAAAGAGTGGAATCGATGCTTCAAACATAATCGGTTAGTAACCGATTTCTGCATGTAGATATTTTCTAACTTTTTCGACGCGTCAATTGATATAGTCTACATGAAAATATCTTGAAGAATTGAGTTGCTCAAATATAACTGAATTGTCGAGAGGGCTCTATTATCCATAATCTTCAAACTTCATCTTTATTTTCACCGTTCATCTCCTTCGGTCGTCCGGTAATGGCGACAGTCACACCTAGGTTTGACATGATAGCCTTTATCCGCACTTGTCAAAGTGCAAAACTCACTGTGCCATCATATTTCTCAATATCAAATTTCGTTGACATAACCACACTTGAATTCATACTGATACAAAGCGGCATACTTGACTTGCGGAAGCACAAATATTGTCGTAACCTAGTTCTGATATCAATTTGTTAGGATAATTGGGAGAATATGTATATATATATATATATATATATATATATATATATATATATATATATATATATATATATAGAAAAAAAAAACTTGTGTGAGAAATAATTAGACAAAAACACACTTTTGGACCATACTCTTTAGTCGCACTCTTTTGTCGCAATCCTTGGATCGCATCCCTTTGGTTGTAACATTTGGATCATATCCATTGGTCGTATTTTTTGGAGACAACTCTTGACTCATGGATGGATAGACATGGATACAACTCATGGATAGACAACCCTTATCTTGTTACTTGACTTGACATATCTTTGGTTCGGTTTCATAAAACCAACCGATAAATATCAAAGAAAATATGGATCCATATACAACACATGTATGTGATGCTTCAAGACATTCTTGAACATTCGGATTGAATATCAATGTAAAATGTTAAAATCATTATTTGATTATATTTGATTCGTAACATATCTTATTGCAAGATAAAATCATCACAAGAATATATGAATTGGCTGCACGTATGATAAATGCAAATATCAATACTTCTCAAGTAGATAAAGTCATTCATCAATCTCACGTGCATATCATATATACATGTGTATACATTTACACTTTAGACATGCCTGCCAAGTTGAATCAACTATATACGTATTGGATGCAATCTTTACATTATTGTATGGAACTTTTGGTTGCAACTATTGCTTAAATCGTTTGCTGTTATAACTTTTGATTTGATTTGATCCATCATATGTATCATTTCATGAAACCGTAAACACCCTTTCAAATAATACATCACATGTATCTTTTATTTTATTTCAACTCGTGCATATGATTTTTGGAGTCACACCTTTTCACGAATCAATGCATCATATGCACCATTTTGTGAATTTAGTTCATCACATACATCTTTTCATGAATTAACGCATCATATGTATATTTTCATCAATCACCAAATCTTCGCATCCATTCGCTAAAAACAACTTTTCAACAAAAGAAATGCTTTCAATTGACATATGCATCCTTTCATTTTAAAATATTCAACACTTGAATATTTAATACGCAAGCCTTATGACTATAAATTGAATTCATAAATGGTATCTAAATAGTATATATCGCATATATATCATCTCAATTTAATCGAAATACGCACGTTGCTATGATACCACTGTTAGATTTCGGACGTACTCAAACGCAGCGAAACACAAAAACTTCATCCAAAGTCAATCTGAGGATCCGTACGTATCAGTTAAATAAATGAAATAATAGTTAAAAGTAATTTAAATTACGCTTAATCCATGACACTCAAATAATGTGTGTCATCAAGCGTCTTTCAATCGATTATCGTCCAAACCGATTATTCATCCGTCCAGACCATCTAGGTTCAATCGTGCGGAAGCCATCTACCTCATGCACAATCGATCTCCCGAAACTTTCAACAACCCATTTTCATCATCTTAGACCAACAAATCACAAGCGCCAAAAGTACTAACGCCTCTCTCGGTATCCACACAAACAAAACTTCTTGATTTGAGCGAGAAGAACTGTATATGCTAGTATGCATGTTCTCCTCTTGCATAAGAAAAACTCAATTTTCTTTTTCTTCTTTTTGTCTCATAAAAGATGTATAAACTAACATTTCCTTCTCATATACTATCGCATCCTTTCGTTTTGTCATACAAAAAGAAAGCACCCTTTTTATTATTTTGTCATACAAAAGAAAAATGATATTTTCTTTCATTTGTCATACAAAAAAGAATGAGAAATAATGAGAGAAAAGAGAATGATGTTGTATGGAATTTTAGACCCCTCTATATCCTTATATAGAGATGAAGAATTATCTCTCACAACAAGAGATGTGTATGACATCTTTCATTCTTATCTATATGTCATCATCTAGACTCTTTTAGTTTATTCGATATTTTGTGTCCATAATCTTTATATACATATGTACCATATCTTATCACATAAGATAACAATATCTTTTGTGACATCCCTATGCAACTCATCATATAAGTTGTTAGGATTTTCTGCGCCTGTTTCAGTTTGTTCTATGACTGTGACCCTATAGGTTCACTTAATATTGGCAATAGACTTTACAGTTTATAAATCATGAGAGGACTTTAGCAAGCCATCATGACTACCAAAATTAAGTGAATATCGGTGATCTAATTTACCTAATTAACAATCACGTATTTAGCCCTTTTGTCGCGCGATATCTATACCGATCATAAGACATGTAATACGCGATCCTTATATTAATCGATTAATATTTTTTGATCCCGAGTTAAACTGAACAAAATAAAAGTCATTAATAACTCTTATATCATTTGAGCATCGCCATGCATTTCTTCAGTTTGATTCATCAAGAGGCCTCAAGATATCTCTCTCATTTAATGAGAGAAAAGAATCATGTCTTGATTGCACTCATCCCTATACATGATTTATTATATATCCAATCATAACCATTATGACCACCCAGTTAAATGCAATGTTAGATTATTCTAAAGTATAAAAATTCACATATTGGGAATCGAGACAATCTTAGGTTTAATGACTATAAATACGTCATGTAATAAGAATCGCTAATGATGTAAATCATGTAGCATTCTCATGGAGGGTCGGTCCAGTATATGGTCTCTAATATATACCTATATCAATGACTTGATAATTATTATCTATCATCAGTAAAATATGATGATTAGTCAACTAACATACTGGTGTACATTTATATCTTGTCTACGAATATATATTTATTTGTCTCCACAAATATATTTGTCTCCATATAAATGATCAGGAAAGATTTAGAATACCATTCATAACACTTTATAGTTTACTATCAAAGTCACGCACTTTGATGACACAAAGCTGAATTGCATATTCATGGTCTATTTTAATTATATTAAAATAACCTATATGCACGTATTATATGAAATATCTTAGAATAAATATAATGTTTGTTATTATAATATCATCAACTTAGTTCACAAAAACATTGGCATAGGGCATAACACCATCAGAATCCTCACAAAATCTATATGCAATAATACTGATATATTTTCATTAATATTGGGATATCAATATTGAAAATCTATCCAGATTAACACCCATTCAAACGGACAAAGGATTCCGTTCGAACGGATAATATTTTAAAATTATATTATTTTAGTCTCTATTTTTGTTTATATGTAAATACTCAATATTTAAAAATATTTACTTATAAAAACTCGCAGAGATCTTCAAATCTTGAGCAAAATTTGTGCGAATCTTCAAATCTTGAGCAAATCTTGTAGGTTGATCTTGTTGCATCTTTCCTTGATTCGTCGTCTTAAACTTTTATTTATCTAATCTTATTCATTAAACTCAAATAGTATTAGTAGCTCGGAATTATTTTGAACATCATCAAACAAAGAACAGCACTTATTAGTCTAAAATTTTCGTCGCGTGCTTTAAATGTTGACACCGTCCTAGTCTATACAATTGTATTTAATATACTTGTAAAAATTAACCCCAACCCTTTATTTTTCACCTACATTTGAGCCTCCTCAAAAGGTCACATCATCATTTTTATCTCGGCTGTCAGATCAATTTTTTGGTCGAATCTTAGCTATTTATTTTCTTAAATTTATTGATATTTTATGGCAACATTTATATGGTTATTAAAACATAAGCATATCATTGGTTGAATTGGTGTTTTGTGTTCCATACCTGATTTAGTGAGAACCGTTGTGAGTTTGTTTGTGAACATCAGATCTTAATCAAATGGTTTAAATGAATCATGGTGTAAAATTATGTTCAATTATTAATACCAATAATTAATGAAGAGTTCACTCATTAAAATATAAATAATTTTTCTTTTCTTCTATAAAAAAATATAATTCTTAATGAAATATTTTATTTCTAATGTTAAAATCATCAAATATAAATTTGTTGGAATTTTCTCTTTATTTTGAGTTCCATATTGTTATGTTTTCAAATTTTTTTCTTGCTAAAATATCTGAATATAGACTATATAAAAGAAGACGATGTACAAAAATAATATACTCATTGACTTATATCTTATACCTTATTTGTCATCTCTCTTTGAGTATTCTCAAGAGAGCTATTGTCAATTTTATCTCGACCGTTGGATCAATTTTTTTTTTTTAAATTTTAGATTTTTCATTTAATTTATTATCAGAATATCACATGTACCAATAATTAATGAAGAGTTCACTCATTAAAATATAAATAATTTTTCTTTTATTCTTTAAAAAAATTATAATTCTTAATGAAATATTTTATTTTTCATGTTAAAATCATCAAATATAAATTTGTTGGAATTTTCTCTTTATTTTGAGTTTCATATTGTTATGGTTCCAATTTTTGTTTCTGTGCTAAAATATGTGAATATAGACTATATGAATGAAGATGTACAAAAATAATATGTTCATTAACTTATATTTTATATCTTATTTTTCATCTCTCTTTGAGCATTCACAAGAAACCTATTGTCAATTTTATCTTGGCCGTTGGATCAAATTTTTTTGAAATCTTATTTTTTCATTTAAATCATTACCATAATATCACATAAAGACATATTGTTATGATTCTAATTTCATTTTTTTTCTTGTTAAAATATGTGAATATAGATTATGTAAAAGAACATGTAATAAAATAATACGCTCATTTACTCTTATCATATTCTTTTACCTCAAGAGAACTGTTATCAATTTTTTCTCCGCCGTTGAATCAAAAAATTTATCAAATCTTAGCTTTTAATTTAAATTATTATCATAATAACACATGATTAGTTAGATTAATGTTCAGTATTATATCTCCGTTACGTTAGAACTATCATCTCCATAATATCACATAAAGACATATTGTTATGATTCTAATTTCATTTTTTTCTTGATAAAATATGTGAAATATAGATTATGTAAAAGAACATGTAATAAAATGATAAGCTCATTTACTCTTATCATATTCTTTTATCTCAAGAGAACAGTTATCAATTTTTTCTCCACCGTTGAAACAAAAAATTTATCAAATCTTAGCTTTTAATTTAAATTATTATCATAATAACACATGATTAGTTAGATTAATGTTCAATATTATATCTCCGTTACGTTAGAACTATCATCTCAAACAAAATTTCAGAATATTGAAAACTATATTATATCACTTATGTATTATGGGTTTCATAATAACATATGTGTAATCAATACCATTTTAACATCTAAAAAAAATAAAAAATTAGCGGTGACAAATTTTTGAAGAAAATGAGTAATGTTATGTTTCTCTATGTAATATACATATTTTTTTCATATATATAATATTAAATAAAATAAATTATCTTGTATTATATTTTTTCTGATCTCATTCATTTAAGCATGATTAATACTTAATTTGTTTTCCTAATATAATATGTCAAAACATAATGACATAAGAAATTTAAGACAATAATTTTGAATTCTTATATATTATTTATATAAAATGGATTTACAAACTTTAATTTTGAATTTTTATAGTTACAAATTATATATTATTAGATTGAAATAACTATTAAAATTAAAATATTCGTCACGAAACACAAACATTATCCTAGTATGTATAATATCACAGCTGTAGCGTAGCTCGTAATGCATTTGGCTTTGTTCCCATAGAAGCTGAGTTCGAAACCTCCTTCCATCCTTTGTTTTTTCCCAAAAAAAATTTCGTCACCTATATCTCTTCGAAACCACTGAGATTTGTGAGTGATTTATTTTTTGGCCGAAGTGGATTACTTTATTTTTTATTGAATTGATTAGGAAAGTTTTAAAAACAACCCCTACAAAGTCTCAATATATAATAAATCCCAATAAAATTGGAAATTATGTTTTCTTTTTTTCTCTCATTCATGTATACCATAATAAAATTTCTTGTGATATTCTTACAACATTGCATATTTTGTGTTCTTGCAGGATCTCAACAAAATCACATATATCCATATAAAACTGAAAATATGACTTTTTTTTTCAAATATGACTTTGTTTCTAACTCAATTTATAGTAAAAAAAAATCATATTTAACCCTACAAAATCAGGAAATATCATGTATGTTCATCCAAATCATGAAATGTCATGTATGTTCATCTAAATCATGAAATACCACATATGTCCATTCTTTTTGAACTCTACAAATATCATGTATGTTCATCTAAATATCCCTTAAAATAGAACTTATTAGTATATCGTGATTGTAAAGTCAACTATACAAAATATTGAAGTACAGAAGTATCAATATGCGCGTAAATATTTGCAAATATGCAACTCTCAAAATTATTAGTTGCCTTGCCTTACAAAATCTGATATTTATCCTAGAGGATTATAAAACAAAATATCATATTTGTCATACAAAATAATAACATTGTACAGAATTTATCTTTCAACCATTACATATGGCCTTATTAAATGGGTACTCTCATCAATAAAAGAAACATTTTAATTTGTGCCCCTGTAAAATAAAAAAGAAACGTGTAAGGCCCTATATAATGGAAATATCAAAGAAAATAAAATGGATTTTTCAACTAGAATATCGTGCATATTGTTACAAAATTTCTCGGAAGCAGGCGAGGATACCATCTAGTGATACATCATTTTGGTAATTCTTTTTTGAAAGAAGTTACATTACCAATGTTGTTTTTGTTCATAAAATATATGCTTTACGCAGCCAGATGAGTAAACTATAAATTAGAAAGCGAAGATGGATTTCGTCAATTGCACAAATCTGGGCCCATTTTGTAAGTTGACTAGCTAAAAGCAATTTTCTAAGCTAAACTAGTCTGACAAAAAAATTGTGTAGGACCGTACGAACGATATGTTGAGTGATGATAAGTTATATGCACGGATTTATTTAAATATTCTGGATTTTTTTTTAGGGATGACTGAGGTGCCCGCTCTTTTGGATTAGTGGATGTAATGGTAATATACCTTGGACTTATTTTTTTCTGTCCTCTTAGCATGCATTGGATTTGTGGCACAAAAAGTTCAGATTTGATACTTGAAAAAACAATAAATTTGAGTTTTCAAAGTAATTGTTTTGTAAAGGTAGGTACGCAAGTTATGGAGGAATAGTCTGAACAGAGAGTGACTGTTTATATATCATATTATTCTTCTTTCAATTAGATTTATCATATCATTCTTTTTAAAATAAGAGGGTGAAAAATAGAGAAAGTGACCAATAATAGGTACATCAATGAAAAATGGATGGCAGCCACATTTGAATGTATTAATTTGGAAGGTCTATTTTGGTTGTTTGTAAAGCTTTCTAGGATATAGATCATGAAGCGAGTTTAAACTTCTTACAAACAGTACAATTTTTTCATTTCATGCATGACCAAAAATTCAATATATTTTTAGCGAAAGAGAGCTTATTGTTTTTCACTAATTAGTAAAGTATTATGGGTTAGATCGGGTTGAAAAAATGCAAATCTAATATAATTAGGTTAGGTTTATATTTTAAGCGAAATTCGCTCAATCCAATCCATGAACACTCATAATGTTGGTTAATCAAATTGCATTGGTTCACATATTAGAACTATAAGCAACTTTGAAAAAAATAAACAAGCAGGCTATAAAATTATACAGCAACTATTAAACTAAAAAAATGATATGGTAACTAGAAAGAAAATAAACATACAAATAACATACAAAGTAAACTAACACTATCAATTAGAATTAAATGTTTTTCTCTTTCTTTTAATATAAAATATTTCTCACGCGAGAAACTTAAAAAAAAAATCAATTTTGAGTTAATAAATAGCCCCTAAAAGAACAATAACTCATTATTTTTAGCTATTGGATTAACAAAACAAAAAAAGATTGCCTCCTTTTATCATTCATCAAATGAAGTAACAAACAAAATAAAATATTTCTCATTCTACATCTTCTAACTCTTTTTCGTCTCTATCTCTATCATTTTCCTACTATTTCTTTCAAATGTCTTATATAGTATCTCTTTTTGATCTTAATTCTGAACTAAACTGCTAAATTACAAGTACATCATGAGTTAAATCGGCTGGTTGGTTATCCTAATCGGCTGGTAAGTTAAATATAAATCATAATTTTATATTTATTTAGTGCGAATATAAAATGCATAATATTATTCCCCAACAAAAAATAATAATCCAACTATTTTAAATACCATGATCAACAATATAATTAAAAACTAACAAAATTAACATTGAGAACTAGACGCAATTTATCATGGAAAAACTTAACCAAATTAAGATAATATAAGATCTTGGAGGAAAACTTAATAAATTGAACACACAAAATTTAATAAATTGATCATACAAAATTTAATAAATTGATCATATCAATTAATAAATTGATCATAAAAATCAGGATTTAGATTGTTCTTAGGGAATTAACAAAAATCCACTCTCTTTTGTTTTGACTGAGATTTTAAACCAGTTGAGCCGCTACGCCAACAGTCGAAGAGGAATCGCCACAGAGAACTCGGTTGGTTGTGAGAGGGAACGATCCTACCACGTTGCAACGCTTCACAGCTCTCATTTTATTGGATCCGCTGCCCTCCACATGGTTTTTATTATTTTTCTTTGGAATACACTGTTTCTATTTCTATTAGCCTTTTTTACGCCTCATGAATCTTTTCTCTATGTAATTTCCATATTAAAATAATTCTGAGTAATTTAAAAAGTTTACTTCAATTATTGTTTCATCTCTCATGTTTTTTTTTAGATCAAACTCAATTATTGTTTCATCTCTAAGTAATTTAAAAAGTTCAATTATTCTACATATGAACTCAATACTTGTGGGTGGATAGACATTGTTAAATATGTACTACAAAAGATTGTGTCTGTCATAATTTAAATTTGGGACATTTTCCAAAATTCTAAGATGACTTTACCGCTTGATCTAATAAGTTTTGATAATTATTATTTGATTATATTTTCATCAAATTGCATTTTCAATTAATTATTTTTTCGAATAAGATTAGAAAATACTTTTATACTTTCTACACAATTAAGTAATGTGTAGAATTTTGAAATTTTGGAAATTTTTCTAATTTTATTTTTAATATGTAGCCGATAAGAATACAAAAAATTAGAAACAAAAAATTGCTAATTACGCAATTATAACAAGGAAAAAGATTTGGACTAACCATCTTATTTAGCTTATATTGGCTCCCAATAAGATGAGAGCTCAAATCGGAAGCCAGCACATACACAAATACTTTTTATTATTTCCTAGTGGCTCCAATATATTTTAGCCCAAAGTATTAACCGGTACATATTGTTGGCTTCGGGACTCCCATATCTTTCTGCCAAAAGTTTCACAGTTTTATTTTGGTTTTGTATTTACAATGATATATCTTAGATTCTAAACATTATATCTTTATATTCCCAATAATATATCTTAAATTATAAACATTATGCATTTATATTCACCACAATATTCCATACATTTTAAATAAGAGAGATGGAAGACTAAAATAGTTGAATGTAAGTCTTACATAAAAATGTAGATAATGAGACTAATGAAAAAAAATCTCTCCATCAAAAAAAGACAATATGCCTTTATATCACAACAATATACCTTGGATTCTAAACATTGTACCTTTACAATCCCAACAATATATTTTACATGAGAAATTAACTAGGAGTCATAGGAAGCTACTAAACAAAACAATTACAGATTGAATTTCGTGAGAGTCATTTGGATCTTCTAATCTTGTCAGTAAGATATGTGAGCTCGGGAGTACATAGAATGGGGAGCTCCAAAAGATTTCAAATGACTATGAATTTTATGAACATGTGGCGATTTCTCCTTGAACGGGAACCGGTGAACCACAATTTGTGGGAGATAATTGATTAGCTGGTCTCTTACAACAAAGAGAATGCCAATAATGTCCACCAAATTATGAGAACTAAAAATAAAACCTAGGAATTCATATTCTTTTCTATCCTAAGCTATAGGCAAGGTCACATGATACCTGCGGCTCTCGTCGCCTTCAACCACTAGGATGTTGTTTCTTTGACTGTGTTGAAGATTTCCATTGCGTTGGATCTCACGTTTTGGAAAATTCGGTTATTTACTACTATTCATTTTTGGAAATTTCTCTAATTAGCTTTTGTCACTGAGTTTACTTCTTCTGAATCATAGTATAAAAAAAATTAAATTGAGAAATTTCAGAAATTGCAGTTTTTTATGAATTACTTGATTCTGACAATAAGTGTATTTAACTCAAAATCTACTTTGGTGAAAATAGTAGTAAATAATAATTTAGAATAAAAGATCGTAAATCATAAAGTTTTTGCTTTTTTATGGCGGAAATATATGTTTGTCATCTATTTTAGTAATAACTCTGCTTCTGACTCAATTTTGAGATATCTTCCATATTTTACGTAATGCCTGTGCGCTTCAGTTGGTAAGTTTTGACAGTATAAATAATTTCTGTAAGGATATCAATTGTGGGTAGTATTCATTGACAAAGAAGAAACATAAACCTTTTTTTTCCTCATAATATTGCATTTGATTAAATCTATACCTTTTAAATTTAATAATATATTTATATGATATGAAATATTTGTATATATAGCATTTTTCAATTTGTTTTAAGCGTTTGATACACGGTCAGAAATTTCACGAGCACAATGGCACACAATGGACCACACAATTTTCATGGCCCAAGTTTGATGTTGAGATCTTGCCTCGGCCGCCATTATTCCACGGAGAACTACTCCTTTTTCAAACTAAGATTCTTTATCTAGTTATCTATCCTTTCTACTCCCAATTCTCTTAACCAATAATTTTAGAAAACTATCTCGCTCCGCTTAGAATTATATCCAGATAATTCAAAAAATTATAAATAGTCGTTGATGTTATAATTACTTTATAATTTTTAATTTATTCATAGTTTAATTGCACGTGCAGGGGTCAGGGGATATAGTGGCATTGAAATATATATATATATATATATATATATATATATATATATATATATATATAATATTGACGTAAACTTCAATTTTTAATTTCTGACTGGATTAACTTGTAATCGTAAGTCTGTTTCTAAAGGAAATTTGTTTATTTATAATCTTAATAGTTTGTTGTTGATGGGGTTGTAAATATATTCAGAAAAGATATAAGGGTCTTTTGAAAAAATTCCCTTCATATTCTTTAGGGGCAAATATGCCATTTTAAGATTATGTTATGTGAATATGGAATTTGCTTCTCCTACCAAAAATATGATGACAAAATTATTGTTTTTTCATAATATTTCATATTTTGTGGAGGTATACATGGTATTTTAAGATTTTAAATGGTCACATCTTATGCAGTCATATATTTTATATTTTTAACGTATTTACGATATTATATATATATTTTTTACATGATAATAATTTCGTAAGAAAAAATATAAATATATGCTTGTGTGACCAAATTATTGATAATATAAATAAGATGCATTTAAAATAACAGAAGAAAATTTGATTCTGTGTTTATATATATTCATCATGTTTATATGATATTCTTTTTATTTGATGAATTTATAATATTACTTAATATTCATATCGTGAGTTAAAAAAAACCAGTAGCAATAAACTCAACTCATATGAATCTTCAAAGGGAAGTAACATAACGTTAAAAAGCATTAAAAAAAATGCATGCTCTCAACGCTTCCTCTAGTGTCTATTAAAATTCGCAACTGACTAGAACTACTTATATTTTTAGTCTTATATTCACATGTCTTGCTATTATAGCAAAGAAGGAATTCGTAATTTGTATTTCTATGCTCGTAGAACATTTCTTTATTTTAATGCAAGTTTGTAACAAGCTAAGTTGCACGGACACAGATACGGGTATCGTTATTAGTTTATGTCAATTTTATTTTATTTTAAAGGATTATACATAATATTATTACATTACAATTAGAAAGTTATACTTCATATTTTGTAATGGATACAATATACATGACAACCGAAGTTGCATTTCTACACATGCATGCATGATATTTGACGTTTTAAATGTTTTTGTATAAAAACTTGACATTAAAAAATCAAATTCCGCTTTAAATGTTTAGTCTCACAATCGCTGAAATAGAAAAGTGGAATGAAGTAGTCTCTAAAAATAAGAGGATACTGAATTGTTGCAATAATTGTGCCAACAATCTCAACGCACGTGTCTGAATTTTTTGTAGTTTATATTCAGGTACGTCCTGAAAAATGTCTAAGAAGTGTCCTTAAAAGTATCCTAACAATTTTTCGGACACGTGTCTGGAAGTATTCAAGAAGCGTCGGTATCCAACATATGTCGTGTTTGATTTTAGAAATGTCCGCGCAATATAGATAGCAAATCAACTTACTATTTAAGAAAAACTCAATAGTGCTAGATGTTTTATAAGATATTAGAAAAATCTGGGATTTCTGAAAATTAGCATCATTGGTGGGTAAACTTGTAATATCCCATCCCATTGTAGGTTTAATGCCATTTACTTGAAAAAAATAAATAAAAGGCAATTATTCAACAACAAAATATGTGATTCTCATGATTTTGTGTGTCCCCTTCTTAGGGTCCCCACTTTGCAGAATGGCAGAAAACCACATCTTGTTCTGAAATGGGCAGATCCAGCCGGGTAAAAGAAGGCCGACGAATCTGAACCTCTGGTCTTGTACTAGTTAGTAGATAATATTGACCCTTTTTTTTATACCATTATTTTCCAAAATAAATCAAACTTGCCACTGTTTTGAAAATAATGTGTTAACTATCATTTCCGTCACTACCAGTGGCAGAACACATCTGTTCCGCCACTACTAGTGGCGGAACATGTGAATTTTCAGTTTTTTCAAAAATTTCTCATTTGACTGACTAAACATGATTAATTAGTGCAATGAACAGTGTTCCGCCACTGGTAGTGGCGGAACAGGAAAAATTTTTTTTTTTTTTTTTTTTTGAGAAAAAATTAATTTTTTTTCTGTTTCGTCAGTGGAAGTGGCAGAACAGGTAAATTTTTCCCCTGTTCCGCCAGTGGCAGTGGCGGAACACGTTTTTTTCACTAATTAATCCCGTTTTTGAAGTGGCGGAACAACATTTGTTCCGCCATTAATAGTGGCGGAAATGGTATTGATTTATTTTGGAAAATAATGGTATCAAAAAAAAGTAGTGGCGGAACAACATCTGTTCCGTCACTAATAGTGGCGGAAATAGTATTGATTTATTTTGGAAAATAATGGTATCAAAAAAAAAAAAGTCGATAACATTCTGATTGACATATGGGCTCTATAACTCTATTTTTCTATATATCTCTATCCCGTGAGAGACCACGTGGAGTGAAGATTTAGATTTCACAATATAAAATTGTAGAATTGAAAAATACAAACCAACTACCCCTGTCCATGCTATAATAAGGCCTCTCCAGCTCCCCCCTTCTCTTCTCTACAATCACCCAAACACAAACACAAACACAAACCGCCATTGGAGAGAGAAAGCTTCTTTCTAACGGCGAAAAAACTACCATAACAGGAGGGATCAAGTTGGGTAATCACGGCTAACCTTGCGACCGAGGGGTGGGTGACCCACCATCTCGCTCACTACTCGCCCGCCGAAGTGGAGATCTCCAGCCTCAACCTCCTCAAGCAGCGCAGCCCCGCCCCGCACGGTGGTCGCGGCGCCCTTCCTTCCGCCGGCGGCAGCCCCTCCGACCTCCTCTTTCTTGCCGGAGGCGGTCTCTTCTTCCTTCTCATCCCCTCCTCTTAAATTCTACTTTTCTTTCCCCCTTTGTTAGTTTATATTTCTGTTTCCCCACCCTTTAAGCCGATTTTCTTTGGGAAAGTTGTGTTCTTTCGGAAAGATGCTGACCATCAAGAGGGTTCCGACTGTGGTCTCGAATTACCAAGAGGAGGCGGCGGTGGAGAAGGCTGGCTGTGGACGCAATTGCCTTGGGAAATGCTGTTTGACTGGTAATTTTTTCAATTTCTGAGAAATTCTGCTGAATTATAAATTATGTGGGTGGCTGCTCCGACAGTGAATTTTTTAATCTGCACAGGATATGCCTACGTACTTATTTGATCCTTCTTTAAGCCTTTTTTTAAGTTCTTGTGTTTTTTTAATCAAGTTGTAATCCCCCAAATTTCTTTTTGTTTGTTACAAACTTTTCTTTATTCTTTTGCTTTCCACCAACAAAATCACGTTCTTTCAACCAAATTAAACTAAACCTACCCCTTTTCAAAATTAATCCATGCAGTTTCCAAGCTCCCCCTCTATGCCATCAGCTCCAGCCCAAACTCTCCCAACTCCGAATTTTTCCTCAACACCCTCCTCCTTGGCCAGGTAAGCTTTCACTCCACCCCGCTAAAAATTCCAAAACCCCAAATTCCCGACATTTCCTTCCTCTGTTTCAGTGGGAGGACAGGCTGAGTCGCGGGCTATTCAGATACGACGTGACTCAGTGTGAAACGAAAGTGATTCCAGGCGAGCAGGGCTTCGTAGCCCAACTGAATGAAGGCCGCCACTTGAAGAAGCGGCCCACGGAGTTCCGTGTGGACCGGGTCCTGCAACCTTTCGACCCGGCCAAGTTCAACTTCACCAAAGTCGGCCAGGAGGAGGTCCTCTTTCAGCTTGAGCAGAGCTCTGACGACTCGTACTATCTGGACAGGGCTTGTGTTGATGCCAACAGGGCTCCCAATGTAGTCGCCATTAACGTAAGAATAATTATTGTGTGTAGAAACATAAAGCAGGTTTTTTTTTCTGTAATCTGATGGTTTTTGTTGATGGTAATTTAGGTGAGTCCAATAGAATACGGACACGTGTTGCTGATCCCACGTGTGTTGGATTGTTACCCACAGCGGATCGATAGAGACGGTTTTTTACTCGCTCTTCACATGGCGTCAGAGGCCAATAGCCCTTATTTCCGCCTCGGATATAACAGCCTTGGCGCCTTTGCCACCATCAATCACCTCCATTTCCAGGCACTGGGCACCTCCATTTTAGCTTTGAATTCTGTGTTGGGGTGAGTTTTTGATTATTTTTTTATTGATTTGCAGGCGTATTGTTTGTCGGTTCCGTTTCCGGTGGAGAAAGCGCCGACCGAGACAATAAATTTCGTGAAGAATGAAATTTTGGATAAGAGTGTGAAAATCTCGAAATTGATGAATTATCCTGTGAGAGGCCTTGTGTTTGAAGGAGGGAATTGCATGAGTGATTTGGCTGATTTAGTTGCCAATTGTTGCATCTGGCTTCAAGAGAACAATATTCCGTTCAATGTTCTCATTTCCGACTCTGGACGTAAAATCTTCCTCTTCCCTCAGGTAAAAAGATTTAACCTTTTCGCGTAATATATTTATTTTTAAAATAGTATATTAATTATATATTTTTGGATGTTTAGTGTTATGCAGAGAAGCAAGCGCTAGGGGAAGTGAGTCAAGAGTTACTGGACACTCAAGTGAATCCAGCTGTGTGGGAAATAAGTGGCCATATTGTGCTCAAAAGGAGAGAGGATTATGAGGAGGCGTCAGAAGGATCGGCATGGCGTCTGCTTGCTGAGGTGTCGCTTTCCGAGGAGCGATTTGATGAAGTGAAGGCGTATATTTTTGAAGCGACTGGTTTGAAAGAGGAGATGATGAGAGAGGAAGTGAAGGAAGAGGAGGAAGAGGAGGAAGAGAAGTATGATGGGAATAGTAACGTGTTTGTCGCTCCATGCTTTCAGGAAGGATGCCTTGTTCTTCAGTGAAGAATCTGGGTTTTATTGTTATGGTATGTGTGTGTATTTGAGTATGTTTGGGATTATGAAGTTTGGTTATTGTGAAGATGCGGTGATTATGTCATTGCCTGTGTTTGATGCTACTTTATTGTATGTTCTATGTTTTATGGGTGATTATGTCGTTGAATATGTTTGATGCTACTCTTTTTTTATGGTTTGTCTGCGTATGTTTGTGCAGATTAATGTAATGTAATGTAATGAAATTGTAATATTTGTGTTTACAATATGATGTAATGTGGCAATATTTGTGTGTACGTGTTTGTTTCTGGATCAAGTATGTCATGTTTTCAATTGATTTCAGTTTGTTGGATCTTTGAGAAGTATTTGAATGGTCTATGGAGATACGAATTTAAACAGACAAAAACAGACATTTGGTTTGCATTTTTGGAATATCTCAAGTACAGAGTATCTATCATGACAGAAGGATATCCATGAGAATATGACAGAAATGTGTATGTAATTGAGATATGGTTTCTTGGTGCATGTTTCAAAATGTTTTAGAATGTTTCTTTTACAATAGCCGATACATAACACATGCACGCACACTCACATATTGAAATGTCATATCTAATTTTATCTAAAAATCTTTCTAAAATCATGCTAGAGGGGAGATTCTAGTGGTTTTAGTATGTTGAAATGTAGGTAGGAACCAATTTTTTTTGTGTTAATGGAAATATTATTCTGAAAAGAGGAGAGAAATTTGCTTCGTTGATTTGGTTGACATATCAATTCTATATTTTTTTGTATCTTTAATATTGTTTCTTTTAACACATTTAGATACTATTTTTCACCCTTTACATGTATATAAATATTTTTTATTCCTATTATATATATATATATATATATATATATATACTCATTTATACTTTCGTGGTACCTTATATACTCTCTTCTTATACCCCTCATAAATTTCTGAGTTTTCATACTCTTTTTGTGATTTTTTTTTTCAAATCATATTCTTTTGTGTTATAATATATAATTTTTTATTTGAAAAATTACGGAGAGCTTGAATATCACAAGATCACATATATAATGTTTCTTTGAAAAATAAAATGTGTAAATTTTTATAATTCTTTTTGCACGGTCACATATTCAGAGAAAACATATATTGTTTCTTTTTAAGCCAGAAAATGAAAACAGTTTAGACAACGTGGTTTTACACTGTGGGCTTGTTTGGATGTGCAAAAAAATCCTAAGTTAGGATAGGGAATTTGTAGGGTTGAGGATTTGAAAATTCTAATTCCTAGGAGGTAAGGAAATTGTAGTGTGAATTGTATGAATCAAGTTTGGATCCAATTTAAGGAATTTCTAGGGAATAACAAACTTTTGAATGAATGAATGAACTAAATTCAAAGGACTTCAACTGAAATCAACATTATACTTCCTTTTTTTTAAAATAAATCAAAACAACATTATTATAATTAAAATAACAATTAATTATTATTTCCTACACAAATTGGACTGTCATACAACATGAATACTCTTTCATCTCTCCCACTCCACATCAACTAGTATGAAAAGAAAAGAAAAGAAAAGCAATATACTTTGTTGTTATTTGATATCTTTTTTATTAATCTAGTAACAGTAACAAATCTTCAATCAACAGTCTGCAAAGCAACTCCATCTTTCTAAACTCATCTTGATTAGCTCATAATGTAGCTGGTTGAGTCTTGAGTGGCAAATCATTATTCGTAAAGGCTCTCAATAGGATAGCTGCACATTATATATATGAAATAATTTTGAACATAATAATTTCATTCCAAATCAGCTCAATAGATCGATTCACTCAATTTTTCTAAATCAAAACCGAATTAAGCCAGTAAAAAAGTAATCCTAACTCTGATTTCCAAATAGGAAACAATGAACTCGGATCTAGGGGAATATGCACTTCACAAAATAAATCTATTCTTCAGCATCAGAATGACTCAGCAAACATACTCTTGACAGATAAACTCTCTTGAAGGGGAAAATTCTGGATTAAATTATTGGGTCTAAGTAGAGGTGGCAAATGAGATGGTCGGGTCGGGTTCGGATCGGGTCGTTCGGGTTATGAGTCATTCGGATCGGGTCGTTCGGGTTACGAGTTATTCGGATCTCGGGTCATTCGGGTCTCGGGTCGTCCAGATTTTGGGTCGTTCGGGTCTTGAGTTATTCGGATCTCGGATTGTTCAGGTCTTAGATCGGGTGGGTTCAGGTTACAAGTCATTCGGATCTAAGTTTCGGATAATTCGGATCCCTGATCAATTTGGTTAGGAGTCATTCAGTTCTAAGTTTAGGATATTTAGGATTAGTATTTCTAATTGTTCTGGTTTATATATGAACCACTGAAGTGTTTTAGGTCAATAAAATCATTGTTGCGGGTCAATTCAATGGGTCCTTGCATCTGATTAGTCAAATTTAAGTTTTTACTTTTGGATTATTTTGGAATATATGTCATGCTAATTAATTGTCATTAGTCTTGACCTTGTTAAGTATAAGTTTTTAACAAGTATTAAAATATATTTAAATCTTACAAAATAACATTATACATGAGTATATTATAAATAAATTATATTACTTGCTTAGATAATATAGTGACCTAAAAAATATAATAAAATATTATAAAATAACATATAATATTAGTATATAATAGTATATAATAGTGAAGTCAACAGTTTTGCGACAATTCATTCAATACATTCAAGCTCAGGTCATTCAGGTTCGAATACTCGGTGTAAGAGTTATGTTATGTGGTTATCAATTACATAACAATAGTAATGTGATATGAATGATTTAAGTTTCTCGTTTGGTCACACACGGCTTAAGTATATTAAGTAAATGGTGTTCAGATTTGGACTATTAATCATATGTAAATAAAGTTATATTATGATTACTGGGAGTATATGCTCGATTTATTATTCGGTATATAGAATAATAAATTCTTAAGAAAACAATTTCAGCCAATGGTCCAGTGGGAGATGTAACAATATGTTAATAATGTGACCATTGCCCTCTCTTATAACGGTTATTCATTATAATATGTGAATGGTGATTTAATACATTTAGACTCTGCTTGGTTTGGGAGTAAAGAGAAGAAAGGGAAGGGAGGGGAATAGAGGTGGAGTAATAAGGGTGAATACTTTAACTCTCCACATGCTTGGTTAAGTTGGAGGGGAATCAAGATTAAATGGACAAATCTTTATTTGTACAAAAGAAAAATTATTGTACGACGTTCTCTCTCTCCCCTCCATATTCATGTTTTTCTAATTTTCTATTCTTCTTCTACATTTCTTATTTTACTTTATATCTCCATTGAAAATACTTCCTTTCTCTTACCTTTCCTTCATCTTGTTTACACTCAAACCAAGCAACAAAAAATTTCCGCTACTTTCCTTTTCTTAGTCTACCCTAAAACCAAGTAAGCCCTTAACAGGCGTAGCTGAAGGTTACGACTTGTTTGACAAGTCATTTGGGTGTTAAGTTCTATTATAAAAGAGATAACAAACCTCTTGTAGAATACATAGGAGCCAAGCCCCAAAATACAAAATCGAGTTTGTTAATTCAATTTCTAACATTGGTATCAAAGCGAAAGTGAGATCCATATTCATATGTAAAAAGATGAATTGTTAGTGATTGAAAATACGGCAAGGGACATTTGTTCGCTGACCAAGTCTTCTTCGAGTGATGGTGCGTGGAGTACTTTAAAGGCAACGAGCCGGTGTGATGTCTGTAAAGCGACCAAAGCCATGCCGACTCAAGGACGGTAATTATTTCTTGATTTTCTTAAATGAAGAAGGTTAGTAACCGCAATTATAATAAGATAAATTCTAAATGAAATATTTTAACATTAAGCGGTCAAATAATTTAGTATTGATGCCTTTAGCATTGTTAATAATGTAATAGACCAAGTACTATACTTAATTAGTCTGACCAATATCCTTACAATCTTTCTGCTACAAGTTACTACGAGTCTCGTCACAAATTGATGAGTCAAATGTGTCAATTACTAACCATGTTGTAAGATAATTTGTTAGTCTCATAATCCACAACTCGGCCAATCATTTTTTTTTATGCAAGCACGTTTTACTTTTGACACAATTATTTGTGGGTTTTTATTGGTTGTAAAGTGAAAATGGCTAAAGGAAATTTAGATTTATGATATTATTTAAAAAAAAGGTGTAGATCATAATGACCAATATACATGCTTATGTAGTACTATGTAATAACATCAATCAGACTTGGTGTTTGGTTATTCAATCATGTTGATATGGAAGATATAACAATTGACAAACTTATGGTATTTACGAGATTATAAAATGAGTAATTTGTCAGGTTAATTGGCATCAACCAGTTTCGTTAGACATAATTATGTTCAATTTTTTTTGACCTACTAATATTGTTTGTTTGTATGTTCATAGTACACCTCATATTAGTTATGGTAAAGACAAATAACAGTGACAAGTTTTAAATTGCAAAACAATGAATGAAATAATCAATTATGATACAAGAATATCAGTGTCAGTTTTAAAAGAAAAGCAATGCATGAAATAATTAATTAATAAGGATTACATGTGGTAATTAAACGAGAGCAGTTTAATGTTTGTCATTATATCATTAAATATATTTTCTCCCTAAGAGTAATAGTAAATATTGAAGATAAATAATTGTTATTTATTTGATGCATCACGTGTCTGGTGCGCAAAGCTTAGTTTTATCTCAGTTCTAAGAAAGCAGACTAAATAAAGAAAAATAAGATAATAGTTGAGACAACATAAGTATTAAAAATGGAATAAAAATACTGAATTATCGATATATGATTATAGGATATATATCATGGTAAAAAATACAAGTGAAAGACAAGGTAAATTGTCGAAGTATTTGCTCATGTAAAGTAAAGGGTGTATGATAATCAGGCAGGGCCGGTCTTGGGCCTTGGCCCAGGTAGGCAATTGTCTAAGGCTCTCCAAAACCCAAAGTCCCATATTATTGACTTTTTTTTTGATACCATTATTTCCCAAAATAAATCAATACTTGCTACTGTTTTGAAAATAATATGGTAACTACCATTTCCGTCACTACCAGTGGCGGAACAGATGTGTTAACACATCTGTTCCGCCACTACTAGTGGCAGAACATGTGAATTTTCAGTTTTTTCAAAAATTTCTCATTTGACTGACTAAACATGATTAATTAGTGCAATGAACAGTGTTCCGCCACTGGTAGTGGCGGAACAGGAAAAAATTTTTTTTTTTTTTTTTTTTTTTTGAGAAAAAATTAATTTTTTTTCTGTTCCGCCAGTGGAAGTGGCGGAACAGGTAAATTTTTCCCCTGTTCCGCCAGTGGCAGTGGCGGAACACATTTTTTTCACTAATTAATCCCGTTTTTGAAAAATTATAAAATCCACATGTTCCGTCACTACTAGTGGCGGAACAACATCTGTTCCGCCACTAATAGTGGCGGAAATGGTAGTTACCACATTATTTTCAAAACAGTGGCAAGTATTGATTTATTTTGGGAAATAATGGTATCAAAAAAAAAAAGTCCATATTATTATATATCTTCCTTATATTAATAGATTTGTAAGCCCGAAATAAACTCATTTGATGGCCCAGCAATACAAGCTCAAGCTCCACTTCATTCCACATGCAAAACCCCATCCATAGAAATAAAATAAGAAAAAGGAAAAAAGGAAACAAGAAACGGAAAGAAAGGAAATGAAAAATCAAAATGGAAATACAATGAAAAATATAGAAGGGAGTGGAGGGCCTGGCAGCAGGATATTATAAAATTAGAAACACTTCAATCTTGTCTTATTGCAGCCGTTGTTGAGATATTTCAAGGTATTGCTCCATTCAATTTTTTGCAATTTCGTGATATTTGATTTTGCTCAAGGTTCAATTCATTACTCTTTAGTGTAATTGTGCTTCATTAATCTTTAGTGTAATTGTGCTTCTAGTCTTCAATTTGTGCCATTATTTTCTCTAATTTTTAATTTGCATCCTCTTTCTGATTCCTATTTCATTACCAATTGCTTCTAGTTTCGACAACTTGCAAATTCTCAATTCGAACTAATTTTTCGTCTGTTTCGTTATTTTATATTCAATTCTTTTGTTCAAATTTCTCCAAATAAAAAATATTCTCTCTTTTAACTTATGTAAAAATCTCTATTTAAATTTGTTTTGTTTATGTTGAATTTGTTAATATAATTTTACATATTGTTGATATAGCCATGCTGCCTAAAAGAACTTATCTGTCGGGACATGAGAAAAGGAAAAGAAAGAACGAATTGAAAATCTGGTTCAATCTCAGAAAGGTGCTTTGGATAAGTACGTTAGAACTAGTAAACTAACTGACGATTAACCATGTCGCAAGAAAGGTTAAATGGATTAGCTATGTTATCTATGTTATATTAATATGGTCAGATGCGTAATTGTTGTATTTTGATTATCCAAAGTAATTTGGGAGGAATAATGAACATGTGCGTAAATGTTAACAACTTATGAATATTATGTTGTAAATGAAATGATAAAAAGTTAGTAAAGTCGGGATGAAATAATAGATAGTAAGATTTATTACAGATCAAGGTTGATCGTTGTTGATTATAAGGAGATGTGTTCTGAAATACACTAGTGTATAAAGGTTTCTTGCATAATGTAAGCATCTTAAATCTATGTAAGATTGTATTACTCTAATGATTTGAGAAAAGTAATGATTCGGTTAAATAATCAGAAAAGGCAAAGTATGTAAACTAAAGAATATTGACATGTAATGGTATTAGTTCATGTGAGCTGTGTATAAAGTTATGACAAGTTTATATTGGACGAGCAAGTTTATTTTATCCAACATATTAGCTCAAGAAGATTATATTGTGTTTGTCAAAGTTTATAGAAAAATGCTGATATCATCTAAGGAAATTATTATATATGACTCTAAATCTCTTAATACTATTTCCTTTTTTTTATTGTTGTTTAGAAAATATTTAGACTATGAAAATAAATATTTAGTGAATATTTAGACAATGAAAGATGATTGATTGTTTTCATTCTTGCATTTTATTTTAGGTAATTGTATATTTAATTTAGATAATTTATTTTGGTAATTAGTCATGCCTCTTTCCTATATAAAAAGGTATTTATCTATTGTAATTGTATTCCAACTCTTACAATGTAACCTCTCAATTGATTAATAAAAATCCTTTCTTCTGTCAAAAAAATTCCTATAACATAACCATGAAGCCTCGCAAAAAATTGACATAAACGTTCTCTGCCAAAGCAAGAACAAACCAATTTACATAATCCAACTACAAATAATCCAACAATATCCATTCATTAACGAAACTAAGTTATGCAAACAATCAATCATCCCAACATTCCTCCTTACTCAAGAATTCAGACCATTTCTCCAAAAGCAAAAAAAAAAAAAAAAGAATTGAAGAGACCCCAAACATAGACAATTACAATGTCAAGAAATAATCAACCAATCACAAAAGAATTTTTATTGTCGTTACACACAATGTTTCAAACAACTCGTGCGGAGCACGTAGCTATCGCTAGTTGAAGAAAAGGCCACTTATCACAGGAGTTCGAACGCATTTCGCAAATGCTGGATCTTCTTCTCGGTCATATAATTGGAGTTTTTGTTTTCTTAGGGATCCATATTACTGTTCAAACAATAGGTCAACGGTGAAATAAAACAAACTGATTAGACAATAGGTCAAAGGTCAAATGAAACAAAGCTGTCATGTTAATCGCATCAAAGGGTGTAGGATAAATGTAATATAGTTTCGTTATATTTAATATAGTCACAGACAATCCCGATGACCTTAGAGAGTGCGTAATCCTACCATTTCATCATCAAAAGAAAAAAAAAATGTAAAAAGGGTATATTTATATTCAAGTGGCCTATATCTTTCCACGGTCAAATTTGAAAAACGGAAGTCATACTCATATTACAATATTGTACAAAATTTATCACGTTTATTTAGTTGTCTAAAATGTCTAGTGTCTTTTAATTTTCATTAACCAATTTGGAAATATAAAATGGAAGTTTTTGTGTGGCAACATTTCCAAATGATATGGAATAAATAAAAAAAAGTGTTAAAACCATTCCACTATCTAATTAGGAAAATATATAAATTTATACTATAAAGTTCTCATAAAATTTATCACGTTTTCATGGTTGTCTAAGGTTTCTATTATCATTTAATTTTGAGCAACCCATTTGTAAATATAAAAATGAGAGTTTTTTGTGTGGCAAAATTATTTCCAACTGTTGCGGAAAAAATAAAAATAAGTGTTGGTTTTTAGTGGTTGGTTTATTTATTTAATAGAAAAAATTTAGACCTCCTATCTTATTTAGTCATTATTGACAACTCTCAATTGAATAAGAGTCCGAATTGGGAGCCAACTCATACACGTAAATATTTTTTTTATTAGTTTCTAGTGAATTCAATATAGTTCAGCCCAAAATTTTAATCGGTCTATATTATTGGCTCTCGGACTCCCATAATTATAATCCCATGATATTTTAATTTCTCACAATATTTCTGCCGGATTGATATATCTTTTAGTTGTTTTGTTATAACTTAATATTTACTGGTTATGGTTTTTAGTTGGATTGGTGTGATTTCTTTTATTGTGTTGGATCGATATATCTTTTTAGTTGTGTTGTATGACTTTTGTAATTAATCGTTATGAATTTTATTGGATTATTACGCATTTTTGTATTATGTTGGATTGAGATGCCTTTTAGTTTTATTGCTATGAGTTTTTAGGTACTGGTTATGACTTTTAGATAAATTGTTATGTTTTTCTGTATTGTGTTCGATTGACATGTATTTTAGTTTTATTGCTATGACTTTTTAATTATTTGTATGACTTTTATTTAGTTGGGTTGATATGTCTTTTTTGTATTGTATTAGATTGATAAGCATTTTAATTGTATTGTTATGATTTTTTAGTTACTAGTTATATCTTTTAGTTAGATTGCTATGACATCCGAAAATCTCGTGAGAAATTAAATAGGAGCCACATGGAGCTATTAAATAAAACAACTAGAAGTTGGATTTCGTGGGAGCCATTTGGAGCTCCTAATTTTTTCAGCTAGATTTGGGAGGTCGGAAATACATTGAATCGGGAGTTCCGAGTGAATTTGATATAACTCCCAATTTTATGGACACGTAACATCTTCTCCTTGCACGGGAGCTCGAGAGCCACATATTGAGGAAGCTAATTAGCCGATCAGTTATTTCATTGTCAATTCACAATTCATCTCTGCTAAAGGTGCGACCCTCTTGGCCACACTAACTTGTATCTTTTTTTTTTCTCCTTTTGTAAATATTTTTTCTCAATCAATATATTAGACATAGGACTTTGAGTCTACTTTAGTTCATAAAAAAAATCACAATACATCTACTAGATCTCCGCCCCTATGCTTTAAATAAAGTTGTAAGGTAGAGGGCTAAGTCGCCTTAAAAGAAAAAGATGAAATAAATCCCTTGAAAATGAGAATACCATGAATATACTACAATAAATGTTGAGATCATTTTTATAACGGATAATATAATGCTTAATGAACGTTATAGAGAATGATATAACAAATATTATAATTTATAACGGAAGATATCATTGAGTATCAATATATTATAAAAACAATATTCAAATTGACAAATATTCACATCAAACATCTCAAATAAAAATTTATGCAAAAAATAACAACATTACTAGAATTGCAATTAAATATAGATTATGGTGGAGGAAAAGAGTGCATTCTTATTTTATTTCTCAATGAAAAGTAACTTTTAATTATTTTATTTCTTTTTTGAATAAGTATTTAAACTAAATTCATTTTATTTTGTATAAATTCAGCAAAAAAAAAATACAATTTAAAAGGTAGGCGCTACAGAAGAGCAGCTTGCAGCCTTTGGCATGCAAATTAAGTTATATCGCGTTGTATCGGTGATATAACGCACTATTTGCAATACTAATTATTTCTAAAATTTATCATTCATGTTATGTATTTTAAGGATTTTCTCTCTATATATTGTTTTCCCCATTCCCTTATATGACCAATGGTGATGTTTGGATTGACGAAAAGTGAATGATAACTGATTTGTATGAGAATGTAACATCAAATTTTTTCATTCTCATTTTTGATTCAACATGAGTTTCACGTTTGATTCAACATGAGAAGTTTTTGTGGCGGAAATGTTTTATAATTATTTTTTTTAAAAGGAGTGGGAGATGACTTTTTTTTTATCATTTCTTCCTGTTGTTGAACATTAACCATGTAAAAACTTTGTTCTTCAACGGAACCTTCATCTTCCATAGACACCTTTGCCAAGATATGTTAACTCCGGTATTGCTCAATGGAAATGTTTTATTTTTTTCGAGAAATTTTGGGAGGGCTTTACGTCCCTCATCCAAACAAGTTTTTCTTTTTTTGTATATATTTTCTTGCAAAATTACATTTTACAAAGTCCTTTCAAAATAAAAAAGAAAGGAAAATGAGCCAAATCTATACAATCAGTTCTAGCCCAACTAAAAAAGAAAAACTAGAAATTCAAGATCTGAATTTCTTAATCTAATCTGTAATAATCAGAAAAATAAATCTCTCTTATGTCTCTCGTTATGTCATTTCAGACATCACATACTTCTTCTCAACGCCACAATTCAGACCTCACCTCTTTCTTTCCTCTTCGGTTCTTTCTTTTTTCTTGCGCCACCATGGTCAGAGCTTCAACTCTTCTTCTTCTCTCCACTGATTTGATTAGCTTAATATCTCCCTTAATCTCCTCTACCAGATCTACTCCACTCCTCTTCTCTTTACTGAACAATCTTCGACATCTCTCCCTCCATAAACAGAGGAGGTAGATCACCGCAATCTGTCTCAGGGCTGCTTAACCTTCTAAGGTGTAAGAATAGACTGAGATAATGAATCCATTGACCTGTCCTCTGAGAACTCGTGTCTGATCTTAATCTCGTGTTGTTCTACAAAAGAACACTCACCATCTAAGTGCTCAGTTGATTCAAGCTACATGCAGCATGTTAAAATATAAAGATATATTTCTATGTTATGAAGGCGGTCAACAAATTAGTAAAGAGATTTTTTGGAAATAAGATTTCTTGATAAGGAGGTTTGATATTACCATGAATAAGATTTCTTGACAAGAAAATCTAGTATTTACATGTATTATGTGTTAATTGGGCAGTAGTTCTTTTGATTATTTCCTTGTATTATATATAACTATCCTATAAATGGAGGGGTAGGGGTAGAGTTTGATTTACTCCAACAACAACAATATTTTGTATCTCTTTCTTTCTTTTGTAATAAGAAGTTTTTCTTATTTTTTAAGTTTCATTGTTCAATCATTTCTTTTTCCATTATTGTTCTTTCTTGGGACAATGTGAGCTTATTGCTGCACTATTATTCCCGCTGCTAATAACCGCTGCTAGTTTAGTGCTGTCATGTTATTGTCCAGTCACTGTTGTTCTGTTTCTCTATTAGCGACGCTGTTATCTGGTTCAGTCCCCGTGTGACTGGCTGGGTTCTTTACATGGTACCAGAGCTTCAAGGGTGGTAGACGACGACACTGGCGATAGACGGTGTTGTTCTCGTCCGTTGGTGAAAAAGATGATTGTTTATTACGGCATCCATAGAGTTTGGAGGTCGGGCTAGTGGACTTGGTATTGAGACTCTAAATCTTTCGAATTATTCTATGTGGAAGAGTTGTATGAAGTCTTGTATTAGAAGTAGAGGGGTTATGCGATATCGTTGTTGATACGGAGGTTGCAACGACGTCTGTCACCGGTACGGATGGTTCGGTGACGAATGCAGACGCAGTAAAGGAGTGGTTACTAAGGCGGAGTTCTTGTTGAAGAGGTTGATATCATGCGATCTATTCAAGCATATTAAGGGGTGAAAATCGGTGGCTGTGATTTGGAGAACTTTTGACAAGATGCTCAACAAGAAGAACACGGCACAATTACAATTTCTAGAGAATGAGTTTACGAGTTCCATACAAAGTGAACTCTCTATTTCTCAATATTTCTTGAGAGTAAATGATTTATGTTCTGAAATTTCTATCTTGGAACCGGAGGAGTTTATTTCAGAGGCGAAGTTGAAGCGGTAAATTATTTGCGGTCTTCGGAGAGAGTATGTCCCGTTCGTTACCTCAATACAAGGGTGGGCGCAACAACCATCCCTGATGGAGTTTGAAAATTTGCTCGCTTCTCAAGAATCGTTGGCTCGACAAATGGCGGGTATTTTGGTTTCCGATGGTGAAGGTCATGCTCTTATGTTTAACATAGTAAAAACTTGGTATGACCAAGAGGAACAGAAGAAAGAGGTTATGAAGAAGGGGGAGTGTTCCTGAAATAGTGGTTCTCGGTCAGCTATCAAGTGTTATCGATGTGGGAAACTCGGTCACATAAGGAAGAATTATCGTGTTAAGTTGAGGGAAGGAAATGCCGCGAGTAAGGAGGATATTGTGAAGAGTGAAGTTTGGGATACGGGTTTCGTAGCAGAAGGAGTTTCGTTAGACGTGTGTGCCTCTGTTAATTACGAGGACAACTGGATCATTGATTTCGGTTGTGGTCATCATCTGACTGGTGACGATTCCGAATTTTCTTCACTTCGTGAGTATAAAAGCAATACTGTCTTTGTTACTGCCAACAATAGTGTCCATCATGTGGTGAATGAGGGCGCAGTTGTTGCTTCTGCTAAAGAAAACAGGTCGATAACTCTCGACAGTGTTTATCACGTGCTTGGTATGAAGAAGAAACTTCTGTCGGTGGCGAATACGGTTGATGCGGGTCACTAGGTATTGTTTGGCCCAAAGGATGTGAAGTTCCTCCGGAATGTGGAGGATGTGAAGGGTGATGTTACTCATGTAGGTAAGAGGGTAAAAAACTTGTATGTTCTTTCGGCTTTTTTCTCGTATGTTGACAAGATGAGCAACAATGATGGCATGTCGGTTTGGCATGTTAGGCTCGGCCATGTGGGTATTAACAAGTTAAAGCCGATGGTTTCACGGAATCTTGTCAACGGGCTTCCATCTCTTTCTTTTGCAAGTGGTGTTGAGATGTGTGAGGGTTGCCAATATGGTAAATCTCATCGACTGCCTTTTGAGAAGTCTCAGTCAAGGTGTACAGGTGTGCTAGAACTTATTAATGGTAATTTGATGGGTCCTACGCAAAATGCGTCGTACGGGGTTGCACAATATATATTGGTACTCGTCGAAGATTTTACACGGTACACTTGGGTTTATTTTCTGAAGGAGAAACATGAGGCGTTTTCTAAATTTCGAGAATTTAGAACAATGATTGAGGGAAGGCTCAGTAAATAGATTAAGAAGTTTCGAACCGACAATGGAGGCGAGTTTACATCCAAGGCGTTTCTCTCATTTTGCGAGAGGCATGACATCAAGAAGGAGTTGACTTGTGCTTATACACCGCAACAAAATGGTATGGCGGAACGGAAAATTCGGCATCTGGTGGAGGTATGCAGGAGTTGAGTGTATGCGAAGAATTTACCGAAGGCCTTATGGGTGGAAGGTATGGCATGTGCTACCTACGTGGTTAATCGTCTTCCCTGCAGTCCGATTAACATGAAGTCACCTCACATGTTAATGTTCAATGAGAAGCCAAGTGTGAAGCATTTGAAGGTGTTCGGTGGTACATTCTTTGTTCATGTACTGGATGAGAAGTGGATGAAGTTAGGCGCTAAGGCTCGGAAGTGTGTTTTCATTGGTTATAATCAAAGAAAGAAGGGATGGAAATGTATGGATCTGACAACTCATAAATTCATTGTTTCTTGAGACGTAATGTTTGATGAAGCGACTTCTCTATATGGTGATGGTGGTTCTTAAGTGGTAGTTTCGAATCTGCCGACGCCACCTATTGTTCACGTGGGAAACCCGGGTGTTGATGACATGGGTAACCCGAGTGAACATCTGAGTTTCTCGTCGCCTACATCGACTGTCACGAGTTCAAGTGAGATGAATCAAGGTGACAGGGGGAGCAATGAAGTACAATCACAAGAAGAGAGAAATGCACAAGCTCTAAGGAGGTCGTCAAAGACGGTAACTTGGCGGCTAGATATAGAGATGAAAATTTCGTATCGACATATTCATGTTTCTTTTCAGGATCGACGGACAGTGAACATTCATGCTTTGAGGAGACGAAAGGTAACAAGTTGTGGAAAGATGCTATGGACAAGAAGATGCAAGCTCTTCGGAAAAATGAAACTTGGGATCTTGTTCCGAATCCTAAGGGAGTGGACACGGTTACTTGCAAATGGGTCTACAAGTTGAAACGCGAGGCTTGTAGCTAGAGGGTTTTCTCAACGGTATGGCGAGGATTATGAAGAGACGTTTAGTCCTGTCGCCAAGATGACATCCATCCGAGCTGTGATTTTAATGGCTGCTTTGCTATGTTGGAAGCTGTGGCAGCTGGATGTGAAGAATGTTTTCCTGTATGGTGAACTCGATAAGGAGATTTATATGGAGCAACCGGTCGGGTATATTTCCAAGGTGAGTCTTGACTACGTGTGCAAGCTGAAAAAGGCGCTGTATGGTTTAAAGCAGGCACATCGAGCTTGGTAGGCAAGCTAGCGGAATATTTGCAATTTTGTGATTATTCTTCTTCGAGTTCGGATCACAATTTATTTGTGAAAAGGAAGGCGGGTCTACACGTGGTCATCCTTTTACACGTGGACGACATGTTCATCACCGGCAATGATGAAAGTGAAGTTGCAAGACTTCGGGGTGTGTTCTCAATTCGATTCGAGATGAAGGATCTCGGAGAGCTTAGTCACTTCCTGGGATTGGAAGTGGAAGGTTCGAAAGACGGGTATTATGTCTCTCAAACGACCGGGAAACTCATTGAGAAATTTGGCGTAAAAAAAGGTAAGCATTGTTCGACACCGCTGGACGCAAATTTCAAATTGAGGCATGATGATGGAAAGGTACTTTCGGATCCTCGGAAGTTTCGTGTTATTGTTGGAAGCCTGATTTATCTCACGATTACTAGACCGGATATTGCCTTAGCGGTCAGCCTGGTAAGTCGGTTTATGCAAGCTCCAACAAAGTCGCATCTGAATGCAGCAAAGAGAATTCTGAAGTATGTGAGTTCGACTCTTGATCTAGGGTTATTTTATAAGAAGGGTTCCGAGTTCGTTTTGCATGGATATACCGACGCTGACATGGGCAGTGATTTGGATGATCGGAGATGGACATGCGGTTATGTTTTCTCTTGTGGCTGCAATTGTTTCTTGGTGTAATAAGAAGCAAGATTCGGTCTCTCTTTCTAATACCAATGCGGAGTACAAGGTCATCACTTGCGGTACGAGAGTGTGTTTGGTTGCGGAGGTTGGTCGAGAATGTTTACAACGTGGTTACTAGTCCTATGATTATTCGAGGCGACAATCAGAGTACGTTGAAGTTAGCGACCAATCCTGTTTGTCACGTGAGAACCAAGCACATCGAGATGGAGCAACACTTCATTCATGAAAATGTGCTTGATTGAATTATTGGAGTTGAGGGGGTGAGAAGCGTTGACAACATGACTGACATATTCACCAAGTCTCTCTCCAAAGGATCATTCGAGTTATTGTAAAGATGCATTTGTATGTTATGAAGGCGGTCGACAAATTAGGAAAGAGGTTTCTTGGAAATTAATATTCTTGACAAGGAGGTTTAGTATTACCATGAATAAGATTTCTTGACAAGGAGATTTAGTATTACCATGTATAAGATTTCTTGACAGGGAAGTTTAGTATTATCATATATATTTTATTTACTATTTTATGGAGAATGGCTAGCCTATAAATAGAGGGGTAGGTTTAGAGTTTTATTCATTCCAACAACAAAAGTATTAAGAAGCTACAGAAGGGTTGAAAACTCTAGCTATGGTACATCAGCTCAGATCTCCATGAATGCTTCTTCTAAACAAGTAAGGCTCTAAACTTGTTGAACTAATCCTCTTTTTGTTGTTGGGTTTCGGATGTACTTAAACCCAGCGGAAAATAAATATTTTTGTCCAAAACCAATCCGAGGATCCATGCGTATCAGTTAAATCAAAGAAATAAAACTTAAAGATACCTTTCGGATTACGCTTAATCCGTGCTCAAACCATGTGTGCCATCAAGCGCCTTCAAACGGTTACCGTTCAAATCATTTATCCATCCTCCGATCTCCACTGAAAATTTCAACAACCCATTCTTATCTTCTTAAGCTGAACATATCACAAGCGCCGAAAACACAAGCGCCTCTATCGGTATCCACACGAATAAATTCTTAAAACGACAAGAAGAATAAAATATATGCTAGTAGTTTGTTCTCCTCTTGCACAAGAAAACTCATTTTCTTCTTCTTATTTTGTCTCAAAAAAGATGCATATTTCCTTTCATATAATCACACTCTTTCATTTTTGTCATAAAAAAGGAATACCCTTTCATAATTTTGTTATACGAATGAGAAAAGATGTTTTCTTTCTTTTGTCTCATAAAAGAGAATTGGAAATAATGAGGGACAAAATGATGTGGTGGTACAGAATTTTAGACCCCTTTATATCCCCTTATATAGTGAAGAAGAGTTCCCTCTCACATATCAAGAGATGTGTGTGACATTCGTCATCCTTATCCACATGTCATCATCTGGATTCTTCTAGATAACTTGATATTTTGTGTCAATAGTCTTTATATATATATGTATCACATCTTATCACATAAGATGAAAATATCTTTTGTGATTATAGTCTTTATATATATATATATATATATATATATATATATATATATTTCACATCTTATCACATAAGATGATAATATCTTTTGTGACAATTCTATGTAGCTCATCATATAAGTCGCTAGAATTTTCTGTGCCCGTTTTAGTTTGTTTTTTGTGTGTGACCCTATAGGTTCATTAATGTTGGCAATAGACTTGACAGTCTATAAATCTTGAGCGGACTCTAGCAAGTCATCAAGACTATCCAAATTAAGTGTTAAACATAATTCAAATTTACATGAGTTTGTCTACTTCACTGCTTCTGCTTCGGACAATATTTACTACTCTCCTATTACAATATTATCCTAATATTATTTAACGTTCTAATCAGATTTATTTACAACCATTTTCCATAATGATTCAGTTACTCCCTACTGTAGTCGACCTTATATCATCTCTAATTATGAAAATGATACAAATCAAACAAATAAAAGAAAAAAATGAAAAAAAAAATTGAGGGAAAAAATGGTAAATCTTCTTAATCTCCCTTGCAGAGACCACACGACCATGAAAAACTAAAATAACAAACAAATCTCCAAGAAAAGAATTCAATGTTAGAAAAAATTAACTTAATTAATTCTTCAGAATAAGATTTAGAGAGAGAAATTAACGTGAGACTTGAGCTCCAAACTTCAGAAGACGGATTCGAACAAAATACAAGAGAATAGATCAAATTTTCTAATTATTTCCATTACATAAGGATGAGAAAATGGAGAAAAGGTTGGAAAAGGAATGAAATCGGAAAAGGAAAGGAGAATCAAATCACAGGAACAAGAATTAGACTTGGAAAAAAAACCAGAAAAAATACCGGTTTTTTTGGTTTGTCCGGTTCACGGTTTTGTACAAAAACCGGACGATTCACATGGTTTTCACCGGTCCACTTGCATTTTCGGTCTTTATATGGGACCGAACCGGATTTTGGTCTGGGTCCGATTTTTTACGGTTAGACCGGCCGGTCCGGTCGGGGTTTTATAACATTGCTAATACCTCTTATTATAATTTGTCCATGGCCATTGATTTCTTCAGTTCGATTCATCAAGAGGCCTAAAGTTATCTCTCTCATTTATGAGAGGAACAAATCCCGTTTTGATTGCACTCACCACTATACATGATTCATTATATACCTAATCATAACCGTTATGACTACCCGATTGTTAGATTATGTTAAACTATGTAATTCCTCACCTTGGTAATCGAGACAACATCAGGTCAAAGGACTATAAATATTTTATGTTATAATAATCGTTAATTACGTAAAACATGTATCATTCTTATGATGGGTCCAGTATATGGTTTCTAACATATGCCTACGTTAATAACTTAACTCTTTATCCATGATCAGTAAAACATGATCATCAGTCAACTAACATACCGGCGTACATTTATACTTGTCTACAAATATATATATATATATATATATATCTATTTGTCTCCAGAAATATCCTATAAATGACCAGGGACGATTTAGAATAACATTCATAACACTTTTTAGTTTTACTATCAAAGTCACGCACTTTGATGACGTAAAGTGAATTGCATATTAATGGTCTATTTTACTTTTATTAAAATAACATATATGCACATATTATATAAAATATCTTAGAATAAATATAATGTTCTTAATTCAATCCATAAACCTAGGTCACAAACACTTTGGCCTAGGACATAACACCATCATTTATTTCTGCATGAGTGTAAAGAGAAGGCAGGTCTATGGCTTAGTATCCCCTCTCCCCAATTACCATGCCAAGACTTGCCCTCTTTGCATCTTTAATTTTAAACTCGGAATTTGTTAAAACGAAAGGCATTAATTTTTTGATGTCTTTCCAGAAATATAAATCTTTATTGTTTTTAAAACTTTCCCCTCCTTCTAAACTTAAGTTGCTCACTAACTATTTCCATTGCAAACCTTTATCTTCATTAAAACATTTCAAAATCCATTTTAAAAGTAGAGCATCATTGAATGTTTACATATTTATTACTCCTAACCCACCATCTGTTTTTGGTCTACAAACTATTTTTCAAGAATTTAAATTTTGTTGTTCTCTGTTTAATGATGTTTAAAACAATTTTGAATAATTATAATATTTTGACTATCATGAATAAGTTCAAATAAAACTCAAGTTCAAGAAAGACGTTCGCGAAGACCTATTCAAGAAGGATGCGACGCTTTTACTTCAGAAGACCTAGAAAATCTCAAGATTACACCTCAAAGCATTCATGACCTAAAGATCTCATTGAATGTTTCTCTTGTATTTTATTTGGTTTTTTTTGAGTAATTTATTTGCTCACTAGAGAGATTTTCCAACTTCAATTCTGTGTTGCAGTTCCATCAGAACGGAACTTTCACAGATCTTTCTGCCACTTGTTCTCATTCGAACGGAACATGCAGACTTCCCATTTTTGTGAGTTTGCTCCTTCTCTCTTTAAAACGCAATAGCCTAAATCCGTTTTTCACCATGTTTTGAGCAAAACTAAAGAATTCTCTCTCTTTGATATAAATTACTCAATAATCATAAGTGAAATTAGAGAAAATTTGTGAGCATTTTGCTTATTAGTTTGGTTGAACGAGAATGGTTTGTTTAGTCTAAAAGAATCACTAAGAGTTTGTAAAGAGATCGTTGATTCGAGTCGTGTATATTTGGATTAACGGATCAATGAGCCGGAGAGTAGGCATTCATGAATGCAACAAGTGTTGCTAGCGAGAATGGGCATTTATAGCTAATGTAACCGCCTAACCAATTTCGTCAACCGATTTGTATGTTCGGTATTCTTGTCAATTTTCTTCATTGTCTACTTATTTATCATTATTTCAATTACTCTTAATTAATACAAACTATATATATATTTAAAAGTCAAATTACATAAAATTTTTGTAAAATCCTAAAAAGTCTAAATCCACACGTCGTCCACACGAAATTAGGTCTAATCACCCTCTTGAGGCCTTAATTAAACAACAAATTGAAGCCTTTTTCTTTATTACATTTCCAAAGAAAATTTCTAGCGATTTTATCTATCTCTTTTATTATCAATTTTGGGAATTTAAAATCGGAAAATAATACACTAGAAGTGAGGACAAAACTAAGTTTTTGACAATTAATCTGCCTCCAATATTCAGATGTGCTCTCTTCGAGCCGTGCAATTTTTTTTTAATCAAAATTTTCTATTATTTCTCTAATATCTATTTTTCTTGGTTTATTGACGTGGAGTGGCCCAAGTATCTAAGTGGGATAGCTTCTTGGGGACAACCTAGCTCCATTGAGATTGCATGTGTTTCAGAGTGATTTTCTGGGATTATACGTAATTCTATTTTATCAAAGTTGATTTTTAAACCTGAACTTTTCCAAAACTATTAAGTAAGAATTTCAATCTTTTAACTTGTCGCAGCTCTGGCTTGGTTAAAAAGATTGAGCGATCTCCATATTATAATGAGATATTGGTATTTGAAACTGGTTTTTTCAAAAAAAAAAAAATTATCCTCCCAAATTTTCTGCAACTCTAGCTAAGGTATCCATTGCTAAAATAGTGTGTTACCCTATCTTACCCCTCTTTTTAAGTGTATGAATTTGTCTGTCAATCCATTTAAAATGATCTTTGTAGCATCCTTAAGCACATACTCTATTATCCATTCAATCCACAATCCTTTAAAACCTCTTGCCTTTAAGAAGAAAATCCCAAGAAATTATATCATAAGATTTTTCAATATCAGGTTTAAAACATAAGAAAACTTTTTCTGGTTAATTATATTTGTGGTTTACATCTCTTGCTGTAAATCATGAAAAACCGTAGTTTATATTTAACACAATTTACCAAAATGATTTAAATTTTCTTTTTATTCAAATTATGAGTATGAGTGGTAGTGACTTTTAGGGACCAATCACAGGGAGGTAAGGCCTCAAGTTTTAACAATTTATCAAGTATTATTCTCTAGTATTAGGTCGAAATTCACGGTTTTATACGCAAAATTCTTTGTGGCACAAGCTGCAATTATACCCAACTTCAACACAAGTTTATCTTTTTGGCTCAAAAGCATATAAAACAACTTTCAAATTTAGCAAATGAGATATATGTGAAAACTAGACAAAGAAATCTTTATAGTGCTGCTTTACTAGTATTAATTTATCTAATAATTTCAAGAATTTCGCACTTTAGCCCAAAACTTTATCAGATTTACAAATTCAGCAAAAGTAAATTTCAAAACATTCCAGAAAAATAATCACAGCCCTCAAATTCACCAAAAAATAATAGAAATTCTATCACTTAGTTGAGAATATGCTGGTAAAGTTTCATAAATAAATTTTGAACATATCAAAAGTTATGGTGAAAACTCAAATCTGTTCCAGAAATTAGGACAAACTGGCCAGTACT
Source organism: Juncus effusus (assembly GCA_027726005.1). NCBI lineage: Eukaryota > Viridiplantae > Streptophyta > Magnoliopsida > Poales > Juncaceae > Juncus > Juncus effusus. Next base: position 4,265,340 of record CM050907.1, read on the forward strand.
CACAAAATTGACAATATCTCCAAATTTATCATAACAATGACAATATTAAAATTTCAAAATGGATTCTATACTTTACTTCACATGGGACATTTTGTATATTTCTAGTATTTATTTTTATAATTTTAAAAATTTGAATGAAATAGAATAAAAAAGCAGGTCAGGAAAAACAGAATGAGAAACAGAAAAATAACAAATTTGAAAAATTAATATCTCACAAAATATAAACAAGGAATTGGGCAAATTTTTTATTGAGATTTATCTATTAAATGCGAACTTTAAGGGAAAATTTTTTAATTTTAATTTTCAGATTTAATTTGGACTCCAATTGAAGGAAAAATGACTGAAAAACAAAAATTACCGATACAAATAGGAAAAATTTAACAATTAAGGGACAATTTCATGTAGCAATCATACAAAAATCTTTCCAAATCCTAAATCTAATCAATAATTTCAAGAATTTCTCAAATCGACTCAAAATTAATTAATTTATTACAAAAATAGCTCATCTGGTTTTTTAGCAAAAATAGAAGAAAATAGAGAAATTATATCACGAAACCTCGTTCATTCAATCCCTTCTAGAAACTCACTAGTGTTGATCTACAGCTGCCCCCACCCCCCCCCCCCCCCCCCGCGCGCGCCCGGTCCCACTCCTTCTAGAGTAAGAATTTCGAGTTTGGCTCCTCTATTTCTTCCTTGAACTGATTAGCACTCCATTGAAGAGTTCTTTCTCAATAGAGCACTGCTTCTTGCTGTTTTCAATCCAGGAGTTTCACAAGAACCTCCTCTGGCTTAGATAAGATTAATACTTCTATTTTGAAAGGATTCCTCCCTCTTGGCTAAGCTCTAGGATTGACAGAATGTCGGTTTAGTGAAACTCGATTTCTTGAGCTTCAATTTCATAAATTGAGGATTGGGATAAGTTAGGGAAGTTGTGAGTATGAGAGATTGTCTGAATGAATGAATGAGCAAAAATTGGATCATTTTTATAGAGTGCATCAAGAAGGGGAGAGTGTTTTCCTGTTTGAGTGGATTGAAGAGTTCAGAGGCAATTCTATAATTTTACTCATCTCAGATCTGATCCAACCAATGAAATTAAAGAAGCCACGATTCAAATCTTAGGATATTTGGTTGAGAATTGAGGGAGTTTGGTTGAATTCTGATTTTAGGCGGAAAAAGGATGGAGGTTTTTGGCGGATATTTTCGAACCCGATCTTAGAATGAAAGCAATATTTTTTCAGCTCATTATATTTACACCCTCTGCCATTATTCCGTTTTGAGCTCTATCTTGTAATCTGAACAACGGTATTCAAAACAAGGTTTATGGAACTCTTCTTCACTCTCGCATGAACCACCACATCGAGTTTTAACCTATAATTTATCACTTTGACCCTTCAATTAAATCCATTTTCATAACAGCTTGCTTTTGGTTAAAAAAAGACAACTGATCATTACTCGAACTCTTATCCGGAGTCACCTTTGAATGAAATTGAGACATCAAACATCCTCCTTCTACATCATAAAAACTATCTACATCAAGAAAATCACACCTTATTTGAAAAATTCGAGCCAATTTGATTCAAGTTCAAATCAGCCAAAAATTTAACCGTTAAAAACTGAATTTTAACGGCCCATCTTCAAACTCAGTTTTCTCCCTCAATCTTGCACCATTTTTTTGAGTTCTTTATATCCATAGAAAGAGGGCAACAAGGGAGAAGAGAATGACGTTAGAAATGTGAAAAATCGAGGTCTGTGCAATAAATGCTAAGCTTATGGTATACCCTACGAGCAGGTCAGGCTCGTCGAGACGAGTCGTTTGACGCTAAGCATGTCTAATTCTAAGAACTTCAAAATTTTTGCGATGTTTCGAGCGGGAGTTGACGGCTGTTGATGGTTTCTGATCGAGAGGCTTATACCATTGGATTCGTCTTGTTGAGATTTGCATTTTGGTACCGCATTTGACAAATTTGAAGAGGGTTGACTTTTGGTCAACAAAATGATTTTGGGGTTTGACTTTTGAATTTTTGCAGAATTTTTCAGGTTGTCTTGGTTGATTGAGTAGTTAAAGTTTGTCGAGTGTTGTAGAGACTTGTGTAGCATTATTTGTGTTTTGGTTAAATTCGTCATTTTCATGGCCCTTTCGCCTGTAAAATCATATAAAATATATTAAAAGTTTAAAAATGAAATTTTGAATTTAAAGCATTTTTCATGCATTTTATGTGAATTAATGGTGAATTTAGTATGATAAAAATCCTAAAATGTGTATAAAAATACACATTACACTTGCATAAATGTAGTAGTCTGCTATATTTTTGCATTCTAGGAAACTCAGCTGATTTGGAAGTATCAGCTTGTTCATCACCTTTTTTGATCTGTTTGCCAACAGTTTTGATACTACTTTTTTGTATATTACTTATTAAACTATAGGCCTAAAATCCTTTGGCTGAATTGAACTCTCTTGTTTTGGGATTAAGGCTATATAAGAAATAGAAAATTTTCAAGGCCTGAAGTAATATCATTATTTTTAATTAAATTATAAATTTCCTCTCTTAATAAAAGCCAGTATTGTTTAAAAAATTTCCCTATGAAACCATCTAGTCCAAGGGATTTATTATTTTTCCATTATTTTCAATAACCAAATTAATCTCTTCTATTTGTATTTCTTAATTAAAACTTGATAAATCTTCCTCATCATCCTAAAAAAAATTGTGGTATTAAAAGAGGTTGTGTTATCAAGGGGCTTGGATTCAGAGCCCACAAGGTTTTTATATAAATTAAAAAGCAATCCAGCTTTCTCTCTGTATGTTGATTCTTCTTTATTTGTTTCAGCATTTAAAAGGGTTGGGATGAGCAACCTGTTCTTTTTATTGGTGGCATAGTTACGAAGAAATTTTGAATTACAACCCCCCTCTTTAATCCGATGGAAATTTGCCCTCTGTTGCCAGTATTTTTCTTCTTCTAATATTATCTCAAAAATTATGTCTTTAATTATGTTTTTCCACCATTTTCTATTTCTGTCAAATATTTTCTCCCCTTTTTTATTTTCATCCAATTTATGTTTTTGTTTCCTTGTTAATTCTATTGCTTTAATTTTTAACTTAAACGAGTTATTTTCTGAGAGAATTCCTGTAATGAGGAACTGGCACTTGAGGTTAAATGATCTGTTATGATTTGGTTTGCTTCATGGTTAAGCAAAATGTATTTTCAAACCTGAAACCATTTAAAACGGGAAAATTCAAGCTTGATTTTGAAAATGTTTTTTAGTCATGGATGTAATACATTTTCATAAACAACGAGAATGTGATTTCTACCATTTTTCTTGGTTAAGTTACTTTTTCAATGCCCAATCACAAAATTACTGTTTATTAACATAAACAAATGAAACCAAAATATAATGTACAAACATCATTATAGTATATATATTTAGTGAAAAAGTTACTGAAAAAATACAATTAAAATAATAATTTTTTAATAAAAAATTTAATTAACAATATATATTTAATTAAGAATTTTTTAAAATGACTACAGTGATAACGATAGCAATTTTTTGTAATGAGAAAATAATAATTAAATCAATTAAGAAAATTTGTAGAAGTGATAATTATAAACCAACCAGTGAAAGAGTATTATCTAACGGATCCAGGAAAGCTTTTTGGATAAAGTATCATTAAGAAAGAAAATTCATAAGATGGTACCTTACCGATCCACATGCATCCACATGCATGGACCAGCCCAATGAGTCAATTCGTCTCAGTAAAATAATACATGGTTTTGTATGGTTGGCTCTATCAACCGTGGAATGTCTACTGCCTAATAATTGATCTTGTATGGCGTCCCAAAAAATTAAATAAATAAAGAAAAATGAAAACCAAGAAGCAAAAATACACTTCGACCGATATGAGAACAAGATTATCAAGATATAGATGTATCTACTAGTAGTAGTAGGGCCAATGTCTGAGCTGGAATGAAAACCTCCTATCCAATAATTCAAAATTTTCAGATAAGCACAATCGATGTACTGTTAATTAGGGCCGATATGTACATACAATTATCAGCATGTAATATCTAATAATAATTTCAAAAGACAATAATGCACGGCACCCACGAGTCAATAACTCATAAAAGAAGGGAGACATAAATGCAAATTGAAATGAAAAGCACATCACACCAACCAACCTTTAGACATATTTCTTGCTAATGTATATTCTACAAAAAAACCTTTACTGGATGATGCTCAATTTAACATTAATAATAGATTATAAATCTTAACATTTTTTCTTAATCTAACTGAGACAACTTGTCTCTTTTATTTTGACCATTAGATGATAAATCAGAGGCTTAGATCTCCCCACATGTCTTATTTTTCCTCGTCTTTGATATTTCCGCCGCTCACTTATTTCTGAGCAAAGCTCCTTCTCCCTCTTCGAAACTCCGACTGTCTTTTCCCTTCTCTCTTCGGCGTTCTCTCTCTCTCCCCTAAAGTCGGCCGCCTCTCTCTCTCCTCCTAGGCCGGCCTCAGCCTACTCTGTCTCTGCCTCGGCCGGCCGCCGCCTCTCTCTTGCCTTGACCAGTCTTCGTCCTCTTTCTGTCTCGCCGGCCATCTTCTATTTTCATTTATTCAATTGTTAACCTGTCACGAACCGTGAAAATATATTAATAATAAGGGTATTTTAGTAATTTCATACGAGTCAAATAAATTTTATTTCATCATGATAAAATTATGTAAATAAAAATAAGAATTTAGAAATTTGTTTTGTACAAAAAGTTTTGCTGAGTCAAACTTAAGTTGATATATATTCCAAGTCTATCTTGCCTCAGTAAAAATAATGGAAAAACTTAATTCTGAAATTCCAATTCTGTCATGTTGTCCACCTATTCGAAAATTAATTTCTAGGGTCCTAAAAATCTGATTTTGTTATGAATATAATTAATATGGATATCCAATACTTGGCCCCTAAGAAAAGATAAATTAGGAAATGCTTGTAAGAATGGAAGGAGTTATGGCAGGGTATTTACTACTGTATATTCTATTGTATTTAGGCTAGATTATTTCATTTATTGTAATTCTAAATCAGACAAGAGATTTCTTAGGCAGCACTCACCCTCTACTTTATAAAGGGGGCAGTGGCTATTGTATTCTTAATCCACAATTCAATACATAATTCTCTCCTTTCAATTCTCTTTTTTATTGTTCTTTGTTCTTTTACTTTATAACACGTTATCAGCACGACTCTACAATAAGCATTTGAAGTTCTAAATAAGATAACTGAAACTTTGCTTTAGAAGGTACAATTTCAAATTATTAATATTTCAGTATATTATTTATTTTGGATTTCTTTTATTTGATTTTTTTTCTTTTCTTGAAATTCGTTATTTTACGAGTTTCTTTTCAGTTACATATCCCTGCACCAGAAGTTGCAGATTCTCTTTATAGACCAATGCACTGGAAGTTGTTTGTTTAATTATTTTTATTTTGCAACCAGAAGTTGTGTGTTTATTTTTATTAACGCACCAGAAGTTGCTCGTTTAAATTATTTTGTATGCATCAGAAGTTGCATGTTTATTTTTATTTACGCACCAGAAGTTGTTTGTATAATTTTATTTATGCAACCAGAAGTTGCATGTTTATTTTTATTTATGCACTAGAAGTTGCAAGTATATTTATGCGCCTGAAGTTGCGAAATTTATTTTTCTTTATGCACATTTATTTTTATTGTATATTTACATTTATGTACATTTACTTTTATGTACATATACTTTTTGTACGTTTATTTTTATGCACATTTACTTTTATATACATTTATTTTATGCACATTTACTTTTATCCATATTTATTTTTATTTATTTATGCACCTATAGTTGCAAATTCATTCTACTTTATGCACCATAAGTTGCAAAAATTTATTTTATATATGCAATAGAAGTTGCAAAATTTAGCACCAGTAGTTGCAAGAATATAAATCAACATACTGTTCTCAATCTCGAAGATTAACTCTAAAATAATAATTTGTGAAAAGATGAAGAATATATATATTAAATAAAGATATATCTTAAATTTTTATTTTGATCTTGAAGTAGCAACAAGGGAAAAAGAGTTGTAAGATATATTAAAAACCAATATCATATTATATTGTAAATAAACAAATTAATGAGTTATAAAATAAAAAAAATTATGAAACTTGTCTAAATAGTAGCACTCAATTCCCAGAAGTGAATGTTGCAAAATAATGACATAAATGAGACCAATGCCATAAGTAATTACAAGAAAATCACATAAGACAATGAGAAGATACAACAAGATATCATTTGTAACAAATTCCAAAATATATATTTTTGATGTTGTATAAAAGTGCATTGGTTAAGTACCTGTTGTACACCAAAATATTTTGTCGAATTCTATAAGGTTTCTTTAAAAGAGAAAAAAAATATGGTTAATTATGTTTGTAATTGAAAATCATTTTAGTAAGCTCTTAAATATTACATAAGACTTTTAGGCGGACTTCCTTGACCATATATTTATTCAATTTATTTTGTTTATTTGTGGAATCCAAAATGGATGATAAAGACATATGTCCAGCAGACATTGAACAACTTAAATAATAATTAAAAATTGAAAGACATGTATTAATATAATACCATGTATTATAAATGTAATTTAAGACCCCAGAAGAGTTACCATTTTGTTGCTTGTATATAATAGATAATGCTTTAAAATTGTAAATTACTGTTTCTTGTATATAAGCAAAATAATGAATTTTCATTAAAATGAAAAATTATGAATTTTGTACAATTGATTCTGCATCATTCCCAGAAGTGAATACCACATATACAAGTCATGATTATGAATGTGGATGCTGATGTGAAAGAGGTCAAGGTCATATTAAGAAGAACGTAGTAATAAAGGACATTTGGTATGTCTCTATGTACACCCAAGAATCTTGTGGAACTTTATTAAGCCGTCTTAAAGACAAAGAGAAATAATAATGTCGACTTGTTTATCATGATAATGAAAATATTGATAATCGATAATGATATCAACCGCTGGATCTAAAGCACATTAACAAGAAAGAGGTACAGAAAGAACCGAGTAAGAAAAATTTCTTTTATTCTATTTTTTATTCTTCTTCTTATTATTATTATCATTATCATTATTTTTCTTTCTTTTGATACTACTAATATGAATCAAAGTATATATGGACACAATAAAAATTACAAATATGTGTGCCTCATTGTAGTGGACAATATTTCTGTATTTTGAGAAATATTCATTAGAACAACATGCAACTTTTCTATTGATTTGTATTATGAAGGACAAATACAATTAAGTCATATTTATTAGTAAACTAGAAGTTTATTGACTAAAAACTTATTTATGCTTCTGCATAATAGATTTCGTCCAGTCGGAAAGCAATTTTTTGATTTTGAAATAAACTTGAAGTTAATTAGAAAATCAACTTTATTATTAAACATGAACCGGAAGTTCAATGATTTGAAAAGTAATTTAATGATTTGACATGAACCAGAAGTCCACTAATTCCAAGAGAAATTTCATGATTTGGCATGAAACAAAAGTTAACTAATCTCGGAGCAATGATGATGCAAATAATCACAGAGAATTCAAATATGCATCAATTAAAGAACTAGAAGATTCTTTTATCAAATGAATTTTCATGTGCTGCATATTATCAAAGGAGAATTAATTGTCAGACATCACAAATCAGGGTTGGGAATGAATCACTCAATTTCCTTGAGCGTATTAATCGAAATATATGTGGCCCTATTACTCTTTCATGTGGACCATCTAGATATTTTATGGTATTAATAGATGCATCTATTAGATGGTCACATGTACATTTATTTAATCTCGAAATATTGTATTTGAGAGATTGCTTGCTCGAATATTCTAATTAAGATAATTATTTCTGGATCGTACAACTAAGAAAAATCATCTTGATGATGATCAGCTGGCTACATCCCAAGTAATAATTGACTATTGTACGTTGGTTTAGGTTATAGTTGAGCATTGGCCCACAAACGCACTTAGAATGATCTAACATCATATCTTGTTAAGCGATTATAATTAATCGTTGGCCCCTAATAATGAAATGAAAGCTCGTCTTTTGATTGAAACCATGAAATGATATATGCTACAATACTAATTAGAGTAAAGCCAACATTTTATAATAAGTACTCCCCATTATAATTTGTGACTGGCCTGCAGCCAAGTAAATACTATTTGAAATATTTTGGATGTGCAATATTTGTTCTGGTAGCTCCACCGCAACGCACAAAAATGGATCACAAATAGAAGTAAGTCGACAACCAAGTGAATATTCTACAAAAAGAAATCTGGCAATTTGATTAAAAGTTAGAGAGATCGTAGCGTTCAAAGTTGGAATCAGAGAAAAAAACATAAGTTGTTTCTGACCATCCCGTAGTAATTTAAGGAGTTGTTCAACTACGGGAGCTATTCTTTGCACATTCTTTTTTCTAACTCCTCAAGACATGCAAAATAACAATAACCTATATTTTCCTACCCCTCACGTGTGATGAGATTTGAAGTAAAAGTTGATAAATATGTTCTCTCTCCGCTTGGCCAAATATGGATACCAGAACAAAAAATCATTTTCTATCTGAATATGGATCCAAAATGCAAAATTCGGTAAGAACATCTGTTAGTTGACAACAAGGTGAATATTTTACAAAAAGAAATCGGGCAATTCCATAAAAACTTAGAGAGATCGAAGCGTTCAAAGTTGGAGTCAGAGAAAAAACATAAGTTTTTTCTGACCAACCCGTGATAATTTAAGGAGTTTTTCATCTACGGGAGCTATTCTTGGCACATTCTTTTTTCAATCTACTCAAGACATGCAAAATAACAATAACCTATCTTTTCCTACCGCTCACGTGTGATGAGATTTGAAGAAAAAGTTGATAAATACGTTCTCTCTACAGTTGGCCGAATCTGGACTGTAGAACAAAAAATCATTTTCTATCTGAATATGGGTCCAATATGCTGGTAGTCAACAAAAAAGAGAATCTTTTACAAAAAGAAATTTGGCAATTGGATAAAAACATAGAAAGATCCAAGCGTTCAAAATTGGAGTCAGAGAAAAAAACATAAGTAGTTTCTGACCAATCCCGTGGTAATTTATGGAGTTTTTCAACTACGGGAGCTATTCTTGGCACATTCTTTTTTCTATCTCCTCAAGACATGCAAAATAATAATAATCTATCTTTTCCTACCCATCACGTGTGATGAGATTTGAAGAAAAAGTTGATAAATATGTTCTCTCTCCCCTTGGCCGAATCAGGACACTAGAACAAAAAATCATTTTCTATATGAATAATGGTCCAATATGCAAAATTCGCGAAGAACATCTGTTAGTCGACAACAAGTCGAATATTATGCAAAAAGAAATCTGGCAATTGGATAAAAACTTAGAGAGATCCAACTGTTCGAAGTTGGAGTCAGAGAAAAAAACATAAGCTCTTTCTGACCAACCCGTGGTTATTTAAGGATTTCTTTAACTACGGGCGCTATTCATAGCTTATTCTTTTTTCTATCTCCTCAAGACATGCAAAATAACAATTACCTATCTTTTCCTACCCCTCATGTGTGATGAGATTTGAAGAAAAGGTAGATAAATATGTTCTCGCTTCCCTTGCCCGAATATGGACACCAGAACAAAAATTTATTTTCTATCTGAATGTGGGTCCAATATGCAAAATTCGCTATGAACAACTGTTAGTCGACAACAAGGAGAATATTTTACAAAAAGAAATCTGGCAATTCGATAAAAACTTAGAGAGATCCAAGCGTTCAAAGTTGGAGTCAAAGAAAAAAACATAAGTTATTTATGACCAACCCGTGGTAATTTAAGGAGGTCTTCAACATAAGTTACGTAATTAACGATTATTTGTATGTTATGAAGGCGGTCGACAAATTAGGAAAGAGGTTTCTTGGAAATTAATATTCTTGACAAGGAGGTTTAGTATTACCATGAATAAGATTTCTTGACAAGGAGATTTAGTATTACCATGTATAAGATTTCTTGACAGGGAAGTTTAGTATTATCATATATATTTTATTTACTATTTTATGGAGAATGGCTAGCCTATAAATAGAGGGGTAGGGTTAGAGTTTTATTCATTCCAACAACAACAGTATTAAGAAGCTACAGAAGGGTTGAAAACTCTAGCTATGGTACATCAGCTCAGATCTCCATGAATGCTTCTTCTAAACAAGTAAGGCTCTAAACTTGTTGAACTAATCCTCTTTTGTTGTTGGGTTTCAGATGTACTTAAACCCAGCGGAAAATAAATATTTTTGTCCAAAACCAATCCGAGGATCCATGCGTATCAGTTAAATCAAAGAAATAAAACTTAAAGATACCTTTCAGATTACGCTTAATCCGTGCTCAAACCATGTGTGCCATCAAGCGCCTTCAAACGGTTACCGTTCAAATCATTTATCCATCCTCCGATCTCCACTGAAAATTTCAACAACCCATTCTTATCTTCTTAAGCTGAACATATCGCAAGCGCCGAAAACACAAGCGCCTCTATCGGTATCCACACGAATAAATTCTTAAAACGACAAGAAGAATAATATATATGCTAGTAGTTTGTTCTCCTCTTGCACAAGAAAACTCATTTTCTTCTTCTTATTTTGTCTCAAAAAAGATGCATATTTCCTTTCATATAATCGCACTCTTTCATTTTTGTCATAAAAAAGGAATACCCTTTCATAATTTTGTTATACGAATGAGAAAAGATGTTTTCTTTCTTTTGTCTCATAAAAGAGAATTGGAAATAATGAGGGACAAAATGATGTGGTGGTACAGAATTTTAGACCCCTTTATATCCCCTTATATAGTGAAGAAGAGTTCCCTCTCACATATCAAGAGATGTGTGTGACATTCGTCATCCTTATCCACATGTCATCATCTGGATTCTTCTAGATAACTTGATATTTTGTGTCAATAGTCTTTATATATATATGTATCACATCTTATCACATAAGATGAAAATATCTTTTGTGATTATAGTCTTTATATATATATATATATATATATATATATATTTCACATCTTATCACATAAGATGATAATATCTTTTGTGACAATCCTATGTAGCTCATCATATAAGTCGCTAGAATTTTCTGTGCCCGTTTTAGTTTGTTTTTTGTGTGTGACCCTATAGGTTCATTAATGTTGGCAATAGACTTGACAGTCTATAAATCTTGAGCGGACTCTAGCAAGTCATCAAGACTATCCAAATTAAGTGTTAAACATAATTCAAATTTACATGAGTTTGTCTACTTCACTGCTTCTGCTTCGGACAATATTTACTACTCTCCTATTACAATATTATCCTAATATTATTTAACGTTCTAATCAGATTTATTTACAACCATTTTCCATAATGATTCAGTTACTCCCTACTGTAGTCGACCTTATTTCATCTCTAATTATGAAAATGATACAAATCAAACAAATAAAAGAAAAAAATGAAAAAAAAAATTGAGGGAAAAAATGGTAAATCTTCTTAATCTCCCTTGCAGAGACCACACGACCATGAAAAACTAAAATAACAAACAAATCTCCAAGAAAAGAATTCAATGTTAGAAAAAATTAACTTAATTAATTCTTCAGAATAAGATTTAGAGAGAGAAATTAACGTGAGACTTGAGCTCCAAACTTCAGAAGACGGATTCGAACAAAATACAAGAGAATAGATCAAATTTTCTAATTATTTCCATTACATAAGGATGAGAAAATGGAGAAAAGGTTGGAAAAGGAATGAAATCGGAAAAGGAAAGGAGAATCAAATCACAGGAACAAGAATTAGACTTGGAAAAAAAACCAGAAAAAATACCGGTTTTTTTGGTTTGTCCGGTTCACGGTTTTGTACAAAAACCGGACGATTCACATGGTTTTCACCGGTCCACTTGCATTTTCGGTCTTTATATGGGACCGAACCGGATTTTGGTCTGGGTCCGATTTTTTACGGTTAGACCGGCCGGTCCGGTCGGGGTTTTATAACATTGCTAATACCTCTTATTATAATTTGTCCATGGCCATTGATTTCTTCAGTTCGATTCATCAAGAGGCCTAAAGTTATCTCTCTCATTTATGAGAGGAACAAATCCCGTTTTGATTGCACTCACCACTATACATGATTCATTATATACCTAATCATAACCGTTATGACTACCCGATTGTTAGATTATGTTAAACTATGTAATTCCTCACCTTGGTAATCGAGACAACATCAGGTCAAAGGACTATAAATATTTTATGTTATAATAATCGTTAATTACGTAAAACATGTATCATTCTTATGATGGGTCCAGTATATGGTTTCTAACATATGCCTACGTTAATAACTTAACTCTTTATCCATGATCAGTAAAACATGATCATCAGTCAACTAACATACCGGCGTACATTTATACTTGTCTACAAATATATATATATATATATATATATATCTATTTGTCTCCAGAAATATCCTATAAATGACCAGGGACGATTTAGAATAACATTCATAACACTTTTTAGTTTTACTATCAAAGTCACGCACTTTGATGACGTAAAGTGAATTGCATATTAATGGTCTATTTTACTTTTATTAAAATAACATATATGCACATATTATATAAAATATCTTAGAATAAATATAATGTTCTTAATTCAATCCATAAACCTAGGTCACAAACACTTTGGCCTAGGACATAACACCATCATTTATTTCTGCATGAGTGTAAAGAGAAGGCAGGTCTATGGCTTAGTATCCCCTCTCCCCAATTACCATGCCAAGACTTGCCCTCTTTGCATCTTTAATTTTAAACTCGGAATTTGTTAAAACGAAAGGCATTAATTTTTTGATGTCTTTCCAGAAATATAAATCTTTATTGTTTTTAAAACTTTCCCCTCCTTCTAAACTTAAGTTGCTCACTAACTATTTCCATTGCAAACCTTTATCTTCATTAAAACATTTCAAAATCCATTTTAAAAGTAGAGCATCATTGAATGTTTACATATTTATTACTCCTAACCCACCATCTATTTTTGGTCTACAAACTATTTTTCAAGAATTTAAATTTTGTTGTTCTCTGTTTAATGATGTTTAAAACAATTTTGAATAATTATAATATTTTGACTATCATGAATAAGTTCAAATAAAACTCAAGTTCAAGAAAGACGTTCGCGAAGACCTATTCAAGAAGGATGCGACGCTTTTACTTCAGAAGACCTAGAAAATCTCAAGATTACACCTCAAAGCATTCATGACCTAAAGATCTCATTGAATGTTTCTCTTGTATTTTATTTGGTTTTTTTTGAGTAATTTATTTGCTCACTAGAGAGATTTTCCAACTTCAATTCTGTGTTGCAGTTCCATCAGAACGGAACTTTCACAGATCTTTCTGCCACTTGTTCTCATTCGAACGGAACATGCAGACTTCCCATTTTTGTGAGTTTGCTCCTTCTCTCTTTAAAACGCAATAGCCTAAATCCGTTTTTCACCATGTTTTGAGCAAAACTAAAGAATTCTCTCTCTTTGATATAAATTACTCAATAATCATAAGTGAAATTAGAGAAAATTTGTGAGCATTTTGCTTATTAGTTTGGTTGAACGAGAATGGTTTGTTTAGTCTAAAAGAATCACTAAGAGTTTGTAAAGAGATCGTTGATTCGAGTCGTGTATATTTGGATTAACGGATCAATGAGCCGGAGAGTAGGCATTCATGAATGCAACAAGTGTTGCTAGCGAGAATGGGCATTTATAGCTAATGTAACCGCCTAACCAATTTCGTCAACCGATTTGTATGTTCGGTATTCTTGTCAATTTTCTTCATTGTCTACTTATTTATCATTATTTCAATTACTCTTAATTAATACAAACTATATATATATTTAAAAGTCAAATTACATAAAATTTTTGTAAAATCCTAAAAAGTCTAAATCCACACGTCGTCCACACGAAATTAGGTCTAATCACCCTCTTGAGGCCTTAATTAAACAACAAATTGAAGCCTTTTTCTTTATTACATTTCCAAAGAAAATTTCTAGCGATTTTATCTATCTCTTTTATTATCAATTTTGGGAATTTAAAATCGGAAAATAATACACTAGAAGTGAGGACAAAACTAAGTTTTTGACAATTAATCTGCCTCCAATATTCAGATGTGCTCTCTTCGAGCCGTGCAATTTTTTTTTAATCAAAATTTTCTATTATTTCTCTAATATCTATTTTTCTTGGTTTATTGACGTGGAGTGGCCCAAGTATCTAAGTGGGATAGCTTCTTGGGGACAACCTAGCTCCATTGAGATTGCATGTGTTTCAGAGTGATTTTCTGGGATTATACGTAATTCTATTTTATCAAAGTTGATTTTTAAACCTGAACTTTTCCAAAACTATTAAGTAAGAATTTCAATCTTTTAACTTGTCGCAGCTCTGGCTTGGTTAAAAAGATTGAGCGATCTCCATATTATAATGAGATATTGGTATTTGAAACTGGTTTTTTCAAAAAAAAAAAAATTATCCTCCCAAATTTTCTGCAACTCTAGCTAAGGTATCCATTGCTAAAATAGTGTGTTACCCTATCTTACCCCTCTTTTTAAGTGTATGAATTTGTCTGTCAATCCATTTAAAATGATCTTTGTAGCATCCTTAAGCACATACTCTATTATCCATTCAATCCACAATCCTTTAAAACCTCTTGCCTTTAAGAAGAAAATCCCAAGAAATTATATCATAAGATTTTTCAATATCAGGTTTAAAACATAAGAAAACTTTTTCTGGTTAATTATATTTGTGGTTTACATCTCTTGCTGTAAATCATGAAAAACCGTAGTTTATATTTAACACAATTTACCAAAATGATTTAAATTTTCTTTTTATTCAAATTATGAGTATGAGTGGTAGTGACTTTTAGGGACCAATCACAGGGAGGTAAGGCCTCAAGTTTTAACAATTTATCAAGTATTATTCTCTAGTATTAGGTCGAAATTCACGGTTTTATATGCAAAATTCTTTGTGGCACAAGCTGCAATTATACCCAACTTCAACACAAGTTTATCTTTTTGGCTCAAAAGCATATAAAACAACTTTCAAATTTAGCAAATGAGATATATGTGAAAACTAGACAAAGAAATCTTTATAGTGCTGCTTTACTAGTATTAATTTATCTAATAATTTCAAGAATTTCGCACTTTAGCCCAAAACTTTATCAGATTTACAAATTCAGCAAAAGTAAATTTCAAAACATTCCAGAAAAATAATCACAGCCCTCAAATTCACCAAAAAATAATAGAAATTCTATCACTTAGTTGAGAATATGCTGGTAAAGTTTCATAAATAAATTTTGAACATATCAAAAGTTATGGTGAAAACTCAAATCTGTTCCAGAAATTAGGACAAACTGGCCAGTACTCACAAAATTGACAATATCTCCAAATTTATCATAACAATGACAATATTAAAATTTCAAAATGGATTCTATACTTTACTTCACATGGGACATTTTGTATATTTCTAGTATTTATTTTTATAATTTTAAAAATTTGAATGAAATAGAATAAAAAAGCAGGTCAGGAAAAACAGAATGAGAAACAGAAAAATAACAAATTTGAAAAATTAATATCTCACAAAATATAAACAAGGAATTGGGCAAATTTTTTATTGAGATTTATCTATTAAATGCGAACTTTAAGGGAAAATTTTTTAATTTTAATTTTCAGATTTAATTTGGACTCCAATTGAAGGAAAAATGACTGAAAAACAAAAATTACCGATACAAATAGGGAAAATTTAACAATTAAGGGACAATTTCATGTAGCAATCATACAAAAATCTTTCCAAATCCTAAATCTAATCAATAATTTCAAGAATTTCTCAAATCGACTCAAAATTAATTAATTTATTACAAAAATAGCTCATCTGGTTTTTTAGCAAAAATAGAAGAAAATAGAGAAATTATATCACGAAACCTCGTTCATTCAATCCCTTCTAGAAACTCACTAGTGTTGATCTACAGCTGCCCCCACCCCCCCCCCCCCCCGCGCGCGCCCGGTCCCACTCCTTCTAGAGTAAGAATTTCGAGTTTGGCTCCTCTATTTCTTCCTTGAACTGATTAGCACTCCATTGAAGAGTTCTTTCTCAATAGAGCACTGCTTCTTGCTGTTTTCAATCCAGGAGTTTCACAAGAACCTCCTCTGGCTTAGATAAGATTAATACTTCTATTTTGAAAGGATTCCTCCCTCTTGGCTAAGCTCTAGGATTGACAGAATGTCGGTTTAGTGAAACTCGATTTCTTGAGCTTCAATTTCATAAATTGAGGATTGGGATAAGTTAGGGAAGTTGTGAGTATGAGAGATTGTCTGAATGAATGAATGAGCAAAAATTGGATCATTTTTATAGAGTGCATCAAGAAGGGGAGAGTGTTTTCCTGTTTGAGTGGATTGAAGAGTTCAGGGGCAATTCTATAATTTTACTCATCTCAGATCTGATCCAACCAATGAAATTAAAGAAGCCACGATTCAAATCTTAGGATATTTGGTTGAGAATTGAGGGAGTTTGGTTGAATTCTGATTTTAGGCGGAAAAAGGATGGAGGTTTTTGGCGGATATTTTCGAACCCGATCTTAGAATGAAAGCAATATTTTTTCAGCTCATTATATTTACACCCTCTGCCATTATTCCGTTTTGAGCTCTATCTTGTAATCTGAACAACGGTATTCAAAACAAGGTTTATGGAACTCTTCTTCACTCTCGCATGAACCACCACATCGAGTTTTAACCTATAATTTATCACTTTGACCCTTCAATTAAATCCATTTTCATAACAGCTTGCTTTTGGTTAAAAAAAGACAACTGATCATTACTCGAACTCTTATCCGGAGTCACCTTTGAATGAAATTGAGACATCAAACATCCTCCTTCTACATCATAAAAACTATCTACATCAAGAAAATCACACCTTATTTGAAAAATTCGAGCCAATTTGATTCAAGTTCAAATCAGCCAAAAATTTAACCGTTAAAAACTGAATTTTAACGGCCCATCTTCAAACTCAGTTTTCTCCCTCAATCTTGCACCATTTTTTTGAGTTCTTTATATCCATAGAAAGAGGGCAACAAGGGAGAAGAGAATGACGTTAGAAATGTGAAAAATCGAGGTCTGTGCAATAAATGCTAAGCTTATGGTATACCCTACGAGCAGGTCAGGCTCGTCGAGACGAGTCGTTTGACGCTAAGCATGTCTAATTCTAAGAACTTCAAAATTTTTGCGATGTTTCGAGCGGGAGTTGACGGCTGTTGATGGTTTCTGATCGAGAGGCTTATACCATTGGATTCGTCTTGTTGAGATTTTCATTTTGGTACCGCATTTGACAAATTTGAAGAGGGTTGACTTTTGGTCAACAAAATGATTTTGGGGTTTGACTTTTGAATTTTTGCAGAATTTTTCAGGTTGTCTTGGTTGATTGAGTAGTTAAAGTTTGTCGAGTGTTGTAGAGACTTGTGTAGCATTATTTGTGTTTTGGTTAAATTCGTCATTTTCATGGCCCTTTCGCCTGTAAAATCATATAAAATATATTAAAAGTTTAAAAATGAAATTTTGAATTTAAAGCATTTTTCATGCATTTTATGTGAATTAATGGTGAATTTAGTATGATAAAAATCCTAAAATGTGTATAAAAATACACATTACACTTGCATAAATGTAGTAGTCTGCTATATTTTTGCATTCTAGGAAACTCAGCTGATTTGGAAGTATCAGCTTGTTCATCACCTTTTTTGATCTGTTTGCCAACAGTTTTGATACTACTTTTTTGTATATTACTTATTAAACTATAGGCCTAAAATCCTTTGGCTGAATTGAACTCTCTTGTTTTGGGATTAAGGCTATATAAGAAATAGAAAATTTTCAAGGCCTGAAGTAATATCATTATTTTTAATTAAATTATAAATTTCCTCTCTTAATAAAAGCCAGTATTGTTTAAAAAATTTCCCTATGAAACCATCTAGTCCAAGGGATTTATTATTTTTCCATTATTTTCAATAACCAAATTAATCTCTTCTATTTGTATTTCTTAATTAAAACTTGATAAATCTTCCTCATCATCCTAAAAAAAATTGTGGTATTAAAAGAGGTTGTGTTATCAAGGGGCTTGGATTCAGAGCCCACAAGGTTTTTATATAAATTAAAAAGCAATCCAGCTTTCTCTCTGTATGTTGATTCTTCTTTATTTGTTTCAGCATTTAAAAGGGTTGGGATGAGCAACCTGTTCTTTTTATTGGTGGCATAGTTACGAAGAAATTTTGAATTACAACCCCCCTCTTTAATCCGATGGAAATTTGCCCTCTGTTGCCAGTATTTTTCTTCTTCTAATATTATCTCAAAAATTATGTCTTTAATTATGTTTTTCCACCATTTTCTATTTCTGTCAAATATTTTCTCCCCTTTTTTATTTTCATCCAATTTATGTTTTTGTTTCCTTGTTAATTCTATTGCTTTAATTTTTAACTTAAACGAGTTATTTTCTGAGAGAATTCCTGTAATGAGGAACTGGCACTTGAGGTTAAATGATCTGTTATGATTTGGTTTGCTTCATGGTTAAGCAAAATGTATTTTCAAACCTGAAACCATTTAAAACGGGAAAATTCAAGCTTGATTTTGAAAATGTTTTTTAGTCATGGATGTAATACATTTTCATAAACAACGAGAATGTGATTTCTACCATTTTTCTTGGTTAAGTTACTTTTTCAATGCCCAATCACAAAATTACTGTTTATTAACATAAACAAATGAAACCAAAATATAATGTACAAACATCATTATAGTATATATATTTAGTGAAAAAGTTACTGAAAAAATACAATTAAAATAATAATTTTTTAATAAAAAATTTAATTAACAATATATATTTAATTAAGAATTTTTTAAAATGACTACAGTGATAACGATAGCAATTTTTTGTAATGAGAAAATAATAATTAAATCAATTAAGAAAATTTGTAGAAGTGATAATTATAAACCAACCAGTGAAAGAGTATTATCTAACGGATCCAGGAAAGCTTTTTGGATAAAGTATCATTAAGAAAGAAAATTCATAAGATGGTACCTTACCGATCCACATGCATCCACATGCATGGACCAGCCCAATGAGTCAATTCGTCTCAGTAAAATAATACATGGTTTTGTATGGTTGGCTCTATCAACCGTGGAATGTCTACTGCCTAATAATTGATCTTGTATGGCGTCCCAAAAAATTAAATAAATAAAGAAAAATGAAAACCAAGAAGCAAAAATACACTTCGACCGATATGAGAACAAGATTATCAAGATATAGATGTATCTACTAGTAGTAGTAGGGCCAATGTCTGAGCTGGAATGAAAACCTCCTATCCAATAATTCAAAATTTTCAGATAAGCACAATCGATGTACTGTTAATTAGGGCCGATATGTACATACAATTATCAGCATGTAATATCTAATAATAATTTCAAAAGACAATAATGCACGGCACCCACGAGTCAATAACTCATAAAAGAAGGGAGACATAAATGCAAATTGAAATGAAAAGCACATCACACCAACCAACCTTTAGACATATTTCTTGCTAATGTATATTCTACAAAAAAACCTTTACTGGATGATGCTCAATTTAACATTAATAATAGATTATAAATCTTAACATTTTTTCTTAATCTAACTGAGACAACTTGTCTCTTTTATTTTGACCATTAGATGATAAATCAGAGGCTTAGATCTCCCCACATGTCTTATTTTTCCTCGTCTTTGATATTTCCGCCGCTCACTTATTTCTGAGCAAAGCTCCTTCTCCCTCTTCGAAACTCCGACTGTCTTTTCCCTTCTCTCTTCGGCGTTCTCTCTCTCTCCCCTAAAGTCGGCCGCCTCTCTCTCTCCTCCTAGGCCGGCCTCAGCCTACTCTGTCTCTGCCTCGGCCGGCCGCCGCCTCTCTCTTGCCTTGACCAGTCTTCGTCCTCTTTCTGTCTCGCCGGCCATCTTCTATTTTCATTTATTCAATTGTTAACCTGTCACGAACCGTGAAAATATATTAATAATAAGGGTATTTTAGTAATTTCATACGAGTCAAATAAATTTTATTTCATCATGATAAAATTATGTAAATAAAAATAAGAATTTAGAAATTTGTTTTGTACAAAAAGTTTTGCTGAGTCAAACTTAAGTTGATATATATTCCAAGTCTATCTTGCCTCAGTAAAAATAATGGAAAAACTTAATTCTGAAATTCCAATTCTGTCATGTTGTCCACCTATTCGAAAATTAATTTCTAGGGTCCTAAAAATCTGATTTTGTTATGAATATAATTAATATGGATATCCAATACTTGGCCCCTAAGAAAAGATAAATTAGGAAATGCTTGTAAGAATGGAAGGAGTTATGGCAGGGTATTTACTACTGTATATTCTATTGTATTTAGGCTAGATTATTTCATTTATTGTAATTCTAAATCAGACAAGAGATTTCTTAGGCAGCACTCACCCTCTACTTTATAAAGGGGGCAGTGGCTATTGTATTCTTAATCCACAATTCAATACATAATTCTCTCCTTTCAATTCTCTTTTTTATTGTTCTTTGTTCTTTTACTTTATAACACGTTATCAGCACGACTCTACAATAAGCATTTGAAGTTCTAAATAAGATAACTGAAACTTTGCTTTAGAAGGTACAATTTCAAATTATTAATATTTCAGTATATTATTTATTTTGGATTTCTTTTATTTGATTTTTTTTCTTTTCTTGAAATTCGTTATTTTACGAGTTTCTTTTCAGTTACATATCCCTGCACCAGAAGTTGCAGATTCTCTTTATAGACCAATGCACTGGAAGTTGTTTGTTTAATTATTTTTATTTTGCAACCAGAAGTTGTGTGTTTATTTTTATTAACGCACCAGAAGTTGCTCGTTTAAATTATTTTGTATGCATCAGAAGTTGCATGTTTATTTTTATTTACGCACCAGAAGTTGTTTGTATAATTTTATTTATGCAACCAGAAGTTGCATGTTTATTTTTATTTATGCACTAGAAGTTGCAAGTATATTTATGCGCCTGAAGTTGCGAAATTTATTTTTCTTTATGCACATTTATTTTTATTGTATATTTACATTTATGTACATTTACTTTTATGTACATATACTTTTTGTACGTTTATTTTTATGCACATTTACTTTTATATACATTTATTTTATGCACATTTACTTTTATCCATATTTATTTTTATTTATTTATGCACCTATAGTTGCAAATTCATTCTACTTTATGCACCATAAGTTGCAAAAATTTATTTTATATATGCAATAGAAGTTGCAAAATTTAGCACCAGTAGTTGCAAGAATATAAATCAACATACTGTTCTCAATCTCGAAGATTAACCTAAAATAATAATTTGTGAAAAGATGAAGAATATATATATTAAATAAAGATATATCTTAAATTTTTATTTTGATCTTGAAGTAGCAACAAGGGAAAAAGAGTTGTAAGATATATTAAAAACCAATATCATATTATATTGTGAATAAACAAATTAATGAGTTATAAAATAAAAAAAATTATGAAACTTGTCTAAATAGTAGCACTCAATTCCCAGAAGTGAATGTTGCAAAATAATGACATAAATGAGACCAATGCCATAAGTAATTACAAGAAAATCACATAAGACAATGAGAAGATACAACAAGATATCATTTGTAACAAATTCCAAAATATATATTTTTGATGTTGTATAAAAGTGCATTGGTTAAGTACCTGTTGTACACCAAAATATTTTGTCGAATTCTATAAGGTTTCTTTAAAAGAGAAAAAAAATATGGTTAATTATGTTTGTAATTGAAAATCATTTTAGTAAGCTCTTAAATATTACATAAGACTTTTAGGCGGACTTCCTTGACCATATATTTATTCAATTTATTTTGTTTATTTGTGGAATCCAAAATGGATGATAAAGACATATGTCCAACAGACATTGAACAACTTAAATAATAATTAAAAATTGAAAGACATGTATTAATATAATACCATGTATTGTAAATGTAATTTAAGACCCCAGAAGAGTTACCATTTTGTTGCTTGTATATAATAGATAATGCTTTAAAATTGTAAATTACTGTTTCTTGTATATAAGCAAAATAATGAATTTTCATTAAAATGAAAAATTATGAATTTTGTACAATTGATTCTGCATCATTCCCAGAAGTGAATACCACATATACAAGTCATGATTATGAATGTGGATGCTGATGTGAAAGAGGTCAAGGTCATATTAAGAAGAACGTAGTAATAAAGGACATTTGGTATGTCTCTATGTACACCCAAGAATCTTGTGGAACTTTATTAAGCCGTCTTAAAGACAAAGAGAAATAATAATGTCGACTTGTTTATCATGATAATGAAAATGTTGATAATCGATAATGATATCAACCGCTGGATCTAAAGCACATTAACAAGAAAGAGGTACAGAAAGAACCGAGTAAGAAAAATTTCTTTTATTCTATTTTTTATTCTTCTTCTTATTATTATTATCATTATCATTATTTTTCTTTCTTTTGATACTACTAATATGAATCAAAGTATATATGGACACAATAAAAATTACAAATATGTGTGCCTCATTGTAGTGGACAATATTTCTGTATTTTGAGAAATATTCATTAGAACAACATGCAACTTTTCTATTGATTTGTATTATGAAGGACAAATACAATTAAGTCATATTTATTAGTAAACTAGAAGTTTATTGACTAAAAACTTATTTATGCTTCTGCATAATAGATTTCGTCCAGTCGGAAAGCAATTTTTTGATTTTGAAATAAACTTGAAGTTAATTAGAAAATCAACTTTATTATTAAACATGAACCGGAAGTTCAATGATTTGAAAAGTAATTTAATGATTTGACATGAACCAGAAGTCCACTAATTCCAAGAGAAATTTCATGATTTGGCATGAAACAAAAGTTAACTAATCTCGGAGCAATGATGATGCAAATAATCACAGAGAATTCAAATATGCATCAATTAAAGAACTAGAAGATTCTTTTATCAAATGAATTTTCATGTGCTGCATATTATCAAAGGAGAATTAATTGTCAGACATCACAAATCAGGGTTGGGAATGAATCACTCAATTTCCTTGAGCGTATTAATCGAAATATATGTGGCCCTATTACTCTTTCATGTGGACCATCTAGATATTTTATGGTATTAATAGATGCATCTATTAGATGGTCACATGTACATTTATTTAATCTCGAAATATTGTATTTGAGAGATTGCTTGCTCGAATATTCTAATTAAGATAATTATTTCTGGATCGTACAACTAAGAAAAATCATCTTGATGATGATCAGCTGGCTACATCCCAAGTAATAATTGACTATTGTACGTTGGTTTAGGTTATAGTTGAGCATTGGCCCACAAACGCACTTAGAATGATCTAACATCATATCTTGTTAAGCGATTATAATTAATCGTTGGCCCCTAATAATGAAATGAAAGCTCGTCTTTTGATTGAAACCATGAAATGATATATGCTACAATACTAATTAGAGTAAAGCCAACATTTTATAATAAGTACTCCCCATTATAATTTGTGACTGGCCTGCAGCCAAGTAAATACTATTTGAAATATTTTGGATGTGCAATATTTGTTCTGGTAGCTCCACCGCAACGCACAAAAATGGATCACAAATAGAAGTAAGTCGACAACCAAGTGAATATTCTACAAAAAGAAATCTGGCAATTTGATTAAAAGTTAGAGAGATCGTAGCGTTCAAAGTTGGAATCAGAGAAAAAAACATAAGTTGTTTCTGACCATCCCGTAGTAATTTAAGGATTTGTTCAACTACGGGAGCTATTCTTTGCACATTCTTTTTTCTAACTCCTCAAGACATGCAAAATAACAATAACCTATATTTTCCTACCCCTCACGTGTGATGAGATTTGAAGTAAAAGTTGATAAATATGTTCTCTCTCCGCTTGGCCAAATATGGATACCAGAACAAAAAATCATTTTCTATCTGAATATGGGTCCAAAATGCAAAATTCGGTAAGAACATCTGTTAGTTGACAACAAGGTGAATATTTTACAAAAACAAATCGGGGAATTCCATAAAATCTTAGAGAGATCGAAGCGTTCAAAGTTGGAGTCAGAGAAAAAACATAAGTTTTTTCTGACCAACCCGTGATAATTTAAGGAGTTTTTCATCTACGGGAGCTATTCTTGGCACATTCTTTTTTCAATCTACTCAAGACATGCAAAATAACAATAACCTATCTTTTCCTACCGCTCACGTGTGATGAGATTTGAAGAAAAAGTTGATAAATACGTTCTCTCTACAGTTGGCCGAATCTGGACTGTAGAACAAAAAATCATTTTCTATCTGAATATGGGTCCAATATGCAAAATTCGCTAAGAACATCTGGTAGTCAACAAAAAAGAGAATCTTTTACAAAAAGAAATTTGGCAATTGGATAAAAACATAGAAAGATCCAAGCGTTCAAAATTGGAGTCAGAGAAAAAAACATAAGTAGTTTCTGACCAATTCCGTCGTAATTTATGGAGTTTTTCAACTACGGGAGCTATTCTTAGCACATTCTTTTTTCTATCTCCTCAAGACATGCAAAATAATAATAATCTATCTTTTCCTACCCATCACGTGTGATGAGATTTGAAAAAAAAGTTGATAAATATGTTCTCTCTCCCCTTGGCCGAATCAGGACACTAGAACAAAAAATCATTTTCTATATGAATAATGGTCCAATATGCAAAATTCGCGAAGAACATCTGTTAGTCGACAACAAGTCGAATATTATGCAAAAAGAAATCTGGCAATTGGATTAAAACTTAGAGAGATCCAACTGTTCAAAGTTGGAGTCAGAGAAAAAAACATGAGCTCTTTCTGACCAACCCGTGGTTATTTAAGGATTTC
Organism: Juncus effusus; assembly: GCA_027726005.1. Taxonomy (NCBI): domain Eukaryota; kingdom Viridiplantae; phylum Streptophyta; class Magnoliopsida; order Poales; family Juncaceae; genus Juncus; species Juncus effusus. The sequence continues at coordinate 4,290,317 of CM050907.1, forward strand.
TTTAACTACGGGCGCTATTCATAGCTTATTCTTTTTTCTATCTCCTCAAGACATGCAAAATAACAATTACCTATCTTTTCCTACCCCTCATGTGTGATGAGATTTGAAGAAAAGGTAGATAAATATGTTCTCGCTTCCCTTGGCCGAATATGGACACCAGAACAAAAATTTATTTTCTATCTGAATGTGGGTCCAATACGCAAAATTCGCTACGAACAACTGTTAGTCGACAACAAGGAGAATATTTTACAAAAAGAAATCTGGCAATTCGATAAAAACTTAGAGAGATCCAAGCGTTCAAAGTTGGAGTCAAAGAAAAAAACATAAGTTGTTTATGACCAACCCGTGGTAATTTAAGGAGGTCTTCAACTTCGGTAGCTATTCTTGGCACAATCTTTCTTCTATCTCCTCAAGACATGCAAAATAACAATGACCTATCTTTTCCTACCCCTCACGTGTAATGAGATTTGATGAAAAAGTTGATAAATACGTTGTCTCTCCCGTTGGAGGAATCTGGACGGCAGAACAAAAATCATTTTCTATCTGAATATGAGGCCAATATACAAAATTCGCTAAGAACATCTGTTAGTCGACAAAAAAGAGAATCTTTTACAGAAAGAAATCTGGCAATTGGATAAAAACTTAGAGAGATCGAAGCGTTCAAAGTTTGAGTTAGGGAAAAAAACATAAGTTGTTTCTGACCAACCCGTGGTAATTTATGGAATTTTTCAACTAAGAGAGCTATTCTTGGCACATTCTTTTTTCTATCTTCTCAAGACATGCAAAATAATAATAATCTATCTTTTCCTACCCATCACGTGTGATGAGATTTGAAGAAAAAGTTGATAAATATGTTCTCTCTACCCTTGGCCGAATCAGGACACTAGAGCAAAAAATTATTTGCTATCTGAATAAGGGTCCAATATGCGAAATTCGCGAAGAACATCTGTTAGTCGACAACAAGTCGAATATTCTACAAAAAGAAATTTGGCAATTCAATAAAAACTTAGAGAGATCCAAGCGTTGAAAGTCTGAATCAGAGAAAAAAACATAAGCTGTTTCTGACCAACCCGTGGTAATTTAAGGATTTCTTTAACTACGGGCGCTATTCATGGCTCATTCTTTTTTCTATCTACTCAAGACATGCAAAATAACAATGACCTATCTTTTCCTACCCCTCATGTGTGATCAGATTTGAAGAAAAAAATTGATAAATACGTTCTCTCTCCCGTTGGCCGAATATGGACAGTAGAACAAAAATCATTTTCTATCTGAATATGGGGCCAATATGCAAAATTCGCTATGAACATCTGTTAGCCGACAACAAAGAGAATCTTCTACAGAAAGAACATAAGCAGACATAAGCTGTTTCTGACCAACCCGTTGTAATTTAAGGACCTCTTCCACTACGGGCTCTATTCATGGCTCATTCATTTTTCTATCTCCTCGAAACATACAAAATAACAATAACCAATCTTTTCGTACCCCTCACCTGTGATGAGATTTGAAGAAAAAGTTGATAAATATGTTCTCTCTCCCCTTGGCCAAATACGGACACCAGAACAAAAAATCATTTTCTATCTGAATATGGGTCCACTATGCAAAATTCGCTAAGAACATCTGTTAGTCGACAACATGGTGAATATTCTACAAATAAAAAATCTGGCAATTTGATAAAAAGTTAGAGAGATCGAAGCGTTCAAAGTAGGAGTCAGAGAAAAAACATAAGTTGTTTCTGACCAACCCGTGGTAATTTAAGGAGTTGTTTAACTACGGGAGCTATTCTTGGCACATTCTTTTTTCTATCTCCTGAAGACATGCAAAATCACAATAACCTATCTTTTCTTACCCCTCACGTGTGATGAGATTTGAAGAAAAAGTTGATAAACATGTTCTCTCTCTCCTTTGCTGAATATGGAAACCAGAACAAAAAATCATTTTCGATCTGAATATGGGTCCAATATGCAAAATTCGCTAAGAACATCTGTTAGTCGACAACAAGGAGAATATTTTAAAAAAGGAAATCTGGCAATTCGATAAAAACTTAGAGAGATCCAAGCGTTCAAAGTTGGAGTCAGAGAAAAAAACATGAGTTGTTTGTGACCAACCCGTGGTAATTTAAGGAGATCTTCAACAACGGGAGCTATTCTTGCCACATTCTTTTTTCTATCCCCTCAAGACATTCAAAATAACAATAACCTATCTTTTTCTAACCCTCACGTGTGACGAAATTTGAAGAAAAAGTTGATAAATATATTCTCTCTCCACTTGGCCGACAGTAGAATAAAAAAATATTTTCTACCTGAATAAGGGTCAAATATGCAAAATTCGCTAAGAACATCAGTTAGTCGACAACAAGGCAAATATTCTACAAAAAGAAATATGGCAACTGGATAAAAACTTAGAGAGATTCAAGCGTTGAAATTGGAGTCAGAGAAAAAAGCATAAGCTGTTTCTGACCAACCCGTGGAAATTTAAGGACTCCTTCAACTACGAGCGCTATTCTTTGTTAATTCTTTTTTCTATCTCCTCGAGACATGCAAAATAACAATAACCTATCTTTTCCTACCCCTCACGTGTGATGAGATACGAAGTAAAAGTTGATAAATATGTTCTCTCTCCCCTTGGCCAAATATGGACACCAGAACAAAAACTCATTTTCCATCTGAATATGGGTCCAATATGGAAAATTCGGTAAAAACATCTGTTAGTTGACAACAAGGAGAATATTTTACAAAAAGAAATCGGGCAATTTCATAAAAAATTAGAGAGCTCGAAGCATTCAAAGTTGGAGTCAGAGAAAAAAACAAAAGTTGTTTCTGACCAACCAGTGGTAACTTAAGGAGTTGGTCTACTACGGGAGCTATTCTTGGCACATTCTTTTTTCTATCTCCTCAAGACATCCAAAATAACAATAACCAGCGTTCAAAGTTGGAGTCAGAGAAAAAAAACATAAGTTGTTTTTTACTAACCCGTGGTAATTTAAGGAGTTCATCAACTACGGGAGTTATTCTTGGCACATTTTTTTTCTATCTTCTCAAGACATGCAAAATAACAAAAACCTATCTTTTCCTAACCTCACGTGTGATGAGATTTGAAGAAAAAGTTGATAAATATGTTGTCTCTCCACTTCGCCGAATCTGGACAGTAGAACAAAAAATTCATTTTCTATCTGAATAAGGGTCCAATAAGCAAAATTCGCTAAAAACATGTGTTAGTCGACAAAAAGGTGAATATTTTACAAAAAGAAATCTAGCAATTGGATAAAAACTTTGAGAGATCGAAGCGTTCACAGTTGGATTCAGAGAAAAAACATAGGTTGTTTGTGGCCAACCCGTGGTAATTTATGGATTTCTTCAACTACGGACGCTATTCTTGGCTCATTCTTTTTTCTATCTCCTCAAAACAAGCAAAATAAAAATAACCTATTTTTTCCTACCCCTCACGTGTGATGAGATTTGAAGAAAAAGTTGATAAATATGTTCTCTCTCCACTCGGCCGAATAAGGGCAGTGGAACAAAAAATCATTTTCTATCTGAATAAGTGTCCAATATGAAAAATTCACTAAGAACTTCTGTTAATCGACAACAAGGCGAATATTCTACAAAAAGAAATCTGGCAATTTGATTAAAACTTAGAGAGATCCAAGCGTTCGAAGTTGGAGTCAGAGAAAAAAAAACATAAGTTGTTTCTGATTGACCCGTGGTAATATAAGGAGTTCATCAACTACGGGAGCTATTATTGGCACATTCTTTTTTCTCCTCTCAAGACATGCAAAATAACAATAACCTTTCTTTTCCTACCCGCACGTGTGATGAGATTTGAAGAAAAATTTGATAAATATGTTCTCTCACCACTTGGCCGAATCTGGAGAGTAGAACAAAAAAATCATTTTCTATGTGAATAAGGGTCCAATAAATAAAATTCGCTAAGAACATCTGTTAGTCGACAAAGAAAAGAATATTTGACAAAAAGAAATCTGGCAATTGGATAAAAACTTAGAGAGATCCTAGTGTTCAAAGTTCGAGTCAGAGAAAAAAACATAGGCTGTTTGTGACAAACCCATGGTAATTTATGGATTTCTTCAACTCTGGGCGCTATTCTTGGCTCATTCTTGTTTTTATCTCCGTAAGACAAGAAAAATAACAATAACATATCTTTTCCTACCCCTCACGTGTGATGAGATTTAAGGAAAAAGTTGATCAATATGTTCTCTCTCCACTTGGCCGAATCAGGACAGTAGAACAAAAAATCATTTTCTATCCGAATAAGGGTCCAATATGCAAAATTCGCTAAGAACATCTGTTAGTCGACAACAAGGCGAATATTCTACAAAAAGAAATCTGACAATTGGATAAAAACTTAGAGAGATCCAAGTGTTCAAAGTTGGAGTTAGAGAAAAAAAACATAAGTTGTTTCTGACTAACCCGTGGTAATTTAAGGAGTTCATCAACTACGGGAGTTATTCTTGGCACATTCTTTTTTCTATCTTCTCAAGACATGCAAAATAACAAAAACCTATCTTTTCCTAACCTCACGTGTGATGAAATTTGAAGAAAAAGTTGATAAATATGTTGTCTCTGCACTTGGCCCAATCTGGACAGTAGAACAAAAAATTCATTTTCTATCTGAATAAGGGTCCAATAAGCAAAATTCGCTAAGAACATCTGTTAGTCGACAAAAAGGCGAATATTTTACAAAAAGAAATCTGGCAATTGAATAAAAACTTAGAGAGATCCAAGCATTCAAAGTCGGAGTCAGAGAAAAAAACATAGGTAGTTTGTGACCAACCCGTGGTAATTTATGAATTTCTTCAACTACGGGCGCTATTCTTGGCTCATTCGTTTTTCTATCTCCACAAAACAAGCAAAATAACTATAACCTATTTTTTCCTACCCCTCACGTGTGATGAGATTTGAAGAAAAAGTTGATAAATATGTTCTCTCTCCACTCGGCCGAATCAGGGCAGTGGAACAAAAAAATCATTTTCTATCTGAATAAGTGTCCAATATGCAAAATTCACTAAGAACATCTGTTAGTCGGCAACAAGGCGAATATTCTACAAAAAGAAATCTGACAATTGGATAAAAACTTAGAGAGATCCAAGTGTTCAAAGTTGGAGTCAGAGAAAAAAAACATAAGTTGTTTCTGACTAACCCGTGGTAATTTAAAGAGTTCATCAACTACGGGAGTTATTCTTGGCACATTCTTTTTTCTATCTTCTCAAGACATGCAAAATAACAAAAACCTATCTTTTCCTAACCTCACGTGTGATGAAATTTGAAGAAAAAGTTGATAAATATGTTGTCTCTGCACTTGGCCCAATCTGGACAGTAGAACAAAAAATTCATTTTCTATCTGAATAAGGGTCCAATAAGCAAAATTCGCTAAGAACATCTGTTAGTCGACAAAAAGGCGAATATTTTACAAAAAGAAATCTGGCAATTGAATAAAAACTTAGAGAGATCCAAGCATTCAAAGTCGGAGTCAGAGAAAAAAACATAGGTAGTTTGTGACCAACCCGTGGTAATTTATGGATTTCTTCAACTACGGGCGCTATTCTTGGCTCATTCTTTTTTCTATCTCCACAGAACAAGCAAAATAACTATAGCCTATTTTTTCTTACCCCTCACGTGTGATGAGATTTGAAGAAAAAGTTGATAAATATGTTCTCTCTCGACTGGCCGAATCAGGGCAGTAGAACAAAAAATCATTTTCCATCTGAATAAGGGTCCAATATGCAAAATTCGCTAAGAACACCTGTTAGTTGACAACAAGACAAATATTCTACAAAAAGAAATCTGGCAATTGGATAAAAACGTAGAGAGATTCAAGCGTTCAAAGTTGGAGTCAGAGAAAAAAAACATAAGCTGTTTCTGACCAACCCGTGGTAATTTAAGGATTTTCTTCAACTACGGGCGCTATTCTTGGCTCAATCATTTTTCTATCTCCTCAAGACATGCAAAATAACAATTACTAATCTTTTCCTATCCTCACGTGTAATGAGATTTGAAGAAAAAGTTGATAAATATGTTCTCTCTACCCTTGGCCAAATATGGACACCAGAACAAAAAATTATTAGTCGACAAAAAGGCGAATATTTTACAAAAAGAAATCTGGCAAATGGTTAAAAACTTAGAGAGATCCAAACATTCAAAGTTTGAGTTAGAGAAAAAAACATAGGTTGTTTGTGACCAACCCGTGGTAATTTATGAATTTTTTCAACTACGGGCGCTATTGTTGGCTCATTATTTTTTCTATCTCCTCAAGACAAGCAAAATAACAATAACCTATCTTTTCCTACCCCTCACGTGTGATGAGATTTGAAGAAAAAGTTGCTAAATATGTTCGCGCTCCACATGGCCGAATCAGGGCAGTAGAACAAAAAATCATTTGCTATCTGAATAAAGGTCCAATATGCAAAATTCGCTAAGAACATCTGTTAGTCGACAACAAGGCAAATATTCTACAAAAAGAAATCTGGCAATTGGATAAAAACTTAGAGAGATTCAAGCGTTCAACGTTGGAGTCAGAGAAAAAAAACATAAGCTATTTCTGACAAACCCGTGGTAATTTAAAGATTTTCTTCAACTACGGGCGCTATTCTTGGCTCATTCATTTTTCTATCTCCTCAAGACATGTAAAATAGCAATAACCTATCTTTTCCTACCCCTCACGTGTAATGAGATTTGAAGAAATAGTTGATAAATATGTTCTCTCTCCAGTTGGCCGAATCTGGACAGTAGAACAAAAAATCATTTTTTTTTTTTTTCTGAATTTGGGTCCAATATGCAAAATTCGGTAAGAACATCCGTTAGTCGACCACAAGGAGATATTTTACAAAAAGAAATCTGGCAATTTGATAAAAACTTAGGGAGATCGAAGCGTTCAAAGTTGGAGTCAAAGAAAAAACGTAAGTTGTTTCTGAGCAACCCGTGGTAATTTAAGGATTTCTTCAACTACGGGCGCTATTTTTGGCACATTCATTTTTCTATCTCCTCAAGACATGCAAAATAAGAATTACCTATCTTTTCCTACCCTCACGTGTAAGGAGATTTGTAGAAAAAGTTGATAAACATGTTCTCTCTCCCCTTGGCCAAATATGGACACCAGAAGAAAAAATTATTTTTTATCTGAATTTGGGTCCAATATGCAAAATTCGGTAAGAACATCTGTTAGTCGACAAGAAGGTGAATATTCTACAAAAAGAAATTTGGCAATTGGATAAAAACTTAGAGTGATCGAAGCGTTCAAAGTTGGAGTCAGAGAAAAAAACATAAGTTGTTTCTGACCAACCCGTGGTAATTTAAGGAGTTCATCAACTACGGGAGCTATTCTTGGCACATTGATAAGAGGTATTTTTGCAGTCGTTTTGGACTTAGCAAATGAAATTTATAACCCTAGACTTAACTACAATAAAGTAGACAGTGGAAGTAGGGGTCGAACCACAGAGAGCTATTTAGACTAAACTAGGTGAAAAGATTACTTCTCTAATGAAAATGGACTCAACAAAAATAGAAAACTAAAATAAAGAGAAACCAAGACCATAAATAAAACCAAACACAAGACCTAAAACAAGACACACAATTGGGGGGGTTGTTGATTGGTTGATTGCAACAAAATGAAAGTAACAAGTAAAGAGAAAACTTAAAGTAAAGATTAAGAGATGTGGTGGTTTTGTGAAATGAGGCATAGTTTCGTGTAGAGAATTTGTGTGTAACTTTATCATTGATTATAATAATGAATTTGGAATTAATCTCTTAAGTGCATGAGCTCTAACCGATAAATAACTCAAACGACAAGATAGGGTTTTAGTTTAGATGAGCTCGTAAATAAAAACACTAACCTATTTGAATATCATAACCAATTCAATAGAAATCATTGGTTATTTAAACAAATCAAAACCTCCTAAACAATGAGCTTGTTTAGAACTGTTCAGATCGTTGTGAGTTATTCGCACTTGGCTATTATTCAAATTCTAATGGTGGCTATTGAGCAAAGCAACCATAGGAATTTTGTGGCCCTTGTTAAGTACTATTGAACATAGAACTGACCGAAATAAACTTAAAACAATTCATTGAGCATGAAAGATAATAAGTAAATGAAAACAGAATAATAACCATTCAAATGAAATTCATTACTCGAAATACATGGAAAAGAAAGAAAAGAAAATAATGATAGAACCCATTAATGAAGCGTGGATGGAAGAGTGAAGCTTGCTTGACTTGCCCAACTCCAAGAGAGAGAATGATGAAGTTCAAAAGTGAATTGAAGAGATGCCTTGCACCTGGTTATATTGCCTCTCAAAAGGTGGCCATAAGGGATAAATGAAGCTCCATGCAAGGAGTGTGAAGGGAGCATGGCAAAGGCATGAAGAGTGCATGTAAAGTGCATGAAAGATCTGTCCAGAAGATGGTCAATTTGGAATACGTATATCTCTGAATTGAGCTCTGGTGCTATGGAATGAATTGTGGGCCTTGTTCTCTTCTTTCCAATGGTATATAGTATGCATATAGAGGAGACCCCGATTGTGAGTTATGGCCGAAATACTGAAACTGTATCAGCAGGTCGAATTCTTGATTATTATCTCCATCTTGTTCTCCAACATTTTTATTTTCAAGCTATGCTCCATCCAAATTCACATAAATATGTCATTAGTAGTATCAACATTCAATTTGTGATTATTATCGATATAAATAGAATATTAACGTATATAATGGTGCAATATCACATATGTATAGGGTGTAAAATGTGTATAATTAATGACTTATCAAATCACCCCACACTTAAACATTTGATCGTCCTCGAGCAAAGATTATAACTTGCATTGGTAATATGGGTCCCATGTTTTAGACTCACTCTTCACTTATATACCAGCCAATAATGATCTTTGGTCCATTGTGTAAGATTCCATGCACTTTGGTGGAACTCGCACTCACTCTCTTTTTGTATAGTGGAATATGAATGTGGAATATGTGGAGTGTCTCTCATAATAACTCTCAGTTCTCAGATGAATTGTGATTTCCCACCTTGGCTGTGAGGGGAATTCTCAAGGTATGTTTGGTTATGGATTTATTTCCAGGTATTAGACTTCAATTTTTGTGGTTTTGCGAAAAACAATACAAATTTTTTTTCCATGTAAAAGACTTCAATTCTGGTGGTTTTGTTGAAACAACAAAACTTGTCTTTTGTCTATGTATTGTACTTAAAGTCTTTTTTCGTGCTTTTGTAAAAAATTATTTCAACGTAGTTTTTTCCATGTAATTCTTGTGGTTTTGTTGAAACAACAAAACTTGTCTTTTGTCCATGTATTGTATTTCAATTCTTTTTTCGTGGTTTTGTTAAAATTTGTTTCAACGTAGTTTTTTCCATTTATTACACTTCATTTTTTGTGGTTTTATGAAAAATAATATAAATTATGTTTTTTCCATGTATGTGATTTAAAAATTTGTGATTTTGAGAAAATAACAAAAGATTGTTTTTTTCGATGTACCACACTTCAGTTCATTTTTTTTTTTGTGAAAACCAATAATAAAGGATTTATATCCAGGTATTAGACTTCCGTTTTTTTGGTTTTGCGAAAAACACTACAATTTTTTTTCCATGTAAAAGACTTCAATTCTTGTCGTTTTGTTGAAACAACAAAACTTGTCTTTTGTCTATGTATTGTACTTAAATTCTTTTTTCGTGCTTTTGTTAAAATGTATTTCAACGTAGTTTTTTCCCTGTAATTCTTGTGGTTTTGTTGAAACAACAAAACTTGTCTTTTGTCCATGTATTGTATTTCAATTCTTTTTTCGTGCTTTTGTTAAAATCTGTTTGAACGTAGTTTTCTCCATGTATTATTACACTTCATTTTTTGTGGTTTTGTGCAAAATAATATAAATTGTATTTTTTCCAGGTTTTGAGAAAACAACAAAAGAATATTTTTTTCCATGTATTACACTTCGACTTCTTATTTTGTGATTTTGTGAAAATAACAAAATATTATTTCTTTCCATGTATAGTACCTCAATTTGATTATTTTGGTATTATGAACCTCCATAACAATGAAGTTTTTTCCGTGTGTTAGATTTTATTTTTTGTAGTTTTGTAAAAAATAATACATAATTGTGTTTTTTCCATATATTAGACTTCCTATTTTGCAGTTTTGTTAAAATAACAAAATATTATTTCCTTCCATGTGTTCTACCTCAATTCGATTATTTTGGTATTGTAAAAATCAATAACAATGGCGTTTTTTTTCATGTATTAGATTTTAATTTTTGTGGTTTTCTGAAAAACAATACAAAATTGTATTTTTTTTTCATTTATTAGACTTCTTATTTTGTGGTTTTGTGAAAATAACACAATTTATTTCTTTCCATGTACTGTACCTCAATTCGATTATTTTGGTATTGTGAAAGTAAAAAATAATGGAGTTTTTTCCATGTCTTAGGTATGAAGTTTTGTGGTTTTGTGAAAAACAAAACTAAATTGTATTTTCACTTCCATGTATTCGACTTCTTATTTTGTGGTTTTCTGAAAATAACAAAATATTATTTCTTTCCATGTATTGTACCTCAATTGGATTCTTTTGGTATTGTGAAAATCAATAACAATGGAGTATTTTCCATTTATTAGATTTTAATTTTTGTGGTTTTGTGAAAAACAATACAAAAATGTGTTTTTTCAATGTAATAGATTTCTTATTTTGCAGTTTTCTGAAAATAAACAAATATTATTTCTTTCCATGTATTGTACCTCAATTCGATTATTTTGGTATTGTGAAAATCAATAATAATGGAGTTTTTTCCATGTGTTAGATTTTAATGTTTTTGGTTTTATAAAAAACAATACAAATTGTGTTTTCTCCATGTACTAGACTTCTAATTTTGCGATTTTGTTAAAATAACAAAATATTATTTCTATCCATGTGTTGTACCTCAATTCCATTATTTTGGTATTGTGAAAATAAAAAACAATGGAGTTTATTCCATGTATTAGATTTTTATTTTTGTGGTTTTGTGAAAAACAATTCAAAATTGTATTTTACTCAATGTATTAGACTTCTTATTTTGTGGTTTTGAGAAAATAACAAAATATTATTTCTTTCCATGTATTGTACCTCAATTCGATTTATTTGGGATTGTGAAAATCAATAACAATGGAGTTTTTTTGATGTACTAGATTTTTATTATTCTTGTTTTGTGAAAAACAATACAAAAGTGTATTTTTTCCATGTCTTAGAATTCTTATTTCTGTGGTTTTGTGAAAATACCAAAATATTATTTCTTTCCATGTATTGTACCTCAATTCGATTATTTTGGTATTGTGAAAATCAATAAGAATGGAGTTTTTTCCATGTATTTTTTTGTGGTTTTGTTAAAAATAATAATTTTTTTTGTTTTTTCAATGTATTAGATTTCTTATTTTGCGGTTTTGTGAAAATAACAAAATATTATTTCTTTCCATGTATTGTACCTAAATTCGATTATTTTGGTATTGTGAAAATCAATAATAATGGAGTTTTTTTCATGTATTAGATTTCAATTTTTGTGGTTTTGTAAAAAACAATTCAAAATTGTATTTTTTTTCCATGTATGAGACTTCTTATTTTGTCGTTTTCTGAAAATAGCAAAATGTTATTTCTTTCCATGTGTTGTACCGCAATTCGATTATTTTGGTAATGTGAAAATCAATAACAATGCAATTTTTTCCTCGTATTAGATTTTTATTTTTGCGGTTTTGTGAAAAACAATTCAAAATTGTGTTTTTCTCCATTTATTAGACTTCTTATTTTGTGGTTTTGAGAAAATAAAAAAATATTATTTCTTTCCATGTATTATACCTCAATTCGATTTGTTTGGTATTGTGAAAATCAATAACAATGGAGTTTTTTCCATTTGTTAGATTTTACTTTTTGTTGTTTTGTGAAATAACAAAATATTATTTCTTTCCTTGTGTTGTACCTCAATTCGATTATTTTGGTATTGTGAAAATAAATAAAAATGGAGTATATTCCTTGTATTACATTTTTATTTTTATTGTTTTGTGAAAAACAATTCAAAATTGTGTTTTTTTTTCCATGTATTAGACTTCTTATTTTGTGGTTTTATAAAATAACAAAATATTATTACTTTCCATGTATTTTACCTCAAATTCGATTTTTTAGGTATTGTTAAAATCAATAACCATGGAATGTTTTCCATGTATTAGATTTTAATTTTTCTTGTTTTGTGAAAAATAATACAAAATTGAATTTTTTTTCAATGTATTAGACTTCTTATTTTGCGGTTTTGTGAAAATAACAAAATATTATATCTTTCCATGTATTGTACCTCAATTCAATTATTTTGGTATTGTAAAAGTCAATAACAATGGAGTTTTTTTCCATGTATTAGATTTTAATTTTTGTGGTTTTGTGAAAAACAGTACAAATTGTATTTTTTTTTCCATGTATTAGACTTGTTATTTTGTGATTTTGTGAAAATAACAAAATATTATTTCTTTCCATGTATTGTATCTCAAGTCGATTTTTTTGGAATTGTGAAAATCATAAATAATGGTGTTTTTTTCCATGTGTTAGATTTTAATATTTGCGGTTTTGTAAAAATTGTATTAGACTTTAATTTTTGCTGTTTGTGAAAAAAATACAAAATTGTATTTTTTTCCATGTATCAGACTTCTTATTTTGTGGTTTTGTGAAAATAATGAAATATTATTTCTTGCCAAGTATTGTACCTCAATTCGATTTGGTTGGTATTGTGAAAATCAATAACAATGGAGTTTTTTCACGTATTAGATTTTAATTTTTTTTGTTGTGTGAAAAAAAAATACAAAATTGTATTTTTTTTCCATGTATTAGACTTCTTATTTTGTGGTTTTGTGAAAATAACATAATATTATTTCTTTCCATGTATTGTACCTTATTCGATTATTCTGGTATTGTAAAAGTCAATAACAATGGAGTTTTTTCCATGTATTAGATTTAAATTTTGTGGTTTTGTGAAAAACAATACAAAATTGTATTTTTTCCATGTATTAGACTTGTTATTTTGTGGCTTTGTGAAAATAACAAATATTATTTCTTTCCATGTATCGTACCTCAATTCGGTTTTTTTGGTATTGTGAAAATCAAAAACAATGGAGTTTTTTCCAGGTGTTAGATTTTAATATTTGCAGTTTTGTTAAAGTTGTATTAGATTTTAATATTTGCTGTTTGTGAAAAAAAATTACAAAATTGTATTTTTTTCCATGTATTAGACATCTTATTTTGTGGTTTTGTGAAAATAACGAAATATTATTTCTTGCCATGTATTGTAACTCAATTCGATTTGGTTGGTATTGTGAAAATCAATAACAATGAAGTTTTTTCATGTATTAGATTTTAATTCTTGTTGTTTTGTGAAAAAAAAATTTTAAATTACATTTTTTTCCATGTATTAGACTTCTTATTTTGTGGTTTTGTGAAAATAACAAAATATTATTTCTTTCCATGTATTGTACCGTAAATCGATTATTTTGGTATTGTAAAAGTCAATAACAATGGAGTTTTTTCCATGTATTCGATTTAAATTTTGTGGTTTTGTGAAAAACAATACAAAATTGTATTTTTTTTCCATGTATTAGACTTGTTATTTTTCTGGTTTTGTGAAAATAACAAAATATTATTTCTTTCCATGTATCGTACCTCAATTCGATTTTTTTGGTATTGTGAAAATCAAACACAATGGAGTTTTTTCCATGTGTTAGATTTTAATATTTGCGGTTTTGTTAATGTTGTATTAGATTTTAATTTTTGCTGTTTGTGAAAAAAAATTACGAAATTATATTTTTTTCCATGTATTAGACTTCTTATTTTGTGGTTTTGTGAAAATAACGAAATATTATTTCTTTCCATGTATTGTAACTCAATTCGATTTGGTTGGTATTGTGAAAATCAATAACAATGGAGGTTTTACATGTATTAGATTTTAATTCTTGTTGTTTTGTGAAAAAAAATTACAAAATTTTTTTTTTTTTCATGTATTAGACTTCTTATTTTGTGGTTTTGTGAAAATAACAAAATATTATTTCTTTCCATGTATTGTACCGTAATTCGATTATTTTGGTACTGTAAAAGTCAATAACAATGGAGTTTTTTCCATGTATTAGATTTAAATATTGTGGTTTTGTGAAAAACAATACAAAATTGTATTTTTTTCCATGTATTAGACTTCTTATTTTGGGGTTTTGTGAAAATGACAAAATATTATTTCTTTCCATGTATTGTACCTCAATTCGATTTGGTTGGTATTGTGAAAATCAACAACAATGGAGTTTTTTCATGTATTAGATTTTCATTTTTGTTGTTTTGTGAAAAACAAAATACAAAGTTGTATTTTTTTCCATGTATTAGACTTCTTATTTTGTGGTTTTGTGAAAATAACAAAATAATATTTCTTTCCATGTATTGTACCTTATTCGATTATGTTGGTACTGTAAAAGTCAATAAGAATGAGTTTTTTCCATGTATTAGATTTAAATTTTGTGGTTTTCTGAAAAACAATACAAAATTGTACTTTTTTTCCATTTATTAGACTTGTTATTTTGTGGTTTTGTGAAAATAACAAATATTATTTCTTTCCATGTATCGTACCTCAATTCGATTTTTTTGGTATTGTGAAAATCAAACACAATGGAGTTTTTTCCATGTGTTAGATTTTAATATTTGCGGTTTTGTTAATGTTGTATTAGATTTTAATTTTTGCTGTTTGTGAAAAAAAATTACGAAATTATATTTTTTTCCATGTATTAGACTTCTTATTTTGTGGTTTTGTGAAAATAACGAAATATTATTTCTTTCCATGTATTGTAACTCAATTCGATTTGGTTGGTATTGTGAAAATCAATAACAATGGAGGTTTTACATGTATTAGATTTTAATTCTTGTTGTTTTGTGAAAAAAAATACAAAATTGTATTTTTTTCCATGTATTAGACTTCTTATTTTGGGGTTTTGTGAAAATGACAAAATATTATTTCTTTCCATGTATTGTACCGTAATTCGATTATTTTGGTATTGTAAATGTCAATAACAATGGAGTTTTTTCCATGTATTAGATTTAAATTTTGTGGTCTTTTGAAAAACAATACAAAATTGTACTTTTTTTTCCATGTATTAGACTTGTTATTTTGTTGTTTTGTGAAAATAACAAAATATTTTTTCTTTCCATGTATTCTACCTCAATTCGATTTTTTTGGTATTATGAAAATAAAAAACAATGGAGTTTTTTCCATGTGTTAGATTTTAATATTTGTGGTTTTATAAAAAATAATACAAATTGTAATTTTTCCATGTATTAGACTTCTAATTTTGCGGTTTTGTTAAAATAACAAAATATTATTTCTTTTCATGTGTTGTACCTCAATTCGATTATTTTGGTATTGTGAAAATCAATAACAATGGAGTGTTTTTCATGTATTAGATTTTAATTTTTTTGGTTTTGTGAAAAACAATACAAAATTGTGTTTTTTCCATGTATTAGATTTCTTATTTTGTGGTTTTGAGAAAATAACAAAGTATTATTTCTTTCCATGTATTGTACCTCAATTCGATTTGTTTGGTATTGGGAAAATCAATAACAATGTAGTTTTTTCGATGTATTAAATTTCAATTTTTGTTGTTTTGTGACAAACAAGACAAAATTGTATTTTTTTTCCATATATTAAACTTCTTATTTTGTGATTTTGTGAAAATAACAAAATATTTTTTCTTTCCATGTAATGTACCTCAATTCGATTATTTTGGTATTGTAAAAATCAATAACAATGGCGTTTTTTCCACGTATTAGACTTCCAATTTTGCGGTTTTGTTAAAAAAACAAAATATGATTTCTTTCCATGTGTTGTATCTCAATTCGATTATTTTCGTATTGTGAAAATCAATAACAATGGAGTTTTTTTCATGTATTAGATTTTAATTTTTGTGGTTTTGTAAAACACAATTCAAAATTGTATTTTTTTTTCCATGTATGAGACTTCTTATTTTGTCGTTTTCTGAAAAATAACAAAATATTATTTCTTTCCATGTGTTGTACCGCAATTCGATTATTTTGTTATTGTGAAAATCAATAACAATGGAGTATTTTCCTTGTATTAGACTTTTATTTTGGCGGTTTTGTGAAAAACAATTCAAAATTGTGTTTTTTTCCATGTATTAGACTTCTTATTTTTTGCTTTTTATAAATAACAAAATATTATTTCTTTCCATGCATTGTACGTCAATTCGACTTTTTTGGTATTGTTAAAATCAATAATAATGGAGTTTTTTCAATGTATTAGATTTTAATTTTGTTGTTTTGTGAACAAAATACATAATTTTTTTTTCCATGTATTAGACGTCTTATTTTGTGACAAAATATTATTTCTTTCCATGTATTGTACCTCAATTCGATTACTTCGGTGTTGTAAAAATCAATAACAATGGAGTTTTTCCATGTATTAGATTTTAAATTTTGTGATTTTGTGAAAAACAATGCAAAATTGTATTTTTTTTCCATGTATTAGACTTCTTATTTTGTGGTTTTGAGAAAATAACAAAGTATTATTTCTTTCCATGTATTGTACCTCAATTCGATTTGTTTGGTATTGTGAAAATAAAAAACAATGGAGTTTTTTCATGTATTAGATTTCAATTTTTGTCGTTTTGTGAAAAAAAATACAAAATTCTTTTTTTTTCCATGTATTAGACTTCTTATTTTGTGGTTTTGTGAAAATAACAAAATATTATTTCTTTCCATGTAATGTAACTCAATTCGATTTGGTTGGTATTTGTGAAAATCAATAACAATGGAGTTTTTTCATGTATTAGATTTTAATTCTTGTTGTTTTGTGAAAAAAAAAACAAAATTGTATTTTTTTCCATGTATTAGACTTCTTATTTTGTGATTTTGTTAAAATAACAAAATATTATTTCTTTCCATGTATTGTACCTTAAGTCAATTATTTTGGTATTGTAAAAGTCAATAACAATGGAGTTTTTTCCATGTATTAGATTTAAATTTTGTGGTTTTGTGAAAAATAATAAAAAATTGTACTTTTTTTTTCATTTATTAGACTTGTTATTTTGTGGTTTTGTGAAAATAACAAAATATTATTTCTTTCCAAGTATTGTATATCAATTCGATAATTTTGTGATTGTAAAAATCAATAACAGTGGAGCTTTTACCGTGTATTAGACTTTAATTTTTGTGGTTTCGTGAAAAACAATACAAAATTGTATTTTTTTTCCATGTATTAGACTTGTTATTTTGTGGTTTTGTGAAAATAATAAAATATTATTTCTTTCCATGTATTCTACCTCAATTCGATTTTTTTGGTATTGTGAAAGTAAAAAACAATGGAGTTTTTTCCATGTGTTCGATTTTAATATTTGTGGTTTTATAAAAAATAATACAAATTGTGTTTTTTCCATGTATTAGACTTCTAATTTTGCGGTTTTGTTAAAATAACAAAACATTATTTCTTTTCATGTGCTGTACCTCAATTCGATTATTTTGGTATTGTGAAAATCAATAACAATGGAGTGTTTTCCATGTATTAGACTTCCAGTTTTGCGCTTTTGTTAAAAAAACAAAATATGATTTCTTTCCAAGTGTTGTATCTAAATTCGATTATTTTGGTATTGTGAAAATCAATAACAATGGAGTTTTTTTCATGTATTAGATTTTAATTTTTGTGGTTTTGTAAAACACAATTCAAAAATGTATTTTTTTTCCATGTATGAGACTTCTTATTTTGTCGTTTGCTCAAAATAACAAAATATTATTTCTTCCCATGTGTTGTACCGCAATTCGATTATTTCGGTATTGTGAAAATCAATAACAATGGAGTATTTTCCTTGTATTAGATTTTTAGTTTTGCGGTTTTGTGAAAAACAATTCAAAATTGTGATTTTCTCCATGTATTAGACTTCTTATTTAGTGGTTTTGAGAAAATAAAAATATATTATTTCTTTCCATGTATTGTACCTCAATTCGATTTAATTAGTATTGTGAAAATCAATAACAATGGAGTTTTTTTTCCATGTATTAGATTTTACTTTTTATTGTTTTGTGAAAAAAACAAAATATTATTTCTTTCCATGTATCGTTTCTCAATTCGATTTTTTTGGTATTGTGAAAATCAAGAACAATGGAGTTTTTTCCATGTGTTAGAATTTAATTTTTGCGGTTTTGTTGTGGTTTTTTGAAAATAACAAAATATTATTTCTTTCCAAGTATTGTACATCAATTCGATAATTTTGGGATTGTAAAAATCAATAACAGTGGAGCTTTTACCATGTATTAGATTTTAATTTTTGTGGTTTTGTGAAAAACAATACAAAATTGTATTTTTTTTTCCATGTATTAGACTTGTTATTTTGTGGTTTTGTGATAATAACAAAATATTATTTTTTTCCATGTATTCTACCTCAATTCGATTTTTTTGGTATTGTGAAAGTAAAAAAAAATGGAGTTTTTTCCATGTGTTAGATTTTAATATTTGTGGTTTTATAAAAAATAATACAAATTGTAATTTTTCCATGTATTAGACTTCTAATTTTGCGGTTTTGTTAAAATAACAAAATATTATTTCTTTTCATGTGTTGTACCTCAATTCGATTATTTTGGTATTGTGAAAATCAATAACAATGGAGTGTTTTTCATGTATTAGATTTTAATTTTTTTGGTTTTGTGAAAAACAATACAAAATTGTGTTTTTTCCATGTATTAGATTTCTTATTTTGTGGTTTTGAGAAAATAACAAAGTATTATTTCTTTCCATGTATTGTACCTCAATTCGATTTGTTTGGTATTGGGAAAATCAATAACAATGTAGTTTTTTCGATGTATTAAATTTCAATTTTTGTTGTTTTGTGACAAACAAGACAAAATTGTATTTTTTTTCCATGTATTAAACTTCTTATTTTGTGATTTTCTGAAAATAACAAAATATCTTTTCTTTCCGTGTAATGTACCTCAATTCGATTATTTTGGTATTGTAAAAATCAATAACATGGAGTTTTTTCCACGTATTAGACTTCCAATTTTGCGGTTTTGTTAGAAAAACAAAATATGATTTCTTTCCATGTGTTGTATCTCAATTCGATTATTTTCGTATTGTGAAAATCAATAACAACGGAGTTTTTTTCATGTATTAGATTTTAATTTTTGTGGTTTTGTAAAACACAATTCAAAATTGTATTTTTTTTTCCATGTATGAGACTTCTTATTTTGTCGTTTTCTGAAAATAACAAAATATTACTTCTTTCCATGTGTTGTACCGCAATTCGATTATTTTGTTATTGTGAAAATCAATAACAATGGAGTATTTTCCTTGTATTAGATTTTTATTTTTGCGGTTTTGTGAAAAACAATTCAAAATTGTGTTTTTTTTCCATGTATTAGACTTCTTATTTTTTGCTTTTTATAAATAACAAAATATTATTTCTTTCCATGCATTGTACGTCAATTCGATTTTTTTGGTATTGTTAAAATCAATAATAATGGAGTTTTTTCCATGTATTAGATTTTAATTTTTGTTGTTTTGTGAACAAAATACATAAATTTTTTTTCCATGTATTAGACGTCTTATTTTGTGACAAAATATTATTTCTTTCCATGTATTGTACCTCAATTCGATTACTTCGGTGTTGTAAAAATCAATAACAATGGAGTTTTTCCATGTATTAGATTTTAAATTTTGTGGAAAACAATGCAAAATTGTATTTTTTTTCCATGTATTAGACTTCTTATTTTTGTGGTTTTGAGAAAATAACAAAGTATTATTTCTTTCCATGTATTGTAACTCAATTCGATTTGTTTGGTATTGTGAAAATAAAAAACAATGGAGTTTTTTCATGTATTAGATTTCAATTTTTGTTGTTTTGTGAAAAAAAATATAAAATTCTTTTTTTTTCCATGTATTAGACTTCTTATTTTGTGGTTTTGTGAAAATAACAAAATATTATTTCTTTCCATGTAATGTAACTCAATTCGATTTGGTTGGTATTTGTGAAAATCAATAACAATGGAGTTTTTTCATGTATTAGATTTTAATTCTTGTTATTTTGTGAAAAAAAAAATACAAAATTGTATTTTTTTCCATGTATTAGACTTCTTATTTTGTGATTTTGTTAAAATAACAAAATATTATTTCTTTCCATGTATTGTACCTTAAGTCAATTATTTTGGTATTGTAAAAGTCAATAACAATGGAGTTTTTTCCATGTATTAGATTTAAATTTTGTGGTTTTGTGAAAAACAATACAAAATTGTATTTTTTTTTTCATATATTAGACTTGTTATTTTGTGGTTTTGTGAAAATAACAAAATATTATTTCTTTCTATGTATCGTACGTCAATTCGATTTTTTTGGTATCGTGAAAATCAAGAACAATGGAGTTTTTGTCATGTGTTAGAATTTAATTTTTGCGGTTTTGTTGTTGTTTTTTGAAAATAACAAAATATTATTTCTTTCCAAGTATTGTACATCAATTCGATAATTTTGTGATTGTAAAAATCAATAACAGTGGAGGTTTTACCATGTATTAGATTTTAATTTTTGTGGTTTCGTGAAAAACAATACAAAATTGTATTTTTTTTCCATGTATTAGACTTGTTATTTTGTGGTTTTGTGAAAATAACAAAATATTATTTCTTTCCATGTATTCTACCTCAATTCGATTTTTTTGGTATTGTGAAAGTAAAAAACAATGGAGTTTTTTCCATGTGTTCGATTTTAATATTTGTGGTTTTATAAAAAATAATACAAATTGTGTTTTTCCATGTATTAGACTTCTAATTTTGCGGTTTTGTTAAAGTAACAAAATATTATTTCTTTTCATGTGTTGTACCTCAATTCGATTATTTTGGTATTGTGAAAATCAATAACAATGGAGTCTTTTTCATGTATTAGATTTTAATTTTTTTGGTTTTGTGAAAAACAATACAAAATTGTGTTTTTTCCATGTATTAGATTTCTTATTTTGTGGTTTTGAGAAAATAACAAAGTATTATTTCTTTCCATGTATTGTACCTCAATTCGATTTGTTTGGTATTGGGAAAATCAATAACAATGTAGTTTTTTCGATGTATTAAATTTCAATTTTTGTTGTTTTGTGACAAACAAGACAAAATTGTATTTTTTTTCCATGTATTAAACTTCTTATTTTGTGATTTTCTGAAAATAACAAAATATCTTTTCTTTCCGTGTAATGTACCTCAATTCGATTATTTTGGTATTGTAAAAATCAATAACATGGAGTTTTTTCCACGTATTAGACTTCCAATTTTGCGGTTTTGTTAGAAAAACAAAATATGATTTCTTTCCATGTGTTGTATCTCAATTCGATTATTTTCGTATTGTGAAAATCAATAACAATGGAGTTTTTTTCATGTATTAGATTTTAATTTTTGTGGTTTTGTAAAACAGAATTCAAAATTGTATTTTTTTTTCCATGTATGAGACTTCTTATTTTGTCGTTTTCTGAAAATAACAAAATATTACTTCTTTCCATGTGTTGTACCGCAATTCGATTATTTTGTTATTGTGAAAATCAATAACAATGGAGTATTTTCCTTGTATTAGATTTTTATTTTTGCGGTTTTGTGAAAAACAATTCAAAATTGTGTTTTTTTTCCATGTATTAGACTTCTTATTTTTTGCTTTTTATAAATAACAAAATATTATTTCTTTCCATGCATTGTACGTCAATTCGATTTTTTTGGTATTGTTAAAATCAATAATAATGGAGTTTTTTCCATGTATTAGATTTTAATTTTTGTTGTTTTGTGAACAAAATACATAATTTTTTTTTCCATGTATTAGACGTCTTATTTTGTGACAAAATATTATTTCTTTCCATGTATTGTACCTCAATTCGATTACTTCGGTGTTGTAAAAATCAATAACAATGGAGTTTTTCCATGTATTAGATTTTAAATTTTGTGGAAAACAATGCAAAATTGTATTTTTTTTCCATGTATTAGACTTCTTATTTTTGTGGTTTTGAGAAAATAACAAAGTATTATTTCTTTCCATGTATTGTAACTCAATTCGATTTGTTTGGTATTGTGAAAATAAAAAACAATGGAGTTTTTTCATGTATTAGATTTCAATTTTTGTTGTTTTGTGAAAAAAAATATAAAATTCTTTTTTTTTCCATGTATTAGACTTCTTATTTTGTGGTTTTGTGAAAATAACAAAATATTATTTCTTTCCATGTAATGTAACTCAATTCGATTTGGTTGGTATTTGTGAAAATCAATAACAATGGAGTTTTTTCATGTATTAGATTTTAATTCTTGTTATTTTGTGAAAAAAAAAATACAAAATTGTATTTTTTTCCATGTATTAGACTTCTTATTTTGTGATTTTGTTAAAATAACAAAATATTATTTCTTTCCATGTATTGTACCTTAAGTCAATTATTTTGGTATTGTAAAAGTCAATAACAATGGAGTTTTTTCCATGTATTAGATTTAAATTTTGTGGTTTTGTGAAAAACAATACAAAATTGTATTTTTTTTTTCATATATTAGACTTGTTATTTTGTGGTTTTGTGAAAATAACAAAATATTATTTCTTTCTATGTATCGTACGTCAATTCGATTTTTTTGGTATTGTGAAAATCAAGAACAATGGAGTTTTTGTCATGTGTTAGAATTTAATTTTTGCGGTTTTGTTGTTGTTTTTTGAAAATAACAAAATATTATTTCTCTCCAAGTATTGTACATCAATTCGATAATTTTGTGATTGTAAAAATCAATAACAGTGGAGGTTTTACCATGTATTAGATTTTAATTTTTGTGGTTTCGTGAAAAACAATACAAAATTGTATTTTTTTTCCATGTATTAGACTTGTTATTTTGTGGTTTTGTGAAAATAACAAAATATTATTTCTTTCCATGTATTCTACCTCAATTCGATTTTTTTGGTATTGTGAAAGTAAAAAACAATGGAGTTTTTTCCATGTGTTCGATTTTAATATTTGTGGTTTTATAAAAAATAATACAAATTGTGTTTTTCCATGTATTAGACTTCTAATTTTGCGGTTTTGTTAAAGTAACAAAATATTATTTCTTTTCATGTGTTGTACCTCAATTCGATTATTTTGGTATTGTGAAAATCAATAACAATGGAGTCTTTTTCATGTATTAGATTTTAATTTTTTTGGTTTTGTGAAAAACAATACAAAATTGTGTTTTTTCCATGTATTAGACTTCTTATTTTGTGGTTTTGAGAAAATAACAAAGTATTATTTCTTTCCATGTATTGTACCTCAATTCGATTTGTTTGGTATTGGGAAAATCAATAACATTGTAGTTTTTTCCATGTATTAAATTTCAATTTTTGTTGTTTTGTGACAAACAAGACAAAATTGTATTTTTTTTCCATGTATTAAACTTCTTATTTTGTGATTTTGTGAAAATAACAAAATATTTTTTGTTTCCATGTAATGTACCTCAATTCGATTATTTTGGTATTGTAAAAATCAATAACAATGGAGTTTTTTCCACGTATTAGACTTCCAATTTTGCGGTTTTGTTAAAAAAACAAAATATGATTTCTTTCCATGTGTTGTATCTCAATTCGACTATTTTCGTATTGTGAAAATCAATAACAATGGAGTTTTTTTCATGTATTAGATTTTAATTTTTGTGGTTTTGTAAAACACAATTCAAAATTGTATTTTTTTCCATGTATGAGACTTCTTATTTTGTCGTTTTCTGAAAATAACAAAATATTATTTCTTTCCATGTGTTGTACCGCAATTCGATTATTTTGGTATTGTGAAAATCAATAACAATGGAGTATTTTCCTTGTATTAGATTTTTATTTTTGCGGTGTTGTGAAAAATAATTCAAAATTGTGTTTTTTTCCTTGTATTAGACTTCTTTTTTTTTTGTTTTTATAAAATAACAAAATATTATTTCTTTCCATGCATTGTACGTCAATTCGATTTTTTTGGTATTGTTAAAATCAATAATAATGGAGTTTTTTCCATGTATTAGATTTTAATTTTTGTTGTTTTGTGAACAAAATACATAATTTTTTTTTCCATGTATTAGACGTCTTATTTTGTGACAAAATATTATTTCTTTCCATGTATTATACCTCAATTCGATTGCTTCGGTATTGTAAAAATCAATAACAATGGAGTTTTTCCATGTATTAGATTTTAATTTTTGTGATTTTGTGAAAAAAAATACAAAATTGTATTTTTTTCCACATATTAGACTTCGTATTTTGTGGTTTTTTCAAAATAATAAAATATTATTTCTTTCCATGCATTGTACGTCATTTCGATTTGTTTGGCATTGTGAAAATCAGTAACAATGGATTTTTTTCCATGTATTATATTTTAATTTTTGTAGTTTTGTGAAAAACAATACAAAATTGTATTTTTTTCTCCATGTATTAGACTTGTTATTTTGTGGATTTGTGAAAAAAGCAAAATATTATTTGTTTCCATGTATTGTACCTCAGTTCGATTTTTTCGGGATTGTGATAATCTATAACAATGGAGTATTTTCCTTGTATTAGATTTTTATTTTTGTGGTTTTGTGAAAAACAATTCAAAATTGTGTTTTTTTCCATGTATTAGACTTCTTATTTTGTGTTTTTAGAAAATTACAAAATATTATTTCCTTCCATGCATTGTACGTCATTTCAATTTGTTTGGTATTGTGAAAATCAGTAACAATGGAGTCTTTTCCATGTATTAGATTTTAATTTTTCTTGTTTTATGAAAAAAATACAAAATTGTATTTTTTTCCATGTATTAGACTTCTTATTTTGTGGTTTTTTCAAAATAACAATATATTATTTCTTTCCATGTATTGTACCTCAATTCGATTATTTTGGTGTTCTAAAAATCAATACCAATTGCGTTTTTTTCCATGTATTTGATTTTAGTTTTTGTGGTTTTGTGAAAAACAACACAAAATTGTATTTTTTTTGCCATGTATGAGACTTCTTATTTTGTTGTTTTCTAAAAATAACAAAGTATTATTTAATTGTGTTTTACAAAACCACAAAAATTAAAATCTAATACATGAAAAAAACTCCATTGTTATTGATTTTCACAATACCAAAATAATCGAATTGAGATACGACACAAGGAAAGAAATAATATTTTGTTTTTTTAACAAAACCGCAAAATTGGAAGTCTAATATTTGGAAAAAACACAATTTGTATTATTTTTTATAAAACCACAAAAATTAAAATCTAACACATGGAGAAAACTCTATTATTATTCATTTTCACAATACCAAAATAATCGAATTTAGGTACAATACATGGAAAGAAATAATATTTTGTCATTTTCACAAAACCGCAAAATAAGAAATCTAATACATTGAAAAAAGAAAAAAATTTATTGTTGTTGACAAAACCACAAAAATTAAAATGTAATACATGGAAAAAAACTCCATTGTTATTGATTTTTACAATACCAAAATAATCGAATTGAGGTATATTACATGGAAAGAAAAAATATTTTGTTATTTTCACAAAATCACAAAATAAGAAGTTTAATACATGGAAAAAAAATACAATTTTGTGTTGTTTTTCACAAAACAACAAAAATTGAAATTTAATACATCGAAAGAACTACATTGTTATTGATTTTCCAAATACCAAACAAATCGAATTGAGGTACAATACATGGAAAGAAATAATACTTTGTTATTTTCTAAAAATCACAAAATAAGAAGTCTAATAAATGGAAAAAACACAATTTTGTATTCTTTTTCACAAAACCAAAAAAATTAAAATCTAATATATGGAAAATACCCCATTGTTTTGATTTTCATAGTACCAAAATAATCGAATTGAGGTACAGCGCATGAAAAGAAATAATATTTTGTTATTTTAACAAAATCGCAAAATTAGAAGTCTAATACATGGAAAAAACACAATTTGTATTATTTTTTATAAAACCACAAATATTAAAATCTAACACATGGAAAAAACTCCATTGTTTTTTATTTTCACAATACCAAAAAAATCGAATTGAGGTAGAATACATGGAAAGAAATAATATTTTGTTATTTTCACAAAACCACAAAATAACCAGTCTAATACATGGAAAAAAAATACAATTTTGTATTGTTTTTCACAACACCACAAAAATTAAAATCTAATACATGGTAAAACATCCACTGTTATTGATTTTTACAATCACAAAATTATCGAATTGATGTACAATACATTGAAAGAAATAATATTTTGTTATTTTCAAAAAACCACAACAAAACCACAAAAATTAAATTCTAACACATGGAAAAAACTCCATTGTTTTTGATTTTCACAATACAAACTTTCCATGTATTGTACCTCAATTCAATTTTTTCGAGATTGTGATAATCTATAACAATGGAGTATTTTCCTTGTATTAGATTTTTATTTTTGTGGTTTTGTGAAAAACAATTCAAAATTGTGTTTTTTTCCATGTATTAGACCTCTTATTTTTTGTTTTTAGAAAATAACAAAATATTATATCTTTTCATGCAATGTACGTCATTTCGATTTGTTTGGTATTGTGAAAATCAGTAACAATGGAGTTTTTTCCATGTATTAGATTTTAATTTTTGTTGTTTATGAAAAAAATACAAAATTGTATTTTTTTCCATGTATTAGACTTCTTATTTTGTGGTTTTTTCAAAATAACAATATATTATTTCTTTCCATGTATTGTACCTCAATTCGATTATTTTGGTGTTCTAAAAATCAATAACAGTTGCGTTTTTTCCATCTATTAGATTTTAGTTTTTGTGGTTTTGTGAAAAACAACACGAAATTGTATTTTTCTTTGCCATGGATGAGACTTCTTATGTTGTTGTTTTCTGAAAATAACAAAGTATTATTTCTTTCCATGTGTTGTACCTCAATTCGATTATTTTGGTAGTGTGAAAATCAATAACAATGGAGTATTTTCCTTGTATTAGATTTTTATTTTTCTGGTTTTGTGAAAAACAATTCAAAATTTTATTTTTTTTCCATGTATTAGACTTCCTATTTGTGATTTTTTGAAAATAACAAAATATTATTTCTTTCCATGTATTGTACGTCAATTCGATTTGTTTGGTATTGTGAAAATCAATAACAATGGAGTTTTTTGCATGTATTAGATTTTTATTTTTGTGGTTTTGTGAAAAACAATTCAAAATTGTGTTTTTTTCCATGTATTAGACTTCTTATTTCGTGTTTTTGTGAAAATAACAAAATTTTATTTCTTTCGATGTATTGTACCTCAATTCGATTTTTTTGGTATTGTGAAAATAAAAACAATGGAGTTTTTTTCATGTGTTAGATTTTAATATTTATGGTTTTATAAAAAATAATACAAATTGTGTTTTTTCCATGTATTATACTTCTAATTTTACGGTTTTGTTAAAATAACAAAATATTATTTCTTTCCGTGTGTTGTACCTCAATTCGACTATTTTGGTATTGTGAAAATCAAGAACAATGTAGTGTTTTCCATGTATTAGATTTTAATTTTTTTTGTTTTCTGAAAAATAATACAAAATTGTGTTTTTTCCATGTATTAGATTTCTTATTTTGTGGTTTTGAGAAAATAACAAAGTATTATTTCTTTCCATGTATTGTACCTCAATTAGATTTGTTTGGTATTGTTAAAATCAATAACAATGTAGTTTTTCGATGTATTAGATTTTAATTTTTGTTGTTTTGTGAAAAACAATACAAAATCGTATTTTTTTCCATGTATTTGTAATGTGTATTTTTATACACATTTTTAGGGTTTTTATCATCTAAAATTCAATCATAATTCACATAAAATGTATGTAAAACACTCATAATTCATAAAACATAATTTGAAACATCTTAGTACATTTTTGTGTAGTTTATAGGTGAAAAAGCCATAAAAAGAAGAATTGGAGGACTTATTTGAAAAGGCAACTCCAAAAGGAGCAACATCACGCAAATAATGCGCCAACGATGGCCAAATTATCCCTAAAACCCTCACATTCCCCATACACATACTTCTCTAATCTTAAAGATGAACAACGTCGGTGGAAAAGACCAAGCATTGGAACGAGTAAGAAACGACCACAAAACGTTATGAAAACGTCAACTGTCTCATGATGTTCTTCAGCGGAACCGATACGTAAACCGACCACGTTCGGTCCCAAAACAGAGAAGAAACGTCCACGTTTCCTACGACGTTTCGTATCGGAACGTGACGTTCCGATCAAATGAATCCTAACCATCGTTTTACACCTCAAATAAACCTAGCAGCGCAAGAATAGAGAAAGTGCAACGCGCAAAAATTCTGGTCAAAACTGAAAAGTCAACCGTCGCAGTCAAGTCAACCCTTTCTCTCTCAAAAAATGCGATTTTTTTTTCGAAATGCTCGGAATTGAACAAACTTGATACCATTCGACTCGTCTTGACAAGACAAGCACAACCGTATGATTAGCCATCGCTGGAACGGCGAGAGTTGGCCGCAAAATGCGAAAAACCTCTTGTCAGCCCAAAAATAACCAATTTCGAGCTGCAGTTTTCTCGAGCTCACCATTTCCTGAAAAGATCTTGGTTTGTCATAAGTCCAATTCAATTCTCTTCTACTCATTCCCCTCTTTCCAACCATATAAAGAACTCAAAAAATGATGAAGAATTGAGTGAGATAATCGAGTTTGAACTCGGTGTTCAATGAAATTGAATTCTGTTTTTGCTGAAATAACTCAATTCGAGCTGAAATTTCTGAAGTCCAGAACTCACTCCACAGACCTCCATTTTACGTAAAACTAATTCTATTCTCTTCTTCTCTCTTTCCTCTTTCCATGGATACCAAGAACACCAAAAATGATTAAGAAATGAGAGAGATATTTGAGTTTGAAGTCGTGGTAGTAACTGTTCGACGAAATTTCAGATTTCAAAATAACCGCCGAATACTAAAATTCGAAATTCTCCCTCATTTTTCAACGGAATACAACGAAATTTGAACAGAAGGTTCTTCACACATGTGAGATTGGATCTGGACAACTGAAATTCTCCATTTTAGCCCTGAAATTTCAGATCAAGCCAATCAAGGGAATACACTCTCAAGCCCTCAACTCTCTATAAAATGCACCTCAAGCTAGAGAAGAAAAATCACTCATTCTCTCACTCTCCTTAACTTATACACCACTCTCCATTCTTCTTCTCTAACATCTACAACCTCCATTAATGAGTTTCAAGCTTTCTTGAGCTCTAATTTTCGTTTTTGAGTGAAAACGCGCAATTTGGGGCTGATTTGGGGAAAGTCGAATCGGTCGATTCTAGCTTGAATCGAAGTGCAATTGAAGCTTCAAATCGACTCGACGGAGCTACCGGCTGGTCTTCCAACTCTCGGTTTAGTCCAATTCTCTTTAAACAATTTGATTTGAATTTTAGATCACAATAACTCAATTTTGTAATAATCATGATGAAATCTTGTCAAATTCTTGTTCTTGTGATTATGTGTGAGTAGATCTAGATAGGGAGGGAATTTGTGATTTGTATACATGAAATCTTGCTTTATAATCTTGTAATTTTGCTGAATTTTGATGAATAGAGAACATACACATTTTTGAATAAATTGAAAAAAATTACTTAGCTTAGTATTTTTCATCAATTGATCTATTAAATCTAGAGTTTATTGGCTTGTTAATCATTTGAAACACTTAGCTTAGTATTTTGTGTGATTAATTTGGAGTTGTGATTGATTTAAATCAAGTTTTGTTTTGAAATGGCTGTTTTGGAATAAACTAGTTCTTGAGTCAATTTCTTGAGTAAATCTTAGCTTAGATTGCTCAAATCCATCATCTAAATCTGATAAATTATACACTTAGTGATTAATGATTGTTGCACATCATAAATTTCCTATAAATCCCTATTTTTAAACCGAAAATCAAACCCTAATCCAGTTTCTATCTTGCTGCTGTTCTTTTTCTGTTTTTCAGTATTTTTCCCTTAATTTCGTATCTAATTCAGATCTGAAAAATTAAATAAAAATTTTTAAAATCTAGTTCTCATTTAGTAAATAATTTTCAAACCAAATTGTGCCAAATTCCGATGTGTAACCTGTGAGATATTAATTTTCCAAAATTGTAATTTTTCTGTTTTAAAACTTTCTGTCCAGATCTACTGTTTCCTATCTTCTGAATTTTTAAAAATATAAAAAAAAATAATAAAAATCCAAAAATAGTCCTACTTGAAGTATTTTGAAGTGTAGAATCTAAATATGAATTTTTAAAGAGTAGTTGTTAAAACAGATTGGGAGATATAACATTTTTTGTGAGTGCTGGTCTGTCAGAACCAGTTTCTGATTCAGATCTGAAATTTCATTATAAATCTCAAACTACAAAATACAATTGTACAAAACTTTAACCGCTAATCGAAAACTTGATAATTGAATTTATTTACAAATTTTGGGATTTTTCAAGCATTGGTGAATTTTCTATAATTTTGTGAACTTGCTGCTGAACCGATTTTAAATCTGAAATAAGTTCTGGACTGAACTGTAAATATCTCGAAATTCTTGAATAAAATAATAATAATAGTAAAGAACCATATCATAGATCTCTCTTTCTAGTTTCCAACGGTATCTTATTTGTTGGACTCGGAGTTTATTTTGTCTAGTTACGAATTAAATCACTCAAGTGTGACGTGCTGAATTTTTGAAACAAAACTGATATTTGAATTTGAACTTCGAAATGTACGTAATAAACCTTGAATTAAAAGATTTTCACTGCAGATAAATCATTGAGACTAGTTGATTCTTGAGGCCACACCTCCTAGTGTTCGACCCCTAAACTCATTTACCGCTCATACTCGTAAATTGATTAATAGGGAAATATAAATTGTTTTGCTAAATTGTGTGAAATATAAACGACGGTTTTACACGATTTACAGTATTAGACTTGTTATTTTGTGGTTTTGTGAAACTAACAAAATATTATTTCTTTTCATGTATTGTACCTCAATTCGATTTATTTGGTATTGTTAAAATCAATAACAATGGAGTGTTTTCCATGCATTAGATTTTAATTTTTGTTGTTTTATGAAAAAAATACAAAATTTTATTTTTTTCCATGTATTAGACTTCTTATTTTGTGGTTTTTTCAAAATAGCAAAATATTATTTCATTCCATGTATTGTACCTCAATTCGTTTATTTTGGTATTGTAAAAATCAATAACAATTGCGTTTTTTCCATGTATTAGATATTAATTTTTGTGGTTTTCTGAAAAAAAATACAAAATTGTATTTTTTTTTTGCCATGTATGAGACTTCTTATTTTGTTGTTTTCTGAAAATAACAAAATATTCTTTCTTTCCATGTGTTGTACCTCAATTCAATTATTTTGGTATTGTGAAAATCAATAACAATGGAGTATTTTCCTTGTATTAGATTTTTATTTTTGTGGTTTTGTGAAAAAAATGTCAAAATTGTATTTTATTTCCATGTATTAGACTTCCTATTTTGTGGTTTTTAGAAAATAACAAAATATTATTTCTTTCCATGTATTGTACGTCAATTTGATTTGTTTGGTACTGTGAAAATCAATAACAATGGAGTTTTTTCCGTGTATTAGATTTTAATTTTTGTTGTTTTATGAAAAAAATACAAAACAATTGCATGTTTTCCATGTATTAGATTTTAATTTTTGTGGTTTTGTGAAAAACAATACAAAATTGTATTTTTTTTGCCATGTATGAGACTTGTTATTTTGCGGTTTTGTGAAAATAACAAAATTTTATTTCTTTCCATGTATTGTACCTCAATTCGATTTTTTTGGTATTGTGAAAATAAAAAACAATGGAGTTTTTTCCATGTGTTAGATTTTAATATTTGTGGTTTTATAAAAAATAATACAAATTGTGTTTTTTCCATGTATTAGACTTCTAATTTTACGATTTTCTTAAAATAACAAAATATTAATTCTTTCCTTGTGTTGTACCTCAATTCGATTATTTTGGTACTGTGAAAATCAATAACAATGGAGTGTTTTCCATGTATTAGATTTTAATTTTTTTTGTTTTGTGAAAAACAATACAAAATTGTGTTTTCTCCATGTATTAGACTTCTTATTTTGTGGTTTTGAGAAAATAACAAAGTATTATTTCTTTTCATGTATTGTACCTCAATTCGATTTGTTTGGTATTGTGAAAATCAATAACAATGGAGTTTTTTCCATGCATTAGATTTTAATTTTTGTTGTTTTATGAAAAAAATACCAAATTGTATTTTTTTCCATGAATTAGACTTCTTATTTTGTGTTTTTTTCAAAATAACAAAATATTATTTCATTCCATGTATTGTACCTCAATTCAATTTTTTTGGTATTATAAAAATCAATAACAATTGCGTTATTTCCATGTATTAGATTTTAATTTTTGTGATGTGAAAAACAATACAAAAGTGTATTTTTTTTGCCATGTATGAGACTTCTTATTTTGTTGTTTTCTAAAAATAACAAAATATTATTTCTTTCCATGTGTTGTACCTCAACTCGATTATTTTGGTACTACGAAAATCAATAACAATGGAGTATTTTCCTTGTATTAGATTTACATTTTTGTGGTTTTGTGAAAAACAATTCAAAATTGTATTTTTTTTCCATGTATTAGACTTACTATTTTGTGATTTTTAGAAAATAACAAAATATTATTTCTTTCCACGTATTGTACGTCAATTCGATTTGTTTGGTATTGAGAAAATCAATAAACAATGGAGTTTTTTCTATGTATTAGATTTTTATTTTTGTTGTTTTGTGAAAAACAATTCAAAATTGTGTTTTTTTCCATGTATTAGGCTTCCTCTTGTGTGATTTTTAGAAAATAACAAAATATTATTTCTTTCCATGTATTGTATGTCGATTCGATTTGTTTGGTATTATGAAAATAAAAAACAATGGAGTTTTTTCCGTGTATTAGATTTTAATTTTTGTTTTTTTGTGAAAAAAAATACAAAATTGTATTTTTTCCATGTATTAGACT
Organism: Juncus effusus; assembly: GCA_027726005.1. Classification (NCBI taxonomy): domain Eukaryota; kingdom Viridiplantae; phylum Streptophyta; class Magnoliopsida; order Poales; family Juncaceae; genus Juncus; species Juncus effusus. Next base: position 4,323,312 of record CM050907.1, read on the forward strand.
TGTTCTTTTGTGGTTTTTTGAAAATAACAAAATATGATTTCTTTCCATGTATTGTACCACAATTCGATGATTGTGGTATTGTAAAAATCAATAACAATGGAGTTTTTTCATGTATTAGATTTTAATTTTTGTGGTTTTGTGAAAAACAACACAAAATTTTATTTTTTTTTCCATGTATTAGACTTGTTATTTTGTGGTTTTGTGAAAATAACAAAATTTTATTTCTTTCGATGTATTGTACCTCAATTCGATTTTTTTGATATTGTGAAAATCAAAAACAATGTAGTTTTTTCGATGTATTCGATTTTCATTTTTGTTGTTTTGTGAAAAACAATTCAAAATTATGTTTTTTTCCCTGTATTAGACTTCTTATTTTGTGGTTTTCTAAAAATAACAAAATATTATTTTTTTCCATATATTGTGCCTCAATTCGATTTTTTCGGTATTGTGAAAATCAATAACAATTCAGTTTTTTTCATGTATTAGATTTTAATTTTTGTGGTTTTGTTAAAAACAGTTCAAAATCGTATTTTTTTTCCATGTATTGGACTTGTTATTTTGTGGTTTTGTGAAAATAAGAAAATATTATTTCTTTCCATGTATTGTACGTCAAATCGATTTGTTTGGTATTGTGAAAATCAATAACAATGGAGTTTTTTCCATGTATTAGATTTTTATTTTTGTGGTTTTGTGAAAAACAATTCAAAATTATGTTTTTTTCCATGTATTGGACTTGTTATTTCGTGGTTTTTTTAAAATAACAAAATATTATTTCTTTCCATGTGTTGTACCTCAATTCGATTATTTTGGTATTGTGAAAATCAATAATAATGGAGTTATTGTTCTTGTATTAGATTTTTATTTTCGTGGTTTTGCGAAAAACAATTCAAAATTGTGTTTTTTTCCATGTATTAGACTTATTATTTTGTGGTTTTTAGAAAATAACAAAATATTATTTCTTTCCATGTCTTGTACGTCAATTCGATTTGTTTGGTATTGTGAAAATCAATAACAATGGAGTTTTTTCCGTGTATTAGATTTTAAATTTTCTTGTTTTGTGAAAAAAATACAAAATTGAATTTTTTTCCATGTATTAGACTTCTTATTTTGTAGTTTTTTGAAAATAACAAAATATTATTTCTTTCCATGTATGTAACTCAATTCGATTTTTTTGGTATTGTGAAAATCAATAACAATTGAGTTTTTTCCATGTATTAGATTTTAATTTTTGTGGTTTTGTGAAAAACAATAGAAAATTGTATCTTTTTTTCCATGTATTAGACTTGTTATTTAGTGGTTTTGTGAAAAATGACAAAATATTATTTCTTTCCATGTATTGTACCTTAATTCGATTTTGTTGGTATTGTGAAAATCAAAAACAATGGAGTTTTTTCCATTGGTCACATTTTAATATTTGCGGTTTTATAAACAATAATACAAATTGTGTTTCTTCCTTGTATTAGAGTTCTAATTTTGCGGTTTTGTTAAAATAACCAAATATTATTTCTTTCAATGTGTTCTATCTCAATTCGATTATTTTGGTATTGTGAAAATCAATAACAATGGAGTTTTTTTCATATATTAGATTTTAATTTTTGAGCTTTAGTGAAAAATAATGCAGAATTGTATTTTTTTGTCCATGTATTAGATTATTTTGGTATTGTGAAAATCAATAACAATGGAGTTTTTTCCATCTGTTAGATTTTAATATTTGTGGTTTTATAAAAACTAATACAAATTGTGTTTTTTCCATTTATTAGACTTCTAATTTTGTGGTTTTGTTAAAATAATATAAGATTATTTCTTTCCATCTGTTGTACCTCAATCGATTATCTTGGTATTGTCAAAATCAATAACAATGGAGTGTTTACCATGTATTAGATTTTAATTTTTTTGGTTTTTTGAAAAACAATACAAAATTATGTTTTTTTTCCATGTATTAGACTTCTTATTTTGTGGTTTTTAGAAAATAACAAAATAATATTTCTTTCCATTTGTTGTACCTCAATTCGATTATTTTGGTATTGTCAAAATCGATAACAATGGAGTATTTTCCTTGTATTAGATTTTTTTTTTGTGGTTTTGCGAAAAACAATACAAAATTGTGTTTTTCCCATGTATTAGCCTTCTTATTTTGTGGTTTTTAGAAAATAACAAAATATTATTTCTTTCCATGTATTGTACCTCTATTCGATTTGTTTGGTATCGAGAAAATCAATAACAATGGAGTTTTTTCCATGTATTTGATTTTAATTTTTGTTGTTTTATGAAAAAAATACCAAATTGTATTTTTTCCATGTATTGGACTTCTTATTTTGTAGTTTTTTCAAAATAACAAAATATTATTTCTTTCCATGTATTGTACCTATATTCAATTATTTTGGTATTGTAAAAATAAATAACAATTGCGTTTTTTCCATGTATCAGATTTTAATTTTTGTGGTTTTGTGAAAAACAATAGAAAATTGTATCTTTTTTTCCATGTATTAGACTTGTTATTTAGTGGTTTTGTGAAAAATGACAAAATATTATTTCTTTCCATGTATTGTACCTCAATTCGATTTTTTTGGTATTGTGAAAATCAAAAACAATGGAGTTTTTTCCATTGGTCACATTTTAATATTTGCGGTTTTATAAACAATAATACAAATTGTGTTTCTTCCTTGTATTAGAGTTCTAATTTTGCGGTTTTGTTAAAATAACAAAATATTATTTCTTTCAATGTGTTCTATCTCAATTCGATTATTTTGGTATTGTGAAAATCAATAACAATGGAGTTTTTTTCATATATTAGATTTTAATTTTTGAGCTTTAGTGAAAAACAATGCAAAATTGTATTTTTTTGTCCATGTACGAGACTTCTTATTTTGTTGTTTTGTGAAAATAACAAAATATTATTTCTTTCCTTGTGTTGTACCTCAATTCGATTATCTTGGTATTGTGAAAATCAATAACAATGGAGTATTTTCTTTGTATTAGATTTTTATTTTTGTGGTTTTGTGAAAAACAATTCAAAATTGTATTTTTTTCCATGTATGAGACTTCTTATTTTGTGGTTTTGAGAAAATAACAAAATATTATTTCTTTCCATGTATTGTCTCTCAATTCGATTTGTTTTGTATTGTGAAAATCAATAACAATGCGTTTTCTATGTATTAGATTTTAATTTTTGTTGTTTTGTGAAAAAAATACAAAATTGTATTTTTTTTCCATATATTAGACTTCTTATTTTGTGGTTTTTTAAAAATAACAAAATATTATTTCTTTCCATATATTGTACCTTAATTCGATTATTTTGGTATTGTAAAAATCAATAACAATGGAGTTTTTTTCCATGTATTACATTTTAATTTTTGTGGTTTTGTGAAAAACAATACAAATTGTATTTTTTTGGATGTATTAGACTTGTTATTTTTTGGGTTTGTGAAAATAACAAAATATTATTTCTTTCCGTGTATTGTACCTCAATTCGATTTTTATGGTATTGTGAAAATCAAAAACAATGGAGTTTTTTCCATGTGTTAGATTTTAATATTTGTGGTTTTATAAAAAATAATACAAATTGTGTTTTTTCCATTTATTAGACTTCTAATTTTGTGGTTTTGTTAAAATAATAAAAGATTATCTCTTTCCATGTGTTGTACCTCAATACGTTATTTTGGTATTGTGAAAATCAATAACAATGGAGTGTTTTCCATGTATTAGATTTTAATTTTTTTGGTTTTCTGAAAAACAATACAAAATTATGTTTTTTTCCATGTATTAGACTTCTTATTTTGTGGTTTTTAGAAAATAACAAAATAATATTTCTTTCCATGTGTTGTACCTCAATTCCATTATTTTGGTATTGTCAAAATCGATAACAATGGAGTATTTTCCTTGTATTAGATTTTTTTTTTGTGGTTTTGCGAAAAACAATACAAAATTATGTTTTTCCCATGTATTAGCCTTCTTATTTTGTGCTTTTTTGAAAATAACAAAATATTATTTCTTTCCATGTATTGTACCTCAATTCGATTTGTTTGGTATCGAGAAAATCAATAACAATGGAGTTTTTTCCATGTATTTGATTTTAATTTTTGTTGTTTTATGAAAAAATACCAAATTGTATTTTTTCCATGTATGGGACTACTTATTTTGTGGTTTTTTCAAAATAACAAAATATTGTACCTCAATTCAATTATTTTGGTATTGGAAAAATCAATAACAATTGCGTTTTTTCTATGTATTAGATTTTAATTTTTGTGGTTTTGTGAAAAACAATAGAAAATTGTATTTTTTTTGCCATGTATGAGACTTCTTATTTTGTTGTTTTCTGAAAATAACAAAATATTATTTCTTTCCATGTCTTGTACCTCAATTCGATTATTTTGGTACTGTGAAAATCAATAACAATGGAGTATTTTCCTTGTATTAGATTTTTATTTTTGTGGTTTTGTGAAGAACAATTCAAAATTGTATTTTTTTCCATGTATTACACTCCCTATTTTGTGGTTTTTAGAAAATAACAAAATATTATTTCTTTCCATGTATTGTACGTTAATTCGATTTGTTTGGTATTGTGAAAATAAAAAACAATGGAGTTTTTTCCATGTATTTGATTTTAATTTTTGTTGTTTTATGAAAAAAATACCAAATTGTATTTTTTCCATGTATTGGACTACTTATTTTGTGGTTTTTTCAAAATAACAAAATATTATTTTTTTCCATGTATTGTACCTCAATTCAATTATTTTGGTATTGTAAAAATCAATAACAATTGCGTTTTTTCCATGTATTAGATTTTTACTTTTGTTGTTTTGTGAAAAATAATTCAAAATTGTGTTTTTTTCCATGTATTAGATTTCTTATTTCGTGGTTTTTTGAAAATAACAAAATATTATTTCCTTCCATGTGTTGTACCTCAATTCGATTATTTTGGTACTATGAAAATCAATAACAATGGAGTATTGTTCTTGTATTAGGTTTTGTGAAAAACAATTCAAAATTGTGTTTTTTTCCATGTGTTAGACTTCTTCTTTTGTGGTTTTTAGAAAATAACAAAATATTATTTCTTTCCATGTATTGTACATCAATTCGATTTGTTTGGTATTGTGAAAATCAATAACAATGGAATTTTTTTACATGTATTAGATTTTTATTTTTGTGGTTTTGTGAAAAACAATTCAAAACTCTGTTTTTTTCCATGTATTAGACTTCTTATTTCGTGTTTTTGTGAAAATAACAAAATTTTATTTCTTTCAATGTATTGTACCTCAATTCGATTTTTTTGGTATCGTGAAAATCAATAACAGTGGAGTTTTTTTCATGTGTTAGATTTTAATATTTGTGGATTTATAAAAAATAATACAAATTGTGTTTTTTCCATGTATTATACTTCTAATTTTACGGTTTTGTTAAAATAACAAAATATTATTTCTTTCCGTGTGTTGTACCTCAATTCGACTATTTTGGTATTGTGAAAATCAATAACAATTGAGTGTTTTCCATGTATTAGATTTTAATTTTTTTTGTTTTGTGAAAAACAATACAAAATTGTGTTTTTTCCATGCATTAGACTTCTTATTTTGTGGTTTTGAGAAAATAACAAAGTATTACTTCTTTCCACGTATTGTACCTCAATTCGATTATTTTGGTGTTGTAAAAATCAATAACAATTGCGTTTTTTCCATGTATTAGATATTAATTTTTTTTGTTTTATGAAAAAATACAAAATCTTATTTTTTTCCATGTATTAGACTTCCTATTTTGTGGTTTTTAGAAAATAACAAAATATTATTTCTTTCCATGTATTCTACGTCAATTCGATTTGTTTGGTATTGTGAAAATCAATAAAAATGGAGTTTTTGCCGTGTATTGAATTTTAATTTTTGTTGTTTTATAAAAAAAATACAAAATTATATTTTTTTCCCTTTATTAGACTTCTTATTTTGTGGTTTTCTCCAAATAACAAAATATAATTTCCTTCCATGTATTGTACCTCTATTCGATTATTTTGGTATTGTAAAAATTATTAACAATTGCAAGTTTTCCATGTATTAGATTTTAATTCTTGTGGTTTTGTGAGAAACAATACAAAATTGTATTTTTTTTGCCATGCATGAGACTTGTTATTTTGCGGTTTTGTGAAAATAACAAAATTTTATTTCTTTCCATGTATTGTACCTCAATTCAATTTTTTTGGTATTGTGAAAATAAAAAACAATGGAGTTTTTTCCATGTGTCAGATTTTAATATTTGTGGTTTTATAAAAAATAATACAAATTGTGTTTTTTCCATGTATTAGACTTCTAATTTTACGGTTTTGTTAAAATAACAAAATATTATTTCTTTCCATGTGTTGTACCTCAATTTGATTATTTTGGTATTGTGAAAATCAATAACAATGGAGTGTTTTCCATGTATTAGATTTTAATTTTTTTTGTTTTGTGAAAAACAATACAAAATTGTGTTTTCTCCATGTATTAGACTTCTTATTTTGTGGTTTTGAGAAAATAACAAAGTATTATTTCTTTCCATGTATTGTACCTCAATTCGATTTGTTTAGTATTGTGAAAATCAATATCAACCGAGTTTTTTCCATGTATTAGATTTTAATTTTTGTTGTTTTATGAAAAAAATACCAAATTGTATTTTTTATCCATGAATTAGACTACATATTTTGTGGTTTTTACAAAATAACAAAATATTATTTCATTCCATGTATCGTACCTCAATTCAATTATTTTGGTATTGTAAAAATCAATAACAATTGCGTTTTTTTCCATGTATTAGATTTTAATTATTGTGGTTTTGTGAAAAACAATACAAAAGTGTATTTTTTTTGCCATGTATGAGACTTCTTATTTTGTTGTTTTCAGAAAATAACAAAATATTATTTCTTTCCATGTGTGGTACCTCAATTCGATTATTTTGGTACGAAAATCAATAACAATGGAGTATTTTCCTTGTATTAGATTTTTATTTTTGTGGTTTTGGGAAAAACAATTCAAAATTGTATTTTTTTTCCATTTATTAGACTTCCTATTTTGTGGTTTTTAGAAAATAACAAAATATTATTTCTTTCCATGTATTGCACGTCAATTCGATTTGTTTGGTATTGAGAAAATCAATAACAATGGAGTTTTTTCCATGTATTAGATTTTTATTTTTGTTGTTTTGCGAAAAACAATTCAAAATTGTGTTTTTTTCCATGTATTAGACTTCTTATTTCGTGCTTTTTAGAAAATAACAAAATATTATTTCTTTCCATGTGTTGTACCTCCATTCGATTATTTTGGTATTGTGAAAATCAATAACAATGGACTATTTTCCTTGTATTAGATTTTAATTTTTGTGATTTTGTGAAAAACAATTCAAAATTGTGTTTTTTCATCTATTAGACTTCTTGTTATTGATTTTGTGAAAATAACAAAATTTTATTTCTTTCGATGTATTGTACCTCAATTCGATTTTTTTGGTATTGTGAAAATCAAAAACAATAGAGTTTTTTCCGTGTGTTAGATTTTAATATTTGTGGTTTTATCAAAAATAATACAAATTGTGTTTTTTCCGTGTATTAGACTTCAAGTATTGCGGTTTTGTTAAAAAAACAAAAATTTATTTCTTTCCGCGTGTTGGAGCTCAATTCGATTATTTTGTTATTGTGACAATCAATAACAATCGAGTGTTTTCCATGTATTAGATTTTAATTTTTTTTGTTTTGTGAAAAACAATACAAAATTGTGTTTTTTCCATGTATTAGACTTCTTATTTTGTGGTTTTGCGAAAATAACAACGTATTATTTCTTTCCATGTATTGCACCTCAATTCGATTTATTTTGTATTGTGAAAATCAATAAGAATGTAGTTTTTTCGATGTATTAGATTTTAATTTTTGTTGTTTTGTGAAAAACAAGACAAAATTGTATTTTTTTTCCAAGTATTAGACTTCTTATTTTGTGGTTTTCTGAAAATAACAAAATATTATTTCCTTCCATATATTGTGCCTCAATTCGATTTTTTCGGTATTGTGAAAATCAATAACAATTGAGTTTTTTCCATGTATTAGATTTTTATTTTTCAGCTTTAGTGAAAAGCAATGCAAAATTGTATTTTTTGTCCATGTATGAGACTTCTTATTTTGTTGTTTTGTGAAAATAACAAAAAATATTATTTCTTTCCTTGTGTTGTACCTCAATTCAATTATTTTGGTTTTGTGAAAATCAATAACAATGGAGTATTTTCCTTGTATTAGATTTTTATTTTTGTGGCTTTGTGAAAAACAATTCAAAATTGTGTTTTTTTCCATGTATTAGACTTCTTATTTTGTGGTTTTGAGAAAATAACAAAATATTCTTTCTCTCCATGTATTGTACCTCAATTCGATTTGTTTTGTATTGTGAAAATCAATAACAATGGAGTTTTTTCCATGTATTAGATTTTAATGTTTGTTGTTTTGTGAACAAAAATACAAAATTATATATTTTCCATATATTAGACTTCTTATTTTGTGGTTTTTCGAAAATAACAAAATATTATTCTTTTCCATGTATTGTACCTTCATTCGATTATTTTGGTATTGTAAAAATCAATAACAATGGAGTATTTTCCTTGTATTAGATTTTTTTTTTGTGGTTTTGTGAAAACCAATTCAAAATTGTGTTTTTTTCCATGTATTATACTTCCTATTTTGTGGTCTTTAGAAAATAACAAAATATTCTTTCTTTCCATGTATTGGACGTCAATTCGATTTGTTTGGTATTGTGAAAATCAATAACAATGGAGTTTTCTCCGTGAATTAGGTTTTAATTTTTGATGTTTTGTGAAAAAAAATAGTATTTTTTTCCATGTATTAGACTTCTTATTTTGTGGTTTTTGAAAATAAAAAAATATTATTTCTTTCCATGTATTGTACCTCAATTCGATTATTTTGGTATTGTAAAAATCAATATCAATGGAGTTTTTCCATGTATTAGATTTTAATTTTTGTGGTTTTGTCAAAAACAATACAAAATTGTATTTTTTTCCATGTATTAGACTTGTTATTTAGTGGTTTTTTGAAAATAACAAAATATTATTTCTTTCCATGTATTGTACCTCAATTCGATTTTTTTGTTACTGTGAAAGTCAAAAACAGTGGAGTTTTTTCCATGTGTTAGATTTTAATATTTGTGGTTTTATAAAAAATTATATAAATTGTGTTTTTTCCTTGTATTAGACTTCTAATTTTGCGGTTTTGTTAAAATAACAAAATATTATTTCTTTCCGTGTGTTGTACCTCAATTCGATTATTTTGTTATTGTGAATATCAATAACAATGGAATGTTTTCCATGTATTAGATTTTAATTTTTTTTGTTTTGTCAAAAAAAATAGAAAATTGTGTTTTTTCCATGTATTAGACTTCTTATTTTGTGGGTTTTTGAAAATAACAAAATATTATTTCTTTCCATGTATTGTACCTCAATTCGATTTTTTCGGTATTGTGAAAATCAATAACAATTGAGTTTTTTCCATGTATTAGATTTTAATTTTTGTGGTTTTGTGAAAAACAATATAAAATCGTATTTTTTTTCCATGTATTGGACTTGTTATTTTGTGGTTTCCTGAAAATAAGAAAATATTATTTCTTTCCATGTATTGTACGTAAATTCGATTTGTCTGGTATTCTGAAAATCAATAACAATGGAGTTTTTTTCCATGTGTTTGATTTTTATTTCTGTGGTTTTGTGAAAAACAATTCAAAATTGTGTTTTTTTCCATTTATTAGACTTCTTATTTCGTGGTTTTTTTGAAAATAACAAAATATATTTCTTTCGATGTGTTGTACCTTAATTCGATTATTTTGGTATTTTGAAAATAAAAAACAATGGAGTATTGTCCTTTTATTACATTTTTTTTTTGTGGTTTTGCGAATAACAATTCAAAATTGTGTTTTTTCCATGTATTAGACTTCTTATTTCGTGGTTTTTAGAAAATTACAAAACATTATTTCTTTCCATGTGTTGTACGTCAATTCGATTTGTTTGGTATCGTGAAAATCAATAACAATGGAGTTTTTTTCGTGTATTAGATTTTAATTCTTGTTGTTTTGTGAAAAAAAATACAAAATTATATTTTTTTCCATGTATTAGACTTCTTATTTTGTGGTTTTTTGAAAATAACAAAATATTATTTCTTTCCATGTATTGTACCTCAATTCGATTTTTTTGGTGTTGTAAAAATCAAAAACAATGAAGTTTTTTCCATGTGTTAGATTTTAAGATTTGTGTTTTTATAAAAAATAATACAAATTGTGTTTTTTCCATGTATTGGACTTCTAATTTTACGGTTTTGTCAAAATATTATTTCTTTCCGTGTGTTGTACCGCAATTTGATTATTTTGGTTTTTTCAAAATCAATAACAATGGAGTGTTTTCCATGTATTAGATTTTAATTTTTTTATTTTGTGAAAAACAATACAAAATTGTGTTTTTTCCATGTATTAGAATTCTTATTTTGTGGTTTTGAGAAAATAACAAAGTATTATTTCTTTCCATGCATTGTACCTATTTTTGTTTGGTATTGTTAAAATCAATAACAATGTAGTTTTTTCGATGTATTAGATATTAATTTTTGTTGTTTTATGAAAAACAATACAAAATCGTATTTTTTTTCCATGTATTAAACTTGTTATTTTGTGGTTTCGTGAAAATAACAAAATATTTTTTCTTTCTATGTATTGTACCTCAATTTGATTTGTTTGGTATTGTGAGAATCAATAACAATGGAGTTTTTTCCATGTATTAGATTTTCATTTTTGTTGTTTTATGAAAAATTATACAAAATTGTATTTTTTCCATGTATGAGATTTCTTATTTTGTTATTTTTTCAAAATAACAAAATATTATTTCTTTCCATGTATTGTACCTCAATTCGATTATTCTGGTATTGTAAAAAGCAATAACTATTGCATTTTTTCCATGTATTAGATTTTATTTTTTGTGGTTTTGTGAAAAACAATACAAAATTGTATTTTTTTTACCAGGTATGAGACTTCCAATTTTGTTATTTTCTGAAAATAACAAAATATTATTTCTTTCCATGTGTTGTACCTCAATTCGATTATTTTGGTATTATGAAAATCAATAATAATGGAGTATTTTCCTTGTATTAGATTTTTATTTTTGTGGTTTTGTGAAAAACAATTCAAAATTGTATTTTTTTTCCATGTATTAGACTTCCTATTTTGTTGTTTTTAGAAAATAACAAAATATTATTTCTTTCCATGTATTGTACGTTAATTCGACTTGTTTGGTATTGTGAAAATCAATAACAATGGAGCTTTTTCCATGTATTAGATTTTTATTTTTGAGGTTTTGTGACAAATAATTCAAAATTGTGTTTTTTTTCCATGTATTGGGCTTGTTATTTTGTGGTTTCCTGAAAATAAGAAAATATTATTTCTTTCCATGTATTGTACGTAAATTCGATTTGTTTGGTATTCTGAAAATCAATAACAATGGAGTTTTTTCCATGTGTTTGATTTTTATTTCTGTGGTTTTGTGAAAAACAATTCAAAATTGTGTTTTTTTCCATTTATTAGACTTCTTATTTCGTGGTTTTTTTGAAAATAACAAAATATATTTCTTTCGATGTGTTGTACCTTAATTCGATTATTTTGGTATTTTGAAAATAAAAAACAATGGAGTATTGTCCTTTTATTACATTTTTTTTTTTGTGGTTTTGCGAATAACAATTCAAAATTGTGTTTTTTCCATGTATTAGACTTCTTATTTCGTGGTTTTTAGAAAATTACAAAACATTATTTCTTTCCATGTGTTGTACGTCAATTCGATTTGTTTGGTATCGTGAAAATCAATAACAATGGAGTTTTTTTCGTGTATTAGATTGTAATTCTTGTTGTTTTGTGAAAAAAAATACAAAATTATATTTTTTTCCATGCATTAGACTTCTTATTTTGTGGTTTTTTGAAAATAACAAAATATTATTTCTTTCCATGTATTGTACCTCAATTCGATTTTTTTGGTGTTGTAAAAATCAAAAACAATGAAGTTTTTTCCATGTGTTAGATTTTAAGATTTGTGTTTTTATAAAAAATAATACAAATTGTGTTTTTTCCATGTATTGGACTTCTAATTTTACGATTTTGTCAAAATATTAATTCTTTCCGTGTGTTGTACCGCAATTTGATTATTTTGGTTTTTTCAAAATCAATAACAATGGAGTGTTTTCCATGTATTAGATTTTAATTTTTTTTATTTTGTGAAAAACAATACAAAATTGTGTTTTTTCCATGTATTAGAATTCTTATTTTGTGGTTTTGAGAAAATAACAAAGTATTATTTCTTTCCATGCATTGTACCTATTTTTGTTTGGTATTGTTAAAATCAATAACAATGTAGTTTTTTCGATGTATTAGATATTAATTTTTGTTGTTTTATGAAAAACAATACAAAATCGTATTTTTTTTTCATGTATTAAACTTGTTATTTTGTGGTTTCGTGAAAATAACAAAATATTTTTTCTTTCTATGTATTGTACCTCAATTTGATTTGTTTGGTATTGTGAGAATCAATAACAATGGAGTTTTTTCCATGTATTAGATTTTAATTTTTGTTGTTTTATGAAAAATTATACAAAATTGTATTTTTTCCATGTAATAGATTTCTTATTTTGTGATTTTTTCAAAATAACAAAATATTATTTCTTTCCATGTATTGTACCTCAATTCGATTATTCTGGTATTGTAAAAAGCAATAACTATTGCATTTTTTCCATGTATTAGATTTTAATTTTTGTGGTTTTGTGAAAAACAATACAAAATTGTATTTTTTTTACCAGGTATGAGACTTCCAATTTTGTTATTTTCTGAAAATAACAAAATATTATTTCTTTCCATGTGTTGTACCTCAATTCGATTATTTTGGTATTATGAAAATCAATAATAATGGAGTATTTTCCTTGTATTAGATTTTTATTTTTGTGGTTTTGTGAAAAACAATTCAAAATTGTATTTTTTTCCATGTATTAGACTTCCTATTTTGTTGTTTTTAGAAAATAACAAAATATTATTTCTTTCCATGTATTGTACGTTAATTCGACTTGTTTGGTATTGTGAAAATCAATAACAATGTAGCTTTTTCCATGTATTAGATTTTTATTTTTGTGGTTTTGTGACAAATAATTCAAAATTGTGTTTTTTTTCCATGTATTAGACTTCTTATTTCGTGATTTTTTGAAAATAACAAAATATTATTTCTTTCCATGTGTTGTACCTCAATTCGATTATTTTGGTATTGTGAAAATGAATAACAATGGAGTATTGTCCTTGTATTAGATTTTTATTTTCGTGGTTTTGTGAAAAAGAATTCAAAATTGTATTTTTTTCCATGTATTAGACTTCCTATTTTGTTGTTTTTAGAAAATAACAAAATATTATTTCTTTCCATGTATTGTACGTTAATTCGACTTGTTTGGTATTGTGAAAATCAATAACAATGGAGCTTTTTCCATGTATTAGATTTTTATTTTTGTGGTTTTGTGACAAATAATTCAAAATTGTGTTTTTTTTCCATGTATTATACTTCTTATTTTGTGGTTTTTTGAAAATAACAAAATATTATTTCTTTCCATGTATTGTACCTCAATTCGATTTTTTTGGTATTGTGAAAATAAAAAACAATGGAGTTTTTTCCATGTGTTAGATTTTAATATTTGTGTTTTTATAAAAAATAATACAAATTGTGTTTTTTCCATGTATTAGACTTCTTATTTTACGGTTTTGTTAAATTAACAAAATATTATTTCCTTCCGTGTGTTGTACCTCAATTCGATTATTTTGGTATTGTGAAAATCAACAACAATGGAGTGTTTTCCATGTATAAGATTTTAATTTTTTTTGTTTTGTGAAAACCAATACAAAATTGTGTTTTTTCCGTGTATTAGACTTCTTATTTTGTGGTTTTGAGAAAATAACCAAGTAATATTTCTTTCCATGTATTGTACCTCAATTAAATTTATTTGGTATTGTTAAAATCAATAACAATGGAGTTTTTTCCGTGTATTAGATTTTAATTTTTGTTGTTTTCTGAAAAAAATACAAAATTGTTTTTTTTCCATGTATTGGACTTCTTATTTTGTGGTTTTTTCAAAATAACAATATATTATTTCTTTCCATGTATTGTACCTCAATTCGATTATTTTGGTATTGTAAAAATCAATAACAATTGCATTTTTTCCATGTATTAGATTTTCATTTTTGTGGTTTTGTGAAAAAGAATACAAAATTGTATTTTTTTTACCATGTATGAGACTTCTAATTTTGTTGTTTTCTGAAAATAACAAAATATTATTTCTTTCCATGTGTTGTACCTCAATTCGATTATTTTGGTATTGTGAAAATCAATAATAATGGAGTATTTTCCTTGTATTAGATTTTTATTTTTGTGGTTTTGTGAAAAACAATTCAAAATTGTATTTTTTTCCATGTATTAGACTTCCTATTTTGTTGTTTTTAGAAAATAACAAAATATTACTTCTTTCCATGTATTGTACGTCAATTCGATTTGTTTGATACTGTGAAAATCCATAACAATGGAGTTTTTTCCATGTATTAGATTTTTATTTTTGTGGTTTTGTCAAAAACAATTCAAAATTGTGTTTTTTCCGTGTATTAGACTACTTATTTCGTAGTTTTTTGAAAATAACAAAATATTATTTCGTTCCTTATGTTGTACCTCAATTCGATTATTTTGGTATTGTGAAAATAAACATCAGTGGAGTATTGTCCTTGTATTAGATTTTTATTTTTGTGATTTTGTGAAAAACAATTCAAAATTGTGTTTTATTCCATGTATTAGACTTCTTATTATGTGGTTTTTAGAAAATAACAAAATATTATTTCTTTACATGTATTGTACCTCAATTCGATTATTTTGGTATTGTAAAAATCAATAACAACGGAGTTTTTTTCCATGTATTAGATTTTAATTTTTGTAGTTTTGTGAAAAACAATACAAAATTGTATTTTTTTCCATGTATTAGACATGTTATTTTGTAGATTTGTGAAAATAACAAAATATTATTTCTTTCCGTGTATTGTACCTCAATTCGATTTTTATGGTACTGTGAAAATCAAAAACAATGGAGTTTTTTCCGTGTGTTAGATTTTAATATTTTTGGTTTTATAAAAAATAATACAAATTGTGTTTTTTCCATTTATTAGACTTCTAATTTTGCTGTTTTGTTAAAATAACAGAAGATTATTTCCTTCCGTGTGTTGTACCTCAATTCGATTATTTTGGTATTGTGAAAATCAATAACAATAGAGTGTTTTCCATGTATTGGATTTTAATTTTTTTGGTTTTGTGAATGACAATACAAAATAGTAATTTTTTTTCCATGTATTAGACTTCTTATTTTGTGGTCTTTTGAAAATAACAAAATATTATTTCTTTCCATGTATTGTACCTCAATTCGATTATTCTGGTATTGTAACAATCAATAGCAATGGAGTTTTTCCATGTATTAGATTTTAATTTTTTTGGTATCGTCAAAAACAATAAAAAATTGTATTTTTTTTTACCATGTATGAGACTTCTAATTTTGTTGTTTTCTGAAAATAACAAAATATTATTTCTTTCCATGTGTTGTACCTCAATTCGATTATTTTGGTATTGTGAAAATCCATAATAATGGAGTATTTTCCTTGTATTAGATTTTTATTGTTGTTGTTTTGCGAAAAACAATTCAAAATTGTGTTTTTTTCCATGTATTAGACATCTTATTTTGTGGTTTTTGGAAAATAACAAGATATTATTTCCTTCCATGTATTGTACGTCAATTCGATTGTTTGGTATTGTGAAAATCAATAACAACGGACTTTTTTCCGTGTATTAGATTTTAATTTTGGTGGTTTTGTGAAAAAAATACAAAATTGTATTTTTTTCCATGTATTAGACTTCATATTTTGTGGTTTTTTGAAAATAACAAAATATTATTTCTTTCCATGTATTGCACCTCAATTCGATTTTTTTGGTATTGTGAAAATCAAAAACAATGGAGTTTTTTCCATGTGTTAGATTTTAATATTTGTGTTTTTATAAAAAATAATACAAATTGTTTTTTTTCCATGTATTAGACTTCTAATTTTACGGTTTCGTTAAAATAACAAAATATTATTTCCTTCCGTGTGTTGTACCTCAATTCGACTACTTTGGTATTGTGAAAATCAATAACAATGGAGTGTTTTCCATGTATTAGATTTTAATTTTTTTTGTTTTGTGAAAACCAATACAAAATCGTATTTTTTTTCCTGTATTGGACTTGTTATTTTGTGGTTTTGTGAAAGTGACAAAATATTATTTCTTTCCATGTATTGTACGTAAATTCAATTTGTTTGGTATTGTGAAAATCAATAACAATGGAGTTTTTTCCATGTATGAGATTTTTAGTTTTGTGGTTTTGTACAAAACAATTCAAAATTGTGTTTTTTCCATGTATTAGACTTCTTATTTCGTGGATTTTTGAAAGTAACAAAATATTATTTCTTTCCATGTGTTGTACCTCAATTCGATTATTTTAGTATTGTGAAAATCAATAACAGTGGAGTATTTTCCTTGTATTAGATTTTTATTGTTGTTGTTTTGCGAAAAACAATTCAAAATTGTGTTTTTTTCCATGTATTAGACATCTTATTTTGTGGTTTTTTGAAAATAACAAGATATTATTTCTTTCCATGTATTGTACGTCAATTCGATTTGTTTGGTATTGTGAAAATCAATAACAATGGAGTTTTTTCCGTGTATTAGATTTTAATTTTTGTTGTTTTCTGAAAAAAATACAAAATTGTATTTTTTTTCCATGTATTATACTTCTTATTTTGTGGTTTTTTGAAAATAACAAAATATTATTTCTTTCCATGTATTGTACCTCAATTCGATTTTTTTGGTATTGTGAAAGTCAAAAACAATGGAGTTTTTTCCATGTGTTAGATTTTAATATTTGTGTTTTTATAAAAAATAATACAAATTGTGTTTTTTCCATGTATTAGACTTCTTATTTTACGGTTTTCTTAAATTAACAAAATATTATTTCCTTTGTTTTCTGAAAAACAATACAAAATTGTATTTTTTTTCCATGTATTAGACATGTCATTTTGTGGGTCTGTGAAAATAACAAAATATTATTTCTTTCCGTGTATTGTACCTCAATTCGATTTTTATGGTATTGTGAAAATCAAAAACAATGGAGTTTTTTCCATGTGTTAGATTTTAATATTTGTGGTTTTATAAAAAATAATACAAATTGTGTTTCTTCCATTTATTAGACTTCTAATTTTGCGGTTTTGTTGAAATAACAAAAGATTATTTCCTTCCGTGTGTTGTACCTCAATTCGTTTATTTTGGTATTGTGTAAATCAATAACAATAGATTGTTTTCCATGTATTGGATTTTAATTTTTTTGGTTTTGTGAAAAACAATACAAAATAGTATTTTTTTTCCACGTATTAGACTTCTTATTTTGTGGTTTTTTGAAAATAACAAAATATTATTATTTTCCATTCTGGTATTGTAAAAATCAATAACAATGGAGTTTTTCAATGTATTAGATTTTAATTTTTTTTGTTTTATCAAAAACAATAACAAATTGTATTTTTTTTTACGATGTATGAGACTTCTAATTTTGTTGTTTTCTGAAAAAGAACAAGATATTATTTCTTTCCATGTGTTGTACCTCAATTCGATTATTTTGGTATTGTGAAAATCAATAATAATGGAGTTTTTTCCTTGTATTAGATTTTTATTTTTGTGGTTTTGTGAAAAACAATTCAAAATTGTATTTTTTTCCATGTATTAGACTTCCTATTTTGTTGTTTTTAGAAAATAACAAAATATTATTTCTTTCCGTGTATTGTACGTTAATTCGATTTCTTTGGTATTGTGAAAATCAATAACAATGGAGTTTTTTCCATGTATTAGATTTTTATTTTTGTGGTTTTGTGAAAAACAATTCAAAATTGTGTTTTTTTCATGTATTAGACTTCTTATTTCGTGGTTTTTTGAAAATAACAAAATATTATTTCTTTCCATGTGTTGTACCTCAATTCGATTATTTTGGTATTGTGAAAATCAACAACAATGGAGTATTCTCCTTGTATTAGATTTTTATTTTTGTGGTTTTGTGAAAAACAATTCAAAATTGTGTTTTATTCCATGTATTAGACTTCTTATTATGTGGTTTTTAGAAAATAACAAAATATTAAACCAATCTTAAACCTTGAGTAGTCCCATCTTGAGTAGTGAATGAAAATTGGAGTTACTCAAATAGACTAGTGCATGAACTACTAGCACCAACCAATCTTAAACCTTTTTCAGGACAATATGGTGTGAGCTGAGCCAATGTACTAGGCTCTAACAAATGATATTCAGAGCAAAATCCTGAGGGTAATATCGTGCGGCCGGAAACTTACCATACCGTTAACATACCCAGAGAGTCTGAGGATCGTATATGGCTTAGTGGGGATACGTGTATGCGGTGAAGGTGCGCACGAATGTATACTAGGACGAGACTATGACCACTTGTCAGTTCTGAAGATTACGTTAGAAATTTAAGTGGGGGAGTTTGTTACACCTCAGAACCAAATAGTAAAAAAGGGGGCTAGTTTATTAGTCCCACCTTGAGTAGTGAGTGAAAATTGAAGTTACTTAAATAGGCTAGTGCATTAACTCCTAGCACCAAACAAGCTTAAACCTTTTTCAGGACAATATGGTGCGGGCTTGATGGTTGGGCTGAGTCAGTTAATGTACTGGGCTCTAACACCACGAATCTCCTTGCTCTTTCCAGGGTTGAAGAACGATCGCTCGCAACTTCGCAAGCTAGAGAACCTTTACTCGTATCCACGCGAACTTCAAACAAATGGAATTGCCGGACGGTCAAAAGAAATCGGAATACTTTCCGAAAATAACCCTCACAAAACTCTTTCCAGTAGTCTAAGACTCGCTCCACTATTCAGCCGGCTTCACCCAAGCATCTCAATACTGACTCCCGTCGGCCCCCGCACTTCCTATCCTCTCTTGCGCCAAAGAAGAGGGAAAGTAATCTGCAAGGGTGACTCCTAATCGTTGAGGGTCTTGCACTCATGAATGAAAAAAGAATCCTATCAGATCATAAGTCATGAGTGACCTCCAAACTGGTATCATGACTATCCATTTTAAATGAAATGATCAGCGATCATTTAACTATCTAAACAGACGTCAACTTATTGCTTTTGTTCTACGATATATGTTTTGATCACAAGGCATGGAAACATATCGTCTTTGAGTTTAATCAAAGTCTCTTTCCTCATCAAGAATTAGACTGAATTAATACAAAATGATATTAACAATCCATTTTGAGCATGGTCATGTATTTACTTCAGTCCTAATTAATCAGGGTGCCCAGAGATATCTCCCTCGTGATGAGTGGAATAAATCCCTATCTTGGTCACTCACATTCCTCGTCATGATTTAGTGTATACCCAGTGATAACTCTAATGGTCATCCGATTAAGGATGACGTAGGATTATATCAAAGTATACAGTTCTATATCATGAATCCATGGTGACCTTGGGTCGTAGGAACAAGCACAATATTTATATGAGAATCACTGATGACATGTACCATGCATAATCTCATAGTATGGTCAGTCCAGTACATGTTCTCTAGCACGTACCTATCTTCCAGACTTGACATCCCTATGTCCATGATCAGCAGAATATGATCATCCAATCTGCAAATATACTAGTGTGGATATGTAGCTTTTTACTTGAAGTATGTTTATCTCTATAAACATCCTACATATCACTAGGGACAGTTTAGAATGTCATTCATTGGTTCACAGTTCTATTATCAGAATCACGTATTATGATGACGTGAACTCGAAATGTCATTCATGGTCGATATAATATATGTAAATATATTAATCACCATACATTCATTCATATATGAAGTGAATAAACGTCTTTCTCATAATCTAATCTCTAGTCCAACTCATTGGCCTAGGGCATAATTCCTTCAATCTCCCACTTACACTAGGCCAACTCTAAGCATCCCATGCTCATTAGGCAACATGACCTTCATGTTCTACTAGCGGGAAAAATACGTCTATTAGATTATAGAAATTTACATTGCAAACTTATAACGTCTACTAATGATCTATATCATTAGTGGAGATTATTTTTGAACATGTGCTTGTATCCTTGTTGCTCTAGTCTGAGTGGCTCTTTGTTCACAACATAAGTCATCAGGCTTTAAGAGCACTTGGAACTACTCCTAGTTCCAAGATCAAGTTCTTGTCAAGCATACCTATTGTCTACTTCTAAAGTGACAATATGGTCGTGTTTCAGTTACAGTACCTTATTTGGAACTCTTTCCTGTATTCATAATAAATGAATTGCGATAATGATCCATATTAGAAAGTGTAATCTCTTACGACAACCTATCTCCTCATAGATCGGGATACCTTAGTTCTTCATAAGAACTTTAGTATTTATTCTAGTCATCAAATGATTATTATCCGCTCTTTCATGCTCTAAGCATATTGCACATGTACATTGTGTGGCTGAAGAATCTTATTCATTCCATACTTAAGAACTCTTTCTTATATATATGTAACTCTTTCAATAAATGGATGATAGAATCTTATTCGTATGTTTTCATTATGTGAACGTCATAAGCAAGATCTCTTCTTGCTAGTGTGATATGATGGTATATAATAAAATAGTTTTCCAAATTATCCTAAATAATTTTGTTTAGATCGCAAGCGCACGATCTACGCATAGTACTT
Source organism: Juncus effusus (assembly GCA_027726005.1). Lineage (NCBI taxonomy): Eukaryota > Viridiplantae > Streptophyta > Magnoliopsida > Poales > Juncaceae > Juncus > Juncus effusus. Next base: position 4,344,118 of record CM050907.1, read on the forward strand.
TGGGTGTCGAATCCATATGGATGAGTAGATATTTTTAGTTTCTTTTGATGTAGTTCGGATTAAATCATTAATTGGTTTTAGTTTTTGAAATATAAATAAAATAAAAATAAAGTAAAGTAAAGTGGTCGCTTATCGGGCAGCGGACTAGGCTGTCATGATCCTTGTCCACAGTAGTACGTAGTATTTAGTTGATAAAAGGGGATTCTAGCGATCAAGCTCTTTCATAGATCTCTGTCTAAATTATGTCGCTTTTGTCGGTGTTGTTCTTGTTTCTACTTAGCAGGGTGTCCTTTCTTGTGCGAAGGTTTTGACATCAACCTTGCTCTAGTTCTCCATTGTCTAGAGGGCTGTCACTTATCCTCAGACAATTCTGGAATCGAGAACCATCATGTGTTCTGGGAAAGTCCTTTCTACGCCAACTCGCCATGATCGTCGAACTTTGTGCTTGTAATATAAGGGTTTCTCACTTGTCCTTGCATGGAGGGGCTTTCACTTAATCCTCCTCAAGCAGGCCTTCTGCTCCTCCCGACTCCTTGACTCAGTCCCCGAACTAGAATGACACTCTCGTACCTGTAATACCAAGTTCTGTTTTGTTGTTCGAATCGGCAGGGTTCCACCTCCAGGGACTCAGTCTGACGGAATAAGTAATTCGACACCCGCCCGCCAGTCTTTATCACACGATCTAACACCAGGGTGCTAGGTCTAGAGACCTAGAGACCTGCTTTCTCCCGGCTTACTTTCCTGCGGACCTGTATATCCGAGATATGTCTCGGGTTGGATTGAAAAAAAATACAAAATAAAATACTAAGTTCAAAACGTAAACAATACAAGCAAATATGAGACAAAAAAGATATTGATACTACTACTCGAACTCTACCCTAGAAAGGGATTTAGTTCAGAGAGTACGTAACTCAATTCAAAAGATAAATAAAGTGATACATAAAACAGTACTACCTTGTTTGTCTTTCTCTTACAATGAAGCTCGGCTCCGACTACAAACTGTGATAATTTTGCGACATTAGAACCGTCACTAGGGTCACCCTTTCATAGGTGGAGGACCGGTCTAAAGAAAAGAAGAAATAAATCTACCCAAAATCTAATCAAATCTAAACCTTAAATCTAATCCACAATCAAGACCTAATCAAATATTTTCTTGTTGTCCAATAAAGATTGAAGATCAAATCTTGTCACTGATTGATTCTTCTTGCCAACGGACTACGTTCTTTCCGCACAATTGGAGCTAGAATGCTAAATATGCGTCTCCCAGAAGAATCATTTGCTCGCGTTCTAATCTTGAACGTGACAACCTTCACCTCAGCTGCTGCTAGGCGACCCGCAGTCGCTGTAGAAGCTACCTCGGTTGCAGTACTGAGAACCGGGCCCGACGGTCTGGCCCACGATCCCACTTTGGCTCCCCTCTATGTAGCTCCAAATTGCTCCTTTAAAGCTTTTTTTGGCCCAATTTCGCTTAATTCCTGAAATTGAAGATATACATCAGCAACAACTAAATTCTAATAAAATAAACTTGAAATAACATAAAAAGTATTGAAAATAAGATACATAGGAAGTAAATATAATACTAAAATATAGATATGAATTTGGCCGATCACTTGCATATGGAACTCCTTCAATGTATAGAATCAAATTCATATGTCTTTCATCATTCACATTAATGGCATAGGCAAGAACTCTTTCTTGCATATTGAATATTCAATGTATGCTCCAAGATACAGAATCTAATTCATATATCTTCTATTGTTCATGTGAATGTCATAAGCACGAACTCTTTCTTGCATATTGAACATTTCAATGCATTGCTGAAAGTATAGCATCTCATTCGTATGTCTTTCATCATTCATATGAACACCATAGGCAAGAACATTTCTTGCACATTGAATTCTTTTAACATTTCACCAACGTGTTTTTATCTTACAACCATAAGTGTATATAGACTCCAACTCCTAACTATTAGGAAGGTGTAAATCTATAATTGTAATACTAAAAGACCGTTATACTCCCACTGAATTTCTTGAAATTGAGGTGGTCATATCTATTTTGATAAAGTCAAATTCTCTAATTTACTTTGTCAAATAGATTCACCCTGAGATTCTTGCTTTTACCCATAAATGGAATTTGCAGCATGTAACATATCTAGAATTCTCGGGATTATAAAACTCTTGTCATGTATCAAAGATACATCCACAATAAAGTTCCTATAAAGGACATTATTCACAACCGTATTATGCTATGAAAGTTAGAATTTGCAATAGCCACAAGTGAGAAGTTCTTTACTATAGCGCCCATACTATAGGAACTTTCTTTGTTATTTATAGGTTATCCATGTATTTTATGCAATGGTCATTGAGCCATTGGATACTCCAATCAAGTTCCCAACTTGATTGCTTGTACAATGGTTGCATCTCAGTTCTCATAGTTTAACCATTTTTGGAATATTGACTCTTCACAGTCTCATGAGTAGAATGCCAACTCATCTTCTATGAGCACATATTATTAGATACAAGAAATCATATCTCTCGGCCTAATGTCTACCAGGTCTGTGAGGAGGACCTTATGTTTCAAGTATAGACTTATCAACTACTTAATGGCCTTATGAATGGTTTATCACTAGTATGTGGATCTCGAATCTTTTGAGATGTATTACACTCCAACTGCTTCATTAGAAGATGAAATCTCTTTTAATGAAGTTTGAATTTTAAGTAACAAACAAAGACAGTATCAAATTTATATTCCACGTCAAATTCTTGAAGGTGGAGAAGCCATCATAAAAGATGCGGTTTGCACTCCGTCTTCTTCATCAAATACTTCAAGGTTGCGTGATCTTAAAACACAACAACTTTTGTTCTGATCAAGTATGATCAGAACTTTTTCAAGGCATATACAATAGCTAATACATCTTTTTCAGTGGTCGTGTAATTTCGTTGTGCATCGTCATGTGTCCTAGAAGCATAGTAAATAACGTGAGGATCCTTACCGACCCGTTGGCCCAGGATGGCGCCAACACTCAATCCATTCGCGTCGCATATGATCTCGAATGGAAGGTTCAGTTGGGTGGTTTGATTATCGGGGCGGTACACAACTTCTCCTTCAGGATGTCGAAGGCTTCCTTTCACGCATCGTTGAAGTCGAATTTGACATCTTTTTGGAGAAGATGAGACATCAGTTGCGCGATCTTTGAAAAGTCACGAATGAAATGCCTGTAAAAGCCTGCGTGGCCCAAGAATGAATGCACATCCTTCAAATTGCGAGGATAGGACCAACGTCTTTATCACGTCGATCTTCACCTTGTCAACCTCCAAACCTTTCTTTGAAAGAAGATGATTTAACACAATTCCTTGGCTCACCATGAAGTGACACTTCTCAAAATTCAAGACAAGGTTAGATTCGACTCACCTCTCCATTATTAGGCCCAAGTCAAACATTTATCAAATGAGTTGCCATAAATGGAGAAATCGTCCATAATAACTTCTATAAATTTTGAAATGTATTTAGAGAAAATAGAAATCATGCATCTTTGAAATGTATCTGGAGCATTACACAATCCGAAGGGCATCCTTCGATATGCGAATGCACCGAAGGGACAAGTAAACATCATTTTTTGTTAGTCAGCATAATCGATTGCGATCTGGAAATATCACGAGTACCCGTCGAGAAAACAATAGTAGGGTCGGCCCGCCAACCGTTCAAGCATTTGGTTGATAAAAGGGAGAGGGAAGTGATCTTTCTTTGTCGCCGTGTTGGGTTTGCGATAATCAATGCAAACGCGTCACCTATTTTGTACTCGTGTAGGCACCTTTTCATCTTCTGATTTTCCACAATCGTGATCTCCCTATTTTTGGGGACCACGCGAATAGTTTACACGCACTCAGAGTCATCCATGACATATGCCTGCATCAAGGAGCTTCTTCTTAACAACCTCCATCATCACTGGGTTCAATAGCCCTTGAGCCTCCCTCGAGGGCTTGGCTCCTTCCTCGAGGGTAATCTTGTGCATACAAGTTGCAGGACTGATTCCTGACATGTCGGCTAATGTCCACTCAATCGCCTTCTTGTGTTTCACTATGGTATCCACCAGGCGCCATTCTTGATTAGATATAAGGTTGGAGGCGATGATGACAGGTTGGATTTTGTCTGGTCCGAGGTAGGTATACTTGAGATGGTCTGGGAGAGTTTTGAGTTCGTGTTTGGGTGCTTTTTCGATTGACGGCGGTGTTCACTCTCCTGACATCTTGAGCTTCGTCGTCATTAGACCTGAAAAAGAAAGAACTTCCTCCATCCTGTATTTTTCAGAGTTAGGCAAGTTTATATTTTCAACTTCTTGTATTATTGTATCACTTTCATTGCCTAAAAAGTTATCATTCTTTAGGTTTTCTAATGTGTTCATATTTTCTAGTTCATCCCAAAATTGATCAAAAGAATCATTAAAAGAATTTAGAGAATGAGAAGACTCCCCTATAAGATGTTCGTCGACGAGCTCGTCAATCTCGTCGGTGATGGAGATGTTCGACATGTTATAGTCGTCTGAGATTTTATCACGTCGAAGATGTTGAAGGAGATCTTCTCGTTGTCGAATTCCATCGACAACATACCTGAATGGTAGTCAATTTGGGTTTTCGCTGTTCTGAGAAACGGTTTCCTCAAGAGAATGGAGGAGGAATTCACTGTGCTCCCCATCTCGAGGATGTAGAAGTCGGCTGGACAAACAGACCGTTTACCCGGACCAAAATGTCTTCCACAATGCCTAGGGGTTGGATTGTGGAACGATCTGCTAAGGCACCACCACTCGGGTGTTTTTCAGACTACCCAGGTCTAGGGTTTCGTAGATAGATCTGGGCATTACATTCATTGCGGCCCCCAGATCAAGCATGCATCTTGTGAGCTGGTGGTGCCCAATGATACATGGAATGACTAAGATTTTTGGTTCTTTTTTCCTTTGGAGGAAGTCCCGTGTCTAGACTCAAAACTGCAGAGAGGTTCACTTTCTCGTCCCCTTTTAACTTTATCTTATTCATACACAAGTCTTTTAAAAACTTAGCAACGTTGGAAAATTTTTCGATGGCGTCAACAACGATGGAAATGTTTACCTCCACCTTTTTGAAAATCGTAAGCATGTCCTTTTCGACTTCTGCCTTTTTGTTCACCGCCAAATGGGACGGAAATGGTGCCTTTGGCATGTAGACTCTCTCTTTATTTTTTCCTTTTTCCTTTTTCCTTCTCATCTTTTTATTTTTGTTTTTGTTTTTGTTTCTCTTTTAAATTTATATTTACATTTTCATCCACCTTCACAATTATATTTTCATCATCTAACCCTAATTCCTTGACTTTTCCTCTTGTTCTTTACTCCTTTCCACAACAACCTTTTTTTCCTCTCTAGGAAACTCAACTTCTTTCCCGCTTCTTCATTGAATTGCGAGAATGAGTTTTGTGTATGGTCCTCTCCCTTGAGATGGAAACTTGTTATCAACCTGCCCCTTTGGGACGTTAACTTCATCCGCCATTTATTTCATTTGCATCTCGAAGTTTTGCATTTGACGTCCCTGAGCTACTTGATTTTGAGAAATACTCGAGATATCACCTGAGAGCTTATTTTCCAAACTCGAGATATCACTTGAGAACTGTTTTTTCGAACCCGATAAATGCCCCTTTATTCCTTCCATCGTAGCTATTATTTTGGCCATGTCTGAGCTCGAAGAGGAGGGTTTGGAATTTGAGGAACATGGTTGTGTGATTTGAGGTGGAGCTTGAGAATGTTGGGCATGTGAATTCGGATGGGTGTAAAGGCCTTGCCTTTAGTGTTGTTGTTGAGGAGCTTGTGGTTGAATCTCCTCTATTCTGCAACGAAGTTTAGGATGTTTCCTTCCAGTCTTGTAAGTATATTGGGATTTTTGGCAGCAATAACCCCCTTGGTTTCCCCCAAAGTTTCCATCGTATTCACATCCTGTTGAAGAGTTTCGCATTCATTGGTTAAATGCGATGTACTCGAATAAAAACCCATTTATTTGGTTCAATTTTTCCTCCAACCGCGTTAAGCATTTGGCTAAATCTCGTCTCAAAATTTGCGGTGATTTGGGACTCCATTGCCTTGAGATCTATTGCGTTGGTAGCACTCACTTGTCCACCTCTTCCACTACCCTCTCATTCCTTCCGCATACGTCAGAATGAGCTCTCGCATTTGGGAGGGTGACAGATCGTTGAGGTATCCTCCTGCTGAGCACTGGAGATGACGTGCGTCGAGGTCGTTCATGCCTTCAAGGAATTGGGCAATGAGAGAAGTTTTCTTCAGGTTGTGATTAGGGTAGGATGCACATAAACGGACGAAGCGTTCATAGTACTCATGTAGGTTTTCTTCACCCTTTTGCTTGATCCCTGTGATTTCAGACCGCAACTTGGCGGTAAGAGATTCGGGGTAGTAGCGCTTGAGGAAACGCTGGGCCACGTCCTCGAAAGTTTTGAATGGCCTTCCTTGTCGGTGGTTGAGCCGGTCCCTTGGAGCATCGCCTAAGATATGGGAAAAGAGAGTAAGTCAAATATTATCCAAATCTTTATCTTGGCGAAAAAGAGCTGTGTGTTTACGATCTAATTCACGCAAATGTATGTAAGGATTATCATTTCTATGTCCCTCAAAAACAGGTAAAATATTTAATATAGCTGGGTTTAATTTAAAGTTTGGCACAGTTGGTATCACAATTTTTCCTTGATTCATTTGAAGATTGTGTGCTAAAAGTTCCCCTAATATTTTTTTTCCCAGCCATTTTCACTTTATCTTGCTCTTCTAAGGATTCTTTTTCAACTTTTACAACTTGAGATGATGATGATGATGATGATGATGATGATGAATCTAAATTAGGAGAGGGAGAGAAAAGTCCTGATGAAGTTGGACGGGTGTAGGGAGTGATTAGCAAGTCTTGAGCTCGTTCTTGTGGCTCTTCCACGACTGGTAGCTCCATTTTTGGATTCTGAGGCCCTAAGGAAGGAGAAGCCTCTATTTTTTGATCTTGTTTTGAAGAGGATGAAGCACCTAACACACTTCTCGTCTTGTTCTTCTTGATTTCCCGAAGCTGCTTGATGATCTCCGGATTAAAAGGGAGTTGAGGTTCGTCTTGTGACCTAGTTCGTCTCATAAACGTCTAAAATAAAGACAAAGACAAAAACACTAGAGCAAACATGAAATCGGTTAGTCAAAAACTTAATGCAAGCCGCCTCCCCGGCAACGGCGCCATTTGTAAGAATGTGTAAATCGTGTCGTTTTTCAATTCACAATCTTAGTAAAGATATTTATAAATCACCTAATTGATTTCACAAATGTATATGTGGAAAGAGAGTTTAAGGTTCGATCCACTAGGAGGTGTGGCCTTAATATTTAACTATTAATCAAACTTTTTGCTTTAGTGTAAGATAAAGTTCTAGTGTGTTGTGGTTGTTGTAATAATATAATAAAAGATGCAAGAAAATTTTAAAAGATATAAAAGTTTTTTGTTTTTAAACATTCAAAAGAAAAAGTACGAAAATTATGATAACTTTTATAACACATAAATCATTACTCACAACATAAAGCAATACTTTAAATGGTTTAAAAAGTAAGGCTCGACCAACTTCTTTCCAAAAATCAATCAATAAATAAACCAAATATTAGATCTACTAAAAAACTTCCATTTTAAAGTTTTTCATATACTTGATCTAAAACCTTATTCAGCCAAACAAGAAACTCTTCCAAGTTCCTAATGATCAAACAACCTTTAACACAAACACATATATTTCAAATCAAGTCATCCTTTCCAGATAAGTCAACTTAAATCTCATTTCAAAGTGCCAAAAACTATTCTTTTTATTACCATAATAAAGTGCAAAATACTACTTAGGTTTTCATCACAAATGTCACCCAAAAGTCTTTCCCTACTAAAAAAAACTACTCACAACCCATATTTACAAGCACATGAGATATTTTATTCATTCAACAAAAGTAGAAAAAAAAATAACGAGAAATAAAAAGAAAAATCAAACCCTAAGTGAGGATCAAACTTGAGCCCCCCTTTCTTGATTTAATCCTCCTTTAAACACTTGCTCCTTCTAGATCAACTCTTCATCTTCTTACAAATTTTTATCTCACTTTTTACTCTCTAGAATTAGGGTTTGAGCTTAGAATTTTAATGGTGAAAAAACAAGAATAATAATAATAATAATAATAATAATAATAATAATAATAATAATAATAATAATAATAGTAGTAGTAGTAGTAGTAATAATAATAATAATAATAATAATAATAATAATAATAAAAAAATAAAAATAAAATAAATAAAATAAAAAATAATAATAATAATAATAATAATAATAATAATAATAATAATAATAATAATAATAATAATAATATGATGGTGTAGAAATGGTGTAATGGTGTGTAAGAATGGATATGTGAATTGATCCTTTTAGAGAGATGAGAGGGTTTATTTTTATAGAGAAATTTGGCTTTCAAAGTCTTTAGAAAAGAGGTGGTGGGACTAAATAAACATGTAAATCTGGTTCTGATCATGGATAGTAATTTAGGGGTACTTAACATTTCTCCTCATTTTCCTATACAAATTCTGTCTTTGTGTAATTTCTGGGTACCTTTATCAATTCCCCTCAAACTCATCCACTTTCCGCATTCAGGACACATGGCTAATCCTGATTGGTCGAGATAAATAACTGACCCGCCACGTGTCACATCCTGATTGGCCAGATCTAATTCTCGTATTGACCTCTGCAGAAAATGCGTGTTGCATATTCTCCATTAATTCGCACTGGCTGGTCCAATTCTACTTCTAAAGCACGTTATGCTGCAAACGGAGTCTGGCAGTTTATCAGGAACCGGAGGGAGAAGTTTGCTTCATTTTTGGATTCACACGAGATGGAGTCCTTGCAGTGCCACGCGTCGCCAAAGCATTGGCTTGTTCGAAATCGAAGTAGCAAATGGAAGAAAGTGCGTGAACATCTTCTCCAATTCGTTCCACTTGACGGTCCATATCTCTTCAACGCAAGGAATCGGAGGTGTCATGTGAAGCGAAAACTGGAGTGAAGAATTATCATATTCTGAGGAAACACATTTTCCTACGTGTATTGCCACATGTCACCATGTGAATGGATGAGAGAAACCTTCCACTGAGCTCCATCAGGCGTGTCAGCGATGCTCCCAAATGAGGAAGTGCCACATGTCCTCTCTAATTCTGGTAATAATGGTCTACGCCATGTGTAGTGCTCTGGATCGCTGATTTCTAACGGGTTTTGGGAAAATTAAAGCAGAAGAGAAGGACATGTGGCGTCTCTGGATTGGTGGAAACATGGGTTGACTTGGTCAAACATTGACTTTGATGAGGTTTGACTAGATCTTGTTTGGCATTATCTAGGAGTTCTAAAAGGTCTTTTTTCACGAGGTTTGTACCGTTGGATTCGACTCATCGAGCTCTTCGATTTGGTATCCCATTTGACCCCTTTTGAGATAGCTGACTTTTGGTCAACTCGGTGATTCTCCAGGTTTAGCTTTTCGTTGGATTTTGTAGGTTTTGGCTTGGATGGTTGGTGGATATGGGTCGTAAGAGAATTAGAGAGGCGTGCGTAGGATTTTCACGAAAATTTGTCAAGAATTCGGCCATCATTGACCCAGGATTTGCAGATCGGCCCATCATTTGGAGTTGACTTTTCACCAAGTTCTCTAAATATCATTTTCTTGGTCTTTTTTCCTGAAAAATCATATAAAAGTATATTAAGAGTTTCAAAAAAAAATTTATTAATTTTAAACACTATTCACACTTTTTATGTGATTTAAGGATGAATTTTATATTTTAAAAACCCTAAAAATGTGTATAAAAATACACATTACCATAGGAAAATTTTATTATTCCAAATAATAAATTTTACAACCATTCTAATGTTAATAAAAGAATTACTTATTTCACTACAAGTCCATATTGACAAAGTCAATAAAATCGTAAAGCTAATCTAGCAACTCTTGCTTCATTCTCCACTCGTAGGTTGACTTCTTCTCTAGCTAATCTTCTATTTCTGAGTAATATCCTGCACATTCAAAATGTGAGAACTAGAGTGGATATCCAATATCTAAGAAAAGAATTAAGAAGAGTAATACCTGAAATGACAGTCATTTATTCTTCTTCTGGAGATATCTTACATCCTCCTCTTGAGTGATCACGCATAGAACATGCTATCACTTAGTCAGATGCCTTTGGTTTAGGCAACACTTTGCCTTCACTCTTGATGCAGCTCTCCCATCTGGCCTGCCTTCTCAACTCCCTTTCCCTTTCAATACTCAGGGCATTAATCACAACTTTTGCCTCTATATCTCTTTCCGTCCATTTAAGCATCTTATGCAATTCTGTGATCAATTTATCCATCTGACGCTAATGATATTCATTGATGAGCCAAATAAGGCCCAGAGGAAGTGATCCAAGAATTAAGTCAGTTGCAAATTCCCTTGGAATATGAGAACTAAGTCTCTCTAATAATCAATGTGGCCTTTCATCTAGAATACATGAGTGTCCACAGAGGAGTCCTAAGACATCTTGTTCTTGATTAATAACTTGGTGACCTGGTGACGCTGAATTCTAGCTTTCTTTCGAAACATTTCCTCAAGTGCCTTGATCATCTGATAGATATCCATAAAACCTACCTGCTTCTGAAGCTTAGGTTTCATTCTTGCTAACATCATCCAGATTACTTCATTAGAGTCATCAATATACTTCTTATAAGTGTCTCGATCGACTCTAGAAGTGGTCGAAGGCGGCAGATTTGGGATGCGTGTCTCAAGGGCGTACAACTTTCCTTCACTCCTGAAAATAATTCTCAGAGTCCTGAACCATTCAGGGAAGTTTGTGCCATCGAGTTTATCCTTCTCAAGGATAGATCACAAGTTCGTAAATTTTGAACTCATTCTACAAGTTTAATTTACAATGTAAAGTTTATACAATTTAAAATTAGAATTATCCTAATTTTGGTTCATATATTATACTCTCACTATTTTCTTCAAATCAATCACCTCCAGTATCATTGATTCGGAAACTTCAACTAGATAAAGTTTCATAGTAAGTCAAGATCCATGTTTCATTGAGCACTAAGTGCGCTCTGGCGCAACCCTCAATGGTCAACTGTTTACGTAAGAACACTTTCAATTGCATCTTATGCAACTCTTGTCTTTTATGATATATCTTATACTCGGTGTATTTTCTCATGTTGTGTTCTGACCCCAAATTTGATTTGCTTGCTTAGTTAAGTTTAACCATGTATGAGTATCGGCAAAGCAGTCCTAGCACACTCATCTCAGACATGACCTATGTTGGTTACTGCTTCCCGTGTGCCCGTTTCCAAATATAATCCCGCACCTGCTCAGCTCTGGTATGACCTATGTGGAAAATTGTCTGAGTACCAAGGTTACAGTGACATGGGAGACACTTCCTTACTTAATATTCTAAAGAATTTTGTTTAAATTTATAAATATAAACATCACAGAAACCAAGTTAAATATAGTATGAGCTTATTCCTCACAAGCGATCATGAGGTTCCTAGTCCTATATCTATCTCTATATTGTAGATGTAATCTTCAACAAACCATTTGTTGTGTGTGCGAAGATCCAATGCTATCTTCTGACGATTGTGCCAAGATCCTCGTCTCGTCTTAACCTATTGCTAGAAAAGTAAATTACAAGTTTGGACAAGACACTAGTTGTCATAGATATTAAAATAAAGTTACAAGCATCCATACATCATGATTACATCACAGAACAGTCACAGATCTAAGACTCATGCTATATTTATATTCAAATTCCTTGTAAAATAAAAATTAGGGTTTTTACAAATTTCAATGCTATTCCGCTCGAAATGGAACTATTCCGTTATGAACAAAACAATGCTGAAGAATCATCTTTCTTTTTGTTTTAGTTCCGTTTCCAAAACAAATTTCGAAAAACTATTTTTAAAAATTCCAGGAAATCATAATATCCAATATTATAGTGATATTTTGAAATAATATTTTCAAAACCCTAAAAATTATTTTACTTGAATTTAATAAACTTTAAATATAATACACAATTATTTCCTTAATTACACTCTGATGTAACTGTTAGGGAAACTATAGACATGTACGATACATGCATAGCGAAACCTACGGGTTCAACCCTCCCTATACTACAGGAAAATCATTTTTCACCTACGGCCTAATATTATCTCCAACGGGTCCGTAGGTGGATATTACATTTTTCACCTACGGAGTCGTAGGTGATAGCCGTAGGTACTAATTCAATATTACCTATGGATCTGTAGGTGATATAAATTACCGTAAGTGATAAATATTATCTCTTACGGTTATTTTATTTTCAACTACGGTCCTTAGGTGATAATCTAAATTTCAAAAATCCGCAGATGCGTTTTGAAAATTTTTAGAGTATAAAATATCTTTTTTACCTATAACTTGTAAATTTTTACCTACCTATAAACTTATTAGCTAAGGTCGTAGATAATGTACATAATTAAATTAAAAGTTTAAAACTACCGATCCCTAGTCAGAATTTTAATAAAATTCACCTCAAAACCCCAAAAACTCAGCCCCTTATTCCTTCTCTCGAACCTTCTCCTCAAAACCCCAAACACACACCCTCTAAGAGAAACTCTAGCCGCAGCCAAGATCTGGCGACGAGATCGCTCGCGACGCTACCCCAGCTGCCGCCCCTGAAGAGCCTCTCTTTCTGCTCGCTATTTCTCTCTCCCACAAAGACTCCAGCCCAACTATTCGCTCACCCATTTCGAGCGGCAAATAAAGGCAAACATCATTCTCTCTCGGTGTCTCTCTCGTTTCTTCAAGGTTCTGCCTTCTCTTCTTTCTTGTTAACGGTTTTAACGTGTTTAATTTTCTTTTTATCTTTTTTGGTGAAGGGTTTTAGACTTTGGCTGACTTTTTTTGGTGATTTTTTGATAGCTGTTTGGAGCTATATGAGATGCAGCTCGAGATAGCATGGTGCTAGGAGGCTGTTTACGATATTGAGGTAAATTCATTTGGGAAAAAGTCACAGTTTGATCTTTTTACTCTTAATCTTCTATTTTAAGTGAATCATAATGCTTGCGTTTACCGATTTGTTGGTTTTTTGCTATCTCACTGAATTATTGTCTCACAAAATTTGTTCAATTTGATTATCTACTCTTAATTTTTTATATGAAGATTATATAACTAATAGTTGTAACTGTATATGTTTATTTCTATAGTTCTAATAGTTCATGCTTTTCAGAAATATTTAGGCTTAATCTTAATTATTTAATTTAATTTGTATATTTTCTAAAGCTAATTAATCATTATTTTGGTTTCATTTCTTTTGTAGGTTCAAGTAGATAATGGTGCTTCTTAGAAGGATTTGATTTTCTGCTCAGGTGCATCAAGCATTAATTTTCAAAATAGTTCCTGTTAAATCTTAATTTTTCAGAAACATTTATTCATATTTATATATACTAATTACAATTTCCATTTTTTCGTAAGGCTAAAGAGGTTGGGCTTTTTACTAAAATCATCAACCAGCTCAAAAAGAGTTTGTAGCCCTAGGTCGTCTCTCTAGCCCATCTCGGTTTTCTGGGTTGACGTGTTTTTGTCGAATCTGAGGTGAAATTTAAGTTTTTCAAAATTGCTGCTCTCTTTTCAATAGTTTGTGTAATGTTTGTTGATTCTTCATTTTCAAAGGTACTAAAGTTAACTTTAAGAGTTGTATCTCAGTATTAATGGCAAGAGTCTCATTTCTTAGTACTATCTAAATTTTTAGGTTTTGTATGTTTGGGTTTAGGGACATAAATGTTTGTAGGGAGCTTGTTTATTCATTAGAAAGCTAATATATTTCAAGCTTATAAATGCTTAAACTATATTTCAAATTATATTGTTAATTTGTCATGCTAATTATAAAGGCTTAATTTTAATCATGCAGCTAGGAAAATCCATCTTCATAGAAGTGTGATAAGGAGTATATAAAATACTGCATATCTAATTGTGAGGAAAGGTCAGATATTGTAGTAACTTTCTTTTTACTATTTTATCTTTTTCTTTTCTTTTCTTTCCTTTAAATATTTATTTTATTTTTTTCCTTTTCATTAAAACTTTCAATGTTTATTTCTTCTTCTGTTTTAAAGTATCTAAATACTCTGAAGCTTTCAATGTGCATTTTGCTTACAATGTGGCTTTTAGAAAAGTATAGTCTTATAGAGGTATAGTTATAAGTTATGTACTTATTTGATTGTATTATTTTTGTATGTCTTTATTTGTATATTATTCGTGTCTTACACGAATTCAGATTCAAATATGCTAAGTTTTATATTTTTTGGAATAACAGGGGCCTACAAGGAGATCGGTAATGCTAGATATATAGGGGATGACAATATGAATGACTTAGGTTTGTGGCTTGGATATATCGTCATTTAAGGTCGTTTGTATGTATGAATTTATTGATAGTTTGGATTTATGATTTAATGTTCGAATGTGGATGTATGGACGTTTTACTTTCGAATGAATTAATGTATGAATGTTTTTTATTTGGTTGCGATAAATTAGGTTGTTGATTTAATGGTTTATATAAATTTTTTATCATTTTATTTTTAGTAGATAAAAGTAGAAAACACAGTGACAACTTTTTAATTGTTTAATTGCATTATCACCTACGGCCCCGTAGGTAATAATCACCAAGCTGAATGTGATAAAGACATATCACCTACGGTCCTGTAGGTAAAAATGAATATGACTTGACAAAATTCGTCTACCATCACCTACGGTCGCCGTAGGTGATAATTAGCCAAACCGTAGGTAATAATTATCACCTACGGGCCGTAGGTGATAATGATTATTAGCCACGGGACTTAAACCTACGGACTATCACCTACGGGAGGCCGTAGGTGATGACTATCACCTATGGTTTTTGGGGTTATTATCTACGGTTTTGGCCGTAGGTGATAACTGTTTTTCCTTTAGTGTTAGAATTGTCACTAAGAAAATAAAAGTATGAGGTGAGGTATTTAAAAATTATACCTCGGATCTTCCTGATCCGGGAGAGAGTAAATCGATGTAAATCTGAATGAATCCTACTCGCAACCTTCTTCTTCCTGAAGCTCGACTCTACGAACCTCCTTGCTCTTCCTAGGGTTGAAGAACGATCGCTCGCAAGTTCTTAAGTTAGAGAACCTCTACAGATATCCATGCTAACTTCAGACAAACAGAATTGCCGCTCTCCGGTAGAAGAGTCCGAGATACTTTCCGAAAAAAACCCTCACAACACTCTCTCTATTTGTGTATAATGACTACTTCTAAGGTTTGAATTATGTGTATTATAGAGTGAGACTGCCACCCTATATATACTAGAGAGGGAGGCGAAAGATTAGTCAGTTACCATAACCGAAAACTTATTTTCTACGCCTATTCCGTTCAGAATGGAATAGGGTTTCCAAAAATGCGAAAACCTGGTTGCCATGAAATTGACACCTTCCGTTCAGAATGGAAATATACTGTTTTGGCACAATCAATCATCTAATGATTGATTATTTCTTTCACCAATTTATACATCACATGTATAAATGCCTTGAGGTATTTCCATCCTGAATGACTGGAGTTCATTGTGTGACCGTGTAGGTTCCATTTAACGCTCGCAACGATCTTCTAATGATCGTAAGTCATGAGTGACCTCTAGACTGGTGTCATGACTACCCATGTTAAATGTAATGATCAGCTATCATTTACCTATCTAAATAGACGTCAACTTATTCCTTTTGTTATACGACATATATCTTGATCACAAGGCATGAAAATATGTCATCCTTGACTTTGATCAAAGTCTCTTTCCTGATCAAGAATTAGAGGGCTTCAGGAAGAAGAAGGTTGTATTTTGAGCTTTAGGAAACCAAAATATTAACAATCCGTTTTGAGCATGGTCATGCATTTACTAGTCCTAATTCATTAGGGGGCCCAGAGATATCTCCCTCGTGATGAGGGGAAGAAATCCCTATCTTGGTCACTGACATTCTTCATCATGATTTGGTGTATACCCAATGATAACCCTAATGGTCATCGGGTTAAGGATGACGTAGGATTATACCAAAGTATACAATTCCACATACAGGAATCCATGGTGACTTTAGGTCGTAGGAACAATCACAACATTCATATGATAATCATTGATGACATGTACCATGCATAATCTCATAGTGTGTTCAGTCCATTATGTTCTCTAATACGTACCTATATTCCAGAGTTGACATCTCCATGTCCTTGATCAGCAGAAGATGATCATCCAGTCTGTGAATATACTAGTGTGGATATGTAGCTTCTTACTTGAAGTATGTTTATCTCTATAAACATCGTACATATCACTAGAGACAATTTAGAATGCAATTCGTTGGTTCACAGTTCTACTGTCAGAATCACGTATTCTGATGACGTGAACCCGAAGTGTCATTCATGGTCGATATAATATATGTGAATATATTAATCACCCATACACTCATTCTTATATGAAGTGAATAAACGTCTTTCTCATAATCTAATCTCTAGTCCAATTCATTAGCCTAGGGCATAATTCCTTCACTTACTCCTTGACTTTATTTAATTAATTTGTCTTTAAGCTCTAACTGCGGTTAGATAAGCTCTAATCGATAAATAACTCAAAAAAAAGAGAGAGTTTTAATTTAGATGAGCTTATATAACCTACTTGAATATCATAACCAAATCAAAAGAAATCATTGGTTATTTAAGCAAATCAAAACCTCCTAAACAATGAGCATGTTTAGAAGCGTTCAAATTATTGTGAACTATTTTCGCTTGGCTATTATTTAAATCCATAATGGAGACTATTTAGTAAAGCAACCATAGGGATTTGTTGCTTTTGTTAATTACTATTGAGCATAGAATTGACCGAAAATAAACTTAAAATAAATTATTGAGCATGAAAGAATAATAACCGCTCAAAAAAAATTCATTATTAAGAGTCTCAAAAGTTACAACACAAAAACATAAACACAAACTATTCCTCAAAAGGCTTACTCAAAATATATGGAAAAGAAAGAAATGATGAGAATGATGGAACCCAATAATGAAGCTCGGATGGAAGAATGTGTTGGGGCGGTACGAACCAATACCGTCAAATCCAAGATCAAACTATGTGAATCAAGCCCTAAAATCATAATAACGGAAGCGTACCTGAAGTCCATGTCTGCGTGCCGAATTGGAGATAGAACCTTAGTTGCAAACAAGATCTTCTAGAATATCCAGAATACCGTAGAGAGTCCTTTTGAATTTCTTTTCTTGGTTTCTCTTCTCTTAACTTGCTGGGATATGAGTGAATGATTCATTGATTTTGTTATTCTAGGAACCAAATTACTTATATAGCCAAGTGATAATCTTTGGCCAAAAGTCACTTTGACCTATAGACATATTTTCGCTCCTAATTGGTTATTTTTATATTAGTCCATCATAAATATTAAAATTACCCCACAATATTTTCTACACATCAAAGACCACACCCTAATTTAACACATTAATGCTTAATATATCATTAACCAAATTGATCGCTTTATTTTAAGCACATATGATAGTAATACAATACACATAATTATTTTACATATAAGTCTAATATTGGATTAATGATCAAGCATAATGAAGCTTGCTTGACTTGCCCAACTCCAAGAGAGAGAATAATGAAGTTCCAAAGTGAGTAGAAGAGATGTCTTGCACCTGGTTATAATACCTCTCAAAAGGTGGTCATGATGGATGAATGAAGCTCCATGCAAAGAGTGTGAAGGGAGAATGGTAAAGCCATGAAGAGTGCATGTAAAGTGCATGAAAGAGCTGGTCTGAAGATGGTCAATTTGGGCCATCTAGACTGCCGAATTAGTCATGATATTATAGAATGAATTGTGGGTCTTTCGCTTATATTTCCAATGATGTATAGCATTCATTGATCGGAGGCCCAGATCCAATGCCATCTTCCGAAGATTGCGCCAAGATCTCTTGTCTTGAAGTCTTGAAATAATATCTATCCTAACAACTATCCTATTGCTAGAAAAGGTAATTTACAATTTGGACAACTCACAGGTTGCCATAATTATAACTTTGGACAACTCACTGGTTGCCATAGATATTAAATAAAATTACAAGTATTCACACACAAGATTACATCACAGAACAATCACAGATCTAAAGGTCATACCATATTTGTATATTTAAATTCCATGTATAACAAAAATTAGGGTTTCTCGCAAAATCAGCATTATTCCGTTGGGAACGGAACTATTCCGTTCTCAACGGACTGTTCCGTTCTCAACGGAGACGTACTGGAAATTCGTTTTTACTTTAGATTTAGTTCCGTTTCCAAAACGGATTTCGAAAAACTATTTTTTCGAAACTCTAGAAAATCATAATATCCAATATTATATTTCTAGAAACTATTTCCGTGATGTTTTGAAATAATATTTTCAAAACCCTAAAATTTATTATACTTGAATTTACTAAATTTTAAATATAATCGACGATTATTTCCTTAACGAACGCTCTGATGCCACTGTTGGTAAACCCGTAGCCATGTACGTTACATGCGCAGCGGACCTCCCTAGGATCATCGTAAAGGAAATAAAGGTACGAGATTAGGCTATTTAAATTTTATACCTCGGATCTTCCTGATCTGGGAGAGAGAAGCGGATGTAGGTCTGAACTAACTTCCGTCTTGCTTCCTTCTCCTTCCTGGCTTCTGAAGCTCGACCTTGAGAAGCTTCTTGCTCTTCCTAGGGACGAAGAACTTGATCGCTCGCTAATCTCCAAGGAGGGGATCTCTACTCGTATCCATGCGAACTTCAGTCGTACGGAATAACCGGACTCGGCTAGACGAGTCCGGAAATACTTTCCGAATTCTCTCAAAACTTTCTCTCTCTTTTCTGTGTAAAACGGCAGCCTGGAGGCTACTAAATTATCTATGGAATAGAGGGACTATGCCCTTCTATTTATAGTAGAGAGAGAGGTGAGCGATTGCTCAGTTACCAGCATATATTCCGTTGCCAACGGAACTATTCCGAACGGAATATGTATTTCCATAACGAAATACTTGGCAACCAAAGTTATTACAGTTACTATATCTATTCCGTTGGGAACGGAACCTTTCCGTTGCAAACGGAATATGTATTTCCATAACGGAATAGTTGGTAATATTTTGTTCAATCAATTATCCAATAATTGATCATTTTGTTCGCCAATTTATATATCATATGTATAACTGTTTTGAGGTATATTCATCCCGTACGACTGGAGTTCATTGTGTGACCGTGTAGGTGCCATTTAACGCTGGTAACGATCTTCTAAAGATCGTAAGTCATGAGTAACCTCTAGACTGATGTCATGACTACCCATGTTAAATGAAATAATCAGCGATCATAAACCTATCTGAATTACTCTCAATTCCCTATCATTAATTATCGCCGCTTATTACGTCTCTCATTTTATCTTAGTACTAATTGGTTCACAACTCCGTCTTCGTTCTCCAACACTTTACTATCACATACTCTAATATATAGTTTGCAAAATTATTTAAATAATGTTGCTAGTATTTGCTTTGAATGTTGAAGTAAAGTCACATTAATAATTATGACATGTCGGAAATATAAATATTAATTAGTGTTCGTGAAACTAGATATTACATTGTGACTTATTGTATAATTATAATTACAAGGGATGAACACACGTTGCGCGATATTTTCATAGGATTTGTTTTTATATCACTCCTATAATTAAGAAATAGAAAAGAAAAAAGCAGAAATACAACTAAGTTGAACAGTATCTATTGGCATTAATCAATACTTATTGAACAATAACTAAGAATCTCCTTGCTCGATCCAACCATGTTTAGTATGCAATAGAAATGATTAAGAATTCGTTGCTGGATCTGAATAAATTTACTACGCTATAAAAGCAATCTCTTACGTCCATTCAATGCCACCTCATCCATTTGAATTGGTCAACAATCACTTACGAATGCATTATACAACAATACAAAAATTACAGCATCTGTTAATTCTTTTCAAGAAACAACTCAACATATAGAAGATGTATAAGATAATGACTCAACATATAAAGGATGTTACAAATAATTTGCATATCCACAGTCCGCACATATAATATGAGCTATAGAAAATTTTGTTGATTGGAAACAAAAGTTTTCAGTGTTTTCTTACTTCAATTTGACAGAGCAACGAAAGACCACAATATAGATAAATAGAAAATTCTTTTTTCACAACTATGCAACAAATGTTGTTACATGTCATTCTGTGAATATACTACCCCTTCTAATTATCCAAATATGCACAAAACAGAGAAAATGCTGCGTTCACCAATATCGAAACAAACAAATTGAGCAATTTATCTCTCAAGAATTAATCATGAAGAGCTTAATTTACAAAGAATCAAATAACCTAATTATTTATCAGGAAAGTTTAAAAAAAAAAATCATCCTTGTCTATTTATGTTCTTGCAAACAAATAATTTTCGACTATTAGGTTTTGTAAAGAATCATTGTAACCATACTCATAACAAATCTGAATATCACATTTCCTCAAATTTCCATTAAACAATCATCATTATATAGTAAGTCGCAAACATCTATGTTCATATCGTTTCAAATTTAGCTCAACAGATGAAAATATATTTGTCTTATAGATGAAACATTAAATACTAACATTTGATAAATTGTGTATATATTTTCAAAACATAATTGTCATGAAAAATATGTTTGGAAATATAGATATTCTAAATTTCTATTAAAGGAAATAAATTAAATATTTAATATTCTATATAAATTTAAAATAATGTGCCTCTAGAAGCACTACATAGTTTATTTATTTTTAAATATTACAGGGCGATTGAATACAAGGGACGGCTAACAAATTCGATAGCATAAAATTTGTGCACGAACTCGAAGAAGATGAAGTTTATCGGTTCACTGATTTCAACGTTACCATTTGTACAAAGCCTACAAAAGTGTCCCAAGAGATCTTTTGATGGTATTAACAAAATGAACAACCGTTGAATGTATAATAAACCCCCCCAAAACCAATCCCAATTCGTGGATTCTTCCCAATTATATTCGACGAAGTACCTATGAAAGCAGATAAAAAAGAACTGACAGGTATACTATTGAAAATCCTTTAAAACAAAAATATTTCTAATAACATTTTAGTAAATTTATAAACAGAATGTAATACTAACATATATGATCACGATATTATTTTTTGTTGCTAGATCTGATTGGTTTTGTGACTTCTGCGGGGATTAATGGACCCAATTGTTAGTAATGGATATATTACCTACAAAAGAGATATCCAAATCGAAAATGAAAAGTACATCAATTATTAAACTCTTTCTTTTCAGTAAACCTAATAATGCATTATTTACTACTATATTTATTTTTACATAATAATTCTTAACAGGTGTGAAAGATTAACAACTGCACCTTGGGAAAATCAGGGATATGATTTTGATATAGAGAGATGGGTTCAACAGAGTGAAACCGAGCATATTATCATCGCGTTGTCCAGAATTATTGTTAAAAGTAAGAAAAATAATACAATTACATATACATGTCATAAAGCATCCATTCATGAAAACACGTAATTTTAACTTAACTATTTTTTTCCACAAAATTAACATAAAAAATAGTAGGGAGGAATGGAAATGACCTCATAGGAACATCATGTGCTTCACGGTATTACATAAATGATCAATCAACAGAAATCTAGCAATTCCGACAAAGATTTCTTCATTTAAAATTCATAAATTACAAAGTCTGTTCTAATTAATAAATTAATCCTTGCTTGTCTTAATTTTTTCGACAAGGTTGCACAATGATCCCAAAGAAATCAGGAGAATGACTAGACGAAACTTTGAGGTTGCGACGCCTAAAGAACAGAAAACAAAGAACACAAGAACCATTGAAGAACTTCTGATTCTACCTTATAGCGATGTAATTTTTTGTTGCTCAACTACCAATAATATTTAGATGCACGAATTCGAGCGGAGCTCCAGATCCAATCAAGGGACATCCTAGAAGGCATTCGCCATATCGAATCGGTTTTAATCACCTCTAATCTTCTCTTTTTCGTGTAATAACCAGATCTGAATTTTTTGAGTAAAATGATGAATTTTAGATCAAATCTCGAGTTGTTTGTAATGATTGAGTAGTTTTAGGATAGAGAAAAACTTTTGTATGATTGCTACATGAAATCACGCCTTAATTTTGATCAATTGCTTTGTTTTGAGATGTTAAGTTCAAGAACACCCAATTTTTTAATATTTGATTAATTCTATTTGGAAATTTGGTTTTAAATCAAATTGAGATGTATAATCTTGTGCTTTAGGACTCGTTAATCATTAGAATACTTAGAAGAGGTTCTTGTTTGATTAATTAAGGATTTCGATCAAATTTTCGTATAAAAGTGAAAATAGAAGTTTTGAGTTTAAACTTGAGTTTGATTCATTTATTGAGTGATTTTTGGAAGAACGTTTCTTAATCCTTGCATCTAGATCTGAAGTATATCGAGTTTTGAGTGATTACTAATTGAACCTTTGTTCAAATTATCAATTTTCCCTATTTGTATCCAAAAATATAAAAACTTGTTTCTGCTGCATTTTTTCAGACCTGATTAGTATTTTATCTTACTTTTCAGTACCAAAATTATTTTAAAAATAAAACTTGATATTTTTCCCTTAAAGTTCATATTTTTAGATGAATTTCAACGCAAAATTTGCCCAATTCTAGTATGTATTTTGTAAGAAATGAATTTGGTAAAAATCTAGTTTTCGTAATTTCCTGCACTGGCTATTTCATTTCTATCATGTTTCTTTCGAATTTCAAAAAACAGAAAATTAACAATACAGATATAGGAATAGTCTCATCTGAAAGATGTTGAAGTGTAGAATACAAATCTGGGTCCTGATCTGAAATCACACGGTTAGGTCTTGAAATATCATACAATTTTTGAACACTGGTATGTCTGACCTAAATTCTGGAACCAAATCATTGTTTTCCTCATAACTTTTGATCTGTTAACCTTTTTCGTATGAAATTTTACCAGAAGCTTCTCCACGAAGTGATTGAATTTCATAAAATTTTGGTGAATTTAGGAGCTGTTATTATTTTTCTATGATTTTTTGAAGTTTGCTGGTACTGAAACTGTGATTCTGATAAAATTCTGGACTGAATTATAAATTTCTAAATTTTTTTGAATAAAACTATAATACAGTAAAGGACCATTAAAAATATCTCTGTCTAGTATCCATAGACACTTTATTTTCTAAATTTGAAGGTTTTTTGATACATTTTTGAGTCAAAAAGATGAACTTGTGCAAGGTTGAGTAAATTTACAGCTTGTGCCACTCAAAGATGCATATAAACCCTTGAATTAAGACATAATACTAGAAGATTAAATTTGATAAATTGTTAAACTTGAGCCATTACCTCTTTGTGATCGACCCCAAAAACTCATTACCACATATATCCCTAATTTGAAAATTAGGGAATTATAAGTGTTTTGCTGAATTATGTGAAATTAAACGACAATTTTTCACGATTTACAGGAGCAGAAACACCTTTTCTTCAAACAAAGATCTAAATTGACAAGGGAAAAAGGAGGAATTAGGAAACAATCTCAAAGAATGAAACCCAAGATATCCAAGGAAGGGAGTTAATGAAAACGAACTATTTGGAAAGAAGAGAGATTTTCTTTGAAGATTCTTGTTATCCTTACGGGGAGAAAAACCTTAGCCCTTCTTCCTTAAAAGGAACACCTCTAAGTAGGGATTGTCAACTATACCCGAACTGACCCGAACTAGATATGAAAAATATCCAGATCCCAATAAAAAGATTTTGTTCCAGACGGATACGGATAAGGATACGTATCTTCTAATTGTTATCCAAATCCGGATCCGGTATAAAATCTAATTCTTGCATTTGGATCCAGATATAATTGTAAAAAAGATAAATATGTAAGGTAAATATTATTATCTTCTTTTTATGTATTAATACTTTTGGATTTTGTACTATTTTTTAATCTAGTAGTGATAGTTTTTGTGAGTAAAATATGTTTTTTATACAAGTTCCTTATATTTTTTTTATGTATACTGATATTTTTCAAACAAATATTTATAGTATGTACTAAATATTTGTTTTATTATCCAAATAAAATTTGGATTCATCTCCATATCTGGTATGTCCAAACCGCATTTGTATCCATTTAATATCATAACCATATCCGGATTCGGAAAAATCCGGAAAAAAAATACAAATATAGATGTATGGCCATTATCTGAATAGGATCCATATTTTTTACACCCTTATTTCTAGGGCAGGCAAGCTGTGTCTGAGCTTATTAGGGACTAGGGGGGCAATGCGCCCCCTCCCCAAAGATTTATGATCCAGTAGTATTTAATAAGAGTTAAGCAAATAAAATTATGAAAGTTATGTATTTTTATGTGTATTGCCCTCCTTGTAGTATATATTACATTTGAGAAAATATAATAATTGATTGGTTTTGATTTTTAGATATTTTCATAGAAATATTATTGGATTATTTTTATATAAATATAATCTTTTCAATGATAATTAGACTATATTTTAAATATGAAATATTATTGGGTTATTTTTTTTATAAATACCACTAAGTTATAATGGGTAAATTCCTCAACTTTCAAAAATGACCAAATAAGTCACTTAACTTTCAATTGTCCTCTAGAAATCACTAAACTTTTAAAAATTACCAAATAAGTCACTAAACTTTTAATTGTCCCTTAGAGGTCACTCAATTTTCAAAAATAACCAAATAGGTCATCCGATTAATTGAAATTTAAGTGACTTATTTGGTTATTTTTAAAAGTTGAGTGACTTATAGGGAATAATTGAATGTTCAGTGACATATTTAGTTATTTTTGAAATTGGAGTGACTTATAGGTGACAATTAAAAGTTGAGTGACTTATTTGGTCATTTTCGAAAGTTGAGTGACCTATAGTAAAATTTACTCAAGTAATAATATTTCGGATGCTGGTGATTATTATTATTATTATTATTATTATTATTATTATTTTGGACCATGTCATGAGTGTAAAGTATATTGGGGCTAAAGAATAAGTATTTTTGTCTTGGACCATATATTAAATAACATAATTGGGGGGATCTTAATGCATATTTCCATTTCATTTTAATTGGGCCGCTTGACCCATTTCCATGTGCGGTTTGGCATGTGGATATATTTCCACTATTTTGCATCAGATAAGAGAGAGAGCAAAAGAGAGAATAGAAAAGGGGAAATGAAACAAAGAGAAAATAAGAAAAATAAAGGAGAAAATTAGGACGAATCGAGAAACAAAAACTATAGTGATATTCTAGAGGCTGAGATGAACATTGCGGGATTCGGCTTGGACTCTGAAAGCACGTTTTTCAGAAAGATCGTCCGTTTTGAATAAGAACGACTTTCTGGGGTTCGTCTTCGCTCATAGTCTCGGCGATCCGTCAATTCCGTCGTTTGTTGTTGTTTTGGATGTGGGTTTAGCCGATAGCTAGATTTGTCGTCATGGGTTCGTACCATTTTCTAAACGACCATCTAAAGTTGTTGCTACATAGGTAACCAGACTTCTATATGCATCTATTTTAGTAAAATATAATAATTTTTATACGATTTGCGATGATTTGTTCAAAGTAGTTTTATTTGGAAAATATATTTATAATTAATATGATTTTGAGAATAATTATTTTATTATGATTAAAGAATATTATTTACGTTTTATGTTTTTTAAAATGATATTAGTTTTGAAAACCTAGTTTTTCGTGTTGGTAGATCTTGAAAGAAAAACAGTATTATAATTGCATTTTGGGACTTTTGAAAGAAATGTATTTGGAATAAGAATTTGTCAAAAAGCGTGAATGATTTGAAATTTATATACGAACTTTGAGATGTCACTTTTCATTTGTTTGATTCGACGGGTTGTACCAGTGAGGCTCATTGGTAATATGTGTGAATTGTGATATGTGATATGTGACATCTATTTTTGCTTTTGAGGGAAAGTTAGCCATTAGACATAGTGGAAATTCCCGAGTAAGTTTGGTTCAAGATGTGAGTTGTAATGCGTATTTTTATATACATTTTTAGGATTTTTATCATCTCAAATTTAATCACAATTCGCATATAATGTATGAAAAATGGGCATAATACATAAGACCTAAATTGAAAGCTCTTAATATGCTTTTGTTTGATTTTACAGATGAAAAAACCATAAAATGAAGAATTAGACCAAAACGCAAATGATGAGTCAAAGATTGCCAAATAAAACCCTCAAAACTCTACAAAAATTCCCCCAAACCTTTACAATAATTCAACAATCTTTTACAACCAAGTCAACCCAAGTGAAACGCCAAAAATCACTGAGTTGAGCAAAAGTCAAATTTACCCAAATGGGTCAAATGGGGTACCAAAACGAAGATCTCGACGAGAGGAATCTGACGGTACAAGCCTCTCGGTTAGAAACCTTCTAGAACACTCAGAAAAGCTGGTCATTTTCTGGTCAAACTGGTCAAAGTTAACAGCAAGTCAAAAGAGTCAAATCCTGCTCGAAAGATCGCGAAAATTTTGTAATTCTCAGAATTGGACATGCTTAATGTCGAATGACTTGTGTCGGTGAGCCTGACCTTTTTGTTAGGTCCATTGGAGCCAGAAACGCCGGCGATGGACGGAAAACGCGAAAAACTTCTTGTCAGCCCAAAAAGTCACCAATTAAAAGATTAAGTTTTCTCGAGCTCACTATCTGATGTACAGAACTTTTTTTTCATTATTCCAATGCCATTCTCTTCTCCTTGTTCCTCTCTTTCCATAGATATAAAGAACTCAGAAAATGATTAAGAATTGAGTGATAAAACAGAGTTTCAACAGGGGTAGTTGAAATTTAGTTTTAAGGGTAAAAATTCAGCTGATTAGAAGTCGAACCAAAATTTCTCGAAATTCCCAAACAAAGTCTAGTGTTCTTGATTCAAAGAGTTTACATGAGTTCTTATAAAGATGTTTGAGGTCTCAATTTGATCCGAAAGTGACTTGAGGTTAGAGTTTGTCTAATGACTTGTCGGTTTTAACCAAGTCAAAAGCTGAATCAGTATCTAAGCGAAATCGGTACATTACGAGTGGAATTGGAGGCCGATACACAACATGAACAATTCCATGGAAGTGTAGATGAGTGCTTGAGGGTTTTTTCTTGATGTCGTTTGAGGAAAAACGGATTTTGAGATGAAAATGACAGAATTAACGCTGCTGGAGCTAAAAAGGGGCTGGAGCTCGGTTTTTCGAGCATAAGTCGAGTTGTACTCGATGTTTTTTGCCCGTTCAAGTTTCGGTAGTTTCGTGAGGAAGTGTGTAAGAGTGTTCAATTGGCCATTTTAAAAATCATTGATCAGAATTTGAGTTTGAGTTCAAAATGTCACTGCTTGTCGGAGCTGGAGAAATGCTGGAGTTGTGTGTATTCAAAGAGGCATGACTTGATGATTTCACAACTGTTTTCGACCATTCAAAGTCATGTGAATTCTGAGAACAAGGAGAAGAATTCTGGATTGAGAAATGGAGTTGAGGTGCAAAGCAGACGATGAATAGGAGCAGGGAAGGAGCTAGAAATAATATATAAAGAAGGCCAAATAGTTATAAAACACAAAGGAACCTGCAGTCTAGTGTAAAATCATTTATTCAAAACTGCGGACTTCGGTTCGAATTCGGATGCTTTCGTTTTGATTTTTCAAAGGAAAAAAAATAGAAAAAAAATGCAATAAATAGAGTTGCGGAGCAGTGGCAGAACTAGGATCACATATTAGGGGAAGGGTGAACAACGATAAATACTTTCTTTCACACATCATAATCTTATACTATAACTATGAACCATGTCAAGTTTCTTTATAATGCACATATACTAATGATTTATATACTAATTACATATAACGTATATATGTTGTAATTTTTTTTTTAACAAAAACTGATCAATTGTCAAAAAATGTTACGTAGGTTTGAATAACTAGCAAAATTTAGCAATTGCATATATCAAATTTTATTTTAGGCCAAAGTCTAAATATACAAATAGTCTTCTTAAATAATCAATTAAAAAAAAATACAGAAATGTTACGAATTGGATAATGAGAAAAAAAAAAGAAATAATGAAAATAGATGGCATATTTGCATAGGAAAAATATACTATGTTCTCTGTTATTTTGATAATTATGAAAAAAACAAAGAAATAATGAAAATAGAGGACATATTTGCATATTGCCTATCTCTTTTATTTTGATAAACATCTCCAATATATTCTACACTAGTTTCTTTGACCAATACTCTCTTTTCATTTCTAGCATGGCTTCACCTAATTGGCTTTGAATTAGTTGGTGTACAATGGAGGGGGTCAAATTAGTTCTCTTACACATAACTAATGAAAAAAATTTCATTTCATGGGGGAGCCAAGGCCCAGGCTGGTCCCCACTATCTCCATCCCTGAACAGGAGATTTTTTTTTCAAAATGACACTGTTCATGGAAATAATTAAACAGTTAGCACTCGTTTGAAAAAAATTTGGAAACTAGCACTTCCGCCATCACTGTTGGCGGAACCAAAGTTGGTTCCGCCATCAGTGATGGCGGAACCCATTATACCCATTATACCCCATTAATTAGCTAATTAACTGGTTCCGCCATCACCGATGGCGGAACCCGTGCCAGAGATTTTTCGAACAATTTTCCTGCGCGAGAAGTTACTGACATTGGTTCCGCCATCACCGATGGCGGAACCAATGTGGCATTTTCGCAATTAACGCTAGGGTTCAGCAATTTTTAGCAAAAAAAAAGAAAAACACGGGTTCCACCATCACTGATGGCGGAACCAGTGCCAGTGATTTTTCCGAAAATTTTAAGGGGCGAGAAGCTACTGACGTTGGTTCCGCCATCACCGATGGCGGAACCAGTGTTTTTATTTTATTTTTTATTTTTTTTTGCTAAAAAACTGCTGAACCCTAGCGTTAATTGCGAAAATGCCACATTAGTTCCGCCATCGGTGATGGCGGAACCAATGTCAGTAACTTCTCGCGCAGGAAAATTGTTCAAAAAATCTCTGGCACTGGTTCCGCCATCACCGATGGCGGAACCAGTTAATTAGCTAATTAATGGGGCGCCAAACAGGGGTATAATGGGTTCCGCCATCGCTGATGGCGGAACCAACTTTGGTTCCGCCAACAGTGATGGCGGAAGTGCTAGTTTCCAAAATTTTTCCAAACGAGTGCTAACTGTTTAATTATTTTCGTGAACAGTGCCATTTTGAAAAAAAATCTGAACAGGAGTCGAGTTCGGACAGAAATGAGTTTTGTGTTTAAAATTGGAAAATCTTGCAGTGAAACTCATTCAAATTCATTACGCGCTATAGTATATCATGGGGATTGTTTAAAACTGTTATTAGCGCCAATACTTGAAATGTTTTAAAAATTCTCATACCAAAACCTATCACAAAAGATCCCTCAAGTACGTGATCTGTTCATTCAGTTTCTCAGATCCAACATTTTCAAACAAACGAACCGGCTTTTATTCTCCATTCAAAACGAGCTGCTTCCATCCACTCTAACGATTCAACAAAACGAACACCAAATTTCTGTATCAACATGATTCACCATACTCTCCAGTGCCCACCAAAACACAGAACTCGATCTTTTCCCTCTTCCAATCGAAATTCTCCCTAAATACTCAACGAAATTCAATGAAATTTGAACCTGCTCTTCATATCCCACTTGATCTAACTGAATTACTGAAAATTCCCGAATTGCCCCTGAAATTTCCACACAAGTTCAAATAGGGAATGGACTCTCAAGTCAAAAGAACTCTATAAAAGAGCCCCAAGCCTTCTTATTCAACATCTCTCATTCTCCCACATTCCTTAAGTTATTCCAACCCTCCATTAATGAGTTTTGTCAAATTGAGAAAAAAGGGGCTGATTTGGGTTAAAAGAGAAATTCGAGATTCTAGCTTGAATCAAGGAGCAATTGAGGGCTCGAATCGATTCAAGAGAGGTGCCGGCTGGTCTTCCTACTCTCGGTTTGATCCATTTTTTTTTTAATCTCTTGCTTTGAATTTTAGATCACAATTACTCAACTATAAAGATCATGATGAACAATTGTGCAAATCTCATTTTTGTGAATATGTGAGTAGATCAAGATAGGGAAGGAAGTTCGTGAGTTGTATGCATAAAATCTCGCTTTATAACCTTTTGATGAATTTTTGATGAATAATCATGAACACACATGCTTTGAATAATTGAATGAAAAATTGCTTAACTTAGTATTTTTCTACCAACTGATCTATTAAATCCAAAGTTTATTGGCTTGTTAATTATCTAGAATGCTTAGCTTAGTATTTTGTGTGATTAATTTGGATTTGTGAATGATTTAATTCAAGTTTGACTTGAAATGGCTGTTTTGAGATAAACTAGTATTTGAATCTATTTTTTTGAGTAAATCTCAGCTTAGATTGCTCAAATCCATCATCTAAATCTATGAAATTATATCCTTAGTGATTAATCATTGTTACACCTCACAAAATTTCCTATAAATCCCTATTTTTAAACTGAAAATCAACCCTTAAACTAGTTTCGGTCATGCTGCTGATTTGTTTCTATTTTTTAGCCTTTTTCCTTTACTTTCATGTCCAAAATCAATCTGAAAAATGAAATAAATATTCTTACAATTTATTTCTCATTTAGTACATAATTCTTGAACTAAAATTTGCCCAATTTCGATTTGTAAAGTGTTAGATATTAATTTTTTAATTTTCTTGTTTTTTCTGTTGTTGATTTTTCTCTTCAGATTTGTTGCTTATAATACTCGAATTTTTAAAAATATAAAAATAAATAATAAAAATATCAAATTAGATCTAATTGAAGTAATTTGAAATGTAGAATCTGAATCTGGAATTTAAAATTACAGTTTTTAAGATAAATTGAAAGATATTATCAACTTTGTAAGTACTGGTCTGACAGATCCCGTTTCTGAATCCATATTGGTACCAAATTTTAATCGATGATCCACATCTGAACAATTGACTTTATATGAAATTTTGGGAATTTTTCAAGCTTTGGTGGTTTTTCTATAATTTTCTGAAGTTGTTGTTTGATTGATTTTGAATCTGAAATAAGTTCTAGAGTAAACTGCAAATTTCTCAAATTTCCTGAATAAAATAATAATACCAGTAAAGGACCATAACAAATATCTCTCTTTCTAGTTTCCAACGGTATCTTATGTGTCGAATTTAAAGTTCGTTTGGTATAGTTATGAATCAAAACGTAAAAGTGTGACGTGGTGAATTTTGAATAAAACTGAATTTTTGAACATAACCTTGAAATTTTAGCATATAAGCCCTTGAATTAAGACATAATACTTGAGTTGAGATTGAAATTTGATAACAGTTAAAATTTGAGGCCATCCTCTCTGTGTTCGACTCCTAAAACTCGTTGCCACTTCAACTCGTAATTTGAAAATTAGGGAATTATAAATATTTTGTTAAATTGTGTGAAATAATAAACGACGATTTTACGCGATTTACATGAGGATATATCCATGGTCGTCACGGCTCTTGTGTGAGAATACGCGCTTCCCGAGCTATGTGTTTCTCCAGAAGAGTTGGATTTGCTCTCCGCTCTATCTGGCACTTCAGTTGAGCGCTATTCCTGTCCTCACTGTGTATTTTTGTAAATATTAGGATAATGCTCGCCCTTCGCAGCGAGTATTTCAATTTTATAGTTATTTTAATATAATAATGCATAACTTGTAATAATGAAAATTCAAAATTAAAATTTGTTAATCCATAGTACATAAATAATATACGAGAATTAAAAATTATTGTCTTTGCTTTTCTTATGTCATTATGTCTTGACATTATATTAGAAAAATAAATTAAGCATTAATCAGGTTTAGATGAATGAGATCAGAAAAAAAGAAAATACATGATACTTTATTTTGAAGATTTTAGTTGAAACTACATAAGATTAAATTATAGATTATTAACTTTAAAAATAATAAAAAATAATAATTATATTTTATATATGGAAAAAAAAATATGTATACTACATAACAAAATGTAACATTACTATTTCATCTAATAATGTATAACTTGAAATTATGAAAATTCAATATTAAAATTTTTGAATCCATAGTATATAATAATACATGAGAATTCAAAATTGTTATCTTAGATTTTCTTATGTCATTATGCCTTGACATATTATATTAGAAAAACAAATTAAGTATTAATCAGGCTTAGATGAATGAGATCAGAAAAAATAAAATGGAAGATAATTTATTTCGAAGATTTTAGTTGAAACTACATAAGCTTAAATTATAGATGATTAACTTTAAAAAAATAAAAAAAATAATTATAATTAATATTATATATATGGAGAAAATATGTATACTACATAGCAAAAATGTAACATTACTCATTTTCTTCAAACTTTGTCACCGCTATTTTTCTTATTTGTTTAGATGCTAAAATTGTATGGAATACATATATGTTATTATGAAATCCATAATACATTAAGTAATATAATATAGTTTTCAATATTCTGAAATTTTATTTGAGATGATAGTTATGCCATAACGGAGATGTAACACTGAACATTAATCTAACTAATCATATGATGTTATGATAATAATTTAAATTAAAAGCTATGATTTAATAAATTTTTTGATTTGACGGCGGAGAGAAAATTGATAATAGTTCTCTTGAGAATTTTCAAAGAGGGGTAAAAGAAATTGACCAGAGTAAATGAGCTTATTATGTTATTACATGTTCTTTATATAATTTATATTCACATATTTTATCAAGAAAAAATGAAATTAGAATCATAACAATATGTCTTTATGTGATATTATGGTAATAATTTAAATGAAAAGCTAAGATTTCAAAAAATAATTGATACAACGGCCGAGATAAAATGCTCAAAGAGAGTGGAAAAATAAGGTATAAGGTATAAGTTAATGAGCATATCATTTTTGTGTATCTTCATTTGAATAGTCTATATTCGCATATTTTACCAAGAAAAATAATTGGAACCATAATAATATGGAACTCAAAATAATGAGAAAATTTCGAAAAATTTATATTTGATGATTTTAACATGAGATATAAAATAGTTCATTAAGAACTATAATTTTTTAAAGAAGAAAAAAAAATTATTTATATTTTAATGAGTAAACTTTTCATTAATTATTGCTACATGTGATATTGTGGTAATAATTTAAATGAAAAGCTATGATTTCAAAAAAATAAAAATTGATCTAACGGCTGAGATAAAATTAACAATACTTCTCTTGAAAATGCTCAAAGAGAGATGAAAAATAAGATATAAGATATAAGTTAATGAGCATATTATTTTTGTACATCTTCTTTCATATAGTCTCTATTCACATATTTTAACGAGAAAATAAATTGCAACCATAACAATATGGAACTCAAAATAAATAGAAAATTCCAACAAATTTATATTTGATAATTTTAACATTATAAATAAATATTTTTGAAAAAAAGAATTATAATTTTTTAAAGAAGAAAAGAAAAATTATTTATATTTTAATAAGTGGATTCTTCTTTAACTATTGGTATTAATAGTTGGACATAACTTTGCACCTTGATTCATTGAAATCATTTGATTAAAATCTGATGGTCACAAACAAACTCATACCGGTTCTCATTAAATCGGATATGAAACACAAAATAACAATTCAACCAATCATATGTTTATGTTTTATAACCACTTAGATGTTGCTATAAAATATCAATAAATTTGAGAAAATGAGTGGCTAAGATTCAACAAAAAAATTGATCAAACGGTCGAGATAAAAGTGATGATGTGGCCTTTTGAGGAGGCTCAAAAGTAGATGAAAAATAAGGGGTTGGGGTTAATTATTACGTATCTATAAACTGTGTTTTTGAAAAGGAAACTTTACTTGTGAATAAACAAAGTTGTTTTTGGGAATAATTGGGAGTTTTAGGAAATGGAAATAATTTTTAAAAAGCACGAGGAGTATTTTAAAAAGAGATACTTTTGAAAAGGAAATTGAATTTGAATTTCTAAAATGCTTTCAAAGATTTAAATTATTATTTTATGATAGTTTTGGTAAAACCCTAATTTTCGATTTTTGAAAGAGAATCAATTATTCAATTTATTATTTAGTTATTATTTCTTTTAATAACTATTTTATTTATTATTTGTATTTTAGCTGTTAGCCTAAAAAGCTACATCATTTTATAATTGGTTACTTAGCTAAAATTATTTAGCTAACAATTTCTAGTCTTCTTTTCATGTGACGCAGATACTTTCACAGATTAAGAAAACTTCCGCATGCTGTGTAACATTCTGTAACAGGTCGAATTTTTGTGTGTTAGCCGCTGAGCGTGGCCGTGAGTCGTGCTGCGGTCGCACCCCTTGAGTTTGCGGTGTGACACTCTTTCTGCCTCCCTAAATTTTTTTTGTAGAATCGTAGTCGGTAGTTTGAAAATTTTCTGCATTCAGTCAAGCTCAATAGCTACGGAAGGTCCTGTTTGTTGGTATAAAAAGCGGCCGCCTAAGGACTCAAAATTCAGGGCCCAATATTTATTTTCTCCTTTATTTATCTTGCTTTCATGAAGGCCGCCCATTGAAAAGTTGAATTTGAAGAAGAAAGGAAAGGAAAGGAAAGATTATAGGAGATCGTAATAAATGTTTTGTTCTTTAACTTTTTATTTGTACTATTTTCTACATTTCTTGATGTGGCACATTAAAAATGGATAATTGTTCAAATAAGTTAAGTAGAAAAATATTGTAAAAATTACACTAAAATATATTTGCTTAGAACATGAGGCTCGTCTAGTAATACAATAAAAGCTTGTACCTGCAACAAAAATGAAGAAAATAAAGGAAATAATTAGAATGAAAGAAAAGGAAAGGGAAATAGAATAAAAGGAAATTGACAAAGACAAGATAAAAATCACAATCATCAATGTAGTAACTTATCCTATAGAATTTTACATAATATTGAGCCACAAAAAATCATTAATTCTCTCAAAATTTTCATTTTCCTATAAAAACGATATGGATCTCTCATGTGTACAACCATATCCAAGGTAAGGAAACTGGATTATTTTATTGACCAACTGTTCTTAATATGTACTAGTGTACTTTGTTAAATAATTATATGTATTTTTCATATACCAATATCTTATCCACTAATCAAAGTATCCAGAATATCTTTTTTACCTTTTCAGTATATTAATATGTCCAATATACATTTCTTGAATATAATATCTATTATTTTACTTGTTTAGTGCATCTTTTATGAATAACTATTATCTCTTGTTCGGTATATTTTTCTATATGTCTAGTATACTTTTTCAGAATATCAACATACGTTTTTTAATATCAATATACATTTTTATCCTGCAAAATGCAAGTTTGATTTCAAACTACTTTTATGATTTTATCTTCATGAAAAACCTTAATCAACATTTATTAGTCAAGATTTCTCAACAGGAAAATATAATTTTAATTCTCATATATCATATGTTTAAGTATGCATGCTTGAAGTTTTTAGACACAAGTTTAATAAAAGGCATATATGTCAATATTTAATTATATCTACATAAATAGTAAGTGCTATTATATTGATTAAGATGATCTTAGTTGTGAAATAAAAATTTATATAATTTATATTATTAAACGAGATTCTAACAATATTTACTTTAAACAATATGACCTTTTGATCTAATTTTGATAGCTGAACGGCATAAGTACACGTTCCTGTTTCAATAAGAACAAAGGGTGCAAGTTGGAGAGACATAATAGCACCCAAATGTTTATATAGAGACGTAAACTGAAACATGCAACATGATGTATTAATTAAGTTGTTGTACTTCCTTAAATAACCATTGTGACTTTTAAAAAGGAAGTTGGGTTTGATCACATTTTCCCAGCTCATAATTTGTTAATCCATCCCCTTCTCATTAATACGTACTGTTAGAGACCCCTCCCAAAGTCACATCGATCCAGATAGTGATATCGACACAAAAAATTATTACTTATAGAAAAAATTGATCTAAAAAGACAAATTTACTTCTATTAAATAGACATATATATTTTGAAAAGTAGTATCTAAATTGACTCCAAATAACTCAGTATAATTTCGTATTGAATTTTCATCAGTGAGTAGTAATTGACATATAATTTTTTTCATTTCTTATAAGAAGATGAATTGTTCAAATTTTCTAATTCATTTTGTTTTTAGAAAGGTTTGTGACTCTTATCATTAATCAAGCTTTTTCAAATAATAATAGTAAGTGAAATAATATTAATGATATAACATACAATCAACTGCATAACTAACTTGGCAAACTAAGTACAATGTATAATTGTCTTTCAATGAAAAGAAAGAAAATTCCAGAATTATTTTCCGTTGAATTAAAGATGAATAGAGGAGGAAGAAAAATTCAAGTATCCTGATGTAGTTTGATAATTGCTTCAGATATTGGCATGACCACATGACAATGCAATTTCATTCCAATTTTGTATTGTTAAAGAATATAAATCTTTCTAATTTTTTACAAAAGATATTTATTGAGTATCTTTCCATAGTATGTGTATCTATTTAATAGGGATAAAAATATTATTTTTAAATTATTTTTTTCTATAGCAAGTAATAATTTTTCATGTCGATATCATTATCCCATCGATCTACCCCGACCCTAAATCTCTTTAAACATACATCATTTTTGGATAAGTTTGGTGAATAAAGGAACTCCCAAACCAAAAAATTCTGTATTTAAGAGACAAAATACATTTTTAATTTGATTTTTTTTTTTACAATGAGAGTACATACAGAGGTATCAAAGGCGGTTTAGGTCTGGCTAAGGGTCATTTAGGGTCGGGCGTTATTAGGGTTATTCAACTTGAGAAATGGGAAATCACGACGGGGTCACTACTACAAAAGATGCATTCTATAACGGTTCTTAAATCTATTCTATATCGGTTTTGAACCGTTACCTATGGCAATGTTATTAAACATATTAAATAACCGTTATTAAATCCACGTTGCTAAATCTGACGTGGTCAAACTTTAGCAACGGTTCACAAGGAGAAACCGATATAAATTATTGACCTTTCGTATCGGTTCTTACTAAATAACCGATATAAAATACTGAATTTCCGCAGCGGTTCTTTATGAAGAACCGTTACAAAATCCCGAGAAACAACAACGGTTTTATAAAAGAACCGTTGCTAAATTAACACCAGAAAATTATTTTTTATGCACTTAGTATCGGTTTTCTGTTAATAACCGTTACTAATCATATTTAATATTTTTAATAACGGCCGATTTTCTGTGACTAGCCCACATTGCTAGCCAAAATGTTTATAAAACAAGCATGCATACAAATGAATCCACTGAAATATATCATCACTATATATATTGTTCATAAAAAATTATTTATACAAATATTATTCAAATCAAATATTTTCGGATATGAAATCGAGAACCATATCCTTCACTTCCTCGATATCCTTCTCGGGATACACATCTGGTCCGATCGACTGTAGAAAAGAAAATCAAAATTTGTAAGAAGTTGAACAAATCTAAAAATTGAAAGAAAATATGAATGAATTTGTAAATTTTTTGTTCATACCTTTGGAAGAGTAGAGCCTTGTTGGCCGTAATTTGTAATTATGTCATACATTATCCTCATGACATAATACCTGCATTCACGTCCCCCTGGTTGTTGTGGGCACTACAATTTAAAAATAAAACAAATGATTAGTTACCCCTAAACCCTAAACCCATAATTCACGGAATTAAAAATTAAAATGCCAAATAAGGAAAATACCTGAATCCTTAAATATTTTAAATTCTTCTGGCCCTTCATGTTCTTTTCCAGACGAAAACGTCGTGTCGCTCTGGAACACAATTAGATTAAGTCAGTAAATAGTGTTACTTAGTATATATTTAGGTGTTGTCATATTTTAAATTACTTACGTGTTTAATGCATTCTGAATAAGCAACCTTGATACGTTTTGATTTGTCGGGTTCACGATGTAAACAACGAACTTCGACATTTGTAGAACAAGAAGAATCCAATGGTTCCTACAAATCATATTAAATTTTAAAGTTAGGTAACTTTGGAAAAAATTAATACAATATTTATTCGTAAAATAATATTCTAACTGTGAAATATAAGGCAGAAAGATGAAACTGTCGAGATTTTCAACACCAAGCATAACATCGCCCAGATAACCGACAACCGCATTAAGATCGGATCTGACGTTCGTTTCTGAGCAACAATATGGATCGAGAAATAGAAAATTGTGCTGGTCGAATGCCGTGCAAAGGCGCTCACAAACCCTGCAGGTAAGCCCCCATGAGGTCTTACTAAAATAAAATATTAATAAAGACAAAATTATTGAAAATTCATACATGCAGAAGATTTGTAGAATCGAGACGTTAAGCCAATCATCCTTAAAGAGTTCAACGATGTCGGAAATCGTCAGAACGATAGTGCCGTCAATTCCGAACACCTCTTCACCGAATTGGATCTCGAAACTGAAGACATCGGAGGGTTGGCTCATCAATACCGTGTATAGCCACTGAGATTTGGAATTAAGTACTCGCACCGTTGCCTCATCGAGAATCGGGTCCTGTTTGACAGCCGACAACGCACTTTGCACTTTATCGGATTGTTTCTTCTTCACGGGGGCCTGTTTCTTCGGTGTCAAGGACTGCGTTTACAAATTTAAAAAATTGATTAGAAATACTAGTATATATTAATAAAGTAGCGAAAAATAAAAATACCTTATCGGGCAGCTCGACTAAGTGTGCAGGCCATGCGACATACGTTCCGACCAATTGACCTATGTATTCCGTATCGTCCACAGGACACGGAACACACACGTGAGCTAAGCCTTCGAGTACGCTGTCGATACAAACCCAAACATGATCGGGCAAAAGGGGTTTGTTGTGAATTGTAGCGCGGGCACCAGACGGATATAACCTCCCGTGCGCTACGAAAATCGGACCCTCATCCCCTTGGACCCAGAGTTTGTATGGAGTGGGACCCTGAAAAAAGTTTTCATGTTAGAAAATATAATTAATTGAATATGGTATAATTTGCTTTTATAGAAAAAATCTTAACCTGGATTTCTTGGAGATGTTGTTGTGGCGACACCAGATTGGAGCTCACCTGAGTCGGGGGGCGAGATCCTTGCGGCGAAGTTTCTAAATGCGGGGCATCACTCAATTTTTGAATCATGATCCGTATTGTCTCTTGGAATTCCTCTGCTTGTTTGGCCAATGCAATCTTCAAGGTGTCATCCAATTCCGCCTGGCTGATGCAACCGGCGTGACTAGTTTTCCTCCTTGGCCCTTTGCCGTAAACAGTTGACAAGGTGTCAAATGAGGAGTGCCCCCGTAGCCTCCCAGGATGCTCGGGTTTCCCAATCAAAGCACTCAAGATGTCATTGTATCGGTCGGACTTAAATAAACCTTGAGATGCTTCTTGAACCTTTGATTCTTGTGACAAATTTTTTTATAAAAGGGTATGTAATTAAATTTATATTTAAATTTATATCGAAATGACTTAATTCACGTACCACGCGCTGGAGGACCTCATTAGTCACCGGATTCGGGACTGTCAAAAAACCCTCAGCTGCCGGCTTTGCTCTCGCCCTCAACCATCTCCAGCTTCTGATGGTGTTATGCCCTAGGCCAAAGTGTTTGTGACCTAGATGATGGATTGTAATAACAAACATAATATTTATTCTAAGATATTTCATATAATATGTGCGTATAGGTTATTTTAATATAATTAAAATAGACCATGAATATGCAATTCAACTTTATGTCATCAAAGTGTGTGACTTTGATAGTAAAACTATAAAGTGTTATGAATGCTATTCTAAATCGTCCTTGGTCATTTATAGGATATTTGTGGAGACAAATATACTTGCGGATATAAATAAATATATATATATATTTATATACAAGCTATAAATGTACACCAGTATATTAGTTGACTGATGATTATGTTTTACTGATCATGGATAAATAGTTATCAAGTCATTAATATAGGTATATGTTAGAGACCATATACTGGACTAACCCGCCATAAGAATGCTACATGTTTTATGTCATTAGCGATTCTTGTAACATAAAATATTTATAGTCCTTTGACCTGAGATTGTCTCGGTTCCCAGCATGAGTAATTTTATACTTTAATATAATCTAACACTGCCTTTAACCGGGTGGTCATAACGGTTATAATTAGGTATACAATGAATCATGTAGAGGGATGAGTGCAATCAAGACGGGATTTGTTCCTCTCATAAATGAGAGAGATATTTTTAGGCCTCTTAATG
Source organism: Juncus effusus (assembly GCA_027726005.1). Lineage (NCBI taxonomy): Eukaryota > Viridiplantae > Streptophyta > Magnoliopsida > Poales > Juncaceae > Juncus > Juncus effusus. The sequence continues at coordinate 4,384,597 of CM050907.1, forward strand.
AATTGAACTGAAGAAATGTATGGCCATACTCAAATGAATTAATAAGAGTTATTAATGTTATTTGTTCTTGTTCAGTTTAATTCGGGATCAAGAAATATTAATTCGATTAATATAAGGATGACGTATTACATGCCTTATGATCGATATAGATATCGCGTGACAAAGGGACTAAATACGTGATTGTTGATTAGGTAAATCGGATCACCGATATTCACTTAAATTGGATAGTCATGATGGCTTGCTAGAGTCCGCTCATGATTTATAGACTGTCAAGTCTATTGCCAACATTAAGTGAACCTACAGGGTCACACACAAAGAACAAACTGAAACGGGCGCAGAAAATCCTAGCGACTTATATGATGAGTTGCATAGGAATGTCACAAAAGATATTGTCATCTTATGTGATAAGATGTGATATATATGTATATAAAGACTATGAGCACACAAGATCATGTAATCTAGAAGAGTCTAGATGATAATATGTGGATAATGATGAGTGATGTCATACACATCTTTTAGTGTGAATAGACATGACTCTTCATCTCTATATAAGGACATAGAGGGCTCCAAATTCATTGTACCATATGATTCTCTCTCTCATTATTTCTCATTCTCTTTTGTGAGACAAAAAGAGAGAAAATATCCTTTCTCATTTGTGTGACAAAATTACTAAAGGGTGCTTTCCTTTTATATGACAAAATGAAAGGGTGCAATTATATGAGAGAATTATACATCTTTTGTGAGATAAAATAAGAAGAGTTTTCTTATGCAAGAGGAGAACAAGCTACTAGCATATATATTGTTCTTCTTCCCGTTTTAAGAAGTTTGTTCGTGTGGATACCGGTAGAGGCGTTCGTACTTTCGGCGCTTGTGATCTATTCGGCCTAAGAAGATGAGAACGGGTTGTTGAGAGTTTTGGTGGAGACCGATTGTGTGTGCGGTAGATGACTTCCGCACGATCCGACCTGGACGGACCAGACGGACGGAAAATCGGTTAGGACGGTAACCGGTTTAGAGGCGCTTGGACAACACGCATGGTTTGAGCGTCACGGATTAAGCGTAATCCGAAAGGTATCTTTAAGATTTATTTCTTTGATTTAACCGATACGCACGGGTCCTCGGATTGGTTTTGGATGAAATTTTTTGTTTTCCGCTGCGTTATGAACGTCCGAAACCCAACAGTGGTATCAGAGCGAGGTACGTATTTCGGTTAAATTGAGACGGTATATATGAGATATATATTATTTAGATACCATTTATAATTTTGATTTATAATTATAAGGCTTGCATATAGAGTATTCAAGTGTTGAATATTCTTAATTGAAAGGATGCAATGTTTGGGGATTCATGAAGAGGTGCATGTGATGCATTAACTCATTAAATGGTGTATTTTATGTACCATATTTATGAAAGTGATCATATAATGATTAATTCATGAAAGAATATTTTTTGTTGAAGAGATGTTGACTGTATGGTTGACCCCAAATTCTAAGAGTTGCAATGAAAAATTATGCATCCAAGATATATTCATATATATAGTCGGTTCACCATATTGGCATCTGTTGGTCCAGCCATGTCAATTGCTCCGAATGAGAACACACCTAATCATTAATGATATTAATTGAACCGTTTAGATTTAATTAATATTTCAAAGTGAAAAGGTGCATATGGCAATTGAAAGAATGTCTTTTATTGAAAAGATATATTGTAATGAAAAGATGCCTTTTAATAAAATATTGATTTTATTTGAGAATATATCATTCATTTAATTAAAAGTTGGCATGTTACGTAATTGTGCTTGGCCGAAGTTAATACATGAAAAATTACCATACGTGTCATGAGATGGCTTTAATTATGGGCCGAATTAACATAACACATATATGTATGTCTTTACAAGATACTTTGGTGTTATTGCATGTACAAAGTTCTGCCTAAATTTCATGTAACGTGATGGTCATGTTAGTTTGAAAATTTGGCAGCAAATATATACATAAAGATGTATTATTTAAAAGCGATTCAAATGTCACATCCAAAAGACGCGACGAAAGGTTGCGACCAACGGATGTGACCAAAGGGTGCGACCAAAAGGTGCGACTAACGGGCGTGACCAAGGGATGCGATTCAAATGTCACATTCAAAAGACGCGACGAAAGGTTGCGACCAAAGGGTGCGACTGAAGGATGTGACCAACGGATGCGATCCAAATGTCACGTCCATAAAGTTGCGACGAATAGGTGCGATCAAAGGGTGCGACTAAAGGGTGTGACCAATGGATATGATCCAAATATCACGTCCAATATGTTGCGACTAACGGTTGCGACCAAGAGGTGCGACCAACGGATGTTATCGACATGCGCAACTAAGAGGTACGACCGAAAAAGGTGCAATCGCAAGAGTTGCGACCTCTTGAATAGTTGTGTTTTCATGAAAGGGTGCATACTATGAATTGCCTTTTTGAAATGGTGCATGTGATGTATTATTTCATGAAAAGTTCCATGTGATGTATTGAATTCATGAAAAGATGCATATGATGCATTAATGTGTAGAAAATGTGTGTTGACAAACTTGACCAGGTGTTGACCATGTTGACTATGTTAACTGTTGATTGTATTGACTGTTAATTATTGATAGTTGACTACACTAATTACCCCTTGATTGTTGACCAATGAATTGGTCAAAAATTGATCATGATCTAGTCAAAATGTTGACTAGTGACTAGTGACCTTATCAAATAATGATCGTTGACCTAGTCAAATGTTGACCAGATCAAATATTGGTTTTTGACTTGTCAAATGTTGACAATGATGACCGTGCCCAGAATTCGCACTCGTAAGCCTTATATGTATATATTTTATAAATGGTTAAATAATCGAAACATAATATGATTATGTTTATATATTTATTGATACGTGTTGATATAATGAAATGGTTCATTAGGCATAACACATCCATCATGGAGATGAAGGAGTTCATCGTCCATCATGAACACATCATTAAGATGACAAGTTCATTTTTAACCACACATCATGGCGATGAAAGAGTTCATCGATTTCTATACATGGAGATAAGATTTTCATATACAATCTAAGAAAAATTTCATGGAGATGAAATATATATTAGGAAATCTTTATGTTAGTTCATAAAGATCAAGGCCATGATATATCATCGTTATTATCTTTATTCTATTGGTACATGTGATGTTCTTTGAAGATTGCATAATAACATATAATATTAAATTCAAAATCCCTCTAAATAATATTAAGTCATGAAATGCCTTCCATAAGTCTAAATCTCTCGATACTCTGATTGACCCTGCATAGGTCATGCCAAAGCTGGGTATGTAGGGACAATCTTAGGAGGAGAGAATGCGGGAAATGGGAGCCAACATAGGTCATGCCAAAGCTGAGTGTGTTGGGTACTATTTTGCCAATGATTAGACATGGTTTGATTTAACTGGGCTATCAAGTCGGACTTGGGCTCGGAGCATACGATAGGATATATACGTCGGGCATATGATGCTTATCCTATGTTGTTCAAGAGTTGTATGAGATACAATTGGAATTATTTCTACCTAAATAAGTTAAGTTCTGGGCGATGAGCCAAAGCTCACTTAGGACTTAATTGAAATATGGATCTTGTCTCACTATGAAACTTCAAGGATTGAAAGTTTCCGAATCAATGCAATTAAGGGTTATTGATTTGATTAAAAATAGTGGGAGCCATTATATGAAATATTTAAAGAATAATAGTCTTTGCATATTATTCAAATAGAATAGTATATCTATTTATGTCTCACGATAGGTCCTTGAAAAAGGACAAATAGCATAAGATGCTAATAATCGTTAACATGAACATGGACAAGTATTGTCAATAATATTCTCGTGCTTAAAAAGAACGTAAAAAGTACTCCCAAAGATAAGGGCAGGATGTTGCCGGGGCTTCGGCCTTAAATAAGAAGTTGGTATCTTTCACAATGAACGGTTCATGGAAAGAGACAATAGTCTCTCAAGAAGATATGAAAAGGGAAAGAAAGGGTAGTGTGACTACCGCTTCAAATATTTTTGTTATAGAAATTAACTTGTCTATTTCACATCATGTGTATTAGATACACGATGTGAATCACACATTTGTGAAAAATGTGCTGACTAAGTTGTAGACTAATGAGTAAATATGATGTTAACATATGAGTGACAAATGTAGCAAAAGTCGTTGCATTTTCTCAAGTAACTCATTTATTTACATTGTCTTTTTGGACTTATCGCCGACATAAATAATTGTTATTTAATGTCGACATTAGATTTTGTATTATTTATAGTTCAAGTTTAACTGTGAATGGTCATTAATTTATTATTGAGAATAATAATTTCACCATTCACAAAGGTCATTTTTCTTTGGAAATGTTCGAATAGAAAAATTACCTTATGTGTTTTATCGAACAAAATAATTATAAGTCCATCTATAACATTAATATTAAGAATTTAAATCTAGCATTGTCGCTTGGTCTACTTAAATAAGATGAACATTTATTAAATCCATTAAGATGGATTTTCAAATTCATTTGATTTTGAATCATTTGAAACATGTGTAACTTATTTATTAGACAAGGTGACATATACGTCTTTCACAAAGTAAGGTGAAAGCAAGTTACTTATTGGCTCTCATACATAGTGATGTATGTTCATCAATGAGTGAAGGTGCTAGAGAAAACTACTTCAGCACTTTATTAAAAAAAAAAGCAAATTTGAATATTTTGAAAAGTTCAAAAGTTACAAATAATGAAGTAGAGAATAAAACTTGGTTTCGAAAAATCAAATTTCTTTGATGAGATCGAGGAGTCGAGAACTAAGTGTTTGATCATCATGATAACTATATCGAACTTTATTAGATATAGTTCGATTATGATGAGTTAAATATATCTTCTATTTCTTTCGGGGTTACGCTCTTATTGCGTTCATACTGAATATAATTCCATCTAAAGTAGTTGTAAAAGACTCCATATGCGATATGGACTGGTAGGTGTATCAGATTATCTTTTATCAAGATTTGAGGATATGATACTTAATTGAAGTATCATGCATCTAATCGGATTAGTGCTTATTGTGGAATATCCTAAGAAAAGTAAAGGACATTACTTCTATAATTAATATGAGAACAAAATGTTTGTTACTCGAAAATTATATCTCTTTGGAAATTGTGTTTCCAAAAGAACTAGTGGGAGTAAATTTGAAAAGTTTAAATTCCACATACTGACAGTAATGCTCGGATGGAAATTAATTCAGATTTCAACTAGTGATTGAGTATGCAATTAATCAACTAGACTCTCAAGATGTTGAAGAGTCCGAGTATATAACATAAGTGTATTCATGTAGATCTATTAGAATTTATCGCAGGCCCGAAAAATATAGATTTTTCGTGTCTAATGATAAAAATTTCATACTCATAGATGATGAGTCCACATTCTACTAATAGACTATGATGAGTCAAGGCTCTAATGGTAAGAGACTTTGAAAGTTGAGATATAATCCATGTCAGACAATCAAGTTTTGAATTTGATTGATCCATTAGATAGAAATACGGTTTTAAAAGGAAGACCGACATGGATAATGTGCAAACATATAATGCATGATTTGTGGTTAAGTTAAACTCATAGTATAGACTATGATAATATTTTTCCAAGTCATCATGCTTATGTATTTCAGAATTTTCTTGGGCATATGTTCATAGTATGACTATGAAAGATGCCAAGTGGATGTCAAGACATTGTTTCTTAATAGAAACATATGAAAGTATGTATATGATGCAACTTGAGAGTTTTGTCTATCCTAAAATTTTGAAAAGAGTTTGCAAGTTGCATAAATTCATTTATGAATTAAAGCAAACATCTCTAGGTGAATATTTATTATTTGATGAAATAACCAAACAGTTTGGTAAACCAAAAATTAAAGATAAATCTTATGTTGACAAGAAATTCAGTGAGAGCATAATTACATATGATGTGAATTAAGTGTAACAAGCACACATAAGTTTAATCTTAGTGAAAGTCACTAAATAATAATCAAGAGTATGATTATATACTTGAGAAGGATAAAGTATTCTTCTTAGATTATGGTGGACATAAAAATTATGCAAAGTATTTGCATATGACAATGTTTGATAATCCATTTAAGAACCCAATCCCGCAAATGATGGTGATCATGTTAGGTCAACTGGTATGTGATACCACATAGATCAATGAGTATGAGATACTTGGTTGATTTGGCCTAGTGCAAGTGGGAGATTAATGGTGTTATGCCCTAGGCCAAAGTGTTTGTGACCTAGATGATGGATTGTAATAACAAACATAATATTTATTCTAAGATATTTCATATAATATGTGCGTATAGGTTATTTTAATATAATTAAAATACACCATGAATATGCAATTCAACTTTATGTCATCAAAGTGTGTGACTTTGATAGTAAAACTATAAAGTGTTATGAATGCTATTCTAAATCGTCCTTGGTCATTTATAGGATATTTGTGGAGACAAATATACTTGCGGATATAAATAAATATATATATATTTATATACAAGCTATAAATGTACACCAGTATATTAGTTGACTGATGATTATGTTTTACTGATCATGGATAAATAGTTATCAAGTCATTAATATAGGTATATGTTAGAGACCATATACTGGACTGACCCGCCATAAGAATGCTACATGTTTTATGTCATTAGCGATTCTTGTAACATAAAATATTTATAGTCCTTTGACCTGAGATTGTCTCGGTTCCCAGCATGAGTAATTTTATACTTTAATATAATCTAACACTGCCTTTAACCGGGTGGTCATAACGGTTATAATTAGGTATACAATGAATCATGTAGAGGGATGAGTGCAATCAAGACGGGATTTGTTCCTCTCATAAATGAGAGAGATATCTTTAGGCCTCTTGATGAATTGAACTGAAGAAATGTATGGCCATACTCAAATGAATTAATAAGAGTTATTAATGTTATTTGTTCTTGTTCAGTTTAATTCGGGATCAAGAAATATTAATTCGATTAATATAAGGATGACGTATTACATGCCTTATGATCGATATAGATATCGCGTGACAAAGGGACTAAATACGTGATTGTTGATTAGGTAAATCGGATCACCGATATTCACTTAAATTGGATAGTCATGATGGCTTGCTAGAGTCCGCTCATGATTTATAGACTGTCAAGTCTATTGCCAACATTAAGTGAACCTACAGGGTCACACACAAAGAACAAACTGAAACGGGCGCAGAAAATCCTAGCGACTTATATGATGAGTTGCATAGGAATGTCACAAAAGATATTGTCATCTTATGTGATAAGATGTGATATATATGTATATAAAGACTATGAGCACACAAGATCATGTAATCTAGAAGAGTCTAGATGATAATATGTGGATAATGATGAGTGATGTCATACACATCTTTTAGTGTGAATAGACATGACTCTTCATCTCTATATAAGGACATAGAGGGCTCCAAATTCATTGTACCATATGATTCTCTCTCTCATTATTTCTCATTCTCTTTTGTGAGACAAAAAGAGAGAAAATATCATTTCTCATTTGTGTGACAAAATTACTAAAGGGTGCTTTCCTTTTATATGACAAAATGAAAGGGTGCAATTATATGAGAGAATTATACATCTTTTGTGAGATAAAATAAGAAGAGTTTTCTTATGCAAGAGGAGAACAAGCTACTAGCATATATATTGTTCTTCTTCCCGTTTTAAGAAGTTTGTTCGTGTGGATACCGGTAGTGGCGTTCGTACTTTCGGCGCTTGTGATCTATTCGGCCTAAGAAGATGAGAACGGGTTGTTGAGAGTTTTGGTGGAGACCGATTGTGTGTGCGGTAGATGACTTCCGCACGATCCGACCTGGACGGACCAGACGGACGGAAAATCGGTTAGGACGGTAACCGGTTTAGAGGCGCTTGGACAACACGCATGGTTTGAGCGTCACGGATTAGGCGTAATCCGAAAGGTATCTTTAAGATTTATTTCTTTGATTTAACCGATACGCACGGGTCCTCGGATTGGTTTTGGACGAAAGTTTTTGTTTTCCGCTGCGTTATGCACGTCCGAAACCCAACAGCTTCGAGAGTCAGCAACTGAACTAACTCCCGACGAGGACGAAGATGACATAATGACCTCATTGTTGTCCCAATTGACGCCTTTGTACCCGGCCGATCCGAGTCTGTGCGGATGAATGTTGTGCTTTTGCGCCTCTTTCCCTTTCGCGCTCTTCTTCTGTTAAATATTTTTACTTAATAATATTAATGAAGTTTTGATATTAATATTTTTAATTAATAAATTAGTTAAAATCGAAATTAAAATCCAATACCCTAACTCTTTTTGCCGACAAAACTCTGCCCATGCTTCCTCTGAGATATTGAATACATCACACGGATTTTTGGGATTCGGTCGGCGGATGAAGTCCCTCACAAGTCTGCCTTTCCAACTCTTCCAATCCTCTCCCATGCGGAGGATGATTTTCTTCTTGTGAGTGTCATCCTTGATATTCCAATAATCCTAAAAAAAATAATTATAATACTAACCCTAAAAAAAATTATGATACTAACCCTAAAAAAAAACTATGAGACTAACTATGGTTTACCTTCACTTCATTCCATAGAGTTTCCTTAAGATGCACGTCCACCCGCCTCCAGTCCTCAATCGTGCAAGGAACATGATCTCTCGCTAAAACCGCTAGATAGGTTGTAAAATTGGCCGCATATGGCCCACTAGAGGTGCCATCGTCTTGAAAATCAACGTAGATAGATGATGGTGCCTTCTTGCGTAATTTCTCACATGTTGTCCTTGCTCTTTTTCCCGATCCCTCCATTTGCAAACCCTAAAATTCACTCAAGTATTTCAACAAACACTTTATGTGCAAACCTAAAAACCATAAAGAAAACCGAAATAAAGAAGATAATAAACTGTTGAGAGAAGTGCTACTCGCAGAAGAGAAGAACTCGACGGAGAAGCTCGACGGGAGAAGCTCGACGGAGTCGACGGAGAAGAGGAGCGAAAATGGTTCAGCGAAACAGAAGAGAAAGGAATTAAGCTCTCTTTTGTTTGAGTGGGCGGGGAAATGAAACAGCTGGTACTTAGAGAAAAAATTTCAAAACTAAAGGAGTTAGTAGCAGTTTTTAGAAACGAAACCGATACTAAATATTCAATCTGTATCGGTTTTTATGAAAGAACCGATACTAATGTTTGAGCTAGCGGGAAAATCAAAGAACCCACTTCGTAACGGTTTTCAACAAAGAACCGATACTAATTTCAACTCTGTATCGGTTGTTTCCAAAGAACCAATACTAAATGCTTCAAAAATATGCAAACAAATTTACTGATTTCAATTAAAAAAAATTACACATCTAAATAAAAAAAAAATTGCACACTTAAAAAAAATATATATATAAAAAAAAAATTACAAATTAAATTACATATTTAATTAAAACATAACTATTTAGTCTTGTTGGATTTTGACGGTTGTACCCACACACACCTTCTTCATGATCTGGACGCAAATAAGATATCTGCAGTTAGTAACGGTTTTCAAGAAAGAACCGATACTAAATTTAACATATGTATCGGTTGTTTCCAAAGAACCGATACTAAATAGGTCCTTGTATCTGTAATCAAAATATGCATGATCTGAATAAAAAAATTTACAGATTTCAATTAAAAAAAATTACACATCTAAATAAAAAAAATAAAATTGCACACTTAAAAAAATATATATATATAAAAAAAAAGATTACAAATAAAATTACATATGAAATTACATATTTAATTAAAACATAACTATTTAGTCTTGTTGGATTTTGACGGTTGTACCCACACATCTTCTTCATGATCTGAACGCAAATAAGATATATGCGTATTATGTTCATCTTTCAAGGGTTCTATTCCGGTGGAAAATAGAGGTATTTCATCGAAATGATCGTATTCTTCTTCGTCCACGATATCCCCAATACCGACAATTTGTCTTTTACCCGAAAGAACAACATGCCATTTTTTATCGGCCGGGTCGACAACATAAAAAATCTGTTTTGTTTGTTTTGCCAATATAAAAGGGTCGTGTTGATAACCCAATCGGTTAAAGTCGACAGATACAAACCCTTCTTTGTCTTTTTTGACTCCATGGCGATTATCGATCCATTTACACAGAAATAGGGGTATCCGAAATTTGAAATAATCTAGTTCCCATATCTCCTCAATCCAACCGTAATACGACATTGATGTATCTTCAGCACCTGATAAAGCTACTAATGTCACTCCACTATTTTGCACTGTGCTTTTACGATCTTGTTGCTTGGTATACCAGATAAACCCATTCATGTCGTAACCTTGAAAGGTGGACACTGTTGCTCCGGGACCGTTAGACAACCATTTAACAGATTCGTCAATGTTTTCTGATCTCTGAGACTGTACTTTGTACGCGAACCATTTTACAAAATTAATACTATGCTCGTTGGTTATCCATATTTCATCTTTAGAAGGATTATGTTGTCGTAACTCAGCAATGTGCTCATCCACGTATGGAGACACAACAGCAAGGTGTTGCAGGACTTTAAGATGAGCTTTGTTTCGTAATTCGAGGCCCACTTTAACAAGTTTGAATCCAATTGTACCGGTACCGTGGAATCTACCCTCGTGTCGAGACATGGGAAGACCAATAGGTTCGACCCCGTCTAGATAATCAGTGTAGAACTCGATTACCTCTTCTGCAACGTACCCTTCAACTATGCTTCCTTCAGGACGACAACAGCTTCGGACAAGTCCTTTTAATTGATCCATCGCTCTCTCAAACGGGTACATGTATCGCAAGAACATTGGCCCACACATTTTTATCTCCCTGACCAAATGAACGGTTAAATGCACCATGATATCAAAAAATAAGGGCGGAAAATGCATCTCCAGCTCACAGAGGGTCAACACGATATCGGCCTGTAATTTGTCTAATGTACCGGGATCGATCACTTTGGAGCCAATCGAGTTGAAGAAAAAACACAATTTGGTGATGGAGTGTCTGACATTTTGGGGGAGAATTCCTCGAATTGCAACAGGGAGAAGCTGGGTTAAAAGGACGTGGCAATCATGTGACTTCATACCAATCAATTTCAATTCTTTAATCGATACATTTCTGGAGATATTCGACGAATAACCAGATGGAACCTTTATGGATTTCAGGCACTCCAACAAACTGATTTTTTCTTGTTTTGATAAAGTAAAACATGCTGGAGGTAGGAAAATTCGCTTTCCTCCATCCTGAGGTGCTAGTCCAGGCCGAATCCCCATTATAACCATATCTTGTCTAGCTTTGACGCCGTCTTTTGTTTTTCCTTGAATATTCAACAAAGTCCCAACCAGACTTTCACAAATGTTCTTAATTATGTGCATCCCATCCAAGCAATGCCGAATTTCCAAATTAGACCAGTAAGGAAGATTCCAAAATATAGATCTTTTCTTCCATAGGCCGTCCGGGATTTTGTCAGATTTCTTTCCAAATTGAACATTTACATTCTTTATTTTTTTCATAAACTTCTTTCCAGGTTAATGCCATTGGCGCATTCCGGAGTTCAACAGTGCCGTCGAATTCCTCTTTCTTCCGCCGATAGGGTTGGTTCCGGCGAAGAAACCTACGATGTCCCATATACACGTTCTTCTTACAGTTAGGCAACCGTATAGAACACGTTTCGTCCGCGCAAATAGGACATGCTTTGGCTCCTTTATTCCTGAAACCCGACAAGTTACTGTATGCGGGAAAATCATTAATCGTGCACAAAATCATGGCACGGAGGGTAAAAATTCTTTCTTCCATGCATCAAATTCACGCACTCCGTCCCTCCACAGTTTATCAAGTTCCTCAAACAATGGAGCCAAAAACACATCTATATCATTACCCGGCTGTTTAGGACCCGAAATTAGTAAAGGCATCATTAAATATCGTCGTTTCATGCACAACCATGGAGGGAGATTGTAAACACATAGTAAAACTGGCCATGTACTGTGACGACTACTCATATTGACGTAAGGATTCATCCCGTCCGTACATAGCCCTAACCTCAAATTTCTAGCATCACCGCCGAAATCGTTGAATAACCTATCAATGTTCCTCCATTCGGGAGAATCAGCGGGGTGTCTGAGCATTCCGTCGTCTTTACGGCAATCGTAATGCCACCGTAACAATTTAGCATCTTTCGGATTTGCGAAAAGACGCTGAAACCGACGTATCATTGGCAAATACCAAAACATCTTCGCTGCGGGTTTTTTTCGATCATCACTCTCATCATCGTTCTTATTGTAGCGCGAACCGTTACACTTCGGGCATTTATCCAAATGGTACACTCCTCGGTATAATATGCAATCATTTGGACATGCATTGATTTTCTCTACGGACATACTCAAAGGACACAACAACTTTTTCGCGCGATAGGTTGAATCCGGCAACTCATTTTTTTCCGGGAGCATTTCTCTTAACAGTTTGAGTAAAGATGTGAAACTTTTATCGCTCCATCCATTTTTGGCTTTTAAGTTGTATAGTTTAAAAACAGCTGACATTTTGGTAAATTTCGTACAACCGGAAAATAACGGTATGTTAGATTCATTACAGAAATTTTCAAAAATTTCAGGAATATCATTAAAATTTTGTGCTACATCATTTATCATTTCATCCAAATCATCGTTATGTTCATTACACTGAGGAATATCTAAATTTTCTTCATTCTCATCTCCCAATTGATCATCTTGTACGAATGTGTCCTGATCTAAATTTTCTATATTTTTAGTTTCTATAAATTCACCCAAACCGGGTACATCAAATACAGTCGTGCTTGTCCCAACATTATCGCCCTCTCCATGCCATTTCCAATGGGTGTATCGCTCCTTAAATCCACGACGAATTAAATGATCTCTAACTTCTTGGATATTTCGCAATCTTCGCAAGTTCTGACAATCTCGACAAGGACAAAGAAGTGTCCTTACATCTCTCAGCCTCATATCTTCCATGGCACATTCCACAAATTCATCAATGCCTCTCAAATATTCAATTGTGTCTCGCTTGATCCCATACATCCAACTGCTACGATCCATCTGAAGAAAAATAAATTATATAGACCTAATTAATGTGATCAGATTTACTATCAGGCTACGGGCCGGTCAACAATCCTAACCCACTCTCTGAATACTTTGTCTCATTAGCACACATACGTTAGCTGCAATATAATATTTGAGAAAAATCCGGCAGCACTTCCCCTAAGCTCCCCGAGTACGCCAATGCACATTTCAATGTGCGTACGTACCCGTGGAAGCAATAGGAGAAATACTACCGAATTCTTCTCAAACACCACATTGCAGTTAGCGTATGTGTGCTAATCCTAAATAAGACAAAATATTGAAAGAGCAGTCCCAAAAACGGGGACTATTCGAGATTAATCCCTATTGGATTAATCTCGAACGGGTTGGATTAATCTCAAACGGGTACCGAGACCAAAATTATTTGAAGTAGAGGTTGGAGAATATAATATTACCTTAGAAAAGAGAGAGGAGGAGGAGAGGGGCGAGCAGCGCTGGTTGGAGAAAAGAAAATAACAGAGAGAACTTCCTTTCTCTTCTATTTCGCTGGTTGGAGGAGAAGAGAGGCGGCCAATGATCGTGGGAAGTAACCCTAAGATGTTAGCATCGGTTTTTAAAACAAAACCGTTACCAAATCTGAACAGGACATTCTGCATATGCATCGGTTTTTACAAAAAAACCGTTACCAAAGGCGCACGCCACATTCTGCATCAATTCCTTCATGGAACCGTTACAGATTTGCATCGGTTCCATGGAGGAACCGTTACAGAGCTGCATCGGTTCCTTGGAGGAACAAACACTAACACTATACGCAACGGTTTCTCCAATGAACCGTTACAGAGTTTGCATCGGTTCTTTGAAGAAACCGTTATAGAATACCCCTGCCAACTTTTTAATCTTTTCTTGTCTCACTTAGCATCGGTTTCTGAGTTACAGCCGATATGGAAAGTTTAGAAATTAATTTCGAAACTGCCATTGGCCTCTTTTAGTAACGGTTCTCTTATAAACCGTTATTAAAGTGGCGTTACTAAAGTCTTTTTTGTAGTAGTGGGTACAGTAGCGATCATGTAGCGACGAATTGAAATTATATATTGTTTTCTCGCATTTCTATATACGCTATATACTGTTTTTATTTTTTAAAATATATACTATTTACCGAATGATTTTTATATATTGTTTGTCTTCAGTTTATATGTTTTTATATATTGCTTTCATTTTTTTAAATATATACTGTTTTACCGAATGAATTTTTTATATACTGTTTGTTTTCATATTATATGTTTTTTTCAATTTTTATATACCGTCGTGCAGTATCAGCTCCCATTCAACTTTATGATTCGGTTAGTACAGATCGCATGGCATTTCCGGTCATCAGTGTCATTATTGTTTCATGTTGTTTGAATTCAAGTCATTGTGTCGGATTCAACTCCGTCAGATTTTATTTACGGGTAATTACTTTAGGTTCAACTTCTGAGTCAGTTGATGTCATGTGTAAATGTCAAATATATAGATTTTAAAATTCTAGTAAAATAATACACTACAGATCTAATGAAATAAACTACCATGTCAAAATATGGTTTTCAAGAAAATTTTGTTGGATGTTATCATTAAAATATAAGATTTTAGAATATCTTTTGTTTTAGGTCGGTGATCAGGTTATTTCTAGACAACTTTAATATCTGACAACTTTTAGTTTATTGTTGGTTTAAGAGCAACTGCTCTTCAAAGAGCCCATAAAATAAACAGGCCGTCAAGCGTAGGACCTACATGTAGGGTGTCAATGATTCAGATCCGGTTCGGATTGTAGGTATGCCATATCAGTATTCATATTTTTTTCGTATCTGGATACGGATACAGTTCTATCCGGTTTTCGGATACGATTCAGATATTACAGGATCCGGATATGATTCGGATTTGTCGGATATGAATACAATTCCGATCTTATTATATGGTTGTTTTATGATTTATAATCTTATTATTATATTTTTGTATATTATAAAAAATATGTTGAGTTTTGTATATTGTATAGTTTTACTATAAGAAAAATATAAATAGTGTGTCATAATTATATCAAAAATCTTAAACTATAAGTTAAAAATTGAGTATGCATATTTGATAATTATTCGGATATGGGTAATATCCGGATCCACCCGAATTCGGGTCTAATATTTAATGTAACATATCCGGATCCGTACTCGTAAAAACAGATCTGATCCGAATACGGTTTTGAGTGGATCCTGATCTTTTTATTCGGATCCGGATATTTTTTGGATAAGGTACTAATTCAGTTCAGATATTATCTAAACCATTATCACCCCTAGTTATATGTAGTATTTTTTAGTGTCGAATCAACTGAGAGGCCTGTACTGGTTTTGGTTATTGTGATGTAGTCCAGATATAATAAAAGGGTTTGGTTGCTTTCAATTAAAAATAAAAATAAATAAAAAGAGAAAAGAAAATAAAAGAGTGGATTTTTCTGAGGGCCGCTACGAGGGTCGAGATCTGGTTGGTTGAAGACGAAGCGAAATCTAGGGTATCGATCGGTTCCGTTGCAATTTCATATATTGTCTTCTGGCTTGCTGGTGTCGTTGATCTTCAGGTTTGTAGGGGGTACTATCCTTTTGTAAATGAATCCGGCATTCGCCTGAGAATCATCATACTTCGTTCTTTAGGTGCGGTAGGCTGTCAGTTATAGTAGCGTGAATCCCAAAGCCAGAGCCCCCTTGCCTTCTAAGAGCTCGGAGTACTCCCGTGACTCAACTGTCCAAGTTTGCTCTGTGTTAGTTCGGTCGAGTTCACCTTCGGGTTCTTCATCTAATGACATGTATACTAAATTTTGTGAGGCACTTCACACGATCAAGCTGGGTAAAAAAACAAAACTCGGGTTTCGTGTCGTTGACTTATCTAATATTTTCGGATCGGGTCGGATTTGAACTCGGGTTGGTCGGGCAGATTTTTCGGGTCGGGTCAGATTTTGCCAACTCTACCTATGTACATGGATATTGTTACTCAAATAAAGAGAAATATAAGCAAAGTTATATAAACGATTATCTTATAGCTCTTGCATGAAGTATTAATGGAAAATGTTGGATTTGGCCCCATTTTTGTAAATATTGTTCAGTTGTAAATAGAAAATTTTCAGTATTTTATTTACAATGTGCTATGAGCCTATGTAGCGGATTGTGATAATGAGCGAGATTGCGGCGCTGCGATTCAATTAGTCTTTTTCATCAAGCAAAAGTTTATCATGAATCCGTTGCTGATTTTAGTTTTGTATATAAGGAGATATGTGTACATTTTTTAACCATTTATAGAATTTTTCGAGTGTCACTGTCCCAACTGGTACTGATACATCCTGTCTGGTGCAGACCAGTACCAGACAGAATAGACAAACTAAACACACAACAAAACATGTTCAAACAGATTTCACTTTGATTACTTCTAATCTAACTGCAAGAGTTTGATTACAAAACATAACTGAAAAGATACAATATAATTTAAGATACATATAATGATAAATGAAATAACCCTGAATCTCTATTGTCTCTGCGTGACCGGCAGTTGACGCCCTTGCTCATGCTCCTCTGAACACGGCACGTGCTCAGTAAATTCCAGACTTTTTTTTGAACTAGCACTGTTTTGAAAATTAATTAAACAGTTAGTACTGTTCTGAAAATAATTATTTTTCTAGTACTTCCGCCATCGCTGTTGGCGGAACTGGACATATTTTTCCTTTTTGTTGATCTCCGCATTTGGCAACCCTAAACTGCGAAAATTAGTGAAAAAAATGGTCCCGCCACCGTAACTGGCGGAACTCGCTGAAAATTAATTTTCCCACCCAAAGTCTGGATTTAGAAGCCCAATTAGCCAAGAAATAACGAATTGTATAGTTCCGCCACCAATGTTGGCGGAACCATGTCAGTGATGGCGAAACTAACATGGATACAGGCGAATTCTGAAATTGGCCCCTGGACACGGTTCCGCCAATACTGATGGCGGAACTAATATGGTTCCGCCAATACTGGTGGCGGAACTGTGTTGGCATATACGTAAATAAAGCTAGGGTTTAGCAGTTTTAAAATAAATAAATAAATAAATAAAAAATTGGAAAACACTGATTCCGCCAGGGGCTATGGCGGAACCAGTGTCAGTAACCCACCCCTTCGTTCAAAACGAAGGGATCAACCGTTCAAAAAAAAAAAACCAAACGAAGCGGCGAAAAAAGGGCGATAAAGGGGCGATTTTGGGAGTGATTTTGGGGCAAAAAACTCAAGATTTTGACAAATTTAAAGGAGAGAAGGAAGGAATTAGCAAGAAGAAGAAGAATAAGGTATGATTTGCTTTGATTTTTAGTTATGATTTAGGATATTTTCTTGATTTGTTTGAAATGAAATTAGTTTGAATAGAGTGAAATTAGTTTGAAATTAGTTTGAATAGAGTGAAATTAGTTTGAAATTAGTTTGAATAGAGTGAAATTAGTCGTACTTGATTAATTTAAATTGATTGAAATTGTGTTAATTGGTTGCGATAATTAAGATTTCTTTTAATTTTTGCTAATTTGTTTAGAAAAGGAGAAGGAGGAATAGAAGAAGAAGAAGAAAAAGGAGGGGGAGAAAAAAAAAGAAAGTGAGGTATTTTATTTACTTCATTTATTTATATATATTTGTTATTTGTATTTATTTATTTGTATTTTTTTTTTAATTTATATTTATAAAGGGATGACAAGAGGCGGATCTAGTCGGGGCGGATCTAGTAGCCGGAATAAGGGAAATGCTCCTATGGTAGAAAAAGAACCCCCGCGATATCCTTCACTGAATGAATTTCAGGATGAACATAGGACAAGATGCTTCAGCCAACCAGACGACGTGAACGCGAAAGCAAAGAAGGGTTTTCGGTACAGGCAGCACCAACTTGATGTATTGTATTTAAAATTTTCTTCTAAATGTGTATTCATTTATTTACGAAAAAATATTTACTTATATTTGTGTTATTGCAGGTGAAATGGGATGATCGGTTCGAGCCATATTTTATAAATGCATGCTTGATAGGTAATGTACAAATCAATGGTCTACTGATAACCACTATGCAGGAATGGTGGAGAAAAGAGATGCATACGTTCCACATTCCTCACGCGCGAGATGGCCATAACATTGGAGGATGTTTCATGCTTATTGGGGATGCGGGTGGATTGCAAGCCCCTTTGTTTAAATCGAATGTATTAACTGGGTAAATAAAGCCGCGGAACTACTCGGGAAAATACCCCCGGAAGATATGTTCAGAAGAAATATTATCAAGAAAAGTGAAGTATTGGTAAAAAAGAAATGGTTCAAGGCATATTTCCATGATTTGGGAAAAGAGGAAACCGATGAAAGGATCGAGCAGTACTGCAGGGCTTATCTGCTCGTATTTTTTACTAACGTGTTGTTTACGGCTTATTCGTTCATGCCCTTGTTACTTTTCGAAAACATGGAAGTGGTCATTTGGGAGTGGAGTGCTTGCATACCTCTACAAAGAGTTGTGCCAGAGTATAGGTCCCGAACGAAAAATTATGGGAGGGTGTGTTCTATTATTGCAGTTGTGGTTATGGCAGCATTTTTCAACCGGACGACCGGCTGCTTCGTTAGCCGTAGAAAGGTTGACGACATACGAGAATCCGGATTACAACGATACGGTTGGAATGTTGTGGCAAATGTTACCTCGAAAGATTACAAGAATCCGGAGACTAATTTGTGGGCAAATCGGGACATGTTTGACAGCCAACCTGCCACTGACGTGTTTTGGACACCTTATGATATATATCGCGAGAGAGTACCACCTATTTGTCATGTTGAACGAACTATAACGCGACTCCGCCAGCCGTTGATTTTTTTTTGGATTGTCAAGCGTTATCGCCCTGAGAGGGTTATGAGACATTTCGGGTATCGGCAGATAATACCCCCGGAAATAAGAGATGTCGAAAAAAGGCCGACAAAGATTTGCACCTCAAGCAAAATGATCGTGGGGACAATTGGCCTATGATTCATGAAATCTGACTTGCACGGTGGGAAAATAAAACTACATAATTGGAAGGCACGGAGCCGTTCAATCATAACGATGTTGAAACCTACATGAGGTGGTATTAATAGAATTCCGATCCGTTGGTGCAGACAACCATTCCGCACGGGCCGAGCATATATTGCCGTACGGTTTTTTCGTATAGGTTCAGCCATAGGTATTGACGGAACTAGTATAACTCGTAATTTCATTATTAGTTGGTCATCCAAATCTATCTTAAGAGGGAAAAATTAATTTTTTTAAGTAGTTCCGCCATTACCAATGACGGAACCTGTTTTACCCCTAATTAATCCAGTTTAAGGGCGCCAAAGGGCTGAGATTGAGTAAAGGGGGATACTGTCCAGTTCCGTCATCATCATTGGCGGAACTAGATTAGTTCCGCCAACAGTGATGGCGGAAGTGTTAGAAAAATAATTATTTTCACAACAGTGCTAATTGTTTAATTAATTTTCAAAACAGTATTAGTTCAAAAAAAAAGTCTAAATTCCATAACGAGGCAATGTTCAGCGAGTCCTTAAACCCTTCATTTTATAGTCTAGGAGTGGATCATCTATAAACTCTTGCAGAGTCCATGTTTAGAAGAATAATATATTTGATTAAGAATTGTTAATTTTTTGAAGAAAATTATAAATTTCTTTGTATTTCACGAGGTGAAATTTTCATATATTATTTGTATTGATATTTAAATTTAATCAGGAACGATAAGCATCTAGATGAGATCGGTCCATCATGAATTTAGTGAATGTAAATCATTAATATAAAGTAATATGATCTTTTAAAAATGTTAAATATAGTTGTAAAATGATAACACACATAAAAGTGCGGAAATGGAATTATACTTGTAAAAAATCAATTATATATGAATGGTACAAATTTGTATATGATGTGACATAACAAATTGGAGATGATGTGACATACCAATTAACAAGGAGACGGAAAGGAGATAAAACATAAAGAGATTAGGTTAATTAATTATTTATTTACCCATCTAATTAGTCTTCTTGTGGACATAAATTTATATTTACCAATTAACTGAATTTTATTTTTATTTTTTGATAAATTTATATTTTGTTACATGTACATTTTACATATACACTTGTACAGTAATCAAATCTTCAACAAAATTGATTGAAAAGAAAATCATTAGGCGTTGTTCTTCCCTCGGAATGCAGGCCAATTTAAGAGTCTAGGGAAAGAGGGACCAGCTGTGTTTAAATAACAATAGTGCCAGCCAGGTCATTCAGTTTATAATTATTTTATTATTAAAATATATATGTAAAAAAAATATCTTCATCATTTTCTTACAACACATATTACATATATTTCATTGTCATTAACGACCAACTGTACATACGTATATTCATGTTTATTTATGGAGCGGGATGTATTCACAACCGAATTTCTGACGACCCCATATCAAACCGATAAGAAGTTATTCGGAATATTAATAAGGCTCCTATAATTTTGATCATTTTGATATTTCGAGCGTTAATTTCAGACCAGTAACGTAATTTACATGGCTTGCATACATGCACATTAAAAGATCGTAGGCTTCAGCACATAATTGGTAGAACTATTAAATTTCACTCCTACTAACACAACTCTGAAACCAGATGATTGCTTACATGCAAAAATACCAGAAACATCACAGGTAAAAAACGTTATTGTTCAAAAAAACATAAAATCATCCTCAATAATTCTTTCTACCATTAGTAGACAAAAATTTTACACAATTGCACAAAGAATTAGTAACAGAAGATCTTCACATGTAACTGTAAAACTTGCTCTATTCAACTCTGTTCCTCTCTTTTGTTTGTGACCCATCAACTCTACACTGAAACAGAGTCCTATAAATTTTCCATCATTCCATCTCTCCAACTCTACTATTAATTCTATCTTTCTCGACCAATTCTAGTCTAATTCTAAAAGACTGAAGCCATGTTTTGGACACTTGCATTGGTTTTGGGTCTGATCTCTTCCATGAATCAAATCTCAAATGGACAACTCCAAGCTGGTTTCTACTCAAATTCATGCCCAAATGCTGAATCTATTGTGGCCTCTACTGTGAGACAAGCCACTCAATCTGACCCTACAATTCCAGCTGCTTTGCTCAGACTCCATTTCCACGACTGCATGGTTCATGTTCGTTTCTCTCTCTCTCTCATATTGCGTTTTGTACGAGACATGCATACATTTAGTAATGTAAGCTAATATCTCAATTACATTTACCCATTTGGATAGTAATTAACTTCTTTATGCCTTCTTTTATGCAGGGCTGTGATGGGTCTATTTTGGTTCGGAGCCCTGCAAATGGAAATTTAGAAAAAGACTCCCCAAATCATGCTGGTTTGAGAGGAATGGAAGTGATTGATAGCGCAAAGGCTCAATTAGAGTCACAATGCCCTGGTGTAGTCTCTTGTGCTGATATTGTAGCACTTGCTGCTCGTGACTCAGTTTCCCTGGTAACACATTTCTTCTTTATATGTTCACATCATTAATCAAGGAGAACTTTCACGCATATCTGTGTCATACATTATTTTTTTCTATTATATCATTCCCATTAGGTTTTGGAGTTAAAAAAGATAACCTATTTAAAGGTGCAATATGTTTATTTTTTTTTGAAGGAACTACACAAGAAGCGTTAGTTCACATATTAATAAATTTAAAAGAGAATACAACTTTTCTGCAATACATGTGTCTTCTTAGTTACACTAAGAGACTTCCTGTCATTAAAGGTGCATTATTCAAGAAACTGAAAAATCATTTGCGATTTCCTGTTATTATATTCGGATTATGTGGCTAAACGTTTTTTGGGAGCCGCAAGCAAATTGCTTGCTACATTTTCATTAAATAAAGTAAAATCCATTACAACCTTTAGAAAAAATATTGAAAAAATAAAATAAAATAAAAACCAAATCTAGGGTTCCGCTTGTTCCACATATGCCAACTTTGCCATTGCCGCACAAAACTAAGAGAAAGGCACATAGATTGCGAGAGAGAGATCACCAGAGAAGACCTCCAGAGAGACCCACGAAGATAGACCTCATCAATAGAGAGATAAAGAGAGTCGACGGAAGAGCCGCACCCGTGCCATCACACAATGACAGGTGGGATTCCATGAGAGCTGCACATGCAATTGGGGCAACCGCATGCATGCTTCTTCGTGGCTAAATTAGGGTTTAATTTGTGAAGTTCTTGTCTAATTTATGCCCTAATTAAGTGAGGCTTACAATATGTGGTCCCAGTGCATTTGATGTAGGAGGAGATCTGGTATACTAGTTGGCATGACATGTTACCCAACTAGTTTGGTATGAGTGGTCGCAATCCATGCAAATAACCATGCAAATCACTTTTTACATTATCATTTATATAAAACAAAAGACTTTACATTGTTATTTGATGTACATATTTGTTGATGAATGAGTACATGCAGACACAAGGGCCGGCTTATGATGTCCTAACTGGTCGTAGAGATGGCACAGTGTCAAATATTGCGGATGCAAATAATATGCCAGTGGTTCGAGACTCCATCGATGTGTTAAAATCAAAATTTGCAACTAAGGGCCTCTCGGATAAGGATCTTGTGCTCCTAACTGGTAATATATATATATATATATATATATATATATATATATATATATATATATATATATATATATTGCTTTGACTAGTTCTCTATATATGAGTTTGAAGGTGGTTGTGTGAAATTAATGAGAGTTATTTTAGAATGCGGTCCTGGTTGGATTTGAAACTTAGACCCACATTTCGAATATCAAATGAACCAACCAACCACGATATCTAAAAATATATTCTTATTGAATAAACAAACAAAAATTGGTATTTAAAAGTTAGCTTTTTCCATCTTTTTGTGTGTAACTTTTCTACTTCAATAAAAAGCTCGTGCAAATGATTCATAGATATAACCCCCGCAATTTACAAAAAAAAGAAGAAGGAAAAGAACAGAATTAAAATTCTTGACGACACATTCAATCTTAGTTATCCTTAATTGATCACAAATTCAAAATATATATTAACAAAATTACAATAATGCACAGCTGCACATACAATTGGGACAACCGCATGCTTCTTCGTGGAAAACCGATTGTACAGCTTCTCGACAAACAGCCAATCAGACCCCTCCATAAACCCTAGTTTCCTTCCTGAACTCCAATCACAATGCCCTCAAAACGGAAATGTGAATGTGCGCATCCCACTTGACAGAGGAAGTGGAAATAGATTTGATATAGAAATTTTTCGTAACATAAAATCTGGTTTTGCTGTTATAGAATCTGATGCAGCATTGTACCAAGATGACTCGACAAGAGCAATAGTCGACTCGTATTTTGGGCTTTTTGAACTACTTGGACCTTCTTTTGAGGATGATTTTGCAGAATCGATGATTAGGATGGGCTCGATTGGTGTCAAGACCGGCTCTAATGGTGTGATTAGACGGACTTGTTCTGCTCTCAATTGAAGTGTGGAAAATGATTTATTTACTTTATTTTAGGATTGATGGTTCATGTGTTTGGCATGGGGGTATGGGGGTATGGGGATTTTATATTGAAAGGCTTGGGGATATGTAGGGTTGAGAAGATATATTATAGGTGGATGAAGCTTGTGTAAATTGGTACAATATAAGTTAGTCAATGTTTGTGTTGTGTGTATATTGTTAGACACGAGTTAGTGAATATTTATATCAAGAGGGGTTTACAAAATGGAAGTAAGTGGCAAGTGTAGAGCACTGGTGCACGTGCACGGATTGTAAGTGATAAGCAGTGATTATAGTTGGGGTGAATGAACTGTTTAATTCGAATCTTTTTTTGTTTCTCTGCTTTTTTATCTCTTTATCCTTTTTTGCTATTATTCCCGGGAGAATTTCATATTCAATAAGGGTACGGTGACCAACCTCAAATACCGACCGAACACAAATGGCCTATGTGGCGCCTTCTCTCCTTCACATCACATACAAAACAGGCCCCCTTTCTCTCCACCTCATTTCCTCTCAATATTGAAACATCTTTTCCTCTCTCTGCTAGATATGGAAACATAATAAGTCTCGCTAGCGATCGGATCTTGGAATACAACCCGTTATGGAAACCTCGCAAGAAATGCAAAACGGGAAAGAGGAGAGGACCAGACGTGATTCACCCCAAACCCTAAGCGGCCTTGCAAGAATTACTTTTATCTTCCTTCGTTCCTCTTTTTTCTTCTTCCTGTCCTCATCATAAAGGTAGTTTCACTTTTTAATTAAGTTTTGTGCATTCGATTTGAGTGTGAATTGGAGCCACGTGGCTGTATTAGTAATTTGTAGATCCAAAAATTATTTGTTTAAGCTATTGATTCATCCAATCCGAAGTAATTGACTATACAATAAATTGTGACTTTGTTCCTCTTTAAGTAATTGATGTATCTAATATCAGTATATAATTATCTATTTAAGTTATTGGTTCCCTTAATTAATTTCACATAAACAAGTGAAAATATGTAATATAATTTTTTTTAGTTGTGTCCTCTCCTCTTTCCCATTTTGCATTTCATGCGAGGTTTCCATAACAGGTTGTATTCCAAGATCCGATCCGCTAGCGAGGCTTATTGTGTTTCCATATCTAGCAGAGAGAGGGAGAGATGTTTCCATATTGAGATGAGATGAGGTGGAGAGAAAGGGGGCCCGTTTTGTATGTGATGTGGAGGAGAGACGGCGCCACATAGGCCGTTTGTGTTTGGTCCGTGTTTAAGGTTAGTGACCATAGCCTTATTGTTTCATATTTATGATTCCAAAAATCTAAATATCATATTTACCGTCTTAAAAATCTAGTATATACCTCTGTTTGTGCTGCTTTGGAGACTGTACAACAATAAAGGAGAGATTGTGGATTTATCAAGCATCACTGGGAACTTTTTCAAAGAGAATTAGCCCCTAAATTCAACGTGCTCCATAATGCAAATTCTCACAGAAGGAAGAAATAAAGCTCTAAAGAGAGTTTCGGCGCATCACTGGAAACTTTTTCAAAGAGAATTAGCCCCCAAATTCAACGTGCTCCATAATGCAAATTCTCACAAAAGGAAGAAATAAAGCTCTAAAGAGAGTTTCGGCGATTTTTATATTTTGGAGAGAAATATGCAGAAGAGCGTTATCAGAAGATAAGCTGGCGAACTCAGTTACTGGAGATTTTCTGTAGTATGTCTTGATTGAAGCACGTATATTATTTTTTTTATTTGAATGGAAAAAAATAGCTCGATATTATAAGTGGGCTTCTTAAATCACCAGGCAGAACTGATACACGAATCAAATTGGCAGCTATTACATTTGAGATATGAAAGGAAAGATGTCGAAGAGTCTTCCAAGTTAAGAGTGCCACTGAACAACACATTATCAACTTTGCTCATACTGGACTTCAAATTTGGCGAAATTATAACCTACAATAGACTGCAGTTTTTTACTACTTTTTACTTTTCCTTCCCTTTCAATTCAGCCATCATTGTAAAAATTTAGGCTTATTTTTTTATTTTATTTTATTTCTACTTTTTGTAAAGGCTATCAATCTGGTTGATAGCTTAAATTCTATACAGTATTAATGCTTGATAAGTGGAGGGACGAAGTGGAGCTGACACGTGTCCTATAGAAAATTGATATTGATTCCCAATTTGCACCCCACTACATTTTTATTCAATATTAGTGCCCACTTTGAACCTAATAGTATCAATTCATATTTGATATTATGATGTTTTATGTTTGATATTATGATGTCTTATTAATTATTAATAAAGTAATAATATAACATATTATGATATTGAATAAATTATAATAAAATAATATGAATCTCAATCTAAAAAAGATTTTTTTTCATAAACTCCTAAAATATTTTTATTACATGTTTGCATTTTTTTCCCCCTATTAAACGAAATATTTAAGATCATTTTAATATTTAAAAATCTGACGTAATGCCTTAAGTAGTACAATTTTACAATATAAAAAACTTTATAAACTAAATTTAAAGTATTGTTAATATATGTTATATTATTATTAATCCAATAACATGATACGTTATATTATTATTCCTTTATTAATATATTATTAGAAGATAGGATGGCGAACTCAGTTACTGGAGATTTTCTGTAGTATGTCTTGATTGAAGCACGTATATTATTTTTTTCTTTGAATGGAAAAAAAGCTCGATATTATAAGTGGGCTTCTTAAATCACCAGGCAGAACTGATACACGAATCAAATTGGCAGCTATTACATTTGAGATATGAAAGGAAAGATGTCGAAGAGTCTTCCAAGATAAGAGTGCCACTGAACAACACATTATCACCTTTGCTCATACTGGACTTCAAATTTGGCGAAATTATAACCTACAATAGACTGCAGTTTTTTACTACTTTTTACTTTTCCTTCCCTTTCAATTCAGCCATCATTGTAAAAATTTAGGCTTATTTTCTTTATTTTATTTTATTTCTACTTTTTGTAAAGGCTATCAATCTGGTTGATAGCTTAAATTCTATATAGTATTAATGCTTGATAAGTGGAGGGACGAAGTGGAGCTGACACGTGTCCTATAGAAAATTGATATTGATTCCCATTGCACCCCACTACATTTTTATTCAATATTAGTGCCCACTTTGAACCTAATAGTATCAATTCATATTTGATATTATGATGTTTTATGTTTGATATTATGATGTCTTATTAATTATTAATAAAGTGATAATATAACATATTATGATATTGAATAAATTATAATAAAATAATATGAATCTCACTCTAAAAAAGTTTTTTTTTCATAAACTCCTAAAATATTTTTATTACATGTTTGTATTTTTTCCCCCTATTAAACGAAATATTTAAGATCATTTTAATATTTAAAAATCTGACGTAATGCCTTAAGTAGTACAATTTTACAATATAAAAAACTTTATAAACTAAATTTAAAGTATTGTTAATATATGTTATATTATTATTAATCCAATACCATGATATGTTATATTATTATCAATTTATTAATATATTATATTGTTATTAATCCACATTATTAACAATATATGTTAATATTATTCAAAATAATAAGTTGATGATAATTCTTATTAATGCTAGATGGGTGTAGAACATTCAAAATGTGATTTTCTTTAAGATTTTCTATCATAGTTTTGTTAGTCAAACGTATCAAACGGGATATTTTTCAATCAAGACAAATACCCAACATATAATTCGTTACACCAATTTAATTTCTTATTAACGCTGGATGGGTTGCAGAAAATTTGACATGTGGTCTTCTTTAAGATTTTTTATTAAATTTTATATAAATAATTTTTGTATAATAATGTAGAGTGATACTAGATTTTATATAATACAAAATAAAATATACTGTGTATATATGAAATTATATTCAATATTCCGAAGTAGAGGGAGGGCTCCCCTAGTTCTTTTTAATGAAATATATCAGGAATCCCCAAGCTTGACTTGGGGCCTGTTTTAAAAAAAAAAAAAGTGTTCTTCAAGTTTACATGGGCTGATATAATTTGGGCCTATATATATATATATATATTTGGTATAATTACCGATTTAATAGCTAATTTTTGTGTTGACTTCCACCTCCAGAAAAGAGAGGAGCAACCATTCTTAAATATTAGCAAAGATTTCTTTTTCTTTCAACAAATTAGACGCTAAAAACAACAATTACTGAAAACCCTAGCTTAGTACCTTCAAACTCCGATCTTAGTGTCTCAATTCTCCATAGTTTTATGAAAAGAACCCAACGGTAACTTATTCTTATTAAATTGATCAGGAAAATCGTTTTAGATCTCTTAAAGTTGGGGAGTCATATCTTGTACTTGTATTTTTGCACCTTATATAAGATTTTAATTTACAGTTATACAGTTTGATACTTTGATGACGCCACATGCATTATAAAACATACGTTATAAGGTGCGGTGTAAAAAGAAAAAAGTTGGGTCAAAAGAATCCATTCAAATCAGGTCTAAAAAGATATCTCTATATTTGAGAAGAATGCTTTGAATGGTGAAATGATTTTGTTAGCAATAATGGAAAATATTTGTGTCTTCAAGTTCAAGTTGGTGACCAATTCTTCTCATAAATTAGAGAAGGCGGTAGGAGAAAATTTAACCAACAAGCTAAAGGTGGTTGGACTTTTTCCTAATGTTAGTTCCCCTTCTATTTGAGATAGTTTAAATGTCTTTTTTTTTTTTTATCTTTTAACCTTGCTATTTTGATAATTTGGTTAATGCACTTCCAAAAAAGCACAAAGGAAAATAATTCTGAACTTCTAAATTTTGGTGTTCCTTGCAAAACATTAAATTCACCAAACCCTCAAAATATGATCATCTTAATTTTTTACCTTTTGAGTTACTATTTCATGTGTTTCGAGTAGGATGAAGAATTTCCCATGATTGTTGTTGGTCATAATAATGTTCTTTTTACATTTCTTACTCCTCTTTGAAGAATTTTGATCAAAATAGTAACTTTGGAACTTTTCTTTTTTTGTAACTCTGTAATTTCTCATTTGACGAATCGAACCACATTTGCACCGAGAGACTTTTCTTGCACAACTATCATTGCTAAATGTTTCATTGAACTTAAGCAAAGAGAGAGGGGATAGATGACAAACATCTATTTTTGAGAAGTAATGACTCATATTGATCAATGCTGATGAAAGACCATTAATGTACATTAGGACAAATGTTGAGAATTATATCATCACATAAATCTAGAAAAAATCGTACATTATTTGTTTTTACACAAAACTAAAGAAAAAAAAATTTAAACAAACTTGTAAATAAAGAATGATGTGCTGTATATATTCAAGTAAAATTGAATCATAGAAAATAGAATACTTTTATTGGTTAAAAGATGACTATCATGTGCTACAATTTTATTCAAGATACATAATAATAGATCTAACTACGTCTACCAAAATTATCACACACTTGGTGATAATTAACTCACCTCATACAATTCGACTGATCAATCAAACTTTCTCAAAAGATCAATCATAAACTAGTTTTCGACCCCAACCCCCAAAAAATCTATAAATCCAACATCATTTCTATTCACTGATTCATCACATGCACTCCTTTCAATTGGCCCTTTCTCACTACCATAATTATCTTTTAATCTCATATTTGAAGTAGGCATCATCATTTGTTTGGTGCTAGTACTGAAGGCACTAAGAGCCTGCCCATATCCAAATTTTTGGGCATACATATCACCACTTGCTACAAACCCTAGAGCTGGTGATCTTAAATTTGACCTAGAAAAGGCCCAATATCCATCCCTATTATTATTACTATCCTTTGAATTAGGGTTTCCAAACTCAAACTGAAAACCATGGGAGTTGCTGCTAATTGTGTCCACGCTAAACAATCTGTTTATCGTACTATCAGGTGTGTCTTGTAAAATGTGATCTGTTGAGGGTCTTTTCGTAAAAAGGCGTGATCTTTCGCGTTGACGTCTTGCCATTATCACATGCCAATGATTTTTTACGGAGTTATCTGTACGGCCTGGAAATAGTCTGGCAATAAGAGCCCACTTATTTCCATGAATCCGGTGCGCGGCGAAGAGACGCTCCTCTTCTTCTTCTGTGAAGGGTCTTTTGTTGATCCTTGGGTCAAGTTGGTTAAACCACCTTAACCTACAGCTCTTTCCTGAAAAGGAAAAATATTTCAGAGAAGTGTGAGTACCAGAATTAAATTTAAGAGGGGAATATTGAACTAGACATCAGTTAAGGTGAAATAAATATTTAATTTCCTCAAATGAACTAAGAAGATGGTTTATGAGGAAGAGTTCTTCATAGAAAATGAATAACAAAAACAGGAAAAAAAAACAAGATGTCACTGGCCTGAAATTATGTCAGGATACAGTGCTCATAAATATTGAACTGTTGTCTCTTTTTCTAGGTTTTTCATTTTCTTATTTTTTTTCAATTTTTTTTTTTTTCATCCATCAATTACCCTAATGGGTCAAACCCTTACTTCAACTTTCAAATATATTAATTCCAGGACTAGGCAAAGAGCCAATTTCTCAAGAACATAAAATCAAATAATAATGTCATGGGATATCTTTAGAAGTTCTCTCTACAAATGTTGTGAAAAAATATCACTTCTGTGAAAAAATATGTGCAATTCGGTTATAATAATTCCATCGAAATTATTTTCTCTAGATATGCATGCAGATAGATAATATTTTTTGAGAATTGAGCAGATAGATAATATTAAATCGAGTGAGTATCTATATAGTATGATACGTATATGATATGAGATATGCAAAACGTAAAATTTTGAGGCAAATCATCCATCACTTAGCAAAATGGGAAGAATTAAATCTCAATCTGATTGCACAATATATTTTTCAGAAAGATAATGGAAAATAAAAAATAAACGAAATTTATGGTCAAAGGGTATATCCTCATGAATTACAATTACCATACTTGCTCAATATATGTTTTTCGGAAACATAATGGAAAATAAAAGAAACTAAATGAAATTTATGGACAGATTGTGTCAGCCCACCTCAATCAGACACTAAAAATCATGGAGAGATAAAATGGAAAGCGAAGACACTATTTAGTAACATAAATGAAATAAAATGATTCCTAGTTTCTTGAAAAGAAATCTAGTACCAGCCAAATTCTCAAAGTATTCTACATTCAAAAAATATTCTCAAAGTATTCATGTAATATCTCACAAATATGTAAGTAAAAGGAGTTTTTGCGGTTCAAAGAAACAAAATTAATTAACCTGATCTTCCTTGTAACTTCTCAGCAATGGAGTTCCAGTTCTGAGGACCATACTTCTCTACAAGTTGCCTTAGTTTCTCATCTTCGCCAGGCCTCCAATGGCCTCTAGGGCACACTTTCGCATTTTCAGATGCGTTACTAGTTGAAGAAGAAGCCATTTATTAACAGCTTAACTTCTAGGGTTGAATGAGAAATGAGGATGTGAATCCTTGAGAAGAGGGAGTGGTGAAGATTAAGTACAATTCAGGAGATGAGTGAGAATTGGTTTGGTTTTTAGGGTTTGGATGGCAAGTCCTTTTACTTAGTTTTACACGGAAAAAAGAGGGCCTTTATACTGAAGTTTTCCTCATATAGCATCTATTAATGGTTTTGTTCTTCTCCATTTGTAACAGGACTAGACGGTTCAAAGCAATACGTTTTACATATGATACATTATTAAGACTAGCCACTGGGGAGTGGATGAATATTGCGTCTTAACGCCTGCAAAATGGAGATGATAAATGATCTTCAGATATCCATCCAACTTGGGTCTAACTTGGCTACCAGACTTTAGTTATTCTGCTTAATATATAATGCTTTGTCTTTAACTTCCTTAACAATACTCCTAAAATTATGTACTAATAATTAGGCGAAAATCTTTATGTGACATAATTTATAACTACTAGGTATATATCAAGCCATCAAGGAATTAATGCATTTACAAAAGGAGTTGGTTAACTCTTCATTGTTACATTCAAGCGCGCTCTCCGTTATTAAAAAAAAAGTATACTCATGTTAACATAACAAATAAACTCAAGGATTATGTATATACATATATAACTAGTGCTACCCGCTCATCAAATATAGTGTGTGTATAAATATATATAGCCAACATTTTATATAAATAAATATTTTTAGAAAATTATTGGTGTTTAATTGAGAAGACGTTAACAGCGTAAGTAGCGTACTGGTTCAATACAACTAATCTAATCACATCTCAAGCTGTCGCTTCAAGATGAGATTGTAAAATCACACTTAGGGACCGTTTGGATGACCATGTTAGAAATTACTAGAGAAGATAGACTTTTCGTAGCTGAATTTTCTACAGTTGCACTTACAATTTTATTGTTTGGACGGAAGAAGTTGAAACTACTGTAGTTACAGTTTTTTTGTTTGGATTAATGTAACTAGGATATATAATTTCTTGATATTATTTAGTTATCGAATTAAATATCATATGAAACATATATATTTTTCCTATAATTATATTTTTATGTCATTTAAATAAATATTATTTTATTGCTACTTTTTTTTCAAAATAAAATCTTGTAAAAAAAAAAATATTTTTAGCAGCACAAATTATATATCTTGGAAATAAATTAAGCCTAAAATATAATATCCAATTTAACCATTAACTCAACAACCTTCTTTTTTAGTTTTGCATTTTCTTCCTCTCTTCTGTAAGTCGGAAGCTCGCAGTTTTGAGAAAAAGTCGAGTTACCGTGTGTGGATGTGTGTGGAAACTCAAACTTTCGTAGATAAAGCAAAATATCACAATCCAAATACTCAAAAAATCGTAGTTACAGTAGGTGTACTTTTCAACCGCCTTACTTACCATGAGCCAAACAGCCCCTTAAATTCTCAAGTGTAAACGAAAGATTAATTATCCCTAACAGATAGACAAATAAGGACATTGCAAACAAACTACCTTAAATACTCTAAAGATGCATATATTTAATTCCATATTTTCATTTTTCTGTTCAAGTACAGAAAACATTTATAAGCCACACTTCTCCAAAATGGTTAGACCGTTTCATTTGATAGTTGTAAAGCACCACAGTTGCATTAATTCTTTTTGGAATTTATACTGTTGGGGAAAGTTGGGTGCATATATGTATATGCATGTCAAAGTCTAAAGAACTAGGCCAGGGTTTTTTAGGAATTTGAAGTATTGAAGCTTTTAAAGAATCCACATGGAATGGTCTTGGAATAGACATCAATTCCTACTCTTGTCTTGTATATTTTGATTCAGAAATACTATTCTTGTTGAGTGCAATAAATCCCAGTTGGTGAATAAGTTGAAGAAAACAGTTCAACAAATGCAAGAATTATTTTTGGGATAAATTAACTTTGTATATAGTAGCTACGGACTACGTTAATTTGTAACCATACATGTTGGGACTGACAAGGTTCTGACAGTATAACGCATAGAGTTTATAAAACAATATGCATAAAAACCTGAACTTTTGTATAACAGCAGAGTTCCAAATCTCATTATATAATTCCTTGGACTCTTGATTTTCGACAGAAAATATCTTGTAAAACTTTCTTTTTTGAAAATCTCTTGTAAAACTTTCTTTTTTGAAAAATAGATGATGTATACTACAATAATGTTATTCTACCTTTTTCTTCCAACTCTCCCCCGCTAGATAGGATTAAGTTTAATTCGGAGGAAATAGATAGGGTTAATTAAGTTAGCTTAACAACGAACGGAACCCTAACAAAATGCATAATATACTTAACTAAAAATTTACAAGAGATGGTTTCGTGGCAGCAACTTATTGCACCAACTATAAAAAAACTGAAATTATAATAGTCAAAGTAGTTTCACCAGCAGAAACTTGCTCCTCGCTAGAAATGGACGTCGTCCAACGCACTATACTTTTATTTTCAGTTTTTTACATCCTCTCCATTTTAAGGAGCATGTAGATATATTTTTTATTTTTCTCTGCTGTAGATAAAAGGAAGGGGTATCTCCATTTGGAAGTGAATGGAGAGATGTAACTGCACCAGTTTCATGGTGAGGGCTAGGATGAAGTAACATCTCCAACGGCAATTATTATTTAAATGATTTGGACTCACCTAAACTGTGGATTGTTATATGATAACCTTCATCTAATGCATGTTGATGCACTTCCTTTTATGGCTAATTTTCCCCTTAAATATACTTCTTATGGCAGATAGGGAAATGATATTGACAGAAAAAAATATTAGGTACAAAATCTTAACAATTATTACAAAAAATAATTTTGTACAATATATTAGGATTTAAAAAGATAAATTTATCATAACAGATTTTGCGTTATTTTTTATGACATGCAAGGCAACATGTAGAACTAGAAAGCCTATGTGATTATGTGGCAAACACACTGCGAAACCGGAATGGTGCAAGTTGGGTGTTCATAAAATTTCTTTTTGGGTGTTCATAAAATTTTATTAATTATTTCAATCTATAATGTATAAATTGTATTCTGAAAATTCAAAATAAAAGTTTGAAATAAATTCATAATATATAAATATTATATAATAATTATATTAAGTAAGTTAGATATGTTTGAAATTATTTTGAATTACATCATAAAATATTATATCCATTTATTATTCTTAAAAATAAATTCTATATCACATCTAATTTTGTAAAAACGGATAACTCTATACAAATAAGTTAACACATGGAAAAATAAAATAACATAAATTATAAATTCATAATAAACAAAAAAAAATAACCCACTAAATAATTGAATAATTAATTTATAACCTTAATTTATGTTTGCAGTAAGATTTCTAACATCGAAATACCATCCCTTTTTATTCTCTTTGATTTTCATATGTCGTTATCATTAGAAAAAAAATCAAGTATTAATCTAGCTTAGATGAAAGAGATAAGAAAAAAATGTGAAAGAATTTATCTCAAAAAGATGTGAAAAATAAGGTAGGAGTTAACGAGCGTATAATTTTTTTTAACATGAAAAAAAATTAAGTTAGAACTATAACAATACGGAATTCAAATAAGAGAGAAATTTCAACAAATTTATATTTGACGATTTTAACATTAGAAATAAAATATTTCATTAAAAATTATTATTGAAATAAAAATATTTATGTTTTAATGAATGAACTCTTCATATTCAATTGTATTAAATACTTGAATTTCCGTATTAATAATCTTTTTTTCAGTATCATTATACTATTTACTGTGTTAACTTACCTTTTTTACTCTAATATAAATTTTCAGGTTTACTATTTCTTTTTAGTGTCAACATACCTTTTTTTAGTGTGATATAAATTTTAGGGTTAAAATTCCTTTTTTTAATATGAATATATCATTTTTAGTGTCAACTTATCTTTCTTAGTGCAACATAATGTTTCATGGTCCCAAAGGGAGATGAAAAATAATGTAGGGGTTAATTTTGATTGTAACACTGAGAGAAAATTAATGATATGAACTCTTGAGAATGCTCTATAGGGGGTTAATAATAACGGGTCGGGTTAATTATATCGAAAGTATGACTTAGAATTTATTGATAATAGAAAAATAAATAATTTAAACTTCTTAATATAAACTTCTAATTATACAAATCATATTATGTAAAAATATATTTTCTTAAATGAGTATGTTCTTTTCTCATATATTCTCTTATATAGTGTATTCCACATTACTTTAGCGGGGGAAAAATTAATTGGAATCATGATAATTTGGAATTCAAAATAAAAACAATTCAAACAAATTTTTATTTAAAGTTTTTAACAGGAGAAAAATAATATTTCATTAAGAATTTCTATTTGTAAAGAAGAATACGAAAATATAAGTAAACTCTTTATATTATATTTGTATTACTATTTGAAAATAAGTTTGTGATCATAATTATTTGGAATCTTCCGATTCAAATGTTAGCCCTTGTCTTAATTTTTACCCTATTTATACTTCTTTTAAGAAGTCACATTATCTTAATTATTTATCTTTTTAGATTAAATAGTGTGATTAGATTTAGATCATTGAATTTTTATGTTTTTTTCTCAAATATCATAGTTAGCAAAAATACTAGATTTGCAAATATTTTCAATCCAAAGCAACTACTTGAATTAATGAATCAAGTAAGACTTGTAAAATTCACGTTTGCTAGATGGGCAAAAGAGAAGTAGCTATGGTCCAAATTTGCTCAATACTTATCTAGTTTTTGCTCAAAATTGACTAAAATGAAATTTGTGCTATGGGTGAAAGAGACCAATAGCCAATGTTCAGAAGAGGACGGGCTGAGAAGAAAACCGTTTGAGCCATCAGCCAAACAAATTATAAATTAAACCCACAACCACATAAGCTTTCTTGATTGATCGTAACAAGGCAAGCTATAAAGTAATAAATTCTCGAACAACTTCGATTTATTTAATGAACCAAAAGTGAAACAGAGTTAATGCATTTAGAAAGTTAGAAACGAGATTCATTGTACAATAATTGTTAGCCAAGTGTAGTAGAGAATTTTGGGATGCAAACATTTTTGAACTACTAAAGCAATATATTTTGTATATTTTTAAACAACAGCATATGAATTATGAAAACAATAATATATGTATAAATTTTTAAAAAATACATATGCATCAAAAAATAATATATAAATGATGCAATATAGTAAAAACACAGCACATAAATGTCAAAAGCAGTATATAGTGAAAAAACAGCTGTGATCAACTTGCCCATATTATATTGTTGCAATTCAATCCCACATGTAATTAATTATATAGAGCCCAGTAACATCCCAATTCCCAATATTTAAGTGAAGGTATATTGACAGTGCAATGTATGCATAAAATGTTCAGAAATGTGTAAATATAGTAGCGAAGTATAAAACATCATTATCCTCTTGAACTCTTCATGTTCCAACAAAATGGAGCATTATTCAAACAGTATTCGGTCAGCGCAACTTAAAAATTATTTTCTTCAAGTTATGTCATTAGACTGAAATAGCGATTTATAAAACTAATTAAATTAGTGACCCTTGTTTGATTCAAAACCATCAAATCGGATAGGGATTTTAGTCTTAACTAATTGCAGAATTCAGTATTCAAATGCAGGTGCTTGCTGGTCTGAGTTCCTAAATTCGTCTCTGCTGTGAGAGACAGAAGGGAAGATTTACCTATACCTTTTGTCTAGAAAAGCCTATAGCTAGATCATGCATGAATTTAATTTATATGAAACCAACTTTGAAAAAAAATTCATAATGTTTTTTTATGCACGTGCGAGAAAACAAGACAACATAAAATGATTTTTTTATTTAAAAACAACACGGTCTAGTTTAACAATAATGCTAGAGAGTATGACGAAAAATTCCTACGGCATTCCGATATGATTTGTTCTATGAATATTATAGTTAATTAAAAAAACTAAATAATGATGACTGCATTTATTAGCTATAATATTTACAGAGCAAATAATGTCAAAATGCTGTCAGAATTTTCCGTCATGATTTTTAAAATTGTTGTAGTTTTAATGGCCCACTGGTTTCCATGAGGTGTTTTTCTTTCAATTTTCTTCTAAAATTAATGTAACATCATAGATTCATATTAATCTCGAAACAAAATCTACATTCCGACTGCTCTTCGTATAATAGGACTCTTCTAAAAAAAAGTAGAATATCATCTTTGGACATCAAAGCCTAGTATAGTATTTATCATTATTGCAGTATGTGCTAGATAACCCACGTAGCTAAAAAGTATAATTTGCTAAAGCATATTAACCGTAATATGCAAAAATGGCATATATTTAGTGCATGCGTGCGTGCAAGAGTTTTGTTACTTGCAATTATGTTAATGTACAGACACGATTGGTAGAGAACCAGACGACTAAATAGTATATTTCACCCACTACTCTATATTTATTAGATATACTTAATTTTCTAATTGTGCATATGGTTTGAAATAATGAATTTCTCCTTAGTTTGGTGACTAGACCATGGAAGTTCCAGGAAAGAGGTCACTTTCTACCAATTTCCTAGCTTGATTATGTTGTATTATTTTGTTACAAATAAAATAATACTAATAATTTTTAAGCTTTAGTACTAACTAACAAAAAGCATGCATTGATTTTATTTAATATGAGTAATTGTATTTCATTCTTTTTATTCATATTAGCTAAATCATACAAGATTTATAGATATACAGAGAGGTTCAATGAAACAAGCGAGAACAATAAACAGAACTAGGTATGCCACGATAGTCACACTCACGGTCGCGATTAGATTATGGGTTGGCTTGAGATTGAAGATTCTTCTGCTTGATTGAATGAGTTTATATCCTAAGCCAATGAATTAGACTACAATTTGGATTACGTAAAAGATATTTATTCACTTCATATATAAATGAGTATATGTGTTGTAAATATGATTAATCAACCATGAATAAGTAATTTGAGTCACATCATCAAAGTAAGTAATTTTGATAATAAGAGTTTTGTGAACTAATGAATTTCAAAACCCTCCCCTAGTGATACATAGGATATTTGTAAAGATAAACATACTTCATGTATGAAGCTACGTATCTACATTATTATGTTCGCATATTGATCGATCATGTTCTACTGATAATGGACATATCAATTTCAAGTCTAGAACATAAGTATGTGTTAGAGATCATATACTAGATTGACCACGTTATTAGAGTATACATGATACATATCATTAGTGATTCTCATCATAAATATTGTTCTTACTCCTTTTACCTGAGGCATGAATTCATGTATGCGAATCCTTATACCCGAATATGACTTTACGTTGTCTTCAACTAGATAACCATTAGGATCAACATTGGACATAAGGTGAACCATGATGAGAAATATGAGTTACCAAGATGAAATTTGTTCCCCTTATTACGAGTTAGGACTGGAGTAAATGTATGGTAATGCTCAAAAGGAATTCATAAAGAGTTGTCAATATCATTTTGATTAGTGAAGTCTTATTTCAAACAGAAAAGAGAAGTTGATCAAAGTCAAACTAAAGGTTGATATCAAAACATATCCGATTTTATTTGAGTTTGATGATGAGATAGCACGAAGCAATAATTTCAAGATGACATACGTAGAAGCACGATCAAGATATTGAAGTAAAGACGCAAGATTTCGAAGATATGTTGAAACTCAAAACACGCAGAAGACTCGCTCAAAACATTCAAGATCTTGAAGACTTCACTGAGAAATTAGAGTAAAATATTTTAATTATGAATTTTATAAATAAACATAAGAGAGAATACAAAGATACAATTCTGGAACATATTCCATTCTAAAGGAACGATCGATGCATTCGAATGGATCTATAGAAGGAAAGTCCTGAAATTTACATATTTCGTTTGTATTTTGGGTGTCGAATGCATAGGGAGGAGCAGTTGATTTAGATTTCTATTACGTAATTCGGATGAATTATTTATTTGGGTTTTGTTTTGAATTGAAATAAAAAAAAAATTAAAGAGAAGAAAATTGGTCGCTTATGATGCCAAGGACACGGTTGTCACAAGTTCTTATCCAAGGTTGGTTGTAAATAAAGATTTGTAGTAGAGAGGATTTTAGGGATCGAGCTCTTTCATAGTCTCCGTCTAATCTCCTTCGTATTGCTGGTGTTGTTCTCGTCTTCAATTACTAGGGGTCCTTCCCTTCGGTAAACGGTTCAGAGATCCGTCATGTTCTCGTCTCCAACTGCACGAGCGTATGTCACTTGTCCCTGTGTCAACTTGAAGTGAGAACCCTTTGGGTTCTGTGGAAGTCCTTCTGCACCAGCTCTTCACGTTAGCTGCACTCCTTTCTCCAACACAAGGGATTGTCACTCACCCTTTCGGCCTTCTTGTATCCCCGCTCCAGTCCTTGAAGCATCACGACACTTCCCTGCTTGTAGCACCAAGTCTTGTATGTGCTGGTCTGATGAACAAGATCTACGGCTAACAGGGTAAGTTCAACACCTGCCCGTCAGGTTTCACCATGTGATATAACACCTAAGCGATAGATTTCACATTCTTGGTCCAACGCCTAATGTCTAGGTTTCTGCCGCAATTATCTACTAATCTAGGTTTTCGAGTTTTATCTCGAGATAAGATAAAAAGTACACGACAAAATACTAAGTACAACATTTAAACAACACACAAGCAAAGATAAAATAAAAAAGACATTGAATCTACTACTCAAACTCTGCCTAGCTGATTTAGTTACAAGAATTCATAACTAAAATAGAATATAAATAAAATTAGTACATAGAACAATACATTCTTGTTTGTCTTCTCTTTCTAATATGATGAAGTGATGAAAATCGACTGCAATAATTTTGTGACCCCCTGGCCAGCCCAAGGGTTCACCTTTTTATTAGTGAAGGGCCGGTTAGCCTAATGAGAGGAAATAAATCTTTTCTAAATCAAACCTAATCAATTCCCAAATCTAACCCTATCAAAGAACAAATCTATTCCCCCAGATTTATTTATCTTGACAAACAGACTCCATTCTTTCCGCACAAATTGAGCTAGATTACTAAACATGTGCCTCCTTCTAAAAGGATCAGCTGCCAGATCTGAATCTCGGTTGCGGAGCTTCTCGCCTCGGTCGCAGCAGTGATTAACGTGGTTGAGATAAGGAAGACGGTCCCAACAACCTAGTATGAGCTCCATCTGCATGCTCCACTTCTATGTAGCTCCAAAAGGCTACATTTCAGCTCCATTTAGCTCCGATTTGCTTCTTTTCTGTAAATGTAGACAAACATAAGCAGTAACTGGAATTCTAACAAAATGAACGTAAGATGATATAAAAAGTATTGAAAGTAAGATATAAAGGGATAAAGTGATAGTCTAAAATATAGATATGAATAAGGCAGCATCTTGCAGGTTTAGAGAAGGAGGTGTCCGTTAGCCACTCGTCAAGGCTTAGGAGAAACAAATCATTAAAAAGCCTAGTGAGTGGATCGCATTGAAAACAAGCATACATGTGTACACGATTTCATTCTAACTTGCGACTCAAGTTTAGGATCTAAATAGTATATGTGATATTACCACCACAAATCCACCGAATGCAATGGTGAAGTTCCCCTCTAGAAATTGAGGCTGGCGACTCCGAGCACCTAGCCTCTTGATTGGGAAACCGATTATTTTGAACTTCTAAACATATGGTGCACGATGTACCCTTACCGGTAGGCATGCCTTATATTCGGGACCCTAACCTAGGTA
This sequence comes from Juncus effusus, assembly GCA_027726005.1. Taxonomy (NCBI): domain Eukaryota; kingdom Viridiplantae; phylum Streptophyta; class Magnoliopsida; order Poales; family Juncaceae; genus Juncus; species Juncus effusus. The sequence continues at coordinate 4,425,464 of CM050907.1, forward strand.
TAAACCGACCTTACGTGCTTTGCCGATATAGGATTGGCATGTCATGAAGGAATTATGCCCAAGGCCAAAGTGTTGGACTAGAGATTAGATTATGAGAAACACGTTTATTTAGTTCATATATGATTGAGTGTATTGGTTACTAATATATTTACATATATTAGATCGACCATGAATGACACATCGGGTTCACGTCATCAGAATACGTGATTCTGATAGTAGAACTGTGAACCAACGAATGACATTCTAAACCGTCCCTAGTGATATGTGGGATGTTTATAGAGATAAACATACTTCAGGTAAGAAGCTACATATCCACACTAGTATATTCACAGACTTGATGATCATGTTCTGCTGATCATGGACATAGGGATGTCAAGTCTGGAATATAGTTTCGTGTTAGAGAACACGTACTAAACTGACCACACTATGAGAATATGCATGGTATATGTCATTAGTGATTCTCATATGAATAGTGTGCTTCTACGACCTGAGGTCACCATGGATTCCTGTATGAGGAACTGCATACTTTAATATGATCTTACGTCATCCGTAACGGGATGATCATTACGGTCATCATTAGGTATACACTGAATCATGACGAGGAATGTGAGTGACCAAGATGGGATTTGTTCCTTTCGTTAAGAGGGAGATATCTCTGGGCCCCCTGATGAACTAGGACTGAAGTAAATACATGGCCATGCTCAAAATGGATTAACATGTGTTGTTAATATCATTTTGTATTTGTTCAGTCTAATTCTCGATCAGGAAAGAGACTTTGATCAAACTCAAGGATGACATATTACCGTGCCTTGTGATCAAGACGTATATCGTAGAACAAAAGGAATAATCAAATGTCTATTCAGATAGGTTTATGATCGCTGATCATTTCATTTAACATGGGTAGTCATGACACCAGTTTAGAGGTTACTCATGATTTACGATCTTTGGAAGATCGTTGCCAGCGTTAAATGGAACCTACACGGTCACACATAAAACAACGTCTAGTCGGGAAGGAAATGCTCTTAAATGGTTATACAAATGATGTATAAATAGGTGAAGGAAATAATCGATCATTGGATGATTGATTTGAATGATTGTGCAAAATTAGCACAGTCCCGTTGGCAACAGAACAGTTCCGTTGCCAACGGAAGGCAACGGAACAATTCCGTTGGCAACAGAACTCAGCCAATCTCTCGACAGCCAAGTTTTCAGATTAAGAAACCCTATTCCGTTGGCAACGGAATAGGTCCGTTGGGAACTGAGAAGTGTTGTAATTAGGGTTTTAGTTATGATAACTAAGCAATCCTTCGCCTCCCTCTCTAGTATAAATAGAGGGGCAGTCCCCCTCTATTACACACATATTACAGAGCCTCCAGGCTTCTGTAATACAAAGAGAAAGAGAGAGAGAGCCTCCTGAAAGTATTTTCGGACTCGTCTTGCCGAGTCCGGTTATTCCGACGATTCGAAGTTCGACGTGGATACGAGTAGACGTCTTCTGCTTTGAAGACTAGCGAGCAATCAGTTTCTTTACCCTAGGAGAAGCAAGGACTTCGTTCTAGTCGAGCTTTAGGAGCACGAAGGAGAAGGAAGCAAGACGGAAGTTCGTTCAGACCTACGTCTGCTTCTCTCTCCCGGATCAGGAAGATCCGAGGTATAAATTTTAATAGCATAATCTCGTACCTTTATTTGCTTAACGATGATCCTAGGGCAGGTTGAACCCGTAGGTTCCGCTGCGCATGTAACGTACATGGCTACGGGTTCCCCAACATGTCATGCTTGAGGACAAGCAAAATCTAAGCTTGGGAGATTATCCCTATGTCAGGCAGTTAATAAGCGGTTCGCTCTCTCACAGTAAATTTCTCCTTGAAGATGCCCAAGTAGAGCGCCACAATATTTGCCGCGGATAGAATTTCCAAACCGGCATATAGTAGGAACTGTCGAATCACCTCGGGTCACCGAAAATGGGAAAAATGAAATCCTGGTTAATGTACACGTTTTTTCTAATTGCCTTTGATTCGATACTTGTTCATCCTCAATCTCCTCCTACTTATTAGCCTGAAAGAGTGGTCTAGAGAAACCTCCAGCTAACTACTCTCCTAAATCTCTCGCATCCGCTAGCCTATATATATATATATATATATATATATATATATAAGCAACCGGAAATGGATACTGGCATGGTTTTGGAGAAGGATGATAGGTTGTTCCGCGAAGTAGGGGGAAGTGTACCAATCACAAAAAATTAAAGAGTCAATTTCAGCCACCGTAACCATCAACCACGTCCACGTGTTGGGTAACCCGTAGCCATGTACGTTACATGCGCAGCGGAACCTACGGGTTCAACCCTCCCTAGGATCATCGTAAAGGAAATAAAGGTACGAGATTATACTATTAAATTTATACCTCGGATCTTCCTAATCCGGGAGAGAGAATCGGATGTAGGTCTGAACGAACTTCCGTCTTGCTTCCATCTTCTTCATGCTCCTAAGGCTCGACTTGAACGAACTCCTTGCTTCTCCTAGGGAAAGAAACTAATCGCTCGCTAGTCTTCAAAGCAGAAAACCTCTACTCGTATCCACGTCGAGCTTCGAATCGTCGGAATAACCGGACTCGGCTAGACGAGTCCGGAAATACTTTCAGGAGGCTCTCTCTCTCTTTCTCTCTGTATTTCGGCAGCCTGGAGGCTCTGTAATGTGTCTCTAATAGAGGGGGACTGCCCCTTTATTTATACTAGAGAGGGAGGCGAAGGATTGCTTAGTTACCATAACTAAAACCCTAATTACAGCACTTATCCGTTCCTAACGGACCTATTCCGTTGCCAAGAGAATAGGGTTTCCTAACCTGAAAACTTGGCTGTCGAGAGATTGGCTGCTTTCTGTTGCCAACGGAACTGTTCTATTGGCAACGGAACTGTTCTGTTGCTTTCATAATATTCTTCTGCACCTGTGATGATTTTTGCACAATCATTCATATCAATCATCCAATGATCGATTATTTCCTTCACCTATTTATACATCATATGTATAACCATTTAAGAGCATTTCCTTCCCGACTAGACGTTGTTCTATGTGTGACCGTTAGGTTCCATTTAACGCTGGCAACGATCTTCCAAAGATCGTAAGTCATGAGTAATGTCTAGACTGGTGTCATGACTAACCATGTTAAATTAAATGATCAACGTTCATAAACCTATCTGAATAGACAATTGATTATTCCTTTTGTTCTACGATATACGTCTTGATCACAAGGCACGGTAATATGTCATTCTTGAGTTTGATCAAAGTCTCTTTCCTGATCGAGAATTAGACTGAACAAATACAAATGTTAATCCATTTTGAGCATGGCCATGCATTTCCTTCAGTCCTAGTTCATCAGGGGGCCCAGAGATATTTCTCTCTTAACGAGAGGAACAAATCCCATCTTGGTCACTCACATTCCTCGTCATGATTCAGTGTCTACCTAATAATGACCCTAATGATCATCCCGTTACGGATGACGTAAGATCATATTAAAGTATGCAGTTCCTCATACAGGAATCCATGGTGACCTCAGGTCATAGGAACAAGCACACTATTCATATGAGAATCACTCATGACATATACCATGCATATTCTCATAGTGTGGTCAGTCCAGTACGTGTTCTCTTACACGTGCCTATATTCCAGACTTGACATCCCTATGTCCATGATCAGCAGAACATGATCATCGAGTCTACAAATATACTAGTGTAGATGTGTAGCTTCTTACCTGAAGTATGTTTACCTCTATAAACGTCCCACATATTACTAGGGACAGTTTAGATTGTCATTCGTTGGTTCACAGTTCTACTATCAGAATCACGTATTCTGATGACGTGAACCCGAAGTGTCATTCATGGACGATCTAATATATGTGAATATATTAGTCACCCATACACTCATTCATATATGAACTAAATAAACGTGTTTCTCATAATCTAATCTCTAGTCCAACACTTTGGCCTAGGGCATAATTCCTTCACATTGTTCATGACGAGCCGAGCAAACTCGACCGCGGCAACCTTAAGCGTCGGACGTGGTTACCTCAAGACCGGGACTGGCGTAATCTAAAACTCGAGTGTGGTAATTTTTGACCTCAACTATAGTACCTTAAGTCCTGACTGTCACAGAGAAGCTGAAACATTTTTTACCTTAGCATGGGCCCACACTAAAAGAATAGATTCTCTAGCGGTTCATATTCATGAAATATCGGGTTGTACACACGAAAAAAATTGAATTGCTTGAGATAAAATTACAAGAAAGAAGCATATCCGTTTCACAAACCATCACGATAGCCTAGAAGGAGGCAGAAAATTAAAAAGAGGAAATGGTTAGGAGGATGTGCAGATTTTACTCAAAATGTCTTAGAGAAAAGAGGAAAATCAAAAGTTGACGACTCACGATTAGGAGAGAAAAGGAAGAACGTCAAAAGGCTAGCGGATGAGAGAGATTTAGGAGAGTAGTTAGCTAGAGGTTTCTCTAGACCACTCTTTCAGGCTAATAAGTAGGAGGAGATTGAGGATGAACAAGTCTCAAAGTAAAGGCAATTAAAAAAAAAGTGTACATTAACCTAGGCTTGTAGTTGGTCTCTACATTTGTCCCTAACCCCTTGGCCAAGCACTAGGCTTTGAGTAATCGAACTTTTTTCATAGGAAGGCGGGGACTTCATCGACTTTAAACTCGGTTTTTACTTACTACCCTAGGTTAAGGTATGATTGGTATATCATACACGTCGGGTCAGTCGGTTTTTATTATATTATTGAGATTTTTTTATAAATTTTTCGGATTTTTAAAATTTTAAAATTAATTTTTTTTTGTATTTTTGTTGGTTTTCTAATTTTTTGTGTTTTTCAATAGTTTTTAAATGCACGCACTTAAAAATTAAACAAAAACTAATATGAGAAATGAAGACAAAATGATAACATGCAAAAAGTCAACATGAATGCAGGTGGTATATACAATGACAGTTGGAACCCGCCCCAAGTTAAAAAGATTGTCCCGTCCTCAGGATATGAAAAATAAAAATAAATTTAAGGGAGAGGGAAATAGAAAATCTTGCTGCTGGGCTATAGAGGGGGCCGGAAGTGGTTACGTCGCACGTGCCAGTCATACATCTGGTAGACCAGTTTCTCAATTTGCTCTACTCGGTCCACCACTATTTGCTGCACCATCCATAGTTGTGTCACCATCGAAAGTAGTTGAGCAATTTTTTCTTTGTTCCTCAAGCATTGTAGTATCTCCTCGAGTTGGTTTTTGATAGGGGTAATTTATATAGATGTTTATCCACTATCTTGTATCTTGTTTTCTGTACTTTAGTTAGTATTTTTAGTATTTTATTTTTTTTTAACCCAAGATCCAAGTTACTGCCGGAATCATATATGATTGCAAGAATTATAGCAAAAAGGCCAAAAAGGACGCAAAAGAAGCGCAAGGAGCCTAGGGAGCGTGGAGTAGTCATGGCACCATGGTACCACCCGCGCCCATCACTCGACCTGTCGGCATGAATCATAAGGAATCGCGACTCGAGAGGAGTGGCTCAAAGTCGTCCAAACTGGGAAAGAAATACAGATGCTAGAATCACTGACTGATTGATTGACAATTTAAGAGGAGATTTGGCAACGCTAGGCACACGCGCTCAAGAAGGCGCCGATCGGGAAAGGAGCATTCAAGGATCAATCAATATTAATGGCGAGAAGATCTGTAAGGATATTCGAGAGATGTTACCTGTCATTCGGAGATGCTAGAAACCCTAGAGGTCTCTCCCCTATAAAAGGCCCTTAGACGGGACGGCTAAAAGGCGAATTTAGAGATTAAAAAGTGAGAAATACTCAGAGATAAAAAAGAGAGAATAGTCCGGTTAGTCGCGTGTGGTGACAGCCCACGACTACAGACTTAGTTAGAGAGAGAGAGAGAGAGAGAGAGTTTCATTTATGATCATCTTATGTATCTTGGTTTTGGTTACTATAACTAACTCAATCGGCAATTGGAACTAGCTGACTGAGACCTTTCTCAACCGCTTCTTTCCGTCGAGCAAAACCACCATCTGCGAAGCCAGATCATGAGTTTTAACCAAAGACCGCCAGAATCTCTATACGAAACTTGGGAGCGATTCAAGGACATGTTGAGGGCTTACCCACGCCATGGACTCAAACAATGGCTCCTGATCCATACCTTCTACAATGGGCTGAATGATACATCGAAGGGGAACATAGACACTGATGGTGTTATGCCCTAGGCCAAAGTGTTTGTGACCTAGGTTGACGGATTGAATTAAGAAACATTATAATTATTCTAAAATATTTCATATAATATGTGCGTATAGGTTATTTTAATATAATTAAAATAGACCATGAATATGCAATTCAACTTTATGTCATCAAAGTGTGTGACTTTGATAGTAAAACTATAAAGTGTTATGAATGCTATTCTAAATCGTCCCTGGTCATTTATAGGATATTTGTGGAGACAAATATACTTGCGGATATAAATAAATATATATATTTATATACAAGCTATAAATGTACACCAGTATATTAGTTGACTGATGATTATGTTTTACTGATCATGGATAAATAGTTATCAAGTCATTAATATAGGTATATGTTAGAGACCATATACTGGACTGACCCGCCATAAGAATGCTACATGTTTTACGTCATTAGCGATTCTTGTAACATAAAGTATTTATAGTCCTTTGACCTGAGATTGTCTCAGTTTCCAACATGAGTAATTTTATACTTTAATATAATCTAACACTGCCTTTAACCGGGTGGTCATAACGGTTATGATTGGGTATACAATGAATCATGTAGAGGGATGAGTGCAATCAAGACGGGATTTGTTCCTCTCATAAATGAGAGAGATATCTTTAGGCCTCTTGATGAATTGAACTGAAGAAATGTATGGCCATACTCAAATGAATTAATAAGAGTTATTAATATCATTTATTATTGTTCAGTTTAATTCGGGATCAAGAAATATTAATCGATTAATATAAGGATGGCGTCTTACATGCCTTATGATCGATATAGATATCGCGTGACAAAGGGACTAAATACGTGATTGTTGATTAGGTAAATCGGATCACCGATATTCACTTAAATTGGGTAGTCATGATGGCTTGCTAGAGTCCGCTCATGATTTATAGACTGTCAAGTTTATTGCCAACATTAAGTGAACCTACAGAATCACACACAAAGAACAAGCTGAAACGGGCGCAGAAAATCCTAGCGACTTATATGATGAGTTGCATAGGAATGTCACAAAAGATATTGTCATCTTATGTGATAAGATGTGATATATATGTATATAAAGACTATGAGCACACAAGATCATGTAATCTAGAAGAGTCTAGATGATGATATGTGGATAATGATGAGTGATGTCATACACATCTCTTAGTGTGAATAGACATGACTCTTCACGTCTATATAAGGACATAGAGGGCTCCAAATTCATTGTACCAAATTATTCTCTCTCTCATTATTTCTTATTCTCTTTTGTGAGATAAAAGAGAGAAAATATCCTTTCTCATTTGTGTGACAAAAATTACTAAAGGGTGCTTTCCTTTTATATGACAAAAATGAAAGGGTGCAATTATATGAGAGAATTATACATCTTTTGTGAGATAATAAGAAGAGTTTTCTTATGCAAAAGGAGAACAAGCTACTAGCATATATATTGTTCTTCTTCCCGTTTTAAGAAGTTTGTTCGTGTGGACACCGGTAGAGGTGTTCGTACTTTCGGCGCTTGTGATCTATTCGTCCTGAGAAGATGAGAACGGGTTGTTGAGAGTTTCGGTGGAGACCGATTGCGTGTGTGGTAGATGACTTCCGCATGATCCGACCTGGACGGCCTAGACGGACGTAAAATCGGTTAGGACGGTAACCGGTTTAGAGGCGCATGGACAACACGCATGGTTTGAGCGTCACGAATTAAGCGTAATCCGAAAGGTATCTTTAAGATTTATTTCTTTGATTTAACCGATACGCATGGATCCTCGGATTGGTTTTGGACAAATATTTTATTTTTCCGCTGCATCATGCACGTCCGAAACCCAACAGACACACCCGCTGTAGGGCAACTCATGATGAAGGCTCTAACAAAAGTACTAGCACTCATAGACGGAATGTCGACGAACTACCAGAAACTGGAATAACGAGCGACAACCACAAGTGAGAGGAATTCACGCGGTAGATAGTTCTATCATGCTAGAATTCATGCGAGAAGCAACAAGCCGCAACCATGAATCAGGTAAAGAGTTCCAATTTTCCCTGTTGGACAATTAGGTCACGATGGTAATAATTGTACACTGATTGAAGATAGCGAGCAAGTAAATGCCATAAACTAGTACACACCATCTTATAACAATAATAATGTACCCGCATATAACAACAATTGGAGGAACCCGAACTTGTCTTATACGAGCAATCAGTTAGGTTAACTCCAAAATATCACACCAAACCAAGGGTATAATAATCAAAGACCGGGACTTTATTCTATGCTAACGAATTTTCTGACGGAGCAAACCAAGATTTCCACTGAACTTCAGGCCCATAGCCAAGAACTGAGTAATAAATTGCAGAAGTTAGTAAGGAGGGTGGACTCACTAGCCTTCCACACCAAGGTGTTGGAAACACAAATCGCACAATAGGCGAGCAGTTCATTTCAGCAAGAAGGAAAGTTTCCGAACCAAACTGAAAACCCACGAGAATAAGTCAATTATGTGAGGGCATTAAGAAGCGGACGAGGATATCAAGGGCCTATAATGGAGAGAGAGTTGTGACGAACCAATCGCAACCTGCGGCCTCTACACCGTCACCTGAAGCTCCACCGCCGCAACTCACGGTACAAAACGAAAGCACGAGGAATCCACAACCCCCGACGAACGACAATGAAGGGGAAAAACCGACTGAAACCATGACCATGACCACGACCAAAGTCCGGAGCCAAATTGACAAAACCGAAAAAGACTTTCTCTCATCACCACCAGGACCTGATTACAATCCACCACCACCGTACAAGCCACCCCCACCTTTTCCAAGAAGTCTAGCCAGACATAAGTTGGATCGGCAAATTGCTAGATTCGCCAAAGTACTGAAAAAAGTCAATGTCACGCTACCCTTCACAGATGTAGTTACCCAGATGCTGGCCTAGGCAAGACTATTAAAGGAGATCTTGTTCTATAAGAGGAAGATTGAAGATTTTGAAAATGTCGTGCTCACGGAACAATGCAGTGCGATCATGTAGAACAAGCAGCCTCAAAAGCTGAAAGACCCGGGCAGTTTCTCCATACCTTGCTACATTGGTAAGGAACAATTTGATCGAGCATTGTGTAACTTTGTAGCGAGCATGAGCTAATGCCACTCTCTATTTACAAGAGGCTAAGCATCAGAGATCTGGAAGAGACAATGATGACCCTAACCATGGCTGATAAATCAATGAGATATCCGGAGCGGGTAGTGGAAGATGTACCAGTGCGAGTAGGAGAGACTTACATCCCGGAAGATTTTGTAGTGGTAGAAATGGAAGTTGACCGCAGATGCCTAATAGTACTAGGAAGACCTTTCCTAGCGACCGTTGGCGCAATAATCAATGTAAAGAAGGGGTGACTAACGCTCAACTTGGGTGGAGACAGGATGGAATTCGATCTGACAAATAGTGCGAAGAAACATGGATCGAGATATGCGATGAGATAGAAGTCGAAGATGACTTGAGAATAGAAGAGTATGAAGAAACACGAGAAAGAGAGCTGATTGACGCACTCATCGAAAACCCTGACACCACCATAAGTGAGGAAGCGCGAGGACCACTTGGCGGGGAACTGAAAGAGGATGCCGAAACAGAACAACTGCCGCCCCTTGATGAAAAGCGTGAAGATTGAAATCAAACAGTTGCTGCTCGGACTGTGATACAAATTTCTTGGAGACGACAACACCTGCCCCATGATAATTAACGGGAACTTGGACCCTGAGGAGATAGAGAAGCTACTTCACGTGTTAAGGACGCATCACAAGGCAATGAGATATAAAATGGAGGATATTAAAGGAATAAATCCTAAGATATGCATGCACCGAATCACAAGACCTCCGTCGAACCACAAAGAAGGCTCAGCCCGAACATGAAAGAAGTGATGAAAAAGGAAGTAATGAAATTATTGGAGGTTGGAGTAATCTACCCAATATCCGACCAACAAATGGGTCAGCCCTGTCCACATGGTGCCTAAGAAGGGATGGACTACCGTTCTACTGAACGAGCAAGGGGAAATGATCCAAACGAGGATGGTAACATGGTGGAGAATGTGTATCGACTATCGGAGGCTGAACAAAGAGACACGAAAAGACCACTTCCCGCTGCCATTCATCGACCAAATGCTCGAAAGGTTGGCAAAGCACGAGTACTTCTGCTACCTAGATGGATACTCAAGATTCTTCCAAATCCCGATACATCCGGACACCTTCACTTGCCCTTACGGAACATTCGCCTACCGAAGGATGCTCTTTGGGCTCTGCAACGGCCCCATGACTTTCCAGTGAGCAATGATGGCAATATTTTCAGATTACATAGAGGAATTCATGGAGATCTTCATGGACGATTTCTCGATATACGGGAGTTCTTTCGACTCATGCCCGGCGAACCTATTTCACATCCTCAAAAGATGGGAAGAAACAATTCCTTCAGTCTAGTTATGTGTTTCTTATTTGGTATTTCAATCGATAATTAAGGAAAAACATATATTGTGACTTGGCAGAAATGCAAGTTCATGAATAGATTTGCGAACTTCGCTTACCTCATGTGGCAACATGTAGTTTTGTGTGATAAAAGAACCTTGCATGACAGTTGAAACATAAAATGAGGATGAAGCACAAATTATGAGGTTTATTTATAGTGTATATATATATATATATATATATATATATATATATATATATATATATATATATATATGAGAGCTACATTTCAGTTTAACTTATTATTCAATTTCACTCTCCTGAACCGAGAGAAAAGAATGACATTTATAAATCAAATGAATATTTAGTTTGTTAATGAGGCATTCGAGAAAATAAAAAATAATGAAAAAGAAGGTATTGGCACAACATTGAAAATGTTTCAACTTAATTTCTTTCCAAATTTTTCTTCTTTATTTCTATCTTTGTTGTTTTTTTCCTTCTTTTTTGTATATGTTGATGTACTTTTATTTTATCAGTTGTTTTGTTTTCTTATTCTAACTTTATTTCGTTTTGTTAAACTATATGCTCTTTTGGATCTAAAAATTAGTTCGTTGTATGTTTTTGTCGTAGTATTAAATAATAGATTCTGAGCAGCGAACCTTCGAATTCTGACAAAGCAAAGAACTAACAAGGAAATGTGGCTTCATTCATACAAAAGGTGGAAAGAGGCTTCTTAGCAAGGAAAGCAACTAAAATATATATGTGTATTTTTAATTTTTACTTTTTTAATATATAAACAAATGAAAAGACAACAAATTTAAGCCTGCAACCTTCCGAGCATTTGGGTGTAGATAATATCATTCCAAGCATGTCAAACATTGTATTTGTATCTAAATCTACTTGTATTTATTGCAGTATTATTTATATTTGGTATTATTTCATACTTACATTATGTTAAAATGATGAATAACTTTGAATAAACGTATATGATAATTGTTTTGTTTTGTTTAATCTTGCAATTCTTTATCTTTAATATGGTAATTAATTTAAACCGGCATCATTTCATTCCACATGAAGGAGTGGTATTAGATCACATAATTACCGCGAAGGGAATCAAAGTCGACAAGGCTAAGATCGAAGTAATAGAAAAGCTACCAGCCCCAATAAACGAGAGGGGAGTACACGGATTTCTAGGACACGCTAGATTTTACTGGAGGTTCATAAAGAAATTCTCTAAAATCGCCAAACCCCTGACGAACATCCTTGCTAAAGATGCAGTATTCGAGTTCGGAGAGGACTACATGCGCGCGTTCAACAAATTGAAGGAATCATTGGTTTGGGCACCAATCATCCAGCCACCAAACTACGGTCAACCATTCGAACTGATGTGTGACATAAGAGAGTACACAGTAGGAGCTGTGCTGGGGCAGAGGAAGGATAAGAAGTCGCTGTTGGGAAACCCGTAGTCATGTACGTTACATGCGCAGCGGAACCTACGAGTTAAACCCTCCCTAGGATCATCGTAAAGGAAATAAAGGTACGAGATTATGCTATTAAAATATATATCTCAGATCTTCTTGATCCGCGAGACGAAGAACGGATATAGGTCTGAACTATTCTGACTTGCAACCTTCTCCTTCCTGAAGCTCGACTCGCGAACCTCCTTGCTTCTCCTAAGGATGAAGAAGATCGATCGCTCGCAAGTTCTCAAGATAGAGAACCTCTACTTGTATCCACGCGAACTTCAGACGCACGGAATAAACGCAATATACATGGAAACGGTCATTTCCCACACGCAGGTCGACTTCGCCCTTAGCTAATCTTCTACTCCTTTGTAGTCCCTGCACATCATTACAAATGTGAGTACCACATCCGGTATCCAATACCGAATATTTAGGAGTAAGTGAATTAGTTTCAATAACAAAAATACCTGAAGCGGTAGTCACACTACCCTTCTTGATTTCGTCCTGATAGAGTTTGCAGTTTCTCTTCCAATGGCCAACCTTGTTGCAATGGAAGCAAGCTCCCTCCTTGTCTTTCTTGATCTTAGGTTTGGGCAACACCTTGCCTTTACCCTTGCTCTTGTTTCCAGTCTTCTTACCCTTCTTCTTGTGAACTATTAAAACGTCTTTGACAACATTTGTCTTCATGTCCTCCTGTGCATTGTTAAGCATCCCATGCAACTCGGTGATGGATTTCTCCATCTGATGCATATTATAGTTCATGATGAATTGCTTAAAACTAGGAGGCAATGACCCGAGAATTATGTCAACAGCCAATTCTCTGGGCATAGCTGAACCAAGCCTCTCCAATTGATCAAGATAGCTCTTCATCTTGAGTACATGAGCACTCACAGATGAACCTTCAACCATCTTCGTATCAGTCAGATAGACGGTCGCTTTGTAGCGCTCAACTCTAGCCTGCTCTTGGAACATTTCCTTGAGAGTTACGATCATATCGTAAGTACCCATGTCCTCCAGTTGCTTCTGAAGCTCGGAGGTCATGGTCGCTAGCATGAGATAAGCTATCTCTGTGTCGTCTTTGACGTATTTAGCATACGCATCTCGGGCAGCCCTTGCGGCTCCCTGTTCTGGTTCCTCTGGGTAAGCCTCTTCTATGACATACGATTTATTGTCAGCCTTGAGAACAATTCTCAGGTTTCTAAACCAGTCTAGGAAGTTAGACCCATTGAGCTTATCCTTCTCAAGGATAGATCGCAAATTCAACCCAGTTGAATTATTATTATTTGCCATTATTCTACAAGTTAAAATGTAAAGTGCCATATTTATTCATTTGAGGTTGTTTTGTTTTGGTGTCTCTTATATTGTACTCCCACTATTTTTCTACAAATCAACCACCTTCAGTAGTATTGATTCGGAAACTTCAATTAGATGAGGTTTCATAGTGAGTCAAGGTCCGTATTTCATTGAGTATTAAGTGCGCTTTGGCGCAACCCTCAATACACAACTATTTAGGTAGGAACACTTCCAATTGTATCATATACAACTCTTTTCTTTTATGGAATGAGCATCATATGCCCGGTGTATTATTCCATCTTATGTCCTGAGTCCAAGTCCGACTTGCTTGCTTAGTTAAGTTTAACCATGTATGATTATCGGCGAAATAGAGTCCAGCACACTCATCTTTGGCATGACCCATGCTGGACGTCATTTCCCGCATACCCTCTTTTAAATCCCCCATATGGTCAGCTTTGGCATGACCCACATGGAAGACTGTCTAAGTATCAAGGGCTTCAGTGACATGGGGGGCACTTCCTTACTTAACATTCTGAAGGATTTTGTTTTAGATTTATAAATATAAACATCACAGAAACTAAGTTAAATATGGTATGAGCCTATTCCTCATGAGCGATCATGAGGTTCCGAATCCTAGATCTATCTTTTAGATTGCAAGAGTAATCTTCAACGAACCCTTCATTGTGTGTGTGCGAAGATCCAATGCCATCTTCGGAAGATCGCGCCAAGATCCTTGCCTTGTAGTCTTGATATAATATCTACCCTAACAACTAACCTATTACTAGAAAAAGTAATTTACAATTTTGGACAACTCACAGGTTGCCACAATTACAACTTTTGACAACTCACTGGTTTCCATAGATATTAAATAAAATTACAAGCATTCCCACACAAGATTACTTCACAGAACAATCACAGATCTAAAGCTCATACCATATTTATATATATTTAAATTCCATGTATAATAAAAATTTGGGTTTCTCACAAAATCAGCATTATTCCGTTGGGAATGGAACTATTCCGTTCTCAACGGAACTATTCCATTCGTATTTCCTTTTGTTTTAGTTCCGTTTCCAAAATGGATTTCGAAAAACTATTTATCGAAAGTCTAGGAAATCATAATATCCAATATTATATTCCTAGAAACTATTTCCGTGATGTTTTGAAATAATATTTTCAAAACCCTAAAATTTATTATACTAGAATTTACTAAATTTTAAATATGTAATCGACAATTATTTCCTTAACGAACGCTCTGATGCCATTGTTGGGAAACCCGTAGCCATGTACGTTACATGCGCAGCGGAACCTACGGGTTAAACCCTCCCTAGGATCATCGTAAAGGAAATAAAGGTACGAGATTATGCTATTAAAATTTATACCTCGGATCTTCCTGATCCGCGAGACGAAGAACGGATGTAGGTCTGAACTATTCTAACTTGCAACCTTCTCCTTCCTGAAGGTCAACTCGCGAACCTCCTTGCTTCTCCTAGGGATGAAGAAGATCGATCGCTCGCAAGTTCTTAAGATAGAGAACCTCTACTCGTATCCACGTGAACTTCAGACGCACGGAATAATCGGACTCGGCTAGACGAGTCCGGAAATACTTTCTGAATTCTCTCAAAACTTTCTCTCTCTTTTCTGTGTAATAGACGACCTCTAAGGCTTCTGAATTGTGTCTGTAATAGAGAGACTCTGCCCTTCTATTTATACTAGAGAGAGAGGCGAACGATTGCTCAGTTACCATAACTAAAACCCTAATCTGCCCCTATTCCGTCGCCAACGGAACTATTCTATTGCCAACGGAATATGTATTTCCATAACGAAATACTTGGCAACTAAGGTTATTACAGTTTCCATATCTATTCCGTTGGGAACGGAACTATTCCGTTGCCAACGGAATATGTATTTCCATAACGGAATACTTGGCAACTAAGGTTATTATAGTTTCCAACTAAGGTTATTATATGGTAATGTTTTGTTCAATCAATTATCCAATAATTGATTATTTCGGTCACCAATTTGTACATCATATGTATAACTGTTTTGAGGTATATTCACCCCGTACGAATGGAGTTCATTGTGTGACCGTGTAGGTTCCATTTAACGCTGGCAACGATCTTCTAAAGATCGTAAGTCATGAGTAACCTCTAGACTGATGTCATGACTACCCATGTTAAATGAAATGATCAGCGATCATAAACCCATCTGAATAGATGTTTGCTTGTACCTTTTGTTCTATGATATATGTCTTGATCACAAGGCATGGAAGTATGTCATCCTTGAGTTTGATCAAAGTCTCTTTCCTGATTGAGAATTAGACTGAGTAAATACAAAATGATATTAACAACACATGTTAATCCATTTTGAGCATGGCCATGCATTTCCTTCATTCCTAGTTCATCAGGGGGCCCAGAGATATCTCCCTCTTAACGAGAGGAACAAATCCCATCTTGGTCACTCACATTCCTCGTCATGATTCAGTGCATACCTAATGATCATCCCGTTACGGATGACGTAAGATCATATTAAAGTATGCAGTTCCTCATACAGGAATCCATGGTGACCTCAGGTCGTAGGAGCAAGCACACTATTCATATGAGAATCACTAATGACATGTACCATGCATATTCTCATAGTGTGGTCAGTTCAGTACGTGTTCTATAACACGTGCCTATATTCCAGACTTGACATCCCTATGTCCATGATCAGGAGAACATGATCATCTAGCCTGCGAATATACTAGTGTGGATATGTAGTCTTACCTGAAGTATGTCTATCTCTATAAACATCCTACATATCACTAGGGACAATATAGAATGTCATTAGTTGGTTCACAATTCTACTATCAGAATCATGTATTCTGATGACGTGAACCCGAAGTGTCATTCTTGGTTGATATAAGATTTACATTCACAAACCATACACACAAATATATAAGAAACAACCTTTATTGAATAATAATGTCTCAATACATAATGCATTTCCTAGCACAAATACATTTTGCCTAGGGCACTAATCATACAGTCGCACGCCCTCTACTATGGGAGCAAAGTGTTAAACGAAGCCCAGCTCCATTACACGATGACGGAAAAGGAACTCCTAGTGATAGTGTTCGCGATAGAGAAATTCAGACCCTACCTGGTCGGGTCCAAGGTGATCGTGTACATTGATCACGCCACCATAAGATACCTAATGAGCAAGAAAGATGCTAAACCTAGGTTGATCAGGTGGATTTTGCTGCTCCAAGAATTCGACTTGGAAATTCGGGACAAGAAAGGGACAGAGAATTCGGTAGCGGATCATCTCTCACGATTACTAGGAGGATGAGAAAACCTCGACACATACAACGAAGAAGACCAATGCTGGATAGATGACTCATTTATTGACGATAACCTAATAGAAGCCTTACTAATAAGAGAATCTGGGGTACGCTGGCATCGCGAATTTCCTAGCAGTCGAAACCTACCTCCCCACCTGATATACCAGTAGAGGAAGAAATTCTACTCTGATGTCAGAACGACATGCTTGAAGTAGAACTTTTCGACATATGGGGGATCGACTTCATGGGGACGTTCCCTTCGTCTAAAGGAAGCCGGTATATCCTAGTAGCCATAGACTATGTGTCTAAGTGGGTAGAAGTGATCACGACCCCTAAATATGACGCGAGGGTAGTGATGCAGTTTCGTAAGAAACCTTTCACAAGGTTCGAGGTCACACGGACTCTAATCAGTGATAGGGGGATGGATTTCTTGAACCATGTGATGACCAAGTTACTACATCGATACAATGTAACCCAGAACATCGCGACATCCTACCATCCCCAGTCAAACGGACAGGCATAAATCTCGAACAAGCAGCTAAAGACAATTCTGGAAAAAACTATTAAGAGGATGGACTGTGCTAAAAAATTGGATGACGCATTCTGGGCATACCGAACTACGTTCAAGACGCTCATTGGAATGAGCCCTTCAAGATGGTCTATGGAAACAATTGCCACCTCCCTGTCGAGCTAGATCACAGGGTCAGCTGGGCGATAAGATGGATAAATTTCAATGAGGCAGCAGGAGAGAAAAAAGGTTCTAGAATTGAACGAGTTGGAGGAGCTCAGACTGAATGCCTACGACAACGCGGAACTATACAAGGAGCGAGCAAAACGCTGACACGACAAAAGTATCACCCCTCAGGTGTTCTGAGAGGGTGAGATGCGCTACTATTCAACTAGCGACTAAAGGTCTTCCCTGCGAAGTTAAGATTGAGGTGGTCAAGACCATTCTCCATTGTTCAAGCACACCAATCCAGGGCAGTAACACTCCATTCAGAGAAGGGAGAAGAATTCAAGGTTAACGGGCAGAGACTTAAGCATTACCTGAGGGGTGGACCAATCAAAAAGGGGGTCGTGTACGCATTCTCCACGCTGTAGAAATTAGGTGGTCAGGCTCGCGACCTAAAACAAGTGCTTCTTTAGAGGCAACCTAAGGGTTTTTAGCTTTTTTTTTTCTCTTTTCTTTCTAGTTCCTTTTTCCCTTTAACTTTTTTGTATCTAACTATAGGAAAGGATAGGAACCGCGACAAATCCAACGGTGGTTCATCAGTAATGTGTCCATAGATCAATGCCATTTAAGGCAATACAACCCACAAATGGCACTAAACGCACAATCCTTGACCTTCAACTGAAGTAACCCCCACTATAAATAAACCCGAGTGAAGACCCCTAACCCTCAGAACTCACCGCTAGAAAGCAGAGATGGGAAAGAAGGTAATGGCTTCAAAGAAGGCTGGAGGAAAGAATGGGGAGAAGCAGAAGGCCATCCCTCAAGCAATGTTGAAAGCCCACAAATCGGAGTCTCCGACACCATCACCCCCTCCTAAAAGGAGGCGTGGAGCGAAGCAAGAAACAACACCTGACTTCGGATCGGAGGAGGACAAGGTAGATCTGTCGGATGCCGACGCGAGCCCAGACGGACGCCGCCTAGCCACACACTCGACTCCATCCAACTTCAGGGTTAGGGATGGCCCCAAAGAACTCACGAAGGAAGAAAAGAAGAAGGGGGATGTTCTCTTGACAAGAGTAGCCAAAACGAGGATAGTAGATCCTGACTTCCTCAGAAAAATCGAGGTAGCATATGAGGTGGACATGTTGATAAACAATATGGGCCTTCGCGAGTTCATGAAGGCCAGATTGCCAACTTACGTGTACACAACCACCGAATTCCTGTGTACCTTCACATTGAACGTAAATAACTATGAGGTTACCTTCCGTCTGACGGGCAAGCGATGAAGACTGCCTATAATAGATTTCATGGATGCGCTACTATTGGGGAAGAACGCGAGGGGAACAAGCGAGGAGTTCCCCAGGTATAACCGACCAAACTGGTGGAGCACCATCTTGACCTACCGAGGGGAGCTAAACTACCATCGGGTGAATAACATTTGGAACCTAACTCTATAGGTAACTTATTGGAAAATTGGTGCGACGGTATTCCCTCGTGGGAAAGGGGAAGGAACACTGACATTCGGAGAACACATAATCACTTGGGCAGCAACTCAGAAACCGCCGGTCATGATAAATTTGGGCTTGTTGCTAGTAGAACACTTGGTGGACTTAGGGAGCTGCAAGAACGAATTTCAAGTGAGATACGACCATGTCGTCTCGATGCTGCTGATTTACCTAGATAAAGCGGTAAAGAAACAAGAAGAGTTGGAGCTCATGCTCTTTGGAGATAGAAGCTTCGTTAAAAAAATTAGATAATCAAACGAAAGAGCGGCGGTCTAATAGCAGCCATAGTTGCAAATAGCGCGCTATAGCTTCGCTAAAGCATGAAACGCTACACGTCAACGGCAAAACGCTGCACGCTGTAGAATTTTTTTACGCTATATCTTTTTAACTCTAAATAGTATCTTTTGGGCTATAAGAATAAGATATTTGAATTTAAAAACTAATTTAATGAACAAATAGTATAATTACGGTATTTTTTGAATAAAAATAAGCCAAGTTATCATTCTTCTTTTATAAAAGAATGTATTTCCTCTAGGTGATACTTAAAGATATCATTCGCTACATACTATAACATCCGCTATACCGTACGCTGTAGCATTCGCTACGAGCTATACGCTACAAAAATGACATCAACGCTGCAAACCGCTAAACGCTATTTGCAACCTTGATAGCAGCTCATCGAGAAATACAGCTACCTAACAAGAGGCAAACGATGATCAAAAATAAGAAAAACTCGCTCTCCCAGAGTAAAGAGAAGAGGACAAGCAAGAGCACGAAGAAAAAGTGGATTGATCGCCAGCAAAACCATAGGGGACACCACTGAAGATGGTCGCCAATGAACCCTCAGTAGGAGATGTCAGCACATTACAACAAGGATTGGAAATGCTCCAAACTTCATTGCAATGGATGCTTTAGGCCCTCGAGCAAGTAAAAGGAGCGGTAGAAGAATCCAAAATTTTCGTCCGACGGGTAGAAGGCCAAATGGAGGACATGAGATGAGACATCGGTAAATTGGGGGAATCGGTTCAGAAGATGTGGATGCTCACCAAGAAGAATGACCGGCCACCTGGTGGGGCCGATGCCTAACCCGCGGTAATAGTTTCTTAATGTCCACTTTAAGTTTTATCCTTAGCTAGCGAAGTGCAAGGGGACGATGCCCAATTTAAGCTTGGGGAGGGAGTATACCTTTATGCATTTCATTTTGCTTTCTGTATCTTTTTATAGTCTGCATAAAAAAAATCAAAAAACTTGGGTGGTAGACCAAACGAAGGCCCTTTAGTTCGTGTAGACTATATACTCACATGGACAGGAACATACGCACTCGCGACCGTAAGTACCGAGATTCCTTGTCTAAACCACCTGTCGGGACTACAGATGAGGAGGGTTAGTAAGCCCGTGTGAGTGATGGGCCATTTCAGAAGGTCTCTCGCATGACCTTAGAGATGTTTCTGAGGCCTAGCCTCGGGAGAACCCCAGCCTACCTTGCGAGTGTGACGCCAGTCTACTACTCGAGAACCAACCCTCATCACTCCTTATATCCACCTATATGTGATAACCACTCCACTCCACCATGCATCCACCTCTTCAAACCACAAAGGGGGAGAGATCTGCGCAGTTACCAGTCTACAAGGGCCGAAATAAGAGAGATGATGAGTCCCAAAGTGCGGATATCATTATCACACTCACCAAGTTGCTCGTCACGGGAGGCGACAAACAAGGCACGAGCGAGATGAGGGGACTAAGGCAAGTCGCTCGATTTAGCCAAGGAGAAAAAGAAAAATCAGGCTAGGTGCTAGTGACGTGCCCCCGCAATAGGAGAAATGTGGAGAAGGAAATTTGGGTCGTTCAACTTAGCCATGGAGAAAAGAGAAAGTCAAACTAGCGACCCAACGTGGAGGGGACTAAGGCAAGTCACTCCTTTAGGAGGCACGAACAAGACGAAGACTTAACCAAACGAAGAAGAATCCGTGATTGAAAAAAAAAATGATTGAATCCGAGTTGGCACCACCTAAAAGAGGTACAATACAAGTCGCGAAAAAAGGCCAAGAAGAAGAGAAAAATAAATGATGTGACTTACAAGCAACCAACCTAGATGGCGAGCAGTTAAAAGAAAGAGCCGAGGAGAAAGAGAAAAACTAAATGGCTAGTACCTCGCCAAGTTCGAGGGGGACTAAAGGTACGAGTGACCAAATAGTTTAAGGAGAAAGGAAGAAAAAGAAAAAGCAGGTCACTCATGATTTGGAGAAACCCTTTTAGAGACCAATTAGTTAGTGGTGAACCCTTCGGAGTAACACTCGAACAGAAGTAAGAAGGGCTAAACTGGCCAAGTTGAGGTAACACCGCGACCCAAAATGCTGAAGATCCCAAATACCGGCTTGTATCCAATAAAGAGTTTTTCAATCCTTTAAAAAAAATGACCACGGATAAAATGAAGGAAGGAGCGACATCCACGCTCGCGAACACACCAATCACATGACAAAGATTAAGCTTGGGGAAGCCCTTCACCATGTCGAGGCTTAAGCTTGGGGAAAGTCCTTCCCCATGAGCCGAGAAGCCTAACGGCGCCTTAGAAACATTGCGACTGTGCTCATGCACGAAAGTAACTCTGGGTGGAGAGAAGAAATATATATATATATATATAAATATATATATATATATATATATATATATATATATATATATATATATATAAATATATATATATATATATATATATATATATATATATATATATATATATATATATATATATATCCATCCACTAAAATACAAGTCTTAAATGGGGCATTCAATAGAGATTGGGGGAGTGATCTGGTAAGATATGCCGCAGGTTAACCGAGACCGAACAATCGGTCATTCTTCTAAGGCACACGACGAGGTCCCGAAGGTCATGCAGGGAATGTTGTCTCTTGACCCCTTGTCGCTCACCGGTGAGCGAACCGCCATCATTCAGGACCCTAATATTTCGTTAATAGTTTTGAAATAAATAAGATAAAGTAATTTCATATCATATGACTTGCATGACTGTTAGATTCTTTGATGATGTTACATGAATGTATGTGATTTGGTTGTAATATGTGATGTCATGTAATTTTTGATGTGTGTAAGTTGGTTTTAATCAGTGATGTGTTGTATTTGTTGTAAGTTCATATGGTCATGGTACCGTCATTTTGTATGTAATTATTATTTATTATGAGATGCGAATTACGACGTGAGTCAACATCCGAGACATGATGAAGGAGTTCATCGCCTTGACCAATCACATGGTGAAGGAGTTCATCGCCTCGACCAATCACATGGAAAAAGAGTTCATCGCCTCGACCATTCACATGATGAAGGAGTTCATCGCCTTGACCATTCACATGATGAAGGAGTTCATCGTATTCTTTCTATGTTATGATACACTACTTAGGATTATGACCTTTATGTTGGCTCATAATGATCAAGTCCATGCATGTCATAATTAATTATCATTAAAAGAATTAAAATAAAGTAAAATCCTTCAAAATAATATTAAGTCATGAAATGCCTTCCATAACTTCAAATCTTTCGATACTTTGATAGATCCCACATAGGTTAATGTTAAAGCTGAGTGTGTGGGGACTTAGTTAGGAGGAGAGAATGTGGGTTTCCGCCAAAGCAGGGTGTGTTGTTGACTATTTAACTGATGATTAGATATGATTCAACTTAACTGGCCTATCAAGTTATACTAGATGCTCATCTTGTGAAAGTTTAGTCAAGAGTTGCATGTGATGCAATTGAATTCGATCATACCTAAATAATTAAGTCCTGGGTTGAGCGCCAAAGCTCCCTTAGGATTCGATGAAATATGTGTCTTGCTACACTACGAAATTTCAAAGAGTTAATATTTCCGAATCAATATAATTGAGAATTATTGATTTGAATAAAATAGCGGGAGTTATAATATATGAATACATATAACATTAAAATCAGCAAGTATGAACCACACTTTAAAATTTCAATTCTTTGTAGAAAAATAACAACAAATACTTCAAGTTTAACTTTGCGATCAGTTCTTGAAAAATAAAAATTTAATGGAAAAAACTTCCCTAATTGCGACCGCAATCTGAGAATTGTTCACTAGTAAGAAAAGAAGCTATATGTTCTTAAAAATGCTCTACCTAAAAAGGCGCCTAATGGTAAAGACGCCATATCAGAGGCGAATGCTACTTATAGTAAGAATGTCAATTACTCTAACGTTGTCACTTGCCTTATGGTGGCTACAATAGACTCTGAACTTCAAAAATAGTTTGAAGAAATGCAGCCATTGCTTGTTGGGAAACCCGTAGCCATGTACGTTACATGCGCAGCGGAACCTACGGGTTAAACTCTCCCTAGGATCATTGTAAAGGAAATAAAGTTACAAGATTATGCTATTAACATTTATACCTCAGATCTTCCTGATCCGGGAGAGAGAAGCGGATGTAGGTCTGAACGAACTTCCGTCTTGCTTCCTTCTCCTTCGTGCTCCTAAAGCTCGACTCGAACGAACTCCTTGCTTCTCCTAGGGTAAAGAAACTAATCGCTCGCTAGTCTTCAAAGCAGAAGAGCTCTACTCGTATCCACGTCGAACTTAGAATCGTCGGAATAACCGGACTCGGCTGCACAAGTCCGGAAATACTTTCAGCAGGCTCTCTCTCTTTCTCTCTGTATTACGGCAGCCTGGAGGCTCTGTAATGTGTGTCTAATAGAGGGGGACTGCCCCTCTATTTATACTAGAGAGGGAGGCGAAGGATTGCTTAGTTACCATAACTAAAATCCTAATTACAACGCTTATCTGAAAACTTAGCTGCCGACATATTGGCTGAGTTCCGTTGGCAACGGAACTTCCGTTGGCAACGGAACTGTTCTGTTGCCAACGGAACTGTGCTTATTTTTGCACAATCATTCATATCAATCATCCAATGATCGATTATTTCCTTCACCTATTTATACATCATATGTATAACTATTTAAGAGCATTTCCTTCCCGTGTAGGTTCCATTTAACGCTGGCAACGATCTTCCAAAGATCGTAAGTCATGAGTAACCTCTAGACTGGTGTCATGACTACCCATGTTAAATGAAATGATCAGCGATCATAAACCTATCTGAATAGACATTTGATTATTCCTTTTGTTCTACGATATACGTCTTGATCACAAGGCACGGTAATATGTCATCCTTGAGTTTGATCAAAGTCTCTTTCTTGATCGAGAATTAGACTGAACAAATACAAAATGATATTAATACCACATGTTAATCCATTTTGAGCATGGCCATGCATTTTCTTCAGTCCTAGTTCATCAGGGGGCCCAGAAATATTTCCCTCTTAAGGAATGGAACAAAACCCATCTTTGTCACTCACATTCCTCGTCATGATTCAGTGCATACCTAATGATGACCCTAATGATCATCCCGTTCCGGATGACGTAAGATCATACTAAAGTATGCAGTTCCTCATACAGGAATCCATGGTGACCTCAGGTCGTAGGAACAAGCACACTATTCATATGAGAATCACTAATGACATATACCATGCATATTCTCATAGTGTGGTCAGTCCAGTACGTGTTTCCAGACTTGACATCCCTATGTCCATGATCAGCAGAACATGATCATCCAGTCTACGAATATACCAGTGTAGATATGTAGCTTCTTACCTGAAGTATGTTTATCTCTATAAACATCCAACATATCACTAGGGACAGTTTAGAATGTCATTCGTTGGTTCACAGTTCTACTATCATAATCACGTATTCTAATGACGTGAACCCGAAGTGTCATTCATGGTCGATGTAATATATGTGAATATATTAGTCACCCGTACACTCATTCATATATGAACTGAATAAACGAGTTTCTCATTATCTAATCTCTAGTCCAACACTTTGGCGTAGAGCATAATTCCTCCAGTCTCCCACTTGCACTAGGCCAATCTTAAACATCCAATGCTTATTAGGCAACATGACCTTCATGTTCTACTAGCGGGAAATATATGCCTATCAGATTATATAAATTTACATTGCAAACTTGTAACGATTACTATTGATCTCTATAATTAGTCGAGAACTTCTAAAACATGCGCATGTATCCTTGTTGCTCTATTCTGAGCGACTCGTTGTTCATAACATAGATCGTCAGGCCGTAAGAGCAATCGGGACTATTCCAAGTTCCAAGATCAAGGCATACCTATTGTCCGCTTCTAAAGCGACAATATGGTCTTGTTTCAGTTACAGTGCCTTATTTGGAACTCTTTCAAAAGTACTGTATTCAAAATAAGTGAATTGCGATAATGATCCATGTTAGGAAGTAATCTCTTACCACTACCTAGCTTCTGATAGATCAGGATGTCTTAGTTCTTCATAAGAACTTAGATATCAAATGACTATTATTTTCTCTCTTATGCTCTAAGCATATTGCACAGTTCATTGTATGGCTTGAAGAATCTTATTCATCCTGTTAACAAGAATTGTTTCTTGTATATTGAACTTTTCAATAAACGGACGATAAGTGCATGTCTTCATTATATGAATGTCGTAGGCAAGAATCCTCTCTTGCATATTGAACTCTTTCAATATATATTGTTGAAAGCGTAGAATTCGATTCATGTGCCTTTCATTGTTCATATTAGTGCCATAAACAAGAACTCTTTCTTGCATATTGAATATCCAATATATATGGTCGAAGGTATAGAATTCAATTCTTATATCCTTGTATAGCTCAAGTTAATGCCATAAGCAAGAACTCTTTCTTGCATATTGAATACTTCAATATATGGCTGAAGGCATAGAATCTCATTCGTATGTCTTTCATCATTCATATGACTACGGCAAGAACATTTCTTGCGTATTGAATTCTTTCAATATCTTATCAATGTACTTTATCATACGACCATAAGTCTACATAGACTTCAACTCCCAATTATTTGGATGGTGAAGGTTCTTTTTGTAATACAGGAAGATTGTTATACTCCCACTGAATTTCTTGAAATCGAGGTGGTCGCATCTATTTTGATTAAGTCAAATTCTTCAATTTACTTTGTCAAATAGATTCATCCTGAGATGCTTGCTTTAATCCATTCATGAATTCATGAATTTACCTTTCAGAATTCTTGCGATTACAAAACTCTTGCCATGCATCAAAGATACATCCACAATAAAGTTCCTATAAAGGAATGTGAGTTTTATATCCTTGTTCCATCATTCACAATCGCATTGTGCTATGGAAGTTAGTTCGTAATAGCAACAAGTGAGAAAGTCCTTTTACTATAGCCCATACTATAGCTACTTTCTTTGCTATTTTTAGGTAATCCATGTACTTACTGTATGCAATGGTCATCAAGCCATTGGATACTCCAATCAAGTTCCAAACATGATTGCTTGTATATGCGTTGCATCTCAGTTCTCATGGTCCAACAATTTTGAGAACATTGTCTCTTCACAGTCTCCTCGGTAGAAAGTCGACTCATCTTCTATGAGTCTCTCAGCCTAATGTCTACCAGGTCTGTGAGGAGGACCTTATGTTTCAAGTATAGCCTTATCAACTACTTGATAGTCTCATTAATGGTTCATCACTAGTATGTGGACCTCGAACCTTTCGAGATGTATTACACTCCAACTGCTTCTTTAGGAGATTAGATCTCTTTTAAAGAACTCCGAATTATGAGTAGTAAACAATTTGAACTCATAATGGATGTAAAATAATATCGAGTTGATATTCCAGAAAGATTGTTGTGTTAACACTGTCAAACCTTTTGACACGAGTCGTACTTCAATCTTTAAAGACAATTTGGGACTATCCCAAACCCATATCACATATGGTGTTCATTTGAACCTTATGATATTCAGTGTTTAGTATATTCAAGAGTATAAACCTATAAGAATCTCGGAGGCATAGACTGAATCTTATCCAATAAGTTTCATTTTCTTCTTTATGTGCACATCATGAGATGCTGCATATAGAATTAATTGTGAAATCCTTTTCATAATTTCTAAGATAATTGTCAAACTATTGACTCAAATACTTGCCAATCTGATCGAATTGCTCTTATTATCTTGTGAAGGCGATATCATATTTCATTCTTAAATGCTTTGAACATTTTGTGTTTCATTAAGTAAACCTTTTACATAAAATACTTTAAGATGAAATACTGATATTCCTATTTCTAGCTGTCTTGCTTGTTGTCTCTCATGCATTTGCATGCATGAGTCTCAACAAACTACTCAACCATTTGATGGTTGTCTATTCTTGTCGTCTTGTTCGATAAATAAAATTCGCACGTCTTAATTGATCTAGATCTAATGAGTCTACCATTCCACATAAGGTGGAGTTTAGAAATGCGATTCTCATTCTGTGACTTAGATGACATTGCTAGAAGTATGGAATAAATAGACTTATCATTTAGCATATAATGGTCATTTTCTAAGTGAATATTTCAAATAGATAAATCTAAGAAAATCTTATTATTCCAAATAATAAATTTTACAACCACTTTAACGCTAATACAGAAATAACATTTATTTCATTACAAGTCCACAATGGCTAGGTCAATAAAATCCTAGAGCTAATGTAGCAACTCTTGCTTCATTCCCCTCTCATAGGTTGAATTCTCCTCTACCTAATCTTCTACTTCTGAGTAATATCCTACATATTCAAAATGTGAGAATTACAATGGATATCCAATATCCAAGTAGAGATTTAGGAAGAGGAATACCTGAAATGGCAGTCATCGATTCTTCTTCTTGACATATCTTACATCCTCCTCTCCAGTGATCACGCATAGAACATGCAAACACTTCTTCCGATTCCTCAGGTTTAGGCAACTTTTTGCCATCACTCTTGATCCAGCTCTTCCATGCGGCCTGTCTATTCAACTCCCTTTCCCTTTCAATCCTGAGGGCATCAATGACAACTCTTTCCTCTATATCCTTCTATGCCTATTTAAGCATCTTATGCAATTCCGTGATCGTCATCTCCATCCGACGCTTATGATATTCAGTAATGAACAAATCAAAGCACGGAGGAAGCAATCCAAGAATCATGTCAACCGCGAATTTCCTAGGGATAGGCCAACCAAGTCTCTCTAAGTAATCAATTTGACTTCTCATCTTGAATACATGAGTATCCACAGAGGAGCCAGGAGCCATCTTGCTCTTGATTAATAACTTGGTGGCCTTGTAGCGCTCAATATTAGTCTGCTTTCGGAACATTTCCTTAAGCGCCTTGATCGTATCATAGGAATCCATGAAACCTATCTGTTTCTGAAGCTTAGGTTTCATTCCTGCTAACATCATCCAGGCGACTTCATCGGAATCGTCAATACACTTCTGATAAGTATCTTGAATGACTCTATAAGCGGTCGAAGGCGGTGGATTTGGGATGGGTGTCTCAAGGACATACAACTTTCCTTCACTCTTGAGAACAATTCTCGGAGTCCTGAACCATTCAGGGAAGTTTGTGCCATCGAGCTTATCCTTCTCAAGGATAGATCGCAAGTCCGTACATTTCGAACTCATTCTACAAGTTTAATATGCAATGTAAAGTTTATTATTTAAAATTAGAATTATTCTAATTTTGTTTCATATATTATGCTCCCACTATTTTTCTTCAAATCAAACACCTTTAGTTGTATTGATTCGGAAACTTCAATTAAATGAGTTTTCATAGTGGGTCAAGATCCGTATTTCATTGAGCAGTAAGTGCGTTTTGGCATATACAACTATTTAGGTAGGAACACTTCCAATTGTATCAAAGTCCGACTTGCTTGCTCAGTTAAGTCTAACCATGTATGACTATCGGCGAAATAGAGTCCAACACACTCAGCTTTGGCATGACCCATGCTGGACGCCATTTCCCACATACCCTCCTTTACAAAGACAATCCCCCATATGCTCAGCTTTGGCATGACCCACATGGAAGACTGTCTAAGTACCGAGAGCTTCAGTGACATGGGGGGTACTTCCTTACTTAACATTCTGAAGGATTTTGTTTTAGATTTATAAATATAAACATCAGATAAAATATAGTATGAGCCTAATCCTCACGAGCGATCATGAGGTTCCTAATCCTAGATCTATCTCTAGATTGCAGGTGAATCTTCAACGAACCCTTCGTTGTGTGTGTGCGAAGATTGCGCCAAGATCCTTGCCTTGTAGTCTTGATATAATATCTACCCTAACAACTATCCTATTGCTAGAAAAAGTAATTTACAATTTTGGACAACTCACAGGTTGCCATAATTACAACTTTGGACAATTCACTGGTTGCCATAGATATTAAATAAAATTACAAGCATTCACACACAAGATTACATCACAGAACAATCACAGATCTAAAGCTCATACCATATTTGTATACTAAATTCCTTGTATAACAAAAATTAGGATTTCAGCAAAATTCAGCCTTATTCCGTTGGGAACGGAACTATTCCATTCTCAACGGAACATGCGCTGAAAAATTCATGAATTTCCTGCGTTACTCCATTCTCAACGGAACTATTCCGTTGGGAACGGAGACGTGATGGAAATTCGTATTTCCTTTAGTTTTAGTTCCGTTTCCAAAACAGATTTCGAAAAACTATTTTTTCGAAACTCCAGAAAATCATAATATCCAATATTATATTCCTAGAAACTACTTCCGTGATGCTTTGAAATAATATTTTCAAAAAATTTTAAATATATATAATCGACGATTATTTCCTTAACGAACGCTCTGATGCCAGTGTTGAGAAACCCGTAGCCTGCGCAGCGGAACCTACGGGTTCAACCCTCCCTAGGATCATCGTAAAGGAAATAAAGGTATGAGATTATGCTATTAACATTTATACCTCGGATCTTCCTGATCCGAGAGAGAGAAGCGGATGTAGGTCTGAACGAACTTCCGTCTTGCTTCCTTCTCCTTCGTGCTCCAAAAGCTCGACTCGAACGAACTCCTTGCCTCTCCTAGGGTAAAAAAACTGATCGCTCGCTAGTCTTCAAAGCATAAGACCTCTACTCGTATCCACGTCAAACTTAGAATCGTCGGAATAACAGGACTCGGCTAGACGTGTCCGGAAATACTTTCAGGAGACTCTCTCTCTTTCTCTCTGTATTACGGCAGCATGGAGGCTCTGTAATGTGTGTCTAATAGAGGGGGACATCCCCTCTATTTATACTAGAGAGGCAGGCGAAGGATTGCTTAGTTACCATAACTAAAACCCTAATTACAACGCTTATCCGTTCCCAACGGACCTATTCCGTTGCCAACGGAATAGGGTTTCCTAATCTAAAAACTTAGCTGCCGACATATTGGCTGAGTTCCAATGGCAACAGCACTTCCGTTGGCAAGGGAACTGTTCTGTTGCCAACGGAACTGTGCTGATTTTTGCACAATCATTCATATCAATCATCCAATGATCGATTATTTCCATCACCTATTTATACATCATATGTATAAATATTTAATAGCATTACCTTCCCGACTAGACGTTGTTCTATGTGTGACCGTATAGGTTCCATTTAACGCTGGCAACGATCTTCCAAAGATCGTAAGTCATGAGTAACCTCTAGAATGGTGGCATGACTACCCATGTTAAATGAAATGATCAGCGATCATAAACCTATCTGAATAGACATTTGATTATTCCTTTTGTTCTACGATATATGTCTTGATCACAAGGCACGGTAATATGTCATCCTTGAGTTTGATCAAAGTCTTTTTCCTGATCGAGAATTAGACTGAACAAATACAAAATGATATTAACAACACATGTTAATCCATTTTGAGCATGGCCATGCATTTCCTTCAGTCCTAGTTCATCAGGGGGCCGAGAGATATCTCCCTCTTAACGAGAGGAACAAAACCCATCTTGGTCACTCACAATACTCGTCATGATTCAGTGCATACCTAATGATGACCCTAATGATCATCCCGTTACGGATGACGTAAGATCATATTAAAGTATGCAGTTCCTCATACAGGAATCCATGGTGACCTCCTGTCGTAGGAACAAGCACACTATTCATATGAGAATCACTAATGACATATACCATGCATATTGTCATAGTGTGGTCAGTCCAGTACGTGTTC
The DNA here is from genome assembly GCA_027726005.1 of Juncus effusus. Lineage (NCBI taxonomy): Eukaryota > Viridiplantae > Streptophyta > Magnoliopsida > Poales > Juncaceae > Juncus > Juncus effusus. Next base: position 4,456,475 of record CM050907.1, read on the forward strand.
TCTAACACGTGCCTATATTCCAGACTTGACATCCCTATGTCCATGATCAGCAGAACATGATCATCCAGTCTACGAATATACTAGTGTAGATATGTAGCTTCTTACCTGAAGTATGTTTATCTCTATAAACATCCCACATATCACTAGAGACAATTTAGAATGTCATTCGTTGGTTCACAGTTCTACTATCATAATCACGTATTCTGATGACGTGAACCCAAAGTGTCATTCATGGTCGATCTAATATATGTGAATATATTAGTCACTCATACACTCATTCATATATGAACTGAATAAACGAGTTTCGCATAATCTAATCTCGAGTCCAATTCTTTGGCCTAGGGCATAATTCCTTCATTGCTATCGTCAAATAGCTAAAGAAAATGTTCCAAGTGCAAACACGTATTGAAAGATACAATACACATAATGTAGTTACTAATGTAAGATGGCTCAAGGTATATCAGTGGGCGTTCATGTTCACAAGATATGCTATTTTGATTACCTTGAGAAACGTTGTGCACAGGTAACCAAAGAGATTGCTAGCGATATAATTCTCGGGTCTTTAACCTCGAATTTTGAAGGACAAATCTATTACTGAATTGCTCGGCATGCTTAAACAATGCGAGACGAGCATGAAGTCAAATGTTGGCAATGATGTACTCATGGTTAAAAATGAAGGAATTATGCCCTAGGCTAAAGTGTTGGACTAGATATTAGATTATGCAAAACATGTCTATTCAGTTCATATATGTATGAGTGTATGGGTGAATAATATATATTTACATATATTAGATCGACCATGAATGACACTTCGGATTCACGTCATCAGAATACGTGATTCTGATAGTAGAAATGTGAACCAATGAATGACATTCTAAACTGTCCCTAGTGATATGTAGGATGTTTATAGAGATAAGCATACTTCAGGTAAGAAGCTACATATCCACACTAGTATATTCGCAGACTGGATGATCATGTTTTGCTGATCATGGACATAGGGATGTCAAGTGTGGAATATAGGTACCTGTTAGAGAACACGTACTGGACTGACCACACTATGAGAATATGCATGGTATATGTCATTAGTGATTCTCATATGAATAGTTTGCTTGTTCCTACGACCTGAGGTCACCATGGATCCCTGTATGTGGAACTGCATACTTTAATATGATTCGGCATCATCCATAATGGGATGATCATTAGGGTCATCATTAGGTATGCACTGAATCATAATGAGGAATATGAGTGATCAAGATGAGATTTTTTCCTCTCATTAAGAGCGAGATATCTTTGGGCCCCTTAATGAAGTAGGACTGAAGGAAATGCATGGCCATTCTCAAAATGGACTGACATGTGTTGTTAATATCATTCTATATTTACTCAGTCTAATTCTCGATCAGGAAAGAGACTTTGATCAAATTCAAGGATGACATATTACCGTACCTTGTGATCAAGACATATATCGTAGAACAAAAGGAATAAGCAAACGTCTATTCGGATAGGTTTATAATCGCTAATCATTTCATTTAACATGGGTAGTCATGACACCAGTCTCGAGGTTACTCATGACTTACGGTCTTTAGAAGAATGTTGTTAGCATTAAATGAAACCTACACGGTAACACAATGAACTCCATTCATTCGGGAAGAAAATACCTCAAAAACAATTATACATGTGATGTATACAGTGGTGAAAGAATAAAGCATTGGATGCTAAAATTTTAGAAAGGCTAAAATTCCATTCGAACGGACCAGTCCTCAGTTTGAACGGAACAAATATGGTATGCCTTGGCCGCCACATTTTCTAATTTGGAAACACAGGTTCCGGTCGAACGGAACTCTGGCGGAAGGAAGGGTTTCCTTGTCGAAACTTGCCATTTTTTCACCCCTCTCTCTAGTATAAATAGAGGGGCATACCCCCTCTATTAGACATAATATAGAAGCCTTAGATGCAGCCGTAATACCAAGACAGAGAAGTTTTGTGAGGTTATTTTCGGAAAGTATTTCCGGACTCGTCTAGCCGAGTCCGGTAATTCCGTCTATCTGAAGTTCGCGTGGATACGAGTAGAGATTCTCTAACTTGAGTACTTGCGAGCGATCATTCTTCATCCCTAGGAAGAGCAAGGAGATTCGTGGAGTCGAGCTTCAGAAAGGAGAAGGCTACAACTCAGAATACTTCAGACCTATATCCATTTTTCATCTTGCAGATCAGGAAGATCCAAGGTATAAATTTTAATAGCTTATCTCGTACTTTTATTCCCTTACGATGATCCTAGGGAGGGTTGAACCCGTAGGTTCCGCTGCGCATGTAACATACCAGGCTACGGGTTCCCCAACATAAAAAGAGAAGGGCATTAAAAAGAAAGGAAAGGGCAAAAGCAGGGGCAATGGAAAGAGCAAGGGTAAGAGCAAGATGTTGCCTTAATCAAAGATCAAGTAGCCAAAACAGGGAATTGTTTCTATTGCAATAAGCCTAGCCATTTGAAGAGAAACTGCGAGCTTTACTTGGAAGAAAAGAAGAAAGATAGTGTGACTACATCTTCAGGTATTTGTGTTATTGAAATTAATTTATCTACTTCTACACCTTGGATTGGATATCGGATGTGCAACTCACATTTATAATAATATGCAACGACAGCAAAGGAGTAGGAAATTATCTAAAGATGAATTGGACTTAGGGGTGGGAAATGGAGCAATAGCTGTTGCATTAACCATGGGAACTTATTACTTATCTTTACCTTCTGGACTTGTGTTAGAACTTAATAATTGTTATTTTGTACCATCTATAAACATGAATTCGATTTCTATTTTTAGTTTCATGAAAGATGGTTATGAATTTGTTATTAATAAAAATGAATTTACATTCGTAAAGGTATCATTTTCTATGGGAATGCCCGCACAGAAAATGAGTCCATATATAATATTAATACGAAGAGAATGAAGTCTAATGACTTGAATCCGACGTATTCCTGCCATTGTCGTTGAAGCCATATAAATGAGAAATACATTTCCAAACTCCGTCAAGATGGACTTTTGGACTCATTCGATTTTGAATCATTCGAGTCATGTGATTCATGTTTATTGGGAAAAATGACAAAAACACCTTTTATCAAACAACATGAAAGAGTGAAGGACTTGTTGGAACTCATGCTTTCGGATGTATCCGGTCTTATGAGTAAAGAAGCTAGAGGTGGTTTTCGATACTTCATTATATTTCTGGATGTTTTGAGTTGATGTGGATATATTTACTTAATAAAGCACAAATCCAAATCTTTTAAAAAGTTCAAAATATTCAAGAATGAAGTAAAAAATCAACTTGGTAAGAAAATCATAGCACTTCGATTAGATCGTGGTGTCGTGTATTTAAGCCAAGAGTTCGTAGATCATATTAAAGATTCTGGAATTATTTCACAATTATCTCCGTCCGGAACACCTCAACAAAATGGTGTATCCAAATGAAGATCGAACCTTGATGGATATGGTTTGATCTATGATTAGCTGAACCGATCTTCCAACTTTCTTTTGAGGTTATTCTCTTGAAACAATTGCGTTCATACTACAAATAATTCCATCAAAATCAGTTCAAAAGACACAATCTGAATTATGGACTAGGAAGAGTCCAAAATTATCTTTTTTAAAGATTTGGGATGTGAAGCGTACGTCAAACTCCAACACTCCGACAACCTTGCATCTCAATCTAACAAGTGCTTATTTGTGGGTTATCCTAAAGAAACTAAATGATACTACTTTTACGCCCCATCGGAAAATAAAGTGATTCTTGCTCGGAATTGAGTCTTATTGGAGAAGGATTTTATTTCCAATAGAGCAAGTGGGAGTAAAGTTCAACTCGAAGAATTCGAGACTCATAAGTTAATGTAGAACAAATGATGGAAGAAGAATTAGATTCATCAATAGTTAATGAATCTGAAAATGTAACACAAGTAATTCCTCGTAGATTTGTTAGGGATCGTCGAGAGGCTCAGAGATATGGTTATCTCGTGACTCACGACAATGATGTCATACTCATAGATGATGAACCCACAACCTATCAAGAAGTTATGTTGAGCCCAAATTATCATAAATAGGAAGAAAAAATGAAAGACGAGATATATTTCATGCACGATAATCAAGTTTGGAACTTGATTGATCTGCCTGAAGGCTTAAACATCATTGGGTGGAAGTGGATTTAAAAAAAAAAGAAAAATGACATGAATGGAAATGTGCATACTTATAAAGTACGACTCGTGGGGAAAGATTTCAACAAATCCATTGTATAGACTATGATGAGACTCTCGCCATTCGCCATGCCCCATGCTTAATCAATCAGAATTTTACTTGTCATAGCTGAATATTATGACTATGAAGTATGGAAAATGGATGTCAAAATATCATTTCTTAATGAAAACTTAACCGAGGATATATATATATATATACATATATATATATATATATATATATATATATATATATATATATATATATATATAGGAGGGTTCTTTTGACAACGGGCTTATTCGGCCAACACATGACAACATTAGTTATAAAAGCGAAAATTCAAATTTTAACCGTACGGATGAAATATATATGTTTTGAATATATTGTGGATCAATTTTCATAAGAATCGGAATATTATAACATTGCCATCATGTATTATCAAAATAAGAAGTAGAATTTGTAAAAACTATGTATACAATTTTTGATAATGCATGATGGTAATGATAAATATATTCGATTCTTTTGAAAATTAGAATATAACATTTTTAAACCATATATATTACATCCATACTGTTGAAATTTGAAGTAGTAATTAAAATTTCGATATTTAGCAATATTGTCACGTGTTGGCCGAATAAGCCCAGCAATATTGTCACGTGTTGGCCGAATAAGCCCGTTGTCAAAAGAACCCTCCTTATATATATATATATATAGCCCGAGGGTTTAATTATGGAAAAGTTTGCAAACTTAAGAAATCCATTTATGGAATGAAACAAGAATCTCAGAGTTTGAATCTTCATTTTGATGAAGTCATCAAAAATTTAGGTTTCATTAAAAATGAAGAAGAAACTTGTGTTAATACAAAGGTCAGTGAGAATGCGGTAGTTTTTCTTATGCTCAATGTTGATGACATCCTACTCATTGGAAATGATATTCCTATGCTCTTGAGCGTCAAGACATATTTAGGGCATAGTTTCTCAATAAAAGACCAAGGAGAAGCTACCTATTTTTGCTGACGTCACATGGCATCACACTTAGTAAATCTCAATTGTCCAACAACTCGAGATGAGCGAGAACATATGAATAAGATACGATATGCTTCAGCAATTGGATATTATGTATTTCACGGTAATTACTCAACCGGACATCTCATATGCATTAAGCGAAACAAGAAGGTATCAATCAGATTCCGATTATAATTACTGGATGGCTGTGTTGACGGGTGTATATATAGATATAAGTTAGGTCCCAACTCATATGTGTAGACCTCAGTTTATTGTTTGGTCACCCTCATGACCTCGTGTTTTAGCAAGCTAGGGTGTCGATCCGCAGGGAGGCTAAGATGGAGTTCCGGACTAAGTTTTGGTAAGTAATCCAAACCAAATCTACTAGTTGGTTTAAATGTGTAGAAAAAGAAAATAAAGAAAATTGAAAGTTGTCCTGGTCTGATGTGCGCGGGATGAAGTATTATGGGGAGCGTAGATCCCTCGATTGGCTTCTTAGTTCTTCACGAATCGTCGTGCTTCCTTGTCATGACGCAGAAGGCTCTCACTTTATCTTCTGCGCGGTGGCCGCTGTCACTCATCCTCTGGAGTCAGAAACTCATATGGTTCTTGACTTGTTGTAGGTTTCTGCTGGAGAGGGGGATCTTCCCTTGGGTAACCTTCTCGTGACGTTGAGGTCTCACTCCTAAAGTCAGTGGTTCGTCGGCTCGCGCGAGTATATATATATATATATATATATATATATATATATATATATATATATATATATATATATATATAGGAGGGTTCTTTTGACAACGGGCTTATTCGGCCAACACATGACAACATTAGTTATAAAAGCGAAAATTCAAATTTTAACCGTACGGATGAAATATATATGTTTTGAATATATTGTGGATCAATTTTCATAAGAATCGGAATATTATAACATTGCCATCATGTATTATCAAAATAAGAAGTAGAATTTGTAAAAACTATGTATACAATTTTTGATAATGCATGATGGTAATGATAAAAATATTCGATTCTTTTGAAAATTAGAATATAACATTTTTAAACCATATATATTACATCCATACTGTTGAAATTTGAAGTAGTAATTAAAATATCGATATTTAGCAATATTGTCACGTGTTGGCCGAATAAGCCCAGCAATATTGTCACGTGTTGGCCGAATAAGCCCGTTGTCAAAAGAACCCTCCTTATATATATATATATATATATATATATATATATATATATATATATATATATATATATATATATATATAGCCCGAGGGTTTAATTATGGAAAAGTTTGCAAACTTAAGAAATCCATTTATGGAATGAAACAAGAATCTCAGAGTTTGAATCTTCATTTTGATGAAGTCATCAAAAATTTAGGTTTCATTAAAAATGAAGAAGAAACTTGTGTTAATAAAAAGGTCAGTGAGAATGCGGTAGTTTTTCTTATGCTCAATGTTGATGACGTCCTACTCATTGGAAATGATATTCCTATGCTCTTGAGCGTCAAGACATATTTAGGGCATAGTTTCTCAATAAAAGACCAAGGAGAAGCTACCTATTTTTGCTGACGTCACATGGCATCACACTTAGTAAATCTCAATTGTCCAACAACTCGAGATGAGCGAGAACATATGAATAAGATACGATATGCTTCAGCAATTGGATATTATGTATTTCACGGTAATTACTCAATCGGACATCTCATATGCATTAAGCGAAACAAGAAAGTATCAATCAGATTCCGATTATAATTACTGGATGGCTGTGTTGACGGGTGTATATATAGATATAAGTTAGGTCCCAACTCATATGTGTAGACCTCAGTTTATTGTTTGGTCACCCTCATGACCTCGTGTTTTAGCAAGCTAGGGTGTCGATCCGCAGGGAGGCTAAGATGGAGTTCCGGACTAAGTTTTGGTAAGTAATCCATACCAAATCTACTAGTTGGTTTAAATGTGTAGAAAAAGAAAATAAAGAAAATTGAAAGTTGTCCTGGTCTGATGTGCGCGGGATGAAGTATTATGGGGAGCGTAGATCCCTCGATTGGCTTCTTAGTTCTTCACGAATCGTCGTGCTTCCTTGTCATGACGCAGAAGGCTCTCACTTTATCTTCTGCGCGGTGGCCGCTGTCACTCATCCTCTGGAGTCAGAAACTCATATGGTTCTTGACTTGTTGTAGGTTTCTGCTGGAGAGGGGGATCTTCCCTTGGGTAACCTTCTCGTGACGTTGAGGTCTCACTCCTAAAGTCAGTGGTTCGTCGGCTCGCGCGAGTCTGTTGCTCCCCGAGGCTCTCTGGCTACTTTCGTGCTCGCGAGTCGCCGAGTTAATCTTGTGTGGTTCGGGTTTTGGCTTCTACTTTTGTCCTTCGATACTCATTTGTGTACTAGAAATTACGTGGCCTTTGCAAGTTCAAGTAAATAATATATCGCACAAGATAAATCTCAAGTAGGTAAAACATAACAACAATGAATGATAAATTGGATCAAGCATTACTAGGTTACTAACATCTCACCTCCAGAAGGTTTAGTTACAGTAATAAAGATACAATGATAATAAGAAATCTAAATATATCTTAAACAGAGAATTAGAATACACCATTATCTAGACGTAGTCGGAATTCTTTTTTGAGCTGCTCCCCCCTTCTGCCTTGGAATGGACCTCCTAACTAACTATTCGCGACCCCGGTGAGGCAGAGCCTCACGGCGGGAGCCTGCCTTCCTATATTAAGTCGAGATTGTCCTATCGTGGCCGGCTTCCTCCCCATTCAGCTCTAATGGGGGTCTCCTTATATAGGCCAAGGGAGCCCTCGTAAAGATGGAAAGTCATATGGGCCAAGAAAAGATATTTTCATTAATTTGCCCTGGATTTAATTCCATTAATTCGTCTTGCCAAATCTTCCAAATCTGCCATAATTGACCAGCTGTGAAGATCCGTGAATTACTCTTACTTGGCATGCAAGTTAGATCTATGGGTCTTAATGAACATTGTAGGACTTTTTATGAACTTTCCAACGCATATACACTTGTCCTGGCCCAAAGTCCAGAGAGAGAGTTATGCCCAAAATACTAAACAACTGTCAGCAGGTTCGTAGCTCCGACTCGTGAGTGCGGGTAAGGGTAGCGTGGTGCGGGTCTGAGTCCTCTAGGGTGCGATGATAGGTTTTGGAACTGCCATTGTTCCTTCCGTGAACTTGCCACACCATGCCAAGTTGCGTCCTGCCCCAAATGTGATGTTTTCCATCGTTTTGTGTTCCTATCCTGAAACACAAGTGAACACTAGCAATAACTTGATTCTTGACTAAACATAAGTTAAATACTAAAATAACTAATAAAAGTGCAGAAAGTAAGATACAAGATAGGTGGCAATATTCTATATAAAATACCCCTACTAGGCTGTCAAGAATATTCTCAAGTATTTGCGAATGACAAATGATTTATTCTTGATTTATGGAAAATTGGATAGTGAGCTGATCGTAAAGGGTTACACATATGCGAGCTTCCAAACTAACGCAGATGATTGGAGGTCGCAATGTGATTATGTGTTTTGTCCAGATGAAGGAGCAGTGGTTTGAAAAATTTATCATACAGAAACTATGGCAGATTCTAGCACAGAAGCAGAGTACATATCAGCTAAGGAAGCTATTTGGATAAAGAATACCCTTTTTACTTAGTTTTGATCGCCTATATCCACACATAGTATTTTGATGTATTATCTTATAAACTTTTCATATAATAATTGTGCGTAAAGGTTGTTAAATAATTATATTATTAATTGACTATAAATTATATGTATGTCATTTCTACGTCATAAGAATATGTGATTTTGATAGTGTAACAGTAAAAGCAAAGTGAAAATTCTAAATGTATCCTTAGTCATATATGAGATGTTTGTATAGACGAACATACTTGAAATATCAAGTTATATATATACACTAGTATGTTAGTTGGTTGAAGATTACGTTTTACTGATCATGGATATCCGATATTAAGTCATTAACATAAATATATGTTGGAGAACATATATTGGATCGACCCACTATGAGAATGTATATGATATATGCCATTAGTATTTTCTCATTATCTAATATATGAGTAGTCCGCTAACTTGAGGTCATCATGGATTTCTGCATAGATATTTTTATACTTTGACATAGTCAAACATTATCTTTAACCAAATAATTATAAAAGCTATGATCGGGTATTTAGTAAACTATGAGAAGGAATATGAATGATCAAGATAGAATTTGTTCCTCTCTAATATGAGAGGGATATCTTTGGCCCCCCGATGAATTGAGACTGAAGGAAAATAGACGGCCGTGTTAGAAATAATTAACAAATATTGTTAATGTCTTTTAATTTATTCAGTCTAATTATAGATCAGGAAAGAGTATTGATCAGATTATGGATGACATGAAAATCATGTCTTATGATTAATACGAATATCATTTAACAAAGGGACTGTATACATAATTGATGATAATGATCACGTATCTTTTTTTTAATTTGGATAATCATAATAGAGGCCACTTATGATTTATGGAATTAAAAGTTTATTGCTAACATTAAATGAAATACATGGCCGCACACAATGAACTAACTTAGTTGGACACAGAAAATCAAAAGAAAAGTGAAGAGGTATAATCATGAGATGCAATACTCACATGTACTGACGTGTGGGCACCATGATCTAATATAGGGGTTGTCCATATAAATAGACATATAAATAGAAGAAGGGCCACCAGATAATAGACGGAGACTACGAAAGAACTCGAACCCTTGTGACAACCGTCTTCGTGGCAACCTAAGTGCCCACTTTTCTTTTCTTTTATGTTTATTTTATTTTATTTCAATTCAAAACAAAATCCAAAAATATTCCGTCCGAACTACGTTTAAGAAACTTAAATTATTTGCACCTCCCTGTGGATTTGACTCCCCAAGTACTATGCGTAGATCATACGCTAGTAATCAAAACTAACTAAAAAGGGTATTTTTAAAAGCATATCCCACAAGACCGACTAGAAACCTAGCTGAGTTCCGTCAAACATCGTTTAGTGTGTGTAAAGTGATTATCGACACAAGTTGTAAAAAAATTTTGATTAGTGAATTCGTAGACATATCACGTGTTCAGTAACTTTAGATTATTATTTTACAATTATTTAATTATCATTATTTCTTTTCTTTTATTGGATAATTTAGTCGCCTCCTTATTTTTCTTTACTTTGTTAATTAATACAACCGAAAACCCATAAAAAAATCACGCTAACCACACAAATTAGACCTATTCCCCACTCCCCCCCCCCCCCCCCCCCCCCCCCCCCCCCCCCCCAGTTCATTATTAACCAACTAGATGTGGTCTTAATTAGGATTAGATTTGGTTTTAATGGAAAATTATTTAGAAAGATTCAGCCTAGAAGATTCGGTCCATGCTATTAAAGACACATCATTAGGGCTAGCAAACAGGATTGCTTTGGTACAAGGTTGAGACGCCTTTTCCTATAGAAAGCGAGACATTCAAGAGAGTAACAAACAAGGGTAGTTTGAATCAAAATGCTATGTTCCTTTTTTTAGTTATGAGTCATTGTAACTAAACCTTAGTTCTATGGTCGACTGGTAGTAGTCGATTTTGAAGTTTATCAATTTTGTATTGCTTTGTGATTGATTTATTTTCACTTTGGTATTTCACTTGTGCGCTATTACTTCACTTAATTTTGTGAAGGGCCGCATAAACTTGAGTATATAGGTTATTAGGTGAAGGATCGAGAGGTGTTACCGAAGACCCAATCCATACAGGTGAATCTTGGCGATTCGTGGGATAAGAGTAGCCTGGGAGTCTCGGAGAAAGCAATAGATTGCCACATAACGTAAGGGATTTTGACTCCGGGAACTCCATGGAGATAAGTAAGACACCTCCGTGCGGGAAGAAGGAAGCACGGCGATTCATAGTGAGGTCCGATTTTGTTTATCAAAGCAGAAGACCCCCCTACCAATTCAGAAGAAGATCACCACCAACAATAATTCTGGTTGGAAAAATCATCCTAACTTCTCATGGAAAAACAAACAACATCAAGGCCCAATACAAAATAATAATCACAAAATCAACTATTAACTAATACCTATCCAATAACCCAATACCCTATAACCCATATACCTAACCCAATAAACCATTCATCCCCTAACCCAGTTCAATCTATCTGTTCCAATCTCCTGCCGTCTAGTATTCATGACCCGATCTAATCTCTCCACGCCATTTTCCACCCCTTCGTCATCTCGAACTTGATAACCTCCATGTCAAGTGATTTTGTCCCCTTTCGTCCAACCACCAGATCCAGCAAAATGGTGCCACCTCGTATCGGCTAGCCTCCAGATATAGCGGAATGACGCCACCTCTGCTCATCCAGACTCAAGAAACAACGGAATGGCATCTCTAACTCTAATCTGCCTTTAGAGTACTCAATTGAATGGCTACATTCAGAATTATGTCAAGCTAATTCAATTTCTTGTTTATCTTAATTAATTTATTTTAGTTAATTTTTTGAAATGTAACAAACAGATCATCCATAATTATTTTTTTTTCTGTTATTCGTTTTTCTTTTATTTGGACTAATCCGACCTTTTCTGTTTTCCTTTTTGTCCTTTTGCTCTGTTTCTATTTGCACGACATCCATTAAAACCCCAAATCTCATGTTACTTGGTCACTTCCAAGATATTTCAGCACACAAATTTTGACTATGGAATCATTCAAGTAACTTGTAAATTATATGTTTCGAGTTGCACGCTGACCAATCAAAAAACTCCATAATACATCTGATATTCCCCCTTCCCTCCATTCTTGAACAAACTTGCAACGTCCATTGTCCTTGTCATGTTACATATCAATAATATCTCCATGTAGTAATGGACATGTCCAGTCTGTAACGAACGGAGAGGAACCAACAATGTGGTCTTTGTTATATATCATGTAGTTAGGGAACGTTAACTTAAGAACCGATTAGAAAATGACGTTCCACCAGCTTATAGCCCTCTCAATCTCAGTAAATAATCAAAAATAGCCTTAAAATATCCCAAAAATAAGTTCCAAAATTAATAGGCTTGGCTCCACCATTCAGCGTGAAATAGAAAGCATTAAATATTTTATGTTCAGTTTTTTCTAGATTTTCTTATAATATTTCCACTGCAATAAACCCGCAGTGAAGAAAGGAACAGACAGAACAAACTCCTTCAAATTAATAAAAATTTTAAAAAATGAAGAAAACATTAATTAGACAACTACAAAATTCTTTCACCATTTTCAAATTAACAAAATGCACTTTGATGTAGCAATCTAGTAGCTTCAAAATGGAAACAACTAAGGTACAAAATCACCAATGGAGCTAACAAGAATCATTTTGACCCTAATTAATGTTTTACAGAAGCAAAACACAATGCCACCTCAGCTTGGGCTTGGAATTCTTCCAAGGCTTGAACTAAGCTTTGCCTCTCTACTGGTATCTCACTCTCATTACTCAGCATTCTCCTCAATCTATATTCCAAAAATTAAATTAAATTAAATTATTTCATACAATATTTTGTCTTATATCAAGCTAACTCAAATTAACAACTAAATAAGTTTTATACCTTTGAACTAAGGGTGTGTCACCATGACCAGTACAGATGACGAGCAACGAATTCGCGAGCAATTCATTGTACAATTTTGCAATTTTTGAGTCGATTTCGGAGAGAACAGCCTTCAACTCAGGACACATATCCTTGCTCTTTTTCCGTGATATTTTCACATTGTCACAAGTCCGCAATGCGAGAACCTCCGCAATTTGGCATTTTAACTTTTCGGAATCCTTCGATCGATCCCTCAAATAGTTAATTAGACCGGAAAATTGCGTCCAGATAAAACCAACCCGGTCTTTCTTTGCCTAAAAATGAATATAAAATCAACTTTAAGTGGTGAATTTAAAAAAATAAAAAAAGAAATTCACAAAATGTAGAACCTAGAATAAGAAGTGATTTTAATAAATTAATGATATTTATAGAAAAATAATATAAACCTAACTATCTCCTTATTAAACCCTAAACCCTAAATTTACTTACCCCACCAAAAACTACTGATTGAAGGAGATATTTAGGTTTATCTTATATTTGCTATAAATAACATTAATTTATTACTTTTTGGAACGATAAATTTGGTAGATTTTAGTTTCAGAAAGGTAAATTTGATATCTGTAGTTTCGGAAGCGTAAATTATTGACAACGTGGAAAGTCATTATATCTTTTGCTACAAATTAACAATTAGTAAAGGAAAATAAGATAAGATAATTACCTCTTTGATTGTTCTAGAAAGGGCCTCACTATCTGAAGAAACCGAGATGCCATTGCACGAATCATCAGAATATCTCTTAACAACAGATATATCATCTATTAATGAGCACTTTTTACTATCTTGACTCAAAGCTGAAACCAATTTGCCTTTTTTTAATCCTTGACGCGCTCCGAAATCCGGTCCTGGTACAATTAGAAGCAAAATTATTTCAGAATTTTTCACAACGTTTGTTTGGGCTTTTTCTGTGTTGAATTTGAGGGCTTATGTAGGGAATAAAACATCAATTCTTGCAAAATAAGGTTTAACACAAAATAAATCAAATATATGCCCCTCCCAAAACTGCAAATATCAATTATTCCCCTTCAAAACTAAACAAATATGCTACTTCAAGAAAAATCTAAGAAATTGTCTATACTGTTGTTCAGACTCAAATATCAAATTATGGGCAAAAGATTTAGTCGCAATTTCACCCTTTCAAAAACTCAAAATACCAAACTTACCCTCCCAAATCGGCAAACATCAACAATTCCCTTCAAAACTTAAAAACCACCAAACATACCAAAATAAACCCCAAAAAACATCAAATCCACCGAAAAAGATCAAAATCAACATTTCTACCACCACACAAACTACTCAAACAACATTACCATATTTAATCTTCAGGAGAGCCAAATCAAGAGCAGCACAGGCATCCTCAACGCTATCGTGTCCGTTTCCTGAACACTGAATGGACCGGTCGAGAAAATTGCGCGCCAAGACTCGTAGCGCCAGCTTGTGATAAGTCCCGCCGCGCTGATCTCGATGCGAGTACAGAACGGCCGTGTCGATGACTCTCTCATGAGACACTCTGAGGGCGGAAAGATCATTTTCCAGTGAGTGCCCCACTATCACTGTTTCGCTGTGCACCAGTTGGAGAAATTCTTCCTGGAATTTTAAAAAGATTTTTTTCATTGGAAAAGAAATAAAAAATGAAAATGGAAAGAATTATTTTTTTATTGACCAAATTTCACGTGTACCCTTACAAAACATCATAATTTCACATATGCCCCTACAAAAAGTGAAACATCACCACTACCCCTACAAAATCAATCAATATCATGGAATTTGGTGATATTTCACTTTTTATAGGGGTTTACCAGAAATTATGAGATTTTGCAGGGGTACATATGAAATTTGGCCTTTTTTTATTTAGTACTTGTATATCTGAAAGGGTGGTAGTGACGCCATCTAGCATTTCTGGTGTTATTCCACTAAACCTGTGTATTATATTATTTCATGAATAAGTAAACCTTATAGTATAATTATTTGGGAAATAAAGGAAGGAAAGAAAGAAGCATGCCTTGTGTTGTAGTCAACTATTGGGTTCAACGGTTTTACAAGCTTATCTAGTAAAACCTGCATGAATAAATAAAGTAATATAAAAATATTTAGCTAACATGTATATAATATATTGAATATTAAAATATACAAAAAAGGAAATTGTTTACCTCTCCAGCAATATCGACTAATGTGATTCTTGTAAGCTCAAAGCCATTTGCAGTTATACACTGGTCAAGTCAATGTATAAACTGGTTAAGTTTAAAACCACATTATTTCATCTTGGTTAATTAATAATTAACAACAAGATTAATTAATTAATATACTTGCTTACTTACCATCTCACAATCAAGGGCAACAATTTCATGAAATGGATCACCTGAAGAAACTGGAATTGTAGAGACCATTCCTGTTTAAAAAAAGAAATTTTCCAATGAATAATTTTAGGGGAAATTAGACATGGAATAGAACCGTCCAGTTTCACACATTTACACTTCAGCCCTTAGATTTGAGTAAATTACAACAGATAAAGAGAGAGAAAGACCTGGCAATTCAAAATAATATCCATTATCCGCTAGTTGCTTTTTAGAAAGAGTATAATAGGTTATAGGAAAAGGCAAATCCTGTATATCCTTCAAATTTATTCGCACGAATTTTCCTGAAAAAATACTTCTATTAATTTGGTTTGTTAATAGCATCAAACCGTTTATTATATTATGATCTGTGGGAAAGGAAACAGTGACAAATATATCATAATCAACAAATAATTACCGTGTTCATTCAATTGATTAGAATTACTTTTATCTGAATCATCTATATCGCGTTTTCTTTTTCTACATGTAAGGAGAGCATCTATAGTTTGCAATTCATCTGATACACAACTAAAGTTGAACAAAAAGCCATTAGGCAAAAAGATAATAAACAAAATTAAAATTAATAAATTAAAGAGGAAAAAGGCAATAATAACCTCAATGCAAGCACAGGTTTTGGATTTCCACAAAATTCACTCAAAGAGGAAAAAAGGCGTTTGTAAGACATATATAAGGCTGCATCTAAGCCCGGTATGTATAAAAGAATAACATTTCGTATAATTGGCTTATTCTGCACATTATAATTAGCAGAATTACAAATTATATATCTGTCTTGAAGGTTATCTCATAATTAAGAATTGTATAATGAAGAATGCAAATAAAAAGAAAGGATCATATTTATGACTGCTTACTTTGACGAAAATCCAAGATGGCATGACTCCATCACCAAGTACCCATTTAACAAGGCCTTGAACATCCTGTTTTACATTTACCAAAAAAAAAAAGAACATTATAATTTTCCAATATTTACAAAAAATCAGTTAACTAAGAGTAAGATATTGTTGGAAATTGAATTATTGTTCTCCCTATTCAATTCAATTTGTTAAAACGTGTAGTGCTTTAAAACGCAGCAAAATTTGCGTAGTGATTTAATTGCATGCAAACAAAAGGCCTGCAAAATTCGAAAAATTAAAAACAAAAATCGTAAAATGGAAAACCTGCAAGTTCAATGTGGAAGAAGCAGCTGGCAAATCCTTGAAAACAACATCAGCCTTGGCCTATAAACAACACAAAAAACCTTCATTTTCCACGAAACGAACTCTGCCAGTGATAAATTAATAACATAGAGAAACAAAGGAAGAGGAAAATTACATCAGGTCCATAAATATCGAAATAGGCAGGAGCATCTGTTTCCTCACCCTTATTTTTCTGCTTATTTCTCTTCTTCTCGCTAGGGTTTAGGGTTTCACTTTGCGGAGCGGATCCCATTATTGCTGTAATTTCTCTTTGATGTGGGGACCGGAACGAGATGTAAACAATATATAAGCAGGAGTATCTGGAGAAGGTGAACGAGATGTGCTGGGCTATTTTTCCTTTCTTTTTAATCTTTTAACAATTGTACATATACAGAATATAGAATATATAATAGGTCTAGACAGGGCCGCGTGAGTGATATTTCTTACTAGAGCTCTTTTATAAGGAGCTCCATATTTTCCTACTATCCTTTAATGCAGTCATGCTTAACGTTACTAAAAACTGTCTGGTAAGCGGCAACGCATATGGGTGAAAATGGTTCGGGTACGGTTCGGATCGGAGTCATACCATATTATAAGCAGGAGTATCTGTTTGGAGAAGGTGAACGAGATGGGCTGGACTCTTTTTTCTTTCTTTTTAATCTTTTAACAATTGTACATATATAGGATATAGAATATATAATGGGCCTAGACAGGGGCGCCTAAGTGATATTTCTTATTAGAGCTCTTTTATAAGGAGCCCCATATTTTCCCCCTATCCTTTAATGCAGTCATGCTTAACGTTACTAAAAACTGTCTGGTAAGCGCCAGCGCATAGGGGTGAAAATGGTTCGGGTACGGTTCAGATCGGAGTCATACCATATTAGTATCAATATTAGTTTTTCGGATATGGATATGAATACGATTTCGATTCGGATATTACCAGATACGAACACGAATATTTATGGCTTGAATACGGATATTGATTCAAGCTACAAATAAATTTCTCCCTCAAATAATTAAAGACTATAGTGAGTGTATTAGTAGCTAGTTGGAATTGTTCAATACTAGGATAATGATTGTGTTTCGCGGCGAGTATTTTAATTTTAATAGTTATTTCAATCTAATAATGTATAAATTGCAATTATGAAAATTCAAAATTTAAGTGTGTGAATCCATAGTATATAAATAATACATGAAAATTCAAAATTGCAGTCTTTGGTTTTCTTATGCCATTATCTCTTGACAAATTATATTAGAAAGACAAATGAAATATTAATCAGGCTTAGACGAATGAGATCAGAAAAAATAAAATGCAGGATAATTTATTTCGAAGATTTTAGTTGAAACTAAATAAGATTAAATTATACATGATTAACTTTTAAAAAGATAAAAAAATAATAATTATATTTAATATTATATATATGAACAAAATATGTATATTATATAGAAAAATATAACATGACTCATTTTCATCAAAAAATTGTAGCTACCATTTTTCTTATTTTTTTAGATGTTAAAATGGTATGGATTACACATATGTTATTATGAAACGATAAAACCCGTAATATATTAAATAATATAATATAGTTTTCAATATTATGAAATTTTGTTTGAGATGATAGTTCTCACATAACGGAGATATAACACTGAACATTAATCTAACTAATCATGTGATATTATGATAATAATTTAAATTAAAAGATAAGATTTGATAAAAAAATTTGATTCGACGACGGAGAGAAAATTAATAATAGGTCTCTTGAGAATTTTCAAAGAGAGATAAAAAAATATGATAAGAGTAAATGAGCTTATCATTTTATTACATGTTCTTTTCTATAATCTATATTCACATATTTTATCAAGAAAAAATGAAATTGGAACCATAACAATATGGAATTCAAAATAAAGAGAAAATTCCAACAAATTTATATTTGATGATTTTAACATGAGAAATAAAATATTTCATTAAGAATTATGATTTTTTAAAGAAAAAAAGAAAAATTATTTATATTTTAATGACTGGACTCTTCATATTCTATTTTCATTAATATTAGAACATAACTTTGCACCATGATTTATTGAAACCATCTGATTAAGATCTGATGGTAAGAAACAAATTCAACGGTTCATACTAAATCGGAAATGGAACACAAAACACCAATTCAACCAATTATATGATTATGTTATAATAGGCACACACATGTTGCCATAAAATATCAATAAATTTGATAAAATAAAATGCTAAGATTTGACAAAAATTTTGATCGAACGGACGAGATAAAAGTGATGATTTGGCTCAATGAGGGAGCTCAAAAATAGGTGAAAAATAAGGGATTGGGGTTAATTGAAGTAGCTCGGTTGTTTCACTATTGTAGAATATTGAGTAATTAATAAAGAAGTTTTATACAAACTCGTTTCTCTACTCTATAATAATTATTATTACTATTATTATCATTATTATTAGCTAGAAAAATATATTTAGAATTAATTTGTTATTATTTAACTATATTTAATTATCAAATTAATTAAGCATAGTTATTTAATTTTCAACTTCTTTTCTTAATTCATATTTAGCCACGCCATTAAGAAATAATTAGCTTTAGGATTGGATTAGTGGCTATCATCTTAGCCGTCGGATGCTAATTAGCCCATATCATTTTTACTCTTCCGTCCCTCTTATCTCAATCTATTCCACCCCTCTGTACTTCCCCTACAATTTAGCTATATTTTACTTACATTTTAGTTATATTTCTTAATAAATTAAATAATAAAAATTAATATAAAAATAAACAGAACAACCGAGAAAAGCACATGTCTAAAAATAGAAAAAACGAAGAAGAATGACATGTCCCATTAGCTGTGTTATGTTTGTTTACGTATTCATATCATTCTTTCTAATATATAAAGTTTGTAATTTGGGAGATTTTTGACACATGTCCTGTAGATTTTGATATGAGTTCCAAGTTGTACTCCAATATATACTTTTACATGATATTAGTTCCCAATTTAAACCAACGGGGTAATTTCATATTTACCCTTCTAAAAACTCAAAATATCATATTTACCCTTCCAAAACTTTAAATATCATATTTACCCATATAAAACACACTAAAAATCAAAATTACCCAAAAAGTTAATATCCCGTTAAATATATGACGACAACCACAATATAATCTATTTATAAAGAATAATTTAATAATATTAAATTTATAAGACGAATATACCCCTCATCTCCTTCCATCATATTGAACCTTTATCAATCTGACTTTGTCATCCTCCTATTTAATCACAAACTCATTTTTGTCTTTTTTTCTCACCACATGTATTGAGAGAACAGAGATGTCCATCTCATCTCCATTTTGATGCACCTAATCTCTCTCTCTCGTTGTGCTTAGGGAAGCAATTAGATAATGGAGTTCATAAAAAAAGCTAAATAGCCCTTATTATTTAGAGCTATTCAGTTCATTAATTGGTAGTTCATATCATACAATCTATTGCTATAAACTCAAATCATCGAAAAGGACTTTTTTTGAAAAGAACAGAATAATCATAACTCATATTGAGGAGAGAAAGAATTAGTTAGAACCAAAAAAAGCAAGCACCAGCCGCCTTCATATATATATTGAGAGAGAGAAAAAAACATTGGAAGAAGAGGAGAGAATAAAAAATGGAAGCGAAAAACTAGAAGGGCAAAATCATAATTTGAAGTGACAACTTTAATTATAACGGGAAGAGATAGATGATGACATGATGTTAGATTTTGAGTAAATTTGAATTTTTAGACTTTTGAGAAGGGTAAATATGATATTTAAAGTTTTGAAAAGGTAAATATGATATTTTGAGTTTTTAGAAGGGTAAATATGAAATTCCCCCTAAACCGAATAATTATTTCTATCTTTTTAAGAATTTTGTAATTTATTAAGTTATTGAAAGAAATAATAATATACAATAAATAGTATCAATTAATGTTTGATATTGTGATGTTTTATTAGTAATAATTAATAACATAATATATTACGATTTTCGATAAATTATAATAAAATAATATGAACCCCACTCTAAGAAATGATCTTTTTAATATATTCCTAAAATATGTTCATTACATGTTTTCATTTTACTCCCTATAAAATAAAATATTTTAAATCCTTCCATTATTTAAAAATTATCTTATACGTTTTCATATATAAATAATAGCTGAGACCTCAATTGATTCAATTTTGAAATTCTTTTTTGGAACTTTTTTTGTGGAAACACTTATTATTTTTTACAATATTTGTAGAACTCCCCTAACTTTTGAGAATTTTTGACACGTGTATAGGATTTTGATATGAGGGCCCAAGTTGTACCCCAATATATACTCTTACATGATATTAGTCTCCAATTTAAACCCAATAATTATTTCTATTTTTTTAAGATTTTTTTTAATTTATTAAGTTATTTTAGGGAGTAATAATATACAATAAATAGTATCAAATTAAGTTATTAACTCGTTATTCGTTTTTGTTGATATGAATCTTATGCATATAACTTTTGTACTGAACACTTCTTTTTGGTTGTAAATATTTCACAATTGAATATTCCTTGATGGAGCATGTGCACTGTAAGGGGACGTCTTCTATTTGTCAAATTTTCATAAATATTTTTCATTAATTTGAGATGGATAATTAACATGTCATTATCAAGAAAATAAGAATGAATTACTCTTCAAAAAAAAATAATAAGAAGAATGAAACAATAAACATCATGCGAACGACAATGTTTTAAATTGTGATAAACAGTCCAGAGTGCTTGGGATTTTTTTTTGTAGTGGATTAGATAGCAGGCACTATTGTGGCCGACAATGTTTTAAATTGTGATAAACAGTCCAGAGTGCTTGGGATTTCTTTTGTAGTGGATTAGATAGCAGACACTATTGTGGCACTCTGATCATATAGCGGAAATGTCATTTTTGTATGATAGTTATAAAATTTTTAATGTAAAAAAAACAAAAAATCAAAACACAGCAAATAAAATTTTGGATGAAATGTGTGATTTTTTTTTTTTGTGTATTGGGTTATTATCTTATTGGGTTTGGGTTTAGATTCAGGTAGAGTTTGATATAGGGCCGAACTTAAAAGAAAACACTTTCTAATCTTTTTTAATGCTCCAGCAACGGTCATAATGCCCATTATATTATATTTTCTTTGTGTATTGTGTTTTATGGCCATAAATCGCTAAAGTACAAGTACGTTATGGCAGCGCAATTTAAAACATTGTGCGAACCATTATCTATCAAAGGTTTTGATTGAAACCACTCAATTTTTTCCTTGATGTGTGACATGAAATTTTGCCTACAAATAAATTACATTTTATGTCATGTGAAAATAATTTTACTTTCCACCTATCAATAAAAAAAATACAAATACAAAATGGTGTTTTTTTTTTCCTATTTACATATATGAATGAATATATACAAACTCTATCCGATAAAACTCATCAGCTACCACAACCACCACCATAGCCACCTCTGCAGCGACCTCCACCTTGATAATCACCACCTCCATGTGTTGCTGTCGTGCCGGCAGATGCACCAATTGTCATCCCTAAACCATGATCACCTCCCCCTTTCCTTCTCCAATATTTGACTGGATTTTTCACAGGTTTTGACTTCTTTTGTCGTGCCATGACTAGAATTGAAGACAATTGTTGCTAATATCAAGGTTGCAAATAGCGTTTAGTGGTTTGCAGCGTTGCGGTCATTTTTATAGGTATAGCATTTAGTGAACGCTACATCATACGATATAGCGGATGTTATAGTATGTAGCGGATGATTTCATTAATTATCATTTAGAAGAAATGCATTCTTTTATAAAGGGAGAGTAATAATTTTGCTTTTTTTAATCAAAAAAATCATAATTATACTATTTCTTTATTAAATAAGTTCTTAAATTCAAATATCATATTTTTACAGCCCAAAAGATGATATTTAGAGTTAAAAAGATATAACGTAAAAATAAAACTCACAGCGTGCAGTATTTTTTTTATTGATGAGTGGCATTTCATACTACAGCGAAGCTATTTACAACTATGGCTAATATACATAGCATTAAGAGGAGACCTAAGAGTTTATATAGTGTTTTTTGCCAAAGTCGTCAGATTTTTGGACCAACATAACAATATTTTGCCATTTATTTTTTCTATATAGAAGAATTGGAGAAAAAATTTCTATTGAAGAATGTGTTTTCAAAAGCAAGGGAAGAAGCAAAAAAAAATTGTTGGTGAAATTGCTTCCATTTTACAGTAATATATACGATCAAGTTCATTGTGCTCCTTGTATAACATACTACAAATAGAAGAAAAACAATAAGGATCTTGCTCCTCTTCAGTATAATCAGATTGTTTTGTTTTTATTCTAACTTTTAAAATGTTAACTGATTGTTTTTGTTCAATAAATAAATAATAATAAACAAATATAAAAAAAAGTAAATCAACATAAATAAAGTGGTATTAGTTTATATTATTATATATAGTTGACTCATTTTGTGCATTAACAAAATTAGTAATTAAAGTAAGTGATCGCTTGTCCCAATAGTAAAATATTAGATGGGACGGCGAACACTCGGGTTTAAATCTCACTGTTCTCAATAAACAAATTTAGCAATAAAAACTATAATAATCTTATAATACAACAATTGGAACTCACTTTGCATTCGTTCTCACTTTCAATTTTGTAGTGATTTGTTGAGTTATTTGCATTTAAAACACAATTTTTTCATCATAAATTTTTGTAATAAATAATAAAATTTAACCTATAGAAATTTAAAGAAAAACAAACATGTATGACCTCCGAAATTTGAATGAAATCATGTGTTTTTTATAATCCTCATAAAAATAAGAATATTTGATTGTTCCTTTAAAAAAGTTTCATTTTATTACTGTATAGTTTATACTCATTTTAATTTTTTTGTCGTGATTGTCACTAAAAAAAGGTAAAAATATATCAAATAAAATATGGTTAAAAGAGACTGAATAATTATCTAATTTTCATAAGTTTATTTATGTTAAAACTTTATAATTTTAGGAAAAACAACTCAATTCTTTCCAGCTTCCATTTTATTTTTAAAATGAAATAAGTTAAATATTAATGATGTTTGACTAAACAATACTTCATATTATTTTCTCGAGAGATATACATGATATTAGAAATTTACATTAAGAAACAAATGTATTGCAGATTTGTAAGATTGCGTATGAAACTTGTGTAAGTGCCAAAAGCGTCATTATCATACTGTAATCAAACTTTTATAGCATTTTTATTTTTCTCTGCTTCTAATGAATTTAAATAAGTATAGCATAATAATAAATAACATAATTGATGTGAATAAAAGTGAAAAATTGTGTACGTGTTGGTATACATCTTTTTTATTAATATAATAAATATTTGAGCATATATGATAACGGTCAAATTATGCATATTTTATATCTCTAATTCTTATACTCTTAAATCATTATGTGACACTTTGTTAACAAAATTCATATATGGAACATTGATACTACTAATATTTATTTGTGTCATTATCAGGTGCAAATGTCCTGGAGTTTGTCCTAGAGTTTGAGAAAAAGATTTGTGTTGAGAAGAAAAGAATTGCTAGATTATGCAATTAATAAAGTTTCATTCAAGAAGCCAAATATTTCGTGCATAAAGTGTATGAATATGATGATAAGTGCTTCCATTCAAGCTAGCTGCTCACGTGATCCAGCTTGAGAGGCAACCACATTATAAAAATGTACTAAAACTCAATTCCAGTTCCTAAAATTATTAGCAAGATCTAACTCCACAACTTATTACATTTTTCTTATTATGCCCAATCGCCATCGAGTAATCAAGTTACCAAAGTAGGGATGTTAATTTCATCTCATTAATTATTCATGTTTAGATGGTGAAAAATATGTCAGTACGTTGATTTGCTTTAACTATGTTTAATTCTCGGTTTAGCTTTTGATTCAGCGTCTCGAATATTAAACTCACCAATAACACTCCTCGACTCGACAAGAACAATCAAAAATATTTATTACAGATCTATTATTATATTATAATATATTAAGCATAATAAATATATTTTTTCTCTTTTTTTTATAATATACTATTTTTATACTTTTATTATATTTATTTTATTATTATTGTTTTTTACTAATAATCTGCTACCTCGGTCTATGCCTCCTCTGGCCGATCATCTTCCTCTGGTCACTCCTAGCATACTTGGATTCGAGGCCATGCAGGCCCTTCCGCGCGAATAGCAATGATTCATCATCACCAATACCTAGCTACTTGGTACCGTACAAGTTAGATTGCCTGTAACTGAGCGTTAAGAATCTTCTCTCCCGCCGTACACCCTTGACAGTCATCATAAGACTAGGTATAATAGACTATTATATATATATATATATATATATATATATATATATATATATATATATATATATATATATCATAACTAATTTTTTTATTTGTACTTGTCGAGTAAGGGTTACTTTGATAAGCTTGCTAAATTTTTAAGCTAAACATATGTAAAACAAATCAACCTAATTCTTTGACGACATTTTGGTTGCTTCGGAGCTTGTATTGACTCGATGGATCAGGGCATTCAAGAAATACTTGTCTAAGGATGGGTTTGTCTAACTAAAAACCTTAAGAGCATGAATTGTGCTAGAGAACAAGTGTATACCTGTGATATTTCAAATCAACTTTGGTCAATTTCTTATTTTATAACCCCGATTTTCGTTTTCCTGATTATTTTTCTCCTCTTCCTCCACACGCGGATTGAAGAACTCTCTTCACCTAACCCTTTTTTGTTTTTTTTTTCTATTTTTATTTTTTTAGTTTATTTTTTATTCTTTTATTTTTATAGTTTTTTGTTTTATATATATGCAAAGATACTTCACCACCCCCCAGGTGAACTCTTACTCGTCCTCGAGTAACTAAATGTGAGAGAATTATGACATGCAATGCTGAAAAATAAAAAACAAAAGAAAGAAAAGATACAACCTGAGATGCCTCCAGGTGAGAGCCTCTTTTTCACGTCGTCAGCCCGACGCATTCCCCATTTCGTCATCCTCGCTCAAACATGCCATAGACGTGAGCAAAGCCAAGAGAGAGGCTCATGTACAGAGAAAATCGGAGGCTTGTCGCCTTGATCGCCGTGTGGAAGACTTCAAGTGTTTTGCGGGGGAGATTCTTTGCATTTCTCGTTGAGAGGGGTACTCGGTTGATCGTACCCAATAATTCTCATGCACCTTTGAGGCTTCCATCTCCACGATCACGGTCATCTCATGCACCTTTGGGAAACTGCATTAAACAGCTCCATGTACTGCTCCTCCATTATCTCATCTCCGTCATTCATGCTCGAATTGGTCGCCAAATAAAACTCGTCAAGCTTGTATTTTTCATCTAGATCAGATTCTTGACTTGCTAAAGGTTGTACTTTTACTTCTTCCAAATACACCTCCTCTTCATCCACCGCTTCTTCGATCACTTCTAAGTCCTTCACACTTGAATTTGTCATATTACCCGACCTTTGCATTTTATCAAGGAATATCTCATTTTTCTCCTCTAAGTCCTTGTTAGTTTCTGTCATTCATTCAATCAAGTATGGAATTTGGTCCGCAAGAGGTTTGAAGGATTTGAAATGGTAGGCTCATATTGAGGGGGTGAGTTATAAAGTGGATAGATGACAAATTTTCATGAGCAAAATAGGGTGATGATTCTACTTCTTTTACAAATACCTCTTTTACAGCCACCTCTTCGTACTCTGCCACACTTAGTTTTTTCATATTTCCCGTGCTTCGCATTGTTTCCAGAAATTTTTTATTGCTCTCATCCATTCCCCTACAGGATTTTGTCATCCACGCATTCAAGAATGTGATCTGATCTGCTACAACTTTCAAAGATTGATCCAGATTTCTAGGTTCGGGCTGAGAGGATGATGGGAGATAAAATGGATGTGTAGTTGAGAATTTGGGTCCATGAGAGTAGACATGTGGGCACTCCTCGGTGATGTGTCACGGTTTCAAGCGAATGCCGCATGCATTGCTCCATTTTTTTTTCTCTAAATATCTGAAACGGACAATAGACAAGCAAGTAAAAGAAAAAAAGGATTCAACTAAAAAAAATGAAAAAAGAAAAAGAAAAAGAAAAGAAAAAGAAAAATAAAAAGAAAAATAAAAAATGACTGACTCTATGCAAATGCAGACACCGACTGACTGACAAGTTAACTTTGATTGACACAAGGGAAAATACTACACTGCAAACTAATTAAGTTGTCAACTGCTCGGCAACGGCGCCATTTTGATA
This sequence comes from Juncus effusus, assembly GCA_027726005.1. Lineage (NCBI taxonomy): Eukaryota > Viridiplantae > Streptophyta > Magnoliopsida > Poales > Juncaceae > Juncus > Juncus effusus. The sequence goes on from CM050907.1 coordinate 4,483,203, forward strand.
AGAATACTTTTGTCGCCAAAGTATTTACCAGACAATATTTATAATATCCTAACTTAAATTGTATACGGCAGTAGAAAGGGTCGAACCACAAGGACGCGAGAATGCTAATCTAATTAGGGTTCTGCCTTTTTATGTATATCTCTCCTCAATTTTATGGCTCTAGGGATTTATTTCTTCGAATGGTGAGATGATGAATCAGTTTTAATCAGACGGCTCGGGTAAGTAATTTGCACAAGATAGGAGACGAGGAAATATGGTCCTTTTCCTTGTTCTTCCAAAGAAACCGGCTGAAGACGACAATGCGACTTTCCCCTTTCTGACCAGTCCTCGGGTTGCTTTTATAGTTGAGGGCTGGATCTTTCAAGAGAGAGAATTAAATCTTTCTAATTAATTCTAATTCCTAATCAATTGAGTTATTTCCCTGACTGATTACCACGTCATCTCTTACATAAATTCCTAAGGAGGTGGAGAAGATTCCTTCCTTGCATTGGGTGTTGTTTCCTTTTCTATCTAGAAGTAAAGATCTGTGATTTTGATAATTTTGGAGGCTAAATCAGGAGAAACAATCTTCTAAAAAGTTGTAGATCTCTTTCCTAACTTTCTAACGCATCTAAGAAAGTGTCAATCCGATCTCTAACTCTCGAGTTATGATCAAAAAAGCAGATAGCTATCAGCAGCCTACTCCTGCACACTGGGACTACCGCGAACCGCAGGTTTGCGAGCCACAAACGCTGTTCTTCCCTGACTTTTTCCCTTTTTTACAGCTCCAATACAACTCCTATACTTAGTTCCTTGTCTCTTGGTTTCTCTCTTGCTTCCCTAGCACTCCAATTGCTTCATTTTATGCTCATTTTTCTCCACTTTGCTCCTTTTACGCTTCTTTCCTAGAACAAACAACAAATCTTAGCAGTACCTTGATTCTTAAAATAATAATAATAATAATAATAATAATAATAATAATAATAATAATACTTAATAGATAGAGAATAGATAAAATATCGGCCCGAATAATATATATGAATTTGGCCGATCATTCGTCATTATCATTGATCTTATCAAGTGTAGGTCTATAAACAATTATTAAACTATATTGAAGTCTTTGAAAATAATATTATACATGAGTATTATAAGAGAATATATTTCTTTCTAAAATAATAACAAGAATAATAGTGAAATCAAAAAATTTCGTGACATTCCTTTGGTACATTCAAACTCATGTTTTTCGGGTTCGGGTAATCAATCAGATCATTCGGGTTTGGGTTATGCGTCATTTGGTTGAAGGTCATTCGGGTCTCGGCTCTTTCGGATTTCTGGTAGTTCAGATCTCGGGTCATTCAGGTCTCGGGTCATTCGGATTATAGCGGAAATATCACCTTTTTATGTTATATAACAAATTTTTCAATATAAAAAATAAAAATCAAACCATTATAAATAAAGATACTACAATAATCCATTATTAAACATTTACCACATAAAATCCATTGTCCATAATTAAACATACTGCCTAAAATTCCAAAATAAACACATGAAAACTTAATTATCCAAAATAAACACACAAATACTTAATTATCCAAAATGAACATAAATACTTTTTGGGTTTGGGTTTGCGTTTATTTCATTATTGGGTTCGGGTTTATTTATTTATTGGGTTTGGGTCAAAATTTAAAAGACACTACCCAAATAGCGCTATAACGCATGTAGGGGTGAAAATTCTATAGTTGCTATTTTTATGTTGCGAGTTGCGTTCTATAGCTAATTTCCACTATTGCGCGCTATAGCGGCACTATTTAAAACACTGGTAATAATTAACATAACATATTATGATTTTAGATAAATTATAATAAAATAATATGAGCCCCACTCTAAAAATGATTTTTTTTAATAAATTCGTACAATATGTTCATTACATGTTTCCATTTTACTCCCTATAAAATAAAATATTTTCAATATTTTCAATATTTAAAAATTATCCTATATGTTTTCATATATAAATAATAGCTAAGGCCTCACTTGATTCAATCTTGACATTCTTTTGGAATTTTTTGAAACACCCAGTATTTTTCACAATATTTTTGAAACCCACCTAACTTTTAATATTCATTTTTTAGTCTCTAGAAATTATATTTTCTTTAACTATAAGAATTAAAGTTAGTTCTCTATCTGTGATTTATTTTAGTAACATATTATTTTATTTTATTTAATATATATAGTATATTTTTTTCATTCATATATAATTTATGATTTCATTTATGTTTCCTTATATATAATGTTTGTGAATATATTTTTTTTACGTGTGTTCTTTTTTGAGATTTTTTGTTGCAAATTCTTTACAAATGATCTTGTAACAGGTGAGGTCATGTAACTCAATATTTAGCAAGTGAGTCAAATCAATCTTCACACATATGAGCATATTTCATGTGTACCCCTAATTATGAAACTCTCATTTTGGTCCTACAAAAAAAAATACAAAGCATACCACACATATTTTTAACCGTATAATTTTATTATATCCAATCAAGATTTAAAATTATCACATAATATAATATATAAAATATCATATTTACTATAATTTAAGTAGAATGAGCAAATTGGATATTGATAATAATACTTTTGTCTCCAAAGTATTTACCAAACCATATTTATAATACCCTAACTTAAACTGTAGACGACAGTAGAAAGGGGTAGAACCACAAGGAGGCGGGAACTACCTAGACTAAAAAATAGAAAACTTCTCTTACCTAGGACTGAAACTCACTAAATGCAGACACACAAGATTCACCTAATGATTGACTTGTTTGAGTAGGAAATCACACTGACAATTATGTAGGATTAGTGCCCTAGGCCAAATGTATTTCTGCTAGGAAATGGATTATGTATTAAAACATTATTATGATGGTGTTATGCCCTAGGCCAAAGTGTTTGTGACCTAGATGATGGATTGTAATAACAAACATAATATTTATTCTAAGATATTTCATATAATATGTGCGTATAGGTTATTTTAATATAATTAAAATAGACCATGAATATGCAATTCAACTTTATGTCATCAAAGTGTGTGACTTTTTGATAGTAAAACTATAAAGTGTTATGAATGCTATTCTAAATCGTCCCTGGTCATTTATAGGATATTTGTGGAGACAAATATACTTGCGAATATAAATAAATATATATATTTATATACAAGCTATAAATGTACACAAGTATATTAGTTGACTGATGATTATGTTTTACTGATCATGGATAAATAGTTATCAAGTCATTAATATAGGTATATGTTAGAGACCATATACTGGATTGACCCGCTATAAGAATGCTACATGTTTTACGTCATTAGCGATTCTTGTAACATAAAGTATTTATAGTCCTTTGACCTGAGATTATCTCGGTTCCCAACATGAGTAATTTTATACTTTAATATAATCTAACACTACCTTTAACCGGGTGGTCATAACGGTTATGATTAGGTATACAATGAATCATGTAGAGGGATGAGTGCAATCAAGAATGGATTTGTTCCTCTCATAAATGAGAGAGATATCTTTAGGCCTCTTGATGAATTGAACTGAAGAAATGTATGGCCATACTCAAATGAATTATTAAGAGTTATTAATGTCATTTGTTCTTGTTCAGTTTAATTGGGGATCAAGAAATATTAATTCGATTAATATAAGGATGACGTATTACATGCCTTATGATCGATATAGATATCGTGTGACAAAGGGACTAAATACGTGATTGTTGATTAGGTAAATCGGATCACCTATATTCACTTAAATTGGGTAGTCATGATGGCTTGCTAGAGTCCGCTCATGATTTATAGACTGTCAAGTTTATTGCCAACATTAAGTGAACCTACAGGGTCACACACAAAGAACAAACTGAAACGGGCGCAGAAAATCCTAGCGACTTATATGATGAGTTGCATAGGAATGTCACAAAAGATATTGTCATCTTATGTGATATGATGTGATATATATGTATATAAAGACTATGAGCACACAAGATCATGTAATCTAGAAGAGTCTAGATGATGATATGTGGATAATGATGAGTGATGTCATACACATCTTTTAGTGTGAATAGACATGACTCTTCACCTCTATATAAGGACATAGAGGGCTCCAAATTCATAGTACCAAATGATTCTCTCTCTCATTATTTCTCATTCTCTTTTGTGAGACAAAAAGAGAGAAAATATCCTTTCTCATTTGTGTGACAAAATTACTAAAGGGTGCTTTCCTTTTATATGAAAAATGAAAGGGTGCAATTATATGAGAGAATTATACATCTTTTGTGAGACAAAATAAGAAGAAGAAAAAGAGTTTTTCTTGTGCAAGAGAAGAACAAGCTACTAGCATATATATTGTTCTTCTTCCCGTTTTAAGAAGTTTGTTCGTGTGAATACTGGTAGAGGCGTTCGTACTTTCGGCGCTTGTGATCTATTCGGCGTAAGAAGATGAGAACGGCTTGTTGAGAGTTTCGGTGAAGACCGATTGTGTGTGCGGTAGATGGCTTCCGCACGATCCGACCTGGACGGACTAGACGGACGGAAAATCGGTTAGGACGGTAACCGGTTTAGAGGCGCTTGGACAACACGCATGGTTTGAGCGTCACGGATTAAGCGTAATCCGAAAGGTATCTTTAAGATTTATTTCTTTGATTTAACCGATACGCACGGATCCTCGGGATGGGTTTTGGACGAATAATTTTTGTTTTCCGCTGCGTTATGCACGTCCGAAACCCAACAGTGGTATCAGAGCAACGTACGTGTTTCGGTTAAATTAAGGCAGTATATATGAGATATATATTATTTAGATACCATTTATAATTTTGATTTATATTTATAAGGCTTGCATATAGAGTATTCAAATCTTGAATATTCTTAATTGAAAGGATGCAATGTTTGGGGATTCATGAAGAGGTGCATGTGATGCATTAACTCATGAAAATGTGCATGTATCATATTTATGAAAGAGTTCATATAATGATCAATTCATCACATAATATGATTAATTAATATACATCTCATAATTTGGTCAAACCGGTTAAGTACAAATCATATATTGGTGCGCGTGATTTGACCAAAATTGTTTGGTTGAACGGCCCAATTATATTTGATATTTAAACTATGCATTTGATGCATGAACCAGATTTCACAAAATATAATTAATGAAATTATATGGTTGGACTTTAAATGATTCGTACAATATTCAAATATACTTTGATATGGACCAAGAGTTGTATCCAAAAGATATGATCCAAGAGTTGCATCCAAAGAATGCGACCAAAGGATATGACCAAAGGATATGATCCAAAAGTTATGTCCAAGAGATGCGATCAAAAGATGCGATGAATAGATGTGATCCAGAAGTTGTGTCTAAAAGATGCCGCCAAGGGATACGATCCAAAGGTTGCGTCCAAGTGTTGCATCCAAGAGTTGCGACCAAGAGATATGATCCAAAGGTCATGACCAAGGATTGCGTCTAAAAGGTGCGACCAAGGAAAGCGATCCAAAATTTGTGTCCAAGAGTTGCGACCAAAGGGTGTGACTAAAGGGTGTGACCAACGGATGCGATTCAAATGTCACATCCAAAAGACGCAACGAAAGGTTGCGACCAACGGATGCGACCAAAGGGTGCGACCAAAGGATGCGACCAAAGGGTGCGACTAAGGGATGCGATTCAAATGTCACATCCAAAAGACGCAACGAAAGGTTGCGACCAACGGATGCGACCAAAGGGTGCGACCAAAGGGTGCGACCAAAAGGTGCGACTAACGGGTGTGACCAAGGGATGCGATTCAAATGTCACATCCAAAAGACGCAACGAAAGGTTGCGACCAACGGATGCGACCAAAGGGTGCGACCAAAAGGTGCGACTAACGGGTGTGACCAAAGGATGCGATTCAAATGTCACATTCAAAAGACGCGACGAAAGGTTGCGACCAAAGGGTGCGACTAAAGGGTGTGACCAACGGATGCGATCCAAATGTCACGTCCATAAGGTTACGACGAATGGGTGTGACCAAAGGGTGTGACTAAAGGGTGTGACCAATGGATATGATCCAAATATCACGTCCAATATGTTGCGACTAACGGTTGCGACCAAGAGGTGCGACCAACGGGTGTAATCGACATGCGCAACTAAGAGGTACGACCGAAAAGGTGCAATCGCAAGAGTTGCGACCTCTTGAATAGTTGTGTCTTCATGAAAGGGTGCATACCATGAATTGCCTTTTTGAAATGGTGCATGTGATGCATTATTTCATAAAAAGTTGCATGTGATGTATTGAATTCATGAAAAGATGCCTATGATGTATTAATGTGTAGAAAAATGTGTGTTGACAAAGTTGACCAGATGTTGACCATATTGATCATATTGACAGTTGACCGTTGACCCACTGTGTTGACTGTGGACTATGTTGACTGTTGACTGTATTGACTGTTAATTATTGACAGTTGACTACACTAATTTACCCCTTGAATGTTGACCATTAAATTGGTCAAAAGTTGATCATGACCTTATCAAAATGTTGATCATTGACTGGTGACCTTATCAAATGTTGATCGTTGACCTTGTCAAATGTTGACCAAATCAAATATTGGTTTTTGACCTGTCAAATGTTGACAATGACGACCGTGCCCCAAATTCGCATTCATAAGCCTTATATATATATATATATATATATATATATATATATATATATATATATATATTTTATAAATGGTTAAATAATCGAAACATAATATGATTATGTTTATATTTAATATATTTGTTGATACGTGTTGATATAATGAAAGAGTTCATTAGGCATAACACATACATCATTGAGATGAAAGAGTTCATCGATTTCGATACATGGAGATAAGATTTCCATATACAATCTAAGAAAAAATTTCATGGAGATGAAATATATATTAGGAAATCTTTATGTTAGTTCATAAAGATCAAGGCCATGATATATCATCGTTATTATCTTTATTCGATTATTACATATGATGTTCTTTGAAGATTGCATAATAACATATAATATTAAATAAAATCCCTCAAAACAATATTAAGTCATGAAGTGCCTTCCATAAGTCTAAATCTCTCGATACTCTGATCGACCCTACATAGGTCATGCCAAAGCTGGGTATGTAGGGACAATCTTAGGAGGAGAGAATACGGGAAATGGGAGCCAACATAGGTCATGCCAAAGCTGAGTGTGTTGGGTACTATTTTGCTGATGATTGACATGGTTTGACTTAACTGGGCTATCAAATCGGACTTGGGCTCGGGGCATACGATAGGATATATACGTCGGGAATATGATGCTTATCTTATGTTGTTCAAGAGTTATATGAGATACAATTGGAATTGTTCCTATCTAAATAAGTTAAGTTCTGGGCGATGAGCCAAAGCTCACTTAGGACTTAACTGAAATATGGATCTTGTCTCACTATGAAACTTCAAGGATTGAAAGTTTCCGAATCAATGCAATTAAGGGTTATTGATTTGATTAAAAATAGTGAGAGCCATTATATGAAATATTTAAAGAATAATAGTCTTTGCATATTATTCAAATAGAATAGTATATCTATTTATGTCTCACGACAGGTCCTTGAAAAGGACAAATAGCATAAGATGCTAATAATCGTTAACATGGACATGGACAAGTATTGTCAATGATGTTCTTGTGCTTAAAAAGAACGTAAAAGGTACTCCCAAAGATAAGGGCAAGATGTTGCCGGGTTTCGGCCTTAAATAAGAAGTTGGGATATTTTGCAATGAATCGGTTCATTGAAAGAAATCATAATTTCTCAAGAAGATATGAAAATAGAAAGAAAGGGTAGTATGACTACCGCTTCAAGTATTTTTGTTATAGAAATTAACTTGTCTATTTCACAACATGTGTATTAGATACACGATGTGAATCACACATTTGTGAAAATATGCTGACTAAGTTGTAGACTATTGAGTAAATATGATGTTAGCAGATGAGTGACAAATGTAGCAAAAGTTGTCGCATTTTCTTGAGTAACTCATTTATTTACATTGTCTTTTTGGACTTATCGCCGACATAAATAATTGTTATTTAATATCGACAATAGATTTTGTATTATTTATAGTTCGAGTTTAACTGTGAATGGTCATTAATTTATTATTGAGAATAATAATTTCACCATTCACAAAGGTCATTTTTCTTTGGAAATGTTCGAATAGAAAAATTACCTTATGTGTTTTATCGAACAAGATAATTATAAGTCCATCTATAACATTAATATTAAGAATTTAAATCTAGCATTGTCGCTTGATCTACTTAAATAAGATGAACATTTATTAAATCCATTAAGATGGATTTTCAAATTCATTTGATTTTGAATCATTTGAAACATGTGTAACTTATTTATTAGACAAGATGACATATACGTCTTTCACAAAGTAAGGTGAAACCAAGTTACTTATTGGCTCTCATACATAGTGATGTATGTTCATCAATGAATGAAGGTGCTAGAGAAAACTACTTCATCGCTTTATTGAAACAATAAATTTGAATATTTTGAAAAGTTCAAAAGTTACAAATAATGAAGTAGAGAATAAAACTTGGCTTCGAAAAAAAAAAAATATTCTTTGATGAGATCGAGGAGTCGAGAACCAAGTGTTTGATCATCATGATAACTATATCGATCTTTATTAGATATAGTTCGATTATGATGAGTCAAATATATCTTCTATTTCTTTCGGGGTTACGCTCTTATTGCGTTCATACTGAATATAATTCCATCTAAAGCAGTTGTAAAAGACTCCATATGCGATATGGACTCGTAGGTCTATCAGATTATCTTTTATCAAGATTTGAGGATATGATACTTAATTGAAGCATCGTGCATCTAATCGGATTAGTGCTTATTGTGGAATATCCTAAGAAAAGTAAAGGATATTACTTCTATAATTAATATGAGAACAAAGTGTTTGTTACTCGAAAATTATATCTCTTTGGAAGAAGTGTTTCCAAGAATTAGTGGGAGTAAATTTGAAAAGTTCAAATTCCACATACTGACAGTAATGCTCGGATGGAAATTAATTCAGATTTCAACTAGTGATTGAGTCTGCAATTAATCAACAAGACTCTCAAGATGTTGAAGAGTCTGAGTATATAACATAAGTGTATTCATGTAGATCTATTATGATGGTGTTATGCCATAGGCCAAAGTGTTTGTGACCTAGATGATGGATTGTAATAACAAACATAATATTTATTCTAAGATATTTCATATAATATGTGCGTATAGGTTATTTTAATATAATTAAAATAGACCATGAATATGCAATTCAACTTTATGTCATCAAAGTGTGTGACTTTTTGATAGTAAAACTATAAAGTGTTATGAATGCTATTCTAAATCGTCCCTGGTCATTTATAGGATATTTGTGGAGACAAATATACTTCCGGATATAAATAAATATATATATTTATATACAAGCTATAAATGTACACCAGTATATTAGTTGACTGATGATTATGTTTTACTGATCATGGATAAATAGTTATCAAGTCATTAATATAGGTATATGTTAGAGACCATATACTGGATTGACCCGCTATAAGAATGCTACATGTTTTACGTCATTAGCGATTCTTGTAACATAAAGTATTTATAGTCCTTTGACCTGAGATTATCTCGGTTCCCAACATGAGTAATTTTATACTTTAATATAATCTAACACTACCTTTAACCGGGTGGTCATAACGGTTATGATTAGGTATACAATGAATCATGTAGAGGGATGAGTGCAATCAAGACGGGATTTGTTCCTCTCATAAATGAGAGAGATATCTTTAGGCCTCTTGATGAATTGAACTGAAGAAATGTATGGCCATACTCAAATGAATTAATAAGAGTTATTAATGTCATTTGTTCTTGTTCAGTTTAATTCGGGATCAAGAAATATTAATTCGATTAATATAAGGATGACGTATTACATGCCTTATGATCGATATAGATATCGTGTGACAAAGGGACTAAATACGTGATTGTTGATTAGGTAAATCGGATCACCTATATTCACTTAAATTGGGTAGTCATGATGGCTTGCTAGAGTCCGCTCATGATTTATAGACTGTCAAGTTTATTGCCAACATTAAGTGAACCTACAGGGTCACACACAAAGAACAAACTGAAACGGGCGCAGAAAATCCTAGCGACTTATATGATGAGTTGCATAGGAATGTCACAAAAGATATTGTCATCTTATGTGATAAGATGTGATATATATGTATATAAAGACTATGAGCACACAAGATCATGTAATCTAGAAGAGTCTAGATGATGATATGTGGATAATGATGAGTGATGTCATACACATCTTTTAGTGTGAATAGACATGACTCTTCACCTCTATATAAGGACATAGAGGGCTCCAAATTCATAGTACCAAATGATTCTCTCTCTCATTATTTCTCATTCTCTTTTGTGAGACAAAAAGAGAGAAAATATCCTTTCTCATTTGTGTGACAAAATTACTAAAGGGTGCTTTCCTTTTATATGAAAAATGAAAGGGTGCAATTATATGAGAGAATTATACATCTTTTGTGAGACAAAATAAGAAGAAGAAAAAGTGTTTTTCTTGTGCAAGAGAAGAACAAGCTACTAGCATATATATTGTTCTTCTTCCCGTTTTAAGAAGTTTGTTCGTGTGAATACTGGTAGAGGCGTTCGTACTTTCGGCGCTTGTGATCTATTCGGCGTAAGAAGATGAGAACGGCTTGTTGAGAGTTTCGGTGAAGACCGATTGTGTGTGCGGTAGATGGCTTCCGCACGATCCGACCTGGACGGACTAGACGGACGGAAAATCGGTTAGGACGGTAACCGGTTTAGAGGCGCTTGGACAACACGCATGGTTTGAGCGTCACGGATTAAGCGTAATCCGAAAGGTATCTTTAAGATTTATTTCTTTGATTTAACCGATACGCACGGATCCTCGGGATGGGTTTTGGACGAATAATTTTTTGTTTTCCGCTGCGTTATGCACGTCCGTAACCCAACATATTATTTATTCAATAAAGATTGTTTCTTATATATCTGTGTGTATGGGTTGTGAATGTAAATTTACATATCTTATATCAACCATGAATGACACTGTCATATGTAGGATATTTTTAGAGATAAACATACTTCAGGTAAGAAGCTACATATCCACTCTTGTATATTCGCAGGCTGGATGATCATGTTCTGCTGATCGTGGACATAGAGATGTCAAGTCTGGAATATAGGTACGCGTTAGAGAACATATACTGGACTGACCATACTATGAGAATATGCATGGTATATGTCATTAGTGATTCTCATATGAATAGTGTGCTTATTCATACGACCTGAGGTCACCATGGATTCCTGTATGTGGAACTGCATACTTTAATATGATCGTATGTCATCTGTAATGGGATGATCATTAGGTATGTACTGAATCATGACGAGGAATGTGAGTGTCCAAGATGGGTTCCTCTCGTCAAGAGGGAGATATCTCGGGGCCCCTGATGAACTAAGACTGATGGAAATGCATGGCCATGCTCAAAATGGATTAACATGTGTTATTAATATTATTTTGTATTTACTCAGTCTAATTCTCGATCAGGAAAGAGTCTTTGATCAAACTCAAGGATGACATATTACCGTTCCTTGTGATCAAGACATATATCGTAGAACAAAAGGAATAAGCAAACGTCTATGCAGATAGGTTTATGATCGCTGATCATTTCATTTAACATGGGTGGTCATGACATCAGTCTAGAGGTTACTCAAGACTTACGATCTTTAGAAGATCGTTGCCAGCATTAAATGGAACCTACACGGTCACACAATGAACTCCATTCGTACGGGATGAAAATACCTCATAAACAGTTATACATATGATGTATAAATTGGTGAACGAAATAATCAATTATTGGATAATTGATTGAACTAAACAGCATCATTCCGTTGGCAACGGAATAGTTCCGTTCCCAACGGAATAGATATGGAAACTGTAATAACCTTAGCTGCGAAGTATTCTGTTATGGAAATACTTATTCCATTGACAACGGAATAGGCGCAGGTTAGGGTTTTTAGTTATGTTAACTGAGGAATCGTTAGTGAGAGAGAGACGAACGACATATGAGAATCACTAACGACATATACCATATGACCTCAGGTCGTAGGAACAAGCACACTATTCATATGAGAATCTCTAACGACATATACCATGCATATTCTCATAGTGTTGTCAGTCCAATATGTGTTCTCTAACACGTACCTATATTCCAGACTTGACATCCCTATGTCCATGATCAGCAGAACATGATCATCCAGCCTGTGAATATACTAGTGTGGATATGTAGCTTCTTACCTGAAGTATGTTTATCTCTATAAATATCGTATATATCACTAGGGACGGTTTAGAATGTCATTCGTTGGTTCACAATTCTACTATCAGAATCACGTATTCTGATGACATGAACCCGAATTATCATTCATGGTTGATATAATATATGTAAATTCACATTCACAACCCATACACACAGATATATAAGAAACAACCTTTATTGAATAAATAATAATGTCTTAATATATAATCGATTTCCTAGCACAAATACATTTGGCATAGGGCACTAATCCTACAATACCTTAGATTATAAGCATTATACTTTTATATTTCTACAATATACCTTATATTCTAAGCATTATACCTTTATTATATTTACCGCAATATATCTTACAATCTAAACAAGAGAAAATGAATGCTAAAATAGTTGACTGTAGAAATCTCATCATACTGAGCTAGAAAATGAGACTAATAAAAAGATCTCTCCTCTAAAAGAGATAATATACATTTATATCACAATAATATACCTTATATTCTAAATAATATACTTTTATATTACAAAAAATAGACCTTATATGAACGATTCACTTGGAGCCATAAGGAGCTACTAAACAAAATAATTAGAGGTTAAATTTCGTTAGAGTTATTTTGGAATTTTTAATATTGTCAGCAAGATATGGGAGCTCGGGAGTGCATAAAATCGGGAGCTCCGAAAGATATCAAATGACTTTCAATTTTTGGACACGTGGCGGCTTCTTCTTAGACGGCAGTTTGTGAGGCACAAGTTGTGAATGGTAATTAGCCGGTCCCTTTTATGTATATCTCTCCTCAATGTTTATGGCTCTAGGAATTTATTTCTTTGAACGGTGAGAAGATGAATCAGTTTTAATCAGACGGCTTGGATAAGTAATTCACACAAGATAGGAGATGAGGAAATATGGTCTCTTTCCTTATTCTTCCAAGGAAGCTGAATATGCTTGCCGCTCAAGCTGGATCACGTGAGCGCTAGCTTGAATAGAAGCACATATCATCATATTCATACATTTTATGCGCGAAATATTTGGCTTCTTGAATGAAACTTTATTAATTGCATTATCTAGCAATCCTTTTCCTCTCAACACAAATCTTTTTCTCAAACTCCAGGACATTTGCACCAGATAATGACACAAATAAATATTAGTAGTATCAATGTTCCATATATGAATTTTGTGCAAATGATATAACAAAGCCTCACATAATGATTTAAGAGCATAATAATTAGAGATATAACTTTTTCTTTCATATTCGAATTCTCATTTTCCTTTGATTTGCAGACAGCATGTGCTATCTGGGAACACAAATTTAGAAGGAAGAAGAGATCTCCAGAATATTACCTCGACCGACGTACAATTTACCTCGACTGCCGTACCATATACCTCCACCACGGTGAAACTTACCTCGCCCGTAGTAAAATCTACCTCAACTGAGATACCATCTACCTCGATCGTGGTGAAATCTACCTCAACCGTGGTGAAATCTCCCTCGACCGCTGTAACCACCTCGACCATCACATAAATCCCTGCCGCCGTGGCAATGTTAGCAATGTTCAATAAACCGTATAATCATCAGTGCAACAATCAACAAAATATCCGACCAGTAGCAACCCCACCAAGGCCGAAGACATTGATGGAGTTTACCGTGCCAAATTCGACAAACATACGGTCAGTAATCCAAGCTTCAGCTGCCTACAAATTCACAATAATCGACAACATGGCAAGCAGTTCTTGGACGGACGAGGGATTAGAAACAATTAGCAAGCCGAAAGGAGGGTGCAAGCTGAAAGTCTCAACCAAGATGGAGGCCAAATTGGATGAACTAATGAAGCAAATCGAATGACTCACAGTGGCAGTGAACTCCAAAACCTCGGCCACAATCAATACTATTCAGGTAAACAGTTCCAGTTATCTATGTGAAGTTTGTTGTTTTATGAGCTATGATAGCAATAATTGTCAAGTTTTACAAATTCCAATTGAGATGGAAATTGATCAATTTAAAAACTTTAATTATCAAGGTAAGCTAATAAACGACATGTATAATCAGTCATATAACCCATGTTGGACCAATCACACTAATTTTTTGTATGACAATACCACACCACCACAAACGCAACTAAACTCGAACCATAATGATGACACAATCTGAACTTTTAATAAATATATGCCAAATGATGGCCGAGTTTATAGCTAATCAAGATAAAATCAATAGTGACTCGACGTCTAGAACCGATAAAATAGATATTCAAATCACTAACTTGTCAGCTAGGGTATATTTGATAATGGCGCAACAAGAGTTAATGGAGAACCAACTAGCAGGGTACGTCAATGGGGCATTAAGACGAGAAGGACAAACCCCGAGCCAACAAAAAAACCACTGGAGCAGGTAACCGATGTCAGGATAAGGAATGGGATAGAAATAGAAGACCTGAACATCAAAAATCAAGAAATCGGTCTCCAAAGAAACCGACAAGAAAGAATGTCTGAATACTGCACTAAATGATCTATTGAGGGTCATTCTAAAAGACTTGTCAGACGAAGTTCTGGGAGCTGAAGTGGCCAAGCGATTAAGTGCTGAACCATGGAAGAGAAGGAAGGACCGATTCGAGCGACTGACATATGATCACGGCAGAGAGAAGAATGGAACCAAGGTGACGATAGAAACTGATAAACTATCGTATAAGCTAGAAGAGCTACAGTTTAAAGCGTATGAGAAAGCGAGGAAAAACAAGGAGTGTAGAACGAAATGGCGCGAAAAGAGGAAGATAGTACCAGAATTGAAAGTGGATGGTCAGAGGGAGAAGCAATACATTCAAGAAAAGTTAGTCAAGAAGGTTGGCACATACGCCCTCCAAGACCCGCCATAGCCTAACAAAGAGGTGGCCAAGCTTGTAACTTTAAACAAGCGCTCTTGGGATGCAGGCTAAGGATTTTTCTTTTTCTTAATTTTATCTCTTTATTTTCATTTTGTCTTTACATGCATGTTTCTATTACTTGTCTTTTCTTTTTCTCTTTTTAGTTGCATGCGGGTATGAACAAGTTGTGGAGAAAAATAGGTGAATAGTGATAGCCAGAAATCTGAAGCGGATTGAGCAGACAATAATGACATTAGGTCAACCATGGACCAATGGGGAGCTGCCCAGCGAAACCAAGGCCGATACAACCACATCCAAGAGATGGTCGATCACAAAAGCGTGGCATCTAGATAAAAGACACTCCCCACCTCATCCAGGCAATCAGTGACGAGTTTTCTCTCTTTTACCGTTAAGTTTCATTTTTTTTAATCTAATTAGTGTCCCAATGACGGGCCACATTCTAAATTGGGGAGAGTTCTACCGATAATCACTATATATACCACACCTGCTTCAACAATTTTGTTTTTACATGTTTCCCTTACAATTTTTTTTTTTTAAAAATGACCGAAAAAAAAATTATAAGTGGTAGACCAAACCAGGGCCCTTTATTTTGTGTAGACTTTTCTCACTTGAAACAGGACTGACAAGCTCGTAGCCGTAAGCACAGAAGTCCCCCGTATAAACCTCCTATAGAGACTTCAAATGAAGAGGTTTAGTATGCCCATGAGAGCAACGGGTTGTTCCAAAGGCTTTCCTACGTGTCCTTGGGAGATTGCAAGAGGCCTAGCTTTTGGAGAACTTTTTCTTACCTTGTGAGTATGACTCTCAGTCGACTACTCGAGAACTAACCCTCCTAACCCATCTACCTATATGTGATACCACCTAAAAGCATACAATCCAACTCTTGAAACCATCAATGGAGAAATCACGACCACGATAGCAGTCATTCTCGACCGTGGTTCGCAACGGGCCAAGCAACCGCAACCGAGACAACACTGACCTCGACCGCGTTTATCTAGAACCGAGACCGATGTAATCAAGATCAAGATCACGAGGCCCTTGGACACCGATCGCTATGATAGAACCTCAGACCGACGCCTGCGCCCTCGCTGAAAGATCCGAATATGGCAGTTCATGTCCACGAAATCTCGGGTTATACACAAAAAAAATTAGAAAAAAAAAAGAAAGAAAAATAATAATAAAAACAAAAAAAGAATGAATTGTCCGAGACAAAAAGAAGAAAAATAAATTCATTAATGGTCTACCATGATAGAAGGAGGAAGAAAAATTAAAAAGGCTGGCAGACCGATTTGTGCTTAGAAGGATGTACAAGTCATACTCAAAATGGCTGGGAGAAAAGGTGAAAATTTATAGCCGAACGACTCGCGATTAGGGGAACGCATGCCGCTCAATTAAGCTTGGGAGAATAGGTAGAACGTTAAAAAGCTAGCGGCTGCGAGAGACTAGGATTTAGCTGGAAGTTTATAATAGACCAATCTGAAGGGCCAAGAATTAGGAAGAAGGAGAGTGAATAAGAGTGCTTGAAGCTTTGTTTCAGGTGCCGTGGCTAGAGTTAGTTTTTCAGCTCAAAACGTCAAACATGGCAGAAACTGCAGTAATCTAGAACTGAAGCTGATCAAAGAGAAAGAAGTTGAGCATTTCTCTATTGTTTTGCACCATTCAAAGTTTTCTAGCTTCGTGATTAAAAGGAGAAGAGTTCTGAACAGTTGGATAGAGTTGAGAAGAGTAAAGAAAATTAATAATTTGATACTATATAGTTGTAACAAGTGCGAAACCGCAACGTTTGACAATTTCCACTTGTTAACAAAAATATTTTATATTACCCTAATTGAAATATTTAGTGTATATGTGGTACTGAGCTAGGGGTCGAAGCATAGAGAGATTGGCCTTAAGTTTAACAGGTTCACGATCAATTCTCAAGATTTTAAAGTCTTATTTGCAAAAATCTAAGGTTTAGACACTAATTCAAGTTTTATTCAAAATTTCAGCTTGACACACTTTGATATTTCAGCTCGAAACTAGGTCAAACAACCTTCGAATTTAACAAATGAGATATAATTGTAACTAGAAAGAGATATCTTTATAATGGCACTTTACTATTATTTTGTTTATATTAAATAAAGTCAAAAAATTAACAGAGCAAACCGACAGATCACAGTTTCTGGCTCAGAATTTTTGCAGGGATTCAAAAAATCACACAGACCATAATATTCATCCAAATATTATGAAACATCAATACAACTTCAATTACACACTTCAGAAACTACAGTTCAAATTTCATAAGATTATGCTAAACAGAAAGGGAGAAACAATTCAAATACCGATAACATTTCAGATTTTCCAGCAGACAGACTTGAAAATGGTGTGATATTGCAAATTATAAGACTTTGAGCAGATGATTAAATTTCAGAATCAAATTCTACACTCAAAAAAATATCAATTTAATTTTTTATGGACTAATTGGTACTCAAATTGACAGAAAAATACTGACAGAATAGAAAATTACAGGAAATTAGTCACTCGAACAAACAAGACTTTTTAATTATAAAAAATAGGAATTAAATTGGTAATTTGCGAATCGAGACAATCATTAGTCACTTAATAAATAATTTAATAGGTTTGGATGCTAAGCTTGAGCAATCTAAGCTAAAAATGTACTCAATTAATCACATGGGAACCTCAGCCAAGTATTATAGTGATTAACAAGTCATAACATAACAGGTTATAGTGCTTAATTTTAATCAAAAATCCACAGAAACACAAAACATTGAGTTATTAAGACTAAATTGTTCAAATCGATCAAATTGAGGAGTTTAAACACGAAATTTCATGCCACAAACACACAAATACCAATTCCTATCTAATATTTCTCAAACATGATCAAGAAAAACAAGACTAAACAAGACTAAACAAGACTGAACTCATTTTTTTCAAGTTTTATACACAAAATTCAGATCTGGACTTAACCGTACTAAACATCGAAAAACAAAGAAAAGAAAGGAAAATATGGCAAACCAAAGTGAGGAACTCAAGTTACAATCCGGCTAGTTCACTCCTGGAGCTTCCCTTCATTCCGCACTCAAGCTAGACTGAGTATTCTTCGTCGGAACTCGAAAGAGCCCCTTTTCAATCCAAAACGGTCGTTACAAGCACTAAAAGTCAAGATTGACTCGTTAAAACTCCCAAAAATATCAAAGAAATCAGTAGAGCGATAGTATTTACAGTGGATTAGAGTATGGAATGAGTATGGGTCGAATTTGGTTAAGAATGGTGACTCTTAGGGTTTTAGATATCTTAAGATGGACTGAAAATCAAAATGAGGGCTGAAGTTATGTTTGGACTTCGTTCATGAAAAAGGTAATGATCCAAGGGCTCCTATTAGTCCAGAAAGTTTCAAGGGTTGATGAGCAACAAGTGGTTCAAGTTTCATGATTTTTGGTTAAGATTTGGTTGGGTTTCGATCCACATTTTCAGCCTCTGTTTCTATTTTTTTTTTCCAGCAGAACCTAATTCCATCGATGAATTTTTGTTCAGTGACAAGTTTGGGAATCTCTCTGTTTGGCAAAAAACTGGAGAGTCCAGTGATTTTATTAGCTTTTTCACATGCTTAGAAAGAGAAATGGACCTGTTCTGTGGAAGCTGGACTAGAGAGATTTGCTCAAGGTTTTTACTGAAAGTTTGTTAAAACATCGGGCATGTTTGATTTGGTGTATTTTAGAGGATTGTATTTGTGAATACAGGATTCTATACAAAATTTCTTGTTTGATTTGAGGTATTTTAAAAAATTCATGAATTTTAGGGCCCAAGTCCGGAGATTTTGTAATACTCAAAACTTTGTGATTACAAAATGCATCAACTTATTATATTATATTATATTATATTATATTATATTATTGTATTGTATTGTATTATTATTATGTATTATATTATATTGTATTGTATTGTATTGTTATATTACTATTATGCTGTATTGTATTATATTACTATTATATTATATTGTATTATATTGTATTATATTATATTATTTATTTTCATATTATATTATTTATCATTATTATAACTATTATTATTTTTATTTTTATTATTTTTTATTTTTTAAGATTATTTATTATTTTTATATATATCCACATATTCTTATTTGTTGTTGTTAAATAATATATATAATAAAATTTGTATACCATTATAACTACTCAATAATTATCATTTAATAAACTTAAATTAAATATTCAAATCCTCAATTATCAAATTCATCTAATCAAACAACTCATATGGATCATCAAAATTCATGGATCATTGGATTCATGTATTTGCAATATCCGTGTATCATGGAATACCTCAAATCAAACATGCCCATGGATCATGCCTGTGGCGGAGTGCGGTTCAGCCATTCCTCAAAATTATCACGGTCACTGATCGAGTTGTCTCTCAACAGAACTCCAGCTCCCTTCAGCGCCAATTTCTCTTTTCAACTCGCTCTTTCATTTTTCTGCCATTTTTTAGCAACGATCAAACTCGAGTTCAAACTATGTTTTCCAAGAACTTTCAACCAAAATTTCCTATACAAAGTTTGTTCTACTACTCCTTTCAAAGATACAGTAATTTGAATCACTCAAAACCGTTGAGTATTTCTCGATTTATGCCTCTCTCAATATCACAACTCAAATTCCGTTCTGTTCTATCATTTTCGACTGTTTCAACAAACTCGAGATCAAACCCCACCTTTCAGCGATTTTCAGCTGAAATGACCTTTTTATAGATTGTTCTCCACTCTCTTAAGAAACTACAGAAACAAGAATCATCGAAAAATATTAAGCATAGCTCGAGTTATCCCTCAAAAACCAAGTGCAGCTCGGGTTGTTTCCAGATTCCGCCATTAATGGCTTTTTCGAGCTCCAACTCCCATTTCAGTCATCAAAGCTCAAAAATAAAACTCAGGCAAGCTTATACACTTCTTCAAGAAACTCCCTATTGAATATTAGCACTTGAATCTCTTCCTACTTCACAAATTTTGCGATTAACAGGTGAAAAACTCGAAAAACGAGCAACTCGAGGATCAAACCTTGATTTAAAGTGGTTTTTCGATTCAATTAACTCATCAAAACTCACTACTTAAACTCTTTCAACAAGAAAATCGCACTTATATTCGATAAAAATGAGTAAGGTTGATCAAAATAAACCAGCTTTAGTTTTTAAAAAATTTGACTGCTGGATCTTATTATTCAAATTTCTGGTTATGTCATTTCGTCGAACAGGTTTTGAAACTCGAATATCTCAATGGTTTCTCCACCATTTTGAGATTTCTTGTTATGGAAGGAAAGGACAGAGAGTAAGTAAGCTAATGGCGTTTTTTTTGTGAAAATTGAAGGTCTGTAATGGAAATGGTAGCTCGAATACACTTTTCAGTTCACGGTTATAGCTGAATTTGGTTTTTTCTCATTTTCCCGGCGATCCTCAGCGATTTGACTCCAGTGGACCATCAATCTCTCATGGTCTTGTCGAGATTTTAATGATTTTTCGAGCGGTTTTTGACTGGTCAAAGTTTGAATTTACTTTGACCAGTCAACCCCAGTTTGACCAGCAAATTCTGAGAGTTTTAGAATGTTTCTGATGGTGGGTCTGGTACCAATGGGTTCATCTCGTGGAGACCTTCATTTTTACATATAATTTGACCCGTTTCGGAATGGTTGACTTTTTGGTCAAAAGTGATTTTTGTGGTTGATTATTTTGTCTTTTTGTGGAATTTTGGAATTTGACTTGGATGGTTGGTTGGTGAAGGGTTGTAGGATGTTGGAGGCACGTCTGTAGGGTTTTCGTGATAATTTGTGAAAAATTCGCCTATCTTTTGCCCAAAATTTACAAATCGGCTCTTTCTTTAGAGTTGACTTTTCACTTGAGTCCTCCAAATTTTGTTTTCTTGGTCTATTTACTTGAAAATCACACAAATGTATGAAAGGGTTTAAAAATAAATTTTATTAATTTTAAATATTTTTTATACAATTTATGTGATTTAAGGATGAATTTCAAAAAAACTCAATTTCAAGAGATTCTATAACATAACCCCTTTCAAAAGTTAATACAAAGATGTGGAGATTATGAATGTGGGAAAATATAATTTCTTTCATAGTTATATTATTTTCCTTCTTCAATTCATCATTAATTTAATTAAACCATAAATAGTAATTCATCTGTAGAGATTTTAATTTAATATTATATCTAAATTATTATTTCAAGAAATGTGTTTGATAATTTCTTGAATAGGATTGTGATATTATAGCGTATGATCATTGGATACAATTTTTGCATCATAAATGTTATAGAATATACTATTACACAGTTTATGTTCTTTATTAGGCTTACATCAATATGGTTTTTGTGATATAATAATTAGGGCATCATTTTTGTGCTGAGCTTAGGCAACCGGAAAGACAGGTCTGGCCCTTAGTAAATATTTGACAACAAGTGGAATGATGAAGGTACAAAAGAGTGGAAGAGCGACTATTCCATTTTATGTCATGTTCGTTTAAAAGATTATCACTTGAACATCTGTTGTTCTCGGTTTGATGATATTTGAAATAATTCCGAGCTACTAATAATTCTTTGAGTACTATGAATTAAATCAAATAAAACGCAAGTTCAAGACAGGTTATGAAGACTTAATAAAGACAGATGGAACACTTTGTATTCAGAAGAGCTGAAAGACTTGAAGTTCTTGGACGAGTGCTCTCTTCAATTTATTTGTTTTTTGAGTTAATTAAATATTCATTAGAGAGTTTTTTCCAAACCTAAGTTTTGTGTTACAGTTCCGTTATAACTACAGTTCCGTTAGAAAGGAACTTTGGTCCGTTCTAACGGATAAAGTCACAGATGGTGCTGCTGCTTTGTTTGTACTCCGTGCGAATGGAACTTCAGATTTCTATCAGTTTGATCTGAATCTGCCCTTCTCCTTCCATATATATGTTCCGTTCGAACGGAACTTTAGTCCGTTCGAACGGAACATGCAACTTTTCATTTTTGAGGGGTTGTTCCTTTCCTCTTAAAAGGAGTAGCCCCAATTCAATTTTAATCACCAATTTTCTGAGCAACTTTGTTTGTTTGTTTAATTGAAAGAGATCATTTAGTTTTTGTTTCAACGAATCTCTACGAGTTTGTAAAGTAATCGTTGATTCGAGTTTTGTAAAATAATGTTATTTGGATTAGTGGAAGAAGAAGCTGAGAGACATACCCGGAGAGTAGACACTCATGAATGCAACAAGGATTGTTATAACCCGAATTTTTATTAAGGGTATTTTCATAATAATTTAGAAGTTAGGGCTAAATTACAAATACTAAAAATTAGTTTTTGTTAAAATAATAATATTAATATTTAATTAATTACTTGTATGTAGTTATATATGAAAAGTTGTGTGTAGTTATATGTGAAAAGTTGTGTAGTTATATTTCAAAGGGTGTATAATAAAATAAATAAATAAATAAAATAAAAATATTATAAAATGAATGGGTGTAAATAGGAGATAAGATAAGATTATGAAATGAATGGGTGCAAGTAGGAGATAAGATAAGATTGTAAAATGAAGGGGTGCAAGTAGGATATATATATATATATATATAATTACCCCTACCCCTTATTCTCTCTCCCCTCATTCCTTCATTCATTTCATTTTTTTTTCTCTCCCTCTCTAATTTCTCCAATAAAATAAATAAATGATTAAATTCCAATAAGAAGAATATGAGATATTAGTATCGGTAATGCAAGTTAATTCAAGATGATTGTTATGATCAGAAGTTTCGAAGCGTCATATGTCATGTTTCTTTCAAGGTAAGGATTTATGCTCTCAAATACGTTTTACGGTTTTTCAATTATTTTGAGATATATATATATATATATATATATATATATATATATATATATATATATATAGATATATAGATATTAATAATATAAATTATATTTTATTTGAGTTTATATTGCTCGAAATGAATATTTTATTATTTATGAAAATAAAATATTACGAGAACTATATATTATATTTTTGAGAAAATATAAAATGTTTTACGGATTATATAATATTTTGAGAATGATTTTATGGGACAAAGAATGAGATATGAAATAGTGAAAGTGGATACAGCCGTATTTCGTAGAGCGAAACCAAGACCGTTGATTCGCGTAGGTGAAAGGCCGTACTTAGTAGAACGAAACTAGGACTGTCGATTACCCAATAACGAGCTCGGAAAGACTTGTATCTGTGTACGTACTCGATGCCACAGAAGTTCGGTTATTAGACGGGTTGAGCGACGTCATAAATTCGAAAGATTTAATGTAATAAATATTTATGGATACTTAATTTTTATAATATATAGATACTTAATTTTTTTATTTTTCGCTGCTTTAATATAATTTTAGAGTCATATATCCTTAATATAAGTTGAGGGTATATGGCCGTTACATCTCGTGGATCCGGGGTGTAACAAGGATTGCTAGCGAAAATAGGCAGTTACAGCTAATGCGACTGCCTTGTCGAAATTCGTCAACAAGATTTGTGTTCAATATTCTAGTTTATTTTATTTGTCCTTTATTTACTTATCATGAATTTAATTATTCTTATTTAATGCAAACCATCCGACTAAAAGTCTAGAAAGATAAAAAGTTGTAAAACCTTATAATGTATAAAACCACACTTTCGCACGATATTAGGCTTATTCACCCCTTTTACGTTTCAATAAAACATCAATTTGTGTAAGAGCGGGAATATAGACCTTTTCGAATTCAAATTCGAAATAATTTGTATTTTCGATTCATGGTGACTCCTTCGATCAACCGTCTTCGGATAGCGTACTCAGAGAAACTCGACGGCAAGAACTGAAACTTATGGAAGAGGTGTATGGTGAACGCCTTTGAGCTTCATGGACTTCGTCAGGTAGTTAAAAAAGTTTTTTAATAGAATTAGTAAAAGATACCACAACTCACACTGACCTGACATCCACAAATATCACACTTGATATTTCTCCACACCCTAACAAGTTCAGATTTGCGAGGTTCTGGTCCAAATATAAAGAGTGCGAAGAAATTATCCAAGCCAACTGGCAGTTCTCATCCCTGATAAACAATCCTTCCAAATCTTTCATAACTAAACTAAAAAAACACTTCAAAAGCACTAAATACTTGTGCTAAAGTCAAATTTGGTAGATCATCTTCCATTCTAGGGAAATGCAAAGCAGATATTCTACTTCTTGATTCACAAGAAGAAGCTCGACCGTTAGCAGAAAATGAAAAGACTCTCAGAATCAATCTAAAAGAGCAGGCATGATCTATGGCCTCCGAAGAAGATAAATTGCAGCAACGATTCCCATGTACCTGGCTCCGAAAAGGTGACAACAATACAAAACATTTCCTTGCGATTATCTCTCAACGAAGTAAAACAAACACTATCTCCTATATCTTACATAATAAGTCATTTACCTGAAGCGAGTCCTTTCTCTATTTACATCACTTTATAAAAACACTCTTGGAGCCTCCCATCAGTCATCCACCTACTATAATTTACATCTTCTCTACACACCCAATAATATATGTCCGGACCTCTCATCACCCAATAATTTACATCTTCTCTACACACCCAATAATATATGTCCGGACCTCTCATCACTCAGTCACCTAATCCTAGAAGAAGAAATTAAACAAGGGGTCTTATCACTTGCAGAAAGCAAAACTTGTGGACCCGATGACATACCAAGTGAATACATTATCAAAGATGGCCTATACTCCTTAATCCATCACTTCCAAATAATACCTTAGACCTACGATGCAAACCAAGCATCCATCACATTAATTTCAAAAAAAGAGAATGCTAATCATTTAGGCAACTATAGACCTATAAGTGTAAACTCCCTACTAATTAAACTAATCACCAAAATGCTTGTCAATAGACTTCAACCCTTACTTCCGGAGCTAATATACAAATGCCAATCGACATTCTTAAAAGGTCGATCGATCACCGAAACCTTCCTTATCACTCGAGAGATGCTATCCTTTTACCACAAACAAAACATCCCCACGATTATGATCAAAATAGATTTTGAGAAAGTGTTCGATACTCTCTCATGGGAGTACATCATACACTTACTCCACCTAATAGGCTTCCCGCCAACTTGGATTCGATCGATCAAAAACCTACTTGCCACATCAAGCTCATCCATCGAATTAAATGGTCTTCAAGGAGACTTTTTCTATCATAATGGAGTGCGACAGGGGGACCCCCCCCCTTTTCACCGATACTATTTAGCTTTGCCGTTGATTCACTTCAATACTTAAAAATATTGCTCCGCTACTCACACACACACACTAAATCAACTGCCCCTAAAGCACTGCAATACGCCGATGATACAATCATTTTCATGGAAGCACACCCTCAGAATATTAAGATCCTCTCCCACACTCTCAATAATTTCTCAAAAATGACGGGTCTTAACATACATTATAGCAAAAGCTCATACGCTCCAATAGCCGTTCTGCCAAATTTTCATGATGTCATTTCCAATATTCTACCATGTCGTAAAACCTCTCTCCCCATAAAAGAACTAGGTCTTCCTCTCACATACAAAAGACCTAATAAAATTTCCTTAATGCCTCTACTTAATAAGATGCAAAAAGGACTTGCCACATGAAAAGGCAAGCTTCTATCTTATGGAAGAAGACTCACCATTTATTAATTCAGTCTTAGCGGCCTTACTCACATACATGATGTTATCTTACCTCCTACCTTCTACCTTCATTGATGATATCAACAAAATAATTCGCTCTTTCTTTTCGAAATGCGATGAAGAATGCTCTGAAAGAATTATGCCCTTGGCCAAAGTATTGAACTAAAGATTAAATTATGAGAAACACATTTTATTTAGTTCATATATGAATGGGTGTATGGGTGACTAATATATTTACATATATTAGATCGACAATGAATGACACTTCGGGTTTAGGTCATGTGAACTAACGAATGACATTCTAAACTGTCTCTAGTGATATATAAGATATTTATAGAGATAAACATTCAAGTAAGAAGCTACATATCCACACTAGTATATTCGCATACTAGATGATCATGTTCTGCTGATCATGGACATATGGATGCCAAGTATGGAATATAAATATGTGTTAAAGAACATGTACTGGACTGACCAGACTATAAGAATATGCACGATATATGTCATTAGTGATTCTCATATGAATAGTGTGCTTGTTCCTACGACCTGAGGTCACCATGGATGTATGTGGAACTGCATACTTTAATATGATCCTACGCCATCCGTAACGGGATGATCATTAGGGTCATCATTAGGTATGCACTGAATCATGACGATGAATGTGAGTGACCAACATATGATTTCTTCCCCTCGTCAAGAGGGAGATATCTCTGGCCCCTTGATGAACTAGGACAGAAGGAAATGCATGACCATGCTCAAAATAGATTAACATATGTTGTTAATATCAAACTCAAGGATGACATATTATCGTGCCTTGTAATTAAGACATATATCATAGAACAAATGGAACAAACAAATGCCTATTCAGTTAGGTTTATGATCGCTGATCATTTCATTTATAATGTTTAGTCAGGAAACTAGTCTAGAGGTTACTCATGACTTACGATCTTTAGAAGATCATTGCCAGTGTCAAATGGAACCTACAAGGTCACATGATAAGCCCGCGAAATAGGTCGTTTTGTGTTTTCTAATTGGCGAAATTATGCAAACAAAATTTGTATTATTAATTAACCCAGTATAGAATGAGAAAGGGGTCGTGTCCACAGAGAGGAGAGAATTAATTCTGGATTTAATTTATAAAGAGTAGACCAGGAAAAATGGAGTTTAAATTTTGTAATCTGATTTTTGTAAATACGTCTCCGGTATTTTATGAAAATGTCCTTTTTGGTACGCAATTCCAAACAAGACAAAGTTTACATGTATTCTTGGGTTTTAGGGTGTTTTAAAATCAATAGTGAACTTGATATTCAGAAATACTGACCGAGACGTTCCAACAGCGAACTTACAGAGACAGTTTTAAACAGTTCTTACAAATACGACCCTAAATTTTTTTAATTTTGAACTTTTTAATCCTTTATCTATATATAGCAAACTTTATGTCTATTTTGACTAGAAAAATATGAGGAATCCAAATATGTGGTTAAAACAGAGAAACAAAATTAAAAAGTTGCTGAAGTTGTCAATTTTCAATTCTGGTTACAACTTGTTTACCTAATTATTAGCAATTTGTTTTGTATTTTTAAGAAAAATAAGAATTGAACAAAAATAAAATCACAAAGTTGCTTTGGGATGTTTATAAGACTTATATTAAGCGAGTAAACAGAACAAACCAGACAATCGTCACCTAATTTGCGAAAAAGCCAAGAAATTTTCCTAAAATCGAACCTTTTTCCAACAACTTCAATGTACCAAAATAAGAATTATTAAATTAGAAGAACTTAACAATGACGCTTATTCAACCACTTAATAATCATTTTAATTTGTTACAACTCAATCACTCAACAATTATTTAGATTATACCCTAAAATTCCTCTAATTGATCGGAAAAGAGAAATTATAAAACTTTAACCTAATTCGGAAGATGATGTTGCCGCAAGCGTGGCACAGTAAGTCGATGCTCTTCCGCTTTCTGCAGCAGCCGATTTGAAGGTTCCAGATTCACACACCAAGAAACGTCGTTCGATGTGCGAGTTCGTCGTCGAATTCCTTCGATTCGGGTCATTCTAGAGCGATTGGGTCGTGTAGCACTCTCAAAAGTTTTGGTGAATCTAACTGATCAAACAATTCTAAGATAATCGTTGGAAAAGCTTTCTCAATCGAATTTTTGGGTTATTTTTGATTTATGACTTATTTCTCTCTTTTTCTGAAAATTCGGCCGAATTGGTGTAAATTATGGGTTGTGTCTGGTGGCCCTGGTTGCTGCTAGGGTTCATGAGGTATAAATAGGGTTAAATTGGAAATTTTTACATGCAAAATCTTTCCTTTTCTTCCAATTTCAAGATCTGCTGTTGAAAATGGGCTGAAGAACAGAAAAAGCAGCAGCCGTCCGATCAAAATCGATTTTCCTGTGATGTAATATGGACCGTCTGATTAGACTAACGCCTGATAAACAGCCACTCAACGGCGTGAGCGGTCCACTGATTCTGCGCATCGGATCTAGCTGGGGACGGCTCAGATCGGCCGGTCCGTTAAATATATAACGGACCAAACGGCGGTTTCTGATTCTGGTTTTTTTCTGAATCCGGTTTTTTCTGATTCCGATTTTTCCGAACCTGGTTTTTCTGAGGAATTCAGGAATTGAGTTTCTACACAGATTTTCTGTGGCGTTCTGTCTGTGCGGCGGGTCAGTTCTTACCCGTGTAGCCTTCTGTGCAGTATATCTGTAAAAATCAGAGAAAAATATATATTTTTAAGTGTAGATTTTTTACATAATTGTTTTAGGGAGTTCTATAAGTCCAATCTAAACATGTAATATACCATTACAAAGATAAAAATGAGTACTTTCATTTGGCCTGATTATGTTTATACTTTTGGGGCTTCTAAATTTGCCAAAGAATTTAATTTCATTTCTTTTCAAAATTCATTTTTATAATTATAATTCAAAACATACTTAAAATCGTATTTTTAGACAACATTTATATTTTAGCTCCATTTTTACCCTTTTTATCAAATACATAATATTTTGAACCCTTGTATATTATTTTTATATTTATTATTGCATTATTAAGCCTAAAATACGTGTGTAAAAACACACGCATCAAATCTCCCCTCACTTAAACTATGCTTGCCCTCGAGCATACTCTTAGAAAATGGCTTAATAATGTATGTGGAATGAATACAACCGAGGAAAACCATCTAAGTCACAATCACATTCTTTTTGAAAATATACATAGAATTTTGACCATTCACTTTCCTAATTATCGATTTAACTAAATCCGTATTTATCGCTTTTAACCCGAGTTTCCGAATTGGTGGTAAATTATTAAGAATGCCTACATCTCTCTAGCTAAAGCAACCGTTTGTATTGATGCCTTTGATGATTTTTATTTTTTATTTAAATTTAATTTATTACTATTTATTAGATATATATATATATATATATATATATATATATATATATATATATATATATATATATATATATATATATATATATATATATATATATTTATCACATATATGCCTTGTTGGGGAACCCGTAGCCATGTACGTTACATGCGCAGCGGAACCTACGGGTTCAACCTGCCCTAGGATCATCGTTAAGGAACTAAAGGTACGAGATTACGCTATTAAAATTTATACCTCGGATCTTCCTGATCCGGGAGAGAGAAGCGGATGTAGGTCTGGACGAACTTCCGTCTTGCTTCCTTCTCCTTCGTGCTCCTAAAGCTCGACTCGAACGAAGTCCTTGCTTCTCCTAGGGTAAAGAAACTGATCGCTCGCTTAATTGAACACAAAATGTTCAAAGCATTTAAGAATGAAATTTGATATCGCCTTGACAAGATAATAAGAGCACTTCGATCAGATCAAAGTGGCAAGTATTTGAGTCAATAGCTTGACAATTATCTTAGAAATTGTTAAAAGGGTTTCACAATTAATTCTATATGCAGCATCTCACGATGTGCACATAAAGAAGAAGATGAAACTTATTGGATAAGATTCAATCTATTCCTCGAAAATCTTTGTAGGTTTATACGCTTGAACATACTAAACACTGAATAACATAAGGTTCAAAAGGACACCATATATGATATGGATTGGACTCGAATTTCATCGTTAACCTCCAGCTTGAGAATTAACCCGAAAACCACCAAAGTGGTGATTAGAATTCATATCTCCATCCGTTTTTCGATCAAATTACCATGAGAAATGCACCATGATATTTACAAGCCTCGCATTCTATGTTTAGCTTCTAACATCTCATGAACCTCGAGTTTCAACAATGGCGGCAAAAACAGTTTCAAAAATCTGTTTGAGTCGTTTCGTCAAACAACTCGTGTGCATGAGTTCAAACGCTAATATCTCACTCAATATCGCATCATTTGATAAGCTCTACATATGGATAGAAAGGGTAGAAAGAGAGGAAGAGGATGGTCTAGGTTTTAGCTCGAATGGTGGACTGTAGGATACAAGGTTGAACAACCACGATTCGGTTTGTTTTCAAGCTTGTTTTTGTTTTGTCGAATTTCGATGATCACCGGAGTTTTTTAGGTCCGGTAAAGGCTTCAGGCGAGTTCCTCTCATCAAGACGAGTCCAAGGTTGATCGGTTTGGTCAGTTTCGAGCAAGTTTCGGAATTTGGATGTTGAAGAAGACGGATTTGACCTGGTCAACCGTTGACTTTGACCAGTTTGACCTGATTATGAGAGTTCTAGAAGGTTTCTGATCGCGAGGATCGTACCGTTGGGTTCGTTTCGTCGAGCTCTTCGTTTTGGTATACCGTTTGACCCATTGTTGGAGAAGTTGACTTTTGGTCAACTTGGCGATTTTTGGCGTTTGGCTCGGTTTGACTTGGTTGTAGAAGGTTTTTGAATTGTCGTAAAAGTTTGGGCAATTTTTTGTAGAGTGTTTGAGGTTTTTAGTTGGCCATCTTTGGCCCATTATTTGCGTTTTGGTCCAATTCTTTATTTTATGGCCTTTTCGCCTGTAAAATCACACAAAAATGTATTAAGAGGTTTCAAATTATGTTTTATGAATTATGAGTATTTTTCATACATTTGATGTGAATTATGATTGAATTTGAGATGATAAAAACCCTAAAAATGTGTATAAAAATACACATTACAAGTATTTTCCTTGTATTAGATTTTTATTTTTGTGGTTTTGTGAAAAACAATTCAAAATTGTATTTTTTTCCATGTATTAGACTTCCTATTTTGTTGTTTTTAGAAAATAACAAAATATTATTTCTTTCCATGTATTGTACGTCAATTCGATTTGTTTGGTATTGTGAAAATCAATAACAATGGAGTTTTTTCCATGTATTAGATTTTTATTTTTGTGGTTTTGTGAAAAACAATTCAAAATTGTGTTTTTTCCATGTATTAGACTTCTTATTTCGTGGCTTTTTGAAAATAACAAAATATTATTTCTTTCCATGTATTGTACCTCAATTCGATTATTTTGGTATTGTAAAAATCAATAACAATGGCGTTTTTTTTCCATGTATTAGATTTTAATTTTTGTGGTTTTGTGAAAAACAATACAAAATTGTATTTTTTTCCATGTATTAGACTTGTTATTTTGTGGGTTTGTGAAAATAACGAAATATTATTTCTTTCCGTGTATTGTACCTCAATTCGATTTTTATGGTATTGTGTCAAAAACAATAGAGTGTTTTCCATATATTGGATTTTAATTTTTTTTGATTTTGTGAAAAACAATACAAAATAGTATTTTTTTCCATGTATTAGACTTCTTATTTTGTGATTTTTTGAAAATAACAAAATATTATTTCTTTCCATGTATTCTACCTCAATTCGATTATTCTGGTATTGTAAAAATCAATAACAATGGAGTTTTTCCATGTATTAGATTTTAATTTTTTTGGTTTTGTCAAAAACAATACAAAATTGTATTTTTTTTAGACTTGTTATTTAGTGGTTTTGTGAAAATAACAAAATATTATTTCTTTCCATGTATTGTACCTCAATTCGATTTTTTTGGTATTGTGAAAGTCAAAAACAATGGAATTTTTTCCATGTGTTAGATTTTAATATTTGTGGTTTTATAAAAAATAATACAAATTGTGTTTTTTTCCATGTATTAGACTTCTAATTTTGCGGTTTTGTTAAATTAGCAAAATATTATTTCTTTCAGTGTGTTGTACCTCAATTCGATTATTCTGGTATTGTGAAAATCAATAACAATGGAGTGTTTTCCATGTATTAGATTTTAATTTTTTTTGTTTTGTGAAAAAAAATACAAAATTGTGTTTTTTCCATGTATTAGACTTCTTATTTTGTAGTTTTGAGAAAATAACAAAGTATTATTTCTTTCCAAGTATTATACCTCAATTCGATTTGTTTGGTATTGTGAAAATCAATAATAATGGAGTATTTTCCTTGTATTAGATTTTTATTTTTGTGGTTTTGTGAAAAACAATTCAAAATTGTATTTTTTTTCCATGTATTAGACTTCCTATTTTGTTGTTTTTAGAAAATAACAAAATATTATTCCTTTCCATGTATTGTACGTCAATTCGATTTGTTTGGTATTGTGAAAATCAATAACAATGGAGTTTTTTCAATGTATTGGATTTTTATTTTTGTGGTTTTGTCAAAAACAATTCAAAATTGTGTTTTTTCCATGTATTAGACTTCTTATTTCGTGGTTTTTTGAAAATAACAAAATATTATTTCGTTCCATGTTGCACCTCAATTCGATTATTTTTGTATTGTGAAAATCAACAATAATGGAGTATTGTCCTTGTATTAGATTTTTATGTTTGTGGTTTTGAGAAAAATAATTCAAAATTGTGTTTTATTCCATGTATTAGACTTCTTATTATGTGGTTTTTAGAAAATAACAAAATATTATTTCTTTCCATGTATTGTACCTCAATTCGATTATTTTGGTATTGTAAAAATCAATAACAATGGAGTTTTTTTTCCATGTATTAGATTTTAATTTTTGTGGTTTTGTGAAAAACAATACAAAATTGTATTTTTTTTCCATGTATTAGACTTGTTATTTTGTGGGTTTGTGAAAATAACAAAATATTATTTCTTTCCGTGTATTGTACCTCAATTCGATTTTTATGGTATTGTGAAAATCAAAAACAATGGAGTTTTTTCCATATGTTAGATTTTAATATTTGTGGTTTTATGAAAAATAATACAATAACCTATCTTTACACCTCACGTGTGATGGGATTTGAAAAAAAAGTTGATAAATACGTTCACTCTCCCGCTAGCCGAATCTGAACAGCAGAACAAAAAATCATTTTCTATCTGAATATAGGTCTAATATGCAAAATTGGCTAAGAACATCTCTTACTCGACAACAAAGAAAATCATTTACAAAAATAAATTTGGCAATTGGATAAAAACTTAGAGAGATCCGAACGTTCAAAGTTTGAGTCAGAGAAAAAAACATATGTTGTTTTTGACGAACCCGTGATAACTTAAGGAGTTCATCAACTACGGAAGATATTCTTGGCACATTCATTTTTCTATGTCCGCAAGACACTCAAAATAGCAATAACCTATCATTTCCTACCCCTCACGTGTGATGAGATTTGAAAAAACAAGTTGATAAATATATTCTCTCTCCCCTTGGCCGAATCAGGACAGTAGAACAAAAAAATCATTTTTTCACAAAACCACAAAAAATAAAGTGTAATACATGGAAAAAACTATGTTGTTATAGATTTTAACAAAAACACGAAAAAAGAATTGAAGTGTAATACATGGAAAAAACTATGTTGTTATAGATTTTAACAAAAACACGAAAAAAGAATTGAAATGTAATACATGGAAAAAAAGAGAAGTTTTGTTGTTTCAACAAAACCACAAAAATTGACGTCATTTATATGGAAAAATGAAAATTTGTATAGTTTTTCACAAAATCACAAAAGATGATGTCTAATACATGGAAATAAACCCTAATTAATTTTATAGAAACAGGAAAGTAGCCTGAAAAATAGATAAAGAACAAACCTCAGAAAGCACAAGAGAGAGAGAGATCGAAAAGGGAATGTTGATCCCTGGAGAGAGAACCACTGCTACTGCCATAAGCGTCATGACAGAACCACTCGTGAGCTGCAAGTAGAAAGGAACATAAATCAATATAAATAAATAATCATGAATTTTCGAAACAATTTGAGTAACTAAGCAAAGTAAAGAAATAATAATGATAAAGCACCTTTGGCTTGAGCTGCAGTGATCCTGAGAGAAGGCTGAGGGTCGAGCAAAAGTCTGAGGAACTCTGCGGCCTCATCAGATACACTTCCCCAAACGGCAGAATCACGGAAATCGGGGCCTTGACTCATGTCTGGTCTCCATGCATCTATATCAGATGGATCTTGAGGATCTGGAAAAGAGAATTCGCCCGTCAATAAAACATGCGCAAGGACCCCTAAACTCCACATGTCTGACGCAATCCCCCTTTTTTTATCAAACACTTCTGGCGCTATGTATCCTCGCGACCCTGCCAACTTACTTAGCTTCTCTCCTGCATTTCCCCATAAATAAATAAACCCATTTATATTCCAAACTTTATATTATTATAAAATCATCAACTTCTTAATTATGTTTATTAATCAACTAACCTGGAAAAACATAGTCCGACAGTCCGAAATCTATCAGCTTCACATCACCTTTGAAGTCCAGCATAATATTCTGAAAAACAAAGACAAACAAGTTACTATTATTGATCCACTCAACCTTTGCTAACCCCCCTAAGGAGAGAGCCAGCCCTATTATTGATCCAAATTAATACAAAAATTCAGAAAATGATGAAGACTATTATATTAATTAACAAACCTCAAGCTTCATGTCACGGTGAGCGATCCTCTGCATATGGAGCGCTTCTAATGCAGCAACTATTTGCTGCGTCCACCTTTTCGCTTCCATTTCATCACAAACGCCACCTCTTTTGAAAATAAAAAACAACAAATAATGCGCATTAGTTTTAATTAAATAAATAAAACAAGGCACAAAATGGTAAACAAAAGAAGGCGAATCTGATCAAGTACCTCAAATTCAGTGCGTCCTGCAGACTCCCTCCATCCAAAAATCTGAAATGTTATATATAATTTGGAAGGTTAAATAAATTTGAAAACCAGATAGAATCAAGAAAAAAAATGTACAACAGAACAGGGATGCTTTACTTACTCCATGGCAATATAAATGCATTTCTCATCTTCATACGCGCCATAAAATTTCACAATATTTGGATGGCCATTCAAGGCTGTCATAACATCAACGCCAGTCACTAATAATTCATTATCCATCCGATTAAACCCTGATTTTATTATTATAGGCCCGATTAAAATGGATATCCGTATCTTTTCTCAATCAGACAATCACGATTCATGCATCACGCCACACCTCCTCTCTCTCTTCTTCACGCCCCCTCTATTCTTACTCTCGCGCCTCGCCTCTCTCTCTCTCTGTCGCTCGCTCTCAGTAAGTCTCTCTTTTGATTGACTGATGAACTATTAGGTCTATGTTCGCCGCTAGAAGGGATGTCTATTCCTGCCCTAAGGGTTGTTCCATTCGTGCATTTCTGTTTGGATGAGGTTTTACCATTTCTGATTTCATTCATAGATTTTTTTTTCTTTCTTTTGTTTCTTTTCAAATCTGAGACATCATGTTCGTTCTACTAATTTTTAAATTGAAATTTTTTAACTTCCTCAGTGGTTACGCACAAATTGACGATTTACTTATTACATATATAGAAAACAAAATCGGCGGTGCTCCTGGTCATCTTGATCTCCGCAATAACCCACGGGCTTGAATTCATCAGAACATGAATTAAACATACCATAATCGCTTGTACCTTTGATATAGTGAAGAATTCATTTTGTCGTCTTGTTATGTTTCTCGGTTGATTTTCTAACAAGACCGACTCCAAAAAGAATATATGGTCTCGTACATGTTAAGTACCTCAAACTCCTAACTAGGTTTTTAAACATTGATGGGTCTACAGGATCTCCTTCTTCATTCTTTGACAACCGATTGAGAATTTTTCATCATGAACTTCTTGAGAATCTCCTTAGCGAATCCTTCTTGGGAAATAAAAATTCCTTCTTTCGATTGCTTGACCTCAATCCTGAGATAGTAAGACATGAAACAAATATTGGTCATCTCAAACTCCCTTGCTATTGCTTGCTTAAATTCTTCAAACATATTTGGAGTGTTGCCCGTGAATATCAAATCATCCACGTAAAGATAGACAATCAATATGTCTTCACTTTTGCTACTCTTAATGTAAAGAGCATGTTCATGCGGATATTTTTTACATCCATTCTCATGGAAGTACTTGTCGATCCGACTATCCCACGTCCTTGGTGCTTGCTTCAAGACATATAGAGTTTTCTTCAACTTCAACACCTTATCTTCATGACCCTTGATCATGTATCCTTGAGGTACTGATGGTGTTATTCACTAGGCCAAAGTGTTTGTGACTTAGATTGATGAATTGTATTAACAAACATTATATTTATTCTAAGACATTTTCATATAATATGCGTGTATAGATTATTTTAATATAATTAAAATAGATCATGAATATGTAATTCAACTTTATATCGTCAATGTGTGTGACTTTGATAGTAAAACTATAAAGTATTATGAATGCTATTCTAAAACGTCCCTGGTCATTTATAGGATTATTGTGGAGATAAATATACTCGCCGAGACAAATAAAAATATATTTGTAGACATATATAAGTATATACCGGTATGTTAGTTGATTGATGATCATGTTTTACTGATCATGGATGATAGTTATCAAGTCATTAACATAGGTATATATTAGAGATAGATACCGGATTGACCCGCCATGCGAATGCTACAGTTTACGTCATTAGCGACTTATTACATGACGTATTTGTAGTCCTTTAACATCAACTTGTCTCGGTTTCCAATATAAGGATTTTTATACTTTAGCATAAATCAAGACGAGATTTGCTCCTCTTATTAAATGAGAGAGATATCGTTAGGCATCTTCATGAATTGAACTGAAGAAATACATAGTTATTAATATCATTTGTTTTGTTCAGTTTAATTTGGAATCAAGAAATATTAATCGATTAATATAATGATGACGTATTACATGTCTTATGATCGATTAGATATCGCGTGACAAAGGAACTAAATACGTGATTGTTGATTAGGTAAATGGATCACCAATATTCACTTAATTTGGGTAGTTATGGTGTCTTGCTAGAGGCCGCTCGTGATTTATAGACTGTCAGGTCTATTGCCAAAATTACTGAACCAACAGGGTCACACACAAAGAACAAACTGAAAATGACGCAGAAAATCCTAGCGACTTATATGATTAGTTGCATAGGGATGTCACAAAAAATATATCATCTTATGTAATAAGATATGATATATATATATATATATATATATATATATATATATATATATATATATATATATATATATAAAGACTATGAACACAGAATATCAAGTGATCTAGAAGAGTCTAGATGATGAATGAACAAGGATAAAAGATGTCATATACATCTCTTGATGTGAAGTCATACATCTCTTCACCTCTATATAATGATATAGAAGGGGCCCGAAATTGAGTACAACATTATTCTCTCTCTCTCGCGCGTAATAATCCATTCTCTTTTGTGTGACAAAAGAGAAAAATAATCTCTTCTCTTTTGTATGATAAAATAATAAAAGGGTGCCTTCTTTTCGTATGACTAAAATTAAATGGTACAATTTTATATGAGAGGAATTATAGTCAGTTTATATATCTTTTATGAGACAAAAATGAAAAGATGAAAATAGTCTTTCTTGTGGAAGAGAAGAACAAGCATACTAGCATAGACGGTTCTTTTTGCCCGCTCCAAGGAGTTTGTTCGTGTGGATACCGGTTGAGGCGTTCGAGTCTTCGACACTTGTGATAAGTTTGGCCTAAGAAGTTGATAACTGATTGTTAAGAGTTTTGGTGGAGATTGAACACATGTGTGGTAGAAGGATGTAGCGTGATCCAACCTAGATGGTCTCATTGAACGGAAATCGGTTTGAACGATAATCGGTTGAATGATGCTTGAGCGGCACACATGATTCGAGAATCATGGATTAAGCGTAATCTGAAAGGTATTTTTAAGTATTATTCTTTGATTTAACCGATATGCACGGATCATCGGATTGTTTAGAACAAAATTTTTGTTTTTCGCTGCATTTATGCACGGATCATCGGATTATTTGGAGAAATATAATGGATAATATAGAGGAAGAAGAAGAAAGAGAGATTGTATTGTATAAGTTTTATTTATTATTTCTCTTTCTCTTGTCTTTTACAACAAAAGTAACATTTATTTATAGGACTCAATGGTAAATGCATACATGCACAATATTAAACTACTAAATTAAACTCTCAAAAATTATCTTGTTAAACTCTCAAAAACTTTCCAATTAAACTCTGGAAACTATCCAATTTAAAACAAACATGAAACATAAAACTTACACATATTAAAATTAAGTTTAATACTCAACATTAAATGCCCAAAATGCATTAGGAGGAGTAATTATGGCTTGTAACACCAGTAATTTTTCTTTAATCACCACCTTACTTAAAGAGTACTCCATCTCTGTTGATCTATTATGTAAATGGAATAATATAGAAATTAGAATTACTGGTGTTTATGACACTCAAGAAGAGAATGAAATTTTTTTTTTAAGAGGATTGAAAAATTCAGCACCTGATTCAGGAATCCCTTGGTTAATACAGGATGACTTCAATTTAGTTTTAGCAATAAATGAGAAGGACAATTACAGTTTAAGAAGTGTAGAAGAAGCAAAGATTTTTCAGGAGCTTATAACTGATCTAGATTTGTTTAATCCTCCTCTCAATGGGACATTCTTTATCTGGTCTAAGTGGAAAAAGTCAGATTAGACAAGTTCCTTTTCAACTTGCCGTGGTCTCAAGTTTTCCCAAATTTCTAACAAATAGGTTTTTCAAACACCCTTTCTCATCATATACCTATACAACTTCATTCATCAAGTTCTTTTCCAATTCACAAGGGATTTAGATTTGAAAAAAATTGGTTAAAAAATGAGGAGGCCAACTTAATTATTTAGGATCATCTCAATTCTTATAAGGCTTCATCAGTGAAAGAGTTCTCAGATAAAATGAAAGAATTAAGTAAAACATTAAAACAATGGAGTAAAAACAGAAATAAGAGTTTAAATAAATATAGAATTAATTGTAAGAAAGTGATAAAATGGTTGGATG
The DNA here is from genome assembly GCA_027726005.1 of Juncus effusus. Taxonomy (NCBI): domain Eukaryota; kingdom Viridiplantae; phylum Streptophyta; class Magnoliopsida; order Poales; family Juncaceae; genus Juncus; species Juncus effusus. The sequence continues at coordinate 4,522,424 of CM050907.1, forward strand.
AAAAGGAAGATACAACTCCCCCCTCACTATTAGAGACATGGTTGAAGGAGTTTGTTAAAAGAAGACTTAAGTGATATTAATCAGAAAGATGAAAAATATTAGAAACAACTGGCAAAAATTCATTGGTTAAAGGAGAGAGATAATAATACTGCCTTCTTCCATTAATATACTTCTATTAGGAAATCAAAATCAACGATTCGCTTCCCTCTTTTTTGGATCAAACTGATAATATGGAAAAAACTGATCACAAAGATATATTAAACATTCTGCTTCAATTCTATAAAGCCCTCATTGGAACTGAAAGATTCCAAGTAATGCAGCTAGATTAGATGTCTTAAAATATACAATCAAGAACCCACAAATTTTCAATTTTTAAATGAGCCTTTTAAGATAGAGGAATTGGATTAGGTGATTAAAAATGGATGAAATAAGTCCCAAGGTCCTGATGGATACAATGATGAATTTTTTAAGCAATATTGGCCTTGTTTGAGAGAAGAAATTTATAATATAATTATTAAGAATAATGTACCAGATGGGTTAAGGAGTTTTACTGGCTCTTATAACACTCTCATTCCCAAAATAGAGGGTGCTAGCCAAGCTAGAGATTTCAAATCCATAAGTCCCATTAGAAGTTTGCAAAAAATGATCTCAAAATTATTAGCAAATAGTCTAAAATTATAATTAATAAAATAATTATACCTAATTAATTAGGGTTCATAAAAGAGAGGAAAATCAGTGAATGTTATGTATATGCAAGAGAGACTTTACACATAGCTCACATTAACAATAAATCATTGTTACTTTTTGAAGGTGATATTGAAAAGACTTTTGATGTTATTTCTTAGGAACTTATAATACAAGTGTCGAAAGCAAGGGATGGAAGGGAGCAATGCTCAGTAAAGGTGGTAGACTATTAATGATCAATTAAGTACTCAGTTCACTTTCTTTATACTATTTCACAGTCTTCAAAATACCTCAAGTAGTTTTTGAGGAGATTGATAAAATAAGAAGGTTTCTTTGGAGCGGTAATAATGAATCCAGTATCCCTGGTTTCATGGGATAGGGTTTCTAAACCCAAGAAGGGTGGAGGATTAGGTGCAACGAAAGATATATGGCGACCCAAATTATGCCTCCAACCCACTTGATGCACTGGACATATGTCATCAACACATCACATAAATATGCCATGTCAGATCTGGATGTTTTTTTCTGAATGTTTCATGATTGCAACGTGGGTAGCCAATTTATCGGGTAATGGGAAGTTCCACTTACCATGATGACTATACAGTGTCAGTTTGGCTTCATGGCAGATATCGATTGGACGGGTTTGTTTAAATGTGACTTGACAGGTGCGTCGAATGCGACTTAACAAGTGCGTCGAACCTGGAGCCTCTGTTATGCTAGAGATCAATGGGATCCATCTTCATCCTTTCATAACATATTCAACTCATCTTTCATTCTGATTTTATACCCATTTGATGGGAAAAGTATGAAGGAATTATGCCCTAGGCCAAAGAGTTGAGATTGGATTATGAGAAACACGTTTATTCAGTTCATATATGAATGAGTTTGTGGGTGATTAATATATTTACATATATTAGATTGACCATGAATGACACTTCGGGTTCACGTCATCAGAATACGTGATTTTGATAGTAGAACTATGAATTAACGAATGACATTCTAAACTGTCCCTAGTGATATATAAGATGTTTATAGAGATAAACATACTTCAAGTAAGAAGCTACATATCCACACTAGTATATTCGCAGACTTGATGGTCATGTTCTGCTGACCATGGACATAGGAATGTCAAGTCTGGAATATAGGTACGTGTTAGAGAACACGTACTGGACTGACCACACTATGAGAATATGCATGGTTCATGACTCATGTCATTAGTGATTCTCATATGAATTAGGGTCCTCATTAGGTATGCACTGAATCATGACAAGAAATGTGAGTGACCAAGATGGAATTTGTTTCCCTCGTCACGAGGGAGATATCTATGGGCCCCCTGATGAACTAGGACTGAAGTAAATGCATGGCCATACTCGAAATGGATTAACAAAGAATTGTTAATATCATTTTGAATTTATTCAGTCTAATTCCCGATTAGAAAATAAACAATGATCAAACTCATGGATGACATGTTCCATGCCTTGTGCTTAAGACATATATCGTAGAACCAAAGGAATAAGTAATCATTTCATTTCAGATAGGTAAATGACCGTTGATCATTTCATTTAACATGGATAGTCATGATACCAGTCTGGAGATCACTCATGACTTACTATCTTTAGAAGATTGTTACCAGCGTGAAATAAAAATTAAGTGGTCACACAATGAACTTCATTCATTCAGGAAGAAAATACCTCAAAAAAATTATACATGTGATGTATAAATTAGTGAAAAAAATAAATCAAACATTGGATGTTTGATTGTTCAAATTCTGCACAGTGTCCGTTCGAATGGATGTATGGTCCGTTCGAACTAAGCAATATGGTAATAAGAAAAAAAGCTTACTTAGCTGCCATGTTTTTAGAATTCGAAACACTGGTCCGTTCGAATGGACCACAGGTTCCTTTCGAATGAAGGCCTGACATCCTAAATAAGTTTCTTTTAATGACCCAGATGTTATTGTTATTTACAAAGTTTAAAATATTTAGTTTCTCTTTATTTAGTAGTTATATGTGACTTTTGACATCCTAAATAAGTTATTTTGAGCCTAAAAATGTTTGGCTTGCATTATATTTATATTTTATGACTATCACATATCATAAATTGCAAGTCTGGTATAGAATCATAAAATCATAATGAAAATGAAAATCTACAAGATTCTACATATTAAATTAAGATTCTACCGGGATTCTACCAAAATAGGATTATAAGTGGGAGTCAAATCATTTTCTCAACTCAAAGTCATAGAATTGTATGATTTAGTATTTGATCGGAATTTTAACAACATGGGCCTAACGGCAGCTAGGTTTTCCTTGTGGAAGCTTGTCATTCTTTCATGCATGCGCGCGCGCGCGCACAAGGGAGAGAGAGAGAGTTTTCTGAGTGTATTTTTGGAGAGTATTTTCGGATTCTTCTAGCAGAGTCTGGTTATTCTGTGTGTTTGAAGTTCACGTGGATAGAGATCTTCTACCTTGAAGACTTGCGAGCGATCGTTCCTCAACCCTAGGATAAGCAACGAGATCCGAGGAGTCGAGCTTCAGAAGAGAAAGGAGAAGGTTGCAAGATGGAATCGTTTCATACCTACATCCGCTTCACTCTCCAAGATTATTGTTTCCAACGTATAAATTTTAAATACGTAATCTGTACCTTTATTTCCTTAATGGTGATCCTAGGGCGGGTTGAATCCGTGTGTTCCACTGTACATGTATCGTACATGGACACGCATTCCTCAACAGAAATATGCTCGGACAATTCTAAGAATGACAAACGCCAGTTGCGCTATCGACCAATCTATTCCATGGATCAAAATCCAATGGAGAAGAGAGAGGGTGATAAGAAAGTTGGCACTTCTAAGATTATTAATAATTCTGAAGTAATAAATTCTCCCGAAGAGGATATTATAGACAAAAGGGTAGATGACATCAATGAAAAAAATAGATTTTTAAGAAGTTCAAGTACTTGACAACATTGAATATGTTGAAAATGAAGAGATCTCAATAAATTACGTCTCTATTGGAAAAAAAATACAACCAAAATGAAATAATAATTGATAAAAAATTTTCATATGCGATCACCACATATATAATCGATGAAAATGAGGATCAAGAACCAAAATCAATTGAAGAATGTCAACAAAGAAATGATTGACCAAAATGGAAAGATACAATTATGGCATAAACTCACTTAAGAAATATGAAGTTTCTGGACGAGTAGTCCAAACGCCTGAAAATATACAATCAGTAGGCTACAAGTAGGTGTTTGTAAGAAAGTGTAATGTGAAAATGTAATTGTAAGATACAAAGCAAGGCATGTAGCACAAGGTTTACACAAACACACGAAATAGATTATGAAGAAACTTATTTTCCCGTCTTAGATGCAATTATGTTTAGATTTTTAATTAGCTTGGCAGTCTCTAAATGATTAAATATGTGTCTCATGGATGTTGTTATAGCTTATTTATATGTATCACTTGGTACATATATTTATGTAAAAGTCCCTGAAGGCTAAAAGCACCTCAAACATATGACATAAGCACTCATGGAATATATTCTATAAATTGATAAAGTCCTTGTATGAATTGAAACAATTTAGAAGGATATAGTTTAACCTTCAAGTGAATACCTTACAAAAGAAAGATATCAAAATAATCTCATCACTCCGTGTGTTTTTATTAAGAGTAATTCTAAATTTGTTATTATTGCAGTATATGTCGATTTAAATATCATTGAATTTCCTAAAGAGCTAGAAAATACTTGTAATATGTATTTTTATACATATTTTTAGGGTTTTTATCATATAAATTTTACCCTTAAATCACATAAAATATTGGGAAAGTGTTTAAAACTAATAAAAATTATTTTTGAAACCCTTAATACACTTTTGTGTGATTTTTCAGGTAAGAAAGACCAAGAAAAGGATATTTGAATGACTTGGTGAAAAGTCAACTTCAAATGAAGGGCCGATCTGCAAATTCTGGACCAAGGATGGCCGAATTCTCGACAAATCTCCGCACATACCCTACACACACCTCTCCAATCTTATGACCCTTACCCGCCAACCATCCATGCCAAAGCCTACAAAATCCACAAAAAGACGAAAAGTCAAACTCGAGAAATCGCCCAGTTGACCAAAAGTCAACTGTCTCAAAAGGGGTCAAACTGGATACTAAATCGAAGAGCACGACGAGACGAAACCAACGTATAAACCTCGCGAAAAAGGGCCTTTTTGAACTCACAGAAATCACGATTGAAAATCCAGTCAACTCTGGTCAAAGTCAACCTTTTGACCAGTCAACCCTTCTCAGGACCAATAACGATGAGACACGTGTCCCATAATTGACTTCAGAAATCAGTCAGCGCAGAAATCAAGCAGTACGAGGATTATTTTTGGGCAAATCAGGAAGTAACACGTGGCTAGAATGGTTAAAAATCTGATCAGAGGAGACACGTGGCAGAATTTGACTGGTGAGCATCGCTGAACAGACCCGTACAAGGCTTAGTACGAGATAATATGGGCCAGACGCGTGGCAAGATTATCTGCAAAACGCGTTTTTGAAATTCAGCCAAAAAAATCATTTCTTCATTTTGAATTACACCGAACGCCTCCGTTCCCCCATTCACGCTGGGTTAGATGCTAAATGGACTGTCAAGTGATAAAAAACGGAGAACGCGCGCGGAGAATATTTAGCAGAGTCAGTGTTCGTTTCACGGAACAAATCGAGATGACCCAACCTGTGAGCGACGCGTGGCATCACGCGTTTTCTCAACAGAGAAGCTGGCATCGCCTCCAGTTTGAAGTGAAGAGTGTACCTCCGTTTCAATAAAAACGCATGAATCAGCAGGAATTGGACGGTCCATTAGAGAAACCTGCAGGCGAATTCCACGCGGTTTCTGCGAGAAGGTTCAGAGAATACCAGTACGATATTCTGATCATGCCAGTGAGAGTGTGACGCGTGGCTCCTTAACTCAGAATTGAGTTGCGTCAGTATGATTCCAGTTTCCACCAATCGCCCTACGCGACGTGTTCAAAGGCGTTTTCAGAGATGTGGCAATCTCTGGTTCGCTGGTTTAGATTTAAGAATTTAGTATGGACAAATCCGGATGTGCCACGTGTACAATCTATTGAAAGTGGATGAGGTAGGAGAAAAATGTTAAGAAAATTACACCCCAGCAGAATTTGAATAGAAAAGAAGAAAAAAGAGTGCTACATATCTCACAAATTACTACCCCAAAACAAATCCGGATCAAGCTAAATTTTTAATCCCACAACCTTATTTCCAAATCTTTTCTAGATCAAATCTCTCTATAAAATGACCACTCTTTCTCTCTCTAAACTCATCCATTCTCATATCCATTATCACACTCATTTCTTCATCCATTTTCCACTATTCTTTTCCTTCTACTTCTTCTCTTTTCCACCATTAATGTCTACAAAGCTTCAAGCTTGATTTCTTGAGAGTAAAAAGAGAGTGAGAATTTCAAAGAGAGGGAGTGCTTAATCTAGAAGGAGTAAGTACTAGATCAACCAAGAAGAGAGGAAAATTCGAGAACGATTGTCATCTTTTAGGGGTTTGATCTATTTTCTCTTTATTTTCTTTATTTTCTTTCTTTTTCTTAGATGAATAATATGATTCAAGAACTTGTAAGTTTGGTTATTGTGGACATGAGTGAGTAGATTTATAGTAGGGAATGACTTTTCATGTGACACATGTTAATTAAATCTTAAGTGAAGTTTTTCATTTATTATGATATTTAAAAGATTAAATTTTGGCACTTATCTAAAGTTAAGTTGTTTGGAAGAATGATTTAAATTGAAATATTTGTGAGAAGTGTTGAGATTTGTTTGAGTAAAAATAACTTGGAAAGGTTGTTCTTTTATTCAAATAAGGTTTTAAATCGAGCATTTGTGAAATTTGAAAATAGAAGTTTTTGAGAAGATTGAATTATCGATTTGTTTGTTGATTATTCTTTTGGAAAAAAATATAATCAAGTCTTGCTTTTAAATCTTAATAATAAATTACTATTTATTGTGATGAAATGTTTACATGTCACATGAATCGTCGATATTTCCCTACTTCCTTTTTTTACTTTAAGAAAAGAGAAAAAAAAATTTATTTCTTTTATTTATTTTTTTTTGAAAGAGAACTACAAGCGATCGCTTGATGTTTGTTCTCTTTTAGGTGGGCTCATATGCCTTCACCTAAATTTTTAAATCAATCCTGCTAGACGCGGGATTCGAACCCCTCATCTATGGATAGATGGGTTGGTACCTTGATCACTAGGCTAATCTATTAGTGGTATTTTCTCTCGCATCCTTTATTAAAACAACAACAACAACCTTTTAAACCACAACACTAAAATAAAAGTGAGATTTAAACGTTAATCATTTAAGGCCTTGCCTCTTTTTGGATCGACACCCTAAACTCAAACTCTACGTATACACTTGTGAGAATATTTAGGGGACTTATAAATATTTTTGTTAAGTTGTGAATTAAAATGACAAATTTCACATTCTTACAATACTACTCCATATTAAGATCTTGGAAAAACAAAGTGTTGTCTTGGACTAAAAATTAAGCATTTAAGAAATGGCATATTTGTTCATCAAAGTCTTTTTCCACACACAAACTTCAGAAGAATGGTGAAACCGATGTTCACCACATACGCTCAACGCACAATCTAGTATGTGTACTCATAAAATCACTACCCACAAAAACTTTTGAGCGATTAGTGCACAAGATTGGAGAGGGGGAGAAACACACGATGTTTTTTTATCCCATTTGGGTTTTTCCTGACAAGTTTTTAATAAGGCAATTATAATATGTATGATTTACAATAACATGGACATCCAAGGGGAGTTTTCTGAATACTTTAGAATTATGCGGATTTCCATATACATCGAGCTTGAACTTCTAATTTCCACTTATAATGTTTTCTATTTTCATTATTTCTCTTTTACTTCAATATAGTTTGAAAGAGTTTTGCTTGCCCTATAAATAAAGCATTGCAATGCAAGAGAATGATATAATTGAATAAATTTTTTTATCTTTATTTTATCTTTTTCTCTCATTTTACTTTACCTGTTTTATAGCACATCTCTCCCTGCCCAATCATGATCTTTTAGTTGCTCAAACACACATACGTCTATTTTGTCAAGTTACTTCACATCTCCATTTGAATTGTTTCCCTTAGGTTTTCTTTTCTTCACCTCATTTACCCTCAAAGCAAAAAAAATTGTTTCCTTCCCTTCCTCTATGTTACCCTTAAACCAAGCAAACCCTTAGTTTCTATAGTAGCATAAACTTCATTTTATTTTTTGTCACTTCTAATTTCCACTAACCAAGCTTTTATGTACACTATATCATGTCCCTGACTTTCTTACCGTACTGAGTCCCCAACATCATTGTTAGCATTATATTATACAAAATTCTTTGTTGGATTTGGTGTATTTTAGGGGATTGTATTTGTAAATACAGAATTCTATACAAAATCTTTTGTTTGATTTGAGGTATTTTAAAGAATCCATGGATTTTAGGGTTCAAATCCGGGGATTTTGTAATACACTCAAAACTTTGGGATTATATTATATTATATTATTATACCATATTATATTATGTTATATTATTATTCTATACTATATTATATTATATTCAATTATATATTATATTATTATATTACATTATATTATTATTATATTATATTATTTATTTTTATATTATATTATTCATATTATTATATTATATTATATTATATTATATTATATTATATTATTTATTTTTATATTATATTATATTATTATATTATACATTATATTATATTATTATTTTTATATTATTATATTATATTATATTATATTATTTATTTTTATTATTTATCATTATTATAACTATTATAACTTTTATTATTTATTATTTTTTAAGATTAAATTATTATATTAAATCAAATTAAATAATATATAATAAAATTTGTATACCATTATAACTACTCAACAATTATTATTTAATAAACTTAAATTAAATATTTAAATCCTCAATCATCAAATCCACCTAATCAAACAACTCACATGGATCATCAAATCCATGGATCATTGGATCCATGTATTTACAATATTCGTGTATCATGGAATACCTCAAATCAAACATGCCCATATGTAATGTGCTATGTCTAAACACGATGCATTCATAAAAAATTTTGCAGGTTTGAAATATAAATGTACATTTCTTTGAATTTTTCTGAGAATATTCACACGCTGAGTATATAAATATGTTGGGCTCCTTGTGTTAACATCTAAGAGCAATATCTTGATATTAATAATTAATATTAATATTAATATTAATAATAGGTTATAATTCTATAAATTTTTCTCTCATGTCATTAAGCCACGTAGGCATTTTAACTTGACCATTAGATAGGATCATCTAATGATCAAGATTAACCCATGTACCATCTAAAAAATATTTTGTCATTAAAAAAAAAAATCAATATTCAACCCATGTATGTAGAGGTGTAAACGGTCGGATATTATCCAGATCCTTATTTGAATTTTAATCAAAATAATCCACACCCGTCCGGAGACGGATACATATTCGGATACAGATACATATTCCGTTATAGATTTTGCCCCCAGATACAGATAAAGATATTATCCGAATAATTTATTATTCATATAGTATCAGTTTTCGGATATTTCACTATATATTGAATATTGATACAAATATTTATACGGATGAAGATATACATATTTGGGTTTTTATCATATAATATTATTGTTGTTATTTTTTTTATTTTTCCTAAAAATATATAATTTATTAACTTTATGGTATGATCACTATCTAAACCGTTTAAGCCCTATGTACATGTCGATTTCTCCGTCCTCTTAGAATTCATTCTTTTCCCCAAAATTAGAATCCTCTGAAGCTCGCCAATTGTAGAAAATTAATGCGGGTATTTTATTTCAACAACTGATATACAATTAAAGTTCTATTAATCAACTAAATGGAAAAAAAGATCAACAAAAGAATAAATGGAAAATAAAAATTTGATTTTTGTTAGGTAATTTTTGTTATTTTTTTTTCTTTTTCTATGGTACGCTCTTGATTCATTATGGTTTGATAGTTTATCTTTCAATAGGTACAATAGTAACTTTTTTGGAGTTTTACTTCATTGTAAAATTAAGTAAATTTCTTAGGGGACGTTTACTTTGCGGTAATATAATAGTACCATAGTAATCACATTCTCAGGAATGTTATTCCTTGAAATCATATTACCATTTACTGGTAATATTTTTGTTATCTACATCTTTTGATTCATCTGAAAATTATATTTTTATGACTATTTATCCTTTGATAATTAATAAACAAAGAAATAAAGGAAAGACCTTTTTAGGAAACACATAGTTAAAGAATTATGGTAACGCAGTTTTCTACAGGAATGTGAGATTGCTGCCACGTAGTATTTCAATGCTAAGGTAAACAGGATAAAGTGATTCACACGTGTCAACTTTACTGGGAATGTTGAACATTAGCGCAAAGTAAATACCCCCTTAAGGTTGAATCTATTTCATGTATTTATATTTTTAATTCCCCTTCAACATAATGGCGAGATGGTTTACAATATCACATGTTATGTCTTTATAATTACTAGGAAAATATCCGCGCTACACAGCAGATGTTTCAATTTAATTATTCATTACAATTTACAATATAATTAGTACTGAATATTTTCAAGAGAAATTTCATCATTAACATGTAAACTAAGGCAAGTTATTTAAAGATGAAAATAAATATGCAATCGTATTTATTTGTAGGAAAAATGGATTAATGTTGAATTTGAAACTTGATACAGCATCAATAAAATAATGATGTCATCTACAGAATAATATATCACCATCAATTTATGAATACAAATTTACATCAAATACAAGCGCATTTTCAAAGCCGTAGAAAAATGTGAATTCTTTTGAATAGTTTATGAACATCAAGCTCCTCGTTGATTGTGGACAGATGCACCCTATTAAGTACATAACTTTTCGTTGATTATGGACAGATGCACCCTAATAAATACCAAAAAACAAAATAATAATATTATTAGATTCAGAAGATTTTCATGCTTCTACTATTTTTTTGAAAAATAAATGAATAAGCACACAAAGTGAAATAAATTTAACTACATAAAAAACTCTAATTAATGTATAAATATTTTTCCTACTTGGTTATTGGAATGATAGTCCAGTCTTGAATTGAATGACCAATGAAGACTCAGGTACTTAGAAAAAATGCTAAATGGAGCAATTGAAAGTAAAAAATATCTACAGGGGTGTTAAAATCCTTGAACTTAATTATGGAAGACTTCATAGATCTCTTATAACTGTTGGGATTTGGATTTCATGAAGCGTTCCCAGAAGAGAAAAAATCAATGAAAGAGGTTCGATATCATACCTGAAGGCACAAACAGAGAAACTGCAAGTTCTTAACAATAATTTCATATGAACTCTAGCTAAATATATACTATTTACCACAAGGGCTTCATTGACCCTGAACATGTGTAAAATAAGTTCATAGAGATTCATAATTTCAATGAAGAACTACGGAACTCCAAAATATCATGTATGCACTGCACAAAGAACTATTTGCATATTTCATCAAACCAGCTATGTAATTGAGAAGAGAAAACCAAATCCATAAAGTTTTGGTTTTCTCTTCTCAATTACATAGCTGGTTTGATGTATTTCATATATATGTATTACATAAAAGAAATCCAGATATATATATATATATATATATATATATATATATATATATATATCATCCAAATACCCACAAAATACAACCATAATATTTAAACCCCCATCCACCAAACACATATCTTTAAAATAAACCCCAAAAATACAACAATTCATATGTATTTAAAGCATCAGATTTTGGGATGAAATCGGGCAAATTTCAAAAATCTTGAGTAATATGCGCTATTCTAGCTTGTTTAGTGGCAGCATGTGCTAAGTCATTATACCTTCTAGGAAGATAAGCCACTCGAACATTTTTATATTCTTGTAAAAAGATGAGAATATGGAGGAGGATTCTTCTCGAACGCCACATATTCTTTGTTAAAAGCGAATTATCGTTAACTGCATTCACTAAATTTATAGAGTCAGTAAAACACATAATCTGTGTAAAATCGTGAATATTTCGAATAAGTAGAAGAGAATAAAATAATTCATAACCCTCAGCCATAAAAGGATCCCATGTTTCTAAAAGCCTCCAATGAGTAGTCCAGCCCTGCATTTTTGGACGAAATTAATTTCAGAAACTTGTGAAGACTTAAAATTGATAAAATAATTATAATTACTTAAGACCACAAACAACAAGCATCCACAGTGTTGCAACATTCTGCATCAAAAAATTTGATTACATTTTGGAAGAAAAAAGAAAAAAATTGAACAAAAATGTGAATTCCTCAAAATAACTTTATGTACTTCATCTTTCAAGAAAGTTCTCTTGGTATTAGTAAGGAGGACACCATTGGTACTCCTTAGAGTGCTGTGTAGATTAAGCATGAGTTGCAAATAATTTATTGAAGACAAACAATTTGAACATGTACTACAATTCAAATAAAAAAATTGAACAGGTGCCAGGTATATTTGTATTAAGGCAACAAATTTTGAGAAAAATTGAACATTCAAAGATAAACAGTTTCCATATATCAAGAAAGATTTGGGTACAATTTCATTGTATCCTTTTACGTTTAATTAAGTTTCTATGTAACAGATTATGACTCAATTGAGGCTAACTGTAAGCATGATAATATGGCCAAATAACAGAGCAATTAATCATTGATACGATAACCATCACAAGAAGAAAAAATATTAAACAAACGCATTGTTTCTTTACCTATAAGTCTTATCTCACTATTGCCGTTAAAAAAATCCTATCTCAGTATCGACGTCGTTTCCTATACCGACTGATGTTCCCTTTATTGAGAGTTTTTCCAGTGTACTCAACAAGCCAGTCTTTGTGACGTCTTGTTGCCCATGAATGCATCAATAACTGCATAAAAGTATCTTTCGAACCGCTTCATATCCTTTAAATCCATACATATTTAACTAAAATCAGTTCAGGAAAAAGGTTTATAAACAAATATGACACATAAGCAAGAATTCCCAAAAGTAAAAACCAATAAGTGGAGAAAAAGGCAAATGCTGAAAAAACAATTGTACATCAGTATAGTAAATAATTATATCCAACGATAAAATAAGTAAAAATGAACAAAATCAAACAATAATTCAACTATTCAATCAACCTTCGGACAAATATCTTTTTCTATTTTGATTTGGGTTTTCATACAAATTAAATAAGTTCAGAAATTTAATTATTTATTCTGAAAAAGTTATTAAAAAAATTCAGAAAATTTTAGTTTTTATGATTCGGAAATATTTTGTAAAACCATTTAAAAATTTCAGAAAATAATAAAGAAAAAATCAAAATTTAATTTTTTATTCAGAAAAATTTTAAAAACCATTTAAAGTTTCAGAAAATAATATATGAATTTCAGAAATTTAATTTTTTAACAGATTGTTTTTGAAAAATCTATTTAAATTTCTGAAAATATTTAAAAAAATTCAAAAACCTAGTGAACTCTCAAATTTTATAAACTAATCAATCCATATTTCAAATTAATGAAATATTTAGAAAATTAATCAAAACCTAGCTAAAGCTAATCAAAATATCATACTGGAAATATTGAAAGCATCAAAGAAATAATGGGTCACTCCAAGCGACTATTGAAATCAAAGAATATTATGCTAGAAATAATACAATACCAGAAACCCATTTCACAAAAACCTCATTTTAAAACAGAATATAAACCAAAATAAAACCCTAGAAGTGAAATCCTAAATCGAACCAAAGGAAATAAGTGCCCAGATAATTCAAACCAAACTACTAACCAGAATCATGATATTGAGGGTTGAGAGGAGGGGAACGCGTGGAGAGAGAGACTGTCGCCTCGCTGAATCGCATGGAGCGAGTGGTCTCCAATTGCCATCATTGTGTCTGGTCATCGTCGCGGGAAGAGAGCGACAGAGGCATGAAATTGGGGATTTCTTGTTAATTTGGAGTAGAGAGACATGAGTCTGCATTGGAGGCTGGAGTTAATTGAGAGGACAATAGATCACGGTGTTGATTAATGTAAATCGTACGGTTAATAAAACTGAGGTGACGTGGCACACTCTAGTAATAAATGAGTTGAAAATTAAATAATAAGGTTAATTAGCATAAAGAGAATTCATAATGAAACAAAAGAGAAATTGCTTATATGTTATTTACCTTAGACTTCCAGAAGACTTTGACAGCTGCAAAGAGGGGACCTTGATGAACGTTATTAATAATCCCAGCTTTATAAACAGATCCAAAGCTTCCCTTTGTGATCAGTTTGAACGGCTTATACTCATCAAAGAAACCTTGTCGAAACCCTAGCTTAATTTCAGCAGCTGCCTCTTTAGGCGCCTCTGTTTTAGGTGCCTCTGTTTTAGCCGCTGCCTCTTTAGGCGTCTTTTCCGTTTTCTGCCCTTTCATGCTTTGCTCAACTTGACTCGCCTCTTCAGCCTTCTCCTCAATTTCAGTTGCCTCTATTTTAGGCGGCTTTTCCATTTTCTTCTGCCCTTTTATGGTCTTCTTCACCACACAAACCCTATTCTTCCTCAATTCCTGAACCTTGAGCTTCTTTTCCTCTAATTGTGCCGCTCTTCTAGCCCTAGAATCCTCAATCTTCTTCTCAATCTTCTTCATTGCCACCTCAGCTTTTGCCTTTTCCATTTCTTTCTTCTTTTTCTGAACATCATTAAGCACCGCCACTTGTCACAATTAAAGAAACAAAAGCAGCAATACAAAGTAACAAAAAAGCAGTTCTCTATTGAATATAATAAAACCAAGAAATATGCAGGAAAATGTTCAGAAAAATATCCACTGGTACCATCATTGGTGCTGTACAAGTGGACTTAAACATGCTGAAATTTATCTAACAAAATGAGTATAATGCACTAGATTTGGTGAAAATAGGTCAAAAGGTGAGATTTTGCAAAACATCATCTAAAAAAGAAGGAAATTCTAATAATGCAAAAGAAAAGGTGGAAATTTTCAAGGAGGACACTACACAAAGTAACAAATTAGCAGTTCACTAATGAATAAAAATCAAAGAAATGGCCAGAAAAATCTCCAACAAGATATGTTTATGTTCCAACACAAGTAATAATCTAGCTATAAGATCAGAATGAAAAAGAAACTACTGAACCAAGAGCCAAAATTACAAAATAAAGGAAAAATCAAGAAAAATATTATCTTCTTGTTCCAAGAACAAGCAAGAAATAAATAATCTTGCATAAAATGCAGAAGAAAAGATGTTTACATAAATACAAAGAGAACAATAAACTTGTAAGAGGAAAAGGGGCAAGAAAATAAAAAGATTATTAAAGAAAAAGACTGATCCAAGAGTAACTATCTAATAAACACAGTATTATTGAAATATCCAAAAAGAAGTATCTTCTTGTTCCAAGAACAATCAGGAAAGAAACAATTTTGCTAAAAACAAAAAACACAAGAGAAAAACAATGAAAACGTATCAATTAGAAAGGAGAAGAAAAGAAGGAACTCACATTCTTTCCAGCAGCAGCAGTGGGCACCACCCTCCTCGCTTGGAGAAATCCAGCCATCGGAGAGAGAAACAGAGAGAATGAAAATTAAACGACAGAACAGAGAGAAAGAAAGTGCGCTTAGAGAGAAATCAGAGGGGTTTATAATTGGAAAATTATGCTCTACCCCTGCGATTTCCACCCCAGGAGTTGATGCGCTGGCACAGGTGGTGAACCGAAATTGACACGTGGTGAACGTAAACAAACACGTGATACAGTCAGAGTACACAGCGGTGAATGTAACGCATATACAATTCATCACCATTCCGCGCCTATTTTATGGGGAAGCTCGCCACGTGCTAATGTCAGTACCTACCCATCTTATCACCATTATAATTTGAATCCCCTCTGTACAATACAAAATCTCTTTTTTCTCTCTTCAGATATGGCTATCAATTCTTGCCCGTCTTATCACCACTATAATTTGAATCCCCTCTGTTCAATACAAAATCTCCCTTTTCTCTCTTCAGAAATGGCTGTCAAGTCCTACCCGTCTTATCACCACTTTATTTTGAATCCCCTCTGTTCAATACAAGTAAACCTAATCACATTCGCCCAAATTACAAATTACTCCATTTTCTCTTTTCAGAAATGGCGATTTTCAGTGGATTTTGTTGGTGAGATTTTCATTGGATTTTCCCTCTTTTGTTCCAGTTAAACATCACAACTCAACCTATTGTGGGTTTGTGAAGCGCAAATCAAGATCGTCGAGGTAATGAGTTGGTTCGTGTTCCTTTATCCATCATGATTTAGTTGCAAGTTCCTCTTGTTTTTAGTCATTTCTTTCTGATTTAAAGTTGTTCTTGCTTGCTACTTTCACTAAAATCACTGCATACATTCAACGCCTCTGATTGTTTTTGTTTGTTATTTGGAAAATTTCATAGATGGTGGATTTTGACCCCTATGGCATGTTGTTTACGATTCACTAATTAACCTCACACATACATGCTGTTGTGGAATGGTCACTAATTTTGATCTCTGTTAAACCTAATCATACATGCACTTTGTTGATTGGTGTTTAGGGCTGACTAATTCAACACTGATCAACCTCTCTAATTTCATCCATGTTGAACCTAATCATTCATGCATGGTGTTGATTGGTGTCTAGAGTTGCCTAATTTAACACCAATTGAATGATACACATGCATGCATGCTGTTGATTGGTGTTAGATTTGAATGATGACGCACTAATTACATCCCTGTTGAACCTAATAATACATGCCTGGTATTGACTAGTGTAAGATTTGAATGATGACCGACTAATTTCATCCATGTTGAACTTAATCAGAAATGCATATTGTTGATTGGTGTAAGACTTGACTAATTCAACACTTATCTATATATATATATATATATATATATATATATATATATATATATATATATGAGTTTGAGTACGGGTGGTTGCGCATGATCGGGGAATTCCCGCCAGGTGCATGCCGATCCTGGTTCGAAACCATGTACGAGCTGCGCAACAAGTGGGTACCGTTATACGTGAAGAAGTATTTCTGGGCGGGGATGTCAACCACGCAACGCAGCGAGTCGATGAATGCCTTTTTCAAGGACTTCATAACCAAGCACACAACTCTCTTCATCTTTGTCGGCAAGGTTGACCAGGCTCTCAGAGAGAAATTTGAGAAAGAACATGCCGAGGACTTCCGCTCAGCGAACCGTACCCCTTCCCTTGTGTCGCATCTGTCATTCGAGCTACAATTCGCTCAAGCCTATACGCACCGCATGTTCTATATTTTTCAGCATGAGGTTAAGAAATTGATCGCATGCTGCGTAGTTTCTGAAATGGTTCAAGACGACATGACAGTTTATGTTGTAAACGACGGTTTCGGCGACAAATCTTACGAAGTGCAATATTGCTTATACACCGACCAATACCATTGTGAATGCTTGTTATTTCAATTCAAAGGGATAGTGTGCCGTCATGCTTTGGCGGTTTACAAGCAGGTGGCTTTGCCACAAATCCCTGATTGTTACGTGCTTGCTAGATGGCGCAAAGATTACATAAGGACACACACACGTTTCGAGCTTTCAAACAGGACAGTACACCGTGACATGTCTCTGTATGACGACCTCTACAGCCGCGCGCACGCCATTTTGTTGAGCCTTGTCGAATGCTCCTACAGAGACCAGGCTGCAACCGCCGATTTGCTCAGTTCTCTTGAGAAACTTTCCTTGAACGTTGTAGAAGAGCTGGAACACGAGAACCCGATTACGAACATCATCCCTGAGCCGGCAGATATTGTGCTTGACCCTCTTAAGCGTAAGTGTGTGGGGCGCCCAAGGACTGCAAGAAGGAAACCTGGATATGAGAAGGGTTCAGCATTAAACGGCCGTACCCGCCAGAACGGGTCAGCATCCAGGGCGACAAGTTCTCAGACAAAGGTAATGAACTTATGATTTTTTTTATTGCTAATTAGAATGATTTCTTTGTTTTTAACAACTCAAATTACTGGACGCAGAGCCGAACATCCATCAACACCTTCTCTGATTATGCTGCCTCCTCCAACATGGACCTCATGCGTCGCTTCAGCAACTTCAATCAGTCGGGCCCGTATGCGTAGTTCTTAGCTTCCAAGTATATCTAGGTTTTTGTGCTTCACCGTGTGTTGGTGAATTGTTTGTTACCTTTTTTTTGTAGTAGTTCATTTCGCCATCATTGCGATCTTGTTTGGACAAGTAAATTTATTTTGTGTCATTCACCCGTGGTGCGAATTTGTATCCTTTAATTTTCTATCCCTAGTTAGTGTAATGGATCTGTATGAACGAACCGTTATTATATCTAGTTAGTTGTGTTGATTACTTTATTTTTTCTTTATAGGTAGTGTATATGATTCGCATATTCTGAGTAACATTAAGAAAGAATTACTCACCTGTACAATACGTGCCCTCTACAATATGGAATTTTCTATAATTACCAATAACGGGCCCCAATTTCTATAATGGGCTTTGGCCCAGTTTATTCTTTTCACAAGTCTGGACAGGTGGCACGCTTTTGACTGACTGTTGTGTGTTGTCACTTCAAGTTCTGCCTACTCACTGCCCAATAAGCAACCCTGCGCCTCCTCCCATCTCTCTCTTAAATTTACTCTCCTTCTAAGCTCACCAACGCAACCATTAACCCCCCCTCTTCTTTCGGAAATCAACCTCCCAAACAACATTTCTCCCTTTTTCCTCTGACCTTCCAACTGGTAAGCCTTCAAAGTTTTCATTTCATTCAAATGAAATCAACTACTTTCTATTTGTTACAAGAATTTAGCACCTAAATTGCAAGTTTATTTCAGGTAGTGATGGCGCCGAAGAAACAGCAAAATGTGTCCTCCGCCAAACCTCCAAAGTTCACTGTCGGCACTCGTTGCGACCCTAAGAAGTTTAGGGAGACCTGGGCAAACATACAAAGGACTAAAGGACTAACAGATGAACACTTGGCATTAATTGAGAAGTGGCCTTTCAAGGCGTTCCTGGATCTCCCCTCTATAGAAATGCAGAGGGGTTTTTTATCTGAGATGTTTGAACTCTGGGATCCACTTCAAAATTGTTTTGTTATTGCCAACAAGCAACTTCGAGTTTCCGCTCATGACTTGTCCATTGTGATGGGTTTACGGGGGAAGGGCTGTTATGTTGATGTTGGTCAGAAAAGGCTCGACAAGGTAAATTCTGAGATACCCGCTAAATATTTCACCGGGCTTTCCAAAATCACTCGCGAGGAGATGGCTTTCATTCTAATAACCGAGTTGAAGGAGGGCAAGACTGCTAGTGCCGAGCAGTGGCTTTCCATTTTAACTATGTACCTTTTCAACACTGTTTTGTTCAGCATGAGCAATGCGTGTGCCCCCGCACAGTTCTGGGACTATGTCGACCCTGTACACCAACTCTGGGATTACTCATGGGGACAGGCGGTCTATGATTTTATGAGTAAAACCATCCCTATCATTGGACGCAAAGCGGTTACCGATCGAACATCCAACATGAACCCATCGTTGCCCGGCTGCACATTCGCCTTAACTGTGAGTGTTTAATTTTTCGTGGCATGTTAACACAACGCATCTCGTGCATTTTAACAGGTAATCAAATTCCTCACTCTGTGTTTTTTCATCCATTCTGCAGGTCTGGTTTTATGTACACACTCTGCCCATGAAAGCATTGAAGCAACAAACACTGTATCCAAGGTTCCTAAACTGGGATATGCTAACGAACGGTAGGAGAGACACTTTCAAGGAGTTAATGGACAGCGTTGACCCAGGGAAGGTGTTTTCTGCGAGTCTCCTGCCGGCAAGGTGCGAAATGTGGGTTCTTGAACCTGACAGCACAAAAGCCCGCCTCGCTCTTGTCCAGCCACCTCCATCCGACACCGTCGCATTTGCTTGCATGCACACCGTGGGACAGATGATGCACGATGTCGAGCAAATGATTTCGGGAACACCACCACGTAGTAGCCCACATGCATCTCCCAGAGGTCGGCAAAGAGGCCGTCAGACCACCCAAACAGAGGAAAAGGATGTATCAGGCTCAGGTTTGACACCCGCACATGTCATTATTTAAATTCATTTTTTTTTCCAAGGTTCTTTTTTGAATTCATTTATTTTATATATGTTTGTTCAAATTCAGAGAAGTCACCACCTCCACAACGCCAACGGAAAACTCCAGTGCGCCAACGCGCAAACGCACCCTCCAATGATACAAGGAGGACTGCCAAATGTCGAGGTGCTGAATTATCTGACGCCACTGGTTCGTCACCACTTCGTCGGTCCGCCAGGATCGCTGGGGTGGATCACGCGAGGGAAGAAAATGATGACGACTTTGTCGATGAGCTACCCCCCAGCCGTAGGCGTTTGACCAGGCGCCTGCTCAACAACCTCAAAGGCAGACGCATGGAAGACAACGAGACAGACGTGAGATCAGCACAGTTGCATCCTCACACCGATGTCTCTGATGATAGTAGAGGTAACAGTCCAATTGAACATATAATTAATAACAACCGCGGTGTTAAACATGAATAGGTGACAAAATCAATTTCGGCTTTGCTCCATTTAATGCAGGCGGTGAGTTGGTTAACGTTCTACATCCTCACACCATTGTCCACTCAACAGGCCCGTGCCCCAACGACTTAGGTATATCATATTCATCAACTTCTTTTTCTCATTTTTCACATTTCAAACTATGCTTCCTGAAAAATGATTTGCAGTAATTGAGATAACACGG
This sequence comes from Juncus effusus, assembly GCA_027726005.1. NCBI lineage: Eukaryota > Viridiplantae > Streptophyta > Magnoliopsida > Poales > Juncaceae > Juncus > Juncus effusus. The sequence continues at coordinate 4,542,998 of CM050907.1, forward strand.
TTTGAAGAAACACCGGATGAGTTGCTGCCTGATGTTGATGTTGAAGTCCGTCAACACCTTATCAACAAGACGGGAACATCATCATCGGGGCAAACGCAGACGCAGGAAGATGACGATCTATTCCAGGTCACGCCAAACAGCCAGCTCCCTCCCGAATTCCGTACTGTGCCAGACATCCGTGCTGATCGTCCTTCGTACTCCGATCCTGCTATGAACAACATGGCAGATTATGATTGTCGCACACTTTATCGAAACCTCCGGTCCGCCTCCGCAACATTTGACTTCTTTGGCACTCGGGGAACCCCTCCTCACGAATCTGATTACCATAACGCGTTGAGAGGTAAAGTTTGACAGGCTTTCACATCATCATGTTTCATATACGAGTTGACAATTGAGAATTTACAGGGGCTCATGCCACAAGATTCCCCAGGAACAGTAGCGGTCACACTACAAGCCACACTGCAGGTATGCACGACATACTTCATGTTTAATATTTTTTGCAAGGTGTCCAACAACTTACATTAACTAAGTTTCATATACGAGTTCAGCCACAAGTCTGAACCCGGAGTTTTTAACACCACATGCTCCTGGGACTGAAGATGTGGAGAACACCACCCCCCTTGTTGTGCAACCACCACCTGATGATTTTTCAGCCGTAAAAGGTAACTCGGTTTTGTTGCACACTATCTATACTAACCACCATGCCATATTGTCACAATTATACCCCATTTTTTGGTTACCGGTACAGGAAAGATGGATGTCACCGTCAGTCCTGGCGGACAAACACAGGCGATTTTGAAGAAACCACATAGGCTCGTCGACCGCTGTGGCTCTTCAGAAGTGGTTAGTTGCATGTTTCCTGAGGTAGGCAACAAGAGAAAGTCTCTACATGACGTTGAATCGCTCAGTCAAATGCTCACCTTCGACCTTGGATTCGGTAACCACAATAAAAGTATTTATAGGTGTTCTTTTTTATCAAATCATAAGTAACGAATATAAATTTCTTTTATCCCCCTGTTTGAAAGATGACCTTGAGGAACAGCACCGTTCAATGAAGGAAAGGTGTGAGAATAAAGTCCTGACGCGTCCTCGTGTCAGGAAATTTGTTACTAGCCCGTTCGAAGCAATTGAGCTCATGGATGCTTCTTCGGACTATGATATATCGGCAACTGACGGTTTCTCCATCGACGACCCTGAACTCGTTCCGTCAGCAGTTCAGTTGGCTCCCGAGTGGATGAGGCGAGTTATTTTTGGCTGGCGCATGCACACCATAAATCGCGAGGTTTCCGCTCCGTTCAAACACCTAAACTTTATTGTCAACCGTGCCGACATCGAAGCGTTGGTCAAGGGGAATGCAATATCTGGGAAGGTAAACTGCGAATATGTTTGTCATTGGTAAGATTTCATTACATGGTTGCATATCTTATACATTCTCCCCTAACCAGGTGATTGATTCTATGCTTCACATCATCCAAACATTCCGAGTCGACCCGTACAACAGGTGGAACTTTGTCCGATCTGGAAACGCCAATACAATTGAGTCAACAATCTAACATATATAACAGTTTCGACACTATCCTTATGTCTTGTTCACAATAAAATTTTTACACCTGAATTCTATTTTTGATTACTAGTTCACTATCCCTGGCATGACCGAGGACGAGCTTGATGATGCGGACCTAGAGAGCGTCTCACCATCTGAACTTGGGAGGATTCGGTGGCTTTTCCTGCCCTACAACGTGTCCGGGCAATGGATTTTAGTAACATTCGATTTCATCAAGTGTCGTGTTCGTGTTGTCAACCCAGTCGTGGCGGTTGACAAGTATCGCGGCAACGTGTTGAATTTTGTAAACCAATGGAAGGAGTTCTTGTCACGACGCATGTGTTTCACTGACATCAACAACTAGGACATGAGGTATGACCAGTACCCGCGACAGAACAAGGAATCAGATTCCGCGCTATACGTGGTGAAGTATGTGGAGTGCATCACCGATAACAAACCATTCGATTTCAACCAACGTGATATAGAACTCTATCGTTTTTATGCAGCGTACAACTTTATTTGCTCACCTTTGTTCATGTCGAGTTTCCCCTCCGTTGTTTAACTAAATTTGTGGGCCAGCCCAGAATTTGTTGTAATGTGTGTGTGTGTCTGTGTGTTTTGTTGAACAAATTGGGGTGTATATCCCTCTACTACCTCACGTACTAAACTATTATTGCACATGATGGCCCTGTTGGGTTTTATTTATATATATCTACGTGTTAATTTGCATTGATAGCTCAGAGTATAACTTAATTTCAGAATTTCCTCCGAAACAATGATTGCCCTTTTTTACACAAACCTAACAGCACAAAGCAAAACAACACATGACAAAAATAATACATGAAAGTAGATAGTTCTAATTAGATAGCACACGGCACAACATACATGAGACGTACTGATACGAAACAACACGCATTAACTCAAAACATCTAGATGAAACAAAAGTACACCATGATAGATCATTAATACTCTGAGCAATTTGAATGATTGGACGTGTCCAGACCCAACTCGATGAATCGCTCCGTAAGCATCTTGAAACTTATTTCGATGGAGACTTCCTTGTTGAAGAAATCATCATAGAAATAATCTATTTTGTGTGGTATTGAGAACACGTCGTGTGAGTCAATTAGAGCATCACAGGAAGAAAGCTCTACATCCGCTTTGTCAGTGTCTATCGAGCACAGCTTTCCGAAACTGGCGACGACCAGTGCCACCCGGTCGAAGGTATGGTGATGTTCAGGTAGATTGATGAGAAAACCTAGTTAGGAACGAAATATGTTATAGCCACAACATAATAAAAGTCTAATTGGCATTTAGAAACGAAGTATGACTTAACAACCACTTGTCTTCTTGTAACGATGAGAATACCTAACTGCCCCCATATTAGGTCTCCATGGGCGGAAAGTCATCCAATAAACTCATCCCTCCAGTAACGATGAGGAAAAAACAGAATGTACTCATTTCGTCCGTACCTCGCAAACTTGAAAGACGCCGCTTGATTTCCAATCTCATTTGCCACATATTTTCACCACTGAAGTTATGTCGAAACCCTCAGGAACTGGCTGCTTCAAGGTGACGTAAGCCGCCAGATTAACAGTCTCCTCCTTCTGTCTTGTCTCCACTGTTGATGCAGCATATATTTTTTGTTGGTGATCATTTGCCCTGTGATTAAATAATGGTTTACAGTTCAATTTTTTACCTACCAGCACCATTAATCTTCAGTGTAACATTTTACTCACCAGCAACACTTTCTCACTGGTGATTAAACCTTCGCAACCACTTTAAAGTAATAGATAATGTTAATGTCGGTGTCAAATTATTCAGATTAAACATTTATGCACCCCTTCTCAGTCACTCATCAATTGTTAATGTTCTCATCACAAAGTTTATTTAAAAGAGAGACAAAACCAAACAACTTCGTACAAATCAAAACTCGAAAGATCAAAAAATTCTGTAGGAATCAAGCAACATATAAAATGCATTTCCAGTCACATATCAGCATTTATTCACTCCATATTATTTCCCGAAATCGAAATAGGCCCAAAATCACAAAATCTAGTTTATTCAGGAAATTTACCTAACTCTTATATCTCCTGCGTCTGGACTCTTCCGTTTAAGGCTGTCGCTTACTGGTGGAGAAGCAAGTCTCATTTTATATGGCTGAGAGAGAGAGAGGTATGATTCCTTTTCTGAATTTCCGAAATCTCAATTGTTTTTTTAACTCTCCTTCATATTAACATTTATACCCATCAATTTCCTTAATTATTATGTTGGGCCAGGTTTGAAATTCGAATTTTGAATTTTAATTCCCGCCCATGTGGTTAATCTGCGAGCACTGTCAGGTTGACAAGATGTCCCTGACGGCCCGGTGGTGAACATCGTATAGGGAGAGCCCAGAGATTTCCGGGTCTTGGTGGTGAACAGTACAGCCCATGTAAAAAATAGTGATCACTTCTTCTACCCGGCCAAAAACCAGGCCCATGCTGCTGTTCAATCTTTCAACCCGAGCCCGATGATGGTTAATCTAATATCACGGCCCTATAAGGATCTGAACTTTTTCCGTTGACCACCACTAAATTCACCTTTCCACGTCATCTAGTCCTCGAGTGGAAAAAATGGGGGTAGAGTAACAGCACTCTTTATAATTTATATTCAGGGATCAAGGCGGGATAATTATAAGATGGCCCCAGTCGATGTACCTAGTCAATTAAAACACGCAGCTCATCGTATTGATGACGTGGCGCCCTTTAATAGGCCAGGCACATAGTGAACCGATGGTTCTCATTCATAATAAAGAAAATAGATAAGCCTAGCGAGTAAAAATTCAAGAGAAAATTCAATGATCTTGTTTAAAGTAAGTTTAGGATTCAATAACGAAAATACAAGGCAAATCTTGTTTATTATCTTCACTTTACCTCAAAAAAAGGGGTGATTTTTCAGGAAGCATTTCATCGAGCAAGTGCGATGCATGCACTGATTCAATGCACCAAGTCCATCACTTAGCTAGCAGGACAGGCTGCACACCCCTTTCGATGTTTGTAGAACAATTTCATGAACCACAGCCTTGCCTTGCAGTGCTCTCACCTTCGATTCAAACGCTTTCACAACAGGAGATCCACTTAGGCCGCTCATCACCCAAAGAGGAATCGTCCATGTATCTGACGATCTCCGATTCATCTCTCTTCTTGCTTCTCGCTTCTCTCGTTCAGACCAAAAACCCCTCACTTTCTTCTTTGTTTGATGGCGGCGGCTCATTTATTTCTCTCGTGAAAAGAAAGTTCAGATACCGATCAAAAGAGAAGAGGTTCAGTGTTGATTTATGAGATTTTGGAAGGGAGATGGTTAATTCGAGCAGGAGAAGGAGAAAGAGAAGGCGGTGAGCTCAGAGGTGTGAGGTGATACGTGGAAGATGAACTGGAGCAAGTAGTGTCGGACAGAACAGCTGTAAGAAGGAGAAGAGTTGAGAGTTGATGGCAAAACCAGCATTCCATTTCCCGGTGTTTCCTATCACAAGTTTTGGACCTGGATTTTATTCAGGCCATAAGTTTTGACCCAACTGATTTTCATTTTTCAATTTTATAGAGGGTGTAAAATAGGATAGAAAGGGAAAAGAAAGATTACTTGTATTATTTGTAAAAAGTAAAAACTGATTATATATTATAAACATTTGTTTGGAAGGGTGACACGACAATCAAACCCCGCCAAATTTTAAAAAAAGAGAGTTCAGACATGGTTTCTCATGCTTCATGGACATATGGTTCCCAGTCCACTTACAACTTAGATGTATTTTATTTTTGTCATTAAGCGCAGCCCGTAGGGTCTCAATATAACACTACGGCGCAATTAGAATAATTAGAAGTTTATCATGATTATTAATGACCTAGTTGATTAATAATCTATACAATTCAATAATTAGAATAATTAGAAGTTTTCTAGTGTGTTAATTAGCATATTTAGAAGTATAACTACTAGAGCAAACATATGCTTAAGAAACTGGCATGTTTATATATCTGAAACAAAGGGGAGCTGTTTGGTCCACTTTTGTAATTTTGAGTCCTTTCAGTTTTTTATTTCATCTAAATTGCTGCCAACTCTCTTGGCACTACAATACTCTTACCTGTATTTTGACTTAATTCAATTTAACATAACTTGTTAGAATCCAGGCATGACCTGAATCCATTTATTCAAAATAAAATCTGAAATAAAATCTGCCTAGAAGTATGATTGCTTCCCACATTTTAGTTTTGCCCTATTCCGAAATATTACCAGTCGGAAGATATTAAATGCAAAAAAGAAAAGAACAAGGAACCAACATGTTTCTTAAGTAATTTCTCCAATCAGATTGTTGCACTTAATTTTTCCAAAAAACTAGTTTGCTAGTTGATTCTTATTCGCACACAAACATATACCAAAATCTGCAAGATTTCTGAACCTCTTCCTCGGAACGTTAGGAGGTCCTCGGTGGGTTAGGTTCAAGTCTTCGACATGCTATTTTCTCCCTGGTTTGCATCATATTCTGGCATAGCATGAATTACATACACTATATAATGCTCTGACCTGACAGTCAATAAAGAATTACATACACTATAATGCTCGGACGCGACAATCAAGAAACTCGAGGAATACAGGTACAACAAATGGTCTAGTTGATTAATAATCTAAATACAATACAACAAATGAGATTAGTATCAATTTGTTAATGTGCTAATTAGCATATGATTATGAATCTGCCTGATTCCGGACATTGCCTTAGTCTGAAATGTTAACAACTAGCGGATCCGTCACGCATTACGCGAAATTTCTATAATATTATTTAAAAGTAATTTAAACACAATTTAGATAAAAATAATATTTACATAATTTAGCCAACAATAAATACTACATTTATGTCAAAATGTTACATTACAGTATAAACATAACAAAGGAAAGTCAAAAGCACATTCCAGACAAAGATTCAAAATATCAATCATCTATTCCATATCTTCAAATTTGTCAAATATATAATTAAAAAAAATACACCAAAAATGAATAATTAACTCACTATGTAAGAAAACTTTTTTATTATGTTTTAATTCTTTGTTAGTAAAAATTTTGAGCAATTCTTCTTTAATAGACATGCTTTTTCCATCACTAATTGACTTCTGACAATTCATGTTCCTCATTGCCATCTCACAACAACAAAAAATCAGAAGTTACCTAATATTGTTTTGAGTTTAAAGTATGAGTAAAAATATGAAATATCTTTTGCAACTAATTTGACTGCATTCCAGTTTTTTATCAACTCCTCAGAGGTAGTCGAGAGAAATTTTGGCATTACATAACATGCATGCAAAGGCGGAGATAACATAACAGTTTTCAATTTGAAAGACCACCACAAAGGGGAAACATTTAGGCTTGTCAACGGACCGGGTCGTGTTTGGGTTTGACCATATCAAAACCTGACCCGAACCCATAAATTTTATGGATTTTTTTTCAAACCCGAACCGGCGGATAACCCGAAATCCGTGGGTAAACCCGAAACCCGAAATAATGAAGGATTTTATTCAATAGCAATAAATAATGGAGAATTTCATTCATCACATTCCTCACCGTAAAATCAAACAAAAATTAAATTAACATTCATCACCATTAATGGAGGATTATTAGCTTAAAATAAGAAAAAGAAGAAGAAGAAGAAGAAGAAGAAGAAGAAGAAAGGAGAGTAGAGGAAGGAGACTAATAGGAGAGGCGGAGGGGTGGCGGGGCAGATGGGCGGCGACCGGCGCATAGCAGAGAGAGGGCGGAGCTTAGGGTTTTTTTTTCCGTTGCTTTTCGTTGCTTTTTTTTTTCTTCTTTCGTTTCTATCTTCTCTGGTCCAGAGAGATGGGGAAGGGGAATTAGGGGGCTGGGGTGGATAGTGGATCGGGTTGGGTGGGTTAGGGTTAGAATTGATGGGTAGGATTGATTTAGAGAAAAAATGAATGATATAGATTAAAATTATTATAATTTAAGTTTCGGGTTCGGGTTCGGGTTCGGGTTCGGGTTCGGGTTACCCGCGGATCGGATAGCGCCAAACCCGAACCCGTTTTTGTTTTCGGGTTTGAACCCGATCCGGAGTTTTTTTTCGGGTTTAACCCGATCTATTCGGGTCGGATATCTACTGGATTCGGGTTCAACCCGATCCATTGACAAGCCTAGAAACATTACCTACATAATGGCTACACTAGAATTAAATTATTTCCACTAAAAAAAAGACCACCGACTAAATTAATTTAATTAATCCTAGTATATAATTTTCCAACACTAATTCTAAAATTTGATTAAGCGACGTCATTTACTTAAGTCTAATCCATCCGATTAAGCTTCTAATTTTAATTTCATTCCATTAAGTCTAATTCTGAAATTTTCACTCCTCACCTCACCTCTTTCATTTCGCTCCAAATTCAGAAAAAAATAAAAGTTGCCCAATCTAACAAAGGCGACTGGCTCAATAGACGCGACGACGTTGATTCCTCTCTCCTCGCGGCCGGCGGCTCCTCTCTCTCCATTGCGGCCGGTGACTCATCTCTCTCCATGCGGCTGGGAACTCCACTCTCTCCACGCTAACGACGATTTGATCCCCTTTCTCGACTCTACAAAAAGAAAAATGCCGACGGAAATGTCACGACCCAAGGATCGAGTTGTAATTTTGAAATTTGTGATAAAAATAGAACAATTCTCCAGAGAGTAATTGAAAGAGCAATAGCATAAAAATAATTATTTAGAATACAACCCTCCGCCTTACAACTCTCTTCTCTTAAATAGAAATACATATTGCAATAAAAATAGAAATACTACTCACTTTCCTTGAATAACAACCTTACCAAACAAAACCTTGTCTCAAGGTTTAAACGACGGAAATTGTGCTACGATGCCATCGTAATCTTCCCACGTGGCATCCTCCTTTGGCAAATTGGACTAGTAATTCAACGTCCGCCGCATTATTTTTCTTCACCACACGCCTATACAACACGGCCACGGGCTCCACCTTCAATTTACCATCGGGGCCTATAAGCGGCAATTGGGGCACCAAGAACTTTTTCTTCCCGATCTTTCGCTTGAGTTGCGAGACATGAAAAACCGGGTGGATGAGGGACCCAACCGGAAATTTCAACTTGTAGGCCACCTTGCCTATTTTTTTCAAAATCTCGAAGGGTCCATAATAGCGTGAATGAAGTTTGGTCCCCTTATTCATCGACAACGAGGTTTGGCGGTACGGTTGCAAACAGAGATATACCATATCCCCAACTTCAAATTCCCTCTCGGCCCGATTCTTATCGGCATAGAGTTTTATCCGCTCTTGTGCCTTAATCAAATTCTCCTTGATTAATTGCAATGACACGTGTCGTTCCATGAACCACTCATCCACTTATGCCACCCGAGAGCTCGGCACACTCCCTAAATCAAATCGGTTAGGTGGATAACCGTACAAGGCCTCAAAGGGACTCAACTTTAGCGCACTATGGTATGATGAGTTGTACCACCACTCGGCTTGAGACAACCAACTCATCCACTTTCTTGGAGTATTGCTTACCATGCATCGCATGTATTGATCCAAACATTGGTTTACGCGCTCGGTTTGACCATCGGTATGCGGATGATAAGCTGTACTTTGGTTTAATTGTGTCCCATGCAATTTGAACAAATCCCGCCAAAACAAACTAGTAAAGATCCGATCACGATCACTCACTATTGCCTTAGGTACATTGTGCAACTTGCATACGTTATCGAAAAATAAGCGTGCGATAGAAGGAGCATTGTAGGGATGCGACGGCGCAATAATGCAACTCCAAGCCTCTCCCGGAATTTCGAGCGGTTGAAGCAATCCCGGATTTGCGATATGCTCGCCTTTATTTTTTTGACAAACGTCACATTGTTGGACATACTCTTGAACGTACCTTTTTAAGCCAACCCAAAAGAACGTTCCTTTCACCCTTTAATACGTAGCTAAAATACCGGAGTGACCTCCAATGGTAGTATCATGCATTTCACCGATTAACTTTCCCCGCAACTCCTTGGCGCCCCCAATAAATAATCTCCCTTTCTAACGTAAGACTCCCTCCTTGTATGTAAAGTTGGAGTTTAATTCTGGTTTAAGCGTCACACCTTCAATAAGATCTTGCACTTGCTTATCCCCCTTATAGCTTTCTCGCACCTCATTATACCACTCGGACACAACCATACTTATCACATGCATTTCGGCCTCTTCAATGCCGCCACTAGTCGGTCTCCTCGATAGCGCTTCGGCGGCTCGATTTTCAACCCACTTCCGATATAGAATTACGTAATCCAACCCCATCATAGCAGTCAAGCCCCTATGTTGCAATTGTGTCGTCGGTTTTCCACCTAACAAAAATTTCAAGCTCTCATGATTGGTTTTTTCACAAATCTCCGCCCCAACAAGTAATGGCGCCACTTGGTGGTGGCCATAATAATCGCTAGTAATTCTTTCTCATAAACTGACCTCCCTTGATTCTTCGGACCAGGTGATTGGCTCAAATAAGTGGTAGGCCTTCCCTCTTGCATTAAAACAGTCCCAATCCCAAATCCGTTCGCATCCACCTCAACCACAAATTCCTTAGTAAAGTCCGGTAGGCATAAAATCGGTACCGTAGTCATCACTCGTTTTAATTCCTCAAACGCTTTTCCGCTCTATCATTCCAACCAAACCCGCTCTTTTTTAGTTGGTCGGTGAGTGGTTTACTAATTATTCTGTACCCTTTGACAAACTTTCGATAGTACCCGGTGAGTCCCAAAAATCTGGGCAATTGCTTCACATTCTTAGGTTTCGGCCAATCTACCATCGCCCGAATTTTTTCCGGGTCCGTCGCGACCCCCTTCTCCGAGATCACATATCCTAGGTACTCAATTTGAGCGACTCTAAAAGCGCATTTGGACCTCCTCCTTACAAACAACTTATTTGCCACCAAAATCTCAAACACCCTTTTTAGGTGCTCAACATGTTCCTTTTCTGTACGACTATATATCAAGATATCGTCAAAAAACACCAACACACCTTTTCTCAAATGCGGCGCGAAAATCTTGTTCATTAAGGCTTGAAAGGTCGCTAGCGCGTTAGTAAGACCGAAAGACATCACTAGATACTCATAATGGCCGGCGTGGGTCCGAAATGCCGTCTTGTATATATCACCCTCCGCCATTCGGATTTGATGGTACCCCAACCTTAAATCAAGTTTCGAGTAAATATGAGCTCCACTTAATTCATCTAATAAATCATCGATGATAGGGATATGGTACTTATCTTTGATGGTGATGCCGTTCAATTGCCGATAGTCGACACATAACCTCCATGTGCCGTCTTTTTTCCCCACCAAAATTGCCGAAGAAGCAAACGGACTGTTGTTATCCCTAATGACTCCACTCTCCGATATTTCTTTGATTATTTTCTCGATTTCGCCTTTTTGGTAGTACGCGTATCGGTATGGTCGAAGTTGCACCGGTTTCGAACCTTCAATTAGTGGAATGGAGTGGTCACAAGGGCATGGAGGGGATAAAGAGTTCGGTTCCTTGAACATTTCTGAGAATTGGTCCAACAAGGACTCAATTTCTGGATTTTATTTATGAAGTTGAGAATTTAATTCCATTTGGTACATGTGAGCCATCCACTTAATTTGATTTTTGAAAAACATGGACTCTAACTCTCTGCCTTCGATCAACTTGACTTGCCCTTGACATCTCTTCACGGTTTTCCCTTTTCTCTCTATTTCGGTTTGCTCATCCTCAAATAAAAACATCTTCTCACTATTTTTTGTGGATCGAAACCTTCCGCTCTCCATAATCCAACTCCACGGGCCCAAAAGGCTTCATCCAATCCGCTCCTAGTATCATCTCGACTGATCCTAGCTCGAAAAGTCGCAAGTCATATTGGAACCCTTCTCCTTGCATTTCCCATTTAAATCTCTCGACTCGAGCATCCCTCACGATTTGGGCTGCGTTAGCCACCGTGATAAGTATCAGACTCACCACCGTCACTTGTGCCCCGACCAATTTCACGAACCTTGGATCCACGAAAGAATGTGAGCTCCCACTATCAAATAAAATGGTGAATAACTTCTTCTTACAACATCCACTAATTTTAATCGTCTTTGTAGGTGACTCTCCGTCTATTGAGTAAGTTGTCATCTCGAACAACTCGGGTTCTCCTCTATCACTTTCTCCTCTTTGGTATTTTCTTCAAACACCTCAACCTCCGGCTCTTCTTCAACCTGCTCACCTTCGATCTGGTGGAGCATTCCTTTCTTCCTCATTTTACAATCATGGCCCGGCGTGAACTTTTCGTCACAAAAATAACATTTTCCATCTCTCCTCTTCTGTTCTTTAATCGCCTCCCATGAATCATTTTTATCATTCCCTTTTAACAGTCCAACCACCTTATTATTCGGCGAAACATAAGTCGGTTTAGTGTAATTCCTTCCCTTCTTCTGATAATCTATTGCTCGCTCGTGGTGATTAGCGTTCTCGTAGGCTTGGCGTAAATCAGTTGGGCGTTAAACCTCAACCAATGGTCGAAGTTCCTCCTTCAAAGATGCAATAAAACACCGGAGAAAAAACGCGTCATCTAAACCTGGATAATCCCTCATCACAAGACTTTTCAGCCCTCGAATTGCGAGTAATACTCAGACACTGTTCTCCTTTGTTTAAGAGTGTGAAACTCTCCTATTCCCCCGATCAACAAATGAATCTCGAAACGCCTCCCCAAATCATACGTAAATTGTCCCCATGTCGGCAACGATTTATTCAAAGAATAACCATAATACCATTCTTCCGCGTCGCCGATTAAATAGAGCGTCGCAAGATCAACTTGTTGCCAATCGGCAACCCCACATACTCGGAAGTATCCTTCACACCGCCTAATCCAACTCCGCGGATTTTTCCCGTCAAAATAGGGCATCTCCACACGAGATTTAGGTCCGAAGTCATAACCCCTGTTACGATTGGGCCCGCCACGTCGATGATTGAAATTGCTCCCGTCATCATCGTCGTTCCATCTCCCATTGCTCCGTCGATCCTCTAAGCCCGATCCACCTTTGGCTGGAGTCGTTGGACCTTTCTTCATCAGTTGAGAGAGCATCTCTCTGATTTTGCCATATTGAGATTCACTACTCGCCCTCATCTGGTCACTTTGCAATTGAAGTTGTTGTAGCCCATGGAAGAGCTTGGAGATGTTCTCTGAATTTTTCGTGAGTTTCCGCCACTATTTTCTCTATCGGTTCATCGCCTCGTGCCTTGGGTTTAGTCATCACGCGATACTGGTATGAAAATCGTCAAGCTCTGGTACCAACTGTCACGACCCGAGGATCGAGTTGCGATAATTTTGAAATTTGTGATAAAAATAGAACAATTCTCTAGAGAGTAATTGAAAGAGCAATAGCATAAAAACAATTATTCATAATACAACCCTCCTCCTTACAACTCTCTTCTCTTAAATAGAAATATATATTGCAATAAAAATTGAAATACTACTTACTTTCCTTGAATAACAACCTTACCAAACAAAATATAAAATAAAATAGTAATACGCCCAACTTTCCTTGCATAGCAGCCTAATCAAAATAGAATGTAAAACAAAATAGAATTTGAGTTTTTTGATGCATAAAAGCCCCTGTAAAAGTTTTAATAGCTGAATATAATAAAATCCTAACAGGAAAATAGCCTCTAATCTCAACCCTAAATCTGGACTTTGGTTGGTATTTTGATCAATTTTTGGGATTCAATCATTTGTTGTTTTTCTTTGGTCTGATTTAGTCAAATTTGGTAATGCCTTGAAATTGGATGGCTCATTTGATACTAACTAGGAGAATACCGGCGACTACGCTGCGGGTATTACAAATTGATCAATCATTTTTTTGCTTACAAACTTTACATTGTCAAACGTAAGAAGAAATCAAGAACGGATTTTTATGTCAATCCTTGTTAACTCTCATATAAGTCAATAAATTACAAAATCTAAAAACTATTCAGAATAAACAATACAACTGGTAGTATAATTTGCAAGTCCATTGACTGAATAAGAGGCGAGAAATAATTTTTCATATGTTCGGGACATGTAGTTGAGTGTAATGAACCAACTGGTGTGCCCGTTAAGCTGTCATATCTAGATTAGGGCATAAGATAAAGTATTCAATTTGTCATATCTAGATTTCAAGCTTATGAGTAAAAATTGCTTTGTAACCAGAGGGTTATCCAATAAAAAAGAAATAACATTTCTAAACGTTTCTATCTTTACAGTGAAACAATATCAAACAAAGAGTGAAATTTCCTGCGGACATCTTCACTTGGCGCTGGATCTCTAGTATTTTGTATAAAGAACAAGAAAGAGACACAATGTGGTATTGAGCCAGTTAATTAATGTCCTTGAAAGGCGACAGACTTTACAACTACAAGATTCCACCATGTCACATTTGGTTTCATCTGATGTAAAGAGATAAAATAGGGCCCATATTTAGGCATCTGGAAGGCTGACATTGGTTGTTAATAACGGGTTGGATATCTCCAATCTCTTGTAACTCCGTCTTAACTTCTATAAAATGATAACATATTTTCTTTACATGATTCTACTGAACTTGGATCAAAAGGCCAGCTTTATTTCCAAACAAGATATCATATAATCAATACTTTTAACAACCCCAATTAAAGAACTCAAACCCTAACCCAAGATCAACCATATCTTCATCCAGCTCGACCAGACAAAACGAGATCAAATGAATGCATAACTGCACTTCTTTCATAAAAAAGAAAAAAACGTAAATTCTACATAAGGAATACTATACGAGAGCGAGAGCCTCAACAATGACATTTTTGCCCATAAGAGTTTTTCATCATCATGGTTTGGGTGATAAGTTGTATACCTCCTCCTTGTTTCTCCTCATTTTCTTTCACCATCTTCCGCCATTGCCTCATCACCTATCATTTAATTATTTTAGTAATACCAAACTACAAATTGAAAGTTGAACTCTTAATTACAAAAAGGAGATCGATTTTTTAACCCAAATTGTTGATTTTGTCATAAAGTCCTCAGCAATTTCAATATCTCTTCTTCATTAATTTTATGTAATCATCCACAAACTGTATTTCAGGTTCTTCCGGATTAATAAATCAGAATAACAAAATATTATATTACATTATTATTTGAGATAAATCAAGAAAAAATGATAAAATAAACCTTATTGGTACCATTGTCCCCTCTGACATATTATTAAACAACAAAAAATAAACCTTCTAATCTTTATGTCATAACCAACAAATATTTCAAACTTTTAAGGGGCATAAATGGAAATGGTACCTACAATACTTTGAGCAGAGACAATCCCAAGTTCATTCTTTGCAGTAGAAAGTTAATGTACTCATGCAACACCAATTGATAACTAAACAGATTGAAGTCCCTCAAATGTCATGTAAAAATCATAATAAATTACTCATTACACATTGTACGTTAATTTAATTACTTAAAAAAATATGAATTGAAAAAGAAACTTTTGGAAATTTTGACGATATGCCTAAAACCGTGACAATAACAGGGTGAAAAGACATGTACAAGTCCATCTTGCCATATTCAAATGCACATACAGCTTGTTGCTTTTTATCGTATTTACATTGAAACATAAAAGGAATAGGAGTTAAGTATTTGAATTCATTTGATGAGGGGCACAAATGAAGCATAACAGGCTATAGCGAAATATTTCATAATCAATGAGCACTGGAAACATGACCTGTGCTGTGCATAATCTCGGCAAAAATATATATACATTTTCCTTTTAAACCAGTGAAAATATTTTATTAGCAGCAAGCAAATACCAGAAAGTATATTATTTTGCCAGAGAATGTTTTCTTAATAGCTTCTGAATCAACAGACATTTTGTTTAACAAATAGAAGGAAAAAATAATACTAAGTCTCAACCCAAAAGGTATAAATTTTTGAAATGAAAATCGATAAAGAAACAATAAATCATTAATAGTTCTCATAAACATTTATTGTCTTGTTTCCTGATTTATTCTTCAATTGCTTAATTGAGGTGTAAGGATGTGTTTCATTCCTCAATTGAGGCTTAAAGCATCAATATACAACCAAAAAACTCTAAAATAGTAAAAATATTCAGTATAAATTTATTTAGGGTATGGAACTGCCCCATGAGCTTTATGCCCCATAATTTCATTATCGGTTTATGTACACCGATCCAGTCCAAAAACTAAACCAAAAACCCTAAACATAACCTTAAAATCAAAATTTAGAATTTAGGAAAGAAATCAATCACCTAGTCTGACGAATCGGAAGGAGGAGTGACCTTATGTGAAGTACCTCATGAAAGAGACCTTCACGACACAAACACGTAAGTTTGCAAAGGCACGATTTCTAAAAAGTTCTTTTTCAATTCAAATTTCTTGACAGAAATTTTGCAACCACTCATTTGCCTCTGACATGTGAGCTAAGTTGCCGGTGCATCGAGTGTTTGCCATGCGATATGGCTAAGGCGATTATTGAAGGAGTTGAAGATCCAGCAGGAGAAAGCTATGGAGATTTAAGTTGACAATATATCAGCTATTTTCATGATCGAAGCAAGCATATTGATACGAGATATCATTTCATTTGGTATTGTGTTGTGAATGATAAAATCAAAGTGAAATATGTGAAGATCTATGATCAACCTGCAGATATTTTTACGAAACCCCTCAAGAATGAATCATTCATCAAATTTCGGATGATGCTTGGAGTGACAAGGAATTAAGTTTAAGAGTGAGTGTTGAGTATTAAACTTAATTGTAATATTTGTAAGTTTTATGTTTCATGTTTGTTTTAAATTGGAGAGGTTTGAGAATTTAATTGGAAAGTTTTTGAGAGTTTAATAAGAGAATTTTTGAGAATTTAATTTATGAGTTTAATGTTGTGTATGTATGCATGTGCCATTGAGTCCTATAAATAGATGTTTGTTTTGTTGTAAAAGACAAGAGAAAGAGAAATAAGAAATAAAAATTATACAATATAATCTCTCTTCCTTACTCTTTCTCTATATTCTCCATATTATATTTCTCCAAATAATCCAACATTTAAGCATGCAAAACCTTGTAAGTAATTTCTAATAAATTATTTTGTGTAATCACAATGTGAGACAAAGACTAAATCCAATTGTATTTGATGAACAATGAGACAATCAGAGGAATCAAATTGTACCCAATTTTGTAAACCATGTCTTACGAGTTTGCTTAAGATCATAAACAGTCGTTTTATTAATTATAGTTATTAATTAGAAATATGAGTATTAATAAAACCGAGAGATCATATTATGTAGATATTTTCATCTAATGTAACATATAAAAATACATTAGTGACGTCTAATTACTTTATGAGCCAGCCTTACACCTTTACCGGCAGCTCGAGAAAGTATGAATATGCATGTCTCCAATATTGCTTACTCTTTTTCATTTGGAATAATGTAAATAAAAAATTAGATGTTGGTGAGATCCATGATTTTAACGGTCTTTTTTCAGATTCATAAATCACAGAAAATTTAGATTCCACAAACATGCAAACTTCTATGTTTAATTTTCAGGAATAAATACACCGTTAGTTCTTGTACTTTAATGGGTTGGCAGTTTAGTCCCTGTACTATTGATTTAGGGTGCACCATTGGTCTTTGTCTTAACTGATGCAGTTAACACCATTAATAAAATTTCGAAATGATAATTTTGCCCTCAGACCTCTAGGTTGTCTCCTCTCCTCCTCCAAATCAAGCTCGAGTTCCTCTCTTCCTCTCTCTAGCAGATCGAGCTCGCGATTCCTCTCTTCCGCATCGCCTCTAGCAAATCAAGTCTCCTCTCTTCTCCGTCGCCTCTGGATGAATCGAGTTCCTTCCTCCGCCCCCTTCTTGCTGACCGAGCAGAGGGTCATATCCACCAGGGACGCAACAATACCAAAACCTTTCTTCTTCTTACTCACACTCGTCACCTACTCCATCTTCTACTTCCCTTCCTTATCTATCATTACACGGCCGATCATAAGTGGGGCAATCTCATCCATTGACTCATGCAAATGCCGAAATTTCCCCTCTGGCTACAGTTCAGCACATGTCTTGTCTTTCCAATCCCTCTCCTTATCTTCTTCTTCCCCTAAAGCAGGTGTGCACAAACATTCCATTGGCACAAAAAATTGGTATAAGTTATCCAGGAATGGAATTTTCTCAAATGTAAGGGGAAGAATGTGCGACAAAGATGAAAGCTTTAGCTGCGCTGTACCGAATTGTTAGACTTCTTCAATTCAAAAATGAGATTTATCCTTCGCCATTGGTTCATTGTGAGGCTTCGTTAACTGAAAATCAGATTCATCATCCACTCTCAAATCCGAATCAAAAAGAGGAAAAAAAAGCTGTTTTTTTCAAAATAGGGATAAAGCAGCTGTTGTATTTTAGCTTCTAAATTTTTTTAACAAATATGATTGAAGAACAAAAATCGTGGAAATCGGATGCATCTCTTCGGTTTGACTCAAAGTCTGGAACCGGCAAAGGGTTGTGTCTTCTCAAACGGTGACCAATGAAGATAAAAAGTTTTGTGCTCATCAAGTGTTTGATGAAATTCTTGTCAATAATTAAATTGTGGAAATTCACTTATTAATGGGTGTGAGTAATAATCGTGCGAACCAAGAATAAGAAGATGAAATGGTTAATTTAAAGGTAACTGCTCTTTTTTGATGGACTTCTTGCAAATCTAACACAAGTATGCTACTGAAATTAAGTAGCAAGATTAAGGTCAATAAAGATCCATTAGATAAGACTTCAGGTACCGTACTGTGTCATGTAGTTCGTTTTTATTTTTCTCAAATTTAACTATTTTTGTAAACTTTCAAATTCGTTGTTCAGATTTTAATCTTATACAAGAGGCCAAAGCACGGGACCGCTCCTTGAGCATCAAATAGGCTAATACTGGATGTTTCAATGTAAAACTCAGTTGTTATATGGGTATAAATGTTTTTAACTTAATATAGTTGCGTATGGATATATGAATTGATGTAATGTATGGATGAATCAGTTGATGTAATGTATGTAATTATGTAAAATTGATTTGTTATATTGATAACATTTTGAGTGTGGTTTTGGTTTAATGGCATAAATGAGGTTACGTTTTATGAAAGACATTTTTGTAGAATATATAAATACAATTCTTGTCGATTTTGGTTTTACTGTTTATGAAGTCATGCCAAATGAATAATTGTTTAGATCTGTCGTATCATACATGAATCCTAAATATGATTATATCCTATACCATTACATTATTCATCAAGATTGCATCCTTTATTCATCATATAATGATTCTAAACAAAATTCAATCAAAAATAGAATAAAAATAAAAATTCTTTCTTGAGCCACATGCCAAGATTCAGTTGAACCTTTCTCAGTCAAAATAAATTCTGAAACCGAACAAACTTCATAATCACACAATTTCAATCTAAACAAACTGTATAAAAATTTTCAATCTAAACAAACTGTATAAAATTTCACAATATCAATTTAAAAATCATATAATTTATCATTGTCATACACCATGGTAGAAAAATCAAAATCGTCATGATCTGACCATCTAGGCTCTATTGTCATACAACCATCCCTCTTGTCATGCTCCTAATCATATCGACTGAAGCTTCAATCTTAAACCTTAATTTCTGAAAATAAAAGCTAATTTCACAAATTAACATATGTAAGCTAATTAAGACCAAATAATACTTAAGCAGTACTTCCTGGTTCCTAATAAGCACCCCAATTTCAGTTAAAGTCTCAATTAAATCATAATCATATCTGAATAATTGTGTCCAACTAAAAATCTTAATTCAGCCCCTAGTTATACATTCCAATTCCAATAGCTAATCAAGAAGAGAAAATTGTTGAGTGCAAATAACAGCCCTTAATTTAGCACTAATTTCCAAATTAACAATTCAAACCCCCCCCCCCCCCCCCCCCCCACCATGGTAGAAAAATCAAAATCGTCATGATCTGACCATCTAGGCTCTATTGTCATACAACCATCCCTCTTGTCATGCTCCTAATCATATCGACTGAAGCTTCAATCTTAAACCTTAATTTCTGAAAATAAAAGCTAATTTCACAAATTAACATATGTAAGCTAATTAAGACCAAATAATACTTAAGCAGTACTTCCTGGTTCCTAATAAGCACCCCAATTTCAGTTAAAGTCTCAATTAAATCATAATCATATCTGAATAATTGTGTCCAACTAAAAATCTTAATTCAGCCCCTAGTTATACATTCCAATTCCAATAGCTAATCAAGAAGAGAAAATTGTTGAGTGCAAATAACAGCCCTTAATTTAGCACTAATTTCCAAATTAACAATTCAAACCCCCCCCCCCCCCCCCCCCCCCCAAAAAACATCAGCCCAGAACCATAACAGAACATGTAATTCACCAAAAAAAGGGACAAATAGTAAATAGATAGATCTGGAGCTCCTGTAATTCACTAATATTGAAAAACAGATAAGAAGCCCAGAGAAATAAGAACGAATTCTAGTATAGAGATTTGTACCGGTTGAATATTGAGGAGAGAGAACCAGTACCAGTTTCGTCAGATAGAAAGGGGCAACAGTTCCACGGATCAATTGATGGAGAGCCGGGTCAGATCTTCAGTTCGTGCTAATAGTGGAGTTCGATCAGCAAGAGTAGAGGGGAAGAGGTGTGGAACGGGTGGGGCGACGAGGACTGACCGACGAGGAAAGGTGCGGAGCTACGGAGGGTTGAGCGGGGAGAGGAGACTTTTTTTTTTGAAAGGGCCAAAAAAAAAAAAATTAATTAAGGGAATGGCCGAAGTTTTAAAAATATTTACAAAAGTAGCTATTTCGCCCAGCCACCGGACGAAACACAAGTAGTTTCGCCCAGTAACGGGGCGAAACAGCCGTAATCACGTTTTGCTTAATTAAGTCTATTTCGCCCAGCAGTCGGGCGAAACAAGCCATTTTTAGTATCGGTTTTTCAAAATAACCGTTACAGAATATAGCCTTTTAGTATCGGTTTTTAGAAATAACCGTTACAGAATAACGATTTAGTATCGGTTTTTACAAAATAACCGTTACAAAATAGAGAGTTTTAGTATCGGTTTTTACAAATAACCGTTACAGAATTAAAGTTTTAGTATCGGTTTTTTAAAATAACCGTTACAGAATAAAGACTTTTAGTATCGGTTTTTAAAAATAACCGTTACAGAATGAAGACTTATAGTATCGGTTTTTGTAAATAACCGTTACAAATAAAGACTTTTAGTATCGGTTTTTATAAATAACCGTTACAAAATGTTCTTACAGCTGTTTTTTCGAAAATTTTCCAAACAGCCAAAAAAAGGGCGAATTTACACAGAAAAATAAATAAAATAAATCTGAGGACAAAAGAATAATAATAAATAACTTATTTTGATGGAGAATTTCTTTTTCATATTGAAATGACATGTTAGGCTATTAGTACATAAACAGAAAAATAGGGTACTAAAGAATATTAGTACATAAACATTGATTTAACATGTTAGGCTATAGGAGGAATCTAAGTTTTTTCAGTTAGCTAGTTTTGCTCAGTACGTCAAATATGGTGAACACGGTTGGCCTGAATTAGAAATATACGTTGAACGCATCCAAAGTAGAGAATACTATGTAGGAACTAGTAGTAGATCAAATGTACCTTTTAATGATGACGAGCTTGAGAGGTTAGAACCTGTAATAAATCGTGATGAAGATGAAGTGCCAGAAATGGAAGAAGGCGACGAAGATGAGTTTGAAAATGTTGAAGAGGACGAATATGATGAAGATGAAGTGCCAGAAATGGAAGAAGGCGACGAACCAGAAATAGATGTTATGAACAATTATACGGAAGTGGGTGAGATGGTTAGTGTAGGAACTTTCGGTAATCCTCCGGCGAAAGAGTTTGAAGATACTACTATGTGGGAAGAAGCGAAAATCGATATCTTATATGGTAAGAGCATGCATGTGAGTAGCGATAATAGTTTGTATGAGGGACAGACGTTCGACACGAAAGCAGAGCTACAATCGGCCGTAAAATTATACAGCGTCATGTATCACCGAGAATTTGTAGTCTCCAAATCGAACAAAACGATCTACACTGTAGTCTGCAAGCTACAAGATGACCGCGCTGGCTGTGATTGGAGGCCATTCGAAATTTTGACTATATTAAAACACAAACAATCATTCTGACGGTAAGGAAACCTACCACTAATTTTAAGATCGTCACTATTAGGCCAACCGGTGGTAGCATAAATTTCTAAACATAATCTATAATAATTTCTATTTCTACTACGCGGGAGAAGAACACCTTGTTGTGGAGCGTAATTGTATCCGCTCGAATCTTGAACAATTTGACCATTGTAATATAGAAATATTTCAGAATTTTGTGGCATTTTCTTGATAAGGAGAAAGATATAAAGAGAAGAAGTTTGCAAGAGAGACTTCTGAGATTTAATTTTTTGATGATCAAGTATAATAAGAGGACTCTTTAAATAGAAATCTAAATCATATACCTAAAAATCCTGAGATTCCTCCTATATTCTAGCATGTTAAATCAATGTTACCCACTAAATAAAAAGCTAAATTGTCATTTCAATCTGAAAAAGTAAATATTCTCTAGTACCCTTAACACCTAAAAATTATGAGATACCTCCTATATTCTAGCATGTTAAATCAATATTACCCACTAAATAAAAAGTCAAATTGTCATTTCAATCTGAAAAAGTAAATATTCTCTAGTACCCTATATCTGAACCCTAAACTGTAGCATGCAAAAATAACCGACATGTGTTTGAGATTAAAAAATTGACACAACCACACGTATGTGTTAATCAACAACCTAACAACGACCACAAACAATTAACAAGTGCATTTATTGCGGGGCTAATTCTAGATGTCGTTAGAGCAGATTTAGCAATTAAACCAGTAACCCTAGTGGAAACCGTCAAATTAAAATTTGAATATACCATATCATATTGGAAGGCTTGGCACGCCAAGCAACACGCGCTTAGATTCTTGTTTGGCGATTGGAAGGGGGCATATAATTTGCTTCCTGAATTGATGGCAGCAATATATTCAGCAAATCCTACTACTGAATATGCATTTTGGAGAGGTCCCAAATACCGTGCTGGTGAGGAGGAGTTCGAAGGTCTTTTTTGGGCATTTGGTCCATCACTTAAAGGATTTGAGTTTTGCAAGCCTGTCATAACAGTAGATGGAACATTTCTAACCGGAAAATATCAAGGATGCTTATTGATGGCAGTCGCTAGCGATGCAAATGGTCAATTATTTCCCTTAGCTTTTGCTTTAGTTGATAAGGAGAGGGTAGAAACGTGGGGTTGGTTTTTAGGGTGTTTGGGTACTTTGATCGGCCATCGCAAAGGTTTATGTGTGATTTCGGATAGGCATGCCGGAATAATTCGTGCAATGAAGGATCAACAACCTAACAGCTATCATCGTTATTGCATGCGGCATTTAGAAGCAAATTTCAGTAGCGCTGTATCAGACAAAACATTGGTTAAAATGATTGTACCACTAGTTAAGGCGCCCACCAAATTTAAATTTAATAAGCTATATAAAATATTAAAGGATAAAAATAATGAGGCGTGGGAATGGTTAAATAAAAAAGATAAATCAAAATGGGCGTTCGCGTATGATACAGAAGGTCGCCGGTGGGGTATTCCTACTAGTAATCATGCAGAAGTGATGAATTATGTTTTCAAGGGTATGAGGAAGCTTCCCGTTACGGCTATTGTGATGGAGACATTCTACAAGCTGAATAGTTATTTTGTCAACAAGCGCGAGATAGCTGCAAATATGGAAATGAATAATAGAATGTGGGGAAAGGAAGTGATGGAAAAAATGGAGAATAAAACAGTTAAGGCGCGTGCGCATCGAGTCACTACCTTCCATGTCGAAAACGGTGTTTATGAGGTGATAACTGGATCTACTGGTTCCAAGGTAGGGGGAAAGAGCTTCCATGTGAATTTCAATGAAGGCAAATGCAGTTGTCAGAAACCGATGCTATATCACTATCCTTGTTCGCATCTGGTAGCAGTTTGCATATGCAGAGGTGTTAGTCCCGAGTATTTTATACATCAACATTTTTCGCTGGATCACCTTAAACATACATATGAAGGAAGTTTTTATCCGATAGAGGATAGAGAACAGTGGCCTGAACGTAAAAAAGTTTTTAATGGTGGTACGTTAGTTCCTCCTGAGAAACTTATGAGGAAAAATGTCCGTGGAACCAACAAGCGTGGAAGAAGACAGGAGAAACGCTTTCATAATAGTATGGACGTCATGGACAACGCAGATCGTAGAAAACATTGCAGTATTTGCGGAGTAGCAGGGCACACGAAAACAAAATGTCCGAGAAGGTTGTAGTGTTTTATGTATGGTAGTTTATGTTTATTTATTGTGGGTTGTAATGTTTTATGCTTTGTATTCTATGTTTTATGTACTGTATTTTATGTTTATGTATTTTAATTTGTAATATTTTATGGATTGTATTCTATGTTTATGTATTTTGATTTGTAAATTAAAGACACATAGTGAGCTCTCTAAAATAGTTTAAATATCAATCTAAATTAACAAAACATAGTCCAAAAAGTAAACATAGTCAGTAATGCCAGCGGCCTCCTCCTCCTCCTCGTGTTCCCCCGCGTCCTCCGTGTCTTCCTCTCCCCCCTCCCCCTCCTCCTCCGCGTGGTACTCCTCCGCGTCCTCCTCCGCGTCCTCGCTGCGCCTGAGGCTGAACCTGAGTAATCTAACTAACTCCTTCATCTCCGTCTCCTCCTTGGCCTCCTCCTTCCCCTCCTCCGTCTCCTCCTTCGTCTCCAACCTGGTACATCGAAGTCGCCCTCATATTCATTACTTTCCTTTATGCTGCTCCGGATGCACCCTAACAATTTTTTCAATTTCCCTGGTACATCCTGGCACTCGGCTTTTAGCGCTTCGAACCCATGTTTGCAGGCCTCCAAAAGAAATGCATGCTAAAAAATAATATTTGAGTAATGTTTAAAAACTAAAATAATATGAATAAATAATAATATAAATAATAGTCAATTATTTTCATTACCGCTTTCCTTTTTTGCGGAACCATCGGATGATACGATACCGTAGCATGCGGGATATCGGACTGCACATAAGGATCGGTTGCCGTTCTATACCAATTCCAGTATGCATCATACTGGCTAGGGTCATACGGCCGCCATGAAGGAATATTTATTTCACGTCCCAAGCGTTTCTCTTCCCACTTAGCCAGATAAGCTGAATGTACGGTAGGCCAATCATTTCCACGGTAATTTGCGATATCGTGCAATCGTTTGTCGTACTCGCAATTTGGGGGTACTTCCATCGCATACCCGAACTGACGCAACACCCGCTCCGGACGATGCATCTCGACAATCCAAAAATAGATCAATGGCACTGTAAGAAGCCCCATAGTTTTTTCGTGCGCAACTATCGGCGGGAGTATATGACGGAATGCGTCATAAGGTGTCCAAACCACCTGAGTGTCGACCAAACTGTCGAACTGATCGCGATGTGTCGGCAAATGCCGATGAGGTGTTATATCCGCGTATTGAGTACAATCTTTCCACAAAAAACCAACCGTAGATCTCTCATCTTCATCACCATAATTCGCCATATCCTGCAGTTCCTTGCGTACATCTTTAGGAACGGGTCGTCCGACAGTGATATGTTCCCATGCCCACAGTTGCAGCAACATGATACACCCTCCCATATTTTTCCGTTTCTTATGCGTACCTTTACACAATGCCCTGTAAAGGTACGCAAGAACTCCACTGCCCCATGCCCATCTATCTAAAACCGACATGTCCTCTAATAAAAGCAGAGGCAGTGCTGAAACACAATCTCCCGAAGCTTCCGTAAATAATACATCCCCACATAATGCAAGCATGTAGGCTCTACAATACTGCTCGACTTTCTGTTCCGGGGCATCAATTTCCAAATCGGAAAAATTATTTTTCAACCATGTTCTTTTCAATAAAATTTTGCTTCTCCCCTTTCCCTTAAACTCCAATTCCGGGATTTCTTTCCCGAGTAGTTGCGTGACCTTTCCCTTCCAATCAACATCTTTATTATTTAAACACATTGCCTCACCGTCCGTCCGCATTCCCAACAAACACGAAACGTCATCTAGCGTTATGGTCATCTCACCAACAGGCAGATGAAACGTGTGTGTTTCCGGTCTCCAATGTTCCTGCAGAGCGCTTATCAGTCTGCTGTTGTAATCCAGCCAACCCATCCTGGCAGTTTGTAGTAAGGTTGCTTTCTTCAAAAAAGGGGCATACCGATCGTCCCATGGAACCTGCAGAAACATAAATAAATAAAATAAATAAATAAATAAATAACATACATATGATTTTTTTAACTTTCTAAAAAAATTTCTAAGTAATACCCTAACAAAAAAAAAAATTACCGGAACTTCATGTTGTCGGTAGCGCATGGGTTTGATAGTTACATCTTCAGTGTTGCCAAACTCGTTCGTCCGATGCATGTGTTGTTGTGACTGAAGCGCATAATTTGGCCGACTAGGTCCCGCGTCAGATGACATCTTTATTTAAAAAATAAAATAATATAAATAAATAAATAAAATAATATTAA
Organism: Juncus effusus; assembly: GCA_027726005.1. Taxonomy (NCBI): domain Eukaryota; kingdom Viridiplantae; phylum Streptophyta; class Magnoliopsida; order Poales; family Juncaceae; genus Juncus; species Juncus effusus. The sequence continues at coordinate 4,569,212 of CM050907.1, forward strand.
TAAATAAAATAATATTAATAAATAAATAAAAACTACTAATAAAAACTAATAATAAACATACATACATAAACATACATTTGATTTTTTAAACATTTGATTTTTAAAAACATAAATAAATAAAAACTAATAATAAATAAATCAATAAATACATAAACATAAACATACATAAACATACATAAATAAATAAATAAATACATAGCATACATTTGATTTTTTAAACTTTTAAAAAATAAAACTATAAATAATATACTAAAAAATATATCTATAACAAAAAAAATATAAATAAATAATCCTAAACAAGAAAAATAATTTATAAAATAAATATATACATTACCTAAACTACAAAAATTAATTTCAAAAATAAATAATTTCAAAAATAAATATGTATCTAAACTTGAAAAAATATTACAAATTTACTTGTAATTATTATATTTTCTTCTTCTTCTTCTTCTTTTTCTAACAATATCAACAAAATCAACCAAATAATAAATCTAATTTCAAATCAACCACACAAATGGAAAACTAATTTTGAGCAAATAAACCTAATTTGAAACTAATTTTGAGCAAATAAACCTAATATGAAACTAATTTTGAGCAAATAAACCTAATTTGAAACTAATTTTGAGCAAATAAACCTAATTTGAAACTAATTTTAAGCAAATAACCAAAATTAACTAAATCTAAAGTCAAAAAAATCATCATACCTTCCCTCTCCTTTTTTCTGTTTTTTTTCGCCTCTTTTTTCGCCTCTGCGTCGCCCTTTTTTTTCTGTTTCGAAAATTTGCGAAAAAACACTCGAAGTAACGGCAGTGGGTTGGAATTATACAGAGCTGTTTCGCCCAGCGATCTGGCGAAAGAAGATTCTGTAACGGTTATTTGTAAAAACCGATACTAAAACTCTCTATTTTGTAACGGTTATTTTGTAAAAACCGATACTAAATCGTTTATTCTGTAACGGTTATTTCTAAAAACCGATACTAAAAGGCTATATTCTGTAACGGTTATTTTGAAAAACCGATACTATAAATGGCTTGTTTCGCCCGACTGCTGGGCGAAATAGACTTAATTAAGCAAAACGTGATTACGGCTGTTTCGCCCCGTTACTGGGCGAAACTACTTGTGTTTCGCCCGGTGGCTGGGCGAAATGACTATTTTTGCAAATATTTTTAAAACTTGGCCATTCCCTTAATTAATTTTTTTTTTTTGGCCCTTTCAAAAAAAAAGTCGGGAGAGGAGTTCACGATCCGGGGAATGAAAGAACAGAAAATATGTTTCTAAGGGTAAAATGGTCAATGTTTGATAATTATTAACGGTTTTGATATGCTCCGTTAGACAGGGACCAATGGTGCACCTTTTACAAAGTACGTCTCTGGCACTATCTTTTAATTAACAATTTTATCAATTTGTTGGACTCCCCCGTACTAGGGAATTTACAATAATGGTCCAAGATTTGTTTAATTATGTTATTTATGATTAGATAATTCATTGAATAATGAGACAGCTTCTTTCTCTTGACCGTCCTTTAATAATTAATATCTTTCTACTCCCCAAAAAAAAAAAAATTAATATATCTTTTTCTTGGTGTGCATGTTCATACTACATGTAAGTTTCTAACTTTCTATTATTATACTGAGTAAGAGCAAGTGAGAAATTCAATATAATAACAAAAATTCAAAACATTTTCAAACTTATTTAAAATAATATTTTTTAATTAAATCCTATATAACGAAATAATACAGCTTTTTAATTCTTATAGCTTTTAAAATGTTTTTTCAAGCTCTTTGGTTGAATGTATTTAATAAATGTGATACTGCGCGACGGACTGTAGAGACCCTGTAGTGACGGTATATAAAAATTGAAAAAAAATATATAAACTTAAAACAAACAGTATATAAAAAATTCATTCGGTAAAACAGTATACATTTTAAAAAATGAAAACAGTATATAAAACATATAAACTGAAAACAAACAGTATATAAAAATTCATTCGGTAAACAATTATATTTTAAAAAATGAAAGCAGTATATAACATATATAGAAACGCGAGAAAACAGTATGTAATTTCAATCCATCGCTACAGGATCGCTATAGTCACTATAACAAAATCAGCTACCAGGCACGGTGTGATTTTTCAGGCACGATCCCGTGCCTGATACCTATAGAATCAGGCACGGGCCGTGCCAAATAGTCACAACCTTCGCAAATTGCTGACATTCAGGCACGGTCCGTGCCTGATAGGTCATAAACCATGCCTGATATTAGCAAATCAGGCACGGTTTATAAACTACAGGCATCGACCGTGCCTGATATATCATTTCTACCGCTAAATCAAAATTTCAGCCGAAATTTGAACTGAATTCCCTCCGTACCATTAGGCACGGGCCGTGCCTGATAGTCTATTTCAGATTTTTAAAACAAATAAAATAGAACCTTCAGGCACGGCACGGCCTGTGCCTGAAGGCCCTTAACTCTTCTCCCCCCAAGTGTTCTCTCCTCTCTGACTGAAATAAAACAAAAATGAAGAAAAAAACAAAAGAAAGGAAAAAACGAAAGAAGGAAAAAGCGAAAAAGTGAAAAAAAAAACCCTCCACTCCGCCGCCCTTCCTTTGCCGCCGTTCCTCTGCACTGTTCATCCTTCCTCTCTGCCGCCTCTCCGCCGCCTAACCCTAAATGCCCTCCCTAACCCTAGCTTAGTCCGCCTCCTCCCTGCTCCACCTCTCCTCCCTCATCTCTGGCACCGGCAGGATCTGAAGCTGCGTCAAATCCGTCCGCCCTCTCTCCCCTTTCCCGTCGCGTCACATCTGCCATGAGCGGCAAGATCTTCACTTCATCGCCGGTCTTCACAACCGCCGCCGCCTCTACAGACGCCCTGACCACGGCATCCTTCATGGCCGTCCATTTCTAGGGTTTTGCAAGGTATGTAGGAATCTACGGTTTTGGGGTTTTATTCGATTTTGTCACTCGGTTAATGGGGAGCGACAGCGAGACGGAGAAATCAGTGAAGAAGACCAAGATAAGGACCTCGCTCATGCCCATCGCCAAGCCGCTCGCCGGCAAGAAGCTCAGCAAGAAGACCTTCAAGCTCGTCAGGAAAGGTATAGTTGAAATTGAAAGGTTTGATTTTGGTTTTGTTTGATGTGATTGGATTTGATTGGTAGTTGTTATTTGGGGAAAATCAGTCGATTAGTTTGTATAGTTGTGGATTGGAAAAGTTTTCAATTGGATTACTGTGTTGTTATGGTATTATAACGTTCAATAAGAAAGAAAGACTCTAGTATTTTGATTTTAATTACCCAAATTCTTCAGTTAGTTTTTTTTTGCTGTACAATTATTGCATTGAGTTATGACAGTAAAGAGAGTTGAATTGGGATTTTGATTGACAGAAAAAGGATTGAATTGACTTTAATTTGTGTTTTGATTTCAGTTAGCTTGTGAAGATGTGAAAATATTTTTTGTTATTCAATCTTCATCACCAGCAACAAATCAGTGGTTCAGCCCAAAATCCTTAGTCAAAAAGGTACCTTAAAAAAATATGATAATATTTTTTCTCTCTCTTGATATGCTAATTTTAAAATTTGGTACAATTTGATATTTTCACTTAAGCATTTAAAAAACCTCAAATATCATTTATTCCCCTCCAAAACATAGAATTTAGTATAATTGATTTTCAATTAAGTGCCTAAAAAATCTCAAATAGCATTTATCCTCAAATAAGGATATGCTTGATATTTCTTATGTTTTGTAGGGGTGGTATGTGTGATATTTTTGCATGGTAAACATTAAATTGCATATAAGTATTTATAAATTTCTCCTAATTTGTTTTACATTAGTTATTAATTATTATTTTTTCATTTTGTAGGATTTGGTGAAGGGTCTTCAAAAAGCGTAGTATTACGTTTATCATTTATTATTTGGGGTTAGGGTTTATAGTTTTTAGGGTTTTAGGATTGACTTTTAGTATTAGGGTTTAGGGATAGAGATATTTTTAAGTGTCGTGGATAATTTAGATTTAGGATAATTGTTGTATCAAATATGAACTTTTATTATGTTTACTGATGTATTTCGAGTATAAATTCATTGCTGTGATTTTGTTATTGTGAATTTTGTGAATTTTATACTTTTTGTTGTAAAATTAGCAAATTATAGCTGCTGGAGAAAAAACTGCAGATAAATCAAGCACGGGCCGTGCCTGATACCTCCATTATTTTATTATTTACAAAGGTATCAGGCACGGGCCGTGCCTGATAAGACCTTTGCTGAAAAGGCTTTCAGGCACGGGCAGTGCCAGAAGGCCCTGCAAAATTGTAAAAATTATACAGGTTTTAGACACGGGCCGTGCCTGAAGCCCTGTCGCTGAAAGACCTTTCAGGCACCGCCCGTGTCAGAAAGCCACAGTGTCTGGTACGGTATGGTACCGTGCCTGATATGAATAGTGTAACCGTGCCTGAAAGAGTATCAGGCACGGGCCATGCCTAAGCTGACATCTGCAACGACACCGTCAGGTACAGACTTTCAGGCACGGGAAACCGTGCCTAAAACCTTCAGGGACGGTTTTTTGGACTTTCAGGCACGGTATATCACCGTGCATAATACTTGTTTTTCCAGTAGTGAGTACTCCCGTCATGATTTCTCATTTCCCTTAATAAATTTCACTTGGTCGGTTTGGTATGAACCAGATCGAATAAGACAAAACGAACTGAATTTAACAAAATAGAACTAACCCAATAAATTTCATGAAACGAATAACAAACTAAACAGAATAAACCAAATTAAAATTTGGTTTATTCAATTTAAACCTAACAAGTAAATACACATACATATTTAAAATTAAAAATTTATTAGTAACTTTACTTTTTTTCCAATAACTAAATAGAATATTATATTAGGTTATCGTTTTATTCAGTTAATTTGGCTTATGCGATTTATCAAAATGGAAGTCGAACAAAAAATTGTGAAACATTTTTTTGAAATCCTTAAGTTTGAATTATTTTATAAAAAAGAAAGAAAAATTACTTAATTGATGTATATAAGATCTCAAGCAAAATACTTTATTACTAAGCTATGAGATTATTTGCAAAACAATTTTTTTTAACGGATCTTGAATAAAGTGTACAGCCGAATTACATTAATCGAATTAATCGAAATTAAGTGTTTTGATTTGATTGCCCTTGCCGGATAAACCTGATGAACACCCTTTTGGGTAACACGACAAAGTTCCCCATAAATTTCTTAAGTTTTTCTTAAAGCAATTTTTTGAGAACTTAACCAAGCTTAAATAAATAATTTAGATTTGGATGTAGTACAAACGTTCATGAACCTAATTTCCATACCAAGGCAAGGCTAGTTAATCATAATTGTAAACTATATGTATTAACATAGATTTAGTTGTTACATCGAGATTGGTACTGGAAAAATGTATCGGCGGTACATACGACCTTGAGCCAAGTGATATATTAAAAAGCCTAGTTCATGCTTTTCTCCACATTACACGGCTTGTCGCGCATGTTACAACCCCACTGAAGAACCCTCACAATCTTACTGCTTTTATATGCTAACAATGGTAAATGAAATTTGTTTTGTTGGTAAGATAAATATGTTTCACCTATGTTACAAGAATAAGGTACGGCTATCATATTCGATACAATACGAATACAATAATACAACAATTTAATTTAGAAAAACTCAGGAATGATACGACAATTTTATATATTATTTTATTAATGATATTTTATATATTTTACAGGAGAATACAAATTTGTTATTATAAAAATATCTCGACAAAAATTTTATTTGTTACCTTTCCTTATATGATTATATGTATTAATCTTATGTCATTGATTTTATATTTGATATAATATATTTTAAAAAATATATATTCTTAGGTCAGAGATATACAACGTGGATACGGAAAATATCAGTGAAGTATCCGTTATTATTTTGAAATAAAATATTATAATACATCATGTGGCATGTCCGATATGGTATCCGAGTATTTGATACGGATATTGGTATCCGATATGATACGGCTGTATTTGTTAAGTATCTGTGTAACATAGTATTTCACTAATATGTTACTAAATATCACACATCAAGAAAACACGATAAGTGCAATTATGCTAATTAAAATGAAAACATATTTTATCCAAGATAGAAAAATTTCTAGCGGCCACGATTCAGACTTTTTTTAAACTAGCACAATTTAAAAAATAATTAAGAAAATAGCACTGATTTGAGAATATTTACAGAACTAGCACTTCCGCCAAGTTTCTTGGAGAAACAGAAGCTGTTCCGCCAAGCTTTTTGGCGAAATAGTGGATTTTGTATTATTCCTCTACGTCCAGCCATTAGCAGCCAAGATATTTGGCGGAGCATGTTAAAATTTGAATTTTCAACGTTAACTGCAAAAAATAGTAAGAAAAATTAGGAAAAAAACTTTGTTCCACCCATTAGTGTGGAGGAACAATGATTTTTTTTGGCTGAATTTTCAGTGGTTGTTAACGGGCAAAAAAAAATTATAAAACAAACTGTTCCGCAAAAAAGCTTGGCGGAATATGAATTTTTTTTTTTTTTTTGGTTAATTTCCTTGCTAAATTTGTAGCTAACGCTGAAATTAAAAATTTAATATGTTCCGCCAAATAGCTTGACGGAATAGTATTTTTAACTTAACTAATATGTTTTTTTAGAGACAACTAAGATATTTTTAAGAGTGCTAATAGCGGAAATTACAAAAGATTATATTCAGCCAAACTTCTTGACGTAACAACCTCTATTCCGTCAGAAAGCTTGGCGAAAGTGTTAGTTCTGCAAATATTCTTGAACCGGTGCTATTTTCTTAATTATTTTTCAAAATAGTGCTAGTTTAAAAAAAAAGTCCATGATTCATGCATTATATGTTAACATATGAAGTTTGATAAATGCATGTCATTTGTAATTTGTAGGGTCTATTTCATTTTTGATAAATGCATGTGGAAAATCTAAATTAAGCACATTGGTGTTAACGTTTAATTTGTAGGGTCTATTTCATTTTTGTGTAGTTATTAATTTTTTTATCTAGTATTATTAATTTTGTTTATTAGTTGAATAATGGTGGCTAAAATTAGGATTTTGTTGTGTTGAGTATTTTTTTTTCCTTTATTTAATTATTTTTTAGGTCATATTTAGTTTTTATATTATTTTAGTTGTTTTATAATATTTGTTATGTTGTTTATTAGTTGATACTCATGTTTTTATTAAGTTTTTTTATCTTTGTTTTATTTTTTTTAATCATATTTTAGGTTTTTGTTTATTAGTTATACATTTTTTTTTGTTGATAATTGTTGTTTTTTTGTTATATTTAGGGTTAGGCTTCAAGCACTTGCAAGGGGTCACAAAATTTGTTAAGCTCTAACTACTTTATCTCCAAATTCAAATAAGGTTAGAATTAAAGGTTTTTTTTTATATTATTCGATTTATTTAATTTTTTTTGTAATGTATTAAATTGTATAATTAGAGTTTAATATTAGAGATTTGATGGTTGAATTATTATTTCTTTGGATTATGGATGCAAATTTTGTATTAGGGTTTTAGTTTTCGCTAGGATAATTTATTTAAGTTTAATTAGGATTTTGTTATAGTTCAAATAAGATTTTAGGATCCAAGCAAAATTAGGGATTTATTATAAAAAAAATTTAATATTGAATTTGAATAATTAAATTAAGTTAGTATTAACAATATTTTGACCATATTAATTTTTTGAAATTATGAATTTCCTTTGTAGGAGTTACTATGAAAAGACAGAGAAGAAGCAAAAGCGGAGATGGAGAATGAGATGCGAAAAAAATGAAGATGGAGTTGACGTCATATTTGGGTGACGATATTAGGGTTTGGATGTTTGGATTTAGGGTTTGGATATAGGGTTTAGGGATGTTGACTTTAGGGTTAAATATTTTGGATGTTTTGAAAGTACTTTGTATAAGACTTTTGATGTTTGAATTCTGAATATATTTTGATATTACATTATTATGTGGTGTTTTCTATATATTTATTTGGTTTTTTAATTTTTATTATAAATGAGATATTTTGAAATTTTACAAATATGTTTCTGGAAATGACTTTCAGTAACGGTTTTCTTAGAAACCGTTACTGAAAATAATTTTCAGAAATCTTGAAAAATATTTTCAGTAAGGGTACGTACCGTTACTGATAGTCGATGGGCCGTTACTGATATTACCGTTACTGATAATTTTCTTTAGATTTCAAAATTATCAGTAACGGTGTACTTCGCCGTTACTGATATTTAAATACCGTTACTGATGAGTATCAGTAATGGTACCCTTACTGATAATGACTTTCAGCATGGCCGCATAAGTAACGGGACATCAGTAACGGGGGTACCGTTACTGATAGCTATCAGTAACGGTTTTTTCACCCTTACTGATACTCTGTTTTCTAGTAGTGTTACAAAACCTGGAAATAGAACTCATTATTTTTATTCTTATTATATTTTTAGACCCAAAAGTAAGAATAGCTAGTAGGCCACATATATAAGAGTTTTAGAAAATATAGCATTATCTCCACCAATAAATGGATACTTTTACTTAGAAATGGTTATTTTAATATTAAATCATACATAACTAAAATAATATTGCATCCCCTCATTATATTATTATTATTATATATTCTAATTCTAATCCTTGCTGGCCTCTTTCACCGGAATTAACCACCACACCATTTATTTGTAGACCGTTTGCGCCATGAATGAATGAAAGGAAGACCAATTAAGATTCGCACGGCATGACTAGAAATATTGAATGGCACATGAGTAGAAATGTTGAATACAAGAAGATGAATGCCTTAATGGTGCAACATTTTGGGTCCATTCAAATGTCTTATTGCCTTAATGGTGCAACATTTTGTGTCCATTCAAATGTCTTATTGCCTTAATGGTGCAACATTTTGGCCCTTGGGTCCATTCAAAGTCACGGTCAGGTAACCTCAAAGACCCGGACCTTACATGTCCATAGATTTGATCATTCATTCATACCATTTCTCTCGAAAAAAATTTGTTTGTTCCTCCTCGGAAATCTGACAGGTCAAAACCACACAATTGACATTTCAAAAAAAAAAAAAAAAAAAAAAAAAACCATCACAATTGCATGCTAATCTTTCCCAATTTGCACACAATGTGTCACATATTATCATCACATAAGTGAGAAATTGACAAAATAGAAGGAACTTATGGTTCCACAATGTTATCCTTTGGAACATTTATTACAAATATAAAAATCCTATATAGTAAATAAAATTTTCAAATTATATTATATAAAATTTCAAGTCATTGAATTCTGAAAAAAAATGAGTGTTTTGGTATGACATATTTGTAAATTTTTAGCTTTCAACCATTTCTTGAACTGGGGCTCAATAATTATAATTTTATATAATATAATAAGGGACTGATACTGCAAGATTTGCCGTCGTGCAGCATTGCGGGTTTTGCCATCATGCAGCAAGATAAAAAAAAATAACATATAGAGGTAATAAACATTAATAAAATTAAACAAATAGTATATAAAATTCATTTTTTAGAGGCAATAAATAATATATACGTAAAATAATGAAAACAAATAGATAAAAAATTAAAGTATATTAAAAAGCAAAAAAACACAATATAACTTCACGTATCCAGTTTTCCCATGGGACGTGATGTTGAAAGGGGGGGGGGGGGGGGTTCCTGTCGTGTATCATGACCTTCCTTTTTTTTCGTGAAAAAACAGTATATATAGACAATAAACAATATAGATGATTCACTTCTTATAAAGAGTTTATATGTAAGCACTAAGCAACGAAAAATAATATATATAGAGAAAAATAGCATATTGAAAAGCGGAAAAAAAATATACAAATCCAAATAGTAAAAAATACAAATATATGTAAAATAGTGAAAATAATATATAAAAATAATATAGCATATTGAAAAGTCAAAAAAATAATATATATAGAATTATGTCTCATTTTAAGCGTACTCAAGCTCATCAAGCTTTCAAATTTCCCTACTAATATATATACAACAATAATAAGACTTATATAAAAAGTCATGAACAATGTAAAGATTTAATGTTTATTGTACTTAACATACTTTCCTAACAAAATGTTGAGTCTCATGACATTATGTAATATGTTTTGAAACAATATTGATTATAAGAGAATTTAAACATATCTCTATAGATATTACATGATTATAAGGTTCATTCTGACCACAATGAACTATCTATTAAGCTCTCTGTATATACAATTAATATATAACTTCATAATATTTTTATATATAGATAATTTTTTAGAAGTAAAATCTTTCTTAAGAGGTCAAATTTTTATCTTATTTTTCTGTCTTTCAAATATGAAAACCTTAGTCAATATATGTCAAATCTTAAAATTTCATAGTTGCAAAAAATCATGTCTTATTGTGGTACACAATTTTAGATGCATAATTTCATTTCTCTCCATCCAAACTATCCAATTTTTTTGCAAAATAGCACTTTTTTGGAGAATAATTAATCAAATGGCATTTTTTTCAAAATAATTCAATAGATAGCACTTCCGCCAGACTCTCTGGCGGAACTGAAGTAGTTCCGCCAGAGGGTCTGGCAGAACTAGGAAATTTTTTTTTTGTTGATCCCGGCCATTTGGCACCCTTAAACACACTTAATTAATGGAAAATGCTAGTTCTGCCATACCAAAATAATTTAAAAAAACAGACTAGTTCCGCCAGGCCCTTTGGTGGAACTACGACGAAATAATAGGTTCCGCCATAGGGTCTGGCGGAACTAGACCATATTTTCGAAATTTTTTGGTCAGATTGTAATTTGGAAAAAAATGGTCTAGTTCCGCCAAAGGGTCTGGGGGAACTAGTTATTTCTAGCTAGTTCTGCCAGACCCTCTGGCGGAACAAAACCATATTTTCGAAATATAAGTAAATTATTTTTACATGGCACCTGCGGAAACGAAAAATATAAGTAAATTATTTTTACATATTTAAATAAATAGATATATAGAAATAATTTTAAATACAATACATTAATATGATGTTGCCTGTATCGGAAAGCCCTTTTTGCTTTAGCCTTGGTGTTGTCCGGTTCGCTGAAACATACGGTTCTGTGATCATCCTGGAATTCGTTGAGTGGACGATATACCGGACCTCCTGGCTCAACTATAGGAGCCTTCCCTAGATCCGGCCCGACTAGATCCGCCCCTAGATAACATCCCTATATAAATTTTATTTTTTTAATATAAATAATAATTAAACAATTACTATAAATAAATTACTTCAATCTTTTTTTAATATAAATAAATTGCTTCAATCTTTTTTTTAAATAATAGTATATAGTCAAAAATAAAACCCTAAACAATCACTATAAATAAATATATTAATAAACAAATTTATATTATATTTTTTTCTTAAAATAACTAAATAAGGAAAATTAATTATTAAATATTTTCATACCGAATAAAATTGATAAAAATATCCCTATATAAATACCCCATATAAATAATAACTAAACAATATATAATTACATAACTAAATAAACATACTATTTAACACAAAAATAAACAAATTGCTTCATTCTTTTTTTTAATACCAAAAATTGTATATATTAAAAAAACCCTAAACAATTACTATAAATAAATATATTACTAAATAAATTCATATTATATTTTTCCTTAAAATAACTAAGTAATAAAAATTAATTACAATTTTTTTTCATACCGAATAAATTTGATGAAAAATTTAGTCTTTCTCCTTCTCCTTGTTCTTCTCCTTCTTCTTCTTCTTCTTCTTCTTCTTGTTCTTCTTCTTCTCTAAACAAATCAACAAAAATTCAAATAAATTTCAATACTATCAACCTATTTAAACCAATTTCAAACTAATCTCACTAAATCCAAACATATTTCGCACTAATTTCACTCAATCAAAACCTATTTCACACTAATTTCAATTCAACCAAATCAACAAAAATAACTAATCAAAACTCAAAATCAAACAATAATTTACATAATACTTCTTCTTTCTAATTTCTTCTTCTCTTCCTTTAATTTCTCCCTTTTTTCCTCTTTAATTTCCTCTAGAAACGCCTGAAATTTGGCCTCCAATTTTGCTCTTTTTTTTCGAACGGACGGGTAGGGTTAAAATGAGGGTTTAAAAAAACACACTGGTTAGTTCTGCCAGAGGGTCTGGCGGAACTAGTTATTTCTAGCTAGTTCCGCAAGAGGGTCTGACGGAACTAGACCATATTTTCGAAATTTTTTTGTCAGATTGTAATTTGGAAAAAAATGGTCTATTTCCGCCAAAGGGTCTGGCGGAACTAGCCAGAAATCACAAGTTCCGCCAGAGGGTCTAGCGGAACTAGACCATTTTTTTTAAGTTTTTTGGGCCAGATTGTAAGTTGAAAAAATGGTCAAGTTCCGCCAGACCCTCTGGTGGAACTAGACCATTTTTTTTCCAAATTACACTGACCAAAAAATTTCGAAAATATGGTCTAGTTCCGCCAGACCCTATGGCGGAACCTATTATTTTGTCGTAGTTCCGCCAAAGGGCCCGGCGGAACTAGTTTGTTTTTCTGAATTTTTTTGGGTCAGATTGTAAGTTGAAAATGCTCTTTAGTTCCGCCAGAGGGTCTGGCGGAACCTATATTTTCGTCATTTTTGGGCCAATTTCACTGTCCAAATTGGGCCGAAAATAAATTTTACCTAGTTCCGCCAGACCCTATGGCGGAACTAGCATTTTTCATTAATTAATTGTGTTTAAGGGTGCCAAATGGCCGGGATCAACAAAAAAAAAATTTCCCTAGTTCCGTCAGACCCTCTGGCGGAACTGAAGTAGTTCCGCCAAAGGGTCTGACGGAAGTGCTATCTGTTAAAATATTTTGAAAAAAATGCCATCTAATTAATTATTCTCCAAAAAAGTGTTATTTTGCAAAAAAATTCCAAACTATCTCCCTCAGTCAACACTTCAATGAATCCCATTTACACTAATCTATTACCAGCTTTATATAAAGTTGTGATTTAGTGTGAATAAAAACCTTTCTATCTTTTTTCCGTTAATAAATAAGAACCTTTCTAATAAAGCTAGATAGACAGTTACGGTCAACGCAAGACCCCATAAGTAGGTCTAATTTCATGTGCACCCCTACGAAACAACAAAATTCATCAACCTTATACAAAAGTGGAAGTGTAATTTATGGATTTTTTTTTTCAAAAACCCCTTATTTTTTTCTCCTATTTATTGGGATTTCAAAAAAAGCCCTAGTTCTTTCCAATTTTTAAAGATCCACTGCCCTTTAAAATACTTGGAAAAAATGTAATATCAAATTTTGGGAACAATTATAACTTTCGGTTATGTAGATGCCTTGTGCCGTCAGCAATAATAGTATGACACATAAAATTAATAAGAAAAATAATACAACCTCATATATTTTCATCTTCAATGTACCGCCACATATATATACACCGCTCATCTCATTTTATTTGTATGTTCATTATACATTTGTGAACGTCCAATATGCATTTTTATTTGTCCACAATATATTTTATGTCTATTAAATCTTTTATAATATCACATAACTTTATGTCTATTTATACTCTTTTTGAATGACAATATACATTTTATCAACACTATATACATTTATATTATACTTTTTTAGATGTTACTAACAACTAAAATCTTGTATATCGCACTGCCGATCGCCGATTTTTTTTTTAAAAGTGATCGCCAAAATTATGACGGTATATGTCTATTATATTATTTTTAGTATTAATATATTCTATAACATATAATTATACCTTTTTCTATTTCTATTATGCCTTAATTCGGAATACAATTGACGATCCAAATTTTATTGTTAGCTGCTTCTATAATATGTTAATTATACCTTTTTCTATTTCTATTATGCCTTAATTCATAATACAATTGGCAATCCAAATTTTATTGTTAGCTGCCTCTAATAATATTGCTTATCGTAATCTCATAGGTGGTGACATTGCGTGCTACAAATATTAATTGTGCACATCACGTCTCCCGTATTTTTTCTCATATTTATAAAAAATCTACTATCTTTTTGAATATTAAAAAAAAGTCCCACTTTAAACCTTCCAATTGAAACTTCAAACTTTCAAGTTTTCAAAAATTTATTTACTGTTAAAATAGTTAAAAAAATCTAGTATTAATGTTTTATTTTTAAATATCTCATAACTTAAATGTTTCTTTTCAAATAAGTCCTAAGAAATAATAGAGAATATAATATATAAATATTTTAATCTATTTTGAAATAATAAATAAATAAATAATTTGTAAAATGAGTTTACATATTATTTATTATTGTTTATATATTATTTGAATATTATTAAGGAGTGTTTTCAATATGGAAGTTAAAATTAAGGTGCTTTATATATGATAGCTTTAAAAGTTAATGAATTTCTGAATAATTAAAAATTAAAAAATAAAAGTAGTTTTTTTTTAATATTTTCTAAAGCTAATTTTCTTATACATTTATAGAATATAGGGTTTGAAAATTTTCCAATCATTTATCCTCATAGCATTTTTGCCAAAAAAAGCCTAGAGGTTACTTACAATATTTGTTATATTTCAGTGGGTGTATTTGTGATTTATTACTTTGAACTTTGATGGGGTATATCATATTTTGAGATTTTACAGGATTAAACGGGAATTTATGCTAAATAACACAAAGCATGTGACTCTCCTACTCATGTTTCACATACACCAAGGAGTGAGACATCTCTTTCTATTCTCTTTTGCTCCCACTGGCTGCTCTACTCTCTGCAGTTCCTTTCGTTCACACAGAAGAGCTCAGACTGCGAAATGTCGAGTACTAATGCTGAACCTTCTCCCTTTCCAATTCCTTAAACCTTCGTTCAAATCCTTACTCGGACTGAGAAATCGAGAGAAAAAAACCCCGGGGATTTTGAGTATCTACAAAATAAATAAATAGATTCAAGCTTTCTTTGTTTCCTCTCATGGAGAGGCATGCAAGTCTTTTCTTCTTCTCCTTATCCTTTTTCCTATTGTTGTTTCTTTCGTCCTCCTTTCAAGCCTCAGCTGCTGCGCAGTTGAACTCAGCACAGTCCCAAATCGTGAAAAACCTGTTTGAGACGCTTCAATCAGGCCTTTCCTTCTCCAACGCTGATTTGAACACAACCAACCCAAATCCATGCAAATGGTCTGGCGTCACCTGCGCCTCACGTGCTTCCTCAGTTCTCGTGGTAGAACAACTCTCCTTCTCTAACCTCGGAATTTCCTCCAGTAATTCTTCTTCCCTCATCACTTTCTTTAAGCTTCTCTGCGAAATTGATACCTTGCAATATCTCAATCTCTCAAGCAATCGGCTGAGCTCTTTGCCCGATTTGTTCTCTTCGAACTGTACCGGCCTTGCCGGTTTGAAGTCCCTTAACCTCAGCAACAATGGACTCGCTGGACCCTTTAGTGATTTCTCCAATTTTCGTGATTTGGAGACCTTGGATTTGTCTCACAATCACTTGGTTGGTACGATCGGTACCAAGTTGGATTCTTTGACTCAGTTGAAAAGCTTGGATCTTTCCTTCAATTGCTTGACTGGCACCGTACCAGCACTTAATGGGAGCTCAAATTCCATCCACTTGGAAAAATTAACTCTCACCACGAATAACTTCACTGGTATGATCCCAGTTGGGATTTTTGCTCACAAGAACCTAACTTTACTGGATCTTAGTCAAAATAACCTAACTGGTACCATTCTGGATCAATTCAAAGACCTTCCGAAATTGGAAATTCTCCTATTAAATGCAAATTCTCTGACAGGTCATATCCCAGCGAGTTTAACTAAACTCACAAATCTAACTCGATTTGCAGCTTATCAAAATAAGTTTGATGGACCAATTCCTAATGGTCTCACAAAATATTTACAAACCTTGGATTTGAGTTATAATAATCTTATTGGTACAATCCCATTTGATTTTCTCAACTCTTCTAATTTAGAGTCTATTGATTTGACCAATAACAGTTTGACTGGACCGATTCCAATCAATTTATCTCGAAAGATTTATAGATTGAGATTTGGGGAAAATTTCTTGAATGGCACAATTCCAAAATCAATTGGAGAGCTCTCCAATTTGTCATATTTAGAATTGGATGGTAATAAATTGGATGGAGAAATTCCCTCCCAAATTGGAAATTGCACAAATTTGACTCTTTTGAATCTAGCTTTAAATAAATTTGAAAATAAAATTCCGTCTGAATTGGGCAAACTCACAAACCTTGTGGTTTTGAAGCTCCAAGAGAACAATCTTTCCGGCCAAATTCCTCCTGAAATTTCAAATTTTTTAAACTTAAACACTCTGAATCTCAGTCAAAACTCTCTTACTGGCCCAATTCCCTCTCAAATTTCAAAATTGACCGAACTTTCAAACCTGAATTTAAACCAAAACAATTTAAACGGTTCTATTCCTTCTACCATTCAAAACTTAACCTCTTTAATCGAGCTCCAATTGGGGAACAACAGATTAAGTGGTGTAATTCCTGAAATGCCCTCAAGTTTAACCACAGCTTTAAATCTGAGTCATAATTTATTTACCGGCAATATTCCAGCTTCATCTTTCAGCCAAAGTACCGAATTGGAAATCCTTGATTTATCACACAATAATTTTTCAGGTTCGGTTCCTGTTTCTCTCTCCTCTTTGCAGTCTCTCACTCTTCTAAATCTTTCCTACAATAATCTTTCCGGTACGCTCCCCAATTTTCGCTCCTGGGTCGATGTGGTAATTTACGGAAATACCCTCCTCACAATTCCCAACGATAAACCTCAAAATAATCCTCCTAATAATACCAAAACAAAATCACATAAAGGCCTTATTATTGCAATTGTTATAATCGGTTCGCTTATCGGGCTTGCTTGCTTAACGGGTCTGATAATTCTATCCGTATCCAATCGGTTTTACCGGGTCGAAAATGTTTCAACCCATTCGGACGAAAATACCCCTCCAAATATAATAAACGGGCGATTAATAACCACTAACAGAATCCACACTTCAAGCATAGATTTCCCCAAATCAATGGAATCAATATCAAATCCACTAAACATTTTCATGAAAACCCGATTTTGCACCTACTATAAAGTCATAATGCCGAACGGGTCCACATATTCCGTCAAAAAACTAAACTGGTCCGATAAATTATTCCAAATTGAAAATCGCGACAAATTCTCTCATGAATTGGACCTTTTAGGCAAGTTAACAAACTCAAACGTGATGGTGCCTTTAGCCTACGTACTAACAGAACAAAACGCGTATTTATTCTA
Organism: Juncus effusus; assembly: GCA_027726005.1. Taxonomy (NCBI): domain Eukaryota; kingdom Viridiplantae; phylum Streptophyta; class Magnoliopsida; order Poales; family Juncaceae; genus Juncus; species Juncus effusus. Next base: position 4,586,530 of record CM050907.1, read on the forward strand.
CGAGAATTTGTGCATGGGCACGGTTTTCGATGCACTGCATGGAAATGAGGTCTTGGATTGGACGTGCCGTTACGGTGTGGCCCTTGGTGTGGCGCAAGGCCTGGCTTTTTTACACGGTTGTACAAATCCGGTTCTGCTTCTGGATCTTTCTACAAGGACCGTATTTTTAAAGTCTTTTCATGAGCCTCAAATTGGAGATATTGAGCTTTATAAGGTCATTGACCCATCGAATAGTACGAGTAGTTTTTCCACTGTGGCTGGTACCGTTGGTTATATCCCACCAGGTATTAAATTTTTTTTGATATTATTTAGTTTAGAGAAATTTGCGAGAAAGCCCCTGCTTTATGCCGAAATTGCAGAACAGTCCCTGCATTAGTGAAAAAACTCCTACAATTGCTTTAAATAGAATACAGTCAATTGATATAGTTTAATATGTTGTAATTAATATGATTTATTTGATGGACGGTGTTATGTTTAATGTGGCTGATTTTTTTTTTTTTTTTTTTTTGCAATTTTCTCAAGAACATAGGAGCTTTTTTGCAATTTCGGTCCCTTTAATTTATTTTCTTATATATGTAATTATATTTATTATTATGGCTCTATTGTCTTATTCAATTTTTATTTTATTTTGTAGAATACGCATATACAATGAGAATAACAACGGCAGGAAACGTGTACAGTTTCGGCGTAATTTTACTCGAATTATTAACCGGAAAACCGCCGGTTAGTGAGGGGATCGAGCTGGCGAAATGGGCCCTAAGTAATTCTTCGAGGGCTGAAGAGAGAGACGGGATTCTGGATTCGAGAATCTCGCGTGCCTCGATTTCCGTGCACAGCCAGATGCAGTCGGTTTTGAAAGTGGCTTTGGCTTGCGTGGCCTTTTCGCCGGATTCGAGGCCCAAAATGAGGAACGTTTTGAGGATGCTTTTTAGCGCGAAATAGAAAGGGGTTGAATTAGGGCGTATGTTTTTGGTTTGCTTGTTTATGTTTTGGGTTATAGTGAAAAAGGAATGATGGAAATGGGCTTGGTGGAGTTCAAGTTGTGGAGTGTATTATAGGTGAAGGTTGTTTTTGTAAAATATGGGTGTGGATTTAAGTTAGGAATATGAAGTTTTGTTGTTGTTAGATATTTCGAAGGGAGTAGGGTGAAAATGATATGGTCTTTTTTGTCAACTTTAAAAGTGTTAAATTTTATATGTATTGGAAAAAGGAATCAGAAATTCGGTATTGTACCCGTACTGGTATCTTTGGTGCTGTCTCTATTTTTATATGAATGAACAAAAATAAATTCATTCAGTTATGCGAGAAATTTGATATTCATTTTTAAAGAATTTTAATATTTTTATATGAAAACTTGTACCGAAGAAAATAATAGAACTTACAAACTAGCTGGGACAAAAATTTGTTCATTGAACTACATTAATTACACTTACTCACGAATGGAAATTTTATTTTAAAAAAATAACAAAAAAAGACTGCCTTATTTTGCATTAAACTTCTCATTCACATCTGTTTCACACCAAATCATCATCATTTTCATTTGATCATCTAAAAGCTAACACATTCAAAATTTCATTCCAAGTCCAATTTCAAATACCTCCATTGAATTTTAAAATTCTCATTTCCCTTCCAAAAAACATCTTTTAGTCCTTTAGCATCTAAGTTCATCTGAATTGTACCTATCACCTGAAATATAAGCACCTCTCAATACAGTAATAAATATGTCAAAGACCAAACAAAGGCTTAGGATCCATGAATTACTGCACCAGTGGTATGTCTGGGTGTACCTAATCTACATACACGTACGAGACAAAACAGGTACCTAATTCGCATAAAACGTTTCACAATCGACATTTGCTCAAGAATATTGTACCGAAAGTATGGTTTTAACCTTTAAGCTACATCAAATATTTTCACCCAAAGAGCAATTTGTTTTCGAAAATGAATAGCTCTAGAGATGATTTGTAAACCCTTTTTTTGATAGAAATGTTTTCTTAACATTTTTAGTTCTATATAATTAGATCTTACATCTCTCTCTTTACACACTACACACTACACAATCAAATATAAAACATTGTGAACCTGGAAATAGATGGACTAGAGAGAGGGGAGAGAAACGAATTACCAATCACTAAGACATGGAGAGAGCAAGGGGTTGCTCGCTCTCCCTAGAAGTATTCGACGATCCGCCTCCATCCCTTCTGTTCGCACCGCCTCCCGATCTTCGAGGGCTCATGCTCATCTCCTCATCACCTCCATTTTTGTTCCCGTTGGCTCCGTTGGCGACCATTACGTTGCCGAATCTGACCTTCCTCGCCGCTCCATCGGGGGATTCTGGGCCTTCTTCTATTACGGGTGTCAGTGGCGCGGCTCTTGCTACGGCCGTAGATTGTCTTACTACCTGTTTTTTTATTTGTTTAATCATATTTTGTGGTATTCGAACTTTATACACACATATGCACATGATAAAATGCCGATTGCGATATCGTTCAAATAATGCAATCTCCTCTATCATTATAGTTAGGGATGCAATTGTCGACCAACGACTGTCTTGCAACATGGTGATTTATTCATTTTAATCAGATTTTACCGGATTAGGATTTTGTATACATATATACTATTCCATAAAAGATGCCTATTGCAATATAATTCTGATTCACATGATAAAATACAATAGTAAGCAAGAAACATTGAAATTATGGAAAAAGTCAGAAGAAAACCTATAATATGATTGTTTTAAATGAAAACAAAAAGGTAATCAACGAACCTGTTGTTGTGGTGGTGGAGGTGATCCATCTTGCCCCGAACCGATAGAATGCTTAATTTGTAGAACAATGCAACGGTACAGACAAGTCAAGATCCAAAAAATCCAAGGAGCGGCAACGAGCCCCATTCCGGCCGGAAGAAACCATGCGTGTTCAGCAGATGAGGGGAGAGAAATGTACAACGCGAGAAAAACGCCGCCTGTTAACAAGAGAAGAAAGAGGAGACAGGAGATGAGCCACACGCACGCCTGGCCTGGCCCGCCTGATGATGGCATTGCCTCTTGATTTTGATTGTTTCGGCCCGGTTAAGTTATAGACATAACGAGTTAGATACGTTGTGATTAATTTAGGGTTTCATTGTCGTTCATCTGGCTAAATGGGTTCATCAATGGCCCTTGTTTGGAATTTTGAGTTTTTGAGGAAATTGGTCAAAATGGGGGTAACGAGAGGAGGTTTGCAAGGGTGGTTTGATTGTGGTTTGGAGAGAGAAAGAGGGGGTGAAACTGAGATTATCTATAAAGGGACACGGGGGTGGGGTTGCATGTTTGTCTGGAAGACTTGAATTGTACAATTCTAATATTAATGAGAATTTTGCAAAAAAAAAAGCCTATACATTATGCCTACGTTGAAAAAAAAACTCCTACATTAGGCCTAAATTTGCAAACCCCTACCTTATGCCTAAATTTGCAACAAAAAAAAAAATCCTACAAAGTGAAGGGGCTTATTTGCAATCTAGACATTGCAGGGGTTTTCCTGCAATTTTTTCTGTTGTGACCGCCGACTTACTGCGTATGATTGGCCTTCAGGTAGAATTTTATTTTCATTCCAATATTCATTATGTTGAGTTGTCCTAAATTTGAGATCCATAGTAGTGGGCTAGTGGTATGCCTCTTCTTTTACATAAGAATCATTCTATTAATAATTCATGGCATGATTTGAATTTGGGTGCTTGTTTGTTAACTTAAAATGTTGGGATGAATCCAAATAGTAAAATCTGAACAAATATTTTCCCCAATTCGTTTCTTATGCTTTGAAAATTTTAAATTCAAAGTAAAATTAAGGAAAGAGCATGTAAAATACAAAATGTATCAGACTTTTGAACATTTTTCATTCAATAATAAAAGATATAACAAATAAGATTTTAATTTAAAAAAATAAACTAACATACAAGATCTCCAAAACATACCTCCCAAAAAAAAGCAAAACATATGCATAAATCTTAAAGAAAAACCCAATAAACCTTGTGTGTAACTAATTATCAAAATCACAAACAATTCAAAATTTTTTTTTTTATCAAAATCACAAACCAAACCATGGAGATGATTCAAACCTGCAAAAACCCATCAATCAAATCACTTAAGGAAAAATAGGAAAAGATGTAATTAACTTAGCATACTATAAATAGACTCAGGATAACTACAATCTACACCATCACCATGATTCTTCTTCTTAAACAAACCTCCAATTAAAGGAATCAAACTCTTCTCCCTTTGCACCTTCATCTCCATTCTCCTCTCCATTCCGCTCCCCATTTCTCCATTAATGCTCAGTGCATCACCGAAACAAGGCAAATATTCATTCTCATCCTCCCAAGTTTCTCTAATCACACTCCGCTCCCCTGCTTCTGCCGCTTCAATCTCGGCCAGTTTAGACATACTTTTGTGAAATTGCGCATTGATGCTCGCAAAGGCTATTTCCATTTCTGACCTTCTCTTTTTCATATGCGCCAAGTCTTCTCTAATCTCTGTCAATTCGATTTCTAGCTTCTTAATTGAATCCATAACAGAGAGCTCGCAAATAACGGGTTTCGGATCTGGAACTGAATTCAACCCGGGTCCAGTATTGGAGTAGAGTGTATCAGGAGAAGAGGACAAAATGGTCATATGATGTTTGCCGAAAGCTGCGGCTGCCTCTTTGACCGATCGAAAAGGACGGGTTGTTTCGACATCTGATTGGTTCATTTCTTTTTCCCCTCTATATATTCAGTTATTTCTTGCTTGTTATAAGTTGAATTGGTTTGATAGAAGATGTGTGTTTATATATGGTGAGGGCTGGAGGGATAAATTATGATGATGTGCTTCTCTGTTTGCTTTGCTTGCACTTCAAAGGCATCAGAAGAACTGGTGCAGGTTTAGTTGTGGGGGACAGTATGGACTTTTCTCACCTAAGGTCACTCAAAGTACAAAATAGTAAAAAAATCAACAGTAAAACATCAGTCATTATGGGCTTCAAATTGTTATGAATAACAGCCCAATTTTGTCGTTTTAGGGGTACATTTGAGAGTCAAATTAAATACAGTCCATGTCTGTAAAGATTATGGCCCGTCAAAGAACAAATACTAATAAAGCCCAATTTTCCGCCCTGAATAAATTCCCGGTTTATAAAACAAGGAATTTGAAACCCAACAACCGGGATTTGACTTCTCGGCCAAAATGAATTCAACTCCGGCCCATTTAATCACTAAACCTCCATCCAGTAGAGCAGTACATTGTGAACTCCGCCCCTCTCTTCTTCTTCTTTCGATACACTCGAAGCTCTAGCGCGCCAACGGATCTTCTCTCTACTCTGGTGCTCCATCCATGGCGAACCTTCTCCAACTCCGCTCCTCCTTCCTCCCCTCCCGTCAAATCCACTCTCCCTCTCGCCGGCTCCGCCATTTCCGAGTCGAGGCCAAAGTGCGGGAGATCTTCATGCCGGCGCTGAGCTCGACCATGACGGAAGGCAAAATCGTCTCTTGGCTGAAATCCGAGGGGGATCAGCTCTCGAAAGGAGACAGCGTTGTTGTGGTTGAGTCTGATAAAGCCGACATGGACGTTGAGTCCTTCCACGATGGATTCCTGGCCGCAATTGTCGTGCCTGAAGGCTCCTCCGCCCCTGTCGGATCCGCCATTGCTTTCCTCGCTGAAACCGAATCCGATATTCCTCTCGCCAAGTCCAAAGCGTCCTCTAATTCTTCTTCTTCTTCTTCTTCTTCAGATCAAACCCAAACTGTTACTGAAACTCCAGATCAGAAAAGCGAGCCTACACCAGTTCCTATTTCCGTACCAGCTCCATCAACAGTACCAATTTCTTCAATCCATCCAGCATCTGAAGGAGGGAAGAGAGTTGTAGCTTCACCTTACGCTAAGAAGCTCGCCAAAGAACTAAACGTGAATTTAGCAACAGTAATTGGATCAGGACCAATGGGAAGAATCGTAGCCAAAGATGTTGAATCTGCTGCATCTTCACCTCCATTAACTGCTCCTCCTCCAAAGGTCGCAGCTTCTCCATCAATGGAGCTTGGAAGTGTTGTTCCATTCACAACAATGCAAGGAGCTGTGAGTCGAAACATGTTGGAGAGTCTCTCAGTTCCCACATTCAGAGTTGGATACACAATCACAACTGACGCCCTTGATGCCCTCTACAAGAAGGTAAACTAAAACAGAAAAAGACAAAAAAGGTTGTTAGAGTTAGTTACGCGATGATGTCAGCGTAACCGTAATCTGTTGCAGATAAAGACGAAAGGGGTGACGATGACAGCCCTCCTGGCCAAAGCAACCGCCATGGCTCTGACTCAGCATCCAGTTGTTAATTCCAGCTGTAGAGATGGAAAGAGCTTCACTTATAATTCTAGTATTAATATTGCAGTGGCTGTTGCCATTGATGGAGGTCTCATCACACCTGTGCTTCAAGATGCTGATAAGGTTCATTGCATTTAATCTTTGTATAAGTATTTTAAATATATTATATTATATGCTTAGTTAATATATTTGTTGTATATAGGTTGATATATATGCATTGTCAAGGAAATGGAAAGAGTTGGTTGAAAAGGCTCGAGCTAAACAGCTGCAGCCTCAAGAGTACAATTCCGGTACTTCCTCTGCAATTTACTTCTCTGCAATTTCTTTAGAAGAAGATTTAGTGTTGGTTATTTTAGGCCTTGTGATTATTTTTTGAATATTTGAAATTAGGTACGTTCACTCTTTCAAATCTTGGGATGTTTGGTGTGGACCGATTTGACGCGATTTTGCCACCTGGAATTGTGAGTACCATTCCCATTATTTTTCCGTTTTTATTTACTTTTTGTTTCAAAAAGAGAAAACTCAGATTTTAGTCCCTACTTTATTGATTTTTTTCACTTTGGCCCCTCATCTCTTTTCCTATTCATTTTACCCCTTCATCTTTGTCAAACAAATCTTATGGGTCGATAAACTGAAACAAAACACTAAAATTATCTTGCATTAGGTTTCATGTCTGTTTAGGTCAGATTTTGGATGCCAAATTAGGTGTTATTTTGCTACATAATTTTTAAGCTTTTTTAAATTTATGGACATATCGAATTCTTTTTGCCGCATCATCATGTTTTTCTTATCTTTTTTTTTTTTTTTGAGAAATACCCAATAGGTGATCTTCTGTTGATTAAATTAATTTTAAAGCACTAGTATTTACAACCATAGACGCAAGTAAAAATAAAAGGATTTGGTGCAAGTAACGGAGAATTCCGTTCTTCTGTAAATTGTTGGAAAACTATTTATGTATTATTAGATTTTGGCATTTATAAAAAAGAAGTTAGGAAAATTCGCAAAAAAAAGCCCTTGTATTACTGGAAAATAAAAAAAACAAAAACCTGCTTTGTTTGAAATTGCAAAAACTCTTTACCGTTAGTTAGAAGTTAAAAATGTCCGTTTTATACTATTATTCGAGCAAAAAATGTTTTTCTAATAATTACATTAGCACATGACTCTTGTTTTGAATTGCACGGATTTCGATGCAGGGTGCGATCATGGCGGTTGGTGCTTCACAACCGACTCTGGTCGGTACAAAAGATGGTCGGATCGGAATCAAGAACCAAATGCAGGTAAAATAATTTATACAAATATCAATTATATCAAATATTCCCAATTTAGCTGTCATGAAAAATATGGAAAACATTTGTATTTCCATACTTATGTTTATTTATCTGATAATACTGGTCTGAAATATTGCAGGTAAATGTTACTGCAGACCACAGAGTTATTTACGGCGTGGATCTTGCTGCGTTTTTACAAACCCTATCCAAAATAATTGAAGATCCGAAAGATCTCACATTTTAAGGTTCTTTATGCAATTTTTATATCTCTCTATAGAGTTTCTCCTTACTGTGTGAGTGCGGTACATGTGTGGTTTTTGCAATTAGTCAATTATTTGTCATGGTACCAGAGACCCTCTTCTTTTTTCTTATTTTAACCAATTTTCTGGGATTTTTTTATTTATAAAATGTTTGGATCCTGCGTATTGTGATTTGATTCTTATCATTTGCGATTGAGATGCAATCATTTGTGAAAAAGACTTGAATAATCTCCACTTATTAATTTTTAACCTCTCATGAATCGAGGGGTTATTAGATAAAGACATGGTGACTGTACCAGTTTGAGAAATTCATGTTGATTTTTTAAAAGGATATATCCTTTCTGTTTTATATATTTGATTTAAAAAAGAGGTATCTTCATCCTGTTTTAATGGACATGCGTCGTTTTTGCGCGAATCATTCTATAATAGACATGTCACGAAGAAACCATTTTAACCATATTTGAAATACTTTATGGAATATAATATCAAAAAAGAAAAAGGAAAAAATTTATTTGTAGGGAATTGGCTTTTCGTGTTCGATTGTGATCATAAAATCATAAGAAACGGAATGAGAATTCATCATATGCCATCTATTGTTTTATATTAGTAACTTTGATATCATATTCTGTACATATGAAATATGAAATATGCCTTGCGTCTTTTGCCATACATCTTATACATACCATACATCTTATAAATAGTTGGCTGAAATATATAAAATTATATACTTTTTTTGCTAAGATTAAAGAACAGAATTCTTGACACCACATTACTCATGGTCCATTTTCTCTCTTTATACACATGCGTACGATGTGTGACCAAAACTGAACCATCAAAAGTTCCCATCTTGGACCCGCTAGAGGCATCTCTCGATTCGATCGGACCCAACTCAGATTCAATCCCCACTTTAGATCCAAGACCTCTTCGAACCATCCTTTTCTCACTTTTTCTTAAAGCACTACAGGAGAAAGCAACACCAATGGCTTAGACCTTCTGCCTCCTTTCCTTTTTCCTTCCCTCTTTCCCTCCATTTCATCCTGTTGTGTCTGAATAATAATGATCTTTCCATCTATTCATTTTTTCAAAAGTTCCATCGATATTTCTCGCCACTTTGTCAAAAAATTCTCCACGGAACCTCTATGAGTTGGATTGGCATATATTCAGTTCGCGTCATTTTCGCTTTCGTATTGTCTTACATTATATACCGGAATTGGATATGTTGAAATCCTACAAAATTCGAAATAAAATAGTGTAGGTTTAAATCATTCAAATTGATTATGAATAAACCGATAAATGTAATATAATACTTTCGGTTCAAAGAGTGGGATTTGACTTTTGAGAATCGTTTCTAGTACGAGTTTACTTGAGATAATCTCTGTTCGTTCCGGTGTGTCATCTTTTACCAAATTTCAAGAAAATCAATTTAGTTAAAATGAAAATAGATAAGAACAAATTTTGATTGGAAATCAACATCCCCATTTCTATTGAGTCATTTAATTATAACCCCTTCTACAAGGATTACATCAATCTCACCCAAATAGTAACAAGGCCAAAAGCTATAGAGCTAACCACTCAAACTGTAAAAAAGAAAAAGAAAGTCTTAATTCAACATTAGAATCTTTCTCTAACTAATACACCTCATTAACAACCCTCATGTAGAAGATTTGAGGGGCTTATAGACCTTAAGGTCTGAAACGACTCCAGCAATGGACCCAGCAGCAGCCGCCACAGAAATTATCAGACACGCTACACTCAACATCTGCAAGCAAATCCATCTTGTACTCCATTTTGGCACCTTCTTTTGCACAATATACATCTCTACGGGAAAATACACCGTCAACGGCCAAAACCCGAGCGCCCCTAACAAACCAACCACATCATTGAAAAACGGGAGAAGCATCGATATGAGAGTTGTCAAACAAACGAAAATGGTCCTCCAGACCAGCCTGAACATGCTGAGTTTCAAAGGCCCCACAGAAAACTCTTTGGTGATGAACTTTGAGTCAGGCCATGTGGTGATGGCACGCTTTTCAATGAAGGCGAAGAGGGGCTGGCAATAGACTTGGTACGCCCCGATTAGATGGATGACTATTGCAGCATTTGCTATGTTGAGCAGCCAGAAGGGGTTGTAGAACCCGAAACCCGTTAAGAGATTGCCTGGGGCAGCATCACCAAAGGCCGCGTAGCCAAAACAACCGCAAAGCATGTAGAATAGGGTTGTTACAACTACACTTACCAAAGTCGCCCTTCGCATCACCTTCGATTCTGATGGTGGAGGGGCTTTTATTGTATCCTGAAAAAACCGGACGTGTATAATAATTAAATTTCCAATCTAGTAAAATTGTAAAAAAAATGTTTAATTCAAGTTGTAACAATAATATGTACTATATAGTCAATATCATTGAGCTTATTATTTTGTAAGATTGATTTAATTTATTTAAGTTAAGACAAGAAAGAGAGAGAATCAAGTTACCTGAATTTCGATTAGTATGATTGAGTAGGAATAGGCAAATGCAATATTGCCGAAAGCTTGTAAACTGCGCCATATCTTTTCAGCCTGAGTGACAGAACCGATACTGACACCAGTAAAACTACCTTTGATGCCTTTATTATCTACATAAAACAAAACATATGGTAAGTTTAATTATCATTAAATAAATTATTATTGATTATTAGGTACAATTTCATGATCAATTGATTTTGCTTAGTACCTACGACTTGAACTATGCCTAGAGCGAGTCCGATGGTCGAGTAGGTGAAGGACATGATCGCTGCGACAATCGATAGCCACCAAATTTGATCAAAATCGGGAATTTGAGAGAAAAGGATTTCAATTAATCCGAAAATTATCATGTAAGGGTTGCTTGATGCATGGCATGGGTTCTCGTGCCCTTTCTCATGGAAACAATCTGATCTCTTAATTGCCCTGTGTAATTATTCAAAAATTCGTAAGGTATCACTCACAATGATCAAATTTCATGAATATGAGTGAATTAATTCGTTTCTAATATTTTTTTATTTTGAACTCACGTCATGCTAATCGAAGCCGCGATCGTGTATCCGATGGCTACACCGAAGAGATTCGCATATTGGATGACCCCACAAATTTTCACCTTAAGACCACCTGTTTTTCGAAATGAATAAAAAGATCATTACTCAATTTTAAGTCCTAAAAAAAACCAAGACAAATTCCAAAGTATAATTTCTTCAAGGAGGCAATTTCAGAAAGATGGTTCACCTAGGTTGGCGTGGACCGCGTCCATGTAAGTATAATTACGCTTTCCGGTCGAGGGGTCTCCGGAGCGGTAACAGTCGGCCAAGAGGGACGATGTGTAATAAATCACAAAGGCAAAGAGAATCATAACGGCGGGGCCCGCAACCCACCCTAGCTGAGCGATTGCCCAAGCTAGAGATAAAACGCCTGAACCGATAACTGCAGTTATGATGTGAGCACTTGCAGTCCATACCGTTCCTGTATTGAAAAACCCAAAATAGACGCACGAAATGTTTATTTCCATATATTGTTAATTACTTAAACTACGAGGTTATGAAAATTAAATTTTTAAAGCATCCAACTACTATCGATTTAAATTAGTTTAATTTTGGCAATTTTTACCTGATCTTTTGGGGCGTCCGTCATCATCGAACCACTTGGAGTCTCCTTGTTCAAGAGAGGAGACCTCCATTGGAGGCGGGTAGCTTCCATTCTGTGAGTAATACTTGCTCGAGCTATTCTCAGCCATCTTTCTTCTTTCAGAGAAAGAGATGAACTGAAACCTAGTGATGATTAAAGCACAACTCCGGAAAAGGAGACAAGATGTGATTTGTAAGTTCTAGCTCTGTAAATAAGATCTAGAAAGGCTCTAAAATTTTCCTTTCGGTAGGAGAGGAGGGATTTGAGAGGAGAGATGGGTTGTATGAGACAAGGGTTGAAGCTTATTTATAGAGTGAGTATTGAGACTTTAAAGAAAGAGAAACAGAGTGAGGATTGAGACGTTAGAGAGAGAGAGAGACAGAGAGAGGAAACGTGACCTAATTGGTACATGAAAGGAGTGGTACACGCGTAGAGGTCAACGACCGGGGTCTACGGAGTAAATAGGTTGAGGTTGCCTCCACTATGTGCGTGCCATCTTTATTACACTCCCTTATCTCTCATTTGCTATCTCTCTCTCTCCCTCACACTCTATACGGTACACTACCGTCTCTTTCTCTCACTAAATGATGCAATTGATGATAACCAGGTGATAAGTCAAACATGCACCATACATACCTTGCTCTTTTGAGTCAACAAAAGAAAAATTGATTACAACTTACCGCTAATGGTTAGTTGAGTAACATGATATGATATAAAGTGAAGTTTTATTGACAACAAGTTTTTTTTAATGGAAGGCCTCGTGGAGTTCAATTCCGTGACAGCCTGCAGATGCATGCCTAAATCATGGTCGTTGATGCCCAAGATGCGGGAATCCACCAAATCAAAATCCATTATTTAGGCTGCATGCATGTGCAGCGAGGCACAGAGGAATAAAACTTTTTTTGTCCCTAAATTGTACACAGTATTCAATCAATATCCTTATAGACACCGAATTATCATGTCATTTGAATTTATGCCACATTATGAAGAAAAAATAAATAAATTAAATACATCAATTTATTAATAATCCTTTTATAGTCATTTGAATTATTCCACATTATGGAGAAAAAATACATTAAATAATACATCACGAATTATCAATTTATTTAGAGAGGGTAAGATATAGAAGAGAGGTGTATCCGCTCCGAACTAGTTAGTTCATGGGTTCAAGCATTTACATGTGTAGCAAAAACTCATGGGTTCAAATTCCGACAAACATATTTAAATAATACATATTTAAAAAAATCTCTCAATTTAATAAGTTGAACATAAAAAAAAAGTAGTGGATTCATAAATTATCAAAATACCATTTAATATGAATATTGGTAACCGGCTAAACTCGTTACCGGTGTCTTTTTACTGGTTGGGTGAAATGAGCGATTTTTTTTAATTTAATATGGACCATTTGATGCAGGTCCCGAACATACGTGAGCATGGAAGAATTTCTCATTATAAATATGTCATCATCTTATTTGATATGGATATGATATTTTGCATTAATATAAAGATTTTAAGCTTATATGTTGTTTCAAGGTGATTTCTTTCTCACACTTAATTTCCTTCCAGTTTTTCATGAAATTATGCATAAATGTAATTCAATTTTCCGAAAAAAAATAAAAAATATCATGAATAAAACAAAAAAAATTTCCCCTGAAACCTTAGTCGCCACAACAAAAGATGTCTCCAATTCTGAAGAGGTGACCTCTTCGGAGCCTACCGCCAGGCCCTCGTGGCTCCGCCCCTCCCTCAGACTCTTCTCCCCCTCTCTCCTCTCCTATTTCTCCTCTCTTCTCCTAAGAAAACCTAGCCGCCATAAAGGAGCCGCTGATCAAGACGGAGGTGGCCGGATCCCCCGCCTACCCTCAGACTCTCGTGGCTCTGCCCTTCCTACAGCCCCCTCGCCCCCATTATCCCCATAGTTCATTTTCCCTCTACCCCAATTCTAGTCTCCTCCATTAACTCGATCCTCCTTCCTTTGGAAAGAAGATAGTGACACCATGTGGCGCCATATCGTTTCTCGAACCGTTTTTGGTGAATTATCGCTAAGTGGTGGTGATTCGTGGTGATGTTTCGTTCAACATTAAGCTTCAAAGGTGATGCTTGATTATAGACCCGAAATCCTTGATCTATTTTGGACACGTCCAAGTTAGTGTACTTCACTTCTATCGTGGCGGTCGCTTCAGTGATGTGAAGCCGAAATGGATGACAGCGGCTTAGGTTTTTCTAGGACGGCGAGACTCTCAAAATGTGTGTTTTATGCAAGATATATCACCTTATTGACGGCGTGAGTAGGCAGTGTTTCCTTTTCTTTCGCGCTTGGTTGTGAAGGCAAGAAATTTCCTTTTCTACTAGAGTCGGGAGCAGAGATTTATCTAATTTGCCGTAGACATTTATAGATGATGATAGAAGGATTTGGATCTCCATTATCTATGGTCCAATTACGAGAAAAATCTAAAGCTTGGTTTTTGGCGTATTGCTTATTCGGTTAGAGAGGAATCATTAGATTTTCCATCGAAATTCGACAATAGCAGATGTAATAGCAAGCTTGGTTTTTGGCGTATTGCTTATCCGTCTTTTCTTTTAATTTTAGTTCATTTTTTTTTAAGAATTTGTAATCTTTGTGATACTATTTTTTATTAATATAAGTAAAAATAAACGATTGCTTATTAGGCATTCCTAAAAGTATAATTTTTTCTATTAAAAAAATGGGTAAAAATTATTTTTTCTATAATAAAACAATTTCATTTCTACCTTGAATGATCTCAAAATATCATTGTAGACAACATTAAAATGAAAAATGTTGTATTTTTTGCTTCATTTTTAGTAACATCACATTTCTCTAGTCGATGACCATTAAAATAAAAAAAATTATCTCATACAATTAATCCGAAGCTGAGCGAGGTATGCTGTAGTGCATATGCAAATGTCTACATGATATTTTATGACAAACATTTTTGAATTTTGTGAATTCTATATACTGTATACAGTGTTAGATTGGTGGAGAACGAATTGAAAAATGACTTCTATATTTGTGTGAGAACACCTCATAAAACAAAAATTGTGGTCAGGACTCGGGTATATATATCGACATGACCTAACAATATGGCTTTTGATTCTAGGCTAAGCATAGAAATATATACATTATGATGGCTAAGGTTCTTGGATGCATAATATATCATGATTGGTGTAGAGCGGTTGTTAACTAATAACACAAAATACTGCCAATTGATCTGTGGCAAAGCATTTTTTGTCATACCCTTCCATAGTGTCAAAATATAAAATGTACCCCTTCAAAATTTAAATCATATATGAAATCAAACTATTTATCTTTTTCAAATTACCTATATCAAATTGGAAAAATTAGCTAGTGTCAGTTGGATGATTCACATGTAGGTAAGGACAGGACATCTGAATAATTATATGGAAACAAAAAGTAAAAAATAATGAAAAAACTGATGGACCGCCTAATTTAGTGGTTGTGTTTCTTGATGATCTTGGGAGTTTATATATATATATATATATATATATATATATATATATATATATATAAGCTCTTTCTTCTAACAAAATATTTCTCATTTGAAGAAAAAAAAATAAAAGAGAAAAAGAAAGTAAGAAAGGAAAAAAGATGGGTAAAGAAAATAATGAGAGATGGAATATTTGATTGATTTGATGAAAAAATATTACTTAGATGGCACTATATTTGAGGCATTGTATTGTATGATTACTCTGCCAAATTTGAGTTCTGAAACTAAAAAATACCAAATTATGAGCAAATTCACAGTTTAAAATACAGTTCTAAAACTTCAATTAATTATACATGAAAAAGGTGGTCAAAATAATTATAGCGTTCAATTACGCATCTTCACTTTTATTAACAAATAATAATATAAATCCATTAATTAGTGGAAATTATTTCCTCTGTTAATTAATACTTCCAAGGTACAAGGAAAATAAATGCAAGAGATGCTAAACCCACCATTTTCATTATGTGATGTTACCCCTAATGATCATGTCTTAAAGATGAGAATCTCTTTTCAAGGCTTGACCATCTTTTGACGTTTATGATATTTATTTTCTACTACTGGTGTTATCATTCTTTATTTCGTTTTTCTTTCTTCAAAATCAGTGTTAATAAAATTGTTAGTGGTGATTTATACTAGAGCAGGGACCCGGACACGTTGCCAAGCATATTATAAGACACCATGAATGCCAAGCATTTTCATCTGCACCTCTCATGATGCTTTTTGATAAATAGAATAAACTGGTTGGTTCAAAATTTTGTCAATTAAGGGAATTGGTGGTTCGTAATTTTCATTCTGTCATAGCATATGAAATGCAATAAATTTTGTTCCAAAGCGGATGAAATTTATTTTACCTCATATAAATACAAACTTGGGGCTTTTCAACTTTATTCATATCCAAAAAGCTAAAGTTGGACTTAGTATCTGAAATGTAATTGTCAGTATCGTGATATTACAAAAAAAATGGTATCTAAATTTTCAAAGTTAACATGAAGTTGCAAGAAGAACAGTTGTTTGCGTATCCAACTACACATGTTTTGCTTCGTCTTATTTTTCAAATGGGAAATGAGAAATCACGACGGGGTACTGTAGTGATATTGTAGCAACGGATTAAAATTATATACTGTTTTCTCGTGTTTCTATATATTCTATATACTGCTTTCATTTTTTAAAATATATACTGTTTACTGATTGAATTTTTATATACTATTTGTTTTCAGTTTATATGTTTTTATATACTATTTTCATTTTTTTTAAATATATACTATTTTACCGAATGAATTTTTTATATACTGTTTGTTTTCAGTTTATATGTTTTTTCTATATACCGTTGATATAGAGTCGCTACAGTACCCGTCGAGCAGTATCAGCTCCCTTTTCAAATATTGGATAGCCTTTGACTCTTGATCCTATGATTCCAGCCTTCCAGGTAACATGTATGAATTGCATAGGTAACAACGAACAACAAGAAGAGATATCTTGTTTTTTTCGACTTTATAATCTTATTCATTTCGCTAAAATAGTGAAAACAAAATTAATTATCTAAACATATTTTGTTTTATTTTTTTCACAAAATTAATAATATTATTTCAATATAGACAAAATATAAAAAAGTTGTTTCAAACGGTGAAGTCTTATGTTATATTGGAGTTTTGTCTCAACATGGGCTCCTCACACAATACCCATATTGAGACATTCTAGCATGATTATGCCAACTATCAATCTTGCTTGGCGCATCCATTGATACATCCAGTGACCCAGGTTCACAGCCGGACAATTCTATTTGGAAGAAAACTATATATATCGGAAAAATTACACAAGCATTTAGCATTTTCTAATTTTCGCCTTTGGAGGTGCTATGATTTGATCATATTTGCATATAGATTGGATGAAAAAGATGAAAGGTACAACTTATACGAATTATGGTTAAAAGTCAGTTAATAATTTTTAAAAAGAAATAAAAAGAAACTTGTATATATTGTTATAATACTACAAGAAGATCATAGCACTTTACGCAATATATGCAATATTGTATGGTGGTGTATCTTTGAAGTTTACTTTCAGATTTTAAAACATTTTAGTGTACACGATTATATAATTCTTATTGATTTGAAAACTGATGTGCACAAACGTTGTAGATACAAACTGATTAAAATAATGATGACTCAGTTTCTCTTTGGTATTCCTTTATTTTCTTTTTCTAACATAGCTTGAATATTTGGATTATAGTATAGTGATTTAGTCATACAAAAATTAATGTTATCTATGGGTGAAAATTCTAATGAAGGAAAACGAGTAGAACAATCTTCTTTTAAATGAGATTTTGCTCAATAGAGAAATTAGACTCCATTTTATGAAGAAAGAAAGAGAGACTACTTCATTCCGATTGATGTATGTAGAATTTGAACATCAACATGTATTTTCTTAATAAACATAGAAGAAAGGAAAAGTCTAGTTAGCCCCACAGATGCCACATTTTTGTGGCCGTGACATCATGTATATGTCATATTCACTTTATAATTCGATTTTTACTCTTGCTTGCTACTAGTAATTAGTTTTGTAGTGGTTTACGAATTTCTAGGTGGGTTCAATAATGACAAATTTTTTCTGACACAAGTCAAATTTATCATTTATTGTGTAAATACAACATGCTCATTAAATGCAATATGATCATTGCTTGTACAATAAAATGTCATATATTATTATGTTATAAATTTTGTGATAAAATAAATTTAGCTAATTTCAATATTTGCAAAAAAATTGGTTATGTATCATCTCACTGGCGGTCACCCCTCATTGACAGTCACAATCACCACTTCAACTGATTACCAATAGCTATTACATACTCACCAAGTTAGTGTATCTCACTTCTCTCACTCCCCATAATACTAACAAATTATAACAATAATTCAACCCTTTGCTACTCTCTTTTATTTCTGTATTTAACTTGTCATTAACATGCTGGTTATGCCTTGGTCTATTTAAAGACTTCCCATATATTCAAATTATGAAAAATATATCTATAATGTTTCACTACCATATATCTGTTTATCACTACATTATTGGTGTTAATCACTACAGTTCCTAAAATATAATAATAAATAGTAATAATTATTATAATTTATATCAATTAATAACACCAATAAAATATCAACTATGCACAAAATAAGACAAATGATAATTCATTATTTCCCTAATAAAAAAAAATCATTCAAATTTACATTCAAAATAATAGAGAAACAAACAAAAATAAAATTCATACAATTATATTCATTTTCCACAAAAACATTAGTCATGAAAATAAAACTCCCATGCAACCAGTATTCCATGAGCTAATTTATACAACCATCCAAATCTTCTCCATGTATTAATACCTAAAAATCAAATAATTTAAATAACTATCAAATAACTATGAGAAAAATCATTTTTATAAACAAATTTCAATATATATTAATAGAGAAAGATCATAGAGAAAAAAGGAAGCAATAAACAATAAAAAAAGAAGAATATTAGAAAAAAATAATAACATAAAAAAATATATAAAACTCAAAAATATAAAATATAATGACAACACTAAAAATAGAAAAAAAAACTGCTGGATATGTTTCAATTGCTAGTGCTAATCGGTGACAACAGAAATAAAAAAAGAAGAAGAATAAAATAAATAATGCAAGAATAGAAGAAAAAATAAAACATAAAAAAGAAAATAAAATAACAACTAGAAATATATAGGGAAAAACAGAAAAATATTAATTAAAGACAGAAAAAATGAAGAATAGAAAAAAAAAAGCAAAAATAGAAAAAAGTTGCTGGATATGTTTGAATTACTACTAGTAATTGATAACTTCAGACAAAAAAAAAGAAGAAAAATAAAATAAATAATGCAAGAAAAGAAGTAAATAAAACATAAAAAATGAAATTTGTTGTTATAGTGAATCATTTTGAATTAGTATTTTCATATTCCATTTCTAATAATCTTTAAAAAAATAATGAGGCAATAGCAGATGACATTTTGGCTTAGATTCACAAATTGGTTGTTAATCATATAATTTGAGGTGTATTATTGTTTGGTTGGTTAAAGAAATTATTATTTGTATTGCTTTATTGAAATTCAGAATTCGGGATAAGGAATTAGGTTTTATTATGAAGTCGTTGAATATAATCAGGGTTAAAGTGCAAAACATTACTGCAGTATGCATTTTTGCTTAAATAGGTTATTTGGATTTGAAAGATTCAAAATATGTACTTAACTTCTGATTAGGAACCACTTTTCATTTTTTAGGCACACATTTATAAAACGAAAATTAGTCGTTAATTTCACAGAAAATACAAAGCACTTTGAATATTTAGAGGGGAATAAATGCAAATTATGAATATCCAGTAAATGACTTATCCAAATTAGTATCAATTGCTGAATTTGTCTCAACTTCACCTAATTAGCCCCAAATTGAGTATAAACAATCTAATATAAACTCAATTAAGAGATTAAAACCAACTGATCGGTGCTTATTATCAAAATGGGGGTACTAAAATAACAAAGACGGAAATACAAATTAAAGACGGAAAAATGAAGAATAGGCAAATAAAATAACAACTAGAAATATATAGGCAAAAAAAGAAAAATACTAATTAAAGACGGAAAAATGAAGAATAGAAAAAAAATAAAACATATAAATTAATAAAAACCGAAAAAATACTAATTAGAATAAAGTATTAAAAATTATACCTTTTGAAATCTTTTATTTCTTTGAAATAAATGAAGGAAATTTTTCCATCTATGTCCATCTTCAACTCAACATCAAAAAGATGAAAAAGTCAATTTATATTTGGATCTGCACTACTGAAACTCAAAAACAGTCCACTAATGGTGGTGGTAATCGGCAAGCCAAGTGGTAATCGGCATAATATGTTGGAAGCATAAAAAAGAGTTTTGTGTGCTGGGATGACACCTATATTTATAGACGAAACACAGTTCACATTTCCCCCCAAAATCAAAACTAGTTTCAAATTTATTTTTCCCCCCAAAATCCAAGTTTAATTGTGATTAGACATGACATTTGCTGATTCTCAGTACAGATGGGACATATTCCTGCTGATAATCAGTACGGATGGGACATGTTCCTGTTGGTAATTGTAAATCGGGTAAAACCGTCGTTGAATTTCACACAATTTAGCAAAATAATTTATATTTCCCTATTAATCAATTTACGAGTATGAGCGGTAAATGAGTTTAGGGGTCGAACAAAAGGAGGTGTGGCCTCAAGAATTAACTAGTCTCAATGATTTATTTCTAGTGTAAAATCTTTTATTTCAAGGTTTATTAGGTAAATTTCCAAGTTCAAATTCAAATATCAGTTTTGTTTCAAAAATTCAGCACGTCACACTTTAGTGATTTAATTCGTAACTAGACAAAATAAACTCCGAATCCAACACACAAGATACCGTTGAAAACTAAAAAGAGAGATCTAAGATATTGTTCTTTACTGTTATTATTATTTTATTCAAAATTTTTGAGTTATTTGCAATTCAGTCCAGAACTTATTTCAAATTTAAAATCGGTTCAGCAGCAAATTCAGAAAATTATAGAAAAATCACTATAGCTTGGAAAATTCCAAAATTTGAACAGAAATTCAATTATCAAGTTTTGAATTCTCTGTTAAAATTTGGTATAATTATGCTTTGTAGTTTGAGAGTTATAATAAAAACTCAGATCTGAATCAGAAACTGATTCTGACAGACCAGTACTCATAAAAGTTATAATATCTCCTGATTTATTTTAATAACTACTATTTTAAAATTCAGATTTCGATTCTAAACTTCAAAATAATTCAATTAGGTCTATTTTGGTATTTTTATTATTTGTTTTTATATTTTTAAAAATTCAGAAGAAAAGAAACAGTAAATCTGGACAGAAAGATCAAAAAACAGAAACATTACAAATTTAGAAAATTAATATCTCACAGATTACAAATCGGAATTGGGAAAAATGTGATTTAAAAATTATCTACTAAATGAGAAATAAATTTTAAAAATATTTATTTAATTTTGCAGATCCGAATTTGATACGAAATTAAGGGAAACCTATTGAAAAACAGAGAAACAAAAATAGCAGCAAGACAGAAACTGGATTAGGGTTTGATTTTCGGTTTAAAATAGGGATTTATAGGAAATTTATGATGTGTAACAATCATTAATCACTAAGTGTATAATTTTTCAGATTTAGATGATGGAATTGAGCAATCTAAGCTAAGATTTACTCAAGAAATTGACTCAAGAACTAGTTTATTCCAAAACAGCCATTTCAAAACAAAACTTGATTTAAATCAATCACAACTCCAAATTAATCACACAAAATACTAAGCTAAGTGTTTCAAATGATTAACAAGCCAATAAACTCTAGATTTAATAGATCAATTTATGAAAAATACTAAGCTAAGCAATTTTTCCCAATTTATTCAAAAATGTGTATGTTCATGACTGTTCATCAAAATTCAGCAAAATTACAAGATTATAAAACAAGATTTCATGTATACAAACCACAAATTTCCCTCCCTATCTAGATCTACTTGCACATATTCACAAGATGAAGAATTTGACAAGATTTAATCATGATTACTACAAAATTGAGTTCTTGTGTTGTAAAATTCAAATAAATCAATTAAAAGAGAATTGGATTAAACCGAGAGTTGGTGGACCAGCCGGTAGCTCCCTTGATTCGATTTGAAACTCCAATTGCCCCTTGATTCAAGGTAGAATCGACCGATTCGAATTTTTCCACAAATCAGCCCCAAATTACGTGATTTCACTCAAAAACGAAAATTAGAGCTCAAGAAAGCTTGAAACTTATTAATGGTGGTTCTAGAGGTAGAAGAAGAGGAATGGAGAGTCGTGTGTTTAATGAAGAGGCTTGAGGGGTGTTTTATAGGCTGAATTGGACTTGAGAGTCCACTGGCCTGTTTTGAATGGAGAGAAGAGTAAGGGACAAACCGAGCCTTGTGATTGGCTCAGGCGGATCAAGGGGTTGTACTGAGGATCTGGACGAAATTTCATTGAATTTCGTTGAGAAATGAGTTGATTTTGGCGGAAGGATTTCATGCTCTGTTTGGGCGGAATTTCCTCAGATTCGATCTGAGTTCCATTGCGGGTTGTTTGAGAATTCGTTGGGAGGCTGTCTGGTGGTCCCCTTTGCGCTCAACTGTGGTAAAATGGGTTACAAGTGCGTGAAACGAGTCACTCGCACCTCTTCAGTTGGCGCTGGATTTGAATCCAGGTTCCTTCGATCCTTTGTGACACAGCGGGTCAGAAATCGTGAAATGAGTCTCTGAGGTATGGCGCTGGAGAGTTTAGACTTGATTCTTTGATCTCCTGTGGCGTAGTATCTGTTGTTTCCTCTCAAACAAACAACTGCAATTGAACTGGTGGGTTTTAATTCTGACTTGAGGTGTTTTCTTTGCTCCGTTCATGCTCAGCCAACAAGTCGATCATTGCATTTTCTTTCCTTTGCATTTCAGCACAACTGAACCATCCAAATATCTCCTGCTTACTCATACGAAGCTGTGAAGTTTGCAATGGTGAAAAAAACAGTTCAAAAGAACGTGAGTTTACTAAAGAACTGAGCTTCAGCTCGTATTTTTTTTTTCACTCTTCCGACCAGAGCCGATTTCTGAGCTTAAATGCAAGATTCGGCCAATGAACTTTGCAATGAAAGGTCAGACATCCTTCGTGTTATGTCCTAGGCCAAAGTGTTTGTGACCTAGATGATGGATTGTAATAACAAACATAATATTTATTCTAAGATATTTTATATAATATGTGCGTATAGGTTATTTTAATATAATTAAAATAGACCATGAATATGCAATTCAACTTTATGTCATCAAAGTGTGTGACTTTGATAGTAAAACTATAAAGTGTTATGAATGCTATTCTAAATCGTCCCTGATCATTTATAGGATATTTGTGGAGACAAATATACTTGCGGATATAAATAAATATATATATTTATATACAAGCTATAAATGTACACCAGTATATTAGTTGACTGATGATTATGTTTTACTGATCATGGATAAATAGTTATCAAGTCATTAATATAGGTATATGTTAGAGACCATATACTGGACTGACCCGCCATAAGAATGCTACATGTTTTACGTCATTAGCGATTCTTCTAACATAAAGTATTTATAGTCCTTTGACCTGAGATTGTCTCGGTTCCCAACATGAGTAATTTTATACTTTAATAAAATCTAACACTGCCTTTAACCGGGTGGTCATAACGGTTATGATTAGGTATACAATGAATCATGTAGAGGGATGAGTGCAATCAAGACGGGATTTGTTCCTCTCATAAATGAGAGAGATATCTTTAGGCCTCTTGATGAATTGAACTGAAGAAATGTATGGCCATACTCAAATGAATTAATAAGAGTTATTAATGTCATTTGTTCTTGTTCAGTTTAATTCAGGATCAAGAAATATTAATCGATTAATATAAGGATGGCGTCTTACATGCCTTATGATCGATATAGATATCGCGTGACAAAGGGACTAAATACGTGATTGTTGATTAGGTAAATCAGATCACTTATATTCACTTAAATTGGGTAGTCATGATGGCTTGCTAGAGTCCGCTCATGATTTATAGACGGTCAAGTTTATTGCCAACATTAAGTGAACCTGCAGGGTCACACACAAAGAACAAACTGAAACGGGCGCAGAAAATCCTAGCGACTTATCTGATGAGTTGCATAGAAATGTCACAAAAGATATTGTCATCTTATGTGATAAGATGTGATATATATGTATATAAAGACTATGAGCACACAAGATCATGTAATCTAGAAGAGTCTAGATGATGATATGTGGATAATGATGAGTGATGACATACACATCTTTTAGTGTGAATAGACATGACTCTTCACCTCTATATAAGGACATAGAGGGCTCCAAATTCATTGTACCAAATGACTCTCTCTCTCATTATTTCTTATTCTCTTTTGAGAGACAAAAAGAGAGAAAATATCCTTTCTCATTTGTGTGACAAAATTACTAAAGAGTGCTTTCCTTTTATATGATAAAATGAAAGGGTGCAATTATTTGAGAGAAATATACATCTTTTGTGAGACAAAATAAGAAGAAGAAAAATAGTTTTCTTGTGCAAGAGAAGAACAAGCTACTAGCATATATATTGTTCTTCTTCCCGTTTTAAGAATGTTCGTGTGGATACCGGTAGAGGCGTTCGTACTTTCGGCGCTTGTGATCTATTCGGCCTAAGAAGATGAGAACGGGTTGTTGAGAGTTTTGGTGGAGACCGATTATGTGTGCGGTAGATGGCTTCCGCATGATCCGACCTAGACGGACTAGACGGACGGAAAATCGGTTAGGACGGTAACCGGTTTAGAGGCGCTTGGACAACACGCATGGTTTGAGCGTCACGGATTAAGCGTAATCCGAAAGGTATCTTTAAGATTTATTTCTTTGATTTAACCGATACGCACGGATTCTCGGGATGGGTTTTGGACGAATAATTTTTGTTTTCCGCTGCGTTATGCACGTCCGAGACCCAACACGTTCTAATTCTGCTTCGTTCTTCTCAATTTCGCAGTTTACCACGGGTCATAAAAAAAAACTCGAAAATAACCGAAACATCATGAATCGAACTCATATATTGAGTTGTTTTTGTATCGAATTCAACCTTCAAGAAGCTAGTTCTCATCTTCACGGACCTTACTCAGTTGAAAAACACCAAATTCCATTGGTAAGGTTGATCAATTCGCCTCAGGCTCGAAATTCGCCCAAAACTGAACCATTGCATCCAAAATTTAAATTTCTCTCAGAGAATATCATCAAACGCTTTTTTTTTCACTCGCACATTTCTACTCGTCTGTGAATCATTTGACGAGTTCTTCATATGGATAGAAAGGGCAAGAGAAGAGGAAGAGAATGGAACTAGTTTTGGCTCGAATGGTGAATTGTGGAGGACAGGGTAGCTCAACCATGCTTTTTGCTCATTTTCTCATTTGTTTGGCCGATTTCCGGCGATTATAAGGCTGAAGAAGGGTACAGGCAGGCTCCTCACATCGCGCTGAGTCCATGGCTGGTCAATTTGTGAATTTTCGAGCATGTTTGAGAATTTTAGATTTGGAGAAGAAAGGTCTG
This sequence comes from Juncus effusus, assembly GCA_027726005.1. Lineage (NCBI taxonomy): Eukaryota > Viridiplantae > Streptophyta > Magnoliopsida > Poales > Juncaceae > Juncus > Juncus effusus. Next base: position 4,611,702 of record CM050907.1, read on the forward strand.
ATCTGGTCAAAACATTGACTTTGACCAGATTGACCAGATTTTTAAATTGGCGATTCTGAGAGTTCTAGATGGTTTCTGATCGCGAGACTTGTACCGTTAGATTCGTCTCGTCGAGCTCTTCATTTTGGTATACCTTTTGACCCATTTTAGAAAAGTTTGACTCGGGTTGACTTGGTTGTAGGGGGAATTTTTGTAAAGTGTTTGAGGGTTTTGTTTGGCCATCTTTGGCCCATTATTTGCGTTTTGGTCTTATTTCTCTTTTTATGGCATTTTCACCTGTAAAATAACACAAAAATGTATTAAGTGGTTTCAAATCATGTTTTATGAATTATGAGTAATTACCATACATTTTATGTGAATTATGATTAAATTTGAGATGATAAAACCATAAAAATGTTTATAAAAATACACATTACAATAATCAGGAAAATAAGAGGAAAAAAACCCTCAAAACTGCTGCCTGATTTTTTTTCTGATTACCACATGGTATTGTGATGTTTTGTGATGTCGCGGCCACAAAAATATGGCATCGTGGGGGCTAAATAGATAGACTCTAGAAGATACTGGAGGTGCTGGCAGGGGGGCCTTGGCATGTTGGGAACAGATATCCATGTACGAACATGCTTTATTTGCCTCGGAAATTATACTTATGTCATCTCATGACAATATTAGTTCATATATATTGAACCAAGAAATAAACAAGCTTGTAATAAATAAAACATCGTGCAAATATATTATTTTTATTGATGCAAAAACAATTATCAAATCATGTATTCCAGAACATGAATAATATTGAAATATCTTTGGATAATTCTAAGTGTCATATACGCCAGAATATGGTCGATCAATCGGTTCCAAGTATAAAAATTCAAAGAAAATGAATAGCATAATAAGAAAGTTGATATCGCTGGAATTGGTAGTACTTTTAAAGTAATAAATCATCCTGAAGATAATTTTGAAAAAAAAAAAGGAAGACATAAATGAGGAAATAACCTTTGAGAAATGTTCTGGCATAGGCAACATTAAGAATGCTGAAAATTATGAGGTCACTAAATTATGTCTCTACTATAGAAAGCATGAAACCGAAATAAAAATCTTGATTAATATAAATTTTGCATATGTGATTATTAAAATTAATTATATGTCGACATATTAAATATTGGCCATAATAGAATGATGTGATTAAGGCATCATTATATTCACTAGTGTAATATAGAGTTATAGACCTGTAGTCCAAACACATGATGTTGTACAACAGTGGACTAAAAGTGAGTGCGTGTATGAATACGTCATAAGAAAATAAGATTGTAAGATGTAGTTTCACTAATAATTTACTTGGTGGTCTCTGAAGGACTCCAAATGCATCCCATGAACGTTGTAGCAAATTATTCATATAGCTCATTTAGTTTCACTAAATTAATGAAAATCCCCAAATGATTTAGAATGCCTGAAACAACTCTCGAGATATATGTTATATGGTTAAATTACAAAGATCTTTGTATAAATAAATGCAATAATGAGTTATGTAGTAAAATTGCTATAATAAATATTTGTTGAAAAAATATTATGTAATTCATCAAAATTATGCATATATTTTTTTTATAAGAAATAATATTTAATTCTTGAAGAATATTTCACAAATATGTTCCGTATCAGCATCAGATACTTCAAACGTAAGAACATGTATACTTAAAACATAAAATAACAATTATAAAATTAATAAAATAAAATTAAGACGTCTGATTATATGACTAAAAATTACAAACAAATATTTTTCCATTAGGATTTCAATAATAATTTTCTTAATATCTTCTACATCATAAACTGATATCTATATACATATATGCATACAATAATTTAATATATATAAAATATGATTAATGAAATGTTCAAATAATATATAAAGTTGAGGTATCATATCATGAGTTTTTCTAAAATTGTCGTATATCATCGTATTTGTATCGCATCATATCCTTATTCGTGCAACATAGTATATAAAAGTCTAGATTTCACATGCATTAATTAATTGGAGTAGAGTATTTTCATTTTCTTTCTTAAGAAAATATTTCTCACTCAAGGAGTTAAAAGAAAACTTTTATTCTGTACTTTTCAAAATAGTATCTCTCTAGTGTGAACTACCGTTTTTCATAATATTTTTTTTTAGATAACCCATGATTAATGAATTTTTAGATTTGTTAAATATTGAACTAAATATGTTTATCGTGATTCGATCTTGGGTCTTTTCTGAAGTTAACGATGTTACCTTTGGCTTACCGTTTGAACTATCAAGCATTGTCTTTTTTCATAATTTAATTAAATGTTACATATTCTCTTTTTGTAGTGAATAGAGATGTTGTCTATTTGCTCTAATTCTATTTTTTGTGCCCACGAAACAAAATAATTTAATTAAATGTTACATATTCTCTTTTTGTAGTGAATAGAGATGTTGTCTATTTGCTCTAATTCTATTTTTTGTGCCCACGAAACCTAAACCCACAATTTTTATTTATAGCGATCTACACTGAGTTAACAGGACTTTGGGACCGTTGGCAAATATTGAGTATTCTTCAAGTCTTCCTCATTAATATATCTATTGAATTATTATATATAATATAATTTTCATGTGATCTTTTATGTACTATTTTTGTCACCTAAATACTTGCTCCGACTCCAATATCACAAAAAAGAATTTTTTTGAAAACCCCCTAACTTTTATGAATATTATCAAAACACCCCTTTCATTTTAATTCTAATTTTAAAAATGATCATTTTATCCCCTCCTATTTTAATATAACTTTATTTTTCTGTTTTTTGAAGGATTACGATTATTATTCTCAATATTCCAAATTATATCTTAAAAATATTATTATAAATATGTACAAAAAAAATAAAAAATTATATGGAATATTTTTTAAATATAATTTGGAGTAAAATAGCAATACAATCATAATCCTTCAAAAAATAAATCGAAAAAAAATTAGAATTTTTTTTCGCATTTTTTACATATTTATAAAGAATATATTTTTTCAATACAATTTGGAATATTGGTAATATAAATGTATGCTTCAAAAAAAAACAAATAGATATATAATAAAGTTGGTGGTAAAATGGTACATTTAAAAATATATAATTAAAAGGGTGTTTTTTTTTAATAATATTGAAAAACGTTAGGGAGTTTTTGAAGAAGCTTAAAAAATAGGGGATTTTTGAAAGGTGGTTAAGTTAGGGGGGTTTTAAAATATGGCGTCCTAGAAATTTATATACGATTACGACCTACATCTACATGCATGCTAAATATGCTAATTACCCACTGATTTCCGACTTTTTTTTTTTTTAGCACTATTGAGAAAAATAAAGCAACAGTTGCCACTGGTTTGAAAATAATGTGGTAACTACCATTTCCGCCACTATTAGTGGCGGAACAACCGGTGTTCCGCCACTAGTAGTGGCGGAACAGATAGATTTTCAGTTATGCCAAAAACGGCCCATTTTACGCACTAAACGTGGTTAATTAGTATTAAAAATATTGTTCCGCCACTAGTAGTGGCGGAACATGTTAAAATATTTCATTAAAGATTAACATGGCTCATGAATGGGCAATTAGCGTAAAAATTGAAGAATTACTATGTTCCGCCACTATTAGTGGCGGAACAGTCTAATTAGTAACGGTTTTCTGAAAGAACCGTTACTAAAAGTGTAATTAGTAACGGTTTTTATGAAAAAACCGTTACTAATAATAATACTTAGTAACGGTTTTTCTGAAAAAACCGTTACTAATAGTACAATTAGTAACGGTTTTTCTGAAAGAACCGTTACTAATAGTATATTTAGTAACGGTTTTTTTCAAGAACCGTTACTAATACTGTAATTAAAGCCCAAAATAAATAATGGCCATGGAATTCTCTTATCTATTAGTAACCGTTCTTTAAAGTTTTTTTAGTAACGGTTCTTGAAAAAAACCGTTACTAAATACACTATTAGTAACGGTTCTTTCAGAAAACCGTTACTAATTAGACTGTTCCGCCACTAATAGTGGCGGAACATAGTAATTCTTCAATTTTTACGCTAATTGCCCATTCATGAGCCATGTTAATCTTTAATGAAATATTTTAACATGTTCCGCCACTAGTAGTGGCGGAACAATATTTTTAATACTAATTAACCACGTTTAGTGCGTAAAATGGGCCGTTTTTGGCAGAACTGAAAATCTATCTGTTCCGCCACTACTAGTGGCGGAACACAGGTTGTTCCGCCACTAATAGTGGCGGAAATGGTAGTTACCACATTATTTTCAAACCAGTGGCAACTGTTGCTTTATTTTTCTCAATAGTGCTAAAAAAAAAGAAAAGTCCTGATTTCCGCATAAAGCCCAAAGCATTTTCCGAAACTCCCGAGTATTAACTGAAATAAAATATGTTTTCAAAAATCCAAATGAGTGTGCATCCACATGTGCTTATTTGACACTTGATAGTTTGGGTATAAAGTTTTTTCGGCACAACAACCCAATAGGCTTAAATATTATATATATTTTTTCCACATACGGCTCAGCCGAAGAAATAACTGAGAAACAAACTTAAAATATTTAAAAAAATTGTGATCTGAACTTGACATAATTAGGTGTATAACTCGAATAAAAGCGATTTGAAACAAAAAAAAAAAAATCTAACCTGGGCCGACTATTAGAAAAGAGTGTTGGTTTCTATTCTAAAAATTAATCAAATAAATAATTAAATTAAATCATAAAATAATGATAAAGTAAGACAAGCCTGGTGTGTAGCCGTGCGATCGAGTCGCGACTGCCCTAAAAACAGAATAACGCCCTCTTGTAAATGGAATCACGTTTATCCGTCTTCAAGATTCTACACAACCAGAAAGTCTCGTATCCGCTCCGGTAGCACAGTCACAAAGCGGGACTTCATTTCAAAAAGAAATGAAATAGTGCACCATGATTTCTCGAACCGAGATTATTTTGCATAATTGGAAGAATGCATTTTTTGAGGAGGAAGAAGAGATGTTGTATATATGTTATTATTTTATTGTTGTCTTAAGCAAGGGGGAAAACTCCTTTTATAAAAGGAGAAGAGAAGATTAGGTCAAAGAAATTATTTCCATTCAAAACTCCCGTTTTAATGGTCATTAAAATATTAATAAAATACAATAAATAACTTTTAAAATTTAGTAATATTATTTATAAAATAAATAATATACAACAAAGAGATCTGAAGGGGCTGATGCCATACAATGGAAACCAGTAGAACCAGCCTACCTCAACAAGTTTGGATCATTTGTGGCCAATGTGGTGCAACCAATAAAACTGGCTTACCAAAACGAGTTCGGATCATACATGTTTAATTTGGTAAAATTAGATACAAGTCAAGTTCATGAGGCACAAAAGGATTAATCCTAACCGGACAAAGTTGATCAATGGTAATATATTAAGCCTACAGGCGCTGTGTCGGCCCCGAGTTCCGAAGGACTCTAGACCAATATTCAAAAAGAACCCCCAAATAAATTTAAATAATAGTAAATTTTGGCTGCAGAATCTTTCTAATATTCCTGCAGTATATGATCGCGTAATACTCATGGTACTTTCTTAAATATCATGGAATAATTTAATAATAATAATTGTTAAAATTAGTAAACTTAATATTAATTAGTAGTTATATATAGTTATTTGTGAAAGAGTGTGTGTATGTGTGAATGGATGTGTGTAGTTATGTGAAAAGGTGTGTGTTATTATGTGAGGAGTTGTGTGTATGTGAAAGAGTGTGTATGTGTGAAAGGGATGTATGTGTGTGAAAGGATGTGTCTAGAGGATGAGACTCTAGGAGGACATGCCTCTGCTGATCCAAACAAAAAAAATGGAAAAAAAAAAATCTTGCCTCATGTCCTCACCTATTCGATGGAGAAGAACCCGCCCGTTCTTCATCTTCGCCGGTCGCCGGCTTTCGGCCACCTGAGTCGCCATATTTAGCATCTTCTCCTTCTCCTTCTCCTCATCTCTTCTTTGTGCTCCAATGCCGCATGGTTACAGTAGGTACAGCTTTTGCATGAAAACAGATCGCTTCACAAATAGATAATAAATATTGAGTATGAGGCATCGATTCAATCATAATTTTGGTTGGAGGTTTATTATCTTTTCCAATATAAACTCAGCTGGTAATCCAAGAATAATATAAACTGACAAACACACATTTCAAATGAAATAAAAATGAAATTGACTCTAATCAGATGATTAAGATTGAAGAGAATTTTTCGGAAATTTTGCTAAAATTGAGTTTTAGTTGGAGTAAGTTGAGGTTTAATTGCGGACATGAAGTCTTAATGAAGGTATAATTGCTAAATTGAGGCTTAATTAGGGCTTACTTGAGACTAATTTAACAAATTAGGTTTGAAAATAGGTACATAAACAACGAGCAACAGTAAGTATATCACAATACTTGATTCTAATTATTGTTAGAAAAATTGAAATTGGGAAGAGGAAAAAGAACACAAATTTTATGTCTTATCTCTTTCTTATTATCTTCTCATTACTTTCTCCTTACTACAAATGGCACACAAGACACCATAATATAGAGACATGCCCTCCTAGAGTCTTATCCTCTAGACACATTCTTTCACACACATACATCCCTTTCACACATACACACCCTTTCACATACACACAACTCCTCACATAATCACACATACCTTTTCACATAACTATACACACCCATTCACACATACACACACTCTTTCATAAATAACTACATATAACTACTAATTAATATTAAGTTTACTAATTTTAACATCCCCCCTTAAACTTAGTATTATCTTCCGTCTCGTTATAGTATCTCGTCATACACCAACTTTGATCTTCTTGTAAGTTTTCCTCAAGTGACGATGTTTTATCCGAACATTTACTCTTCGTTTTAGCGATGAAATATCTCATCTCAACACTTCATTAAGAGACTCCTCATTAACTCTTCTTCGTAGCGGATCACTACTTCAACTTGTTCACACAGAATACAAGTTACATCATTTATCGACTCTTCTTGACAACCCGCATCATGGCGTCTTATGGTTGCTTGGTCGATACTTCTTAATGCCATGGTTGATCTAACTCTGCTGCCCTCACTTTCGGATTTTACTTTACTCCTCCTTGGCACATATCCATACTTCTAATCCGAGACAATTCTCAAGGATTAAACTCTCCCATAACTGGGGAGTCTCATCACCGTCGACCGGGAGCACACATCTTTCTCATGTAGGGAATACCTGCAGAATCACAAGCATGCAAAACTTTACAATATCCGCTACTTCACGAGTCTCTTCTCAAATACGTAGTTTTCTTTCTTAACTATGATTTTCCAATTGTGTCATCTCATATAATTTCTCCCGCAAAACTATGAAAGACATCAACGTACAACACCGATGCTACAGTTGAGCGACTAGTAGAAGTCATCAAATTTTGGATGATCTTCTAATCACGTACAATATTTCCACCATACTCAACTTAGATTTATTGAGATTCTTCACTTCTTTTTATCATCTTTTATGATTGCGAGTATTGTGCAATCGTATCACATCTTTCATCACATCTTCTTTGGCGTTGACTTCTCATCTTCTCAACGGACACCAACATCTTCTCTTGAAATGTTTCGTCCTAAATCTCTTGATTTTCTATATTTTTCTTGCTTCATGGGTCTCCAAAAATCCGATAAATAGAATGACAATTCGTCTAATTTTGAACTCCTAAATCTCTCTAATCAAGTTACGAAGAGCCAAGAATGACATTTCCAACTCCTTCGCATCTCTTCACTTAAAAACGGTATCCATCCAACACATCTCTACTCGCACCTTTTCATGATGTCTCCCCTCATGATGTCTCTCTTTGATAAGACAACAACAATCTCTCTTCGGTGATGATTATGAAAACAACTGATAAGAGGTATTTTTGCAGTCGTTTTACACTTACCAAAAGAAATTTATAACCCTAGACTTAACTACAATAAAGTAGACAGTGGAAGTAGGGGTCGAACCACAGAGAGCTATTTAGACTAAACTAGGTGAAAAGATTACTTCTCTAATGAAAATGGACTCAATAAAAATAGAAACTAAAATAAAGAGAAACCAAGACCATAAATAAAACCAAACACAAGACCTAAAACAAGACACACAATTGGGGGGGTTGTTGATTGGTTGATTGCAACAAAATGAAAGTAACAAGTAAAGAGAAAACTGAAAGTAAAGATTAAGAGATGTGGTGGTTTTGTGGAATGAGGCATAGTTTCGTGTAGTGAATTTGTGTGTAACTTTGTCCTTGATTATAATAATGAATTTGGAATTAATCTCTTAAGTGCAGTAAGATGAGCTCTAACCGATAAATAACTCAAACGAAAAGATAGGGTTTTAGTTTAGATGAGCTCGTAAATAAAAACACTAACCTATTTGAATATCATAACCAATTCAATAGAAATCATTGGTTATTTAAACAAATCAAAACCTCCTAAACAATGAGCTTGTTTAGAACTGTTCAGATCGTTGTGAGTTATTTGCACTTGGCTATTATTCAAATTCTAGTGGATGCTATTGAGCAAAGCAACCAAAGGAATTTTGTGGCCCTTGTTAATTACTATTGAACATAGAATTGACCGAAATAAACTTAAAATAATTCATTGAGCATGAAAGATAATAAGTAAATAAAAACAGAATATAACCGTTCAAATGAAATTCATTATTAATGGTCTCAAAAGTTACAACACAAAAACATAAACACTAACTATGCCTCGAAGGGCTTACTCGAAATACATGGAAAATAAAGAAAATAAAATAATGATAGAACCCATTAATGAAGCGTGGATGGAACGGTGAAGCTTGCTTGACTTGCCCAACTCCAAGAGAGAGAATGATGAAGTTCAAAAGTGATTAGAATGGATGCCTTGCACCTGGTTATATAACCCTCTCAAAAGGTGATCATGAGGGATGAATGAAGATCCATGCAAAGAGTGTGAAGGAAGCATGGCAAAGGCATGAAGAGTGCATGCTAAGTGCATGAAAGATCTGTCCAGAAGATGGTCAATTTGGGCCATTTGGACTTCTGAATTGGGCTCTGGTGATATAGAATGAATTGTGGGATTTGTTCTCTTCTTTCCAACGGTATATAGTATGCATATAGAGAAGTCCCAGGTTGTGAGTTATGGCCGAAATACTAAGGCTGTGTCGGCAGGCCCGAGTCTTGATTATTATTTTCATCTTGTGCTCCAACATCTTTTCTCCAAGTTATGCTCCATCTAAATTGCACCTGAAATCACATAAATATATCATTAGCAGTATCAACATTCAAGTTGTGATTATTATCCTTATAAATAGAATATTAACACATATAATGGTGCAATATCATATATGTATAGGGTATAAAATGTGTATAATTAATGACTTATCAAATCACCCCACACTTAAACATTTGATCGTCCTCGAGCAAACATTGTAACTTGTATTGGTAAGATGGGTCCGATGTTTTTGACTCGCTCTTCACTTATATACCAGCCAATAATGATCTTTGGTCCCTTGTGTAAGATTCCATGCACTTTGGTGAAACTCGCACTCACTCTCTTTTTGTATAGTGGAATATGAATATGGAATATGTGGAGTGTCTCTCATAATAACTCTCAGCTCTCAAATGAATCGTGATTTCCTACCTTGGTCGTGAGGGGAATTCTCAAGTTATGTTTGGTGGGATATGATGGAATATGGTGGATAATACATATATATATACTACGTAATTGGTTTGCTTGTCTACTTCGCCACTTTCGGTCAAATTGTCACTTGGTTTTCTAAACTCATGCCTCTACTCTCCGAAAAGATATCGCCTATACCTCTATCTTCTTGGAATAATGAACCTCCTAATGTGCATACCTCCTAGCACCTTCAGTCATCTGGCCCAAAATGTGTCAACCTAGCTGCTGGCCTGAGATGTATGACTGGGATCCACTCTTTCTCACAAATCGGGTAAACTAAGGTTTAGGCCATGTACAAGGGGAACAAGTTTGAGTCATGCAATCTTTTTATTTATTTATTTTTTATTTATTTATTTTATTTTATTTTGTTTTTTTTTTTTTGTTTTTTTTTTTTTTTGTTTTTGTTTTTTTTTTTTTTTTTTTTTAAGATTGTGACTCAAATCTATTAGGATTATAGGGGCCTATCTTGCCTTTGTGTCAAAACTAGAGTTTACCCGAGAATCTACTCTCATAAATTTGTCTCTAAGATGCATCTCCTCACGAATACACTCGGTGCACAAAGCTCATCTACTACACATACGCCCTCAACTTCTGACACTAACCTCTACTTCCCGTCCCCAATCTTCTTATATAATGCCTAACCCTCCTTCTCCAAAACCAAGCAACAAAGTGACTTTAGAAGCTAATAGACTTGGATATTATTTATATATATACGAGATGATATAGTGGGTTATTATGGATATTATACTATAAACAACTTGAGTTCCGGGTCACGGTCCAATGGTAAGTCCTCACATGATTTCTTGCGCAAATCTCTAAATTATTGGCACTCAAACAACAAATCGAGTTCACCAGTGACAAACGATCCCTAAACCAACGACCTCAATTCTTCTTGAACTGGTCTATATGATCCTTTTGAGTCTAAACAAGTTCCACCACATTATTCAATACAAGTTACAGTTCTCTCTCATTCCATTTGATTTTTAATTGGGCATTTTTATTTGAGGCTTAAAAATGGGTTTTTATTATTATTATTTTTTTTTTTTTTTTTTTTTTTTTTTACCTAACATGCAATAAAGACTCCACCCCACACTGAAACTTTTACTCGTCCCTGAGTAAAGCTAAGCACAAAGTAGTGATGCAATGCAAGAAAAAGAAAATAAACAAGGAAAAACACAACCTTTATTCGCAGGGTTGCCTCCCAGTAGCGCCTCTCTTTAACGTCGTTGGCCCGACGTTTCCATCTCCTCAAGCAGTGGATGCTGGCTCTCCAAGCTCGTGAATGTCAATCCAACTCGCATCGAAACTCTCATGAAACCGCTTCAGCCGGTGCCCGTTGACCTTGAAGACCTTCCCTGAATCAAGACCCTGAATTTCTGCTGCACCATAATCGAACACTTTGGTCACAAGAAAGGGCCCTATCCACCTACTTTGTAGCTTGCCCGGGTGTAATTTGAGTCTAGAGTTAAACAGCAACACCTTGTCACCCACTATGAAATCCTTGTGGGCAAGCTTCTTGTCGTGATACATCTTGGTCTTCTCCTTGAAGATTCGGGAGTTCTCATACGCGTCATTTCGGATCTCCTCTAACTCCTGGATTTGTAGCTTCCGGTTGAGTGCATCATTTGGGTAGTCTAGATGGCACTTCTTGATGGCCCAATAGGCTCTGTGCTCGAGTTCAACCGGAAGATGGCAAGCCTTTCCATAGACTAGCCGATAAGGGGACATGCCTACAGGGGACTTGAACGCAGTCCTGTAAGCCCAGAGTGCGTCATTTAACCGAAGACTCCAGTCTTTCCTGGTGGGGTTCACCACTTTCTCCAAAACGCCTTTGATCTCCCTATTTGAAAGCTCTGCTTGGCCATTGGTTTGAGGGTGGTAAGCTGTCGAGGTTTTATGCGTCACATGGTATTGCTTCATTAATGCCTCGAAACTCCGGTTGCAGAAATGGGTTCCTCTATCACTGATGATGACTCTCGGGACCCCAAACCTACTAAAGATCTGGTCCTTCACAAAATCCACAACCGTTTTTGCATCTGCCCGTTTTGTGGCCTTGGCCTCAACCCACTTGGAGACATAATCGACTGCCAGGAGGATATACTCAAAACCGTATGAGGGAGGAAAAGGTCCCATAAAGTCGATACCCCACACTTCAAAGACCTCACAAGCAAGAATATACTTCATCGGCATCTCGTCTCTTTTGGTTATTCCTCCCGTTCTCTGGCATCGCTCACATGACTTCACAAAGAAGTAAGCATCCTTATGCAGAGTGGGCCAGAAGAAGCCACACTCAAGGACCTTATGAGCTGTCCGCTTGGCGCCAAAGTGTCCTCCACACTCCAGAGAGTGACAAAACTCAAGCACGGATATTATCGGGTATACATCTTCGAATAATTTGATCCGCGCAAATCCGAAAGAGGTAAGGCTCATCCCAAATATAAAATCGGGAATCATATCGGATTCGATCAGCCTGTGCACGTGTAAGATCCTCTGGTAGGTCTTTAGCCACCAGGTAATTCACTATATCAGCATACCATGGTGTATAGCTTTGCACGGCATAGAGATATTCTTCAGGGAAGAACTCCGATATTGGGGTACCCTCCTCAATTCTCGTAGGAAGGCGGCTAAGGTGATCGGCAACTAGATTCTCTGATCCTCGTTTATCTCTAATCTCCAAGTCGAACTCCTGGAGCAACAATATCCAACGAAGTAGTCTCGGCTTGGATTCTTTCTTCTTGAAAAGATGCCTCAATGCGGCATGGTCAGAGTATATAACCACCTTGACCCCTAAGAGGTAGGACCTAAATTTCTCCAGCGCAAAAACAATGGCTAGCAACTCTTTCTCCGTAGTGGTATAGTTGCACTGAGCATCGTCTAAGGTCCTAGAAGCATAGGAGATAACATGGGGTTCTCGCCCATCCCGCTGTCCAAGAACAGCTCCAACTGCCCTATCACTCGCATCGCACATGATCTCGAAAGGCAGATTCCAATCTGGAGCTTTAATGATGGGGGCAGAACACAGTTTCTCCTTGAGAAGGTCGAATGCCGCTTGGCACTTCTCATTAAACTCAAAAGAAGCCTCTTTTTGGAGAAGAAGACAAAGAGGTTGAGCGATTTTTGAGAAATCTTTAATGAAGCGCCTATAAAATCCGGCATGACCAAGAAATGATCGAATGTCCTTCACACTGGTTGGGTACGGAAGGGATCTAATGACGTCGATCTTTGCTTTATCCACTTCAAGACCCCGAGAGGAAACCACATGGCCTAAGACTATGCCCTGATCCACCATGAAATGACATTTCTCATAATTCAGCACCAGGTCAGTCTCCACGCACCTTTGAAGAATCGTCTTTAGGTTTCCCAAACAATCATCGAATGAGTCACCATAGACGGTGAAATCATCCATGAAAACCTCAATAATTCGGGTGACATAATCAGAGAAGATGGACATCATACATCTCTGAAATGTACCGGGTGCGTTACACAACCCAAAGGGCATGCGCCTATAGGCAAAGGTGCCAAAAGGGCACGTGAAGGTGGTCTTTTCTTGATCCTCGGGGGCGATGGCTATTTGAAAGTAACCAGAGAAGCCATCTAAGAAGCAGTAATGGTGGCGCCCAGCCAGGCGCTCGAGCATCTGGTCAATGAAAGGAAGGGGGAAATGGTCTTTCCGGGTGGCAGTGTTTAATTTGCGATAATCAATGCATACTCGCCATCCATTTTGTGCTCTCGTAGGAACTTTTTCGCCATCCTGATTCTCAATTATCGTAATACCAGTTTTCTTGGGTACCACATGGATTGGTGACACCCACTGTGAATCAGAGATAGGGTATATGATTCCTGCATCAAGGAGCTTGATAATTTCCTTCTTGACCACTTCCATCATTGGAGGATTCAGCCTACGCTGAGGCTCACGGGATGGTTTAGACCCATCCTCCAATAATATCCGATGCATACACGTAGAGGGGCTGATTCCCTTAATATCAGCCAGAGTCCATCCAATAGCAGTCTTGTGGTCCCTCAAAACATTAACCAATTTCTCTTCCTGAGTAGCAGTGAGGCTACTAGAGATGATCACTGGAAGAGTGTCTCCTTTACCCAAGTATGCGTACATGAGATGAGCTGGTAGAGGTTTTAGGTCAAGAGAGGGGGGATTCACAATGGAAGGTTTGGTGGGCTCAAGAGAGGGTTTCAAGTCTATCAAGGGAGGAGAAGAAGAAGAAGAAGAAGAAGCCTCTCCAATGGCCATGGTAGATAGACTTTGAAGAAAGTCCTGCTCATCTGGAGAGAGATCAAGAATGGTCTCGAGCAGATCTATGAACTCAAAAGAGGATAAGTTGTCGACACACTCGTCAATTGAGTCGATGGTGCAAATAGCGGAGACATTCCCATCAGAAGGATGCTTGATAGCATCCAAGATGTTGAAAGAGATGGTCTCTCCGTCAAATTCCATAGAAAGAGTGCCATTGTGCACATCAATCTTGGTTCGGGCAGTTTTAAGGAAGGGTCTTCCCAGAAGAATGGGAGTCGAATGCGGTGAGCTATCAGACTCATCCATACGCAGAATATAGAAATCCGCGGGGAAGATAAGGCCATTGACCTTAACCAGGACATCCTCTATAACTCCCTCTGGCACAGCAGTAGAACGATCGGCTAGTTGAAGGATCACCCCGGTCTTTGTCAAAGGTCCTAAACCGAGGGAAGAATAGATAGAAAAGGGCATGACATTGATAGATGCCCCAAGATCGAGCATGCACCGAGCAAATTCATGGTGCCCAATGCTGCAAGGAATGGCAAACATGCCAGGGTCTTTTTGCTTCTCTGGAAGCTTCTTGCGAATAACCGCAGAGACATTCTCACTCATTGTTACTCTCTCATGACCATTTAGCTTTCTCTTATTCGTACACAAGTCCTTGAGAAATTTCGCATAGCGAGGGAATCGACGAATGGAATCGAGGAATGGAATGTTCAATTCCACTTTCTTGAAAACCTCTAGGATATCTCTCTCCGCCTCATCCTTTTTGGTGTTAACCGCTAGACGGCTAGGAAAAGGGGCTCTAGGTTTATAAGGTGGTATTTCCTTGGGCTTTTCTTTCATCTTTTCGGATTCCGGCTTAATTACTTCAATCTCTCCTTCACTTTTCATGTTTTCCTTACTCCTTTCTATTTCTTTCCCACTTCTTAAGGTGATAGCACATGCATTCTCACGGGGGTTGAGAGTTTGAGAAGGAAGTTGTGAGGACCCCTGAGTTTTTAACTGGTTTAATTCAGAGGATATTTGAGCAATTTGGGTGCCCAGATGTGTTAGGGCACTTTTTGTATCCTTCTGAAAAGAAGTAGTTGATGTGGCCAAGGAGGTCACAATGTCAGAAAAACTTTTCAAAGCAGGGTCCATTGGAGGTGAAGAAGAAGAAGAATTTTGATTATGGATTTGAGGAGGTTGTTGTTGGTTTCCTGGGTCACGCCATCTAAAGTTTGGGTGGTCACGCCATCCAGGATTGTATGTTTTAGAGTAGGGATCATAGTTTCGGTTGTGGGCCCCATTTGAATTTCCTTGTTGGTTTAGTTTAAAGATGCCACAAGCAGTGGTCGTGACCTTCTCCTCATCATGGAGTGTTGGGCATGCATCAGTCGTGTGTCCCGTCTGAGTGCAGACACCACATGCCTTCACTTCCATCTTGGTTCCCATGAATGACGCCATCATATTAGCCAGGCTATCTAATTTGGCGTCCATACCATTCACTCGCTTCTCCAAATCACAGTCTCTAATCTCATTAACTCCCCTAATTCTAGATCTGGTTCTACTAGATTGGGCATTTTTGGCCATGGTTTCTATCAAGGTACGTGCTTGCCTAACGGTTTTATCTATGAAAGCACCCCCACTAGCAGAATCTACATTATCCCTAGTCTCTTGAAGCATCCCATCATACAAGTGTTGAATCAGGAGATTCTCTGGGACTTGATGGTTGGGACATTTTGCACACAACTTCTGGAAGCGATCATAGTATTCGTAGAGGGTTTCCCCTGCTTCTTGTTGAATACTACAAATCTGCTTCCTAATAGAAGCGGTAAGAGAGACAGGAAAATACTTGTCTAGAAACAACTTTTGAAGTTCTACCCAAGTTGTTGGAAAAGGTGCCAAATGGTAGTACCAGTCCTTTGCTGGTCCTCGAAGACTGTATGAGAACAGTCGCAGCTTGTAAGGACCTTCATCTTCAATCTCCGCCGGCATCATTGTTGCGGTGATATGGTTGAATTCACGCATGTGAGAGTGCGGATCCTCTCCGGCACTCCCATTGAAGGTTGGTAACAATTGGAGAAGACCCGTATGGATCTTGAAATTCGGGACCGGTGGTAGTACAATACCATACTGGTTGGTAGCAAAATCAAAGGTAGACAGGTCCCTAAGTGTCCTATCCTCAAAATTAGCCATGGCTGTAGTGTTACCTGTTGTAGCGTGAGGAGAAGCTGGTGGAGTGGGAGGATCGCTTCCGCTGTCCGAGTTCTCCACCTTTTCAGTTTCTTCGGCTGCTTTCGGTGTTACTGGAATTGCTCTTCTTCGCTCCAGGTGTGTTCTCTCAATCTCCGGATCTAGTGGTGCAAGTGGAAGATTAGAACTACGAGTAGCTTTCATGAACTGGAATCATGTGTAAAAGAGAGAATTAGTGAATGCAAGTAATGCAGACTCAAAGTGAAAATAAGTAGTATGGCTGACTCTGACAAAAAGTGAAAAGGGTAAGGTAACGAAAGTGTGACTCTGACAAAAAGTAAAAAATATGTGACTGACAAAAAGTAAAACGAATTTGGTTTACTCTGACACAAATGCAGACTACCGTACTACACAAGAGAAGTGTGAATATTGACCTAGACTAGTCGCGTTGCTAGCTCCCCGGCAACGGCGCCATTTTGATAAGAGGTATTTTTGCAGTCGTTTTACACTTACCAAAAGAAATTTATAACCCTAGACTTAACTACAATAAAGTAGACAGTGGAAGTAGGGGTCGAACCACAGAGAGCTATTTAGACTAAACTAGGTGAAAAGATTACTTCTCTAATGAAAATGGACTCAATAAAAATAGAAACTAAAATAAAGAGAAACCAAGACCATAAATAAAACCAAACACAAGACCTAAAACAAGACACACAATTGGGGGGGTTGTTGATTGGTTGATTGCAACAAAATGAAAGTAACAAGTAAAGAGAAAACTGAAAGTAAAGATTAAGAGATGTGGTGGTTTTGTGGAATGAGGCATAGTTTCGTGTAGTGAATTTGTGTGTAACTTTGTCCTTGATTATAATAATGAATTTGGAATTAATCTCTTAAGTGCAGTAAGATGAGCTCTAACCGATAAATAACTCAAACGAAAAGATAGGGTTTTAGTTTAGATGAGCTCGTAAATAAAAACACTAACCTATTTGAATATCATAACCAATTCAATAGAAATCATTGGTTATTTAAACAAATCAAAACCTCCTAAACAATGAGCTTGTTTAGAACTGTTCAGATCGTTGTGAGTTATTTGCACTTGGCTATTATTCAAATTCTAGTGGATGCTATTGAGCAAAGCAACCAAAGGAATTTTGTGGCCCTTGTTAATTACTATTGAACATAGAATTGACCGAAATAAACTTAAAATAATTCATTGAGCATGAAAGATAATAAGTAAATAAAAACAGAATATAACCGTTCAAATGAAATTCATTATTAATGGTCTCAAAAGTTACAACACAAAAACATAAACACTAACTATGCCTCGAAGGGCTTACTCGAAATACATGGAAAATAAAGAAAATAAAATAATGATAGAACCCATTAATGAAGCGTGGATGGAACGGTGAAGCTTGCTTGACTTGCCCAACTCCAAGAGAGAGAATGATGAAGTTCAAAAGTGATTAGAATGGATGCCTTGCACCTGGTTATATAACCCTCTCAAAAGGTGATCATGAGGGATGAATGAAGATCCATGCAAAGAGTGTGAAGGAAGCATGGCAAAGGCATGAAGAGTGCATGCTAAGTGCATGAAAGATCTGTCCAGAAGATGGTCAATTTGGGCCATTTGGACTTCTGAATTGGGCTCTGGTGATATAGAATGAATTGTGGGCTTTGTTCTCTTCTTTCCAACGGTATATAGTATGCATATAGAGAAGGCCCAGGTTGTGAGTTATGGCCGAAATACTAAGGCTGTGTCGGCAGGCCCGAGTCTTGATTATTATTTTCATCTTGTGCTCCAACATCTTTTCTCCAAGTTATGCTCCATCTAAATTGCACCTGAAATCACATAAATATATCATTAGCAGTATCAACATTCAAGTTGTGATTATTATCCTTATAAATAGAATATTAACACATATAATGGTGCAATATCATATATGTATAGGGTATAAAATGTGTATAATTAATGACTTATCAACAACGGACTAGCGACGACGCTCGCGGTAAATGCGTCAGATACATCCTTCGGCGCCAAGTTTCTTCTTCTCTCCATTTTGTTCAATTCATATCCCATCTTATGAGATTCGTACGACGCATATCACCGTAAGACCTTTCATTTTTCTTCTTCTTCTTCTTCTTCTTCTTCTTCTTCTTCTTCTTCATCTTTGTCATTTTAATCTTTAAGATCGAATCCGAACGCTCTGATGCCACTTGTTAGAAAAAATAAAATTGGGAAGAGGAAGAAGAAATACAAATTTTCTCTCGTAATTTTCTCTCTTTTCTCCTTACTACAAAGGACACATAAGACACCATAATATATATAATGCATGATGGTAATGATAAATATTTTCGATTCTTTTGAAAATTGGACTATAATATAATTAAACCATATATTACATCTGTACGTCTGAAATTTGAAGTAGCAATTAAAATTTTGATATATATCAATGTTGTCACTTGTTGGCCGAATAAACCCGTTGTCAAAATAACCCCTCCTAGGGACGGTCTTGTACAAGTGTAAAAGCAAAAAAAAAAATTATGTATCCCATCATATTTATTTTAGATATGTGGTGTTATAACGACGATGATCTTATATGTGGTGTTATAACGACGTGATTTTCATTTTCTTCTTTTTATTTTATGGACATGTATAAATATATATTTTATAAAATCACCAAAAAAATATATTAATAGAATTTTATCAATGAAATATATATGTATAAAAAGAAGTATCTAAAGGTGCCAAAATAACATATAAACTATAAAATTATTATAAAAAAAGATATAAATTAAAAGCCCATATGACTTTATATGCTACAAAATAGTGTATAAAATCCACGCAAAATAATATATGTAGAATATTATATAAAATACTGAAGACAATATATTATTTCAAAAAGACAATATTTAGTCATCTAAAATTAGACGTAGTAATATTAACGGATTTACCTCGTCAATCATGTGGTCGACGTACACTTTTTTTCTCTTCTCTTCTACCACCTATCAATCTTCATTGGTCCGTCTGATCATTGGCTATTTCCAATTTTCCATTATTTTAATAGGAAAATCAAATTTTAATGAAATCATTTTATTATCCTATTTGATATGGCCCAATGACGATCATATGGGCCATAGAGAAACCAAACTATCAATCATCCTCTCTATTTAAGTGTGGTCAACAGTTTGACTTCAAACGCAAAAGGTATTTATTTTTAACTATTAGGGGATCTTTCAAGGAAACAAAAATATTATTAGGCGATCTCAAGTCAACAAAACTGGCCGCGTTAGTCGTAAAGTGCAAATGTAACATAAAGTGCTAATATCTTAATGTACTCATGTCGTAAATCATGCAACAGTTTCGGCCTTCCAAATTGATAATTTCCATTTTAGCCCTCCAGAAACAAAAGTTTGCAAACTAAGAGTACAACTAGATAAAATTCAGAAATTATAAAGATACATGCTAACTAAGACTACTACTAGTTAAAATTCAGAAATTATAAAGATACATGCTAACTAAAAGTACAACTAGTTAAAATTCAGAAATTATAAAGATTTATAAAATTGCATACCATGTCACTGAAATGGTGTGTAGAGGCGAAAACCCGCTCAATTCCTTTTAAAATTTCCTATAAATTACTAGCATTGACAACAATTTTTTTTTTGGAAGTCCGTAAGCAAGGAATACTTACAAAAAGAAAGAAAACTTGTTTAATTTATGTATATTGAGTTTGAAGCCACAATATCTTGTTTCTCAAATAAAATATTATATTACTAGGATATAGGACCAACTGCATATTGAAGCACTATTGATATTAAACCCAATTTTATACATATCGGTTTTACGCTTTTATATGTTATTTTTTAATTTTCATATACTACTTTTAGTGTAGCTATATATTTTTATTAGTATTATATTATACTTTTACTATCATATATATGTTATTAGTATTATATATTATATTTACTTGCAACAACATATTATTTGATTATTATTATATGAAAGAACATAGTTTTATAGGGAACGGGGGCAATATATCAATAAACCTTTACTGGAGAAAATTTGAAATATATATATTTCTATATATTTCATCCCCTCAAAATTTTTATATAATGTTAATCAGTAGCGAGAAGTTTTTTTTTGACCTCCAGTAAATATGTATTAAGTTCTGTGATTGATTGTATGTTGATTTTAAGCACATATGTACATAACACCTACACACTTGAAAATGCAATCTTGATTTTTGTAATTTATTTTGAGAAGGAAAATTATAATTTGCCTCATCATTTTCTCACAAAAATATCATATATATTATCATTGAACCGTATGATGTCGTGATTTTTATATTTACATCCGTCTATAATGTCATAATTTTTGTATTTTTATTCCTGATGATGTCATGACGACCTATATGAAACTTTTGTGTGAAAATAAGATGGTATAATAGAAGCTCTTTTGAGAAAGGGTTAAACCAAAGAATTATCTGCCACTTGCAATTGCACCCACCGGGCGCCGTGAAGTCTTCAAGTCTCTCATGATGTTAACAACACACTTGATTCTTCATGTTTGTACTTTTATTTTTAATTTTTAATTTTTTACTTTTTTTACTTTTATTTTTAATTTTCTTCTTGTCACGACATAAACCCTAATAAACATTCTATAAGACTTTCTGTGTTTGTTGAAAAACCTGCAGATATTTGGATTACTAGATTTTTGCTGCCACAGTATGAAGGTGATCACAGGAAAGTACTTTTTTTTATATGTAATATACTATTTTATAGTTGTCATATATTTTATTATTTCAAATTGTATACATTTTTTTTTAATAATAAACGAATAAATGCAAGTGGTTTGTTTTTTACGTGGCTAAATAAATCTAGGAGTGGAAAGTTAATATATTTATCTTTGAGATATATATAAATCCCTTTTTTTTTGGCACATGCAAAAGTGAAAAGATAACTTATACAGGATTAACCCTAATAAAAAAAACTGTGTCCATCAAAAACTTCTTTATGCCCATCAATTAAATCTAATTAAAATAAAAATTCTTTACTTACGTCCCAAAATATGATAAATGTTTACCAAAAGTTTACACAGAATGCAGAAAATAAAATTTATTACAAAAAAAATCATATAAATGACTTGAAAAGAAAATATGTGATCTAAGAAAATCCAAAGTAACAAATAATGAAAATTACAAATGAAACTTTTTAAGTTTATCAAATGATGAATATTTTGTAAAGAAAGAAAGAAAAAAATACTTCACTTTAATTGATGCAGATGAGTTTTGAATCCCTAACATCCAAATATACCAACGTACTCAACCACAAGATTTTGAGATCATTTGCCAAATAAAATGTGAACTCATGATACTTGATTCAAGTATAAATTATTATTAAGCTAAATTTTGTTATAAAAATGTAATGTAAGAAAAAAAAAGTTACAGAGATAAGACGGCCGCTATATAAACTTTTATGACGGCCCCGTTCTATTTCAACTTTCCCAAATAATTCAGTCCAGTCATCAAAGATATCTTTTGATTAAATGGTGAAAGTGCCTATTGCTATTAAAATTATAATCTTTTCAAAACTACACACTATTCCAAGGGTTATTACTACATCAAATATATAATGTTCAAAATGTTCCAAGAAGATTAGGTTGGGTGTAGAAAGATTATACTTGGTTGATGAGATATTATATGTTTAAGCATAATCATGGGGGTCTTCGAACATAATTAATTAATACGTTAGTGGTCTAAGAAAACTGCCAAAAGCTCCATGTGTCCTCATCTTCAAGTATCAACTATTTCTAGATGGAGAAAATTTTGAACAAAAAGCTAGAATTATTTATTTATAAATAATATTTTTAAATTTTAAAACTAATTGTCGTATTTTTATTAATATCATTGAATTAGGAGTTAGGAATAAATTAAATCTTTTGAGCAAATCTCTCCCTCTCTTGTTATAAAAGGACTCATTTCTGAAAAAAATACAAGATACACTATATATTCTCTGTTCATATTCATTTTAAATATTTTTCTTCCAATTATACGAAATATAAACTTAGTTGAGAGATCATGATGCATGATTTTATTTTATTTTTGAACCGAATGACCATTCTGTGACTATCCTACCAGAACGGATACAATACATTTTCGTGGTGTAAAATCTTGGAGCTGAATAGACGACATTTCTCCTGAACAAGAGGACGTCAAAGTGTTTTTAGAATAGTCGCAACTCGATCGCATAACTTCACATCGAACTTGTCTTATTTTTTAATATTATTTTATTCATTTTAATTTAATTAATTTGGTTAATTTTAGAATTATAACTAACAAAAGTTACATAAATATATCTCACATAAACTTTTCTAGCAAGCATAATTTAATACTTAGCATAAAACTAGAGTAATATAGTAAACTACTATATTAATATAGTAATATAGTAAAATACGTAGAGTAATATAGTAACTACTATATTACTTTCTATAAATACATAGAAACATGTTAAATTCTAAATTTCTAACTACTTTATGTATTTATTAAACTACCAAAATACTGTAGATATACATAGAAAAATTTACGTATCAAATTCTGATATTCTCGGGTAGTACCAACATGACTCGTTATTGTTAGATTTTACAGTCTTCCAGAGTGTGACACGTACCGTACCGATTTGATTTGATATATTCGAATCATTATTAGATAAGATAGAAATACATAAGCAAATTACTCAAATACAACAGTTATTCCGACATTATAAATTCGATACGTAACAAATTCGAATATATTTTGATTGAAACATGCATTTAGCAAACTCACATTGTTCTATTTGAAATCTAGTGTGAATGCATCAAAACGAAATCGATTTTGAGTTCTCATTCCCTATGTGAACTATTTGATTAAGGCATCAAAGACTGTAGATGTGACAAATGTTACTTTGTATCCTCGACCACTTGTTTCTAATTTGTTTTCTAATTTGTTTGCTACGACTCGAAAACGAAGGAAAAGACAAGAATAGATCCATATTTTTTTAACATATCATGACAGAGACATAATCAAAAATTGTTTATTTTTTTTATTTTGGAGTTTTATTTTCAATACATCCTATCGTCGTATCTTTCAAAGATCTTCAATTTTATTTTCTTTAACAACAAATAATAAATAAATAAATGTTCTAAAATATAATATATCATGATATTATTTTATTAAATTTTATTATTATTTGCGATATGTTATATTTTACGTTTCAATGTAACCTGAAGTTGATACGAAGTAACTCTTTCAATTTACATAAAATATATTTTCTCATTCCGTAGATCACTATCACAAAACTAGAGGGGGCAAATGGGTAGGTCTATAAAGAAACTAAATAGTCACATAAGAACTGAACCAGATAACCGCGTCGCTAACAGAGAAACAGAACAATAGTGACTGCGTAGTAACACGGCAGTACTAAACCAGTAGCGACCTTGTGATTATCATCAGCGAAAATAATAGTGCAGCAATATGCTCACACTAGCCTAAGAAAGAACAATAATAGAAGAAGAAAGAATTGAACAATGGAACTTGAAAAATAAGATAAATTTCTTATTACAAGAGAAAGAAAGAGATATAAAATATTGTTGTTGTTGGAATGAATAAAATTCTACCCCTACCCCTTTATTTATAGGATAGTCATATTTAATATAAGAAAATAACCCAAAGAATTATTTTCCCAATTAACACCTATACATGGAAAGACTAAACCTCCTTGTCAAGAAATCTAATTCATGGTAATACCAAATTTCCTTGTCAAGAAATCTTATTTCCAAGAAACATTCTTCCTAATTTGTTGATTGCCTTCATAACATACAAATGCATCTTTATATTTTAACACTCCTCCTTAAAGTGCATTTGGCCAAGAGCCCTAACTTGGCTCGCAATAATTCGAATGATCCCTTGGAGAGAGACTTGGTGAAGATATCAGCCACGTTGTCAACGCTTCTCACCTCCTCAACTCCAATAATTCCATCAAGCACATTTTCACAATGAAGTGATGCTCGATCTCGATGTGCTTGGTTCTCACATAACACACATGATTGGTCGCCAACTTCAACGCACTCTGATTGTCGCCTCGAATAACCGTAGGACCCGTAACCGCGTTGTAAACATCCTCGACCAACCTCCGCAACCAAACACACTCTTGTGCCGCAAGTGATGACGTCTTGTACTCCGACTCAGTACTAGAAAGAGACACCGAATCTTGCTTCTTACTATACCAAGAAACACTTGCAGAATTACAAGAAAAAACATAACTGGATGTCGATCTCCGATCATCCAAATCATCGCCTATGTCAGCATCGGTATATCCATGCAAAACGAACTCGGAACCCTTCTTATAAAATAACCCGAGATCAAGAGTCGAACTCACATACTTGAGAATTCTCTTCGCTACATCCAGATGTGAATTTGTCGGAGCTTGCATAAACCGACTCACCAGGCCGACCGCGAAGGCAATATCCGATTTAGTAATCGTGAGATAAATTAGGCTTCCAACAAGAGCACGAAACTTCCGAGGATCCGGAAGTACCTTTCCATCATCACATCTCAATTTGAAATTTGCATCCAGCGGTGTCGAACAATTCTTACCCTCTTTTACGCCAAATTTCTCAATGAGCTTCCCAGCATAGCCCGTTTGAGAGACAAAATACCCGTCTTTCAAACATTCCACTTCCAATCCCAGGAAGAAGTGACTAAGCTCTCCAAGATCCTTCATCTCGAATCGAATCGAGAGCTCGCCCCGAAGTCTTACAACTTCGCCTTCATCATTGTCGGTGATTATCATTTCGTCCACGTATAAAAGAACGACCACGTGTAGACCCACCTTCCTTTTCACAAATAAACTGTGATCCGAACTCGAAGAAGAGTAACCACAAAATTGCAAATATTCCGCAATCTTGCCAGACCAAGCTTGAGGTGCCTGCTTCAAACCATACAGTGCCTTATTAAGCTTGCACACATAGTCAGGACACACCTTGGAAATATATCCAACCGGTTGCTCCATATAAATCTCCTCGTCGAGTTCACCATACATGAAAGCATTCTTCAAATCCAGCTGCCACACCTTCCAACCTAGCGAAGCAGCCATTGAAATCACAACTCTCACGGATGTCATCTTGGCGACAGGACTAAAGTCTCTTCATAATCCTCGCCATACCGTTGAGAAAAACCTCTCTCTACAAGCCTAGATTTATAGCGCGCAACGCTCCCATCCGTCTTGCGTTTCAACTTGTAGACCCATTTGCAAGTAACCGGGTCCACTCCCTTAGAATTCGGAACAAGATCCCAAATTTCATTTTTCCGAAGAGCTTGCATCTCCTCGTCCATAGTATCTTCCCATGACTTGTTACCTTTCACCTCCTCAAAGCATGAAGGTTCACCATCTGTCGACCTTGAAAAGAAACACGAATACGTCGACACGAAGTTTTCATCTCTATATCTAGCCGGCCGAGTTACCATCCTTGTCGACCTCCTTAGAGCTTGTGCATTTCCCTCTTATTGCGATTGCACTTCGTTGCTCCCCCTGTCACCTTGATCCATCTCACTTGAACTCGTGACAGCCAACGTAGGCGACAAGAACTTCGGATCTTCACTCGGGTTACCCATGTCATCAACACCCGGTTTTCCCACGTGAACAACAGGTGGCGTTGGCAGATTCGAAACTACCGTTTGGGAACCACCATCACCATATAGAGAAGATGCTTCATCAAACACCACGTCTCGAGAGACAATGAATTTATGAGTTGTCGGATCCATACATTTCCATCCCTTCTTTCTTTGATCATAATCAATGAAAACACACTTCCGAGCCTTAGCGTCTAACTTCGTCCTCTTCTCATCCGGTATGTGAACAAAGCACGTACAACCGAACACCTTCAAATGCTTCACACTTGGCTTCTCATCGAACATCAACTCGTGAGGTGACTTCATATTAATCAGACTGCAGAGAAGCCGTTTAACTACGTAGGTAGCACATGCCATACCTTCTTCCCATAAGGCCTTCGGTAAATTCTTCTCATACACCCAACTCCTGCATACCTCCACCAGATGCCGAATTTTTCGTTCCGCCACACCATTTTGTTGCGGTGTATAAGCACAAGTCAACTACTTCTTGATGCCATGCCTCTCGCAAAATGAGAGAAAATCCTTGGATGTAAACTCGCCTCCATTGTCGGTTCGAAACTTCTTAATCCTTTTACCGAGCCTTCCCTCAATCATTGTTCTAAATTCTCGAAATTTAGAAAACGCCTCACGTTTCTCCTTCAGAAAATAAATCCAACTGTACCAACATCTACCGACCACCCCCGTACGACGCGTTTTGCGTAGGACCCATCAAATCACCATGAATAAGTTCTAACGCATCGTTACACCTTGACTGAGACTTCTCGAAAGGCATCCGATGAGATTTACCATATTGGCAACCCTCACACACCTCAACACCACTTGCAAAAGAAAGAGACGGAAGCCCGTTGACAAGATTCCTCGAAACTATCGCCTTCAACTTGTCAATACCCACATGGCCGAGCCTAGCATGCCAAACCGACACGCCATCATTGTTACTCATCTTGTCAACATACGAGGAAGAAGCCGAAAGAACATACAAGTCTTTTACCCTCTTACCGACGTGAGTAATATCACCCTTCACCTCCTCCACATTCTGGAGGAACTTCACATCCTTCGGGCCAAACAACACATAGTGACCCGCATCAACCGCATTCGCCGCCGACAGAAGATTCTTCTTCATACCAGGCACGTGATAAACACTGTTGAGAGTTATCGACCTGTTATCTTTATCAGAAACAACAGCCGTGCCCTCATTCACCACATGGTGAACACTGTTGTCGGCAGTAACAAAGGCAGTATTGCCTTTATACCCGCGAAGTGAAGAAAACTTGGAATCGTCACCAGTCAAATGATGACCACAACCGGAATCAATGATCCAGTTGTCCTCGTAATTAACAGAAGCACACACGTTTAAGAAACTCCTTCTGCTATGAAACCCGTATCCCAAACTTCACACTTCACAATATCCTCCTTACTCGGGGCATTTCCTTCTCTCAACTTAACACGATAATTTTTCCTTATATGACCGAGTTTCCCACATCGGTAACACTTGATAGCTGACCGAGAACCACTATTTTAAGAAGACTCCCCCTTATTCGCAACCTCCTTTTTCCGTTCCTTTTGGTCATACCGAGTTTTTACTTTGTTAGACACAAGAGCATGACCTTCGCCTTTGGAAACCGAAACACCCGCCATTTGTCGAGCCAACGATTCTTGAGAGGCAAACAAATTTTCAAACTCTGTCAAGGATGCTTGTTGCGCCCCACCCTTGTATTGAGGTAACGAACGGGACATACTCTTTTCGAAGACCGCGAATAATATACCGCTTCAACTTCGCCTCCGAAATAGCCTCCTCCGGTTTGAAGATAGAAATTTCAGAATATAAACCCTTTACTCTCAAGAAATATTGAGAGATAGATAATTCACCTTGTGTGCAACTCGCCAACTCATTCTCCAGAAATTGTAATCGTGCCATGTTCTTCTTGTTGAGCAACTCATCAAAAGTTCTCCAAATCTCAGCCGCCAATTTGCACGCCTTAATATGCTCGAATAGATCGCGTGATATCGACCTCTTCAACAAAAACTCCGCCTTAGCATTCGCTTTTGACCACTCCTTTACTGCGTCTGCATTCGTCACCGTACCATCCGTACCGATGACAGCGTCGGTGCAACATCCGTACCAACAATGATCTCCCATAACCCCTCACTCTTAATACAAGACTCCATACAACTCTTCCACATAGAATAATTCGAAAGATTTAGAGCCTCAATACCAAGTCTACTAACCCGACCTCAAAACTCCATGGATGCCGTAATACAAAATTCATAATATTCCAATAAAAAGACATATCAATCCTATATAATAGAAAAATCATAACGTTTCACTAAAAAGACACAATCAATAATTAAAAAGTCATATCAAATACAACTAGAAGACATACTTATAAACTAAAAAGTCATATAAACGCAACTAAAGACATATCAATCTGACACCATATAAAAGACATATTCAATACCTAAAAATCATAACAATACAACTAAAAATGTATATCAATCCCACACAATAAAAAATATATAGCAATCTTACACAATCCAAAAAGGTATATCAATCAAATTAAAAATAATATTAGTAACTTCAAAAATCAAAGCAGAGTGCAGGGAGCGGACCAGCGAAGCGAGTATGAATTGAGCCTGGACGTGGCTAACATGGGCCGCTAGCTTGAATTCATCCCGCGGATTACTGGGCTACGCTTTTTAGTGGGTTTGGCGCTGAGAATAATTTCTCTTCTAACATGCTATCTTTTATTATTCTTATTTGTACAACTTAATGTGCCTTTTTCTCTTCTTTTAAAATCTTTGGGTTTTGTTTGTCAACACATGCTATCTTTTATTATTCTTATTTGTACAACTTAATATGCCTTTTGTCCAGTAATAATAATTTCTTAGACAACTCAATGGGTTATTAGGCGTGCTAAATATTGAGCTAAATATATTTGTCGTGATTCAAACTTGGGTCTCTCTCAAAATTGACAGGTGGGAAGCTTTGGCTTATCCAATAATAGATCGTTGAATTAATATTTTTAATACTTATATATATTTCTATAATATAACTTGGAACGATATTCTTCAAAATGTTTAACATTGAAATTTCAATATAACTTTTGAAAAGCAGATGGTTAACTAAAGTTAAATGTTTTGTACCAGAAAATCTATATACTTTATCAATAGATAAATTGAATCGCGGAAAATTTAACTTTTTCGGAATGTTGAAACATGCAATTAATCATGTTTGACATTGTATGAAAATAGTGGCGATAATCTTAGTTCTTAGATTGCTATGATATGTTGTTTTTTTATATTTATGAGAAAGTGATTCCCACCAAAATAGACGGAAAGATTTGCATTGTCAATTCATTTACAAAAGTATTGTTATATTTTTATTATTAAAATGATTTGAAATATTACTTTATTGAGTTATAAATAAAATATGTTTACATAAATTTTTTTATACCTAAAATAATTAATATAATTAATTAGGGAAAAGTTAATTTTACTTATTTATTTACAAATTAAAAACAATCGATACAATTTTGTTATAATAAAAATAATTAAGTTTAATACAAATATTAATTTTAAAATTAATTGTAAATAATCATTCCTGATGATATTTTTTAATATTATATCAAATTAAAAATTAAATAATGTAAAAATATAATATATAATATAGTTAACTATTTTTTTAATATTATATAGAATTAAAAATTAAATAATTTAAGAATATATTATATAATATAGTTAACTATTACATACTATTTTTTTAATAATGATGATTTTTTCTAATATTATATCAAATTAAAAATCAAATAATGTAAAAATATAATATATAATATAGTTAACTATTTTTTTAATATTATATAGAATTAAAAATTAAATAATTTAAGAATATAGTATATAATATAGTTAACTATATGTTATAAATTAATAAACTAAAAAAAAAGTACATCCTTAGGAATATAAATTCGCAAGCCAAATAATATTATCCACATGACAGTGTAATGTTATTCTCATTAATCATTTTTCGAAGAAATATTATTTGATGACAATATAACATTACCTCATTCCAAGCACACCCGTAAAAAATTTCTTTGAACTTGTAAATATGTTATAAATTGAAAAATAAAATAAAATAACATGAATGCGCTGGTAATTGAGATAGTTCATATTCAATACATAGAGATAAAGGGAGGTTTTTCGAAAGAATATTGTTTAATGGAGATCTAAAGAGGGATACATAGATCTAAAAATGCGCGAAAGTGTGATGAACAAATAATATATTTATGAAGTTCGGTTAGAGAGTTGCATTAGGTTTAACTATCCATTCTTGCTAGTGACTAAGTCACATTCACGAGTGCCTATGTTTTCGGCTATGCCTCTCGTCTCCTTGGTTTTAGTAATCCAATACCGTTTCAAAAATTGTGTCAATAATGTTACGAACTCAATGAGGTTTCTTTCAACCTAACAAATAACTCGATCTTATTTTTCTCTAAATTTCGCTTAAAATAAATATTGAATAATTGAATGAGAGAATTTTCAGAGATTGATTTTTTCTTTTAGAAATGAATGATCAATGAATGGTGGTGCCTCTCTATTTATAGAGGAGGGAGGAATCAACAAATCCGAAAACATATTGTATTCGTTCGAACGAATGATATGGTCCATACGAACAGGCCTTTTATATGGCAGACAATCAAATTTTCTGAATGGCAATATTCATTAATGCTGAGTCTTCTCGTTAATGCTGAGATCTTTTCATTAAGGCTTACAATATACCATTCGAACGGACCAACGATCCATTCGAACGAACAATATCATTGAAATTTTTTTCATATTAATATCCGTTCGAACGGACATTGGATTCTATTCGAACGGATTATATTCCACGATTATATTATTGTATTCTCTCTTATGTTTATTTATAGTATTCATATTTAAATTATTTTGCTATTCTTTTGTTGTTGAATATCTTCAATATTTTGTATATCTTCAGCAAATCTTCTACGTGTTGAATGTCGCTTCATTGCTTCGAAATCTTCGAAGTTATATCTGTTGCGTCTTTACTTTCTTGTTCGTGATAATGCTTTCTCGTACAACGTCTTGAACTCAATTCCTTGCTATTTGTATACATCAAACTCAAATATATTGTTAGTAATTTGAAAATATTTTAATATCATCAAACAGAGAACAACAAAAATACACCCATGACTTGGATATCTTACAAAATCATATACATTTTTAGAATTTGTCTTTTAATATTTTATCCTTATAAACTGAAATAACATTTTATCCACTATTAGAGTTAAGCTTTGCATTTCCCGTAATTTACTGGATCCCACATCTCACTAAGAGTCATCAATGGTCATGATTCCACAGCCACGAGCAAACTCTACTCACGATCAATGTTTTAAAGATTGGAGATCGGATCCCGTTGGAAACCTTGCTGACTTGTTATATAGTGACTAATCGATGACTATTCGGAAGTACGTCGGTCATTGTCGGATTTAACTTCAGACATTTCCCCCAAATACTATACTCCAAGTTATCGATAACATTTTTAAAATTTTAAAATCTAACATCAATAAAAGAACAATAAAACATACATAAAAATATGAATATGAAGGAATTATGTCCTAGGCCAAAGTATTGGACTAGAGATTAGATTATGAGAAGCACGTTTATTCAGTTCATATATGAATGAGTGTATGAGTGACTAATATATTCACATATATTAGATCGACCATGAATGACACTTCGGGTTCACGTCATAAGAATACGTGATTCTGATAGTAGAACTGTGAACAAACGAATGACATTCTAAACCGTCCCTAGTGATATGTAGGATGTTTATAGAGATAAACATACTTCAAGTAAGAAGCTACATATCCACACTAGTATATTCGCAGACTGGATGATCATGTTCTGCTGATCATTGACATAGGGATGTCAAGTCTGGAATATAGATGTGTGTTAGAGAACACGTACTAGACTGACCACACTATGAGAATATGCATGGTATATGTCATTAGTGATTCTCATATGAATAGTGTGCTTGTTCCTACGACTTGAGGTCACCATGGATTTCTGTATGAGGAACTGCATACTTTAATATGATCTTACGTCATCCGTAACGGGATGATCATTAGGGTCATCATTAGGTATGTACTGAATTATGACGAGTAATGTGAGTGACCAAGATGGGATTTGTTCCTCTCGTTAAGAGGGAGATATCTCTGGGCCCCCTGATGAACTAGGACTAAAGGAAATGCATGGCTATGCTCAAAATGGATTAACATGTGTTGTTAATATCATTTTGTATTTGTTCAGTCTAATTCTCGATCAGGAAAGAGACTTTGGTCAAACTCAAGGATGACATACTTCCATGCATTATGATCAAGACATATATCGTAGAACAAAAGGAATAATCAAATGTCTATTCAGATAGATTTATGATCGCTGATCATTTCATTTTACATGGGTAGTCATTACACAAGTCTAGAGGTTACTCATGACTTACGATCTTTGGAAGATCGCTGCCAGCATTAAATGGAACCTACACGGTCACACATAAAACAACGTCTAGTCGGGAAGGAAATGCTCTTAAATGGTTATACATATGATGTATAAATAGGTGAAGAAAATAATTGATCATTGGATGATTGATATGAATGATTGTGCAAAAAATCAGCACAGTACCATTGGCAACAGAACATTTCCGTTGGCAATGGAACAGTTCCGTTGGCAACAGAACTCAGCCAATTCTTCGGCAGCCAAGTTTTCTGATAAGGAAACCCAATTCCATTGGGAATGGAATAGGTCCGTTGGGAACGGAATAAGCGCGGTTATTCCGACGATTCGAAGTTCGACATGGATACAAGTAGAGGTCTTCTGCTTTGAAGACTAATGAGCGGTCAGTTTCTTTTCCCTAGGAGAAACAAGAAGTTCGTTTGATTCAAGCTTTAGGAGCACGAAGGAGAAGAAAGCAAGACGGAAGTTCGTTCAGACCTACATCTGCTTCTCTCTCCCGGATCAGGAAGATCCGAGGTATAAATTTTAATAGCATAATCTCGTATCTTTATTTTCTTAATGATGATCCTAGGACGGGTTGAATCCGTAGGTTCCGCTGCGCATATAATGTACATGGTTACAAGTTTGCCAACAGAATAATCATAATCTAAATAAGTTCAATCAATTAACCATTTGGTCCTTCCATATATGAGAGTCGGACATCCAACTTTTATTTCAATGGTAAATAATTTCTAGAATTATGAAAAATAATAAATTGTGTGCATGACGAAGAGATAACCCAAACAAAAGTCCTAGATATATATTTGGAGGAAGGGGTGTTCATGGATTGGGTTGAGCGGATTTAAGTCAAAATATAAACCCAATCTAATTGTACTGGATTTGTATTTTTCCAACCAGATCAATCCCTAAAACCCATCCAAACCGATAATATATGCTTTAAAATCTACCCAATCCGACAATATTTATATCATTCTTTGTAATATTATTTCTCTTGATTCACTCTAATTGGAATAGAAAGCTTTATTTATGTTAACATTTTATTGGAATGTTTTAATTTTAGATTTGAAAGAATATTTTCTATGGTAGTAATTGTATTTCAAATAAAAAAGGAAATATCTTATATATTAATTAACTTCTATGGATTGGGTAGGATTAAAGTGGATTTTCAGTTGCAAACCCGCAATCCTATCCGTTATTCTGGGTGATCGGCCAAATTCATATCTATTTTTCAGAATCATATTTTCCTCCTTTGTATCTTATTTCCAGTATTTTTTATGTTATTTTATGTTTATTTCGTTAGAAATTAGTTACTGCTTATGTTTGTCTGTAATTGTAGGAAAGAAGCGATTCAGAGCCAAATGAAGTCCAAAAGTAGCCTAATGAGTTACATAAAGGTAAGCCCTAAGTGTTGGATTTTCTTGAATGCTCTTGACGCAGCAGAAATGGATTCAAGATTCAAGACATTCAAGAATTCAAGAAATTCATGAAAACCAAAAGAAACGAATCAGTGAAATACAATTAAGTGAAAGAAAAACAAGAACTTAAAGTTCATACCTATCGGATAGAGAATTGATCCGATCTCGAACTTAAAGCAGCAGATCCTTTTGTTCTCCTTTTGCACAAACCGGTAACGATTATCGATTTCCACCACACACACCCGTTCGTTTAAAATCGCCTCCAATTGCTTCTCCAACGAAACGACTCACAACCTTTTGGGTATATATAGTCCACTCTTTCAAAGAGAAGCCTTTGCTCATTTAATCCTATGTACTTAGTTACTATGTAACCATATTTATAACACATCTTATCATATAAGATGTATTATTATATGTGGCAATAACTATATAACCTTTTATATAACGTATCACATAAGTTATGATTTTCTGTGTACATTTCAACGGTTGTACTTTGTGTGTGACCCCATAGGTTTACTTAATGTTGACAACAATCACAACTGATTATAAATCATGAGCGGACTCTAGAAAGCCATCATGACTACCTAATTTAAGTAAATATCGATGATTCGATCCAATCCTGCGTGTTGTCCTTGTATTGTATCCCTTTGTTACACGATATCTATATCGAACATAAGGCATGGATTGTGTCAACCTTATGTAGTATGATAGCGTTTCTTGATCCAGAATTTGATCGAACCATGAATGACATTAATAACTCCTTATTAATTCATTCGAGCACGGCCGTGTATTTTTTCCTATCAAACTCATCAAGAGGCCTTAAGATATCTCTCTCATTTATGAGAGGAACAAATCCTATCTTGATCTATCTCATTCCTCCGCATGTTTCATGATGTACCTAATCATAACCCTTATGGTTATCCGGTTAAAGGTAACATTAGATTATGTTAAAGTACATAATTCCATATGTAGGAAACCGAGATAATCTCAAGTCTAAGGATAACAATACTATTGATGAGACATACCAATGACACGAACCATGTGATTTTCTCCCGGTGGGTCCATACAATATATGTTCTCCAACATATATCTATGTTAATGATTTAGTAACACTTACTCATGATCAGTAAAATATGACCATTAATCAACTAACATACTGATGTATAATTATAACTTGCATACTTAAATAAGTATATTGTATATAATTTCGCAAGTATATTTGTCTCCACAAATACCCTATAAATGTTCTGGGATGGTTTAGAATTCATACTACTCTGTAGTTTTACTATCAGAATTATATATTCTGATAATACAAAGCTGAATAACATATTCAAGGTTTATTTTAAATCAAAATAATAAAATAACCAATACGCACTTTATTAAATATCACTAAACAAATACAAAATTTTATTCACACAACAGATACAACTAGGTCTCATATACAAAGGCCTATGACATAAAATCAACAATCTCCCACTTACACTAGGCCGAATCTAATAAGTATCTAATACCCATCAACCTAACATAAAAGTCAACTGTACCGAAAGGGGTCTAACTAGGTACCAAATCAAAGAGCTCGACGAGATGAATCCAACGGTACAAAGCTTGTGAAAAAAAGACCTTCTAGAACTTTTAAAAAACGCAATATAAAATATGGTCAACACTGGTCAAAGTTAACCTTTGACCAGGTTAAAACCTCTTTCAACCAATCAGAAGGTAACACATGTCCCTATTCTTCTCTTTAATTTTCCTCTGGCCAATCAGGCGTCCATACGTGGCCCAGCTTACTCAGAATACACATTATCCCTTATTTCCAAGGTCCGTACAATCGGCAGATACGAGCAAATTAGAGACTTTTTTTTAAAATAGCATCTGTACCAAAAAAAATTAACTAATTAGCACCCATATAAAAATAATTAAGTATCTAGCACTACCGCCAGGCTTTCTGGCGGTAGTGAGTCACTACCGCCAAACCCTCTGGCGGTAGTGTCAATTTTCCTTGATTTTATCAGCGAAATTTTAACTCGCCCTTGAACGGACTAAAGTACTGTTAAATTAGTGAATTAACGACTACCGCCAGAGCGAGTGGCGGTAGTAGCTAATTTTTTTATTTATTCTCAGTTAACGAATAATTAATTATTTGCACGACGTTACTGTCAAAATAATGTTAAATTTAACGAAATCACAACTACCGCCAGAGGGAGTGGCGGTAGTGTGTATTTTCTTATTTTCTCCCCCCGTTTGCAACCCGTTTACAAAAATAAATGAAAAAAAAATAAAAATAAAATAAAAAACACGCTACCGCCAAGGGTTCTGGCGGTAGTATGATTTTTTACCCTACCCGGCCCCTTCTTCTTTCTCCAACCCTTGGCGGTAGTGTGATTTTTTACCCTACCCGGCCCCTTCTTCTTTTTCCTTCTCTCCTTCAAATCCCCCCAACCCTTATTTATTTTTTTAAACCCAACCCGCCCCAAACCCTAACTTACTCAAACCCTACCCCCAAAATCCCCAATTTTCACCTAATTTCCACCTAATTTCCACCCAGATTAAGAAGAGAAGTAGAAGGAAAAGAGAAGAGGAGAAATAGGAGGAGGAGAAGGAAGAGAAGGAGAGGAAGACAAGAGGAAGAAGGCTTCCATTAGAGGAGAGCTTCCATTAGGTATATATATTTTTTTTAGTAGAAATAATTATGGTGAGGCTATTTTTTAGTTAGACTAAGTAATTTTTTTAGTTATTATTATTATTATTTAGGGATATTTTTAGTGTATTTAATAGGTAATTATGTAGAATTTTTGTTAGATATTTTTAATTGTAGGTATTTATTTAGGAATTTTTTTTAGATGTTTTTATTTGTGCAAAGTTTCCATTAGGTTATTTTTTTTTTTAAGTAGAAATAATTTTTGTGAGGTTATTTTTTAGTTAGACTAAAAAATATTATTTAGTTATTATTATTATTATTTAGGGCTATTTTTAATTGTAGGTATTTATTTAGGAATTTTTTGAAATTGTTTTTAAAAAACCCCTAACTTTTTTGGAAATTACCAAAAACCCCCTCAATTTTGAGATTCCATCAAAAATCCCTTATAAAGGTAATTGAATTATTTGTTAGCCCCCTCTTGTGTTAACTTTAACATTTGGAATGGTTAGATTTAATTGTGGGCCAAAATACCCCTTAATTAAATATTTTTTATTTTCATTTTTAATGTTGTTCATAAAGGGGCCAAAATACCCCTTAATTTATTTTCATTTTTAAAATTTAACACATTTGAATTTAGAAAACAAAAAATAGAATACATAAAGGGTATTTTGGTCCAAAAATAAATTTAACTCCATTAGATGTTAAAATTAATACCATTGGGGGCAAAAAAATAATTCAATTGCCTTTATAGGGTTTTTTTAAGAAACACAAGCGTTAGGGGGTTTTTGATAATTTCCAAAAAAGTTAGGGGGGTTTTTGAAGAATTTCGCAATTTTTTCTAGATGCTTTTACTTGTAGGTAATTTTATTACTAATTAAAATATTTTATAGATATTTTTATTTTAGATAATGTTAATTGTAGAATTATAGTCTTGATTTTAGTAATTATTTCAGTACTTTTAGTTTTAGAAATAGCGACCGATGGCATCTAGAGGCGGACCTAGTCGACCCAGTCGGGCGGACAAAGGAAAAAGTTGTATGATCGAAGAAAATAATTCCCCGTCATATTCGCTTAACGCACTACAAGCCGAACATAGGACTAGAGAGTTTGTGCAAGAAGCGGGGTTGATATCATTTGAATCCTACCGTTTCAGGCAACATCGTCTTGCGGTACTTATTTTTTAATTATATTATATAAATATTATTAATTTTTATTTGTAAATATATTTATTATTTTTGTTTTCGTTTATGAAGGTGCCTTGGAACGACCTTTACATCCCTTATCTAAAAATGGCTAATTTGTTCCAAGTAGTGAAGATTGGATATATACCGTTATACGGTATTTGCTTAACCGCATTGCAGGAACGGTGGAGAAAAAAATCTCACACGTTCCACATGGCACACGGGGAGATGACGATTACATTGGAGGATGTGTCGTGTTTATTGGGTTTGAGAGTCGATGGAATGGCCATGTGTGTAAGTAATAAGGATGTGAATTGGGGCCAAACAATTACGGATTTGTTGGGGAGAACACCCGAGGCGGGTGATTACCGGCATGATAGCGCGGTATTGCTTAAAAGGAAATGGTTTACCCAGAATTTCGCTAATTTGGAGGTCGGAACGCCTGAGTTGACGGTACAACAATATTGTCGTGCGTATATACTTGCTTTATGTGGTGATATTTTATTCACGGAACCATCGGGCGATAGTATATCGGTTATTCCACTGTTATTTTTGGAGGATATGGAGAGATTGGATGAATGGGCATGGGGGAGTGCGGTATTAGGATATTTATACCGGGAGTTGTGCAAGAGTACGGTGCCTAAACGGAAGAATATGGGGGGTTGTATTATGTTAGACCGACTCCTCCCCTCGGCTTTGAGCCGGATGTTTTACACACCTTCGATGATCCGGATGAAAACGATACGGTTGGATTTATTTGGATTGGTGCTACGGTGAAGGAGAAACCCGGAGCGACACATTTGTGGGGCAATCGAGACCAGTTGGATAACCTTCATGAGTCGCAGATTGAGTGAAGACCCTACGAGAAGTACCGCACGAGACTTCCACCCATTTGCGAGTTTGAGAGAGAATCCGCACTTATTCGGTCCAAGTTGATTTACATGTGGATCGTCGAGCATTATCGCCCGCAACGGGTGATGCGACAGTTCGGGCTTCATTAGAGAATACCCTCTCAAGGAAAGTGTGAATACAATCATCTCTTGGAAAAGATGATTAATGGCCGCGGAGGTGATTGGCATACGGTTCACGCGAGATATGTTCAGGATTGGGAGTTCGAAAAATGGCAATATTGGACGAATAACTCGGAGAAATTTAAGAGAAGGGTATATAATCCGGACAGACATTTGAAGTATATGGAGTGGTACGGAAGGGTATCGGAGGCGAGATTGGTGCAGTCGACCATCTCGCATGATACAGACTCATATCATCCTCTTGTTCCCGACAAAAGAAAAGCGGTATGTGAAATAATTTAATAGCTTAATAATTTGAATAATATTACATTTTAACAATATTACATTATTAATTTAATTTAGATGGAAAATTTTACGGAGGCGTGCGAAAAGGGGTTGAAAGCCATTCCTAAGATATGGAACGGGGCGAAGATGAGAAGTGTCATGCTGGATATGTTAGGATGCATGCGAAAAGGGTATATTGAAGCTAATGAATACCCTGCCGGCCTTCCATGGCATTATCTCGACACCCCTAATGAGTATGATGAAGATAGTGACGATGATGACGGTGGAAATGAGGATGGTGACGAGGGCGTAGGCGTCAGCCAACTTACATAAGAGCCTGTCAGACGACGCACTACTAGACGGGGTGCTGGACGCTCTCGACACCCCTAATGAGTATGATGAAGATAGTGACGATGATGACGGTGGAAATGAGGACGATGACGAGGGCGTAGGCGTCAGCCAACTTACATAAGAGGCTGTCAGACGACGCACTACTAGACGGGGTGCTGGACGCGGTGTTGCACGGTACACGCCTAATTAGGGGTTATGTGTTATGTTATGTATTATGTTTGGACTATTTATGTATTATATTTGGATGGCCTATTTATGTATTAAGTTTGGGCTATTTATATATTATGTTTGTTTCAGAAACAAACTAGAAGTTCCAACAAACAACAAGTTCTTAAAATAATACATAGTTCGAAATAAACTAAAACAACAAACTACAACACTACAACAAATTACGGCCCATTGTATCGACCTCCACCCCTTTGTGTGCATCTTGGTTTTGTGTGACCCGGCAACTTGCACACACTACAACACTTTGCACGGACAGATGTGTGCATGGTATCCTTCCGTTACTATTTTTTCTTACGAGTTTATCACCCGGATATAATGTAAAATCACAAAATTCTTCGCGTGGCCTCCAATGTGATCTTTCCTTAACAGGATAAAAACTTCTTTCGTATGTATGTTTCAGATTATCCAAGGAATAACATGGATGAATAAAAGGCTCGGGTGATACTACTTTATGCATGCCAACTGATATGATGTGAGAACATGGGTAGTGATATATCATCGGTTTCTGACACCCGCAATTACCTTCATTGAAGTTAACTTCCCAAGTCTTTCCCGGAATTCCGATACCACTCGTCGTCCGCCGAGGTCGTGTCTCCACCTGATAAACACCTTCATCTAAATTGTAACACGTAACGATATGCGTAGCGGCCTTATTTCTTCTCCGTTCCATTTTTTCCATCACCATATCCGACCACTGTTTATCCCGGCTTTCAGCATCCGCCCGATATCTCACATGATAACAATTCAACTTGTAAAATGTCGCCATAACAATTGCCGTAACCGGCAGCTTTCTTATACCTTTGAAAACATAATTCATAATTTCAGCGTTATTACTAGTTGTTAGGCCACACCGACGATCATTATTATCGTGCGAGAGCGTCCAATTTGCTTTAAGTACTCTCGATAACCATTCAGTCCCCTCAGGATACTTCGTTTCCATTTTTTCCAAATTTTTTTTGAATTTATATTTATTGTGCGCGCATACTAATCTCGGTACCAACGGAATCACTGTTTTGTTCGTCGCGTGGCTACTGAAATTTGCTTCGAGATGCCGCATGTAATAATGATGATAACCGTAACGGGGCTTCCATCTATCACCTCTCATTGCGCTAATTATACCAGGATGCCTATCCGAAATATTATGAAGTTTAATGTGCAATATATTAAAAAGATATATTTTTCATTGATACAGTTGAAGATTAATTTAGCACTATCGGTAATCAATGTTAGATATGCTAGATGAAAAAATGTTATTCTAGCCATATTTAGAAATCGTTGTGAAATCAATTCCAAAAAGGGAAATAATAAAAACAATAGTAAAAATAATAAATGCAATCGTATTCTAATTCAGCATAGTTAGTCATTCGTGAAACGCGAATAATACGTTCGTCTATAATTTGAATCGTAAATTTATAAAGTTGGTTAAATATTCAGTCAAATAAAACGGGGGACGGTAATATTTACCAATTCGGCTATTCATGTATAATTAGACTTATTTTATACAATACGGATATAATAATTCGGTATATAAAAGTATCTAACGTAATTTTTTTATGCATAACTAATTTAGAAATGTCATTACTTTATTAAATAATATATTTATTTCAGTTCAAAATCTTTAATATTTAGATTGTTATTTTTCTGTCTTAATCTTTGTTCGAAAGTTAATTTTTTTAGTTATTCTAATAAATGAAATATATATATTTTAGATTGTATTGTACGGTACAACAATATGTACATGTTTAATACCTGATTTTTTTTATTTTTATAAAGTATGCGAAATATTGATTAGGTTGAATACGGTAGAATATTCACAGTATTCAATTATACATGAATTACAATTATTATTTGCAAACTGGACAACTATGAAATTGGAGATTAATTTTGTGTATACCTTTTGAATTTCTAGAATCATTGGAATTTAGATATCTAAAATAATAACTAATATCAATGTTACCTAAAAAATATCATGTAAACTTTTGAAAGATTAGAAATGATGTTGAGAGATTTGATAGGCAAAAAGAAGAGAATCTTCCAAAGTGGCGAGATTGTATTTGATGAGCTCCCACTCTCCATTTAAATCAATATTGTAAAAATCGCAAATCGCTCCTCGGTCGGCGAGGTGGGGATCTGAGATTAATCAGATTAATCGGAAAAAATCAGGATTAATCGGCAACTAGTCGAACGGTTATTTTAATACAAACTATTATATTATAATTCTAAAATTCTAAAAATAATACTATAATTTATCAACATAGATAAAATAATATAAATTTATCCACCAAATAGAACGTTAAAGTTTCATTATTATTTCTAAACAACACAAAAGTCATCAAAACAAATCCAAATAAGATGATACATGTCTAAAATAAATATAAACATACATATTAAAATAAAGTCCAAATAAAACACATAACTAAAATCGCAAGTCACAAAATGGCACAAGAGAGAATTAAATCCTAGACAAGAAGAGTCTACCTCTCTCTTTCTCTACTCACTGGTTGGAAAGAAAATTTACAAAAAGATATATTATTTTTTTGGGTTTTTTTTTTAGAATCGGCCCAATTCTTAAAAAAAATCGATAAAACTCGGCCCAAATCGGATAAAAGATTTTTCAAAAAGATTTGACCAAATCCAGTCGTTTTTCTAAAGATTTGATACTAATCGGAAATTAATCGGTCCAAATCGGAGATTTTTACAACACTGATTTAAATACATCCTTTTATTTACCATCATATTCTGGTACTCTTATAGACTACCTGTTTTACTATTTGCTAGTTAACATAATTTGTTAGTTAAAAGAAAATAAAAATTATCACTTACTAAGTATGGAAACATATTTTGTTAGTAAAAAAAAATCAAATTATTAATTATTAAGTATGAAAAAATAATTTATTAGTTACAAAAAATTAATTTGTCACTTAATAATAATTACGAAAACTTAGATTTTGGATTTGTCATAATGACAGTACACTAGAGAGTATGTCAAAACTTGCTAACTCAAACGGTAAGATATCTTAAAATTTTGGAAGAGCTCTCAAGTTCGAATCTCGGCAAACATAACACATATTTAGCAAAATTTATCAACTCATAAATTATAGGTTCGATCAAAAAAAGAAAAAGATAGTACACAAAGAGTTCTAGTTGATTATAATATATTCGTTCGCCAAAATATTTCGAGGAAAAAAAAAAAAGACCAAAACTTGCCAGCTCAAGCGGATATAGAGAGGACTTATATGTCCTTGATTTATATTTATATAAAAAAGTATATTCCATTGAATATGTTTTTCCTTCTTATGATACAAGAAAACATCACAAAACAGATATCTTTTTTTTTTCAATTTTTCTTACAATAGTTCCAATTATGTAGTATTAAACAATCAATGATTCTAGTTATATGTATAGTTTTTAATTTTTCTTACAATAGTTCCAATTATGTAGTATTAAACAATCAATGATTCTAGTTATATGTATAGTTTTTTTTCATAGGGTAGACCATCCAACGAGGATGAAGTGAGCCTAATCCATCCTCCTCAAATTGTTCCTATGGCCGAAACTCATTCATGAATACTTCATTAATCAAAACCTAAACTTATTCATGAATACGTCATTAATCAAAACGTGTTGTATATATCAAACATGGTACTTATACGATACTTGCCAGATATTTTTTATGACAGTTAAATATTTTATGTCAAAGGTAATACATTCTTTTTAAATATTTCTTGGATGGGAATCAAGAATCCCTGAGTATCAGGATACAGATATTCAATATGGATATGCATTTATAAGTATTAGATACATCACGAATGATATACTTCTCGAAGGCCAAAGAATATTTTTTGGGTACTTTAAGTACATATTTCAGCCCAATATTTTTTTGGAACCTAATAAAACACGCGGGCTGACGTCTGCTTAATCATGCCTTAATCACGTCGGCTCTCAATAATCATCTCCCTTCATCGTGAAGTACTCTCGTCACGCCCATAACAGTATATATAATTCTTAAAGAAAGAAAAATCTATTTTTTTTTCTTGAGACAACCCATTGAATTGTTAAACTTGCTATATATATATATATATATATATATATATATATATATATATATATATATATATATATATCTAATAAAAATAGTATATAAATATGATATAATAATATATAATTCATACCAAACAGTATATATATAACACTATATAATTCATATATAAAACAATATATATATCAGTATATAGATATGACATAACAGTATGTACACGTGATATATATATATATATATATATATATATATATATATATATATATATATATATATATATATATATGTATATATATATATGTATATATACATATATATGTATATATACATATATATATACATATATATATACATATATATATATATATACATATACATACATATACATACATATACATATACATATATATACATATACATATATATACATATATATATATATATATATATATATACATATATATATATATATATTATATAATAGTATATACGCATGACATATAGATATGATATAACAGTATATAATTCAGACAAAACAGTATATATATAATAATATATAAATCACATATTAAACATTATATATATCAGTATACAGATATCATATAACAATATATTGATGTGATATATAGATATGATATAACAATATATAGATCTGATATAACGGTAAATTATGCAGACAAAACAGTATATATATAACAATTTATTAATCAGCCAATAACAACATATAGCCGTTGTGCCGGAGAAGAAAGAGCGACGGGAAAAAAAGATGGAAGGAGCTGATGGGAGTGCTGCACGACGGGCATAATTACCCTGTCGTGTTTACACATTTCTAGCCAGTTTTTTAAAATCAAATTTAATCCACATCCAACCAACGAGAGACTTGTTTCAATTTTATAGCTCATATTGTTTATTTTGTCTATTAACATACATCATAAAAAGAACACTTATCTATCGAGAAACTCATAATCCATTTATTAATTTTTAAAAATTGTTTTGAATTTTACGAATATTAAGTATCAATTATTCACATATTTTAGTATTATATTTAAAATATTTGTTATTTATGATTTATTACATTATATAAATATATTATTACAATATAAATCCTGCATATACAACAT
The DNA here is from genome assembly GCA_027726005.1 of Juncus effusus. Lineage (NCBI taxonomy): Eukaryota > Viridiplantae > Streptophyta > Magnoliopsida > Poales > Juncaceae > Juncus > Juncus effusus. The sequence goes on from CM050907.1 coordinate 4,656,306, forward strand.
AGCAGTGTTGTAAAAGTCCGATTAGTCAGCGACTAGTCACCGATTAAATATTGGTCGCTACTCAACCGTCCCGATTATCCCTAACCAACTTGCCGACGTTTACCGACTTGGTCCATTTTTTTTCTCTAACTAGGCCCCTTTTTTTTATAAAAAGTTCTTTTATTTTTTGGTCTTTTTTATTACATTTTTTCGGCCCAGCCCATCCGTCCAACCCAAATTTCTTTTTTTATTTATGTTATAGATTTATTCTATGGTATTCTGATTTTGGAGTGTGAAATCGAAAACAATTTGAGCAATTATTGAGACTATTATGTATTTGAATTTTGGGTGTTTATGTTTTTATTAGATTTTCAATTTTAAATATTAAAATTTGTGCTAAATGTTAATATAATGTAAAACTATTTTAAAGTTCAATCTGAATCATGCTGCCTAGTAATCTCCGATTAATCTCATAAACTCAATTTTTCCTACTGATCAATCATGACTTCCGACTCTTGCGACATTGGCACATAGACTTTGACAACATGGTAAAATTATTTGGTACAATTTAGAGTTGTTGGACTCGGCTTTCAAGAATTCCGATATCTTTCCAGGTTCAACTTTGAAAGATGGAAGAATAGTTATTCTATTTTATTCCACTATGATTCGGCAGAATTCATGCAGTAACAACTTTGTTTAAAATATACAAATAATATCTAATTACTACAATATTCTTATTCTAACCACAATTTTATTAATTAATTTAATAACAATAATTATTATTATTCAACTTAATTAAATAAGATAAAAAATAACTTGCTTGATTCCCTAAATCATTTATGTATGATAAGGGAGATGAAAAAAATGAATAACGAAAGAAAGATATAAAAGATGCATCTCTTAGCTTAGATAGGAAAAAATTAGCATAATTATTTTAACATTTTAAATATATGATTTCATAAAATTATTATTGAGAATCGATGATTTTTTATCCCTATTTATATGTAAAGAAATAAGACAGAGAGAGACAGAGCATTAATTATTATTGCTATGTCATCTCAATGTTGAATAAATAAGAATATTTTTCTCCCAAATTTTATTTTATTTCATATAATAAAGAAATTTCATCCTCCTTATGGAATAAAAAAATTCAACTCTTCCACCTAATTTTTGCATTTACTTCCAACCTTGAAGCCGAAATAAATTATTTAGTTTCAATCCTTCACCTCTATTCCATGTTCTCCAAAACCTACCGAGTGTTTAGAGTATTGTTTCTGGAAATTTAAATGTTCAATGTAATAATCAATTCAGCAAATTTGAATATAGGTGTAGTGGTTCTCTCGTTTGTAATATTTAAAGACCGCCTCCAAATTAAAGTGCAGGCCGAAATGCTATATCTTTCTCGTTATTACTAGAAATGTTAGCTTTTAAGGCTGCCACCAAAATAGTAGCCCTGTTTCCTTTAAAAATTTTATACTTAATATATAATATATTATTATTTTTTTGTATCAAATATATAAAATATTATACCTAGCATATGTTCTTCTAGTTTGAAATTCAAATTATTCATAAATAATACACATTATATACTATGTTTTTGTAATCACATTGGACTTATTTTTTCATCATTTTCTTTACAATTCAGAAATGATTTATAGAAAACTCTTCATTCGATATTTAAACCTAATCCTTTCATGAATATTGCCTTCAAATTTGTGCTTATCATGAAAACACAAATTTAAAAACAAATCAAATGAATGAAATCTTCAAAGTACAAGACCTCAAATACTTAAGTAAGTATTTTAATTGTTCTCTCTATATATATACACTAGACACATTTGCAAAAATAGGGAGAATAAAAACCAAGTACCAAAAGCGAGTTTCAGAAGAATGAGGTATAAAACAAAGTCAACAGCTGGCCCCTTTCTAAACAAATGATTGTTATCTTGCGCCCTTTTTGCTCCACTAAGGAGACTTCTGTGATCTTTCTTTTTTTTCTTTTTTTTTTTTGTGTGTTTTTCAGTGAGTTTGTACCTCCAATTTGTTCAACATGGAGCCACTACAGATTCCTTGGAGCTCAGAATGATCTCATCCTATCAAGTCATTGTTGAAGTATGAAGCACAATAAAAGTTGGTATATATAGCTATACCTAACCTAATACAAATATTGGAAAATAGAAAAAAACCTAATTTTTCTGAATATTTGGAATTACTTTTTCAAATCCTTGTCCCTATAAGAATTAATTTACATATTTTCAACTAAAATACTCATCATCAATTTTTCTCCATATATTTTACTTTTTCTCAATAAAAAATAAGAAATAATGGAAAAGATATATTTTACTAGATTACTTGATCCACCGCTTTGCGAAAGTCCGTAGGCTAAAATTTACTGAAAGCAAGAATTCGCTAGGAATATTGAAAATGTAATATTGTTTAATAATGTTATTTCAAAATATTGACATTTTCTCCGACATGCTTCAACTTTTGGGGGAAATTCAAACATTTTTCTTTTTGGAAGAGGGTGGAAATTCAAACTTAGTGATGTAGAAGTATAAAAAAATCTTCTCGGGACAGTTAGAGGTGTGGGGGTTGAAAACAAAGGAAAATTTGTTCAAATTTGAGATTTTAATGCTCGTTTGGACTTATTAATTGTTTAAAAACTGAAAAAAAAAAATTAAATGTCAGGCTGAGGTAAAACGAAAAGAATATTCTACTATTAGAATCATCTAAAAGTTATATGTTTTTACACTTGATCGCCTTTCTTGGAAAATAGCAATTAAAAAATTAGAACTTGTAATAAATAAGATATTAAGTGCTAAATATAAGATCCCATATATTCAACATATATATAAAGCATCGCGACTTATGCCTTCAATCTCAATCCTTTGAAATCAATATATATAATCTTTTGGTGGGTTTATTTGACAAACACATGACAATATTGACTATAAAAATTTATAATTCAAATTTCGACCGTTCAGATAAAATATATATATTTTATATATATATTATTTTTTAATTTAAGCAGGACGGTCTTGGCCTCATTATATCTATTTCAATTTAGCACCTACAAAAACAAAATTGTGTTGCAAACAGTAGCTTTCTTTTTCTTGACAAAACTTTCATCTCTAAATACCTCATTCAATTGGCACTAAACATTCAACTAAGCATCGTGACCTTATTTATTGAGACCATCCATTACATAGAAAAACACATATAAAGCCTCATACCATAAGACTGAAATCACAGCATCATAGGATGATAATACATAAGATCACACAAAGACAGTAATAAATAGATAAATATATTACTATTACTATATATCTAGATTAGATATGACAGCAGCACACCAATAGTAATAATGAAGATTATAATTATGATTATGAAACGATTAGACGCGCATCCTCTTAACATCACTCTCAGGTACATTCAAATCGGTACCGTTTCCTCTTCTTGAAACCTGTATAATAAATCTTCAAATTATTTGATAGTGCGATTGTTTGAATAAATCTCCAAATTATTTGATAATGCAATTGTTTGACAATAAATCTCCAAATTATTTGATAATGTGATTATTTGATAACAAATCTCCAAATTTTCGAAAATTGGATTATTTGGTACTGGGCCAGAATCCACAAGCCCAGATATTTTTATTTATTTAAATAAACTTGGGAAGGAAGTGAAGGAAGTGACTGACATTTTCATTAGGAACAATGGCGTATCTTTCAGAAGGAGAAACCCACATTTTCCCTGTAAAAGATCGTAAATCAAATACCCACATTTTTTCCATAAAAGATAATAAATAAAATATATGCATTTTCATGAGTTTAAAAACAAAATAGTTTACAAGGAGACTATCAAGTAATTACCAGACATAGGAGTCTCATTTGATGACTCCAATTGTTTGCATCCAGATCCATCAGAGCTCAAAGCCTCAATCATTTTAGGCATGTATCTTAAAGTAAAATTAATTAGATACATTATATTACTACAACTCTGTTTTATATTATATGAATTATACAATAGTAAAAGGGTAAGTTAAATAATTAATCACCTAACGACTATCTCGCCATGGCCAAGCTGGCCACTGGTTCCTCTCCCCCATGAAAACACGTTTTTACTTTCAGTAAGAGCTATTGTGTGCCGCCATCCACACGTCACTTGCGAAATTTTCTGAATTTCAGATACCAATACAATGGTAGTTTTTCTGCCATATTAATCTTTTCCCAATTCAAAAATAAAATAAAATAAAATAAAAAATAAAAAATCAGAGAAGATACAAAAATAAACCTGTTGATGTGGAAATTTAACTTGAACAGGGGAGCAACGGTCGTCATTATCTCCGATTCCGAGCTGCCCAAACTGACATGCAAACACATAAACACATAATTGTTTATGAATAACTTAAAATAATTGTGAATAATAAATTAACTCAGTAATAAATATCAAAGAATGATTATGTATAATAAATTACAAATGACAAGGATAAAACAAATTAACTAAAACCTTATTCCAACCCCAGCCATAAAGATTTCCATCCGATGCTAGAGCCATTGTATGTCTCCATCCACCCGAAATCTGAAAAACCAAAGCAGTATAAACTCTGAGTTGTATTCTAACATACCAATCATGAAAAATATGAATATGGTACCTGGGAAATATTATGGTCATTTAGGGTTTCTAATTTATGAGGCAGGAGATGATCTTCAAAATCTCCATGACCAAGCTGGCCATACTTGCTCCAACCGTAAGTGTACAACTCGCCGGAACAGGATACACATATCGTGTGCCTCCATCCACACGCAACCATTACCATTTTTATCCCCTTCAAATATTTCGCAACAATTAAATCAACACATCAGCAAAAAATGTACAATTTCAACCAAATATAATAGACAGATATTTTTAAGGGATAAGCGCGCCGTTACTCACTGTACTTAAATGGGATTGCAATTTAGTCTCTGTACTATTGATTTAAACGTTTTGGTCCCTGTTCTTAACAAATTGTGCACGGTTAGTCGTTAGCTTAACGGAAGTGTCTAACACCATTAACTTTTTTTGTGTTATGACCATTGTACCCCTTGAAACTATATCAAACAAATTAACTTTTTTTTGTGTTAACACCATTTAAATTCAATAAAAATAAAAGAAATACATTTGCATGCATCATCCTTTTAGGGATTTTTCTTGCTAAAATGAAGAATATATATTTTTTTCTTTAGAGACTAAATGGGCAAAATAGTCATTTAAAAAAAAATTATTAACAGCGTTAGCTACTTCAGATAAGTCAAGGACTAATTGTGCACAATTTTATAAATTACGGAGGCTGAAAAGTTTGAATCAATAGTACAAGGGCTAAATTGCAACTCCACTAAAGTGTAGGGAATATAGGTGCATTTCTATTTTTAAATATACCTGAGTGGAAGAAACCTTTGTAGGAAGCAAACGATCATCCCGGTCTCCCAAGCCCAAATTACCATAACGCCCCCAGCCCCATCCATAGAGCTTCCCATCTTCTGTAACTGCGGCTGTATGTTCCGCACCAGCCGCGATCATTTTTACAAAAATGCCCTCAAAAGCTGTAATTATTTGTGGGAGTAAAGAGTCCTCCGTCGTTCCTAGACCGAGCTGTCCATTTTGGTTCCTCCCCCAACTTAAAAACAAACAACACATTGACAATAAAATACAAAACAAGATAATATAAGGGACTTTTGCAAAAAAGCCCCTGCATTATGCTGAATTGGTAAAAAAGCCTCGACATTATGCCGAAATTGCAAAGAAGGCGGCTGCACTATTAGAATTTCCAAAAAAACCCTAAATTATTTCTAAAATTGCAAAAAAAAAACCCTTAAATTATTTCCAAAATTGCAAAGACAGTTTATCTCAAGTTTTAGCAATAATGCATATTTTTTGCAATTTCCACTAGAAAAGGGGCTTTTGCAATTTTGGCATAATACATAGGCTTTTTTGCAATTTCCCATAATAATAATTAATAACTTTTTATGAACGGAAATTACAATACCTTCTAACTTGGCCATCGGTGGAGACGGCCAAACAATGGCTGTCTCCACATGCAATTTGTAATATCTTCAAACCTTGGAGAGATTTGATTGGCTGAGGTGTGAACACATCACTCGAGTTGCCGTGACCCAAGCGGCCGAAATCTCCCCAGCCCCAACTGAGCACTTGTGACCGATCGTCGGAATATGCAGTCGTGTGGTCGGCTCCACATATCAGTGACACGATGTTTTGGTCATGATTTATGGCATTTATTATGGTCGGAATGAGACGGTCTTCTGCGTCTCCATGACCTAATTGACCGTCTTCTCCTCTTCCCCATGAGCATATTACGTTACCGGCTGGAAAAATGGATTTGGATTAGAAATTAGAATGCCATTTTGAAGTTAGGGAAACTTGTATGTGGTAGTTTTAGGTCAAAGTCGAACATAAGCATTGCAATAATTTCAAAGTTTACTAACAAGGCCACAATGCTTAATCAAAGTTATAATAGTAAAAAGGGAAATCTGAAAATGCGACGAGCTTCAGCATGCCCAAAACGCGACAGTATATTATTTTTTCCGCTTTCCGGTATAGTTTTTGTTTTCTATGTATTGTGTTCATTATTTTACGTATATATTGCTTATTGCCTTGAAAAAAATGAATCATATATGCTATTTATTTAATTTTATATACTATTTATTGTCTCTATATACTGTTTTGTCGTGTCTTGTTGCACGACTAGAAAGCCCATCGTGCAGCTAATAATACACCTTTTTAATAATTGTGTAACCTCTATTACCCCTAATTACTAAGGTGATATTACTCCATCTCTGCTCAATTTCGTTATAGGATTATTTTAGTCAGTAATATCTTCTAAAATAATCTACTAATATTACTACAGATTGGATGAATTTATGGTTTAAGACTCGGTAATCAAAATGCCAACATTACGAATTCATCTTATATACAATGCATAATAAGAAAATTAATGGTGAGAACTGAACCCGTTACACATACCAATGAGCAAACTGAGAGTGCTACAGCAAATTCAAATAAATCTAAAAAAAAAGGAACATACAGAGAAGCGCGATGGAGTGGCTCGCACCAGCTGAGATGAGCATTACTTCATGAGAAGAAATTATAGCGCCTTCTTCAGCCATTAATCTTCTTTCTTTCCTCTTCTCGTTTTTTTGTCTTCTTTCTGAAGAATAGAGGAGGGAAATTCAGATATTTCCGGGGAGTTGAATTAAAAGAAGTGAAGGCGTTGAACGATGAGCCAGATATATAAATATCTTGTATATATAGACAAGGAAATATTGCGTTCATGACCTTGCCAAATAGTGCTTTCTCGTAAAAGCCCTCTGAAAGTATTTTACTAGGCATTAAGGCAAGGAAATTTTTTTACTGGACAATGATAATTTTAGATGTTTATTTTCTAGTGTAGTAAACTTTTTCTTATCATTATCATTAACCACATGGAGGCAAAGTAACTTTTAGTTATTTACTTTGCAGATTAATTTCTTGTAATAGGTAAAAATGTGATATGAAAGATCTTACCTAAAGCATGCATATTAATTGGAGAATTTTAGTCAATAAACTGCATATGCATTTCATTCATGGTGTCAGGACTTTAATCAAACCACCAACATATGTTTTATGAACTATACTCTTTGGAACAGTCCCTACAAGATTTCACTAGTGTATTCATTTCACCGGGCAAAAATCACTTATAATACTGCCAAAGTATAAATACAGAAAGTGATTTTCTCTGTGCTACCTACTGTGTCGTGGACCTCACAATTGAAGTACAGAATTTTTTTGAAAATTTCTGCTAATTTTTAAATGTTTAACAAAGCTCATAATTTGAGGTTTGATCTTTTAATTCTTGTAAAGTGAAATAGTTCTATTCACCCCTACAATAATCTAAATTTGGCATTCTATTAGATTAATTATTTTGGATCAAAATATTGTTCATCAATTTTGTTTTCATGTTTTATTTGAACCCAAAACAATAAATAAAAGAGAAAGTACATAGCAATATTTTGATGGTATGTAATGATATTATTCAACGATTTTATTTTGTGATATTATTTTATTTAAAATATTAGTTTTTCTTTGTTTTAAATAAAATATTATTTCATTTCACGAATATATTATTTTCTGTTTATTTATATTTTATGATTTTATTCACATTTTGACTCTCCTTTATTTATTATTTTGGGGTGAAGAAAATAGAATATCGAAAAAATTGATGGTGCTTATTCTCTTGTAAAGAAAAGATAATTTAATAAAATGTTAAAGTTTAACCCTTGTAGTCATTGTCATAGTGTGTGTGGGGACTAAATGAAGAAATAAAAATATAGAGGGATTGGATATTTTTAAAAATACTTACTTTTAAAATAATATCAAAATTATGTATTCCTCAAATTAACTAATTCTGAATGTAAAAAAAAATGTTCCTTTGTAAGAGATCAGTATGTTGTATTATAATATATATATATATATATTAACTCCTGATCAAGTCATAAATATGAAAGTTTTGTTCTACTGTTGGCTTCGATTCGAATAGTTCTGAGGACCTCACTAGATCTGGAGTTGTTTCCAACCAGAACACCAGCACTAAGTCATCTTGATCTCTCAGCAAGAAGGGATTAGTCGAGAGCAAGAAGGAGGTTTGAATCCATAACTTCTTCTATCTTAAATAAGATAATCTACGAGTTATGAATAACATTTTTTATTTAAATTTGTTTTATTGCTAAATAAAATTTTTACCAGTTTGATTTCATATCAATAGTTATATTATATTCTTTTGTTATACGTTATGTTCATCTTTTTTAAAAGGTTAAAAATGTAAAATAAATCTTAAGAATAACAAAATAGAAAGGCATTAAATAAAAGAATTAAGGAGTAATTTATGCATGTTTTATTTGATACATTTCAACATACATCAATGTTCTAAAAATCGCGTCTAGGCGCTAATCGACCCTCTACCGAGGAATTGTCGGCAAATCGGCCCAAAAAATCGGTTTTGCCGCCTTGAACCATCTAATTTCCGATTTATTCGATACCGATTTTTCCTATTAATTTCCGATTTCTCTGATTAATTCCGCCTAATATTTTACTTCTGGCTCTAGATTTTTATGCTTAGCTGTCGATTTTTCCGCCTAGATCCCGATGTTTCCAATTAATTCTAAATTTTCATACCTAATTCAAATAATTTTGGTCCTAAATTTGTAACATTTCATATACATATATGTATATTGTTGAGAAATCTTCTATTATAATCCTAAAACACCTGGGCGCGTCTAGGCGCTACTCCTTGTCCTAACACCAAGAGATTTCTTGAACAGTGAATGTGAATGATCAAGATTGAATTTGTTACTCTCGGATATGAGAGAAAGATATCTTTGGGCCCCTTGATAAATTGAGACTGATGGAAAACACACGGCCGTGTACGAAAGAATTAACATGTGTTGTTAATGTCTTTTAATTTATTCAGTCTTATTATAAATCAGGAAAGAGAATTAATCATATTAAATATGATATAAAACAATGCCTTATGATCAATGTAAATATCATTTAACAAAAGGACTAAATACATAATTGATGTTTAGGTTATGATCACGTATCATTCATTTAACTTGGGTAATCATAACGTCATAATAGAGGGTACTTATGATTTATAAACATGAAGTTTATGGCCTTGGACACAGAAAATCAAAAGGAAGGTGAAGAGGTGTAAGCATGAGATGCTATAAATAGATGAAGGTTCGTCTGATTAGGTCAGAGGAATCTGATTAACCTAACATACTAGTATCTATATATATGATTTGAGATTTTCAAATATGTTTGTCTTACAAACATCTCATAAATGACTAGGGATAATTTAGAATTGTATTCACTTTGCTTTACGGTTTTACTATCAGAATCACATATTCTGATGATGTATAACAGATATACATATTCATGGTTAATTAATAATCTGACAACCTTTTACACACAATTATATGAAAAGGTTTATGAGATAAAACATCTAATATAAAAACATAATGTCTGATACATAATCCGTTTCTCACACGGCAAAACAGTTTGGCCTAGGGCATTATTACTTTCACATTATTCATAAGATTGAGTGCATATATTACAAAATACATGGATCTTATTTCATAAATCCTCAATCTTATGAAATCAATTATTGCATTTTAGTTGAAATACACTTTTTGTAAATACATGGATCTCATCTCATTTCATAATCTCCTTTTCAATGCTCTTTCAACAAACATTTTGCATTTTCTCATATATTTAAGAGAAAATATTCAGAGCGTACGCTTAAACAGTACCTAAACAGTGTCACATACATTTATAGGTTTGAAACTGTCCAATAATTGAGTTAATTGAAAAATAGTACCGTTTATATACTAATATACTGTTATACATGTTCATTCTACCTTTTCTATTTATCAATATATATTTTTTACGCTAAATAAGCCGGAGGTGCATATCTATTCTCTATTTTTACATAGCAAACTCGGCTGTGAAGAAGAAAATATTTTTCTACTAATACATTGCATTATTAGAGCGGGTACGAAACTAACTCAAGATGTAAAATAATAGAGACATATAAACACTCAACACCGTAAGAGCTTTTAATCTTCCTTCAAAACTGTTACAACTAAATCGCACAACTACATCAAAACTTGTTTTACTCAAATATTATTTTCTTATTAATAATGATTAATTTATTTGGTTATCCTTTTTCTTTTTTCTTTTTTTTTAAAGCAAGACTCAGTTGGGCTCAAATACATGAAATGTTGGACTTTTTTTTGGTTTATCACTTTATTCAAAAATAAATCAGCAAATACTACTCATTTTAAAAAAATGGCGTATCTACCATTTCCGCCACTCCTAGTGGCGGATCATATATTGATCCGCCAGTGATAGTGGCGGAACATGTGGATTCTGTAATTTGTTAAAATCTGGCAATTTGGTGGACTAAAACAGGGTTAATTAGTGAAAAAAACATGTTCCGCCAGAGCATCTGGCGGAACAGGAAAAAACGTACTTATTTTCACCCTAACCCATGTTTAGCTGCGTAATAGCCCAAAATATTAAGATTTGTCCTGTTCCGCCACAAGGTCCGGCGGAACATTTTTTCCCCCAATTTTTGGGCTGCGGAACAGGAAATAACTTGATCCACCAGACATTGTGGCGGATCAATGAAAATATGAATTTTACATATTGACTTGGGCTAGGACCAAAAAGAATTAAAAAAAAAAAACATATTCCGCCACTACCTGTGGCGGAACAACTTCAAGTTCTCTTGTTCTGCCATAGGAAGTGGCGGAACAATCTCATATTAAAACCGACTCGACCCCTCGTTTTAACTCTCTCTCTCTCTCTCCTCCCATTAAACCCTGCCCGACGGCCAAAGCGATTTGGGGGCAATTTGGATGTGATGTTGGGTGATAATGCTTGTCAAAAAAACCCAAAAATTAATGAAAATTATAGGAAAAATGACGAAATAGGAGGAAGAAGAAGAGAAAGGTAATTGATTTAGTTTTATTTTAAGTTTAGATTTAGGAGTTGGTGTTGATGTTTTTTGAATTGATTATAATTAGGGTGAAATAGGTTTGAATTGATTGAACTTAGGTTGATTTGTTTGTTTTGATTAATTTGTTTTTTTTTCAAATATGGTGAAATAGAAATAACAAGGAAGAAGATGAAGGAAAGGGAGGTGAACGAGAAAAAGAAGAAGAAGAAGAAGAAGAAGAAGAAGAAGAAGGTGAAGGAGAATAAGAAGGTGAAGAAGAAGAAGAAAAGAAGAAGAAGAAGAAGAAGAAGAAAAAAATGTATTCGGTATGTATATTTTATGTAATATTTTTATTTAAAAAATTATGAAAATATTAAATAAATAATTTTTATTATTTAGTAATTTGAAGAAAATGTATAATTTGAAATGTATAATGTTAAGATATATATATTTTTTTAAAGTTAAGTAGTAATATGTTTGTTTATTTAATTTCTATTTATTTTTTTAAAGTTAAGTAGTTAATTTAAAGTTAATTAGTACTATATATTGATTAGTTACTTGGATTTATTTATTAAAACAAATTTATATCATTTTATTTTATATAAAGATGTCATCTGGAGCCGGTTCAAGTCGGGTCTGACCTAATCAGGCGGACAAGGGGGAGGCTCCAATGGTTGAGCCCGAACGTCCGACATATCGTCCACTGAATGTATTACAAAATAGACACAGAACGAGACATTTTGACGAAGAAATACCGACATTGCCGACTACATTGTCGAGGGGTTATCGGTTCGGGCAGCATTTCATAGCAGGTATTGTATTTAAATATGGTTCTATATATGTACTTATTTCATTACGTAAAAATATTGTCCTTATATTTGTCGTTTATGCAGGTGCCATGGAACTATTAGTACGAGCCATATTTTTTGAATGCGTGCTTGTTACAAACGGAGAAGATCGGTCATATTCCTATCGAGGATACTATGATAAGTGCTCTACAAGAGCGGTGGAAACCGAAGACAAATATTTTTCATATGCCACGCGGGAAAATGGCCATCATGTTGGATGATGTGTCATGTTTGTTGGGGATGCGGGTTGATGGCACGACATTGTGTTGGAATGCCGGAGATATTAGCAGGGTAGATAAAGTGACGGAACTGCTCGGGTAAACCCCACCGGCCGATATGTTCAGAGGTGACAAAAGAAAAGGCAGAATTTTGGTGTACAAGAAATGGTTCGAGGAAAAATTTTCTGACTTATAAGATGAGCTCCCCCTCTTAAGGGTGCAATAATATTGTCGAGCTTACATGATTGCATTTTTCACCGACATTTTGTTTACCGAGTCGAATGAGGATTCATATTCCCTCATGCCATTAGTGTTTTTAGAAAATATGAAAATTTCGCACGAGTGGGCATTTGGGAGTGCGGTTCTCGGTTATATGTACCGAGAGCTGTGTAAAAGTATTGGTTCAGGTCGGAAAAATATGGGGGGTTGCGTGTTATTATTATAATTATGGGCGTGAATGCATTTTCTTTCTCTTCGGCCGAATGTTACATTGACCCCTGAAAAATTGAATATGTACGAAAATCCGGATTTTAAGGATACGGTTAGAATGTTGTTTATTGGTGCTACTAGGAGAGACGACTACACGTACAAGCATTTGCTGTCACGTCAGGACTTGTTCGACAGTCAGCCATTAGATGCTTTGGATTGGACACCTTACAACAAAATTCCGCCCAAGAGTGCCACCCATTTGTGGAGAAGAAAGAGATACATGCCTACTCTCTTTGTCGTTGATTTATATGTGGATTGTCGAGCGTTGTCACCCTCAGAGGGTAATGCGACAGTTCGGGTATCGGCGAAAAATCCTTCCCCCCCACCCCCCACAAAAAAAAAGAGGACCCTATATATGACGAAGAATTGCACGACTGGAAACAAGGCCGTAGGGAAAATTGGCCGGAGATTCACAAGAAGTAGATTTATCTCTGGGAGAGTAAATGGCTACGAGCCTCATCGCGTAAGCCGCGGCCGTATGATTCCAGCAAAACTGACACATACTTGACGTGGTATTATAGTGTGTCTGATCCGATAACATACTGCCCGGGACGAGAACATACCGCCCTATTGTTCCGGACAAAAGAGCCACGGTAAATATTTTGTCTTTAATATTTTTCGTAATATTTTCCATAATTTTTTTCAAGTTAAAAATAATAAATATTTTTTTAAAGGCAAAAACATGATGGATGGAGCCAGCATAGGATTCAAACTGTTCAGAGAAATTGGTTCGCTGAGTTTAGCAGACATAAAAGCCGACATAAAGAAGTGGTTAGGATGCACAAAAATGTCATTGGAGAAACTTAATGAATTTAACGAGGGAGATGAATGTGATGTTCTGGATACGGCAAAGGGAGGAGAAGAAGGAGGAGAAGAGGAAGGCGGAGAAGACGTCAGTCAACTTACTCAGACACAGACTCCTCAAATAATGACTCGGGCGGCGCGGAAGAGGAGAGCAGCCGGCAGAGGTCGTTAGATTTATTATGTTAGGGTTTGTGTTTTATCTAGGAGATAACCAATGAGAAATGTGGATTTATGTTGGACTGTGTTTGGGTACAGTTTGTGTGTTATTTAGACTATGTTTTATTTGAATTATGTTTTGTTTACTACAAGTTCTTAAAGAAAAACAACTACACAACACAAGTTCTTAAAGAAAAACAACAACATAACACAAGTTTTTAAAGAAAAACAACACCATACTACAAGTTCTTAAATAAAACAACATAACACAAGTTCTTAAAGAAAAAAAACACCATACTATAAGTTCAGGATTTCGTTCTCTATCGGCCACGCCCCTTTGCGTGCACGTGCAGTGTGTCCGGGTAATTTGCAAACACTGCAATTCTTTAACCCGACTCTTTTTGTTTATGGTGTCCATACTATTGTGGAATCGTTTCTTCTGTCTTCTACCGCGCTTCATTCTTCCGTTCGCATTTTTCCTTACAAGTTTATCACCAGGAACCAACGTAATATTGCAAACTTTTGCGCATGGCTTACAATGGAATTTGTCATTTACATGATAGAAACGTACGTATGCTTCAGATTATCCAATGAATAATATTTATTAATGAAATGCTCGCGTGATACCCTTTTGTATATGCAAACTGCTATGATGTGTGAACACGGGTAATGATATATCTGAGGTTTCTGGCACCCGCAACTACTTTCGTTGAAATTCACTTCCCAAAGCTTTCCCCCTCTTCCGATACCACTAATCGTACGCCGAGGGACTGTCTATGCGAAGCAGACTTATTGGCCCTTTTCTCCAATTTTTTCATCAAATCATCACCCGGCCACCTATTTTGCGTATTAGTAGCATTCTCTCCATACTTCACATGATAAGCATTGATCTTGTAAAAAGTCGCCATCACAATTGCCGTAAGCGAAGCTTTCTAATTCCTAAGAAAATAAAATTCATTATTTCAGCATTATTACTTATTATTTCGCCAGTGTTCTAGAAATCACCAGGCGGTCGTCAGGCGCTAGGGCAGCGACTAGCGCCTAGGGCGCCTAGGCTTTTTTGGCTCATAATAGAAGTTTTCTCATTAATATACGCACATATAAAATAAATATATGAAATTTAGGAAATCTGGGACAAAAATTCTTAGAATTTGGTGGAAAATCGAAATTAATTGGAAAAATCGTGATCCAGGCGGAAAAATCGGTAGCTAGGCGGCCAGGAATTAGGTGGAATTAATCAGTAAAATTTAAAATTAATCGGAAAATTCACTAATAAATTAGAAAAATCAGAAATTAGACGGTTCAAGGCGATAAATTCGATTTTTTGGGCCGATTTGACCAAAATTTCACGGTGGAGGGGCGATTAGCGTCTAGGCGCAATTTTTAGAACACTGATTTCGCCCCACCGACGACCTTTGTCATCGTACGACAGAGCCCATTTGCTTTTCTCCAATGGCGCTAACCACTTCGTCGCCTCTTTTTTACTTAGCTTCTCAATTTTTTCCTACACTTTTTTAAATTTATATATGTTGTGTGCTCGAACTAATGGTGTTAGCAACTGAGATACTGCTTTGTTTTTATGTGGATACTCAAATTTGCTTCCAAATGTTATGAGCAATAACGATGATACCCATAAGGTTTCTTCCATTTGTCGCCCCTCATTGTATTTATTATTCCCGAGTGCCTATTCGAAATAATACACAAACCATTGTGATTGCCGAGAACATTATCCAAACACTCAAATAACCACTCCCACATCTCATTTTTCTCTCTCTCAACCAAAGCAAAAGCTACAGGAAATAACTGACCAGTTGGGTCTATAGTGATTGCAGTTAGTAAGGTTCCTAGGTATTTTCTGGTTAGAAATCTTCCATCTGCTGTTAAAATGGATTTGCAAAACTTAAGACCATGAAGTGATGGACCAAATGCCCAAAACAGTCCTTCAAACTCGATCTCACCATTACTATTTATGGCACCAAGTTTAAAAGAGTAACGAGTACCGTCATTTGCTACTTTTATTACCGCCATATATTCAGGGGGCAAATTATAAGCCTCTTTCCAACCCCTAAATAAGAATCTTAGTGTGTATTGCTTCATGTGCCAAATCTTCTAGTACGATATGCTATATTCATACTTTATTTTAACGGTTTCTATTATTGTTACGGATTTAATTGCTAAATCATCTCTAACGACATCTAGAACTAACCCCCCAACAAGCGCATTGGATAATTATTTGTGGTCTTTTATAGTTGTATGGTGGTTGCATAAATGTTTTAATCTGCCATAATTTTTGTTTATTTATCGAAGCATGCAACCTCCAATTACATCTGTCGACTTCATGTTTAAGCTTATAGCGCACAATATATCTCTCTTTGTCTGAACTAGCGACTTCAATTTCTCGGTGCCACATCACACTATATAATCTTATAGCCGATTGTAACTCTAATTTTATTTCAAATTTCTGACCATTATACAACATTCCATTCCCTTCATACGTACTACTTCCCGATAGAACATCATTTCTCGTAAATTTTCATATTGAAGTATTTTAAAACTCTACCGTCGGCAGATCGCCGAAAGTCCTCACACTAACTATCTGACCCTCTTCCGTGTAAATAAATCATGTCTGATTGTTCATTCCCTCTCTTTCTGCTTCGCCATCTCCATATATTTCTTCTTCGTCTCCTGGACCCATTTCTGGTTTCTCATCTAATTCATTTTCATCATCTTCATCTTCTAATACTCTCCTATCAAATATCGAAAATTGGCCCTCATAATCTCTATTATTCATTTAATTATTTACGGGTTCTAATCTCTCATTCTCATCCGCATTTGCAACTACAGTTATTCTACTACTAGTTCCTATTTGGGATTCTTTACTTTGTTCTCAATCAACATATATTTTTAATTCTATACCAACACTTCTGACACGCATAACAAATTAAACCAGTTATCGATCATTCGTAATTCTCACTGTTCTAAAATGCCATTCGTCACCGCTAAGGTAAGGATATTTACCTCAAATTAAAAGAATATCATTAAACGACCAACTGATATTTTCATAAATTTCATAACACAATTGGGCGTAATTTCAATTTGCAATTGTACTTTCTGGTAGAACAGCCGGTTCATATGGATCGTTACTGCAGCCGTTGAGTTTTTGAACAATCCGACCTTCATAATATAGAAACATTGTTGAGTTATGTGCCATCCTCTTTCAAATATCTATTCTTTCTTCTCCCTAATGGTCTCAAAATCGCTTTTTCTTATTGGGGGCACCGTCTATGTTAGATTTGGGGGGGGGGGGGGGGTGCGTGTATTTATCCCAATAGCAGACCACTCAAATAGTTCTACCACTAGTATTGGCGGATCAGAATATTTACCCTTGATCCGCCAGCTCCTCTGGTGGATCATAGCCTTTTTTTTTGCTTTTTTTGGTCCAGGATAAGACAGTAAAAAAATTTCGCCTTATGCGCGACAACCTATAGCGGATCACTATAAATTTCTGTTCTGCACAGCGCACAAAATTGGAAAAAATCTTGTTCCGCCATAGATAGCGTAGGAACAGACTAATTCTTCAATTTTTAGGCTAATTGTCTATTTATGAGCCATGTTTAACTGTTAGTCTGCCACAAAATCTTGACAAAATATAAGGGATCTTTTTTAAACTATATTGTTAGAATAATTGGAAGAATATGGATCTAGAGAGAATAATTATGTGAGAAAGAAAGAGAGAATTAATGGAGAATTTTATTCATTGAATTGGATACCATTACAATAGCTAGGGATCTCTTTATATAGGAGAGAGCCATACTAATTTTCAAAATAAATTGCCTAAATTAAAGATATAATTACCTAAAATACAATGTAAGGATGGAATTAATCCACCTCCTTCCATTGTCTAAATATTTCCCAAATATTTATTTCTATAGTCTAAGCATTTCCTAAACAACAATACCAAATAGGAAATAGATTATTGAGAGAGTTAGAGTCATACATAATAATCTCCACCTTGACTCAAAATCTCACCAATGACTCAAAGTCGTACTAGCGACATACCGAAATGAGCTCCGCACAATAACTAAACTTTGCGGACGGCAAAGGCTTTGTAAGCATATTCGCAGGATTATCGACAGTAGCAATCTTTTCGATCTTCACTATCTTCTTCTTGGTGACTTGTCGAGCAAAATGAAACCTGACATCAATGTTCTTGCTTCTCTCATGATACATCTGATCCTTCGCCAAGTGAATCGCACTCTGATTATCACAATAGATTATAGTAGGACCACCAAATGTTGAGATTTCTCCAAGCAAGCCTTTAAGCCAAATTGCCTCCGTAGCGCCTTCAGTGATCACCATATATTCAGCTTCTGTGCTAGATAGAGAAATGGTGGATTGTAGAGTAGCCTTCCAACTAATAGCACATCTGCCTAAGGTGAAGATATAACTGGTCAAAGATCGTCTCTTATCAAGATCACCCATAAAGTCTGAGTCAACATAACCCGTCAGCTCTTCGTCGCTCCTCCGAAACTCCAAACGAGCATCTGCGGTTCCCTTTAAATAACGAAGAATCCACTTAACCGCCTCCCAATGTTCTCTTCCGGGACATGACAAATAGCGACTCACCACACTAACGGCATGAGCAATGTCAGGTCTTGTGCAGACCATCAAATACATCATGCTACCAACCGCACTAGAATATGGAACTCGTGACATGTAACTCTTCTCCTTCTCGGTTTTCGGAATCAATTGTTTTGACAGTCTGAATTTGATCGCAAGAGGGGTAGAAATCGGTTTCGCATCATTCATGTTAAACCGATTCAACACTTTCTCAACAAAACCCCTTTGTGAAAGATACAATTTTCTGTTCAGCATGTCTCTAGTGATCTCCATTCCAAGAATCCTCTTGGCAGCCCCTAAATCTTTCATCTCAAATTCAGAACTTAACTGGCTCTTCACCCTTCAAATCTCCTCCTTATTCGACGCTGCGATTAGCATGTCATCCACATACAGAAGTAGATACATAAAAGTCTCATCCGGTAACTTCTTGAAGTACACACAACTATGATAATTGGATCTACAAAACCCAATACTCTCCATAAAGGAATCAAACCTCTTATACCACTGTCTTGGAGACTGCTTTAAGCCATACAATGACTTCTTTAACAAACACACGTGGTTCTCCTGTCCCACAACTTCATATCCTTTAGGTTGTTGCATGTAAATTGTCTCTTCCAGGTCACCATGCAAAAATGCAGTCTTCACATCTAACTGCTCCAGCTCTAAATTTCCCGCAGCAACCAACGAAAGTAAAACTCGAATAGACGTATGCTTAACCACCAGTGAGAATACCTCATTGAAATCCACACCTTCAACTTGACTATAGCCCTTAGCCACTAGTCTCGCCTTGTACCGAATACCAGTTGTGTCGTCCTTCTTTTCGTACACCCACTTGCAACCCACAACTTTCTGCCCTTTAGGCAGCTCAACAAGCGTCCAAGTCTCATTCTTTTGAAGAGATTCGATCTCCTCCTCTATAGCGACAGTCCACTTTGTCGCTTCACATGAGGCTATTGCCTCCTTAAAAGTCGAGGGTTCACCAAACTCCACTTCTTCGGCCACTGTCAAACAATACGCAAAATCAGAGTGTCCATACCTCGTAGGCGGTCTAATGGTCCTTCTAACCCGATCCCTTGCTAAAACATAAGATCGTTGCGTCTGCTGACTCTCCTCGTCTGACATATCGTCACTGTGAGAATCTTCATCATGCTCCAAGTTAGGCGAAGTTACTTGGCCTTGTTGATCCAGAATTTCAAGCTCCACCTTCTTCAAAACCGTCTCATCCTCCTTAATAGTCGATTCAGTCGCTTTCGCCCGCAACATAACCGACTCATCGAAAGTCACATCTCTCGAAATGATGAGCTTAGAAGCCTTCGGATCCAGACACCACAAACAATACCCCTTCAGAAAAATGCACTTCTTCGCCCTAGGCTCCAACTTCCCTTCATTTGCATGCGCATAAGCCGAACATCCAAACACACGAAATGTCGAGTAATCCGCTGGTTTACCCGACCAAACTTCTTCTGGTGTCTTGCACTCAATGGACGTGTTCGGAGAGCGGTTGACCAACCAACAAGCAGTATTAATGGCTTATGTCCAAAATTCCTTGCCTAAACCCGCATTAGAAAGCATGCACCGAGCCTTCTCGAGAAATGTCCGATTCATCCGTTCGGCGATGCCATTCTGTTGTGGAGTACCAACAACTGTTCGATGACGAACAATTCCTTCATTCTTACAAAATTCATTAAACTCCTTATTACAAAATTCCAGACCGTTATCGGTCCTCAATCTCTTAATTTTCTTTCCCGTTTGGTTCTCCATAAGGGTCTTCCATTGTTTAAATGTGACAAACACTTGACTCTTTTCCTTTAAGAAATAAACCCAAACCTTTCTCGAATAGTCATCAATAAACGAGAGCATATAACGAGAACCGTTACCTTTCGAAGGATCACGAGATGGTCCCCACAAATCCGAGTGGATGTAATCCAAAGTTTCCTTCGTGCGATGAACGGCTGTACTAAAACTGAGTCTCTTCTGCTTGCCAAAAACGCAATCTTCACAAAACTCCAACTTGCCAGTACTCTAACCGCACAGTAGACCTCTTTTACTCAAGATCGTCATTCCGCGTTCACTCATATGCCCCAAGCTCATATGCCACAACTCGGTATTATCCGAAACTGAGGTAGAGTTGACGACAGCGAATGAGCCCGAAACTGTGCTACCTTCTAGAAAATATAGAGTGCCGATTCTTCTCGCTTTCATCACTATAAGAGCCCCTCTAGAAACCTTAAGGACTCCACCTTCACTTTGGAACTTGCAACCGAGATCTTCAAGAGCGCCTAACGAGATCAAGTTTTTCTTCAAGTCGGGTATGTGCTTAACGCCCGTCACTGTACGGACAACCCCGTCATGCATCTTGATCCTCACCGTGCCAACACCGGCAACACTACAGAGATGATCATCTCCCAGAAGAACACCTCCACTAGACGTCTCATATATGGTAAACCACTCTCGATTCGGGGTCATGTGCTGTGAAGCCCCCGTATCCATGACCCAATTCTTCTGAAAATTCTCCTTCCCATTCGCCACAAAAAGCACCTCGTCATTACCGGATTCAGACATATTAGCTTCTTCCGATGGAACATCTTTCCGATTCGCTTTCTGTTCATTTTGGAACTTGTAACAGCTGGCCTGAAAGTGTCCCCTTTTCCCGCAAAAGTAGCAAGTAATGTCCTTGTGCTTGAATCTCGAACGGGTCTTCTCTAAATTCGGGTTTCTCTCCTTTTGTCTTTCTTTCTCCACAAACAACCCAACATCTTGACGATTGCTCTCAGCTATAGACAAATCATTGTCGATGTCGGACTTGACCAGTAAATTGCTCTTCACATCCTCAAGCATAAGCGCCTCTCTACTATGAAGCATGGTCTCCTTAAATCATTTATATGACGTCGGTAACGAGCACAACAATACCATGGCTTTATCCTCATCTTCCATCTTAATACCGATATTCTCCATATCATTAAGAAGAGCGGTATATTCAGAAATATGGACCTTAATGGGTGTACCTTCTGCCATCTTCAAGGAGTGGAAGCGTTGTTTCAAACGTAACCGGTTGGTAACCGATTTCTGCATGTAGATGTCTTCGAGTTTCTTCCACGCGCCGGCTGTTGTAGTCTCCATGAGGATTTCATGAAAAGTCGAGTTGCTCAAACACAATTGTATCGTGGAGAGAGTTATATCATCCATCATCTCCCACTCAGTCATTTTAGCTTCGTCCTTCATATCCACCAGTTTCCCAAAGATGACGGCCTTCACACCCTGATTCGATAATATAGCCTTCATCCGCACTTGCCAAAGTGCGAAACTCGTTGTGCCATCATATTTCTCGATATCGAATTTGGTTGACATAGCCGCACTTGAATTCATGATGATACAAGTCGGTTGGTGATTGTTTTGCGGAAGCAAAAAGATGATAGTAAGTAGGCTCTGGTACCAATTTGTTGGAAGAATATGGATCTAGAGAGAATAATTATGTGAGAAAGAAAGAGAGAATTAATGAAGAATTTTATTCATTGAATTGGATACTATTACAATAGCTAGGAGTCTCTTTATATAGGAGAGAACCAAACTAATTTCCAAAATAAATTGCCTAAATTAAAAATACAATTACCTAAAATACAATGTAAGGATGAAAATAATCCACCTTTGTCTAAATATTTTCCAAATATTTATTTCTATAGTCTAAACATTTCTTAAACAACAATACTAAATAGGAAATAAATTATTGGGAGAATTAGAATCATACATAACATATATCTCAGTTTTATGCAATTTGCAAGTATTTTTAATATTTTTACCACGAAACAGAATTTGAAATTTTGTTTCTTTATCAGAGACGGGATTTGAAACACCGAAAGTTGGATGGGGATGCCTACTTTTGCATGAGTAATCTAAAATCATATTCATTATCAAACAGTTGTTAATTAATGACGTAGCATGTTATTGTTATCTAAATAGCTAGTTAGGTGTTCTTTTTAATTAATTACGTACATATTATTGCTACTCTAATAATGAATTTCTTAATTATCTCTGATTAAGTGACAATTGATTAGTGGGTTAAGCCTCTGTTACTAAGCTTTTCAGTAGAGATTGGTTGGTACCATGTCGATTTCTTGGTCTGATCCAGCTATTTAGTTTCACGCAGTATGATTATAAGAAACATTAATTATAATTCATGACTATCTAAGTTTAATTTCCTTTACTCTCGTATATTTAAAATATATGATAAGGATTGATGCATCAATTAAAAGAAAATAATGCGAAAATACAGAAAAGTTAGACAGTGATAGCGCTACAAGAAAGTGACATACTGAGTCAATATAGCTAGATAGAATGGATTCAATGCAAGGAAAAAAAAATCATATTGTATGGTAATTAGTAGCAACTCACTTGACCTGAGAATAATGTATTATTCAATTTATCATAAAGTACCTGATTTGATTTTCAAGGCTAACATTCCAATTGTATTAAT
Organism: Juncus effusus; assembly: GCA_027726005.1. NCBI lineage: Eukaryota > Viridiplantae > Streptophyta > Magnoliopsida > Poales > Juncaceae > Juncus > Juncus effusus. The sequence goes on from CM050907.1 coordinate 4,679,424, forward strand.
TTTCTCAAAAAACTCTAGCAAACATGTCCATCAATTTCTGGTTAAAAAAAGCTATTACAACAATTTGTTCAAACTTCAAACAGTCATGTTAATTAATGGTACAAGCTTATTTAGAAAAATATATCATACAGATCGAGATAGATATAGTACTCTAGCCTATAAGCTTAGAAATTAAGCATAGCTAGATAGGTTCTTGATAGGCACATGTTATGTGGACCTGAATACTCTTTGTGCATTGAATCCAGTGCTATTAAGGCTTAACTCGTACAGATACTGGTACATGAATTATTTGTCACACAATACGGCTTTAGGTATACATGTACGTGAGTTAGTGTTACACAATACGGCGTACTGTTACAGGTACGTGAATTAGTTACATGTTCATTGTTATACAGTAGATTTAAGTATGACCTGGAGTGAGTTCCCTTTCAAGAAATAATTTTCATGAAGAGCTATCAGTACTTGTGACCGATAAACAGGGACAGAGCTTAGTAGGGACTGAGGAGGATTATGATCCTCTCAACATTTTGACGAAATAGTATATATCAGTAATGTATTAGTGAAATTTGTTTTGAAATACATGTATTTTTATGTATCTGCCTCTTCTCAAAAAAATTTTATAGTATTAATCAATAGGGAGAAATTTTTTTGGTCCCCTTAGAAAATCCAGTCAAGCTCCGTGCCTGCAGACAAGTCGTGTCATTCATCTAACCTCCAGTTTCAAGCAAGATACATACAATCTAAATTTTGTCATTTTGTAATATTATATGGTAATTTTTTTATTTAATTATATGGTAATTTAAACTGGCTCGAAATTTGAAATTGTGTTATTAATTAGAAAGAAATATTTCAATTATATGGTAATTTCAAAGTGAATATTGACATTTCGTGCAAAACCACTTTAGTCATTAAACTATTTTTGCTCAATTTTTCTATTTACTACCCTTTTTTTGTTTAGCTAATTAAAAAAAATCCCGACTTAAAAAGAGATTGATATTTCCATTGATACAAGAAATGGCGAGAATTGATCATATCTCTATCAGACCCCACTTAAATTGGAATTTAGAAGGCCGTAATAAATAAATAATGACATGTTAACCGTGTCAAACCCGCACCATACGACACGGCACAACTGGAACATGGGCAAATAAATATGCTTGTACTTTTTTATCATATAAAAATAATATATTTATGAGGTACTTAATGGTGTTTGATGTGTCATGAGATCTAAATTGATTTTTTCAATCAAAATTATTTTGTTATGCAAAAATTAATAGGCCAGAACCGGATATAATGATCTGGGCAGTTTCTGTATAGGGTCAAGGTCCATTATATAAATAATCCTGTTCGGGTATTGAATGTTATCTTAGAATGTGTGAATTTCAATGAATGTAATTTTAAAATATGTATTATTGTTCTATCTGATTTGGTGTATCTATTTTAAAGATTGTAAAATATATTAATTTATTGACATTCTAAATTTGTAAAATTTATTTAGATCGTCTAATTAATAAGGAAAAAAAATGTTCTTTATAATAAATTATTTTCTTAATTATGCATTTCCTCCTAATGTGAATAAAAAAGTCATCAATTTTGATGTTTATTCAATTCTCACCGAATATTATCTAAGTCATCCAAGATAGCATTAAATTATTATCAAGTGGCCATACCAAACATGCTAATGAAATCCATATTTATGGATGTCAAGGCATCATCAAAATAAAGCTCGAAACAAACTGCACCATCGTTCTTTTTATCCTTTCTTGCAAATATTTTCTTTCGCTGTACATATTTAATATCATTTCATATCCATTATACATATAACTATATACTACTTATATCATTTTATATCCACTACTTATATAATTTTAAAATGGTCTGAGCTAAACTATGATTTTTATGTCATTAAAAAGGCTCATATCATGACCATGGAAATTTTTTTTTTTTTAACAGTAGACGATTGCCTACTGGGTTTTCATTTCATTAAGTAAAGTTTTACATTGTTTAGTTACATCTAAACTCTTGGCAAAATTGAAATGGAACAAACTGATTTAAAATTCCGACCGAACCCAATCCTAACGAGGTTTTGCTCCACTCCCTTGCATCGGTCATTGCCTGATATAGAATATCATAGATGGGCTTGCTTGATGCGTTGAAATTCCTGTCGTTTCTTTCCTTCCACGCGTTCCAGATAGTTGCCAGCGAAGATGTTTCCCTGGCTTTCCGTTGATGAGTCAAGTGCCTTGTGTCTCTTGGAATGTTGAGGTTTGGTGAGAGTTACATTTGTATTTGTTCGATTGGCGGTGTGTTGGATAAGGAAGTCAGTGAATGGACACTGTTGAAATAGATGGTGTGGCGTTTCTAAAGGTTCTGCATGACATAGCATGCATGTTGTGTCAATCGTTGGCAACCATTTGGCAACTCTATTTTTTTGTAAGAATCTTATTTTGTAAAGCGAGCCATCCAAAAATTTCAACCCTTGTTGGGGCCTTTATTTTCCAAATTCGTGAGACAATGGGATTTTTTATGCCCGTTTCTGCGAAAAATTTGAATCCTATATTAGCCGAATAGAGCCCTTTATTTTTTCCTATATCCCAGAGAAAGTTATCCTTTTGGTTAACTAGATTTATACTTGAAATTTCTACGAGTAGGTTGGTCCACCGTCTTTCCAATGTTGTGTTTAGTGGTCTATCACACAGCTCTACTTGATTTGTACACAGCTGTTGTAACGATGCGGATTTGTCCCTTGCTCGGATGTACAGTTGCGGGTACCATTTGGCCATCGAATTTTTTCCCAGCCATGGGTCGTCCCAGAAGCTTATGTTGGTCCCATTGCCGATGCTGATGTCCAGTCTGTTGTTCAGCCAGGGCTGAAGGGATGTCAGTTGTTGGCAAAAGAAAGAGTGGCTTGATTTATTGTGGTCTAGGCCTGTTGGAGTTATGTGACTTATGGAACACGGTCGCCCATAATGATTCTTTTGAGTCTAAAAGCTTCCAATTCCATTTTAATAGGAGAGACCTATTGTGTAGGTGTAGGTTTTTGACCCCTAGTCCGCCATTCGTCTTCATTGTGCAGACTAAGCCCCAGTTGGCGAGATTCTTCCCTGGTTTGTATGAGTTTTGCCTATGCCATATGAAGTTCCTTCTTGATTTATCAATTTCTAATATGGCCCATTTCGGGAGCAGGAAGCATTGCATAAAGTAAGTTGGTAGAGCAAATAATGTGGCGTTCAGCATTATGACCATGGAAATTAGGTAGATGTTTAAAGGTTTCTTATGTTTAAAGATTGGAACTTGATGCTTCATGACGGGGTTTTCCTTCGTGCAACACTGATAGCGTACATAAGCAAATAATTCAAAGAGGAATAAAGACTAGATACGATATAAGAGGAGTATTACTCAACTCAAGAAATGACTTTATTAATAATTTATTGGTTGTCTCTTACAATAGCTATTATACCCTTTCTATAAGCAGGCTTGAGGGACTGTCAAAAAGAAACAATTACTTTATTACTAAACCTGCCATACAATACTGCATAATACAAAATAGGAAATAAAAATACATGATAATAGTAATCCTCCTTGCCAAGAAGCCTCCTTCTCAAGAAATCTCATTCATTTTAATATTTCATAATTTGCAATTAAGGAAGGTTGAACTCCTTCATATGCTTCAGCTATGCGTAAACTCGTCCCGACTTTATTTTTTCATCTTCAAAATATGGAGTGAGATTTTTGTGATTGAAAATTGCTAAGACTCCATAATTTTCGAGAAGCTCAATCTTGTAAGCATTGTCATTGATTTGTTCAAGGACATTGAAATAACCGTTAGCACGAGGTTTGATCTTTCCATGTCGGCTCAATGTGAAGCAGTCCTTACTGAGATGTATCCACACTAAATCTCCTTCTTTATTCCTAACTCGCTTACTATGCCTCCTAATTCTCCTCCTATGACTTGTATTCTGTCGAAGAATTCAATATCTTGAGGCATACCATTTCGCATCTTTGACAAGCGGAAGTCCAGGATGTAGTTCATCTAGGATATAAAAATACTGCATAATACAAAATAGGAAATAAAAATACATGATAATAGTAATCCTCCTTGCCAAGAAGCCTCCTTCTCAAGAAATCTCATTCATTTTAATATTTCATAATTTGCAATTAAGGAAGGTTGAACTCCTTCATATGCTTCAGCTATGCGTAAACTCGTCCCGACTTTATTTTTTCATCTTCAAAATATGGAGTGAGATTTTTGTGATTGAAAATTGCTAAGACTCCATAATTTTCGAGAAGCTCAATCTTGTAAGCATTGTCATTGATTTGTTCAAGGACATTGAAATAACCGTTAGCACGAGGTTTGATCTTTCCATGTCGGCTCAATGTGAAGCAGTCCTTACTGAGATGTATCCACACTAAATCTCCTTCTTTATTCCTAACTCGCTTACTATGCCTCCTAATTTTCCTCCTATGACTTGTATTCTGTCGAAGAATTCAATATCTTGAGGCATACCATTTCGCATCTTTGACAAGCGGAAGTCCAGGATGTAGTTCATCTAGGATGATGCCTTAGAACTCTTCAAAGAGATTTTTCAATTCTATTGGATTTTAACTTTTCAATTTGAGAAACAAGCCATTTTACTATCTCGAATTCCTCAATTCTTCATGAAGTCGGGTTTTGGGAAGAAACATACTCTTCTTTGCAACAATTGGTTTAACTGGATCTCCGAATTTTAAATATTCGAGAATCATCTTTTTCTCATCATTCTCAAAAGGAAAAATATTCGTAAAGCTGTTTTGGGCCACTTTACAATCATATTGCCAATGCCTATTAAGGCGAAAGCGACATCCATCCATTGCTACCACGTCACACCAAATCTCATCTCGATATTTAGACCCAACAGAAAAACTTTCTAAACACTTTATTCCTATTTTAAGAGCGTTTCCTTTTTGAATCCATGATAATTTATAAGGTTCAGGGTATTTCTCAGTTTCTAAAAGTAATTTTTCAACCATAATAATTGATACAACATTCTCAGTACTATCATTATTAATATAAACTTGGCATATCATACCATGAGAAGTACAATATGAGTGAAAGATATTTTGACAGAGCCAACTCTAATTAGGGATCGGATTATCAGTCAAAACTCGTTGTTCCGCCAGTAACTCTCTGGCATCTACATACATCACTTCATCAGTATCTTTTGGATAATCATCGTAAATCGCTGGACTGTCAAAAGTCATCATCTCTTCTATCGATTTTTCACCAATGATGAATATTCCCTGATTCAGATAATCATTTACGATGTCAAAGGAGAGGATGTAGGTTTCCATATTAGTCGATTTATAGCAATGCTCTCTCTTACGGTGGCAGGGTAGAGGAGAAAACTCATCGCTGGAGATGGCATGTTGTCGATTATGGAAATGATTGATGATATAGTCAGATCGAAAATTCGTGCCTCGATTAGCGGTCGCAGGTTCGGTCAGTGGTGCTGCTCAACGTACCATGCTTCGATCAGCGTTCGTGATATCCGTCAGCGGTGCTTCTCGACATATCGTGTCTCGGTCGGCATTCCCGGCATCGATCAGCGGACTCCATTAACGCATGACACTCAAGGAGTTGTTGTATCTTCCTTTGTATATTTTCGATTATGCGATCCTTCACTTCGGCTTCTACAACCGGTTGGGTTGCGGCGGCGTTATGGTCTCTTCGTTGACGGGCAACCATAAACCAAAAATCTTGTACCAAATGATAGCGGACGAACCAGATAATCGAAAGCAGAATAAAAACTATATAAGATACAAGATGAGTATTACTCAATTCAAGAAATAACTTTATTAATAAAGATTGGTTGTTTCTTACAATAGCTAATAGACCCTTTATATAGGTGAGGCCTGAGGGATTGCCAAAAAGAAAATTACCATACAATACTGCATAATACAAAATACAAAATAGGAAATATAAATATATGGTAATAATAGTCCTCCTTGCCAAGAAGCCTCCTTCCGAAGAAACCTCATTCAAGGTTAAATGCCTTAAAGCATGACCTTATTTTTCGCAAAGAAACAGTATATAGACCACTACGTCAAAAATCACTCGTTACATGGTTTTTTTTGTTATTATACACAATTTAAACCATGGTAAAGCGTGTTTTCTCACGGTTTTGAAACCGTGGTAGAACCGTGGCATCTCCATCCGTGGTAATCGTTTATATTCGCGATTTCAGAACTGTGTGTAAGTCTACAACGGATCTTTATACACATCAAAACCGTGTTTACGTGAACAACCTCAACACGGTTAAAACCTCGAGTACATTAACACGGTTGGAACCATGGTTACAACATATATTAAATTTTTTAATTTTAATATCAATTATCAGATTAAGCACTTTAATCATCAAAATAAAGAATGATAAGATAACATTTAAACAAAAAATATTATATTAAATAAAAAGTATTATGTACAATCAATATATTACAACATTTCTTCAAACTATAAAAAGTCCAACATAATTATCCTAAGCTTGTAGAAAACCATGTGTGTGAGTCTGATTTTTTTTTTTTTGGATGAAAAACAGATGCTTTCCATTCATCCTAAGCTTTCTTCTCCATTTGTTTTGCCTCTTATATGTCGGAATCTAACAGCCAAAAAAGAAATAAAAACACCCAAATATCAGACTAGTTTTATTTCATTACCCAATTTAAGTTTCCTTATACAAGAAATAATAAATCATAATTTGTGAATTAAATAATAATAATAACTTATCATTTTTCAAAATCAAATTCTATTTAAATTAACTAAATAAAACTTAAATTATTCTTTTTCTTTTACATTTAATGTATATCGCATGTAATTAATACAAATCCGCACGTATTTAGAAAAATATAACGAGCATTTAGTGTCAAGTCTCAATGGTATAAATTTACAATCTTTGGAAGAGAATTGCAAAAAATGAAATTAAAACCTCTAGAGATGAGTACCGTTTTTGGTTAAAGTGCTTGTAGAATCCATTTGTTGAACTTTGCTCATTAAATTTTATAATAGTGATGTTGATCATCCACACCATCAATCCTGATTCAAAAGGAAAAAAAATAATAAAAAACAATTATAATCTATATATAGTTATAATTTGTGCCTTCAAAAATCAGTAAAATTTTCATTTGTTTGACAAATTACAAATTAGCATGTTAATATATATATATATATATAAACATAAAATTACCTATCATCAATATTTCGCATAGTCCATTGTGGAGGGGCGACACTCCGGCTCTTTAGATTATCAAAACCCTAAATTAAATCAAATAAAAATACATTTTTTAATCTTAAATAAGAATGAAAATAAAATAATTTTACAAATATAAAAAAGTGAAAATTACCATGACAAATGTACAGACACTAGGATCACTGAAACGACCTCTAATTTTGCAAGATGCTTCAGCTTGTAAAAGTTTTGCGGACTGTATAAAAAGCCCAAATTAAAAAATACCAAATAAAGAAAAAATATCGCAAATTTACAGTAATTAATTAATATTAATATCTGAGAAATAAATTGATTCTGACAAATCTCTCTGACCTCTAATCGTGCATTAAAGTACAATTGGACCTCAATTAACCCTCAATTGTGCTCAATTTACTCTCAATTTTGAAAACAAACACCAAAAAAAGAAGGTAATTAAAAATCAAATACATTCATTCTGACAAATCACTGTGACCTGAGTATCACTTCACAAAATTTTTGACAAAACAAGAACAAAAAGCAAAACAAAAGAGTAAGGATCAAGTATTCCGTACTGGTAATGGCGAGATCTCTTGGTTCCTCCAGCCGGCCTGCGCAACTCGATCCAACCTAGCTACCTTCTCCTGCAATTCCTCAACAATCATGTCTCATTCAGCGATGTGCTCCTGAGCCGCGCCAAATCGGATTCCAACCTCGTCAAGCATGAAACGATCGCCATGGATTTGATCTTGCACGCCGCTGACAGAGGAGGGAGATTTGATTGCCGCCGCTGACTGACAAGGGAGACTCGATCGCAACCGCTGAGAGATCCGATCGTCGATCGCCACTCCGCTGACAGAGAAAAGAGAAAGAAGTGGCGGAGCTTGCTCAGGCCATCGCCGGAGAAAGTGAAATTGGAGCGAGAGAGAAAGAGAGAGGGCGGAGAGAGAATCCCTTTTTGAGAGGGGAGGATATTTATACGTGAACCCTAATTTGGGTTTTGTCATGCCGGTTTTAAGATAAACCGTGATATGAACTACCAACAAGCTTGCTTCCTTATCCCGGTTTCCAAATTAATCGTGATAACATTGAACCGGTTCTCAAAGAACCGTGTAACCAAATACCGAATTTTGTTCATTTATCATGGTTTCTGTTTAACCGATATAACATTAAACCGGTTTTTCAAAAACCGTGTTGAAGAGTGTTGTATTTATACGGTTTGCCAATTAAACTGTATTATGGATAACATGGTATTGAAACCATGGTGATGACAAATTTTTTATCTTATATACATGGTTATATATTTGTAAAAAAGCCGTGAGAACGAGCATTTTTTGTTGGTGGACACAATATACATTATATAAAATTAAAAAAACAGTATACATGACTTATCTTGTGTACACAGTATGTAAAAGAAATAAACAATATGTACGTAAAACAGTGAAAAATAGTATATAAATTGCGTTTTGAGCGTGCTCTAATCCGTCATGCTTTCAGATTACCCTTAAAGCTTTTTTTTGTTTCAGTTAGTTTTCTAATTCTCATATATTTTCTTTGCCTTAGCACTTTACTTTCCTCAGCAATGATTACTTCAGTGATAATTAATGATAACTGATAAATAAATAAATATACTGCAGGCTTTCAAAAAATATATCACTTTTATTGTAAATTTTTAATATATATTTTCATCTGAAAAAAAGCTAATTTCATTCAGAATATACTGAAGAGACAAATCTTAAGGACTTGTTAAGCGCTTTTCCTATACAAGCAGCCTTAACTATGTAAAAATATGTACAAACTATATACTATTCTACTTAATTTGGTACAAGCTTAACTAAAAATCCATATTTGACCATCTTTTAAGTATTAAATCCACGTGTAAACTTAACCAAGTTCCATTCTTCTGCCCACAAACTATAACTCGAGCGAGGGGCCAACACATCTATAGAAACCTCTTTTCTCTTAATCAAATCCTTAGCGTAACACTCAAACTCAATCAAATCCTTCATATTTCTAGACAATCTCTCCCCATCTTTCTCACTCTTAAAACTCTCAACCAACTCCTTGGCCTTCTCAACTCTTGCCCAAAAGCATGAATCTTGAGTCAAACCCGCAAACTTGCTTCTGGTTACAAATCCATTCTCCAAAATGTCCTTTTTACCCCTCCACCACTTGTCGAAAACTTCATACCTCCTCTCTCTTCCATGAGTCAAATAATGCCCTTTTATTTTATGCTTTTCATTACGATAATAATCCGCAATATCAAGCGGTTCGACTAGAAGCATATAAAATTGGGCCGCATTGACCCATTTGGCCCGTTTGGGAAAATCATATGGTAGCAAGTTGTTTTGCAACATGTCGATCACCTTGTCCCAAAATTGGCTGAGTTTGATTCGGTTTATATTGGCTTTGGCATATTTTCTTGGCGAATGTTGATATTTGAACGAGTCATAATAGCCCATGTCATCATCGCATAAGGCTTTGTACCACTCGATTTGGGCCCGACACGGAGTTATTTTTCCTAGTTTTATTGCTAAATTTGCGCAATTTTGATTTGGACTCCAACCGACTTGCTTTGATATGTTTAGACATTTTCTTGCTTCTGAGGCTCCAATTCCCTGCATGTTTTATTTTGTACCAATTATCATGTGTTCTTTTCAATCTACCAATTGGCAATATAAAATAGAGAAGAGTCTGATTAAACTAGATAATTTTAGTCCAGTAACTTTTTCTTGATCCAATTTTATCCCCTCAACTATTCATAATTCATTTTTGACACCTCAATCCGTTAAGTGCTTACATGTCCGTTAAATTTGACACGTAAGGACGTGATACATATTCTTAACACATAAGCGATGAGATGGTAATTAAAAAAAAAATAGAATACACACGAAAAATTTACACTTTTTAATGAAATTTATATATATTTTTTAAATATTTGTCATGTCATAGTAATTATCACGTATGAACATATGTGTCAAATATTTGTCAAATCATCGGTTATCTGTCAAAATCGGATACACGAGCACTTAACGGATGAAGAGGTGGAAATGAGATTATTGAAAAGCTGAGGGGTTAAAATCGGAAAAAAAAAGTCAAGGGAACAAAAGTTGAGAAACAAAAATTGAGCAATCTCAATAGTTGAGGGCCAAATTGAATTTTCTCATAAAAGCATATAGTCTTCATTTATTGAAGAAAAGTGTTTTTTTTCTCTCAAACAACAAAACTGAATTCGTGCCAAATTTCAACATTATCTATTTATTGTTCTTTCATTTCTTCATATTATTCCTTTTATTGGAAAAATTGTGTACCTTAGTTCCAATACCGGAGGCGTGAAGTGCAAGAGAAACCCCTCCATCAAAATCCTCTTGATCTTCACCACAAACCCCTCTACTCTTCCTAATCAACAAACTCTTCATTATTTTCTCCACAATATCTCCATACGAAAACTCGCCCGTTTGAGTACCATCCGAATAGGTCAGGTACAGCATCTGTACCACCCCACTTGGATTATCAACACAACAGGCTCCTTCATTGGAACACATCACATAATTCCCAAACGGCCGGTAAGGACCCGTTATACCCGTACTAACATGCATGGAAACAAAATTACGCAAGTTGGCCTTGGGTTCTTGTGACAACTTGTTGTGAGATTGCAAGTGAGATTTAAGTATAGGAGAGATGGAATTCAAGGGGCAGAAGAAAAGTCTCGGGATGATATCATGTTGTGATGTCACGTGGCAAAAATGGCCGGCCCATCTTTCGCGTAAAATGGCGTTGCAAAATGATTCGTTTCCCAAAAGCGGAGCTCCGAAAGTGACGCACAAAAGAGGTGGAGTGGAAATTGAAGTGGAAGTGGAGTTGAGGGAAGTTGGGTTGCATAATAAATAGAGGGCGGTGAGAGAGGCTAAAGAGCCGCCTAATGCATGGCCGGTCAAAATTACCTGTTTGTCCTTTATCTCTTGTAGTAATTTCTGAAAATAATGGTTTGGTCAATTTAATTAATTCAGTCTTGTAATCATAAAATTGATGTAGTACCCAAAAAAAGAAGAAATCAATACCTTAAAATTAGGGGTGTTAAGTAAAGTCAAGAATAAATGTAAGGCGAAAGCTTGAACTTTAACTTTCTCTCCTTCCTCTGCTTCACAGCCTATCAAAGCTCTAAACAACTCGTTTTGATTGCCGCCTAATTCAACCATCTCAAACGCCTCTGGTCCGAGCAGAGCCAGTGGAATTGAGGCACGTGTCCCAGAGAAGGCCACGTAAGCCGTGTTTCCGAACAGAACTGTGACGTAGATTTCCGCGCCGAGATTCGCCTTGGAACAGTGATGCCATGATTGGGGCAAAACTGAAGAGGAAGCGAGGAGAGAACCCAAAATATGACTCGTTTCAAACCTTCAATTTAGCACCAGATTCAAGTCAAAAAGCTTGATAGATGTGTTTATATATGCGTTATTATACGACTATGTGATGTATTTATTTATATATATTTATTTATGGTTGAAGAGTAGGAGGAGGCGAACTTACATGGAGGTTGAAGGTTCAGCTCTCGCTTCCATGGTTACTTTCTCAGAAGGTGTGGGAATTTGGCTTGGTTTACTTATCTCTTTCTTGATTTATTACGCGTGCTTTCGATAAAGACATGCTTGAAACTAGTGATCGACAAGTGTTAAATTTAGAGCTCCAGTTTCGGATATGGTTTAATTAATTTGCATCCGAATCCGCTTGATCTTTTGAACCCAAAATTTGTTTAGGAGATGGTACGGCGACAAGTTTGACATGAACATAGGGGTATAAACGGACCGGATAGGATAATATCCGTATCCGCAAAATATCCATATTGTAATAAAAATATCTGTATCCGACGGATACAGATATTTGATACGAATAGTTTATATGAATATGAATACGGATACAATAACTATTTTATGAGCCGGATAAGAATACGGATACGGATATTATCCGTATTCAGATAATATTTCTATTTGGATATCCGCTTTTATAAGACTCAACTTTGAATCCATTAAGTAATAATTTTTTATTTTATTTCATAACCATTCTAATTTCTATATTTCCTAATTTACTTTTAATTCATCTTTTTGTATTTCTTTCCTCTTATTTGACAACTGAGTTTCCATTTTTTCATCTTCTTCTTTAATCGTTACATTCTACTTAAGACATTTTAATTCTCTCTCCATCTAACAAAAGCCTAGCCGCCAAATTACGAACCACTTCACGATTTATTTTCTCCCTCTCACTCTTACACCTTTTGAGTCAAGGAAGATAATGAATATGCTGTTTAGCAGTAGTATGGATACTATTTTGGAGTAGTGATATTTTATAGCATGACTAATATTTGGAATTATGATGTTTTATTTGTAGTATGTCTAAATTATTTGGAGGAGTAATAATTTTGTTTCTAGTATGGCTATATTATTTAAAGTGGTAATAATTTTGTTTTAGTACTGTTATTATATTGAAGTAGTGTTACCTTTTTGTAGTTTGACTATGTAGAACAATGATATATCTAGTGCAATTCTTTGTATAAAAAATTTCTTTTAAAATTTATATTTATATAGCATTTTCTATGCAACATATTAAAATATCCGTTTAACAATCCGAAATGAATCCGCATTTGTATCCATATCCGAGATATCCGAACCGTATCCATATCCGTTTAATATCCGAACCGTATCTGTATTCGCATCCGAATCCAGAAAAAAAATATATACGGATATGATAAGAGCACTATCCGAACCGTTTACACCCCTACCTGAACAACCTGAAAACCCCGCTTGATCTGCCGAACACCTTATCTAAAATATTAAGAGCATTCAAATGATCCGAACTCGGACCCAAACCTCAAAGGCCTGAGGATAAGGTCAATCCGAAAAAAATGGATTGTATTTGATAATGGGTGCTGATATTGTGCGATGCTTTTGTGCGCGACCGCTGAAGTGGCATGAAATCATCTCACGCGACAAGCCTCCAATCGGCAACTTTCACCTCAACCCGCGACAAAAACGACAGCACGAAGCACGAGTTTTGCTGCTGAAATTTCTAACAGAGGCGTGACAATGAAAACGACGAGCTAAGCCGAATAAAATCGCATGAGAAGAAGCCGATGCTTGTAAAAGGCTCACGTCGGCTCACAACAACTGAGTCGTAAACAGTAAGTATATAGCTGCTTGATCTGATAAAAGAACGTTTTTCACAAGGAAATATTTTATGTTTAAATGCTCGCAATCCATAAACAATATATACAAAAAACTAATACATTTCATCTAACATAAATTTGCTTTTTTTATTCAATGACAGAATGTACTTAATATTCTCTATATTATTTTTTAAAAGACAATATAAAGGCAAATTTTTTTAACTGAAATACTATCTTAAAAAGTATAATGTGTGGTCATTAGTAGCACTGATCTGCTAGTATATGAAATGCGATGTTTGCTCGATCAGATGCCATTGAATTCTGACAACAACAAAAAGTATATTAAACTAATAAATATAACCAAAACAGTATATACAAAAAATATTATTGAAGTAGTAAATTTATTTTTAACTCCAAAACAAAATTACCTATGAAAAGTTAATTGGAACTTGTCTTATTACACAATCGGCTATACGCAACATAAATAAGCCTCCATCTGCATAATTTTCTTGCAATGCTATGTCGCCATGGACTATCCATTCAATTTTCCAATCATACATGAAATTATCGGTGAAACGAATTTCTCAAAAAACAGAATCAACAGATATAAAATTGGACTGTCTCTTATGATGCCTTTTGAGTTTCTTGTCTTTTGTATCCACTGCATAATAAATGCAGAATTTTTTTATTTTAATTCAACTGACATGAGCCACCATGAGTCTTTGAAACAAACAGGACACAAAAGTCGGTGGCATGAGCGAATTTTTGTTACCATCCATGTTTCAAGTTTTGATATACAATGTAGTTTATTGTTTTCAGCAAAAGCACCCTGTCAAAAAAAAAATATATATATGCCAAAAAGACTGTAGATAAACAGAATTTTAACAAGTAAATTAACAAAAGTAAACAATATATAAAGTGTAATAACAGAATTCTATAGAAGTATATAGGAAAATATTAAACAGTAGATCAACAATAGCTTTACAAGGAACAATATATATATAAGATGAAAGATTAACAGTATATAAAAATATGCTTAAATGAGTTTTATAATAAGTGTAGTACAATGGGTTAGTATATAAGCATTTGTAATAAAAAGTATATTTAGAAAAGATTCAAATATATTAAAAAAAAATATAGAAATTATATTATACCAATGACATAGGCTTTATGTACTCACACTGGTCATATACCACTAGGTTTCTATACATCATCCAAAAGGCAATATCAAGAACCTATATAGAAAGATATCAAAATTAGAAAAATAATTAAAAATTTAAAGTAATAAAAATGATTGGAAATAAAAAATAACTTGTAATACGCACGTCGGCTGTTAGTGGCTTGCTGTGAATTAGAGCTTATGTTTTTTTTTCTCTGACTCCAACTTTGAACGTTTGGATCTCTCTAAGTTTTTATCCAATTGCCAGATTTCTTTTTGTAAAATATTCTCCTTGTTGTCGACTAACAGATGTTCTTAGCGAATTTTGCATATTGGATGCATATTCAGATAGAAAATGATTTTTTGTTCTGTTGTCCAGATTTAGCCAAGGGGAGAGAGAACATATTTATCAACTTTTTCTTCGAATCTCATCACATGTGAGGGATAGGAAAAGATAGGTTATTTTTATTTTTCATGTTAGATAGAAAAAAGTATGAGCCAAGAATAGCGCCCGTAGTTGAAGAAATCCTTAAATTACCACGGGTTGGTCAGAAACAGATTATGTTTTTTTCTCTGACTCCAACTTTGAACGCTTGGATCTCTCTAAGTTTTTATCGAATTGCCAGATTTCTTTTTGTAGAATATTCGACTTGTTGTCGACTAACAGATGTTCTTAGCGAATTTTGCATATTGGACCCATATTCAGATAAAAAATGATTTTTTGTTCTACCGTCCAGATTCGGCCAAGTGGAGAGAGAACATTTTTATCAACTTTTTCTTCAAATCTCATCACACGTGAGGGGTATGAAAAGATACGTTTTTGTTATTTTGCATGTCTTGAGAAGATATAAAAAAGAATGAGCCAAGAATATTGCCCGTAGTTGAAGAAATCCTTAAATTACCACGGGTTGGTCAGAAACAACCTATTTTTTTTCTCTGACTCCAACTTTGAACGATTGGATCTCTCTAAGTTTTTATCCAACTGCTAGATTCTTAGCGAATTTTGCTTATTGGACCCTTATTCAGATAGAAAATGATTTTTTGTTCTAATGTCCAGATTCGGCCAAGTCGAGAGAGAACATATTTATCAACTTTTTCTTCAAATCTCATCACACGTGAGGGGTAAACCAAGCATACGAAGAACCTACCCACAGACGCAGTACAACGGACGATGACAGGAAGCAACACATCTAACTATAACACGGAGAAATGAGCGAACACTGGATCGGGAGGAGGCACTAGACCGCAGAATCTTCCAATTCAACCTATACCACCTAACCCCAAACATACCCACACCACCTAATCCTGATGATCCGCCGCCCAATCGTAATACTAATGTTCAACCAAATCCTCCGCGACATTTCCGATATGAAGGACACTGCACGACTATGCTTCATCAAGCGTGATCCTTCCACAGTCCAGCATCTTAGCACAAACCTTAAAAGACCACACGTTCGAGCTTAAACCTTCTCTAGTTAACAGTGTTCAACAAAGACAATTCAAAGATTTACCCTCCGATGATCCGAAGCTGCATCTTTCAGTCTTCCAGGAGTATTCCGACACATTGAAGTTAAATGTAGTTAGCCCAGACACAATTAGATTACGATTATTCCCATTCTCTCGAAGATATAAGGCATGATCATTGCTTTACACACTTCCAAGAGGGTCGATCGGCACTTGGGATCAGTTGGCTGAGACATTTCTCAACCGCTACTTCCTGCCGAGTAAGACTGCACGTCTACGAGGCTAAATCGTGAGCTTCAGCCAGAGACCTTCGAAGTCTCTATATAAGGCTTGGGAGCATTACAAGGACATGATGAGTACTTGCCCGCACCATGGGTTGGAGTGGTGACTGATCATTCATACGTTCTATAATGGATTGAAGAAGAATCGAAGTGGAGCGTGGATACAACAGCTGGAGGGCAGTTCATGTTGAAGACTCCCACAAAGGCATTCTCGCTCACTGACGGCATGTTATTAAATTATCAAAGTTGGAACAACGAGCGACAACCGCAAGCATGAGAAATCTACACGGTAGACAACGTGACATTACTAGAAGCAAAGATGGACACGCTCAACAAGAAGATTGACGGCTTTGGCAAAGCAAAAGAAGTACAACCCGTGACCATGACTCAGGTAAACAGTTCCAATTCTACATGTGTAGTATGTGGTCAAATAGGGCATGACCATGATAACAATACTCTAATTGAAGATGAAACTGAACAAGTTAATGCCATAAACCAATATACACCCGCTTACAATAATAATTTGAGGAACCCGAACCTGTCTTATAGAAGTAATCCAATGAGCTAACCTCAAAACGTCGCACAAAACCAAGGGTACAATAATAATCAAAGACTGGGACATTATTCTATGCTAATGAACTTTATGGCGGGACAAACCAAAGTTTCCGCTGAACTTCGGGCCGAGAACTAAACAATCAATTGCAGAAGTTAGCAAGCCTAGTGGACTTGCTGGCCTTCTACAACAAGGTGCTGGAGACATGGATAACACAGCAAGCGAGCAGCGCATTTCAACAGGAAGGCAAGTTTTTGAGACTCGAGAACCCACACGAGCAAGTAAATACTCTGATGGCTCTGAGGACTGGGCGAGGATATGAAGGACCAATCATGAAAAGGGTCAAGGCGAAGGCTAGCAAGACACAAACTAGATTGGCAGATCGCAAGATTTGCCGAGATCCTGAAAAGGCTCCATGTCACACTACCCTTCATAGATGTAGTAATGCAGATGCCCGCCTACGGGAAACTCTTAAAGGAGATCCTGTCCCACAAAAAAAAGATAGAAGATTTCGAGAACATCGCACTCACAAAATAGTGTAGCGCGATAATCCGAAACAAGCAGCCCCAAAAGCTGAAGGATCCGGGCTCCATACCCTGTTACATTGGCAACGGAAGATTTGATTGAGCATTGTGCAACTTGGGAGCGAGCATAAGTCGGATGCTGCTATCTTTCCACAAGAAATTGGGGTTGGGAGAGCTAGAAGACATGATAATGACTCTAACCATGGCAGACAAGACAATAAGATATCCAGAGGGAGTAGTGGAAGATGTGCTGGTGTGAGTGGACAAAACTCATAATCCGGTAGATTTCGTGGTGGTTGAGATGGAAGTCGAATGTCGTTGCCCGATTATAATTGCTCTTGGCAATTGCCGGAGCAATTATAGATGTGAAGAAGGGGTAACTATCCTTCAACTTGGGAGAAGACAAGATGGAGTTCAACTTCATAAAAAACACCGGTAGATTCAGGATGGAGATCTGTTGCAGCCAGTGTTTTAAATTGCGGCGCAATTGCGGAAATATGCTATGTAACACAACTCGCAACCAAAATATAGAAACTATAGTGCCGCTATCGCGGTGCTAATAGAGGGAAAAATCAGCGCAATTGCGCTATTGGATAGTAGTTAATTTACTTTTTAGTTTATACCCGGCCCAAACCCAATAAATTAATGAATCCAAACCTAAATCCAATAACAACTGAACCCATATCCAATTAAAAGATTAAACCCTTCACATTAAAACCCTTTCCTCCCTCCAAGACTTAAAACGTAAAAAAAAAGTAAGCAAAAGAATAAAACAAAAATAGAAAGAAAGAAACCCTAGATTTCGACCCACCCATTCTCTGATCGGCGATGGCGGCGGACGACTGGCGATGGCAGAAGGACGGCCACGGCGACGGCTACTCCTCCTCCTCCTCCACTTCTTCTTCAAGTAATACTCTTTTCTCTTTTTCCTTGTCATTTCTTTTTAGTTTTATTTTTTCTTAATAAGATTTATTTTATAATTTTGTCTAATTAGAAAGTTGAAAATCAATAAAATATTGTCCATTTGGTTTGATTCAACAAAGAAAATGAATCATTTAGAGAAAATTGAAGACACACGTAAGGTGTTCGATGAAATGTTTCTAAATGATATGTTTTCTTTGTTTTTTCTTTTTCTATTCTTCATCTTATTAATTGTGTTTCATTTTTTTCTTTGATAGCATGACAACCCCAAATCTCGAAACAAAAGCATCACCATCAAAAGATCTGGCATGGACGCATTGTGTTCGTCCGAATTCTCGAATTTCGGCACGAGTACAATGTAATTATTGTCATTTCCGCTACAAGGCCGTAGCGCCGCAATCTCTCCTGCTACCGCGATCCGCAACAAAAAAAGCTCAAGCGCTACGGACCGCTATATCGCAATTTAAACTGGCAGCATTGAAAAGGAGAATGCAGAACCAGACAAAGCCCCGGAGGAACCAAGAGAACCCCCACACCGAGACCTCGGAAGGGGCACCGACCAACATGATGCTTCGATCCTGCATATCCAGATTCACTGACCAACATGATGCTTCGATCCGAACACGGAGAAGGGGAAAGACGAGCTCAATCACACGGAGGTATTGAAGCCGCTGCCTCCCTGACTCATATACGTACACCTAGGTCCAAAGAAGTACCCCGTCATTCGAAACACTAACTTGGGGGAGACCACATCCTAGGAGATGGAGATAAAACCCCTGTATTAGTCTTCGAGCCTTACGAACTAGTTTGCAGCGCGGAGGATGGCGCTGTAGGATTGACCCTCTCATATATGAGGGATGATTTCCCTTACCCAGTTCTCTATGGAAACGACATCCTTAAAGAAGAGCAGAGATCATTCAGCCGAGCGGAGAAGGAAGTGTACGTGATAGTTTTCGCGCTGGAAAGGCTTAAATCTTATCTACTAGGCTCGAGGATCACAACCTACATTGACATCGGAGCATTGTTGTATTTCTACAACAAGGAGGAGAAGGGCCATGACAGAATGGTTAAAATTCATCAACAACATCGACCTATCCTTCATGGAGCGAGAAGAGAGACCCCAGACATAAAGCCTCGAAGCAAGAATTGCACAACACACGAAGGAGGACCCAGAGCCCGACCCATATGAACATCGCTGACAGAAGAATTAAGAATGGAAAAGGCGACATGTATGAGCAATGCAACCTGGGCAACTAGGGCTCGGAGTAGCAAAAATTGAGGGGGTCAGGCTCACGATCTACAACAAACGCTTCTAGCAGCCCAAGGGTTTATTGTTTTTAGATTTTGTTCTTTATGTTTTTCCTTTATTTGTTCTTTTTATTTTCTTTTATGTAATGCTGGGAATTCAAACAGATGAAGGCTACCGCGCGAGGGAGGCGAAACACTCACAACTATGAGAGCATAATGGTCAGGGATACAAAAAGACTTGCCTCGGGAACGTGCTGAAGAGGAAACCGCCCCCTTCATCCACGTACTACCATTTATGGCAGTTCATTCCACCCATACTATTAAACCCTAAACCTTTCGCCTCCCGTCTAGTCGCACCTATATGAAACCCTCCTTCCTCCTCCACCAACAACTCATAAACCCTAAACCCTCACTCCACTCTCAAACCGAAGAAATCTAAGATAGCCATTATTTAGCCTTGAGTGTGATGTCTAGTGGATGGGACAATACCGTGTCCGAAAGGAGATGACGAGACTCCGAAGACCAGAGGACACCAGGGGGCTCGACGCAAAAAATACCCAGAGCGGAAACAAGTGGAACATGGGCACGACAAAGGGCCTCCTCAACGGGATCTCCTCACCCGCCACCATCAAGAAGACAATGCCACACGAGGAACACGCGGAGGAAGAGAGACCAGTGACGACAGAGGATTTCGGCATTCAAGAATTCCCAGCAAAGGTCCTCAATGGAGATGCGGAACTCCGTATGATGCCAGAGAAAATGGAGAAGGAGAAGGAGTTAAAGGAGAGAATCGAGGCACAGCTACCACAGTAGCATTCATAGCGATCGAGTGTGGAGTGCCGTGACCGAGTAAGGGAGTTGGCATATGAATTTTCTGGAAGATTGGCCCATGTTTAGCAGTCTAGCCCATTG
Source organism: Juncus effusus (assembly GCA_027726005.1). Classification (NCBI taxonomy): domain Eukaryota; kingdom Viridiplantae; phylum Streptophyta; class Magnoliopsida; order Poales; family Juncaceae; genus Juncus; species Juncus effusus. The sequence goes on from CM050907.1 coordinate 4,699,860, forward strand.
TGCGGAAAGAATGTAATTCATTTGGCAGGAGGAATAAATCAAGAGATTAGATTTGATCTTTGATTGGGATTGATTAGATTTGATCTTTGATTGTGGATTAGATTTAGGGATTGATTTGATTAGATTTAGAAGAGATTTATTTCCTCACAATTAGGAGACCGTTCCTTCACCTATGAAAGTGTGAACCTAAGGGCTGACCAAGGGGTCGCATTATTGGTAACCGTTCTTTCATTGTTAGAGACAAGACATAAGGTTGTACTGTTTCATGTATCAATTTTATTTTTTTGCGTTTCTGTTATGAAATTTTGTTTTAGGATAGAGTTTGAGTAGTATATTTGATGTCTTTTTAGTTACATCTTTGTTTGTGTTATTAACTTTTGTACTTAGTATCTTGTCTTGTGCTTTTTATTCTCTCTCGAGATAAACTCGAGTATGCAGGTTAGCAGGTATTAGCCAGGTGAGACCTTGTCGTTAGGCAGAGACTCTGAGGAGTAAACCTAGCACCTTGGTGCTAGATTGTGTAAGAAAGTCTAGCAGACAGGTGTCGAACTTAGCCCGTCAACCTGAGACCCTAGAGGTTAAAGCTTGCCGATCTGACAAGCACACAAGACTTGGTGGAGCGAGTACGGTGTTAGTTAATTGAGTCCTAAGTGGGGTGAATAGGCCTAAAAATATATGGAAGTGTAGATTTGATTTTTTAGAGTTTACAACGTTTTAGGTTATTTGACTTTTAGTGGATGGTTTGTACTAATTCAAATAATAATAAAAATAAATAGAGATAATAGAAAATAAATGAGAATACCGAACACACAGATATGTTGATGAAGTTTGACTAGACGGTTGCGTTCGTTGTAACCGCCCGTTCTTTCTATTAAGCCTTGTCACGTTCACGAGCACCTATTCTCATGTTATGCCTCTCGGTTACTTGATTCACTAAGACAAATAGTGTTCTTTTACAAACTGGAGTCAACACTCGCTTTATAAACTCGTAATGGTTCGTTGAAACAAAACTCAACGATTTCTTTCAATCAAACAAATACTCAAACTTGATCTATAACCTCTCAAATTTGTTCACAAAAATATTGAGTAATTAACATACATTCTATAGAGAATTCTTCAAGGATTTTGATTGGAAAAGATGGGTAAAATGAGATGGGGGCTGCTCATCTTTAAAGGGGGAAAGAGAAGCCAGCTAAAAAGGAAACTGCAGGAGTTTCGTTCAAACCGACCATACGGTCCGTTCGAACGGACTGCACAAAAAGTAGAAAATCAACACAGATTTGAAACAAAATGGCCAGAAAATAGAGGTCCGTTTGAACGGACCAAATACAATGTTCGAACGGACTGGACAAGTCGGAAACAAAATGTTTGGAAGGGAGCTGTCTGTTCCAAATGGAGCCAAAACGGAAGGTTAGTTCGTACGGACCAGAGTTCCATTCGAACGGACTGGGAGCTGGAAAATGAATTGGTTTTCTCTCTATGGTTTATATTGATTAAATAATAAAACATAAAACACTAGGTGAACCTCAACTCTTGAACGCCAAGAAAGCGAGTCTTGAAACTTTGAAAAGCGAAGAAAAATAGAGAGAGAGATTGTTCGACAATTTTTGATTCGATCGAGATAAAATTTCATGGACGTCGACTCGAACTTGTAAATTTCCTAATCTTATGTAAGCAGATCAAATATTATTAGTAATTATGAAATTATTTTAAATATCATCAAAAAGAGAACAACAAACTCTCCCTTTTGATGATTTTCAAAATAATTCCGAAAAATACAACATTTTATAACTCCTCCCCCTTTTTGAAAAATAATCAAATGGGTATCAAGCGAGAGATAACAAAGCTCCCTCTAAATATATGCTCCTCCTGAGTCCAACATAATAGGGTTTAACAACATATGATTTGTTACAAAAATTTAGTTATTAATTTAGGATTTTGCAAAATGGTTCAATTAGATGTTTTACAATAAATTTTATCAAGACAAAGTTATATATATATATTGAAATATCCTTTTTATATTATTGAAACATACATATAACTTAAATTTTTTTTTCAAAATCAATAGTTTCTAAAAGAAAATTGAGGAGAAGACGTAAAGCACCGAAAATTATATAATGAATAAATATAAGAAATTTAAGGTTTGAATTCAAGGAACATAACCTCAACCAAGTGCCAGAGAATTCGGACAGATGCTCGTGACTTGGCGAACATATCATAGACTCCATCTGATGGGCCAAGTCGACCAATCTTTTCATGACCTTGATTAGCAAGAAGAAAAAAGTTGCGTAGATTTCCCACATTTCTCAATTGTTTCCTGTCTAGTCATCTATCTTTCATGTATCTAAAACAAAATCTTTCTCTACCCACAAGTTAGTTCTGTCAAGATAAAACTTGTCCACAACTACCCTAAGAATATGACTAAGAATTGGAGTGAAAAATTGAAGCGTCCAGGTAGACTTCGATTCCTCCTCATTTAATGAGGTGTTGCTTGCGGTATTTCTATCTTTCCACAACCACATGTACTTTGATGAAGTACTTATTTTGCACAAAGATACTCTAAGGTGATATGACCGATTTTACAGCAATAGTTACAAATGTACAAGTGAGGCTCGAGATCTTATCTGTACTCTTAGCTAAATGAGACTTGTAATGGTATGAAAATTCTTCTTTCCTCGACCTCGGATCGGTTGACTTGGCACTAAAAATGTTAGATTTTGAATTTTTTTTGTTTAAAATATTTTTTAGTGTAATGTTTGGGAGCTCAATGTTGCGATTCATATATTAAATCTTTCGAGGGACATGTGTATCGACTATTTTATAGAAATTTGGACCTCTTTTTGTAAAGTCATTCAGTTCTGAAACTGAGGTTATTCACATGACTTTGCTGAGAATCGTGAAAATAATGAAACACTTTTAAATGTTCGACTTTTAAGACTTTTATCCTTAGAATAGTCTCGGTACATGAATGCACTTCCTCGACCATTGTTTGGTTGATTGCGTTTCCTTTTTTCTTTTTGATCTTTAGGTCTTGAAGGAGCGGGTTAAGAACCGATTTCCTTCTTAATCCCTAGACCGCTTTTGTTACTTGGGCTTTGCCCTATTAATATCTTCTCGAACTCAATTATGCTTGGGACATATCTGGCACAAGCATAGTTGAGGGAGTTATTTTCTATTTTAAACTTATAAGTTCGACTTTTAAATGACTTATTTCCCTTTTTAAATTTTCACATTTAAAGTTATTATTATTTAAATTTATGTTTCCGAATTCTTTTAATTGTGTCTTGAACGACCTTACCGAGACTTCAAACTTGATTAGTTATTGTTGAGTACTGACAAGACATTCCCGAATCATATCCAATTCTTGTACTAGATCATCTCATTTTCCAAGTTCTACGTTATTATTTAAATTATTTGAACTTGGAACATGTACCGTTTCTAAATTGAAATCAAGAGTAGGGTCTAGAAATACCTCGTGACTCGTGTAACAGACAGAACCTGAAGATGATGCATTGAATGATGAAATCGAGGGAGGTGGTGAATGATTGACTCATCCTTACTTTCTAAGCATCTCTTAAAAAGCTCACTCGCATACTACATCCATTGAGTCATATGCCATGAGAGCAACGTTCTTCTTGTCCTTTGCTTTGTCATTATGTCTTTTCTTGCGTCCATCATCGAATCATCTTTCTCGTCTCTCGTCTTCCTTCTTATTCCAAGGTGCGAGCTCGGGATGAAGCGTGAAGCAGCTGTCGATTGTGTGTCCTGACTTGTTGCACTCAAAGTAATACGTCTTGTTGTTGTTGCATCGATGATGTTATGAAATCACCAAATTGTTTGACAAGAAACACCATCTCATTGTGCGCGTCGATGACGGCATGGCTACGGTTGTCGGTTGAGAGTCATTTTGCTTGACCGTGCTTCATATTTCCGAAAATAGTTGATTAGGTCTTCTGGTGTGATCTCTTGCCTCGCCATCATCGTCTCCAATGAAACTCAAATTGTCTCCCAACTCGACGGCATAGCCCTGATTAATTTACCTTCAACTCGAGGATTTGTTAGGGTCTCTCCTAAAGCGGTATATCCTCGATGGATTCACCTTCGATCATCTATAAATAGTTAAATTATTGTTCAAGTCTCATTAGTTTGGTCTTTTTCATTTAACTATTTCTCTCAAATCGGTTTAAGAGAGCTCGCCACATTTGATGAGAAGTAATACAATTATCTGTTATAACCGATAAAATGTTTACCATGTTTGTGAGAATCAGGTTCTGTTCCATAATGTCAAGTATGATCATGGTGCTTGTTTGGTCATTATGAGTTGTGTACTGTCTTTTACAAATTCTATGGTATAAACATTTTCTACTACCTGACGAAGTCCGTGTAGATCGAAGACATTCATCATGAATCTCTTCCAAAGATTTCAATTTTTACCGTTGAGTTTCTCCGAGTAAAAGATGTGTATTCGATTCGTCGAAAACGTCGCCATGAATCGAAAATACAAGTAGTTTCAAATTTGAATTTGAAACAATCTTTATTCCCGCTCTAATGCCAATTGTTGGTTAATTGAGTCCAAAAGGGTGGGGTGTGGGGGTGGGGGTGTTGGGGGGGGTGGGGGGGGGGGGGGGGTGGGGGGGGGGGGGGGGGAGGGATTAATAGGCTTAAAAATATGCGGAAGTGTGGATTTGAATTTTTGGGTTTTACAACGTTTTAGATTATTTGACTTTTAGTGGATGGTTCGTATTAATTCAAATAATAATAAAAGTAATTTGAGATAATAGAAAATAAACAAGAATACTGAACACACGGATCTGTTGACGAAGTTCATTCCAAACGGAGCAGTCTGTTCCAAACGGAGCCAAAACGGAAGGTCCGTTCAAACTGACTAGAGTTTCGTTCGAATAGACTGGAAAATGAATTAAACAATAAATCACAAAACAAACTCAAAACACAAGGAGATCGTCAACTCTTGAAAGCTTGAAAAGCGAAGAAAAATAGCGAGAGACTCCTCGACAATTTCTGATTCGATTGAGATAAAACTTCTTGCACGTGGACTCAAACTTGAAATCTCCTGATCTTATACAAGGAACTCAAATATTATTAGTAATTATGGAATTGTTTTAAACATCATCAAAAAGAAAACAACATATGGGAGTGCCGCGCCATCTCGGAAGTAAGTCGAGGAACTAGGAGAGGGCAGGTGGCGCGGAAAGGGCTTCCCTAGAACTCTAAAAGGCCCTCGCTTTTGGACGACACCGGGACAGGTGACAAACTCCCGTGCGGCAGAGAATGAGAGCACGACAGATCTTCGATCCATTACAAGAAGGAAGAACCCCCTACTAAGGCAAGACGAAAATAACACTGACGAAGATGAAGGAGATTAGACAGAGAACTACAAAGAGCTTGAACCCTAATACTCACTACTATCAACTATATCTAGCTCCTACTACAAACAAGGACTATGAAAACCGTGTCCACGGCTCGATAAGCGATCACTTTTATTTTTATTTTATTTTATCTTATTTAATTGAAAACAAAACCTAATTAAATATTCCGTTCGAACTGCGTATAAGAAACTAGAATCAACCACGCCTCGTTGTGGATTCAACACCTAAAGTACTAAGCATAGATCTACGCTTGCGATCGAAATTAAGTATATTAGGGTAATTTTGAAAAGCAATTATATCATATATCTACCAAACACACCACCTACAATGATCTCTAATGCAATGAGCTATATGTGCTTTGTTGCAAGACATCTGTAGTAGTAAATTTTTTTTTTTAATACTCTTTTTTTCCTGTGCATAATTGTTGTCCATTTTTCTTGTTGATCTTTTTTTGTGAGTTTAATTGATATTGATGAGATTATTGGTTAAAGCTTGTGCATATGAGGGATTTGGCTCCATTGATTAATCTTTGTAGGGACATTTAGATCAGCAGGATCAAAATTTCAAAAGAAAACCAGAGATTCTGTAGCCTAGTTTAAATTCCTTAAGAATAACCAGAAAAACCAATTGATCAATGAGAAGAGCTAGAAAAAGAGTAGAATTTCAAAAAAAAAAGAAAAAAGAGAGATTCTAATCTCTTAATCTCAAAAGAGTAGAATCTCAAAAGGAAAGAAAAACCAGAGATTCTAATCAAATTAGAGCAATATTTGTCTCCCATGTTTTTTAAGATTTGAATTTTCTTGTCATGTAAGATAGTATCCAATCAAGATTTGTCCAAGAAATGAATCCCTACAAGAAAGGTTCATCCCGATTGAATAAAGATACTTCCTTGCAAAAATTTGTCTAGAAAAGAACACAATTGGTGAAGGATCTCCATAAAGAATCGTCGAATCTTTTGGAACGCCGGAGAGTCCTTGCAAGAGTCGTCGGAGTCCGGCAAGAAGCTGAGGATCACTAGAGGATCACCGGAGAACTGCTGTGGAGCCGGAGGATCACTAAGAAACTTAGCTGAGAATTTGCTCTCTTCTTTGTGGATTCTTTGAAAAATCTCAACCTTTAGTTTATTGTGTTTTGATTTTCATCCTAGGAATGCTTGATTAAATTATTAAATTTCTTACATGTATACCATTTCATGTTTTTATATGTTATTTTTGGAGATCCAAAAAAAAAAAATCCGCTTACCCGAATCCGACATAGTCCCTTTGCCATCTCTATCAGTTCTCATCAGTTCTCATCGACCTGATATAAGAGAAGCTTTGATTTGAGTCGGAACTTGTTAGTTAGCTAATTAGGTCGACATGTCATGGTTCTTGGTCTTCCATCGTTTATTAGGGTAACACCCACTTGGCAGTCTAGCCTATAATTTGCATCATAATCGAGTTTGACTTATTTTTGGAATTTCAAGGATCATATCATGTGAGGTCAAGTCTGGGGCCATTTTGTTTCAGTTTGAGCATATTTCATTCTTGTCTCGTTCTTTTCTTACCTGTCAGTCAGTGCAAATCCGAATTTTGTTAAACTGTATAGCTTTTTGTGAAAGTTGTAGCGTCCTTACTTCCTTACCTGGCAGTCTGAATGCACGACCGGCTACACAAACATTTTAGATAAATGACAATTCTTTTTTGACTATATAAAGGGTGCTCATATGTTTCATATCTATTTTCAAAAAAATTGTTTTTAATGAGTTTCGAACCTACAACATTTAGTTGACGAAATAGTGTCTAACCACTTCTATTATAGGAGCTTTGGCGATAAAATGACAATTCACAATTGAAATGTTGTTAGAGAAATATTTTGGAAATAAAGAAGTTGAAACCACTCCACTTCAATTAATGTATATAGAATTTGAATTTTTTTTTTTTATTATCTTAACCGTGACGGAGCTTGACTGTATTTACTGAGGGGCAAAAAGTATTTTCATACTGATTAACACTATACAAAAATTTTAGAAGTCAGTGTCAAATACATTAAAATACATGTATTTCAAAATTGTTCACTTAAACACTACCGATATATACTACTTTCTCAAAATTTTGATAGATCATGGCTCCCAGTCTCTATAAAACTCCGTCCTTTTTAACTAAGATATTCGATCATTAAGTTAGAAGATCACCCACTGATATATTTAAAAAAAAACATTATTAAATAAAATAGAAAAAATCATTAATATAGTATATTTATTATATAGAAGTAAATTTTCTTATACCTGATTTTTTGTTCACATTTTTTTACGTATTTCCTCACGTACTTCTGCAAGAGAAATTTAAATTCTAACTATATGGACAAGAAGCTCAAAAAAAAAAAAGATTTCAAGCAAATACAAATATGCAGGTTTTGGCAAAGGAAAAATATAGTTTTTGTCAGAGTTTAATTGGAAGAAATATGAATTTATTAGTTCTAATCGATTCTTCTAGAGAGGATGCCACGGGCAACAAAAAGTCATGAACCGTATAAGCTGGATAGTAATCATGACTCCCAAGATAAAGGGGGAATTGGGTTTCATAGACTTGCAAGCTCTAAATAATTAACTCCTTTGCAAATGGATATGGAAATCTTTTATGGGGGCCAAACAGACATGCTTCACCACTCTCGCCATTCATCAGCACTAGTCCGACATTTGAAAACGCTGGCTCCGTTCTTTCTCTCTTCGACCTCCGTCAGAATCGGAAACGGAACCCAAATCCTGATGTGGAAACAAAATTGGGCAGGAGAAACCCTAAAATCCTAATTCCCCGAACTGTATTCTTTTGCATATGAGCAAGACATAATGGTGGCGTTGGCTCTAGAAAATTGGGACGAATTGGTTTTTCACCCCACAGTGTCGGCAACGCGGAAGCACAGATGCAGGAGCTGACGGCTTATTTACAAAATGTACAAACCGCCGAACAGAACGATGAGATAATTTAGAGTTGGAAACCGGAGGGCCAATTCACTACAAAATCGGCATAAAACGAGGTGACATACAGGGGGGGTAAAAGATGTGAACACGAATGCATTGTGGCGCCTCAAACTTCCGCCGAAAATCAAAATGTTCTTATGGAAGGGATCTAGGGGGATACTACCCACATTAGATATTTTTGAACGAAGAAATGGCACAACCGTTAATTGCTGCTTGTTATGTAAACGAGACAATGAAAGTGCGGATCACATTTTCAATACTTGCGATTTTTCAGGGGGGGGGGGGGGGGGGGCGGGGGGGGGAGACCCAAATGATAACGTACAAAGCTTAATTCAAGCAGAACCCCACTCGAGAAGAGCAACTTTCCAAATATTTACAAATTTTGCAATCTGGCGGGAGTGGTGCAACCGAGTCTTCCGAGACAAAAATCAATCCGTCGCGAGAGTTCTCACATCGGCTATGGAAGATTACAACAGCTGGCAGAAATGCAATAATACTGAAACGTAGAACTAAAAGAACAAGAAAAATGAAAGAAGGGGGAATGAACCGAAGGAGAAGGAAGGAATGGGGAACGGAGAAGACAGACCAAATGACACTGACGCACACAACTGATACAGGAGAAATACACAACTTGTGTCTACACTCCTACAACAATCTTCTTCCGATTCGATTACTACTTTAATTTATAAATTTAGTATAAATTGTTTTGTATAATTTCTTCAATCCTCCTATTTATGTTGATTTTGATGTTTAATCCGTGGCAAGTCGCGACAAAAATTAATAATGTTTTGTATCTTTATTTTTTCTTTCCTTTCATTTCCTAAAAATTATTGGCAATGATGGATGTAACTATACGTTGATCAATAGATTTACGCAAGAGACGTCCAAGTTTTCTGTAATTTTTCAAAAAACAGTTCTAATCGATTCATACAGTATTGTTTTTACGTGGCACAATAATAGTGTGTATTGATTGATGAAAGCAATATAAAGTTTAATCTAGAAGGCACGCATGAAGCTAATGGATTTGGATGGGGTCATGATGCATGCTCTTACCGCATTTAGTTATGATTGAAATATAATTAATTAATATTTGAAATTAAGTACTTGATTTAGGCATTCATTAAAGTAACTTTAAGAAAAAAATAATAGTTCAACTATTAAGAAGCACTTAAACTATAAAAAATCACTTGACATTGGTTAATGGTGGGAGCATTTTACTTTGGCTCGAAAATGAGAAACAAACCATTTTAGTAGACACCACAAATTGAGATAAAATTGGTGTCAACAAATTTAAACAGATAAATTTCACCTGTGCTTATTAAAATGTATCTAATACTGTAAATGATATATAGCCTAATTGGTAGAACCTACTGCATGTGTATAAAAAGTCATGGGTTCAAGTATCGACAAACACAATCTTATTTAGCACATATTTAACAAAATCTTCTGAACCATCAAACATGGGTTGAAACTCAAAAAGAAAAAAAAAATTATCTAATGCTGAAATTGGGTCATCCAACTTTTACTTATTTCTCTCTTGACATCACTTAACTAAATTGTCATCAATAATTTGATGGAATAGTAAAATGCTATCAAAATTATCAGTCAAGTCAGCATATAAGCTGAATTACTCATTAAATCGTTATAAAGATGTGCTATTTTAGTTGTAATAATTTGAATGCCAACTAAAAATGTTATGTATTCTATAAAAATGTTAACACTAAAATTTGAACGTTCTGGGTTGAAATGATTAAGATCAAAGTATGAACCTAATCCAACTATATTGGATTTCATTTGTCTAACCCAATCCGTGATACTTCGAACCCCCTCAAACAGATGGAGTTTAATTCAAATTACCCAAACCGATAATACATTCTTTAAAATCCATCCAATCCAACAATATTTGTCATGCATAAATAATTATAAAGATCACGATTACATTAATAAACCATTCAATAATGATTATTTGCAGTTATCCACCATGATTAACTCCAACGTTACAAGAAGGTTACAATTTTAGATTTTTGAGAATGTTCTCTATGAAATTAAAAAAGAAAATATCTTATATGTTAATATAAGTAAATGAATTTACATAGATTGAGATGGATTAAAGTGAATTTCTAGTTTTTTTATTGAACAAATTTGTAAATCCGCAATCCAATCTAGGTTGATTGAATTTGATATATTGAGTGAGTTTTTTTTTTTTTTCAGTGGCTGGTAGAGGATAACTGGAAGTTTAGTGATTGATTTTCTTCTGAACTTTTCAGTTATTCAAATTGTCACTATAAAAACTATTTGATTAAGTAATATCACAATATCAAAATAATTAATCAAATCAATACTTAGTTTTTCAATTATCAAGAATTATCAATCAAATCAACAACTCAATTATCAAAGGGAAAACCGATATCACAACGGGCCTTATCACGACCCCCACGCGACGGGCCCAAACACATCGTGGTATCGGCCCACTGTCACGTCGGCCCATTTAAATTATTTTCCAGATTTGTTCCTCTTCGTCGCGTCCATCGCGTTTTTCATTCATTTTTCTTCCTAGATCAACTCCAGTGTTCTTCCTCCTTTGTCGCGCTGCCTTCATTCATTAGGGTCACATTAATTGCTCTCGGCACTTCGGCTCGGCTCGGCTCGCCTCGCTGCTTAGCACAGGTCCATATATTCTCGCCTCCTGCCTTTTGAATTCTCATCTAATTAAAGTTTTCTTTTTCAAATCCGCGATTTCTTGTTTTACAAATGCTTCTTCTTATTTTCCTCTCAGTACGCATTTAGATCTTTTGAATCTATGTTTTTTTAGTTTAAATTTCGATTTTATTCATGATTTCGATCATAAATTTATTCGCAATTAACTCCCTGTTTTTTGCAAGAAAGATGAATTCATTTCCTAACAAGAAGATATGATCAACTAGGTATTTTAGCTCGATGATCGTCTCAATTCAATCATATTGCGATTTTTCTTCATATTATATTATGTTTTCTATTGAAAATTTCACTAATATACTCTTTTGTATAATTTTTATTGCATTTCTCTTTTCCTATGTAGGAAGAATTTGATCAAGAAAGTATGGATACTGTTATTGATAACAATATCCAATCAAGCAAGCTAGTATTCATATCTAAAATCATCTCAATTTATTACTTTCTACAAATTTATTCTCATTTTATATACTATTTATATTGAAATTTTAATTAATATAGATTTCAATGTGTTGCTCTCGGTTTGATGATGTTTAAAACTATTCCATAACTACTAATATTTTGAATTTTTATGAATATGAATATATTAAGTTCAAGACGATACGTGTAAACCTAATCAAAACGGACGTTTCTCAATGTCTTTAGAAGTCCTAGAAGACTTCAAGAACAGTCAAGTGTTGAAGCTTTAGTTGAGTTTTTCTTTGAGTACTTAATTTAATCACCAAAAAAAGAGTTTTGCATTTAATTTTACTGCTGATCCGTTTAAACTGACTCCTAGTCTGTTTAAATGGATTGGACAGTTTTTTAGCATTGTTTTTGACAGTGCTGATCCGTTTAAACGGATGAGCCACCTGTTTAAACGGATTGAAGAACTTTTTTGACCGTTTGAGCTGGATTTTGCATTGATTTCATTCCATTTTTACTTGGAACCAATTTTCTGAGAAATTTAAGCAAAACTCTCTTTTTAGTGATTGATAAAATTACTCTAAATCATTTGTGAGATTCGGGAGAATTGTAGTGAGCGATTGATTGATTGATTGTTGTTGTGAGATTGAAAGAAATCTATTGTAAGTTTGTTTCGTTCCTTCGTCAAGAGTTGTTGTAAGGCGAACGGTGGATCATGGTCTTGTATAAAAAATACTATTTGGATTAGTGCAATGAAGGAGCCAAAAGACATATCCGGAGAGTAGACGCTCGCGAACGCGGTAAGGGCTGCTAGTGAGAATGGGTGGTTACAGCAAAAGCAACCACCTAGCCGAACTTCGTCAACAATTCTCGGTTTTCGATATCTTTAATTACTTTTTTGTTATTTACTTGTCTTTATTTATCATTTCTTTAATTATTTTATTATTTTGAAAGAATAGGTTGGGTAAGTTAGACGGGTGAGGAATTATCTTGCACATCCCTAATATACTAATTAGTTGATCCCATATGGCAAATGGAAATAGAGGTGTTGAATTTATTAATTTGAATTATTACTTGGATTTCGTGTCAATATTCCATAAAATAACTGAATTAAGTTTCATACAATGACTTAATTTGGATAAATTACAAGTTCAGTGGTCGTTAGAGGATAATTGAAAGTTAGAGATTGATTTTCGCTGAACTTCAGTGAGATATGATACAGTTTACTCAGATTAAATAGATTACGTATAATAAGAAGAAAAAATATATTTCACAGATGTCCTTGAGGTCAATCAAACATGAAGTTACAAAATCCTAAAAGTTAAATCCACCTTCCACATGAAATTAGACTTTTAACCCCCTTTAGGCCGCAGTCGATCAACACTATGTAGAAGAAATAGATGAAGAATTTGAAGAAGATATAGATGAAGGTTTAGAAGGTGTTAGAAACTTCTGAAGGTTAGTATATATAGCTTTTCCATTTTTTACATTTATCTGATGGTTAGAAGAATCTGTGTTTTATATACTATTATAGGTAAGATATGATAGTACATATTGTTCCTATCTGTCTATTTTTTTACCATATAACCTGTATATTTTTGTTCAGTTCTTATCGTATAATATATTGAATAGATATATGTTCCTTCTTTACATATATACTTTTTCTTTTTCTTGTATATAATGTATTGAGTTGATATATTTTTATATGTGTTCTCTATATATACTAAGTTTCTTATATATATACTGTTTTTTTGCAACATCTCAAGTTATTACATATTATACATATATACGTATATATTCATTTTTGCATATATTCATTTTTGCAGAGTCAATCCATTCAATTCAAAAAAATCTAGACTTTGGGGAACTATTATACCCTCATAATGTTGAAGAACACCTAATCCCCAAAATTGGCATGATATTCAATTCTCATGCAGAAGCAAAACGGTTTTATAAACAGTATGCCTTGATGTATCGGTTTGAAATTGTGTTATGGGCATTATTTGAATAATAAGAAGAAAAAATTGATGAGATTTTTGTTGGGAAATCCGTAGTCATGTATGTTACATACGCAGCAGAATCTACGGGTTTAACCCCGTCTTAGGATCATCATAAAGGGAATAAAAGTATGGGATTATGCTATTAAAATTTATATCTCGGATCCTCCTGATACGCCAGACGGAGAACGGATGTAGATATGAATGATTCTGACTTGCAACGTTCTCCTTCCTGAAACTCGACTCCGCGAACCTCCTTCTTTCTCCTAGGGATGAAGAACGATCACTCGCAAGTTCTCAAATTAGAGAAACTCTACTCGTATCCATGCGAACTTCAGACAAACGGAATTACCGAACTCGGCTAGACGAGTCCGAAAATTTCCGAAATTACCTCACAAAACTCTCTCTCTCTCTCTCTCTCTCTCTCTCTCTCTCTATTTCTGTATCACGATGGCCTCTAAGACTGTGTAAATAATAAAGGGGCGTTGCCCTTTTATTTATACTAGAGAGGGAGGTAAACGATTGCTCAGTTATCATAACTGAAAATCTAGTTTTCTGCGTATATTCTGTTCAGAATTGGACCCTTCCGTTCATAATGGAATACAGTTTCCAAAACCGCGGAAACCTGACTGCCAAGAAACTGGCACCTTCCATTCAGAATGGAAGACTTCCGTTCAGAATGAAAGTATGCTGTTTTGCACAATCAATCATCCAATGATTGATTATTTCGTTCACGAATCTATACATCTAATGTATAACCGTTTTAAGGTATTTTCATCCCGTATGAATGGAAATCATTGTGTGACCGTGTAGGTTCCATTTAACACTGGCAACGATCTTCTAAAGATCGTAAGTCATGAGTTACCTCTAGACTGATGTCATGACTAACCATGTTAAATGAAATGATCAACGATCATAAACCTATCTAAATAGACGTTAACTTATTTCTTTTGTTCTACGATATTTGTCTTGATCATAAGAAATGAAAGTATGTCATTCTTGAGTTTGATCAAAGTCTCTTTCCTGATCGAGAATTATACAGAATAAATAAAAAATGATATTAACAACACATGTCAATCCATTTTGAGCATGGCCATGCATTTCCTTCAGTCCTATTTCATTAGGGGCCCAAAGATATCTCCCTCTTGACGAAGGGAACAAATCGCATCTTGGTCAGTCACATTCCTCATCATGATTCAGTGCATACCTAATGATGGCCCTAATGATCATCCCATTACGGATGACGTAGGATCATATTAACGTATGCAGTTCCACACACATGAATCCATGGTGACCTCAAGTCGTAGGAACAAGCACACTATTCATATGAGAATCACTAATGACATATACCTTGCATATTCTCATAGTGTGGTCAGTCCAGTATGTGTTCTCTAATACATACCTATATTCCTGACTTGACATCCCTATGTCCATGATCAATAGAACATGATCATCCAGTCTGCGAATATACTAGTGTGGATATATAGTTTCTTACTTGAAATATGTTTATCAAAATAAGCATCCTACATATCACTAGGGACGGTTTAAAAAGTCATTTGTTAGTTCACAATTCAACTATTAGAATCACGTATTCTCATGACGTGAATCCGAAGTGTCATTCATGCACAATCTAATATATATAAGTATATTAGTCACTCATACACTCATTCATATATGAACTGAATAAACGTGTTTGTCATAATCTAATTTCTAGTCTAACACTTTGTTGACCTACGGCATTATTCCTTTAATTTTATCATGTCGAAAAGCTCGAAAATACAAACCTAGAGGAAAATTCGAATCAACTGAAAGAAATTGCCGTACAATAAAAACGAATTGCCCTGCACGCATTACGGTGAAATTAATGGATGACCACACCATATGGACTATATACAAAGTATAGATCGGGCATAACCATGTACTAATGCCAGGATTTTCTAATTTTATTGGCCGAAGTACTGAATTACCCATGCCTGTTAAGGTATTTTTGTCTCTTATAATGTATATTATTTTTATGCTATATTTATTATATGTATTTAATATATACTCTTTTTGTCAGTATATATTATTTTTGTAAAATAATATACTATTTTCACCAACATAAATTTTGTACTACTTTCCAGTCACATATTGTTTCCCTATCTCTATATACCTTTTTCTTCCACGATATGCCAAACTATATGCTATTTTCAATTTCTTACATTGTTTACAGATCTTTAATTATATATTATTTTAATATTTTATTTTCAGAAAACTATAGATATTAATGATGCCGTAATGGTCCCCCCGGGATAGTCTATTAGTACAATAATACAACAGGCTGGAGGTTACGAGAACTGTCCGTATTCCACACGGAAGCTAAGAAATTATGCCGATTCTTAAAGAAGGCACCAATTGGGAGATGGCGAAGCTCAAGCTCTTATGAATTTTTTGAGAGGAAGAAGAAAGTAAGCATAAATTTCTTTTCTCGGGTTCAATCTGACGAAGCAGGTTGTTTGAGGAACGTATTTTGGGCTGACGGAAGATCAAGGTTGAACTATAAATACTTAGGAGACGTTAACACATATTGTTTGTGGCACATTTTACAGAAATTACCCCCAAAAACTCGGAGGAATAAAAAACAAGGATTAAGAAATTACCCCCAAAAACTCGGAGGAATAAAAAAGAAGGATTAAATAATTGAAGATATTACTACTGCCCTTTATGAATCTGGAAATTCGGAAGAGTTTAAAGAAAATTGGGACAATGCAGAGGAAAGTGTGAGAAGTATTTTTGGGAAAAGTAATTGGTTTGATGAAATTTACAAATTGAATGAAAAGTGGGTACCTTATTCCGTGAAACATGAGTTTTGGGATGGGATGAGCACAAC
Source organism: Juncus effusus (assembly GCA_027726005.1). Classification (NCBI taxonomy): domain Eukaryota; kingdom Viridiplantae; phylum Streptophyta; class Magnoliopsida; order Poales; family Juncaceae; genus Juncus; species Juncus effusus. Next base: position 4,716,189 of record CM050907.1, read on the forward strand.
TCAACGTAGTGAGAGTGTAAATGCATTTTTCACTGCGTACGTTTCCAAAATCACACCTCTTAAGTGGTTTATTAGTTAAGTCGACTATGCGTTAGCAAAATTACGGTATGTTATTCTTTTGGACTAATTTATATACTGCATTTAATATATTACTTTTTGACTTATCTAATGTTTGTCTCTTTATATACTGTTTCAAATAATAGTTTAATATTTATATATTTTACTGACCTCTTAATTTCATTTGTTCCTTTTTGGACTACTTTATATACGGTATTCAATTTTATTCCTTTTAATTATATATATAGTTTATGTCATTTTATATATTGTTTCAAATAATAGGTCAAATTGTAGATAAGTATACAAAATCATCTTAATTACAAAACCCTATTAATTTTATATAGTGTTTTCTCATTTTTATTAGTTGTTTTTAATAATTGTTCCATACATATATATTTTCAAAACCTTCTTAATTCTATTTATTCATTTTTGGACTACTTTATATAGTGCATTCTAGTTATTCCTTGCATGTTATATACTGTTTCTTAGTTCATTTGATATATATATATATATACAAAAACCTCTTAATTCTTTTTGTAGTTACATTGAGAAAGAAGAAACTTTTAAATCTTCATACAAGCTTTTCAGGAATATTACCAAGTTACTTATTGAAGAACAACTATCCAAGGTGTATGGATACAAAATTTTTGAAAAATTTCAAACCGTATTAAAGCACTCAATCAATCTATCTTGCCACAAAGAACGCTTCAACCCAGAAATTAATGAAACAGTATATCAAGTTCATGATTATTCTAATGGTAAGGACATATATAGCAGTTTTAACAAGACAACTTGTGAATATGATTTTTTTTGTAAGAAATATCAGTATGCCGACCTATTATACAGCCATATTATTTCTATTTTCAGGTAATTTTTTAATATTCTAAAAGGTAAATGTTTACTTTTAAATTTATCATTTTTTTAATTTCAGGTACAAGCAAGTGAAATTATGCCGTCAACAGTATATTAAAGAGATAGTGTCAGAATTATAAATAAAAAATGAATAGAATTGAAAGATAACACCGAATCACATAAAAACATCAAAGATCCCTACAAGAAGGCTATTTCATGATTCTACCCAATATTTCTTGAACAGAAATAGCATCTACCCAATCATGAATAGGGAGATGGAATTTATAACGATGTGAGGGTATACACAAACAATGTGATACAATTAAACAATCCAAAAGAGAGTTTTGTTGCCGAACCAACTAATCCAATCGATAAGAATAAATCACCTTTAATGGTTGAGGTTTTAGATCGGACAAACAGAATATCAACAAATGTTCCCCTAAACCAAATTAAAGTGAAAAATCCAAGAAAGAAACACAAACTTTTAATAAATATGTTCCAAATGATGACCGAGTTCGTAGTTAAGCAAGATAAAATCAATAGTGACTCAGCGGCTAGAGCCGATAAAATAGATATTCAAATCACTAACTTGACGGCTAGGATGGATTCGACAATGGCGCAACACATAGTAATTGAGAGCCAAACAGAAGACCCGAAGAAACTCTCAGAGATCGAGAAAATGGTACACGAAGAACCCGACAAGAAGGAACATCTGAATACTGCACCGAATGATCTGTTTAGGGTGATTCTAGAAGATTTGTCAGATGAAGTTCTGGGAGCTGAAGTAGTCAGGCGATTTAGTGCCGAACCATGGAGGAGAGGGAATGACCGATTCAAGCGACTGACATATGATCGCGGCTGAGAGAAGAATGGAATCACGGCGATTGATAGACCGATGTACAATCTAGAAGAGCTACATTTGAAAGTGTATGAGAAAGCGAGGAAAAACAAGGAGCGCAGGACAAAAAGGCGCGAAAATTGAAAGATAGTACCAGAATTGAAAATTGACGCTCAGAAGGAGAGGCAATACATTGATGGAAATTCGGTCAAGAAGCGTGGCACATACACCCTCCAAGACCCGTCATAGCCTAACAAAGAGGTGGTCAGGCTCGTGACCCTAAACAAGTATTCTTGGGAGGCAGCCTAAAGATTTTTCTTTTTTTTGAGAGAAAATTCCATTTTTTACCCCTCAACTATTCAATTAGTCCATTTTTAGCCCCTCAACTTTTTATTTGTCTCTTTTTTATCTCTCAACTATTGAATTAGTCTTTTTTTTGCCCTTCCATTCGTTAAATATTTATGTGTCCATTAACTTGACATGTAAGCGATGATTAGGCATATAATAATGACGTGACAATTATGACATGGTAATTATTTGAAAAAAAATAGAAATTTTTTTTAATCCCCTTATTCTTTCCCTCGTATTCTTTCTATCTTATTTTTTTCTAATATTTGCCCCATACTTTTGATTCGATTCGATATGAATTTTTTTCATTAATTATATTTTTTTTAGAAAAATATAAGATAGAAAGAATACGAGTGATAGATAGGAGGGATTAAATTTTTTATTTCTTTTTCAAATAATTATCATATCACAATTGTCACGTCATAATTACATGCGAAATCATCGCTTACGTGTCAAGTTAACGGACATGTAAGCATTTAACGGATGTAAGGGCCAAAAAGAGACTAATTTAATAGTTGAGAGGTCAAAAATGGACCAATAAAAAGTTGAGGGGCCAAAAAGGAATTAATTAAATAGTTGAGGGGCCAAAAATGGACTTTTCTCTTTTTTTAACTTTACCTCTTTATTTTCATTTTGTTTTTGCATACAAGTTTCTATTATTTGTCTTTTCTTTTTCTTTTTTTTAGTTGAATGCGGGTATGAACAACTTGTGGTGACAAACAGAGGAGTTATGACAATCATAATTATGGAGCGGGTTGAGAAAAAATGATGACATCAGGTCGACCATGGTCCAATAGCGAGCCGCCCAGGATAACCAAGGCTAATTGAACCACGTCGAGGAGATGGTTCATCATACAGAAGTGTGGCATTTCGGTCAAGGACATTTCCCACCTCATCCGAGCAATCAGTAAGGAGTTTTCTCTCCTTTCCCCTTAAGTTTTATTTTCTTTTTATGTAAATAATGCCGCAAGGACGGGCCACATTTTAAGATGGGGAGAGTTCTACCGATAATCACTATGTATACCATACCTGCATCGACAATTTTCTTTTTGCATGTTTCCCATATAAAAAAAATTAAAACAACAACCAAAAAAAATAATAAAAAAATATATCATAGGTGGTAGACCAAACCAAGGATATTTATTTTATATAGACTACCCTCACTTGAAATAGGAACAAACGAGCTCGCGGCCGCAAGCACAGAAGTTTCTGTATAAATGTCATGTCGGGACTTCAAATGAGGAGCTATGAGAGCGACGGGCCGTTCCCGAGGGTTTCCTGAGTGTCCATGTAGATTTGCCAGAGGTCTAGCCTTTGGAGAACCTTTGCCTACCTTGTGAGTGTGACCCTCAATCCACTACTCAAGAACCAACCCTCCTAATCCATATATCCACCTATACATGATACCACCTAAAATCATGCCATCCATCTCTTCAAACCACCAAAGGGGGAGTAAGATGCACGGTTGATCCGATCGCAAGAGAGTGATGGGAGACTGTATCGATTCAGAAATTGTCAACGGAGAAATCGTGATAAGAATCTTCATTGACCGTCATACACAACAAGCTAAGCAACCACAACGAAGTCAACACTTACCTCGACCGTGATTACCTAGAACCGAGACCATTTTAACCAAGATCACGATCGCGAAAGCCTTGGACCCTGTCCTCTACGATAGCACCTCAGACCGACGCCACACCCTCACCGAAGGAAGCTATCTTGGGTTATACACACAAAAAATAAAAAAATGAATGAATTGCCCGAGACAAAAAAAAAAAAAAAAAGAGAATGAAATCCATTGGTGATCTGCCACGATAGCTTAGGAGGAGGATGGAAAATTAAAAAGGCTGACAGACTGATTTGTGCTTAGGAGGATTTACGAGTCGTACTCAAAATGGCTACGATAAAAGAGGAAAATTAAAAGCCGAACAACTCGCAATTAGGGGAACGCATGCTGCTAAACAAAGCTTGGGAGAATAGGTACAACATTAAAAAGCTAGAGGCTGTGAGAGATTAGGAGAGCTAGAGGTTCAATTAAGGCCAATCTCAACGGCCAAGAAGTAGGAGGAGAAAACTCGGAAGAAAAATTCTTGAAGCAAAGACAATTCAAAAAAATAAATAACATGTACATTAACCCGGATTTCGTTAGTACCTTTTCCCGGTGATCACGGCTACCCGACGATACCGTTAATAGAAGACAACCCGCGGTCACAATTAAGGTCAGGCAAATCGGTCATCTTCAAGGAGAGATCTTCAGTGAGAGAGCGAGCCACTTGTTAACTGCCTGAAGTAGGGGGATCATCAAAGGTAGTGGCTCGCAATTTTAGGAGAAGGAGGTGTTCGTTAATCACTCGACATGGCTTAGGAGAAAGAGTAGCATTAAAAATCCTAGTGACTGGATCGCATCGATGATGAGCATAGATGCGTAAATGATTACGAATAGGCCGCCCGATGAGGCCAAGGAGTTCAAGGATATCAAATGCCTCGCGGCCCAAGTAGGAGATACTGAGAACTCTTCTTGACTATACAAACTAGCGAGAAGAACAGTACAAAACCGTGCGTGGATCAAACCCTGAGTGTAGAGATGAGTTCTAGATATATATAATACACGTAATATCCACCTAAAATATAAAAGTCTCAAAGAGGATGTTCAATAGAGATTGGGGGAGTGATCCGGCAAGATGTGGCATATGTTAACCCAGATCGAGCAATCGATTATTATCCCAAGGCATGCCTGAGATTTTGATGGGCGGTTTCATTGGGAGAATTATGATCGTCCATCATATCTATTATTCGGGCCAATAATTTATCTATTTTTAGTATGGTTATCATTACTATGTTTATTTTCTTAAGAATCAAGGTACTGCTAAGATTTGTTGCTTGTTGTAGGAAAGAAGCGTAAAAGGAGCAAAGTGGTTATATGGAGCAACTGGAGTGTTAGAATGCAAGGGAGCAACCCAGAAGCTTGGAGCTAAGCATAGGCGTAGTTTGGGACACCAAAAGAAGGAAAAAAGTCATGAAAGAACATCGTTCGCGGCTCCCAAACCCGCGGTTGCGGTAGTCCTTGCATGCAGGAGCAGTCTGCTAACAGATGTACGCTGTTTCAAACATAACTCGAGATCTGGAAATCTATTTAATGCCTTGGGTTCGTTGTGAAGATAGCAAAGAGATCTAGAACATTCTAGAAAATCACGCTCCAGATTCTGCCTCCAAGACTGCCAAAATCACAGATCTTTGCTGCTGGACAGAAAAGGAAACAACACCCAACGCAGGGAAGGGATCTTCTCCACCTCTTTAGGGATTTAGGCAGTAGATGACATGGCAATTAGTTAGGAAAATTAATCATTTGATCTGGACTTAGAATTATTTGCAAAGATTTGTTTCTCCCTCTTTGAAGATCCGGCCCTCAACTATAAAAGTAACCCTAGGGCTGGTCAGAAAGAGGGGAGTCGCATTGTCATCTTCAGCCGGCTTCGGCCGAGGTGACAATCAAGGGAGAGTTTTTATCTTGGATCTTGTATTGTTTTAGTTATGCTTTGTAGATAAACCCTTTCTAGGGTTAGATTTGTAGTAGTTAAATTGAAGTTTATTTGAATTTGCCGGTGTTGCGTGTTTCTTTTATTATGTGTTCGGTATTTTATCTATGTGTTTTCACTCTTACTTGATGGTATGACAGGATTAGTTACATAGATTGTTGGGCGTTGCACCGAGAGGTGAAACCTATGACCCGACCCACATATATGAAACTTGGCAAAAGAGGTGTTGGACCGTAAGGTGAAACCTATGCTTCGGGGATCGTACCGCGATTTCGGGGCTGACAAACGACGGACTTCAGGAGGGTGGATAACAGTCCCTCCACGCTCAAAGGTGACAGTCCCTTCCATTAGAAAGAAGGAGTATGAAGGCCACGGAAAGGAGGCGCATAAGGACTTCCATACAAGGCGAAGGACCCCCCTACCAAGACGGAACACAATCGACACAAACAAGCAGAGGAGAATAGACAGATCTGCGATGAACCCAATCGACGCCCTAGAGCTCCTATCTTGATCCCCAAATTAGATTTTTACGGTCACGACCTGTGACAACCGCGACCGCAACATTCTGAGCAAACTTTTTCTTTTTATTATTTTACTTAAATTTATTTTCTTTTATTTAAATTCAAAACAACAAACCTATTTGATTTTGTCTGAACTACAAATCAGTTACCAATATCAATCTAGACCTCTGTGGATCGACCTCTGCTTCCGCTAACTATAGTTTATAAAATGGATACTATAAATTTCGTTTGATAATTCACCACATGACAGGGACCTATCATAGATATATCATTTTTATATAGTATATACTGTTTTGTTAAACAAACATTATATAATATATTTCTTTATGTTAGGATATCAACGACACTGAAATCCCCATTGAATATTTCGAGCAAAGCCCAAAAGATGATGGGTACAACATTGCAGAAGAATATGTGAGTTATATTTTTGGTTTTATCTGTCGGGTTTTTTAATTTTTAGGTTATATGGTTTTTTAGGGCTATGGTATAGTTATACTATATACAGAAACTATTGTATACTCTTTTCAATTATTGCATATTGTGAATTTAATAATAACAGATGCAATTTATATACAGCTCATCTCTGTTTGAATATACTTATATTATTATTCATCATTCAATTTTTTTTCAACAGAATTGTAATAATAACAGCATCAATAATGAGCAAGAAGATACTGACCACAGGAATATATATATCTTAATTTATATATTTATTCTTATTTAGTTTACAATTTCATTCATTTATATACTATTTATATTTTTGTAATTTCTTTTCTTCTAGGAAGTTGATTTTTTCAGCATGAATCAAACCTTCATGGATTTACTTTCTGGGAATAATAATTACTCAAACTACAACTTGATCAATACATAGTTTTTTGTTAAACCTTCATGGATTTAACAAAATGAATTCTGTCAATGAAAATATTATACATTTTATTTCTAGATTTTTATTCTTGTATTAGATAAAGTATATACATTCTTTTTTCTATTTTTTTTTAACATTATTTGTCTAATTGACATTTTATCGGTTTATACATTGTAAATAAGACCTTGACCAATAAATTTGTATCCACAATATATATTATCTTTTCAGTTTAAGTTCTTTTAAATCTTTTATTCTCTGTATTAAACAAATAAATTGAAAAAACATACAAAAAAACTATTTTGACAAATTAAATGCCAAAATTCATATTCTTTTGAACATTATTTGAAGAATAATATATAGTATACTTTTAAATAAAAACACGCTGAAGAAGTCGTGCACACAATCTATGATTATTGTTTAAACGCACTGAGAAAGTCACGAATATCATGTGCGACCCTGTGCGAAGCTGGACAAGTGTCCGTAGGCCAGCAGAGCACCGGCATGTCAGAGAATCAGCACACAAACTTACAATATTTATAAAACGCACTGAAAAAATCATGCATATCATGAATGACCATGTGCAAAGCTGGTCAGATGTCCGATAGGATATCTGGCCAGCTATACACAGGGATGTCAGTGAATCAACACACACTATGATTATTTTTTAAACACGCAGAAAAAGTCGCGCATATCATGCGTGACCATGTACGAAGCCGATTAGATATCCGTAGGACATATGGCCAGCAGAGCACAGGCATTTCAGAGAATCAGCACACAAACTTTCAATATTTATAAAACGTGCTAAAAAAGTCGCACATATCATACGTGACCCTGTACGAAGCTGGTCAGATGTCCGTAGCTAAGCACAGGGATGTTAGTGAATCAACACACAAACTTATTTTTCAAATGCGCTAAAACAATCACGCATATCATGCGCGAGCCTGTGTTAAGCTGGATAGATGTCCGTCTGGTCAACTGAGCATAGGGATATCAGTGAATCAACACACACACTATGAATATTTTTAAATGCGCTAAAAAAGTCGTGCATATCATGCCCATCCCTATGCGAAGCTGGTCAGATGTACGGGACATCTGGCCAGCTGAGCACAGGGATGTTAGTGAATCAACACACACACTATGATTATTTTTGAAACGCACCGAAGAAGCCGCGCATATCATACGCGACCCTACGAAGCTAGTCGACATCTGACCACCTGAGAGCAGGGATGTCAGTGAATCAACACACACACACTATGAATAATTTCAAAACCCGTTGAAAAAGTTGCGCATATCATGTGCGACGTTGGACAAATGTCTGTGGGACATCCGGCTAGCTGAGCACAAGGATGACAATGAATCAGCACACGCATTATGGATATTTTTAAAATGCGTTGAAATAGTCGCTCATACCTGTGCGAAGCTGAACAGATGTCTGTAGGACATTTAGCCAGTTGAGCACAGACATGTTAGTGAATTAGCACACAAACTATAAATATTTTTAAAATGCGCTTAAAAAGTCACGCACATCATGCGAGATCATGTGCGAATCTGAATAGATGTCCGTAGGACATCTGGCCAGCTAGGCACAGGCATGTCAGAGAATTCAGCACACAAACTATGAATATTTTTAAAATGAGAGAATTAACATACAAATATATTGAAAAGACATTCAAAATAACCATTTCGTAAACAAAATGCCAAAATTGATAACTATATGAGAAATAATATATACTGTTATTTAGAGAGAAGAAAAAAACACGCTCAAAAAATTGGTGGAAATTTAATTTGAAAAACCTGCATGTTAAAGAAAAAAATTAAGAAAAGTTAAAAAATTTATATCACAATATGAAAAATCTACTTTAAAACTTTACTTTTTAACCGGATTACTAACCAAATCTGTATATCTCTTTCTTCCTAGCGATTTTGATTAAGAAGCACGAAGTTTCAAAATCTTAGATGGACAATTTTCTTGCAAAAAAGAAGATCTGCACTTCAAAGAAAGGTAATCCAAATCGATTTGATCCAAAACACAAATATCTGCTCTTATTAAGTTATTTTACAACGATTTTGTGTTATTTTTTTGAAATTTTCTTTTAGAATATTGTTAAATGTTTTATTTTTAGTTAAATCATGACGTAGATCCAGAAATCCTCCAAAACAATGAAGGTATCAAGGCAAATCAAACTGTTTGTCTGAATTTTTGATAATTTTTAGTAGAATAAATTTCACACTAAGTCACTCAACTTTACATTTTGACCAAATAAGTCACTCAATTTTTAATTGTTCCATATAAGTCGCTCAACTTCAAAATTGTTCCAAGTAGGTCACTCCGTTAATTTTCCATCCATTTCTTAACGGAAATGACACATGGCATCCACGTCATCGCTGACATAAACATGCCACGTCATCGCTAACTTTGAAACCGAAATAATCATCTTGAATTCAATAAAATCACGGGAAGTCACTAAATTTTATAAAATATATCATTTAAGTCACTCAACTTTACTAATGTTTCACTATCGGTCACTGAACTTTATAATATGTATCATTTAAGTTACTCAACTTTACTACTGTTTCACAAGAAGTCATTGAATTTTTATGTTATTTCATGGCAAGTCATCCAACTTTAAAAGTAATCCACTTTAAATAACTCAACTTTATTATTTCATCATGGTAGCTCACTGAACTTTAATAATTATTTTTCTTTTTTTTTTTCAAAACAAAATATGACTAAAAAACATTTAAAAATAAAATATGTTAATAAAAAAATAAATATTTATGATGAAAACTAACTCATAAATAAATATTTATGATGAAAATTATTTTTATAAATATCTTTTCATAAAAAATAAATATTTATGATGAAAATTATTTTTCATAAATAGTCACTTTTTTATTCACATATTTTATTTTTAAATAATTTTTCATCATATTTTGTTTGGAAAAATAAAATAATTATCAAAGTTGAGTGACTTACCATATGAATTAATAAAGTTGAATGACTTAATATGGATTATTTTTAAAGTTGGTTACTTGCCATGTAATAACATAAAAGTTCAGTGACTTCCTGTCAAATAATTGTAAAGTTGAGTGACTTAAATGATACATTTTGCAAAGTTCAGTGACTTATAGTGAAACATTAGTAAAGTTGAGTGACTTAAATGATACATTTTGTAAAATTTTGCTTATGTCAGTGATGACGTGGATGCTACATGTCATTTCCGTTAAGAAATAGATGGAAAATTAATGGAGTGACCTAATTGAATGACTTGTAGGGGACAATTGAAAGTTGGGTGACTTATTTGGTCAAAATGCAAACTTGAGTGACCTAGGGTGAAATTAACCCTTTTTAATAGTTTCTTCAATTTTATTTTGATTTTTCTTTCTTTTTTTACACATTTTAACTCATATACTGTTGTCCATCAGATATGTAGTGTTTATATACTGTTAATTTTCTATTTTTATTCATATGTTTATGAATTTTTTTCTTTTTTTAGAAATTTCTTTCATGTAAGATTTGTTTTAGATATATATTTTTATGCAAACTATTTGTAAGAGATCTTTAGTTTTTATAATTTAGTTTCCCATATCTGTGTATTCTTGAGTTCCTTTTACATGATCTCTGTTTTAGATACTGTTAGGGCTAAGATATTATAGTATATATTGTGTTCCTATCTGGGAAATCTTTTTCTGTGAAAATAAAATCAATATATATTGTTTTTTGTAGTTATATACTTATTTAGTTTGATGAGTTTTTCCATAATTATATACTTTTTTTTAGTCAATTCTCTTGTATAAAAGAACAATCCAAATACTGGTCAACAAATTGCAGAAAAAATTGAACGTATTATATCAAAACAAACTTTTACATTCTTAGTTTGATAATTTTTTCACTTTTTCCTGCATGTTATTTTAGTTTTTTTAATTTTTATCCAATTTATTTTAGTTTATTGTGATCTATCCGTGTTAAAGTGTTATATTTCTTTTAGAAAAAAAATGAATGTGTTAAACCTGAACAATATGTTTACTTTTTTATTTTGAGTAAATAAGATTGGACTAAACAATGAATGTATTTTTATCAGAAAACATGAACTCAGTTATTATATAGTGTTATGGATTTATGATGTTACTTTAATCTTCTTAATAAAATATGTGTATATTTTTTTATAAACATGTTCGTACTTATGAAATCGAAACATTTATACAATTTTTTTTAGTTATGTAATTTTAGAATATGTTTCTACCACTATATATGCTATTTATTATTAGCACTTGCTATATACTGTCATCTGTATTTGTAAATTAATTTTCACCCTATATATATATTTGTTTCCAGTAACATAATGTTTTCTTTATTTTTGTACTTAATCCTATTGCACAAAACACCAATCAATTTGCTGTTCAAGAATTGGTAGAAAAAAAGACAGGTATTAATCCCAAGAGACTAATTCCATCTCGTGTAAAAAATGGAGCCTGTGCAAACCAAACAGAATAAAAACTAGCATCAAATATCTTGTCTTCTTTGGCACGGAAATGATTTTCAAGCAAAACAAAAGGAAAAGGAAAGAAATAGACGGAAGGGAAAGAGAGAAACTCAGAGAAGATTTTCTTGTTTTTTACAGTTCTTTCTTGTCTAATAGCAGTAGGTATATTGATATTCTACTTTTTATGCATACAAGGTGTTTGACGAATTGTTCAAGAGAGGGAAATTTTGAGAATTATGATGACAAATGAAAAGCGATACCGTAAACGAAATTCCGGATTTCATAATAGAAAAAAGAAGTTTGTTTTTTTATGCATAACAAAATTCCGGATTGCATAACAAAATTCCTTTTTATGCTTCCAAGTTTTTTTTTTCGGCATTTTCATTGTGAGACAATATTTTAGGATAATATCTTAGAGCTAGTTATTAATCGGGCTAGGGCAATCCAAATGACGGGGCTGCCCCTGGAAGAAAATATAGTCTGAAAAAGTCGGAGGTTGAACAAACCAGTGCCAATAGGTAATACTAATATTACATTATAATATTTATAATGTTCAGTTGATTTTTATAATCGTTATACTGAATTTTTTTTTTTTACATTAATTAGATTCTCAATCTTCTGTTGTTGTTGTTGTAATCAAAGAGCCAACAAAAAAAAGGGGTAGGCCTAAGAAGAAAAGTGCAAATGAAAGTTAGTATATAGTTATTTTTCATAAATATAATATGTTACAATTTATATTTTGTCAACAAACACTTAATTTACGTAGAACATAGTATATATCAAATTAATTTTTTTCAATGTTTCTAAATATATCATAAATTTTGCAGATACTGCAAATGAAGATATTGAACAAGAAAATCTTACAAGGTATGTTATGTTAAACCATTGCTAATGGTTAAGGTTCTTCATTTGTATTTATTCTGTCTGGCTCTTTTCCCGAAATGTCATCATGAGGTAGATGCGTTTTATTGCGGGATATTTGATGAATGGGAAAATTTTGGCAATTATAATTGGGTAGGTGTGGTATACAAGTTGACATGTTCCAATCTTAAGGATTGTTCAAATCGGGTCAATGGATTAGAAGATACAAGGAGCGTACTAGAAAGGATGCACCCTTGCATTAGTGGTATACAAATAAAATAATTGAATGTTTTTTTAATTTGTTAATTAATTAATAGATTAATTTTTTTTTTAATGCAACAGGGTGGTTCTATGAAGTTATGAAGCCAACCGACCCGCTTGCAGGTATGGTTTATTGTTTTCTAATATTTAGAATTTTCTTTTTTATTATTACACAGAAATAGTTACTAAGTAATATAATTAGTTATTAAACACTGTTTAAATAATATGTATATATATTTAACTTTAATTTCAGGTACTGGGTTAGTCCCTAGATTCTTGAATTGGGACTTAACCAAGGGTTATCGAAGGAAGTCACTTGCACAAGACCCTATAATATTGAAGAAATTACTACAAAAATTAGGCCAATAGCCAAGAAGGAACGGTAAATCAGCGAAAATGGATTTTTCGAGTCTTCTTTAGCGGAAGATATTGAAAATGAAAAAAAAAAAAAAAAAATATCCTACTGGTACGTTTTGTATTTATATATATGAAATATATCTTAACAAGTCCCCTAGAAAGTATCATAGTAATGGAAAATAATAGTATATTGTCATTTACTTTATATATTATTTTTTCCCGGAAAAGTATATAGAAAATAACAGTATACTGTTTGAAAAAAAATTCGATACTAGATTTCTAAATCTCTTCAACAAAAATAACAGTATATTATTTTTTTCTTTTGTTTTTCCAGGAAGAAGCAACCAGGGGCGGTACTAGAACCAAATCTTAAGGGAGGCCGCGCCGGAGTGTTGAGAAAAAACTCCATTACATCTATTATTTATATATAATTTGCCTATATTTGTACATAATTTATGATTAAAATTAAAATTAATTTAAATTTGACCAAATCTTATATCTCAACAACAAATAACCTGAAGAACGTATTTTTTAATTAATCTTTAATGATATTTTTTTTATTGGAATTTTTAATCATATTATAATTATGTATTAATAAATTAATTCAATCAAATAAAAAGTATGCTAATTTAAATAAAATGATACAATATACTCAATTTACTCAAAAAATGATACAATACAGTATCCTCATTGATATCCTGAAAATAATATCATAATCATGATTAAACATTTAAAATATAACTCCTATTAACAACCGTTAAGAGAGCGATATATTATAAATAATAAGCTTTTATTATGTAGTCAGAATAAATCTTGAGGCTACTGTGAAGCCATATTTTATTGTTTTATCATGTAGTCAGAATAAATCTTATTTGTATCTATTATCATGCTTTATCAAGTAGTGTGGTACATCAGTACATGTACACTAGGGACACCCTCGCTCCGCTTCGCGATGCACTGCTTATTATCATATGTCTGATATTCTCGATTAAAAATGATCTTCTATGTCATGTATGTTATTCAAATGTAAAAATAACTAACAAATATATAAAGAGAATTAAATTAACAAAATTTTGATAGTGTTATAAGAGAATAAATAAATAAATAAATAAAAGGAGAAGCCGAAAATTAAATTTGTGGTGGTATTGTACAAAAAGTTTATATTTTTTATATGACATCATTAAATTTTTGTGATAAATATAGCATTAAAAAGTTTTTACTAAATATATCTTTGTGATGGTTATAATTAAAGAATTAAATCAAATATTTACGGCAGGACATCCGTCAGATGTTTGTTAAAACTCTCATTCTGTTTCGGAAATATATTTTTTACTAAGCATAAATTTGATATTTTTGAAGTAAAAAGAACGATATTTAAAAAAATTTGAGAGAAAGTTAAGAGTTTTAAGAGTTATAATTTGGGTCTAGATAACGAAGTTTTTACACAATTTAAATAATATGTGCGTATAGATTATTTTAATATAATTAAAATAGATCATGAATATGCATTTCAGTTTTATGTCATTAAGTGCGTGATTTTGATAGTAAAACTGTAAAGTGTCATGAATGTTATTCTAAATCGTCCCTGGTTATTTATAGGATATTTGTGGAGACAAATAAATATATATTTATAGACAAGCTATAAATGTGCACCAGTATGTTAGTTGACTGATGATCATGTTTTACTGATCATGGATAAATAGTTATCAAGTCATTAACATAGATATATGTTAGAGACCATAAACTGGACTGACCCACCATAAGAATGCTATATGTTTTACGTCACTGGCGATTCTTGTAACATAAAGTATTTATAGTCCTTTGACCTGAGATTGTCTCGGTTCCCAACATTAGTAATTTTATACATTAACATAATCTAATACTGCCTTTAATCGGGTGGTCATAACGATTATGATTAGGTATATAATGAATCATATAGAGAGATGAGTGCAATTAAGAAGGGATTTGTTCGTCTCATTAAATGAGAGAGATATCTTTAGGCCTCTTGATGAATCAAACTGAAGAAATACATGACCATGCTCAAATGAATTAATAAGAGTTATTAACGTCATTTGTTTTATTCAGTTTAATTCGAGATCAAGAAATATTAATCGATTAATATAAGGATGACGTAAGACATGCCTTATGATCGATATACATATCGCGTGACAAACAGACTAAATATGTGATTGTTGATTAGGTAATCGGATCACCGATATTCACTTAATTTGGGTAGTTATGATGGCTTGCTAGAGCCCGCTCATGATTTATAGAATGTCAAGTCTATTGCCAACATTAAGTGAACGTACAGGATCACACACAAAGAACAAACTGAAACGAGCGCAGAAAATCCTAGCGACTTATATGATGAGTTGCATAGGAATGTTACAAAATATATTGTCAACTTATGTGATAAGATGTGATACATATGTATATAAAGACTACGGACACAAAAGATGTAGTAATCTAGAAGAGTCTAGATGATGACATGTGCATAAGGATTAAGGATGTTATATACATCTCTTGATGTATGAGAGACAATTCTTCACCCCTATATAAAGATATAGAGGGTCCAAAATTCTGTACAACACATCATTCTTTCTCTCATTATTTCAAATTCTCTTTTGTGAGACATAAGAGAGAAAATATAATATCCTTCCTAATTTGTATGATAAAATTATGAAAGGGTGCTTTCTTTTTGTATGACAAAAATGAAAGAGTGCGATTATATGAGAGGAATTATATATCTTTTGTGACACAAAATAAGAAGAAGAAGAAAATGAATTTTCTTATGCAAGAGAAGAACAAACTACTAGCATATATATTGTTCTTCTTCCCATTTTAAGAATGTTCCTAGGATACCGATAGAGGCGTTCGTACTTTCGGCGCTTGTGATCTATTCGGCCTAACAAGTTGATAACGGGTTGATAAAGGTTATGGTGGAGAAATCGATTGCATGTGCAGTAGAAGACTTGAGCGGAATCCAACATAGACGGTCTTGACAGACGAAAAATCGGTTAAGACGGTAACCGGTTTAAAGGCGCTTGGACAACACACATGGTTTGAGCGTCACAGATTAAGCGTAATCCGAAATGTATCCTTAAGTTTTGTTTCTTTGATTTAACCGATACGCACGGATCCTGGGAATGATTTTGGACGAAATTTTTGTTTTCTCCTGCGTTATTCACGTCCAAAACCCAACAGTAAGCTGCTCCTTCCATCTTTATAAGGGCAACTCCAATCCGAAAAAGACCACCAGTTTTTCAAAAGCAAAAGCAAGAATTCTCTCTCTCTCTAGTATTGAATAATATTCACTCAATAATTTTGTGAGATTAGGGAGAAATTAGCGAAAATGGCGGGTCAGTCCAGTATATGGTCTCTAACATACACCTACGTTAATGACTTGATAACTCTTTATCCATGATCAGTAAAACATGGTCATCAGTCAACTAACATACTGACGTACATTTATAGCTTGTCTACAAATATATATTTATTTGTCTTCGCAAGTATATTTGTCTCCACAAATATCCCATAAATGACGAGGGACGATTGAGAATAGAATTCATAATACATAAAGCTAAATTGCATATTCATGGTCTATTTTAGTTATATTAAAATAACCTATACGCACATATTATATGAAATATCTCAAAATAATTATAATGTTTGTTAATTCAATCCGTCAACCTAGGTCACAAACACTTTGGCCTAGGGCATAACACCATTAATCTCCCACTTGCACTAGGTCAAATCAACCAAATATCTCATACTCGTTGATCTAAAAGGTATCACATACCCATTGACCTAATATGACCACCATCATGTACTTGCGGGATTGTCTTCTTAAACGGATTATAAAACATTGTCATATACAAATACTTTGCATATTTTTATGTCCACGATAATCTAAGAAGAATACGTTATCCTTCTCAAGTATATAATCATACTCTTGATTATTATTTAGTGACTTTAACTAGGATTAAACTTATGTGTGCTTATTGCACTTAATTCACATCACATATAATTATGCTTCCACTGAACTTCTTGTCAACAAAAGATTTATCTTTAATTTTTGATAAAACCAAACTCTTTGGTTACTTCATCAAAAAAATAAATTTTCACGTAGAGATGCTTGTTTTAATTCATAAATGAATTTATGCAACTTACAAACTCTTTTCAAAATTCATAGGATCGATAAAACTCTAAAGTTGTATCATATACTTACTTTCATATGCTTATATTAAGAAACAATGTCTTGACATCCACTTGGCATCTTTCATAGTCATACTATGAACATATGCCCAAGAAAATTCTGAAATACATAAGCATGACGACTTGGAAAAATATTATCATAGTCTATACTATGAGTTTATCTTAAACACAAATCATGCATTATATGTTTGCACATTATCCATGTCGGTCTTTCTTTTAAAACCGTATTTCCATATGATGGATCAATCAAATTCCAAACTTGATTGTCTGACATGGATTACATCTCAACTTTCAAAGTCTCTAACCATTAGAGATTTGACTCATCATAGTCTATTAGTAGAATGTGCACTCATCATCTATGAGTGCGAAATTTTTATAATTAGTCACGAAAAATCCATATTTTTCGGTTTTTATGATAAATTCTAATAGATCTACATGAAGACACTTATGTTATAAAGTCAGACTCCTCAACTCTTAAGAATCTATTTGATTAATTACAGACTCAACCACTAGTTGAAACCTGAATTAAATTTCATCCGAGCATTACTGTCAGTATGTGAAATTTGAACTTTTCAAATTTATTCCAACTAATTCTTTTGGAAGCACCATCTCCAAAGAGATATAATTTTCAAGTAACAAACACATTGTTCTCTTATTAATCATAGAAGTAACATCATTTTGTATTCTTAGGATATTCCACAATAAGCACTAATCCGATTAGATGTATGATGCTTCAAATAAGTATCATATCCTCAAATCTTGATAAAAGATAATTTGATACACCTACTAGTCCATATCTCATATGGAGTCATTTATAACCGCTTTAGATGGAATTATATTCAGTATGAATGCAATAAGAGCGTAACCCCAAAAGAAATAGAAGATATATTTGACTCATCATGATCGAGCTATATCTAATAAAGTTCGATATCGTTATCATGATGATCAAACACTTGGTTCTCGACTCCTTGATCTCATCGAAGAAATTTGATTTTTCAAAGCCAAGTTTATTCTCTACTTCATTATTTGTAAGTTTTGAACTTTTCAAAATATTCAAATTTATTATTTCAATAAAGTGATGAAGTAGTTTTCTCTAGCACCTTCACTCATTGATGAACATACATCACTATGTATGAGAGCCAATAAGTAACTTGCTTTCACCTTACTTTGTGAAAGACGTATATGTCATCTTGTCTAATAAATAAGTTACACATGTTTCAAATGATTCAAAATCAAATGAATTTGAAAATCTACCTAAATGGATTTAATAAATGTTCATCTTATTTAAGTAGACCAAGCGATAATGCGACACCATTTCTGCGGTGCGTTCCGAGAGGCGATCCAAATTCTACTTTCCTAATTCCGATGCCATATCAAAGGTCTTACAGCAATCCCTACCTACGCAGAGAATGAATTCATACTAGCACACGCTCATCCAATCACTTTGAACCTTTGGCTTAACTGCAAGGAAAGCTTTTTTTCTTTTCTGGGGGGTTTTGATTGAAAAAGGATCTTAGAGTGTCTAGCTCACAGAACTCTGAAAGAAAAATGGGTTGAAGTGGAATGAAAGAGCTGAGGAAGCATTTGTATTGCTGAAAGAGGCGATGCCCCGGGCTTGTTTTTTTTTTGATTCTTTTGAAAGGTTAGACTTAATATTAATGTTATAGATGGACTTATAATTATCTTGTTCGATATAATACATAAGGTAATTTTTCTATTCGAACATTTTCAAAGAAAAATGACCTTTGTGAATGGTGAAATTATTATTCTCAATAAAAAAATTAATGATCATTCATGGTTAAACTCGAACTATAGATAATACAAAATTTATTGTCCACATTAAATAACAATTATTTATGTCGGCGATAAGTCGAAAAAGACAATGTAAATAAATGAGTTACTTGAGAAAATGCAACGACTTTTGCTACATTTGTCACTCATATGTTAACATCATATTTACTCAAGAGTCTACAACTTAGTCAGCATATTTTCACAAATGTGTGATTCACATCGTGTATCTAATACACATGATGTGAAACAGACAAGTTAATTTCTATATCAAGAATACTTGAAGCGGTAGTCACACTACCCTTCCTTTCCCTTTTCATATCTTCTTGAGAGACTATTGTCTCTTTCCATGAACCTTTCATTGTGAAAGATACCAACTTCTTATTTAAGCCTGAAGCCCGGCAACATCTTGCCCTTATCTTTGGGAGCACATTTACGTTCCTTGTAAGCACTAGAACATTATTGACAACACTTGTCCATGTTCATTTTAACGATTATAAGCATCTTATGCTATCTATCATTCTCAAGGACCTATCGTGAGACATAAATAGATATACTATTCGATTTGAATAATATGCAAAGACTATTATTCTTTAAATATTTCATATAATGGCTCCCACTATTTTTAATCAAATCAATAACCCTCAATCGCATTGATTCGGAAACTTTCAATCCTTGAATTTTCATAGTGAGACAAGATCCATATTTCAATTAAGTCCTAAGTGAGTTTTGGCTCATCGCCCAGAACTTAAGTTATTTAGGTAGGAACAATTCCAATTGTATCTCATACAACTCTTGAACAACATAGGATAAGCATCATATGCCCGACGGATATATCCTATCGTATGTCCCGAGCCCAAGTCCGACTTGATAGCCCAGTTAAGTCAAACCACGCATCCTTTCAATTAAGAATATTCAACACTTGAATACTCTATATGCAAGCCTTATAATTATAAATCAAAATTATAAATGATATCTAAATAGTATATATCTCATATATACCGTCTCAATTTAACCGAAACACGTACGTCGCTCTGATACCACTGTTGGATTTCGGACGTGCATAACGCAGCGGAAAAACAAAAATTTTGTCCAAAACCAATCCGAGGATCTGTGCGTATCAGTTAAATTAAAGAAATAAAACTTAAAGATACCTTTCGGATTACGCTTAATCCGTGACACTCAAACCATGCGTGTTGTCCAAGCGCCTTTAAACCGGTTACCGTCCTAACCGATTTTCTATCTGTCAAGCCCGTCTAGGTCGGATTATGCGGAAGCCATCTACCACACACACAATCGATCTCCACCAAAACTCTCAACAACCCATTTTCGTCTTCTTAGGCCGAATAGATCATAAGTGCCGAAAGTACAATATATGCTAGTAGCTTGTTCTCCTCTTGCATAAGAAAAACTCATTTATCTCACAAAGATGTATAAATCGACTAAATATCCTCTCATATAATATCGCACCCTTTCATTTTGTCATACAAAAGGAAGTCACTGTTTCATTATTTTGTTATACAAAATAACATGAATAATTTCTCTCTTTTGTCACACAAAAGAGAATGGACTATTATGAGAGAGGAGGAGAGAGAGAGAGAGAGAGAGAGAGAGGGAGAGAGAGAGAATAATGTTATATTAAAATTTTGAAGCCCTCTATATCCTTATATAGAGGTGAAGAGTTGTCTTTCAACACATTAAGTGATGTTCTAGATTACTGGATCTTTTGTGCTCATAGTCTTTATATACATATATATCATATCTTATCACATAAGATGACAATATCTTTTGTGACATCTCTATGGAACTCATCATATAAGTTGTTAAGATTTTTTGCGCCCGTTTCAGTTTGTTCATTGTGTGTAACCCTGTAGGTTCACTTAATGTTGGCAATAGAATTGACAATCTATAAATCATGAGCGGACTCTAGCAAGTCATCATGACTACCCAATTTAAGTAAATATCGGTGATCTGATTTACCTAATCAACAATTACGTATTTAGTCCCTTTGTCACACGATATCCATATCGATCATAAGGCATGTAATACGGCATCCTTATATAAATCGATTAATATTTCTTGATCCCAAATTAAATTAAACAGAACAAGTACAAATGACATTAATAACTCTTATTAATTCATTTGAGTATGGCCATAAATTTCTTCAGTTCAATTCATCAAGAGGCCTAAAGATATCTCTCTCATTTATGAGAGGAACAAATCCCGTCTTGATTGCACTCATCCCTCTACATGATTCATTATATGCCTAATTATAACCGTTATGACTACCCGGTTAAAGGCAGTGTTAGATTATATTAAAGTATAAAATTACTCATGTTGGGAACTGAGACAATCTCAGGTCAAAGGACCATAAATACTTTATGTTACAAGAATCACTAATGACGTAATACATATAGCGTTCTTATGGCGGGTCAGTCCAGTATATGGTCTCTAACATACACCTACGTTAATGACTTGATAACTCTTTATCCATGATCAGTAAAACATGGTCATCAGTCAACTAACATACTGGCGTACATTTATAGCTTGTCTACAAATATATATTTATTTATCTTCGCAAGTATATTTGTCTCCACAAATATCCCATAAATGACCAGGGACGATTTAGAATAGCATTCATAATACTTTATAGTTTTACTCTCAAAGTCACGCACTTTGATGACATAAAGCTGAATTGCATATTCATGGTTTATTTTAGTTATATTAAAATAACCTATACGCACATATTATATGAAATATCTTAGAATAATTATAATGTTTGTTAATTCAATCCGTCAACCTAGGTCACAAACACTTTGGCCTAGGGCATAACACCATCATTACGTGTATACGACACTCGACCTTGGCAACTTGAAGGAAATGCCAATGAAGATCCAGTTGGCGGGCCGAACCGTATGATACGCTCTTGGAGTAATCAAAAGACGTGTCAATTAAAGTCAGGAAATTATATATCCTGGTAGATTTCGTGATAGTCGAGATGGAAGAAGACAAGCAAATACCAGTAATACTCGATCGACCATTCTTAGCCATAGCCGGAGCCATGATTGATGTAAAGAGCGGGAACCTATCCTCAACATGGGAGAAGAGAAGATTGATTTTGATCTTCCACGAGAGGTACCGGAAGCCTTGATCGAAGAAATATGCTGCAGAATTGACGAAGAAGGTCGGGAAGAATCAGAAACCAAGATGGCCAATGCTATTGATGAAGGATCAAGTAGCAACAAGCCAGATGAACTGTGGATTGACAAGTCCAACAACTCTGCGACATTTATCGCACTGCCGTGGTACGAGAAGCTAACTAATTATTTCAAAAACTCGACCGACCGATGGCTTAACCCGACTGGAGAAACTCTAACCATGAAGCAGCATACCGAGCACGCAGCAGCCGAAGCTAAACCGCCATGGTATGCAGACATAGCGAACTATCTATCTGGTAAAGTCTTACCGTCATACTTTACGCACTAGCAGAAAAAAAATTCTTCTCCGAGCTCAAAATGTATTACTAGGATGAGCTGTTGCTCTACAAGTTAGGTGTGGACAGCCTTTACCGAAGGTGCATACCTGAAGAAGAGATAAAGGGGATAAGCACTGCCACTCTTCATCTTACGGAGTGCACGCAAGCACATCCAAACGGCGACGAAAATACTGCAGTCGGGATTTTTCTGGCGGACACTCTTCAAAGAAGCACATAACTTCGTATTGGCTTGCGACAACTGCCAACGTAGCGGGAACATATCAAGGAGATATGAGATGCCTCTCACCAACATCCTAGAGGTAGAGATCTTTGATGTTTGGGGATTCGACTTTATGGGGTCGCTCGCGAAATCCTACTAAAACACATACATAATAGTTGCAGTAGATTAAGTGTTAAAATGGGTCGAGTCAATGGCAACGTCAAGGGCAGATGCCAATGCGGAAATAAGATTCCTGAAAGGGAATATTTCAAGTCATTCTTGTTTTGGATTGCTCAGCTACAAGCCGTTCATTTTGAGGCATTCGAATTATGAGCCATTTTGGTTTCGGGTCATTTGAGTTTCAGGTCATCCGGTTACGAGATATTCTGATCTCAAGTCATCCATGTTCGGATTGGGTTGGGCATGTTTTTAGATCAGGTCAAATATTGTCATCTTTACCCATATTGTTAAAATATTACAAGTACTAGGAGATATCCAGATATGTAATTACATAGACATTAGAGGACGTCAATATTGTTTTTAGTACTACCATATTATTTTCATGTGATTTAGGATATTTATAGGTTTGGCTATAAAAAATAAAAAATAAAAAATAACTTTTGTCGTTTCAAAACTCATGTTTATTTTTTGCCATTTGGACAGAAAAAATGGAAACGGAGCCATTTATCTAAACACGTTTTCTTTTTTTTCTGGTAAAAAAAAAGAAAACAGGAAACGACAACGATACCAAACGAGCCATTAAATATTTGTTTTTCTTTTTGGCACGGGCAAAATGTTTGAGGAAGGAAAACACTGATGTAATCAAATTGTGTTATAATGAAGTACAGTTATTTACTTTTTTGTATATTCAATGTAAGAAAATGTATTTTTTTTATAGAAGAGAGAGAACTTTATTGTTTCACTTTTATTTTGATGTCAATCGAAAATTTATTGTGCTTTATACTCAATCACTAAGCTAAACATAAGTTAATGTATTTTTATTTAGAAAAAAGTGTAAAATAGAAAGTTGTATAATACAATATAACGAGAGTAACCTTTTAATTATGGGCTTGAGCAACGAGAATTACAAAAAAAAGATATTTGATTATTTATAACTCAGTGCTGTAGATATGGGTAAGATTCTGAGAATTGGGTGTTGATCGTTGAGACCTTCAGCATCAAAGAAAATGATGTAAATAAATCATTATTGGGTGCCTAAGCCGCCCACGCGCGTATAATAATATATAGAATACGGCTTTAATTAATTGTGGGACCTTACACAAAAATAGACACTGTTTGATGTATACATCCAAAAATATAAGAACCCTCCAACATTATATAGGAAATTAGCCTAAAATTTGGGCCTGATTTTGGTGCACCGTCCCGCCAATGAAATACTCTCAATTGACAGATAGAGAGAGACAATGGGGTTGATTGGGTTGATCGAGTGCTTTCTGATACTGTGTATATCATATATATTTTTTCTCCATATGTACTATAAAAAAAATTATATATTATCCTTTATCTTATATATATAATATCTTTTAGACCTTTTACTATAATAAATGTATATTCCTATATACTTCATTTATAGGCACTTACATTTTTTTCGCTCCATATATACACTTGCTTTATCCTGTTTATACTCTTTTTACCTGTACACTATTTTCAAAAAGTATTTTTTTCTACTCATATACACTCTTTTTTTTACAATTCACATATTTCTTTTTCATATCAATATGACATTTTTATGCTCTCTTTATAGTTAGTTCGAAAGCTGCTAAGCAATGCCGACAATGATAACTTATGAATTGATTTGATATTTCGAGTTGAATATTGATTTCTTCAGTCACCATTTCACTAACTTGACCAGTATGAGATCTTCGGTGTTCATATTATCATGTATCTCAAAGCGTAAAGGCCCTAAATCAAACTTAGTTTTAAGTTAAAATTATGGTTTTCCACCAAACACCCATGTTCTGATATAAAATTAGAATAACAAAAAATCTCTCACAGATGCTGCATTGGCTGAAGTATTGGATCTGTTGAAAATTAGAGCTTGAATTTTGAGCACCTACAAAGAATATTCAAAGTTGATCTACTATTTCACAATAATGCCTACTGAAAAAGAGAGAACAAACCCAACACCCTCTAAACAAACACAACAGGGAAATTTGCACATATATTTATAATTTATTTCATTGATTCCAACAATTAAAACAAGTTATCTTTTAATCTAAAATCCTAAATGCGGAAACCCTAATCTAATTCTTCAGAAATCACATTAGAAGACCAAAAATGAAGTAAAGATTTAACAGTTAATCGCCTAGTTGCGCTAAGCATTGATATGAAAAATCTACACCCATCTATTTTGTACTCTTCCAAAGGGTTTCTATGCCCAAAACTCCTCACATTGACCTACATAAAAAATAGCCCAAAATATTTCAAAACTTAAAAAAGAAAAAATGTTAAGAGAAAAAGAATTATTTAAAGAGGAAATTGCAAATTTACCGCTGAACTAAGCCGGTTCATATTTACCAAATGGTCCCTCCAAAATCGATCGAGTGTCTTCACAATTGCTTCTCTCTATTTATTACAAAATAAAAATACATTTACTTTTCCAGTGCATAAAATTCAAAAACAAAATAAATATATAGTATATAATTTATTACCTCAATTTCTCTAATATATGAATAATCATAACCCAATTCATCTATCGCTTCTAAATAGCAAGCAATTAGAAAATCTCCAAAATATTTCCTCAAAAGATTGATCACCCCTAAATATCTCCCTTGCCTGAAAGTCATAAGCAAAATATAAATAATAAAAAATTGTAAATTTAACAAGTTTGTATTATACTTTACTAATGACCTTACTTTGCGTTATTATCGTCAGAACAAATAGAAAACCAGCGTTTTAGTGAAGAAGCCTTTCGCCAAATACCTCTGAAAGAATTAGGTCTCAGGGGCAAATTTGGAAGAGAAAATTTATCTACATCAATGGAATTTAATCCTTTTATTTGCTCAATCGATGAGAGTAGATCATCTGCTTTTATTTCCTTCATTGATTCTGATAGAGATTAATTTTGTTAATTACATTAGTATATGTTTTCATTCTACTTTATTTTATTTTTATCTTCTAATAGTTTAGTTACCAGGCAAAAATTTCCCTCCAATGCTATCAAATTCATCGAGAAGTTTCGCCAAATTCCATTTCCTTGGAGACTTAAATAAATAACAATAAATAAAATTAAAGAAATTAGATTAGTAATATAGTATCTGCAAAATCAGATAATAATATAATAATAGTATTTACTACGATAAATGATGTACTTGTTGTGGATCAGCATTTTCAAAAATAATCTCATCCACCACTGCTTGCATATACCTAAAACAAATTTGCCAAATTAAAAAAAAAAGGGAATTTTTTCTTCTTTCTTTTTTTAATTTTTTTGAAATTTGAAATTTGAAACTCACTGTAAAATTTGTTCAGAGGAGCTTCCACCGTCTCCAGTTAATATCACTTGTCTAAGGTTGTATACATGCTTTCTTTGCACCTGCTCAAATCATATATATCATATTTTAATTCCAATCATTTCTTTAATTATTATAATAATGAAAAAAAAGAAATTAAACAGGGCACCTCTAAAACTTCATCAAATTCAACAAGACTCTTTCTGATGCCAAAGTAATATTTCTCTGCATTTACCTGAAGCCCTAAAAGCTGAAAACCAACAAAAAACACTTGTTTCATCTAACCAACAAAGAATTATTCCAAGAAAATAAAGGAAGCATTTAAAAAAAAAATGCAAACCTGTTTGACAATGGTATTGCCTTCTATCGGAATATCATCATTTGTTATGCGAGATATAAGCCTCACAGCCCACTCAGTGTCAAAATTAAACTTCTTAAACATTTCATCTTGCAAACTAAAAATTAAAAATAAATTTCTATCCTTAGGAAATTGGGCATGTATATACTAGAGTTTTTTACGATTTTTATGTTTTTTTACAACACCCATTATTTATCCAAATTCGTGGGAAGCACCCATGATTCATCATATTTACTAAAAAAAAAGTAAAAAAAAGTAAAAAAAAGTAAAAAAAAAGTAAAAAAAGTGAAATAATTATTAAAAACGAAAATACCTAATCATAAACCTTGTTGAACCAGGATCACCTTGTCTCCCAGCTCTACCGCGAAGCTAATAAAATAATAGTAATAATAGTAATAATAATAATAGTAGTAATAATAATAACAACAACAATAAATAAATATAAAATAATAACAATAATAATAATTATTAATAACATAACAACTTGCCTGATTATCTATGCGTCTCGATTCATGCAGAGACGTACCAACAACATGAAGCCCGCCCAACTTTCTCACTTCCGTACCGTCGCTGGTACAGTGGGCCTCACAATCTCTCAAAACGGAGAAAAAAGCGAGGGCAATCGAAGGCAAGAGAGGGTGACTTTCTTTTTCTCTCTCCTCTTCTTTCAATCGCGTCTCAAGCTCTTCTGCTGAAAATGAGTCGCTCATCTCTATGCCCTCCGAAATTACCATTATGCCCTTGGTTGTTGGCCACTTGACTCCCTCGCTTTTGTGCACAAACTTTGCTGTGGGTATTAAAGAGAAAATCAGTCGAATTAATTATAAACACTATATAGTTATTTATAAGTAGGTTAGTGCGTACCGGTTAGAGCAGCTTTTGCAAGCAAGGCTTTTGAAGATGTACCTAATTTAATCTTTGAAAAACCCTGATACGCAAATTTCAGATAAAAATATATATTCTTTATATTTTAAAAATTGTAAGTTACAGTTTTGGTAAAGATTAAAAAAATCATAAAAAAAAAAATCACCTTTTGATTAAGTGAAATTCCTTCCGTCTCTATATTCAAGGGCTCTTCGGTGAGGAAAGGCAAAACTTCATCTTCTAAAATTCCTCTAGCAAGCATCTTGAGTAAAAAAAAATGTTATTTACAATAAAGTCCTAATTAATTTATAAATAAATAAATATATAAATAAATTAGATAAAAAAGGACCTTAGGGTTGCCACCTAGGATTATATCAGTACCCCTTCCAGCCATATTAGTGGAAATAGTAATGGCATGCTTTCTACCTGCTTGTGCTATTATTTCAGCCTCTCTTGCAGCATACTATATATAAATTTCATAAGAAATTGAAATTAAACTGGTACTATTTTTATTTTTGTGTATTAATAATTAGGAGGAGTAACTAATAAGAACCTTGGGCCGTGCATTAAGGACGTTATGAGGAATGCTTCTGGCACTTAGAAGGTCCGATAAGTACTCTGAATTTTCCACACTGCAATATGACATAAATAATAGTAACTAAAAATAAGAATTGGTAATATTATTATTATTATTAATAATAATAATAATAAGGATTAATAATAAGAATTACCTTGTTGTACCAACTAAAACAGGGCGGCCTAAATGGAACATAGATTCTACTTCGTACCGCACATGTTCCCATTTACCTCTCGCAGTCTACAAAATATCAACACAAATAAGACCAAATACTAAAATTTAAGAAAGAGAAAAGTCTGTTTTTGGCCCCTCAATTATTTGATTTATGCAATTACTCCCTTATCTATTAAAATTGTTCAATTTGGCCCATCCATAATTGCTAAATTACTCCTATCTGATACAATACTTGTACCAATTTAAGGAGATCAGATCAATAGTGGCTAATTTTATAATTAGAATGTCTTATCTATGTTTTGAGTGAACTGGTAATAGAGATTATATTTATTTGATTGTCTAATATAAATTGATTTTGTTGATAAGGCCAACAAACATGTGGTATGAACATGCGACAACTATATGGATGTATGATTTGGAAATTGAAGGTGTTTTTTCGATGTATAGCTTAGGTGTATGAATGGGAAATGAGATTGTGTTGAACATTTTTTACATTTATTTTTTTGGATGTATAGCTTAGGTGTATGAATGGGAAATGAGATTGTGTTGAACGTTGTTTACAAAAAAAAATTTATGTGGATGTTGGGATGTATGAACTAGAATACTAGGTTGTGTTAGTATAAAATAATTATTCATCCAGTACTGAAGTTTTGCACCATTTTGGATGTATGTCTAATTTTTTTTACTCTGAAAACTTTTGTGTGTGATCAAGTTCTGCTCTTTGCTTCATAACAAGCAGTAAGTTGAATATGGAAAAGACTATCCAAGTATGATCCATGAAAATTACAATACTGAAATGCAAAGATCAGATCAACTACACCACTATATGGTAAAAGGAAAAAAATACCTACTCATTTTATTTTGCCATATAAGCAGCTTATTAGCATGCTAAAACTGCATTTTAACTGCCATATCACCATTTAACATCATGGAAAGGTCAAATTGAATAATTTTCAATAGATGAGGGGGTAAACAACTAAATAAACAAAAATAAAGTCGAAGGGGAAGGGGAATAATGAATAAATCAAATAGTTGAGGGGCCAAAGATAGTCTTTTCTCTGTTAAAAAAAAAAAAGAAAAAAACTACCTCCCCATTTATGTATTGAGAAAATGGAGAAGAGAGGTATAATTAACTCAAAATGGATGAGAGAGTGGTATAATTAACTCAAAATGGACGAGAGAGAGGTATAAAATTTATCCATGTTTCATGAGCAAGTATGAGATATTTCCCATTTATGAGGGGGTATGTAAGACTATTCTCAATTTGCAGGGCTATTTAGGAAATTTAAGGTTTTGCATGGGCATATAAGTAATCCCCCCCAAACCAAAGTAAATTATTATAATTAAAAACGTACAGCAAAAGCTTGAAGGGGAAAATCCTGTCTAATATTCGGTAAATTTGTGGGAACTTCAATAACTGGCATCTTAAACATCTTTAAAAACTCTTTCTCCTACAAAAAAGTATAAAAAAAAAAAAATCAACATTCATATTTACAGATCAAATGAAAAAAGAAATATTTAAAAAAATTAAAATGCATCATAAAAACATACCTCTGTTTTAGCGGTACCAGTCATTCCAGAAAGCTTTGGATATAATTTGAACAGGGACTGGTACGTAATTTGCGCTACTACAACGGAATCTGGCTGAATAAAATTCAAATATTCAAAAGAAAAATTAACTCAGCATTTTTTTATTAATTACAAAATAAAAGGAAAAAAAATACTTGAATTTGAAGGCCTTCTTTAGCTTCTACAGCTTGGTGAATTCCCTCAGTCCATCTCCTTTTCTCTTCCACCCGCCCTGTCAGCTGGCGAAATAAATATAAATTTTATTTTATTACGAAAAAAGTTGAAAAAACGTTGGATAAAACTAATTAGAATTATATAAATTAAATTGAAGCACCTCGTTTACTATAAGAGCCTTGCCATTTCGAATTATGTATTGGACGTCCCTTCTGTAAAACTCCTTCGCCTTCAGTGCATTTGTTAAAAATCTAAAAACAAGAAACATAATAACAAAACAATATAATACCATTATAACCATAATATATTAATAATAATCAAAAATAATAAAATAAAATGATGACCTGGCCCAAGGGGCGTTTTCGTCCCATAAATCATCGGTTTGTAAAATCATTTCAGCAAGGGCAACCCCTTCTTCAGTCAAGTCTATTGAATGTTGCTTTAAATCCACATTATAATGCTGTTAACATAAAAAGGTAAAAAAATAGTATATAATTAATGTTTAATACAAAGATTAGAATTAATTATATATTTAGACTTACTATGCCATTAAAGAGAAACTCTGCAACTTTAGCTGCGACTGGAAACCTGGCAGCATCTTTTCTATCCTAATTAAACAAGAGAGAAAAAAAGTATATATAATATATTATTAGAATTTATTGTTGGACTAAATATTAAATAAGTAATATAAAATGACAAGTAAAAAAGAAATACCTCACCACTAATTAATAATGGATTTCTTCCCTCATCAATTAATACAGAATCAATTTCATCAACAATTGCAAAGTGGAATGCCCTTGGCCTATATAAAAATAAATTAAATCCTTGGATTAGATTATATTTTTCTAATAATTTTCTAGTACCATCTCATAACAAGTTCATCTTTGCTTCTTGACAGATTATCGCGTAGATAGTCAAAACCAAGTTCCTACAAGAAACAAAATATAAACACAAAATATAGAACGTTATTTTCCATTAGACCCTCCAAAAATTGGAAATTTACGCAAATGAACCTAAAAAGTTGTTTATGCAAAATTACCGAGTTGTTAGTGTATGTAATATCACAATTATAGTTCTCTCTTCTCTCACTAGATGACATTCCCCCCTATAAAATGTACAAAAAAAATTTCAGTAAACAAAAATTATTTATCAATTATTCATATGTATTAGAAATATATTAATAAAATTAGGGCAAAAAAATCATACTTGAATTAGACCAACAGATAGACCCAAAAATCGATGAACACGTCCCATCCACTCAGCATCACGCTGCGCCAAGTAATCATTAACTGTCACCACTGAAATTAAAATATAAAAAATTAAAAATATACATACTAAATTTATAATGAAATTTAAAATTAATACAAAAAAAATAGTGTACAAAAAAAATAGGGTACCATGAACTCCATTTCCAGTTAGGGCGTTAAGATAGGCAGCTAGGGTTGAAACTAGGGTTTTTCCTTCTCCTGTTTTCATCTCTGCTATGCATCCATCATGCAAAACAGCCCCTCCAATTATCTAAATTATAAAACATAAAATATGAAACATATAAATTCCTTAGTTTTAATGTAATAAAAAGGTGAAATAAATAAAACCTGGACATCGAAATGCCGCATTCCAAGCTTCCTTTTTGCAGCCTCTCTCACAACAGCAAATGCCTCTAGTTATTTTAGAAAATAATAATAATTTTAAAAAGTTAATCTTTTAGTTCTCAAAGTGTATTTTAGGGAAAAAGGGTTTCAGAAATTGATTTGAACCAACCAGCTTGAATATCAGCTAGTGTCTCCCCTTGATTTAATCTACCCCTAAATTCAGCAGTCTTTTCTCTGAGCTGTGTAAATGGAATAAATAAAATTAAGGTATAACAATAAATGGATCATATAATTGGAATTTCATTATTTAATCATATTGCATGTAACCTGTTTGTCAGAAAGCCTGTGAATCCGAGGCTCAAGAGAATTAACTGAATTAACAAGCCGGTAATAATCACGCACCACCCAGCTATTTAGGCTCCATAAATCTCTCCAATTTACGTCCTGAAATCCAAATCACACGAAATTTAAATAGTGGCGTATTTTTATTCATGTAATTCAGGATTGCAACCATGAAAATTGTACCCCATTCCAGTCAATTCCAGTTTCACAAGGGTACGATTGCAAAATAATCAAGGACTAAAAACTAAACAAACTTTTCCAGTGTCCTGAATTACCTTTAGAGAAGATGAGAAGGGCTTAGAAGTAGACGAAGCTAAAGAAATAGCTGAGAAAGAAGTACAGCGCTTGTAGGTTAGACGAGTCGACAAAATTTGAGAAGGAATGTAATTAGAAAAAATTTGGGGGTTGGAAGTAGAAGAAGGACGAATGGAGAGGGGTCGTGAGGGAAGCAAACTTGCTGTCGCCATGAGAGAGGCAATAGAGAATTGGAAGGGTTTATGCAATTTTTTAGTTTTTTTAAGGCTAAACAAACTTGATAATTTTGCCCTGAAAACTAACCGGCGAGATTTAATCTAGACCGTCGGATCTACAGATCCAAAGGCCCAAAAAATATGGATATCTTGGAGTTAAGTGTTATATTAGACTAGGATAATATTCGTGCTAACTTGTGAATATTTTCATTTTATTATACAATTAAATTAGTATTACATGTTATATCCTCATTTTCCTGAAATTACTACATTAAAATATTTTCAAGTTACTAACAAATAGATTATATTAATTTAGATACTGAATTTCATTAAATAACATATGAGATGTTTATTCACATAGTATATATATATATATATATTGTACATAATTTTTACAACTAAAAAAATTAGCAATGAGAATATGAATAGTTAATACTTTAAGAAAATTGATCGTATTAGTTTTCTTTTATATCATCTTCTTTATTTATTTTTATATAATTTATTCTTTTCTTCTTCAAACGTAATGTCAGTATCATTAATTTCGGTCTCATCTATTTTTTTCATTTTTCTCGTATTATGTTAAATAAGAAAATTAAGAGAATAAGTAACCGTACTTGCTACACTACGAATACTTTTATTTTATTATTTATTTTGATATATAATAAATAAATTTGCAATTATGAAAATTAAAATAATATTTAAATTAATTCATAGCACATAATAATTATAGAATAATTATATAGAATAAGTTGAGTATTTTTTAGTTATAATTTTGTATTACATTATAAGATGTTTTGTCACATCTAATTTTGTAACGAACAGATTACTTTATATAATAAATTATTGTATTATAAATCAATAATATAAATGATAACTTATTGGAAAGAAAAAAAAATTGATTTTTAAATAAAGAACTATGAATTAATATTTATGATCTCAATTTAAGTTTATTTTCCCATGTTCTCTGAAGTTATGTTGTTGTCTCTTGATATATTATATTTAGAAAAATATGTAAGTTATAATCATCCTAAGACGTAGCTCAAAAAAAGAAAAATAAGGCAATTTATTTCGAAGATATTATTAGAAGAACCAAAAAGATCTAATATTTATATCTAACATTACGTTTGAAAAGGAAAAAAAAATATGATGTTATATACAGAGAAAAGATGTTGTTTACTAATGAAAGAAAATATAATATGAATCATTGTTTTAAAATGATATCATCACTAATTTTATCATTGTAGATCTTATTCAACTATCAATTGATGTGCAGTAAGTATATATTTCATGAATAAATGAATCATATACCTATCATGGAAATGTAATACATTAATTAATTTAGTATATTTCTCAGTGTTATCAAAACCGGCCCGGTTCGATGGTTGAACCAGAAAAAATCAGACTCAGTAAGATTTTCAGTTCGGTTCACATATTAGATCTGATATGCATGAAAACCGGATTTTTTTTTTGTTGAACCAGCCGGTTTTATGAAAAAATGGCAAATTAAATTGGCTCTTGAACCCCTTTTTTTGGCTAAATCGAGTGTTTTATTGAATGGTTCATCCTGCTGCATTTTCTTCTTTCTCTGTATGATTCTTTCCTTTCTCTCTTGTTAATTTGTTCCTTCTATTTTGGTTGCGCAATGGAAATAATCAAAAAATTTGATTCTATTAGAAATATATCACCTATGAGACTCAATCTAGGAACTTACCTTGCTACTTGGTGTGTCATGAGGGTATATGATAAAATAGCTTCTCAAATTACCCTAAATTACTTGGTTTCTCTCAAGCGCACGATCTACGCGTAGTACTTGGGTGTCAAATCCACAAGGAGGAGTAGATATTTTTAGTTTCTTTTAATGCAGTTCGAATTAAATCTTTTAATTGATTTTTCTGAGGTTGTGGGGCTGGTTGGTTCTCCACTATAAATTATTATTGTCGTTGCCATTGTTGTTCTGAGGTTGTGGTTGGTTCTCCACTGTAAATTAGAGTAATTTCTCCAATTCGGGTTATAAGTATTACTTAGGTTGTAATTTGTCCCTATCACATTACAGGTTTCTAATTATTCACCCTCAAAAAGTTGTGTGTGTGCCATACAATTATCCCAGTGTGTACTAATTCCTACAAAAATCACATAATAAATTAGAATTGTTCACCTGAGCAACTACCTCTTGAGTTGTATTTTTTTGAAGATTGGTGACGAAGCTAACTTCTTCACTTGCTTTGTCAAGGCGTGCATACGGGCCTCCATGGATGTGGATGCGTCTACTTCGTATACTCGCTTCAGTTTTGCTACTCTCTCGTCCACCCAAGAGTTGATTGTCACACTCTCGATTATCGCAAAGGCTTCATCTAGAACATTTCCCAGAAAATCTCCTCGTGCGGCCGTCTGTAGGGTACTCTTGGCGACGGAGTCGACTCCTTGAAAGAAGGTTAGAACTAATAGCCATAGATGGAATTCGTGATGAGGTCATGATCGAAGTAGGTCTTTGAATCTCTCCAAGGCACGAAGAGATTTTCGTCAGGTCTTTGTTTGAATGCAGTGATTTGTTGTCGAAGTTGGCTTGTTCGGCTCGGCGGAAAGTACTTCGCCAAGAACGCTTGAAATAATTGATCCCACGTCTCTATAGATTCATCTGGTAGTGACCTGAGCCATGCTCGGGATCTGTCTCGCAGAGAGAACGGGAAAAGGTTAAGCCGGATGGTGTCTCAGGTTACACGGTTTAGTTGAAGTGTGTCGCAGTATTTTTTGAAGATTTGCAGATGTAAATTCGGATCCTCGGTAAGGCTTTCTCCGAACTGGTTCTGTTGGATTATGTTGAGAAGAGCGGGTTTAAGTTCGAAGTTATTTGCTCCGACGGTCGGTGCTTTGATAGAAGACTGAACCAATCAAGTATCAGGTGTTGCATGCTCTCTCAGTGTCTTCACTCGGGTTTGAGTGTTATTGTTTGTAGACGTGTTCACGTTGTTCGTCATCTCAATCGGTACCTCTATCGGGGTTAGTGAACCTTCGGTAGAGGTAGGATTTACCGCAGTCACTGCTGGGTCTGCAGCAGATGTATGTAGAATCTCGTCGGTAGCGCTAGGGTTTACCGCTGTCGGGGCTAGGTTAAGAGCAGGCATGGTTTCTTCTACCATGGTCGTTGTTGGGTCTTGAACGCTCACTGGTTTGTTCGTCCTACTTCATAGCGATTATCTGCGTACAGATTCGGTCAGCGTCCTGTCCTGAGAAAAAAAAAAGGAAAATAAAAGTAAAAATAGAAAGATAAAAATCTGATCCCACAACAATCTAAAATTATCTAGCTTGCCTCCCTGGCAACGGCGCCAGAAAAGCTTGGTGTGTCGTGAGGGTTTATAATAAAATAGATTTCCAAATTACCATAAATTACTTAGTTTCAATCGCAATCGCATGATCTATGCGCAGTACTTTGGGTGTCGAATTCACAGGGAGGAGTAGATATTTTTAGTTTTTTTTAATGCAGTTCGGATTAAATCATTTAATTGGTTTTGGTTTTTAAAATAAATATAAAATAAAATAAAGAAAAGAAAAGTTGGTCGCTTATCGAGTCATGGACTAAGCTGTTACAATCCTTACCCACGGTAGAAGGTAGTCTTAAGATGATAAAAAAGGATTCTAGGGGTTAATATCTTTCATAGATCGCCGTCTAATCTCTCTCGTCTTTTTCAGTGTTGTTCTTTTTTCTATTTAGCAGGTGGTCCTTCCTTGTGCGAAGGGTTTGACATCCGCCTTGCTCAGGTTCTCTGTCGTCTAGAGGGTTGTCACTTATCCTTAGACAGTTTTGGAATCAAGAGCCGATGTATTCTGGGGAAGTCCTTTCTGCGCCAACTCCCCATGATCGTCGAACTTCGTGCTTGAAACGCAAGGATCTCTCACTTGTCCTTGTGCGGAGGGGCTCTCAGTTAATCCTCCGCAAGCAGGCCTTCCGGTCCTCCTGACTCCTTGACACAATCCCTGAAGTAGAGTGACACTTCTGTACTCGCTATGGAAACTTCTGTTTCGTTGTTCGAGTCGGCAGAGTTCCACCTCTAGGGTCTCAGATGACCAGGTAAGTAATTCAACATTGTCCCGTCAGTCTTTACCAAGCGATCTAACACCAAGGCTCTAGGTCTAGGCTTAGAGACCTGATTTCTCCCGGCTTACTTTCCTGCTAACATGTATACCCGAGATGTATCTCGGCAAAATACTAAGATCAAAACGTAAACAACACAAAACAAATATGAGATTAAAAAGACATTGATACTACTACTTGAACTGTACCCTAAAAAGGGTTTAGTTACGAGAGTACATAACTAAATCCAAAAGATAAATAAACTGATACATGAAACAGTACAATCCTGTTTGTCTTTCTCTTATAATAAAGCTCGGCTCTCACTACAAACTGCTATCTGTGACTCTAATTTGCAACCCTATGACCGGCCGCAGTTGTCACCCTTTTATAGGTGAAGGGCCGGTCTTATGAAAAGAAGAAATAAATCTACCTAAAATCTAATCAAATCTAAACCCTAAATCTAATCCCCAATCAAAGATCCAATCAAATATTCTCTTGTCGTCTAATTTTGATTGAAAATCAAATCTCGTCTTTGATTTATTCTTTTTGCCAAAGGAGTACGTTCTTTCCGCACAATCAGAGCTAGAATATTAAATATGCGCCTTCCGGAAGAATCATTTGCCGCCTTTTAAGTTTGAACGCGACAATCTCCACCTCGACCGCTACAAGGCAACGACCTGTGATTGCTGCAATAGCTACCGCGGTTGTAGTAGTGAAGATCGGGCGCGCAGACCGGCCCATGATCCATCTTCGGCTCTGCACTATGTAGCTCTGAATTACTTCTTTTAAGCTTCTTCTCTGAAATTAAAGACAAACAACAACAATAACTGATTTCTAATAAAAATAAACTTTAAATAATATAAAAAATGTTGAAAGTAAGATACAAAAGAAAGTAAATATGATACTAAAATGTAGATATGAATTTGGCCGATCACTACACAATTGCAAAGTTATTTAACGCCTCTTTGGATTTGAAACATTGGATAAATTTGGTATCTCTAAAATTGGTACAATATATGGAAAAAAATAATATTTTGTTATTTTCACCGAACCGCAAAATACGAAGTCTAATACATGGAAAAAAAAACAAAATTTGTATTGTTTTTCACAAAACTACATAAATTAAAATCTAATACATGGAAAAAACTCAATTATTATTGATTTTCACAATACCAAAAAAATCGAATTCAGGTACAACACATGGAATAAAATAATCTTTTGTTTTTTTCACAAAACCGCAAAATACGAAGTCTAATACATGGAAAAAAAATAATTTTGTATTGTTTTTCACAAAACCACAAAAATTAAGTCTAATACATGGAAAAAACTCCGTTGTTATTGTTTTTCACAATACCAAAAAAATCGAATTGAGGTACAATACATGGAATAAAACAATCTTTTGTTATTTTCACAATACCGCAAAAATTGAAGTCTAATATATGGAAAAAACATAATTTTTTATTGTTTTTCACAAAACCACAAATATTAAATTCTAATACATGGAAAAAACTCCATTGTTATTGATTTTCACAATACCAAAAAAATCGAATTAAAGTGCACTACATGGAAAAAAATAATCTTTTCTTATTTTCACAAAACCACAAAAATTGAAGTCTAATACCTGGAAAAAACACAATTTTATATTGTTTTTCATAAAACCACGAAAATTAAAATCGAATAAATGGAAAAAAAAAAATTCCATTGTTATTGATTTTCACAATACAGAAAAAATCGAATTGAGGTGTAATACATGGAAAATCAATCTTTTGTTATTTTAACAAAATCACAAAAATTGAACTCTAATACATGAAAAAAATAAAATTTGTATTGTTTTTCACAAAACCACAAAAATTAAAATCTAATGCAAGGAAACAAAACTCCACTGCTATTGATTTTCACAATACCAAAAAAATAGAATTGACGTACAACACATGGAAGAAAACAATCTTTTGTTATTTTCAGAAAATCGCAAAATACGAAGTCTAATATATGGGAAAAAACACAATTTTGTAGTGTCTTGCACAAAACCACAAAAATTAAATTCTAAACATGGAAAAACCTCTGTTGTTATTGATTTTCACAACCACAAAAAAAGCGAATTGAGGTATAATATATGGAAAAACAATCATTTGTTATTTTCACAAAACCGCAAAATAAAAATCCTAATACATGGAAAAAATAAAATTTGTATTATTTTTTACAAAACCACAACAAATAAAAATCTAATACATGCAAAAAAACTCAATTGTTGTTGATTTTCACAATACCAAAAAAATCGAATGGAGATACAATACAGGGAATAAAATAATCTTTTCTTATTTTCACAAAACCGCAAAATACGAAGTCTAATACATGGAAAAAAAAATCAATTTTGTATTGTTTTTCACAAAACCACAAAAATTAAAATCTAATACATGAAAAAAACTCAATTAATATTGATTTTCACAATACCAAAAAATCGAATTCAGGTACAATACATGGAATAAAACAATATTTTCTTATTTTCACAAAACCGCAAAAATTGAAGTCTAATATATGGAAAAAACATATTTTTTTATTGTTTTTCACAAAACCAAAAAAATTAAATTCTAATACATGAAAAAAAACTCCATTGTTATTAATTTTCACAATACCAAAAAAATCAAATTGAAGTGCACTACATGGAAAAAAATAATCTTTTCTTATTTTCACAAAACCACAAAAATTGAAGTCTAATACATGGAAAAAACACAATTTTGTATTGTTTTTCATAAAACCACGAAAATTAAAATCTAATCTACGGAAAAAACTCCATTGTTATTGATTTTCACAATACCGAAAAAATCGAATTGAGGTACAATACATGGAATAAAACAATCTTTTGTTATTTTCACAAACCGTAAAATACAATGTCTAATACATGAAAAAAACACAATTTTGTATTGTTTAACACAAAGCTACAAAAATTAAATTCTAATACATGTAAAAAACTCCATTGTTATTGATTTTCACATTACCAAAAAAAATCGAATTGTGGTGTAATACATGGAAAAAAATAATATTGTGTTATTTTCACAAAACCACAAAAACGGAAGTCTAATACATGGAAAAAATAAAATTTGTATTGTTTTTCACAAAACCACAAAAATTAAAATCGAATAAAAGGAAAATACTCTATTGTTATGTATTTTCACAGTACCAAAAAAATCGAATTGAGATACATACATGGAAAAAAACAATCTTTTGTTATTTTCACCAAACCGCAAAATACGAAGTCTAATACATGGAAAAAATAAAATTTTGTATTGTTTTTCACAAAATCACAAAATCAAAATCTAATACATGGAAAAAACCAATTGTTATTGATTTTCACAATACCAAATAAATCGAATTGACGTACAATATATGGAATAAAAAAATCTTTTGTTATTTTCACAAAACCGCAAAAATTGAAGTCTAACACATGGAAAAAACTCAATTTTGTATTGTATTTCGCAAAACTACAAAAATTAAATTTTAATACATGGAAAAAACTCCATTGTTATTTATTTTCACAATACCAAAAAAATTGAATTGAGATACAATACATGGAAGAAAACATTCTTTTGTTCTTTTTGCAAAACCACAAAAATTGAAGTCTAATAGATGGAAAAAACAAAATTTGTATTGTTTTTCACAAAACCACAAAAATTAAAATCTAATACAAGGAAAATACTCTATTGTTATTGATTTTCACAATACCAAAAAAATCGAACTGAGATACAATACATGGAAAAAATAATCTTTTGTTATTGTCACCAAACTGCAAAATACGAAATCTAATACATGGAAAAAACAAAATTTTGTATTGTTTTTCATAAAACTATAAAAATTAAATTCTAATATATGGAAAAAACTCCGTTGTTATTGATTTTCAGAGTACCAAAAAAATCGAATTGAGATACAATACATGGAAAAAAATAATCTTTTGTTATTTTCACTAAACCGCAAAATACGTATTCTAATACAAGGAAAAAACTCAATTTTGTATTGTTTTTCACAAAACCACAAAAATTAAATTAATACATGGAGAAAAACTCCATTGTTATTGATTTTCACAATACCAAAAAAATCGAATTGAGATACAATACATGGAAGAAAACAATATTTTGTTATTTTCACAAAACCACAAAATACGAAGTCTAATACATGGAAAAAACATAATTTTGTATTGTTTTTCACAAAACCACAGTAATTAAATTCTAATATATGAAAAAAAATCCGTTGTTATTGATTTTCACAATACCAAAAAAATCGAATTGAGGTACAATACATGGAAAAAAATAATCTTTTGTTATTTTCACTAAACCTCAAAATACGTAGTCTAATATATGGAAAAAAAACCGAATTTTGTATTGTTTTTCACAAAACCACAAAAATTAAATTCTAATACATGGAAAAAAAACTCCGTTCTTATTTATTTTCACAATACCAAAAAAATCGAATTGAGGTACAATACATGGAATAAAACTATCTTTTGTTATTTTCACAAAACCGCAAAATACGTAGTCTAATACATGGAAAAAACATAATTTTGTATTGTTTTTGACAAAACCACAAAAATTAGAATCTAATATATGGAAAAAATTCAATTGTTATTGATCTTCACAAAAAATACGAAGTCTAATACATGGAAAAAACACAATTTTGTATTATTTTTCTCAAAACCACAAAAATTAAAATCTATTACATGGAAAAAACTCAATTGTTATTGATGTTGACAATACCAAAAAAAAATGAATTGAGGTACAATACCTGGAATAAAATAATCTTTTGTTATTTTCTCAAAACCGTAAAATACAAAGTCTAATACATGGAAAAAACACAATTTTGTATTGTTTTTCACGAAACTACAAAAATTAAATTCTAATACATCGAAAAAACTCCATTGTTATTGATTTTCACATTACCAAAAAAATCGAATTGAGGTGAAATATATGGAAAAAAAATAATCTTTTGTTATTTTCACAAAACCACAAAAATTGAAGTCTAATAGATGGAAAATATAAAATTTGTACTGTTTACGAGAGGAACAAATCCTATCTTGATCTATCTCATTCCTCTGCATGTTT
Source organism: Juncus effusus (assembly GCA_027726005.1). Lineage (NCBI taxonomy): Eukaryota > Viridiplantae > Streptophyta > Magnoliopsida > Poales > Juncaceae > Juncus > Juncus effusus. The sequence goes on from CM050907.1 coordinate 4,757,619, forward strand.
CATTATGTACCTAATCATAACCCTTATGGTTATCCGGTTAAAGATAACGTTAGATTATGTTAAAGTACAGAATTCCATATGTAGGAAACAAAGATAATCTCAAGTCGAAGGATAACAATACTATTGATGAGACATACCAATGAGACGAACGATGTGGTATTCTCCCGGTGGGTCAATGCAATATATGTTCTCCAACATATATCTATGTTTATGATTTAGTAACACTTACTCATGATCAGTAAAACATGACCATCAATCAACTAACATACTGATGTACATTTATAGCTTGCATACTTAAATAAATATATTGTATATGATTTCGTAAGTATATTTGTTTCCACAAATATCCTATAAATGATCAGGGATGGTTTTGAATACGTTTTTTCATACTACTATGTAGTTTTGCTATCATAATCATATATTCTAATGATACAAAGCTGAATAACATATTCAATGTTTATTTTAAATCAAAAGAATAAAATAACCAATATGCACTTTATTAAATATCTCTAAACAAATACAAAGTTTGATTCACACAACAGATACAACTAGGTCTCATATACAAAGGCCTAGGGCATTAAACCAACAATTTACACTTTATCTTGATCTTTTAAAAGTTCTTTTTCAACTTTTATAACTTGAGATGATGATAATGAAGATGATGATGAATCTAAGTTATGAGAGGGATTAAAAGATCCTGATGAAGATGAAGATCGGTTGTAGGGATTGATATGTAGTGAGTGTGGAAGGATTGACAATTAAGAAGTTAGAAATGCTCAAGAGGTTGGAGGCCAGAGAGTTCATGAAGATGAAGAGGGTAGATTTCGCTGAATTAAAGAAATTGGGGATAGCCGATCAAGTTGCGGGCTTATTTGAGCGAGTAGGAATGGGGAAGCTAATGAAGAGAATCTGTGCCACATGTCATGTTCTGAGTGGACTGAAAAATGTCAGTTTTGCCACATGTCCGATTCTGAATGGCCAGAGGAAATTCTGAGGAGATTAAGGAGAAAAAAAAAAAGAACACATGGCAGCTCATGATTGGTCCAGTCTTGGTCACACGTTGACTTTGACCAATTTTGATCAATTTTGTTTTGCATTTTCCTAGTGTTTTAGAAGGTCTCTTTTCGCGAGGTTTGTACCATTGGATTTGTCTCGTCGAGCTCTTCGATTTGGTATCTAGTTTGACCCCTTTTGGGATAGTTGACTTTTGGTTAATTGGGCGATTTCCTGGGTTTGACTTCCGTCTTTTTGTGGATTTTATAGGTTTTGGCTTGGATGGTTGATGGGTAAGAGAATTGGAGAAGCGTGTGTAGGGTTTTCACGGAGATTTGTTGAGAATTCGGCCATCCTTGGATCAGGATTTGTAGATCGGCCCTTCATTTCGAGTTGACTTTTCTCCAAGACATCCAAATACCCTTTTCTTGGTCTTTTTACCTGAAAAATCACACAAAAGTATATTAAGAGTTTCAAAAATAATTTTTATTAATTTTAAACACTTTTTCAACATTTTATGTGATTTAAGAGTGAAAATTATATGATAAAAATCCTAAAAAACTGTATAAAAATACACATTACATTACCCTCTATCTTATATCTTACTTTCCGCACTTTAGTTAGTTATTTAGTAGTTTGTATATGTTTTTACCCAAGATCCAAGTTACTGCCAAAATTATATGTGATTGCAGGAAATATAGCAAAAATGCCAAAAATGAAGCGGAAAGATGCGCGAGGAATCTGGGGAGCGATTGGAGCAGTCATTGCACCGTTGTCTCACCCGCTGGCGAGGGATCACTCGACCCATCAGCATGGATCACAAGGAATCACAACTCGAGAGGAGGAGCTTACAAGCGTCCAAACTAGGAAAGAAACGCTAGGTTGGAATCACGGACTGATTGATTGTCAATTTAAGAGAAGATCTGGCAATGACAGGCAGACGCGTTCAAGAAAGAACAGATCGGGAAAGAAGCAATCAAGATCAAAGAACATTAATGGAGAGAAGATCTGCGAGAATATTCTGAAGATACTACCTGACATTTGGAAACGCTGGAAACCCTAGAGATCTCTCCCCTATAACGGGATGGCTAGAGAGGGGATCGGTGGGAGAGAGAAAGAGAGAAATACTCTGAGAGAGAGAGAGAGAGAGAGAGAGAGAGAGAGAGACAGACAGACAGAGAGAGTAGTCTCGTTAGTCGTGCGTGGTGACAGCCCGCGACTACGGACTTAGATTTAGAGAGAGAGTTTTTATTTCTGATACTCATGTATCTTTTAGTTATTGTATCATGTACTATAACTAACTCCGCCCCCTAGGGTGCGTGTTAGTAGTCTTATCAATTTAGTATTTCAATAAGTTGCTTCTCTCCTTGTCTGTTATTATTATTTACTGTAATATTGTTTGTGAATTGCTTAACTCTTATCTTGAAGTGTGTAGCGCGCCACACGGCTTGATATATAGACAAGTAGGTGAAGGACCGAGAGGAGAAGTCGAAAGCTAGACCCACAATCAACACTTGGACCGACGAGGCACGAGAGTAGCCGGGACGTCCGAGGGGAGCAAGGAACGCCACAAATTGAAAGGGTATCCCGGGAGTGTGAGCACAGCGATTCACAGCGAGAGCTGGCTTCGCGATACCAGGATTGATCCCCCTAATCAACATTAATAAGAAGGACGAGCAGAGGCAACAGACGGAGATACTAAGGAGATAGACGAAACCACCAACCCCTAGACTGCACTCCACTAGAGAAATCTATAGATCATCCCCCCCCCCCCCCCCATGCGTGATCATTGACAACGCGAGTGCAAGACATTTTTATTTTATTTACTTTTATCTTACCTTCTCTCAACCAACCAACCTACCAACCAACCGATCAACCAACGCGAGTGCAGGACCTTTTTATTTTCATTTCTGATCGCATCGTCCCTTTTTGGTGGAAGAGGCTTCTGCTTATTGAAACTCCTACTAGGTGTAGGGGTGTTCAAATGATTCGGTTTATTCGAAAACCGAACCAGACCTGCCTATTTTGGTTCAATTGGTTCGGTTTTATTTTTTATTTGATTCGGTTCGGTTCAATATTTATGTAGTTCGGTTTATCTTGGTACAGTTCGGCTTCAAGATTTGAGAACCGAAAGAACTTAACTGAACCGATATATATAGGGAGAATTTCGGGTATATCCCTACTAAACCCTTAAATATCAAATATATCCCTCTTAAACACTAAATATCAAATTTATCCCTCTTAAACTCAATTAATATCATATTTATCCTAACTTAAATAAAAATATATCATATATATCCATTTTAAAGTAATATAATATCAAAAATATCCAAACCGTTAACTCACCATCCAATTAAACAATATTTATTATTATTAATTTTAATTAAATTAACAAATACAAAATTAATGGACCAAACTACCCTTACTAATCTAAACTTCCTACTAAAACCCAAATTATCTGTCAGCCCCTTCATCTCTCCAGAACAACCCTTCATCTCCATAGCAAGAACCCTAAACCCCAACTCCCCTCTTGTCACCGGCGCCGGTGCCGCCCACCACGCCGACGCCGGCCCCCACTCCGCCTCTCACACCGGCCACCACGCTGCTCACCCCAACCAAGTTGTCATATTATTTTATTATGTTGTGTGGTTTTGATTTTTAGTACTATTATTTTGGCCTTTTTTATTTGGTATGCTTATTTGTTGTTTTGGGACGATTATTTTGTTGTTTGGGATGATTATCTGACTTCTTAATTAAACAGATCATTATTGACAAGGTTTGTTTATTCTTGTATTTTGTTGAACCTTTTGTTCTTTGAGAAAATAGATGTATTTTTTGTTGGGTTTCGGACGTGCATAACGCAGCGGAAAACAAAAATTATTCGTCCAAAACCCATCCTGAGAATCCGTGCGTATCGGTTAAATCAAAGAAATAAATCTTAAAGATACCTTTCGGATTACGCTTAATCCGTGACGCTCAAACCATGCGTGTTGTCCAAGCGCCTCTAAACCGGTTACCGTCCTAACCGATTTTCCGTCCGTCTAGTCCGTCTAGGTCGGATCATGCGGAAGTCATCTACCGCACACACAATCGGTCTCCACCAAAACTCTCAACAACCCGTTCTCATCTTCTTAGGCCGAATAGATCACAAGCGCCGAAATTACGAACGCCTCTACCGGTATCCACACGAACAAACTTCTTAAAACGGGAAGAAGAACAATATATATGCTAGTAGCTTGTTCTCCTTTTTGCATAAGAAAACTCTTTTTCTTCTTCTTATTTTTGTCTCACAAAAGATGTATATTTCTCTCATATAATTGCACCCTTTCATTTTGTCATATAAAAGGAAAGCACCCTTTAGTAATTTTGTCACACAAATGAGAAAGAATATTTTTCTCTCTTTTTGTCTCACAAAAAAGAGAATAAGAAATAATGAGAGAGAGAATCATTTGGTACAATGAAATTGGAGCCCTCTATGTCCTTATATAGAGGTGAAGAGTCATGTATATTCACACTAAAAGATGTGTATGACATCACTCATCATTATCCACATATCATCATCTAGACTCTTCTAGATTACATGATCTTGTGTGCTCATAGTCTTTATATACATATATATCACATCTTATCACATAAGATGACAATATCTTTTGTGACATTCCTATGCAACTCATCATATAAGTCGCTAGGATTTTCTGCGCCCGTTTCAGTTTGTTCTTTGTGTGTGACCCTGTAGGTTCACTTAATGTTGGCAATAACCTTGACCGTCTATAAATCATGAGCGGACTCTAGCAAGCCATCATGACTACCCAATTTAAGTGAATATCGATGATCCGACGACAAATCTAGCTATTGGTTAAATCCACATCCAAAACAACAACGAACAACTGAATAGACGGTTCGCTGAGACTACACGCGAAGACGAATCCCGCAAATCCATTCTTATTCAAAAACCGACGTCACTCCGAAAAGTGTGCTTTCGGAGTCTTAGTTGAATCCCGTAAATGAAGGCACCAAAACGTTCGTCTTAACCTCTAGAATATCGCATTACTTTTCGTTTTTCAAATTGTCGCAATTTTCCCCATGATTTTTCTTATTTTCTTTTTTCTTTCCTCTCTTTATTTTCATTTTCATTTTCTTGGCTTTCTCTCTCTGGTCTCCTTTCATGAATTGGTAGAGAGGAGATATACTCCAACCGCCCAAGATATTGGGCTTAGGCGGCGCAAATATTAAAATGAGAAATATGCAATTTGGTCCCTCATATTTTCATATTACCAAATAAGTCCAAATTTATTTAAAGATAAATTATTAATAGATAAATTATTTAAAAAGGCGCTGTAAATTATTTATATGTAAATATACAAAACAACCCATGAATATTTCATATTTAAAATATAGTAATTATCATTAAAAAGATTATATTTATATAAAAATAAACCAATAATAATTCTATGAAAATATTTAAAAATCAAAACCAATCAATTAATTACATTTTCTCAAATATAATATATTACTGAATACGAAACTTTGGGCACACAATGGATATAAAACTTTTAAACCCCTCTTTATCGACTAACGAGAAGGATTGTTCATCTAAAATAACCATTTTAGCAAGAGCATCTCTAATATTACTTAATGTACCCTTTTTTTTCCTGTTCTCCACCTATACCATTTGTAGGGGTGTCAATGGATCGGATTCGGATTGGATCCATGCAGTATCCATATGCGAATCCATTTGAAGTTTAGAAGATCCAAATGCGAATCCAAATCCATTAAGAAAATCAAGATCCATATGCGGATCCAAATCCATTAACTAACGGGTTTCGGATCGGATTTCAGATTCTATTATGAAGTTTTGAACATAATTTATACATGAGTATATAAAAAATCTTAGATGAAAAATATTCTCACACTCTCATTAGAACCATATATGTTATGTGAATTATGTTGATTTTTTTTGTCTATTATACTCATTGATATATTTCATTTTATTATTTTTATTATTTTCTAAGTTGTGCAACAATAAAAACCCATTCGTCGCAACCTTATGGACGTGACATTTGGATCGCATCCGTTGGTCACACCCTTTAGTCACACCCTTTGGTCACAAGTCTTGGACTCAACTTTTGGATCGCTTTCCTTGGTCGCATCTTTTAGACGCAATCCTTGGTCGTGACCTCGTCTTGATTGCACTCATCCCTCTACATGATTCATTGTATACCTAATTATAACCGTTATGACCACCCGGTTAAAGGCAGTGTTAGATTATATTAAAGTATAAAATTACTCATGCTGGGAACCGAGACAATCTCAGGTCAAAAGACTATAAATACTTTATGTTACAAGAATCGCTAATGACGTAAAACATGTAGCATTCTTATGGCGGGTCAGTCCAGTATATGGTCTCTAACATATACCTATGTTAATGACTTGATAACTATTTATCCATGATCAGTAAAACATGATCATCAGTCAACTAATATACTGGTGTACATTTATAGCTTGCATATAAATATATATTTATTTATATCCGCAAGTATATTTGTCTCCACAAATATCCTATAAATGACCAGGGACGATTTAGAATAGCATTCATAATACTTTATAGTTTTACTATCAAACACGCACTTTGATGATATAAAGCTGAATTGCATATTCATGGTCTATTTTAATTATATTAAAATAACCTATACGCACATATTATATGAAATATCTTAGAGTAATTATAATGTTTGTTAATTCAATCCGTCAACCTAGGTCACAAACACTTTGGCCTAGGGCATAACACCATCATTTTTTTCTCTGTGCAAAATAAAAAAGAGCAAACATTCAATTATGATTATCTGCCTTCTTGTATTGCTGTTACATAAGAAAACCAATTGCACAATTGAAAAGATAAATAGATGTGTGTACATGCTTTACATACTAAGAATGTAAGCCAATCATCCAACATAAGCCTGCTAGTATACAGTTCACCAATCAAACATGTGTTAAATAATGGATCAATAAAACAGAAAATAACTTCAAAGAAAAAAATTGTACACAATTATCCCATTATTCTGACCTCCATCCACTCTATTACAACTCCAATAAAACAAAACTACAAAAAAAAATTGTTAATCCTTCCTTCCCCAATTCATCGAATAACAATTTACATCTCGTACCCCAAACAACTTAACTTAATTCAACAATATTTTCTCAATTCACCATAAAAATCCCCCCAAATTTCCCAATTCACCTTAAAAAGCCCTACCTGGTGCGTTCCTTTTTCTTTTCTTCTTTCCTTTTCGCATTTTCCCTCTCCACTCAATTCGAGTCCAGTTTGACGCTTTTCTTAGTTCACTGAAAAATGGCACCGCTATTTGTTAGTTGGGTGATGATATTCATATCTTTTTTGAGACATTTATCGGTTCAAACTACTTTTTTTGGTTGGGCCAATAATATTTCTGCATATCATGAAATCTTTATTTTTATCAACTTTTTGATAAAACCAAACTGTTTGGTTATTTCATCAAATAATAAATATTCAACTAGAGATGTTGGCTTTAATTCATAAATGAATTTATGCAACTTGCAAACTCTTTTCAAAATTTTTAGGATAGACAAAACTCTCAAGTTGTATCATATACATACTTTCATATGTTTCTATTAAGAAACAACGTCTTGACATCCACTTGGCATCTTTTATAGTCATACTATGAACATATGCCCAAGAAAATTCTGAAATACATAAACATGATGACTTGAAAAAATATTATCATAGTCTATACTATGAGTTTAACTTAACCACAAATCATACATTATATGTTTGCACATTATCCATGTCGGTCTTTCTTTTAAAACCGTATTTCCATCTGATGGATCAATCAAATTCAAAACTTGATTGTCTGACATGGATTACATCTCAACTTTCAAAGTCTCTAACCATTAGAGCCTTGACTCATCATAGTCTATTAGTAGAATGTGGACTCATCATCTATGAGTACGAAATTTTTATCATTAGACACGAAAAATCTATATTTTTCGGGCCTACGATAAATTCTAATAGATCTACGTGAATACACTTATGTTATATACTCAGACTCTTCAACATCTTGAGAGTCTAGTTGATTAATTACAGACTCAACCACTAATTGAAATCTGAATTAATTTCCATCAGAGCATTGCGCTGTTATATGGAATTTGAACTTATTCAAATTTACTCCCACTAATTCTTTTGGAAACACCACTTCCAAAGAGATATAATTTTCGAGTAACAAACACTTTGTTCTCATATTAATTATGGAAGTAATATCCTTTACTTTTCTTAGGATATTCCACAATAAGCACTAATCTGATTAGATGCATGATGCTTCAATTAAGTATCATATCCTCAAATCTTGATAAAAGATAATCTGATACACCTACCAGTCCATATCTCATATGCTATGTTGCACGGACACGGACACGGGTGTCGTGTCCGACACGACACGGACACGGTGACACGGCGAATCTCAAAATTCATCAGGACACGACACGTTAAATATATATATTATTATATTATTTTTATGAATAAAATATATAATTTAATTATTGTATATATTATTTATGTCAATTTTATTTTATTTTAAAGAATTATACATAATATTTTTATCATATAATTAGAAAGTTATACGTAATATTTTATAATTGTTACAATATATATAACATTTGAAATTGCACTTTTATACGTGCATACAAGATATTTGACGTTTTACATATTTATGTATGGAAACTTGAAACTAAATAATCAAAATTCACTTCAAATGTGTAGTCCCACAATTACTGGAATAGAAATGTGAGATGAACTAGTCTTTAAAATACGAGTATGATGAAATAGTGCAATAATTGCGCTAACAAACCCAATGCACTTGTCTGAGAAGTGTCCCGAGAAGTGTCCTGACGATTTTTAATAATAAAATATTTGACACGCCACGTGGTGTGTCCGAGGAGTGTCCGAGGAGCGTCGTATCCGACACGGTGTCCGACACGGACACGGCCGGGTTTTAGAAGTGTCCGCGCAACAGAGCTCATATGGAATCTTTCATAACTGCTTTAGATAAAATTAATTTCAGTATGAACGCAATAAGAGCGTAACCCCAAAAGAAATAGAAGATATATTTGACTCATCATGATCGAACTATATCTAATAAAGTTCGATATAGTTATCATGATGATCAAATACTTAGTTCTCGACTCCTCGATCTCATCAAAGAAATATGATTTTTCAAAACCAAGTTTTATTCTCTACTTCATTATTTGTAACTTTTGAACTTTTCAAAATATTCAAATTTATTGTTTCAATAAAGCGATGAAGTAGTTTTCTCTAGCACCTTCACTCATTGATGAACATACATCACTATGTATGAGAGTCAATAAGTAACTTGCTTTCACCTTACTTTGTGAAAGATGTATATGTCATCTTGTCTAATAAATAAGTTACACATGTTTCAAATGATTCAAAAACAAATGAATTTGAAAATCCATCTTAATGGATTTAATAAATGTTCATCTTATTTAAGTAGACCAAGCGACAATGCTAGATTAAAATTCTTAATATTAATGTTATAGATAGACTTATAATTATCTTGTTCGATATAACACATTAGGTAATTTTTCTATTGGAACATTTCCAAAGAAAATTGACATTTGTGAATGGTGAAATTATTATTCTCAATAATAAATTAATAACCATTCATAGATAAACTCGAACTATAGATAATACAAAATTTATTGTCGACATTAAATAACAATTATTTATGTCGGCGATAAGTCAAAAAAGACAATGTAAATAAATGAGTTACTTGAGAAAATGCAACAACTTTTGCTACATTTGTCACTCATATGTTAACTTCATATTTACTCAATAGTCTACAACTTTGTCAGCACATTTTCACAAATGTGTGATTCATCGTGTATCTAATACACATGATGTGAAATAGACAAATTAATTTCTATAACAAAAATACTAGAAGCGGTAGTCACACTATCCTTTCATTCACTTTTTCATATCTTCTTGAGAAATTATGGTTTCTTTCAATGAACCGATTCATTGCAAAATATACCAACTTCTTTTATTTAAGGCCGAAACCCGGCAACATCTTGCCTTTATCTTTGGGAGTACTTTTTACGTTCCTTTTAAGCACAAGAACATTATTAACAACATTTGTCCATGTTCATTTTAACGATTATAAGCATCTTATTCTATTTGTCCTTTTCAAGGACCTATCGTGAGACATAAATAGATATACTATTCTATTTGAATAATATGCAAAATCTATTATTCTTTAAATATTTCATATAATGGCTCCCACTATTTTTAATCAAATCAATAACCCTCAATCGCATTGATTCGGAAACTTTCAATCCTTGAATTTTCATAATGAGACAAGATCCATATTTCAATTAAGTCCTAAGTGAGCTTTGGCTCATCGCCCAGAACTTAACTTATTTAGGTAGGAACAATTCCAATTGTATCTCATACAATTCTTGAACAACATAGGATAAGCATCATATGCCCAACGTATATATCCTATCGTATGCCCCGAGCCCAAGTCCGACTTGATAGCCCAGTTAAGTCAAACCATGTCAATCATCTGCAAAATAGTACCCAACACACTCAGCTTTGGCATGACCTATGTTGGTTCCTATTTTCCGCATTCTCTCATCCTAAGATTGTCCCCACATACCCAGCTTTGGCATGACCTATGCAGGGTCGATCAGAGTATCGAGAGATTTAGACTTATGGAAGGCATTTCATGACTTAATATTATTTAGAGGGATTTTGAATTTAATATAATATATTATTATGTATTCATGAAAGAACATCACATGTACTAATAGAATAGACATAATAATAACGTTATATCATGGCCTTAATCTTTATGAACTAACATCAAGATATCCTAAGATACTTTCATCTCCATGTTGTATATGAAAATCTTATCTCCATATATAGGCGATGGACTCTATCACCGCCATGATGTGTGGTGGACAATGAACTTGTCATCTTAATGATGTATTCATGATAGATGATGAACTCCTTCATCTCCATCATGGATGTGTTATGCCTAATGAACTCTTTCATTATATCAACACGTATCAACAAATATATCAAATATAAACATAATCATATTATGTTTCGATTATTTAATCATTTATAAAATATATATATATAAGGCTTATGAATGCGAATTTGGGGCACGGTCGTCATTGTCAACATTTGACAAGTCAAAAACCAATATTTGATTTGGTCAACATTTGACTCGGTCAACGATCAACATTTGACAAGGTCAACAGTCAATGGTCAATATTTTGACCAGGTCATGATCAACTTTTGACCAATTTAATAGTCAACAATCAAGGGGTATATTAGTGTAGTCAATTGTCAACAATTAACAGTCAATACAATCAACAGTCAACATAGTCCACAGTCAACATAGTGGGTCAACAGTCAACTGTCAACATGATCAACATGGTCAACACCTGGTCAACTTTGTCAACACACATTTTTCTACACATTAATACATCATAGGCATCTTTTCATGAATTCAATACATCACATGCAACTTTTCATGAAATAATGCATCACATGCACCATTTCAAAAAGGCAATTCATGGTATGCACCCTTTCATGAAGACACAACTATTCAAGAGGTCGCAACTCTTGCGATTGCACCTTTTCGGTCGTACCTCTTAGTTGCACATGTCGATTACACCCGTTGGTCGCACCTTTGGTCGCAACCGTTAGTCGCAACCTATTGGACATGATATTTGGATCATATCCATTGGTCACACCCTTTAGTCACACCCTTTGGTCGCACCCTTTGGTCACACCCATTCGTCGCAACCTTATGGACGTGACATTTGGATTGCATCCGTTGGTCACACCCTTTGGTCGCACCCTTTGGTCGCAACTTTTCGTCGCGTCTTTTGAATGTGACATTTGAATCGCATCCCTTGGTCACACCCGTTAGTCGCACCCTTTGGTCGCACCCTTTGGTCGCATCCGTTGGTCGCAACCTTTCGTCGCATCTTTTGGATGTGACATTTGAATCGCATCCCTTGGTCACACCCGTTAGTCGCACCTTTTGGTCGCACCCTTTGGTCGCATCCGTTGGTCGCAACCTTTCGTCGCGTCTTTTGGATGTGACATTTGAATCACATCTCTTGGTCACACCCGTTAGTCGCACCCTTTGGTCGCACCCTTTGGCCGCATCCGTTGGTCGCAACCTTTCGTTGCGTCTTTTGGATGTGACATTTGAATCGCATCCCTTGGTCACACCCGTTGGTCGCACCCTTTGGTCGCATCCGTTGTTCGCAACCTTTCGTCGCGTCTTTTGGATGTGACATTTGAATCGCATCGCTTGGTCACACCCGTTAGTCGCACCTTTTGGTCGCACCCTTTGGTCGCATCCGTTAGTCGCAACCTTTCGTCGCGTCTTTTGGATGTGACATTTGAATCATATCCCTTGGTCACACCCGTTAGTCGCACCTTTTGGTCGCACCCATTCGTCGCAACCTTATGGACATGACATTTGGATCGCATCCGTTGGTCGCACCCTTTAGTCGCACCCTTTGGTCGTAACCTTTCGTCGCGTCTTTTGGATGTGACATTTGAATCGCATCCCTTGGTCACACCGTAGTCTATATATATATATATATATATATATATATATATATATATATATATATATATATATATATATATATATATATATATATATATATATATATATATATATATATCGGATTCATATCGGGTTTCGGATTCAGATCTTGCAAGATCCAAATCCAAACCTGATAAGCTAACGGATCTTCTTCAAAAATCCATATGCGGATCCATTTTATTTTCGGGTACATTTTTACGATCCATATGCGAATCCATTCATACAGATTCGGATCGGATTATCGGATTTTGGAGATTCATTGACACCCCTAACCATTTGGGTTTGGCTGAAGGGACAAGAGAGATATGGTATTATCTTCCTTACCAGGACACTTGCCGTCCAAGTGTTTACTCAAATTTGTTGTTCCATTTGTATTCGAGTAGGCAAAGAATACTTTTTTGCATGCATTCTACCTTACTTTCATATCATCTCCCTCTTTGAATTTAGTGACAAAAGCCCAAACTCGTGATCTACGTTGTAATTGTCTGTTCTTTTTTTGCCATTGGAGGTGCTAGGCGCCACTGGAGCTTGCGTTTGACACGATGTTGATTGTTGAGCAACATCATTTGAAGATTGTGATTCAGTTTGTTCTGACATCTAAAATAAAGTTAAAGAAATATTACTTGCTATTATAGATCCACAATAAATTTTTTATCTACTTTTTGGTTTGAGATAGGCCCCTCTCACATTTTGCAGATAGTATAGACAATTATTATAATAATTTGAAAAAAGAAAAAAAAAACTTTTAACTGAACAAATATATCATTATTATTGTTTCACATTATTAGCCAACAAAAAGTGAAAGTAACATATCAATCTAATCAAAAGAAAATTCAAATAATATACTTACCCTAAGCTCTTATTATCTGATGAGGTTTCACACCGACATAATCTTGATGCCTCAAAAAAAAAAAGAATAGTCTTGCAGTCGGAATAGGATCCAAGAAAATATCAACTTAAGATATCTAAAAGAATAAAAAATAAAATAAGAAAAGACAAAAAAAAATCAACAAGAGACAAGAAAAAGAAAAACATAAAGTAGAAAGTTGTAGCTTATTTAATGTAAGATCAAAGTTTCGATACAAGCTGCAAGAGACGAGACGACGCTTCTAATTCTGAGCGAAATAATCAGTGATGGTTAGCCCTCACTTATATTCAAGGAATGTCAACCTAAAAGAGAAAATCTTTATTAGTGATATTTTCAACAAATTTCATAAATCTTTACAAGCAAAAGAAATTAGATCATATTAACTAATACTTGGAAAAAGATGAATCTTGATGAAATATTCGACAAATCAAGGAAAGAAGATGATTGGCCTGTCGAAATCCCAACCTGTCCATTTTGTTATAAATAAAAGTCCGTTATTGCTTTTTTTTTTAAGATTGTTATATTTTTAAGGGGGAAAAGTTGGTCAAATAAAATGAAATAAAAACAAAAAAAATGAATCACAGCATGTATAAGATATAAAAAAACCATTGACTTACATATTATATCATCAAATTTATGAAAGAAGATACAAGAAATGAGATAAAGCTTTTGATTTGAAGCTAAACAATCAACAACGGCTAGGTTATGTTTTAAGCTCTTTTCTTAATTTTGGGCAAGAAACAACCTCTTTCTTTCTCTGTATGGCGTGTAGAGTAATGAATTACGATGATTTTGGTATATGAAAGGACATATGGAAAAAGACAAATGTATATTTTCTTAAATGCACTTGGTGTATAATTTAAAAGGAGAACCATACTCTATCATAGTGGACTAACAAGGTTATACTAAGGCGAACATGGTCCACTTAGTTTTTAAAGAGTCCTAAATTTGAACAGCAAATTTAATATGCGCCTCTTAATATATATATGGGAGAATTTCGGGTATATCTCTATTAAATCCTTAAATATCAAATATATCCCTCCTAAACCGAATTAGTATCATATTTATCCAAATTTAACTTTTTCCGTTTAATCTAACGGAAAATATGTAAAAAGACTATTTTGCCCTTAATTAAATCGGAATGAAACTCAGCTCTTCTCCTCTCCCCCTCACCCTCACGAGTTTCTCTCCCTCTCCTACGAGCTTCGCTCCCTCACGAGTAGAGAGAGAGAGATCCACAACGCCGCTAGGCACTCCATCGGCGCGAAATCTCACCGGCGCCTGTCACCTCCGGCGTTTCTCTCAGTCTCACTATTCTTAAAACGGGTAATTTTCTAGTTCTCTTTCTGATTCTCTATCTCTTTGCCTGCATGATTCGAAATTTAGTTTGTTTATTCGAATTAGGGGCATTTCATTTGGTACTACTGGTACCTGTATTGAAACTAAGAAAGAATGAGATTAAAATCTTCTATTGCATTCAGGACCGTTTGAAAATTAATTTTACCAAACCCTAATCGAGCCCGGATATGTTTAAAATCATTTTAAATTACATCATAAGATAATATCCATTTATTATTCATTCAAAAATATTTTCTATATCACATCTAATTTTGTAAGAGTGGATAACTTTATACAAATAAATTTATATATGAGGAATAAAATAACATAAGTGATGAATTCAAAAAAAAAATAACAACCCATTAAATAATTTGGATAATTAATCTATGGTCTCAATTTATATTTGCATTAAGACTTCGAAGATTAAAAGATTATCACTTTTTTTATTCTCTTTGATTTCTTTTATCATTATCTCTTGAAATATTATATTAGAAAAAAATCAAGTACTAATCAGGATTAGAGAAGGAGACCAGAAAAAATAAAAATGCAAGATAATTGATTTCATAGATTTTAGTTGAAACTACCCATGATTTAATTATAAATTATTAACTTTAAAAAAGATATAAAATAATAATTGTACTTAACATGATGCTTAAAAAGAAAATATGATATTATATATATGAAAAACAATTCTATATCCATCTAATTTTGTAAGGGAGGCTAACTTTATAACATAAGTGATGAATTCATAAAACAAAATAATAACTCACTAAATAATTTGATAATTAATCTATGATCTTAATTTATATTTCATTAAGACTTCTAAGATTAAAAGATCATCACCTTTTTTATTCTCTTTGAGTTCTTATATCTTTATCTCTTGAAATATTATATTAGAAAAAAATCAAGTATTAATCATGCTTAGATGAAGGAGATCAGAAAAAATAAAAATGCAAGATAATTGATTTCATAGATTTTAGTTGAAACTACATATGATATAATTATAAATGATTAACTTTAAAAAAGATACAAAATAATAATTATATTTAACATGATGTTTATAAAGGAAATATGATATTATATATATGAAAAAATTATGTATACTATACATAGAAAACTATAACATGACTCGTTTTCTTCACAAAATTGTCATCACAATAATTTCTATTACATTATGTAATATAATATAATTCACAACACTTTGATTTTTTTGATAAGATAGTTCTCACATAGTACCCACAATTTCATGCAATTACCATTACATATGTTTAAGAAATAATTAATTTACCATAGTCCACAAGTCATTACAAAAATTTGATAAAAATAAAGATTTTCATGATATGCAGAAATATTATTGGCCCAACCAAAAAAAGTAGTTTGAACCGATAAATGTCTCAAAAAAGATATGAATATCATCACCCAACTAACAAATAGCGGTGCCATTTTTCAGTGAACTAAGAAAAGCGTCAAACTGGACTCGAATTGAGTGGAGAGGGAAAATGCGAAAAGGAAAGAAGAAAAGAAAAAGGAACGCACCAGGTAGGGCTTTTTAAGGTGAATTGGGAAATTTGGGGGGATTTTTATGGTGAATTGGGAAAATATTGTTGAATTAAGTTAAGTTGTTTGGGGTACGAGATGTAAATTGTTATTCGATGAATTGGGGAAGGAAGGATTAACAATTTTTTTTTGTAGTTTTGTTTTATTGGAGTTGTAATAGAGTGGATGGAGGTCAGAATAATGGGATAATTGTGTACAATTTTTTTCTTTGAAGTTATTTTCTGTTTTATTGATCCATTATTTAACACATGTTTGATTGGTGAACTGTATACTAGCAGGCTTATGTTGGATGATTGGCTTACATTCTTAGTATGTAAAGCATGTACACACATCTATTTATCTTTTCAATTGTGCAATTGGTTTTCTTATGTAACAGCAATACAAGAAGGCAGATAATCATAATTGAATGTTTGCTCTTTTTTATTTTGCACAGAGAAAAAAATGATGGTGTTATGCCCTAGGCCAAAGTGTTTGTGACCTAGGTTGACGGATTGAATTAACAAACATTATAATTACTCTAAGATATTTCATATAATATGTGCGTATAGGTTATTTTAATATAATTAAAATAGACCATGAATATGCAATTCAGCTTTATATCATCAAAGTGCGTGTTTGATAGTAAAACTATAAAGTATTATGAATGCTATTCTAAATCGTCCCTGGTCATTTATAGGATATTTGTGGAGACAAATATACTTGCGGATATAAATAAATATATATTTATATGCAAGCTATAAATGTACACCAGTATATTAGTTGACTGATGATCATGTTTTACTGATCATGGATAAATAGTTATCAAGTCATTAACATAGGTATATGTTAGAGACCATATACAGGACTGACCCGCCATAAGAATGCTACATGTTTTACGTCATTAGCGATTCTTGTAACATAAAGTATTTATAGTCTTTTGACCTGAGATTGTCTCGGTTCCCAGCATGAGTAATTTTATACTTTAATATAATCTAACACTGCCTTTAACCGGGTGGTCATAACGGTTATAATTAGGTATACAATGAATCATGTAGAGGGATGAGTGCAATCAAGACGAGGTCACGACCAAGGATTGCGTCTAAAAGATGCGACCAAGGAAAGCGATCCAAAAGTTGAGTCCAAGACTTGTGACCAAAGGGTGTGACTAAAGGGTGTGACCAACGGATGCGATCCAAATGTCACGTCCATAAGGTTGCGACGAATGGGTTTTTATTGTTGCACAACTTAGAAAATAATAAAAATAATAAAATGAAATATATCAATGAGTATAATAGACAAAAAAAATCAACATAATTCACATAACATATATGGTTCTAATGAGAGTGTGAGAATATTTTTCATCTAAGATTTTTTATATACTCATGTATAAATTATGTTCAAAACTTCATAATAGAATCTGAAATCCGATCCGAAACCCGTTAGTTAATGGATTTGGATCCGCATATGGATCTTGATTTTCTTAATGGATTTGGATTCGCATTTGGATCTTCTAAACTTCAAATGGATTCGCATATGGATACTGCATGGATCCAATCCGAATCCGATCCATTGACACCCCTACAAATGGTATAGGTGGAGAACAGGAAAAAAAAGGGTACATTAAGTAATATTAGAGATGCTCTTGCTAAAATGGTTATTTTAGATGAACAATCCTTCTCGTTAGTCGATAAAGAGGGGTTTAAAAGTTTTATATCCATTGTGTGCCCAAAGTTTCGTATTCAGTAATATATTATATTTGAGAAAATGTAATTAATTGATTGGTTTTGATTTTTAAATATTTTCATACAATTATTATTGGTTTATTTTTATATAAATATAATCTTTTTAATGATAATTACTATATTTTAAATATGAAATATTCATGGGTTGTTTTGTATATTTACATATAAATAATTTACAGCGCCTTTTTAAATAATTTATCTATTAATAATTTATCTTTAAATAAATTTGGACTTATTTGGTAATATGAAAATATGAGGGACCAAATTGCATATTTCTCATTTTAATATTTGCGCCGCCTAAGCCCAATATCTTGGGCGGTTGGAGTATATCTCCTCTCTACCAATTCATGAAAGGAGACCAGAGAGAGAAAGCCAAGAAAATGAAAATGAAAATAAAGAGAGGAAAGAAAAAAGAAAATAAGAAAAATCATGGGGAAAATTGCGACAATTTGAAAAACGAAAAGTAATGCGATATTCTAGAGGTTAAGACGAACGTTTTGGTGCCTTCATTTACGGGATTCAACTAAGACTCCGAAAGCACACTTTTCGGAGTGACGTCGGTTTTTGAATAAGAATGGATTTGCGGGATTCGTCTTCGCGTGTAGTCTCAGCGAACCGTCTATTCAGTTGTTCGTTGTTGTTTTGGATGTGGATTTAACCAATAGCTAGATTTGTCGTCGGTTGTTCGTCCAAAATGAACCTATTATTAGTATATTGCTTATATATGAGATTTGAGATGTCACTTTTGATTAGTTTGATTCGACTGGTCGTTCCGGTGAGACTCGTCGGTGATATGTGTGAATCAAGGTTGCAAATAGCGTTTAGCGGTGTGTTGCGTTTAGGATTTTCATGTAGCGAATTGCGTGTAGCATAGCGTATAGTGTAGATGTTGCGGAGATATATTTATAACGGATAATATGTGTAAATATTTTTTCCCTATATACCACTACGTAATATATGCACTACAAAATCTAAAAGAAGAAATATGCAACACAAAAATATGATTACAATAAAAGTTTGAAATATTTTTGTCAAAAATTATATGTCCAAAATCAAAATATGATTAATATTAAAATATGAGAAAAGTCCATTTTTGGCCCTTCAACTATTCAATTAGTTCCTTTTTGGCCCCTCAACTTTTTATTGGTCCTTTTTTGACCCCTCAACTATTGAATTAGTCTATTTTTCGCTCTTCCATCCGTTAAATGCTTACGTGTCCGTTAACCTGACACGTAAGCGATGATTTGGCATATATTTATAACGTGACAATTGTGATATGACAATTATTTGAAAAAAAATTTAATCTCTCCTTTCTTTTACTCGTATTTTTTCTATCTTATATTTTTCTTAAAAAAAATAATTAATGAAAAAATTCATATCGACTCAAACTTAAGGGCAATTTTAGAAAAATATAAGATAGAAAGAATACGAGAGAAAGAAATGAGCAGATTAAGAATTTTTTTTATTTTTTTTCAAATAATTACCATGTCATAATTGCCACATCATAAATATATGCCAAATCATCGCTTACGTGTCAAGTTAACGGACACGTAAGCATTTAACCGATGGAAGGGCCAAAAAGAGACTAATTCAATAGTTGAGGGGTCAAAAAGGGACCAATAAAAAGGTGAGGGGCCAAAAAGAGACTAATTGAATAATTGAGGAGCCAAAAATGGCCTTTTCTCTTAAAATATTAAAATACAATATATCTATCCATTAAAAAAAATCCATTAAAAAAAAATCAATTAAATGAAAATCCATCAAAAACGCTATTTAAACCGCAACACATACGCGCAACACCGTTATTGCGGACCGCTTCACTGCTAAATCGTCGAAAAACGCTACACCGCAACAAAATCGCTGCGCGCAGCGTTTAGCTTCCAGAAACCGCTATAGCGCCGCTATTGCGCCGCTACAGACCACTATTTGCAACACTAGTGTGAATTGTGACATCTGTTTTTAGAATAGTTATTAGACGTAGTGAAAATTTCAGATTTAATTTGGTTCAAGACGCGAGAATATATCCATGATCGTCAAGGCTCTTGTGTAGGAATACACGCCGAGCTATGTGTTTCTCCAGAAGAGTTGGATTTGCTCTCTGCTCTATCTGACACTTCAGTTAACTGCTATTCCGACCATTACTGTGTATTTTTGTATATATTATTATTATTATTATTATTATTATTATTATTATTATTATTATTATTAACTGTGTTTATGAAAAAGAAAAAGAACTTTGCTTTGAGGAACAATGGGGGTTTTGATAGATGAAACGATTTTTAGAAAGGCATGAGAAATATTTTGACAAAAGGGATTATTTTGAAAAGGATACTTAATTTGTAATTCGGAAATTACTTTAAAAGATGTAAATTGTTATTTATGATATTTTTGGTAAAACTCTAATTTTTTATATTTGAAAGAAAATCTATTATTTTAATTATTATTTCTTTTGATAACTATTTTTTTATTCATTATCTGTATTTCGAAGGTTAGTCATATAGAAGCTGCGTCGTTATAAAACTGGTTACTTAGCTAAATTATTTAGGTGACAACTTTTGCTTTTCTTCTTTTTATTTGGCGCAGGTACTTAACAGATTGAGAAAGCATCCGCATGTTGTGAAACATTTTGTAACAGCTCGAATTTTTGGCCGAGTTCTTGATGAATTTAGAGGGCCATTAGTGTCAAAAATTGTCGAAGCTCTTATATTCACTCAATATTGGCTTCGATTGGCTCAAAAAGTTGGTGTTGAAGAAAATATAGAAACATTAGATAAACTTGAGGAAGATAATTCATTTACAATTTTTTCATTTATTTATTTATTGATTTATTTATAATTATGTTACAATTTTATTATATAGAACTTAACTCATAGTTTTTCTACTCGTTTATTTTAGAATTTTCAAAGATGGAGCCGGGATGCTCAGATGGAGCCGAGATGCTAAGAAGGAGCTAGGATGCTATTTATAAATTGAGTTAATGATTGAATTGATGTAGGATTAGTTTATTTTGATTACTAATGTTATTTGGATTTTTGCAATTTTAGTTGGGTGGGTGCATTAGTATTTTGTTATTAAAAAGTGCATTAGTATTTTGATGAATTTGAATTGATATATGTTGCTTTTATTTGTCAGTATGTTAAACTAGTTAATCTTTCATTATAAAACTTTAAGTTGCTTTATATTGTTGTATGGATATTGAAATGAAATTAGTTATATTTATTTGCAACTTCTATTGAAAATTGTGAAAATTGTATGGTTTGATTTGTATGATTTTTATTCGGTTCGGTTTAAATGGGTAAACTGGTTTGCAGTTCGGTTTAATTGGTTCGGTTCTACTTCGGTTCTGATTTTCATCGTCTGGTTCGGTTTACTTTGGTTTTGACTTGCTCGGTTCGGTTCGACCAAACCAAACTGTTTGAAGACCCCTAACTTGGTGGTTTGAATTTTCACATGACATTCTCATCTCATTCTTCCCCACTACAACCTCGTCTCATACTGCCTACTCTCATCAATATCACATTCAATCAAAATCGTCTTGTCTACTGCACTCACATAACTGCTCCACTGAAAAACATGTAAGTTCCTTTTTATGTCAGGATGTAAACGGCAAACAAATTTCGACATCTTTCTATACTTGACTGCTGACATCATGCGGTACAAACTGAGACAACTCAGTAAACCTCTTCTCATATTCTAATACCGATATATTCTCCTGTGCTAAATTGTCAAACTCATGTGTCTTTTTATCCAGAAGCGAATATGGATAGTACTTTTCAAAAAATGCACTTTTAAATTGTTTCCAAATCGACAGTATTACTCAATGACTACTACTTTATACACCAACACTGATCCGTATTCTCTTCTAACTAACAAATTTTATCTTCTCCGCATCAGTCGCCTCAATCATCAAGCAGTCTTGATGAATCCACTCATGCATACGTATTAGTTGGATCGGTCATACGAAAAACGGTTTCGGACCCAAATTCATAAACTAAGTTTCTAAGTACTCTCTCCTTCCCTTCCGTCTCCTCCTTCCTCTCTCTCGTTTCTTCATCCCCAAACCGATCTTCGCTCGTTCTCCGCTCTCCCCACCCGAGCGCCACTAGTCAAGCGACCGTACGACCCCGACTCATCTCTCTGCTCAAAATCCATTTCTCAATCTCTCCACTCCGATTTCAACTCATGCCCAAATACTAGGGTTCATACTGCTCCGAGCTTTTGATCCGATTTGAATGGCAGTATATGAAATCTCATCAAGCTTAAACCGACTCGCCCTGATATGAGATGGCGAGACGAACGGGCGGGTCCCTTTGCCGGTTTTTGCTACCATTGCTGCTATTAGCAGGTGTGTTCTTTGCCTTTTTGTGGTCGATTTTGGGTTTAGTTCTGAGTAATTCCTGAATCGACTAGATTTTTATTTAAGAAATTATCATGACTATTTCATTGATTTTGCTAGATTATGGATCATAACAATTTACAGTACACATGAAAAATACTATTTATCAGTTAGTAACATTTGATCCTCTCAACTGCTCTTATTGATTTAGTTATTTGTTTATCTATCTATATTTATTTATTTATTTATTTATTTATTTTCTATCACTTGCAGCTTCATTAATTGACTGGAGCTTGATAGCTCTGATTAATTTGCTAATTTTCTTCGTAATTCAGTTTGTTGCTCCTAAAAGAGGTACAGTATTTTGGTGCCTCATTTCTTCTCATCTTGAGGTTTTACATTATCATCATCACAATTATTCTCTTCTAAATAAAAGGAAAAATTAGACATTCTGCAAAATCTACAGAGCCTGCTGGATAGAAGTAACTTGTAGTGAAATAAATGAAAATTATTAAAAAAAAAAAATCAAGCTCTATAATAGATTGAGCAGTGACCACATTATGGGTTTCACCTCTTTTGCGACTTTATTTTTTAACATTATCTTTTGTCTCACTAATGACAGGAAGCACATGGAAAATGTATACTATATCATGGTTTACACTGATTTATTCTTTACTAGCCATACTAGCCCAAATCCTTTTTTACATTCTTTGGATTATTTACGGTAAAGAATGGAGCATAACAAGATCTTGGTGGGCGCAATTATTCGGATTTATAAGGTACCTCTTAAACTAACGCATCTTCTATGGTTTTTCTTTAATGAAATTAAAACAAAATATTTGAAGAATAGTACCTAAAATACAGAACTAACTAAATTTATTAATAATGCAGACACAAGCCATGGGGATCAGCTTCGTTTATATACTATGTAATTCTGCAGCTTTCTGCAGCTTTAGTTGCTTTAGTTCAAGTGTTAGGAACCCGAGTTAATGCAGATTCTTGCTGGATGAAGTTCACTTTTGGAGTTGAACATATAGGTAAATTATATTTCTCTTTGTAGTTTTCTTTTTCTTATTGTCTGATTTGTGTTAGCTTGCAGTTTGCTATTTGAATTGATACTCGAAGAAACCTTTTTCTTAATATTTGCTATTTGAATTGATACCACAAATTTGCAAATGATATGTTTAAGCCTGTACAGTTATGTAATATAATATTTAGAGTGGTTATGTAATAATATTTGGTTTGGGCCTTTGAAAGATTTATAATAAATATATTGTTTTGATATAATTTTTGTTTTTAGGTCAGCATTTACGTGTGGCGAGCTGTTTGTTGCTGCCTGCAGTTCAGTTGGTTGTGGGCATAAGCTACCCATCTTGGACTTCCATCCCATTTTTCATATTCAGTTGTGTTGGTCTTGTTGATTGGTCTTTGACTAGCAACTTTCTTGCTCTTTTTCGGTAATTCATTAATTACTCTTAGGAATAAATGCACCCTTAGTCCTCTACTTCAATTGCAACTTAATTAAAGTACATGGACTACCTGTGCATTTATCCCTTACCCTTATCCTATAAATAAACATCATATTCAATAAAGTATTGTATTCTTATTATTGTTACTTATTTGTAAAGTTGGTGGAGGCCGTTGGAGATATATTCAGTGTTCAATATTCTTGTGCTTTATGTGTATCAGCTACCTGTTGAGTTTCCCGGTTTTTTCAGCTTGGTCGCTGATTTTATCGGTCTGTACAAAATAACAACATCTGATTGGCCAGAAGTTTGTTCAGGAGTTTCTCTCCTTGTTTATTACTTCATGGTAAGCAACCAACAATTCTGTTTTCCATTGCAAAAGTATACATACAACTGACAAATTTGTTAATTTGTGTAATTTAGTTATCATCTGTCAAGCATGATATACAAGAAATGGACTCCATTATGTCTTTAGAAAGCAACAGCTTGACTGAGCGGCTTTTACCTTCAAAACACACACTCTTTGTTCGGCAAAATAGGTACATTTCAACTATTGATTAACTAGTTATGAAATGAAGTAGAGTAACTAGAAATCAATTTTAATTTTGGAATGCATGGTATCCAATATTTGATGCAATGTGGTTCTAACCGTCTTACCAGCTGTTAGTCGACATTTAACTTTTAGGCCATCCAAATGATTCATTTTTCTTTTGTCTTTTGGTTCTTGAAGACTTGGACACAATTAATAAGAGAAAAAGAGAGATGTCTTGCTTTGCAAGTATCTTGCCTCATTACTAATATTTCACGTTTGCACAGATCTGGGAAAAGGCACACTAATGTTCTTTTGAGAGGGACAATATTTCGGAATTTCAGCATCAATTT
The DNA here is from genome assembly GCA_027726005.1 of Juncus effusus. Taxonomy (NCBI): domain Eukaryota; kingdom Viridiplantae; phylum Streptophyta; class Magnoliopsida; order Poales; family Juncaceae; genus Juncus; species Juncus effusus. The sequence continues at coordinate 4,782,467 of CM050907.1, forward strand.
CTTCACTTATGGATTCCCAGTAGGATTCTGATTCTATTCGTACAAAAAAAAATATATATTATTTATATTGAGAAAGTATGTCAATTTGTGTTTATTTATATTGAGCAAGAAATTCTGTTTTGTGCAGGTACTGTTACTTGCGCTTTCTCTTTGGAGCTTTAATTTCAACAGCATTTGTGCTTTTGGTCTGTTGGCTTATGTTGGCTACATACTTTACGCTTTTCCTTCTTTGTTCCAATTGCATCGATTAAACGGGTCCCTTCTTGTTTTCATTCTCCTTTGGACTGGCAGCACGTATGTGTTCAATGTGGGTTTCGCTTTCTTCAATAAAAACCAAAAGGTTAATATTAATAAACACTTCATTTTGGCTTCTCTTTTTGCCCACCTCTCTTTGAAAGTATTAATAAGGTTAATAATATTGTTATTTTCTTTGCAGGATATGATTGTGTGGGAAACGATAGGATTGTGGCATTATTCAATTCCTGCGTTGTTCTTGCTTTCTCAGTATTGCCTTGGAGTTTTTGTAGCGCTGTGCAACCTTGTAAATAATTCTGTTTTTCTCTACTTGTCTGGCCATGAGGGTTTATCAGCCGATGAGGACCACTTGGATGAGGGTAATCTTTTATTCAGGGCTTAAATACCACCGCTAAAAGGCACCATTTCGTAAAATTGCACTAAGATGATATTTTGTGTAATTATTATTTGCTTTTGTAGAAAAAGAAGACACAATGGTTTTGATTGTGGCAACTGTAGCGTGGGGCCTACGCAAAATTTCCCGAGCGATTATTTTGGGACTGATCTTTCTCCTTGTGATGAAATCTGGATTCATTCATGTAGTTTATAGTATGGTGAAACATTCCTTCTAACAATTCATTCTTCTAACAATCGAGTACTCTACTGTTTGTATTCTCTAATCATTGGTGAAATGTGTTCTTCCCTTTTCAGTGTGCTTCTTCATGTTATTTTTGTTGAGCCATGAAGTTGGGACTCAGCTACGCCAGACTTTGATCCTCTTTTGTGAAGTACACTTTTCAATACTGTACATTCTTCAGCTTGATTTGGTTTCAAAGGCCGTCGAAAAGTCTGCTTCTTTTGAAACCGAGGTTCTATCACAACTAGGTCAGCTCCATATGTGCAATTTATTTATACTTAAATGGGGAACAACATTTTAAAATAGTTGCCTATTTAGTTTGAAATTAAAGACTCTTTTATTATAGAAATATGCAAGAAAGTCCCTACCATTGATTATATTTTGGAAAGATGTGTATTTTTGCTTATACATCTTCCGACCTTTATTAGGTCTAACAACGCATGCTACTACAAAGGACTTCTTACAGATCGGCTTGTTGGTGTGCTTTTGTGCGATTCACAACCATGGCCTCAAAATGCTTGTTTCTCTCTCCAATGTGCTTAAAGACACTCCTTGCCCTCCTTTTGGGTTCACCATACTCAAAGCTGGTTTGAATAAGTCCGTATTGCTGTCGATTTATTCTTCGCCAAGTTCGCGAGCTGGTCTCACCTCTAGTTCTTCAAACGGTATATCATTTTTTCCAGTTCAAACATCTATTTAATGAAATACCTTCTTATCACTATAATAAAATTTCCTCTTTTTTGCAGAGAAGAGAATATCAAAGTATCTGAGCAAAGTGAGCCAAAAGTTCTTATCGCTCTACCGTTCATATGGAACCTACGTGGCATTTCTGACAATTCTCCTAACTCTCTACTTAGTCACGCCAAACTACATCTCATTTGGCTACCTCTTTTTCCTTCTCTTTTGGATAATTGGTAGACAAATCGCGCGAAAGACCAAAAAACGGCTTTGGTTCCCTTTAAAGGTCTATGCAGCTACAGTCTTTGTTTGCACCTACAGCTTGAGCATAACACCTGTCCTTATTACATGGGTCTCCAAGTTTGTCAACCTATATCCTGATTTGGGTTTCAATCCCAATGCGTCTTTGCTTCAGAATGTTTGGCAATCTTTAGCTATTCTTATCGTGATGCAACTTTACAGCTATGAGAGGCGACAGAGTAGGTTTAGGTCCTTTGATACGTCAGACCCGGCTGAATTAAGCATTTTAGGGTTTTTGAGGAGATTTCTGATTTGGCATAGTGATAAGATTCTTTCTGTTGCAGTTTTTTACGCTTCTGTTTCCTCTGTTAGTTTATTCGGCTTTTTGTATCTCATCGGTCTCATATTCTGTTCTACTTTGCCGAAAGCTTCTCAAGTCCCTTCCAAAGTGTTTTTACTTTACACTGGGCTTATAGTCACAACAGAGTATTTATTTCAGATGTGGTGCAAACCCGCTAGAATGTGCCCTGACCAAAAACTCCACCGTTTGGCCGTGTTTCTTGGTTTTAGATACTACGATTCTGGTTTTTGGGGACTTGAATCTGGATTGAGAGGTAAAATTCTTGTTATTATTGCTTGCACGCTTCAGTACAACGTTTTCCATTGGTTGGACTTGATGCCTGCTTCTCTTTTATACAAGGGAAAGTGGGAGGAGCCGTGCCAGCTGTTTCTCTCAAGAGAAGGCTCATCTAGTAGTAATTCGATTGAAAAGAGTATCAAATCAAAAGTGTTCACATTTTTTTCTAAGAGGCAGGGTTTGGAATATGATGCATCGGATTCAGTAGTAGGTGATGATTCAGATTCGTTTAGTTATTCGTTTTCAAAGATTTGGGGGAGTTCAAAGGAAAGCAACAAGTGGGACAAGAAGCGTATCATTGCTTTGAAGAAAGACAGATTCGAAACGCAAATAACCACATTTAAAGCTTACGTGAAGTTTTGGTTTGAGAATATCTTCAAGCTGAGGGGACTTGAGTTTAACATGATTATGTTGCTCTTGGCCAGCTTTAGCGTGCTGAACGTGATTTCTATGTTCTATATACTGTGCCTTGTTATATTCATATTGCTTAACAGAGATATTATACGCAAGATCTGGCCTCTTTTTGTTTTTTTATTTGCTTCCATCCTTATACTTGAGTACTTTGCTTTGTGGAGAGAGAAATTCTGGACCAGTGAGAACTCAGATGATTCAAATGTGCTTTGTCATGAATGTTGGATGAAGTCCAAAACGCATTTCAGCTATTGTTCCAAATGCTGGCTAGGTAAAACAACTTTATACTTTTTTATGTTTTACTTCAAAATACAGGCAAGTTTTGTATCAGTTTCTAGCTTCTAACTAACATACTTTTTTAATTCTAAATGCAGCGGTTACAGTTGATGATCCAAGAATGCTTGTGAGCTACTATTTGGTTTTCATATTCTCCTCTTTCAAGCTCCGTTTGGATCATTTCACCCGTTTTTCTGACTCCTATACTTATCGTCAGATGAGGTCCCAAATGAAAAATGCCTCAGTTTGGAAAGATCTCTCATTTGAAACTAAAAGCCTATGGACTTTTCTGGATTATATAAGGCTTTATGCATACTGCCATTTACTAGATATAGTCCTCGCATTGATTCTCATTACAGGAACCCTTGAATATGATGTTCTACATTTGGGTTACCTCGGTTTTGCGCTTGTTTTTTTCAGGATGAGGCTTGAGATTCTGAAGAAAAAGAACAGAATCTTCAAATTCCTACGAATTTACAATTTTGTCCTCATTGTGCTTTCGCTTGTATACCAATCGCCTTTTGTGGGCGATTTCAGCTCAAACGGCAAGTGTGAACAGCTCGATTATGTGTATGAAATAATTGGTTTTTACAAGTATGATTATGGATTTAAAATTACCTCTCGGTCCGCTTTGGTTGAAATAATAATATTTTTGTTGGTATCCGTGCAATCCTACATCTTCTCCTCAAGAGAATTTGATTACATAGCAAGGTCTAAAATATTAAAATCCATGAATAAAATGCATGTATAGTACTTAAAATATGATCATAAACATATATCTGTGTATTTTTATTAGGTATTTAGAGGCGGAACAAGTCGGTGCGATGGTGAGAGAGCAGGAGAAGAAAGCCGCACGGAAAACGGAGCAGTTACAGCACATCCGTGAAACGGAAGAGAGAAAACAGGAGAGAAATTTGCAAGTGGAAAAAATGAAGTCTGAAATGCTGAATTTACAAATCCAACTGGACCGAATGAGCTCGGTTGAGTCCATTGAGCAGGCTTTGACTTCTCCCAATCTAGAAGAAGGCCTACGTCAGAGAAAAAATAAAGTTATTAGTTCAGGTGTAAAAGAAGAGGTTGGATCGCCGATTAAGAAATGGGATAATAATGAAGAACATTCATTGGAATTTAACTTGCCAGATATTCAGAAAAGCAGCAGCGCAGAGCCTCAGAAAACTGAAATAAGTTACCCATCAACTATAGATTATGTAAAGCACTCGCTGGATCCGGTTTGTGAGATAACGGAGCTTGGAGAAGAAGATGAAGAGGCAGCACCATTATTACTTTCAAACAAAAAGGAAAGAGACAACAAGTCTTCTTCTCATAAGGAGAACCCGCTGAAATCGGCTGTGCAATTACTAGGCGATGGTGTTTCTCAAGTCCAATCGCTCGGAAACCAGGCTGTGACAAACATCGTTACTTTCTTAAACATAGACCCTAATGACTTGCAGTCTAATAATAATAGAGAGGCCCATAATGGTGACAGTAATGTGTCACATGGAGTCCATGGGCGTTTGACTCGGATGCCCTCGATTCACGCTCACACTAAAGATGAAAAACCTCAAGCGGCCCCACAAATGCGTGTGATTTTGAAGCACATATGGTCCCAAATGCGATCGAACAACGATTACGTGTGTTATTGCTTCTTTGTCCTGCTTTTCCTATGGAACTTCAGCTTGCTGTCCATGGTTTATTTAGGGGCGCTTTTCCTCTACGCTTTGTGTGTAAACTCTGGTCCCACTTACTATTTCTGGGTATTAATGCTGATTTATACGGAGTTTTACATTCTGGCTCAGTACATATACCAGATTATCATCCAGCATTGCGGGCTGAGTATAAACAGTTCCATCCTTCAGAGTTTAGGGTTTCCAGAAAGGAAGAGTAAAGTGTCATTTGTTGGCAGTGTGTGGCCCCTCTTTTTGGTGTATTTAACCACTCTATTAGAGAGTACTATTACGGCTAATGATGGTGAGTGGGCTCCAGCCACTGAGTTCAGCCTCCTCCTAAATAGCAGCAATTATTGTCAAGAAGCTGCATTTGGTACTGGAGAGAGAATACAGCACGTTTTATCCCCTGTTTTGAACGCATTAAGGGTGGTCAAAAGAAGCTGCATTTGGTACTGGAGGTCTCTCACACAGGGCGCTGAGTCACCACCCTATTTCGTGCAGCTAACAATGGAGGTGAATCACTGGCCAGAAGACGGAATCCAGCCAGAAAGAATCGAATCGAACATGAACAAAATCCTGATGATCTTGCACGAACAACGATGCAGATCCAAGTCCTTCACCACATGCAGCCTTGCCAGCAGAGTTCGCATCCAAAGCATAAAGAAGAGCGAACTGAATGAGAAACTGGCACTAGCTGTACTTGAAGTGGTCTACGCTTGTCCTTCTGTGGGCTGCCAAGCCGCCGAGTGGTTCACGTCTCTCACGCCGGCTGCTGACGTGGCCAAGGAGATTCAGGACGCATTGAATGAGGGCTTGTTTGCGGAATTAGGGTTTCCTTACCCTGTTTTGTCCGTTATTGGAGGGGGGAAGAGAGAGATTGATCTTTACGCCTACGTCTTCTGTGCTGACCTCGCCGTTTTCTTCTTGGTCGCCATTTTCTACCAGTCAGTCATTAAGAACACCAGCGAGATTTTGGAGTATTATCAGCTGGCCGATCAGTTCCCAAAGGAGTTTGTGTTTATCTTGATGGTATTCATATTGTTCTTGTTTATTCATTTTTTGAAATAGTCGCAATATTGTTCAATTGGGCCTTATTTTCTTCTTTTTAATGTGCAACAGGCTCTGTTTTTTCTGATTGTGATTGATCGCATAATCTACCTGTGGTCCTTCGCAACGGCGCGAGTTATCTTCTACATTTTCAACCTGGTTCTTTTCACCTACTCGGTCACAAAATACGCATGGAATACCTCAAACAACAGCATTGGAGCCTTAGTTCTGCGCGCAATCTACCTGACAAAGTCATTCTCTTTGGCTCTGCAGGCCATTCAGCTCCACCATGGGATTCCCAACAAGAGCACCTTGTTTCGCCAGTTCTTGACTAGTAAAGTCACCCAAGTCAATTATTTAGGGTTTAGGCTGTACCGTGCTTTGCCCTTTCTTTATGAGCTAAGATGTGTGCTTGACTGGAGTTGTACCTCTACGTCTTTGACTATGTATGATTGGTTGAAGGTATAATGATGTTAATCTTCTTCACTTCTTGAAGATGCTCATGTTCTTTCTTCTTTAAACTGTGTGGTTGAAGGCATGTTAATGTTAATTGTTTTTTGTTTTGCAGTTGGAAGATATCTATGCGAGCTTGTTTCTTGTGAAATGTGATGCGCTGTTGAACAGAGCCAAGCATAAAACTGGCCAGAAGCAGACAAAAATGACCAAATTCTGCAGCGGGATATGCTTGTTCTGGATATTGATCTGCGTCATTTGGGCTCCTATGCTGGTAATTACACTTTTCATTCATTTCTTTACACTCTTCTTTCATTGCTGGTAATCAAGACGGGGGCGAATCAAGTTAATAACTTGTGTTGGTGCAGATATACAGTAGCGGGAACCCAACAAATATCGCTAACCCAGTAATAGACGTGAGTCTACAGATCGACGTGAAGGCAACAGGTGGCAGACTGACTCTCTACCAAACCACAGCTTGCGAGAGAATCCCATGGGTTGACCTAGACACAAACATTGACCTTGACCCAGACGATTACCTGGACTCATACAACGAAGAAGATATTCAGCTGATCTGCTGCCAGCCCGACGCAAGCACCATGTGGCTGATCCCTCCTGTTGTGAGGAAACGGTACATGCAGACTCTGAACGAAACTATTGATGACCTGGCGCTCATTGTCACCTGGACTTTTCTCAGGGCCAGACCCAAAGGGAAGGAGTCTGTTAAGTACGAATCCGTCGTGAGTTCCATTAGTGCTGATGACTTGATCAATGTTCTTAATGGGACCACTAGTCAGTTTACCATAATTGATGGCTATCCAAGGTATTTTAGAGTCACTGGCTCAGGCGAAATTCGGCGGCTTGATTCAGTGGCAGATTCTGTGACTGGTGATCTTGTGCTGAGTAATGAGACTTTTCCATGGTGGTCATTCTACGACCGAAATTCAACTGATTCTGGAGGATGTGGTGGACTTGATGGGCCAATGACTATCATAGTATCAGAAGAAACACCTCGTATTTATTTCTATTTGTTTTTTATACTTCTGATGTTTTTGTTGTCCTCTCTTTTCTTTGTTTTTTGGAGGGATTGATCTTCATTGTTATGTGTTTTTCTATTGCAGAGGGACTTCTTGGTGAAACTCTGAGCAAGTTCAGCATTTGGAGTTTGTACATTACTTTTGTTTTGGCAGTTGCACGATTTATCAGACTGCAATGCTCAGATTTGAGAATGAGGATTCCATATGAGAACCTTCCTTCTTGTGACAGGTCTACCATGGAAACATGAATTTTTTATCTTTTGTGTTTATTAATTATTAATTATGGAATAATGAACAGGTCCAATTTATTTTTGTAGGCTGATCGACATTTGTGAAGGCATATATGCTGCAAGAGCAGAAGGTGAACTAGAAGTAGAAGAAGTTCTTTACTGGACTCTTGTCAAGATATACAGGTCACCCCACATGCTTATGGAGTACACCAAAGATAATTAATTAAATAAATAAACAAACATTGATTTTTGGCAGTCTCATTTTTGACTATTTCAAAATAGTATTATCTAAAATTGTGTTTTGCTGGCTTATGCTAATTTTTTTGGCAAATGAGCCGTTGTACATAGATGCTATTGGCTGTTTTTGTTGTACATTTAAAGGGGTAGTTGCTATTACATGCTAAATAGACACGTATTTGACATGTAATTGAAATTTGTCACTATTATTAGTTGTGGGAAAATGTTTTATTTTACAACCAAAATCACATAATTAAAGGACCAAATGGGGGCAAATTATTAATTGTTCCATAAAATCTCAAATATCATAAAATAAAACTATGCACCGCCAATATTTCCTGGAACAACAAATAATTTGCCCCAAATTAAGAAGGCCTAGAGGAGTGCGACAAACCTCTCATCCTAGACCAGACAAACCAAAATTAAACAAACTAAAACCCCTTTTATACATAAATTAGAAGAAAAAGACCAAATCAAACCAAATCACTGGAAACTTGATGTGCGGCTCCATCTCCCCTTCAAATATTCCTCCAGCGAAGTATTTGCGGTAATAAAATCTGGATTTTCCACACTGCTAACAGAGGCCGAGTCATCATCATGATCAAGAAACGCTAGGTTAATATACGACTGAATATTGTTGTTATTGTAATTATTATTATTTGGTGTTCTAATTTCAATTTCTTCCGAGTCGGAACTGAAGTCCCCTGATGCAGTTACTTGTGACCTCGCCCATTTCAGCATGTCTTTATCTCCTTTTAGCAGCTTAACAATCTATAAAATAATAATAAACTCACTTATTAAATCTAATAGTGTGGTACAGAAATTTTTCCCAAGGATGACAAAATACATACCAGTGATATATGAGGGCGAGAATGTGGGGCTCGCCTGATACAGAGAGAAGCAGCAAGAATCATTCTCTCAATTTCGTCACCACATGATTCAGTTGATAAGCAAGGATCCACTAGCTGACCCATTTTTCCTTCTTGTAATATGGAATTTGCCTATATTTATACATTTCATTACCAAAATACATGGTCAGATTTCTATTCAAGTTTATATTAGTCTAAAAAAGTAATAATTTAACAAATAAATAATTTGCATACCCAAATAACTAGGCTTTCTTGGCCTTTTGGATAACCAGTGCAAACGGGCTTTCTTCCTGAAATAAGTTCAAGAAGTACGACTCCAAAAGCATACACATCTATTTTCTCACTAACTTTTCCATACATGAAATATTCCGGAGCCAAGTACCTGTAATAAACAAAATCAATTAGCATTCACATATAGTGAAAACCAAAAGAGCTAATAAGGTTAAATTAGTTACCCAAATGTGCCTAAAACATCATTGCATGTGATATTTGTAGTAGTAGCTGAGGCCCATAATGCCAGCCCAAAATCCGATAACTAAAATGTCAAATAAAAAGGATGTAAGCTTCTTAACCCTGTGAAACAATTCAACAAAATGAAAAATATAAAAATAATAAATAAAGCTTGCCTTTGGCTCAAAATCATCAGAAAGAAGAATATTTGAAGACTTTACATCTCTATGAATCACAGGTCGATCATTTTCATGACCGTGCAAATAATTTAGCGCGCAGGCAATTCCTAATGCAACCTTGTATCTCTCATTCCATCCAAATGAATCCTTCATTTGTTTTTGTTTCTCACCTAACAGAATACCATTTACCAATTAGGAAAAGAAGAAAAAAAAAGTAACAAAAGTTAAAACATTACAAGCGCTATAGAATAAAACTAACCATGAAGTATTTCTTCTAGATTTCCTCTTGATAAGTATTCATAGACCAAAATGAGGTTTTCTTTCTCAAAACAAAAACCGACCAGCGAGATAATATTCTTATTATGCAATTCACTAATTATCTCAATTTCTGAAATAAATTCTTGTAAGCAATTCTCTTCAGATTGCTTGAGAATTTTCACTGCAACTTCTCTTTCATCAGATAAAATTCCTCTGTATACACAACTGCTACCTCCATTTCCAATTATTCTCCCTAAAAGAAGAAAATATATATTACTATCAATTAGAAAATATATTTTTCAGTTAAGACCTACACAAATATTTCTTTTTAAGATTATACCTGGTTCAAAATCAGACGTAATTTCCTCCAATTGTCTGTAACTGAACAAAGTGAACACAAAGGGATACTTCTCTTTCAACACAGCCAATTCTTTCGGTAATTCCTTCTCTAATTCATTATCAAAACTCGCTAAAATCCCAAAGGGACCAACATTAGCAGCATTATTCAAAATCTCTCTAGAATTTGAGTTATAATCTGGATGAGTTGGAGATACGGCTGCGTACCGATTTGGAAGACGCATAGCCCATTGCACAACAGACAGTCTTGATTTTTCTAAAGCCGCTGTTTTTCTCTCTAATACAAATTTCTTTCGTAAAAATGGCCAACCTGGTGTAATATCAGGCGAGAGCTGAACTGGTTTGGGTTCCAAAACCGAATTGGCCTGAATGGATTTAGGATACAAAAAGGTATTGGGTTGATTGGATTTGGGATTGAAGGACTCAATCTTTTTGGGTGAATTGGTTATGTGATTGTTTTTATCAGGATTGGAAGGTAAAGAAAGAGAACGAATTGGACCGTCTCTGTTTCTTGAAATAGGTGTAGTGGAATAGCTGTTTCTTGAAGGTTCTGTAGGTTGATAATATGGATTTTTGCTATAACTATCTGAACCTAAAAAAAGAGTAAGCTCAATAAGAAGCTCATTGAAAAATTCCAAATTGAAAAAAAAAATTCAGCAAAACAGAGGCGAAAAAAAGGAGTACCTTTTAAATTGGAATTTGAAACTGTCTCTCTCTTAAAAAGAATCTTGCCATTGGTCACAGCAAGAACAGAGCAATCACAAGACAATTTCTTTGCACAATACTTCGCCAAAGAAGCTGATGTTGATCTGTTTCAAATTCGAATCACAACCATAAATAACAAATAAAATTCTCATTTCACTCAAGAAAAACAAAAAAAAGAATCTAGTTTATGGAAAAAACACGAAAATGAACTAGGAATTACAAAAGAAATTATAAAAGAAAGAAAGAAAAATTTACTGATACATACCCAAAAGTAGTTTTGGTCACTCCTAAAATTAAGTTTGTTGCTTTGTATGAGATCCCTTCTTGCACAAGAGCTTTCCTTACGGACCGGCCTCGGCAAATTTTGAGCTTCAGGTCAATCTAATTTGATGAAAAGATGAGGTCGATAAAGAAATTTAGCAAAAAATCTACAATAAGATTGAAAAGTTGGCTAGAAAAAACCTGTTTCAGGTTGCAGAATCCATCATAAACTGAAAGAATTGAGAGTAGGGATTCCTCCAATCTTGCATTGAAGCTCGATATATCTAAACAAAATATCAAAATATTTTATATAAAGTCAGATCTCTTTTGGTAATATTCCCTTGAAATATCTAGTATTTCCGGTTAAGCACCCAACATAAAACAATAACTTTTCACCAAACAGAAAAAGAAAGATTGAAACCCTTTTTTGAGGAGTACTAAACCGGAAACATTAACTTTATTTTCTGATGAAGAACAGAACTTTTTAGATTAAAAAAAGCTCTAATCTTTAGTACTAAATAACCCAATTCAAGATTTCTTACAAGAAGAAACCCAAATGAAGAATAAGCAAATAGAGGAATAACAATACCTGACACAACATGCACAGCGAAAACACGATCTCCAGGTCTTGCGACCTTAACAAGAGCCCAAGTCAGAAGCTCCTTGCTCTGTCCGTCAAGCTTTATTCCGACGACCACAGTACTCCGATCCTTATTATTCCCCTCAAGTTCCTCTTCTTCGTATATCGTTTCTTCATCGGAGGAGCTGACTGTGGCGGCAACCGCGCTGCACTTTTGCTTATTCTTCCTCATGTTCTTGCTGCTATTCCCGCCTTCTTGCTTGCTAATCTTCATATATTTTTATGTGTTACGATTCTGTTTTACTTTTCGTTTTTGTCTTTGTTTTTGGTTTTTGGGACTTTGGATCTTGGAGCGGGGCTTTGAAGAGAGCTCACATGGAAGTGATTTGTGTTTTTATATTACGAAAGGGAGGTGGGTCACATGCTTGAGCAGAATCACACACTCTGTTATTCATGAAATTTCACAAGTTCAAATTATTAATTTGACCCATTCAATAATAAATTGCATATCCGTGCTATTCTCAATTTGGCTGCTTAAGGCTTAACAGCGAAATGTTAAGGTCAGATTAACAATATGATTATTATGAATTTATCACATTTTTCTTAGGTATACATAGCATTTCCCCTCTCCAAAGGAATGATCTCCTTATTCTATTTTTATCCCCTCTCTAGTTATTACTTTAAATTTTAGGGAGCGGCTAATTAGCTCCTTCAATATATGGCTTCCCGACTTTCATGCAAGAAGAAGATGTCACGTGTCCATAAAATTAGGAGTCATATTACATACACTTGGAGCTCCCAATTCTATGCACTACCGAGTTCTCACATCTAGTTGATAAGATTATGAGCTCCAATTGGCTCTCATGAAATTCAACTTCTTGTTCTTTTGTTTAGTAGCTCGGGTGGCTCCCATTAAATTTCTCATGTAAAATATATTGTTGAGAATATAAAGTATAATATTTAGAATCTAATGTATATTATTGTAAGATAAATTATATTATATTTATTTTTTTACGGATAGATCTCTTCACTAGTCTTATCATCTAGGCCTAAGTTGACATCTTATCACACAAGAAAAAACCCATAAATGAGATAAATATTATATATGAAAAATACATGTAACTATGAGAAAGTTTTTATGATGAGATTTGTATCTTTAACTATTTTAGCTTTTTTTTTTATCTTGTTTAGAATGTAAGTTATTTTGTTGTGAGTATAAATATATAATATTTAGAATACAAGATATATTGTTGAAATATGAAGATATATTATTTATAATCTAAAATATATTGTCTTTCATAGGGGTTTGTAGTTATGAGGGGTCCTCCAAGTTTATGTGAAAACACAAAAAATGATCCGTTGTGAATTAAAGGAGATATGCCCCAACGGCCATACCGACATGGCGTGCTCATTATATATGTATGGGAAAATTAGGATCAGGCTCCCAATTTATCAGGGGACCGGGACCCAACATATGTATTTCATTCATGCATGTCATTTTATACTGGCCCTGTTAGCCCAGTTTTGATAACATAATTATATACAAATTAAGGAATATATTGTTTACTCCACAAAATATTAGGCAAAAGTTTCCAATCTAACTCCTATACTTGTTTAAATATCCAAAACTATATTTGATTTTTTAGTTATTTCACATATCAACTTAGTTTTTCTAACAAAAAACGTACTACTTAATTAGTTCGGAGTTCTGAAGTCCATCTTAATGGAGTTCAAAATTTACCTCACATTTCATGTAGTTTGTTTAGTGTTTTTAATATGTTTAACTACATGTACGAGCTAGATATGAGAACTTGTCTGAAGGGCTAAACTGGGTAAAGAGATTTGAAGTTCTACATACCTAAACTAAGAATTAAGAGAATAGAAAATACAATGCAACAGTAATAATGCATACAAATAATTAATGATATATTAAAAATGAGACAAGAACAGATGAGATGCTGAATATATATAAACACGGGGTAGATTCTCTCCCTCTTAGATTTACTGCACAAGAAATCATGTAACATTTTCGTAAGAATATACCTTTGAGGACAAGCTAGCCAAATTGCTGTTAACTGGCCAATTTGCCATCAAATTGTAGGCACAACCTTTGAGAAAGATTGAAAGAAGGTAATCCATACGTATAATGTTGAATTAATAAACAGTGATGGATTCCTAATTTCTCATCTCCTTTTAGTTATGGTATGCCTATCAATTAATTATCCAATTGATTCAGATATTTGGTGATACAATATTTGTGTTGATAAATAAAGAAGTTTGTATTTTTTTTTGTATTCAATAATCAATACCAAATGGATGTTGATAATTATATAAATTTAGAAGTTGGATATTATGAAGTAATTCAAGATGCTGAAATTATTATTTATTAATTTACTTGAAATTAATAACAATGGGTATTCAGTTTTTTTTTTTTTTTTTTGAAATAGATTCAATTACTCTAAAATAATAATTCACTAGATATTGTACTTATACATGCTGCTACTGTGGTAGCAGCAGATATTTTTCTTATAGCTCGACTTTTTCCTCTTTTCTTAATTATACCTTATATAATGAATATTGTTTAATTATTAATTTTTATTATTTTTTCCTTTTACTATTAATTTACTTGATTTAGGTAGCAAAATAACCATTAGTAATGAAATCTTTTTGTTTCATTTTCTAGTTTAATTTTTGACAAACCAGAAAAAGGATTTTACACCCAAATTCTACCTGATGAATTGTACAAATTCTAACTGGCGAATTGTAGAGGAGTCAAATCCAAGGTATCTTTCAATCTCAGTTACTTGTGAATGAAGCAGTTAAATTTTATCTTCTCGGGAGGTGCAAAAAACGGCGGGAAAGAAGGAAATATGGTCTTTTTTGGTAAGGGTGAAAACGGGATGGATCTGACGGACTGATATTTGTATAGTAAAATATCCGTAATTGAATCAAAATTATTTGGCCGGATATGAATACAGATAGTTTTACTCAAATATGGATATGAATCTGTAATAAATTTGGCTCCGTATATGGATATGAATATGAATATTAATACGGATAATATTCGGATATGGATAATATTCGTTTACGGATATTTTATTCTATATTGGATACAGATATTCATACGAATACAGATACAGATATTTGATTTTTTTCATCTTATTCGGATACAGATATTATTCATATCCATATTATTATTTTGTTGTTATTTCTTCAAATTTTTCTTATAAATTATTATATTTTATTAACTTTATCGTCATAAATAATTAAATATTTAGAAAAATGTGATCCGTTAGCATGTTAATATATCCGTTTAAATATCCGAAATAAATCCATATTCGTATCCGATAATATCCGAACCGTATTCGAACTGTATTCGTATCTGTATATATATATATCCGAAACGAATTCGTATCTAGAACTATTTGTATTCATATCCATATCCGATAAAATAAAATGGATACGAATATGATATGACCACTATTCAAACCATTTTGAGGGCAGATTTCTTTACATAAATAGTAAATACTCTTCGAAATGTATCCATATCCACATTATGTTATATAAATTGTAGAGATCATATATGGACCGCTAGCTTTAACTTTAAGGTCACTAGTATGGTTAGTACTCAGAAAAGATACAATATATAGAAAGTGTAATAGATTAGATAAAAAATAAAAGAAATATGCAGTGCACAGTGTTTAAAAGGCATAAAAACCAACTGTCAAAAAAACCTAAACTTTTAAGACAAATAAAATACTAATTTTATGTTCTATTATATTAACGCAATTTTAACTAATATCAATTCCAAATATCTTAATGTATTATTATTAGATTAACCCATTTAAATTTAAGTGTTCACCGTATAAATCTATATTTATTCTTATATTATCGGTATAAATTCATGTTAATTAGAGAAATGTGTAACTTTTCTTGTAGTGGAAGTAGAATTAATATATTAACATTTTTTGTCTTAATCTAGGGGGCTATATAAACTAACCCAAGATATGTTAATCTAGCACTATTAGAGGAAATACAACGGTAGCAGAATTCTAAATTTTGGAAAATGATATTTTTTTTTTTTTTTTTTTTTGCAATTTCAAACAATGAAGGAACTATTTTTTCCAATTTAGGCATACGAGTCTTGGCGACTTTTTGAAAATTTCCAAAAACATAAATTTCAACATATAAAATCTCAATATATATTTTTACAACATACAAATAAATAGAGAAAATCCAAAATTGAGATTCCTAATTATTCCACACCACCGTCTTCTTCACGTGTGGTAATGGTTCTTTTATGCCTCCTCTTGTCCACCCTTTAGCTCCATGTGAAATACTTTTTCCTTCCTTTATCACCCCTAGATATATTCTCTACGAAATTTATTTTCTTTGGTTGAAAGATTCTCTATGAAAATTATTTTCTTATATGAAATTATGAACCAATTACTTTAATTTATTTTATTTTATTGAGGACTCCGAGAGACATGATAATGCTCGAGTTAAGAGTAGGGTGTCATTCTAATCATACCGAAATGATTAAATTTGTGCCATAAGAAAATTGACTCACAAAAACAGGGACATTTTTGTCTTAATTATATTTCAAAATCTCTCCTTTTCATAATTTAATGCTGAATTTATAATTTCTCCTAATTTATCGTAATGCTGAATTTGTAACCAAAACCAAATATCGTGAAACATGGAAACATCCCAATTAATCTCTCGTGCGCTCAAACATGGTCAGCTTGTTTTGTGGTTCCTTTTTATTCACCAATCAGAACTATTCATAGCATTTTCTTCCTCACAAACCTCAATTTAACATCATGTAATTCATATCTTGTAGGTAAATCAATTTTTTTTTTGGGAATTCTTTCAAAAACCCTTAACTTTTCTGAATATAATAACTATATTAGTAAATTCTCTCTATTTGTCCTTATAAAATAAAAAATTTGAGGGCTTGGTTGTAGTTTTTTGAAAAATAAAATCTATGTCAATTATTCTATAAATAAATTTTGCATTTGTTTTCATTTTTTATTTATGAAAGTAGAATGTAGGAACTTACTTCAATCATTAAAAAAACTATCTTTTTTATTTCAATTGTAATCTTTTGATATCTAATAATTCATCTTTTTATATGTAATAAGTAACTTAAATGATGAGTCTGAATTGTCATTAGCATACCCTAAATAAAAAAAGGACCATGCATGGCTTGTTTCCTGATATTGAAATTTGAAACCCTAATGCAGGGTTAACACAAAACAAGGCTTTGTTGTCAACCGAATCTGGTCGCATCAAAGTACTGTTTTGCGCCATATAATATTCACATTTTTCTTAACTTATTATGGTGCATAAGTATTTGGCGAATTTAAATTAAAAAAATAATTGTCGATATCATGACTAAGATCATGTGCATCAGACACCTGAACAACTGGAATTTAGAGGTGCATGTGAAACCCTAATTCATCCAATATATGTAATGCAACCATGCGATGCAAGTCAACCATGGCACCAATAGCTGGAATTAGTTGGGCGAACAAAACCCAAGGATAGAACCTGTTCAGCTCAGTTTTCTATATTCATATTAGTATGTGTTATATGTTGTTTAATTATTATTTTTATATAATGTTTATTAGATGTTCGTAAAAAGATTACCATCAAGACATTTTTATAATTCACAAGTTCCTCCAATGTTTTTTTTATGAGAAATATGATATCACGATGCACTGTAGCACGTTTAAATCACGACGAACTATATATATACTGTTTTTTCGTTTTTCAATGTAATATTTTTTTCTCTACACTATTTCAATGTTTTAGACATATTTTTATTTCTTATGCATTATTTAATTTGGACTTTGTACATACAGTTTTATTGCTTTTTAATATACTATTTCTTTTCTATATATTGTTTTCACTGTTTATATATATACTGTTTACAAAAAAATGAATTATATATACTTTTTTTTTAATTTTATACACTATTTATTAGCTATATATATATATTGTCGTCATGCTACACGACAGGATAACCCCGTCATGATATATCAGATCAACTTATATATAAATAGTTAAGCCCAAAAATCTAGACACCAAACTAAAAATAGAAGTAAATAAAAGAAAGAAAGAAAGATAATGAAATTATGAAATAATTTAATCGTTCGTCTATCAAATGAAAAAAACACTACTCTACATTAGTTATTTTTTTATTATATTTTTAATTAGGGACTAGATTTCATATATTTGAGGACTTTTTGTATGTAACTTTTATTTAAACAAAAATATTTGGAGGTGTAACAACTCTATCCAATATTAAACTTCAAAACAAACCTGTCTTTTAATTCTTTTATTTCCAACAACTACACAAGAAATTAGCTAAAATTGTCAATTTAATGCAAACGGAAGAAAGGAATGGGTGGTGATGGGTCAATTATTATTTTATTTCTTCAACAATATAGTGAACTCATGAGGTAACACGTGTCCATTTATTTTAGATGGCTCCATGGGCCATGCAAGGGCGCGCTAATTATGTTGAAAAAGAACTGATATAGGCAAGTTAACAACCAAACCTTTTGGTTCATTAATGTTAGAAAACCCCAAAAATGGATCTTGAATTTTTTTGGTAAGAACATTCACCAAATCACCATTATGTTTTTTTTTGAATATTTGGAGCAGGCGCATAAGTCCTGCGTCCAATTTTTATTAGAATAAAAATTATTTACAAAATTATTTACAAAAAGAAGAAAAGAAAACTATACAAATTCATCAAAAACTACCAAAGAAGAAAGAAAAAACAAATGAAAGAAAAGAAAGAAAAACTAAAAAAGAAAATTAGGAAGTAGCTTCAATAAAATCTCTTCGAGTCTGTAGAATCAACATCGCTAGCTCCCAATGGTTGGAGTAATTTTCTGTGAATGTTCTATTGCATCTCTCCCTCCAAATTCCAAAGAAGAAGAATATTAATAATTGTTTTAGCTTCATCGATTCCCCTCCTTCAAAAATTTGTTGTAATAGAACCACATGATTTTGTGATGTGTTCAACTCCTGGTTTAGTAGTTGTGCTACAATTTCCCAGACTCGGGTTGTAAAGGGACAAATGTTAAACAAATGTTCCACCGATTCGCTTTCCCTTTTACAAAGTGCACATCGATTAACTATGGACCAACCTCTTTTTAATAGATTATCGACTGTCAAAATTTTATTTTGTTGTGCTAACCAAATAAATATTTGCATTCTCAATGGTGCTCTTATTTTCCAAACATTCTTCAATAAATTACTAGAATGAACACCTCTAGATAGTACTTTGTAAGCATTTCTGGTAGTAAAACGGCCTTTCTGTTCCCATTTCCATTTGATTGAATCTTCTGACGCTACGAGATTCAAGGAATTGATTTTAATTTGTATTTCTAATAACTCTTGCATTGCCTTGTTTGATAATGAGTTTCTTACGTGCAAAGCTCTTGCCAGATTTGTTTCTTGAACACACTAATAAAATTCCGCCAATGTGCCTTTTCGTTGTTGGGAGAAAAAATATATGGATGGTAGTGCAAATTTGAGTCTTCCGTCACTCCAATTTGAATCGCAGAAATTGATCATTTGTCCATCCCCAATAGCAAATTCTGTGCTAGCAAAAAAGAAATTCAATATTTTGCAGACATCATTCCAGAAGAAGGAATCTTGGGTTGAATTCCTCTTTTCGTCCGGATTTGTAAACTGTATAGGACTTACTAGCTTTTGCCAATTAGATCCGTTTTCTTGAAAATCACCATTATGTTTTGTTACAGAAAAATAATGAATTGTATAATTAGCCCCCTATTCTTTTGTGATGATCCTGATTCCAAATAAAATGAAGGGATCTAATATATCATGACGCTTGGAGTACGTCTAAATTACGAGTGCTGACATAAGCCCTTCTTTGTCACTCCCAAATTACTAGGGGTGTTCATGAATTGGATTGAGCGGGTTTAGATTAAAATATGAACCCAATTCAATTATACCGGATTTGCATTTTTGCAACCCGATCCAACCTGTGATACTTTGGAACCAACCCAATCCGATAAAATTGAGATCAAAATCCACCAAATCCAATAATATATGCTTTAAGATTCACCCAATCCGGCAATATTTACAATATTCATATATTTCAATATAACACATAAAATAATTATACAACCTTCCACCCCCTGAGTATCGTCCAAATTTCTTGAGTTGGTTGTAAGCCGAGTTGTTCTTCATTATGTTCTCTCTCTTGATTCTCTCTATTTGGAATAGTTGGAAAGTTTTTAACTTTAATAATAATAGTAGAAAGTTTTATTTTTGTTAACTTTTTATTGGAAAGTTATAATTTTTGATTTGAAAGAATGTTTTTTACGGTTTAACCGTGTTTGAAATAAAAAAAAGGAACTATTTTATGTGTTAATTAACTTGTATATTATGGGTTGGATTACAGTGGATTTTGTAAAGAATATACTAAATTATTCAAACCCAAACAAAAATGTTTTCATTTTAAAATATTTCTCCACAATCTTCTTTTGCACCTAAAACTCATGTATTATGAGATTGTTAGCTCGTTTCATTCAAAAAATACTCGGATAGATTTTTCGTAAAGACTGATAATAAATACTAAATTATTCAAATGTAAATAAAAATTTGTGTTTATTTTAAAATATTTCTCCACAATCTTTGCTTGCACAGAAAACTCATGTTTCATGCGTTTGTTTCCTCGTTTCATCCAAAACAAACTCGGATAGATTTTTCGTAAAGAATGATGGTAAATACTAAATTATTCAAAAGGAAATCAAAATTGGTGTTCATCTTAAAATATTTCTCCACAGTCTTTGTTTGCACCTAAAACTCGTGTTTCATTAGTTTGTTTGCTCGTTTGATTCAAAAAAAATACTCGGATTGATTTTTCGTAAAGAATGATAGTAAATACTAAATTATTCAAATGCGAACCAAATTTTGTGTTCATTTTAAAATATTTCTCCATAATATTTGTTTGTACCTAAAACTCATGTTTCATGCGTTTGTTCACTCATTTTATACAAAAATAACACGGCTAGATTTTTCGTAATGAATGATAGTAAATACTAAATTATTCAAATACAAACAAAAATTTATTTTTATTTTAAAATATTTCTCCACAATCTTTGTTTGCACCTCAAACTCATGTTTCATGCGTTTGTTCGCTCATTTCATGCAATAAAAACTCGGCTAGATTTTTCGTAAAGAATATACCGAATTATTCGAACGCAAACAAAAAATTATTTTCATTTTAAAATATTTCTCCACAATCTTTTTTTCACCTAAAACTCATGTTTCGTTAGTTTGTTTGCTCGTTTCATTCCAAAAAAAACTCGGATAGATTTTTCGTAAAGAATGATGGTAAAAAGGAAATCAAAATTGGTGTTCATCTTAAAATATTTCTCCACACTCTTTGTTTGCTCCTAAACCGCATGTTTCATTAGTTTGTTTGCTCGTTTGATTCAAAAAATACTCGGATAGAATTTTCGTAAAGAATGATAGTAGATACTAAATTATTAAAATGCGAACCAAATTTTGTGTTCATTTTAAAATATTTCTCCATAATATTTGTTTGTACCTAAAACTCATGTTTCATGCGTTTGTTCACTCATTTTATACAAAAATAGCACGGCAAGATTTTTCGTAAAGAATGATAGTAAATACGAAATTATTCAAATGCAAACCAGAATATTTGTTCAGAGTAAAGTATATCACCACAATGTTTGTTGGCACCTAAAACTCATGTTTCATGCGTTTGCTCGCTCATTTATAAAAACATAACATGAGTAGATGTTTTATAAAGAATGATAGTAAATACTAAATTATTCCAATGAAAACCAAAATTTGCTTACATTTTAAAATATTTCACCACAAACTTAATTTGCACCTCAAACGCATGTTTCATGCGTTTGTTGGCTCGGTTCATGCAATAAAACCTCGGCCAGATTTTTCGTAAAGAATATACTAAATTATTCAAACGCAAAGAAAAATTTATTTTCATTTTAAAATATTTCTCCACAATCTTTGTTTGCACCTAAAACTCATGATTCGTGCGTTTGTTCACTTGTTTTATTCAAAATAAACTCGGCTAGATTTTTCGTGAAGAATGATAGTAAATACTAAATTATTCAAATACAAACAAGAATTTTTGTTCAGAGTAAAGTATATTACCACAATGTTTGTTGGCACCTAAAACTCATGTTTCATGCATTTGTTCGCCCATTTATAAAAAAATAACAAGAGTAGATGTTTTATAAAGAATGATAGTAAATAGTAAATTATTCCAATGAAAACCAAAATTTGCTTACATTTTAAAATATTTCACCACAAACTCATGTTTCATGCGTTTGTTCGCTCGGTTCTTGCAATAAAACCTCGGCCAGATTTGTCGTAAAGAATATACTAAATTATTCAAACGCAAACAAAAAATTGTTTTCATTTTAAAATATTTCTCCGCAATCTTTTTTTGCACCTAAAACTCATGTATTATGAGATTGTTAGCTCGTTTCATTCAAAAAATACTCGGATAGATTTTTCGTAAAGACTGATAATAAATAATAAATTATTCAAATGTAAATAAAAATTTGTGTTTATTTTAAAATATTTCTCCACAATCTTTGCTTGCACAGAAAACTCATGTTTCATGCGTTTGTTTCCTCGTTTCATCCAAAAAAAACTCGGATAGATTTTTCGTAAAGAATGATAGTAAATACTAAATTATTAAAATGCGAACCAAATTTTGTGTTCATTTTAAAATATTTCTCCATAATATTTGTTTGTACCTAAAACTCATGTTTCATGCGTTTGTTCACTCATTTTATACAAAAATAGCACGGCAAGATTTTTCGTAAAGAATGATAGTAAATACGAAATTATTCAAATGCAAACCAGAATATTTGTTCAGAGTAAAGTATATCACCACAATGTTTGTTGGCACCTAAAACTCATGTTTCATGCGTTTGTTCGCTCATTTATAAAAACATAACATGAGTAGATGTTTTATAAAGAATGATAGTAAATACTAAATTATTCCAATGAAAACCAAAATTTGCTTACATTTTAAAATATTTCACCACAAACTTAATTTGCACCTCAAACTCATGTTTCATGCGTTTGTTGGCTCGGTTCATGCAATAAAACCTCGGCCAGATTTTTCGTAAAGAATATACTAAACTATTCAAACGCAAAGAAAAATTTATTTTCATTTTAAAATATTTCTCCACAATCTTTGTTTGCACCTAAAACTCATGATTCGTGCGTTTGTTCACTTGTTTTATTCAAAATAAACTCGGCTAGATTTTTCGTGAAGAATGATAGTAAATACTAAATTATTCAAATACAAACAAGAATTTTTGTTCAGAGTAAAGTATATTACCACAATGTTTGTTGGCACCTAAAACTCATGTTTCATGCATTTGTTCGCCCATTTATAAAAAAATAACAAGAGTAGATGTTTTATAAAGAATGATAGTAAATAGTAAATTATTCCAATGAAAACCAAAATTTGCTTACATTTTAAAATATTTCACCACAAACTCATGTTTCATGCGTTTGTTCGCTCGGTTCTTGCAATAAAACCTCGGCCAGATTTGTCGTAAAGAATATACTAAATTATTCAAACGCAAACAAAAATTTGTTTTCATTTTAAAATATTTCTCCGCAATCTTTTTTTGCACCTAAAACTCATGTATTATGAGATTGTTAGCTCGTTTCATTCAAAAAATACTCGGATAGATTTTTCGTAAAGACTGATAATAAATAATAAATTATTCAAATGTAAATAAAAATTTGTGTTTATTTTAAAATATTTCTCCACAATCTTTGCTTGCACAGAAAACTCATGTTTCATGCGTTTGTTTCCTCGTTTCATCCAAAAAAAACTCGGATAGATTTTTCGTTAAGAATGATGGTAAATAATAAATTATTCAAAAGGAAATCAAAATTGGTGTTAATCTTAAAATATTTCTCCACACTCTTTCTTTGCACCTAAAACTCATGTTTCATTAGTTTGTTTGCTCGTTTGATTCAAAAAAAAATACTCGGATTGATTTTTCGTAAAGAATGATAGTAAATACTAAATTATTCAAATGCGAACCAAATTTTGTGTTCATTTTAAAATCTTTCTCCATAATATTTGTTTGTACCTAAAACTCATGTTTCATGCGTTTGTTCACTCATTTTATACAAAAATAACACGGCCAGATTTTTCGTAAAGAATGATAGTAAATACTAAATTATTCAAATGCAAACAAAAATTTATTTTTACTTTAAAATATTTCTCCACAATCTTTGTTTGCACCTCAAACTCATGTTTCATGCGTTTGTTCCCTCGTGTCATGCAATAAAAACTCGGCTTGATTTTTCGTAAAGAATATACTAAATTATTCAAAAGCAACCCAAAATTTTTTTTCATTTTAAAATATTTGACCACAATCTTTGTTTGCACCTCAAACTCATGTTTCATGCGTTTGTTCGCTCGTTTCATGCAATAAAAACTCGGCTAGCTTTTTCCTAAAGAATATACTAAATTATTCAAATGCAAACAAAAATTTGTTTTCCTTTTAAAATATTTCTTCACAATCTTTGTTCGCACCTAAAACTCATGATTCGTTCGTTTGTTCACTCGTTTTATAGAAAATAAACTCGGCTAGATTTTTCGTGAAGAATGATAGTAAATACTAAATTATTCAAATGCAAACCAGAATTTTTGTTCAATTTAAAGTATTTCACCACAATGTTTGTTGGCACCTGAAACTCACGTTTCATACGTTTGTTCGCTCATTTATAACAAAATAACACGAGTAGATGTTTTATAAAGAATGATAGTAAATACTAAATTATTCTAATGAAAACCAAAATTTGTTTACATTTTAAAATATTTCACCACAAACTTAATTTGCACCTCAAACTCATGTTTCATGCGTTTGTTCGCTCGTTTCTTGCATTAAAAACTTGGCTAGATTTTTCGTAAAGAATATACTAAATTATTCAAACGCAAACAAAAATTTGTTTTCATTTTAAAATATTTCTCCACAATCTTTGTTTGCACCTAAAACTCATGATTCGTGCGTTTGTTCACTCGTTTTATACAAAATAAACTCGTTTAGATTTTTCGTGAAGAATGATAGTAAATACTAAATTATTCAAATGCAAACTAGAATTTGTGTTCAATTTAAAGTATTTCACCACAATTTTTGTTGGCACCTAAAACTCATGTTTCATACGTTTGTTCTCTCATTTATGACAAAATAACGCGAGTAGATGTTTTATAAAGAATGATAGTAAATACTAAATTATTCTCATGAAAACAAAAATTTGTTTACATTTTAAAATATATCACCACAAACTTAATTTGCACCTCGAACGCCTTTTTCATGCGTTTGTTCGCTCGGTTCTTGCAATAAAAACTCTGCCAGATTTTTCATAAAGAATATACTAAATTATTCAAACGCAAACAAAAATTTGTTTTCATTTTAAAATATTTCTCCACAATCTTTTTTTGCACCTAAAACTCATGTATTATGAGATTGTTAGCTCGTTTCATTCAAAAAATACTCGGATAGATTTTTCGAAAAGACTGATAATAAATACTAAATTATTCAAATGCAAATCAAAATTTTTGTTTATTTTAAAATATTTCTCGACAATTTTTGTTTGCACAAAAACTCATGTTTCATGCGTTTGTTTCCTCGTTTCGTCCAAAAAAAACTCGGATAGATTTTTCGTAAAGAATGATGGTAAATACTAAATTATTCAAAAGGAAATCAAAATTGGTGTTTATCTTAAAATATTCCTCCACACTCTTTGTTTGCACCTAAAACTCATGTTCCATTAGTTTGTTTGCTCGTTTGATTGAAAAAATACTCGGATAGAATTTTCGTAAAGAATGATAGTAAATACTAAATTATTCAAGTGCGAACCAAATTTTGTGTTCATTTTAAAATATTTCTCCATAATATTTGTTTGTACCTAAAACTGATGTTTCATGCGTTTGTTTGCTCATTTATAAAAAAATAACACGAGTAGATGTTTTATAAAGAATGATAGTAAATACTAAATAATTCTAATGAAAACCAAAATTTGTTTACATTTTAAAATATTTCACCACAAACTTAATTTGCTACTCAAACTCATGTTTCATGCGTTTGTTCGCTCGTTTCTTGCAATAAAAACTCGTCTAGATTTTTCGTAAAGAATATACTAAATTATTCAAACGCAAACAAAAATTTGTTTTCATTTTAAAATATTTCTCCACAATCTTTGTTTGCACCTAAAACTCATGATTCGTGCTTTTGTTCACTCGTTTTATACAAAATAAACTCGGCTAGATTTTTCGTGAAGAATGATAGTAAATACTAAATTATTCAAATAAAAACCAGAATTTTTGTTCAATTTAAAGTATTTCACCACAATGTTTGTAGGCACCTAAAACTCATGTTTCATGCGTTTGTTTGCTCATTTATAAAAAAATTACACGAGTAGATGTTTTATAAAGAATGATAGTAAATACTAAATTATTGCAATGAAAACCAAAATTTGTTTACATTTTAAAATATTTCACCACAAACTTAATTTGCACCTCAAACTCATGTTTCATGCGTTTGTTCCCTCGGTTTTTGCAATAAAAACTCGGCCAGATTTTTCGTAAAGAATATACTAAATTATTCAAACGCAAACAAAAATTTGTTTTCATTTTAAAATATTTCTCCACAATCTTTTTTTGCACCTAAAACTCATGTATTATGAGATTGTTAGCTCGTTTCATTCAAAAAATACTCGGATATCTTTTTCGTAAAGAATATACTAAATTATTCAAAAACAACCCAAAATTTGTTTTCATTTTAAAATATTTGACCACAATCTTTGTTTGCACCTCAAACTCATGTTTCATCCGTTGTTCGCTCGTTTCATGCAACAAAAACTCGGCTACATTTTTCGTAAACAATATACTAAATTATTCAAAAGCAAACAAAAAATTATTTTCTTTTTAAAATATTACTCCACAATCTTTTTTTCACCTAAAACTCATGTTTCATGAGTTTGTTGGCTCGTTTCATTCCAAAAATACTCGGATAGATTTTTCGTAACGACTGATAGTAAATGCTAAATTATTCAAATGCAAACAAAAATTTGTGTGTATTTAAATATATTTCTCCACAATCTTTGTTTGCACAGAAAACTCATGTTTCATGCGTTTGTTCGCTCGTTTGATGCAATAAAAACTCGGCTAGATTTTTCATAAAGAAAATAATAAATTATTCAAACGCAAACAAAAAATTATTTTCATTTTAAAATATTTCTCCAAAATCTTTTTTTCACCTGAAACTCATTTTTCATTTGTTTGTTGGCTCGTTTCATTCAAAAAATACTCTGATAGATTTTTCGTAAAGAATGACAGTAAATAGTAAATTCTTCAAATGCAAATCAAAATTGGTGTTCATTTTAAAATATTTCTCCACAATCTTTGTTTGCACCTCAAGCTGATGTTTCGTGTGTTTCTTTGCTCGTTTCATGCAATAAAAACTCGGCTATATTTTTCATAAAGAATATACTAAATTATTCAAACGCAAACAAAAATTTGTTTTCATTTTAAAATATTTCTCCACAATCTTTGTTCGCACCTAAAACTCATGATTCGTTCGTTTGTTCACTCGTTTTATAGAAAATAAACTTGGCTAGATTTTTCGTGAAGAATGGTAGTAAATACTAAATTATTCAAATGCAAACCAAAATTTGTGTTCAATTTAAAGTATTTCTCCACAATCTTTGTTTGCACCTAAAACTCATGTTTCATGTGTTTGTTCGCTCATTTTATAAAAAAATAACACGGCTAGATTTATTATAAAGAATGATAGTAAATACTAAGTAATTCCAATGAAAACCAAAATTTGTTTACATTTTAAAATATTTCCCCACAAACTTAATTTGCACCTCAAACTCATGTTTCTTGCGTTTGTTCGCTCGTTTCTTGCAATAAAAACACGGCCTGATTTTTCGTAAAGAATATACTAAATTATTCAAACGCAAACAAAAATTTGTTTTCATTTTAAAATATTTCTCCACAATCTTTGTTTGCACCTAAAAGTCATGTATTATGAGATTGTTAGCTCGTTTCATTCAAAAAATACTCGGATAGATTTTTCATAAAGACTGATAATAAATATTAAATTATTCAAATGCAAATCAAAATTTGTGTTTATTTTAAAATATTTCTCCACAATCTTTGTTTGCACAGAAACTCATGTTTCATTCGTTTGTTTCCTCGTTTCGTCCAAAAAAAACTCGGATAGATTTTTTGTAAAGACACTGTGTCTTACTAAGAGAAACGCCATGTGACAAGGGCAAAATTCCTTTCTTGGATTCTTGCATTCTGAACCGTTTCATGACCTTGTCTATGTATGTACTTTGACTCATACCTATGAGCCTTCTAGATCTATCTCTATAGATCCTGATTCCTAGTACGTAGGAGGCTTCTCCTAGGTCTTTCATCGAGAAATTATCTCCCAACCATTTCTTGACGTTCAATAATGTTGGGATGTCATTTCCCATGAGTAATATGTCATCTACGTAAAGCACCAGGAATACTACCGTGCTCCCACTGAACTTCATGTAAACACAAGGCGCACCTTCACTTTTGGTAAAACCAAAACCTTTGATGACTTCATCAAACCGAAGGTTCCAGCTTCGAGACGCTTGCTTCAATCCATAGATGGATTTCTGAAGCTTGCAAACCTTACCAGAATTCTTAGGATCGACAAACCCTCGGGTTGCATCATATGCACGTCCTCGGTCAAATTTCTGTTTAGGAAAGCTGTTTTGACATCCATTTGCCATATTTCATAGTCATAATATGCTGCTGTGGCTAATAGAATTCTGATGGATTTAAGCATAGCAACAGGTGAGAAAGTTTCGTCATAGTCAATACCATGAACTTGTTTGAAACCTTTCGCCACAAGCCTTGCTTTGTCGGTTTGTACCTTTCCATCCACGTCGGTCTTCTTCTTGAAGACCCACTTACATCCGATGGTCTTCAAGCCTTCGGATGGGTCAATCAAATTCCAAACTTTATTGTCTTGCATGGATTGCATCTCGGCTCTCATGGCCTCTAACCATTTCTGAGAGTTAGGACTCTTCATAGCATCTTGGTAGGATGTGGGTTCATCATCTATGAATGTCACATCCTCATCATTAGACACGAGAAATCCGTATCTCTTGGGCTCATGACGAATCCTACCAGATCTACGTTGAGTCTGTTGTGTTTCAAGCTCTCCAACTCTTTGAGAGCTTGTTTGGTCTTCCGTCACAGGTTCTGTAACTGTAGGTGAGTCTCGAATTTCTTCGAGTTGTACTTTACACCCACTGCTTCTCATAGAGATAAACTCTCTTTCCAAGAAGGCTCCATTGCGAGCAACAAACACTTTGTTCTCCGGTGGGTGGTAAAAGTAATATCCTTTAGTTTCCTTAGGATATCCCACAAACAGGCACTTATCAGATTTGGGTCCGAGTTTGTCGGAAAACTGACGTTTGACATAAGTCTCACATCCCCAAATTTTAAGAAAAGACAACTTGGGGCCTTTCTCCGTCCACATCTCATATGGCGTCTTTTGAACCGCTTTGGATGGAATTCTGTTCAGTATGAATGCGGCAGTCTCAAGAGCGTAACCCCAAAAGACATCCAATAAGGTTCGATTCCTCCTTTCAGACACTACATTCCAATGAGGAGTTCCTGGAGGAGTTAGTTGTGAAACTATTCCACATTCTCTGAGATGATCCTCAAATTCTTGACTCAGATATTCGCCTCCTCGATCAGATCGAAGTGCTTTAATCTTCTTGCCAAGTTGATTCTGTACTTCATTCTTAAATTCTATGAACACTTCAAAGGATTCAGACTTGTGCTTCATGAGGTAGACATAACCATATCTACTGAAGTCATCCGTGAAAGTTATCCCCTTGGCCGAATATGGACAGTAGAACAAAAAATAATTTTCTATCTGAATAATTGTCCAATATGCATAATTCGATAAGAATATCTGTTAGTCGACAACAAGGAGAATATTTTACAAAAAGAAATCTGGCAATTCGATAAAAACATAGAGAGATCGAAGCGTTCAAAGTTGGAGTCAGAGAAAAAAAACATAAGTTATTTCTGACCAACCCGTGGTAATTTGAGGAGTTCTTCAACTACGGGACCTATTCTTGGCACATGCTTTTTTCTATCTCCTCAAGACATGGAAAATAACAATAACCTATCTTTTCCTACCTCTCACTTGTGATGAGATTTGAAGAAGAAGTTGATAAATACGTTCTCTTTCCCGTTGGCCGAATCTGGACAGCAGAACAAAAAATCTTTTTCTATCTGAATATGGGTCCAAAGCATCTGTTAGTTGACAACAAAGAGAATCTTTTACAAAAAAAAATCTGGAAATTGGATAAAAAATTAGAGAGATCCATGCGTTCAAAGTTGGAGTCAGAGAAAAAAAACATATCTTGTTTCTGACCAACCCGTGGTAATTTATGGAGTTCTTCAACTACGGGCGCTATTCTTGGCACATTCTTTTCTCTATCTCCTCAAGACATGCAAAATAGCAATAACCTATCTTTTCCTACCCCTCAAGTGTGATGAGATTTGAAGAAAAAGTTGATAAATACGTTCTCTCTCCCCTTGACCGAATCTGGACAGTAGAACAAAAAATCAATTTGAATCTGAATAGGGGTCCAATATGCAAAATTCGCTAAGAACATCTGTTAGTGACAACAAGGCGAATATTCTACAAAAAGAAATCCTGCAATTGGATAAAAACTTAGAGATATTCAAGCGTTCAAAGTTGGAGTCAGAGAAAAAAACATAAGCTGTTCCTGACCAACCCGAGATAATTTCAGGATTGCTTAAACTACGGGCGCTATTCTTGCCTCATTCTTTTTTCTATTTGCTCAA
Organism: Juncus effusus; assembly: GCA_027726005.1. Classification (NCBI taxonomy): domain Eukaryota; kingdom Viridiplantae; phylum Streptophyta; class Magnoliopsida; order Poales; family Juncaceae; genus Juncus; species Juncus effusus. Next base: position 4,812,865 of record CM050907.1, read on the forward strand.
GACATGCAAAATATCAGTAACCTATCTTTTCCTACCCCTCACGTGTGATGAGATTTGATTAAAAAGTTGATAAATATGTTATCTCTCCCCTTGGCCGAATCTGGACAGTAGAACAAAAAATAATTTTCTATCTGAATAATTGTCCAATATGCAAAATTCGCTAAGAACATTTGTTAGTCGACAACAAGGAGAATATTTTACAAAAAGAAATCTGGCAATTCGATAAAAACTTAGAGAGATCCAGGCGTTCCAAGTTGGAGTCAGAGAAAAAAAACATAAGTTATTTCTGACCAATCCGTGGTAATTTAAGGAGTTCTTCAACTACGGGACCTATTCTTGTCACATTCCTTCTTTTATCTCCTCAAGACGTGCAAAATAACGATAACCTATCTTTTCCTACCACTCACGTGTGATGAGATTTGAAGAAAAAGTTGATAAATATGTTCTCTCTCCACTTGGCCGAATCAAGACAGCAGAACAAAAAATCATTTTCTATCTGAATAACGGTCCAATATGCAAAATTCGCTAAGAACATCTGTTAGTCGACAACAAGGCGTTTTTACACAAAGAAATCGGGCAATTGGATAAAAACTTAGAGAGATCCAAGCGTTCAAAGTTAGAGTCAGAGAAAAAAATATAAGTTGTTTCTGACCAACCCGTGGTAATTTATGGATTTCTTCAACTACGGGAGCGATTCTTGGCACATTCCTTTTTCTATCTCCTCAAGACATCAAAAGAACGCTAACCTAAATTTTTCCTACCCCTCACGTGTGATGAGATTTGATGAAAAAGTTGATAAATACGTTCTCTCTCCCGTTAGCCGAATCTGGACAGCAGAACAAAAAATCTTTTTCTATCTGAATATGGGTCCAAAACATCTGCTTGTCCACAACAACTAGAATCTTTTACAAAAAAAAAATCTGGCAATTGGATAAAAACTTAGAGTGATCCATGCGTTCAAAGTTGGAGTCAGAGAAAAAAACATAACTTCTTTCTGACTAACCCGTGGTAATTTAAGGATTTCTTCAACTACGGGAGCAATTCTTGGCACATTATTTTTTCAATCTCCTCCAGACATGCAAAATAACAATAACCTATCTTTTCCTACCCCTCACGTGTGATGAGATTTGAAGAAAAAGTTGATAAATATGTTCTCTCTGCACTTGGCCGAATCTAGACAGTAGAACAAAAAATCATTTTCTATCTGAATAATTGTGCAATATGCAAAATTCGCTTGGAACATCTGTTAGATGACAACAAGGAGAATATTTTACAAAAAGAAATCTGGCAATTCGATAAAAACTTAAAGAGATCCAAGCGCTCGATGTTGGAGTCAAAGAAAAAATATAAGTTATTTCTAAGCGACCCGTGGTAATTTAAGGAGTTCTTCAACTACGGGACCTATTCTGGGCACATTCTTTTTTCTATCTCCTCAAGACATGCAAAATGACAATAACCTATCTTTTCCTACCCATCATGCGTGATGAGATTTTAAGAAAAAGTTGATAAATTTGTTCTCTCTCCCCTTGGCCGAATCAAGACAGCAAAACAAAATTCGCTAACAACATCTGGTAGTTGACAACAAGGCGAATATTCTACACAAAGAAATCTGGCAATTGGATAAAAACTTAGAGAGATCAAAGAGTTCAAAGTTAGAGTCAGAGAAAAAAACATAAGCTGTTTCTGACCGACCCGTGGTAATTTAAGGATTTTCTTTAACTACACGAGCAATTCTTGGCACATTCTTCTTTCTATCTCCTCAAGACATCAAAATAACACAAACCTATCTTTTCCTACCCCTCACGTGTGATGAGATGTGAAGAAAAAGTTGATAAATACGTTCTCTCTCCCAGAATCTGGTCAGCAGAACAAAAAATCTTTTTCTATCTGAATATGGGTCCAAAACACCTGTTTGTCGACAAGAAAGAGAATCTTTTACAAAATGAAATCTGGCAATTGGATAAAAACTTAGAGAGATCCGTGCGTTCAATGTTGGAGTCAGAGAAAAAAACACAAGCTGTTTCTGACCAACCCGTGGTAATTTAAGGATTTATTCAACTACGGGAGCAATTCTTGGCACATTATTTTTTCTATCTCCTCAACACATGGAAAATAACAATAACCTATCTCTTCCTACCCCTCACGTGTGATGAGATTTGAAGAAAAAGGTTATAAATATGTTCTCTCTCCACATGGCCAAATCTGGACAGTGGAACAAAAAATAGTTTTGTATTTGAATAAGGGTCCAATATGCAAAATTCGCTAAGAACATCTATTAGTGACGACAAGGCGAATATTCTACAAAAAAGAAATCTTGAAATTGGATAAAAACTTAGAGTAAAAGAAAAAAACATAAGCTGTTTCTGACCATAGCGAATTTTGCATATTGGAACCATATTCAGATAGAATATGATTTTTGTTCTGCCGTCCACATTCGGCCAACAGGCGAGAGAAGGTATTTATCAACTTTTCTTCAAATCTAATCACACGTGAGGGGTAGTAAAAGATAGCGATTGTTATTTTACATATCTTGAGGAGATAGAAAAAAGAATGAGCCAAGAATAGCGCCCGTAGTTGAAGAAATCCTTAAATTACCACAGGTTGTTCAGAAACGACTTATGTTTTTTATGTCTGACTCAAACTTTGAACACTTGGATCTCTCTAAGTTTTTATCCAATTGCCAGATTCCTTTTTGTAGAATATTCGCCCTGTTCTGGACTAACAAATGTTCTTAGCAAATTTTGCATATTGGACCCTTATTCAGATTGAAAATGATTTTTTATAATGCTGTCCTGAATCGGCCAAGGGGAGAGAAAACATATTTATGAACTTTTTCTTCAAATCTCATCACACGTGAGTGGTAAGAAAAGATAGGTTATTGTTATTTTGCATGTCTTAAGGAGATAGAAAAAAGAATGTGTCAAGAATAGCTCCCGTAATTGAAGAACTACTTAAAATACCACGGGTTGGTCAGAAACAACCTATCGTTTTTCTCTGACTCAAACATTGAACGCTTGGATCTATCTAATTTTTATCCTGAGACAACAAAAGATTAAAAAGTTGGCAAGAATATTCTATAGCGGTTTCTTCGAAGAATTGACTAATAGACGTTCTAAGCGAATTTTGCATACTGGAACATTATTCAGATAGAAAATGATTACCGATACCCACCTCTAGCCGGCGTACTCATTGGTCCACATACATCGGTATGTATGAGTTCTAACAAGTCATTGACCATTTCACCAAATTTTGTGAAGGGTTTCTTAGTCATCTTGCCAAGTAAACAAGACTCGCACGTCTCAAATGATTCCAAATCAAATGAGTCTAAAAGTCCATGAGAGTGAAGTTTAGAAATACGTTTCTCATTTATATGGCCTAAGCGACGGTGCCAGAGGTATGTCGTATTTGAGTCATTCGGTTTAAATCGTTTAGTGTTAATGTTATATATGGACTTATAATTCTCTTTCTTAAGATCTAGCACGTAAAGACCTCTTTCTAATAGAACATTTTCATAGAAAAGATCATCCTTCAAGATAGAACAATTATTATTCTCAATAACAAATTTATAACCATCCAAAGCTAGACTAGAAATAGAAATAATATTTCTGCTCATAGCAGGTACAAAATAATAATTATTAAGTACTAATACAAGTCCACTAGGCAAAGTTAATAAATAAGTTCCTACGGCTAATGCAGCAACTCTTGCTCCATTTCCCACACGCAGGTCGACTTCGCCCTTAGCTAATCTTCTACTCCTTTGTAGTCCCTGCACATCATTGCAAATGTGAGTACCACATCCGGTATCCAATACCCAAGATTTAGGAGTAAGTGAATTAGTTTCAATAACAAAAATACCTGAAGCGGTAGTCACACTACCCTTCTTGATTTCGTCCTGATAGAGGTTGCAGTTTCTCTTCCAATGGCCATCCTTGTTGCAATGGAAGCAAACTCCCTCCTTGTCTTTCTTGATCTTAGGTTTGGGCAACACCTTGCCTTTACCCTTGTACTTGTTCCCAATCTTCTTACCCTTCTTCTTGTGAACCATTAAGACGTCTTCGACAACATTTGTCTTCATGTCCTCCTTTGCGTTCTTAAGCATCCCTTATGCTCAGCTTTGGCATGACCCACATGGAAGACTATCTAAGCACTTAAGGGCTTCAGTGACATGGGGGGCACTTCATTACTTAACATTCTGAAGGATTTTGTTTTAGATTTATAAATATAAACATCACAGAAACTACATCAAATATGGTATGAGCCTAATCCTCACGAGCGATCATGAGGTTCCTAATTCTAGATCTATCTTTAGATTTCAGGAGTAATCTTCAACGAACCCTTCATTGTCTGTGCGAAGATCCAATGCCATCTCCCGAAGATTGCGCCAAGATCTCTTGCCTTGAAGTCTTGAAATAATATCTATCCTAACAACTAACCTATTGCTAGAAAAGGTAATTTACAATTTGGACAACTCACAGGTTGCCATAATTACAACTTTGGACAACTCACTGGTTGCCATAGATATTAAATAAAGTTACAAGCATTCACACACAAGATTACATCACAGAACAATCACAGATCTAAAGCTCATACCATATTTGTATATTTAAATTCCATGTATAACAAAAATTAGGGTTTCTCGCAAAATTAGCATTATTCCGTTGGGAACGGAACTATTCCGTTCTCAACGGACTGTTCCGTTCTCAATGGAGACGTACTGGAAATTCGTTTTTACTTTAGATTTAGTTCCGTTTCCAAAACGGATTTGGAAAAACTATTTTTCGAAACTCTAGAAAATCATAATATCCAATATTATATTTCCAGAAACTATTTCCGTGAAGTTTTGAAATAATATTTTCAAAACCCTAAAATTTAATATACTTGAATTTACTAAATTTTAAATATAATCGATGATTATTTCCTTAACGAACGGTCTGATGCCACTATTGGGAAACCCGTAGCCATGTACGTTACATGCGCAGCGGAACCTACGGGTTAACCCTCCCTAGGATCATCGTAAAGGAAATAAAGGTACGAGATTATGCTATTTAAAATTTTATACCTCGGATCTTCCTGATCCGGGAGAGAGAAGCGGATGTAGGTCTGAACTAACTTCCGTCTTGCTTCCTTCTCCTTCATGGCTTCTGAATCTCGACCTTGAGAATCTTCTTGCTGGGACGAAGAACTTGATCGCTCGCTAATCTGCAAGGTGGGAGATCTCTACTCATATCCACGCGAACTTCAGTCGTACGGAATAACCGGACTCGGCTAGACGAGTCCGGAAATACTTTCCGAATTCTCTCAAAACTTTCTCTCTTTTCAGTGTAATAGGCGGCCTCTAAGGCTTCTGAATAGTGTATACAATAGAGGAACTATGCCCTTCTATTTATACTAGAGAGAGAGGCGAACGATTGCTCAGTTACCAAAACTAAAACCTAATCCGCATCTATTCCGTTGCCAACGGAACTATTCCATTGCCAACGGAATATGTATTTCCATAACGAAATACTTGGCAACTAAGGTTATTAGAGTTTCCATAACAAGTCCGTTTGGAACGGAACTATTCCGTTGCCAACGGAATGTGGTTTTGTTCAATCAATTAACCAATGATAGATTATTTCGTTCACCAATTTATACATAATATGTATAACTGTTTTGAGGTATATTCACATCCCGTACGAATGGAGTTCATTGTGTGACCGTGTAGGTTCCATTTAACGCTGGCAACGATCTTCCAAGGATCGTAAGTCATGAGTAACCTCTAGACTGATGTCATGACTACCCATGTTAAATGAAATGATCAGCGATCATAAACCTATCTGAATAGACGTTTGCTTATTCCTTTTGTTCTACGATATATGTCTTGATCACAAGGCATGGAAGTAAGTCATCCTTGAGTTTGATCAAAGTCTCTTTCCTGATCGAGAATTAGACTATGATGACCTTAATGATCATCTCGTTACAGATGACGTAAGATCATATTAAAGTATGCACTTCCTCATACAGGAATCCATGGTGACCTCAGGTCGTAGGAACAAGCACACTATTCATATTAGAATCACTAATGACATATACCATGCATATTCTCATAGTGTGGTCAGTCCAGTACGTGTTCTCTAACATGTACCTATATTCCAGACTTGACATCTCTATGTCCATGATCAGCAGAACATGATCATCCAGCCTGCGAATATACTAGTGTGGATATGTAGCTTCTTACCTGAAGTATGTCTATCTCTATAAACATCCTACATATCACTAGGGACACTTATAATGTCATTCGTGGGTTCACAGTTCTACTATCAGAATCACGTATTCTGATGACGTGAACCCGAAGTGTCATTCTTGGTTGATATAAGATTTACATTCACAACCCATACACACAGATATATAAGAAACAACCTTTATTGAATAAATAATAATGTCTTAATGCACAATCCATTTCCTAGCACAAATACAATTAGCCTAGGGCACTAATCCTACACTCTCTCCACTTGGCCGAATCTCGATAGTAGAACAAAAAATCATTTTCTATCTGAATAAGGTCCAATATGCAAAATTCGCTAAGAACATCTGTTAGTCGACAACAAGGCGAATATTCTAGAAAAAGAAATCTGTCAATCGGATAAAAAGATAGAGAGATTCAAGCGTTCAAACTTGGAGTCAGAGAAAAAAAATAAATTGTTTCTGACCAACCCGTGGTAATTTAAGGATTTCTACAACTACGGGCGCTATTCTTGGCTCATTCTTTTTTCTATCTCCGCAAGACATGGAAAATAGCAATAACCTATCTTTTCCTACCCTTCACGTGTGATGAGATTTGAAGAAAAAGTTGATAAATATGTTCTCTCTCCCCTAAGCCGAACCAGGACAGCAAAACAAAAAATTATTTTCTATCTGAATAAGGGTCCAATATGCAAAATTCTCTAAGAACATCTATTAGTCGACAACGAGGCGAATATTCTACAGACAGAAATCTGGCAATTGGATAAAAACTAAGAGAGATCCAAGCGTTCAAAATTGGAGTCAGAGAAAAAACATAAGCTCTTTCTGACCAACCCGTGTTAATTTAAGGATTTCTTCAACTACAGGCGCTATTCCTGGCTCATTCTTTTTCTATCTCCTCAAGACATGCAAAATAACAATAACTTATCTTTTCCTACCCCTCACGTGTGATGAGATTTGAAGAAAAACTTGATAAATATGTTCTCTCTCCACTTGGCCGAATTTGGATAGTAGAATAAAAAATCATTTTCTATCTATTAAGGTCCAATATGCAAAATTTGCTAAGAACATCTGTTAGTCGACAACAAGGCGAATATTTTACAAAAAGAAATCTGGCAATTGGATAAAAATATAGAGACATTAAAGCGTTCAAAGTTGGAGTCAGAGAAAAAAACATAAGCTGTTTCTGACCTCACGTGTGAAAAACATATGTGTGACTATGTAGTTTCCATTTAACGCTGGCAACGATCTTTCAAAGATCGTAAGTCATGAGTAACCTCTAGACTGGTGTCATGACTACCCATATTAAATGAAATGATCAGCGATCATAAACCTATCTGAATAGACATTTGATTATTCCTTTTGTTCTACGATATATGTCTTGATCACAAGGCATGGAAGTATGTCATCCTTGAGTTTGATCAAAGTCTCTTTCCTCATCGAGAATTAGACTGAACAAATACAGAATTATATTAACCACACATGTTAATCCATTTTGAGCTTGGCCATGCATTTCCTTCAGTCCTAGTTCATCGGGGGCCCAGAGATATCTCCCTCTTAACGAGAGGAACAAATCCCATCTTGGTCACTCACATTCCTCGTCATGATTCAGTGCATACCTAATGATGACCCTAATGATCATCCCATTACGGATGACGTAGGATCATATTAAAGTATGCAGTTCAACATACAGGAATTCATGGTGATCTCAAGTCGTAGGAACAAGCATACTATTCATATGAGAATTACTAATGACATATACCATGCATATTCTCATAGTGTGGTCAGTCCAGTACGTGTTCTCTAACACGCACCTATATTCCATACTTGACATCCCTATGTCCATGATCAGTAGAACATGATCATCCAGTCTGCGAATATACTAGTGTAGATATGTAGTTTCTTACCTGAAGTATGTTTATCTCTATAAACATCCCAGATATCACTAGGGACGGTTTAGAATGTCATTCGTTGGTTCACAGTTCTACTATCAGAATCACTTATTCTGATGACGTGAACCCAAAGTGTCATTCATGGTCAATCTGATATATGTAAATATATTATTCACCCATACACTCATTCATATATGAACTGAATAAACATGTTTCTCATAATCTAATCTCTAGTCCAACACTTTGGCCTAGGGCATAATTCCTTCAGTCTCCCACTTGCACTAGGCCAATCTTAAGCATCCAACGCTTATTAGGCAACATGACCTTCATGTTCTACTAGCGGAAAATGTATGCCTATCAGATTATACAAATTTACATTGCAAACTTGTAACGACTACTATTGATCTCTATCATTAGTCGAGAACTTCTGAAACAGGTACTTGTATCCTTGTAGCTTTAGTCTGAGCAACATAGATCGTCAGGCTTTAAGAGCACTCGGGACTACTCTTAGTTCCAATATCAAGTTTTGATCCAAGCATACCTATTGTTTGCTTCTAAAGCAACAATATGGGGTCTTGTTTCAGTTACAGTACCTTATTTGGAACTCTTTCCAAATTACTGTAAACGAATTGCGATAATGATCCATGTTAGGAAAGTGCAATATTTTACCACTACCTAGCTCCTCATAGATCTGGATATCTTAGTTCTTGATGAGAACTCAGATTTTTATTATAGTCATCAAATGACTATCATTTGCTCTCTTATGCTCCAAGCATATTGCAGAATACATTGTATGGCTTAAAATTCTTATTCATCCTGTTATCAAGAACTGTTTCCTGTATATTTAACCTTTCAATAAACGGATGATAAGTGCATGTCTTCATTATATGAACGTCATAGGCAAGAATCCTTTCTTGCATATTGAACTCCTTCAATATATTGTTGAAAGCATAGAATCTAATTCATGTGCCTTTCATTGTTCATATTAGTGCCACAAACAAGAACTCTTTCTTGCATATTGAATATTCAATATATGGTTGAAGGTATAAGATATAATTCTTATATCCTTTTATTGTTCATGTGAATGTCATAAGCAAGAACGCTTTCTTGCATGTTGAATATTTCAACATATGGCTAAAAGTATAGAATCTCATTCGTTTATCTTTTCATCATTCATATGAACACCATGAGCAAGAACATTTCTTGCACATCGAATTCTTTCAATATTTTACCAATGTGCTTTATCTTATAACCAGAAGTCTGTATAGACTTCAACTCCTAACTATTAGGATGTGTAAGTTGTTGTAATGCAGGAAGATTGTTATACTCCCACCGAATTTCTTGAAATCAAGGTGGTCGCATCTATTTTGATTAACTCAAATTCTTCAATTTACTTTGTCGAATAGATTCATCCTGAGATACTTGCTTTAATCCATTCATGAATCAATTTACCTTTCAGAATTCTTGCGATCACAAAACTCTTACCATGTATCAAAGATACATCCACAGTAAAGTTCCTATAAAGGAATGTGAGTTTTATATCCTTGTTCCATCATTCACAATCGCATTGTGCTATGAAAGTTAGAATTCGTAATAGCAACAAGTGAGAAAGTCCTTTTACTATAGCCCATACTATAGCTACTTTCTTTGCTATTTGTAGGTTATCCATGTACTGTATGCAATGGTCATCAAGCCATTGGATACTTCAATCAAGTTCCAAACATGATTGTTTGTATATGCGTTGCATCTCAGTTCTCATGGACGGGTTGGTCAGAAACAGCTTATGTTTTTTTCTCTGACTGCAACTTTGAACGCTTGAATATCTCTAAGTTTTTATCCAATTGCAGGATTTCTTTTTGTAGAATATTCGCCTTGTTGTCACTAACAGATGTTCTTAGCGAATTTTGCATATTGGACCCCTATTCAGATACAAAATGATTTTTTGTTCTACTGTCCAGATTCGGCCAAGGGGAGAAAGAACGTATTTATCAACTTTTTCTTCAAATCTCATCAAACGTGAGGGGTAGGAAAAGATAGGTTATTGCTATTTTGCATGTCTTGAGGAGATAGAGAAAAGAATGTGCCAAGAATAGCGTCCGTAGTTGAAGAACTCCATGGGTTGGTCAGAAACAAGATATGTTTTTTTTCTCTGACTCCAACTTTGAACGCATGGATCTCTCTAATTTTTTATCCAATTGCCAGATTTTTTTTTGTAAAAGATTCTCTTTGTTGTCAACTAACAGATGCTTTGGACCCATATTCAGATAGAAAAAGATTTTTTGTTCTGCTGTCCAGATTCGGCCAACGGGAAAGAGAACGTATTTATCCACTTCTTCTTCAAATCTCATCACAAGTGAGAGGTAGGAAAAGATAGGTTATTGTTATTTTCCATGTCTTGAGGAGATAAAAAAAAGCATGTGCCAAGAATAGGTCCCGTAGTTGAAGAACTCCTCAAATTACCACGGGTTGGTCAGAATTAACTTATGTTTTTTTTCTCTGACTCCAACTTTGAACGCTTCGATCTTTCTATGTTTTTATCGAATTGCCAGATTTCTTTTTGTAAAATATTCTCCTTATTGTCGACTAACAGATATTCTTAGCGAATTATGCATATTGGACAATTATTCACATAGAAAATTATTTTTTGTTCTACTGTCCAGATTCGGCCAAGGGGAGAGAGAACGTATTTATAAACTTTTTCTTCAAATCTCATCACACGTGAGGGGCAGGAAAAGATAGTTTGTTGCTATTTTGTATGTCTTGAGGAGATAGAGAAAAGAATGTGCCAAGAATAGCCCCCGTAGTCGAAGAACTCCTTAAATTACCACGGGTTTGTCAGAAACAAGATATGTTTTTTTTTCTCTGACTCCATCTTTGAACGCATGGATCTCTCTAAGTTTTTATCCAATTGCCAGATTTTTTTTTTGTAAAAGATTCTCTTTGTTGTCAAATAACAGATATTTTGGACCCATATTCAGATAGAAAAAGATTTTTTGTTCTGCTGTCCAGATTCGGCCAACAGGAAAGAGAACGTATTTATCAACTTCTTCTTCAAATCTCATCACAAGTGAGGGGTAGGAAAAGATAGGTTATTATTATTTTCTATGTCTTGAGGAGATAGAAAAAAGCATGTGCCAAGAATAGGTCCCGTAGTTGAAGAACTCCTCAAATTACCACGGGTTGGTCATAAATAACTTATGTTTTTTTCTCTGACTCCAACTTTGAACACTTGGATCTCTCTAAGTTTATCGAATTGCCAGATTTTTTTTTGTATAGTATTCTCCTTATTGTCGACTAACAGATGTTCTTAGCGAATTTTGCATATTGGACAATTATTCAGATAGAAAATGATTTTTTGTTCTACTGTCCAGATTCGGCCAAGGGGAGAGAGAACATATTTATCTACTTTTTCTTCAAATCTCATCACACGTGAGGGGCAGGAAAAGATAGGTTATTGATATTTTGCATGTCTTGAGAAGATTGAAAAAAGAATGAGGCAAGCATAACGCCCGTAGTTCAAGAAATCCTTAAATTACCTCGGGCTGGTCAGAAACAGCTTATGTTTTTTTCTCTGACTCCAACTTTGAATGCTTGAATCTCTCTAAGTTTTTATCCAATTGCCAGATTTCTTTTTGTATAAGATTCGCCTTGTTGTCACTAACAGATGTTCTTAGCGAATTTTGCATATTGGACCTTTTTTCAGATAGAAAATGATTTTTTGTTCCACTGTCCAGATTTGGCCAAGTGGAGAGAGAACATATTTATCAACTTTTTCTTCAAATCTCATCACACGTGAGGGGTAGGAAAAGATAAGTTATTGTTATTTTGCAGGTCTTGAGGAAATAGAAAAAAGAATGTGCCAAGAATTGCTCCCGTAGTTTAAGAAATCCTTAAATTACCACGGCTTGGTCAGAAGCAGCATATATTTTTTTCTCTGAATCCAACTTTGAACGCATGGATCTCTCTAAGTTTTTATCCAATTGCCAGATTTCTTTATGTAGAATATTCGCCTTGTGGTAGACTAACAGATGTTCAGAGCGATTTTGCATATTGGACCTTTATTCAGATAGAAAATGATTTTTTGTTTTGCTCTTCCGATTCGGCCAAGCGGAGAGAGAACATATTTATCGACTTTTTCTTCAAATCTCATCACACATGAGGGGTACGAAAAGATAGGTTATTGTTATTTTGCATGTCTTAGGAGATAGAAAAAACAATGTGCCAAGAATGGCTCCCGTAGATGAAGAACTCCTTAAAATTACCACGGGTTGGTCAGAAACAAGTTATGTTTTTTTCTCTGACTCAAACTTTGAACGCATGGATCTCTCTAAGTTTTTATCGAATTCCCAGATTTCTTTTTGTAAAACATTCTCTTTGTTCTCGACTAACAGATGTTTTGGACCCATATTAAGATAGAAAAAGATTTTTTGTTCTGCTGTCCAGACTCGGCCAACGGGAGAGGGAACGTATTTATCAAATTTTTCTTCAAATCTCATCATACGTCAGGGGTAGGAAAAGATAGGTTATTGTTATTTTGATGTCTTTAGGAGATAGAAAAAAGAATGTGCCAAGAATAGGTCCCGTAGTTGAAGAACTCCTTAAATTACCACAGGTTGGTCATAAATAACTTATGTTTTATCGAATTGCCAGATTTCTTTTTGTATAGTATTCTCCTTGTTCTCGACTAACAGATGTTCTTAGCGAATTTTGCATATTGGACAATTATTCAGATAGAAAATAATTTTTTGTTCTACTGTCCAGATTCGGCCAAGGGTAGAGAGAACATATTTATCAACTTTTTCTTCAAATCTCATCACACGTGAGGGGCAGGAAAAGATAGGTTATTGATATTTTGCATGTCTTGAGGAGATAGAAAAAAGAATGAGGCAAGCATAGCTCCCGTAGTTCAATAAATCCTTAAATTACCTCGGGCTGGTCAGAAACAGCTTATGCTTTTTTCTCTGACTCCAATTTTGAACGCTTGAATCTCTCTATGTTTTTATCCAATTGCCAGATTTCTTTTTGTAAAAGATTCTCATTGTTGTCGACTAACAGATGTTTTGGACCCATATTCAGATAGAAAATTATTTTTTGTTCTGCTGTCCAGATTCGGCCAACGGGAGAGAGAACGTATTTATCAACTTTTTCTTCAAATATCATCACATGTGAGGGGTAGGAAAAGATAGGTTATTGCTATTTTGCATGTCTTGAGGAGATAGAGAAAAAAATGTGCCAAGAATAGCTCCCGTAGTTGAAGAACTCCTTAAATTACCACGGGTTGGTCAGAAACAAGTTATGTTTTTTTCTCTTACTCCAACTTTGAACGCATGGATCTCTCTAAGTTTTATCGAATTGCCAGATTTCTTTTTGTATAGTATTCTCCTTGTTGTCGACTAACAGATGTTCTTAGCGAATTTTGCATATTGGACAATTATTCAGATAGAAAATAATTTTTTGTTCTACTGTCCAGATTCGGCCAAGGGGAGAGAGAACATATTTATCAACTTTTTCTTCAAATCTCATCACACGTGAGGGCTGCAAAAGATAGGTTATTCATATTTTGCATGTCTTGAGGAGATAGAAAAAAGAATGAGGCAAGCATAGTGCCCGTAGTTCAAGAAATCCTTAAATTACCTCGGGTTGGTCAGAAACAGCTTATGTTTTTTTCTCTGACTCCAACTTTGAACGCTTGAATCTCTCTATGTTTTTATCCAATTGCCAGGTTTCTTTTTGTAAAAGATTCTCAATGTTGTCGACTAACAGATGTTTTGGACCCATATTCAGGTAGAAAATTATTTTTTGTTCTGCTGTCCAGATTCGGCCAACGGGAGAGATAACGTATTTATCAACTTTTTCTTCAAATCTCATCAGATGTGAGGGGTAGGAAAAGGTAGGTTATTGCTATTGTGCATGTCTTGAGAAGATAGAGAAATGAATGAGCCAAGAATAGCTCCCGTAGTTGAAGAACTCCTTAAATTACCACGGGTTGGTCAGAAACAAGTTATATTTTTTTCTCTGACTCCAACTTTGAACGCATGGATCTCTATAAGTTTTTATCCAATTGCCAGATTTCTTTTTGTAAAAAAATCTCTTTGTTGTCAACTAACAGATGTTTTGGACCCATATTCAGATAGGAAAAGATTTTTTGTTCTGCTGTCCAGATTTGGTCAATAGGATAGTGAACGTATTTATCAACTTTTTCTTCAAATATCGTCACAAGTGAGGGGTAGGAAAAGATAGATTATTGTTATTTTGCATGTCTTGAGGAGATAGAAAAAAGAATGTGGCAAGAATAGGTCCCGTGGTCGAAAAACTCCTCAAATTAGCACGGGCTGGTCAGAAATAACTTATGTTTTTTTTCCCTGACTCCAACTTTGAACGCTTGGATCTCTCTAAGTCTTATCGAATTGTCAGATTTCTTTTGGTAAAATATTCTCCTTGTTGTCGATTAACAAATGTTCTTAGCGAATTTTGCATATTGGACAATTATTCAGATAGGAAATGTTTTTTTTTCTACTGTCCAGATTCGGCCAAGCGGAGAGAGAACATATTTATCAACTTTTTCTTCAAATGTCATCACACGTGAGGGGCAGGAAAAGATAGGTTATTGATATTTTGTATGTCTTGAGGAGATAGAAAAAAGAATGAGGCAAGCATAGCGCCCGTAGTTGAAGAAATCCTTTGTAGGATTATTGCCCTAGGCCAAATGTATTTGTGCTAGGAAATGAATTATGTATTAAGACATTATTATTCATTCAATAAAGGTTATTTCTTATATATCTACGTGTATGGGTTGTGAATGCAAATCTTATATCAACCAAGAATGACACTTCGGGTTCACGTCTTCAGAATACGTGATTCTGATAGTAGAACTATGAACCAACGAATGACATTATAAATGTCCCGAGTGATATGTAGGATGTTTATAGAGATAGACATACTTCGGATTAAGAAGCTACATATCCACACTAGTATATTCGCAGGCAGGATGATCATGTTCTGCTGATCATGGACATAGAGATGTCAAGTCTGGAATATAGGTACATGTTAGAGAACACGTACTGGGCTGACCACACTATTCGAATATGCATGGTATATGTCATTGGTGATTCTCATTTGAATACTGTGCTTGTTCCTACGACCTGAGGTCACCATTGGATTCCTGTATGAGGAACTGCATACTTTAATATGATCTTACGTCATCCGTAACGGGATGATCATTAGGGTCATCATTAGGTATGCACTGAATCATGACGATGAATGTGAGTGACCAAGATGGGATTTGTTCCTCTCGTTAAGAGGGAGATATCTCTGGGCCCCCAGATGAATTAGGACTGAAGGAAATGCATGGCCATGCTCAGAATGGATTAACATGTGTTGTTAATATCATTTTGTATTTGTTCAGTCTAATTCTCGATCAGGAAAGAGACTTTGATCAAACTCAAGGATGATATATTACCGTGCCATGTGATCAAGACGTATATCGTAGAACAAAAGGAATAAGCAAACGTCTATTCAGATAGGTTTATGATCGCTGATCATTTTATTTAACATGGGTAGTCATGACATCAGTGTAGAGGTTACTCATTCCAGCGTTAAATGGAACCTACACGGTCACACAATGAACTCCATTCCTACAGGATGAATATACCTCAAAACAGTTATACATACGATGTATAAATTGGTGAACGAAATAATCAATTATTGGATAATTGATTGAACAAAACATTACCAAGTATTCCGTTATGGAAATACATATTCCGTTGTCAACGGAAAGGTTCCGTTCCCAACGGAATAGATATGACTGTAATAACCTTAGTTGCCAAGTATTTCATTATGGAAATACATATTCCGTTGACAACGGAATAGTTCCGTTGGCAACGGAATAGACGCGGATTAGGGTTTTAGTTATGGTAACTGAGCAATCGTTCGCCTCTCTCTCTAGTATAAATAGAATGGCAGAGTCTCTCTCTTCAAGATACAGTTTAGAAGCCTTAGAGGCATCCTATTACACAGAAAAGAGAGAATGTTTTGAGAGAATTCGGAAAGTATTTCCGGACTCGTCTAGCTGAGTCCGGTTATTCCGTATGACTGAAGTTCACGTGGATACGAGTAGAGATCTCCTAGCTTGGAGATTTGCGTGCGATCAAGTTCTTCGTCTCTAGGAAGAGCAAGAAGATTCTCAAGGTCGAGCTTCACAAGCCAGGAAGGAGAAGGAAGCAAGACGGAAGTTAGTTTAGACCTAGATCCGCTTCTCTCTCCCGG
Organism: Juncus effusus; assembly: GCA_027726005.1. Classification (NCBI taxonomy): domain Eukaryota; kingdom Viridiplantae; phylum Streptophyta; class Magnoliopsida; order Poales; family Juncaceae; genus Juncus; species Juncus effusus. Next base: position 4,829,244 of record CM050907.1, read on the forward strand.
ATCAGGAAGATCCGAGGTATAAATTTTAAATAGCATAATCTCGTACCTTTATTTCCTTTACGATGATCCTAGGGAGGGTTAACCCGTAGGTTCCGCTGCGCATGTAACGTACATGGCTACGGGTTTCCTAACAGTGGCATCAGAGCGTTCGTTAAGAAAATAATCGTCGATTATATTTAAAATTTAGTAAATTCAAGTTTAATAAATTTTAGGGCTTTGAAAATATTATTTCAAAACATCATGGAAATAGTTTCTAGAAATATAATATTGGATATTATGATTTTCTAGAGTTTCGAAAAATAGTTTTTCGAAATCCGTTTTGGAAACGGAACTAAATCTAAAGGAAAAACGAATTTCCAGCACGTCTCCTTTGAGAACGGAACAGTCCATTGAGAACGGAGTAGTTCCGTTCCCAACGGAATAACGCTGATTTTGCGAGAAACCCTAATTTTTGTTATACATGGAATTTAAATATACAAATATGGTATGAGCTTTAGATCTGTGATTGTTCTGTGATGTAATCTTGTGTGTGAATGCTTGTAACTTTATTTAATATCTATGGCTACCAGTGAGTTGTCCAAAGTTCTAATTATGGCAATCCGTGAGTTGTCCAAATTGTAAATTACCTTTTCTAGCAATAGAATAGTTGTTAGGATAGATATTATTTCAAGACTTCAAGGCAAGAGATCTTGGCGCAATCTTCGGAGGATGGCATTGGATCTTCGCACACACAACGAAAGGTTCGTTGAAGATTACTCCTGCAATCTAGAGATAGATCTAGAATTAGGAACCTCATGATCGCAGGCTCATACCATATTTAACTTAGTTTCTGTGATATTTATATTTATAATTATAAAATAAAATCTTTTAGAATGTTAAGTAAGAAAGTGCCCCCCCGTCACTGTAACCCTCAGTACTCAGACAGTTTTCCACATGGGTCATGCCAGAGCTGAGTGTGTGGGGGATTGTCTGTGAAAAAGGACACGCGGGAAGCAGTAACTAGCACAGGTCATGCCTGAGCTGAGTGTGCTAGAAACTACTTTGCCGATATTCATACATGGTTAAACTTAAATGGGCAAGCAAGTCGGACTTGGTCTCAGGGCACAAGATGGGATAATACACAGAGTAGGAGATACTCATTCCATAAAAGGCAAGAGTTGCATATGATGCAATTGGAAAGTGTTCCTACCTAAATAGTTGAGCATTAAGGGTTGCGCCGGAGCGCACTTACTGCTCAATGAAATACGGGTCTTGACTCACTATGAAACTTCACTGAGTTGAATGTTTCCGAATCAATACTACTGAAGGTGCTTGATTTGAAGAAAAGAGTTGGAGTACAATATAAGAAACACCAAAACAAAACAACCCCAATGAATAAATAATAAAGGCACTTTACATTTTAACTTGTAAAATAATGGCAAACAATAATATTTCAACTGGGTTGAATTTGCGATCTATCCTTGAGAAGGATAAGCTCAATGGGTCTAACTTCCTTGACTGGTTTAGAAACCTGAGAATTGTTCTCAAGGCTGACAATAAACTATATGTCATAGAAGAGGCTTACCCAGAGGAACCAGAACAGGGAGCCGCAAGGGCTGCCCGAGATGCGTATGCTAAATACGTCAAAGACGACACAGAGATAGCTTGTCTCATGCTAGCGACCATGACCTCCGAGCTTCAGAAGCAGTTGGAGGACATGGGTGCTTACGACATGATCGTAACTCTCAAGGAAATGTTCCAAGAGCAGGCTAGAGTTGAGCGCTATAAAGCGACCGTCTCTCTGACTGATATGAAGATGGTTGAAGGTTCATATGTGAGTGCTCATGTACTCAAGATGAAGAGTTATCTTGATCAATTGGAGAGGCTTGGTTCAGCTATGCCCAGAGAATTGGCTGTTGACATAATTCTCGGGTCGTTGCCTCCTAGTTTTAAGCAATTCATCATGAACTATAATATGCATCAGATGGAGAAATCCATCACCGAGTTGCATGGGATGCTTAAGAACGCAAAGGAGGACATGAAGACAAATGTTGTCGAAGACGTCTTAATGATTCACAAGAAGAAGGGTAAGAAGACTGGGAACAAGTGCAAGGGTAAAGGCAAGGTGTTGCCCAAACCTAAGATCAAGAAAGACAAGGAGGGAGTTTGCTTCCATTGCAACAAGGATGACCATTGGAAGAGAAACTGCAAACTCTATCAGGACGAAATCAAGAAGGGTAGTGTGACTACCGCTTCAGGTATTTTTGTTATTTAAACTAATTCACTTACTCCTAAATCTGGGGTATTGGATACCGGATGTGGTACTCACATTTGTAATGATGTGCAGGGAGTACAAAGGAGTAGAAGATTAGCTAAGGGCGAAGTCGACCTGCGTGTGAGACATGGAGCAAGAGTTGCTGCATTAGCCGTAGGAACTTATTTATTGACTTTACCTAGTGGACTTGTATTAGTACTTAATAATTGTTATTTTGTATCTGCTATGAGCAGAAATATTATTTCTGTTTTTAGTCTAGCTTTGGATGGTTATAAATTTGTTATTGAGAATAATAATTGTTCTATCTTAAAGGATAATCTTTTCTATGGAAATGTTCTATTAGAAAGAGGTCTTTACGTGCTAGATCTTAAGAAAGAGAATTATAAGTCCATATATAACATTAACACTAAACGATTTAAACCGAATGACTCAAATAAGACATACATCTGGCACTGTCGCTTAGGCCATATAAATGAGAAACGCATTTCTAAACTCCACTCTCATGGACATTTAGACTCATTTGATTTGGAATCATTTGAGACGTGCGAGTCTTGTTTACTTGGCAAGATGACTAAGAAACCCTTCACAAAAGTTGGTGAAAGGGTTAATGACTTATTAGAACTCATACATACCGATGTATGTGGAAAAATGAGTACGCCGGCTAGAGGTGGGTATCGGAACTTCATAACTTTCACAGACGACTTCAGTAGATATGGTTATGTCTACCTGATGAAGCACAAGTCTGAATCCTTTCAAAGAATTTAAGAATGAAGTACAGAATCAACTTGGCAAGGAGATTAAAGCACTTTGAGCTGATCGAGAAGGCGAATATCTGAGTCAGGAATTTGAGGATCATCTCAGAGAATGTGGAATAGTTTGACAACTGACTCCTCCAGGAACTCCTCAGTGGAATGGAGTGTCAGAAAGGAGGAATCAAACCTTATTGGATATGGTTAGATCGATGATGAGTCAAACGAATCTTTCAACGTCTTTCTGCGGTTATGCTCTTGAGACAGCCGCATTGATACTGAATAAAATTCCATCAAAGGCGGTTCAAAAGACACCATATGAGATATGGACGGGGAATAGCCCCAAGTTGTCTTTTCTTAATATTTGGGGATGTGAGGCTTATGTCAAACGTGAAGCTTCCGATAAGCTCGGACCCAAATCTGATAAGTGTCTGTTCGTGGGATATCCTAAAGAGACAAGAGGATATTACTTTTACCTCCCATCGGAAAACAAAGTGTATGTTGCCCACAATGGTGCTTTCGTAGAAAGAGAATTTGTCTCCACGAGAAGCAGTGGGAGTAAAGTACAACTCGAAGAAATTCGAGACTCACCTACAGTTACAGAACCTGTGACGGAAGACCAAACAAGCTCTCAAAGAGTTGGCGAGCTTGAAACACAACAGACTCAACGTAGATCTGGTAGGATTCGACATGAGCCCGAGAGATACGAATTTCTCGTGTCTAATGATGATGACGTGACATTTATAGATGATGAACCCACGTCCTACCAAGATTCTATGAAGAGTCCTAACTCTCAGAAATGGTTAGAGGCCATGAGAGCCGAGATGCAATCCATGCAGGACAATCAAGTTTGGAATTTGATTGACCCATCCGAAGGCTTGAAGACCATCGGGTGTAAGTGGGTCTTCAAGAAGAAGACCGATGTGGATGGAAAGGTACAAACCTACAAAGCAAGGCTTGTGGCGAAAGGTTTCAAACAAGTTCATGGTATTGACTATGACGAAACTTTCTCACCTGTAGCTATGCTTAAATCCATCAGAATTCTATTAGCCATAGCAGAATATTATGACTATGAAATATGGTAAATGGATGTCAAAACAGCTTTCCTAAACGGAAATTTGACCGAGGACGTGCATATGATGCAACCCGAGGGTTTTGTCGATCCTAAGAATTCTGGTAAGGTTTGCAAGCTTCAGAAATCCATCTATGGATTGAAGCAAGCGTCTCGAAGCTGGCACCTTCGTTTTCATGAAGTCATCAAAAGTTTTGGTTTTACCAAAAGTGAAGGTGAGCCTTGTGATTACATGAAGTTCAGTGGGAGCACGGTAGTATTCCGGGTACTTTACGTAGATGACATATTACTCATGGGAAATGACATCCCAACATTATTGAACGTCAAGAAATGGTTGTCCTGATTCGGCTAAGGGAAGAGCGAACATATTTATCAACTTTTTCTTCAAATCTCATCACACGTGAGGGGTAGGAAAAGATAGGTTATCGTTATTTTGCATGTCTTGAGGAGATAGAAAAAAGAATGTGCCAAGAATAGTTCCCGTAATTGATGAACTCCTTAAATTACCATGGGTTGGTCGGAAACAACTTATGTTTTTTTCTCTGACTACAATTTTGAACGCTTCGATCTCTCAAAGTTTTTATCCAATTGCCAGATTTTCTTTTTGTAAGAGATTCTATTTGTTGTCGACTAACAGATGTTCTTCACGAATTTTGCATATTGGACCCATATTCAGATAGAAAATGATTTATTGATCTCCTGTCCAGATTCGGCCAGCGGGACAGAGAAGTATATATCAATTTTTTGTTCAAATCTCATCACACGTGAGGGGTAGGAAAAGATAGGTTATTGTTATTTTTCATGTCTTGAGGAGATAGAAAAAAGAATGAGCCAAGAATAGCGCCCGTAGTTGAAGAAATTCTTAAATTACCTCGGGTTGGTCAGAAACAGCTTATGTTTTTTTCTCTCACTCTAACTTTGAACGCTTGGATCTCTCTTAGTTTTTATCCAATTGCCAGATTTCTTTTTGTAGAATATTCGCCATGTTGTCGACTAACAGATGTTCTTAGCGAATTTTGCATATTGGACCCTTATATAAAATGATTTTTTGTTCTGCTGTCCTGATTGGGCTAAGGGGAGAGAGAACATATTTATCAACTTTTTCTTCAAATCTCATCACACGTGAGGGGTAGGAAAAGGTAGGTTATCGTTATTTTGCATGTCTTGAGGAGATAGAAAAAAGAATGTGCCAAGAATAGTTCCCGTAATTGATGAACTCCTTAAATTACCACGGGTTGGTCGGAAACAACTTATGTTTTTTTCTCTGACTCCAATTTTGAACGCTTCGATCTCTCAAAGTTTTTATCCAATTGCCAGATTTTCTTTTTGTAAGAGATTCTATTTGTTGTCGACTAACAGATGTTCTTCACGAATTTTGCATATTGGACCCATATTCAGATAGAAAATGATTTATTGATCTCCTGTCCAGATTCGGCCAACGGGACAGAGAAGTATATATCAATTTTTTGTTCAAATCTCATCACACGTGAGGGGTAGGAAAAGATAGGTTATTGTTATTTTTCATGTCTTGAGGAGATAGAAAAAAGAATGAGCCAAGAATAGCGCCCGTAGTTGAAGAAATTCTTAAATTACCTCGGGTTGGTCAGAAACAGCTTATGTTTTTTTCTCTCACTCTAACTTTGAACGCTTGGATCTCTCTTAGTTTTTATCCAATTGCCAGATTTCTTTTTGTAGAATATTCGCCATGTTGTCGACTAACAGATGTTCTTAGCGAATTTTGCATATTGGACCCTTATATAAAATGATTTTTTGTTCTGCTGTCCTGATTGGGCTAAGGGGAGAGAGAACATATTTATCAACTTTTTCTTCCAATCTCATCACACTTGAGGGGTAGCAAAAGATAGGTTATTGTTATTTTGCATGTCTTGAGGAGATAGAAAAAAGAATGAGCCAAGAATAGCGCCCGTAGTTGAAGATATCCTTAAATTACCACGGGTTGGTCAGAAATGACTTATGTTTTTTTTCTCTGACTCCAATTTGATATCTATAAGTTTTTATGCGATTACCATATTTCTTTTTTTAGAATATTCACCTTGTTGTCGACTAACAGATGTTCTTAGCGAATTTTGCATATTGGACCCTTCTTCAGATAGAAAATGATTTTTTTTCTGCTGTCCTGATTCGTCTAAGGGGAGAGCGAACATATTTATCAATTTTTTCTTCAAATCTCATCATACGTGAGGGGTAGGAAAAAAATAGGTTATTGTTAGTTTGCATGTCTTGAGAAGATAGAAAAAAGAATGTGCTAAGAATAGCTCCCGTAGTCGATGAACTCCTTAAATTACCATGGGTTGGTCAGAAACAACTTATATTTTTTTCTCTGACTCCAATTTTGAACGCTTCGATCTCTCAAAGTTTTTATCCAATTGCCAGATTTTCTTTCTGTAAAAGATTCTCTATGATGTCGACTAACAGATTTTCTTCACGAATTATGTATATTGGACCCATATTCAGATAGAAAATGATTTTTTGATCTGCTGTCCAGATTCGGCCAACGGGAGAGAGAACTTATTTGTCAATTTTTTCGTCAAATCTCGTCACACGTGAGAGGCAGGAAAAGATAGGTTGTAGTAATTTTGCATGTCTTGAGGAGATAGAAAAAAGAATGAGCCAAGAATAGCGCCCGTAGTTGAAGAAATCCTTAAATTACCACGGGTTGGTCAGAAACAGCTTATGTTTTTTTCCCTGACTCGAACTTTGAACGCTTGGATCTCTCTTAGTTTTTATCCAATTGTCAGATTTCTTTTAGTAGAATATACGCCTAGCGAATTTTGCGAATTGGACCCTTATTCAGATATAAAATGATTTTTTGTTCTGCTGCCTTGATTCGGCTAAGGGGAGAGAGAACATATTTATCAAATTTTTCTTCCAATCTCATCACATGTGATGGTTAGGAAAAGATAGGTTATTGTGATTTTGCATGTCTTGAGGAGATAGAAAATGAATGTGCCAAGAATAGCTACCGTAGTTGAAGAACTCCTTAAATTTACACGGATTGGTCAAAAACAACTTATGTTTTTTTTCTGTGACTCCAACTTTGAATGCTTGGATCTCTCTATGTTTTTATCCAATTGCCAGATTTCTTTTTATAGAATATTCGTCTTGTTGTCGATTAACAGATGTTCTTAGCGAATTTTGCATATTGGACCCTTATTCAGATAGAAAATGATTTTTTGTTTTACTGTCCTGATTCGGCTAAGGAGAGAGACAACATATTTATCAACTTTTTCCACAAATCTCATCAGACGTGAGGGATAGGAAAAGATAGGTTATTGTTATCTTGCAAGTCTTGAGGAGATAGAAAAAAGAATGTGCCATGAATAGCTCCCGTAGTTGAAGAACTCCTTAAATTACCACGGGTAGGTCAGAAACAACTTATGTTTTTTCTCTAACTCCAACTTTGAACGCATGGATCTCTCTAAGTTTTTATTCAATTGCTAGATTTCTTTTTGTAACAGATTCTCTTTGTTGTCGACTAACAGATGTTCTTCGCGAATTTTGCATATTGGACCCATATTCAGATAGAAAGTGATTTTGTTGTTCTACTGTCCAGATTCGGCCAGCGGGAGAGAGATCGTATTTATCAACTTTTTTTTCAAATCTGATCACACGTGAGGGGTAGGAAAAGATAGCTTATTGTTATTTTGCATGTCTTGAGGAGATAGAAAATAGAATGAGCCAAAAATAGAGCCCGTAGTTGAAGAAATCCTAAATTACCATGGGTCGGTCAGAAACAACTGACTCCAACTTTGAAGGCTTCGATCTCTATAAGTTTTTATCCAATTGCCATATTTCTTTTTATAGAATATTCACCTTGTTGTCGACTAACAGATGTTCTTAGCGAATTTTGCATATTGGACCCTTATTCAGATAGAAAATGATTTTTTTTATGCTGTCCTGATTCGGCTAAGGGTGGAGAGAACATATTTATGAACTTTTTCTTCAAATCTCATCACACGTGTGTTAGGGTACCCGTAGCCATGTACTTTACATGCATAGTGGAACCTACGGGTTCGACCCGCCCTAGGATCATCATTAAGGGAATAAAAGTATGAGATTATGCTATTAAAATTTATACCTCGGATCTTCCTGATACGGGGGAGAGAAGTGGATGTAGGTTTGGACGAACTTCCAGCTTGCTTCCTTCTCCTTCGTGCTCCTAAAGCTCGACTCGAACGAACTCCTAGGGTAAAGAAACTGATCGCTCGTTAGTCTTCAAAGCAGAACACCTCTACTCGTATCCGCGTCGAACTTCGAATCGTCGGAATATCCGGACTCGACTAGACGAGCCCGGAAATACTTTCAGGGTGCTCTCTCTCTCTTTCTCTCTGTATTACGGCAGCCTGGAGGCTCTGTAATGTGTGTCTGATAGAGGGGGACTGCCCCTCTATTTATACTAGAGACAGAGGCGAAGGATTGCTTAGTTACCATAACTAAAACCTAATTACAACGCTTATACGTTCCCAACGGACCTATTCCATTCCCAACAGAATAGGGTTTCCTAATCTGAAAACTTGGCTGTCGAGAAATTGGCTGAGTTCCGTTACCAACGGAACTTTTCCATTGGTAAGGGAACTTCCGTTGGCAACGGAACTGTTCTGTTGCCAACGGAACTATGCTAATTTTGGCACAATCATTCAAATCTATCATCCAATGATCGATTATTTCCTTCACCTATTTATACATCATATGTATAACCATTTAAGAGCATTTCCTTCCCGACTAGACGTTGTTCTATGTGTGACCGTGTAGGTTCTAAAGGAATTATGTCCTATATCAGATTGACCATTCTAAGCCCTCCCTAGTGATATGTGGGATGTTTATAGAGATAAACATACTTCAGATAAGAAACTACATATCTACACTAGTATATTCGCAGACTGGATGATCATGTTCTACTGATCATGGACATAGGGATGTCAAGTATGGAATATAGGTGCGTGTTAGAGAACACGTACTGGACTGACCACACTATGAGAATATGCATGGTATATGTCATTAGTGATTCTCATATGAATAGTATGCTTGTTCCTACGACCTGAGGTCACCATGGATTCTTGTATGTGGAACTGCATACTTTAATATGATTCTACGTCATCCGTAATGGGATGATCATTTGTTATGGTAACTAAGCAATCCTTCGCCTCACTCTCTAGTATAAATATAGGGGCAGTCCCCCTCTATCATACACACATAAAAAGGCCTCCAGGCTGCCGTAATACAGAGAGAAAGAGAGAGAGCCTCCTGAAAGTATTTCCGGACTCGTCTAGCCGAGTCCGGTTATTCCGACGATTCGAAGTTCGACGTGGATACGAGTAGAGGTCTTCTGCTTTGAAAACTACAAGCGATCAGTTTCTTTACCCTAGGAGAAGCAAGGAGTTCGTTCGAGTCGAGCTTTAGGAGTACGAAGGAGAAGGCAAGACGGAAGTTCGTTCAGACCTACATTCGCTTCTCTCTCCCGGATCAGGAAGATCCGAGGTATAATTTTAATAGCATAATCTCGTACCTTTATTTCCTTTACGATGATTCTAGGGAGGGCTGAACCCGTAGGTTCCGCTGTGCATGTAACGTACATGGCGACGGGTTCCCCAACAGTGGTATCAGAGCGTTCGTTAAGGAAATAATCTCCGATTATATTTACAATTTAGTAAATTCTAGTATAATAAATTTTAGGGTTTTGAAAATATTATTTCAAAACATCATGGAAATAGTTTCTAGGAATATAATATTGGATATTATGATTTTCTAGAGTTTCGAAACTATAGTTTTTCGGAATCTGTTTTGGAAACGGAACTAAAATAAAAGGAAACAGAATTTCCAGCGTTATTCTGTTCCGAACGGAATAGTTACGTTCATAACGGTATAGTTCCGTTCAGAACGGAATAGGCAGAAATTTTTTCAGAGATTTTCAACGCTGATTCCGTTCATAACGGAATGGTTCCGTTCCGAACGGAATAAGGCTAATTTTGCGAGAAACCCTAATTTTTGTTATACAAGGAATTTAATTTATATAAATATGGTATAAGCCTTAGATCTGTGAGTGTTCTGTGATGTAATCTTGTGTGTGAATGCTTGTATTTTATTTAATATCTATGGCAACCTGTGAGTTGTTGAAAGTTGTAATTATGGCAACCCGTGAGTTGTCCAAAATTGTAAACTACCTTTTCTAACAATAGGATAGTTAGGTTAGATATTATATCAAGACTAGACGAGGATCTTGGCGCAATCTTCGGAAGATGGCATTGGATCTTCGCACACACACAACAAAGGGTTCGTTGAAGATTCACCTGCAATTTGGAGATAGATCTAGGTTTAGGAACCTCATGATCGCTCATGAGGAATAGGCTCATACCATATTTGACTTGTTTCTGTGATGTTTATATTTATAAATCTAAAAAACGAAATACTTCGGAATGTTAAGTAAGGAAGTGCCCCCATGTCACTGAAGCCCTCGGTACTTAGACAGTCTTCCATGTGGGTCATGCCAAAGCTGAGCATATGGGGGATTGTCTTTGTAAAGGAAGGTACGCGGGAAATGGCGTCCAACATGGGTCATGCCAAAGCTGAGTGTGCTGGATTCCATTTCGCCGATAATCATACATGGTTAAACTTAACTGAGCAAGCAAGTCAGACTTGGGCTCAGGGGACAAGATGGGATAATACGCCGGGCATATGATGCTCATTCCATAAAAGGCAAGAGTTGTATATGATACAATTGGAAATGTTCTTACCTAAATAGTTGAGCAATAAGGGTTGCGCCAAAGCGCACTTAGTGCTCAATGAAATACGGATCTTGACCCACTATGAAACCTCATTTAATTGAAGTTTCCGAATCAATACTACTGAAGGTGTTTGATTTAAAGAAAAATAGTGGGAGTATAATATATGAAACAAAATTAGAATAATTCTAATTTTAAATAATAAACTTTACATTGCATATTAAACTTGTAGAATGAGTTCGAAATTCACGGACTTGGGATCATCCTTGAGAAGGATAAGCTCGATGGCACAAACTTCCCTGAATGGTTGTATGTCCTTGAGACACCCATCCCAAATCCACCGCCTTCGACCGCTTCTAGAGTCATTCAAGATACTTATCATAAGTGTATTGACGATTTTGATGAAGTAGCCTGGATGATGTTAGTACGAATGAAACTTAAGCTTCAGAAATAGATAGGTTTCATGGATGCCTATGATATGATCGAGGCACTTAAGGAAATGTTCCGAAAGCAGGCTAATATTCAGCGCTACAAGGTCACCAAATTATTAATCAAGAGTAAGATGGCTCATGGCTCCTCTGTGGATACTCATGTGTTCAAGATGAGAAGTCACATTGATTACTTAGAGAGACTTGGTTCGCCTATTCCAAGGGAATTCGCGGTTGACATGATTCTTGGATCACTTCCTCCGAGCTTTGATTTGTTCATTACTAAATATCATAACCGTCGGATGGAGATGACGATCATCGAATTGCATAAGATGCTTAAAGAGGCAGAGAAGGACATAGAGGCAAAAGTTGTCATTGATGCCCTCAGGATTGAAAGATAAAGGGAGTTGAATAGACAAGCCGCATGGGAGAGCTGGATCAAGAGTAAAGGTTAGGAGTTGCCTAAACCTGAGAAATCAGAAGAAGTAATTGCATGTTCTATGCGTGATCACTGGAGAGCAGGATGTAAGATATGTCAAGAAGAAGAATCAATGGCTGCCATTTCAGGTATTCCTCTTTCTAAATATCTACTTGGATATTGGATATCCACTGTAATTCTCACATTTTGAATGTGCAGGATATTACTAAGAAGTAGAAGATTAGCTAGAGAAGATGTCAACCTACAAGTGGGGAATGAAGCAAGAGTTGCTACTTTAGCTCTAGGATTTTATTGACTTAGCCCTTGTGGACTTGTAATGAAATAAATGTTATTTCGACATTAGCGTTAAAATGGTTGTAAAATTTATTATTTGGAATAATAAAATTTTTCTAGATTTTCTATTTGAAATGTTCACTTAGAAAATAACATTTATATGCTAAATAATAAGTCCATTGATTTCATACTTCTAGCAATGTCATCTAAGTCACAAAATAAGAATCGCATTTCTAAAACTCCACCCTCTGTGGAAAGTTTGACTCATTGGATCTAGGATCAATTAAGACGTGCGAATTTTATTTATTGAACAGGATGACAAGAATGGGCAACCGTCACGAAGTTGATGGATTAGTTTGTTGAGTCTCATGCATATAGATGCATGAGAGACAAGAGGCAAGCCGGCTAGAAATAAAAAATATCAGAATTTCATATTAAAGTGTTTTAAGTAAAAGGTTTACTTAATGAAACACAAAATACTTGAAATGTTCAAAGCATTTAAGAATGAAATTCGATATCGCTTTGACAAGACAATAAGAGCACTTCGATCAGATCGATGTGATAAGTATTTGAGTCAATAGTTTGACAATTATCTTAGAAATTGTGAAAAGGGTTTCACAATTAATTCTATATGCAGCATCTCACGATGTGCACATCAAGAAGAAGATGAAACTTATTGGATAAGATTCAGTCTATGCATCCGAGATTCTTATAGGTTTGAATATACTAAACACTGAATATCATAAGGTTCAAATAGACACCATATATGATATGGGTTTAGGATAGTCCCAAATTGTCTTTAAAGGTTGAAGTACTACTCGTGTCAAAAGGTTTGATAGTGTCAACACAACAATCTTTCCGGAATATCAACTCGATATTGTTTTACATCCATTATGAGTTCAAATTGTTTGCTACTCATAATTCAGACTTCTTGAAAAGAGATCTCATCTCCTAAAGAAGCAGTGTGAGTGTAATACATCTCGAAAGGTTCGAGGTCCAAATACTAGTGATGGACCATTTATGAGGCTATCAAGTAGTTGATAAGGCTATACTTGAAACATAAGGTCCTCCTCACAGACCTGGTAGACATTAGGCTGAGAGATATGATCTCTCATAAAAGATGATCGTAGAGGATGAGTCGACTTTCTACCGGTGCTATTCTTGCCTCATTCTTTTTTCTATCTGCTCAAGACATGCAAAATATCAGCAACCTATCTTTTCCTACCCCTCACGTGTGATGAGATTTGATTAAAAAGTTGATAAATATGTTATCTCTCCCGTTGGCCGAATCTGGACAGTAGAACAAAAAATAATTTTCTATCTGAATAATTGTCCAATATGCAAAATTCGCTAAGAACATCTGTTAGTCGACAACAAGGAGAATATTTTACAAAAAGAAATCTGGCAATTCGATAAAAACATAGAGAGATCCAAGCGTTCGAAGTTGGAGTCAGAGAAAAAAAACATAAGTCATTTCTGACCAATCCGTGGTAATTTAAGGAGTTCTTCAACTACGGGACCTATTCTTGGCACATTCCTTTTTTTATCTCCTCAAGACATGCAAAATAGCGATAACCTATCTTTTCCTACCCCTCATGTGTGATGAGATTTGAAGAAAAGTTGATAAATATGTTCTCTCTCCACTTGGCCGAATCAAGACAGCAGAACAAAAAATCAGTTTCTATCTGAATAACGGTCCAATATGCAAAATTCGCTAAGAACATCTGTTAGTCGACAACAAGGCGTTTCTGCACAAAGAAATTGGGCAATTGGATAAAAACTTAGAGAGATCCAAGCGTTCAAAGTTAGAGTCAGAGAAAAAAATATAAGCTGTTTCTAACCAACCCGTGGTAATTTATGGATTTCTTCAACTACGGGAGCGATTCTTGGTACATTCTTTTTTCTATCTCGTCAAGACATGCAAAATAACAATAACCTATCTTTTCCTACCCCTCACGTGTGATGAGATTTGAGGAAAAAGTTGATAATTATGTTCTCTCTGCACTTGGCCAAATCTGGACAGCGGAACAAAAAATCATTTTCTATCTGAATAATTGTCCAACATAGAGAGACATTAGTTATTTTTGACCAACCCGTGGTAATTTAACGAGTTCTTCGACTACGGGACCTATTCTTGGCACATTCCTTTTTCTATCTCCTCAAGACATCAAAAGAACGCTGACCTATATTTTTCCTACCCCTCACGTGTGATGAGATTTGATGAAAAAGTTGATAAATACGTTCTCTCTCCCGTTAGCCGAATCTGGACAGCAGAACAAAAAATCTTTTTCTATCTGAATATGGGTCCAAAACATCTGCTTGTCGACAACCAATAGAATCTTTTACAAAAAAAAAATCTGGCAATTGGATAAAAACTTAAAGTGATCCATGCGTTCAAAGTTGGAGTCAGAGAAAAAAACATAACTTCTTTCTGACTAACCCGTGGTAATTTAAGGACTTTTTCAACTACTGGAGCTATTCTTGGCACATTCTTTTCTCTATCTCCTCAAGACATGCAAAATTGCAATAACCTATCTTTTCGTACCCCTCACGTGTGACGAGATTTGAAGAAAAAGTTGATAAATATGTTCTCTCTCCCCTTGGCTGAATCAGGACAGCAGAACGAAAAATCTTTTCCTATCTGAATAAGGGTCCAATTTGCAAAATTCGCTAAGAACATCTGTTAGTCGACAACAAGGCGAATATTCCACAAAAAGAAATCTGGCAATTGGATAAAAACTTAGAGAGATCCAAGCGTTCAAAGTTGGAGTCAGAGAAAAAAACATTAGCTGTTTCTGACCAAACCGTGGTAATTTAAGGATTTCTTCAACTACGGGCGCTATTGTTGGCCCATTCTTTTTTTATCTCGTCAAGACATGCAAAATAACAAAAACCTATCTTTTCTTACCCCTCACGTGTGATGAGATTTGAAGAAAAAGTTGATAAATACGTTCTCTCTCCCGTTGGCCGAATCAGGTAATCATAACAAAAAATAATTTTCTATCTGAATATGGGTCCAAAACATCTGTTAGTCGACAACAAAGAGAATCTTTTACAAAAAGAAATCAGGCAATTGGATAAAAACTTAGAGAGATCCATGCATTCAAAGTTGGAGTCAGAGAAAAAACATAAGTTGTTTCTGACCAACCCATGGTAATCTAAGGAGTTCTACAGCTACGGGAGCTATTCTTGGCACATTCTTTTTTGTATCTCCTCAAGACATGCAAAATAACAATAACCTATCTTTTCCTACCCCTCACGTGTGATGAGATTTGAAGAAAAAGTTGATAAATATGTTCTCTCTCCCCTTGGCCGAATGAAGACAGCAGAACAAAAAATCATTTTCTATCTGAATAAGTGTCCAATATGCAAAATTCGCTAAGAACATCTGTTAGTTTACAACAAGGCGAATATTCTACACAAAGAAATCTGGCAATTGGATAGAAACATGGAGAGATCCAAGCGTTTAAAGTTGGAGTCAGAGAAAAAAACACAAGCTGTTTCTGACCAACCCGTGGTAATTTAAGGATTTCTTCAACCACGGGAGCAATTCTTGGCACATTATTTTTTCTATCTCCTCCAGACATGCAAAATAACGATAACCTATCTTTTCCTACCCCTCACGTGTGATGAGATTTGAAGAAAAAGTTGATAAATATGTTCTCTCTGCACTTGGCCGAATCTGGACAGTAGAACAAAAAATCATTTTCTATCTGAATAATTGTGCAATATGCAAAATTCGCTTAGAACATCTGTTAGATGACAACAAGGAGAATATTTTACAAAAAGAAATCTGGCAATTCGATAAATACTTAGAGAGATCCAAGCGGTCGATGTTGGAGTCAAAGAAAAAAATATAAGTTATTTCTAAGCAACCCGTGGTAATTTAAGGAGTTCTTCAACTACGGGACCTATTCTGGGCACATTCTTTTTTCTATCTCCTCAAGACATGCAAAATGATAATAACCTATCTTTTCCTACCCATCATGTGTGATGAGATTTGAAGAAAAAGTGGATAAATTTGTTCTCTCTCCCCTTGGCCGAATCAAGACAGCAAAACAAAATTCGCCAAGAACATCTGTTAGTTGACAACAAGGCTAATATTCTACCCAAAGAAATCTGGCAATTGGATAAAAACTTAGAGAGATCAAAGAGTTCAAAGTTAGAGTTAGGGAAAAAAACATAAGCTGTTTCTGACCAACCCGTGGTAATTTAAGGATTTTCTTCAACTACACGAGCAATTCTTGGCACATTCTTCTTTCTATCTCCTCAAGACATCAAAATAACACTAACCTATCTTTTCCTACCCCTCACGTGTGATGAGATTTGAAGAAAAAGTTGATAAATACGTTCTCTCTCCCAGAATCTGGTCAGCCGAACAAAAAATCTTTTTCTATCTGAATATGGGTCCAAAACATCTGTTTGTGGACAAGAAAGAGAATCTTTTACAAAATGAAATCTGACATTTGGATAAAAACTTAGAGAGATCCGTGCGTTCAAAGTTGGAGTCAGAGAAAAAAACATAACATGTTTCTGACCAACCCGTGGTAATTTAAGGAGTTCTTCAACTACATGAGCTATTATTGACACATTCTTTTTTCTATCTCCTCAAGACATGCAAAATATCAATAACCTATCTTTTCCTACTCCTCACGTGTGATGAGATTTAAAGAAAAAGTTGATAAATATGTTCTCTCTCCCCTTGGCCGAATAAAGACAGCATAACAAAAAATCATTTTCGATCTAAATAAGGGTCCAATATGCAAAATTCGCTAAGAACATCTGTTAGTTTACAACAAGGCGAATATTCTACACAAAGAAATATAGCAATTGGATAAAAACTTAGAGAGATCCAAGCCTTCAAAGTTGGAGTCAGAGAAAAAAACACAAGCTGTTTCTGACCAACCCGTGGTAATTTAAGGATTTCTTCAACTACGGGAGCAATTCTTGGCACATTATTTTTTCTATCTCCTCAAGACATGCAAAGTAATAATAACCTATCTCTTCCTACCCCTCACGTGTGATGAGACTTGAAGAAAAAGGTCATAAATATGTTCTCTCTTCACATGGCCAAATCTGGACAGTGGAACAAAAAATAGTTTTGTATTTGAATAAGGGTCCAATATGCAAAATTCGCTAAGAACATCTATTAGTGACAACAAGGCGAATATTCTACAAAAAAGAAATCTTGAAATTGGATAAAAACTTAGAGTCAAAGAAAAAAACATACGCTGTTTCTGACCATAGCGAATTTTGCATATTGGAACCATATTCAGATAGAATATGATTTTTGTTCTGCTGTCCAGATTCGTCCAACAGGCGAGAGAACGTATTTATCAACTTTTTCTTCAAATCTAATCACACGTGAGGGGTAGGAAAAGATAGCGATTGTTATTTTACATATCTTGAGGAGATAGAAAAAAGAATGAGCCAAGAATAGCGCCCGTAGTTGAGGAAATCCTTAAATTACCACAGGTTGTTCAGAAACAGCTTATGTTTTTTTTGTCTGACTCGAACTTTGAACGCTTGGATCTCTCTAAGTTTTTATCCAATTGCCAGATTCCTTTTTGTAGAATATTCGCCATGTTGTGGACCCTTATTCAGATTGAAAATGATTTTTTATAATGCTGTCCTGAATCGGCCAAGGGGAGAGAAAACATATATATCAACTTTTTTTTAAAATCTCATCACACGTGAGGGGTAAGAAAAGATAGCTTATTGTTATTTTGCATGTCTTAAGGAGATAGAAAAAAGAATGTGTCAAGAATAGCTCCCGTAATTGAAGAACTACTTAAATTACCACGGGTTGGTCAGAAACAACTTATCGTTTTTCTCTGACTCAAACATTGAACGCTTGGATCTATCTAAGTTTTTATCCAATTGCCAGATTTCTATGTGAGACAACAAAAGATTAAAAAGTTGGCAAGAATATTCTATAGCGGTTTCTTCAAAGAATTGACTAATAGATGTTCTAAGCGAATTTTGCATATTGGAACATTATTCAGATAGAAAATGATTTTTTGTTATGCTGTCCAGATTCAGCCAAGTGGAGAGAGAACGTATTTATCAACTTTTTCTTCAAATCTTATCACACGTGAGGGTAGGAAAAGATACGTTATTGTTATTTTGCATGTCTTGAGGAGATAGGAAAATGAATGAGCCAAGAATAGCGCCCGTAGTTGAAAAAAATCCTTAAATTACCACGAGTTCGTCAGAAACAGCTTTTGTTTTTTTGTCTGACTCCAACTTTGAACGCTTGGATCTCTGTAAGTTTTTATCGAATTACCAGATTTCTTTTCGCAAAATATTCTCCTTGTTGTCGACTAACAGATGTTCTTAGCGAATTTTGAATATTGGACCCTTATTCAAATCAAAAATTATTTTTTGTTCTAATGTCCAGATTCGGCAAAGGGGAGAGAGAACATATATATCAACCTTTTCTTCAAATCTCATCACACGTGAGGGGTAGGCAAAGACTGGTTAATGTTATTTTGCATGTCTCGAGGAGATAGAAAAAAGAATGAGCCAAGAATAGCGCCCGTAGTTGAAAAAAATCCTTAAATTACCACGGGTTGGTCAGAAATGGCTTATGTTTTTTTCTCCAACTCCAACTCTGAATGCTTAGATCTCTCTAATTTTTTATCCAATTGCCAGATTTTTCTTTTGTAGAATATTCGCCGTGTTGTCGACAAACAGATCTTCTTAGCGAATTTTGCATATTGGAACCATATTCAGATAGAAAATATTTTTTTTGTTCTGCTGTCCAGATTCGGCTAATGGGAGAGAGAACGTATTTATCAACTTTTTCTTCAAATCTTTTCACACGTGCGGCGTAGGAAAACGTAGGTTATTGTTATTTTGTATGTCTTGAGGAGATTGAAAAAAGAATGAGTCAAGAATAGCGCCCGTAGTTGAAAAAAATCCTAAAATTACCACGGGTTGGTCAGAAACAGCTTATGTTTTTTTTCTATGACTCCAACTTTGAACGCTTGGATCTCTCTATGTTTTTATCGAATTACCAGATTTCTTTTTGTAAAATATTCGCCTTGTTGTCGACTAACAGATGTACTTAGCGAATTTTGCATATTGGACCCTTAATCATATAGAATATGATTTTTTGTTATGCTGTCCTGATTCGGCCGAGGGGAGAGAGAACATATTTATCAACTTTTTCTTCAAATCTCATCACACGTGAGAGGTGGGAAAAGATAGGTTATTGTTATTTTGCATGTCTTTAGAAGATAGAAAAAAGAATGAGCCAAGAATAGCTCCCGTAATTGAAGAACTCCTTAAATTACCACGGGTTGGTTAGAAACAACTTATGTTTTTCTTTTCTAATTCCAACTTTGAACGCTTGGATCACTCTATGCTTTTATCGAATTGCTAGATTTCTTAATGTTAAATATTCTACTTGTTGTCGAAAAATAGATGTTTTTAGCGAATTTTGCATATTGGACCATTATTCAGATAGAAAATAATTTTTTTTCTGCTGTCATGATTCGGCCAAGGGGAGAGAGAACATATTTATCAACTTTTTATTCAAATCTCATCACACGTGAGGGGTAGGAAAAGATAGGTTATTGCTATTTTGCATGTCTTGGGGAGATAGAAAAAAGAATGAACCAAGAATAGCGCCGTAGTTGAAGAAATCCTTAAATTACCACGGGTTGGTCAGACACAACTTATGGTTTTTCTCTTACTCAAACTTTGAACGCTTGGATCTCTCTAAGTTTTTATCTAATTGCTGGATTTCTTTTTGTAAAATATTCTCTAACGAATGTTCTAAGCGAATTTTGCAAATTGGACCATTATTCAAATAGAAAATGATTTTTTGTTATGTTGTCCAGATTCAGCCAAGGGGAGAGAGAACGTATTTATCGAGTTTTTCTTCAAATCTCATCACACATGAGGGGTAGGAAAAGATAGGTTATTGTTATTTTGCATGTCTTGAGGAGATAGAAAAAAGAATGAGCCAAGAATAGCGCCCGTAGTTGAAAAAAATTCTTAAATTACCACGGGTTGGTCAGAAACAGCTTATGTTTTTTAGTCTGACTCCAACTTTGAACGCTTGGATCACTCAAAGTTTTTATCGAATAAGCAGATTTCTTTTTGTAAAATATTCTCCTTGTTGTCGACTAATAGATGTTCTTAGCGAATTTTGTATATTGGACCCTTATTCAGATAGAAAATTATTTTTTGTTCTATTGTCCAGATTTGCCAGGGGAGACAGAACATATATATCAACTTTTTCTTCAAATCCCATTACACGTGAGGGTTAGGGAAAGATAGGTTATTGTTATTTTGCATGCCTTAAGGAGATAGAAAAAAGAATGTGCCAAGATTATCTCCCGTAATTGAAGAACTACTTAAATTACCGAGGGTTGGTCAGAAACAACTTATGTTTTTTTTCTCTCACTCCAACTTTGAACGCTTGGATCTCTCTATGTTTTAATCGAATTGGCAGATTTGTTATTGTAAAATATTCTTCTTGTTGTCGACTAACCGATATTCTTAGCGAAGTTTGCATATTGGACCCTTATTAAGATAGAAAATAATTTTTTGTTCTGCAGTCATGATTCGGCCAAGCGGAGAGAGAACATATTTATCAACTTTTTATTCAAATCTCATCACACGTGAGTGGTACGAAAAGATAGGTTATTGCTATTTTTCGTGTCTTGAGAAGATAGAAAAAAGAATGTGCCATGAATAACTCCCAATGTTGAAGAACTCCTTAAATTATCACGGGTTGGTCAGAAACAATTTATCGTTTTTCTCTGACTCCGACTTTGAACGCATGGATCTCTCTAACTTTTTATCCGATAGCCAGATTTCCTATTGTAAAATATTCTTCTTGTTGTCGACTAACATATATTCTTAGTGAATTTTGCATATTGGACCCTTATTAAGATAGAAAATAATTTTTTGTTCTGCAGTCATGATTGGACCAGGGGAGAGAGAACATATTTATCAACTTTTTATTCAAATCTCATCACACGTGAGGGGTAGGAAAAGATAGGTCATTGCTATTTTGCGTGTCTTGACGAGATAGAAAAAAGAATATGCCATGAATAACTCCCATTGTGGAAGAACTCCTTAAATTACCACGGGTTGGTCAGAAACAACTTATCGTTTTTCTCTGACTCAAACTTTGAACGCTTGGATCTCTCTATGTTTTTATCCAATTGCCCGATTTTTAAGTGAGACAAGAAAAGATTAAAAAGTTGGCAGGAATATTCTAGAATGGTTTCTTCAAAAAATCGACTAATAGATGTTCTAAGCAAATTTTACATATTGGAACATTATTCAGATAGAAAATGATTTTTTGTTATGCTGTCCAGATTCAGCCAAGGGGAGAAAGAACGTATTTATCAACTTTTTCTTCAAATCGCATCACACGTTAGGGGTAGGCAGATATTGGTCCTTGTTATTTTGCATGTCTCGAGGAGATAGAAAAAAGAATGAGCCAAGAATAGCGCCCGTAGTAGAAAAAAAATCCATAAATTACCACGGGTTGGTCAGAAACGGCTTATGTTTTTTTCTCCAACTTCAACTCTGAATGCTTGGATGTCTGTAATTTTTTATCCAATTGCCAGATTTCTTTTTGTAGAATATTCGTCGTGTTGTCGACAAACAGATGTTCTTAGCGAATTTTGCATATTGGAACCATATTCAGATAGAAAATATTTTTTTGTTCTGCTGTCCAAATTCGGCCAACGGGAGAGAGAACGTATTTATCAACTTTTGCTTCAAATCTTATCACACGTGCGGCGTAGGAAAAGATAGGTTATTGTTATTTTGCATGTCTTGAGGAGATTGAAAAAAGAATGAGCCAAGAATAGCGCCCGTAGTTAAAAAAATCCTTAAATTACCACGGGTTGGTCAGAAACAGCTTATGTTGTTTTCTCTGACTCCAACTTTGAACGCTTGGATTTCTCTAAGTTTTTATCGAATTACCAGATTTCTCTTTCTAATGATTTTTTGTTATGCTGTCCAGATTCAGCCAAGGGGAGAGAGAATGTATTTATCAACTTTTTATTCAAATCCCATCACACGTGAGGGGTAGAAAAAGATAGATTATTGTTATTTTGCATGTCTTTAGGAGATGGAAAAAAGAATGTGCCAAGAATAGCGCTTGTAGTTGAAGAAATCCTTAAATTAGCACGAGTTCGTTTGAAACAACTTATATTTTTTTTCTCTAACTCCAACTCTGAACGCTTGGATCTCTCTAAGTTTTTATCCCATTGCCAGATTTCTTTTTGTAGAATATTCGCCTTGTTATCGACTAACAGATGTTCTTAGCGAATTTTGCATATCGGACCCATATTCAGATAGAAAATGATTTATTGTTCTGCTGTCCAAATTCAGCCAACTGGAGAGAGAACGTATTTATCAACTTTTTCTTCAAATCTCATCACACGTGAGTGGTAGGAAAAGATAGAATATTGTTATTTTACATGTCTTGAGGAGATGGAAAAAAGAATAAGCCAAGAATAGCGCCTGTAGTCGATGAAATCCTTAAATTACCACGGGTTGGTCAGAAACGGCTAATATTTTTTTTCTCTGACTCCAACTTTGAACGCTTGGATCTCTCTAAGTTTTTATCCAATTGCCAGATTTCTTTTTGTAGAATATTCGCGTGGTTGTCGACTAACAGATGTTCTTAGCGAATTTTGCATATTGGACCCTTATTCAGATTGAGTATGATTTTTGGTTCTACTGTCCAGATTCGGCCAAGGGGAGAGAGAACATATTTGTCAACGTTTTCTTCAAATCTCATCACACGTGATGGGTAGGCAAAGATAGGTTATTGTTATTTTGCATGTCTTGAGGAGATAGAAAAAAGAATGTGCCATGAATAAATCCCCTTGTTGAAGAACTACTTAAATTACCACGGGTTGGTCAGAAACCAGTTATGGTTTTTGTCTGACTCAAACATCGAACGCTTGGATCTCGCTAATTTTTTATGTAATTGCAAGACTTCTTTTTCTAAAATATTCTTCTCGTTGTCGACTAACAGATGTTCTGAGCGAATTTTGTATATTGGACCTTTATTCAGATTGAAAATGATTTTTTTTTCTGCTATCCTGATGCGGCCATGGGGAGAGAGAACGTATTTATCAACTTTTTTTTCAAATCTTATCACACGTGAGGGGTAGGAAAAGATAGGTTATTGTTACTTTGCATGTCTTGAGGAGATAGAAAAAACAATGAGCCAAGAATAGCGCCCGTAGTTGAAGATATTTTTAAATTACCACGAGTTGGTCAGAAACAATTTATTTTTTTTTCTCTGTCTCCAACTCTGAATGCTTGGATCTCTCTAAGTTTTTATCCAATGGCCAGATTTCTTTTTGTAGAATATTCGCCTTGTTGTCGACTAACAGATGTTCTTACGGAATTTTGCGTATTGGACCATTATTCAGATAGAAAATGATTTTTTGTTATGCTGTCCAGATTCGGCCAAGGAGAGAGAGAACGTCTTTGTCAACTTTTTATTCAAATCTCATCACACGTGAGGGGTAGGCAAAGATAGGTTATTGTTATTTTGCATGTCTTAAGGAGATAGAAAAAAGAATGAGACAAGAATAGCGCTTGTAGTTCATGAAATCTTTCAATTACCACGGGTTCGTCTGAAACAACTTATGTTTTTTTCTCTAAGTCCAACTCTGACCGCTTGGATCTCTCTAAGTTTTTATCCAATTGCCAGATTTCTTTTTGTAGAATATTCGTGTCATTGTCGACAAACAGATGTTCTTAGCGAATTTTGCATATTGGAGCCTTATTCAGATTGAATATGATTTTTTGTCCTACTGTCCAGATGTGACCAACGGGAGTGTGAACATATTTGTCAATGTTTTCTTCAAATCTCATCATACGTGATGGGTAGGCAAAGATAGGTTATTGTTATTTTGCATGTCTTGAGGAGATAGAAAAAAGAATGTGCCATGAATAACTCCCGTTGTTGAAGAACTCCTTAAATTACCACGGGTTGGTCTGAAATAACTTATGTTTTTATTCTCTGACTCCAACTCTGAACACTTGGATCTCTCTATGTTTTAATCGAATTACCAGATTTCTTTTTGTAAAATATTCTTCTTGTTTTCGTATAATAGATGTTCTAAGCGAATTTTGCATATTGGACCATTATTCAGATAGAAAATGATCTTTTGTTATGCTGTCCAGATTCAGCCAACGGGAGAGAGAACGTATTTATCAACTTTTTATTCAAATCCCATCACACGTGAGGGGTAGAAAAAGATAGATTATTGTTATTTTGCATGTCTTGAGGATATAGAAAAAAGAATGAGCCAAGAATAGCGCCCGTAGTAGAAAAAATTTCTTAAATTACCACGGGTTGGTCAGAAACAGCATATGTTTTTTTCTCTGACTCCAACTTTGAACGCTTGGATCTCTCTAAGTTTTTATCGAATTACCAGATTTCATTTTGTAAACTATTCTTCTTGTCGTCGACTAACAGATGTTCTAAGCGAATTTTGCATATTGGACCATTATTCAGATAGAAAATGATTTTTTGTTATGCTGTCCAGATTCGGCCAAGGGAAGAGAGAACGTATTTATCAACTTTTTATTCAAATCTCATCACACGTGAGGGACAGGAAAAGATATGTTATTGTTCTTTTAAATCTCGTGAGGGGATAGAAAGAAGAATGTGCCAAGAATTGCTCCCGTAGTTGAAACAAATCCTTAAATTACGACGGGTTGGTCAGAAACATGTTATGTTTTTTCTCTGACTCCAAATTCGAACGCTTGGATCTCTCAAAGTTTTTATCCAATTGCCAGATTTAATTTTATAGAATATTCGCCTTGTTGTCGACTAATAGATGTTCATGGCAAATTTTGTATATTAGACCTTTATTCAGATTGAAAATGATTTTTTTTCCTGCTATCCTGATGCGGCCAAGGGGAGAGAGAACATATTTATCAACTTTTTCTTCAAATCTCATCACACATGAGGGGTTGGAAAAGACAGGTTATTGTTATTTTGCGTGTCTTGAGGACATAGAATAAAGAATGAGCCTAGAATAACGCCCGTAGTTGAAGAAATCGTGAAATTACCACACGTTGGTCAAAAACAACTTATGTTTTTTTTCTCTGACTCCAACTTTGAACACTTGGATCTCTCTAAGATTTTATCAAATTGCCAGATTTCTTTTTGTAAAATATTCTCCTTGTTGTCGACTAACAGATGATCTTAGCGCATTTTGCATATTGGACACGTATTCAGATAGAAAATGATTTTTTGTTCTGCTGTCCAGATTCGGCCATGGGGAGAGAGAACGTAGTTATCAACTTTTTCTTCAAATCTCATCACACGTGAGGGGTAGAAAACGATAGGTTATTATTATGTTGCATGTCTTGAGGATATAGAAAAAAGAATGAGCCAAGAATAACACCCGTAGTTGAAGATATCTTTAAATTACCTAGGGTTGGTCAGAAACAGTTTATGTTTTTTTCTCTGTCTCCAACTCTGAACGCTTGGATCTCTCTAAGTTTTTATCCATTGGCCAGATTTCTTTTTGTAGAATATTCGCCTTGTTGTCGACTAACAGATGTTCTTAGGGAATTTTGCGCATTGGACCCATATTCAAATAGAATATGATTTTTTGTTCTACTGACCAGATTCGGCCAAGGGGAGAGAAAACATATTTATCAACTTTTTATTCAAATCTCATTACACGTGAGGGGTAGGAAAAAATAGGTTATTGCTATTTTGCAAGTCTTGAGGAGATAGAAAAAAGAATGTGCCATCAATGACTTCCGTTCTTGAAGAACTCCTTAAATTACCACGGGTTGGTCTGAAATGACTTATGTTTTTTTCTCTGACTCCTACTTGGAACGCTTGGATCTCTCTAAGTTTTTATCGAATTACCAGATTTCTTTTTGTAAACTATTCTTCTTGTTGTCAACTAACAGATGTTCTAAGCGAATTTTGCATATTGGACCATTATTCAG
Source organism: Juncus effusus (assembly GCA_027726005.1). Classification (NCBI taxonomy): domain Eukaryota; kingdom Viridiplantae; phylum Streptophyta; class Magnoliopsida; order Poales; family Juncaceae; genus Juncus; species Juncus effusus. Next base: position 4,855,170 of record CM050907.1, read on the forward strand.
ATAGAAAATGAATTTTTGTTATGCGGTCCAGATTCGGCCAAGGGGAGAGAGAACATATTTATCAACTTTTTCTTCAAATCTCATCACACGTGAGTGATAGGAAAATATAGGTTATTGTTCTTTTACATCTCTTGAGGAGATAGAAAAAATAATGTGCCAAGAATAGCGCCCGCAGTTGAAAAAAATCCGTAAATTACCACGGGTTGGTCAGAAACAGCTTATGTTTTTTTTCTCTGACTCCAACTTGGAACGCTTGGATCTCTCTAAGTTTTTATCGAATTAGCAGATTTTTTTTTGTAAACTATTCTTCTTGTTTTCAACTAACAGATGTTCTAAGCGAATTTTACATATTGGACCATTATTCAGATAGAAAATGATTTTTTGGTTATGCTGTCCAGATTCGGCCAAGGGGAGAGAGAACATATTTATCAACTTTTTCTTCAAATCTCATCACACGTGAGTGATAGAAAAATATAGGTTATTGTTATTTTACATCTCTTGAGGAGATAGAAAAAAGAATGTGCCAAGAATAGCTCCCGTAGTCGAAAAAAATCCTTAAATTACCACGGGTTGGTCAGGAACATCTTATGTTTTTTCTCTGACTCCGACTTCGAACGCTTGGATCTCTCAAAGTTTTTATCCAATTGCCAGATTTCATTTTGTAGAATATTCGCCTTGTTGTCGACTGACAGATGTTCATAGCAAATTTTGTATATTGGACCTTTATTCAGATTGAAAATGATTTTTTTTCTGCTATCCTGATGCGGCCAAGGGGAGAGACAACATATTTATCAACTTTTTCTTCAAATCTCATCACACGTGAGGGGTAGGAAAAGATAGGTTATTGATATTTTGTATGTCTTGAGTATATAGAAAAAAGAATGTGCCATGAATCACGGATTTCTTTTTCTAAATTATTCTTCTTGTTGTCGACTAACAGATGTTCTAAGCGAATTTTGCATATTGGACCATTATTCAGATAGAAAATGATTTTTTGTTATGCTGTCCAGATTCAGCCAAGGGGAGAGAGAATGTATTTATCAACTTTTTCTTCAAATCACATCACACGTGATGGGTAGGCAAAGATAGGTTATTGTTATTTTGCATGTCTTGAGGAGATAGAAAAAAGAATGTGCCATGAATAAATCCCCTTGTTGAAGAACTACTTAAATTACCACGGGTTGGTCAGAAAAAAGTTTTTGTGTAATTGCCGGATTTCTTTTTCTAAAATATTCTTCTCGTTGTCAACTAACAGATGTTCTGAGCGTATTTTGCATATCGGACCCATATTCAGATAGAAAATGATTTATTGTTCTGCTATCCTGATGCGGCCAAGGGGAGAGAGAACATATTTATCAACTTTTTCTTCAAGTCTCATCACACGTGAGGGGTTGGAAAAGATAGATTATTTTTATTTTGCATGCCTTGAGGAGATAGAAAAAAGAATGAGCCAAGAATACCACCCGTAGTTGAAGAAATCCTTAAATTACCACGGGTTGGTCAGAAACAGTTTATGTTTGTCTCTTTGAGTCCAACTCTGAACGCTTGGATCCCTCTAAGTTTTTATCCAATTGCCATATTTCTTTTTGTAGTATATTCACCTTGTTGTCGACTAACAGATATTCTTAGCGAATTTTGCATATTGGACTCCTATTAAGATGGAAAATCATTTTTTGTTCTACTGTCCTGATTCGGCCAAGGGGAGAGAACATATTTATCTACTTTTTCTTCAAATCTCATCACACGTGAGGGGTAGGAAAAGATAGTTTATTGTTATTTTGCATGTCTTGAGGAGATAGAATAAAGAATGAGCCAAGAATAGCACCCATTGTTGAAGAAATCCTTAAATTATCACGGGTTGGTCAGAAACTACTTATGTTTTTTTCTCTCACTCCAACTTTGAACGCTTGGATCTCTCTAAGTTTTTATCGAATTACCAGATTTCATTTTGTAAACTATTCTTGTTGTTGTCGACTAACAGATGTTCTAAGCGAATTTTGCATATTGGACCATTATTCAGATAGAAAATGATTTTTTGTTATGCTGTCCAGATTCGGCCATGGGGAGAGAGAACGTAGTTATCAACTTTTTCTTCAAATCTCATCACACGTGAAAGGTAGGAAAAGATAGGTTATTTTTATTTTGCATGTCTTGAGGAGATAGGAAAAAGAATGAGCCAAGAATAGCGCCCGTAGTTGAAAAAAATTCTTAAATTACCACGGGTTTGTCAGAAACAGCTTATGTTTTTTTCTCCGACTCCCACTTTGAACGCTTGGATCTCTCGAAGTTTTTATCGAATTACCAGATTTCTTTTTGTAGAATATTCGCCTTGTTGTCGACTAACAGATGTTCTAAGCGAATTTTGCATATTGGACAATTATTCAAATAGAATATGATTTTTTGTTCTACTGTCCAGATTCGGCCAAGGGGAGAGAGAACATATTATGTTGAAAAAAATTCTTAAATTACGACGGGTTGGTCAGAAACATCTTATGTTTTTTCTCTGACTCCAACTTCGAACGCTTGGATCTCTCAAAGTTTTTATCCAATTGCCAGATTTCATTTTATAGAATATTCGCCTTGTTGTCGACTAATAGATGTTCATGGCAAATTTTGTATATTAGACCTTTATTCAAATTGAAAATGATTTTTTTTCCTGCTATCCTGATGCGGCCAAGGGAAGAGAGAACATATTTATCAACTTTTTCTTCAAATCTCATCACACATGAGGGGTTGGAAAAGATAGGTTTTTGTTATTTTGCGTGTCTTGAGGAGATAGAATAAAGAATGAGCCTAGAATAGCGCCTGTAGTTGAAGAAATCGTGAAATTACCACACGTTGGTCAAAAACAACTTAGGTTTTTTTCTCTGACTCCAACTTTGAACACTTGGATCTCTCTAAGATTTTATCAAATTGCCAGATTTCTTTTTGTAAAATATTCTCCTTGTTGTCGACTAACAGATGATGTTAGCGCATTTTGCATATTGGACACATATTCAGATAGAAAATGATTTTTGTTCTGCTGTCCAGATTCGGCCATGGGGAGAGAGAACGTAGTTATCAACTTTTTCTTCAAATCTCATCACACGTGAAAGGTAGGAAAAGATAGGTTATTTTTATTTTGCATGTCTTGAGGAGATAGGAAAAAGAATGAGCCAAGAATAGCGCCCGTAGTTGAAAAAAATTCTTAAATTACCACGGGTTTGTCAGAAACAGCTTATGTTTTTTTCTCCGACTCCCACTTTGAACGCTTGGATCTCTCGAAGTTTTTATCGAATTACCAGATTTCTTTTTGTAGAATATTCGCCTTGTTGTCGATTAACAGATGTTCTAAGCGAATTTTGCATATTGGACAATTATTCAAATAGAATATGATTTTTTGTTCTACTGTCCAGATTCGGCCAAGGGGAGAGAGAACATATTTATCAACTTTTTATTCAAATCTCATCACACGTGAGGGGTAGGAAAAGATAGGTTATTGTTATTTTGCCTGTCTTGAGGAGATAGAAAAAAGAATTAGCCAAGAATAGCGCCCGTAGTTGAAAAAAATCGATAACTTTTCATGGGTTGGTCAGAAACAGCTTATGTTTTTTATCTGACTCCAACTTTGAACGCTTGGATCTCTCTAAGTTTTTATCGAATTACCAAATTTCTTTTTGTAAAATATTCTCCTTGTTGTCGACTAACATATGTTCTTAGCGAATTTTGCATATTGGACCATTATTCAGATAGAAAATGATTTTTTGGTATGCTGTCCATTATCGGCCAAGGGGAGAGAAAACGTATTTATCAACTTTTTCTTCAAATCTCATCACACGTGAGGAGTAGGAAAAGATATATTATTTTTATTTTGCATGTCTTGAGGAGATAGGAAAAAGAATGAGCCAAGAATAGCGCCCGTAGTTGAAAAAAATTCTTAATTTACCACGGGTCGGTCAGAAACAGCTTATGTTTTTTTCTCTGACTCCAACTTTGAACGCTTGGATCTCTCTAAGTTTTTATCGAATTACCAGATTTCATTTTGTAAACTATTCTTCTTGTTGTCGACAAACAGATGTTCTAAGCAAATTTTGCATATTGGACCATTATTCAGATAGAAAACGATTTTCTGTAATGCTGTCCAGATTCGGCCAAGGGGAGAGAGAACGTATTACGTGAGGGGTAGGAAAAGATAGGTTATTGTTATTTTGCCTGTCTTGAGGAGATAGAAAAAAGAATTAGCCAAGAATAGCGCCCGTAGTTGAAAAAAATCATAAATTATCATGGGTTGGTCAGAAACAGCTTATGTTTTTTTATCTGACTGCAACTTTGAACGCTTGGATCTCTCTAAGTTTTTATCGAATTACCAGATTTCTTTTTGTAAAATATTCTCCTTGTTGTCGACTAACATATGTTCTTAGCGAATTTTGCATATTGGACCATTATTCAGATCGAAAATGATTTTTTGTTATGCTGTCCAGATTCCGCCAAGGGGCGAGAGAACGTATTTATCAACTTTTTCTTCAAATCTCATCACACGTGAGGGGTAGGAAAAGATAGGTTACTGTTATTTTACATATCTTGAGGAGATAAAAAAAAGAGAATGTGTCAAGAATAGCTCCCGTCGTTTAAAAAAATCCTTAAATTACCACGGGTCGGTCAGAAACATCTTATGTTTTTTCTCTGACTCCAACTTCGAACGCTTGGATCTCTCAAAGTTTTTATCCAATTGCCAGATTTTATTTTGTAGAATATTCGCCTTGTTGTCGACTAACAGATGTTCATAGCAAATTTTGTATATTGGACCTTTATTCAGATTGAAAATCTGATCACACATGAGGGGTTGGAAAAGATAGGTTATTGTTATATTGCGTGTCTTGAGGAGATAGAATAAAGAATGAGCCTAGAATGGCGCCCGTAGTTGAAGAAGTCGTGAAATTACCACACGTTGGTTAGAAACAATTTATGTTTTTTTTCTCTGACTCCAACTTTGAACACTTCGATCTCTATAAGATTTTATCAAATTGCAAGATTTCTTTTTGTAAAATATTCTCCTTGTTGTCGACTAACAGATGATCTTAGCGCATTTTGCATATTGGACACATATTCAGATAGAAAATGTTTTTTTGTTCTGCTGTCCAGATTCGGCCATGGGGAGAGAGAACGTAGTTATCAACTTTTTCATCAAATCTCATCACACGTGAGGGGTAGGAAAAGATAGGTTATTATTATCTTGCTTGTTTTGAGGATATAGAAAAATGAATGAGCCAATAATAGCACCCGTAGTTGAAGATATCTTTAAATTACCTAGGGTTGGTCAGAAACAGTTTATGTTTTTTTCTCTGTCTCCAACTCTGAACGCTTGGATCCCTCTGAGTTTTTATCCAATGGCCAGATTTCGTTTTGTAGAATATTCGCCTTGTTGTCGACTAACAGATGTTCTTTGGGAATTTTGCGCATTGGACCCATATTCAAATAGAATATAATTTTTTGTTCTACTGACCAGATTCGGCCAAGGGGAGAGAAAACATATTTATCAACTTTTTATTCAAATCTCATAACACGTGAGGGGTAGGAAAAAATAGGTTATTGCTATTTTTCAAGTCTTGAGGAGATAGAAAAAAGAATGTGCCATCAATAACTTCCGTTCTTGAAGAACTCCTTAAATTAGCACGGGTTGGTCTGAAATAACTTATGTCTTTTTCTCTGACTCCAACTTGGAACGCTTGGATCTCTCTATGTTTTTATCGAATCACCAGATTTCTTTTTGTAAACTATTCTTCTTGTTGTCAACTAACAGATGTTCTAAGCGAATTTTACATATTGGACCATTATTCAGATAGAAAATGAATTTTTGTTATGCTGTCCAGATTCGGCCAAGGGGAGAGAGAACATATTTATCAACTTTTTCTTCAAATCTCATCACACGTGAGTGATAGGAAAATATAGGTTATTGTTCTTTTACATCTCTTGAGGAGATAGAAAAAATAATGTGCCAAGAATAGTGCCCGCAGTTGAGAAAAATCCTTAAATTACCACGGGTTGGTCAGAAACAGCTTATGTTTTTTTCGCTGACTCCAACTTGGAACGCTTGGATCTCTCAAAGTTTTTATCGAATTACCAAATTTCTTTTTGTAAACTATTCTTCTTGTTGTCAACTGACAGATGTTCTAAGCGAATTTAACATATTAGACCATTATTCAGATAGAAAATGATTTTTTGTTATGCTGTCCAGATTCGGCCAAGGGGAGAGAGAACATATTTATCAACTTTTTCTTCAAATCTCATCACATGTGAGTGATAGGAAAATATAGGTTATTGTTATTTTACATCTCTTGAGGAGATAGAAAAAAGAATGTGCCAAGAATAGCTCCCGTAGTAGAAACAAATCCCTAAATTACCACGGGTTCGTCAGAAACATCTTATGGTTTTTCTCTGACTCCGACTTCGAACGCTTGGATCTCTCAAAGTTTTTATCCAATTGCCAGATTTCATTTTGTAGAATATTCGCCTTGTTGTCGACTAACAGATGTTCATAGCAAATTTTGTATATTGGACCTTTATTCAGATTGAAAATGATTTTTTTTTTCTGCTATCCTGATGCGGCCAAGGGGAGAGAGAACATATTTATCAACTTTATCTTCAAATCTCATCACACATGAGGGGTTGGAAAAGATAGGTTATTGTTATATTGCGTGTCTTGAGGAGATAGAATAAAGAATGAGCCTAGAATAGCGCCCGTAGTTGAAGAAATCGTGAAATTACCACACGTTGGTTAGAAACAACTTATGTTTTTTTTCTCTGACTCCAACTTTGAACACTTGGATCTCTCTAAGATTTTATCAAATTGCCAGATTTCTTTTTGTAAAATATTCTCCTTGTTGTCGACTGACAGATGTTCTTAGCGCATTTTGCATATTCGACACCTATTCAGATAGAAAATGATTTTTTGTTCTGCTGTCCAGATTCGGCCATGGGGAGAGAGAACGTATTTATCAACTTTTTTTTCAAATCTCATCACAAGTGATGGGTAGGAAAAGATAGGTTATTGTTATTTTTCATGTCTTGACGATATAGAAAAAAGAATGAGCCAAGAATAGCACCCGTAGTAGAAGATATCTTTAAATTACCACGGGTCGGTCAGAAACAGTTTATGTTTTTTCTCTGTCTCCAACTCTGAACGCTTGGATCTCTCTAAGTTTTTATCCAATGGCCAGATTTCTTTTTGGAGAATATTCGCCTTGTTGTCGACTAACAGATGTTCTTAGGTAATTTTGCGTATTGGACCAATATTCAAATAGAATATGATTTTTTGTTCTACTGTCCAGATTCGGCCAAGGCTAGAGAGAACATATTTATCAACTTTTTATTCGAATCTCATCACACGTGAGGGGTAGGAAAAAATAGGTTATTGCTATTTTTCATGTCTTGAGGAGATAGAAAAAATAATGTGCCATGAATAACTTCCGTTGTTGAAGAACTCCTTCAATTACCACTTTTTGGTCTGAAATAACTTATGTTTTTTTCTCTGACTCCAACTTTGAACGCTTGGATCTCTCTAAGTTTTTATCGAATTACCAGATTTCTTTTTGTAAAATATTTTTCTTGTTGTTGACTAGCAGATGTTCTAAGCGAATTTTGCATATTGGACCATTATTCAGGTAGAAAATGATTTTTTGTTATGCTGTCCAGATTCGGCCAAGGGGAGAAAGAACGTATTTATCAACTTTTTCTTCAAATCTCATCAGACGTGAAGGTAGGAAAAGATAGATTATTTTTATTTTGCATGTCTTGAGGAGATAGGAAAAAGAATGAGCCAAGAATAGCGCCCGTAGTTGAAAAAAATTCTTAAATTACCACGGGTTTGTCAGAAACAGCTTATGTTTATTTCTCCGACTCCCACTTTGAACGCTTGGATCTCTCGAAGTTTTTATCGAATTACCAGATTTCATTTTGTAAACTGTTCTTCTTGTTGTCGACTAACAGATGTTCTAAGCGAATTTTGCATATTGGACAATTATTCAGATAGAAAACGATTTTCTGTTATGCTGTCCAGATTCGGCCAAGGGGATAGAGAACGTATTTATCAACTTTTTCTTCAAATCTCATCACACGTGAGGGGTAGGAAAAGATAGGTTATTGTTATTTTGCCTGTCTTGAGGAGATAGAAAAAAGAATTAGCCAAGAATAGCGCCCGTAGTTGAAAAAAATCGATAACTTTTCATGGGTTGGTCAGAAACAGCTTATGTTTTTTATCTGACTCCCACTTTGAACGCTTGGATCTCTCTAAGTTTTTATCGAATTACCAAATTTCTTTTTGTAAAATATTCTCCTTGTTGTCGACTAACATATGTTCTTAGCGAATTTTGCATATTGGACCATTATTCAGATAGAAAATGATTTTTTGGTATGCTGTCCAGATTCGGCCCAGGGGAGAGAGAACGTATTTATCAACTTTTTCTTCAAATCTCATCAGACGTGAGGAGTAGGAAAAGATATATTATTTTTATTTTGCATGTCTTGAGGAGATAGGAAAAAGAATGAGCCAAGAATAGCGCCCGTAGTTGAAAAAAATTCTTAATTTACCACGGGTCGGTCAGAAACAGCTTATGTTTTTTTCTCTGACTCCAACTTTGAACGCTTGGATCTCTCTAAGTTTTTATCGAATTACCAGATTTCATTTTGTAAACTATTCTTCTTGTTGTCGACAAACAGATGTTCTAAGCAAATTTTGCATATTGGACCATTATTCAGATAGAAAACGATTTTCTGTAATGCTGTCCAGATTCGGCCAAGGGGAGAGAGAACGTATTACGTGAGGGGTAGGAAAAGATAGGTTATTGTTATTTTGCCTGTCTTGAGGAGATAGAAAAAAGAATTAGCCAAGAATAGCGCCCGTAGTTGAAAAAAATCCATAAATTATCATGGGTTGGTCAGAAACAGCTTATGTTTTTTTATCTGACTCCAACTTTGAACGCTTGGATCTCTCTAAGTTTTTATCGAATTACCAGATTTCTTTTTGTAAAATATTCTCCTTGTTGTCGACTAACATATGTTCTTAGCGAATTTTGCATATTGGACCATTATTCAGATCGAAAATGATTTTTTGTTATGCTGTCCAGACAAACGCACGAAACATGAGATTTTGGTGCGAACAAAGATTGAAGAGAAATATTTTAAAACGAAAATAAATTTTTGTTTGCATTTGAATAATTTAGTATTTACTATCATTTTTTACGAAAACTCTATTCGAGTTTTTTTTGGATGAAACGAGCAATCAAACGCATTTTTCTGTTCAAACAAAGATCGTCGAGAAATATTTTAAAATAAAGACAAATTTTGGTTTGCATTTCAATAATTTTGTATTTACTCTCATCCTTTACGAAAAATCTAGCCGAGTTTTTTTTGCATGAAACGAGCGAATAAATGCATGAAACATGAGTTTTTGGGGCAAACAAAGATTGTGGAGAAATATTTTAAAATGAACACCAATTTTAGTTTGCATTTGAATTATTTAGTTTTTACTTTCATTTTTTGCAAAATATATATCCTTGTTTTTTTTGGATGAAACGAGCAAACAAACGCATGAAACATTAGTTTTCTGTGCAAACAAAGATTGTCAGGAAATATATTAAAATAAAAACAAATTTTGGTTTGGATTTCAATAATTTAGTATTTATTATGAGTCTTTACGAAAAATCTATCCGACTATTTTTTTGAATGAAACGAGCAAACAAACTCACGAAACATGAGTTTTAGGTGCAAAAAAAGATTGTGGAGAAACATTTTAAAATGAAAACAAATTTTTGTTTCCGTTTGAATAATTTGGTATATTATTACGAAAGCTCTAGCAGACTTTTTATTGCATGAAACGAGCGAACAAACGCATGAAACATGAGTTTGAGGTGCAAATAAAGAGTGTGGAGAAATATTTTAAAACGAACACAAATTTTGGTTTGCATTTAATAATTTAGTATTTACTATCATTCTTTACGAAAAATCTATCCGAGTTTTTTTCGGATGAAACGAGAAAACAAACGAATGAAACATGAGTTTTCTGTGCAAACAAAGATTGTGGAGAAATATTTTAAAATAAACACAAATTTTGATTTGCGTTTGAATAATTTTGTCTATTCTTTACGAAAAATCTAGCCGAGTTTTTATTGGAAGAACCGAGTGAACAAACGTATGAAACATGAGTTTGGGGTGCGAATTAAGTTTGGGGTGAAATATTTTAAAATGAAAACAAATTTTTGTTTTCATTGGAATAATCTAGTATTTACAATCATTCTTCATAAAACATCTACCCGTATTATTTTTTTATAAAATGAGCGGACAAACGCATGAAACATGAGTTTTAGGTGCAAACAAAGATTGTGGAGAAATATTCTAAAATGACAACAAATTTTGGTTTGCATTTGAATAATTTAGTATATTCTTTACGGAAAATGTAGCTGTGTTATTTGCATGAAACGAGCGAACAAACGCACGAAACATGAGTTTTTGGTGCAAACAAAGATTGTGGACAAATATTTTAAAACGAAAGGCACCTGAAACTCAGGTTTCATTTGTTTGTTCACTTATTTTATAAAATACTAAATAATTCCAATGAAAACCAAAATTTGTTTGCGTTTTAAAATATTTCTCCACAAACTTAATTTGCACCTAAAAGTATTGTTTCATGCGTTTCTTTGCTCGTTTCGTGTAATAAAAACTCGGCTAGATTTTTCGTAAAGAATATACTAAATTATTCAAACGCAAACAAAAATTTGTTTTCATTTTCAAATATTTCTCCACAATCTTTGTTTGTACCTAAAACGCATGATTCGTGCGTTTGTTCACTCGTTTTATACAAAATAAACTCGGCTAGATTTTTCATGAAGAATGATAGTAAATACTAAATTATTCAAATGCAAACCAGAATTTGTGTTCAATTTAAAGTTTCAAAAAATAATTTTTTGTTCTGCTGTCCAGATTCGGCCAACGTGAGAGAAAACGTATTTATCAACTTTTTCTTCAAATCGCGTCACACGTGAGGGGTAGGAAATGATAGGTTATTGTTATTTTGCATGTCTTGAGGACATAGAAAAAAGAATGAGGCATGAATAGCGCCCGTGGTTGAAGAAATCCATAAATTACCACGGGGTTGGTCAGAAACAGCTTATGTTTTTTTCTCTGACTCCTACTTTGAACTCTTGGATCTCTCTAAGTGTTTATTCCAATTGCCAGATTTTTTTTTGTAGAATATTCGCCTTGTTGTCAACTAACAGATGTTCTTAGCGAATTTTTAATATTGGACCCTTATTCAGATAGAAAGTGATTTTTTATTTTGCTGTCGTGATTCAGCTAAGGGGAGAGAGAACATATCTATCAACTTTTTCTTCAAATCTCATCACACGTGAGATGTAGGAAAATATAAGTTATTGTTATTTTGCTTGTCTTGAGGAGATAGAAAAAAGAATGTGCCAAGAATAGCTACCGTAGTTGAAGAACTCCTTAAATTACCACGGGTTGGTCAGAAACAACTTAGTATTTTTATTTGACTCCAACTTTGAACGCTTGGATCTCTCTTAGTTTTTATCCAATTGCCAGATTTCGTTTTGTAAAAGATTTTCTTTGTTGTCGACTAACAGATGTTCGTAGCGAATTTTGCATATTGGACCCATATTCAGATAGAAAATGATTTTTTGTTCTGCTGTCCAGATTCGGCCAATATGTGTGATAAGATTTGAAGAAAAAGTTGATAAATACGTTCTCTCTCCCGCTGGCCGAATCTAGACATCAGAACAAAAAATCATTTTCTATCTGAATATGGTTCCAATATGCAAAATTCGCTAAGAACATCTGTTAGTCGACAAAAAGAAATCTGGCAATTAGATAAAAACTTAGAGAGATCGAATTGTTCGGAGTTGGAGTTAGAGAAAAAAACATATGTTGTTTCAGAAAAAATCCTTAAATTACCATGCATCAGCCAGAAACGGCATATATTTTTTTTGTATGACTCCAACTCTGAACGCTTGGATCTCTCTAAGTTTTTATCCAATTGTAAGATTTCTTTTTGTAGAATATTCGCCTTGTCGTGGACTAACAGATGTTCTTTGCGAATTTTGCATATCGGACCCATATTCAGATAGAAAATGATTTATTGTTCTGCTATACAGATTCGGCCAACGGGAGAGAGAACGTATTTATGAACTTTTTCTTGAAATCTCATCACACGTGAGGGGTAGGAAAACATAGGTTATTGTTATTTTACATCTCTCGAGGAGATAGAAAAAAGAATGAGCCAAGAATAGCGCTCGTAGTTGAAGAAATCATTAAATTACCACGGGTTGTTCAGAAACGGCTTATATTTTTTTTGTCTGACTCCAACTTTGAACGCTTGGATCTCTCTAAGTTTTTATCCAATTGTCAGATATTTTTTGTAGAATAATCACCTTGTTCTCGACTAACAGATGTTCTTAGCGAATTTTGCATATTGGACCCTTATTCAGATAGAATATGATTTTTGCTATGCTGTCCTGATTCGGCAAAGGGGAGAGAGAACATATCTATCAACTTTTTCTTCAAATCTCATCACACGTGAGATGTAGGAAAATATAGGTTATTATTATTTTGCTTGTCTTGAGGAGATAGAAAAAAGAATGTGCCAAGAATAGGTACCGTAGTTGAAGAACTCCTTAAATTACCACGGGTTGGTCAGAAACAAGTAAGAACATCTGTTAGTCGACAACAAGGCGATTATTCTACAAAAAATATCTGACAATTGGATAAAAACTTAGAGAGATCAAAGCGTTCAAAGTTGGAGTCAGACAAAAAAAATATAAGCCGTTTCTGACCAACCCATGGTAATTTAAGGATTTCTTCAACTACGGGCGCTATTCTTGGCTCATTCTTTTTTCTATCTCCTCGAGACATGTAAAATAACAATAACCTATCTTTTCCTACCCCTCACGTGTGATGAGATTTCAAGAAAAAGTTCATAAATACGTTCTCTCTCCCGTTGGCCAAATCTGTATAGCAGAACAATAAATCATTTTCTATCTGAATATGGGTCCGATATGCAAAATTCGCAAAGAACATCTGTTAGTCCACGACAAGGCGAATATTCTACAAAAAGAAATCTTGCAATTGGATAAAAACTTAGAGACATCCAAGCGTTCAGAGTTGGAGTCAGACAAAAAAAATATATGCCGCTTCGGGTCGATGCATGGTAATTTAAGGATTTGTTTCAACTACGGGCGCTATTCTTGGCTCATTCATTTTCCTATCTCCTCAAGCCATGCAAATTAACAATAACCTATCTTTTCCTACCCCTCACGTGTGACGAGATTTGAAGAAAAAGTTGATAAATACCTTCTCGCTCCCCTTGGCTGAATCTGGACAGCATAACAAAACATCATTTTCTATCCGAATAATGGTCCAATATGCAAAATTCGCTTAGAACATCTGTTAGTTGACAACAAGAAGAATATTTTACAAAAAGAAATCCGGCAATCGGATAAAAACTTAGATAGATCCAAGCGTTCAAAGTTTGAGTCAGAGAAAAACCATTAGTTGTTTCTGACCAACCCGTGGTAATTGAAGGAGTTCTTCAACAACGGGAATTATTCATGACACATTTTTTTTTCTATCTCCTCAAGACATGCAAAATAGCAATAACCTATCTTTTCCTACCCCTCACGTGTTATGAGATTTGAATAAAAAGTTGATAAATATGTTCTCTCTCCCCTTGGCCGAAGCACGACAGCAGAACAAAAAATTATTTTCTATCTGAATAAGGGTCCAATATGCAAAATTCGCTAAGAACATCTGTTAGTAGACAACAAGAAGAATATTTTACAATAAGAAATCGGGCGATTCGATAAAAACATAGAGAGATCCATGCGTTCAAAGTTGGAGTGAGTGAAAAAAAACATAAGTTGTTTCTGACCAACCCGTGGTAATTTAAGGAGTTCTTCAATTACGGGAGTTATTATTGGCACATTCTTTTTTCTATCTCCTCATGACATGCAAAATAACAATAACCTATCTTTTCGTACCCCTCACGTGTAATGAGATTTGAAGAAAAAGTTGATAAATATGTTCACTCTCCCCTTGGCCGAATCAGGACAGCATAACAAAAAATCATATTCTATCCGAATAAGTGTCCATTATGCAAAATTTGCTAAGAACATCCGTTAGTCGACAACAAGGCGAATATTCTACAAAAAGAAATCTGGCAATTGGATAAAAACTTAGAGAGATCCAAGCGTTCAAAGTTGGAGTCAGACAAAAAAAACATAAGCCGTTTCTGACCAACCCGTGGTAATTTAAGGATTTCTTCAACTACGGGCGCTATTCTTCGCTGATTCTTTTTTCTATCTCCTCTAGACATGTAAAATAACAATAACCTATCTTTTCCTACCCCTCACGTCTGATGAGATTTGAAGAAAAAGTTGATAAATACGTTCCCTCTCCCGTTGGCCGAATCTGGACAGCAGAGCAGTAAATCATTTTCTATCCAAATATGGGTCCGATATGCAAAATTCGCTTAAGAACATCTGTTAGTCGACAACAAGGCGAATATTCTACAAAAAGAAATCTGGCAATTGGATAAAAACTTAGAGAGATCCAAGCGTTCCGAGTTGGAGTTAGAGAAAAAAACATAAGTTGTTTCAGACCAACCCGTGGTAATTTAAGGACTTCTTCAACTACAGGTATTATTCTTGACTCATTCTTTTCTCTATGTCCTCAAGACATGGAAAATAACAATAACCTACCTTTGCCTACCCCTCACGTGTCATGAGATTTGAAGAAAAACTTGACAAATATGTTCTCTCTCCCCTTGGCCGAATCTGGACAGTAGAACAAAAAATTATTTTCTATCTGAATAAGGGTCCATTATGCAAAATTCGCTAAGAACAGCTTTTGGTCGACAACAAGAAGAATATTTTACAATAAGAAATCTTGCAATTCGATAAAAACATGGAGAGATCCCAGCGTTCAAAGTTTGAGTGAGAGAAAAAAGAACATAAGTTGTTTCTGACCAACCCGTGATAATTTCAGGAGTTTTTCTATTACGGGAGCTATTCTTGGCACATTCTTTTTTCTATCTCCTCAAGACATGCAAAATAACAATAACCTATCTATTCCTACCCCTCACGTGTGATGAGATTTGAACAAAAAGTTGATAAATATGTTCTCTCCCCCTTGGCCGAATCAGGACAGAACAACAAAAAATCATATTCTATCTAAATAGGGGTCCAATATGTAAAATTCTCTAAGAACATCTATTAGTCAACAACAAGGCAAATATTCTATAAAAAGAAATCTAGCAATTGGATAAAAACTTTGAGAGATCCAAGCGTTCAAAGTAGGAGTCAGACAAAAAAAATAAAAGCCGTTTCTGACCAACCCGTGGTAATTTAAGGATTTCTTCAACTACAGGCGCTTTTCTTGGCTCATTCTTTTTTCTATCTTCTCGAGCCATGCAAAATAACAATTACCTATCTTTGCCGACCCCTCACGTGTGATGAGATTTGAACAAAAAGTTGACAAATATGTTCTCTCTCCCCTTGGCCGAATCTTGAGAGTAGAACAAAATTTTTTTTTCTATCTGAATAAGGGTCCAATATGCAAAATTCGCTCAGAACATCTGTTAATCGACAACAAGAAGAATATTGTACAATTAGAAATCTGGCAATTCGATAAAAACATCGAGAGATCCAAGCGTTCAAAATTTGAGTGAGAGAAAAAAAAAACATAAGTTGTTTCTGACCAACCCGTGGTAATTTAAGGAGTTCTTTAATTACGGGAGTTATTCTTGGCACATTCTTTTTTCGATCTCCTCAAGACATTTGAAATAACAATAATCTATCTTTTCCTTCCCCTCACGTGTGATGAGATTGGAAAAAAAGTTGACAAATATGTTCCCTCTCCTGTTGGCCGAATCTCGACAGCAGAACAATAAATCATTTTCTATCTGAATATGGGTCCGATATGCAAAATTCGCTAAGAACATCTGTTAGTCGACAACAAGGCAAATATTCGACAAAAAGAAACTTGGCAATTGGATAGAAAATTAGAGCGATCCAAGCGTTCCGAGTCGGAGTTAGAGAAAAAAACATAAGTTGTTTCAGATCAACCCGTTGTAATTTAAGGATTTCTTCAACTACAGGCGCTATTCCTGGCTCAATCTTTTTTCTATCTCCCCAAGACATGGAAAATAACAATAACCAACCTTTGCCTACCCGTCACGTGTGACGAGATTTGAAGAAAAAGTTGACAAATATGTTCTCTCCCCTTGGACGAATCTGGACCGTAGAACAAAAAATTCGCTAAGAACATCTGTTAGTCGACAACAACAAGAATATTTTACAGTAAGAAATCTAGCAATTCGATAAAAACATAGAGAGATCCCAGCGTTCAAAGTTTCTGACCAACCCGTGGTAATTTAAGGAGTTCTTCAATTACGGGAGCTATTATTGGCACATTATTTTTTCTCTCTCCTAATGACATGCAAAATAACAATAACCTATCTTTTCCTACCCCTCACGTGTAATCAGATTCGAAGAAAACGTTGATAAATATGTCCTCTCTCCCCTTGGCCGAATCAGGACAGAATAACAAAAAATCATATTCTATCTGAATAAGGGTCCAATATGGAAAATTCGCTAAGAACATCTGTTAGTCGACAAAGGAAAATATTCTACAAAAAGAAATCTAGCAATTGGATAAAAACTTAGAGAGATCCAAGCGTTCAAAGTTGGAGTCAGACAAAAAAAATAAAAGTCGTTTCTGACCAACCCGTGGTAATTTAAGAATTTCTTCATCTACGGGCGTTATTCTTGGCTGATTCTTTTTTCTAACTCCTCAAGACCAGTAAAATAATAATAACCTTTCTTTTCCTACCCCTCACGTGAGATGAGATTTGAAGAAAAAGTTGATAAATACGTTCTCTCTCCCGTTGGCCGAATCTGGACTGGAGAACAATAAATCAATTTCTATCTGAATATGGGTCCGATATGCAAAATTCGCTCAGAACATCTATTAGTCGACAACAAGGAGAATATTTTACAAAATGAAATCTGGTAATTCGATACAAACTTAGAGAGATCCAAGCGTTCATAGTTGGAGTCAGAGAAAAAAACATAAGCTATTTCTGACAAACCTGTGGTAATTTAAGGATTTTTTTAACTACGGGCGCTATTCTTCGCTCATTCTTTTCTCAACACATGAAGAATAAAAATAACCTATCTTTTCCAACCCATCACGTCTGATGAGATTTGAAGAAAAGTTGATAAATACGTTATCTCTGCCGTTGGCCGAATCTGGAAAGCATAACAAAAAATCATTTTCTATCTGAATAATGGTCCAATATGCCAAATTCGCTTAGAACATCTGTTAGTCGACAACAAGAAGAATATTTTACACAAACAAATCCGGCAATTGGATAAAAACATAGAGAGATCCAAGCGTTCAATGTTTGAGTCAGAGAAAACCATAAGTTGTTTCTGACCAACCCGTCGTAATTTAAGAAGTTCTTCAATTACGGGAGTTATTCATGGCACATGCTTTTTACTATCTCCTCAAGACTTGTAAAGTAGCAATAACCTATCTTTTCCTAGCCCTCACGTGTGATGAGATTTGAATAAAAAGTTGATAAATATGTTCTCTCTCCCTTTGGCCGAATCTGGACAGTAGAAGAAAAAATCATATTCTATCTGAATAAGGGTCCAATATGCCAAATTCGCTAAGAACATCTGTTAGTCGACAACAAGGAGAATATTTTACAAAAAGAAATTTGGTAATTCGATAAAAACTTAGAGAGATTTAAGCGTTCAAGGTTGGAGTCAGAGAAAAAAACATAAGCTGTTTCTGACCGACCCGCGGTAATTTAAGGATTTTTTTCGACTACAGGCGCTATTCTCGGCTCATTCTTTTTTCTATCTCCTCAAGACATGAAGAATAACAATAATCTATCTTTTCCTACCCCTCACGTGTGATAAGATTTGAAGAAAAAGTTGATAAATATGTTCTCCCTCAGCTTGGCTGAATCTGGACAGTAGAACAAAAAATAAATTTCTAAGTGAATATGGTTCCAATATGCAAAAATCGCTAAGAACATCTGTTAGTCGACAACAAGGCGAATATTCTACAAAAAGAAATCTGCCAATTGTATAAAAATTAGAGATATCCAAGCGTTCAGAGTTGGAGTTAGAGAAAAAAACATACGTTGTTTCAGACTGACCCATAGTAGTTTAAGGATTTCTTCAACTACAGGTGCTATTCTTGGCTCATTCTATTTTCTATCGCCTCAAGACATGCAAAATAACAATAACCTATCTTTGCCTACCCCTCACGTGTGATGAGATTTGAAGAAAAAGTTGATAAATATGTTCTCTCTCCCCTTGGCTGAATCTGGACAGTCCAACAAAAAATCATTTTCTATCTGAATATGGGTCCAAAATACAAAATTCGCTAAGAACATCTCTTAGTCGACAACAAGGAGAATAGTTTATTCAATAAAAACTAAGAGAGATCCAAGGGTTCGAAGTGGGTGTCAGAGAAAAAGACATAAGTTGTTTCTGACCAATCCGTGATAATTTAAGGAACTCTTCAACTACGGGAGCTATTCTTGACACATTCTTTTTTCTATCTCCTCAAGACATGCAAAATAATCATAACCTATCTTTTCCTACCCGTCACGTGTGATGAGATTTGAAAAAAATGGTTATAAATACGTTCTCTCTCCCGTTGGCCGAATCTGGACAACACAACAAAAAATTATTTTCTATCTGAATATGTTTCCAATATGCAAAATTTGCTAAGAACATCTGTTAGTCGACAAAAAGATGAATATTCAATAAAATAAATTTGGCAATTGGATAAAAACTTAGAGAGATCCAAGCATTCAGAGTTGGAGTTAGAGAAAAAAATATAAGTTGTTTCGGACCAACCTGTGGTAATTTAAGGATTTCTTCAACTACAGGCGCTATTCTCGGCTCATTCTTTTTTCTATCTCCTCAAAACATGCAAAATAACATAACCAATCTTTGCCTACCCCTAACGTGTGATGAGATTTGAAGAAAAAGTTGATAAATCATTTCTCTCTCCCCTTGGCCAAATCTGGACAGTAGAGCAGAAAATCATTTTCTATCTGAATAAGTGTCCAATATACAAAATTCGCTAAGAACATCTGTTAGTCGACAACAAGGAGAATATTTTATAAAAAGAAATCTGGTAATTCGATAAAAACTTAGAGATATCCAAGCGTTCAAAGTTGGAGTCAGACAAAAAAAACATAAGTCGTTTCTGACCAACCAGTGGTAATTTAAGGGGTTCTTCAATTACGGGAGCTATTCTTGGCACATTCTTTTTTCTATCTCCTCAAGATAAGTAAAATAACAACAACGTATCTTTTCCTACCACTCACATGTGATGAGATTTGAAGAAAAAGTTCATAAATATGTTCTCTCTCCCTTGGCCGAATCACGACAGCAGAACAAAAAATCATATTCTATCTGTATAAGGGTCCAATATGCAAAATTCGCTAAGAACATCTGTTAGTCGACAACAAGGCGAATATTCTAGAAAAAGAAATCTGGCAATTAGAAAAAAACTTAGAGAGATCCACGCGTTCAAAGTTCGAGTCCGACAAAAAAAAAATAAGCCGTTTCTGACCAACCCGTGGTAATTTAAGGATTTCTTAAACTACGGGCTCTATTCTTGGCTCATTCTTTTTTCTATCTCCTCAAGACATGTAAAATAACAATGACCTATCTTTTCCTACCCCTCACGTGTGATGAGATTTGACGAAAAAGTTGATAGATAGGTTCTGTCTCCCGTTGGCCGAATCTGGACAGCAGAACAATAAATTATTTTCTATCTGAATAGTTGTCCGATATGCAAAATTCGCTAAGGACATCTGTTCGTCGACAACAAGATGAATATTATACAAAAAGAAATCTGACAACTGGACAAAAACAAAGAGAGATCCAAGCGTTAAGAGTTGGACTTAGAGAAAAAAACATAAGTCGTTTCAGACCAACCCGTGGTAATTTAAGGATTTTTTCAACTACAGGCGCTATTCTTAGCTCATTCTTTTTTCAATCTCCTCAAGACATGGAAAATAACAATAATCTATATTTTCCTACCCCTCACGTGTGATGAGATTTGAAGAAAAAGTTGATAAATATGTTTTCTCTCCCCTTGGCCGAATCAGGACAGCATAACAAAAAAGCATTTTCTATCTCAATATGTGTCCAATATGCAAAATTCGCTAAGAACATATGTTAGTTGAAAACAAGGCGAATATTGTACAAAAAAAAATCTGGCAATTGGACAAAAACATAGAGATATCCAAGCGTTCAAAGTTGGAGTCAGACAAAATAAATATAAGCCGTTTCTGACCAACCCGTGGTAATTTAAGGATTTCTTCAACTACAGGCGCTATTCTTGGCTCATTCTTTTTTCTATCTGCTCAAGACATGCAAAATAACATAACCAATCTTTGCCTACCCTCACGTGTGATGAGATTTGAAGAAAAAGTTGATAAATATGTTCTCTCTCCCGTTGGCCGAATCTGGACAACAGAACAATAAATTATTTTCTATCTGAATATGTGTCCGATATGCAAAATTCGCTAAGAACATCTGTTGGTCGACAACAAGACGAATATTATACAAAAAGAAATCTGACAACTGGATAAAAACAAAGAGAGATCCAAGCGTTAAGAGTTGGACTTAGAGAAAAAAACATAAGTCGTTTCAGACCAACCCGTGGTAATTTAAGGATTTTTTCAACTACAGGCGCTATTCTTAGCTCATTCTTTTTTCTATCTCCTCAAGACATGGAAAATAACAATAACCTATCTTTTCCTGCCCCTCACGTGTGATGAGATTTGAAGAAAAAGTTGATAAATATGTTTTCTCTCCCCTTGGCCGAATCAGGACAGCATAATAAAAAATCATATTCTATCTGAATAAGGGTTTAATATGCAAAATTCGCTAAGAACATCTGTTAATCGAAAACAAGGCGAATATTCTACAAAAGGAAATCTGGCAATTGGATAAAAACTTAGAGAGATCCAAGCGTTCAAAGTGGGAGTCAGACAAAAAACATAAGCCGTTTCTGATCAACCCGTGGTAATTTAAGGATTTCTTCAACTACCGGCACTATTCTTGGCTCATTCTTTTTTCTATCTCCTCAAGACATGTAAAATAACAATCGGCTATCTTTTCCGACCCCTCACATGTGATGAGATTTGAAGAAAAAATTGATAAATACGTGCTCTCTCCCATTGGCCGAATCTGGAAAGCATAACAAAAAATCATTTTCTATCTCAATATGTGTCCAATATGCAAAATTCGTTAAGAACGTATGTCAGTCGAAAACAAGGCGAATATTCTACAAAAAGAAATCTGGCAATTTGACAAAAACATAGAGAGATCCAAGCGTTCAATGTGGGAGTCAGACAAAAAACATAACTTGTTTCAGACCGACCCGTGGTAATTTAAGGATTTCTTCAACTACACGCGCTATTCTTGGCTCATTCTTTTTTCTATCTGCTCAAGACATGCAAAATAACATAACCAATCTTTGCCTACCCTCACGTGTGATGAGATTTGAAGAAAAAGTCGATAAATATGTTCTCTCTCCCTTTGGCCGACTCTGGACAGTAAAACAAAAAATCATTTTCTATCTGAATAAGGGTCCAATATACAAAATTCGCTAAGAACATCTGTTAGTCGAGAACAAGGAGAATATTTTATAAAAAGAAATTTGGTAATTCGATAAAAACATAGAAAGATCCAAGCGTTCAAAGTTGGAGTCACACAAAAAACATAACTTGTTTCAGACCGACCCGTGGTAATTTAAGGATTTCTTCTACTACAGGTGCTATTCTAGGCTCATTCTATTTTCTGTCTCCTCAAGACATGCAAAATAACAAAAACCTATCTTTTTCTACCCCTCACGTGTGATGAGATTTGAAGAAAAAGTTGATAAATATGTTCTCTCTCCCCTTCGCCGAATCTGGACAGTAGAACAAAAAATCATTTTCTATCTGAATAAGGCTCCAATATGCAAAATTCGCTAAGAACATCTGTTAATCGACAACAACGAGAATATTTTACAAAAAGAAATCTGGTAATTTGATAAAAACTTAGAGTGATCCACGCGTTCATAATTGGAGTCAGAGAAAAAGACATAAGCTATTTCTGACCAACCCGTGGTAATTTAAGGATTTTTTTCAACTACGGGCGCTATTCTTGGGTCATTCTTTTTTCTATCCCCTCAAGACATGCAAAATAACAATAACCTATCTTTTCTTACCCGTCACGTGTGATAAGATTTGAAGAAAAAGTTGGTAAATACGTTATCTCTCCCGTTGGCCGAATCTGGACATCAGAACACAAAATCATTTTTTATCTGAATATTGTTCCAATATGCAAAATTCGGTAAGAACATCTGTTAATTGGATAAAAACTTAGAGAGATCCAAGCGTTCAAAGTAGGAGTCAGAGAAAAACCAGAAGCTGTTTCTTACCGACCCGTGGAAAGTTTAGGATTTTTTTCAACTATGGGCGCTATTCTTGTCTCATTCTTTTTTCTATCTCCTCAAGACATGCAAAATAGCAATAACCTATCTTTTCCTACCCCTCACGTGTGATAAGATTTGATGAAAAAGTTGATAAATACGTTCTCTCTCCCGTTGGCCGAATCTGGACAGCAGAACAAACAATCATTTTCTATCGTAATATGGTTCCAATATACAAAATTCGCTAAGAACATATATGTTAGTCGACAACAACGAGAATATTTTACAAAAAGAAATATGTTAATTAGATAAAAACTTAGAGAGATCCAAGCGTTCAAAGTTGGAGTCAGAGGAAAAACAGAAGCTGTTTCTAACCAACCCGTGGCAATTTAAGGATTTGTTTTCAAATACGGGCGCTATTCCTGTCTCATTTTTTTTTTCTATCTTCTCAAGACATGCAAAATAGCAATAACCTATCTTTTCCTACCCTCACGTGTGATGAGATTGGAAGAAAAAGTTGACAAATATGTTCTCTTTCCCCTTGGCCGAATATGGACAGTAGAACAAAAAATCGTATTCTATCCGAATAAGGGTCCAATATGCAGAATTCGCTAAGAACATCTGTTAGTCGAGAACAAGGAGAATATTTTAAAAAAAAAAAATTTGTAATTCGATAAAAACTTAGGGAGACCCAAATTATTCAAATGCAAACAAAATTTATTTTCGTTTTAAAATATTTCTCCACAATCTTTTATTGCACCAAAAACTCGTGTTTCGTGCGTTTGTTCGCTCGTTTTGTACAAAAATAACACAGCTACATTTTCCGTAAAGAACATACTAAATTATTCAAATGCAAACCAAAATTTGTTGTCATTTTAGAATATTTCTCGACAATCTTTGTTTGCACCTAAAACTCATGTTTCATGCGTTTGTCCGCTCATTTTATAAAAAAATAACACGGGTAGACGGTTTATGAAGAATGATTGTAAATACTAAATTATTCCAATGAAAACAAATATTTGTTTACATTTTAAAATATTTCACCCCAAACTTAATTTGCACCCCAAACTCCTGTTTCCTACGTTTGTTCGCTCGGTTCTTGCAATAAAAACTCGGCTAGATTTTTCGTAAAGAATAGACAAAATTATTCAAACGCAAATCAAAATTTGTGTTTATTTTAAAGTATTTCTCCACAATCGTTGTTTGCACAGAAAACTCATGTTTCATTCGTTTGTTTGCTCGTTTCATCCAAAAAAAACTCGGATAGATTTTTCGTAAAGAATGATAGTAAATACTAAGTTATTCAAATGCAAACAAAATTTATTTTCGTTTTAAAATATTTCTCCACAATCTTTGTTTGCACCAAAAACTCATGTTTCGTGCGTTTGTTCGCTCGTTTTGTACAAAAATAACACAGCTACATTTTCCGTAAAGAATATACTAAATTATTCAAATGCAAACCAAAATTTGTTGTCATTTTAGAATATTTCTCCACAATCTTTGTTTGCACCTAAAACTCATGTTTCATGCGTTTGTCCGCTCATTTTATAAAAAAATAACACGGGTAGATGTTTTATGAAGAATGATTGTAAATATTAAATTAATCCAATGAAAACAAAAATTTGCTTACATTTTAAAATATTTCACCACAAACCTAATTTGCACCTCATACTCATGTTTCCTACGTTTGTTCGCTCGGTTCATGCAATAAATACTGGGCTAGATTTTTCGTAACGAATAGACAAAATTATTCAAACGCAAATCAAAATTTGTGTTTATTTTAAAATATTTCACCACAATCTTTGTTTGCACAGAAAACGCATGATTCATGCGTTTGTTTGCTCGTTTCATCCAAAAAAAACTCGAATAGAGTTTTCGTAAAGAATGATAGTAAAAACTAAATTATTCAATTGCAAACAAAATTTATTTTCGTTTTAAAATATTTCTCCACAATCTTTTTTTGCACCAAAAAGTGGTGTTTCGTGCGTTTGTTCGCTCGTTTCGTACAAAAATAACACAGCTACATTTTCCGTAAAGAATATACTAAATTATTCAAATGGAAACAAAAATTTGTTGTCATTTTAGAATATTTCTCCACAATCTTTGTTTGCACCTAAAACTCATGTTTCATGCGTTTGTCCGCTCATTTTATAAAAAAATAACACGGGTAGATGTTTTATGAAGAATGATTTTAAATACTAAATTATTCCAATGAAAACAAAAATTTGTTTACATTTTAAAATATTTCGCCCCAAACTTAATTTGCACCACAAACTCATGTTTCCTACGTTTGTTCGCTCGGTTCTTGCAATAAAAACTGGGCTAGATTTTTCGTAAAGAATAGACAAAATTATTCAAACGCAAATCAAAATTTGTGTTTATTTTAAAATATTTCTTTACAATCTTTGTTTGCACAGTAAACTCATGTTTCATTCGTTTGTTTGCTCGTTTCATCCAAAAAAAACTCGGATAGAGTTTTCGTAAAGAATGATAGTAAATACTAAATTATTCAAATGCAAACAAAATTTATTTTCGTTTTAAAATATTTCTCCACAGTCTTTTTTTGCACCAAAAAGTCGTGTTTCGTGCGTTTGTTCGCTCGTTTCGTACAAAAATAACACAGCTACATTTTCCATAAAGAATATACTAAATTATTCAAATGGAAACCAAAATTTGTTGTCATTTTAGAATATTTCTCCACAATCTTTGTTTGCACCTAAAACTCATGTTTCATGCGTTTGTCCGCTCATTTTATAAAAAAATAACACGGGTAGATGTTTTATGAAGAATGATTTTAAATACTAAATTATTCCAGTGAAAACAAAAATTTGTTTACATTTTAAAATATTTCGCCCCAAACTTAATTTGCACCCCAAACTCATGTTTCCTACGTTTGTTCGCTCGGTTCTTGCAATAAAAACTGGGCTAGATTTTTCGTAAAGAATAGACAAAATTATTCAAACGCAAATCAAAATTTGTGTTTATTTTAAAATATTTCTCCACAATCATTGTTTGCACAGAAAACTCATGTTTCATTCGTTTGTTTCCTCGTTTCATCCAAAAAAAACTCGGATAGAGATTTCGTAAAGAATGATAGTAAATACTAAATTATTCAATTGCAAACAAAATTTATTTTCGTTTTAAAATATTTCTCCACAATCTTTTTTTTCACCAAAAAGTGGTGTTTCGTGCGTTTGTTCGCTCGTTTCGTACAAAAATAACACAGCTACATTTTCCGTAAAGAATATACTAAATTATTCAAATGGAAACAAAAATTTGTTGTCATTTTAGAATATTTCTCCACAATCTTTGTTTGCACCTAAAACTCATGTTGCATGCGTTTGTCCGCTCATTTTATAAAAAAATAACACGGGTAGATGTTTTATGAAGAATGATTTTAAATACTAAATTATTCCAATGAAAACAAAAATTTGTTTACATTTTAAAATATTTCGCCCCAAACTTAATTTGCACCACAAACTCATGTTTCCTACGTTTGTTCGCTCGGTTCTTGCAATAAAAACTGGGCTAGATTTTTCGTAAAGAATAGACAAAATTATTCAAACGCCAATCAAAATTTGTGTTTATTTTAAAATATTTCTTTACAATCTTTGTTTGCACAGTAAACTCATGTTTCATTCGTTTGTTTGCTCGTTTCATCCAAAAAAAACTCGGATAGAGTTTTCGTAAAGAATGATAGTAAATACTAAATTATTCAAATGCAAACAAAATTTATTTTCGTTTTAAAATATTTCTCCACAATCTTTTTTTGCACCAAAAAGTCGTGTTTCGTGCGTTTGTTCGCTCGTTTCGTACAAAAATAACACAGCTACATTTTCCGTAAAGAATATACTAAATTATTCAAATGGAAACAAAAATTTGTTGTCATTTTAGAATATTTCTCCACAATCTTTGTTTGCACCTAAAACTCATGTTTCATGCGTTTGTCCGCTCATTTTATAAAAAAATAACACGGGTAGATGTTTTATGAAGAATGATTTTAAATACTAAATTATTCCAGTGAAAACAAAAATTTGTTTACATTTTAAAATATTTCGCCCCAAACTTAATTTGCACCCCAAACTCATGTTTCCTACGTTTGTTCGCTCGGTTCTTGCAATAAAAACTGGGCTAGATTTTTCGTAAAGAATAGACAAAATTATTCAAACGCAAATCAAAATTTGTGTTTATTTTAAAATATTTCTCCACAATCATTGTTTGCACAGAAAACTCATGTTTCATTCGTTTGTTTCCTCGTTTCATCCAAAAAAAACTCGGATAGAGATTTCGTAAAGAATGATAGTAAATACTAAATTATTCAAATGAAAACAAAATTTATTTTCGTTTTAAAATATTTCTCCACAATCTTTTTTTGCACCAAAAAGTGGTGTTTCGTGCGTTTGTTCGCTCGTTTCGTACAAAAATAACACAGCTACATTTTCCGTAAAGAATATACTAAATTATTCAAATGGAAACAAAAATTTGTTGTCATTTTAGAATATTTCTCCACAATCTTTGTTTGCACCTAAAACTCATGTTTCATGCGTTTGTCCGCTCATTTTATAAAAAAATAACACGGGTAGATGTTTTATGAAGAATGATTTTAAATACTAAATTATTCCAATGAAAACAAAAATTTGTTTACATTTTAAAATATTTCACCCCAAACTTAATTTGCACCCCAAACTCATGTTTCCTACGTTTGTTCGCTCGGTTCTTGCAATAAATACTGGGCTAGATTTTTCGTAAAGAATAGACAAAATTATTCAAACGCATATCAAAATTTGTGTTTATTTTAAAATATTTCTTCACAATCTTTGTTTGCACAGAAAACTCATGTTTCATTCGTTTGTTTGCTCGTTTCATCCAAAAAAAAATCGGATAGAGTTTTCGTAAAGAATGATAGTAAATACTAAATTATTCAATTGCAAACAAAATTTATTTTCGTTTTAAAATATTTCTCCACAATCTTTTTTTGCACCAAAAACTCGTGTTTCGTGCGTTTGTTCGCTCGTTTCGTACAAAAATAACACAGCTACATTTTCCGTAAAGAATATACTAAATTATTCAAATGGAAACAAAAATTTGTTGTCATTTTAGAATATTTCTCCACAATCTTTGTTTGCACCTAAAACTCATGTTGCATGCGTTTGTCCGCTCATTTTATAAAAAAATAACACGGGTAGATGTTTTATGAAGAATGATTTTAAATACTAAATTATTCCAATGAAAACAAAAATTTGTTTACATTTTAAAATATTTCGCCCCAAACTTAATTTGCACCACAAACTCATGTTTCCTACGTTTGTTCGCTCGGTTCTTGCAATAAAAACTGGGCTAGATTTTTCGTAAAGAATAGACAAAATTATTCAAACGCAAATCAAAATTTGTTTTTATTTTAAAATATTTCTTTACAATCTTTGTTTGCACAGTAAACTCATGTTTCATTCGTTTGTTTGCTCGTTTCATCCAAAAAAAACTCGGATAGATTTTTCGTAAAGAATGATAGTAAATACTAAGTTATTCAAATGCAAACAAAATTTATTTTCGTTTTAAAATATTTCTCCACAATCTTTGTTTGCACCAAAAACTCATGTTTCGTGCGTTTGTTCGCTCGTTTTGTACAAAAATAACACAGCTACATTTTCCGTAAAGAATATACTAAATTATTCAAATGCAAACCCAAATTTGTTGTCATTTTAGAATATTTCTCCACAATCTTTGTTTGCACCTAAAACTCATGTTTCATGCGTTTGTCCGCTCATTTTATAAAAAAATAACACGGGTAGATGTTTTATGAAGAATGATTGTAAATATTAAATTAATCCAATGAAAACAAAAATTTGCTTACATTTTAAAATATTTCACCACAAACCTAATTTGCACCTCATACTCATGTTTCCTACGTTTGTTCGCTCGGTTCTTGCAATAAATACTGGGCTAGATTTTTCGTAACGAATAGACAAAATTATTCAAACGCAAATCAAAATTTGTGTTTATTTTAAAATATTTCACCACAATCTTTGTTTGCACAGAAAACGCATGATTCATGCGTTTGTTTGCTCGTTTCATCCAAAAAAAACTCGAATAGAGTTTTCGTAAAGAATGATAGTAAAAACTAAATTATTCAATTGCAAACAAAATTTATTTTCGTTTTAAAATATTTCTCCACAATCTTTTTTTGCACCAAAAAGTGGTGTTTCGTGCGTTTGTTCGCTCGTTTCGTACAAAAATAACACAGCTACATTTTCCGTAAAGAATATACTAAATTATTCAAATGGAAACAAAAATTTGTTGTCATTTTAGAATATTTCTCCACAATCTTTGTTTGCACCTAAAACTCATGTTGCATGCGTTTGTCCGCTCATTTTATAAAAAAATAACACGGGTAGATGTTTTATGAAGAATGATTTTAAATACTAAATTATTCCAATGAAAACAAAAATTTGTTTACATTTTAAAATATTTCGCCCCAAACTTAATTTGCACCACAAACTCATGTTTCCTACGTTTGTTCGCTCGGTTCTTGCAATAAAAACTGGGCTAGATTTTTCGTAAAGAATAGACAAAATTATTCAAACGCAAATCAAAATTTGTGTTTATTTTAAAATATTTCTTTACAATCTTTGTTTGCACAGTAAACTCATGTTTCATTCGTTTGTTTGCTCGTTTCATCCAAAAAAAACTCGGATAGAGTTTTCGTAAAGAATGATAGTAAATACTAAATTATTCAAATGCAAACAAAATTTATTTTCGTTTTAAAATATTTCTCCACAATCTTTTTTTGCACCAAAAAGTCGTGTTTCGTGCGTTTGTTCGCTCGTTTCGTACAAAAATAACACAGCTACATTTTCCGTAAAGAATATACTAAATTATTCAAATGGAAACCAAAATTTGTTGTCATTTTAGAATATTTCTCCACAATCTTTGTTTGCACCTAAAACTCATGTTTCATGCGTTTGTCCGCTCATTTTATAAAAAAATAACACGGGTAGATGTTTTATGAAGAATGATTTTAAATACTAAATTATTCCAGTGAAAACAAAAATTTGTTTACATTTTAAAATATTTCGCCCCAAACTTAATTTGCACCCCAAACTCATGTGTCCTACGTTTGTTCGCTCGGTTCTTGCAATAAAAACTCGGCTAGATTTTTCGTAAAGGATAGACAAAATTATTCAAACGCAAATCAAAATTTGTGTTTATTTTAAAATATTTCTCCACAATCATTGTTTGCACAGAAAACTCATGTTTCATTCGTTTGTTTCCTCGTTTCATCCAAAAAAAACTCGGATAGAGATTTCGTAAAGAATGATAGTAAATACTAAATTATTCAAATGAAAACAAAATTTATTTTGGTTTTAAAATATTTCTCCACAATCTTTCTTCGCACCAAAAACTCATGTTTCGTGCGTTTGTTCGCTCGTTTTGTACAAAAATAACACAGCTACATTTTCCGTAAAGAATATACTAAATTATTCAAATGGAAACCAAAATTTGTCGTCATTTTAGAATTTTTCTCCACAATCTTTGTTTGCGCCTAAAACTCATGTTTCACGCGTTTGTCCGCTCATTTTATAAAAAAATAACACGGGTAGATGTTTTATGAAGAATGATTGTAAATACTAAATTATTCCAATGAAAACAAAAATTTGTTTACATTTTAAAATATTTCACCCCAAACTTAATTTGCACCCCAAACTCATGTTTCCTATGTTTGTTCGCTCGGTTCTTGCAATAAAAACTGGGCTAGATTTTTCGTAAAGAATAGACAAAATTATTCAAACGCAAATCAAAATTTGTGTTTATTTTAAAATATTTCTCCACAATCTTTGTTTGCAGAGAAAACTCATGTTTCATTCGTTTGTTTGCTCGTTTCATCCAAAAAAAACTCGGATAGAGTTTTCGTAAAGAATGATAGTAAATACTAAATTATTCAAATGCAAACGAAATTTATTTTGGTTTTAAAATATTTCTCCACAATCTTTGTTTGCACCAAAAACTCGTGTTTCGTGCGTTTGTTCGCTCGTTTTGTACAAAAATAACACAGCTACATTTTCCGTAAAGAATATACTAAATTATTCAAATGGAAACCAAAATTTGTCGTCATTTTAGAATATTTCTCCACAATCTTTGTTTGCACCTAAAACTCATGTTTCACGCGTTTTTCCGCTCATTTTATAAAAAAATAACACGGGTAGATGTTTTATGAAGAATGATTGTAAATACTATATTATTCCAATGAAAACAAAAATTTGTTTACATTTTAAAATATTTCACCCCAAACTTAATTTGCGCCCCAAACTCATGTTTCATACGTTTGTTCGCTCGGTTCTTGCAATAAAAACTCGGCTAGATTTTTCGTAACGAATAGACAAAATTATTCAAACGCAAATCAAAATTTGTGTTTATTTTAAAATATTTCACCACAATCTTTGTTTGCACAGAAAACGCATGATTCATGCGTTTGTTTGCTCGTTTCATCCAAAAAAAACTCGAATAGAGTTTTCGTAAAGAATGATAGTAAAAACTAAATTATTCAATTGCAAACAAAATTTATTTTCGTTTTAAAATATTTCTCCACAATCTTTTTTTGCACCAAAAAGTGGTGTTTCGTGCGTTTGTTCGCTCGTTTCGTACAAAAATAACACAGCTACATTTTCCGTAAAGAATATACTAAATTATTCAAATGGAAACAAAAATTTGTTGTCATTTTAGAATATTTCTCCACAATCTTTGTTTGCACCTAAAACTCATGTTTCATGCGTTTGTCCGCTCATTTTATAAAAAAATAACACGGGTAGATGTTTTATGAAGAATGATTTTAAATACTAAATTATTCCAATGAAAACAAAAATTTGTTTACATTTTAAAATATTTCGCCCCAAACTTAATTTGCACCACAAACTCATGTTTCCTACGTTTGTTCGCTCGGTTCTTGCAATAAAAACTGGGCTAGATTTTTCGTAAAGAATAGACAAAATTATTCAAACGCAAATCAAAATTTGTGTTTATTTTTAAATATTTCTCCACAATCTTTGTTTGCACAGTAAACTCTTGTTTCATTCGTTTGTTTGCTCGTTTCATCCAAAAAAAACTCGGATAGAGTTTTCGTAAAGAATGATAGTAAATACTAAATTATTCAAATGCAAACAAAATTTATTTTCGTTTTAAAATATTTCTCCACAATCTTTTTTTGCACCAAAAAGTCGTGTTTCGTGCGTTTGTTCGCTCGTTTCGTACAAAAATAACACAGCTACATTTTCCGTAAAGAATATACTAAATTATTCAAATGGAAACCAAAATTAGTTGTCATTTTAGAATATTTCTCCACAATCTTTGTTTGCACCTAAAACTCATGTTTCATGCGTTTGTCCGCTCATTTTATAAAAAAATAACACGGGTAGATGTTTTATGAAGAATGATTTTAAATACTAAATTATTCCAATGAAAACAAAAATTTGTTTACATTTTAAAATATTTCGCCCCAAACTTAATTTGCACCCCAAACTCATGTTTCCTACGTTTGTTCGCTCGGTTCTTGCAATAAAAACTCGGCTAGATTTTTCGTAAAGGATAGACAAAATTATTCAAACGCAAATCAAAATTTGTGTTTATTTTAAGATATTTCTCCACAATCATTGTTTGCACAGAAAACTCATGTTTCATTCGTTTGTTTCCTCGTTTCATCCAAAAAAAACTCGGATAGAGATTTCGTAAAGAATGATAGTAAATACTAAATTATTCAAATGAAAACAAAATTTATTTTGGTTTTAAAATATTTCTCCACAATCTTTCTTCGCACCAAAAACTCATGTTTCGTGCGTTTGTTCGCTCGTTTTGTACAAAAATAACACAGCTACATTTTCCGTAAAGAATATACTAAATTATTCAAATGGAAACCAAAATTTGTCGTCATTTTAGAATATTTCTCCACAATCTTTGTTTGCGCCTAAAACTCATGTTTCACGCGTTTGTCCGCTCATTTTATAAAAAAATAACACGGGTAGATGTTTTATGAAGAATGATTGTAAATACTAAATTATTCCAATGAAAACAAAAATTTGTTTACATTTTAAAATATTTCACCCCAAACTTAATTTGCACCCCAAACTCATGTTTCCTATGTTTGTTCGCTCGGTTCTTGCAATAAAAACTGGGCTAGATTTTTCGTAAAGAATAGACAAAATTATTCAAACGCAAATCAAAATTTGTGTTTATTATAAAATATTTCTCCACAATCTTTGTTTGCACAGAAAACTCATGTTTCATTCGTTTGTTTGCTCGTTTCATCCAAAAAAAACTCGGATAGAGTTTTCGTAAAGAATGATAGTAAATACTAAATTATTCAAATGCAAACGAAATTTATTTTGGTTTTAAAATATTTCTCCACAATCTTTGTTTGCACCAAAAACTCGTGTTTCGTGCGTTTGTTCGCTCGTTTTGTACAAAAATAACACAGCTACATTTTCCGTATAGAATATACTAAATTATTCAAATGGAAACCAAAATTTGTCGTCATTTTAGAATATTTCTCCACAATCTTTGTTTGCACCTAAAACTCATGTTTCACGCGTTTTTCCGCTCATTTTATAAAAAAATAACACGGGTAGATGTTTTATGAAGAATGATTGTAAATACTATATTATTCCAATGAAAACAAAAATTTGTTTACATTTTAAAATATTTCACCCCAAACTTAATTTGCGCCCCAAACTCATGTTTCATACGTTTGTTCGCTCGGTTCTTGCAATAAAAACTCGGCTAGATTTTTCGTAACGAATAGACAAAATTATTCAAACGCAAATCAAAATTTGTGTTTATTTTAAAATATTTCACCACAATCTTTGTTTGCACAGAAAACGCATGATTCATGCGTTTGTTTGCTCGTTTCATCCAAAAAAAACTCGAATAGAGTTTTCGTAAAGAATGATAGTAAAAACTGAATTATTCAATTGCAAACAAAATTTATTTTCGTTTTAAAATATTTCTCCACAATCTTTTTTTGCACCAAAAAGTGGTGTTTCGTGCGTTTGTTCGCTCGTTTTGTACAAAAATAACACAGCTACATTTTCCGTAAAGAATATACTAAATTATTCAAATGGAAACAAAAATTTGTTGTCATTTTAGAATATTTCTCCACAATCTTTGTTTGCACCTAAAACTCATGTTTCACGCGTTTGTCCGCTCTTTTTATAAAAAAATAACACGGGTAGATGTTTTATGAAGAATGATTGTAAATACTAAATTATTCCAATGAAAACAAAAATTTGTTTACATTTTAAAATATTTCACCCCAAACTTAATTTGCACCCCAAGCTCATGTTTCCTACGTTTGTTCGCTCGGTTCTTGCAATAAACACTGGGCTAGATTTTTCGTAAAGAATAGACAAAATTATTCAAACGCAAATCAAAATTTGTGTTTATTTTAAAATATTTCTCCACAATCTTTGTTTGCACAGAAAACTCATGTTTCATTCGTTTGTTTGCTCGTTTCATCCAAAAAAAACTCGGATAGAGTTTTCGTAAAGAATGATAGTAAATACTAAATTATTCAAATGCAAACAAAATTTATTTTCGTTTTAAAATATTTCTCCACAATCTTTTTTTGCACCAAAAAGTGGTGTTTCGTGCGTTTGTTCGCTCGTTTCGTACAAAAATAACACAGCTACATTTTCCGTAAAGAATATACTAAATTATTCAAATGGAAACCAAAATTTGTTATCATTTTAGAATATTTCTCCACAATCTTTGTTTGCACCTAAAACTCATGTTTCATGCGTTTGTCCGCTCATTTTATAAAAAAATAACACGGGTAGATGTTTTATGAAGAATGATTTTAAATACTAAATTATTCCAATGAAAACAAAAATTCGTTTACATTTTAAAATATTTCGCCCCAAACTTAATTTGCACCCCAAACTCATGTTTCCTACGTTTGTTCGCTCGGTTCTTGCAATAAAAACTCGGCTAGATTTTTCGTAAAGAATAGACAAAATTATTCAAACGCAAATCAAAATTTGTGTTTATTTTAAAATATTTCTCCACAATCTTTGTTTGCACAGAAAACTCATGTTTCATTCGTTTGTTTCCTCGTTTCATCAAAAAAAAACTCGGATAGAGTTTTCGTAAAGAATGATAGTAAATACTAAATTATTCAAATGAAAACAAAATTTATTTTGGTTTTAAAATATTTCTCCACAATCTTTCTTCGCACCAAAAACTCATGTTTCGTGCGTTTGTTCGCTCGTTTTGTACAAAAATAACACAGCTACATTTTCCGTAAAGAATATACTAAATTATTCAAATGGAAACCAAAATTTGTCGTCATTTTAGAATATTTCTCCACAATCTTTGTTTGCACCTAAAACTCATGTTTCACGCGTTTGTCCGCTCATTTTATAAAAAAATAACACGGGTAGATGTTTTATGAAGAATGATTGTAAATACTAAATTATTCCAATGAAAACAAAAATTTGTTTACATTTTAAAATATTTAACCCCAAACATAATTTGCACCCCAAGCTCGTGTTTCCTACGTTTGTTCGCTCGGTTCTTGCAATAAAAACTGGGCTAGATTTTTCGTAAAGAATAGACAAAATTATTCAAACGCAAATCAAAATTTGTGTTTATTTTAAAATATTACTCCACAATCTTTTGTTTGCACAGAAAACTCATGTTTCATTCGTTTGTTTGCTCGTTTCATCCAAAAAAAACTCTGATAAAGTTTTCGTAAAGAAAGATAGTAAATACTAAATTATTCAAATGCAAACAAAATTTATTTTCGTTTTAAAATATTTCTCCACAATCTTTTTTTGCACCAAAAAGTCGTGTTTCGTGCGTTTGTTCGCTCGTTTCGTACAAAAATAACACAGCTACATTTTCCGTAAAGAATATACTAAATTATTCAAATGGAAACCAAAATTTGTTGTCATTTTAGAATATTTCTCCACAATCTTTGTTTGCACCTAAAACTCATGTTTCATGCGTTTGTCCCCTCATTTTATAAAAAAATAACACGGGTAGATGTTTTATGAAGAATGATTTTAAATACTAAATTAGTCCAATGAAAACAAAAATTTGTTTACATTTTAAAATATTTCACCCCAAACTTAATTTGCACCCCAAACTCATGTTTCCTACGTTTGTTCGCTCGGTTCTTGCAATAAAAACTGGGCTAGATTTTTCGTAAAGAATAGACAAAATTATTCAAACGCAAATCAAAATTTGTGTTTATTTTAAAATATTTCTCCACAATCTTTGTTTGCACAGAAAACTCATGTTTCATTCGTTTGTTTCCTCGTTTCATCCAAAAAAAACTCGGATAGAGTTTTCGTAAAGAATGATAGTAAATACTAAATTATTCAAATGAAAACAAAATTTATTTTGGTTTTAAAATATTTCTCCACAATCTTTCTTCGCACCAAAAACTCATGTTTCGTGCGTTTGTTCGCTCGTTTTGTACAAAAATAACACAGCTACATTTTCCGTAAAG
The DNA here is from genome assembly GCA_027726005.1 of Juncus effusus. NCBI lineage: Eukaryota > Viridiplantae > Streptophyta > Magnoliopsida > Poales > Juncaceae > Juncus > Juncus effusus. The sequence goes on from CM050907.1 coordinate 4,891,165, forward strand.
AATATACTAAATTATTCAAATGGAAACCAAAATTTGTCGTCATTTTAGAATATTTCTCCACAATCTTTGTTTGCACCTAAAACTCATGTTTCACGCGTTTGTCCGCTCATTTTATAAAAAAATAACACGGGTAGATGTTTTATGAAGAATGATTGTAAATACTAAATTATTCCAATGAAAACAAAAATTTGTTTACATTTTAAAATATTTAACCCCAAACTTAATTTGCACCCCAAGCTCATGTTTCCTACGTTTGTTCGCTCGGTTCTTGCAATAAAAACTGGGCTAGATTTTTCGTAAAGAATAGACAAAATTATTCAAACGCAAATCAAAATTTGTGTTTATTTTAAAATATTACTCCACAATCTTTGTTTGCAACGAAAACTCATGTTTCATTCGTTTGTTTACTCGTTTCATCCAAAAAAAACTCGGATAGTGTTTTCGTAAAGAAAGATAGTAAATACTAAATTATTCAAATGCAAACAAAATTTATTTTCGTTTTAAAATATTTCTCCACAATCTTTTTTTGCACCAAAAAGTCGTGTTTCGTGCGTTTGTTCGCTCGTTTCGTACAAAAATAACACAGCTACATTTTCCGTAAAGAATATACTAAATTATTGAAATGGAAATCAAAATTTGTTGTCATTTTAGAATATTTCTCCACAATCTTTGTTTGCACCTAAAACTCATGTTTCATGCGTTTGTCCGCTCATTTTATAAAAAAATAACACGGGTAGATGTTTTATGAAGAATGATTGTAAATACTAAATTATTCCAATGAAAACAAAAATTTGTTTACATTTTAAAATATTTCACCCCAAACTTAATTGCACCCCAAGCTCATGTTTCCTACGTTTGTTCGCTCGGTTCTTGCAATAAAAACTGGGCTAGATTTTTCGTAAAGAATAGACAAAATTATTCAAACGCAAATCAAAATTTGTGTTTATTTTAAAATATTTCTCCACAATCTTTGTTTGCACAGAAAACTCATGTTTCATTCGTTTGTTTGCTCGTTTCATCCAAAAAAAACTCGGATAGAGTTTTCGTAAAGAATGATAGTAAATACTAAATTATTCAAATGCAAACAAAATTTATTTTCGTTTTAAAATATTTCTCCACAATCTTTTTTTGCACCAAAAAGTCGTGTTTCGTGCGTTTGTTCGCTCGTTTCGTACAAAAATAACACAGCTACATTTTCCGTAAAGAATATACTAAATTATTCAAATGGAAACCAAAATTTGTTGTCATTTTAGAATATTTCTCCACAATCTTTGTTTGCACCTAAAACTCATGTTTCATGCGTTTGTCCGCTCATTTTATAAAAAAATAACACGGGTAGATGTTTTATGAAGAATGATTTTAAACACTAAATTATTCCAATGAAAACAAAAATTTGTTTACATTTTAAAATATTTCACCCCAAACTTAATTTGCACCCCAAACTCGTGTTTCCTACGTTTGTTCGCTCGGTTCTTGCAATAAAAACTCGGCTAGATTTTTCGTAAAGAATAGACAAAATTATTCAAACGCAAATCAAAATTTGTGTTTATTTTAAAATATTTCACCACAATCTTTGTTTGCACAGAAAACGCATGATTCATGCGTTTGTTTGCTCGTTTCATCCAAAAAAAATCGAATAGAGTTTTCGTAAAGAATGATAGTAAAAACTAAATTATTCAATTGCAAACAAAAATTTATTTTCGTCTTAAAATATTTCTCCACAATCTTTGTTTGCACCAAAAACTCGTGTTTCGTGCGTTTGTTCGCTCGTTTTGTACAAAAATAACACAGCTACATTTTCCGTAAAGAATATACTAAATTATTCAAATGCAAACCAAAATTTGTTGTCATTTTAGAATATTTCTCAACAATCTTTGTTTGCACCTAAAACTCATGTTTCACGCGTTTGTCCGCTCATTTTATAAAAAAATAACACGGGTAGATGTTTTATGAATAATGATTGTAAATACTAAATTATTCCAATGAAAACAAAAATTTGTTTACATTTTAAAATATTTCACCCCAAACTTAATTTGCACCCCAAGCTCTTGTTTCCTACGTTTGTTCGTTCGGTTCTTGCAATAAAAACTGGGCTAGATTTTTCGTAAAGAATAGACAAAATTATTCAAACGCAAATCAAAATTTTTGTTTATTTTAAAATATTTCTCCACAATCTTTGTTTGCACAGAAAACTCTTGTTTCATTCGTTTGTTTCCTCGTTTCATCAAAAAAAAACTCGGATAGAGTTTTCGTAAAGAATGATAGTAAATACTAAATTATTCAAATGAAAACAAAATTTATTTTGGTTTTAAAATATTTCTCCACAATCTTTCTTCGCACCAAAAACTCATTTTTCGTGCGTTTGTTCGCTCGTTTTGTACAAAAATAACACAGCTACATTTTCCGTAAAGAATATACTAAATTATTCAAATGGAAACCAAAATTTGTCGTCATTTTAGAATATTTCTCCACAATCTTTGTTTGCACCTAAAACTCATGTTTCACGCGTTTGTCCGCTCATTTTATAAAAAAATAACACGGGTAGATGTTTTATGAAGAATGATTGTAAATACTAAATTATTCCAATGAAAACAAAAATTTGTTTACATTTTAAAATATTTCACCCCAAACTTAATTTGCACCCCAAGCTCATGTTTCCTACGTTTGTTCGCTCGGTTCTTGCAATAAAAACTGGGCTAGATTTTTCGTAAAGAATAGACAAAATTATTCAAACGCAAATCAAAATTTGTGTTTATTTTAAAATATTTCTCCACAATCTTTGTTTGCACAGAAAACTCATGTTTCATTCGTTTGTTTGCTCGTTTCAACCAAAAAAAACTCGGATAGAGTTTTCGTAAAGAATGATAGTAAATACTAAATTATTCAAATGCAAACAAAATTTATTTTCGTTTTAAAATATTTCTCCACAATCTTTTTTTGCACCAAAAAGTCGTGTTTCGTGCGTTTGTTCGCTCGTTTCGTACAAAAATAACACAGCTACATTTTCCGTAAAGAATATACTAAATTATTCAAATGGAAACCAAAATTTGTTGTCATTTTAGAATATTTCTCCACAATCTTTGTTTGCACCTAAAACTCATGTTTCACGCGTTTGTCCGCTCATTTTATAAAAGAATAACACGGGTAGATGTTTTATGAAGAATGATTGTAAATACTAAATTATTCCAATGAAAACAAAAATTTGTTTACATTTTAAAATATTTCACCCCAAACTTAATTTGCACCCCAAGCTCATGTTTCCTACGTTTGTTCGCTCGGTTCTTGCAATAAAAACTGGGCTAGATTTTTCGTAAAGAATAGACAAAATTATTCAAACGCAAATCAAAATTTGTGTTTATTTTAAAATATTTCTCCACAATCTTTGTTTGCACAGAAAACTCATGTTTCATTCGTTTGTTTGCTCGTTTCAACCAAAAAAAACTCGGATAGAGTTTTCGTAAAGAATGATAGTAAATACTAAATTATTCAAATGCAAACAAAATTTATTTTCGTTTTAAAATATTTCTCCACAATCTTTTTTTGCACCAAAAAGTCGTGTTTCGTGCGTTTGTTCGCTCGTTTCGTACAAAAATAACACAGCTACATTTTCCGTAAAGAATATACTAAATTATTCAAATGGAAACAAAAATTTGTTGTCATTTTAGAATATTTCTCCACAATCTTTGTTTGCACCTAAAACTCATGTTTCACGCGTTTGTCCGCTCATTTTATAAAAGAATAACACGGGTAGATGTTTTATGAAGAATGATTGTAAATACTAAATTATTCCAATGAAAACAAAAATTTGTGTACATTTTAAAATATTTCACCCCAAACTTAATTTGCAACCCAAGCTCATGTTTCCTACGTTTGTTCGTTCGGTTCTTGCAATAAAAACTGGGCTAGATTTTTCGTAAAGAATAGACAAAATTATTCAAACGCAAATCAATATTTGTGTTTATTTTAAAATATTTCTCCACAATCTTTGTTTGCACAGAAAACTCATGTTTCATTCGTTTGTTTGCTCATTTCATCCAAAAAAAACTCGGATAGAGTTTTCATAAAGAATGATAGTAAATACTAAATTATTCAAATGCAAACAAAATTTATTTTCGTTTTAAAATATTTCTCCACAATCTTTTTTTGCACCAAAAAGTCGTGTTTCGTGCGTTTGTTCGCTCGTTTCGTACAAAAATAACACAGCTACATTTTCCGTAAAGAATATACTAAATTATTCTAATGGAAACCAAAATTTGTTGTCATTTTAGAATATTTCTCCACAATTTTTGTTTGCACCTAAAACTCATGTTTCATGCGTTTGTCCGCTCATTTTATAAAAAAATAACACGGGTAGATGTTTTATGAAGAATGATTTTAAATATAAATTAGTCCAATGAGAACAAAAATTTGTTTACATTTTAAAATATTTCACCCCAAACTTAATTTGCACCCCAAACTCATGTTTCCTACGTTTGTTCGCTCGGTTCTTGCAATAAAAACTGGGCTAGATTTTTCGTAAAGAATAGACAAAATTATTCAAACGAAAATCAAAATTTGTGTTTATTTTAAAATATTTCTCCACAATCTTTGTTTGCACAGAAAACTCATGTTTCATTCGTTTGTTTCCTCGTTTCATCCAAAAAAAACTCGGATAGAGTTTTCGTAAAGAATGATAGTAAATACTAAATTATTCAAATGAAAACAAAATTTATTTTGGTTTTAAAATATTTCTCCACAATCTTTCTTCGCACCAAAAACTCATGTTTCGTGCGTTTGTTCGCTCGTTTTGTACAAAAATAACACAGCTACATTTTCCGTAAAGAATATACTAAATTATTCAAATGGAAACCAAAATTTGTCGTCATTTTAGAATATTTCTCCACAATCTTTGTTTGCACCTAAAACTCATGTTTCACGCTTTGTCCGCTCATTTTATAAAAAAATAACACGGGTAGATGTTTTATGAAGAATGATTGTAAATACTAAATTATTCCAATGAAAACAAAAATTTGTTTACATTTTAAAATATTTCACCCCAAACTTAATTGCACCCCAAGCTCATGTTTCCTACGTTTGTTCGCTCGGTTCTTGCAATAAAAACTGGGCTAGATTTTTCGTAAAGAATAGACAAAATTATTCAAACGCAAATCAAAATTTGTGTTTATTTTAAAATATTTCTCCACAATCTTTGTTTGCACAGAAAACTCATGTTTCATTCGTTTGTTTGCTCGTTTCATCCAAAAAAAACTCGGATAGAGTTTTCGTAAAGAATGATAGTAAATACTAAATTATTCAAATGCAAACAAAATTTATTTTCGTTTTAAAATATTTCTCCACAATCTTTTTTTGCACCAAAAAGTCATGTTTCGTGCGTTTGTTCGCTCGTTTCGTACAAAAATAACACAGCTACATTTTCCGTAAAGAATATACTAAATTATTCAAATGGAAACAAAAATTTGTTGTCATTTTAGAATATTTCTCCACAATCTTTGTTTGCACCTAAAACTCATGTTTCATGCGTTTGTCCGCTCATTTTATAAAAAAATAACACAGGTAGATGTTTTATGAAGAATGATTTTAAATACTAAATTATTCCAATGAAAACAAAAATTTGTTGACATTTTAAAATATTTCACCCCAAACTTAATTTGCACCCCAAGCTCATGTTTCCTACGTTTGTTCGCTCGGGTCTTGCAATAAAAACTGGGCTAGATTTTTCGTAAAGAATAGACAAAATTATTCAAACGCAAATCAAAATTTGTGTTTATTTTAAAATATTTCTCCACAATCTTTGTTTGCACAGAAAACTCATGTTTCATTCGTTTGTTTCCTCGTTTCATCCAAAAAAAACTCGGATAGAGTTTTCGTAAAGAATGATAGTAAATACTAAATTATTCAAATGAAAACAAAATTTATTTTGATTTTAAAATATTTCTCCACAATCTTTCTTCGCACCAAAAACTCATGTTTCGTGCGTTTGTTCGCTCGTTTTGTACAAAAATAACACAGCTACATTTTCCGTAGAGAATATACTAAATTATTCAAATGGAAACCAAAATTTGTCGTCATTTTAGAATATTTCTCCACAATCTTTGTTTGCACCTAAAACTCATGTTTCACGCGTTTGTCCGCTCATTTTATTAAAAAAATAACACGGGTAGATGTTTTATGAAGAATGATTGTAAATACTAAATTATTCCAATGAAAACAAAAATTTGTTTACATTTTAAAATATTTCACCCCAAACTTAATTTGCACCCCAAGCTCATGTTTCCTACCTTTGTTCGCTCGGTTCTTGCAATAAAAACTGGGCTAGATTTTTCGTAAAGAATAGACAAAATTATTCAAACGCAAATCAAAATTTGTGTTTATTTTAAAATATTTCTCCACAATCTTTGTTTGCACAGAAAACTCATGTTTCATTCGTTTGTTTGCTCGTTTCATCCAAAAAAAACTCGGATAGAGTTTTCGTAAAGAATGATAGTAAATACTAAATTATTCAAATGCAAACAAAATTTATTTTCGTTTTAAAATATTTCTCCACAATCTTTGTTTGCACCAAAAACTCGTGTTTCGTGCGTTTGTTCGCTCGTTTTGTACAAAAATAACACAGCTACATTTTCCGTAGAGAATATACTAAATTATTCAAATGGAAACCAAAATTTGTCGTCATTTTAGAATATTTCTCCACAATCTTTGTTTGCACCTAAAACTCATGTTTCACGCGTTTGTCCGCTCATTTTATTAAAAAAATAACACGGGTAGATGTTTTATGAAGAATGATTGTAAATACTAAATTATTCCAATGAAAACAAAAATTTGTTTACATTTTAAAATATTTCACCCCAAACTTAATTTGCACCCCAAACTCGTGTTTTCTACGTTTGTTCGCTCGGTTCTTGCAATAAAAACTGGGCTAGATTTTTCGTAAAGAATAGACAAAATTATTCAAACGCAAATCAAAATTTCTGTTTATTTTAAAATATTTCTCCACAATCTTTGTTTGCACAGAAAACTCATGTTTCATTCGTTTGTTTCCTCGTTTCATCCAAAAAAAACTCGGATAGAGTTTTCGTAAAAAATGATAGTAAATACTAAATTATTCAAATGCAAACAAAATTTATTTTCGTTTTAAAATATTTCTCCACAATCTTTTTTTGCACCAAAAAGTCGTGTTTCGTGCGTTTGTTCGCTCGTTTCGTACAAAAATAACACAGCTACATTTTCCGTAAAGAATATACTAAATTATTCAAATGGAAACCAAAATTTGTTGTCATTTTAGAATATTTCTCCACAATCTTTGTTTGCACCTAAAACTCATGTTTCATGCGTTTGTCCGCTCATTTTATAAAAAAATAACACGGGTAGATGTTTTATGAAGATTGATTTTAAATACTAAATTATTCCAATGAAAACAAAAATTTGTTTACATTTTAAAATATTTCGCCCCAAACTTAATTTGCACCCCAAACTCATGTTTCCTACGTTTGTTCGCTCGGTTCTTGCAATAAAAACTGGGCTAGATTTTTCGTAAAGAATAGACAAAATTATTCAAACGCAAATCAAAATTTGTGTTTATTTTAAAATATTTCTCCACAATCTTTGTTTGCACAGAAAACTCATGTTTCATTCGTTTGCTTCCTCGTTTCATCCAAAAAAAACTCGGATAGAGTTTTCGTAAAGAATGATAGTAAATACTAAATTATTCAAATGAAAACAAAATTTATTTTGGTTTTAAAATATTTCTCCACAATCTTTCTTCGCACCAAAAACTCATGTTTCGTGCGTTTGCTCGCTCGTTTTGTACAAAAATAACACAGCTACATTTTCCGTAAAGAATATACTAAATTATTCAAATGGAAACCAAAATTTGTCGTCATTTTAGAATATTTCTCCACAATCTTTGTTTGCACCTAAAACTCATGTTTCACGCTTTGTCCGCTCATTTTATAAAAAAATAACACGGGTAGATGTTTTATGAAGAATGATTGTAAATACTAAATTATTCCAATGAAAACAAAAATTTGTTTACATTTTAAAATATTTCACCCCAAACTTAATTGCACCCCAAGCTCATGTTTCCTACGTTTGTTCGCTCGGTTCTTGCAATAAAAACTGGGCCAGATTTTTCGTAAAGAATAGACAAAATTATTCAAACGCAAATCAAAATTTGTGTTTATTTTAAAATATTTCTCCACAATCTTTGTTTGCACAGAAAACTCATGTTTCATTCGTTTGTTTGCTCGTTTCATCCAAAAAAAACTCGGATAGAGTTTTCGTAAAGAATGATAGTAAATACTAAATTATTCAAATGCAAACAAAATTTATTTTCGTTTTAAAATATTTCTCCACAATCTTTTTTTGCACCAAAAAGTCATGTTTCGTGCGTTTGTTCGCTCGTTTCGTACAAAAATAACACAGCTACATTTTCCGTAAAGAATATACTAAATTATTCAAATGGAAACAAAAATTTGTTGTCATTTTAGAATATTTCTCCACAATCTTTGTTTGCACCTAAAACTCATTTTTCATGCGTTTGTCCGCTCATTTTATAAAAAAATAACACAGGTAGATGTTTTATGAAGAATGATTTTAAATACTAAATTATTCCAACGAAAACAAAAATTTGTTTACATTTTAAAATATTTCACCCCAAACTTAATTTGCACCCCAAGCTCATGTTTCCTACGTTTGTTCGCTCGGGTCTTGCAATAAAAACTGGGCTAGATTTTTCGTAAAGAATAGACAAAATTATTCAAACGCAAATCAAAATTTGTGTTTATTTTAAAATATTTCTGCACAATCTTTGTTTGCACAGAAAACTCATGTTTCATTCGTTTGTTTCCTCGTTTCATCCAAAAAAAACTCGGATAGAGTTTTCGTAAAGAATGATAGTAAATACTAAATTATTCAAATGAAAACAAAATTTATTTTGATTTTAAAATATTTCTCCACAATCTTTCTTCGCACCAAAAACTCATGTTTCGTGCGTTTGTTCGCTCGTTTTGTACAAAAATAACACAGCTACATTTTCCGTAGAGAATATACTAAATTATTCAAATGGAAACCAAAATTTGTCGTCATTTTAGAATATTTCTCCACAATCTTTGTTTGCACCTAAAACTCATGTTTCACGCGTTTGTCCGCTCATTTTATTAAAAAAATAACACGGGTAGATGTTTTATGAAGAATGATTGTAAATACTAAATTATTCCAATTAAAACAAAAATTTGTTTACATTTTAAAATATTTCACCCCAAACTTAATTTGCACCCCAAGCTCATGTTTCCTACCTTTGTTCGCTCAGTTCTTGCAATAAAAACTGGGCTAGATTTTTCGTAAAGAATAGACAAAATTATTCAAACGCAAATCAAAATTTGTGTTTATTTTAAAATATTTCTCCACAATCTTTGTTTGCACAGAAAACTCATGTTTCATTCGTTTGTTTGCTCGTTTCATCCAAAAAAAACTCGGATAGAGTTTTCGTAAAGAATGATAGTAAATACTAAATTATTCAAATGCAAACAAAATTTATTTTCGTTTTAAAATATTTCTCCACAATCTTTGTTTGCACCAAAAACTCGTGTTTCGTGCGTTTGTTCGCTCGTTTTGTACAAAAATAACACAGCTACATTTTCCGTAGAGAATATACTAAATTATTCAAATGGAAACCAAAATTTGTCGTCATTTTAGAATATTTCTCCACAATCTTTGTTTGCACCTAAAACTCATGTTTCACGCGTTTGTCCGCTCATTTTATTAAAAAAATAACACGGGTAGATGTTTTATGAAGAATGATTGTAAATACTAAATTATTCCAATGAAAACAAAAATTTGTTTACATTTTAAAATATTTCACCCCAAACTTAATTTGCACCCCAAACTCGTGTTTTCTACGTTTGTTCGCTCGGTTCTTGCAATAAAAACTGGGCTAGATTTTTCGTAAAGAATAGACAAAATTATTCAAACGCAAATCAAAATTTCTGTTTATTTTAAAATATTTCTCCACAATCTTTGTTTGCACAGAAAACTCATGTTTCATTCGTTTGTTTCCTCGTTTCATCCAAAAAAAACTCGGATAGAGTTTTCGTAAAGAATGATAGTAAATACTAAATTATTCAAATGCAAACAAAATTTATTTTCGTTTTAAAATATTTCTCCACAATCTTTTTTTGCACCAAAAAGTCGTGTTTCGTGCGTTTGTTCGCTCGTTTCGTACAAAAATAACACAGCTACATTTTCCGTAAAGAATATACTAAATTATTCAAATGGAAACCAAAATTTGTTGTCATTTTAGAATATTTCTCCACAATCTTTGTTTGCACCTAAAACTCATGTTTCATGCGTTTGTCCGCTCATTTTATAAAAAAATAACACGGGTAGATGTTTTATGAAGATTGATTTTAAATACTAAATTATTCCAATGAAAACAAAAATTTGTTTACATTTTAAAATATTTCGCCCCAAACTTAATTTGCACCCCAAACTCATGTTTCCTACGTTTGTTCGCTCGGTTCTTGCAATAAAAACTGGGCTAGATTTTTCGTAAAGAATAGACAAAATTATTCAAACGCAAATCAAAATTTGTGTTTATTTTAAAATATTTCTCCACAATCTTTGTTTGCACAGAAAACTCATGTTTCATTCGTTTGCTTCCTCGTTTCATCCAAAAAAAACTCGGATAGAGTTTTCGTAAAGAATGTTAGTAAATACTAAATTATTCAAATGAAAACAAAATTTATTTTGGTTTTAAAATATTTCTCCACAATCTTTCTTCGCACCAAAAACTCATGTTTCGTGCGTTTGCTCGCTCGTTTTGTACAAAAATAACACAGCTACATTTTCCGTAAAGAATATACTAAATTATTCAAATGGAAACCAAAATTTGTCGTCATTTTAGAATATTTCTCCACAATCTTTGTTTGCACCTAAAACTCATGTTTCACGCTTTGTCCGCTCATTTTATAAAAAAATAACACGGGTAGATGTTTTATGAAGAATGATTGTAAATACTAAATTATTCCAATGAAAACAAAAATTTGTTTACATTTTAAAATATTTCACCCCAAACTTAATTGCACCCCAAGCTCATGTTTCCTACGTTTGTTCGCTCGGTTCTTGCAATAAAAACTGGGCCAGATTTTTCGTAAAGAATAGACAAAATTATTCAAACGCAAATCAAAATTTGTGTTTATTTTAAAATATTTCTCCACAATCTTTGTTTGCACAGAAAACTCATGTTTCATTCGTTTGTTTGCTCGTTTCATCCAAAAAAAACTCGGATAGAGTTTTCGTAAAGAATGATAGTAAATACTAAATTATTCAAATGCAAACAAAATTTATTTTCGTTTTAAAATATTTCTCCACATTCTTTTTTTGCACCAAAAAGTCATGTTTCGTGCGTTTGTTCGCTCGTTTCGTACAAAAATAACACAGCTACATTTTCCGTAAAGAATATACTAAATTATTCAAATGGAAACAAAAATTTGTTGTCATTTTAGAATATTTCTCCACAATCTTTGTTTGCACCTAAAACTCATGTTTCATGCGTTTGTCCGCTCATTTTATAAAAAAATAACACAGGTAGATGTTTTATGAAGAATGATTTTAAATACTAAATTATTCCAACGAAAACAAAAATTTGTTTACATTTTAAAATATTTCACCCCAAACTTAATTTGCACCCCAAGCTCATGTTTCCTACGTTTGTTCGCTCGGGTCTTGCAATAAAAACTGGGCTAGATTTTTCGTAAAGAATAGACAAAATTATTCAAACGCAAATCAAAATTTGTGTTTATTTTAAAATATTTCTGCACAATCTTTGTTTGCACAGAAAACTCATGTTTCATTCGTTTGTTTCCTCGTTTCATCCAAAAAAAACTCGGATAGAGTTTTCGTAAAGAATGATAGTAAATACTAAATTATTCAAATGAAAACAAAATTTATTTTGATTTTAAAATATTTCTCCACAATCTTTCTTCGCACCAAAAACTCATGTTTCGTGCGTTTGTTCGCTCGTTTTGTACAAAAATAACACAGCTACATTTTCCGTAGAGAATATACTAAATTATTCAAATGGAAACCAAAATTTGTCGTCATTTTAGAATATTTCTCCACAATCTTTGTTTGCACCTAAAACTCATGTTTCACGCGTTTGTCCGCTCATTTTATTAAAAAAATAACACGGGTAGATGTTTTATGAAGAATGATTGTAAATACTAAATTATTCCAATTAAAACAAAAATTTGTTTACATTTTAAAATATTTCACCCCAAACTTAATTTGCACCCCAAGCTCATGTTTCCTACCTTTGTTCGCTCAGTTCTTGCAATAAAAACTGGGCTAGATTTTTCGTAAAGAATAGACAAAATTATTCAAACGCAAATCAAAATTTGTGTTTATTTTAAAATATTTCTCCACAATCTTTGTTTGCACAGAAAACTCATGTTTCATTCGTTTGTTTGCTCGTTTCATCCAAAAAAAACTCGGATAGAGTTTTCGTAAAGAATGATAGTAAATACTAAATTATTCAAATGCAAACAAAATTTATTTTCGTTTTAAAATATTTCTCCACAATCTTTGTTTGCACCAAAAACTCGTGTTTCGTGCGTTTGTTCGCTCGTTTTGTACAAAAATAACACAGCTACATTTTCCGTAGAGAATATACTAAATTATTCAAATGGAAACCAAAATTTGTCGTCATTTTAGAATATTTCTCCACAATCTTTGTTTGCACCTAAAACTCATGTTTCACGCGTTTGTCCGCTCATTTTATTAAAAAAATAACACGGGTAGATGTTTTATGAAGAATGATTGTAAATACTAAATTATTCCAATGAAAACAAAAATTTGTTTACATTTTAAAATATTTCACCCCAAAACTTAATTTGCACCCCAAACTCGTGTTTCCTACGTTTGTTCGCTCGGTTCTTGCAATAAAAACTGGGCTAGATTTTTCGTAAAGAATAGACAAAATTATTCAAACGCAAATCAAAATTTGTATTTATTTTAAAATATTTCTCCACAATATTTGTTTGCACAGAAAACTCATGTTTCATTCGTTTGTTTCCTCGTTTCATCCAAAAAAAACTCGGATAGAGTTTTCGTAAAGAATGATAGTAAATACTAAATTATTCAAATGCAAACAAAATTTATTTTCGTTTTAAAATATTTCTCCACAATCTTTTTTTGCACCAAAAAGTCGTGTTTCGTGCGTTTGTTCGCTCGTTTCGTACAAAAATAACACAGCTACATTTTCCGTAAAGAATATACTAAATTATTCAAATGGAAACCAAAATTTGTTGTTATTTTAGAATATTTCTCCACAATCTTTGTTTGCACCTAAAACTCATGTTTCATGCGTTTGTCCGCTCATTTTATAAAAAAATAACACGGGTAGATGTTTTATGAAGAATGATTTTAAACACTAAATTATTCCAATGAAAACAAAAATTTGTTTACATTTTAAAATATTTCACCCCAAACTTAATTTACACCCCAAACTCGTGTTTCCTACGTTTGTTCGCTCGGTTCTTGCAATAAAAACTCGGCTAGATTTTTCGTAAAGAATAGACAAAATTATTCAAACGCAAATCAAAATTTGTGTTTATTTTAAAATATTTCACCACAATCTTTGTTTGCACAGAAAACGCATGATTCATGCGTTTGTTTGCTCGTTTCATCCAAAAAAAATCGAATAGAGTTTTCGTAAAGAATGATAGTAAAAACTAAATTATTCAATTGCAAACAAAAATTTATTTTCGTCTTAAAATATTTCTCCACAATCTTTGTTTGCACCAAAAACTCGTGTTTCGTGCGTTTGTTCGCTCGTTTTGTACAAAAATAACACAGCTACATTTTCCGTAAAGAATATACTAAATTATTCAAATGCAAACCAAAATTTGTTGTCATTTTAGAATATTTCTCAACAATCTTTGTTTGCACCTAAAACTCATGTTTCACGCGTTTGTCCGCTCATTTTATAAAAAAATAACACGGGTAGATGTTTTATGAAGAATGATTGTAAATACTAAATTATTCCAATGAAAACAAAAATTTGTTTACATTTTAAAATATTTCACCCCAAACTTAATTTGCACCCCAAGCTCTTGTTTCCTACGTTTGTTCGTTCGGTTCTTGCAATAAAAACTGGGCTAGATTTTTCGTAAAGAATAGACAAAATTATTCAAACGCAAATCAAAATTTTTGTTTATTTTAAAATATTACTCCACAATCTTTGTTTGCACAGAAAACTCATGTTTCATTCGTTTGTTTCCTCGTTTCATCCAAAAAAAACTCGGATAGAGTTTTCGTAAAGAATGATAGTAAATACTAAATTATTCAAATGAAAACAAAATTTATTTTGGTTTTAAAATATTTCTCCACAATCTTTCTTCGCACCAAAAACTCATTTTTCGTGCGTTTATTCGCTCGTTTTCTACAAAAATAACACAGCTACATTTTCCCTAAAGAATATACTAAATTATTCAAATGGAAACCAAAATTTGTCGTCATTTTAGAATATTTCTCCACAATCTTTGTTTGCACCTAAAACTCATGTTTCACGCGTTTGTCCGCTCATTTTATAAAAAAATAACACGGGTAGATGTTTTATGAAGAATGATTGTAAATACTAAATTATTCCAATAAAAACAAAAATTTGTTTACATTTTAAAATATTTCACCCCAAACTTAATTTGCACCCCAAGCTCATGTTTCCTACGTTTGTTCGCTCGGTTCTTGCAATAAAAACTGGGCTAGATTTTTCGTAAAGAATAGACAAAATTATTCAAACGCAAATCAAAATTTGTGTTTATTTTAAAATATTTCTCCACAATCTTTGTTTGCACAGAAAACTCATGTTTCATTCGTTTGTTTGCTCGTTTCAACCAAAAAAAACTCGGATAGAGTTTTCGTAAAGAATGATAGTAAATACTAAATTATTCAAATGCAAACAAAATTTATTTTCGTTTTAAAATATTTCTCCACAATCTTTTTTTGCACCAAAAAGTCGTGTTTCGTGCGTTTGTTCGCTCGTTTCGTACAAAAATAACACAGCTACATTTTCCGTAAAGAATATACTAAATTATTCAAATGGAAACCAAAATTTGTTGTCATTTTAGAATATTTCTCCACAATCTTTGTTTGCACCTAAAACTCATGTTTCACGCGTTTGTCCGCTCATTTTATAAAAGAATAACACGGGTAGATGTTTTATGAAGAATGATTGTAAATACTAAATTATTCCAATGAAAACAAAAATTTGTTTACATTTTAAAATATTTCACCCCAAACTTAATTTGCACCCCAAGCTCATGTTTCCTACGTTTGTTCGCTCGGTTCTTGCAATAAAAACTGGGCTAGATTTTTCGTAAAGAATAGACAAAATTATTCAAACGCAAATCAAAATTTGTGTTTATTTTAAAATATTTCTCCACAATCTTTGTTTGCACAGAAAACTCATGTTTCATTCGTTTGTTTGCTCGTTTCAACCAAAAAAAACTCGGATAGAGTTTTCGTAAAGAATGATAGTAAATACTAAATTATTCAAATGCAAACAAAATTTATTTTCGTTTTAAAATATTTCTCCACAATCGTTTTTTGCACCAAAAAGTCGTGTTTCGTGCGTTTGTTCGCTCGTTTCGTACAAAAATAACACAGCTACATTTTCCGTAAAGAATATACTAAATTATTCAAATGGAAACCAAAATTTGTTGTCATTTTAGAATATTTCTCCACAATCTTTGTTTGCACCTAAAACTCATGTTTCACGCGTTTGTCCGCTCATTTTATAAAAGAATAACACGGGTAGATGTTTTATGAAGAATGATTGTAAATACTAAATTATTCCAATGAAAACAAAAATTTGTGTACATTTTAAAATATTTCACCCCAAACTTAATTTGCACCCCAAGGTCATGTTTCCTACGTTTGTTCGTTCGGTTCTTGCAATAAAAACTGGGCTAGATTTTTCGTAAAGAATAGACAAAATTATTCAAACGCAAATCAATATTTGTGTTTATTTTAAAATATTTCTCCACAATCTTTGTTTGCACAGAAAACTCATGTTTCATTCGTTTGTTTGCTCATTTCATCCAAAAAAAACTCGGATAGAGTTTTCATAAAGAATGATAGTAAATACTAAATTATTCAAATGCAAACAAAATTTATTTTCGTTTTAAAATATTTCTCCACAATCTTTTTTTGCACCAAAAAGTCGTGTTTCGTGCGTTTGTTCGCTCGTTTCGTACAAAAATAACACAGCTACATTTTCCGTAAAGAATATACTAAATTATTCTAATGGAAACCAAAATTTGTTGTCATTTTAGAATATTTCTCCACAATCTTTGTTTGCACCTAAAACTCATGTTTCATGCGTTTGTCCGCTCATTTTATAAAAAAATAACACGGGTAGATGTTTTATGAAGAATGATTTTAAATACTAAATTAGTCCAATGAAAACAAAAATTTGTTTACATTTTAAAATATTTCACCCCAAACTTAATTTGCACCCCAAACACATGTTTCCTACGTTTGTTCGCTCGGTTCTTGCAATAAAAACTGGGCTAGATTTTTCGTAAAGAATAGACAAAATTATTCAAACGCAAATCAAAATTTGTGTTTATTTTAAAATATTTCTCCACAATCTTTGTTTGCACAGAAAACTCATGTTTCATTCGTTTGTTTCCTCGTTTCATCCAAAAAAAACTCGGATAGAGTTTTCGTAAAGAATGATAGTAAATACTAAATTATTCAAATGAAAACAAAATTTATTTTGGTTTTAAAATATTTCTCCACAATCTTTCTTCGCACCAAAAACTCATGTTTCGTGCGTTTGTTCGCTCGTTTTGTACAAAAATAACACAGCTACATTTTCCGTAAATAATATACTAAATTATTCAAATGGAAACCAAAATTTGTCGTCATTTTAGAATATTTCTCCACAATCTTTGTTTGCACCTAAAACTCATGTTTCACGCTTTGTCCGCTCATTTTATAAAAAAATAACACGGGTAGATGTTTTATGAAGAATGATTGTAAATACTAAATTATTCCAATGAAAACAAAAATTTGTTTACATTTTAAAATATTTCACCCCAAACTTAATTGCACCCCAAGCTCATGTTTCCTACGTTTGTTCGCTCGGTTCTTGCAATAAAAACTGGGCTAGATTTTTCGTAAAGAATAGACAAAATTATTCAAACGCAAATCAAAATTTGTGTTTATTTTAAAATATTTCTCCACAATCTTTGTTTGCACAGAAAACTCATGTTTCATTCGTTTGTTTGCTCGTTTCATCCAAAAAAAACTCGGATAGAGTTTTCGTAAAGAATGATAGTAAATACTAAATTATTCAAATGCAAACAAAATTTATTTTCGTCTTAAAATATTTCTCCACAATCTTTTTTTGCACCAAAAAGTCATGTTTCGTGCGTTTGTTCGCTCGTTTCGTACAAAAATAACACAGCTACATTTTCCGTAAAGAATATACTAAATTATTCAAATGGAAACAAAAATTTGTTGTCATTTTAGAATATTTCTCCACAATCTTTGTTTGCACCTAAAACTCATGTTTCATGCGTTTGTCCGCTCATTTTATAAAAAAATAACACAGGTAGATGTTTTATGAAGAATGATTTTAAATACTAAATTATTCCAATGAAAACAAAAATTTGTTTACATTTTAGAATATTTCACCCCAAACTTAATTTGCACCCCAAGCTCATGTTTCCTACGTTTGTTCGCTCGGGTCTTGCAATAAAAACTGGGCTAGATTTTTCGTAAAGAATAGACAAAATTATTCAAACGCAAATCAAAATTTGTGTTTATTTTAAAATATTTCTCCACAATCTTTGTTTGCACAGAAAACTCATGTTTCATTCGTTTGTTTCCTCGTTTCATCCAAAAAAAACTCGGATAGAGTTTTCGTAAAGAATGATAGTAAATACTAAATTATTCAAATGAAAACAAAATTTATTTTGATTTTAAAATATTTCTCCACAATCTTTCTTCGCACCAAAAACTCATGTTTCGTGCGTTTGTTCGCTCGTTTTGTACAAAAATAACACAGCTACATTTTCCGTAGAGAATATACTAAATTAGTCAAATGGAAACCAAAATTTGTCGTCATTTTAGAATATTTCTCCACAATCTTTGTTTGCACCTAAAACTCATGTTTCACGCGTTTGTCCGCTCATTTTATTAAAAAAATAACACGGGTAGATGTTTTATGAAGAATGATTGTAAATACTAAATTATTCCAATGAAAACAAAAATTTGTTTACATTTTAAAATATTTCACCCCAAACTTAATTTGCACCCCAAGCTCATGTTTCCTACCTTTGTTCGCTCGGTTCTTGCAATAAAAACTGGGCTAGATTTTTCGTAAAGAATAGACAAAATTATTCAAACGCAAATCAAAATTTGTGTTTATTTTAAAATATTTCTCCACAATCTTTGTTTGCACAGAAAACTCATGTTTCATTCGTTTGTTTGCTCGTTTCATCCAAAAAAAACTCGGATAGAGTTTTCGTAAAGAATGATAGTAAATACTAAATTATTCAAATGCAAACAAAATTTATTTTCGTTTTAAAATATTTCTCCACAATCTTTGTTTGCACCAAAAACTCGTGTTTCGTGCGTTTGTTCGCTCGTTTTGTACAAAAATAACACAGCTACATTTTCCGTAGAGAATATACTAAATTATTCAAATGGAAACCAAAATTTGTCGTCATTTTAGAATATTTCTCCACAATCTTTGTTTGCACCTAAAACTCATGTTTCACGCGTTTGTCCGCTCATTTTATTAAAAAAATAACACGGGTAGATGTTTTATGAAGAATGATTGTAAATACTAAATTATTCCAATGAAAACAAAAATTTGTTTACATTTTAAAATATTTCACCCCAAACTTAATTTGCACCCCAAACTCGTGTTTCCTACGTTTGTTCGCTCGGTTCTTGCAATAAAAACTGGGCTAGATTTTTCGTAAAGAATAGACAAAATTATTCAAACGCAAATCAAAATTTCTGTTTATTTTAAAATATTTCTCCACAATCTTTGTTTGCACAGAAAACTCATGTTTCATTCGTTTGTTTCCTCGTTTCATCCAAAAAAAACTCGGATAGAGTTTTCGTAAAGAATGATAGTAAATACTAAATTATTCAAATGCAAACAAAATTTATTTTCGTTTTAAAATATTTCTCCACAATCTTTTTTTGCACCAAAAAGTCGTGTTTCGTGCGTTTGTTCGCTCGTTTCGTACAAAAATAACACAGCTACATTTTCCGTAAAGAATATACTAAATTATTCAAATGGAAACCAAAATTTGTTGTCATTTTAGAATATTTCTCCACAATCTTTGTTTGCACCTAAAACTCATGTTTCACGCGTTTGTCCGCTCATTTTATAAAAGAATAACACGGGTAGATGTTTTATGAAGAATGATTGTAAATACTAAATTATTCCAATGAAAACAAAAATTTGTGTACATTTTAAAATATTTCACCCCAAACTTAATTTGCACCCCAAGCTCATGTTTCCTACGTTTGTTCGTTCGGTTCTTGCAATAAAAACTGGGCTAGATTTTTCGTAAAGAATAGACAAAATTATTCAAACGCAAATCAATATTTGTGTTTATTTTAAAATATTTCTCCACAATCTTTGTTTGCACAGAAAACTCATGTTTCATTCGTTTGTTTGCTCATTTCATCCAAAAAAAACTCGGATAGAGTTTTCATAAAGAATGATAGTAAATACTAAATTATTCAAATGCAAACAAAATTTATTTTCATTTTAAAATATTTCTCCACAATCTTTTTTTGCACCAAAAAGTCGTGTTTCGTGCGTTTGTTCGCTCGTTTCGTACAAAAATAACACAGCTACATTTTCCGTAAAGAATATACTAAATTATTCTAATGGAAACCAAAATTTGTTGTCATTTTAGAATATTTCTCCACAATCTTTGTTTGCACCTAAAACTCATGTTTCATGCGTTTGTCCGCTCATTTTATAAAAAAATAACACGGGTAGATGTTTTATGAAGAATGATTTTAAATACTAAATTAGTCCAATGAAAACAAAAATTTGTTTACATTTTAAAATATTTCACCCCAAACTTATTTTGCACCCCAAACTCATGTTTCCTACGTTTGTTCGCTCGGTTCTTGCAATAAAAACTGGGCTAGATTTTTCGTAAAGAATAGACAAAATTATTCAAACGCAAATCAAAATTTGTGTTTATTTTAAAATATTTCTCCACAATCTTTGTTTGCACAGAAAACTCATGTTTCATTCGTTTGTTTCCTCGTTTCATCCAAAAAAAACTCGGATAGAGTTTTCGTAAAGAATGATAGTAAATACTAAATTATTCAAATGAAAACAAAATTTATTTTGGTTTTAAAATATTTCACCACAATCTTTCTTCGCACCAAAAACTCATGTTTCGTGCGTTTGTTCGCTCGTTTTGTACAAAAATAACACAGCTACATTTTCCGTAAATAATATACTAAATTATTCAAATGGAAACCAAAATTTGTCGTCATTTTAGAATATTTCTCCACAATCTTTGTTTGCACCTAAAACTCATGTTTCACGCTTTGTCCGCTCATTTTATAAAAAAATAACACGGGTAGATGTTTTATGAAGAATGATTGTAAATACTAAATTATTCCAATGAAAACAAAAATTTGTTTACATTTTAAAATATTTCACCCCAAACTTAATTGCACCCCAAGCTCATGTTTCCTACCTTTGTTCGCTCGGTTCTTGCAATAAAAACTGGGCTAGATTTTTCGTAAAGAATAGACAAAATTATTCAAACGCAAATCAAAATTTGTGTTTATTTTAAAATATTTCTCCACAATCTTTGTTTGCACAGAAAACTCATGTTTCATTCGTTTGTTTGCTCGTTTCATCCAAAAAAAACTCGGATAGAGTTTTCGTAAAGAATGATAGTAAATACTAAATTATTCAAATGCAAACAAAATTTATTTTCGTTTTAAAATATTTCTCCACAATCTTTTTTTGCACCAAAAAGTAAAGTTTCGTGCGTTTGTTCGCTCGTTTCGTACAAAAATAACACAGCTACATTTTCCGTAAAGAATATACTAAATTATTCAAATGGAAACAAAAATTTGTTGTCATTTTAGAATATTTCTCCACAATCTTTGTTTGCACCTAAAACTCATGTTTCATGCGTTTGTCCGCAAAAAAAACGTAAGCTCTTTCTGACCAACCCGTGGAAATTTATGAATATCTTCAACTACGAGCGCTATTCTTGGCTCATTCTTTTTTCTATCTCCTCAAGACATGTAAAATAACAATAAACTATCTTTTCCTACCCCTCACGTGTGATAAGGAAAATGTTCATAAATACGCACTCTCTCCTTTTGGCCGAATCTGGACGGCAAAACAAAAAATCATTTTCTATCTGAATGTGGGTCCAATACGCAAAATTACCTAAGAACATCTGTTAGTCGACAACAAGGCAAATATTCAACAAAATGAAATCTGGCAATTGGATAAAAATATAGAGAGATCCAAGTGTTCAGAGTTGGAGTCAGAGAAAAAAACATAAGCTCTGTCTAACAACCCCCGCGGTAATTTAAGGATATCTTCCACTACGAGCGTTATTCTTGGCTCATTCTTTTTTCTATCTCCTCAAGACATGCAAAATAACAATAACCTATCTTTGCCTACCCCTCATGTGTGATGAGATTTGAAGAAAAAGTTGATAAATATGTTCTCTCTCCCCTTGGCCGAATCTGGACACTAGAACAAAAAATCATTTTCTATCTGAATATGGGTCCCATATGCAAAATTCACTAAGAACATCTTTTTGTCAAAAACAAGGTGCATATTTTACAAAAAGAAATCTGGCAATTCGATAAAAACATAGAGAGATCCAAGCGTTCAAAATTTGAGTAAGAGAAAAAAAAACATAAGTTGTTTCTGACCATCCCGTAGTAATTTAAGGAGTTCTTCGACTACGGGAGCTATTCATGGTACATTCTTTTTTCTATCTTCTCAAGACATGCAAAACAACAATAACCTATCTTTTCCTACCCTCACGTGTGATGAGATTTGAATAAAAACTTGATAAATCTGTTCTCTCTCCCCTTGGCCGAATCTGGACAGCGGAACAAAAAATCATTTTCTATCTGAATGTGGGTCCAATACGCAAAATTCTCTAAGAACATTTGTTAGTCGACAACAAGGCGAATATTCGACAAAAAGAAATCTGGCAATTGGATAAAAACTTAGAGAGATCCAAGCGTTCAGAGTTGGAGTCAGAGCAAAAAACATAAGCTGTTTCTGACCAACCCGTGGTAATTTAAGGATATCTTCAACTACGAGCACTATTCTTGACTCATTCTTTTTTGTATCCCCACAAAATATGAAAATAACAATAACCTATCTTTTCCTACCCCTCACGTGTCATGAGATTTGAAGAAAAAGTTCACAAATATGTTCTCTCTCCGCTGGCCGAATCTGGACAGTAGAACAAAAGATCATTTTCTATCTGAATACGGGTCCAATATGCGAAATTCGCTAAGAACATCTTTTACTCGACAACAAGGAGAATATTTTACAAAAAGAAATCTGGCAATACCATAAAAACTTAGAGAGATCCAATCGTTCAAAGTTGGAGTCAGAGAAAAAAACATAAGTTGTTTCTGACCAACCCGTGATAATTTAAGGATTTCTTCAACTACGGGCGCTATTCTTTGCTCATTCTTTATTCTATCTCCTCAAGACATGAAAAATAACAATAATCTATCTTTTTCTACCCTCATGTGTGATGAGATTTGAAGAAAAAGTTGATAAATATGTTCTCTCTCCCCTTGGCCGAATCTGGACAGTAGAATAAAAAATCATTTTCTATTTGAATGAGGGTCCAGTATGCAAAATTCGCTACAAACATCTGTTACTCGACAACAAGGAGAGTATTTTACAAAAACAAATCTGGTAATTCGATAAAAACATAGAGAGATCCAAGCATTCAAAGTTGGCGTCAGGGAAAAAAACATAAGCTGTTTCTGACCAACCCGTCGTAATTTAAGGTTTTTTTTTCCACTACGGGCGCTATTCTTGGCTCATTCTTTATTCTATCTCCTCAAGACATGCAAAATAACAATAACCTATCTTATCCTACCCCTCACTTGTGATAAGATTTGAAGAAAAAGTTGAGAAATATATTCTCTCGCCCCTTGGCCGAATCTGGACAGTAGAACATAATATCATTTTCTATCTGAATAAGTCTCCAATATGTAAAATTCGCTAAGAACATCTGTTAGTCGACAACAAGGAGAATATTTTAGAAAAAGAAATCTGCTAATTCGATAAAAAGCTAGAGAGATCCAAGCGTTCAAAGTTGGAGTCAGACAAAAAAAACATAAGCTATTTCTGACCAAGCCGTGGTAATTTAATGATTTTTTTCAACTACGGGAGCTAAACAACGGGAGTTATTCGTGGCACACTCTTTTTTCAATCTCCTCAAGACATGCAAAATAGCAATAACCTATTTTTTCCTACTCGTACCGTGTGATGAGATTTGAATAAAAAGTTTATAAATATGTTCTCTCTCCCCTTGGCCGAATATGGACAGTAGAACAAAAAATCATATTCCATTTGAATATGGGTCCAATACGCAAAATTCCCTAAGAACATCTGTTAGTCGACAACAATGCGAATATTCTACAAAATGAAATCTGGCCATTGGTTGAAAACTTAAAGAGATCCAAGCGTTCAGAGTTGGAGTCAGAGAAAAAAAACATAAACTGTTTCTGACCAACACGTGCTAATTAAAAGATATCTTCAACTACGGGCGCTATTCTTGGCTCATTCTTTTTTCTATCTCCTCAAGACATGCAGAATAACAATAACCTATCTTTTCCTACCCCTCACGTGTGATGAGATTTGAAGAAAAAGTTGATAAATACGTTCTCTCTCCCCATGGCTGAATCTGGACAGCAGAACAAAAAATCGTTTTCTATCTGAATACGTGTCCAATATGCAAAATGCGCCAAGAACATCTATTAGTCGACAACAAGCGGAATATTTTACAAAAAGAAATCTGGCAATTTCATAAAATCTTAGAGAGATCCAAGTGTTCAAAGTTGGAGTCGGAGAAAAAAAAATATAAGTTGTTTCTGACCAATGTGTGGTAATTTCACGATTTCTTCAACGACGGGCGCTATTCTAGGCTCATTCTTTATTCTATCTCCTCAAGACACGCAAAATAACAATAACCTATCTTTTCCAACGATGGGCGCTATTCTCTCTCCCCTTGGCCGCATCAGGATAGCAGAAAAAAAAATCATTTTCAATCTGAATAAAGGTCCAATATACAAAATTTGCTATGAACATCTGTTAGTCGACAACAAGGCGAATATTCCATAAAATGAAATCTGGCAATTGGATAAAAACTTTGAGACATCCAAGCATTCGAAGTTGGAGTCAGAGAAAAAACATAAGATGTTTCTGACCAACCCGTGGTAATTTAAGGATTTTTTTCAACTACGGGAGCTATTCTTGGCACATTCTGTTTTCTATTTCCTCAAGAGATGTAAAATAACAATAACCTATCTTTTCCTATCCCTCACGTGTGATGAGATTTGAAGAAAAAGTTGATAAATACGTTCTCTCTCCCTTTGGCCGAATCTGGACAGCATAACAAAAAATCATTTTTTATCTGAATAATGGTCCAATATGCAAAATTCGCTTCGAACATCTGTTAGTTGACAACAAGAAGAATAGTTTACAAAAAGAAATCTGGTAATTCGATAAAAACATAGGGAGATCCATGCGTTCAGAGTCGGAGTCAGAGAAAAAAACGTAAGTCATTTCAGACCAACCCGTGGTAATTTAAGGAGTTCTTCAACAACGGAAGTTATTCATGGCACATTCTTTTTTCTATCTCCTCAAGACATGCAAAATAGCAATAACCAATTTTTTCCTACCCCTCACGTGTGATGAGATTTGATTAAAAAGTTGATAAATATGTTCTCTCTCCCCTTGGCTGAATCTGGATAGTAGAACAAAAATCATATTCTATTTGAATATGGGTCCAATACGCAAAATTCCCTAAGAACATCTGTTAGTCGACAACAAGGCGAATATTCTACAAAAAGAAATCTGCCCATTGGATAAAAACTTAGAGAGATCCAAGCGTTCAGAGTTGGAGACAGGGAAAAAAACATAAACTGTTTCTGACCAACCCGTGGTAATTTAAAGATATCTTCAACTGCGGGTGCTATTCTTGGCTCATTCTTTTTTCTATCTCCTCAAGACATGCAAAATAACAATAACCTATCTTTTCCTACCCATGGCCGAATTTGAAGAAAAAGTTGATAAATACGTTTGAAGAAAAAGTTGATAAATACGTTTTCTCTCCCCTTGGCCGATTTTGGACAATATAACAAAAAATCATTTTCTATCTAAATAATGCTCCAATATTCAAAATGTTAGTTGACAACAAGAAGAATAGTTTATAAAAAGAAATCTGGTGATTCGATAAAAACTTAGAGAGATCCAAGCGTTCCAAGTTGGAGTCAGAGAAAAAGACAATAGCTATTTCTGACCAACCCGTGGTAATTTAAGGATTTGTTTCTACTACGGGCGCTATTCTTGCCTCATTCTTTTTCCTATCTCCTCAAGACATGCAAAATAACAATAATCTATCTTTTCCTACACCTCACGTGTGATGAGATTTGAAGAAAATGTTTATAAATACGTTCTCTCTACCCTTGGCCGAATCTGGACAGCATAACAAAAAATCATTTTCTATCTCAATAATGGTCCAATATGCAAAATTCGATTAGAACATCTGTTAGTCAACAATAAGAAAAATATTTTACAAATAGAACTCTGGTGATTCGATAATAACTTAGAGATATCCAAGCGTTCAGAGATGGAGTTAGAGGAAAAAATATAAGTTATTTCAGACCAACCCATGGTAATTTAAGGAGTTCTTCAAGAACGGAAGTTATTCATGGCACATTCTTTTTTCTATCTTCTCAAGACTTGCAAAATAGCAATGACCTATTTTTTCCTACCCCTCACGTGTGATGAGATTTGAATAAAATGTCGATAAATATGTTTTCTCTCCCCTTGGCCGAATCTGGTCAGTAGAACAAAAAATCATATTCTATTTGAATATCGGTCCAATACGCAAAATTCCCTAAGAACATCTGTTAGTCGACAACAAGGCGAATATTCTACAAAAAGAAATCTGGCCATTGGATAAAAACTTAGAGAGATCCAAGCGTTCAGAATTGGAGGCAGAGAAAAAAACATAAACTGTTTCTGACCAACCCGTGGTAATTTAAAGATATCTTCAACTACGGGCGCTTTTGTTGGCTCATTCTTTTTTCTATATCCTCAAGACATGCAAAATAGCAATAACCTCTCTTTTCCTACCCCTCACGTGTGATGAGATTTGAAGAAAAAGTTGATAAATACGTTCTCTCTCCCCGTGGCCGAATATGGACAGCAGATTAAAAAATCATTTTCTATCTGAATACGTGTCCAATATGCAAATTGCGCTAAGAACATGTGTTAGTCGACAAAAAGGAGAATATGTTACAAAAAGAAATCTGGCAATTTGATAAAATCTTAGAGAGATCCAAGTGTTCAAAGTTGGAGTCAGAGAAAAAAAACATAAGTTGTTTCTGACCAACGTGTGGTAATTTCACGATTTCTTCAACTACGGGCGCAATTCTAGGCTCATTCTTTATTCTATCTCCTCAAGACATGCAAAATAACAATAACCTATCTTTTCCAACCCCTCATGTGTGATGAGATTTGAAGAAAAAGTTGATAAATATGTTCTCTCTCCCCTTAGCTGCATCAGGATAGAAGAAAAAAAAATCATTTTCAATCTGAGTAAAGGTCCAATATAAAAAATTTGCTATGAACATCTGTTAGTCGACAACAAGGCGAATATTCTACAAAATGAAATCTGACAATTGGATAAAAACTTTGAGAGATCCAAGCGTTCGAAGTAGGAGTCAGAGAAAAAACATAAGATGTTTCTGACCAACCCGTGGTAATTTAAGGATTTTTTTCAACTACGGGAGCTATTCTTGGCACATTCTTTTTTCTATCTCCTCAAGAGATGTAAAATAACAATAACCTATCTTTTCCTACCCCTCACGTGTGATGAGATTTGAAGAAAAAGTTGATAAATACGTTCTCTCTCCCCTTGGCCGAATCTGGACAGCATAACAAAAAATCATTTTCTATCTGAATAATGGTCCAATATGCAAAATTCGCTAAGAACATATGTTAGTCGACAACAAGGAGAATATTTTACAAAAAGAAATTTGGTAATTCGATAATAACTTAGAGAGATCCAAGCGTTCAAAGTTGGAGTCAGATAAAAAGACATAAGCTGTTTCTGACCAACCCATGATAATTTCTGGATTTTTTTCAACGACGGGCGCTATTCTTGGCTAATTCTTTTTTCTATGTCCTCAAGACTGGCAAAATAACAATAACCTATCTTTTCTTACCACTCACGTGTGATGAGATTTGAAGAAAAAACTGATAAATACGTTCTCTCTCCCCTTGGCCGAATCTGGACAGCATAACAGAAAATCGTTTTCTATCTGAATAATTGTCCAATATGCAAAATTCGGTTAGAACATCTGTTAGTTGACAACAAGAAGAATAGTTCAAAAAATGAAATCT
The DNA here is from genome assembly GCA_027726005.1 of Juncus effusus. Lineage (NCBI taxonomy): Eukaryota > Viridiplantae > Streptophyta > Magnoliopsida > Poales > Juncaceae > Juncus > Juncus effusus. Next base: position 4,918,859 of record CM050907.1, read on the forward strand.
GGTAATTCGATAAAAACTTAGAGAGATCCAAGTGTTCAAAGTTGGAGTCAGAGAAAAAAAACATAAGTTGTTTCTAACCAACGTGTGGTAATTTCACGATTTCTTCAACTACGGGCGCAATTCTAGGCTCATTCTTTATTCTATCTCCTCAAGACATGCAAAATAACAATAACCTATCTTTTCCAACCCCTCATGTGTGATGAGATTTGAAGAAAAAGTTGATAAATATGTTCTCTCTCCCCTTAGCTGCATCAGGATAGAAGAAAAAAAAATCATTTTCAATCTGAGTAAAGGTCCAATATAAAAAATTTGCTATGAACATCTGTTAGTCGACAACAAGGCGAATATTCTACAAAATGAAATCTGACAATTGGATAAAAACTTTGAGAGATCCAAGCGTTCGAAGTAGGAGTCAGAGAAAAAACATAAGATGTTTCTGACCAACCCGTGGTAATTTAAGGATTTTTTTCAACTACGGGAGCTATTCTTGGCACATTCTTTTTTCTATCTCCTCAAGAGATGTAAAATAACAATAACCTATCTTTTCCTACCCCTCACGTGTGATGAGATTTGAAGAAAAAGTTGATAAATACGTTCTCTCTCCCCTTGGCCGAATCTGGACAGCATAACAAAAAATCATTTTCTATCTGAATAATGGTCCAATATGCAAAATTCGCTAAGAACATATGTTAGTCGACAACAAGGAGAATATTTTACAAAAAGAAATTTGGTAATTCGATAATAACTTAGAGAGATCCAAGCGTTCAAAGTTGGAGTCAGATAAAAAGACATAAGCTGTTTCTGACCAACCCATGATAATTTCTGGATTTTTTTCAACTACGGGCGCTATTCTTGGCTAATTCTTTTTTCTATGTCCTGAAGACTGGCAAAATAACAATAACCTATCTTTTCTTACCACTCACGTGTGATGAGATTTGAAGAAAAAACTGATAAATACGTTCTCTCTCCCATTGGCCGAATCTGGACAGCATAACAGAAAATCGTTTTCTATCTGAATAATTGTCCAATATGCAAAATTCGGTTAGAACATCTGTTAGTTGACAACAAGAAGAATAGTTCAAAAAATGAAATCTGGTAATTCGATAAAAACTTAGAGAGATCCAAGCGTTCAAAGTTGGAGTCAGAGAAAAAAACATAAGCTGTTTTTGACCAACCCGTGGAAATTTAAGAATTTTTTTTAACTACGGGCGCTATTCTTGGCTCATTCTTTTTCCTATCTCCTCAAGACATGCAAAATAAAAATAATCTATCTTTTCCTACGCCTCACGTGTGATGAGATTTGAAGAAAAAGTTGATAAATACGTTCTTTCTCCCCTTGGCCGAATCTGGACAGCATACCAAAAAATCATTTTCTATCTGAATAATGGTCCAGTATGCAAAATTCGCTAAGAACATATGTTAGTCGACGACAAGGAGAATATTTTACAAAAAGAAATTTGGTAATTCGATAAAAACTTAGATAGATCCAAGTGTTCAAAGTTGAAGTCAGAGAAAACTTAGATAATAACTTGCTTCTAACCAACGTGTGGTAATTTCACGATTTCTTCAACTACGGGCGCTATTGTAGGCTCATTCTTTATTCTATCTCCTCAAGACATGCAATATAACAATAACCTATCTTTTCCAACCCCTCATGTGTGATGAGATTTGATGAAAAAGTTGATAAATAGGTTCTCTCTCCCCTTGGCCGCATCAGGATAGCAGAAAAAAAATCATTTTCAATCTGAATAAAGGTCCAATATACAAAATTTGCTATGAACATCTGTTAGTCGACAACAAGACGAATATTCTACAAAATGAAATCTGGCAATTGGATAAAAACTTTGAGAGATGTTTCTGACCAACCCGTGGTAATTTAAGGATTTTTTTCAACTACGGGAGCTATTCTTGGCACATTCTTTTTTCTATCTCCTCAAGAGACGTAAAATAACAATAACCTATACTTTCCTATCACTCACGGGTGATGACATTTGAAGAAAAAGTTGGTAAATATGTTCTCTCTCCCCTTGGCCGAATCTGGACAACATAACAAAAAAAAAATTCTATCTGAATAATGGTCCAATATGCAAAATTCGCTTAGAACATCTGTTAGTTGTCAACAAGAAGAATAGTTTCCAAAAAGAAATCTGGTAATTCGATAAAAACTTAGAGAGATCCAAACGTTCCAAGTTGGAGTCAGAGAAAAAAACATAAGCTGTTTCTGACCAACCCGTGGTAATTTAAGGATTTTTTTCAACTACAGGCGCTATTCTTGGCACATTCTTTTTTCTATCTCCTCAGGAGATGTAAAATAACAATAACCTATATTTTCCTATCACTCACGTGTGATGAGATTTGAAGAAAAAGTTGATAAATATGTTCTCTCTCCCCTTGGCCGAATCTGGACAGCATAACAAAAAATCCTTTTCTATCTGAATAATGGTCCAATATGCAAAATTCGCTAAGAACATCCGTTAGTTGACAACAAGAAGAATAGTTTACAAAAAGAAATCTAGTAATTCCATAAAAACTTAGAAAGATCCAAGCGTTCCAAGTTGGAGTCAGAGAAAAAGACATATGCTGTTTCTGACCAACCCCTTGTAATTTAGGGATTTGTTTCAACTACGGGCGCTATTCTCGGCTCATTCTTTTTCCTATCTCCTCAAGACATGCAAAATAACAATAATCTATCTTTTCCTACACCTCACGTGTGATGAGATTTGAAGAAAAAGTTTATAAATACGTTCTCTCTCCCCTTGGCCGAATATGGACAGCATAACAAAAAATCATTTTCTATCTGAATAATGGTCCAATATGCAAAAATCGATTAGAACATCTGTTAGTCAACAACAAGAAAAATATTTTACAAAAAGAAATCTGGTGATTCGATAAAAACTTAGAGAGATCCAAGCGTTCAGAGTTGGAGTTAGAGGAAAAAACATAAGTTATTTCAGACCAACCCATGGTAATTTAAGGAGTTCTTCAACAACGGAAGTTATTCATGGCACATTCTTTTTTCTATCTTCTCAAGACTTGCAAAATAGCAATAACCTATTTTTTCCTACCCCTCACGTGTGATGAAATTTGAATAAAAAGTTGATAAATATGTTTTCTCTCCCCTTGGCCGAATCTGGTCGGTAGAACAAAAAATCATATTCTATTTGAATATGGGTCCAATATGCAAAATTCCCTAAGAACATCTGTTAGTCGACAACAAGGCGAATATTCTACAAAATGAAATCTGGCCATTGGATAAAAACTTAGAGAGATCCAAGCGTTCTGAATTGGAGACAGAGAAACAAACATAAACTGTTTCTGACTAACCCGTGGTAATTTAAAGATATCTTCAACTACGGGCGCTATTGTTGGCTCATTCTTTTTTATATATCCTCAAGACATGCAAAATAACAATAACCTCTCTTTTCCTACCCCTCATGTGTGATGAGATTTGAAGAAAAAGTTGATAAATACGTTCTCTCTCCCCATGGCCGAATCTGGACAGCAGAACAAAAAATCATATTCTATTTGAATATGGGTCCAATACGCAAAATTCCCTAAGAACATCTGTTAGTCGACAACAAGGAGAATATTTTACAAAAAGAAATCTGGCAATTTGATAAAATCTTAGAGAGATCCAAGTGTTCCAAGTCGGAGTCAGAGAAAAAAAAACATAAGTTGTTTCTGACCAACGTGTGGTAATTTCACGATTTCTTCAACTACGGGCGCTATTCTAGGCTCATTCTTTATTCTATCTCCTCAAGACACGCAATATAACAATAACCTATCTTTTTCAACCCTCATGTGTGATGAGATTTGAAGAAAAAGTTGTTAAATATGTTCTCTCTCCCCTTGGCCTCATCAGGATAGCAGAAAAAAAAATTATTTTCAATCTGAATAAAGGTCCAATATACAAAATTTGCTATGAACATCTGTTAGTCGACAACAAGGCGAATATTCTACAAAATGAAATCTGGCAATTGGATAAAAACTTTGAGAGATCCAAGCGTTCGAAGTAGGAGTCAGAGAAAAAACATAAGATGTTTCTGACCAACCCGTGGTAATTTAAGGATTTTTTTCAACTACGGGAGCTATTCTTGGCACATTCTTTTTTCTATCTCCTCAAGAGATGTAAAATAACAATAACCTATATTTTCCTATCACTCACGTGTGATGAGATTTGAAGGAAAAGTTGATATATATGTTCTCTCTCCCCTTGGCCGAATCTGGACAGCATAACAAAAACCATTCTGTATCGGAATAATGGTCCAATATGAAAAATTCGCTTAGAACATCTGTTAGTTGACAACAAGATGAATAGTTTACAAAAAGAAATCTGGTTATTCGATAAAAACATAGAGAGATCCAAGCGTTCAAATTTTGAGTTATAGAAAAAAACTAAAGCTGTTTCTCACCAACCCGTGGTAAGTTAATGATTTTTTTCAACTACTGGCGCTATTCTTGGCTCAGTCTTTTTCCTATCTCCTCAAGACATGCAAAATAAAAATAATCTATCTTTTCCTACCCCTCACGTGTGAAGAGATTTAAAGAAAAAGTTGATAAATACGTTCTCTCTGCCCTTGGCCGAATCTGGACAGAATAACAAAAAATCATTTTCTATCTGAATAATGGTCCAATATGCAACATTCGCTTAGAACATCTGTTAGTCAACAACAAGAAAAATATTTTACAAAAAGAAATCTGGTAATTCGATAAAAACTTAGAAAGATCCAAGCGTTCAGAGTTGGAGTTAAAGAAAAAAACGTAAGGTATTTCAGACCAACCCGTGGTAATTTAAGGAGTTCTTCAAGAACGGAAGTTATTCATGGAACATTCTTTTTTCTATTTCCTCAAGACATGCAAAATGGCAATAACCTATTTTTTCCTACCCCTCACGTGTGATGAGATGTGAATAAAAAGTTGATAAATATGTTCTCTCTCCTCTCGGCCGAATCTGAACAGAAGAACAAAAAATCATATTCTATTTGAATATGGGTCCAATACGCAAAATTCCCTAAGAACATCTGTTAGTCAACGAATATTCTACAAAAAGAAATCTGGCCATTGGATAAATACTTATAGAGATCCAAGCGTTCAGAGTAGGAGACGGAGAAAAAACATAAACTGTTTCTGACCAACCCGTGGTAATTTAGAGATATCTTCTACTACGGGTGCTTGGCTCATTCTTTTTTCTATGTCCTCATGACATGCAAAATAAGAATCACCTATCTTTTCGTACCCCCCACGTGTGATAAAATTTGAAGAAAAAGTTGATAAATATGTTCTCTCTCACCTTGGCCGAATCTGAACAGTAGAACGAAAAATCATATTCTATTTGAATATGGGTCCAATACGCAAAATTCCCGTAGAACATCTGTTAGTCGACAACAAGGAGAATATTTTACAAAAGGAAGTCTGGCAATTTGATAAAATCTTAGAGAGATCCAAGTGTTCCAAGTTGGAGTCAGAGAAAAAAAACATAAGTTGTTTCTGACCATCGTGTGGTAATTTCATGATTTCTTCAACTATGGGCGCTATTTTAGGCACATTCTTTATTCTATCTCCTCAAGACACGCAATATAACAATAACCTATCTTTTCCAAACCCTCATGTGTGATGAGATTTGAAGAAAAAGTATATAAATATGTTCTCTCTCCCCTTGGCCGCATCAGGATAGCAGAAAAAAAAATCATTTTCAATCTGAATAAAGGTCCAATATACAAAATTTGCTATGAACATCTGTTAGTCGACAACAAGGCGAATATTCTTCAAAATGAAATCTGGCAATTGGATAAAAATTTTGAGAGATCCAAGTGTTCGAAGTTGGAGTCAGAGAAAAAAATAAATGTTTCTGACCTACCCGTGGTAATTTAAGGATTTTTTTCAACTACGGTAGCTATTCCTGGCACATTCTTTTTTCTATCTCCTCAAGAGATGTAAAATAATAATAACCTATCTTTTCCAACCCCTCATGTGTGATGAGATTTGAAGAAAAAGTTGATAAATATGTTCTCTCTCCCCTTGGCCGCATCAGGATAGCAGAAAGAAAAATCATTTTCAATCTGAATAAAGGTCCAATATACAAAATTTGCTATGAACATCTGTTAGTCGACAACAAGGCGAATATTCTTCAAAATGAAATCTGGCAATTGGATAAAAACTTTGAGAGATCCAAGCGTTCGAAGTTGGAATCAGAGAAAAAAACAAGATGTTTCTGACCAACCCGTGGTAATTTAAGGTTTTTTTTCAACTACGGGAGCTATTCTTAGCACATTCTTTTTTCTATCTCCTCAAGAGATGTAAAATAACAATAACCTATCTTTTCCAACCCCTCATGTGTGATGAGATTTGAAGAAAAAGTAGATAAATATGTTCTCTCTCCCCTTGGCCGCATCGGGATAGCAGAAAAAAAAATCATTTTCAATCTGAATAAAGGTCCAATATACAAAATTTGCTATGAACATCGGTCAGTCGACAACAAGGTGAATATTCTTCCAAATGAAATCTGGCAATTGGATAAAAACTTTGAGAGATCCAAGCGTTCGAAGTTGGAGTCAGAGAAAAAAATAAGATGTTTCCGACCAACCCGTGGTAATTTAAGGATTTTTTTCAACTACAGGAGCTATTCTTGGCACATTCTTTTTTCTATCTCCTCAAGAGATGTAAAATAACAATAACCTATCTTTTCCAACCCCTCATGTGTGATGAGATTTGAAGAAAAAGTAGATAAATATGTTCTCTCTCCCCTTGGCCGCATCGGGATAGCAGAAAAAAAAATCATTTTCAATCTGAATAAAGGTCCAATATACAAAATTTGCTATGAACATCGGTCAGTCGACAACAAGGTGAATATTCTTCCAAATGAAATCTGGCAATTGGATAAAAACTTTGAGAGATCCAAGCGTTCGAAGTTGGAGTCAGAGAAAAAAATAAGATGTTTCCGACCAACCCGTGGTAATTTAAGGATTTTTTTCAACTACAGGAGCTATTCTTGGCACATTCTTTTTTCTATCTCCTCAAGAGATGTAAAATAACAATAACCTATATTTTCCTATCCCTCACGTGTGATGAGATTTGAAGAAAAAGTTGATAAATATGTTCTCTCCCCTTGGCCGAATCTGGACAGCATAACAAAAAATCATTTTCTATCTGAATAACGGTCCAATATGCAAAATTCGCTTAGAACATCTGTTAGTTGACAACAAGAAGAATAGTTTACAAAAAGAAATCTGGTAATTCGATAAAAACTTAGAGAGATCCAAGCGTTCCAAGTTGGAGTCAGAGAAAAAAACATAAGCTGTTTATGACCAACCCGTGGTAATTTAAGAATTTTTTTCAACTACGGGCGCTATTCTTGGCTCATTCTTTTTCCTATCTCCTCAAGACATGCAAAATAACAATACTCTATCTTTTCCTACCCCTCACGTGTGATGAGATTTGAAGAAAAAGTTGATAAATACGTTCTCTCTCCCCTTGGCCGAATCTGGACAGCATAACAGAAAATCGTTTTCTATCTGAATAATGGTCCAATATGCAAAATTTGCTTAGAACATCTTTAGTCGACAACAAGAAGAATAGTTTACAAAATGAAATATGGTAATTCGATAAAAACTTAGAGAGATCCAAGCGTTCAAAGTTGGAGTCAGAGAAAAAAAACATAAGTCGTTTCTGACCAACGTGTGGTAATTTCACGATTTCTTCAACTACGGGCGCTATTCTAGGCTCATTCTTTATTCTGTCTCCTCAAAACACGCAAAATATAAATAACCTATCTTTTCCAACCCCTAATGTGTGATGAGATTTGAAGAAAAAGTTGATAAATTTGTTCTCTCTCCCCTTGGCTGCATCAGGATAGAAGAAAAAAAAATCATTTTCAATCTCAGTAAAGGTCCAATATAAAAAATTTGCTATGAACATCTGTTAGTCGACAACAAGGCGAATATTCTACAAAATGAAATCTGACAATTGGATAAAAACATTGAGAGATCCAAGCATTCGAAGTTGGAGTCAGAGAAAAAACATATGATGTTTCTGACCAACCCGTGGTAATTTAAGGATTTTTCAACTACGGGAGCTATTCTTGGCACATTCTTTTTTCTATCTCCTCAAGAGATGTAAAATAACAATAACCTATCTTTTCCTACCCCTCACGTGTGATGAGATTTGAAGAAAAAGTTGATAAATACGTTCTCTCTCCCCTTGGCCGAATCTGGACAGCATAACAAAAAATCATTTTCTATCTCAATAATGGTCCAATAAGCAAAATTCGCTAAGAACATATGTTAGTCGACAACAAGGAGAATATTTTACAAAAAGAAATTTGGTAATTCGATAATAACTTAGAGAGATCCAAGCGTTCAAATTCGGAGTCAGATAAAAAAACATAAGCTGTGTCTGACCAACCCATGATAATATATGGATTTTTTTCAACTACGGGCGCTATTTTTGGCTGATTCTTTTTTCTATCTCCTCAAGACAGGCAAAATAACAATAACCTATCTTTTCCTACCCCTCACGTGTGATGAGATTTGAAGAAAAAGTTGATAAATACGTTCTCTCTCCCCTTGGCCGAATCTGGACAGCATAACAGAAAATCGTTTTCTATCTGAATAATTGTCCAATATGCAAAATTCGCTTAGAACATCTATTAGTCCACAACAAGAAGAATAGTTTACAAAATGAAATCTGGTAATTCGATAAAAACTTAGAGAGATCCAAGCGTTCAAAGTTGGAGTCAGAGAAAAAAACATAAGCTGTTTCTGACCAACCCGTGGTAATTTAAGAATTTTTTTACACTACGGGCGCTATTCTTGGCTCATTCTTTTTCCTATCTCCTCAAGACATACAAAATAAAAATAATCTATCTTTTCCTACCCCTCACGTGTGATGAGATTTGAAAAAAAAGTTGATAAATACGTTCTCTCTCCCCTTGGCCGAATCTGGACAGCATAACAAAAAATCATTTTCTATCTGAATAATGGTCCAATATGCAAAATTCGCGAAGAACATATGTTAGTCGACAACAAGGAGAATATTTTACAAAAAGAAATTTGGTAATTCGATAAAAACTTAGAGAGATCCAAGCGTTCAAAGTTGGAGTCAGATAAAAAAACATAAGCTGTTTCTGACCAACCCATGATAATTTATGGAGTTTTTTCAACTACGGGCGCTATTCTTGGCTAATTCTTTTTTCTATCTCCTCAAGACAAGCAAAATAACAATAACCTATCTTTTCCTACCCCTCACGTAATACGTTCTCTCTCCCCTTGGCCGAATCTGGACAGCATAACAGAAAATCATTTTCTATCTGAATAATGGTCCAATACGCAAAATTTGCTTAGAACGTCTGTTAGTCGACAACAAGAAGAATAGTTTACAAAATGAAATCTGGTAATTCGATAGAAACTTAGAGAGATCCAAGCGTTCAAAGTTGGAGTCAGAGAAAAAAACATAAGCTGTTTCTGACCGACCCGTGGTAAATTAAGAATTTTTTTCTACTACGGGCGCTATTCTTGGCTCATTCTTTTTCCTATCTCCTCAAGACATGCAAAATAAAAATAATCTATCTTTTCCTACTCCTCACGTGTGAAGAGATTTGAAGAAAAAGTTGATAAATACGTTCTCTCTCCCCTTGGCCGAATCTGGACAGCATACCAAAAAATCATTTTCTATCTGAATAATGGTCCAATATGCAAAATTCGCTAAGAACATATGTTAGTCCACAACAAAGAGAATATTTTACAAAAAGAAATTTGGTAATTCGATAAAAACTTAGAGAGATCCAAGCGTTCAAAGTTGGAGTCAGATAAAAAAACATAAGCTGTTTCTGACCAACCCATGATAATTTATGGATTTTTTTCAACTACGGGCGCTATTCTTGGCTGATTCTTTTTTCTATCTCCTCAAGACAGGCAAAATAACAATAACCTATCTTTTCCTACTCCTCACGTGTGATGAGATTTGAAGAAAAAGTTGATAAATACGTTCTCTATCCCCTTGGCCGAATCTGGACAGCATACCAGAAAATCGTTTTCTATATGAATAATTGTCCAATATGCAAAATTCGCTTAGAACATCTGTTAGTCGACAACAAGAAGAACAGTTTACAAAATGAAATCTGGTAATTCGATAAAAATTTCGAGAGATCCAAGCGTTCAAAGTTGGAGTCGGAGAAAAAAACATAAGCTGTTTCTGACAAACCCGTGGTAATTTAAGAATTTTTTTCAACTACGGGCGCTATTCTTGGCTCATTCTTTTTCCTATCTCCTCAAGACATGAAAAATAAAAATAATCTATCTTTTCCTACCTTCACGTCTGATGAGATTTGAAGAAAAAGTTGATAAATACGTTCTCTCTCCCCTTGGCCGAATCTGGACAGCATAACAAAAAATCATTTTCTACCTGAATAATGGTCCAATATGCAAAATTCACTTAGAACATCTGCTAGTCAACAACAAGAAAAATATTTTACAAAAAGAAATCTGGTAATTCGATAAAAACTTAGAGAGATCCAAGCGTTCAAAGTTGGAGTCAGAGAAAAAAACATAAGTTATTTCAGAACAAAAAGTGGTAATTGAAGGAGTTCTTCAACAACGGAAGTTATTCATGGCATATTATTTTTTCTATCTCCTCAAGACATGAAAAATAGCAATAACCTATTTTTTCCTACCCCTCACGTGTGATGAGATTCGAATAAAAAGTTGATAAATATGTTCTCTCTAGCCTTGGCCGAATCTGGACAGTAGAACAAAAAATCATATTCTATTTGAATATGGGTCCAATACGCAAAATTACCTAAGAACATCTGTTAGTTGACAACAAGGCGAATATTCTCCAAAAAGAAATCTGGCCATTGGATAAAAACTTAGAGAGATCCAAGCGTTCAGAGTTGGAGACAGAGAAAAAACATAAACTGTTTCTGACCGACCCGTGGTAATTTAAAGATATCTTCTACTACGGGTGCTATTCTTGGCTCATTCTTTTTTCTATATCGTCAAGACATGAAAAATAACAATAACCTATCTTTTCCTACCCATCACTTGTGATGAGATTTGAAGAAAAAGTTGATAAATACGTTCTCTCTCCCCATGGCCGAATCTGGACATCAGAACAAAAAATCATTTTCTATCTGAATAGGTGTCGAATATGCAAAATGCGCTAAGAACATCTGTTAGTCCACAACAAGGAGAATATTTTACAAAAAGAAATCTGGCAATTTGATAAAATCTTAGAGAGATCCAAGTGTTCAAAGTTGGAGTCAGAGAAAAAAAACATAAGTTATTTCTAACCAACGTGTGGTAATTTCACGATTTCTTCAACTACGGGCGCTATTCTAGGCTCATTCTTTATTCTATCTCCTCAAGACACGCAATATAACAATAACCTATCTTTTCCAACCCCTCATGTGTGATGAGATTTGAAGATAAAGTTGATAAATATGTTCTCTCTCCCCTTGGCCGCATCAGGATAGCAGAAAAAAAAATCATTTTCAATCTGAATAAAGGTCCAATATACAAAATTTGCTATGAACATCTGTTAGTCGACAACAAGGCGAATATTCTACAAAATGAAATCTGGCAATTGGATAAAAACTTTGAGAGCTCCAAGCGTTCGAAGTCGGAGTCAGAGAAAAAACATAAGATGTTTCTGACGAACCCGTGGTAATTTAGGGATTTTTTTCTACTACGGGAGCTATTCTTGGCACATTCTTTTTTCTATCTCCTCAAGAGATGTAAAATAACAATAACCTATATTTTCCTATCACTCACATGTGATGAGATTTGAAGAAAAAGTTGAGAAATATGTTCTCTCTCCCCTTGGCCGAATCTGGACAGCATAACAAAAAATCATTTTCTATCTGAATAATGGTCTAATATGTTAAATTCGCTTAGAACATCTGTCAGTTGACAACAAGAAGAATAGTTTACAAAAAGAAATATGGTAATTCGATAAAAACTTTGAGAGATCCAAGCGTTCCAAGTTGGAGTCAGCGAAAAAAACATAAGCTGTTTCTGACCAACCCGTGGTAATTTAAGGATTTTTTTCAACTGCGGGCACTATTCTTGGCACATTATTTTTTCTATCTCCTCAAGAGATGTAAAAGAACAATAACCTATATTTTCCTATCACTCACGTGTGATAAGATTTGAAGAAAAAGTTGATAAATATGTTCTCTCTCCCCTTGGCCGAATCTGGACAGCATAACAAAAATTCATTTTCTATCTGAATAATGGTCCAATATGCAAAATTCGCTTAGAACATCTGTTAGTTGACAACAAGAAGAATAGTTTACAAAAAGAAATCTGGTGATTCGATAAAAACATAGAGAGATCCAAGCGTTCCAAGTTGGAGTCAGAGAAAAAAACATAAGTTATTTCAGACCAACCCGTGGTAATTTAAGGAGTTCTTCAAGAACGGAAGTTATTGATGGCACATTCTTTTTTCTATCTCCTCAAGACTTGAAAAATAGCAATAACCTATTTTTTCCTACCCCTCACGTGTGATGAGATTTGAATAAAAAGTTGATAAATATGTTTTCTCTCACCTTGGCCGAATCTGGTCAGTAGAACAAAAAATCATATTCTATTTGAATATGGGTCCAATGCGCAAAATTCCCAAAGAACATCTGTTAGTCGACAACAAGGCGAATATTCTACAAAAAGAAATCTGGCCATTGGATAAAAACTCAGAGGGATCCAAGCGTTCAGATTTGGAGACAGAGAAAAAAACATAAACTGTTTCTGACCAACCCTAGGTAATTTAAAGATATCTTCAACTACGGGTGCTATTATTGGCTCATTCATTTTTCTATATCCTCAAGACATGCAAGATAATAATAACCTATCTTTTCCTACCCCTCACGTGTGATGAGATTTGAAGAAAAAGTTGATAACTACGTTCTCTCTCCCCATGGCCGAATCTGGACAGCAGAACAAAAAAACATTTTCTATCTGAATATGTGTCCAATATGCAAAATGCGCTCAGATCATCTGTTAGTCGACAACAAGGAGAATATTTTACAAAAAGAAATCTGGCAATTTGATAAAATCTTAGAGAGATCGAAGTGTTCAAAGTAAGAGTCAGAGAAAAAAAACATAAATTGTTTCTAACCAACGTGTGGTAATTTCACGACTTCTTCAACTACGGGCGCCATTCTAGGCTCATTCTTTATTCTATCTCCTCAAGACACGCAATATAACAATAACCTATCTTTTCCAACCCCTCATGTGTGATCAGATTTTCAATCTGAATAAAGGTCCAATATACAAAATTTGCTATGAACATCTGTTAGTCGACAAGAAGGCGAATATTCTACAAAATAAAATCTGGCAATTGGATAAAAACTTTGAGAGATCCAAGCGTTCGAAGTTGGAGTCAGAGAAAAAACATAAGATGTTTCTGACCGACCCGTGGTAATTTAAGGATTTCTTTAAACGACGGGAGCTATTCTTGACACATTCTCTTTTTTTTATCTCCTCAAGAGATGTAAAATAACAGTAACCTATCTTTTCCTACCCCTCACGTGTGATGAGATTTGAAGAAAAAGTTGATAAATACGTTCTCTCGCCCCTTGGCGTGTACAAAAATAACACAGCTACATTTTCCGTAAAGAATATACTAAATTATTCAAATGCAAACCAACATTTTTTGTCATTTTAGAATATTTCTCCACAATCTTTGTTTGCACCTAAAACTCATGTTTCATGCGTTTGTCCGCTCATTTTATAAAAAAATAACACGGGTAGATGTTTTATGAAGAATGATTGTAAATACTAAATTATTTCAATGAAAACAAAAATTTGTTTTCATTTTAAAATATTTCACCCCAAACTTAATTCATACCCCAAACTCATGTTTCATACGTTTGTTTGCTCGGTTCTTCCAATAAAAACTCGGCTAGATTTTTCGTAAAGAATAGACAAAATTATTCAAACGCAAATCAAAATTTGTGTTTATTTTAAAATATTTCTCCACAATCTTTGTTTGCACAGAAAACTCATGTTTCATTCGTTTGTTTCCTCGTTTCATCCAAAAAAAACTCGGATAGATTTTTCGTAAGGAATGATAGTAAATACTAAATTATCCAAATGCAAACCGAAATTTGTGTTCGTTTTAAAATATTTCTCCACAATCTTTGTTTGCACCTCAAACTCATGTTTCATGCGTTTGTTCGCTCGTTTCATGCAATAAAAAGTCAACTAGAGTTTTCGTAAATATATACCAAATTATTCAAACGCAAACAAAAATTTGTTTTCATTTTAAAATATTTCTCCACAATATTTTTTTGCACCTAAAACTCATGTTTCGTGAGTTTGTTTGCTCGTTTCATTCAAAAAAATACTCGGATAGATTTTCCGTAAAGACTCATAATAAATACTAAATTATTGAAATGCAAACCAAAATTTATTTTTATTTTAAAATATTTCCTGACAATCTTTGTTTGCACAGAAAACTAATGTTTCATGCGTTTGTTTGCTCGTTTCATCCAAAAAAAACAAGGATAGATTTTTTGCAACGAATGATAGTAAAAACTAAATATTTCAAATGCAAACTAAAATTGGTGTTCATTTTAAAATATTTGTCCACAATCTTTGTTTGCCCCTAAAACTCATGTTTCATGCGTTTATTCGCTCGTTTCATGCAAAAAAAACTCGGCTAGATTTTTCGTAAAGGATGATAGTAAATACAAAATTATTCAAATGCAAACCAAAATTTGTTTTTATTTTAAAATATTTCTCGACAATCTTTGTTTGAACAGAAAAATCATTATTCATGCGTTTCTTTGCTCGTTTCATCCAAAAAAAACTCGGATAGATTTTTCGTAAAGAATGATAGTAAATACTAAGTTATTCAAATGCAAACCAAAATTTGTGTTCGTTTTATAATATTTCTCCACAATCTTTGTTTGCACCTCAAACTCATGTTTCATGCGTTTGTTCGCTCGTTTCATGCAATAAAAAGTCAGCTAGAGTTTTCGTAAAAATTTACCAAATTATTCAAACGCAAACAAAAATTCGTTTTCAATTTAAAATATTTCTCCATAATCTTTTTTTGCACCTAAAACTGATGTTTCGTGAGTTTGTCTGCTCGTTTCATTGAAAAAATACTCGGAGAGATTTTCCTTACAGACTCATAATAAATACTAAATTATTGAAATCCAAACCAAAATTTGTTTTTATTTTAAAATATTTCCTGACAATCTTTGTTTGCACAGAAAACTAATGTTTCATGCGTTTGTTTGCTCGTTTGATCCAAAAAAAACAAAGATAGATTTTTTGCAAAGAATGATAGTAAAAACTGAATAATTCAAATGCAAACTAAATTTGGTGTTCATTTTAAAATATTTCTCCACAATCTTTGTTTGCCCCTAAGACTCATGTTTCATGCGTTTATTCGCTCGTTTCATGCAAAAAAAGCTAGGCTAGATTTTTCGTAAAGGATGATAGCAAATACAAAATTATTCAAATGCAAACCCAAATTTGTCTTTATTTTAAAATATTTCTCGACAATCTTTGTTTGAACAGAAAAATCATTATTTATGCGTTATATTGCTCGTTTCATCCAAAAACAACTCGGATAGAGTTTTCGTAAAGAATGATAGTAAATACTAAATTATTCAAATGCAAACAAAAATTTATTTTCGTTTTAAAATATTTCTCCACAATCTTTGTTTGCACCAAAAACTCATGTTTCGTGCGTTTGTTCGCTCGTTTTGTACAAAAATAACACAGCTACATTTTCCGTAAAGAATATACTAAATTATTCAAATGCAAACCAAAATTTGTTGTCATTTTAGAATATTTCTCCACAATCTTTGTTTGCACCTAAAACTCATGTTTCATGCGTTTGTCCGCTCATTTTATAAAAAAATAACACGGGTAGATGTTTTATAAAGAATGATTGTAAATACAAAAGTATTCCAATGAAAACAAAAATTTGTTTACATTTTAAAATATTTCACCACAAACCTAATTTTCACCTCATACTCATGTTTCATACGTTTGTTCGCTCGGTTCATGCAATAAAAACTCGGCTAGATTTTTCGTAAAGAATAGACAAAATTATTCAAATGCAAATCAAAATTTGTGTTTATTTTAAAATATTTCTCCACAATCTTTGTTTGCACAGAGAACTCATGTTTCATTCGTTTGTTTCCTCGTTTCATCCAAAAAAAACTCGGCTAGATTTTTCGTAAAGGATGATAGTAAATACAAAATTATTCAAATGCAAACCCAAATTTGTCTTTATTTTAAAATATTTCTCGACAATCTTTGTTTGAACAGAAAAATCATTTTTTATGCGTTTCTTTGCTCGTTTCATCCAAAAAAACCTCGGATAGAGTTTTCGTAAAGAATGATAGTAAATACTAAATTATTCAAATGCAAACAAAAATTTATTTTCGTTTTAAAATATTTCTCCACAATCTTTGTTTGCACCAAAAACTCATGTTTCGTGCGTTTGTTCGCTCGTTTTGTACAAAAATAACACAGCTACATTTTCCGTAACGAATATACTAAATTATTCAAATGCAAACAAAAATTTGTTGTCATTTTAGAATATTTCTCCACAATCTTTGTTTGCACCTAAAACTCATGTTTCATGCGTTTGTCCGCTCATTTTGTAAAAAAATAACACCGGTAGATGTTTTATAAAGAATGATTGTAAATACTAAATTATTCCAATGAAAACAAAAATTTGTTTACATTTTAAAATATTTCACCACAAACCTAATTTGCACCTCATACTCATGTTTCATACGTTTGTTCGCTCGGTTCTTGCAATAAAAACTCGGCCAGATTTTTCGTAAAGACTAGACAAAATTATTCAAACGCAAATCAAAATTGGTCATTATTTTAAAATATTTCTCCACAATCTTTGTTTGCACAGAAAACTCATGTTTCATTCGTTTGTTTCCTCGTTTCATCCAAAAAAAAGTCGGATAGATTTTTCGTAAAGAATGATAGTAAATACTAAATTATTCAAATGCAAACCAAAATTTGTGTTCATTTTAAAATATTTGTCCACAATCTTTGTTGGCCCCTAAAACTCATGTTTCATGCGTTTATTCGCTCGTTTCATGCAAAAAAAACTCGGCTAGATTTTTCGTAAAGGATGATAGTAAATACAAAATTATTCAAATGCAAACAAAAATTTGTCTTTATTTTAAAATATTTCTCGACAATCTTTGTTTAAACAGAAAAATCATTATTCATGCGTTTGTTTGCTCGTTTCATCCAAAAAAAACTCGGATAGAGTTTTCGTAAAGAATGATAGTAAATACTAAATTATTCAAATGCAAACAAAAATTTATTTTCGTTTTAAAATATTTCTCTACAATCTTTGTTTGCACCAAAAACTCATGTTTCGTGCGTTTGTTCGCTCGTTTTGTACAAAAATAACACAGCTACATTTTCCGTAAAGAATATACTAAATTATTCAAATGCAAACCCAAATTTGTTGTCATTTTAGAATATTTCTACACAATCTTTGTTTGCACCTAAAACTCATGTTTCTTGCGTTTGTCCGCTCATTTTATAAAAAAATAACACGGGTAGAAGTTTTACGAAGAATGATTGTAAATACTATATTATTCCAATGAAAACAAAAATTTGTTTACATTTTAAAATATTTCACCCGAAACTTAATTTGCACCCCAAACTCATGTTTCATACGTTTGTTCGCTCGGTTCTTGCAATAAAAACTCGGCTACATTTTTCGTAAAGAATAGACAAAATTATTCAAACGCAAATGAAAATTTGTGTTTATTTTAAAATATTTCACCACAATCTTTGTTTGCACAGAGAATGCATGATTCATGCGTTTCTTTGCTCGTTTCATCCAAAAAAAACTCGGATAGAGTTTTCGTAAAGAATGATAGTAAATACTAAATTATTCAATTGCAAACAAAAATTTATTTTCGTTTTAAAATATTTCTCGACAATCTTTGTTTGAACAGAAAAATCATTTTTTAAGCGTTTCTTTGCTCGTTTCATCCAAAAAAACCTCGGATAGAGTTTTCGTAAAGAATGATAGTAAATACTAAATTATTCAAATGCAAACAAAAATTTATTTTCGTTTTAAAATATTTCTCTACAATCTTTGTTTGCACCAAAAACTCATGTTTCGTGCGTTTGTTCGCTCGTTTTGTACAAAAATAACACAGCTACATTTTCCGTAAAGAATATACTAAATTATTCAAATGCAAACCCAAATTTGTTGTCATTTTAGAATATTTCTACACAATCTTTGTTTGCACCTAAAACTCATGTTTCTTGCGTTTGTCCGCTCATTTTATAAAAAAATAACACGGGTAGAAGTTTTACGAAGAATGATTGTAAATACTATATTATTCCAATGAAAACAAAAATTTGTTTACATTTTAAAATATTTCACCCGAAACTTAATTTGCACCCCAAACTCATGTTTCATACGTTTGTTCGCTCGGTTCTTGCAATAAAAACTCGGCTACATTTTTCGTAAAGAATAGACAAAATTATTCAAACGCAAATGAAAATTTGTGTTTATTTTAAAATATTTCACCACAATCTTTGTTTGCACAGAGAATGCATGATTCATGCGTTTGTTTGCTCGTTTCATCCAAAAAAAACTCGGATAGAGTTTTCGTAAAGAATGATAGTAAATACTAAATTATTCAATTGCAAACAAAAATTTATTTTCGTTTTAAAATATTTCTCCACAATCTTTGTTTGCACCAAAAACTCGTGTTTCGTGCATTTGTTCGCTCGTTTTGTACGAAAATAACACAGCTACATTTTCCGTAAAGAATATACTTAATTATTCAAATGCAAACCAAAATTTGTTGTCATTTTAAAATATTTCCCCACAATCTTTGTTTACACCTAAAACTCATCATTTTATAAAAAAATAACACAGGTAGATGTTTTATGAAGAATGATTTTAAATACTAAATTATTCCAATGAAAACAAAAATTTGTTTACATTTTAAAATATTTCACCCC
Source organism: Juncus effusus (assembly GCA_027726005.1). Lineage (NCBI taxonomy): Eukaryota > Viridiplantae > Streptophyta > Magnoliopsida > Poales > Juncaceae > Juncus > Juncus effusus. The sequence continues at coordinate 4,937,836 of CM050907.1, forward strand.
AAACTTAATTTGCACCCCAAGCTCATGTTTCCTACGTTTGTTCGCTCGGGTCTTGCAATAAAAACTGGGCTAGATTTTTCGTAAAGAATAGACAAAATTATTCAAACGCAAATCAAAATTTGTGTTTATTTTAAAATATTTCTCCACAATCTTTGTTTGCACAGAAAACTCATGTTTCATTCGTTTCTTTCCTCGTTTCATCCAAAAAAAACACGGATAGAGTTTTCGTAAAGAATGATAGTAAATACTAAATTATTCAAATGAAAACAAAATTTATTTTGATTTTAAAATATTTCTCCACAATCTTTCTTCGCACCAAAAACTCATGTTTCGTGCGTTTGTTCGCTCGTTTTGTACAAAAATAACACAGCTACATTTTCCGTAGAGAATATACTAAATTAGTCAAATGGAAACCAAAATTTGTCGTCATTTTAGAATATTTCTCCACAATCTTTGTTTGCACCTAAAACTCATGTTTCACGCGTTTATCCGCTCATTTTATTAAAAAAATAACACGGGTAGATGTTTTATGAAGAATGATTGTAAATACTAAATTATTCCAATGAAAACAAAAATTTGTTTACATTTTAAAATATTTCACCCCAAACTTAATTTGCACCCCAAGCTCATGTTTCCTACCTTTGTTCGCTCGGTTCTTGCAATAAAAACTGGGCTAGATTTTTCGTAAAGAATAGACAAAATTATTCAAACGCAAATCAAAATTTGTGTTTATTTTAAAATATTTCTCCACAATCTTTGTTTGCACAGAAAACTCATGTTTCATTCGTTTGTTTGCTCGTTTCATCCAAAAAAAACTCGGATAGAGTTTTCGTAAAGAATGATAGTAAATACTAAATTATTCAAATGCAAACAAAATTTATTTTGGTTTTAAAATATTTCTCCACAATCTTTGTTTGCACCAAAAACTCGTGTTTCGTGCGTTTGTTCGCTCGTTTTGTAGAAAAATAACACAGCTACATTTTCCGTAGAGAATATACTAAATTATTCAAATGGAAACCAAAATTTGTCGTCATTTTAGAATATTTCTCCACAATCTTTGTTTGCACCTAAAACTCATGTTTCACGCGTTTTTCCGCTCATTTTATTAAAAAAATAACACGGGTAGATGTTTTATGAAGAATGATTGTAAATACTAAATTATTCCAATGAAAACAAAAATTTGTTTACATTTTAAAATATTTCACCCCAGACTTAATTTGCACCCCAAACTCGTGTTTCCTACGTTTGTTCGCTCGGTTCTTGCAATAAAAACTGGGCTAGATTTTTCGTAAAGAATAGACAAAATTATTCAAACGCAAATCAAAATTTCTGTTTATTTTAAAATATTTCTCCACAATCTTTGTTTGCACAGAAAACTCATGTTTCATTCGTTTGTTTCCTCGTTTCATCCAAAAAAAACTCGGATAGAGTTTTCGTAAAGAATGATAGTAAATACTAAATTATTCAAATGCAAACAAAATTTATTTTCGTTTTAAAATATTTCTCCACAATCTTTTTTTGCACCAAAAAGTCGTGTTTCGTGCGTTTGTTCGCTCGTTTCGTACAAAAATAACACAGCTACATTTTCCGTAAAGAATATACTAAATTATTCAAATGGAAACCAAAATTTGTTGTTATTTTAGAATATTTCTCCACAATCTTTGTTTGCACCTAAAACTCATGTTTCATGCGTTTGTCCGCTCATTTTATAAAAAAATAACACGGGTAGATGTTTTATGAAGAATGATTTTAAACACTAAATTATTCCAATGAAAACAAAAATTTGTTTACATTTTAAAATATTTCACCCCAAACTTAATTTGCACCCCAAACTCGTGTTTCCTACGTTTGTTCGCTCGGTTCTTGCAATAAAAACTCGGCTAGATTTTTCGTAAAGAATAGACAAAATTATTCAAACGCAAATCAAAATTTGTGTTTATTTTAAAATATTTCACCACAATCTTTGTTTGCACAGAAAACGCATGATTCATGCGTTTGTTTGCTCGTTTCATCCAAAAAAAATCGAATAGAGTTTTCGTAAAGAATGATAGTAAAAACTAAATTATTCAATTGCAAACAAAAATTTATTTTCGTTTTAAAATATTTCTCCACAATCTTTGTTTGCACCAAAAACTCGTGTTTCGTGCGTTTGTTCGCTCGTTTTGTACAAAAATAACACAGCTACATTTTCCGTAAAGAATATACTAAATTATTCAAATGCAAACCAAAATTTGTTGTCATTTTAGAATATTTCTCAACAATCTTTGTTTGCACCTAAAACTCATGTTTCACGCGTTTGTCCGCTCATTTTATAAAAAAATAACACGGGTAGATGTTTTATGAAGAATGATTGTAAATACTAAATTATTCCAATGAAAACAAAAATTTGTTTACATTTTAAAATATTTCACCCCAAACTTAATTTGCACCCCAAGCTCTTGTTTCCTACGTTTGTTCGTTCGGTTCTTGCAATAAAAACTGGGCTAGATTTTTCGTAAAGAATAGACAAAATTATTCAAACGCAAATCAAAATTTTTGTTTATTTTAAAATATTTCTCCACAATCTTTGTTTGCACAGAAAACTCATGTTTCATTCGTTTGTTTGCTCATTTCATCGAAAAAAAACTCGGATAGAGTTTTCGTAAAGAATGATAGTAAATACTAAATTATTCAAATGCAAACAAAATTTATTTTCGTTTTAAAATATTTCTCCACAATCTTTTTTTGCACCAAAAAGTCGTGTTTCGTACGTTTGTTCGCTCGTTTCGTACAAAAATAACACAGCTACATTTTCCGTAAAGAATATACTAAATTATTCTAATGGAAATCAAAATTTGTTGTCATTTTAGAATATTTCTCCACAATCTTTGTTTGCACCTAAAACTCATGTTTCATGCGTTTGTCCGCTCATTTCATAAAAAAATAACGCGGGTAGATGTTTTATGAAGAATGATTTTAAATACTAAATTATTCCAATGAAAACAAAAATTTGTTTAGATTTTAAAATATTTCACCCCAAACTTAATTTGCACCCCAAACTCATGTTTCCTACATTTGTTCGCTCGGTTCTTGCAATAAAAACTGGGCTAGATTTTTCGTAAAGAATAGACAAAATTATTCAAACGCAAATCAAAATTTGTGTTTATTTTAAAATATTTCTCCACAATCTTTGTTTGCACAGAAAACTTATGTTTCATTCGTTTGTTTCCTCGTTTCATCCAAAAAAAACTCGGATAGAGTTTTCGTAATGAATGATAGTAAATACTAAATTATTCAAATGAAAACAAAATTTATTTTGGTTTAAAAATATTTCTCCACAATCTTTCTTCGCACCAAAAACTCATGTTTCGTGCGTTTGTTCGCTCGTTTTGTACAAAAATAACACAGCTACATTTTCCGTAAAGAATATACTAAATTATTCAAATGGAAACCAAAATTTGTTGTCATTTTAGAATATTTCTCCACAATCTTTGTTTGTACCTAAAACTCATGTTTCACGCTTTGTCCGCTCATTTTATAAAAAAATAACACGGGTAGATGTTTTATGAAGAATGATTGTAAATACTAAATTATTCCAATGAAAACAAAAATTTGTTTACATTTTAAAATATTTCACCCCAAACTTAATTTGCACCCCAAGCTCATGTTTCCTACGTTTGTTCGCTCGGTTCTTGCAATAAAAACTGGGCTAGATTTTTCCTAAAGAATAGACAAAATTATTCAAACGCAAATCAAAATTTGTGTTTATTTTAAAATATTTCTCCACAATCTTTGTTTGCACAGAAAACTCATGTTTCATTCGTTTGTTTGCTCGTTTCATCCAAAAAAAACTCGGATAGAGTTTTCGTAAAGAATGATAGTAAATACTAAATTATTCAAATGCAAACAAAATTTATTTTCGTTTTAAAATATTTCTCCACAATCTTTTTTTGCACCAAAAAGTCGTGTTTCGTGCGTTTGTTCGCTCGTTTCGTACAAAAATAACACAGCTACATTTTCCGTAAAGAATATACTAAATTATTCAAATGGAAACCAAAATTTGTTGTCATTTTAGAATATTTCTCCACAATCTTTGTTCACCTAAAACTCATGTTTCATGCGTTTGTCCGCTCATTTTATAAAAAAATAACACGGGTAGATGTTTTATGAAGAATGATTTTAAATACTAAATTATTCCAATGAAAACAAAAATTTGTTTACATTTTAAAATATTTCACCCCAAACTTAATTTGCACCCCAAACTCATGTTTCCTACGTTTGTTCGCTCGGTTCTTGCAATAAAAACTCGGCTAGATTTTTCGTAAAGAATAGACAAAATTATTCAAACGCAAATCAAAATTTGTGTTTATTTTAAAATATTTCTCCACAATCTTTGTTTGCACAGAAAACTCATGTTTCATTCGTTTGTTTCCTCGTTTCATCCAAAGAAAACTCGGATAGAGTTTTCGTAAAGAATGATAGTAAATACTAAATTATTCAAATGAAAACAAAATTTATTTTGGTTTAAAAATATTTCTCCACAATCTTTCTTCGCACCAAAAACTCATGTTTCGTGCGTTTGTTCGCTCGTTTTGTACAAAAATAACACAGCTACATTTTCCGTAAAGAATATACTAAATTATTCAAATGGAAACCAAAATTTGTCGTCATTTTAGAATATTTCTCCACAATCTTTGTTTGCACCTGAAACTCATGTTTCATGCGTTTGTCCGCTCATTTTATAAAAAACTAACACGGGTAGATGTTTTATGAAGAATGATTGTAAATACTAAATTATTCCAATGAAAACAAAAATTTGTTTACATTTTAAAATATTTCACCCCAAACTTAATTTGCACCCCAAACTCATGTTTCCTATGTTTGTTCGCTCGGTTCTTGCAATAAAAACTCGGCTAGATTTTTCGTAAAGAATAGACAAAATTATTCAAACGCAAATCAAAATTTGTGTTTATTTTAAAATATTTCTCCACAATCTTTGTTTGCACAGAAAACTCATGTTTCATTCGTTTGTTTCCTCATTTCATCCAAAAAAAACTCGGATAGATTTTTCGTAAAGAATGATAGTAAATACTAAATTATTCAAATGCAAACCAAAATTTGTGTTCGTTTTAAAATATTTCTCCACAATCTTTGTTTGCAACTCAAACTCATGTTTCATGCGTTTGTTCGCTCGTTTCATGCAATAAAAAGTCAGCTAGAGTTTTCGTAAAAATATACCAAATTATTCAAACGCAAACAAAAATTTGTTTTCATTTTAAAATATTTGAGGACAAACAAAGGTTTAAGTGTGGTGGGTTGGTTTTGTGCAGAACCAAGTTTTGTTTTCTTGTAAAAATGTAAAAATTCATAAAAACTGAAAAAATTAAAAAAAAATTTTAAATACCATAAAAGGTTAAAATTTTACTTTCCTTCTTTCGTTTTTTTTTGTTTTTCAAAATAAACTTTTGTATGTTTTAAAATCGAGATCTTTAAAATGAAAAGTAAAAGGTTTTTGAATGGAAAATATTTTAAAACTAAGTCCTCTCAGGCAACATTTTGAAATCACTTAGGGTTTTGAAAAATGATGAAATGATTTGAAAATTCAAAAAGAGATTAATTATCATCATGAATGCCATACTTTCCACCTCATCCCATCTATAATATCCATTTAAAATCCATTAAGCGTTTCGAAAATTAATAAATATTTCACTTGTCCGTTTAATGAATTTATAAATCGTTTTCTTTAATCGCGGCGAGGTCTCCAGTTTTCCGTGCTCAATTTTTTGGTCCGATGAATAAGAAAAGGAAAAGAAGCATAACAATTGACGATATTGAACCCGAGATTTTTAAGATTTTCCTCCATTTCATATATTCAGATTCATTAACTGAGTTGGAAGAAGGTGATTCGATAATGTATCAGCATTTGCTTGTAGCAGCAGATCAATATAATGTAGAGAGGTTGAAGCTAATGTATGAAGATAAGTTATCCAAAAATATTGAAATGAATAACTTGGCGACAACATTGACCTTAGCTGAGCAACATAATTGCTCCACGCTTAAAGCTTCATGTTTTAAATTTATTTCCTCCCCTAAATTTCTTGCTGAGGTCATGAATACAGAAGGATTTGAGCATTTGACTCGAAGTTGCCCTTCTATCTTGAACGAACTCTTGGAAAATTTGAGTGACAATAAATAGCTTTTTTCATCATGCTCTACTCTTATTTTCATTGAACTTGTAAAAAAACAATATTAATTTCGAAACATTTGCAAAAGAACTAGTAGTATGTTTAATTACTTGTTGATTTTTCTTCTTTAGTTAATTTTTCTATTTCTAATTATTATACATAATAAAGATAGTTTGTTCTATAAAATCACACGTCCATCCAGGCATATGCGTGCCAATAGCAACACCACTTACTATTTTCATCGAGATAAAAAGGAAAAACAAAAACTTTTAAGTCTAGAAGATTATTAAAAATGACATGGAAGTACTTTTTTTTTTCTTCTAGAAACCCCCAAGCTAAAATTGAACAGGGCGACTTTGATCAAATGATGAAGAAAAGGCAAAGACAAGAACAAGTCCTACAAACAAAAAACGGTTGGCGTGGCAATACAAATAATAGAGTACCAAAAAAGAAAAATAAAAACAATGAATAGTGCTATCTCTTCAAACAACAAAGAAGCGAAATAAGAGAACATCAACTATAAAAGCCAACAATACTGCCAGCAATCATCACAAACTAAAACAGATTAGTCTTATCACTAAAAGCTCCTTCTGCATAATTTCGAAATCCTAGACATGAATCATTGTATCTGAATAAGAGATATTAGGCATTCTTGATAGATTTGCTAATTGATCTGCCTCCATGTTTTGGATCCGATCCAAATGTATGAAAGTTGGGTCTTTTAAGTGCCGCTTCCACCACACAAAATCCCTCACAGTATGTATCGAGAGCCAAGAGGAAACCGAGATATCACTCATTTGAAGTGGAAGACATAGTAGTGATTACCTCCTTTGTTTTGAAGCAATGGTGGTCGTATATCCGCATAGAAAACGCGCACGTGTTTTTGATGCTGTGATTCTCACTTGATTTATTGTACTCATTGATTAGCTGGTCTATGAATAAAAACAACCTACTTCTAGTAGAGTGGTAAGGTATCATCCCATCAACTCAAAGATTGTGTGTTCGAAACTCGGCGAAGCCGGTTTTCTTCAAAAAAAGAAAAAAAAAATATTGAATGAGGTTCAACATATGCCGGATTTGAAAAAGAACGTAATCTCTCTTGGTACTCTTGATTCACACGATCTATGGATTTGTGTAGATGGAGGTGTGATGCGTGTGACCAAAGAGGCATTTGTGATGATGAAAAAAGTAAAATCAAAGAACCTTTATTTGCTACGTACAAGACGAGGTACATGTGGCGCGTATGAAATTCTTGTGCCATAGGGACTAGTAAGCATGTCGGTGAGACGGTGAAGGTGGTTCTGACCGCAGTTAATTCAGTGAATGTGTTTACTAAAGAGTCATCACAAGAAAAGTTCAAGCGTTGCTTGGACTTGGCTGAAGGTCACAAAAGGTAGCCCCTAGATGTGGGGGCAAGGCGGAAACGAGGCTTAGCGGTAATTGATACTATCATGTGAAGGAGAAGACGGCAAGCTTATAAAGGGCCAAGAGGGAGATTGTTATAAGTTGGCCCATTTGTAGCTTGGTTTTGAGAGTCTATTTGATGCAATACTTGGCTCAATATGCATGAAATGTAGTCTAAGTTAGGCTATGGTATGAGTTTATTTTGAGAGATAAATAGACTTGAAATATGTGCTAAATTGAGTATTTAAGTGTGGTTAATGCATCCATACGGATAAGAGCAAAAGAGAGAGAAAAATGGAGTCTTTCTTGAGAAGAAAGAGAGCTTGGGCATGAAGTTTTCTCCTATGGTTTAAGGGTGAGTTTGAGAGATTATTAGACAGTGTTTCCACTAAGATTTATTTTGTGAGCGTGGAGAGAGATCACTCTAATCTTGTAATCAAACTCTTGTGATAGTGGATTTATTGAGCTGGCGTTTCCGCCCATGGAGTAGGGTAAAATCAAACCACGTAAAAAGATTGTGTGTGCTTTATGTGTTTGTTTATTTTCTATTTGAATATGGGTCCAATATGCAAAATTCGCTAAGAACATCTGTTAGTCGACAACAAGCTGAATATTCTACAAAAAGAAATCTGGCAATTGGATAAAAATTAAGAGAGATCCAAGCGTTCAAAGTTGGAGTCAGAGTAAAAAACATAAGCCGTTTCTGACCAAATTTTTGTAATTTAAGGAGTTCTTCAACTACGCGAGTTATTCTAGTCACATACTTTTTTCTATCTCCTCAAGACATGCAAAATAACAACAACTTATCTTTTCGTACCCCTCACGTGTGATGAGATTGGAAGAAAAAGTTGACAAATATGTTCTCTCTACCCTTGGCTGAATCAGGACATCAGAACAAAAAATCATTTTCTATCTGAATAAGGCTCCATTATGCAAAATTCGCTAACCACATCTGTTAGTCGACAACAAGGCAAATATTCTTGTGGAGAAATATTTTAAAACGAACACAAATTTTGCTTTGCATTTGAATAATTTAGTGTTTCATGCGTTTGTTCGCTCGTTTCATGCAATAAAAAGTCAGCTAGAGTTTTCGTAAAAATATACCAAATTATTCAAACGCAAACAAAAATTTGTTTTCATTTTAAAATATTTCTCCACAATCTTTTTTTGCACCTAAAACTCATGTTTCGTGAGTTTGTTTGCTCGTTTCATTCAAAAATTACTCGGATAGATTTTCCGTAAAGACTCATAATAAATACTAAATTATTGAAATTCAAACCAAAATTTGTTTTTATTTTAAAATATTTCCTGACAATCCTTGTTTGCACAGAAAACTAATGTTTCATTGCGTTTGTTTGCTCGTTTCATCCAAAAAAAACTCGGATATATTTTTTGCAAAGAATAATAGTAAAAAGTAAATTATTCAAATGCTTACTAAAATTGGTGTTCATTTTAAAATATTTCTCCCCAATTTTTTTTGCCCCTAGAACTCATGTTTCATGTGTTTATTCGTTCGTTTCTTGCAAAAAAAACTCGGCTAGATTTTTCGTAAAGTATGATAGTAAATACAAAATTATTCAAATGAAAATCAAAATTTTTGTTTATTTTAAAATATTTCTCGACAATCTTTGTTTGCACAGAAAACTCATGATTCATTTGTTTGCTCGTTTCATCCAAAAAAACTCGGATAGAGTTTTCGTAAAGAATGATAGTAACTACTAAATTATTCAAATGCAAACAAAAATTTATTTTCGTTTTAAAATATTTCTCCACAATCTTTGTTTGCACCAAAAACTCATGTTTCGTGCGTTTGTTCGCTCGTTTTGTACAAAAATAACACAGCTACATTTTCCATAAAGAATATACCAATCTTTTTTTGCACCTAAAACTCATGTTTCATACGTTTGTCCGCTCATTTTATAAAAAAATAATGCGAGTATATGTTTTATAAAGAATGATTGTAAATACTAAATTATTCCAATGAAAACAAAATTTTGTTTACATTTTAAAATATTTCACCACAAACTTAATTTGCACCTCATACTCATGTTTCATAAGTTTGTTCGCTCGGTTCTTCAATAAAAACTCGGCTAGATTTTTCGTAAAGAATAGACAAAATTATTCAAATACAAATCAAAATTTTTGTTTATTTTAAAATATTTCTCCACAATCTTTGTTTGCACAGAAAACTCATGTTTCATTCGTTCCTCGTTTCATCCAAAAAAAACTCTGATAGATTTTTCGTAAAGAATGATAGTAAATACAAAATTATTCAAATGCAAAGCAAAATTTGTGTTCGTTTTAAAATATTTCTCCACAATCTTTGTTTGCACCTCAAACTCATGTTTCATGCGTTTGTTCGCTCGTTTCATGCAATAAAAAGTTAGCTAGAGTTTTCGTAAAAATATACCGAATTATTCAAACGCAAACAAAAATTTGTTTTCATTTTAAAATATTTCTCCACAATCTTTTTTTGAACCTAAAACTCATGTTTCGTGAGTTTGTTTGCTCGATCATTCAAAAAATACTCGGATAGATTTTCCGTAAAGACTAATAATAAATACTAAATTATTGAAATGCAAACCAAAATTTCTTTTTATTTTAAAATATTTCCTGACAATCCTTGTTTGCACAGAAAACTAATGTTTCATGCGTTTGTTTGCTGGTATCATCCAAAAAAAACTCGGATAGAGTTTTTACAAAGAATGATAGTAAAAACTAAATTATTCAAATGCTTACTAAAATTGGTGTTCATTTTAAAATATTTCTCCACAATTTTTTTTTGCCCCTAGAACTCATGTTTCATGTGTTTATTCGTTCGTTTCTTTCAAAAAAATACTCGGCAAGATTTTCGTAAAGTATGGTAGTAAATACAAAATTATTCAAATCAAAATCAAAATTTTTGTTTATTTTAAAATATTTCTCGACAATCTTTGTTTGCACAGAAAACTCATGATTCATGCGTTTGTTTGCTCGTTTCATCCAAAAAAAACTCGGATAGAGTTTTCGTAAAGAATGATAGTAAATAGTAAATTATTCAAATGCAAACAAAAATTTATTTTCGTTTTAAAATATTTCTCCATAATCTTTGTTTGCACCAAAAACTCATGTTTCGTGCGTTTGTTCGCTCGTTTTGTACAAGAATAACACAGCCACATTTTCCGTAAAGAATATACTAAATTATTCAAATGCAAACCAAAATTTGTTGTCATTTTAGAATATTTCTCAACAATCTTTGTTTGCACCTAAAACTCATGTTTGATGCGTTTGTCCGCTCATTTTATAACAAAATAACACGGGAAGATGTTTTATAAAGAATGATTGTAAATACTAAATTATTCCAATGAAAACAAAAATTTGTTTACATTTTAAAATATTTCACCACAAACTTAATTTTCACCTCATACTCATGTTTCATACGTTTGTTCGCTCGGTTCATGCAATAAAAACTCGGCTAGATTTTTCGTAAAGAATAGACAAAATTATTCAAATGCAAATCAAAATTTTTGTTTATTTTAAAATATTTCTCCACAATCTTTGTTTGCACCAAAAACTCATGTTTCGTGCGTTTGTTCGCTCGTTTGGTACAAAAATAACACAGCTACATTTTCCATAAAGAATATACCAATCTTTTTTTGCACCTAAAACTCATTTTTCATGCGTTTGTCCCCTCATTTTATAAAAAAATAATGCGAGTAAATGTTTTATAAAGAATGATTGTAAATACTAAATTATTCCAATGAAAACAAAAATTTGTTTACATTTTAAAATATTTCACCACAAACTTAATTTGCACCTCATACACATGTTTCATAAGTTTGTTCGCTCGGTTCTTGCAATAAAGACTCGGCTAGATTTTTCGTAAAGAATAGACAAAATTATTCAAATACAAATCAAAATTTTTGTTTATTTTAAAATATTTCTCCACAATCTTTGTTTGCACAGAAAACTCATGTTTCATTCGTTCCTCGTTTCATCCAAAAAATACTCGGATAGATTTTTCGTAAAGAATGATAGTAAATACTAAATTATTCGAATGCAAAGCAAAATTTGTGTTCGTTTTAAAATATTTCTCCACAATCTTTGTTTGCAACTCAAACTCATGTTTCATGCGTTTGTTCGCTCTTTTCATGCAATAAAAAGTCAGCTAGAGTTTTCGTAAAAATATACCAAATTATTCAAACGCAAACAAAAATTTGTTTTCATTTTAAAATATTTCTCCACAATCTTTTTTTGCACATAAAACTCATGTTTCCTGAGTTTGTTCGCTCGTTTCATTCAAAAATTACACGGATAGATTTTCCGTAAAGACTCATAATAAATACTAAATTATTGAAATTCAAACCAAAATTAGTTTTTATTTTAAAATATTTCCTGACAATCCTTGTTTGCACAGAAAACTAATGTTTCATGCGTTTGTTTGCTCGTTTCATCAAAAAAAAAACTCGGATAGATTTTTTGCAAAGAATGATAGTAAAAAGTAAATTATTTCAAATGCTTACTAAAATTGGTGTTCATTTTAAAAGATTTCTCCACAATTTTTTTTTTTCCCCTAGAACTCATGTTTCATGTGTTAATTCGTTCATTTCTTGCAAAAAAACTCGGCTAGAATTTTCGTAAAGTATGATAGTAAATACAAAATTATTAAAATGCAAATCAAAATTTTTGTTTATTTTAAAATATTTCTCGACAATCTTTGTTTGCACAGAAAACTCATGATTCATGCGTTTGTTTGCTCGTTTCATCCAAAAAAACTCGAATAGACTTTTCGTAAAGAATGATAGTAACTACTAAATTATTCAAATTCAAACAAAAATTTATTTTCGTTTTAAAATATTTCTCCACAATCTTTGTTTGCACCAAAAACTCGCGTTTCGTGCGTTTGTACGCTCATTTTGTACAAAAATAACACAGCTACATTTTCCGTAAAGAATATACTAAATTATTCAAATGCATACCAAAATTTGTTGTCGTTTTAGAATATTTCTCCAGAATCTTTGTTTGCACCTAAAACTCATGTTTCATGCGTTTGTCCGCTCATTTTATAAAAAAATAACACGGGTAGATGTTTTATAAAGAATGATTGTAAATACTAAATTATTCCAATGAAAACAAAAATTTGTTTACATTTTAAAATATTTCACCACAAACTTAATTTGCACCTCATACACATGTTTGATAAGTTTGTTCGCTCGGTTCTTGCAATAAAGACTCGGCTAGATTTTTCGTAAAGAATAGACAAAATTATTCAAATACAAATCAAAATTTTTGTTTATTTTAAAATATTTCTCCACAATCTTTGTTTGCACAGAAAACTCATGTTTCATTCGTTCCTCGTTTCATCCAAAAAAAACTCGGATAGATTTTTCGTAAAGAATGATAGTAAATACTAAATTATTCGAATGCAAAGCAAAATTTGTGTTCGTTTTAAAATATTTCTCCACAATCTTTGTTTGCAACTCAAACTCATGTTTCATGCGTTTGTTCGCTCTTTTCATGCAATAAAAAGTCAGCTAGAGTTTTCGTAAAAATATACCAAATTATTCAAACGCAAACAAAAATTTGTTTTCATTTTAAAATATTTCTCCACAATCTTTTTTTGCACCTAAAACTCATGTTTCCTGAGTTTGTTCGCTCGTTTCATTCAAAAATTACTCGGATAGATTTTCCGTAAAGACTCATAATAAATACTAAATTATTGAAATTCAAACCAAAATTTGTTTTTATTTTAAAATATTTCCTGACAATCCTTGTTTGCACAGAAAACTAATCGACAATCTTTGTTTGCTCCTCAAACTCATGTTTCATGCGTTTGTTCGCTCGTTTCATGAAATAAAAACTCGGCTAGATTTTTCGGCGTTTGAATAATTTGGTATATTTTTACGAAAACTCTAGCTGACTTTTTATTGCATGAAACGAGCGAACAAACGCATGAAACATGAGTTTGAGGTGCAAACAAGGATTGTGGAGAAATATTTTAAAACGAACACAAATTTTGCTTTGCATTTGAATAATTTAGTATTTACTATCATTCTTTACGAAAAATCTATCAGAGTTTTTTTTGGATGAAACGAGGAACGAATGAAACATGAGTTTTCTGTGCAAACAAAGATTGTGGAGAAATATTTTAAAATAAACAAAAATTTTGATTTGTATTTGAATAATTTTGTCTATTCTTTACGAAAAATCTAGCCGAGTTTTTATTGCAAGAACCGAGCGAACAAACTTATGAAACATGAGTATGAGGTGCAAATTAAGTTTGTGGTGAAATATTTTAAAATGTAAACAAAATTTTGTTTTTATTGGAATAATTTAGTATTTACAATCATTCTTTATAAAACATTTACTCGCATTATTTTTTTATAAAATGAGCGGACAAACGCATGAAACATGAGTATTAGGAGCAAAAAAAGATTGGTATATTCTTTATGGAAAATGTAGCTGTGTTATTTTTGTACAAAACGAGCGAACAAACGCACGAAACATGAGTTTTTGGTGCAAACAAAGATTGTGGAGAAATATTTTAAAACGAAAATAAATTTTTGTTTGCATTTGAATAATTTAGTAGTTACTATCATTCTTTATGAAAACTCTATCCGAGTTTTTTTGGATGAAACGAGCAAACAAACGCATGAATCATGAGTTTTCTGTGCAAACAAAGATTGTCGAGAAATATTTTAAAATAAACAAAAATTTTGATTTTCATTTGAATAATTTTTTATTTACTATCATACTTTACGAAAAATCTAGCCGAGTTTTTTTTGCAAGAAACGAACGAATAAACACATGAAACATGAGTTCTAGGGGCAAAAATAAATTGTGGAGAAATATTTTAAAATGAACACCAATTTTAGTAAGCATTTGAATAATTTACTTTTTACTATCATTCTTTGCAAAAAATCTATCCGAGTTTTTTTTGGATGAAACAAGCAAACAAACGCATGAAACATTAGTTTTCTGTGCAAACAAGGATTGTCAGGAAATATTTTAAAATAAAAACAAATTTTGGTTTGAATTTCAATAATTTAGTATTTATTATGAGTCTTTACGGAAAATCTATCCAAGTAATTTTTGAATGAAACGAGCAAACAAACTCACGAAACATGAGTTTTAGGTGCAAAAAAAGATTGTGGAGAACTATTTTAAAATGGAAACAAATTTTTGTTTGCGTTTGAATAATTTGGTATATTTTTACGAAAACTCTAGCTGACTTTTTATTGCATGAAACGAGCGAACAAACGCATGAAACATGAGTTTGAGGAGTAAACAAAGATTGTGGAGAAATATTTTAAAACGAACACAAATTTTGCTTTGCATTTGAATAATTTAGTATTTACTATCATTCTTTACAAAAAATCTATCCGAGTTTTTTTTGGATGAAACGAGGAACGAATGAAACATGAGTTTTCTGTGCAAACAAAGATTGTGGAGAAATATTTTAAAATAAACAAAAATTTTGATTTGCATTTGAATAATTTTGTATTTACTATCATACTTTACGAAAAATCTAGCCGAGTTTTCTTTGCAAGAAACGAACGAATAAACACATGAAACATGAGATCTAGGGGCAAACAAAAATTGTGGAGAAATATTTTAAAATGAACACAAATTTTAGTAAGCATTTGAATAATTTAGTTTTTACTATCATTCTTTCAAAAACTCTATCCGAGTTTTTTTTGGATGAAACGAGCAAATAAACGCATGAAACATTAGTTTTCTGTGCAAACAAGGATTGTCAGGAAATATTTTAAAATAAAAACAAATTTTGGTTTGAATTTCAGTAATTTAGTATTTATTATGAGTCTTTACGGAAAATCTATCCGAGTATTTTTTGAATGAAACGAGCAAACAAACTCACGAAACATGAGTTTTAGGTGCAAAAAAAGATTGTGGAGAAATATTTTAAAATGAAAACAAATTTTTGTTTGCGTTTGAATAATTTGGTATATTTTTACGAAAACTCTAGTTGACTTTTTATTGCATGAAATGAGCGAACAAATGCATGAAACATGAGTTTGAGGTGCAAACAAAGATTGTGGAGAAATATTTTAAAACGAACACAAATTTTGCTTTGCATTTGAATAATTTAGTATTTACTATTATTCTTTACGAAAAATCTATCCGAGTTTTTTTTGGATGAAACGAGGAACGAATGAAACATGAGTTTTCTGTGCAAACAAAGATTGTGGAGAAATATTTTAAAATAAACAAAAATTTTGATTTGTATTTGAATAATTTTGTCTATTCTTTACGAAAAAATCTAGCCGAGTCTTTATTGCAAGAACCGAGCGAACAAACTTATGAAACATGTGTATGAGGTGCAAATTAAGTTTGTGGTGAAATATTTTAAAATGTAAACAAATTTTTGTTTTCATTGGAATAATTTAGTATTTACAATCATTCTTTATAAAACATCTACCCGTGTTATTTTTTTATAAAATGAGCGGACAAACGCATGAAACATGAGTTTTAGGTGCAAACAAAGATTGTGGAGAAATATTCTAAAACGACAACAAATTTTGGTATGCATTTGAATAATTTAGTATATTCTTTACGGAAAATGTAGCTGTGTTATTTTTGTACAAAATGAGCGTACAAACGCACGAAACGCGAGTTTTTGGTGCAAACAAAGATTGTGGAGAAATATTTTAAAACGAAAATAAATTTTTGTTTGCATTTGAATAATTTAGTAGTTACTATCATTCTTTACGAAAAGTCTATTCGAGTTTTTTTGGATGAAACGAGCAAACAAACGCATGAATCATGAATTTTCTGTGCAAACAAAGATTGTCGAGAAATATTTTAAAATAAACAAAAATTTTGATTTGCATTTTAATAATTTTGTATTTACTATCATACTTTACGAAAATTCTAGCCGAGTTTTTTTTGCAAGAAACGAACGAATTAACACATGAAACATGAGTTCTAGGGGCAAAAACAAAATTGTGGAGAAATCTTTTAAAATGAACACCAATTTTAGTAAGCATTTGAAATAATTTACTTTTTACTATCATTCTTTGCAAAAAATCTATCCGAGTTTTTTTTTGATGAAACGAGCAAACAATATAATATTTACGAAAAATCTTGCAGTGTTATTTTTATATAAAATGAGCGAACAAATGCATGAAACATGAGTTTTAGATGGAAACAAAGATTGTGGAGAAATATTTTAAAATGAAAACAAATTTTGGTTTGCATTTGAATAATATAGTATATTCTTTACGAAAAATCTAGCCGAGTTTTTATTTCATGAAACGAGCGAACAAACGCATGAAACATGAGTTTGAGGAGCAAACAAAGTTTGTCGAGAAACATTGTAAACTGAAAACAAATTTTGGTTTGCATTTGAATAATATAGTATATTCTTTACGAAAAATCTTGCCGAGTTTTTATTTCATGAAACGAGCGAACAAACGCATGAAACATGAGTTTGAGGAGCAAACAAAGATTGTCGAGAAACATTGTAAACTGAAAACAAATTTTGGTATGCATTTGAAAAATTTAGTATATTTTTTACAAAAAATCTAGTCGAGTTTTTCTTGCATGTAACTAGGGAACAAACGAATGAAACAAGAGTTTGAGGTGCAAACAAAGATTTTGGATAAATATTTTAAAATGAAGACAAATTTTGGTTTGCAAATTTTGGTTTGCATTTGAATAATTTAGTATATTCTTTACGAAAAATCTAGCCGAGTTTTTATTTCATGAAACGATCGAACAAAGGCATGAAACATGAGTTTGAGGTGCAAACAAAGATCGTGGAGAAATATTTTAAACTAAAAATAAATTTTGGTTTGCATTTGAATAATTTAGTATTTACGAAAAATCTAGCAGTGTTATTTTTATATAAAATGAGCGCACAAATGCATGAAACATGAGTTTTAGATGGAAACAAAGATTGTGGAGAAATATTTTAAAATGAAAACAAATTTTCGTTTGCATTTGAATAATTTAGTATATTCGTTACGAAAAATCTAGCCGAGTTTTTATTTCATGAAACGAGCGAACAGACGCATGAAACATGAGATTGAGGTGCAAACAAAGATTGTGGAGAAATATTTTAAAATGAAAACAAAATTTGGTTTGCATTTGAATAATATAGTATATATTCTTTACGAAAAATCTAGCCGAGCTTTTACTTCATGAAACGAGGGAACAAAGGCATGAAACATGAGTTTGAGGTGCAAACAAAGATCGTGGCGAAATATTTTAAAGTAAAAATAAATTTTGGTTTTCATTTTAAAATATTTCTCCACAATCTTTTTTTGCACCTAAAACTCATGTTTCGTGAGTTTATTTGCTCGTTTCATTCAAAAATTACTCCAATAGATTTACCGTAAAGACTCATAATAATTACTAAATTATTGAAATTCAAACCAAAATTTGTTTTTATTTTAAAATATTTCCTGACAATCATTGTTTGCGCAGAAAACTAATGTTTCATGCGTTTATTTGCTCGTTTCGTCCAAAAAAAACTCGGATAGAGTTTTTGCAAAGAATGATAGTAAAAACTAAATTATTCAAATGCTTACTAAAATTGGTGTTCATTTTAAAATATTTCTCCACAATTTTTGTTTGCCCCTAGAACTCATGTTTCATGTGTTTATTCGTTCGTTTCTTGCAAAAAAAACTCGGCTAGATTTTTCGTAAAGTATGATAGTAAATACAAAATTATTCAAATGCAAATAAAAATTTTTGTTTATTTTAAAATATTTCTCGACAATCTTTGTTTGCACAGAAAACTCATGATTCATTCGTTCCTCGTTTCGTCCAAAAAAAACTCGGATAGATTTTTCGTAAAGAATGATAGTAAATACTAAATTATTCAAATGCAAAGCAAAATTTATGTTCGTTTTAAAATATTTCTCCACAATCTTTGTTTGCTCCTCAAACTCATGTTTCATGCGTTTGTTCGCTCGTTTCATGCAATAAAAAGTCAGCTAGAGTTTTCGTAAAAATATACCAAATTATTCAAACGCAAAAAAAAAATTTGTTTTCATTTTAAAATATTTCTCCACAATCTTTTTTAGCACCTAAAACTCATGTTTCGTGAGTTTGTTGGCTCATTTCATTCAAAAATTACTCGGATAGATTTTCCGTAAAGATTCATAATAAATACTAAATTATTGAAATTCAAACCAAAATTTGTTTTTATTTTAAAATATTTCCTGACAATCCTTGTTTGCACAGAAAACTAATGTTTCATGCGTTTGTTTGCTCGTTTCATCCAAAAAAAACTCGGATAGATTTTTTGCAAAGAATGATAGTAAAAAGTAAATTATTCAAATGCTTATTAAAATTGGTGTTCATTTTAAAATATTTCTCCACAATTTTTTTTTGCCCCTAGAACTCATGTTCATGTGTTTATTCGTTCGTTTCTTGCAAAAAAAACTCGGCTAGATTTTTCGTAAAGTATGATAGTAAATACAAAATAATTCAAATGAAAATCAAAATTTTTGTTTATTTTAAAATATTTCTCGACAATCTTTGTTTGCACAGAAAACTCATGATTCATGCGTTTGTTTGCTCGTTTCATCCAAATAAACTCCGATAGAGTATTCGTAAAGAATGATAGTAACTACTAAATTATTCAAATGCAAACAAAAATTTATTTTCGTTTTAAAATATTTCTCCACAATCTTTGTTTGCACCAAAAACTCATGTTTCGTGCGTTTGTTCGCTCGTTTTGTACAAAAATAACACAGCTACATTTTCCATAAAGAATATACCAATCTTTTTTTGAACCTAAAACTCATGTTTCATGCGTTTGTCCGCTCATTTTATAAAAAAATAATGCGAGTAAATGTTTTATAAAGAATGATTGTAAATACTAAATTATTCCAATGAAAACAAAATTTTGTTTACATTTTAAAATATTTCACCACAAACTTAATTTGCACCTCATACTCATGTTTCATAAGTTTGTTCGCTCGGTTCTTGCAATAAAAACTCGGCTAGATTTTCGTAAAGAATAGACAAAATTATTCAAATACAAATCAAAATTTTTGTTTATTTTAAAATATTTCTCCACAACCTTTGTTTGCACAGAAAACTCATGTTTCATTCGTTCCTCGTGTCATCCAAAAAAAACTCGGATAGATTTTTAGTAAACAATGATAGTAAATACTAAATTATACAAATGCAAAGCAAAATTTGTGTTCGTTTTAAAATATTTCTCCACAATCTTTGTTTGCACCTCAAACTCATGTTTCATGCGTTTGTTCGCTCGTTTCATGCAATAAAAAGTCAGCTAGAGTTTTCGTAAAAATATACCAAATTATTCAAACGCAAACAAAAATTTGTTTTCATTTTAAAATATTTCTCCACAATCTTTTTTTGAACCTAAAACTCATGTTTCGTGAGTTTGTTTGCTCGATCATTCAAAAAAATACTCGGATAGATTTTCCGTAAAGACTAATAATAAATACTAAATTATTGAAATGCAAACCAAAATTTGTTTTTATTTTAAAATATTTCCTGACAATCCTTGTTTGCACAGAAAACTAATGTTTCATGCGTTTGTTTGCTGGTTTCATCCAAAAAAAACTCGGATAGATTTTTTACAAAGAATGATAGTAAAAACTAAATTATTCAAATGCTTACTAAAATTGGTGTTCATTTTAAAATATTTCTCCACAATTTTTTTTTGCCCCTAGAACTCATGTTTCATGTGTTTATTCGTTCGTTTCTTGCAAAAAATACTCGGCTAGATTTTTCGTAAAGTATGATAGTAAATACAAAGTTATTCAAATCAAAATCAAAATTTTTGTTTATTTTAAAATATTTCTCGACAATCTTTGTTTGCACAGAAAACTCATGATTCATGCGTTTGTTTGCTCGTTTCATCCAAAAAAAACTCGGATAGAGTTTTCGTAAAGAATGATAGTAAATACTAAATTATTCAAATGCAAACAAAAATTTATTTTCGTTTGAAAATATTTCTCCACAATCTTTGTTTGCACCAAAAACTCATGTTTCGTGCGTTTGTTCGCTCGTTTTGTACAAGAATAACACAGCCACATTTTCCGTAAAGAATATACTAAATTATTCAAATGCAAACCAAAATTTGTTGTCATTCAACAATCTTTGTTTGCACCTAAAACTCATGTTTTATGCGTTTGTCCACTCATTTTATAACAAAATAACACGGGTAGATGTTTTATAAAGAATGATTGTAAATACTAAATTATTCCAATGAAAACAAAAATTTGTTTACATTTTAAAATATTTCACCACAAACTTAATTTGCACCTCATACTCATGTTTCATACGTTTGTTCGCTCGGTTGTTGCAATAAAAACTCGGCTAGATTTTTCGTAAAGAATAGACAAAATTATTCAAATGCAAATCAAAATTTTTGTTTATTTTAAAATATTTCTCCACAATCTTTGTTTGCACAGAAAACTCATGTTTCATTCGTTCCTCGTTTCATCCAAAAAAAACTCTGATAGATTTTTCGTAAAGAATGATAGTAAATACTAAATTATTCAAATGCAAAGTAAAATTTGTGTTCGTTTTAAAATATTTCTCCACAATCTTTGTTTGCACCTCAAACTCATGTTTCATGCGTTTCTTCGCTCGTTTCATGCAATAAAAACTCAGCTAGAGTTTTCGTAAAAATATACCAAATTATTCAAACGCAAACAAAAATTTGTTTTCATTTTAAAATATTTCTCCACAATCTTTTTTTTAACCTAAAACTCATGTTTCGTGAGTTTGTTTGCTCGGTCATTCAAAAAATACTCGGATAGATTTTCCGTAAAGACTAATAATAAATACTAAATTATTGAAATGCAAACCAAAATTTGTTTTTATTTTAAAATATTTCCTGACAATCCTTGTATGCACAGAAACTAATGTTTCATGCGTTTGTTTGCTGGTTTCATCCAAAAAACACTCGGATAGATTTTTTACAAAGAATGATAGTAAAAACTAAATTATTCAAATGCTTACTAAAGCTGGTGTTCATTTAAAATATTTGTCCACAATTTTTTTTTGCCCCTAGAACTCATGTTTCATGTGTTTATTCGTTCGTTTCTTGTAAAAAATATTCGGCTAGATTTTTCGTAAAGAGTAAATACAAAATTATTCAAATCAAAATCAAAATTTTTGTTTATTTTAAAATATTTCTCGACAATCTTTGTTTGCACAGAAAACTCATGATTCATGCGTTTGTTTGCTCGTTTCATCCAAAAAAAACTCGGATAGAGTTTTCGTAAAGAATGATAGTAAAATACTAAATTATTCAAATGCAAACAAAATTTTATTTTCGTTTTAAAATATTTATCCACAATCCTTGTTTGCACCAAAAACTCATGTTTCGTGCGTTTGTTCGCTCGTTTTGAACAAGAATATACTAAATTATTCAAATGCAAAGCAAAATTTGTTGTCATTTTAGAATATTTCTCAAAATCTTTGTTTGCACCTAAAACTCATGTTTCATGCGTTCGCCGCTCATTTTATAACAAAATAACACGGGTAGATGTTTTATAAAGAGTGATTGTAAATACTAAATTATTCCAATGAAACTAAAAATTTGTTTACATTTTAAAATATTTCACCACAAACTTATCTTGCACCTCATACTCATGTTTCATACGTTTGTTCGCTCGGTTCTTGCAATAAAAACTAGGCTAGATTTTTCGTAAAGAATAGACAAAATTATTCAAATGCAAATCAAAATTTTTGTTTATTTTAAAATATTTCTCCACAATCTTTGTTTGCACAGAATACTCATGTTTCATTCGTTTGTTTCCTCGTTTCATCCAAAAAAAACTCGGATAGATTTTTTATAAAGAATGATAGTAAATACTAAATTATTCAAATGCCAAGCAAAATTTGTGTTCGTTTTAAAATATTTCTCCACAATCTTTGTTTGCACCTCAAACTCATGTTTCATGCGTTTGTTCGCCTGTTTCATGCAATAAAAAGTCAGCTAGAGTTTTCGTAAAAATATACCAACATATTCAAACGCAAACGAAAATTTGTTTTCATTTTAAAATATTTCTCTACAATCTTTTTTTGCACCTAAAACTCATGTTTCGTGAGTTTGTTTGCTCGTTTCATTCAAAAAATACTCGGATAGATTTTCCGTAAAGACTCATAATAAATACTAAATTATTGAAATGCAAACCAAAAAAAAAATTTATTTTAAAATATTTCCTGACAATCCTTGTTTGCACAGAAAACTAATGTTTCATGCGTTTATTTGCTCGTTTCATCCAAAAAAAACTCGGATAGAGTTTTTCCAAAGAATGATAATAAAAACTAAATTATTCAAATGCTTACTAAAATTGGTGTTCATTTTAAAATATTTCTCCACAATTTTTGTTTGCCCCTAGAACTCATGTTTCATGTGTTTATTCGTTCGTTTCTTGCAAAAAAAACTCGGCTAGATTTTTCGTAAAGTATGATAGTAAATACAAAATTATTCAAATGCAAATCAAAATTTTTGTTTATTTTCAAAAATTTCTCGAGAATCTTTGTTTGCACAGAAAACTCATGATTCATGCGTTTGTTTGCTCGTTTCATCGAAAAAAAATTCGGATAGAGTTTTTGTAAAGAATGATAGTAAATACTAAATTATTCAAATGCAAACAAAAATTTATTTTCGTTTTAAAATATTTCTCCACAATCTTTGTTTCCACCAAAAACTCATGTTTCGTGCGTTTGTTCGCTCGTTTTGTACAAAAATAACACAGCAAATTTTCCGTAAAGAATATACTAAATTATTCAAATGCATACCAAAATTTGTTGTCATTTTAGAATATTTCTCCACAATCTTTGTTTGCACCTAAAACTCATGTTCCATGCGTTCGTCCGCTCATTTTATAAAAAAATAACACGGGTAGATGTTTTATATAGAGTGATTGTAAATACTAAATTATTCCAATGAAAACAAAAATTTGTTTACATTTTAAAATATTTCACCACAAACTTATCTTGCACCTCATACTCACGTTTCATACGTTTCTTCGCTCGGTTCTTGCAATAAAAACTCGGCTAGATTTTTCGTAAAGAATAGACAAAATTATTCAAATGCAAATCAAAATTTTTGTTTATTTTAAAATATTTCTCCACATTCTTTGTTTGCACAGAAAACTCATGATTCATGCGTTTGTTTGCTCGTTTCATCCAAAAAAAACTCGGATAGAGTTTTCGTAAAAATGATAGTAAATACTAAATTATTTAAATACAAACAAAAATTTATTTTCGTTTTAAAATATTTCTCCACAATCTTTGTTTGCACCAAAAACTCATATGTCGTGCGTTTGTTCGCTCGTTTTGTACAAAACTAACACAGCTACACTTTCCGTAAAGAATATACTAAATTATTCAAATGCAAACCAAAATTTGTTGTCATTTTAGAATATTTCTCCACACTCATTGTTTGCACCTAAAACTCATGTTTCATGCGTTCGTCCGCTCATTTTATAAAAAAATAACACGGGTAGATGTTTTATAAAGAGTGATTGTAAATACTAAATTATTCCAATGAAAACAAAAATTTGTTTACATTTTAAAATATTTCACCACAAACTTATCTTGCACCTCATACTCATGTTTCAAACGTTTGTTCGCTCGGTTCTTGCAATAAAAACTCGGATAGATTTTTCGTAAAGAATAGACAAAATTATTCAAATGCAAATCAAAATTTTTGTTTATTTTAAAATATTTCTCCACATTCTTTGTTTGCACAGAAAACTCATGATTCATGCGTTTGTTTGCTCGTTTCATCCAAAAAAAACTCGGATAGAGTTTTCGTAAAGAATGATAGTAAATACTAAATTATTCAAATGCAAACAAAAATTTATTTTCGTTTTAAAATATTTCTCCACAATCTTTGTTTCCACCAAAAACTCATGTTTCGTGCGTTTGTTCGCTCGTTTTGTACAAAAATAACACAGCTACATTTTCCGTAAAGAATATACTAAATTATTCAAATCCAAACCAAAATTTGTTGTCATTTTAGAATATTTCTCCACAATCTTTGTTTGCACCTAAAACTCATGTTTCATGCGTTCGTCCGCTCATTTTATAAAAAAATAACACGGGTAGATGTTTTATAAAGAGTGATTGTAAATACTAAATTATTCCAATGAAAACAAAAATTTGTTTACATTTTAAAATATTTCACCACAAACTTATCTTGCACCTCATACTCATGTTTCATACGTTTGTTCGCTCGGTTCTTGCAATAAAAACTCGGCTAGATTTTTCGTAAAGAATAGACAAAATTATTGAAATGCAAATCAAAATTTTTGTTTATTTTAAAATATTTCTCGACAATCTTTGTTTGCACAGAAAACTCATGATTCATGCGTTTGTTTGCTCGTTTCATCCAAAAAAAACTCGGATAGAGTTTTCGTGAAGAATGATAGTAAATACTAAATTATTTAAATGCAAACAAAATTTTATTTTCGTTTTAAAATATTTCTCCACAATCTTTGTTTGCACCAAAAACTCATGTTTCGTGCGTTTGTTCGCTCGTTTTGTACAAAAATAACACAGCTACACTTTCCGTAAAGAATATACTAAATTATTCAAATGCAAACCAAAATTTGTTGTCATTTTAGAATATTTCTCCACACTCTTTGTTTGCACCTAAAACTCATGTTTCATGCGTTCGTACGCTCATTTTATAGAAAAATAACACGGGTAGATATTTTATAAAGAGTGATTGTAAATACTAAATTATTCCAATGAAAACATAATTTGTTTACATTTTAAAATATTTTACCACAAACTTATCTTGCACCTCATACTCATGTTTCATACGTTTGTTCGCTCGGTTCTTGCAATAAAAACTCGGCTAGATTTTTCGTAAAGAATAGACAAAATTATTCAAATGCAAATCAAAATTTTTATTTATTTTAAAATATTTCTCCACAATCTTTGTTTGCACAGAATACTCATGTTTCATTCGTTTGTTTCCTCGTTTCATCCAAAAAAAACTCGGATAGATTTTTTATAAAGAATGATAGTAAATACTAAATTATTCAAATGCCAAGCAAAATTTGTGTTCGTTTTAAAATATTTCTCCACAATCTTTGTTTGCACCTCAAACTCATGCTTCATGCGTTTGTTCGCTTGTTTCATGCAATAAAAAGTCAGCTAGAGTTTTCGTAAAAATATACCAACTTATTCAAACGCAAACGAAAATTTGTTTTCATTTTAAAATATTTCTCCACGATCTTTTTTTGCACCTAAAACTCATGTTTCGTGAGTTTGTTTGCTCGTTTCATTCAAAAAATACTCGGATAGATTTTCCGGAAAGACTCATAATAAATACTAAATTATTGAAATGCAAACCAAAATTTGTTTTTATTTTAAAATATTTCCTGACAATCCTTGTTTGCACAGAAAACAAATGTTTCATGCGTTTATTTGCTCGTTTCATCCAAAAAAAACTCGGATAGAGTTTTTGCAAAGAATGATAGTAGAAACTAAATTATTCAAATGCTTACTAAAATTCGTGTTCATTTTAAAATATTTCTCCACAATTTTTGTTTGCCCCTAGAACTCATGTTTCATGTGTTTATTCGTTCGTTTCTTGCAAAAAAAACTCGGCTAGATTTTTCGTAAAGTATGATAGTAAATACAAAATTATTCAAATGCAAATCAAAATTTTTGTTTATTTTCAAATATTTCTCGACAATCTTTGTTTGCACAGAAAACTCATGATTCATGCGTTTGTTTGCTCGTTTCATCCAAAAAAAACTCGGATAGAGTTTTCGTAAAGAATGATAGTAAATACTAAATTATTCAAATGCAAACAAAAATTTATTTTCGTTTTAAAATATTTCTCCACAATCTTTGTTTGCACCAAAAACTCATGTTTTAGGTGCAAACAAAGATTGTGGAGAAATATTCTAAAATGACAACAAATTTTGGTTTGCATTTGAATAATTTAGTATATTCTTTACGGAAAATGTAGCTGTGTTATTTGTGTACAAAACGAGCGAACAAACGCACGAAACATGAGTTTTCATTCCAAACAAAGATTGTCAGGAAATATTTTAAAATAAAAACAAATTTTGGTTTGTATTTCAATAATTTAGTATTTATTATGCGTCTTTACGGAAAATCTATGCGAGTATTTTTTGAATGAAACGAGCAAACAAACTCACGAAACATGAGTTTTAGGTGCAAAAAAAGATTGTGGAGAAATATTTTAAAATGAAAACAAATTTTTATTTGCGTTTGAATAATTTGGTATATTTTTACGAAAACTCTAGTTGACATTTTATTGCATGAAACGAGCGAACAAACGAATGAAACATGAGTTTGAGGTGCAAACAAAGATTGTGGAGAAATATTTTAAAACGAACACAAATTTTGGTTTGCATTTGAATAGTTTAGTATTTACTATCATTCTTTACGAAAAATCTATCCGAGATTTTTTTGGATGAAACGAGGAAACAAACGAATGAAACATGGGTTTTCTGTCCAAACAAAGATTGTGGAGAAATATTTTAAAATAAACACAAATTTTGATTTGCGTTTGAATAATTTAGTCTATTCTTTACGAAAAATCTAGCCGAGTTTTTATTGCAAGAACCGAGCAAACAAACGTATGAAACATGAGGTTTAGGTGCAAATTAAGTTTGGGGTGAAATATTTTAAAATGTAAACAAATTTTTGTTTTCATTGGAATAATTTAGTATTTACAATCATTCTTTATAAAACATCTACCCGTGTTATTTTTTTATAAAATGAGCGGACAAACGCAAGAAACATGAATTTTAGGTGCAAACAAAGACTGTGGAGAAATATTCTAAAATGACAACAAATTTTGGTTTGCATTTGAATAATTTAGCATATTCTTTACGGAAAATGTAGCTGTGTTATTTGTGTACAAAACGAGCGAACAAACGCATGAAACATGAGTTTGAGGTGCAAACAAAGATTGTGGAGAAATATTTTAAAACGAACACAAATTTTGGTTTGCATTTGAATAATTTAGTATTTACTATCATACTTTACGAAAAATCTATCAGAGTTTTTTTTGGATGAAACGAGGAAACAAACGAATGAAACATGAGTTTTCTGTGCAAACAAAGATTGTGGAGAAATATTTTAAAATAAACAAAAATTTTGATTTGCGTATGAATAATTTTGTCTATTCTTTACGAAAAATCTAGCCGAGTTTTTATTGCAAGAACCGAGCAAACAAACGTATGAAACATGAGTTTGAGGTGCAAATTAAGCTTGTGGTGAAATATTTTAAAATGTAAACAAATTTTTGTTTTCATTGGAATAATTTAGTATTTACAATCATTCTTCATAGAACATCTACCCGTGTTATTTTTTTATAAAATGAGCGTACAAACGCATGAAACATGAGTTTTAGGTGCAAACAAAGATTGTGGAGAAATATTCTAAAATGACAACAAATTTTGGTTTGCATTTGAATAATTTAGTATATTTTTTACGGAAAATGTAGCTGTGTTATTTTTGTACAAAACGAGCGAACAAACGCACGAAACATGAGTTTTTGGTGGAAAACAAAGATTGTGGAGAAATATTTTAAGACGAAAATAAATTTTGGTTTGCATTTGAATAATTTAGTATTTACTATCATTCTTTACGAAAACTCTATCCGAGTTTTTTTTGGATGAAACGAGCAAACAAACGCAAGAATAATGATTTTTTTGTTCAAACAAAGATTGACGAGAAATATTTTAAAATAAAGACAAATTTCGGTTTGCATTTGAATAATTTTGTATTTACTATCATCCTTTACGAAAAATCTAGCCGAGTTTTTTTTGCAAGCGAATAAACGCATGAAACATGAGTTTTAGGGGCAAACAAAGATTGTGGAGAAATATTTTAAAATAAACACAAATTTTGATTTGCCTTTGAATAATTTTGTCTATTCTTTACGAAAAATCTAGCCGAGATTTTATTGCAAGAACCGAGCGAACAAACGTATGAAACATGAGCATGAGGGGCAAATTAAGTTTGTGGTGAAATATTTTAAAATGTAAACAAAATTTTGTTTTCATTGGAATAATTTAGTATTTACAATCATTCTTCATAAAACATCTACCCGTGTTATTTTTTTATAAAATGAGCGGACAAACGCCTGAAACATGAGTTTTAGGTGCAAACAAAGATTGTGGAGAAATATTCTAAAATGACAACAAATTTTGGCTTGCATTTGAATAATTTAGTATATTGTTTACGGAAAATGTAGCTGTGTTATTTTTGTACAAAACGAGCGAACAAACGCACGAAACATGTGTTTTTGGTGCAAAAAAAGATTGTGGAGAATTTTTTTAAAAAGAAAATTAATTTTGTTTGCATTTGAATAATTTAATATTTACTATCACTCTTTATGAAAACTCTATCCGAGTTTTTTCTGGATGAAACGAGCAAACAAACGCATGAATCATGAGTTTTCTGTGCAAACAAAGATTGTGGAGAAATATTTTAAAATAAACACAAATTTTGATTTGTATTTGAATAATTTTGTCTATTCTTTACGAAAAATCTAGCCGCGTCTTTATTGCGAGAACCGAGCGAACAAACGTATGAAACATGAGTTTGAGGTGCAAATTAAGTTTGTGGTGAAATATTTTAAAATGTAAACAATTTTGTTTTCATTGGAATAATGTAGTATTTACAATCATTCTTTATAAAACATCTACCCGTGTTATTTTTTTATAAAATGAGTGGACAAACGCACGAAACATGAGTTTTAGGTGCAAACAAAGATTGTGGAGAAATATTCTAAAATGACAACAAATTTTGGTTTGCATTTGAATAATTTAGTATATTCTTTACGGAAAATGTAGCTGTGTTATTTTCGTACAAAACGAGCGAACAAACGCACGAAACATGAGTTTTTGGTGCAAACAAAGATTGTGGAGAAATATTTTAAGACGAAAATAAATTTTGGTTTGCATTTGAATAATTTAGTATTTACTATCATTCTTTACGAAAACTCTATCCGAGTTTTTTTTGGATGAAACGAGCAAACAAACGCAAGAATAATGATTTTTTTGTTCAAACAAAGATTGACGAGAAATATTTTAAAATAAAGACAAATTTTGGTTTGCATTTGAATAATTTTTTATTTACTATCATCCTTTACGAAAAATCTAGCCGATTTTTTTTTGCATGAAACGAGCGAATAAACGAATTAAACATGAGTTTTAGGGGCAAACGAAGATTGTGGAGAAATATTTTAAAATGAACACCAATTTTAGTTTGCAATTGAATTATTTAGTTTTTACTATCATTCTTTGCAAAAAATCTATCCTTGTTTTTTTTGGATGAAACGAGCAAACAAACGCACGAAACATTAGTTTTCTGTGCAAACAAAGATTGTCAGGAAATATTTTAAAATAAAAAGAAATTTTGGTTTGCATTTCAATAATTTAGTATTTATTATGAGTCTTTACGGAAAATCTATCCGAGTATTTTTTGAATGAAACGAGCAAACAAACTCACGAAACATCAGTTTTAGATGCAAAAAAAGATTGTGGAGGAATATTTTAAATTGAAAACAAATTTTTGTTTGCGTTTGAATAATTTGGTATATTTTTACGAAAACTCTAGCTGACTTTTTATTGCATGAAACGAGCGAACAAACGCATGAAACATGAGTTTGAGGTGCAAACAATGATTGTGGAGAAATATTTTAAAACGAACACAAATTTTGATTTGCATTTGAATAATTTAGTATTTACTATCATACTTTACGAAAAATCTATCCGAGTTTTTTTTCGATGAAACGAGGAAACAAACGAATGAAACATGAGTTTTCTGTACAAACAAAGATTGTGGAGAAATATTTTAAAATAAATACAATTTTTGATTTGCGTATGAATAATTTTGTCTATTCTTTACGAAAAATCTAGCCGAGTTTTTATTGCAAGAACCGAGCAAACAAACGTATGAAACATGAGTTTGAGGTGCAAATTAAGTTTGTGGTGAAATATTTTAAAATGTAAACAAATTTTTGTTTTCATTGGAATAATTTAGTATTTACAATCATTCTCCATAAAACATCTACCCGTGTTATTTTTTTATAAAATGAGCGTACAAACGCATGAAACATGAGTTTTAGGTGCAAACAAAGATTGTGGAGAAATATTCTAAAATGACAACAAATTTTGGTTTGCATTTGAATAATTTAGTATTTCTTTACGGAAAATGTAGCTGTGTTATTTTTGTACAAAACGAGCGAACAAACGCACGAAACATGAGTTTTTGGTGGAAACAAAGATTGTGGAGAAATATTTTAAGACGAAAATAAATTTTGGTTTGCATTTGAATAATTTAGTATTTACTATCGTTCTTTACGAAAACTCTATCCGAGTTTTTTTTGGATGAAACGAGCAAACAAACGCAAGAATAATGATTTTTTCTGTTCAAACAAAGATTGACGAGAAATATTTTGAAATAAAGACAAATTTCGGTTTGCATTTGAATAATTTTGTATTTACTATCATCCTTTACGAAAATTCTAGCCGAGTTTTTTTTGCAAGCGAATAAACGCATGAAACATGAGTTTTAGGGACAAACAAAGATTGTGGAGAAATATTTTAAAATAAACACAAATTTTGATTAGCCTTTGAATAATTTTGTCTATTCTTTACGAAAAATCTAGCCGAGATTTTATTGCAAGAACCGAGCGAACAAACGTATGAAACATGAGCATGAGGTGCAAATTAAGTTTGTGGTGAAATATTTTAAAATGTAAACAAAATTTTGTTTTCATTGGAATAATTTAGTATTTACAATCATTCTTCATAAAACATCTACCCGTGTTATTTCTTTATAAAATGAGCGGACAAACGCCTGAAACATGAGTTTTAGGTGCAAACAAAGATTGTGGAGAAATATTCTAAAATGACAACAAATTTTGGCTTGCATTTGAATAATTTAGTATATTCTTTACGGAAAATGTAGCTGTGTTATTTTTGTACAAAACGAGCGAACAAACGCACGAAACATGAGTTTTTGGTGCAAACAAATATTGTGGAGAAATATTTTAAAACGAAAATTAATTTTGTTTGCATTTGAATAATTTAGTATTTACTATCACTCTTTATGAAAACTCTATCCGAGTTTTTTCTGGATGAAACGAGCAAACAAACGCATGAATCATGAGTTTTCTGTGCAAACAAAGATAGTGGAGAAATATTTTAAAATAAACACAAATTTTGATTTGCGTATGAATAATTTTGTCTATTTTTTACGAAAAATCTAGCCGAGTTTTTATTGCAAGAACCGAGCAAACAAACGTATGAAACATGAGTCTGAGGTGCAAATTAAGTTTGTGGTGAAATATTTTAAAATGTAAACAAATTTTTGTTTTCATTGGAATAATTTAGTATTTACAATCATTCTTCATAAAACATCTACCCGTGTTATTTTTTTATAAAATGAGCGTAAAAACGCATGAAACATGAGTTTTAGGTGCAAACAAAGATTGTGGAATATATTCTAAAATAACCACAAATTTTGGTTTGCATTTGAATAATTTAGTATATTCTTTACGGAAAATGTAGCTGTGTTATTTTTGTACAAAACGAGCGAACAAACGAACGAAACATGAGTTTTTGGTGGAAACAAAGATTGTGGAGAAATATTTTAAGACGAAAATAAATTTTGGTTTGCATTTCAATAATTTAGTATTTACTATCATTCTTTACGAAAACTCTATCCGAGTTTTTTTTGGATGAAACGAGCAAGCAAACGCAAGAATAATGATTTTTTTTGTTCAAACAAAGATTGACGAGAAATATTTTAAAATAAAGACAAATTTCGGTTTGCATTTGAATAATTTTGTATTTACTATCATCCTTTACGAAAAATCTAGCCGAGTTTTTTTTGCAAGCGAATAAACGCATGAAACATGAGTTTTAGGGGCAAACAAAGATTGTGGAGAAATATTTTAAAATAAACACAAATTTTGATTTGCCTTTGAATAATTTTGTCTATTCTTTACGAAAAATCTAGCCGAGATTTTATTGCAAGAACCGAGCGAACAAACGTATGAAACATGAGCATGAGGTGCAAATTAAGTTTGTGGTGAAATATTTTAAAATGTAAACAAAATTTTGTTTTCATTGGAATAATTTAGTATTTACAATCATTCTTCATAAAACATCTACCCGTGTTATTTTTTTATAAAATGAGCGTACAAACGCATGAAACATGAGTTTTAGGTGCAAACAAAGATTGTGGAGAAATATTCTAAAATAACCACAAATTTTGGTTTGCATTTGAATAATTTAGTATATTCTTTACGGAAAATGTAGCTGTGTTATTTTTGTACAAAACGAGCGAAGAAACGAACGAAACATGAGTTTTTGGTGGAAACAAAGATTGTGGAGAAATATTTTAAGACGAAAATAAATTTTGGTTTGCATTTCAATAATTTAGTATTTACTATCATTCTTTACGAAAACTCTATCCGAGTTTTTTTTGGATGAAACGAGCAAGCAAACGCAAGAATAATGATTTTTTTTGTTCAAACAAAGATTGAGGAGAAATATTTTAAAATAAAGACAAATTTCGGTTTGAATTTGAATAATTTTGTATTTACTATCATCCTTTACGAAAAATCTAGCCGAGTTTTTTTTGCAAGCGAATAAACGCATGAAACATGAGTTTTAGGGGCAAACAAAGATTGTGGAGAAATATTTTAAAATAAACACAAATTTTGATTTGCCTTTGAATAATTTTGTCTATTCTTTACGAAAAATCTAGCCGAGATTTTATTGCAAGAACCGAGCGAACAAACGTATGAAACATGAGCATGAGGTGCAAATTAAGTTTGTGGTGAAATATTTTAAAATGTAAACAAAATTTTGTTTTCATTGGAATAATTTAGTATTTACAATCATTCTTCATAAAACATCTACCCGTGTTATTTTTTTATAAAATGAGCGGACAAACGCCTGAAACATGAGTTTTAGGTGCAAACAAAGATTGTGGAGAAATATTCTAAAATGACAACAAATTTTGGCTTGCATTTGAATAATTTAGTATATTCTTTACGGAAAATGTAGCTGTGTCATTTTTGTACAAAACGAGCGAACAAACACACGAAACATGAGTTTTTGGTGCAAACAAAGATTGTGGAGAAATATTTTAAGACGAAAATTAATTTTGTTTGCATTTGAATAATTTAGTATTTACTATCGCTCTTTATGAAAACTCTATCCGAGTTTTTTCTGGATGAAACGAGCAAACAAACGCATGAATCAAGAGTTTTCTGTGCAAACAAAGATTGTGGAGAAATATTTTAAAATAAACACAAATTTTGATTTGCGTATGAATAATTTTTTATTTACTATCATCCTTTACGAAAAATCTAGCCGATTTTTTTTTGCATGAAACGAGCGAATAAACGCATTAAACATGAGTTTTAGGGGCAAACGAAGATTGTGGAGAAATATTTTAAAATGAACACCAATTTTAGTTTGCATTTGAATTATTTAGTTTTTACTATCATTCTTTGCAAAAAATCTATCCTTGTTTTTTTTGGATGAAACGAGCAAACAAACGCATGAAACATTAGTTTTCTGTGCAAACAAAGATTGTCAGGAAATATTTTAAAATAAAAAGAAATTTTGGTTTGCATTTCAATAATTTAGTATTTATTATGAGTCTTTACGGAAAATCTATCCGAGTATTTTTTGAATGAAACGAGCAAACAAACTCACGAAACATCAGTTTTAGGTGCAAAAAAAGATTGTGGAGAAATATTTTAAATTGAAAACAAATTTTTGTTTGCGTTTGAATAATTTGGTATATTTTTACGAAAACTCTAGCTGACTTTTTATTGCATGAAACGAGCGAACAAACGCATGAAACATAAGTTTGAGGTGCAAACAAAGATTGTGGAGAAATATTTTAAAACGAACACAAATTTTGGTTTGCATTTGAATAATTTAGTATTTACTATCATTCTTTACGAAATATCTATCCGAGTTTTTTTTGGATGAAACGAGGAAACAAACGAATGAAACATGAGTTTTCTGTGCAAACAAAGATTGTGGAGAAATATTTTAAAATAAACACAAATTTTCATTTGCGTTTGAATAATTTTGTCTATTCGTTACGAAAAATCTAGCCGAGTTTTTATTGCGAGAACCGAGCGAACAAACGTATGAAACATGAGTTTGAGGTGCAAATTAAGTTTGTGGTGAAATATTTTAAAATGTAAACAAATTTTTGTTTTCATTGGAATAATTTAGTATTTACAATCATTCTTTATAAAACATCTACCCGTGTTATTTTTTTATAAAATGAGCGGACAAACGCATGAAACATTAGTTTTAGGTTCAAACAAAGATTGTGGAGAAATATTCTAATGACAACAAATTTTGGTTTGCATTTGAATAATTTAGTATATTCTTTACGGAAAATGTAGCCGTGTTATTTTTGTAGAAAACGAGCGAACAAACGCACGAAACATGAGTTTTTGGTGCAAACAAAGATTGTGGAGAAATATTTTAAAACAAAAATAAATTTTTGTTTGCATTTGAATAATTTAGTATTTACTATCATTCTTTACGAAAACTCTATCCGAGTTTTTTTTGGATGAAACGAGCAAACAAACGCATGAATAATGATTTTTCTGTTCAAACCAAGATTGTCGAGAAATATTTTAAAATAAAGACAAATTTTGGTTTGCATTTGAATAATTTTGTATTTACTATCATCCTTTACGAAAAATCAAGCCGAGTTTTTTTTGCATGAAATGAGCGAATAAACTCATGAAACATGAGTTTTAGGGGCAAACAAAGATTGTGGAGAAATATTATAAAATGAACACCAATTTTAGTTTGCATTTGAATTATTTTGTTTTTACTATCATTCATTGCAAAAAATCTATCCTTGTTTTTTTTTGGATGAAACGAGCAAACAAACGCATGAAACATTAGTTTTCTGTTCAAACAAAGATTGTCAGGAAATATTTTAAAATAAAAAGAAATTTTGGTTTGCATTTCAAAAATTTAGTATTTATTATGAGTCTTTACGGAAAATCTATCCGAGTATTTTTTGAACGAAACGAGCAAACAAACTCACGAATTTTTGTGCAAAAAAAGATTGTGGAGAAATATTTTAAATTGAAAACAAATTTTTGTTTGCGTTTGAATAATTTGGTATATTTTTACGAAAACTCTAGCTGACTTTTTATTGCATGAAACGAGCGAACAAACACATGAAACATGAGTTTAAGGTGCAAAGAAAGATTGTGGAGAAATATTTTAAAACGAACACAAATTTTGGTATGCATTTGAATAATTTAGTATTTACTATCATTCTTTACGAAAAATCTATCCGAGTTTTTTTTGGATGAAACGAGGAAACAAACGAATGAAACATGAGTTTTCTGTGCAAACAAAGATTGTGGAGAAATATTATAAAATAAACACAAATTTTGATTTGCCTTTGAATAATTTTGTCTATTCTTTACGAAAAATCTAGCCGAGTTTTTATTGCAAGAACCGAGCGAACAAACGTACGAAACAAGAGTATGAGGTGCAAATTAAGTTTGTGGTGAAATATTTTAAAATGTAAACATTTTTTTTTCATTGGAATAATTTAGTATTTACAATCATTCTTCATAAAACATCTACCCGTGTTATGTTTTTATAAAATGAGCGGACAAACGCATGAAACATCAGTTTTAGGTGCAAACAAAGATTGTGGAGAAATATTCTAAAATGACAACAAATTTTAGTTTGCATTTCAATAATTTAGTATGTTCTTTACGGAAAATGTTGCTGTGTTATTATTGTACAAAACGAGCGAATAAACGCACGAAACATGAGTTTTGGGTGCAAACAAAGATTGTGGAGAAATATTTTAAAACGAAAATAAATTTTGTTTGCATTGGAATAATTTAGTATTTACTATCATTCTTTACGAAAACTCTATCCGAGTTTTTTTTGGATGAAACGAGCAAACAAACGCATGAATCATGAGTTTCTGTGCAAACAAAGATTGTGGAGAAATATTTTAAGATAAACACAAATTTTGATTTGTATTTGAACAATTTTGTCTATTCTTTACGAAAAATCTAGCCGAGTTTTTATTGCGAGAACCGAGCGAACAAACGTATGAAACATGAGTTTGAGGTGCAAATTAAGTTTGTGGTGAAATATTTTAAAATGTAAACAAATTTTTGTTTTCATTGGAATAATTTAGTATTTACAATCATTCTTTATAAAACATCTACCCGTGTTATTTTTTTATAAAATGAGCGGACAAACGCATGAAACATGAGTTTTAGGTGCAAACAAAGATTGTGGAGAAATATTCTAAAATGACAACAAATTTTGGTTTGCATTTGAATAATTTAGTATATTCTTTACGGAAAATGTAGCTGTGTTATTTTTGTACAAAATGAGCGAACAAACGCACGAAACATGAGTTTTTGGTGCAAACAAAGATTGTGGAGAAATATTTTAAAATGAAATAAATTTTTGTTTGCAATTGAATAATTTAGTATTTACTATCATTCTTTACGAAAACTCTATCCGAGTTTTTTTTGGATGAAACGAGCAAACAAACGCATGAATAATGATTTTTCTGTTCAAACAAAGATTGTCGAGAAATATTTTAAAATAAAGACAAATTTTGGTTTGCATTTGAATAATTTTGTATTTACTATCATCCTTTACGAAAAATCTAACCGAGTTTTTTTTGCATGAAACGAGCGAATAAACGCATGAAACATTAGTTTTAGGGGCAGACAAAGATTTTGGAGAAATATTTTAAAATGAACACCAATTTTAGTTTGCATTTTAGTTATTTAGTTTTTACTATTATTCTTTGCAAAAAATCTATCCGTGTTTTTTTTGGATGAAACGAGCAAAGAAATGCATGAAACATTAGTTTTCTGTGCAAATGGTTTTATGTAAAACCAAGTTTTGTTTCTTGTAAAAATGTGAAAATTCATATAAAAAATTCAAAATTTCAAAAACAACAACAAAACTCATAAATACCATAAAAATTTAAATTTTTACTTATTTTTCTTTCGTTTTGAATAAAATGTTGTGTGTTTTAAAAGAAAAAGATTTTAAATGAAATGTAAATAAAAGGTTTTGTAAAGACAAATTTTGAAAACTAAGCCCTTTCAAGCAAAATTTTGAAAACACTTAGGGTTTTGGAAAATGATGAAAAGATTTGAAAATTCAAAAAGAGATTAATTATCATCATGAATGCCATATTTTCACCTCATCTCATCTATAATATCCATTTAAAATCCATTAAACGTTTCAAAAATTCATAAATATTTCACTTGCCCCTTTAATGAAATTATAAATCGTTTTCTTTAAAGTAATGCTGTGATTAAAACTTTTGAGAAATCAAACCTTACTTTTAATACCACTAGTTTCGCAAAATTTTTCTAACTCAACCTATCTTTCATGACATAGCTAATGACTCGTATGTCCATCTCTAATTTTCGCACTAAAAGCAAGTGACCGAAATCGTAACCTGTTATCCTTCACAAAAAGAATTCAAAAATGTGAAAAATTATTTTTAAACCCTTAAAAAAGAAAAATTTTACATATCCGCAATAGAAAATGAAGGATTTTTTGTACGTGCAAAGCACAGCTTGTCTTTTGATAACATGAGTGGATAGCATACCAACCTTTACGTGTTTATAAAAGAAAAAGTTGAGTTAGTTGAAACTTTTGGGGTAATTTTATAAATTCACCATTTTAAAATTAGGGGGAGAAAGTATCAAAAATAAAATTAGGGCATTGCTTTTTGGAAAAATGGTTCGTATTTGAAGGATTGGGGAATTTTAAATAAATATGAATTTGAAATTATTAATGGATATTCATCGACCTTCGTGTATTATTATAATAATCGAATATTATATATAACATTCATGGCAATAACTAAATCTCTTTTCAAAGTGCTTTAAACTGATTCTAAAAACCCTAAAACTTGATTTTATTTACGCTTGAGGGCAAGCTTGGTTTAAGTGTGGTGGAATTTGTAATGTGTATTTTTATACACATTTTTAGGGTTTTTATCATCTCAAATTCAATCATAATTCACATTAAATGTGTGAAAAATGCTCATAATTCATAAAACATAATTTGAAACTTCTTAATACATTTTTATGTGATTTTGCAGGCGAAAAGGCCATTAAATGAAGAATTTGACCAAAAACGCAAATAATGGGCCAAAGATGGCCAACTAAAAACCTCAAACACTCTACAAAAAATTCCCCAAACTTTTACGACAATTCAAAAACCTTCTACAACCAAGTCAAACCGAGCTAAACGCCAAAAATCGCCAAGTTGACCAAAAGTCAACTTCTCCAAAATGGGTTAAACGGTATACCGAAACAAAGAGCTCGACGAGACGAATCCAATGGTACAAGTCTCGCGATCAGAAACCTTCTAGAACTCTCAGAATCGCTAATTGAAAATCTGGTCAAATCTGGTCAAGTCAACTCTCTGACCAAGTCAGACCTTTCTTCCCCAAAGTCCAATTTTCTTAAACTTGCTCGAAAATGACCAAACCGATCAACCTTGGACTCGTCTTGACGAGAGGAACTCGCCTGAACCCTTCGCCGGACCTAAAAAACTCCGGTAATTATCGAAATTCGACAAAACAAAAACAAGCTTGAAAACAAACCGAATCGTGGCTGTTCAACCTTGTATCCTACAGTCTAGCATTCGAGCTAAAAGCTAGACCATCCTCTTCCTCTCTTTCTACCCTTTCTATCCATATGTAGAGCTTATCAAATGATGCGATATTGAGTGAGATATTAGCGTTTGAACTCATGCACACGAGTTGTTTGACGAAATGACTCAAACAGATTTTTGAAACTGTTTTTTTGCCGCCATTGTTGAAACTCGAGGTTCATGAGATGTTAGAAGCTAAACATAGAATGCGAGGCTTGTAAATATCATGGTGCATCTCTCTGGAATGGTAATTTGATCGAAAAACGGATGGAGATATGAATTCTAATCACCACTTTGGTGGTTTTCGGGTTAATTCTCAAGCTGGTGGTTAACGATGAAATTCGAGTAAATGGAGGATAATTAGAACATAAAATTCAGTGGGTAGCATCTTGGGAGATTGAGGAAAAGTGCCTAAGTCACACGTTTTAATATTGTTGGCTGAAACTCGAGTTTGAGCTCGAAAGGCCATTAATGGCGGAGCTGGAGGTAAAACCGGGCAGCAGTTGGTAAAATTGGAATAACTCGAGTTTTACTCAACCGTTTCGCACCATTCAAAGCCCCACAAATTCGTGAGAACGAGAGGAACATCTTTCTTATGGAAACTTCGAGCTAAAAAGTAGCGAATTAAGAGTTATAAGTGATTGTTTGAAGAGAAACGAAAATTGGCAGAAACTGTAGTCGCGCCCAACGCGATTCATTTCACGAATTTTAACTCGCTGCGACACAGGAGATCGGGGACGTTTGTTCAAAGATTCAGCACCTAAAACCTGACTCGTTTCATTTTGTTTTCCGACCCGTTTTGCCACAAACGAACACACACGGTCGGAAGTTTTTTTTGAACCGATCCAAATCTGTCCGCCAAAACAAAAGAGGGGAAAATTTCATCCGCCCAAAATTCACTCAAATCTCAACCAAATTCAACGAAATTTCGGCCAGATCCTCAGTACAACCCCCTGATCCTCCTAAACCAATCACAAGCCCCAAAATATCCCTCAATTCTCTATATAAAGAACCGTATTTCAATCCATAAAGATAGGCTCTTTCATCCAATCTCTAAAATCACTCACTCTCTCACTCTCCTTAACTTATACACCACTCTCCATTCATCTTCTCTAACCTCTAGAATCTCCATTAATGAGTTTCAAGCTTTCTTGAGCTCTAATTTTCGTTTTTGAGTGAAAACGCGCAATTTGGGGCTGATTTAGGGAAAATTCGAATCGGTCGATTCTAGCTTGAATCGAGGCGCAATTGGAGCTTCAAATCGACTCGAGGGAGCTACAGGCTGGATCTCCAACTCTCAGTTTAGTCCAATTCTCTTTAAATAATTAGATTTGAATTTTAGATCACAAGAACTCAATTTTGTAATAATCATGATGGAATCTTGTCAAACTCTTGTTCTTGTGAATATGTGTGAGTAAATCTAGATAGGGAGGGGAATTTGTGATTTGTATACATGAAATCTTGCTTTATAATCTTGTAATTTTGCTGAATTTTGATGAATAGTCATAAACACATATATTTTTGAATGAATTGGGGGAAAATTGCTTAGCTTAGTATTTTTCTTCAATTAATCTATTAAATCTAGAGTTTATTGGCTTGTTAATCATTTGAAATGCTTAGCTTAGTATTTTGTGTGTTTAATTTGGAGTTGTGATTGATTTAAATCAAGTTTTGTTTTGAAACGGCTGTTTTGGAATAAACTAGTTTTCGAGTCAATTTCTTGAGTAAATCTTAGCTTAGATTGCTCAAATCCATCATCTAAATCTGAGAAATTATACCCTAAGTGATTAATGATTGTTACACATCATAAATTTCCTATAAATCCCTATTTTTAAACCGAAAATCAAACCCTAATCCAGTTTCTGTCTTGCTGCTGTTCTTTCGTATCCTATTCAAACCAGAAAAATTAAATAAACATTTTTACAATTCAGATCTCATTTAGTAGATAATTTTCAAATCAAATTTTGCCCAATTCCGATTTATAATTTGTGAGATATTAATTTTCTAAGTTTGTAATATTTCTGTTTTTGAATTTTCTGTCCAGATTCACTGTTTCTTTTCTTCTGAATTTTTAAAAATATAAAAATAAATAATAAAAATCCAAAAATAGTCCTACTTGAAGTATTTTGAAGTGTAGAGTCCAAATATGAATTTTAAAATAGTAGTTGTTAAAACAGATTAGGAGATATAACAGTTTTTGTGAGTGCTGGTCTGTCAGAATCAGTTTCTGATCCAGATCTGAAATTTCATTATAAATCTCAAACTACAAAACACAATTCTACAAAAATTTAACAACTAATCCAGAACTTGATAATTGAATTTATATACAAATTTTGGGATTTTTTAAGCTTTGGTGAATTTTCTATAATTTTCTGAACTTGCTGCTCAACCGATTTTAAATTTGAAATAAGTTCTGGACTGAACTGCAAATATCTCGAAATTCTTGAATAAACTAATAATACCAGTAAAAGACCACATCATAGATCTCTCTTTCTAGTTTCCAATAGTATTTTGTGTGTTGGATTCGGAGTTTACTTTTGACTAGTTAC
Organism: Juncus effusus; assembly: GCA_027726005.1. NCBI lineage: Eukaryota > Viridiplantae > Streptophyta > Magnoliopsida > Poales > Juncaceae > Juncus > Juncus effusus. The sequence continues at coordinate 4,979,635 of CM050907.1, forward strand.
GAATTAAATCACTAAAGTGTGACGTGCTGAATTTTTGAAACAAAACTGATATTTGAATTTGAACTTAGAAATTTACCTAATAAACCTTGAATTAAAAGATTTTGCACTAGAAATAAATCATTGAGATTAGTTAATTCTTGAGGCCACACCTCCTTGTGTTCGACCCCTAAAACTCGTTACCACTCATACTCGTAATTGATTAATAGGGAAATATAAATTGTTTTGTTAAATTGTGTGAAATTCAACGACGGTTTTACGCGGTTTACAAATGGCGCCGTTGCCGGGGAGGCGGCTTGCATCAAGTTATTAACTAACCAATCTCACATTTTGTCTAGTGTTTTTGTCTCTCTTATCTTTGAAGGTTTTAGGTCACAAGATAAATCAATGGATTGGCAAAGCAAGAAGAGAATGAAGGTTTAATGACGGGACGACAAACATGGACAGGATGGCCAAACGAGAGCTATCCATGGCAAAATGGCGAAGGATATTTCGAGCAGACACAACCTGTCTATGGACAATCTTACGGGAAAGGAGCGTTGTTCAACCACTCGTCTATTCAACAGTCAAGGGATGAAATGTTGAGACAATCCTGGGATTTCAAATCTCAGGAGAATTTCCAAAACCCGTACATGCCTGCCACACCAACCCATTCATTCCAACCTTACCTCTACCAAGACGAGTACTATCCTCCAAACCAGGAGTATCAACAACCTCAAACCTCTTCTGATGAAAAATTGCACGCGAAGCTGGACCTCTTCGAGAAACGTTTCTTAGAAATGTCGAACTCGCTCATGGAGATATTCAACAGACGAGAACCCACCATCCAACCTCATCAAGATGAAGCTAGCTATTGTGATGAGGGTCTTAGGGTCTTTGAACAAGAGGAAATTGGGGAATCTCTTTGTGATGAGGGTTCTAGGGTTTTTGAAGAATTAGGTGCTGAGGGTTCTCAAGGTGATGAGGAGAAGGAAATGCTCGAAGGGGAGAAAAATGAGGAGAACAAGGACACCAACTTTGAGGTGGGGGAATATTTGTTTGATGGGGAATGTGGGTCAAATGGGGATTTAGGGATTGTGTTTTGTGAAAACTCGAGTGATGTGGAATGCGAGTCATGTGATGACTCACTGATTGAACCTTTCGACGAGTTGAGTGCCACCAAAACCCAAGATTTGGTTAAAGAATTGAGAAACTATGGGTCGAGGACGAGGATGAGTCAAATCATGACTCAAAGGTTGAAAATTTGGACAAACCGACCATTCCAAAACTCGAGAAATTTCCACAAACTTCCACAAAACCCGTATCTTGTCAAACCATACATTACACCAAGCTTGAGATAAGCGGTGTGATGTACATCGACCTGCCAACCAGTCAAGAAGGAGTAAACTTGGGTATTGAATTGCCCTCTCAATGAAAAACGACCTCAAACTCCTTTCAAAACCAAGAAGACCAGTCATTTCGCACTGCAAAACCAAGGATAGGCAACACGGGCCGAATCTCTTACCGCCGAGTGAGCTCCTACAAGGATTTGCTCACGTTTACGACCCGTTCGAGAGAGGCTAACACGAAGGCGTCGGGCTCAAGACGTAAAACAAGGGCGCTTGACGAGAGGCAACTCGTCGTGTCAGGTCGTATTTTTCCTTTCTTTATTTTATCTTTCTTCTTTTTACAAAACTCTCTTTCACACTTAAACATTTGCTACGCACGTTTAAGTGTGGTGGGGAGGTTTTGCATAAAATCCCAACAATTCTTCCAATTTCCACAAATGTCTCATTCTTGAACTTTTTGTTTGAGGACAAACAAAGGTTTAAGTGTGGTGGGGTGGTTTTATGTAAAACCAAGTTTTGTTTCTTGTAAAAATGTGAAAATTCATATAAAAAATTCAAAATTTCAAAAACAACAACAAAACTCATAAATACCATAAAAATTTAAATTTTTACTTATTTTTCTTTCGTTTTGAATAAAATGTTGTGTGTTTTAAAAGAAAAAGATTTTAAATGAAAAGTAAATAAAAGGTTTTGTAAAAACAAATTTTAAAACTAAGCCCTTTCAAGCAAAATTTTGAAAACACTTAGGGTTTTGGAAAATGATGAAAAGATTTGAAAATTCAAAAAGAGATTAATTATCATCATGAATGCCATATTTTCCACCTCATCTCATCTATAATATCCATTTAAAATCCATTAAACGTTTCGAAAATTCATAAATATTTCACTTACCCCTTTAATGAAATTATAAATCATTTTCTTTAAAGTAATGCTGTGATTAAAACTTTTGAGAAATCAAACCTTACTTTTAATACCACTAGTTTCGCAAAAATTTTCTAACTCAACCTATCTTTCATGACATAGCTAATGACTCGTATGTCCATCTCTAATTTTCGCACTAAAAGCAAGTGACCGAAATCGTAACCTGTTATCCCTTCACAAAAAAGAATTCAAAAAATGTGAAAAATTATTTTTTAAAACCCTTGAAAAAGAAAAATTTTACATATCCGCAATAGAAAATGAAGGATACTTTGGGGCTTGTGATTGGTTTAGGAGGATCAGGGGGTTGTACTGAGGATCTGGCCGAAATTTCGTTGAAACGAGCGAATAAACGGATGAAACATGAGTTTTAGGGCAAACAAAGATTGTGGAGAAATCTTATAAAATGAACACCAATTTTAGTTTGCCTTTGAATTAATTTGTTTTTACTATCATTCTTTGCCAAAAATCTATCCTTGTTTTTTTTGGATGAAACGAGCAAACAAACGCATGAAACATTAGTTTTCTGTGCAAACAAAGATTGTCAGGAAATATTTTAAAGTAAAAAGAAATTTTGGTTTGCATTTCAAAAATTTAGTATTTATTATGAGTCTTTACGGAAAATCTATCCGAGTATTTTTTGAATGAAACGAGCAAACAAACTCACGAAACCTCAGTTTTAGGTGCAAAAAAAGATTGTGGAGAAATTTTTTAAATTGAAAACAAATTTTTGTTTGCGTTTGAATAATTTGGTATATTTTTACGAAAACTCTAGCTGACTTTTTATTGCATGAAACGAGTGAACAAACGCATGAAACATGAGTTCAAGGTGCAAACAAAGATTGTGGAGAAATATTTTAAAACGAACACAAATTTTGGTATGCATTTGAATAATTTAGTATTTACTATCATTCTTTACGAAAAATCTATCCGAGTTTTTTTTGGATGAAACGAGGAAACAAACGAATGAAACATGAGTTTTCTGTGCAAACAAAGATTGTGGAGAAATATTATAAAATAAACACAAATTTTGATTTGCCTTTGAATAATTTTGTCTATTCTTTACGAAAAATCTAGCCGAGTTTTTATTGCAATAGCGAACAAAACGTATGAAACATGAGTATGAGGTGCAAATTAAGTTTGAGATGAAATATTTTAAAATGTAAACATTTTTTTTTCATTGGAATAATTTAGTATTTACAATCATTCTTCATAAAACATCTACCTGTGTTATTTTTTTATTAAATGAGCGGACAAACGCATGAAACATGAGTTTTAGGTGCAAACAAAGATTGTGGAGAAATATTCTAAAATGACAACAAATTTTGGTTTGCATTTGAATAATTTAGTATATTCTATACGGAAAATGTAGCTGTGTTATTTTTGTACAAAACGAGCGAACAAACGCGCGAAACATGAGTTTTTGGTGCAAACAAAGATTGTGGAGAAATATTTTAAAACGAAAATAAATTTTGTTTGCATTTGAATAATTTAGTATTTACTATCATTCTTTACGAAAACTCTATCCGAGTTTTTTTTCGATAAAACGAGCAAACAAACGCATGAATCATGAGTTTTGTGTGCAAACAAAGATTGTGGAGAAATATTTTAAAATAAACATAAATTTTGATTTGTATTTGAATAATTTTGTCTCTACGAAAAATCTAGCCGATTTTTTATTGCAAGAACCGAGCGAACAAACGTATGACACATGAGTTTGAGGTGCAAATTATGTTTGTGGTGAAATATTTTAAAATGTAAACTAATTTTTGTTTTCATTGGAATAATTTAGTATTTACAATCATTCTTCATAAAACATCTACCCGTGTTATTTTTTTATAAAATGAGCGGACAAACGCATGAAACATGAGTTTTAGGTGCAAACAATGATTGTGGAGAAATATTCTAAAATGACAACAAATTTTGGTTTGCAATTGAATAATTTAGTATATTCTTTACGGAAAATGTAGCTGTGTTATTTTTGTACAAAACGAGCGAACAAACGCACGAAACATGAGTTTTTGGTGCAAACAAAGATTGTGGAGAAATATTTTAAAACGAAAATAAATTTTGGATTGTATTTGAATAATTTAGTATTTACTATCATTCTTTACGAAAAATCTAGCCGAGTCTTTTTTGCATGAAACGAGCGAATAAACGCATGAAACAAGAGTTTTAGGGGCAAACAAAGATTTTGGAGAAATATTTTAAAATGAACACCAATTTTAGTTTGCATTTGAATTATTTAGTTTTTACTATCATTCTTTGCAAAAAATCTATCCTTGTTGTTTTTGGATGAAACGAGCAAACAAATGCATGAAACATTAGTTTTCTGTGCAAACAAAGATTGTCAGGAAATATTTTAAAATAAAAACAAATGTTGGTTTGCATTTCAATAATTTAGTATTTATTGTGAGTCTTTACGGAAAATCTATCCGATTATTTTTTTGAATGAAACGAGCAAACAAACTCATGAAACATCAGTTTTAGGTGCAAAAAAAGATTGTGGAGAAATATTTTAAAATGAAAACAAATTTTTGTTTGCGTTTGAATAATTTGGTATATTTTTACGAAAACTCTAGCTGACTTTTTATTGCATGAAACGAGCGAACAAACGCATGAAACATGAGTTTGAGGTGCAAACAAAGATTGTGGAGAAATATTTTAAAACGAACACAAATTTTGGTTTGCATTTGAATAATTTAGTATTTACTATCATTCTTTACGAAAAATCTATCCGAGTTTTTTTTGGATAAAACGAGGAAACAAACGAATGAAACAAGAGTTTTCTGCGCAAACAAAGATTGTGGAGAAATATTTTAAAATAAACACAAATTTCGATTTGCGTTTGAATATTTTTGTCTATTATTTACGAAAAATCTAGCCGAGTTTTTATTGCAAGAACCGAGCGAACAAACGTAGGAAACACGAGTTTGGGGTGCAAATTAAGTTTGGGGTGAAATATTTTAAAATGTAAAGAAATTTTTGTTTTCAATGGAATAATTTAGTATTTACAATCATTCTTCATAAAACATCTACTTGTGTTATTTTTTATTAAAATGAGCGTACAAACGCATGAAACATGAGTTTTAGGTGCAGACAAAGATTGTGGAGAAATATTCTAAAATGACAACAAATTTTTGTTTGCATTTGAATAATTTAGTATATTCTTTACGGAAAATGTAGCTGTGTTATTTTTGTACAAAACGAGCGAACAAACGCACGAAACATGAGTTTTTGGTGCAAACATAGATTGTGGAGAAATATTTTAAAACGAAAATAAATTTTGTTTGCATTTGAATAATTTAGTATTTACTATCATTCTTTACGAAAACTCTATCCGAGTTTTTTTTCGATAAAACGAGCAAACAAACGCATGAATCATGAGTTTTCTGTGCAAACAAAGATTGTGGAGAAATATTTTAAAATGAACACAAATTTTGATTTGTATTTGAATAATTTTGTCTATACGAAAAATCTAGCCGAGTTTTTATTGCAAGAACCGAGCGAACAAACGTAGGAAACATGAGTTTGAGGTGCAAATTAAGTTTGTGGTGAAATATTTTAAAATGTAAACAAATTTTTTTTTTCATTGGAATAATTTAGTATTTACAATCATTCTTTATAAAACATCTACCCGTGTTATTTTTTTATAAAATGAGCGGACAAACGCATGAAACATGAGTTTTAGGTGCAAACAAAAATTGTGGAGAAATATTCTAAAATGACAACAAATTTTGGTTTGCAATTGAATAATTTAGTATATTCTTTACGGAAAATGTAGCTGTGTTATTTTTGTACAAAACGAGCGAACAGACGCACGAAACTTGAGTTTTTGGTGCAAACAAAGATTGTGGAGAAATATTTTAAAACGAAAATAAATTTTGTTTGCATTTGAATAATTTAGTATTTACTATCATTCTTTACGAAAACTCTATCCGAGTTTTGTTTCGATAAAACGAGCAAACAAACGCATGAAACATTAGTTTTGTGTGCAAACAAAGATTGTGGAGAAATATTTTAAAATAAACACAAATTTTGGATTGTATTTGAATAATTTAGTATTTACTATCATTCTTTACGAAAAATCTAGCCGAGTCTTTTTTGCATGAAACGAGCGAATAAACGCATGAAACATGAGTTTTAGGGGCAAACAAAGATTTTGGAGAAATATTTTAAAATGAACACCAATTTTAGTTTGCATTTGAATTATTTAGTTTTTACTATCATTCTTTGCAAAAAATCTATCCTTGTTGTTTTTGGATGAAACGAGCAAACAAATGCATGAAACATTAGTTTTCTGTGCAAACAAAGATTGTCAGGAAATATTTTAAAATAAAAACAAATGTTGGTTTGCATTTCAATAATTTAGTATTTATTGTGAGTCTTTACGGAAAATCTATCCGATTATTTTTTTGAATGAAACGAGCAAACAAACTCATGAAACATGAGTTTTAGGTGCAAAAAAAGATTGTGGAGAAATATTTTAAAATGAAAACAAATTTTTGTTTGCGTTTGAATAATTTGGTATATTTTTACGAAAACTCTAGCTGACTTTTTATTGCATGAAACGAGCGAACAAACGCATGAAACAAGAGTTTGAGGTGCAAACAAAGATTGTGGAGAAATATTTTAAAACGAACACAAATTTTGGTTTGCATTTGAATAATTTAGTATTTACTATCATTCTTTACGAAAAATCTATCCGAGTTTTTTTTGGATAAAACGAGGAAACAAACGAATGAAACAAGAGTTTTCTGCGCAAACAAAGATTGTGGAGAAATATTTTAAAATAAACACAAATTTCGATTTGCGTTTGAATAATTTTGTCTATTATTTACGAAAAATCTAGCCGAGTTTTTATTGCAAGAACCGAGCGAACAAACGAAGGAAACATGAGTTTGGGGTGCAAATTAAGTTTGGGGTGAAATATTTTAAAATGTAAAGAAATTTTTGTTTTCAATGGAATAATTTAGTATTTACAATCATTCTTCATAAAACATCTACTTGTGTTATTTTTTTATAAAATGAGCGGACAAACGCATGAAACATGAGTTTTAGGTGCAGACAAAGATTGTGGAGAAATATTCTAAAATGACAACAAATTTTTGTTTGCATTTGAATAATTTAGTATATTCTTTACGGAAAATGTAGCTGTGTTATTTTTGTACAAAACGAGCGAACAAACGCACGAAACATGAGTGTTTGGTGCAAACAAAGATTGTGGAGAAATATTTTAAAACGAAAATAAATTTTGTTTGCATTTGAATAATTTAGTATTTACTATCATTCTTTACGAAAACTCTATCCGAGTTTTTTTTCGATAAAATGAGCAAACAAACGCATGAATCATGAGTTTTCTGTGCAAACAAAGATTGTGGAGAAATATTTTAAAATGAACACAAATTTTGATTTGTATTTGAATAATTTTGTCTATACGAAAAATCTAGCCGAGTTTTTATTGCAAGAACCGAGCGAACAAACGTAGGAAACATGAGTTTGAGGTGCAAATTAAGTTTGTGGTGAAATATTTTAAAATGTAAACAAATTTTTTTTTTCATTGGAATAATTTAGTATTTACAATCATTCTTTATAAAACATCTACCCGTGTTATTTTTTTATAAAATGAGCGGACAAACGCATGAAACATGAGTTTTAGGTGCAAACAAAGATTGTGGAGAAATATTCTAAAATGACAACAAATTTTGGTTTGCAATTGAATAATTTAGTATATTCTTTACGGAAAATGTAGCTGTGTTATTTTTGTACAAAACGAGCGAACAGACGCACGAAACTTGAGTTTTTGGTGCAAACAAAGATTGTGGAGAAATATTTTAAAACGAAAATAAATTTTTTTTGCATTTGAATAATTTAGTATTTACTATCATTCTTTACGAAAACTCTATCCGAGTTTTTTTTCGATAAAACGAGCAAACAAACGCATGAAACATGAGTTTTCTGTGCAAACAAAGATTGTGGAGAAATATTTTAAAATAAACACAAATTTTGGTTTGCATTTGAATAATTTTGTATTTACTATCATCCTTTACGAAAAATCTAGCCGAGTTTATTTTGCATGAAACGAGCGAATAAACGCACGAAACATGAGTTTTACAGGCAAACAAAGATTGTGGAGAAATATTTTAAAATGAACACCAATTTTAGTTTGCATTTGAATTATTTAGTTTTTACTATCATTCTTTGCAAAAAATCTATCCTTGTTTTTTTTGGATGAAACGAGCAAACAAATGCATGAAACATTAGTTTTCAGTGCAAACAAAGATTGTCAGGAAATATTTTAAAATAAAAACAAATTATGGTTTGCATTTCAATAATTTAGTATTTATTATGAGTCTTTACGGAAAATCTATCCGAGTATTTTTTTGAATGAAACGAGCAAACAAACTCACGAAACATGAGTTTTAGGTGCAAAAAAATATTGTGGAGAAATATATTAAAATGAAAACAAATTTTTGTTTGCGTTTGAATAATTTGGTATATTTTTACGAAAACTCTAGCTGACTTTTTATTGCATGAAACGAGCGAACAAACGCATGAAACATGAGTTTGAGGTGCAAACAAAGATTGTGGAGAAATATTTTAAAACGAACACAAATTTTGGTTTTCATTTGAATAATTTAGTATTTCCTATCATTCTTTACGACAAATCTATCCGAGTTTTTTTTGGATAAAACGAGGAAACAAACGAATGAAACAAGAGTTTTCTGTGCAAACAAAGTTTGTGGTGAAAATTTTTAAAATAAACACAAATTTTGATTTGCGTTTGAATAATTTTGTCTATTCTTTACGAAAAATCTAGCCGAGTTTTTATTGCAAGAACCGAGCGAACAAACGTAGGAAACATGAGTTTGGGGTGCAAATTAAGTTTGGGGTGAAATATTTCAAAATGTAAACAAATTTTTGTTTTAATTGGAATAATTTAGTATTTACAATCATTCTTCATAAAACATCTACCCGTGTTATTTTTTTATAAAATGAGCGGACAAACGCATGAAACATGAGTTTTAGGTGCAAACAAAGATTGTGGGGAAATATTCTAAAATGACAACAAATTTTGGTTGCATTTGAATAATTTAGTATATTCTATACGGAAAATGTAGCTGTGTTATTTTTGTACAAAACGAGCGAACAAACGCACGAAACATGAGTTTTTGGTCCAAACAAAGATTGTGGAGAAATATTTTAAAACGAAAATAAATTTTGGTTTGCATTTGAATAATTTAGTATTTACTATCATTCTTTACGAAAACTCTATCCGAGTTTTTTTTCGATAAAACGAGCAAACAAACGCATGAATCATGAGTTTTCTGTGCAAACAAAGATTGTGGAGAAATATTTTAAAATAAACACAAATTTTGATTTGTATTTGAATAATTTTGTCTATACGAAAAATCTAGCCGAGTTTTTATTGCGCATATGGCAATTGAAAGAATGTCTTTTATTGAAAAGATATATTGTAATGAAAAGATGCCTTTTAATAAAATATTGATGTTATTTGAGAATATATCATTCATTTAATTAAAAGTTGGCATGTTACGTAATTGTGCTTGGCCGAAGTTAATACATGGAAAATTACCATACGTGTCATGAGATAAATCTCATGGCCATGTCTTAATGGCCCAGTAATGCATCTCTTCGGAAGATACTTGAGAAATCAAACCCTACTTTTAATACCACTAGTTTCGCAAAATTGTTCTGACTCAACCTATCTTTCATGGCATAGCTAATGATTCGTATGTCCATCTCTAATTTTCGCACTAAAAGCAAGTGACCGAAATCGTAACCTGTTATCCCTTCACGAAAAGAATTCAAAAATGTGAAAAATTATTTTTAAACCCTTGAAAAAGAAAAATTTTACATATCCGCAATAGAAAATGAAGGATTTTTTTTGTACGTGCAAAGCACAGCTTGTCTTTTGATAACATGAGTGGATAGCATACCAACCTTTACGTGTTTATAAAAGAGAAAGTTGAGTTAGTTGAAACTTTTGGGGTAAATTGTATAAATTCACCATTTTAAATTTAGGGGGAGAAAGTATCAAAAACAAAATTAGGGCATTACTTTTTGGAAAAAGGTTTGTATTTGAAGGATTGGGGAATTTTAAATAAATTTGAATTTGAAATTATTAATGGATAGTCATCGACCTTCGTGTATTATTATAATAATCGAATATTAGTATATAACATTCATGGCAATAACTAAATCTCTTTTCAAAGTGCTTTTAACTGATTCTAAAAACCCTAAAACTTGATTTTATTTACGCTTGAGGGCAAGCTTGGTTTAGGTGTGGTGGAATTTGTAATGTGTATTTTTTATACACATTTTTAGGGTTTTTATCATCTCAAATTCAATCATAATTCACATCAAATGTATGAAAAATACTCATAATTCATAAAACACAATTTGAAACCTCTTAATACGTTTTTGTGTGATTTTACAAAAAATGAAGAATTGGACCAAAACGCAAATAAAATGAAGAATTGGACCAAAACGCAAATAATGGGCCAAAGATGGCCAACTAAAAACCTCAAACACTCTACAAAAAAGATTCCCCAAACTTTTACGACAATTCAAAAACCTTCTACAACCAAGTCAAACCAAGCCAAACGCCAAAAATCGCCAAGTTGACCAAAAGTCAACTCCTCCAAAATGGGTCAAACGGTACATCAAAACGAAGAGCTCGACGAGACGAATCCAACGGTACAAACCTCGTGATCAGAAACCTTCTAGAACTCTCAGAGTCACCAATTGAAAATCAGGTCAAATTTGGTCAAAGTCAATTCTGCTCGAAATCGAACAAACAAGCCAGCCATGGATTCATCATGAAGAGAGGAACATGCCGATACCATTCTCCGGTCTTAAAATTTCCGGCGATCGCCGGAATTCGGCCAAAACAGGTGCTAACGACGAGCTGAAACCGTGGTAGACTTGCCTTGCCGTCTACAGTCATCCATTCGAGCCAAAACCTATCTCATTCTCTTCTCCTTCGTCTACCCTTTCTAACCGTATGCAGAACTCATCAAATGGTGCGATGTCGAGTTAGAAATCCATGTTTGAACAACCTGTTCGATGAAATTCTGAACGAACGTTTTAAACTTGATGAACCAACGGTCGAAATTTCGGCAGTGAAATGAACTCGATCGGTCTTCTTGCATTTTTCTCACGAGGTGATGATGTTTGACGCGTCGAACAGCATCAGTGGGGTCTCGTGATGGATTCCGAAGCCTCAATTCGATGGAAAAACAACTCGGAATCTCATTTTGATTCACGATTTTGTGGTCCGTTTGGTTATTTTCGCTGAGTTCGGTTAATGGCGGAAATTCACTAATTAGGGGAAGAATTGAAGCATCAAAGCTCACAGAAGAGCATCGTGAGGGGGTGAGGAATGAAGCCTGAGCGGTTGACTGAGTTGTCGCTGCTTAAAGGGCAGTCTTTGAGCTCAACAGCCATCAATGGCGGAAAGAAGCTGAAACCAGTTTCATAATGGCCAAACTCAACGAATTCTCAACCGTTTGTTGCGCTTCAAAGTCCTGTAGGTTCGTGATGATGAGAGGAAGCAATCTGGATTGAAAACTCGAGCTGAAATGAAGCAAAATGGCGAGTTTGATTACTGAGTTGAGAAACGGGTAAAACGGAGTCAGAACCTGATCGGGAATTGGATCCAAAATCCATAGTTGCGAAATTAAAACTCGTCAGGAAGTTATTTCAGGACTACACGCAAACTCACAAGCCACTGAAGATCGAAACAATCGTCATTAAAAAAATCAGCGCCAATTCTCATTCTGAAATAAAAGTTCCGCCATAAAAGTTCAAAAAGACGTTCAAAAACTCAGCGCCATTCTGAAGAACAGCACGCGACTCATTTCACGCAATTTATGACCCGTTGCAGCTCAGTGGATCCAAGTGGGGACCATTGTCAGTCAATCAACGAAATTTAACCGCTCGCATTTTAAATCTCAGATGCGATCTGATGATTCTTCCGCCAAAATGAAACAGAGTAAGAAATTCAACCGCCAAAATCATTGATTTCTCAACGAAATTCAACGAAATTTCGTCCAGATACTCAGTACACAACCCATGATCCGCCTGAACCAATCACAAGCCTCGGTTCAGTCCCTATCATCTTCTCCATTCAAAACAGGCCATTAGACTCTCAAGTCCATTTCAGTCTATAAAACACCCCTCAAGCCTCTTTAACTTATACACCACTCTCCATTCATCTTCTCTAACCTCTAGAATCTCCATTAATGAGTTTCAAGCTTTCTTGAGCTCTAATTTTCGTTTTTGAGTGAAAACAAGCAATTTGGGGCTGATTTGGGGAAAATTCGAATCGGTCGATTCTAGCTTGAATCGAGGCGCAATTGGAGCTTCAAATCGACTCAAGGGAGCTACCGGCTGGATCTCCAACTCTCGGTTTAGTCCAATTCTCTTTAAATAATTAGGTTTTAATTTTAGATCACAAGAACTCAATTTTGTAATAATCATGATGAAATCTTGTCAAACTCTTGTTCTTGTGAATATGTGTGAGTAAATCTAGATAGGGAGGGGAATTTGTGATTTGTATACACGAAATCTTGCTTTATAATCTTGTAATTTTGCTGAATTTTGATGAATAGTCATGAACATACACATTTTTGAATAAATTGGGAAAAAATTGCTTAGCTTAGTATTTTTCATCAATTGATCTATTAAATCTAGAGTTTATTGGCTTGTTAATCATTTGAAACACTTAGCTTAGTATTTTGTGTGATTAATTTGGAGTTGTGATTAATTTAAATCAAGTTTTGTTTTGAAATGGCTGTTTTAGAATAAACTAGTTCTTCAGTCAATTTCTTGAGTAATCCGAGTTTTTTTTGGATGAAACGAGCAAACAAACGCATGAATCATGAGTTTTCTGTGCAAACAAAGATTGTCGAGAAATATTTGAAAATAAACATAAATTTTGGATTGCATTTGAATAATTTTGTATTTACTATCAAACTTTACGAAAAATCTAGCCGAGTTTTTTTTGCATGAAACGAGCGAATAAACGCATGAAACTTGAGTTTTAGGGGCAAACAAAGATTGTGGAGAAATATTTTAAAATGAACACCAATTTTAGTTTGCATTTGAATAATTTAGTTTTTACTATCATTCTTTGCAAACAATCTATCCGAGTTTTTTTTGGATGAAACGAGCGAATAAACGCATGAAAGTTGAGTTTTAGGGGCAAACAAAGATTGTGGAGAAATATTTTAAAATGAACACAAATTTTGGTTTTATTTGAATAATTTAGTTTTTACAATCATTCTTTACGAAAAACCTATCCGAGTATCTTATGAATGAAACGAGCAAACAAACTCGTTAAAATGTAAACAAATTTTGAAAAAAGATTGTGGGTAAATATATAAAAATGTAAACAAATTCTTGTTTGCGTATGAATAATTTAGTATATTCTTTACGAAAAATCTAGCCGAGTTTTATTGCGTGAAACGATCGAACAAACGCATTAAACATGAGTTTGATGTACAAACAAAGATTGTGGAGAAATATTCTAAAATGACAACAAATTTTGGTTTGCATTTGAATAATTTAGTATATTCTTTACGGAAAATATAGCTGTGTTATTTTTGTATAAAACGAGCGAACAAATGCACGAAAGATGAGTTTTTGGTGCAAACAAAGATTGTGGAGAAATATTTTAAAACGAAAATAAATTTTTGTTTGCATTTGAATAATTTAGTATTTACTATCATTCTTTACGAAAACTCTATCCGAGTTTTTTTTGGATGAAACGAGCAAACAAACGCATGAATCATAAGTTTTCTGTGCAAACAAAGATTGTCGAGAAATATTTGAAAATAAACATAAATTTTGGATTGCATTTGAATAATTTTGTATTTACTATCATACTTTACGAAAAATCTAGCCAAGTTTTTTTTGTATGAAACGAGCGAATAAACGCATGAAACTTGAGTTTTAGGGGCAAACAAAGATTGTGGAGAAATGTTTTAAAATGAACACCAATTTGAGTTTGCATTTGAATAATTTAGTATTTACTATCATTCTTTGCAAACAATCTATCCGAGTTTTTTTTGGATGAAACGAGCAAACAAACGCATGAAACATTAGTTGTCTGTGCAAACAAAGATTGTCAAGAAATATTTTAAAATAAAAACAAATTATTGTTTGCATTTCAATAATTTAGTATTTATTATGAGTTTTTACGGAAAATCTATCCGAGTATTTTTTGAATGAAACGAGCAAACAAACTCATGAAACATGAGTTTTAGGTGCAAAAAAAGATTGTGGAGATATATTTTAAAATGAAAACAAATTTTTGTTTGCGTTTGAATAATTTGGTATATTTTTACGAAAACTCTAGCTGACTTTTTATTGCATGAAACGAGCGAACAAACGCACGAAACATGAGTTTGAGGTCCAAACAAAGATTGTGGAGAAATATTTTAAAACGAACACAAATTTTTCTTTGCATTTGAATAATTTAGTATTTAGTATCATTCTTTACAAAAAATCTATCTGATTTTTTTTTGGATGAAACGAGGAAACAAACGAATGAAACATGAGCTTTCTGTGCAAACAAATATTGTCGAGAAATATTTTAAAATAAACAAAAATTTTGATTTGCATTTGACTAATTTTGTCTATTCTTTACGAAAAATCTAGCCGAGTTTTTATTGCAAGAACCGAGCGAACAAACGTATGAAACATGAGTATGAGGTGCAAATTAAGTTTGTGGTGAAATATTTTAAGATGTAAACAAATTTTTGTTTTCAAAGGAATAACTTTGTATTTACAATCATTCTTTATAAAACATCTACCCGTGTTATTCTTTTATAAAATGAGCGGACAAACGCATGAAACATGAGTTGTAGGTGCGAACAAAGATTGTGGAGAAATATTCTAAAATGACAACAAATTTTGGTCTGCATTTGAATAATTTAGTATATTCTTTACGGAAAATGTAGCAGTGTTATTTTTGTACAAAACTAGCGAACAAACGCACGAAACATGAGGTTTTTGTGCAAACAAAGATTGTGGAGAAATATTCTAAAATGACAACAAATTTTGGTTTGCATTTGAATAATTTAGTATATTCTTTACGGAAAATATGGCTGTGTTATTTTTGTACAAAACGAGCGAACAAACGCACGAAACATGAATTTTTGGTGCAAACAAAGATTGTGGAGAAATATTTTAAAACAAAAATAAATTTTTGTTTGCATTTGAATAATTTAGTATTTACTATCATTCTTTAAGAAAACTCTATCCGAGTTTTTTTTGGATGAAACGAGCAAACAAACGCATGCATAATGAGTTTTTTGTGCAAACAAAGATTGTCGAGAAATATTTGAAAATAAACATAAATTTTGGATTGCATTTGAATAATTTTGTATTTACTATCAAACTTTACGAAAAATCTAGCCGTGTTTTTTTTGCATGAAACGAGCGAATAAACGCATGAAACTTGAGTTTTAGGGGCAAACAAAGATTGTGGAGAAATATTTTAAAATGAACACCAATTTTAGTTTGCATTTGAATAATTTAGTTTTTACTATCATTCTTTGCAAACAATCTATCCGAGTTTTTTTTGGATGAAACGAGCGAATAAACGCATGAAAGTTGAGTTTTAGGGGCAAACAAAGATTGTGGAGAAATATTTTAAAATGAACACCAATTTTAGTTTGCATTTGAATAATTTAGTTTTTACTATCATTCTTTGCAAACAATCTATCCGAGTTTTTTTTGGATGAAACGAGCAAACAAACGCATGAAACATTAGTTTTCTGTGCAAACAACGATTGTCAAGAAATATTTTAAAATAAAAACAAATTATTGTTTGCATTTCAATAATTTAGTATTTATTATGAGTTTTTACGGAAAATCTATCCGAGTATTTTTTGAATGAAACGAGCAAACAAACTCACGAAACATGAGTTTTAGGTGCAAAAAAAGATTGTAGAGATTTTTTTTAAAATGAAAACAAATTTTTGTTTGCGTTTGAATAATTTGGTATATTTTTACGAAAACTCTAGCTGACTTTTTATTGCATGAAACGAGCGAACAAACGCACGAAACATGAGTTTGAGGTTCAAACAAAGATTGTGGAGAAATATTTTAAAACGAACACAAATTTTGCTTTGCATTTGAATAATTTAGTATTTACTATCATTCTTTACGAAAAATCTATTTGAGTTTTTTTTCGATGAAACGAGGAAACAAACGAATGAAACATGAGCTTTCTGTGCAAACAAATATTGTCGAGAAATATTTTAAAATAAACAAAAATTTTGATTTGCATTTGACTAATTTTGTCTATTCTTTACGAAAAATCTAGCCGAGTTTTTATTGCAACGACCGAGCGAACAAACGTATGAAACATGAGTATGAGGTGCAAATTAAGTTTGTGGTGAAATATTTTAAGATGTAAACAAATTTTTGTTTTCAAAGGAATAACTTAGTATTTACAATCATTCTTTATAAAACATCTACCTGTGTTATTCTTTTATAAAATGAGCGGACAAACGCATGAAACATGAGTTTTAGGTGCAAACAAAGATTGTGGAGAAATATTCTAAAATGACAACAAATTTTGGTTTGCATTTTAATAATTTAGTATATTATTTACGGAAAATGTAGCTGTGTTATTTTTGTACAAAACTAGCGAACAAACGCACGAAACATGAGTTTTTGGTGTAAACAAAGATTGTGGAGAAATATTTTAAAACGAAAATATATTTTTGTTTGCATTTGAATAATTGAGTATTAACTATCATTCTGTACGAAAGATCTATCCGAGTTTTTTTTTGATGAAACGAGCAAACGAACGCATAATCATGTGTTTTCTGTGCAAACAAAGATTGTGGAGAAATATTTTAAAATAAACAAAAATTTTGATTTGCAATTGAATAATTTTGTCTATTCTTTACGAAAAATCTAGCCGAGCTTTTATTGCAAGAACCGAGCGAACAAACGTATGAAACATGAGTTTGAGGTGTAAATTAAGTTTGTGGTGAAATATTTTAAAATGTAAACAAATTTTTGTTTTCATTGGAATAATTTAGTATTTACAATCATTCTTTATAAAACATCTACCCGTGTTATTTTTTTATAAAATGAGCGGACAAACGCATGAAACATGAGTTTTAGGTGCAAACAAAGATTGTGGAGAAGTATTTTAAAATGAACACAAATTTTGGTTTTATTTGAATAATTTAGTTTTTACAATCATTCTTTACGAAAAACCTATCCGAGTATTTTATGAATGAAACGAGCGACCAAACTCGTTAAAATGTAAACAATTTTTTCAAAAAGACTGTGGGTAAATATTTAAAAATGTAAACAAATTTTTATTTGCGTTTGAATAATTTAGTATATTCTTTACGAAAAATCTAGCTGAGTTTTATTGCGTGAAACGAGCGAACAAACGCATGAAACATGAGTTTGATGTACAAACAAAGATTGTGGAGAAATATTCTAAAATGACAACAAATTTTGGTTTGCATTCGAATAATTTAGTATATTCTTTACGGAAAATATAGCCGTGTTATTTTTGTACAAAACGAGCGAACAAACGCACGAAACATGAGTTTTTGGTGCAAACAAAGATTGTGGAGAAATATTCTAAAATGACAACAAATTTTGGTTTGCATTTGAATAATTTAGTATATTCTTTACGGAAAATATAGCTGTGTTATTTTTGTACAAAACGAGCGAACAAACGCACGAAACATGAGTTTTTGGTGCAAACAAAGATTGTGGAGAAATATTTTAAAACGAAAATAAATTTTTCTTTGCATTTGAATAATTTAGTATTTACTATCATTCTTTACGAAAACTCTATCCGAGTTTTTTTTGGATGAAACGAGCACACAAACGCATGAATCATGAGTTCTCTGTGCAAACAAAGATTGTCGAGAAATATTTGAAAATAAACATAAATTTTGGATTGCATTTGAATAATTTTGTATTTACTATCAAACTTTACGAAAAATTTAGCCGAGTGTTTTTTGCATGAAACGTGCGAATAAACGCATGAAACTTGAGTTTTGGGGGCAAACAAAGATTGTGGAGAAATATTTTAAAATGAACACCAATTTTAGTTTGCATTTGAATAATTTAGTTTTTACTATCATTCTTTGCAAACAATCTATCCGAGTTTTTTTTGGATGAAACGAGCGAATAAACGCATGAAAGTTGAGTTTTAGGGGCAAACAAAGATTGTGGAGAAATATTTCAAAATGAACACAAATTTTGGTTTTATTTGAATAATTTAGTTTTCACAATCATTCTTTACGAAAACCTATCCGAGTATTTTATGAATGAAACGAGCAAACATAGTCGTCAAAATGTAAACAAATTTTGAAAAAAGATTGTGGGTAAATATTTAAAAATGTAAACAAATTCTTGTTTGCGTATGAATAATTTAGTATATTCTTTACGAAAAATCTAGCCGAGTTTTATTGCATGAAACGATCGAACAAACGCATGAAACATGAGTTTGATGAACAAACAAAGATTGTGGAGAAATATTCTAAAATGACAACAAATTTTGGTTTGCATTTGAATAATTTAGTATATTCTTTACGGAAAATATAGCTGTGTTATTTTTGTACAAAACGAGCGAACAAACGCACGAAACATGAGTTTTTGGTGCAAACAAAGATTGTGGAGAAATATTCTAAAATGACAACAAATTTTGGTTTGCATTTGAATAATTTAGTATATTCTTTACGGAAAATATAGCTGTGTTATTTTTGTACAAAACGAGCGAACAAATGCATGAAACATGAATTTTTGGTGCAAACAAAAATTGTGGAGAAATATTTTAAAACGAAAATAAATTTTTGTTTGCATTTGAATAATTTAGTATTTACTATCATTCTTTACGAAAACTCTATCCGAGTTTTTTTTGGACGAAACGAGCAAACAAACGCATGAATCACGAGTTTTCTGTGCAAACAAAGATTGTCGAGAAATATTTGAAAATAAACATAAATTTTGGATTGCATTTGAATAATTTTGTATTTACTATCAAACTTTACGAAAAATCTAGCCGAGTTTTTTTTGCATGAAACGAGCGAATAAACGCATGAAACTTGAGTTTTAGGGGCAAACAAAGATTGTGGAGAAATATTTTAAAATGAACACCAATTTTAGTTTGCATTTGAATAATTTAGTTTTTACTATCATTCTTTGCAAACAATCTATCCGAGTTTTTTTTGGATGAAACGAGCGAATAA
Organism: Juncus effusus; assembly: GCA_027726005.1. Taxonomy (NCBI): domain Eukaryota; kingdom Viridiplantae; phylum Streptophyta; class Magnoliopsida; order Poales; family Juncaceae; genus Juncus; species Juncus effusus. Next base: position 4,999,142 of record CM050907.1, read on the forward strand.
ACGCATGAAAGTTGAGTTTTAGGGGCAAACAAAGATTGTGGAGAAATATTTTAAAATGAACACCAATTTTAGTTTGGATTTGAATAATTTAGTTTTTACTATCATTCTTTGCAAACAATCTATCCGAGTTTTTTTTGGATGAAACGAGCAAACAAACGCATGAAACATTAGTTTTCTGTGCAAACAAAGATTGTCAAGAAATATTTTAAAATAAAAACAAATTATTGTTTGCATTTCAATAATTTAGTATTTATTATGAGTTTTTACGGAAAATCTATCCGAGTATTTTTTGAATGAAACGAGCAAACAAACTCACGTAACATGAGTTTTAGGTGCAAAAAAAGATTGTAGAGATATATTTTAAAATGAAAACAAATTTTTGTTTGCGTTTGAATAATTTGGTATATTTTTACGAAAACTCTAGCTGACTTTTTATTGCATGAAACGAGCGAACAAACGCACGAAACATGAGTTTGAGGTCCAAACAAAGATTGTGGAGAAATATTTTAAAACGAACACAAATTTTGCTTTGCATTTGAATAATTTAGTATTTACTATCATTCTTTACGAAAAATCTATCTGAGTTTTTTTTGGATGAAACGAGGAAACAAACGAATGAAACATGAGCTTTCTGTGCAAACAAAGATTGTGGAGAAATATTTTAAAATAAACAAAAATTTTTATTTGCATTTGACTAATTTTGTCTATTCTTTACGAAAAATCTAGCCGAGTTTTTATTGCAAGAACCGAGCGAACAAACGTATGAAACATGTGTATGGGGTGCAAATTAAGTTTGTGGTGAAATATTTTAAGATGTAAACAAATTTTTGTTTTCAAAGGAATAACTTAGTATTTACAATCATTCTTTATAAAACATCTACCCGTGTTATTCTTTTATAAAATGAGCGGACAAACGCATGAAACATGAGTTTTAGGTGCAAACAAAGATTGTGGAGAAATATTCTAAAATGACAACAAATTTTGGTTTGCATTTGAATAATTTAGTATATTCTTTACGGAAAATGTAGCTGTGTTATTTTTGTACAAAACTAGCGAACAAACGCACGAAACATGAGTTTTTGGTGCAAACAATGATTGTGGAGAACTATTTTAAAACGAAAATATATTTTTGTTTGCATTTGAATAATTGAGTATTAACTATCGTTCTTTACGAAAGATCTATCCGAGTTTTTTTTGATGAAACAAGCAAACGAACGCATGAATCATGTGTTTTCTGTGCAAACAAAGATTGTGGAGAAATATTTTAAAATAAACAAAAATTTTGATTTGCAATTGAATAATTTTGTCTATTCTTTACGAAAAATCTAGCCGAGCTTTTATTGCAAGAACCGAGCGAACAAACGTATGAAACATGAGTTTGAGGTGCAAATTAAGTCTGTGGTGAAATATTTTAAAATGTAAACAAATTTTTGTTTTCATTGGAATAATTTAGTATTTACAATCATTCTTTATAAAACATCTACCCGTGTTATTTTTTTATAAAATGAGCGGACAAACGCATGAAACATGAGTTTTAGGTGCAAACAAAGATTGTGGAGAAGTATTTTAAAATGAACACAAATTTTGGTTTTATTTGAATAATTTAGTTTTTACAATCATTCTTTACGAAAAACCTATCCGAGTATTTTATGAATGAAACGAGCGACCAAACTCGTTAAAATGTAAACAATTTTTTAAAATAGACTGTGGGTAAATATTTAAAAATGTAAACAAATTTTTATTTGCGTTTGAATAATTTAGTATATTCTTTATGAAAAATCTAGCTGAGTTTTATTGCGTGGAACGAGCGAACAAACGCATGAAACATGAGTTTGATGTACAAACAAAGATTGTGGAGAAATATTCTAAAATGACAACAAATTTTGGTTTGCATTTGAATAATTTAGTATATTCTTTACGGAAAATATAGCTGTGTTATTTTTGTACAAAACGAGCGAACAAACGCACGAAACATGAGTTTTTGGTGCAAACAAAGATTGTGGAGAAATATTCTAAAATGACAACAAATTTTGGTTTGCATTTGAATAATTTAGTATATTCTTTACGGAAAATATAGCTGTGTTATTTTTGTACAAAATGAGCGAACAAACGCACGAAACATGAGTTTTTGGTGCAAACAAAGATTGTGGAGAAATATTTTAAAACGAAAATAAAATTTTCTTTGCGTTTGAATAATTTAGTATTTACTATCATTCTTTACGAAAACTCTATCCGAGTTTTTTTTGGATGAAACGAGAAAACAAACGCATGAATCATGAGTTCTCTGTGCAAACAAAGATTGTCGAGAAATATTTGAAAATAAACATAAATTTTGGATTGCATTTGAATAATTTTGTATTTACTATCAAACTTTACGAAAAATCTGGCCGAGTTTTTTTTGCATGAAACGAGCGAATAAACGCATTAAACTTGAGTTTTAGGGGCAAACAAAGATTGTGGAGAAATATTTTAAAATGAACACCAATTTTAGTTTGCATTTGAATAATTTAGTTTTTACTATCATTCTTTGCAAACAATCTATCCGAGTTTTTTTTGGATGAAACGAGCGAATAAACGCATGAAAGTTGAGTTTTAGGGGCAAACAAAGATTGTGGAGAAATATTTCAAAATGAACACAAATTTTGGTTTTATTTGAATAATTTAGTTTTTACAATCATTCTTTACGAAAAACCTATCCGAGTATTTTATGAATGAAACGAGCAAACATAGTCGTTAAAATGTAAACAAATTTTGAAAAAAGATTGTGGGTAAATATTTAAAAATGTAAACAAATTCTTGTTTGCGTATGAATAATTTAGTATATTCTTTACGAAAAATCTAGCCGAGTTTTATTGCATGAAACGATCGAACAAACGCATGAAACATGAGTTTGATGTACAAACAAAGATTGTGGAGAAATATTCTAAAATGACAACAAATTTTGGTTTGCATTTGAATAATTTAGTATATTCTTTACGGAAAATATAGCTGTGTTATTTTTGTACAAAACGAGCGAACAAACGCACGAAACATGAGTTTTTGGTGCGGCTGTCTCAAGAGCATAACCCCAGAAAGACGTTGAAAGTTTCGTTTGACTCATCATCGATCGAACCATATCCAATAAGGTTCGATTCCTCCTTTCTGACACTCCATTCCACTGAGGAGTTCCTGGAGGAGTCAGTTGTCAAAACTATTCCACATTCGCTGAGATGATCCTCAAATTCCTGACTCAGATATTTGCCTCCTCGATCAGCTCAAAGTGCTTTAATCTTCTTGCCAAGTTGATTCTGTACTTCATTCTTAAATTCTTTGAAAGGATTCAGACTTGTGCTTCATCAGGTAGACATAACCATATCTACTGAAGTCGTCTGTGAAAGTTATGAAGTACCGATACCCACCTCTAGCCGGCGTACTCATTTTTCCACATACATCGGTATGTATGAGTTCTAATAAGTCATTAACCCTTTCACCAACTTTTGTGAAGGGTTTCTTAGTCATCTTGCCAAGTAAACAAGACTCGCACGTCTCAAATGATTCCAAATCAAATGAGTCTAAAAGTCCATGAGAGTGGAGTTTAGAAATGCGTTTCTCATTTATATGGCCTAAGCGACAGTGCCAGATGTATGTCTTATTTGAGTCATTCGGTTTAAATCGTTTAGTGTTAATGTTATATATGGACTTATAATTCTCTTTCTTAAGATCTAGTACGTAAAGACCTCTTTCTAATAGAACATTTCCATAGAAAAGATTATCCTTTAAGATAGAACAATTATTATTCTCAATAACAAATTTATAACCATCCAAAGCTAGACTAGAAACAGAAATAATATTTCTGCTCATAGCAGGTACAAAATAACAATTATTAAGTACTAATACAAGTCCACTAGGTAAAGTCAATAAATAAGTTCCTACGGCTAATGCAGCAACTCTTGCTCCATTTCCCACACGCAGGTCGACTTCGCCCTTAGCTAATCTTCTACTCCTTTGTAGTCCCTGCACATCATTACAAATGTGAGTACCACATCCGGTATCCAATACCCAAGATTTAGGAGTAAGTTAATTAGTTTCAATAACAAAAATACCTGAAGCGGTAGTCACACTACCCTTCTTGATTTCGTCCTGATAGAATTTGCAGTTTCTCTTCCAATGGCCATCCTTGTTGCAATGGAAGCAAACTCCCTCCTTGTCTTTCTTGATCTTAGGTTTGGGCAACACCTTGCCTTTACCCTTGCACTTGTTCCCAGTCTTCTTACCCTTCTTCTTGTGAACCATTAAGACGTCTTCGACAACATTTGTCTTCATGTCCTCCTTTGCGTTCTTAAGAATCCCATGCAACTCGGTGATGGATTTCTCCATCTGATGCATATTATAGTTCATGATGAATTGCTTAAAACTAGGAGGCAACGACCCGAGAATTATGTCAACAGCCAATTCTCGGGCATAGCTGAACCAAGCCTCTCCAATTGATCAAGATAGCTGTTCATCTTGAGTACATGAGCACTCACATATGAACCTTCAACCATCTTCATATCAGTCAGAGAGACGGTCGTTTTATAGCGCTCAACTCTAGCCTGCTCTTGGAACATTTCCTTGAGAGTTACGATCATATCGTAAGCACCCATGTCCTCCAACTGCTTCTGAAGCTCGGAGGTCATGGTCGCTAGCATGAGACAAGCTATCTCTGTGTCGTCTTTGACGTATTTAGCATACGCATCTCGGGCAGCCCTTGCGGCTCCCTTTTCTGGTTCCTCTGGGTAAGGCTCTTCTATGACATACAGTTTATTGTCAGCCTTGAGAACAATTCTCAGGTTTCTAAACCAGTCAAGGAAGTTAGAACCATTGAGCTTATCCTTCTCAAGGATAGATCGCAAATTCAACCCAGTTGAAATATTATTGTTTGCCATTATTTTACAAGTTAAAATGTAAAGTGCCATTATTATTTATTCATTGGGGTTGTTTTGTTTTGGTGTTTCTTATATTGTACTCCAACTCTTTTCTTCAAATCAAACACCTTCAGTAGTATTGATTCGGAAACATTCAACTCAGTGAAGTTTCATAGTGAGTCAAGACCCAGATTTCATTGAGCAGTAAGTGCGCTCCGGCGCAACCCTTAATGCTCAACTATTTAGGTAGGAACAGTTTCCAATTGCATCATATGCAACTCTTGCCTTTGATGGAATGAGTATCTCCTACTCTGTGTATTATCCCATCTTGTGCCCTGAGACCAAGTCCGACTTGCTTGCCTAGTTAAGTTAACCATGTATGAATATCGGCAAAGTAGTTTCTAGCACACTCAGCTCAGGCATGACCTGTGCTAGTTACTGCTTCCCGCGTGTCCTTTTTCACAGACAATCCCCCACACACTCAGCTCTGGCATGACCCATGTGGAAAACTGTCTGAGTACTGAGGGTTACAGTGACGAGGGGGCACTTTCTTAATTAACATTCTAAAGGATTTTATTTTATAATTATAAATATCACAGAAACTAATTTAAATATGGTATGAGCCTGCGATCATGAGGTTCCTAATTCTAGATCTATCTCTAGATTGCAGGAGTAATCTTCAACGAACCTTTCGTTGTGTGTGCGAAGATCCAATGCCATCCTCCGAAGATTGCGCCAAGATCTCTTGCCTTGAAGTCTTGAAATAATATCTATCCTAACAACTATTCTATTGCTAGAAAAGGTAATTTACAATTTGCACAACTCACGGATTGCCATAATTAGAACTTTGGACAACTCATTGGTTGCCATAGATATTAAATAAAGTTACAAGCATTCACACACAAGATTACATCACAGAATAATCACAGATCTAAAGCTCATACCATATTTGTATATTTAAATTCCATGTATAACAAAAATTAGGGTTTCTCGCAAAATCAGCGTTATCCGTTGGGAACGGAACTACACCGTTCTCAACGGACTGTTCCGTTCTCAAAGGAGACGTGCTGGAAATTCGTTTTTCCTTTAGATTTAGTTCCGTTTCCAAAACGGATTTCGAAAACCTATTTTTCGAAACTCTAGAAAATCATAATATCCAATATTATATTTCTAGAAACTATTTCCGTGATGTTTTGAAATAATATTTTCAAAGCCCTAAAATTTATTAAACTTGAATTTACTAAATTTTAAATATAATCGACGATTATTTTCTTAACGAACGCTCTGATGCCACTGTTGGGAAACCCGTAGCCATGTACGTTACATGCGCAGCGGAACCTACGGGTTAACCCTCCCTAGGATCATCGTAAAGGAAATAAAGGTACGAGATTATGCTATTTAAAATTTATACCTCGGATCTTCCTGATCCGGGAGAGAGAAACGGATCTAGGTCTGAACTAACTTCCGTCTTGCTTCCTTCTCCTTCCTGGCTTGTGAAGCTCGACCTTGAGAATCTTCTTGCTCTTCCTAGGGACGAAGAACTTGATCGCACGCAAATCTCCAAGGTAGGAGATCTCTACTCGTATCCACGTGAACTTCAGTCATACGGAATAACCGGACTCAGCTAGACGAGTCCGGAAATACTTTCCGAATTCTCTCAAAACATTCTCTCTTTTCTGTGTAATAGGCTGCCTCTAAGGCTTCTAAACTGTATCTTGAAGAGAGAGACTCTGCCGTTCTATTTATACTAGAGAGAGAGGCGAACGATTGCTCAGTTACCATAACTAAAACCCTAATCCGCGTCTATTCCGTTGCCAACGGAACTATTCCGTTGTCAACGGAATATGTATTTCCATAACGAAATACTTGGCAACTAAGGTTATTACAGTTTTCATATCTATTCCATTGGGAACGGAACCTTTCCGTTGACAACGGAATATGTATTTCCATAACGGAATACTTGGTAATGTTTTGTTCAATCAATTATCTAATAATTGATTATTTCGTTCACCAATTTATACATCGTATGTATAACTGTTTTGAGGTATATTCATCCTGTACAAATGGAGTTCATTGTGTGACCGTGTAGGTTCCATTTAACGCTGGAATGAGTAACCTCTAGACTGATGTCATGACTACCCATGTTAAATGAAATGATCAGCGATCATAAACCTATCTGAATAGACGTTTGCTTATTCCTTTTGTTCTACGATATACGTCTTGATCACATGGCACGGTAATATATCATCCTTGAGTTTGATCAAAGTCTCTTTCCTGATCGAGAATTAGACTGAACAAATACAAAATGATATTAACAACACATGTTAATCCATTCTGAGCATGGCCATGCATTTCCTTCAGTCCTAATTCATCTGGGGGCCCAGAGATATCTCCCACTTAACGAGAGGAACAAATCCCATCTTGGTCACTCACATTCATCGTCATGATTCAGTGCATACCTAATGATGACCCTAATGATCATCCCGTTACGGATGAGGTAAGATCATATTAAAGTATGCAGTTCCTCATACAGGAATCCAATGGTGACCTCAGGTCGTAGGAACAAGCACACTATTCATATGAGAATCACCAATGACATATACCATGCATATTCTCATAGTGTGGTCAGTCCAGTACGTGTTCTCTTACATGTACCTATATTCCAGACTTGACATCTCTATGTCCATGATCAGCAGAACATGATCATCCGGCCTGCGAATATACTAGTGTGGATATGTAGCTTCTTAACCTGAAGTATGTCTATCTCTATTAACATCCTACATATCACTAGGGACATTTATAATGTCATTCGTTAGTTCACAGTTCTACTATCAGAATCACGTATTCTGAAGACGTGAACCTGAAGTGTCATTCTTGGTTGATATAAGATTTGCATTCACAACCCATACACGTAGATATATAAGAAATAACCTTTATTGAATGAATAATAATGTCCTAATACATAATCCATTTCCTAGCACAAATACATTTGGCCTAGGGCAATAATCCTACAAAGGATTTATTCAACTACGGGCGCTATGCGTGCCTCATTCTTTTATCTATCTCCTCAAGACATACAAAATATCAATAACTTATCTTTTCCTGCCCCTCACGTGTGATGAAATTTGAAGAAAAAGTTGATAAATATGTTCTCTCTCCCCTTGGCCGAATCTGGACAGTAGAAAAAAAAACATTTCCTATCTGAATAATTGTCCAATATGCAAAATTCGCCAAGAACATCTGTTAATCGACAACAAGGAGAATATTTTACAAAAAGAAATCTGACAATTCGATAAAAAGTTAGAGAGATCCAAGCGTTCAAAGTAGGAGTCCGGGAAAAAAAACATAAGTTATTTCTGACCAGCCCGTACTAATTTGAGGAGTTCTTCGACCACGGGACCTATTCTTGCCACATTCTTTTTTCTAACTCCTCAAGACATGCAAAATAACAATAATCTATCTTTTCCTACCCCTCACTTGTGATGAGATTTGAAGAAAAAGTTGATAAATACGTTCACTATCCTGTTGGCCAAATCTTGACAGCAGAACAAAAAATCTTTTCCTATCTGAATATGGGTCCAAAACATCTGTTAGTTGACAACAAAGAGATTCTTTTACAAAAAAAAAAATCTGGCAATTGGATAAAAACTTAGAGAGATCCATGCGTTCAAAGTTGGAGTCAGAGAAAAAAATATAACTTGTTTCTGACCAACCCGTGGTAATTTAAGGAGTTCTTCAACTGCGGGAGCTATTCTGGGCACATTCTTTTCTCTATCTTCTCAAGACATGCAAAATAACAATAACCTATCTTTTCCTACCCCTCACATGTGATGAGATTTGAAGAAAAAGTTCATAAATACGTTCTCTCTCCCGTTGGCCGAATCTGGACAGCAGAACAAAAAATAATTTTCTACCTGAATATGGGTCCAAAACATCTGTTAGTCGACAAGATTGAGAATCTTTTACAAAAAGAAACTTGGCAATTGGATAAAAACTTAGAGAGATTCAAGCGTTCAAAGTTGGAGTCAGAGAAAAAAACATAAGCTGTTTCTGACCAGCCCGAGGTAATTTAAGGATTTCTTGAACTACGGGCACTATGCTTGCCTCATTCTTTTTTCTATCTCCTCAAGACATGCAACATATGAATAACCTATCTTTTGCAGCCCTCATGTGTGTTGAGATTTGAAGAAAAAGTTGATAAATATGTTCTCTCTCCCCTTGGCCGAATCTAGACAGTAGAACAAAAAATTATTTTCTATCTGAATAATTGTCCAATATGCAAAATTCGCTAAGAACATCTGTTAGTCGACAACAAGGAGAATACTATACAAAAATAAATCTGGCAATTCGATAAAACTTAGAGAGATCCATGCGTTCAAAGTTGGAGTAAGAGAAAAAAAAACATAACTTGTTTCTGACCAACCAGTGGTAATTTAAGGAGTCATTCAACTACGGGAGCTATTCTTGGCACATTCTTTTCTCTATCTCCTCAAGACATGCAAAATAGCAATAACCTATCTTTTCCTACCCCTCACATGTGATGAGATTTGAAGAAAAAGTTGATAAATACGTTCTCTCTCCCGTTGGACGAATCTGGACAACAAAACAAAAAATAATTTTCTATCTGATTATGGGTCCAAAACATCTGTTAGTCGACACCAATGAGAATCTTTTACAAAAAGAAATCTGGCAATTGGATAAAAACTTAGAGACATTCAAGCGTTCAAAATTGGAGTGAGAGAAAAAAACATAAGCTGTTTCTGACCAGCCCGAGGTAATTTAAGGATTTCTTGAACTACGGGAGGTATGCTTGTCTCATTCTTTTTTCTATCTCCTCAAGACATGCAAAATATCAATAACCTATCTTTTCCCGCCCCTCACGTGTGATGAGATTTGAAGAAAAAGTTGATAAATATGTTCTCTCTCCCCTTGGCCGAATCTGGACAGTAAAACAAAAAATCATTTTCTATCTGAATAATTGTCCAATATGCAAAATTCGCTAAGAACATCTGTTAGTCGACAACAAGGAGAATACTATACAAAAAGAAATCTGGCAATTCGATAAAACTTAGAGAGATCCAAGCGTTCAAAGTTGCAGTCAGAGAAAAAAACATAAGTTATTTCTGACCAACCTGTGGTAATTTAAGGAGTTCTTCAACTACGGGACCTATTCTTGGCACATTCTTTTTTCTATCTCCTAAAGACATCAAAATAACAATAACCTATCTTTTCCTACCCCTAACGTGTGATGAGATTTGAAGAAAAATTTGATAAATACGTTCCCTCTCCCGTTGGCCGAATCTGGACAGCAGAACAAAAAATCTTTTTCTATCTGAATATGGGTCCAAAACATCTGTTAGTCGAGAACAAAGAGAATCTTTTACAAAAAGAAATCTGGGAATTGGATAAAACTTAGAGAGATCCATACGTTCAAAGTTGGAGTCAGAGAACAAAACATAACTTGTTTCTGACCAACCCGTGGTAATTTTAAGGAGTTCTTCATCTACGGGAGCCATTCTTGGCACATTCTTTTTTCTATCTCCTAAAGACATGCAAAATAACAATAACCTATCTTTTCGTACCCCTCATGTGTGATGAGATTTGAAGAAAAAGTTGATAAATATGTTCTCTCTCCGCTTGGCCGAATCGGGACAGCAAAACAAAAAAACATTTTCTATCCGAATAAAGGTCCAATATGCAAAATCGGTCTGAACATCTGTTAGTCTACCACAAGGCGAATATTCTACATAAAGAAATCTGGCAATTGGTTAAAAACTTAGAGTGATCCATGCGTTCAAAGTTGGATTCAGAGAAAAAAATATATGCTGCTTCTAACCAACCCGTGGTAATTTAAGGATTTCTTCAACTACGGGAGCAATTCCTGGCACATTTTTTTTTCTATATCCTCAAGACCTGCAAAATAACAATAACTTATCTTTTCCTACCCCTCACGTGTGATGAGATTTGAAGAAAAAGTTGATAAATATGTTCTCTCTCCACTTGGCCAAATCTGGACAGTGGAACAAAAAATCATTTTCTATCTGAATAAAGGTCCAATATGCAAAATTCGCTAAGAACATTGTTAGTGACAACAAGGCGAATCTTTTACAAAAAGAAATCTGGCAATTGGATAAAAACTTAGAGAGATTCAAGCGTTCAAAGTTGGAGTCAGAGAAAAAAACATAAGCTGTTTCTGACCAGCCGAGGTAATTTAAGGATTTCTTCAACTACGGGCGCTATGCTTGCCTCATTCTTTTTTCAATCTTCTCAAGACATGCAAAATATCAATAACCTATCTTTTCCTGCCCCTCACGTGTGATGAGATTTGAAGAAAAAGTCGATAATTATGTTCTCTCTCCCCTTGGCCGAATCTGGACAGTAGAACGAAAAATCATTTTCTATCTGAATAATTGTCCAATATGCAAAATTCGCTAAGAACATCTGTTAGTCGACAACAAGGAGAGTACTATACAAAAAGAAATCTGGCAATTCGATAAAACTTAGAGAGATCCAAGTGTTCAAAGTTGGAGTCAGAGAAAAAAAACATAAGTTATTTGTGACCAACCCGTGGTAATTTGAGGAGTTCTTCAACTACGGGACCTATTCTTGGCACATGCTTTTTTCTATCTCCTCAAGACATAGAAAATAACAATAACCTATCTTTTCCTACCCCTCACTTGTGATGAGATTTGAAGAAGAAGTTGATAAATACGTTCTCTTTCCTGTTGGCCGAATCTGGACAGCAGAACAAAAAATCTTTTTCTATCTGAATATGGGTCCAAAATATCTGTTATTTGACAACAAAGATAATCTTTTACAAAATAAAATCTTGCAATTGGATAAAAACTTAGAGAGATCCATGCGTTCCAGGATGGAGTCAGAGAAAAAAAAACATATCTTGTTTCTGACAAACCCGTGGTAATTTAAGGAGTTCTTCAACTACGGGGGCTATTAGCACATTCTTTTCTCTATCTCCTCAAGACTTGCAAAATAGCGACAAACTATCTTTTCCTGCACTCACGTGTGATGAGATTTGAAGAAAAAGTTGATAAATACCAGAAACAGCTTTTGTTTTTTTGTCTGACTCCAACTTTGAACGCTTGAATCTCTGTAAGTTTTTATCGAATTACCAGATTTCTTTTCCTAAAATATTCTCCTTGTTGTCGACTAACAGATGTTCTTAGCGAATTTTGAATATTGGACCCTTATTCAAATAAAAAATTATTTTTTGTTCTACTGTCCAGATTCGGCAAAGGGGAGAGAGAACATATATATCAACTTTTTCTTCAAATCTCATCACACGTGAGGGGTAGGCAAAGATTGGTTAATGTTATTTTGCATGTCTCGAGGAGATAGAAAAAGGAATGAGCCAAGAATAGCACCCGTAGTTGAAAAAAATCCTTAAATTACCACGGGTTGGTCAGAAATGGCTTATGTTTTTTTCTCCAACTCCTACTCTGAATGCTTAGATCTCTCTAATTTTTTATCCAATTGCCAGATTTGTTTTTGTAGAATATTCGCCGTGTTGTCGACAAACAGATCTTCTTAGCGAATTTTGCATATTGGAATCATATTCAGATAGAAAATATTTTTTTTGTTCTGCTGTCCAGATTCGGCTAACGGGAGAGAGAACGTATTTATCAACTTCTTCTTGTAATCTTATCACACGTGCGGCGTAGGAAAAGGTAGGTTATTGTTATTTTGTATGTCTTGAGGAGATTGAAAAAAGAATGAGTCAAGAATGGCGCCCGTAGTTGAAAAAAATCCTTAAATTACCACGGGTTGGTCAGAAACAGCTTATGTTTTTTTCTATGACTCCAACTTTGAGCGCTTGGATTTCTCTAAGTTTTTATCGAATTAACAGATTTCTTTTTGTAAAATATTCTCCTTGTTGTCGACTAACAGATGTTCTTAGCGAATTTTTCATATTGGGGCCTTATTCAGATAGAAAATGATTTTTTGTTCTACTGTCTAGATTCGGCCAAGGGGAGGGAGAACATATTTATCAACTTTTTCTTCAAATCTTATCACACGTAAGTGGTAGGAAAAGATAGATTATTGTTATTTTGCATGTCTTGAGGAGATAGAAAAAAGAATGAGCCAAGAATAGCGCATGTAGTTGAAAAAAAATCCTTAATTTACAAAGGGTTGGTCAGAAACAACTCATGTTTTTTTATCTAACTCCAACTTTGAACGCTTGGATCTCTCTATGTTTTTATCGAATTTCCAGATTTCTTTTTGTAAAATATTCGCCTTGTTGTCGACTAACAGATGTACTTAGCGAATTTTGCATATTGGACACTTAATCATATAGAATATGATTTTTTGTTATGCTGTCCTGATTCGGCCGAGGCGAGAGAGAACATATTTATCAACTTTTTCTTCAAATCTCATCACACGTGAGGGGTGGGAAAAGATAGGTTATTGTTATTTTGCATGTCTTGAGAAGATAGAAAAAAGAATGAGCCAAGAATAGCTCCCATAAATGAAGAACTCCCTAAATTACCACGGGTTTGTCAGAAATAACTTATGTTTTTCTTTTCTAATTCCAACATTGAACGTTTGGATCTCTCTATGTTTTTATCGAATTGCCAGATTTCTTATTGTTAAATATTCTACTTGTTGTCGAAAAATAGATGTTTTTAGCGAATTTTGCATATTTGACCCTTATTCAGATAGAAAATAATTTTTTTTCTGCTGTCCTGATTCGGCCAAGGGGAGAGAGAACATATTTATCAACTTTTTATTCAAATCTCATCACACGTGAGGGGGGTAGGAAAAGATAGGTTATTGCTATTTTGCATGTCTTGAGGAGATAGAAAAAAGAATGAACCAAGAATAGCGCCGTAGTTGAAGAAATCCTTAGATTACCACGGGTTGGTCAGACACAACTTATGGTTTTTCTCTTACTCAAACTTTGAACTCTTGGATCTCTCTAAGTTTTTATCTAATTGCCGGATTTGTTTTTGTAAAATATTCTCTAACGAATGTTCTAAGCGAATTTTGCAAATTGGACCATTATTCAAATAATGATTTTTTGTTATGCTGTCCAGATTCAGCCAAGGGGAGAGAGAACGTATTTATCGACTTTTTCTTCGAATCTCATCTAACATGAGGGGTAGGAAAGGATAGGTTATTGTTATTTTGCATGTCTTCAGGAGATAGAAAAAAGAATGAGCCAAGAATAGCGCCCGTAGTTGAAAAAAATTCTTAAATTACCACGGGTAGGTCAGAAACAGCTTATGTTTTTTAGTCTGACTCCAACTTTGAACGCTTGGATCGCTCTAAGTTTTTATCGAATAACCAGATTTCTTTTTGTAAAATATTCTCTTGTTGTCGACTAATAGATGTTCTTAGCGAATTTTGTATATTGGACCCTTATTCAGATAGAAAATTATTTTTTGTTCTACTGTCCAGATTTGGCCAGGGGAGAGAGAGCATATATATCAACTTTTTCTTCAAATCCCATCACACGTGAGGGGTAGGGAAAGATAGGTTATTGTTATTTTGCATGCCTTAAGGAGATAGAAAAAAGAATGTGCCAAGAATATCTCCCGTAATTGAAGAACTACTTAAATTACCAAGGGTTGGTCAGAAACAACTTATGTTTTTTTTTCTCTCACTCCAACTTTGAACGCCTGGATCTCTCCATGTTTTAATCGAATTGCCAGATTTGTTATTGTAAAATATTCTTCTTGTTGTCGACTAACTGATATTCTTAGAGAATTTTGCATATTGGCCCTTATTAAGATAGAAAATAATTTTTTGTTCTGCAGTCATGATTCGGACAAGGGGAGAGAGAACATATTTATCAACTTTTTATTCAAATCTCATCACACGTGAGGGGTAGGAAAAGATAAGTTATTGCTATTTTTCGTGTCTTGAGAAGATAGAAAAAAGAATGTGCCATGAATAACTCCCAATGTTGAAAAACTCCTTAAATTACCACGGGTTGGTCAGAAACAATTTATCGTTTTTCTCTGACTCCAACTTTCAACGCATGCATCTCTCTAACTTTTTATCCAATAGCCAGATTTCCTATTGTAAAATATTCTTCTTGTTGTCGACTAACATATATTCTTAGTGAATTTTGCATATGGGACCCTTATTAAGATAGAAAATAATTTTTTGTTCTGTAGTCATGATTCGGCCAAGGGAGAGAGAACATATTTATCAACTTTTTATTCAAATCTCATCACACGTGAGGGGTAGGAAAAGATAGGTTATTGCTATTTTGCGTGTCTTGACGAGATAGAAAAAAGAATATGCCATGAATAACTCCCATTGTGGAAGAACTCCTTAAATTACCACGGGTTGGTCAGAAACAACTTATCGTTTTTCTCTGACTCAAACTTTGAACGCATGGATCTCTCTAAGTTTTTATCCAATTGCCGGATTTTTAAGTGAGACAAGAAAAGATTAAAAAGTTGGCAGGAATATTCTATAATGGTTTCTTCAAAGAATCGACTAATAGATGTTCTAAGGAAATTTTACATATTGGAACATTTTTCTGATAGAAAATGATTTTTTGTTATGCTGTCCAGATTCAGCCAAGGGGAGAAAGAACGTACTTATCAACTTTTTCTTCAAATCTCATCACACGTTAGGGGTAGGCAGATATTGGTTATTGTTATTTTGCATGTCTCGAGGAGATAGAAAAGAGAATGAGCCAAGAATAGCGCCCGTAGTTGAAAAAAATCCTTAAATTACCACGGGTTGGTCAGAAACGGCTTATGTTTTTTTCTCCAACTTCAACTCTGAATGCTTGGATCTCTCTAATTTTTTATCCAATTGCCAGATTTCTTTTTGTAGAATATTCGTCGTGTTGTCGACAAACCGATATTCTTAGCGAATTTTGCATATTGGAACCATATTCAGATAGAAAATATTTTTGTTCTGCTGTCCAGATTCGGCCAACGGAAGAGAGAACGTATTTATCAACTTTTTCTTCAAATCTTATCACACGTGCGGCGTAGGAAAAGATAGGTTATTGTTATTTTGCATGTCTTGAGGAGATTGAAAAAATAATGAGCCAAGAATAGCGCCCGTAGTTAAAAAAATCCTTAAATTACCACGGGTTGGTCAGAAACAGCTTATGTTGTTTTCTCTCACTCCAACTTTGAACGCTTGGATTTCTCTAAGTTTTTATCGAATTACCAGATTTCTTTTTATAAAATATTCTCCTTGTTGTCGACTAACAGATGTTCTTAGCGAATTTTTCATATTGGGGCCATATTCAGATAGAAAATGATTTTTTGTTCTACAGTCCAGATTCGGCCAAGGGGAGGGAGAACATATTTATCAACTTTTTCTTCAAATCTTATCACACGTATGGGGTAGGAAAAAAAAGATTATTATTATTTTGCATGTCTTGAGGAGATAGAAAAAAGAATGAGCCAAGAATAGCGCCTGTAGTTGAAAAAAATCTTAAATTACAAAGAGTTGGTCAGAAACAGCTTATGTTTTTTTATCTGACTCCAACTTTGAACGCTTGGATCTCTCGATTTTTTTATGGAATTACCAGATTTCTTTTTGTAAAATATTCGCCTTGTCGTCGACTAACAGATGTACTTAGCGAATTTTGCATATTGGACACTTAATCAGATAGAATATGATTTTTTGTTATGCTGTCCTGATTCGGCCGAGCGGAGAGAGAGAACATATTTATCAACTTTTTCTTCAAATCTCATCACACGTGAGGGGTAGGAAAAGATAGGTTATTGTTATTTTGCATGTCTTGAGAAGATAGAACAAAGAATGTGCCAAAAATAGCTCCCGTAATTAAAGAACTCCTTAAATTACCACGGGTTGATCAGAAACAACTTATGTTTTTCTTCTCTAATTCCAACTTTAAACGCTTGGATCTCTCTATGTTTTTATCGATTTGCCAGATTTCTTATTGTTAAATATTCTTCTTGTTGTCGACTAATAGATGTTCTTAGCGAATTTTGCATATTGGACCCTTATTCAGATAGAAAATAATTTTTTGTTCTGCTATCGTGATTCGGCCAAGGGGAGAGACAACATATTTATCAACTTTTTATTCAAATCTGATCACACGTGAGGGGTAGGAAAAGACAGGTTATTGCTATTTTGCATGTATTGAGAAGATAGAAAAAAAAATGAACCAAGAATAGCGCCCATAGTTGAAAAAATCCTTAAATTACCACGGGTTGGTCAGACACAACTTATTGTTTTTCTCTGACTCAAACTTTGAACGCTTGGATCTCTCTAAGTTTTTATCTAATTGCCGGATTTCTTTTTGTAAAATATTCTCTGACGGATGTTCTAAGCGAATTTTGAAAATTGGACCATTATTCAAATAGAAAATGATTTTTTATTATGCTGTCCAGATTCAGCCAAGGGGAGAGAGAGAACGTATTTATCGAGTTTTTCTTCAAATCTCATCACACATGAGGGGTAGGAAAAGATAGGTTATTCTTATTTTCCATGTCTTGAGGAGATAGAAAAAAGAATGAGCCTAGAATAGCGCCCGTAGTTGAAAAAAAACGTTAAATTACCACAGGTTGGTCAGAAACAGCTTATGTTTTTTTGTCTGACTCCAACTTTGAACGCTTGGATCTCTCTAAGTTTTTATCGAATTGCCAGATTTCTTATTGTAAAATATTCTTCTTGTTGTCGACTAACAGATATTCTTAGCGAATTTCGCATATTGGACCCTTATTAAGATAGAAGCAGAACAAAAAATTAGTTTCTATCTGAATATGGGTCTGATATGCAAAATTCGCTAAGAACATCTGTTAGTCGACAACAAGGCGAATATTCTACAAAAAGAAATCTGGCAATTGGATAAAAACTTAGAGAGATCCAAGCGTTCAGAGTTGGAGTGAGAGAAAAAAACATAAGTTGTTTCAGACCAACCCGTGGTAATTTAAGGATTTTTTCAACTACAGGCGCTATTCTTGGCTCATTCTTCTTTCTATCTCCTCGAGACATGCAAAATAACAATAACTTATCTTTGCCTACGCCTCACGTGTGATGACGAGAGAACGTATTCATCAACATTTTCTTCAAATCTCATCACTCGTGAGGGCTAGGAAAAGATAGGTTATAGTTATTTTACATGTCTTGAGGAGATAGAAAAAAGAATGAGCCAAGAATAGCGCCCATAGTTGAAGAAATCCTTAAATTACCACGGGTTGGTCAGAAACGTCTTATGTTTTTTTTTGTCTGACTCCAACTTTGAACGCTTGGATCTCTCTAAGTTTTTATCCAATTGCCAGATTTCTTTTTGTAGAATATACGCCTTGTTGTCGTCTAACAGATGTTCTTAGCGAATTTTGCATATTGAATTTTTAGGGTCATCATTAGGTATGCACTGAATCATGACGTGGAATGTGAGTGAACAAGATGGGATTTGTTCCTCTCGTTAAGAGGGAGATATCTCTGGGCCCCCCGATGAACTAGGACTGAGGGAAATGCATGGCCATGCTCAAAATGGATTAACATGTGTAGTTAAATTCATTTTGTATTTGTTCAGTCTAATTCTCGATCAGGAAAGAGACTTTGATCAAACTCAAGGATGACATAGTTCCATGCCTTGTGATTAAGACATATATCGTAGAACAAAAGAAATAATCAAATGTCTATTCAGATAGGTTTAAGATCGCTGATCATTTTATTTAACATGGGTAGTCATGACACTAGTCTAGAGGTCACTCAGGACTTACAATCTTTGGAAGATCGTTGCCAGCGTTAAATGGAACCTACACGGTCACACATAGAAGAACGTCTAGTCGGGAAGGAAATGCTCTTAAATGGTTATACATATGATGTATAAATAGGTGAAGAAAATAATCGATCATTGGATGATTGATTTGAATGATTATGCAAAAATCAGTATAGTTCCGTTGGCAACAAAACAGTTCCGGTGCCAACTGAAGTTCCGTTACCAATGAAACAGTTCCGTTGGTAACAAAACTCAGCCAATTTCTCGAGAGCCAACTTTTCAGATTAGGAAACCCTATTCCGTTGGCAACAGATAAGCGCTGTAATTAGGGTTTGGATGTTCTTAGCGAATTTTGTGATGGTGTTATGCCCTAGGCCAAAGTGTTTCTGACCTAGATGATGGATTGTAATAACAAACATAATATTTATTCTAAGATATTTCATATAATATGTGCGTATAGGTTATTTTAATATAATTAAAATAGACCATGAATATGCAATTCAACTTTATGTCATCAAAGTGTGTGACTTTGATAGTAAAACTATAAAGTGTTATGAATGCTATTCTAAATCGTCCCTGGTCATTTATAGGATATTTGTGGAGACAAATATACTTGCGGATATAAATAAATATATATATTTATATACAAGCTATAAATGTACACCAGTATATTAGTTGACTGATGATTATGTTTTACTGATCATGGATAAATAGTTATCAAGTCATTAATATAGGTATATGTTAGAGACCATATACTGGACTGACCCGCCATAAGAATGCTACATGTTTTACGTCATTAGCGATTCTTGTAACATAAAGTATTTATAGTCCTTTGACCTGAGATTGTCTCGGTTTCCAACATGAGTAATTTTATACTTTAATATAATCTAACACTGCCTTTAACCGGGTGGTCATAACAGTTATGATTGGGTATACAATGAATCATGTAGAGGGATGAGTGCAATCAAGACGGGATTTGTTCCTCTCATAAATGAGAGAGATATCTTTAGGCCTCTTGATGAATTGAACTGAAGAAATGTATGGCCATACTCAAATGAATTAATAAGAGTTATTAATGTCATTTGTTCTTGTTCAGTTTAATTCGGGATCAAGAAATATTAATCGATTAATATAAGGATGGCGTCTTACATGCCTTATGATCGATATAGATATCGCGTGACAAAGGGACTAAATACATGATTGTTGATTAGGTAAATCAGATCACTGATATTCACTTAAATTGGGTAGTCATGATGGCTTGCTAGAGTCCGCTCATGATTTATAGACTGTCAAGTTTATTGCCAACATTAAGTGAACCTACAGGGTCACACACAAAGAACAAACTAAAACGGGCACAGAAAATCCTAGCGACTTATATGATGAGTTGCATAAGAATGACACAAAAGATATTGTCATCTTATGTGATAAGATGTGATATATATGTATATAAAGACTATGAGCACACAAGATCATGTAATCTAGAAGAGTCTAGATGATGATATGTGGATAATGATGAGTGATGTCATACACATCTTTTAGTGTGAATAGACATGACTCTTCACCTCTATATAAGGATATAGAGGGCTCCAAATTCATTGTACCAAATGATTCTCTCTCTGATTATTTCTCATTCTCTTTTGTGAGACAAAAAGAGAGAAAATATCCTTTCTCATTTGTGTGACAAAATTACTAAAGGGTGCTTTCCTTTTATATGAAAAATGAAAGGGTGCAATTATATGAGAGAATTATACATCTTTTGTGAGACAAAATAAGAAGAAGAAAAAGAGTTTTCTTGTGCAAGAGAAGAACAAGCTACTAGCATATATATTGTTCTTCTTCCCGTTTTGAGAAGTTTGTTCGTGTGGATACCGGTAGAGGCGTTCGTACTTTCGGCGCTTGTGATCTATTCGGCCTAAGAAGATGAGAACGGGTTGTTGAGAGTTTTGGTGGAGACCGATTGTGTGTGCGGTAGATGGCTTCCGCATGATCCGACCTAGACGGACTAGACGGACGGAAAATCGGTCAGGACGGTAACCGGTTTAGATGCGCTTGGACAACACGCATGGTTTGAGCGTAACGGATTAAGCGTAATCCGAAAGGTATCTTTAAGATTTATTTCTTTGATTTAACCGATACGCACGGATTCTCGGGATGGGTTTTGGACGAATAATTTTTAGTTTTCCGCTGCGTTATGCACGTCCGAGACCCAACATTTTGCATATCAGACCCATATTCAGATAGAAAATAATTTTTTGTTCTGCTGTCCAGATTCGGCCAACGGGAGAGAGAATGTACTCATCAACTTTTTCTTCAAATCTCATCACACGTGAGGGAAGGAAAAGATAGGTTATAATTATTTTACATGTCTTAAGGAGATAGAAAAAAGAATGAGTCAAGAATAGCACCCATAGTTGAAGAAATCCTTAAATTACCACGGGTTGGTCAGAAAACGTCTTATGTTTTTTTTTGTCTGACTCCAACTTTGAACGCTTGGATCTCTCTAAGTTTTTATCCAATTGCCAGATTTTTTTTTTGTAGAATATTCGCCTTGTTATCGACTAACAGATGTTCTTAGCGAATTTTGCATATTAGACCCTTATTCATATAGAATATGATTTTTTGTTCTGCTGTCCTGATTCTGCCAAGGGAAGAGAGAACATATTTATCAACGTTTTCTTCAAATCTCATCACACGTGAGGGGTAGGAAAAGATAGGTCATTCTTATTTTGACTGTCTTGACGAGATAGAAAAAAGAATGTGCCAAGAATAGCTCCCGTAATTGAAGACCTCCTTAAATTGCCACGGGTTGGTCAGAAACAACTTATGGTTTTTTTTTCTCTCACTCCAACTTTGAACTCTTGGATCTCTCTATGTTTTTATCAAATTGCCAGATTTCTTATTGTAAAATATTCTTCTTGTTGTCGACTAACAGATGTTCTTAGCGAATTTTGCATATAGGACCCTTAAGATAGAAAATAATTTTTTGTTCTGCTGTCGTGATTCGGCCAAGGGGAAAGCGAACATATTTATCAACGTTTTATTCAAATCTCATCACACGTGAGGGGTAGGAAAAGATAGGTTATTGCTATTTTGCATGTCTTGAGGAGATAGAAAAAAGAATGAGTCAAGAATAGCGCCTGTAGTGGAAACAAATCCTTAAATTACCACGGGTTGGTCAGAAAAAGCTTATGTTTTTTTGTCTGACTCCAACTTTGAACGCTTGGTTATCTCTATGTTTTTATCGAATTACCAAATTTTTTTTTGTAAAATATTCTTCTTGTTCTCGACTAACAGATGTTCTTAGCGAATTTTGCATATTAGACCCTTATTCAGATAGAAAATAATTTTTTGTTCTGCTGTCGTGATTCGCCCAAGGAGAGAGAGAACTTATTTATCAACTTTTTCTTCAAATCTCATCACACGTGAGGGGAAGGAAAAGATAGGTTATTATTATTTTGCTTGTGTCGAGGAGATAGAAAAAAGAATGTGCCAAGAATAGCTCCCGTAATTGAAGAACTCCTTAAATTACCACGGGTTGGTCAGAAACAACTTACGTTTTTTCTCTCACTCCAAATTTGAACGCTTGGATCTCTCTATGTTTTTATCGAATTGCCAGATTTCTTATTGTAAAATATTTTTCTTGTTGTCGACTAACAGATGTTCTTAGCGAATTTTGCATAATGGTACCTTATTCAGATAGAAAATAATTTTTTGTTCTGCTGTCGTGATTCGGCCAAGGGGAAAGCGAACATATTTATCAACGTTTCATTCAAATCTCATCACACGTGAGGGGTAGGAAAAGATAGGTTATTATTATTTTGCATGTCTTGAGGAGATAGAAAAAAGAATGAGTCAAGAATAGCGCCTGTAGTGGAAACAAATCCTTAAATTACCACGGGTTGGTCAGAAAAAGCTTATGTTTTTTTGTCTGACTCCAACTTTGAACGCTTGGATCTCTCTATGTTTTTATCGAATTACCAAATTTTTTTTTGTAAAATATTCTTCTTGTTCTCGACTAACAGATGTTCTTAGCGAATTTTGCATATTAGACCCTTATTCAGATAGAAAATAATTTTTTGTTATGCTGTCCAGATTCAGCCAAGGGGAGAGAGAAAATATTTATCAACTTTTTATTCAAATCTCATCACACGTGAGGGGTAGGAAAAGATATGTTATTATTATTTTGCTTGTCTCGAGGAGATAGAAAAAAGAATGTGCCAAGAATAGCTCCCGTAATTGAAGAACTCCTTAAATTACCACGGGTTGGTTGGAAACAGCTTATGTTTTTTTCTCTCACTCCAAATTTGAAAGCTTGGATCTCTCTATATTTTTATCGAATTGCCAGATTTCTTATTGTAAAATATTCTACTTGTTGTCGACTAATAGATGTTCTTAGCGAATTTTGCATATTGGACCATTATACCGATAGAAAATGATTTTTTGTTATGCTGTCCAGATTCAGCCAAGGGGAAAGCGAACATATTTATCAACGTTCTATTCAAATCTCATCACACGTGAGGGGTAGGAAAAGATAGGTTATTGCTATTTTGCATGTCTTGAGGAGATAGAAAAAAGAATGAGTCAAGAATAGCGCCTGTAGTGGAAACAAATCCTTAAATTACCACGGGTTGGTCAGAAAAAGCTTATGTTTTTTTGTCTGACTCCAACATTGAACGCTTGGATCTCTCTATGTTTTTATCGAATTACCAAATTTTTTTTTGTAAAATATTCTTCTTGTTCTCGACTAACAGATGTTCTTAGCGAATTTTGCATATTAGACCCTTATTCAGACAGAAAATAATTTTTTGTTCTGCTGTCGTGATTTCGCCAAGGGGAGAGAGAACATATTTATCAACTTTTTCTTCAAATCTCATCACACGTGAGGGGAAGGAAAAGATAGGTTATTATTATTTTGCTTGTGTCGAGGAGATAGAAAAAAGAATGTGCCAAGAATAGCTCCCGTAATTGAATAACTCCTTAAATTACCACGGGTTGGTCAGAAACAACTTACGTTTTTTCCCTCACTCCAAATTTGAACGCTTGGATCTCTTTATGTTTTTATCGAATTGCCAGATTTCTTATTGTAAAATATTTTTCTTGTTGTCGACTAACAGATGTTCTTAGCGAATTTTGCATAATGGTATCTTATTCAGATAGAAAATAATTTTTGTTCTGGTCTCGTGATTCGGCCAAGGTGAGAGAGAACATATTTATCAACTTTTTATTCAAATCTCATCACACGTGAGGGGTAGGAAAAGATATGTTATTATTATTTTGCTTCTCTCGAGGAGATAGAAGAAAGAATGTTCCAAGAATAGCTCCCGTAATTGAAGAACTCCTTAAATTACCACGGGTTGGTTAGAAACAACTTATGTTTTTTTCTCTCACTCCAAATTTGAAAGCTTGGATCTCTCTATATTTTTATCGAATTGCCAGATTTCTTATTGTAAAATATTCTTCTTGTTGTCGACTAATAGATGTTCTTAGTGAATTTTGCATATTGGACCATTATACCGATAGAAAATAATTTTTTGTTATGCTGTCCAGATTCAGCCAAGGGGAGAGAGAAAATATTTATCAACTTTTTCTTCAAATCTTACAGCACGTGAGGGGTAAGAAAAGATTGGTTATTGTTATTTTGCATGTGTTGACAAGATAGAAAAAAGAATGAGCCAAGAATAATGCTTGTAGTTGAAGAAATTCTTAAATTACCACTGGTTGTTCTGAAACAACTTATATTTTTTTCTCTAACTCCAACTCTGAACGCTTGGATCTCTCTAAGTTTTTATCCAATTGCCAGATTTCTTGTTGTAGAATATTCGCCTTGTTGTCGATTAACACATATTCTTAGCAAATTTTGCATATTGGAACCATATTCAAATAGAAAATGATTTTTTGTTCTGCTGTCCAGATTCGGCCAACGGGAGAGAAAACGTATTTATCGACTTTTTCATCAAATCTTACAACACGTGAGGGGTAGGAAAAGCTAGGTTATTGTTATTTTGCATGGCTTGAGGAGATAGAAAAAAGAATGAGCCAAGAATAGCGCCCGTAGTTGAAAAAAATCCTTAAATTACCACGGGTTGGTCAGAAACAACTTATGGTTTTTTCTCTGACTCCAACTTTGAACGCTTGGATCTCTCTATGTTTTGATCGAATAACCAAATTTCTTTTTGTAAAATATTCTTCTTGTTGTCAACTAACAGATGTTCTTATCGAATTTTGCATATGGGACACTTATTCAGATAGAAAATGATTTTTTGTTCTACTGTCCAGATTCGGCCAAGGTGAGAGAGAACATATTTATCAACTTTTTCTACAAATCTTATCACACGTGAGGGGAAGGAAAAGATAGGTTATTATTATTTCGCTTGTCTTGAGGAGATAGAAAAAAGAATGTGCCAAGAATAGCTCCCGTAATTGAAGAACTCCTTAAATTACCACGGGTTGGTTAGAAACAACTTATGTTTTTTTCCCTCACTCCAAATTTGAACGCTTGGATCTCTCTATGTTTTTATCGAATTGCCAGATTTCTTATTGTAAAATATTTTCATCAAATCTTACAACACGTGAGGGGTAGCCAAAGATTGGTTATTGTTATTTTGCATGTCTTTAGGAGATAGAAAAAAGAATGAACCAAGAATAGCGCCTGTAGTAGAAGAAATTCTTAAATTACCACGGGTTGGTCTGAAACAACTTATGTTTTTTTCAGTAACTCTAACTCTGAATGCTTAGATCTCTCTAAGTTTTTATCCAGTTGCCAGATTTCTTTTTGTAGAATATTCGCCTTGTTGTCGACTAACAGATGTTCTTAGCGAATTTTGCATATTAGAACCATATTCAGATAGAAAATGATTTTTTGTTCTGCTGTCCAGATTCGGCCAATGGGAGAGAAAACGTATTTATCAACTTTTTCTACAAATCTTATCACACGTGAGGGGTAGGAAAAGATAGGTTATTGTTATTGTTATTTTGCATGTCTTGAGGAGATAGAAAAAAGAATGAGCCAAGAATAGCGCCGGTAGTTGAAAGATTTCTTTTTGTAAAAAATTCTCCTTGTTGTGGACTAACAGATGTTCTTAGCGAATTTTGCATATTGGAGCCTTATTCACATAGAAAATGATTTTTTGTTCTACTGTCCACATTCGGCCAAGGGGAGAGAGAACATATTTGTCAACTTTTTCTTGATATCTCATCACACGTGAGCGGTAGGCAGTGATAGGTTATTATTATTTTGCATGTCTTGAGGAGACAGAAAAAAGAATGAGCCAAGAATAGCGCCTGTGGTTGAAGAAATCGTTAAATTACCACGGGTTGGTCTGAAACAACTTATGTTTTTTTCCGTAACTCCAACTCTGAATGCTGGGATCTCTCTAAGTATTTATCCAATTGCCAGATTTTTTTTTGTAGAATATTCGCCTTGTTGTCGACTAACAGATGTTCTAAGTGATAGAAAATGTTTTTTTGCTCTGCTGTCTAGATTCGGCCAATTGGAGAGAGAACGTATTTATCAACTTTTTCTTCAAATCTTATCACACGTGAGGGGTAGGAAAAGATAGGTTATTGTTATTTTGCATGTCTTGAGGAGATAGAAAAAAGAATAAGCCAAGAATAGCGCCGGTAGTCGAAAAAAATCCTTAATTTACCATGGATTGGTCATAAACTGCTTATGTTTTTTTCTCTGACTCCAACTTTGATCGCTTGGATCTCTGTATGTTTTTTCGAATTACCAGATTTCTTTATGTAAAATATTCTCCTCGTTGTCGACTAATAGATGTTCTTAGCGAATTTTGCATATTGGACCCTTATTCAGATAGAATATGATTTTTTGTTCTACTGTCGAGATTCGGCCAAGGGGTGAGAGAACATATTTATCAACTTTTTCTTCAAATCTCATCACACGTGAGGGGTAGGAAAAGATAGGTCATTCTTATTTTGCATGTCTTGACGAGATAGAAAAAAGAATGTGCCAAGAATAGCTCCCGTAATTGAAGAACTCCTTAAATTGCCACGGGTTGGTCAGAAACGACTTATGTTTTTTTTTCTCTCACTCCAACTTTGAATGCTTGGATCTCTCTATGTTTTTATCAAATTGCCAGATTTCTTATTGTAAAATATTCTTCTTGTTGTCGACTAACAGATGTTCTTAGCGAATTTTGCATATCGGACCCTTAAGATAGAAAATAATTTTTTGTTCTACTGTCGTGATTCGGCCAAGGGGAAAGCGAACATATTTATCAACGTTTTATTCAAATCTCATCACACGTCAGGGGTAGGAAACGATACGTTATTGCTATTTTGCATGTCTTGAGGAGATAGAAAAAAGAATGAGTCAAGAATAGTGTCCGTAGTTAAAAAAAATCCTTAAATTAGCACGGGTTGGTCAGAAATAGCTTATGTTTTTTTGTCTGACTCCAACTTTGAACGCTTGGATCTCTCTATGTTTTTATCGAATTACCAAATTTTTTTTTGTAAAATATTTCTTGTTCTCGACTAGCACATGTTCTTAGCGAATTTTGCATATTAGACCCTTATTCAGATAGAAAATAATTTTTGGTTCTGCTGTCGTGATTGGGCCAAGGGGAGAGAGAACATATTTATCAACTTTTTCTACAAATCTTATCACACGTGAGGGGAAGGAAAAGATAGGTTATTATTATTTCGCTTGTCTTGAGGAGATAGAAAAAAGAATGTGCCAAGAATAGCTCCCGTAATTGAAGAACTCCTTAAATTACCACGGGTTGGTTAGAAACAACTTATGTTTTTTCCCTCACTCCAAATTTGAACGCTTGGATCTCTCTATGTATTTATCGAATTGCCAGATTTCTTATTGTAAAATATTTTTCTTGTTGTCAACTAACAGATGTTCTTAGCGAATTTTGCATATTGGTACCTTATTCAGATAGAAAATAATTTTTTGTTCTGCTCTCGTGATTCGGCCAAGTTGAGAGAGAACATATTTATCAACTTTTTATTCAAATCTCATCACACGTGAGGGGTAGGAAAAGATATGTTACTATTATTTTGCTTGTCTTGAGGAGATAGAAAAAAGAATGTGCCAAGAATAGCTCCCGTAATTGAAGAACTCCTTAAAGTACCACGGGTTGGTTAGAAACAGCTTATGTTTTTTTCTCTCACTCCAAATTTGAACGCTTGGATCTCTCTATATTTTTATCGAATTGCCAGATTTCTTATTGTAAAATATTCTTCTTGTTGTCGACTAATAGATGTTCTTAGCGAATTTTGCATATTGGACCATTATTCCGATAGAAAATGATTTTTTGTTATGCTGTCTAGATTCAGCCAAGGGGAGAGAGAAAATATTTATCAACTTTTTCTTCAAATCTTACAACACGTGAGGGGTAAGAAAAGATTGGTTATTGTTATTTTGCATGTGTTGACAAGATAGAAAAAAGAATGAGCCAAGAATAATGCTTGTAGTTGAAGAAATTCTTAAATTACCATTGGTTGTTCTGAAAGAACTTATATTTTTTTTCTCTAACTCCGACTCTGAACGCTTGGATCTCTCTAAGTTTTTAACCCATTGCCAGATTTCTTGTTGTAGAATATTCGCCTTGTTGTCGACTAACACATATTCTTAGCAAATTTTGCATATTGGAACCATATTCAAATAGAAAATGATTTTTTGTTCTGCATTCCAGATTCGGCCAAGGTGAGAGAGAACATATTTATCAACTTTTTCTTCAAATCTCATCACACGTGAGGGGTAGCCAAAGATTGGTTATTGTTATTTTGCATGTCTTTAGGAGATAGAAAAAAGAATGAACCAAGAATAGCGCCTGTAGTGGAAGAAATCCTTAAATTACCACGGGTTGGTCTGAAACAACTTATGTTTTTTTCAGTAACTCTAACTCTGAATGCTTAGATCTCTCTATGTTTTTATCCAATTGCCAGATTTCTTTTTGTAGATTATTCGCCTTGTTGTCGACTAACAGATGTTCTTAGCGAATTTTGCATATTAGAACCATATTCAGATAGAAAATGATTTTTTGTTCTGCTGTCCAGATTCGGCCAATGGGAGAGAGAACGTATTTATCGACTTTTTCTACAAATCTTATCACACATGAGGGGTAGGAAAAGATAGGTTATTGTTATTGTTATTTTGCATGTGTTGAGGAGATAGAAAAAAGAATGAGCCAAGAATAGCGCCCGTAGTTGAAAGATTTCTTTTTGTAAAAAATTCTCCTTGTTGTGGACTAACAGATGTTCTTAGCGAATTTTGCATATTGGAGCCTTATTCACATAGAAAATGATTTTTTGTTCTACTGTCCAGATTCGGCCAAGGGGAGAGAGAACATATTTGTCAACTTTTTCTTGAAATCTCATCACAAGTGAGCGGTAGGCAATGATAGGTTATTATTATTTTACATGTCTTGAGGAGACAGAAAAAAGAATGAGCCAAGAATAGCGCCTGTGATTGAAGAAATCGTTAAATTACCACGGGTCGGTCTGAAACGACTTATGTTTTTTTCCGTAACTCCAACTCTGAATGCTGGGATCTCTCTAAGTATTTATCCAATTGCCAGATTTCTTTTTGTAGAATATTCGCCTTGTTGTCGACTAACAGATGTTCTTAGCGATAGAAAATGATTTTTTGCTCTGCTGTCCAGATTCGGCCAATTGGAGAGAGAACGTATTTATCAACTTTTTCTTCAAAACTTATCACACGTGAGGGGTAGGAAAAGATAGGTTATTGTTATTTTGCATGTCTTGAGGAGATAGAAAAAAGAATAAGCCAAGAATAGCGCCCGTAGTAGAAAAAAATCCTTAATTTACCATGGGTTGGTCAGAAACTGCTTATGTTTTTTTCTCTGACTCCAACTTTGATCGCTTGGATCTCTCTAAGTTTTTTCAAATTACCAGATTTCTTTATGTAAAATATTCTCCTTGTTGTCGACTAACAGATGTTCTTAGCGAATTTTGCATATTGGACCCTTATTCAGATAGAATATGATTTTTTGTTCTACTGTCCAGATTCGGCCAAGTGGAGAGAGAACATATTTATCAACTTTTTAATCAAATCTCATCACACGTGAGGGGTAGGAAAAAATAGGTTATTGTTATTTTGCATCTCTCAAGGAGACAGAAAACAGAATAAGCCAAGAATAGCGCCTATAGTTGATGAAATCCTTAAATTACCATCGGTTGTTCTGAAACAACTTATGTTTTTTTCGGTAACTCCAACTCTGAATGCTTGGATCTCTCTGAGTTTTTATCCAATTGCCAGATTTCTTTTTGTAGTATATTCGCCTTGTTGTCGACTAACAGATGTTCTTAGCGAATTTTGCATATCGGACCCATGTTCAGATAGAAAATGATTTATTGTTCTGCTGTCCAGATTCGGCCAACGGAAGAGAGAACGTATTTATGAACTTTTTCTTCAACTCTCATCACACGTGAGGGGTAGGAAAATATAGGTTATTGTTATTTTACATGTCTTGAGTTGATAGAAAAAAGAATGAGACAAGAATAGCGCCCATTCGCTATGAACATTTGTTAGTCGACAACAAGGCAAATATTCGACAAAAAGAAATCTGGCAATTGGATAAAAACTTAGAGAGATCCGAGCGTTACGTGTTGGAGTCAGAGAAAAAACATAAGTTGTTTCAGATCAACCCGTTTTAATTTAAGGATTTCTTCACATACAGGCGCTATTCTTGGCTCAATCTTTTTTCTATCTCCTCAAGACATGGAAAATAACAATAACCTACCTTTGCCTACCCCTCGCGTGTGATGAGATTTGAAGAAAAAGTTGACAAATATGTTTTCTCTCACCTTGGCCGAATGTGGACAGTAGAACAAAAAATCATATTCTATCTGAATAAGGGTCCAATATGGAAAATTCGCTAAGAACATCTGTTAGTCGACAAAGGAAAATATTCTACAAAAAGAAATCTAGCAATTGGATAAAAACTTGGAGAGATCCAAGCGTCAAAGTTGGAGTCCGACAAAAAAAATAAAAGTCGTTTCTGACCAACCCGTGGTAATTTAAGAATTTCTCCATCTACGGGCGCTATTCTTGGCTGATTCTTTTTTCTAACTCCTCAAGACCTGTAAAATAACAATAAACTTTCTTTTCCTACCCCTCACGTGTGATGAGATTTGAAGAAAAAGTTGATAAATACGTTCTCTCTCCCGTTAGCCGAATCTGGACAGGAGAACAATAAATCAATTTCTATCCGAATATGGGTCCGATATGCAAAATTCGCTCAGAACATCTATTAGTCGACAACAAGGAGAATATTTTACAAAATGAAATCTGGTAATTCGATACAAACTTAGAGAGATCCAAGCGTTCAAAGTTGGAGTC
Organism: Juncus effusus; assembly: GCA_027726005.1. NCBI lineage: Eukaryota > Viridiplantae > Streptophyta > Magnoliopsida > Poales > Juncaceae > Juncus > Juncus effusus. Next base: position 5,030,046 of record CM050907.1, read on the forward strand.
AGAGAAAAAAACATAAGATATTTCTGACAAACCTGTGGTAATTTAAGGATTTTTTTAACTACGGGCGCTATTCTTCGCTCATTCTTTTTTCTATCTCCTCAAGACATTTAAAATAACAATAATCTATCTTTTCCTACCCCTCACGTGTGATGAGATTTGAGGAAAAAGTTGATAAATATATTCTCTCTCCCCTTGGCCGAATCTCGACAGTAGAACAAAAAATCATTTTCTATCTGAATAAGGCTCCAATGTGCAAAATACGCTAAGAACATCTGTTAGTCGAAAACAAGGCGAATATTCTACAAAAAGAAATCTGGCAATTGGATAAAAACTTAGAGAGATCCAAGCGTTCAAAGTTGGAGTCAGACAAAAAACATAAGTTGTTTCAGACCGACCCATAGAAATTTAAGGATTTCTTCAACTACAGGTGCTATTCTTGGCTCATTCTATTTTCTATCGCCTCAAGACATGCAAAATAACAATCACCTATCTTTGCCGACCCCTAACGTGTGATGAGATTTGAAGAAAAAGTTGATAAATATGTTCTCTGTCCCCTTGGCTGAATCTGGACAGTCCAACAAAAAATCATTTTCTATCTGAATATGGGTCCAAAATACAAAATTCGCTAAGAACATCTGTTAGTCGACAACAAGGAGAATAGTTTACAAAAAAAAATCTGGCAATTCGATAAAAACTTAGAGAGATCCAAGGGTTCGAAGTTGGTGTCAAAGAAAAAAACATAAGATGTTTCTGACCAATCCGTGATAATTTAAGGAACTCTTCTACTACGAGAGCTATTCTTGACACATTCTTTTTTCTATCTCCTCAAGATATGCAAAATAACAATAACCTATCTTTTCCTACCCGTCACGTGTGATGAGATTTGAAGAAAATGGTTATAAATACGTTCTCTCTCCCGTTGGCCGAATCTGGACAACACAACAAAAAATTATTTTCTATCTGAATATGTTTCCAATATGCAAAATTTGCTAAGAACATCTGTTAGTCGACAACAAGATGAATATTCAATAAAAAAAATTTGGCAATTGGATAAAAACTTAGAGAGATCCAAGCATTCAGAGTTGGAGTTAGAGAAAAAAACATAAGTTGTTCGGACTAACCCGTGGTAATTTAAGGATTCCTTCAACTACAGGCGCTATTCTCGGCTCATTCTTTTTTCTATCTCCTCAAAACACGCAAAATAACATAACCAATCTTTGCCTACCCCTAACGTGTGATGAGATTTGAAGAAAAAGTTGATAAATCTGTTCTCTCTCCCCCTGGCCAAATCTGGACAATAGAACAGAAAATCATTTTCTATCTGAATAAGGGTCCAATATACAAAATTCGCTAAGAACATCTGTTAGTTGACAACAAGGAGAACATTTTATAAAAAGAAATCTTGTAATTCGATAAAAACTTAGAGAGATCCAAGCGTTCAAAGTTGGAGTCAAACAAAAAAAACATAAGTTGTTTCTGACCAACCCGTGGTAATTTAAGGGGTTCTTCAATTACGGGAGCTATTCTTGGCACATTCTTTTTTCTATCTCCTTAAGATAAGCAAAATAACAACAACCTATCTTTTCCTACCACTCACATGTGATGAGATTTGAAGAAAAAGTTCATAAATATGTTCTCTCTCCCCTTGGCCGAATCACGACAGCAAAACAAAAAATCATATTCTATCTGTATAAGGGTCCAATATGCAAAATTCGCTAAGAACATCTGTTAGTCGACGACAAGGCGAATATTCTAGAAATAGAAATCTGGCAATTAGATAAAAACTTAGAGAGATCCAAGCGTTCAAAGTTGGAGTCAGACAAAAAAAAATAAGCCGTTTCTGACAAACCCGTGGTAATTTAAAGATTTCTTAAACTACGGGCGCTATTCTTGGCTCATTTTTTTTCTATCTCCTCAAGACATGTAAAATAACAATGACCTATCTTTTCCTACCCCTCACGTGTGATGAGATTTGACGAAAAAGTTGATAGATAGGTTCTCTCTCCCGTTGGCCGAATCTGGACAGCAGAACAATAAATTATTTTCTATCTGAATATGTGTCCGATATGCAAAATTCGCTAAGAACATCTGTTGGTCGACAACAAGACGAATGTTCTACAAAAAGAAATCTGACAACTGGATAAAAACAAAGAGAGATCCAAGCGTTCAGAGTTGGACTTAGAGAAAAAAACATAAGTTGTTTCAGACCGACCCGTGGTAATTTAAGGATTTCTTCTACTACAGGCGCTATTCTTAGCACATTCTTTTTTCTATCTCCTCAAGACATGGAAAATAAAAACAACCTATCTTTTCCTGCCCCTCACGTGTGATGAGATTTGAAGAAAAAGTTGATAAATATGTTCTCTCTCCCCTTGGCCGAATCAGGACAGCATAATAAAAAATCATATTCTATCTGAATAAGGGTCTAATATGAAAAATTCGCTCAGAACATCTGTTAATCGAAAACAAGGCGAATATTCTACGAAAGGAAATCTGGCAATTGGATAAAAACTTAGAGAGATCCAAGCGTTCAAAGTGGGAGTCAGACAAAAAACATAACTTGTTTCAGACCGACCCGTGGTAAATTAAGGATTTCTTCAACTACCGGCACTATTCTTGGCTCATTCTTTTTTCTATCTCGTCAAGACATGTAAAATAACAATAAGCTATCTTTTCCGACCCCTCACATGTGATGAGATTTGAAGAAAAAATTGATAAATACGTTCTCTCTCCCATTGGCCGAATCTGGACAGCATAACAAAAAATCATTTTCTATCTCAATATGTGTCCAATATGCAAAATTCGCTAAGAACATATGTTAGTCGAAAACAAGGCGAATATTCTATAAAAAGAAAAGGACATAAGCTATTCTTGGCTCCTTCTTTTTTCTATCTGCTCAAGACATGCAGAATAACAATAATCTATCTTTTCCTACCCCTCACGTGTGATGAGATTTGAGGAAAAAGTTGATAAATATATTCTCTCTCCCCTTGGCCTAATCTGGACAGTAGAACAAAAAATCATTTTCTATCTGAATAAGGCTCCAATGTGCAAAATACGCTAAGAACATCTGTTAGTCGAAAACAAGGCGAATATTCTACAAAAAGAAATCTGGCAATTGGATAAAAACTTAGAGAGATCCAAGCGTTCAAAGTTGGGTCAGACAAAAAACATAAGTTGTTTCAGACCGACCCATAGAAATTTAAGGATTTCTTCAACTACAGGTGCTATTCTTGGCTCATTCTATTTTCTATCGCCTCAAGACATGCAAAATAACAATAACCTATCTTTGCCGACCCCTAACGTGTGATGAGATTTGAAGAAAAAGTTGATAAATATGTTCTCTCTCCCCTTGGCTGAATCTGGACAGTCCAACAAAAAATCATTTTCTATCTGAATATGGGTCCAAAATACAAAATTCGCTAAGAACATCTGTTAGTCGACAACAAGGAGAATAGTTTACAAAAAAAAATCTGGCAATTCGATAAAAACTTAGAGAGATCCAAGGGTTCGAAGTTGGTGTCAAAGAAAAAAAACATAAGATGTTTCTGACCAATCCGTGATAATTTAAGGAACTCTTCTACTACGGGAGCTATTCTTGACACATTCTTTTTTCTATCTCCTCAAGATATGCAAAATAACAATAACCTATCTTTTCCTACCCGTCACGTGTGATGAGATTTGAAGAAAATGGTTATAAATACGTTCTCTCTCCCGTTGGCCGAATCTGGACAACACAACAAAAAATTATTTTCTATCTGAATATGTTTCCAATATGCAAAATTTGCTAAGAACATCTGTTAGTCGACAACAAGATGAATATTCAATAAAAAAAATTTGGCAATTGGATAAAAACTTAGAGAGATCCAAGCATTCAGAGTTGGAGTTAGAGAAAAAAACATAAGTTGTTCGGACTAACCCGTGGTAATTTAAGGATTCCTTCAACTACAGGCGCTATTCTCGGCTCATTCTTTTTTCTATCTCCTCAAAACACGCAAAATAACATAACCAATCTTTGCCTACCCCTAACGTGTGATGAGATTTGAAGAAAAAGTTGATAAATCTGTTCTCTCTCCCCCTGGCCAAATCTGGACAATAGAACAGAAAATCATTTTCTATCTGAATAAGGGTCCAATATACAAAATTCGCTAAGAACATCTGTTAGTTGACAACAAGGAGAACATTTTATAAAAAGAAATCTTGTAATTCGATAAAAACTTAGAGAGATCCAAGCGTTCAAAGTTGGAGTCAGACAAAAAAAACATAAGTTGTTTCTGACCAACCCTTGGTAATTTAAGGGGTTCTTCAATTACGGCTTTTTTCTATCTCCTTAAGATAAGCAAAATAACAACAACCTATCTTTTCCTACCACTCACATGTGATGAGATTTGAAGAAAAAGTTCATAAATATGTTCTCTCTCCCCTTGGCCGAATCACGACAGCAAAACAAAAAATCATATTCTATCTGTATAAGGGTCCAATATGCAAAATTCGCTAAGAACATCTGTTAGTCGACAACAAGGCGAATATTCTAGAAATAGAAATCTGGCAATTAGATAAAAACTTAGAGAGATCCAAGCGTTCAAAGTTGGAGTCAGACAAAAAAAAATAAGCCGTTTCTGACCAACCCGTGGTAATTTAAAGATTTCTTAAACTACGGGCGCTATTCTTGGCTCATTCTTTTTTCTATCTCCTCAAGACATGTAAAATAACAATGACCTATCTTTTCCTACCCCTCACGTGTGATGAGATTTGACGAAAAAGTTGATAGATAGGTTCTCTCTCCCGTTGGCCGAATCTGGACAGCAGAACAATAAATTATTTTCTATCTGAATATGTGTCCGATATGCAAAATTCGCTAAGAACATCTGTTGGTCGACAACAAGACGAATATTCTACAAAAAGAAATCTGACAACTGGATAAAAAAAAAGAGAGATCCAAGCGTTCAGAGTTGGACTTAGAGAAAAAAACATAAGTTGTTTCAGACCAAGCCGTGGTAATTTAAGGATTTCTTCTACTACAGGCGCTATTCTTAGCACATTCTTTTTTCTATCTCCTTATGACATGGAAAATAAAAACAACCTATCTTTTCCTGCCCCTCACGTGTGATGAGATTTGAATAAAAAGTTGATAAATATGTTCTCTCTCCCCTTGGCCGAATCAGGACAGCATAATAAAAAATCATATTCTATCTGAATAAGGGTCTAATATGCAAAATTCGCTCAGAACATCTGTTAATCGAAAACAAGGCGAATATTCTACGAAAGGAAATCTGGCAATTGGATAAAAACTTAGAGAGATCCAAGCGTTCAAAGTGGGAGTCAGACAAAAAACATAACTTGTTTCAGACCGACCCGTGGTAAATTAAGGATTTCTTCAACTACCGGCACTATTCTTGGCTCATTCTTTTTTCTATCTCGTCAAGACATGTAAAATAACAATAAGCTATCTTTTCCGACCCCTCACATGTGATGAGATTTGAAAAAAAAATTGATAAATACGTTCTCTCTCCCATTGGCCGAATCTGGACAGCATAACAAAAAATCATTTTCTATCTCAATATGTGTCCAATATGCAAAATTCGCTAAGAACATATGTTAGTCGAAAACAAGGCGAATATTCTACAAAAAGAAAAGGACATAACCTATTCTTGGCTCCTTCTTTTTTCTATCTGCTCAAGACATGCAGAATAACAATAATCTATCTTTTCCTACCCCTCACGTGTGATGAGATTTGAAGAAAAAGTTGATAAATACGTTCTCTCTCGCCATGGCCGAATCTGGACAGCAGTACAAAAAATCATTTTCTTTCTGAATACGTGTCCAAAATGCAAAATGCGCCAAGAACATCTGTTAGTCGACAACAAGCAGAATATTTTACAAAAAGAAATCTGGCAATTTCGTAAAATCTTAGAGAGATCCAAGTGTTCAATGTTGGAGTCGAAGAAAAAAAACATAAGTTGTTTCTGACCAACGTGTGGTAATTTCACGATTTCTTCAACGACGGGCGCTATTCTAGGCTCATTCTTTATTCTATCTCCTCAAGACATGCAATATAACAATAACCTATCTTTTCCGACCCCTCATGTGTGATGAGATTTGAAGAAAAAGTTGTTAAATATGTTCTCTCTCCCCTTAGCCGCATCAGGATAGCAGAAAAAAAATCATTTTCAATCTGAATAAAGGTCCAATATACAAAATTTGCTATGAACATCTGTTAGTCGACAACAAGGCGAATATTCCATAAAATGAAATCTGGCAATTGGATAAAAACTTTGAGAGATCCAAGCATTCGAAGTTGGAGTCAGAGAAAAAACATAGGATGTTTCTGACCAACCCGTGGTAATTTAAGGATTTTTTTTCAACTACGGGAGCTATTCTTGGCACATTCTTTTTTCTATCTCCTCAAGAGATGTAAAATAACAATAACCTATCTTTTCCTATCCCTCACGTCTGATGAGATTTGAAGAAAAAGTTGATAAATACGTTCTCTCTCCCTTTGGCCGAATCTGGACAGTATTACAAAAAATCATTTTTTATCTGAATAATGGTCCAATATGCAAAATTCGCTTCGAACATCTGTTAGTTGACAACAAGAAGAATAGTTTACAAAAAGAAATCTGGTAATTCGATAAAAACATAGGGAGATCCAAGCGTTTAGAGTTGGAGTTAGAGAAAAAACGTAAGTTATTTCAGACCAACCCGTGGTAATTTAAGGAGTTCTTCAACAACGGAAGTTATTCATGGCACATTCTTTTTTCTACCTCCTCAAGACATGCAAAATAGATATACACTATTTTTTCCTACCCCTCACGTGTGATGAGATTTGATTAAAAAGTTGATAAATATGTTCTCTCTCCCCTCGGCCGAATCTGGACAGCTTAACAAAAAATCATTTTCTATCTGAATAATGGTCCAACATGCAAAATTCGCTTAGAACAACTGTTAGTTGACAACAAGAAGAATAGTTTACAAAAAGAAATATGGTAATTCGATAACAACATAGAGAGATCCAAGCGTTCAAATTTGGAGTCAGAGAAAAAAACATAAGCTGTATCTGTCCAACCCGTGGTAAGTTAAGGATTTTTTTCAACTAGGGGCGCTATTCTTGGCTCATTCTTTTTCCTATCTCCTCAAGACATGCAAAATAAAAATAATCTATCTTTTCCTACCCCTCACGTGTGATGAGATTTAAAGAAAAAGTTGATAAATACGTTCTCTCTGCCCTTGGCCGAGTCTGGACAACATAACAAAAAATCATTTTCTATCTGAATAATGGTCCGATATGCAAAATTCGCTTAGAACATCTGTTAGTCAACAACAAGAAAAATATTTTACAAAAAAAATCTGGTAATTCGATAAAAACTTACAGAGATCGAAGCGTTCAGAGTTGGAGTCAGAGAAAAAAACGTAAGTTATTCCAGACCGACCCGTGGTAATTTATGGAGTTCTTCAACAACGGAAGTTATTCGTGGCACATTCTTTTTTCTATCTCCTCAAGACATGCAAAATGGCAATAACCTATTTTTTCCTACCCCTCACGTGTGATGCGATTTGAAAAAAAAGGTGATAAATAGTTCTCTCTCCCCTTGGCCGAATCTGAACAGTAGAACAAAAAATCATATTCTCTTTGAATATGGGTCCAATACGCAAAATTCCCTAAGAACATCTGTTAGTCGACAACAAGGCGAATATTCTACAAAAAGAAATCTAGCCATTGGATAAAAACTTAGAGAGATCCAAGCGTTCAGAGTTGGAGACAGAGAAAAAAACATAAACTGTTTCTGACCAACCCGTGGTAATTTAAAGATATCTTCAACTACGGGTGCTTGGCTCATTCTTTTTTCTATGTCCTCATGACATGAGGACATAGAAAACTTAGAGAGATCCAAGCGTTCAGAGTTGGAGTTAGAGAAAAAAACGTAAGTTATTTCGGACCAATCCGTGGCAATTTATGGAGTTCTTCAACAACGGAAGTTATTCATGGCACATTCTTTTTTCTATCTCCTCAAGACATGCAAAATGGCAATAACCTATTTTTTCATACCCATCACGTGTGATGAAATTTGAAGAAAATGTTGATAAATATGTTCTCTCTCCCCTTGGCCGAATCTGAACAGTAGAACAAAAAATCATATTCTATTTGAATATGGGTCCAATACGCAAAATTCCCTAAGAACATCTGTTAGTCGACAACAAGGAGAATATTTTACAAAAAGAAATCTGGCAATTTGATAAAATCTTAGAGAGATCCAAGTGTTCCAAGTTGGAGTCAGAGAAAATAAACATAAGTTGTTTCTGACCAACGTGTGATAATTTCACGATTTCTTCAAATATGGGCGCTATTCTAGGCTCATTCTTTATTCTATCTCCTCAAGACACGCAATATAACAATAACCTATCTTTTCCCACCCCTCATGTGTGATGAGATTTGAAGAAAAAGTTGATAAATATGTTCTCTCTCCCCTTGGCCGCATCAGGATAGCAGAAAAAAAAACATTTTCAATCTGAATAAAGGTCCAATATACAAAATTTGCTATGAACATCTGTTAGTCGACAACAAGGCGAATATTCTTCAAAATGAAATCTGGCAATTGGATAAAAACTTTGAGAGATCCAAGCGTTGGAAGTTGGAGTCAGAGAAAAAAATAAGATGTTTCTGACCGACCCGTGGTAATTTAAGGATTTTTTCAAACTACGGGAGCTATTCTTGGCACATTTTTTTTCCTATCTCCTCAAGAGATGTAAAATAACAATAACCTATATTTTTCCTATCCCTCACGTGTGATGAGATTTGAAGAAAAAGTTGATAAATATGTTCTCTCTCCCCTTGGTCGAATCTGGACAGCATAACAAAAAATCATTTTCTTTCTGAATAATGGTCCGATATGCAAAATTCGTTTAGAACATCTATTAGTTGACAACAAGAAGAATAGTTTACAAAAAGAAATCTGGTAATTCGATAAAAACTTAGAGAGATCCAAGCGTTCCAAGTTGGAGTCAGAGAAAAAAACATAAGCTGTTTCTGACCAACCCGTGGTAATTTAAGGATTTTTTTCAACTACGGGCGCTATTGTTGGCTCATTCTTTTTCCTATCTCCTCAAGACATGCAAACTAAAAATAATCTATCTTTTCCTACCCCTCACGTGTGATGAGATTTGAAGAAAAAGTTGATAAATACGTTCTCTCTCCCCTTGGCCGAATCTGGACAACATAACAAAAAATCGTTTTCTATCTTAATAATGGTCCAATATGCAAAATTCACTTAGAACATCTGTCAGTCGACAACAAGAAGAATAGTTTACAAAATGAAATCTGGTAATTCGATAAAAACTTAGAGAGATCCAAGCGTTCAAAGTTGGAGTCAGAGAAAAAAACATAAGCTGTTTCTGACCAACCCGTGGTAATTTAAAAAACATTTTCAACTACGGGCGCTATTCTTGGCTCATTCTTTTTCCTATCTCCTCAAGACATGCAAAATAAAAATAATCTATCTTTTCCTACCCCTCACGTGTGATGAGATTTGAAGAAAAAGTTGATAAATACGTTCTCTCTCCCCATGGCCGAATTTGGACAGCATAACAAAAAATCATTTTCTATCTGAATAATGGTCCAATATGCAAAATTCGCTTAGAACATCTGCTAGTCAACAACAGGAAAAATATTTTACAAAAAGAAATCTGGTAATTCGATAAAAACTTAGAGAGATCCAAGCGTTCAAAGTTGGAGTAAGAGAAAAAAACATAAGTTATTTCAGACCAACCCGTGGTAATTGAAGGAGTTCTTCAACAACCGAAGTTATTCGTGGCACACTCTTTTTTCTATCTCCTCAAGACATGCAAAATAGAAATAACCTATTTTTTCCTACCCCTGACGTGTGATGAGATTTGAATAAAAAGTTGATAAATATGTTCTCTCTCCCCTTGGCCGAATCTGGTCAGTAGAACAAAAAATCATATTCTATTTGAATATGGGTCCAATGCGCAAAATTCCCTAAGAACATCTATTAGTCGACAACAAGGCGAATATTCTACAAAAAGAAATCTGGCCATTGGATAAAAACTTAGAGAGATCCAAGCGTTCAGAGTTGGAGACAGAGAAAAAAACATAAACTGTTTCTGACCAAACCTAGGTAATTTAAAGATATCTTCAACTACGGGTGCTATTCTTGGCTCATTCTTTTTTCTATATTCTCAAGACATGCAAGATAACAATAACCTATCTTTTCCTACCCCTCACGTGTGATGAGATTTGAAGAAAAAGTCGATAACTACGTTCTCTCTCCCCATGGCCGAATCTGGACAGCAGAAGAAAAAATCATTTTCTATCTGAATACGTGTCCAATATGCAAAATGCGCTAAGAACATCTGTTAGTCGACAACAAGGAGAATATTTCACAAAAAGAAATCTGGCAATTTGATAAAATCTTAGAGAGATCCAAGTGTTCAAAGTTGGAGTCAGAGAAAAAAAACATAAGTTCTTTCTGACCAACGTGTGGTAATTTCACGATTTCTGCAACTACGGGCGCTATTCTAGGCTCATTCTTTATTCTATCTCCTCAAGACACGCAATATGACAATAACCTATCTTTTCCAACCCTCATGTGTGATGAGATTTGTAGAAAAAACTGATAAATATGTTCTCTCTCCCCTTAGCCGCATCAGGGTAGCAGAAAAAAATCATTTTCAATCTGAATAAAGGTCCAATATACAAAATTTGCTATGAACATCTGTTAGTCGACAACAAGGCGAATATTCTACAAAATTAAATCTGGCAATTGGATAAAAACTTTGAGAGATCCAAGCGTTCGAAGTTGGAGTCAGAGAAAAAATATAAGATGTTTCTGACCGACCCGTGGTAATTTAAGGATTTTTTTCAACTACGGGAGCTATTCTTGGCACATTCTTTTTTCTATCTCCTCAAGAGATGTAAAATAACAATAACCTATATTTTCCTATCACTCACGTGTGATGAGATTTGAAGAAAAAGTTGATAAATATGTTCTCACTCCCCTTGGCCGAATCTAGACAGCATAACAAAAAATCATTTTCTATCTGAATAATGGTCCAATATGCAAAATTCGCTTAGAACATGTGTTAGTTGACAACAAGAAGAATAGTTTACAAAAAGAAATCTGGTAATTCGATAAAAACTTAGAGAGATCCAAGCGTTCCAAGTTGGAGTCAGAGAAAAAAACATAAGCTGTTTCTGACCAACCCGTGGTAATTTTAGGATTTTTTTCAACTACAGGCGCTATTCTTGGCACAGTCTTTTTTCTATCTCCTCAAGAGATGTAAAATAACAATAACCTATATTTTCCTATCACTCAAGTGTGATGAGATTTGAAGAAAAAGTTTATAAATATGTTCTCTCTGCCCTTGGCCGAATCTGGACAGCATAACAAAAAATCATTTTCTATCTGAATAATGGTCCAATATGCAAAATTCGCTTAGAACATCTGTTAATTCACAACAAGAAGAATAGTTTACAAAAAGAAATCTAGTAATTCCATAAAAACTTAGAGAGATCCAAGCGTTCCAAGTTGGAGTCAGAGAAAAAAACATAAGTTATTTCAGACCAACCCGTGGTAATTTAAGGAGTTCTTCAAGAACGGAAGTTATTGATGGCACATTCTCTTTTCTATCTCCTCAAGACTTGCAAAATAGCAATAACCTATTTTTTCCTACCCCTCACGTGTGATGAGATTTGAATAAAAAGTTGATAAATATGTTTTCTCTCCCCTTGGCCGAATCTGGTCAGTAGAACAAAAAATCATATTCTATTTGAATATGGCTCCAATACGCAAAATTCCCTAAGAACATCTGTTAGTCGACAACAAGGAGAATATTTTACAAAAAGAAATCTGGCAATTTGATAAAATCATAGAGAGATCCAAGTGTTCAAAGTTGGAGTCAGAGAAAAAAAACATAAGTTGTTTCTAACCAACGTGTGGTAATTTCACGATTTCTTCAACTACGGGCGCTAGCTTTATTCTAGGCTCATTCTTTATTCTATCTTCTCAAGACACGCAATATAACAATAACCTATCTTTTCCAACCCCTCATGTGTGATGAGATTTGAAGAAAAAGTTGATAAATATGTTCTCTCTCCCCTTGGCTGCATCAGGATAGCAGAAAAAAAAAATCATTTTCAATCTGAATAAAGGTCCAATATACAAAATTTTCTATGAACATCTGTTAGTCGACAACAAGACGAATATTCTACAAAATGAAATCTGGCAATTGGATAAAAACTTTGAGAGATCCAAGCGTTCGAAGTTGGAGTCAGAGAAAAAACATAAGATGTTTCTGACTAACCCGTGGTAATTTAAGAATGTTTTTCAACTACGGGAGCTATTCTTGGCACATTTTTTTTTTATCTCCTCAAGATAAAAAAAAAGTCAATAAATACGTTCTCTCTCCAGTTGGCCGAATCTGGACAGCAGAACAATAAATCATTTTCTATCTGAATATGGGTCCGATATGCAAAATTCGCTAGGAACATCTGTTAGTCGATAACAAGGCGAATATTCTACAAAAAGAAATCTGGCAATGGGATAAAAACTTAGAGAGATCCAAGCGTTCAGAGTTGGAGTTAGAGAATAAAATATAAGTTGTTTCAAACGAACCCGTGCTAATTTAAGGATTTCTTCAACTACGAGCGCTAATCTTGGCACATTCTTTTTTCTATCTCCTCAAGACACGCAAAATAACAATAACCTATCTTTTCCTACCCCTCATGTGTGATGAGATTTGAAGAAAAAGTTGATAAATACATTCTCTCTCCCTTGGCTGAATCTGGACAGCATAACAAAAAATCATTTTCTATGTGAATAATGGTCCAATATGCCGAATTCGCTTAGAACATCTGTTAGTCGACAACAAGAAGAATATTTTAGAAAAAGAAATCCGTCAATTGCATAAAAACTTAGAGAGATCGAAGCGTTCAAAGTTTGAGTCATAGGAAAACCATAAGTTGTTTCTAACCAACCCGTGGTAATTTAAGGAGTTCTTCAACAAAGGGAGTTATTCATGGCACATTCTTTTTTCTATATACTCAAGACATGCAAAATATCAATAACCTATCTTTTCCTACCCCTCACGTGTGATGAGATTTGAATAAAAAGTTGATTAATATGTTCTGTCTCCCCTTGGCCAAATCACAACCGCAGAACAAAAAATTATTTTCTATCTGAATAGGGGTCAAATATGCAAAATTCGCTAAGAACATCTGTTAGTCCACAACAAGAAGAATATTTTACAAAAACAAATGTGGTAATTCGATAAAAACTTAGAGAGATGAAAGCGTTCATAATTGGAGTCAAAGAAAAAAACATAAGCTATTTCTTACCAACCCGTGGTAATTTAAGGATTTTTTCCAACCAAGGGCGTTATTCTTGGCTCATTCTTTTTTCTATCTACTCAAGACATGCAAAATAACAATAACCTATCTTTTCCAAACCCTCACGTGTGATAAGATTTTGAAAAAAAGTTGATAAATGTGTTCTCTCTCCCGTTGGCCGAATCTGGATAGAAGAACAGTAAATCATTTTCTATCTGAATATGGGTCCGATTAGCAAAATTCTCTAAGAACATCTGTTAGTCCACAACAAGCCGAATATTCTACAAAAAGAAATCTGGTAATTGGATAAAAACTTAGAGAGATCCAAGGGTTCAGAGTTGGAGTCAGACCAGTGGTAATTTAACGATTTTTTTCAACTATGGGCGCTATTCCTGGCTCATTCTTTTTTCTATCTCCTCAAGACATGTAAAATAACAATAACCTATCTTTTCCTACCCCTCATGTGTGATGAGATTTGAAGAAAAAGTTGATAAATACGTTCCCTCTCCCCTTGGCTGAATCTGGGCAGCAAAACAAAAAATCATTTTCTGTCTGAATAATGGTCCAATATGCAAAATTCGCTTAGAACATCTGTTAGTCGACAACGAGAAGAATATTTTTCTAAAAGAAATCCGGCAATTGCATAAAAACTTAGCGAGATCCAAGCGTTCAATGTTTGAGTCAGAGAAAAACCATAAGTTGTTTCTGACCAACCCGTGGTAATTTAAGGAATTCTTCAACAAGGGGATTTATTCATGGCACATTCTTTTTTCTATCTCCTCAAGACATGCAAAATAACAATAACCTATCTTTGCCTATCCATCACGTGTCATGAGATTTGAAGAAAATGTTGACAAATATGTTCTCTCTCCCCATGGCCGAATCTGGACAGTAGAACCAAAAATCATACTCGATCTGAATAAGGGTCCAATATGCAACATTCGCTAAGAACATCTGTTAGTCGACAACAACGCGAATATTCTAGAAAAAGAAATCTGGCAATTGGATAAAAACTTAGAGAGATCCAAGCGTTCAAAGTTGGACTCAGACAAAAAAAAAATATAAGCCGTTTCTGACCAACCCGTGGTAATTTAAGGATTTCTTCGACTACGGGCGCTATTGTTGGCTTATTCTTTTTTCCATCTTCTCAAGACATATAAAATAACAATATCCTATCTTTTCCTACCCCTCATGGGTGATGAGATTTGAAGAAAAAGTTGATAAATACTTTCTCTCTCCCCTTGGCTGAATCTGGACAACATAACAAAAAATCATTTTCTATCTGAATAATGGTCCAATATGCAAAATTCGCTTAGAACATCTGTTAGTCGAAAACAAGAAGAATATTTTAGAAAAAGAAATCCGGCAATTGCATAAAAACTTAGAGAGATCGAAGCGTTCAAAGTTTGAGTCATAGAAAAACCATAAGTTGTTTCTAACCAACCCGTGGTAATTTAGGGAGTTCTTCAACAAAGGGAGTCATTCATGGCACATTCTTTTTTCTATATACTCAAGACATGCAAAATATCAATAACCTATCTTTTCCTACCCTCACGTGTGTTGAGATTTGAATAAAAAGTTGATAAATATGTTCTCTCTCCCCTTGGCCGAATCACAACCGCAGAACCAAAAAATTATTTTCTATCTGAATAAGGGTCCAATATGCAAAATTCGCTAAGAACATCTGTTAGTCGACAACAAGAAGAATATTTAACAATATGAAATCTGGCAATTCGATAAAAACATAGAGAGATCCAAGCGTTCAAAGTTGTTGTGTGAGAAAAAAAACATAAGTTGTTTCTGACCAACCCGTGGTAATTTAAGGAGTTCTTCAATTACGTGAGCTATTCTTGGCACATTCTTTTTTCTATCTTCTCAAGACATCCAAAATAACAATAACCTATCTTTTCCAATACCTCACGTCTGATGAGATTTGAAGAAAAAGTAGATAAATATGTTCTCTCTCTCCCCTTGGCCGAAACAGGACAGCATAACAAAAAATCATATTCTATCTGCATATGGGTCCAATATGCAAAATTCGCTAAAAACATCTGTTAGTCGACAACAAGGCGAATATTCTACAAAAAGACATCTGGCAATTGGATAAAAACATAGAGAAATCCAAGCGTGCAGAGTTGGAGTCAGACAAAAAAAATATAAGCCGTTTTTGACCAACCCGTGGAAATTTAAGGATTTTTTTCAACTACGGGCGCTATTCTTGGCTCATTCTTTTTTCTTTCTCCTCAAGACTTGCAAAATAACAATATCCTATCTTTTCCTACCCCTCATGTGTGATGAGATTTCAACAAAAATTTGACAAATATGTTCTCTCTCCCGTTGTCCGAATCTGGACGGCAGAACAATAAATCATTTTCCTTCTGAATATGGGTCCGATATGCAAAATTCGCTAAGAACATCTGTTAGTCGACAACAAGGCGAATATTCTACAAAAAGAAATCCGGCAATTGCATAAACACATAGAGAGATCCAAGCGT
Source organism: Juncus effusus (assembly GCA_027726005.1). Taxonomy (NCBI): domain Eukaryota; kingdom Viridiplantae; phylum Streptophyta; class Magnoliopsida; order Poales; family Juncaceae; genus Juncus; species Juncus effusus. Next base: position 5,045,883 of record CM050907.1, read on the forward strand.
TCAAAATTTGAGTCAGAGAAAAACCATAAGTTGTTTCTAAGCAACCCGTGGTAATTTAAGGAGTTCTTCAACCAGAGGAGTTATTCACGGCACATTCTTTTTTCTATCTCCTCAAGACATGCAAAATAACAATAACATATCTTTGCCTACCCATCATGTATGATGTGATTTGAAGAAAACGTTGACAAATATGTTCACACTCCCGTTGGCCGCATTTGGACAGTAGAACAAAAAATCATATTCAATCTGAATAAGGGTCCAATATGCAAAATTCTCTAAGAACATCTGTTTGTCGACAACAACACGAATATTCTACAAAAAGAAATTTGGCAATTGGAAAAAAACTTAGAGAGATCCAAGCGGTCAGAGTTGGAGGTAGAGAAAAAAACATAAGTTGTTTCAGACGAACCCGTGGTAATTAAAAGATTTCATCAACTACAAGCGCTATTCTTGGCTCATTCTTTTTTCTATCTTCTCAAGACATGCAAAATAACAATAACCTATCTTTGCCTACCCCTCACGTGTGATGAGATTTGAATAAAAAGTTGACAACTATGTTCTCTCTCCCCTTTGCCGAATCTGGACAGTACAACAAAAAATCATATTCTATCTGAATATGGGTCCAATATGCAAAATTCGCTAAGAACATCTTACGACAACAAGGCGAATATTCTTAAAAAAAAATCTGGCAATTGGACAAAAACCTAGAGAGAGCCAAGCGTTCAGAGTTGGAGTCAGACAAAAAAAATATAAGCCGTTTCTAACCAACCCGTGATAATTTAAGGATTTTTTTCGACTACGGGCGCTATTCTTGGCTCATTCTTTTTTCTCTCTCCTCAAGATATGCAAAACAATAACCTATCTTTTCTTACCCCTCACGTGTGATGAGATTTGAAAAAAAAGTTGATAAATACGTTGTCTCGCCCCGTGGCTGAATCTGGACAGCATAACAAAAAATCATTTTCTATCTGAATAATGGTCCAATATGCAAAATTGGCTTAGAACATCTGTTAGTCGACAACAAGAAGAATATTTTACAAAAATAAATCCGGCAATTGCATAAAAACTTAGAGAGATCGAAGCGTTCAAAGTTTGAGTCATAGAAAAACCATAAGTTGTTTCTGACCAACCCGTGGTAAATTTAAGGAGTTCTTCAACAAAGGGAGTAATTCATGGGACATTCTTTTTTCTATCTCCTCAAGACATGCAAAATAGCAATAACCTATCTTTTCCTACCTCTCACGTGTGATGAGATTTGAATAAGAAGTTTATAAATATGTTCTGTCTCCCCTTGGCCGAATCACGACAGCAAAACAAAAAATTATTCTCTAAGAGCATCTATTAGTCGACAACAAGAAGAATATTTTACAATATGAAATTTGGCAATTTGATAAAAACATAGAGAGATCCAGGCGTTCAAATTTGGAGTGTGAGAAAAAAAAACTTAAGTCGTTTCTGACCAACCCGTGGCAATTTAAGGAGTTCTTCAATTACGGGAGCTATTCCTGGCACATTCTTTTTTCTATGTCCTCAAAACATGCAAAATAACAATAACCTATCTTTTCCTATACCTCACGTGTGATGAGATTTGAAGAAAAAGTGGATAAATATGTTTTCTCTCCCCTTGGCCGAAACAGGACAGCACAACAAAAAATCATAATCTATCTGAATATGGGTCCGATATGCAAAATTCGCTAAGAACATCTGTTAGTGGACAACAAGGCGAATTTTCTACAAAAAGAAATCTGGCAATTGGATAAAAACATAGAGATATCCAAGCGTTGAGAGTTGGAGTCAGACAAAAAAAATATAAGCCATTTCTGAGCAACCCTTGGTAATTTAAGGATGTTGGCCGAATCTGGACAGGAGAACAATAAATCAATTTCTATCTGAATATGGGTCCGATATGCAAAATTCGCTAAGAACATCTGTTAGTCGACAACAAGAAGAATATTTTACAACAAGAAATCTGGCAATTCGATAAAAACATAGAGAGATCCAAGCGTTCAAAATTTGAGTGAGAGAAAAAAAACATAAGTTGTTTATGACCAACAAGTGGTAATTTAAGGAGTTCTTCAATTACGGGAGCTATTCTTGGCACATTCTTTTTTCCATCTCCACAAAACAAGCAAAATAAGAATAACCTATCTTTTCGTACCCCTCACGTGTCATGAGATTTGTAGAAAAAGTTGATAAATATGTTCTCTCACCTTGGCCGAATCAGGACAGCATAACAAAAAATCATATTCTATCTGAATAAGGGTCCAATATGCAAAATTCGCTAAGAACATCCGTTAGTCGACAACAAGGCGAATATTCTATAAAAAGAAATCTGGCAATTGGATAAAAACTTAGAGAGATCCAAGTTTTCAAAGTTGGAGTCACACAAAAAAAACATAAGCCGTTTCTGACAAACCCGTGGTAATTCAAGGATTTCTTCAACTAATGTAGCTATTCTTGGCTGATTCTTTTTTCTATCTCCTCAAGACATTTAAAATAACAATAATCTATCTTTTCCTACCCCTCACGTGTGATGAGATTTGAAAAAAAGTGGACAAATACGTTCCCTCTCCTGTTGGCCGAATCTCGACAGCAGAACAATAAATCATTTTCTATCTGAATATGGGTCCGATATGCAAAATTCGCTATGAACATCTGTTAGTCGACAACAAGGCAAATATTCGACAAAAAGAAATCTGGCAATTGGATAAAAACATAGAGAGATCCAAGCGTTCCGAGTTGGAGTTAGAAAAAAAAACATAAGTCATTTCAGATCAACCCGTTGTAATTTAAGGATTTCTTCACCTACAGGCGCTATTCTTGGGTCAATCTTTTTTCTATCTCCTAAAGACATGGAAAATAACAATAACCTATCTTTGCCTACCCCTCACGTGTGATGAGATTTGAAGAAAAAGTTTGCAAATATGTTCTCTCTCCCCTTGGCCGAATCTGGACAGTAGAACAAAAAATCATATTCTATCTGAATAAGGGTCCAATATGGAAAATTCGCTAAGAACATCTGTTAGTCGACAAAGGAAAATATTCTACAAAAAGAAATCTAGCAATTGGATAAAAACTTAGAGAGATCCAAGCGTTCAAAGTTGGAGTCCGACAAAAAAAATAAAAGTTGTTTCTGACTAACCCGTGGTAATTTAAGAATTTCTTCATCTACGGGCGCTATTCTTGGCTGATTCTTTTTTCTGACTCCTCAAAACCTGTAAAATAACAATAACCTTTCTTTTCCTACCCCTCACGTGTGATGAGATTTGAAGAAAAAGTTGATAAATAAGTTCTCTCTCCCGTTGGCCGAATCTGGACAGGAGAACAATAAATCAATTTCTATCTGAATATGGGTCCGATATGCAAAATTCGCTAAGAACATCTGTTAGTCGACAACAAGAAGAATATTTTACAACAAGAAATCTGGCAATTCGATAAAAACATAGAGAGATCGAAGCGTTCATAATTTGAGTGAGAGAAAAAAAACATAAGTTGTTTCTGACCAACACGTGGTAATTTAAGCAGTTCTTCAATTACGGGAGCTATTCTTGGCACATTCTTTTTTCCATCTCCACAAAACAAGCAAAATAAGAATAACCTATCTTTTCGTACCCCTCACGTGTCATGAGATTTGTAGAAAAAGTTGATAAATATGTTCTCTCACCTTGGCCGAATCAGGACAGCATAACAAAAAATCATATTCTATCTGAATAAGGGTCCAATATGCAAAATTCGCTAAGAACATCCGTTAGTCGACAACAAGGCGAATATTCTACGAAAAGAAATCTGGCAATTGGATAAAAACTTAGAGAGATCCAAGTTTTCAATGTTGGAGTATCTCAAAAAAAACATAAGCCGTTTCTGACCAACCGGTGGTAATTCAAGGATTTCTTCAACTAATGGAGCTATTTTTGGCTGATTCTTTTTTCTATCTCCTCAAGACATTTAAAATAACAATAAGCGTTCTTTTCCTACCCCTCACGTGTGATGAGATTTGAAAAAAAGTTGACAAATACGTTCCCTCTCCTGTTGGCCGAATCTCGACAGCAGAACAATAAATCATTTTCTATCTGAATATGGGTCCGATATGCAAAATTCGCTATGAACATCTGTTAGTCGACAACAAGGCAAATATTCGACAAAAAGAAATCTGGCAATTGGATAAAAACTTAGAGAGATCCAAGCGTTCCGAGTTGGAGTTAGAGAAAAAAACATAATTTGTTTCAGATCAACCCGTTGTAATTTAAAGATTTCTTCACCTACAGGTCCTATTCTTGGCTCAATCTTTTTTCTATGTCCTCAAGACATGGAAAATAACAATAACCTACCTTTGCATAACCCTCACGTGTGATGAGATTTGAAGAAAAAGTTGACAAATATGTTCTCTCTTCCCTTGGCCGAATCTGGACAGTAGAACAAAAAATCATATTCTATCTGAATAAGGGTCCAATATGGAAAATTCGCTAAGAACATCTGTTAGTCGACAAAGGAAAATATTCTACAAAAAGAAATCTAGCAATTGGATAAAAACTTAGAGAGATCCAAGCGTTCAAAATTTGAGTGAGAGAAAAAAAACATAAGTTGTTTCTGACCAACACGTGGTAATATAAAGAGTTCTTCAATGACGGGAGCTATTCTTGGCACATTCTTGGCACATTCTTTGTTCCATCTCCACAAAACAAGCAAAACAAGAATAACCTATCTTTTCGTACCCCTCACGTGTCATGAGATTTGAAGAAAAAGTTGATAAATATGTTCTCTCACCTTGGCCGAATCAGGACAGCTTAACAAAAAATCATATTCTATCTGAATAAGGGTCCAATATGCAAAATTCGCTAAGAACATCCGTTAGTCGACAACAAGGCGATTATTCTACAAAAAGAAATCTAGCAACTGGATAAAAACTTAGAGAGATCCAAGTTTTCAATGTTGGAGTCACACAAAAAAAACATAAGCCGTTTCTGACCAACCCGTGGTAATTCAAGGATTTCTTCAACTAATGGAGCTATTCTTGGCTGATTCTTTTTTCTATCTCCTCAAGACATTTAAAATAACAATAATCTATCTTTTAAAATTGGTGTTCATTTTAAAATATTTCTCCACAATCTTTGTTTGCCCCTAAAACTCTTGTTTCATGCGTTTATTCGCTCGTTTCATGCAAAAAAAACTCGGCCAGATTTTTCGTAAAGGATGATAGTAAATACAAAATTATTCAAATGCAAACCAAAATTTGTCTTTATTTTAAAATATTTCTCGACAATCTTTGTTTGAACAGAAAAATCATGATTCATGCGTTTGTTTGCTCGTTTCATCCAAAAAAAACTCGGATAGAGTTTTCGTAAAGAATGATAGTAAATACTAAATTATTCAAATGCAAACAAAAATTTATTTTCGTTTCAAAATATTTCTCCACAATCTTTGTTTGCACCAAAAACTCATGTTTCATGCGTTTGTTCACTCGTTTTGTACAAAAATAACACAGCTACATTTTCCGTAGAGAATATACTAAATTATTCAAATGCAAACCGACCTTTGTTGTCATTTTAGAATATTTCTCCACAATCTTTGTTTGCACCTAAAACTCATGTTTCATGCGTTTGTCCGCTCATTCTATAAAACAATAACACGGGTAGATGTTTTATAAAGAATGATTGTAAATACTAAATTATTCCAATGAAAACAAAAATTTGTTTATATTTTAAAATATTTCACCAAAAACTTAATTTGCACCTCAAACTCATGTTTCATACGTTTGTTCGCTCGGTTCTTGCAATAAAAAACTCGGCTAGATTTTTCGTAAAAAATAGACAAAATTATTCAAATGCAAACCAAAATTTGTCTTTATTTTAAATATTTCTCGACAATCTTTGTTTGAACAGAAAAATCATTATTCATGCGTTTGTTTGCTCCTTTCATCCAAAAAAAACTCGGATAGAGTTTTCGTAAAGAATGATAGTAAATACTAAATTATTCAAATGCAAACAAAAATTTATTTTCGTTTTAAAATATTTCTCCACAATCTTTGTTTGCACAAAAAAACTCATGTTTCGTGCGTCTGTTCGCTCGTTTTGTACAAAAATAACACGGCTACATTTTCCGTAAAGAATATACTAAATTTCAAATGCAAACCAAAATTTGTTGTCATTTTAGAATATTTCTCCACAATCTTTGTTTGCACCTAAAACTCTTGTTTCATGCGTTTGTCCGCTCATTTTATAAAAAAATAACACGGGTAGATGTTTTATGAAGAATGATTGTAAATACTAAATTATTCCAATGAAAACAAAAATTTGTTTACATTTTAAAATATTTCACCACAAACTTAATTTGCACCTCAAACTCATGTTTCATACGTTTGTTCGCTCGGTTCTTGCAAGAAAAACTGGGCTAGATTTTTCGTAAAGAATGATAGTAAATACTAAATTATTCAAATCCAAACCAAAATTTCTGTTCGTTTTAAAATATTTCTTCACAATCTTTGTTGGCACCTCAAACTCATGTATCATGCGTTTATTCGCTCGTTTCATGCAATAAAAAGTCAGCTAGAGTTTTCGTAAAAATATACCAAATTATTCAAATGCAAACAAAAATTTATTTTCGTTTTAAAATATTTCTCCACAATCTTTGTTTGCACCTAAAACTCATGTTTCGTGAGTATGTTTGCTCGTTTCATTCAAAAAAATACTCGGATAGATTTTCCGTAAAGACTCATAATAAATACTAAATTATTGAAATGCAAACCAAAATTTGTTTTTATTTTAAAATATTTCCTGACAATCTTTTTTTCCACAGAAAACTAATGTTTCATGCGTTTGTTTGCGCGTTTCATCCAAAAAAAAAAAGGATAGATTTTTTGCAAAGAATGATAGTAAAAACTAAATAATTCAAATGCAAACTAAAATTGGTATTCATTTTAAAATATTTCTCCACAATCTTTGTTTGCCCCTAAAACTCATGTTTCATGCGTTTATTCGCTCGTTTCATGCAAAAAAAACTCGGCTAGATTTTTCGTAAAGGATGATAGTAAATAAAAAATTATTCAAATGCAAACCCAAATTTGCCTTTATTATAAAATATTTCTCGACAATCTTTGTTTGAACAGAAAAATCATGATTCATGCGTTTGTTTGCTCGTTTCATCCAAAAAAAACTCGGATAGAGTTTTCGTAAAGAATGATAGTAAATACTAAATTATTCAAATGCAAACAAAAATTTATTTTCGTTTCAAAATATTTCTCCACAATCTTTGTTTGCACCAAAAACTCATGTTTCGTGCGTTTGTTCACTCGTTTTGTACAAAAATAACACAGCTACATTTTCCGTAGAGAATATACTAGATTATTCAAATGCAAACCAACCTTTGTTGTCATTTTAGAATATTTCTCCACAATCTTTGTTTGCACCTAAAACTCATATTTCATGCGTTTCTCCGCTCATTTTATAAAAAAATAACACGGGTAGATTTTTTATAAAGAATGATTGTAAATACTAAATTATTCCAATGAAAACAAAAATTTGTTTACATTTTAAAATATTTCACCACAAACTTAATTTGCACCTCAAACTTATGTTTCATACGTTTGTTCGCTCGGTTCTTGCAATAAAAACTCGGCTATATTTTTCGTAAAGAATAGACAAAATTATTCAAATACAAATCAATATTTGTGTTTATTTTGAAATATTTCTCCACAATCTTTGTCTGCACAGAAAACTCATGATTCCTGCGTTTGTTTCCTCGTTTCATCCAAAAAAAACTCGGATAGAGGTTTCGTAAAGAACGAGAGTAAATACTAAATTATTCAAATGCAAACAAAATTTATTTTCGTTTTAAAATATTTGTCCACAATCTTTGTTTGCACCAAAAACTCATGTTTCGTGCGTTTGTTCGCTCGTTTTGTACAAAAGTAACATAGCTACAGTTTCTGTAAAGAATATACTAAATTATTCAAATGCAAACCAAAATTTGTTTTCATTTTAGAATATTTCTCCACAATCTTTGTTTGCACCTAAAACTCATGTTTCATGCATTTGTCCGCTCATTTTATAAAAAAATAACACGGGTAGATGTTTTATAAAGAATGATTGTAAATACTAAATTATTCCAATGAAAACAAAAATTTGTTTACATTTTAAAATATTTCACCACAAACTTAATTTGTACCTCAAATTTATGTTTCATACGTTTGTTCGCTCGGTTCTTGCAATAAAACTCGGCTAGATTTTTCGTAAAGAATAGACAAAATTATTCAAATGCAAATCAAAATTTGTGTTTATTTTAAAATATTTCTCCACAATCTTTCTTTGCACAGAAAACTCATGTTTCATGCGTTTGTTTCCTCGTTTCATCCAAAAAAAACTCGGATAGATTTTTCGTAAAGAATGATAGTAAATACTAAGTTATTCAAATCCAAACCAAAATTTCTGTTCGTTTTAAAATATTTCCTCACAATCTTTGTTTGCACCTCAAACTCATGTTTCATGCGTTTGTTCGCTCGTTTCATGCAATAAAAAGTCAGCTAGAGTTTTCGTAAAAATATACCAAATTATTCAAACGCAAACAAAAATTTGTTTTCATTTTAAAATATTTCTCCACAATCTTTTTTTGCACCTAAAACTCATGTTTCGTGAGTTTGTCTGCTCGTTTCATTCAAAAAAATACTCGCATAGATTTTCCGTAAAGACTCATAATAAATACTAAACTATTGAAATGCAAACCAAAATTTGTTTTTATTTTAAAATATTTCCTGACAATCTTTTTTTCCACAGAAAACTAATGTTTCATGCGTTTGTTTGCGCGTTTCATCCAAAAAAAAAAGGATAGATTTTTTGCAAAGAATGATAGTAAAAACTAAATAATTCAAATGCAAACTAAAATTGGTGTTCATTTTAAAATATTTCTACACAATCTTTGTTTGCCCCTAAAACTCATGTTTCATGCGTTTATTCGCTCGTTTCATGCAAAAAAAACCCGGCTAGATTTTTCGTAAAGGATGATAGTAAATACAAAATTATTCAAATGCAAACCCAAATTTGTCTTTATTATAAAATATTTCTCGACAATCTTTGTTTGAACAGAAAAATCATGATTCATGCGTTTGTTTGCTCGTTTCATCCAAAAAAAACTCGGATAGAGTTTTCGTAAAGAATGATAGTAAATACTAAATTATTCAAATGCAAACAAAAATTTATTTTCGTTTCAAAATATTTCTCCACAATCTTTGTTTGCACCAAAAAGTCATGTTTCGTGCGTTTGTTCGCTCGTTTTGTACAAAAATAACACAGCTACATTTTCCGTAGAGAATATACTAAATTATTCAAATGCGTACCAAAATTTGTTGTCATTTTAGAATATTTTTCCACAATCTTTGTTTGCACCTAAAACTCATGTTTCATGCATTTCTCCGCTCATTTTATAAAAAAATAACACGGGTAGATGTTTTATAAAGAATGATTGTAAATACTAAATTATTCCAATGAAGACAAAAATTTGTTTACATTTTAAAATATTTCACCACAAACTTAATTTGCACCTCAAACTCGTGTTTCATACGTTTGTTCGCTCGGTTCTTGCAATAAAAACTCGGCTAGATTTTTCGTAAAGAATAGACAAAATTGTTCAAATACAAATCAAAATTTGTGTTTATTTTAAAATATTTCTCCACAATCTTTGTTTGCACAGAAAACTCATGATTCATGCGTTTGTTTCCTCGTTTCATCCAAAAAAAACTCGGATAGAGGTTTCGTAATGAACGATAGTAAAAACTAAATTATTCAAATGCAAACAAAATTTATTTTCGTTTTAAAATATTTGTCTACAATCTTTGTTTGCACCAAAAACTCATGTTTCGTGCGTTTGTTCGCTCGTTTTGTACAAAAGTAACACAGCTACATTTTCTGTAAAGAATATACTAAATTATTAAAATGCAAACCAAAATTTGTTGTCATTTTAGAATATTTCTCCACAATCTTTGTTTGCACCAAAAACTCATGTTTCATGCATTTGTCCGCTCATTTTATAAAAAAATAACACGGGTAGATATTTTATAAAGAATGATTGTAAATACTAAATTATTCCAATGAAAACAAAAATTTGTTTACATTTTAAAATATTTCACCACAAACTTAGTTTGTACCTCAAACTTATGTTTCATACGTTTGTTCGCTCGGTTTTTGCAATAAAACTCGGCTAGATTTTTCGTAAAGAATAGACAAAATTATTCAAATGCAAATCAAAATTTTTGTTTATTTTAAAATATTTCTCCACAATCTTTGTTTGCACAGAAAACTCATGTTTCGTGCGTTTGTTCTCTAGTTTTGTACAAAAATGACACAGCTACATTTTTTGTAAAGAATATACTAAATTATTCAAATGCAAACTAAAATTTGTTGCCATTTTAGAATATTTCTCCACAATCTTTGTTTGCACCTAAAACTCATGTTTCATGTGTTTGTCCGCTCATTTTGTAAAAAAATAACACGGGTAGATGTTTTATAAAGAATGATTGTAAATGCTAAATTATTCCAATGAAAACAAAAATTTGTTTACATCTTAAGATATTTCACCACAAACTTAATTTGCACCTCAAACTCGTGTTTCATACGTTTGTTTGCTCGGTTCTTGCAATAAAAAGTCGGCAAGATTTTTCGTAAAGAATAGACAAATTTATTCAAATACAAATCAAAATTTGTGTTTATTTTAAAATATTTCTCCACAATCTTTGTTTGCACAGAAAACTCATGATTCATGCGTTTGTTTCCACGTTTCATCCAAACAAAACTCGGATAGAGGTTTCGTAATGAACGATAGTAAAAACTAAATTATTCAAATGCAAACAAAATTTATTTTCGTTTTAAAATATTTCCTCACAATCTTTGTTTGCACCAAAAACTCATGTTTCGTGCGTTTGTTCGCTCATTTTGTACAAAAGTAACACAGCTACATTTTCCGTAGAGAATATACGAAATTATTCAAATGCGTACCAAAATTTGTTGTCATTTTAGAATATTTCTCCACAATCTTTGTTTGCACCTAAAACTCATGTTTCATGCATTTGTCCGCTCATTTTATAAAAAAATAAAACGGGTAGATGTTTTATAAAGAATGATTGTAAATACTAAATTATTCCAATGAAAACAAAAATTTGTTTACATTTTAAAATATTTCACCACAAACTTAATTTGTACCTCAAACTTATGTTTCATACGTTTGTTCGCTCGGTTCTTGCAATAAAACTCGGCTAGATTTTTCGTAAAGAATAGACAAAATTATTCAAATGCAAATAAAAATTTGTGTTTATTTTAAAATATTTCTCCACAATATTTCTTTGCACAGAAAACTCATGTTTCATGCGTTTGTTTTCTCGTTTGATCCAAAAAAAACTCGGATAGATTTTTCGTAAAGAATGATAGTAAATACTAAATTATTCAAATCCAAACCAAAATTTCTGTTCGTTTTAAAATATTTCCTCACAATCTTTGTTTGCACCTCAAACTCATGTTTCATGCGTTTGTTCGCTCGTTTCATGCAAGAAAAAGTCAGCTAGAGTTTTCGTAAAAATATACCAAATTATTCAAACGCAAACAAAAATTTGTTTTCATTTTAAAATATTTCTCCACAATCTTTTTTTGCACCTAAAACTCATGTTTCGTGAGTTTGTCTGCTCGTTTCATTCAAAAAAAATACTCGGATAGATTTTCCGTAAAGACTCATAATAAATACTAAACTATTGAAATGCAAACCAAAATTTGTTTTTATTTTAAAATATTTCCTGACAATCTTTTTTTCCACAGAAAACTAATGTTTCATGCATTTGTTTGCGCGTTTCATCAAAAAAAAAAAGGATAGATTTTTTGCAAAGAATGATAGTAAAAACTAAATAATTCAAATGCAAACTAAAATTGGTGTTCATTTTAAAATATTTCTACACAATCTTTGATTGCCCCTAAAACTCATGTTTCATGCGTTTATTATTCGCTCGTTCCATGCAAAAAAAACTCGGCTAGATTTTTCGTAAAGGATGATAGTAAATACAAAATTATTCAAATGCAAACCCAAATTTGTCTTTATTATAAAATATTTCTCGACAATCTTTGTTTGAACAGAAAAATCATGATTCATGAGTTTGTTTGCTCGTTTCATCGAAAAAAAACTCGGATAGAGGTTTCGTAAAGAATGATAGTAAATACTAAATTATTCAAATGCAAACAAAAATTTATTTTCGTTTCAAAATATTTCTCCACAATCTTTGTTTGCACCAAAAAGTCATGTTTCGTGCGTTTGTTCGCTCGTTTTGTACAAAAATAACACAGCTACATTTTCTGTAGAGAATATACTAAATTATTCAAATGCGTACCAAAATTTGTTGTCATTTTAGAATATTTCTCCACAATCTTTGTTCGCACCTAAAACTCATGTTTCATGCGTTTCTCCGCTCATTTTATAAAAAAATAACACGGGTAGATGTTTTATAAAGAATGATTGTAAATACTAAATTATTCCAATGAAAACAAGAATTTGTTTACATCTTAAAATATTTCACCACAAACTTAATTTGCACCTCAAACTCGTGTTTCATACGTTTGTTCGCTCGGTTCTTGCAATAAAAACTCGGCTAGATTTTTCGTAAAGAATAGACAAAATTATTCAAATACAAATCAAAATTTGTGTTTATTTTAAAATATTTCTCCACAATCTTTGTCTGCACAGAAAACTCATGATTCATGCGTTTGTTTTCTCGTTTCATCCAAAAAAAACTCGGATAGAGGTTTCGTAATGAACGATAGTAAACACTAAATTATTCAAATGCAAACAAAATTTATTTTCGTTTTAAAATATTTGTCCACAATCTTTGTTTGCACCAAAAAGTCATGTTTCGTGCGTTTGTTCGCTCGTTTTGTACAAAAATAACACAGCTACATTTTCCGTAGAGAATATACTAAATTATTCAAATGCGTACCAAAATTTGTTGTCATTTTAGAATATTTCTCCACAATCTTTGTTTGCACCTAAAACTCATGTTTCATGCGTTTCTCCGCTCATTTTATAAAAAAATAACACGGGCAGATGTTTTATAAAGAATGATTGTAAATACTAAATTATTCCAATGAAAACAAAAAATTGTTTACATTTTAAAATATTTCACCACAAACTTAATTTGTACCTCAAACTTATGTTTCATACGTTTGTTCGCTCGGTTTTTGCAATAAAACTCGGCTAGATTTTTCGTAAAGAATAGACAAAATTATTCAAATGCAAATCAAAATTTTTGTTTATTTTAAAATATTTCTCCACAATCTTTGTTTGCACAGAAAACTCATGATTCATGCGTTCGTTTGCTCGTTTCATCCAAAAAAGACTCTTATAGAGTTTTCGTAAAGAATGATAGTTAATACTAAATTATTCAAATGCAAACAAAAATATATTTTCGTTATAAAATATTTCTCCACAATCTTTGTTTGCACCAAAAACTCATGTTTCGTGCGTTTGTTCTCTAGTTTTGTACAAAAATGACACAGCTACATTTTTTGTAAAGAATATACTAAATTATTCAAATGCAAACCAAAATTTGTTGTCATTTTAGAATATTTCTCCACAATCTTTGTTTGCACCTAAAACTCATGTTTCATGTGTTTGTCCGCTCATTTTGTAAAAAAATAACACGGGTAGATGTTTTATAAAGAATGATTGTAAATGCTAAATTATTCCAATGAAAACAAAAATTTGTTTACATCTTAAAATATTTCACCACAAACTTAATTTGCACCTCAAACTCGTGTTTCATACGTTTGTTCGCTCGGTTCTTGCAATAAAAACTCGGCTAGATTTTTCGTAAAGAATAGACAAAATTATTCAAATACAAATCAAAAGTTGTGTTTATTTTAAAATATTTCTCCACAATCTTTGTTTGCACAGAAAACTCATGATTCATGCGTTTGTTTCCTCGTTTCATCAAAAAAAAACTCGGATAGAGGTTTCGTAATGAACGATAGTAAATACTAAATTATTCAAATGCAAACAAAATTTATTTTCGTTTTAAAATATTTGTCCACAATCTTTGTTTGCACCAAAAACTCATGTTTCGTGCGTTTGTTCGCTCGTTTTATACAAAAGTAACACAGCTTCATTTTCTGTAAAGAATATACTAAATTATTCAAATGCAAACCAAAATTTGTTGTCATTTTAGAATATTTCTCCACAATCTTTGTTTGCACCTAAAACTCATGTTTCATGCATTTGTCCGCTCATTTTATAAAAAAATAACACGGGCAGATGTTTTATAAAGAATGATTGTAAATACTAAATTATTCCAATGAAAACAAAAATTTGTTTACATTTTAAAATATTTCACCACAAACTTAATTTGTACCTCAAACTTATGTTTCATACGTTTGTTCGCTCGGTTTTTGCAATAAAACTCGGCTAGATTTTTCGTAAAGAATAGACAAAATTATTCAAATCCAAATCAAAATTTTTGTTTATTTTAAAATATTTCTCCACAATCTTTGTTTGCACAGAAAACTCATGATTCATGCGTTCGTTTGCTCATTTCATCCAAAAAAGACTCTTATAGAGTTTTCGTAAAGAATGATAGTTAATACTAAATTATTCAAATGCAAACAAAAATAAATTTTCGTTATAAAATATTTCTCCACAATCTTTGTTTGCACCAAAAACTCATGATTCGTGCGTTTGTTCTCTAGTTTTGTACAAAAATGACACAGCTACATTTTTTGTAAAGAATATACTAAATTATTCAAATGCAAACCAAAATTTGTTGTCATTTTAGAATATTTCTCCACAATCTTTGTTTGCACCTAAAACTCATGTTTCATGTGTTTGTCCGCTCATTTCGTAAAAAAATAACACAGGTAGATGTTTTATAAAAAATGATTGTAAATGCTAAATTATTCCAATGAAAACAAAAATTTGTTTACATCTTAAAATATTTCACCACAAACTTAATTTGCACCTCAAACTCGTGTTTCATACGTTTGTTCGCTCGGTTCTTGCAATAAAAACTCGGCTAGATTTTTCGTAAAGAATATACAAAATTATTCAAATACATATCAAAATTTGTGTTTATTTTAAACTATTTCTCCACAATCTTTGTTTGCACAGAAAACTCATGATTCATGCGTTTGTTTCCTCGTTTCATCCCAAAAAAACTCGGATAGAGTTTCGTAACGAACGATAGTAAATACAAAATTATTCAAATGCAAACAAAATTTATTTTCCTTTTAAAATAGTTGTCCACAATCTTTGTTTGCACCAAAAACTCATGTTTCGTGCGTTTGTTCGCTCGTTTTGTACAAAAGTAACACAGCTACATTTTCTGTAAAGAATATACTAAATTATTCAAATGCAAACCAAAATTTGTTGTCATTTTAGAATATTTCTCCACAATCTTTGTTTGCACCTAAAACTCATGTTTCATGCATTTGTCCGCTCATTTTATAAAAAAATAACACGGGTAGAAGTTTTATAAAGAATGATTGTAAATACTAAATTATTCCAATGAAAACAAAAATTTGTTTACATTTTAAAATATTTAACCACAAACTTAATTTGTACCTCAAACTTATGTTTCATACGTTTGTTCGCTCGGTTTTTGCAATAAAACTCGGCTAGATTTTTCGTAAAGAATAGACAAAATTATTCAAATGCAAATCAAAATTTTTGTTTATTTTAAAATATTTCTCCACAATCTTTGTTTGCACAGAAAACTCATGATTGATGCGTTCGTTTGCTCGTTTCATCCAAAAAAGACTCTTATAGAGTTTTCGTAAAGAATGATAGTTAATACTAAATTATTCAAATGCAAACAAAAATATATTTTCGTTATAAAATATTTCTCCACAATATTTGTTCGCAACAAAAACTCATGTTTCGTGCGTTTGTTCTCTAGTTTTGTACAAAAATAACACAGCTACATTTTTTGTAAAGAATATACTAAATTATTCAAATGCAAACCAAAATTTGTTGTCATTTTAGAATATTTCTCCACAATCTTTGTTTGCACCTAAAACTCATGTTTCATGTGTTTGTCCGCTCATTTTGTAAAAAAATAACACGGGTAGATGTTTTATAAAGAATGATTGTAAATGCTAAATTATTCCAATGAAAACAAAAATTTGTTTACATCTTAAAATATTTCACCACAAACTTAATTTGCACCTCAAACTCGTGTTTCATACGTTTGTTCGCTCGGTTCTTGCAATAAAAACTGGGCTAGATTTTTCGTAAAGAATAGACAAAATTATTCAAATACAAATCAAAATTTGTGTTTATTTTAAAATATTTCTCCACAATCTTTGTTTGCACAGAAAACTCATGATTCATGCGTTTGTTTCCTCGTTTCATCCAAAAAAAACTCGGATAGAGGTTTCGTAAAGAACGATAGTAAATACTAAATTATTCAAATGCAAACAAAATTTATTTTCGTTTTAAAATATTTGTCCACAATCTTTGTTTGCACCAAAAACTCATGTTTCGTGCGTTTGTTCTCTAGTTTTGTACAAAAATAACACAGCTACATTTTTTGTAAAGAATATACTAAATTATTCAAATGCAAACCAAAATTTGTTGTCATTTTAGAATATTTCTCCACAATCTTTGTTTGCACCTAAAACTCATGTTTCATGTGTTTGTCCGCTCATTTTGTAAAAAAATAACACGGGTAGATGTTTTATAAAGAATGATTGTAAATGCTAAATTATTCCAATGAAAACAAAAATTTGTTTACATCTTAAAATATTTCACCACAAACTTAATTTGCACCTCAAACTCGTGTTTCATACGTTTGTTCGCTCGGTTCTTGCAATAAAAACTCGGCTAGATTTTTCGTAAAGAATAGACAAAATTATTCAAATACAAATAAAAATTTGTGTTTATTTTAAAATATTTCTCCACAATCTTTGTTTGCACAGAAAACTCATGATTCATGCGTTTGTTTCCTCGTTTCATCCAAAAAAAACTCGGATAGAGGTTTCGTAATGAACGATAGTAAATACTAAATTATTCAAATGCAAACAAAATTTATTTTCCCTTGAAAATATTTGTCCACAATCTTTCTTTGCACCAAATACTCATGTTTCGTGCGTTTGTTCGCTCGTTTTGTACAAAAGTAACACAGCTACATTTTCCGTAGAGAATATACGAAATTATTCCAATGCGTACCAAAATTTGTTGTCATTTTAGAATATTTCTCCACAATCTTTGTTTGCACCTAAAACTCATGTTTCATGCATTTGTCCGCTCATTTTATAAAAAAATAACACGGGTAGATGTTTTATAAAGAATGATTGTAAATACTAAATTATGCCAATGAAAACAAAAATTTGTTTACATTTTAAAATATTTCACCACAAACTTAATTTGTACCTCAAACTTATGTTTCATACGTTTGTTCGCTCGGTTCTTGCAATAAAACTCGGCTAGATTTTTCGTAAAGAATAGACAAAATTATTCAAATGCAAATCAAAATTTTTGTTTATTTTAAAATATTTCTCCACAATCTTTGTTTGCACAGAAAACTCATGATTCATGCGATCGTTTGCTCGTTTCATCCAAAAAAGACTCTTATAGAGTTTTCGTAAAGAATGATAGTTAATACTAAATTATTCAAATGCAAACAAAAATATATTTTCGTTATAAAATATTTCACCACAATCTTTGTTTGCACCAAAAACTCATGTTTCGTGCGTTTGTTCTCTAGTTTTGTACAAAAATAACACAGCTACATTTTTTGTAAAGAATATACTAAATTGTTCAAATGCAAACCAAAATTTGTTGTCATTTTAGAATATTTCTCCACAATCTTTGTTTGCACCTAAAACTCATGTTTCATGTGTTTGTCCGCTCATTTTGTAAAGAAATAACACGGGTAGATGTTTTATAAAGAATGATTGTAAATGCTAAATTATTCCAATGAAAACAAAAATTTGTTTACATCTTAAAATATTTCTCCACAATCTTTGTTTGCACAGAAAACTCATGATTCATGCGTTTGTTTCCTCGTTTCATCCAAAAAAAACTCGGATAGAGGTTTCGTAATGAACGATAGTAAATACTAAATTATTCAAATGCAAACAAAATTTATTTTCGTTTTAAAATATTTGTCCACAATCTTTGTTTGCACCAAAAACTCATGTTTCGTGCGTTTGTTCGCTCATTTTGTACAAAAGTAACACAGCTACATTTTCCGTAGAGAATATACGAAATTATTCAAATGCGTACTAAAATTTGTTATCATTTTAGAATATTTCTCCACAATCTTTGTTTGCACCTAAAACTCATGTTTCGTGCATTTGTCCGCTCATTTTGTAAAAAAATAACACGGGTAGATGTTTTATAAAGAATGATTGTAAATGATAAATTATTCCAATGAAAACAAAAATTTGTTTACATCTTAAAATATTTCACCACAAACTTAATTTGCACCTCATACTCATGTTTCGTACGTTTGTTCGCTCGGTTCTTGCAATAAAAACTCGGCTAGATTTTTCGTAAAGAATAGACAAAATTATTCAAATGCAAATCAAAATTTGTGTTTATTTTAAAATATTTCTCCACAATCTTTCTTTGCACAGAAAACTCATGTTTCATGCGTTTGTTTCCTCGTTTCATCCAAAAAAAACTAGGATAGATTTTTCGTAAAGAATGATAGTAAATACTAAATTATTCAAATCCAAACCAAAATTTCTGTTCGTTTTAAAATATTTCCTCACAATCTTTGTTTGCACCTCAAACTCATGTTTCATGCGTTTGTTCGCTCGTTTCATGCAATAAAATGTCAGCTAGAGTTTTCGTAAAAATATACCAAATTATTCAAACGCAAACAAAAATTTGTTTTCATTTTAAAATATTTCTCCACAATCTTTTTTTGCACCTAAAACTCATGTTTCGTGAGTTTGTCTGCTCGTTTCATTCAAAAAAAATACTCGGATAGATTTTCCGTAAAGACTCATAATAAATACTAAACTATTGAAATGCAAACCAAAATTTGTTTTTATTTTAAAATATTTCCTGACAATCTTTTTTTCCACAGAAAACTAATGTTTCATGAATTTGTTTGCGCGTTTCATCCAAAAAAAAAAAGGATAGATTTTTTGCAAAGAATGATAGTAAAAACTAAATAATTCAAATGCAAACTAAAATTGGTGTTCATTTTAAAATATTTCTACACAATCTTTGTTTGCCCCTAAAACTCATGTTTCATGCGTTTATTCGCTCGTTTCATGCAAAAAAAACTCGGCTAGATTTTTCGTAAAGGATGATAGTAAATACAAAATTATTCAAATGCAAACCCAAATTTGTTTTTATTACAAAATATTTCTCGACAATCTTTGTTTGAACAGAAAAATCATGATTCATGCGTTTGTTTGCTCGTTTCATCCAAAAAAAACTCGGATAGAGTTTTCGTAAAGAATGATAGTAAATACTAAATTATTCAAATGCAAACAAAAATTTATTTTCGTTTCAAAATATTTCTCCACAATCTTTGTTTGCACCAAAAAGTCATGTTTCGTGCGTTTGTTCGCTCGTTTTGTACAAAAATAACACAGCTAAATTTTCCGTAGAGAATATACTAAATTATTCAAATGCGTACAAAAATTTGTTGTCATTTTAGAATATTTCTCCACAATCTTTGTTTGCCCCTAAAACTCATGTTTCATGCATTTGTCCGCTCATTTTATATAAAAATAACACGGGTAGATGTTTTATAAAGAATGATTGTAAATACTAAATTATTCCAATGAAAACAAAAATTTGTTTACATTTTAAAATATTTCACTACAAACTTAATTTGCACCTCAAACTCGTGTTTCATACGTTTGTTCGCTCGGTTCTTGCAATAAAATCTCGGCTAGATTTTTCGTAAAGAATAGACAAAATTATTCAAATACAAATCAAAATTTGTGTTTATTTTAAAATATTTCTCCACAATCTTTGTTTGCACAGAAAACTCATGATTCATGCGTTTGTTTCCTCGTTTCATCCAAAAAAAACTCGGATAGAGGTTTCGTAATGAACGATAGTAAATACTAAATTACTCAAATGCAAACAAAATTTATTTTCGTTTTAAAATATTTGTCCACAATCTTTGTTTGCACCAAAAACTCATGTTTCGTGCGTTTGTTCGCTCGTTTTGTACAAAAGTAACACAGCTACATTTTCTGTAAAGAATATACTAAATTATTCAAATGCAAACCAAAATTTGTCGTCATTTTAGAATATTTCTCCACAATCTTTGTTTGGACCTAAAACTCATGTTTCATGCATTTGTCCGCTCATTTTATAAAAAAATAACACGGGTAGATGTTTTATAAAGAATGATTGTAAATACTAAATTATTCCAATGAAAACAAAAATTTGTTTACATTTTAAAATATTTCACTACAAACTTAATTTGCACCTCAAACTCGTGTTTCATACGTTTGTTCGCTCGGTTCTTGCAATAAAATCTCGGCTAGATTTTTCGTAAAGAATAGACAAAATTATTCAAATACAAATCAAAATTTGTGTTTATTTTAAAATATTTCTCCACAATCTTTGTTTGCACAGAAAACTCATGATTCAGGCGTTTGTTTCCCCGTTTCATCCAAAAAAAACTCGGATAGAGGTTTCGTAATGAACGATAGTAAATACTAAATTATTCAAATGCAAACAAAATTTATTTTCGTTTTAAAATATTTGTCCACAATCTTTGTTTGCACCAAAAACTCATGTTTCGTGCGTTTGTTCGCTCGTTTTGTACAAAAGTAACACAGCTACATTTTCTGTAAAGAATATACTAAATTATTCAAATGCAAACCAAAATTTGTTGTCATTTTAGTATATTTCTCCACAATCTTTGTTTGCACCTAAAACTCATGTTTCATGCATTTGTCCGCTCATTTTATAAAAAAATAACACGGGTAGATGTTTTATAAAGAGCGATTGTAAATACTAAATTATTCCAAAGAAAACAAAAATTTGTTTACATTTTAAAATATTTCACCACAAACTTAATTTGTACCTCAAACTTATGTTTCATACATTTGTTCGCTCGGATTTTGCAATAAAACTCGGCTAGATTTTTCGTAAAGAATAGACAAAATTATTCAAATGCAAATAAAATTTTTTATTTATTTTAAAATATTTCTCCACAATCTTTGTTTGCACAGAAAACTCATGATTCATGCGTTCGTTTGCACGTTTCATCCAAAAAAGACTCTTATAGAGTTTTCGTAAAGAATGATTGTTAATACTAAATTATTCAAATGCAAACAAAAATATATTTTCGTTAGAAAATATTTCTCCACAATCTTTGTTTGCACCAAAAACTCATGTTTCGTGCGTTTGTTCTCTAGTTTTGTACAAAAATGACACTGCTACATTTTTTGTAAAGAATATACTAAATTATTCAAATGCATACCAAAATTTGTTGTCATTTTAGAATATTTCTCCACAATCTTTCTTTACACCTAAAACTCATGTTTCATGTGTTTGTCCGCTCATTTTGTAAAAAAATAACACGGGTAGATGTTTTATAAAGAATGATTGTAAATGCTAAATTATTCCAATGAAAAAAAAAATTTGTTTACATCTTAAAATATTTCACCAGAAACTTAATTTGCACCTCAAACTCGTGTTTCATACGTTTGTTCTCTCGGTTCTTGCAATAAAAACTCGGCTAGATTTTTCGTAAAGAATAGACAAAATTATTCAAATACAAATCAAAATTTGTGTTTATTTTAAAATATTTCTCCACAATCTTTGTTTGCACAGAAAACTCATGATTCATGCGTTTGTTTCCTCGTTTCATCCAAAAAAAACTCGGATAGAGGTTTCGTAATGAACGATAGTAAATACTAAATTATTCAAATGCAAACAAAATTTATTTTCGTCTTAAAATATTTGTCCACAATCTTTGTTTGCACCAAAAACTCATGTTTCGTGCGTTTGTTCGCTCGTTTTGTACAAAAGTAACACAGCTTCATTTTCTGTAAAGAATATACTAAATTATTCAAATGCAAACCAAGATTTGTTGTCATTTTAGAATATTTCTCCACAATCTTTGTTTGCCCCTAAAACTCATGTTTCATGTGTTTGTCCGCTCATTTCGTAAAAAATAACACAGGTAGATGTTTTATAAAGAATGATTGTAAATGCTAAATTATTCCAATGAAAACAAAAATTTGTTTACATTTTAAAATATTTCACCACAAACTTAATTTGTACCTCAAACTTATGTTTCATACGTTTGTTCGCTCGGTTTTTGCAATAAAACTCGGCTAGATTTTTCGTAAAGAATAGACAAAATTATTCAAATGCAAATCAAAATTTTTGTTTATTTTAAAATATTTCTCCACAATCTTTGTTTGCACAGAAAACTCATGATTCATGCGTTCGTTTGCTCGTTTCATCCAAAAAAGACTCTTATAGAGTTTTCGTAAAGAATGATAGTTAATACTAAATTATTCAAATGCAAACAAAAATATATTTTCGTTAGAAAATATTTCTCCACAATCTTTGTTTGCACCAAAAACTCATGTTTCGTGCGTTTGTTCTCTAGTTTTGTACAAAAATAACACAGCTACATTTTTTGTAAAGAATATACTAAATTATTCAAATGCAAACCAAAATTTGTTGTCATTTAGAATATTTCTCCACAATCTTTGTTTGCACCTAAAACTCATGTATCATGTGTTTGTCCGCTCATTTTGTAAAAAAATAACACGGGTAGATGTTTTATAAAGAATGATTGTAAATGCTAAATTATTCCAATGAAAACAAAAATTTGTTTACATCTTAAAATATTTCACCAGAAACTTAATTTGCACCTCAAACTCGTGTTTCATACGTTTGTTCGCTCGGTTCTTGCAATAAAAACTCGGCTAGATTTTTCGTAAAGAATAGACAAAATTATTCAAATACAAATCAAAATTTGTGTTTATTTTAAAATATTTCTCCACAATCTTTGTTTGCACAGAAAACTCATGATTCATGCGTTTGTTTCCTCGTTTCATCCAAAAAAAACTCGGATAGAGGTTTCGTAATGAACGATAGTAAATACTAAATTATTCAAATGCAAACAAAATTTATTTTCGTTTTAAAATAATTGTCCACAATCTTTGTTTGCACCAAAAACTCATGTTTCGTGCGTTTGTTCGCTCGTTTTGTACAAAAGTAACACAGCTTCATTTTCTGTAAAGAATATACTAAATTATTCAAATGCAAACCAAAATTTGTTGTCATTTTAGAATATTTCTCCACAATCTTTGTTTGCACCTAAAACTCATGTTTCATGCATTTGTCCGCTCATTTTATAAAAAAATAACACGGGTAGATGTTTTATAAAGAATGATTGTAAATACTAAATTATTCCAATGAAAACAAAAATTTGTTTACATTTTGAAATATTTCACCACAAACTTAATTTGTACCTCAAACTTATGTTTCATACGTTTGTTCGCTCGGTTTTTGCAATAAAACTCGGCTAGATTTTTCGTAAAGAATAGACAAAATTATTCAAATGCAAATCAAAATTTTTGTTTATTTTAAAATATTTCTCCACAATCTTTGTTTGCACAGAAAACTCATGATTCATGCGTTCGTTTGCTCGTTTCATCCAAAAAAGACTCTTATAGAGTTTTCGTAAAGAATGATAGTTAATACTAAATTATTCAAATTCAAACAAAAATCTATTTTCGTTAGAAAATATTTCTCCACAATCTTTGTTTGCACCAAAAACTCATGTTTCGTGCGTTTGTTCTCTAGTTTTGTACAAAAATAACACAGCTACATTTTTTGTAAAGAATATACTAAATTATTCAAATGCAAACCAAAATTTGTTGTCATTTTAGAATATTTCTCAACAATCTTTGTTTGCACCTAAAACTCATGTTTCATGTGTTTGTCCGCTCATTTTGTAAAAAAATAACACGGGTAGATGTTTTATAAAGAATGATTGTAAATGCTAAATTATTCCAATGAAAAAAAAAATTTGTTTACATCTTAAAATATTTCACCACAAACTTAATTTGCAACTCAAACTCGTGTTTCATACGTTTGTTCGCTCGGTTCTTGCAATAAAAACTCGGCTAGATTTTTCGTAAAGAATAGACAAAATTATTCAAATACAAATCAAAATTTGTGTTTATTTTAAAATATTTCTCCACAATCTTTGTTTGCACAGAAAACTCATGATTCATGTGTTTGTTTCCTCGTTTCATCCAAAAAAAACTCGGATAGAGGTTTCGTAATGAACGATAGTAAATACTCAATTATTCAAATGCAAACAAAATTTATTTTCGTTTTAAAATATTTGTCCACAATCTTTGTTTCCACCAAAAACTCATGTTTCGTGCGTTTCTTCGCTCGTTTTGTACAAAAGTAACACAGCTACATTTTCCGTAGAGAATATATGAAATTATTCAAATGCGTACCAAAATTTGTTGTCATTTTAGAATATTTCTCCACAATCTTTGTTTGCACCTAAAACTCATGTTTCATGCATTTGTCCGCTCATTTTATAAAAAAATAACACGGGTAGATGTTTTATAAAGAATGATTGTAAATACTAAATTATTAGAATGAAAACAAAAATTTGTTTACATTTTAAAATATTTCACCACAAACTTAATTTGTACCTCAAACTTATGTTTCATACGTTTGTTCGCTCGGTTTTTGCAATAAAACTCGGCTAGATTTTTCGTAAAGAATAGACAAAATTATTCAAATACAAATCAAAATTTGTGTTTATTTTAAAATATTTCTCCACAATCTTTGTTTGCACAGAAAACTCATGATTCATGCGTTTGTTTCCTCGTTTCATCCAAAAAAGACTCTTATAGAGTTTTCGTAAAGATTGATAGTTAATACTAAATTATTCAAATGCAAACAAAAATATATTTTCGTTATAAAATATTTCTCCACAATCTTTGTTTGCACCAAAAACTCATGTTTCGTGCGTTTGTTCTCTAGTTTTGTACAAAAGTAACACAGCTACATTTTCCGTAGAGAATATACGAAATTATTCAAATGCGTACCAAAATTTGTTGTCATTTTAGAATATTTGTCCACAATCTTTGTTTGCACCTAAAACTCATGTTTCATGTGTTTGTCCGCTCATTTTGTAAAAAAATAACACGGGTAGATGTTTTATAAAGAATGATTGTAAATGCTAAATTATTCCAATGAAAACAAAATTTTTTTTTACATCTTAAAATATTTCACCACAAACTTAATTTGTACCACAAATTCGTGTTTCATACGTTTGTTCGCTCGGTTCTTGCAATAAAAACTCGGCTAGATTTTTCGTAAAGAATAGACAAAATTATTCAAATACAAATCAAAATTTGTGTTTATTTTAAAATATTTCTCCACAATCTTTGTTTGCACAGAAAAATCATGATTCATGCGTTCGTTTGCTCGTTTCATCCAAAAAAGACTCTTATAGAGTTTTCGTAAAGAATGATAGTTAATACTAAATTATTCAAATGCAAACAAAAATTTATTTTCCTTATAAAATATTTCTCCACAATCTTTGTTTGCACCAAAAACTCATGTTTCGTGCGTTTGTTCTCTAGTTTTGTACAAAAATAACACAGCTACATTTTTTGTAAAGAATATACTAAATAATTCAAATGCAAACCAAAATTTGTTGTCATTTTAGAATATTTCTCCACAATCTTTGTTTGCACCTAAAACTCATGTTTCATGTGTTTGTCCGCTCATTTTGTAAAAAAATAACACGGGTAGATGTTTTATAAAGAATGATTGTAAATGCTAAATTATTCCAATGAAAACAAAAATTTGTTTACATCTTAAAATATTTCACCAGAAACTTAATTTGGACCTCAAACTCGTGTTTCATACGTTTGTTCGCTCGGTTCTTGCAATAAAAACTCGGCTAGATTTTTCGTAAAGAATAGACGAAATTATTCAAATACAAATCAATATTTGTGTTTATTTTAAAATATTTCTCCACAATCTTTGTTTGCACAGAAAAATCATGATTCATGCGTTTGTTTCCTCGTTTCATCCAAAAAAAACTCCGATAGAGGTTTCGTAAATAACGATAGTAAATACTAAATTATTCAAATGCAAACAAAATTTATTTTCCTTTTAAAATATTTGTCCACAATCTTTGTTTGCACCAAAAACTCATGTTTCGTGCGTTTGTTCGCTCGTTTTGTACAAAAGTAACACAGCTACATTTTCCGTAGAGAATATACGAAATTATTCAAATGCGTACCAAAATTTGTTGTCATTTTAGAATATTTCTCCACAATCTTTGTTTGCACCTAAAACTCATGTTTCATGCATTTGTCCGCTCATTTTATAAAAAAATAACACGGGTAGATGTTTTATAAAGAATGATTGTAAATACTAAATTATTAGAATGAAAACAAAAATTTGTTTACATTTTAAAATATTTCACCACAAACTTAATTTGTACCTCAAACTTATGTTTCATACGTTTGTTCGCTCGGTTTTTGCAATAAAACTCGGCTAGATTTTTCGTAAAGAATAGACAAAATTATTCAAATGCAAATCAAAATTTGTGTTTATTTTAAAATATTTCTCCACAATCTTTGTTTGCACAGAAAACTCATGATTCATGCGTTCGTTTGCTCGTTTCATCCAAAAAAGACTCTTATAGAGTTTTCGTAAAGATTGATAGTTAATACTAAATTATTCAAATGCAAACAAAAATATATTTTCGTTATAAAATATTTCTCCACAATCTTTGTTTGCACCAAAAACTCATGTTTCGTGCGTTTGTTCTCTAGTTTTGTACAAAAATAACACAGCTACATTTTTTGTAAAGAATATACTAAATTATTCAAATGCAAACAAAAATTTGTTGTCATTTTAGAATATTTCTCCACAATCTTTGTTTGCACCTAAAACTCATGTTTCATGTGTTTGTCCGCTCATTTTGTAAAAAAATAACACGGGTAGAAGTTTTATAAAGAATGATTGTAAATGCTAAATTATTCCAATGAAAACAAAGATTTGTTTACATCTTAAAATATTTCACCACAAACATAATTTGCACCTCAAACTCGTGTTTCATACGTTTGTTCGCTCGGTTCTTGCAATAAAAACTCGGCTAGATTTTTCGTAAAGAATAGACAAAATTATTCAAATACAAATCAAAATTTGTGTTTATTTTAAAATATTTCTCCACAATCTTTGTTTGCACAGAAAAATCATGATTCATGCGTTTGTTTCCTCGTTTCATCCAAAAAAAACTCCGATAGAGGTTTCGTAAAGAACGATAGTAAATACTAAATTATTCAAATGCAAACAAAATTTATTTTCCTTTTAAAATATTTGTCCACAGTCTTTGTTTGCACCAAAAACTCATGTTTCGTGCGTTTGTTCGCTCGTTTTGTACAAAAGTAACACAGCTACATTTTCTGTAAAGAATATACTAAATTATTCAAATGCAAACCAAAATTTGTTGTCATTTTAGAATATTTCTCCACAATCTTTGTTTGCACCTAAAACTCATGTTTCATGCATTTGTCCGCTCATTTTATAAAAAAATAACACGGGTAGATGTTTTATAAAGAATGATTGTAAATACTAAATTATTCCAATGAAAACAAAAATTTGTTTACATTTTAAAATATTTCACCACAAACTTAATTTGTACCTCAAACTTATGTTTCATACGTTTGTTCGCTCGGTTTTTGCATTAAAACACGGCTAGATTTTTCGTAAAGAATAGACAAAATTATTCAAACGCAAATCAAAATTTTTGTTTATTTTAAAATATTTCTCCACAATCTTTGTTTGCACAGAAAACTCATGATTCATGCGTTCGTTTGCTCGTTTCATCCAAAAGAGACTCTTATAGAGTTTTTGTAAAGAATGATAGTTAATACTAAATTATTCAAATGCAAACAAAAATATATTTTCGTTATAAAATATTTCTCCACAATCTTTGTTTGCACCAAAAACTCATGTGTTCGTGCGTTTGTTCTCTAGTTTTGTACAAAAATGACACAGCTACATTTTTTGTAAATAATATACTAAATTATTCAAATGCAAACCAGAATTTGTTGTCATTTTAGAATATTTCTCCACAATCTTTGTTTGCACCTAAAACTCATGTTTCATGTGTTTATCCGCTCATTTTGTAAAAAAAAAACACGGGTAGATGTTTTATAAAGAATGATTGTAAATGCTAAATTATTCCAATGAAAACAAAAATTTGTTTACATCTCAAAATATTTCACCACAAACTTAATTTGCACCTCAAACTCGTGTTTCATACGTTTGTTCGCTCGGTTCTTGCAATAAAAACTCGGCTAGATTTTTCGTAAAGAATAGACAAAATTATTCAAATACAAATCAAAATTTGTGTTTATTTTAAAATATTTCTCCACAATCTTTGTTTGCACAGAAAACTCATGATTCATGCGTTTGTTTCCTCGTTTCATCCAAAAAAAACTCGGATAGAGGTTTCGTAATGAACGATAGTAAATACTAAATTATTCAAATGCAAACAAAATTTATTTTCGTTTTAAAATATTTGTCCACAATCTTTGTTTGCACCAAAAACTCATGTTTCGTGCGTTTGTTCGCTCGTTTTGTACAAAAGTAACACAGCTACATTTTCCGTAGAGAATATACGAAATTATTCAAATGCGTACCAAAATTTGTTGTCATTTTAGAATATTTGTCCACAATCTTTGTTTGCACCTAAAACTCATGTTTCATGCATTTGTCCGCTCATTTTATAAAAAAATAACACGGGTAGATGTTTTATAAAGAATGATTGTAAATACTAAATTATTAGAATTAAAACAAAAATTTGTTTACATTTTAAAATATTTCACCACAAACATAATTTGTACCTCAAACTTATGTTTCATACGTTTGTTCGCTCGGGTTTTGCAATAAAACTCGGCTAGATTTTTCGTAAAGAATAGACAAAATTATTCAAATGCAAATCAAAATTTTTGTTTATTTTAAAATATTTCTCCACAATCTTTGTTTGCACAGAAAACTCATGATTCATGCGTTCGTTTGCTCGTTTCATCCAAAAAAGACTCTTATAGAGTTTTCGTAAAGAATGATAGTTAATACTAAATTATTCAAATGCAAACAAAAATAAATTTTCGTTATAAAATATTTCTCCACAATCTTTGTTTGCACCAAAAACTCATGTTTCGTGCGTTTTTTCTCTAGTTTTGTACAAAAATAACACAGCTACATTTTTTGTAAAGAATATACTAAATTATTCAAATGCAAACCAAAATTTGTTGTCATTTTAGAATATTTCTCCACAATCTTTGTTTGCACCTAAAACTCATGTTTCATGCATTTGTCCGCTCATTTTGTAAAAAAATAACACGGGTAGATGTTTTATAAAGAATGATTCTAAATGCTAAATTATTCCAATGAAAACAAAAATTTGTTTACATCTTAAAATATTTCACCACAAACTTAATTTGCACGTCAAACTCGTGTTTCATACGTTTGTTCGCTCGGTTCTTGCAATAAAAACTCGGCTAGATTTTTCGTAGAGAATAGACAAAATTATTCAAATACAAATCAAAATTTGTGTTTATTTTAAAATATTTCTCCACAATCTTTGTTTGCACAGAAAACTCATGATTCATGCGTTTGTTTCCTCGTTTCATCCAAAAAAAACTCCGATAGAGGTTTCGTAATGAACGATAGTAAATACTAAATTATTCAAATGCAAACAAAATTTATTTTCGTTTTAAAATATTTGTCCACAATCTTTGTTTGCACCAAAAACTCATGTTTCGTGCGTTTGTTCGCTCGTTTTGTACAAAAGTAACATAGCTACATTTTCCGTAGAGAATATACGAAATTATTCAAATGCGTACCAAAATTTGTTGTCATTTTAGAATATTTCTCCACAATCTTTGTTTTCACCTAAAACTCATGTTTCATGCATTTGTCCGCTCAATTTATAAAAAAATAACACGGGTAGATGTTTTATAAAGAATGATTGTAAATACTTAATTATTCCAATGAAAACAAAAATTTGTTTACATCTTAAAATATTTCACCACAAACTTAATTTGCACCTCAAACTCGTGTTTCATACGTTTGTTCGCTCGGTTCTTGCAATAAAAACTCGGCTAGATTTTTCGTAAAGAATAGACAAAATTATTCAAATACAAATCAAAATTTGTGTTTATTTTAAAATATTTCTCCACAATCTTTGTTTGCACAGAAAACTCATGATTCATGCGTTTGTTTCCTCGTTTCATCCAAAAAAAACTCCGATAGAGGTTTCGTAATGAACGATAGTAAATACTAAATTATTCAAATGCAAACAAAATTTATTTTCGTTTTAAAATATTTGTCCACAATCTTTGTTTGCACCAAAAACTCATGTTTCGTGCGTTTGTTCGCTCGTTTTGTACAAAAGTAACACAGCTACATTTTCCGTAGAGAATATACGAAATTATTCAAATGCGTACCAAAATTTGTTGTCATTTTAGAATATTTCTCCACAATCTTTGTTTGCACCTAAAACTCATGTTTCATGCATTTGTCCGCTCATTTTGTAAAAAAATAACACGGGTAGATGTTTTATAAAGAATGATTCTAAATGCTAAATTATTCCAATAAAAACAAAAATTTGTTTACATCTTAAAATATTTCACCACAAACTTAATTTGTACCTCAAACTTATGTTTCATACGTTTGTTCGCTCGGTTTTTGCAATAAAACTCGGCTAGATTTTTCGTAAAGAATAGACAAAATTATTCAAATGCAAATCAAAATTTGTGTTTATTTTAAAATATTTCTCCACAATCTTTGTTTGCACAGAAAACTCATGATTCATGCGTTCGTTTGCTCGTTTCATCCAAAAAAGACTCTTATAGAGTTTTCGTAAAGAATGATAGTTAATACTAAATTATTCAAATGCAAACAAAAATATATTTTTGTTATAAAATATTTCTCCACAATCTTTGTTTGCACCAAAAACTCATGTGTTCGTGGCTTTGTTCTCTAGTTTTGTACACAAATGACACAGCTACATTTTTTGTAAAGAATATACTAAATTATTCAAATGCAAACCAAAATTTGTTGTCATTTTAGAATATTTCTCCACAATCTTTGTTTGCACCTAAAACTCATGTTTCATGTGTTTATCCGCTCATTTTGTAAAAAAATAACACGGGTAGATGTTTTATAAAGAATGATTGTAAATGCTAAATTATTCCAATGAAAACAAAAATTTGTTTACATCTTAAAATATTTCACCACAAACTTAATTTGCACCTCAAACTCGTGTTTCATACGTTTGTTCGCTCGGTTCTTGCAATAAAAACTCGGCTAGATTTTTCGTAAAGAATAGACAAAATTATTCAAATACAAATCAAAATTTTTGTTTATTTTAAAATATTTCTCCACAATCTTTGTTTGCACAGAAAACTCATGATTCATGCGTTTGTTTCCTCGTTTCATCCAAAAAAAACTCGGATAGAGGTTTCGTAATGAACGATAGTAAATACTAAATTATTCAAATGCAAACAAAATTTATTTTCGTTTTAAAATATTTGTCCACAATCTTTGTTTGCACCAAAAACTCATGTTTCGTGCGTTTGTTCGCTCGTTTTGTACAAAAGTAACACAGCTACATTTTCCGTAGAGAATATACGAAATTATTCAAATGCGTACCAAAATTTGTTTTCATTTTAGAATATTTCTCCACAATCTTTGTTTGCACCTAAAACTCATGTTTCATGCATTTGTCCGCTCATTTTATAAAAAAATAACACGGGTAGATGTTTTATAAAGAATGATTGTAAATACTAAATTATTCCAATGAAAACAAAAATTTGTTTACATTTTAAAATATTTCACCACAAACTTAATTTGTACCTCAAACTTATGTTTCATACGTTTGTTCGCTCGGTTTTTGCAATAAAAGTCGGCTAGATTTTTCGTAAAGAATAGACAAAATTATTCAAATGCAAATCAAAATTTGTGTTTATTTTAAAATATTTCTCCACAATCTTTGTTTGCACAGAAAACTCATGATTCACGCGTTCGTTTGCTCGTTTCATCCAAAAAAGACTCTTATAGAGTTTTCGTAAAGAATGATAGTTAATACTAAATTATTCAAATGCAAACAAAAATATATTTTCGTTATAAAATATTTCTCCTGAATCTTTGTTTGCACCAAAAACTCATGTGTTCGTGGCTTTGTTCTCTAGTTTTGTACACAAATGACACAGCTACATTTTTTGTAAAGAATATACTAAATTATTCAAATGCAAACCAAAATTTGTTGTCATTTTAGAATATTTCTCCACAATCTTTGTTTGCACCTAAAACTCATGTTTCATGCATTTGTCCGCTCATTTTGTAAAAAAATAACACGGGTAGATGTTTTATAAAGAATGATTCTAAATGCTAAATTATTCCAATGAAAACAAAAATTTGTTTACATCTTAAAATATTTCACCACAAACTTAATTTGCACCTCAAACTCGTGTTTCATACGTTTGTTCGCTCGGTTCTTGCAATAAAAACTCGGCTAGATTTTTCGTAAAGAATAGACAAAATTATTCAAATACAAATCAAAATTTGTGTTTATTTTAAAATATTTCTCCACAATCTTTGTTTGCACAGAAAACTCATGATTCATGCGTTTGTTTCCTCGTTTCATCCAAAAAAAACTCGGATAGAGGTTTCGTAATGAACGATAGTAAATACTAAATTATTCAAATGCAAACAAAATTTATTTTCGTTTTAAAATATTTGTCCACAATCTTTGTTTGCACCAAAAACTCATGTTTCGTGCGTTTGTTCGCTCGTTTTGTACAAAAGTAACACAGCTACATTTTCCGTAGAGAATATACGAAATTATTCAAATGCGTACCAAAATTTGTTGTCATTTTAGAATATTTCTCCACAATCTTTGTTTGCACCTAAAACTCATGTTTCATGCATTTGTCCGCTCATTTTATAAAAAAATAACACGGGTAGATGTTTTATAAAGAATGATTGTAAATACTAAATTATTAGAATGAAAACAAAAATTTGTTTACATTTTAAAATATTTCACCACAAACTTAATTTGTACATCAAACTTATGTTTCAAACCATTGTTCGCTCGGTTTTTGCAATAAAACTCGGCAAGATTTTTCGTAAAGAATAGACAAAATTATTCAAATGCAAATCAAAAATTTTGTTTATTTTAAAATATTTCTCCACAATCTTTGTTTGCATAGAAAACTCATGATTCATGCGTTCGTTTGCTCGTTTCATCCAAAAAAGACTCTTATAGAGTTTTCGTAAAGATTGATAGTTAATACTAAATTATTCAAATGCAAACAAAAATATATTTTCGTTATAAAATATTTCTCCACAATCTTTGTTTGCACCAAAAACTCATGTTTCGTGCGTTTGTTCTCTAGTTTTGTACAAAAATAACACAGCTACATTTTTTGTAAAGAATATACTAAATTATTCAAATGCAAACCAAAATTTGTTGTCATTTTAGAATATTTCTCCACAATCTTTGTTTGCACCTAAAACTCATGTTTCATGTGTTTGTCCGCTCATTTTGTAAAAAAATAACACGGGTAGATGTTTTATAAACAATGATTGTAAATGCTAAATTATTCCAATGAAAACAAAAATTTGTTTACATCTTAAAATATTTCACCACAAACTTAATTTGCACCTCAAACTCGTGTTTCATACGTTTGTTCACTCGGTTCTTGCAATAAAAACTCGGCTAGATTTTTCGTAAAGAATAGACAAAATTATTCAAATACAAATCAAAATTTGTGTTTATTTTAAAATATTTCTCCACAATCTTTATTTGCACAGAAAAATCATGATTCATGCGTTTGTTTCCTCGTTTCATCCAAAAAAAACTCCGATAGAGGTTTCGTAAAGAACGATAGTAAATACTAAATTATTCAAATGCAAACAAAATTTATTTTCCTTTTAAAATATTTGTCCACAATCTTTGTTTGCACCAAAAACTCATGTTTCGTGCGTTTGTTCGCTCGTTTTGTACAAAAGTAACACAGCTACATTTTCTGTAAAGAATATACTAAATTATTCAAATGCAAACCAAAATTTGTTGTCATTTTAGAATATTTCTCCACAATCTTTGTTTGCACCTAAAACTCATGTTTCATGCATTTGTCCGCTCATTTTGTAAAAAAATAACACGGGTAGATGTTTTATAAAGAATGATTCTAAATGCTAAATTATTCCAATGAAAACAAAAATTTGTTTACATCTTAAAATATTTCACCACAAACTTAATTTGCACCTCAAACTCGTGTTTCATACGTTTGTTCGCTCGGTTCTTGCAATAAAAACTCGGCTAGATTTTTCGTAAAGAATAGACAAAATTATTCAAATACAAATCAAAATTTGTGTTTATTTTAAAATATTTCTCCACAATCTTTGTTTGCACAGAAAACTCATGTTTCATTCGTTTGTTTACTCGTTTCATCCACAAAAACTCGAATAGATTTTTCGTAAAGAATATACGAAATTATTCAAATGCGTACCAAAATTTGTTGTCATTTTAGAATATTTCTCCACAATCTTTGTTTGCACCTAAAACTCATGTTTCATGCATTTGTCCGCTCATTTTATAAAAAAATAACACGGGTAGATGTTTTATAAAGAATGATTGTAAATACTAAATTATTCCAATGAAAACAAAAATTTGTTTACATTTTAAAATATTTCACCACAAACTTAATTTGCACCTCAAACTTGTGTTTCATACGTTTGTTCGCTCGGTTCTTGCAATAAAAACTCGGCTAGATTTTTCGTAAAGAATAGACAAAATTATTCAAATACAAATCAAAATTTGTGTTTATTTTAAAATATTTCTCCACAATCTTTGTTTGCACAGAAAACTCATGATTCATGCGTTCGTTTGCTTGTTTCATCCAAAAAAAACTCGGATAGAGTTTTCGTAAAGAACGATAGTAAATACTAAATTATTCAAATGCAAGTAAAATTTATTTTCATTTTAAAATATTTGTCCACAATCTTTGTTTGCACCAAAAACTCATGTTTCGTGCGTTTGTTCGCTCGTTTTGTACAAAAGTAACACAGCTTCATTTTCTGTAAAGAATATACTAAATTATTCAAATGCAAACCAAAATTTGTTATTATTTTAGAATATTTCTCCACAATCTTTGTTTGCACCTAAAACTCATGTTTCATGCATTTGTCCGCTCAATTTATAAAAAAATAACACGGGTAGATGTTTTATAAAGAATGATTGTAAATACTTAATTATGCCAATGAAAACAAAAATTTGTTTACATCTTAAAATATTTCACCACAAACTTAATTTGCACCTCATACTCATGTTTCGTACGTTTGTTCGCTCGGTTCTTGCAATAAAAACTCGGCTAAATTTTTAGTAAAGAATAGACAAAATTATTCAAATACAAATCAAAATTTGTGTTTATTTTAAAATATTTCTCCACAATCTTTGTTTGCACAGAAAACTCATGATTCATGCGTTTGTTTCCTCGTTTCATCCAAAAAAAACTCGGATAGAGGTTTCGTAAAGAACGATAGTAAATACTAAATTATTCGAATGCAAACAAAATTTATTTTCGTTTTAAAATATTTGTCCACAATCTTTGTTTGCACCAAAATGTCATGTTTCGTGCGTTTGTTCGCTCGTTTTGTACAAAAGTTACACAGCTACATTTTCTGTAAAGAATATACTAAATTATTCAAATGCAAACCAAAATTTGTTGTCATTTTAGAATATTTCTCCACAATCTTTGTTTGCACCTAAAACTCATGTTTCATGCATTTGTCCGCTCATTTTATAAAAAAATAAGACGGGTAGATGTTTTATAAAGAATGATTGTAAATACTAAATTATTCCAATGAAAACAAAAATTTGTTCACATTTTAAAATATTTCACCACAAACTTAATTTGTACCTCAAACTTATGTTTCATACGTTTGTTCGCTCGGTTTTTTCAATAAAACTCCGCTAGATTTTTCGTAAAGAATAGACAAAATTATTCAAATTCAAATCAAAATTTTTGTTTATTTTAAAATATTTCTCCACAATCTTTGTTTGCACAGAAAACTCATGATTCATGCGTTCGTTTGCTCGTTTCATCCAAAAAAGACTCTTATAGAGTTTTCGTAAAGAATGATAGTTAATACTAAATTATTCAAATGCAAACAAAAATATATTTTCGTTTTAAAATATTTCTCCACAATCTTTGTTTGCACCAAAAACTCATGTTTCGTGCGTTTGTTCTCTAGTTTTGTACAAAAATAACACAGCTACATTTTTTGTACAGAATATACTAAATTATTCAAATGCAAACCAAAATTTATTTTCGTTTTAAAATATTTCTCCACAATCGTTGTTTGCACCAAAAACTCATGTTTCGTGCGTTTGTTCGTTCGTTTTGTACAAAAATAACACAGCTACATTTTCCGTAAATAATATACTAAATTATTCAAATGCAAACCAAAATTTGTTGTCATTTTAGAATATTTCTCCACAATCTTTGTCTGCACCTAAAACTCATGTTTCATTCATTTGTCCGCTCATTTTATAAAAAAATAACACGGGTAGATGTTTTATAAAGAAGGATTGTAAATACTAAATTATTCCATTGAAAGCAAAAATTTGTTTACATTTTAAAATATTTCACCACAAACTTAATTTGCACCTCAAACTCGTGTTTCATACGTTTGTTCGCTCGGTTCTTGCAATAAAAACTCGGCAAGATTTTTCGGAAAGAATAGACAAAATTATTCAAATACAAATCAAAATTTGTGTTTATTTTAAAATATTTCTCCACAATCTTTGTTTGCACAGAAAACTCATGATTGATGCGTTTGTTTGCTCGTTTCATCCAAAAAAAACTCGGATAGAGTTTTCGTAAAGAATGATAGTAAATACTAAATTATTCAAATGCAAACGAAATTTATTTTCGTTTTAAAATATTTCTCCACAATCGTTGTTAGCACCAAAAACTCATGTTTCGTGCGTTTGTTCGTTCGTTTTGTACAAAAATAACACAGCTACATTTTTCGTAAAGAATATACTAAATTATTAAAATCCAAACCAAAATTTGTTGTCATTTTAGAATATTTCTCCACAATCATTGTCTACACCTAAAACTCATGTTTCATGCATTTGTCCGCTCATTTTTGAAAAAAATAACACGGGTAGATGTTTTATAAAGAAGTATTGTAAATACTAAATTATTCCAATGAGAACAAAAATTTGTTTACATTTTAAAATATTTCACCACAAATTTAATTTGCACCTCAAACTCGTGTCTCATACGTTTGTTCGCTCGGTTCTTGCAATAAAAACTCGGCTAGATTTTTCGTAAAGAAGAGACAAAATTATTCAAATACAAATCAAAATTTGTGTTTATTTTAAAATATTTCTCCACAATCTTTGTTTGCACCTAAAACTCATGTTTCATGCATTTGTCCGCTCATTTTATAAAAAAATAACAGGGGTAGATGTTTTATAAAGAATGATTGTAAATACTAAATTATTACAATGAAAACAAAAATTTGTTTACATTTTAAAATATTTCTCCACAAACATAATTTGCACCTCAGACTCGTGTTTCATACGTTTGTTCGCTCGGTTCTTGCAATAAAAACTCGGCTAGATTTTTCTTTTATTCAAATACAAATCCAAATTTGTGTTTATTTTAAAATATTTCTCCACAATCTTTGTTTGCACAGAAAACTCATGATTCATGCGTTTGATTGCTCGTTTGATCCAAAAAAAACTCTGATAGAGTTTTTGTAAAGAATGATAGTAAATACTAAATTATTCAAATGCAAACAAAATTTATTTTCATTTTAAAATATTTCTCCACAATCTTTGTTTGCACCAAAAACTCATGTTTCGTGCGTTTCTTCGCTCGTTTTGTACAAAAATAACACAGCTACATTTTCCGTAAAGAATATACTAAATTATTCAAATGCGAACCAAAATTTGTTGTCATTTTAGAATATTTCTCCACAATCTTTGTTTGCACCTAAAACTCATGTTTCATGCATTTGTCCGCTCATTTTGTAAAAAAATAACACGGTTAGACGTTTTATAAAGAATGATTCTAAATGCTAAATTATTCCAATGAAAACAAAAATTTGTTTACATCTTAAAATATTTCACCACAAACTTAATTTGCACCTCAAACTCGTGTTTCATACATTTGTTCGCTCGGTTCTTGCAATAAAAACTCGGCTAGATTTTTTGTAAAGAATAGACAAAATTATTCAAATACAAATCAAAATTTGTGTTTATTTTAAAAAATTTCCCCACAATCTTTGTTTGCACAGAAAACTCATGTTTCATTCGTTTGTTTTCTCGTTTCATCCACAAAAAGCAAGAATAGATTTTTCGTAAAGAATATACGAAATTATTCAAATGCGTACCAAAATTTGTTGTCATTTTAGAATATTTCTCCACAATCTTTGTTTGCACCTAAAACTCATGTTTCATGCATTTGTCCGCTCATTTTATAAAAAAATAACACGGGTAGATGTTTTATAAAGAATGATTGTAAATACTAAATTATTCCAATGAAAACAAAAATTTGTTTACATTTTAAAATATTTCACCAGAAACTTAATTTGCACCTCAAACTTGTGTTTCATACGTTTGTTCGCTCGGTTCTTGCAATAAAAACTCGGCTAGATTTTTCGTAAAGAATAGACAAAATTATTCAAATACAAATCAAAATTTGTGTTTATTTTAAAATATTTCTCCACAATCTTTGTTTGCACAGAAAACTCATGATTCATGCGTTCGTTTGCTTGTTTCATCCAAAAAAAACTCAGATAGAGTTTTCGTAAAGAACGATAGTAAATACTAAATTATTCAAATGCAAACAACATTTATTTTCATTTTAAAATATTTGTCCACAATCTTTGTTTGCACCAAAAACTCATGTTTCGTGCGTTTGTTCGCTCGTTTTGTACAAAAGTAACACAGCTTCATTTTCTGTAAAGAATATACTAAATTATTCAAATGCAAACCAAAATTTGTTGTCATTTTAGAATATTTCTCCACAATCTTTGTTTGCACCTAAAACTCATGTTTCATGCATTTGTCCGCTCAATTTATAAAAAAATAACACGGGTAGATGTTTTATAAAGAATGATTGTAAATACTAAATTATTCCAATGAAAACAAAAATTTGTTTACATCTTAAAATATTTCACCACAAACTTAATTTGCACCTCATACTCATGTTTCGTACGTTTGTTCGCTCGGTTCTTGCAATAAAAACTCGGCTAGATTTTTCGTAAAGAATAGACAAAATTATTCAAATACAAATCAAAATTTGTGTTTATTTTAAAATATTTCTCCACAATCTTTGTTTGCACAGAAAACTCATGATTCATGCGTTTGTTTCCTCGTTTCGTCCAAAAAAAACTCGGATAGAGGTTTCGTAAAGAACGATAGTAAATACTAAATTATTCAAATGCAAACCAAATTTATTTTCGTTTTAAAATATTTGTCCACAATCTTTGTTTGCACCAAAAAGTTATGTTTCGTGCGTTTGTTCGCTTGTTTTGTATAAAAGTAACACAGCTACATTTTCTGTAAAGAATATACTAAATTATTCAATTGCAAACCAAAATTTGTTGTCATTTTAGAATATTTCTCCACAATCTTTGTTTGCACCTAAAACTCATGTTTCATGCATTTGTCCGCTCAATTTATAAAAAAATAACACGGGTAGATGTTTTATAAAGAATGATTGTAAATACTAAATTATTCCAATGAAAACAAAAATTTGTTTACATCTTAAAATATTTCACCACAAACTTAATTTGCACCTCATACTCATGTTTCGTACGTTTGTTCGCTCGGTTCTTGCAATAAAAACTCGGCTAGATTTTTCGTAAAGAATAGACAAAATTATTCAAATACAAATCAAAATTTGTGTTTATTTTAAAATATTTCTCCACAATCTTTGTTTGCACAGAAAACTCATGATTCATGCGTTTGTTTCCTCGTTTCGTCCAAAAAAAACTCGGATAGAGGTTTCGTAAAGAACGATAGTAAATACTAAATTATTCAAATGCAAACCAAATTTATTTTCGTTTTAAAATATTTGTCCACAATCTTTGTTTGCACCAAAAAGTTATGTTTCGTGCGTTTGTTCGCTTGTTTTGTACAAAAGTAACACAGCTACATTTTCTGTAAAGAATATACTAAATTATTCAAATGCAAACCAAAATTTGTTGTCATTTTAGAATATTTCTCCACAATCTTTGTTTGCACCTAAAACTCATGTTTCATGCATTTGTCCGCTCATTTTATAAAAAAATAAGACGGGTTGATGTTTTATAAAGAATGATTGTAAATACTAAATTATTCCAATGAAAACAAAAATTTGTTCACATTTTAAAATATTTCACCACAAACTTAATTTGTACCTCAAACTTATGTTTCATACGTTTGTTCGCTCGGTTTTTTCAATAAAACTCGGCTAGATTTTTCGTAAAGAATAGACAAAATTATTCAAATTCAAATCAAAATTTTTGTTTATTTTAAAATATTTCTCCACAATCTTTGTTTGCACAGAAAACTCATGATTCATGCGTTCGTTTGCTCGTTTCATCCAAAAAAGACTCTTATAGAGTTTTCGTAAAGAATAATAGTTAATACTAAATTATTCAAATGCAAACAAAAATATATTTTCGTTTTAAAATATTTCTCCACAATCTCTGTTTGCACCAAAAACTCATGTTTCGTGCCTTTGTTCCCTAGTTTTGTACAAAAATTACACAGCTACATTTTTTGTAAAGAATATACTAAATTATTCAAATGCAAACCAAAATTTGTTGTCATTTTAGAATACTTCTCCACAATCTTTGTTTGCACCTAAAACTCATGTTTCATGTGTTTGTCCGCTCATTTTGTAAAAAAATAACACGGGTAGATGTTTTATAAAGAATGATTGTAAATACTAAATTATTCCAATGAAAACAAAACTTTGTTTACATGTTAAAATATTTCACCACAAACTTAATTTGCACCTCATACTCGTGTTTCATACGTTTGTTCACTCGGTTCTTGCAATAAAAACTCGGCTAGATTTTTTGTAAAGAATAGACAAAATTATTCGAATGCAAATCAAAATTTGTGTTTATTTTAAAATATTTCTCCACAATCTTTGTTTGCGCAGAAAACTCATGATTCATGCGTTTGTTTGCTCGTTTCATCCAAAAAAAACTCGGATAGAGTTTTCGTAAAGAATGATAATAAATACTAAATTATTCAAATGCGAACAAAATTTATTTTCGTTTTAAAATATTTCTCCACAATCGTTGTTTGCACCAAAAACTCATGTTTCGTGCGTTTGTTCGTTCGTTTTGTACAAAAATAACACAGCTACATTTTCCGTAAAGAATATACTAAATTATTCCAATGCAAACCAAAATTTGTTGTCATTTTAGAATATTTCCCCACAATCTTTGTCTGCACCTAAAACTCATGTTTCATTCATTTGTCCGCTCATTTTATAAAAAAATAACACGGGTAGATGTTTTATAAAGAAGGATTGTAAAAACTAAATTATTCCAATGAAAACAAAAATTTGTTTACATTTTAAAATATTTCACCACAAAATTAATTTGCACCTCAAACTCGTGTCTCATACGTTCGTTCGCTCGGTTCTTGCAATAAAAACTCGGCTAGATTTTTCGTAAAGAATAGACAAAATTATTCAAATACAAATCAAAATTTGTGTTTATTTTAAAATATTTCTCCACAATCTTTGTTTGCACCTAAAACTCATGTTTCATGCATTTGTCCGCTCATTTTATAAAAAAATAACACGGGTAGATGTTTTATAAAGAATGATTGTAAATACTAAATTATTACAATGAAAACAAAAATTTGTTTACATTTTAAAATATTTCACCACAAACTTAATTTGCACCTCAAACTCGGCTAGATTTTTCTTTTATTCAAATACAAATCAAAATTTGTGTTTATTTTAAAATATTTCTCCACAATCTTTGTTTGCACAGAAAACTCATGATTCATGCGTTTGTTTGCTCGTTTCATCCAAAAAAAACTCGAATAGAGTTTTTGTAAAGAATGATAGTAAATACTAAATTATTCAAATGCAAACAAAATTTATTTTCATTTTAAAATATTTCTCCACAATCTTTGTTTGCACCAAAAACTCATGTTTCGTGCGTTTGTTCGCTCGTTTTGTACAAAAAGAACACAGCTACATTTTCCGTAAAGAATATACTAAATTATTCAAATGCGAACCAAAATTTGTTGTCATTTTAGAATATTTCTCCACAATCTGTGTTTGCACCTATACTCATGTTTAATGCGTTTGTCCGCTCATTTTATAAAAAAATAACACGGGTAGATGTTTTATGAAGAATGATTGTAAATACTAAGTTATTCCAAAAATAACAAAAATTTGTTTACAATTTAAAATATTTCACCACATACTTCATTTGCACCTCATACTCATGTTTCATACGTTTGATCGCTCGGTTCTTGCAATAGAAACTCGGCTACATTTTTCGTAAAGAATAGACAAAATTATTCGGATGCAAATCAAAATTTGTGTTTATTTTAAAATATTTCTCCACAATCATTGTTTGCACAGAAAACACATGTTTCATTCGTTTGTTTCCTCGTTTCATCCAAAAAAAACTCGGATAGAGTTTTTGTAAAGAACGATAGTAAATACTAAATTATTCAAATACAAACAAAATTTATTTTCATTTTGAAATATTTCTCCACAATCTTTGTTTGCACCAAAAACTCATGTTTCGTGCGTTTGTTCGCTCGTTTTGTACAAAAATAACACAGCTACATTTTCCGTAAAGAATATACTAAATTATTCAAATGCAAACCAAAATTTGTTGTCATTTTTGAATATTTCTCCACAATCTGTGTTTGCACCTCTACTTATGTTTCATGCGTTTGCCCGCTCATTTTATAAAAAAATAACACGGGTGGATGTTTTATGAAGAATGATTGTAAATACTAAATTATTCCAAAAAAAACAAAAATTTGTTTACATTTTAAAATATTTCACCACAAACTTCATTTGCACCTCATACTCATGTTTCATACGTTGGTTCGCTCGGTTCTTGCAATAGAAACTCGGCTAGATTTTTCGTAAAGAATAGACAAAATTATTCGAATGCAAATCAAAATTTGTGTTTATTTTAAAACATTTCTCCACAATCTTTGTTTGCACAGAAAACACATGTTTCATTCGTTTGTTTCCTCGTTTCAGCCAAAAAAAACTCAGATAGAGTTTTTGTAAAGAATGATAGTAAATACTAAATTATTCAAATGCAAACAAAATTTATATTCATTTTAAAATATTTCTCCACAATCTTTGTTTGCGCCAAAAACTCATGTTTCGTGCGTTTGTTCGGTCGTTTTGTACAAAAATAACATAGCTACATTTTCCGTAAATAATATACTAAATTATTCAAATGCAAACAAAAATTTGTTGTCATTTTAGAATATTTCTCCACAATCTGTGTTTGCACCTATACTCATGTTTCATGCGTCTGTCCGCTCATTTTATAAAAAAATAACACGGGTAGATGTTTTATGAAGAATGATTGTAAATACTAAATTATTCCAAAAAAAACAAAAATTTGTTTACATTTTAAAATATTTCACCACAAACTTAATTTGCACCTCATACTCATGTTTCATACGTTTGTTCGCTCGGTTCTTGCAATAGAAACTCGGCTAGATTTTTCGTAAAGAATAAACAAAATTATTCGAATGGAAATAAAAATTTGTGTTTATTTTAAAATATTTC
The DNA here is from genome assembly GCA_027726005.1 of Juncus effusus. Taxonomy (NCBI): domain Eukaryota; kingdom Viridiplantae; phylum Streptophyta; class Magnoliopsida; order Poales; family Juncaceae; genus Juncus; species Juncus effusus. The sequence goes on from CM050907.1 coordinate 5,089,706, forward strand.
TCCACAGTCTTTGTTTGCACAGAAAACACATGTTTCATTCGTTTGTTTCCTCGTTTCAGCCAAAAAAAACTCGGATAGAGTTTTTGTAAAGAATGATAGTAAATACCAAATTATTCAAATGCAAACAAAATTTATTTTCATTTTAAAATATTTCTCCACAATCTTTGTTTGCACCAAAAACTCATGTTTCGTGAGTTTGTTCGCTCGTTTTGTACAAAAATAACACAGCTACATTTTCCGTAAAGAATATACTAAATTATTCAAATGCAAACAAAAATTTGTTGTCATTTTAGAATATTTCTCCACAATCTGTGTTTGCACGTATACTCATGTTTCATGCGTCTGTCCGCTCATTTTATAAAAAAATAACACGGGTAGATGTTTTATGAAGAATGATTGTAAATACTAAATTATTCCAAAAAAAACAAAAATTTGTTTACATTTTAAAATATTTCACCACAAACTTAATTTGCACCTCATACTCATGTTTCATACGTTTGTTCGCTCGGTTCTTGCAATAGAAACTCGGCTAGATTTTTCGTAAAGAATAGACAAAATTATTCGAATGCAAATCAAAATTTGTGTTTATTTTAAAATATTTCTCCACAGTCTTTGTTTGCACAGAAAACACATGTTTCATTCGTTTGTTTCCTCGTTTCATCCAAAAAAAACTCAGATAGAGTTTTTGTAAAGAATGATAGTAAATACCAAATTATTCAAATGCAAACAAAATTTATTTTCATTTTAAAATATTTCTCCACAATCTTTGTTTGCACCAAAAACTCATGTTTCGTGAGTTTGTTCGCTCGTTTTGTACAAAAATAACACAGCTACATTTTCCGTAAAGAATATACTAAATTATTCAAATGCAAACCAAAATTTGTTGTCATTTTAGAATATTTCTCCACAATCTGTGTTTGCACGTATACTCATGTTTCATGCGTTTGTCCGCTCATTTTATAAAAAAATAACACGGGTAGATGTTTTATGAAGAATGATTGTAAATACTAAATTATTCCAAAAAAAACAAAAATTTGTTTACATTTTAAAATATTTCACCACAAACTTAATTTGCACCTCATACTCATGTTTCATACGTTTGTTCGCTCGGTTCTTGCAATAGAAACTCGGCTAGATTTTTCGTAAAGAATAGACAAAATTATTCGAATGCAAATCAAAATTTGTGTTTATTTTAAAATATTTCTCCACAGTCTTTGTTTGCACAGAAAACACATGTTTCATTCGTTTGTTTCCTCGTTTCATCCAAAAAAAACTCAGATAGAGTTTTTGTAAAGAATGATAGTAAATACTAAATTATTCAAATGCAAACAAAATTTATATTCATTTTAAAATATTTCTCCACAATCTTTGTTTGCGCCAAAAACTCATGTTTCGTGCGTTTGTTCGGTCGTTCTGTACAAAAATAACATAGCTACATTTTCCGTAAATAATATACTAAATTATTCAAATGCAAACAAAAATTTGTTGTCATTTTAGAATATTTCTCCACAATCTGTGTTTGCACCTATACTCATGTTTCATGCGTCTGTCCGCTCATTTTATAAAAAAATAACACGGGTAGTTGTTTTATGAAGAATGATTGTAAATACTAAATTATTCCAAAAAAAACAAAAATTTGTTTACATTTTAAAATATTTCACCACAAACTTAATTTGCACCTCATACTCATGTTTCATACGTTTGTTCGCTCGGTTCTTGCAATAGAAACTCGGCTAGATTTTTCGTAAAGAATAGACAAAATTATTCGAATGCAAATAAAAATTTGTGTTTATTTTAAAATATTTCTCCACAGTCTTTGTTTGCACAGAAAACACATGTTTCATTCGTTTGTTTCCTCGTTTCATCCAAAAAAAACTCGGATAGAGTTTTTGTAAAGAATGATAGTAAATACCAAATTATTCAAATGCAAACAAAATTTATTTTCATTTTAAAATATTTCTCCACAATCTTTGTTTGCACCAAAAACTCATGTTTCGTGCGTTTGTTCGCTCGTTTTGTACAAAAATAACATAGCTACATTTTCCGTAAAGAATATACTAAATTATTCAAATGCAAACAAAAATTTGTTGTCATTTTAGAATATTTCTCCACAATCTGTGTTTGCACGTATACTCATGTTTCATGCGTCTGTCCGCTCATTTTATAAAAAAATAACACGGGTAGATGTTTTATGAAGAATGATTGTAAATACTAAATTATTCCAAAAAAAACAAAAATTTGTTTACATTTTAAAATATTTCACCACAAACTTAATTTGCACCTCATACTCATGTTTCATACGTTTGTTCGCTCGGTTCTTGCAATAGAAACTCGGCTAGATTTTTCGTAAAGAATAGACAAAATTATTCGAATGCAAATAAAAATTTGTGTTTATTTTAAAATATTTCTCCACAGTCTTTGTTTGCACAGAAAACACATGTTTCATTCGTTTGTTTCCTCGTTTCATCCAAAAAAGACTCAGATAGAGTTTTTGTAAAGAATGATAGTAAATACTAAATTATTCAAATGCAAACAAAATTTATATTCATTTTAAAATATTTCTCCACAATCTTTGTTTGCGCCAAAAACTCATGTTTCGTGCGTTTGTTCGGTCGTTTTGTACAAAAATAACATAGCTACATTTTCCGTAAATAATATACTAAATTATTCAAATGCAAACAAAAATTTGTTGTCATTTTAGAATATTTCTCCACAATCTGTGTTTGCACCTATACTCATGTTTCATGCGTCTGTCCGCTCATTTTATAAAAAAATAACACGGGTAGATGTTTTATGAAGAATGATTGTAAATACTAAATTATTCCAAAAAAAACAAAAATTTGTTTACATTTTAAAATATTTCACCACAAACTTAATTTGCACCTCATACTCATGTTTCATACGTTTGTTCGCTCGGTTCTTGCAATAGAAACTCGGCTAGATTTTTCGTAAAGAATAGACAAAATTATTCGAATGCAAATAAAAATTTGTGTTTATTTTAAAATATTTCTCCACAGTCTTTGTTTGCACAGAAAACACATGTTTCATTCGTTTGTTTCCTCGTTTCATCCAAAAAAAACTCGGATAGAGTTTTTGTAAAGAATGATAGTAAATACCAAATTATTCAAATACAAACAAAATTTATTTTCATTTTAAAATATTTCTCCACAATCTTTGTTTGCACCAAAAACTCATGTTTCGTGCGTTTGTTCGCTCGTTTTGTACAAAAATAACACAGCTACATTTTCCGTAAAGAATATACTAAATTATTCAAATGCAAACCAAAATTTGTTGTCATTTTAGAATATTTCTCCACAATCTGTGTTTGCACGTATACTCATGTTTCATGCGTTTGTCCGCTCATTTTATAAAAAAATAACAAGGGTAGATGTTTTATGAAGAATGATTGTAAATACTAAATTATTCCAAAAAAAACAAAAATTTGTTTACATTTTAAAATATTTCACCACAAACTTAATTTGCGCCTCATACTCATGTTTCATACGTTTGTTCGCTCGGTTCTTGCAATAGAAACTCGGCTAGATTTTTCGTAAAGAATAGGCAAAATTATTCGAATGCAAATCAAAATTTGTGTTTATTTTAAAATATTTCTCCACAGTCTTTGTTTGCACAGAAAACACATGTTTCATTCGTTTGTTTCCTCGTTTCATCCAAAAAAAACTCGGATAGAGTTTTTGTAAAGAATGATAGTAAATACCAAATTATTCAAATGCAAACAAAATTTATTTTCATTTTAAAATATTTCTCCACAATCTTTGTTTGCACCAAAAACTCATGTTTCGTGCGTTTGTTCGCTCGTTTTATACAAAAATAACACAGCTACATTTTCCGTAAAGAATATACTAAATTATTCAAATGCAAACCAAAATATGTTGTCATTTTAGAATATTTCTCCACAATCTGTGTTTGCACGTATACTCATGTTTCATGCGTTTGTCCGCTCATTTTATAAAAAAATAACACGGGTAGATGTTTTATGAAGAATGATTGTAAATACTAAATTATTCCAAAAAAAACAAAAATTTGTTTACATTTTAAAATATTTCACCACAAACGTAATTTGCACCTCATACTCATGTTTCATACGTTTGTTCGCTCGGTTCTTGCAATAGAAACTCGGCTAGATTTTTCGTAAAGAATAGACAATATTATTCGAATGCAAATCAAAATTTGTGTTTATTTTAAAATATTTCTCCACAGTCTTTGTTTGCACAGAAAACACATGTTTCATTCGTTTGTTTCATCGTTTCATCCAAAAAAAACTCGGATAGAGTTTTTGTAAAGAATGATAGTAAATACTAAATTATTCAAATGCAAACAAAATTTATTTTCATTTTAAATTATTTCTCCACAATCTTTGTTTGCGCCAAAAACTCATGTTTCGTGCGTTTGTTCGCTCGTTTTGTACAAAAACAACACAGCTACATTATCCGTAAAGAATATACTAAATTATTCAAATGCAAACCAAAATTTGTTGTCATTTTAGAATATTTCTCCGCAATCTGTGTTTGCACCTATACTCATGTTTCATGCGTTTGTCCGCTCATTTTATAAAAAAATAACGCGGGTAGATGTTTTATGAAGAATGATTGTAAATACTAAATTATTCCAAAAAAAACAAAAATTTGTTTACATTTTAAAATATTTCACCACAAACTTAATTTGCACCTCATACTCATGTTTCATACGTTTGTTCGCTCGGTTCTTGCAATAGAAACTCGGCTAGATTTTTCGTAAAGAATAGACAAAATTATTCGAATGCAAATAAAAATTTGTGTTTATTTTAAAATATTTCTCCACAGTCTTTGTTTGCACAGAAAACACATGTTTCATTCGTTTGTTTCCTCGTTTCATCCAAAAAAAACTCGGATAGAGTTTTTGTAAAGAATGATAGTAAATACCAAATTATTCAAATACAAACAAAATTTATTTTCATTTTAAAATATTTCTCCACAATCTTTGTTTGCACCAAAAACTCATGTTTCGTGCGTTTGTTCGCTCGTTTTGTACAAAAATAACACAGCTACATTTTCCGTAAAGAATATACTAAATTATTCAAATGCAAACCAAAATTTGTTGTCATTTTAGAATATTTCTCCACAATCTGTGTTTGCACGTATACTCATGTTTCATGCGTTTGTCCGCTCATTTTATAAAAAAATAACAAGGGTAGATGTTTTATGAAGAATGATTGTAAATACTAAATTATTCCAAAAAAAACAAAAATTTGTTTACATTTTAAAATATTTCACCACAAACTTAATTTGCGCCTCATACTCATGTTTCATACGTTTGTTCGCTCGGTTCTTGCAATAGAAACTCGGCTAGATTTTTCGTAAAGAATAGACAAAATTATTCGAATGCAAATCAAAATTTGTGTTTATTTTAAAATATTTCTCCACAGTCTTTGTTTGCACAGAAAACACATGTTTCATTCGTTTGTTTCCTCGTTTCATCCAAAAAAAACTCGGATAGAGTTTTTGTAAAGAATGATAGTAAATACCAAATTATTCAAATGCAAACAAAATTTATTTTCATTTTAAAATATTTCTCCACAATCTTTGTTTGCACCAAAAACTCATGTTTCGTGCGTTTGTTCGCTCGTTTTATACAAAAATAACACAGCTACATTTTCCGTAAAGAATATACTAAATTATTCAAATGCAAACCAAAATTTGTTGTCATTTTAGAATATTTCTCCACAATCTGTGTTTGCACGTATACTCATGTTTCATGCGTTTGTCCGCTCATTTTATAAAAAAATAACACGGGTAGATGTTTTATGAAGAATGATTGTAAATACTAAATTATTCCAAAAAAAACAAAAATTTGTTTACATTTTAAAATATTTCACCACAAACGTAATTTGCACCTCATACTCATGTTTCATACGTTTGTTCGCTCGGTTCTTGCAATAGAAACTCGGCTAGATTTTTCGTAAAGAATAGACAATATTATTCGAATGCAAATCAAAATTTGTGTTTATTTTAAAATATTTCTCCACAGTCTTTGTTTGCACAGAAAACACATGTTTCATTCGTTTGTTTCCTCGTTTCATCCAAAAAAAACTCGGATAGAGTTTTTGTAAAGAATGATAGTAAATACTAAATTATTCAAATGCAAACAAAATTTATTTTCATTTTAAATTATTTCTCCACAATCTTTGTTTGCGCCAAAAACTCATGTTTCGTGCGTTTGTTCGCTCGTTTTGTACAAAAACAACACAGCTACATTATCCGTAAAGAATATACTAAATTATTCAAATGCAAACCAAAATTTGTTGTCATTTTAGAATATTTCTCCGCAATCTGTGTTTGCACCTATACTCATGTTTCATGCGTTTGTCCGCTCATTTTATAAAAAAATAACGCGGGTAGATGTTTTATGAAGAATGATTGTAAATACTAAATTATTCCAAAAAAAACAAAAATTTGTTTACATTTTAAAATATTTCACCACAAACTTCATTTGCACCTCATACTCATGTTTCATACGTTTGTTCGCTCGGTTCTTGCAATAGAAACTCGGCTAGATTTTTCGTAAAGAATAGACAAAATTATTCGAATGCAAATCAAAATTTGTGTTTATTTTAAAATATTTCTCCACAGTTTTTGTTTGCACAGAAAACACATGTTTCATTCGTTTCTTTCCTCGTTTCATCCAAAAAAAACTCGGATAGAGTTTTTGTAAAGAATGATAGTAAATACTAAATTATTCAAATGCAAACAAAATTTATTTTCATTTTAAAATATTTCTCCACAATCTTTGTTTGCGCCAAAAACTCATGTTTCGTGCGTTTGTTCGCTCGTTTTGTACAAAAATAACACAGCTACATTTTCCGTAAAGAATATACTAAATTATTCAAATGCAAACCAAAATTTGTTGTCAATTTAGAATATTTCTCCACAATCTGTGTTTGCACGTATACTCATGTTTCATGCGTTTGTCCGCTAATTTTATAAAAAAATAACACGGGTAGATGTTTTATGAAGAATGATTGTAAATACTAAATTATTCCAAAAAAATCAAAAATTTGTTTACATTTTAAAATATTTCACCACAAACTTAATTTGCACCTCATACTCATGTTTCATACGTTTGTTCGCTCGGTTCATGCAATAGAAACTCGGCTAGATTTTTCGTAAAGAATAGACAAAATTATTCGAATGCAAATCAAAATTTGTGTTTATTTTAAAATACTTCTCCACAGTCTTTGTTTGCACAGAAAACACATGTTTCATTCGTTTGTTTCCTCGTTTCATCCAAAAAAGACTCGGATAGAGTTTTTGTAAAGAATGATAGTAAATACTAAATTATTCAAATGCAAACAAAATTTATTTTCATTTTAAAATATTTCTCCACAATCTTTGTTTGCACCAAAAACTCATGTTTCGTGCGTTTGTTCGCTCGTTTTGTACAAAAATAACACAGCTACATTTTCCGTAAAGAATATACCAAATTATTCAAATGCAAACCAAAATTTGTTGTCATTTTAGAATATTTCTCCACAATATGTGTTTGCATCTATACTCATGTTTCATGCATTTGTCCGCTCATTTTATAAAAAAATAACACGGGTAGATGTTTTATGAAGAATGATTGTAAATACTAAATTATTCCAAAAAAAACAAAAATTTGTTTACATTTTAAAATATTTCACCACAAACTTAATTTGCACCTCATACTCATGTTTCATACGTTTGTTCGCTCGGCTCTTGCAATAGAAACTCGGCTAGATTTTTCGTAAAGAATAGACAAAATTATTCGAATGCAAATAAAAATTTGTGTTTATTTTAAAATATTTCTCCACAGTCTTTGTTTGCACAGAAAACACATGTTTCATTCGTTTGTTTCCTCGTTTCATCCAAAAAAAACTCGGATAGAGTTTTTGTAAAGAATGATAGTAAATACCAAATTATTCAAATGCAAACAAAATTTATTTTCATTTTAAAATATTTCTCCACAATCTTTGTTTGCACCAAAAACTCATGTTTCGTGCGTTTGTTCGCTCGTTTTGTACAAAAATAACACAGCTACATTTTCCGTAAAGAATATACCAAATTATTCAAATGCAAACCAAAATTTGTTGTCATTTTAGAATATTTCTCCACAATATGTGTTTGCACGTATACTCATGTTTCATGCGTTTGTCCGCTCATTTTATAAAACAATAACGCGGGTAGATGTTTTATGAAGAATGATTGTAAATACTAAATTATTCCAAAAAAAACAAAAATTTGTTTACATTTTAAAATATTTCACCACAAACTTCATTTGCACCTCATACTCATGTTTCATACGTTTGTTCGCTCGGTTCTTGCAATAGAAACTCGGCTAGATTTTTCATAAAGAATAGACAAAATTATTCGAATGCAAATCAAAATTTGTGTTTATTTTAAAATATTTCTCCACAGTCTTTGTTTGCACAGAAAACACATGTTTCATTCGTTTGTTTCCTCGTTTCATCCAAAAAAAACTCGGATAGAGTTTTTGTAAAGAATGATAGTAAATACCAAATTATTCAAATGCAAACAAAATTTATTTTCATTTTAAAATATTTCTCCACAATCTTTGTTTGCACCAAAAACTCATGTTTCGTGCGTTTGTTCGCTCGTTTTGTACAAAAATAACACAGCTACATTTTCCGTAAAGAATATACTAAATTATTCAAATGCAAACCAAAATTTGTTGTCATTTTAGAATATTTCTCCACAATCTGTGTTTGCACGTATACTCATGTTTCATGCGTTTGTCCGCTCATTTTATAAAAAAATAACACGGGTAGATGTTTTATGAAGAATGATTGTAAATACTAAATTATTCCAAAAAAAACAAAAATTTGTTTACATTTTAAAATATTTCACCAAAAACTTAATTTGCACCTCATACTCATGTTTCATACGTTTGTTCGCTCGGTTCTTGCAATAGAAACTCGGCTAGATTTTTCGTAAAGAATAGACAAAATTATTCGAATGCAAATCAAAATTTGTGTTTATTTTAAAATATTTCTCCACAGTCTTTGTTTGCACAGAAAACACATGTTTCATTCGTTTGTTTCCTCGTTTCATCCAAAAAAAACTCGGATAGAGTTTTTGTAAAGAATGATAGTAAATACCAAATTATTCAAATGCAAACAAAATTTATTTTCATTTTAAAATATTTCTCCACAATCTTTGTTTGCACCAAAAACTCATGTTTCGTGCGTTTGTTCGCTCGTTTTGTACAAAAATAACACAGCTACATTTTCCGTAAAGTATATACTAAATTATTCAAATGCAAACCAAAATTTGTTGTCATTTTAGAATATTTCTCCACAATCTGTGTTTGCACGTATACTCATGTTTCATGCGTTTGTCCGCTCATTTTATAAAAAAATAACACGGGTAGATGTTTTATGAAGAATGATTGTAAATACTAAATTATTCCAAAAAAAACAAAAATTTGTTTACATTTTAAAATATTTCACCACAAACTTAATTTGCACCTCATACTCATGTTTCATACGTTTGTTCGCTCGGTTCATGCAATAGAAACTCGGCTAGATTTTTCGTAAAGAATAGACAAAATTATTCGAATGCAAATCAAAATTTGTGTTTATTTTAAAATACTTCTCCACAGTCTTTGTTTGCACAGAAAACACATGTTTCATTCGTTTGTTTCCTCGTTTCATCCAAAAAAGACTCGGATAGAGTTTTTGTAAAGAATGATAGTAAATACTAAATTATTCAAATGCAAACAAAATTTATTTTCATTTTAAAATATTTCTCCACAATCTTTGTTTGCACCAAAAACTCATGTTTCGTGCGTTTGTTCGCTCGTTTTGTACAAAAATAACACAGCTACATTTTCCGTAAAGAATATACCAAATTATTCAAATGCAAACCAAAATTTGTTGTCATTTTAGAATATTTCTCCACAATATGTGTTTGCATCTATACTCATGTTTCATGCATTTGTCCGCTCATTTTATAAAAAAATAACACGGGTAGATGTTTTATGAAGAATGATTGTAAATACTAAATTATTCCAAAAAAAACAAAAATTTGTTTACATTTTAAAATATTTCACCACAAACTTAATTTGCACCTCATACTCATGTTTCATACGTTTGTTCGCTCGGCTCTTGCAATAGAAACTCGGCTAGATTTTTCGTAAAGAATAGACAAAATTATTCGAATGCAAATAAAAATTTGTGTTTATTTTAAAATATTTCTCCACAGTCTTTGTTTGCACAGAAAACACATGTTTCATTCGTTTGTTTCCTCGTTTCATCCAAAAAAAACTCGGATAGAGTTTTTGTAAAGAATGATAGTAAATACCAAATTATTCAAATGCAAACAAAATTTATTTTCATTTTAAAATATTTCTCCACAATCTTTGTTTGCACCAAAAACTCATGTTTCGTGCGTTTGTTCGCTCGTTTTGTACAAAAATAACACAGCTACATTTTCCGTGAAGAATATACCAAATTATTCAAATGCAAACCAAAATTTGTTGTCATTTTAGAATATTTCTCCACAATCTGTGTTTGCACGTATACTCATGTTTCATGCGTTTGTCCGCTCATTTTATAAAAAAATAACACGGGTAGATGTTTTATGAAGAATGATTGTAAATACTAAATTATTCCAAAAAAAACAAAAATTTGTTTACATTTTAAAATATTTCACCAAAAACTTAATTTGCACCTCATACTCATGTTTCATACGTTTGTTCGCTCGGTTCTTGCAATAGAAACTCGGCTAGATTTTTCGTAAAGAATAGACAAAATTATTCGAATGCAAATCAAAATTTGTGTTTATTTTAAAATATTTCTCCACAGTCTTTGTTTGCACAGAAAACACATGTTTCATTCGTTTGTTTCCTCGTTTCATCCAAAAAAAACTCGGATAGAGTTTTTGTAAAGAATGATAGTAAATACCAAATTATTCAAATGCAAACAAAATTTATTTTCATTTTAAAATATTTCTCCACAATCTTTGTTTGCACCAAAAACTCATGTTTTGTGCGTTTGTTCGCTCGTTTTGTACAAAAATAACACAGCTACATTTTCCGTAAAGAATATACTAAATTATTCAAATGCAAACCAAAATTTGTTGTCATTTTAGAATATTTCTCCACAATCTGTGTTTGCACGTATACTCATGTTTCATGCGTTTCTCCGCTCATTTTATAAAAAAATAACACGGGTAGATGTTTTATGAAGAATGATTGTAAATACTAAATTATTCCAAAAAAAACAAAAATTTGTTTACATTTTAAAATATTTCACCACAAACGTAATTTGCACCTCATACTCATGTTTCATACGTTTGTTCGCTCGGTTCTTGCAATAGAAACTCGGCTAGATTTTTCGTAAAGAATAGGCAAAATTATTCGAATGCAAATCAAAATTTGTGTTTATTTTAAAATATTTCTCCACAATCTTTGTTTGCACAGAAAACACATGTTTCATTCGTTTGTTTCCTCGTTTCATCCAAAAAAAACTCGGATAGAGTTTTTGTAAAGAATGATAGTAAATACTAAATTATTCAAATGGAAACAAAATTTATTTTCATTTTAAAATATTTCTCCACAATCTTTGTTTGCACCAAAAACTCATGTTTCGTGCGTTTGTTCGCTCGTTTTGTACAAAAATAACACAGCTACATTATCCGTAAAGAATATACTAAATTATTCAAATGCAAACCAAAATTTGTTGTCATTTTAGAATATTTCTCCACAATCTGTGTTTGCACGTATACTCATGTTTCATGCGTTTCTCCGCTCATTTTATAAAAAAATAACACGGGTAGATGTTTTATGAAGAATGATTGTAAATACTAAATTATTCCAAAAAAAACAAAAATTTGTTTACATTTTAAAATATTTCACCACAAACGTAATTTGCACCTCATACTCATGTTTCATACGTTTGTTCGCTCGGTTCTTGCAATAGAAACTCGGCTAGATTTTTCGTAAAGAATAGGCAAAATTATTCGAATGCAAATCAAAATTTGTGTTTATTTTAAAATATTTCTCCACAATCTTTGTTTGCACAGAAAACACATGTTTCATTCGTTTGTTTCCTCGTTTCATCCAAAAAAAACTCGGATAGAGTTTTTGTAAAGAATGATAGTAAATACTAAATTATTCAAATGGAAACAAAATTTATTTTCATTTTAAAATATTTCTCCACAATCTTTGTTTGCACCAAAAACTCATGTTTCGTGCGTTTGTTCGCTCGTTTTGTACAAAAATAACACAGCTACATTATCCGTAAAGAATATACTAAATTATTCAAATGCAAACCAAAATTTGTTGTCAATTTAGAATATTTCTCCACAATCTGTGTTTGCACGTATACTCATGTTTCATGCGTTTGTCCGCGAATTTTATAAAAAAATAACACGGGTAGATGTTTTATGAAGAATGATTGTAAATACTAAATTATTCCAAAAAAAACAAAAAATTGTTTACATTTTAAAATATTTCACCACAAACTTAATTTGCACCTCATACTCATGTTTCATACGTTTGTTCGCTCGGTTCATGCAATAGAAACTCGGCTAGATTTTTCGTAAAGAATAGACAAAATTATTCGAATGCAAATCAAAATTTGTGTTTATTTTAAAATACTTCTCCACAGTCTTTGTTTGCACAGAAAACACATGTTTCATTCGTTTGTTTCCTCGTTTCATCCAAAAAAAACTCGGATAGAGTTTTTGTAAAGAATGATAGTAAATACTAAATTATTCAAATGCAAACAAAATTTATTTTCATTTTAAAATATTTCTCCACAATCTTTGTTTGCACCAAAAACTCATGTTTCGTGCGTTTGTTCGTTCGTTTTGTACAAAAATAACACAGCTACATTTTCCGTAAAGAATATACTAAATTATTCAAATGCAAACCAAAATTTGTTGTCATTTTAGAATATTTCTCCACAATCTGTGTTTGCATCTATACTCATGTTTCATGCGTTTGTCCGCTCATTTTATAAAAAAATAACACGGGTAGATGTTTTATGAAGAATGATTGTAAATACTAAATTATTCCAAAAAAAACAAAAATTTGTTTACATTTTAAAATATTTCACCACAAACTTAATTTGCACCTCATACTCATGTTTCATACGTTTGTTCGCTCGGTTCTTGCAATAGAAACTCGGCTAGATTTTTCGTAAAGAATAGACAAAATTATTCGAATGCAAATAAAAATTTGTGTTTATTTTAAAATATTTCTCCACAGTCTTGGTTTGCACAGAAAACACATGTTTCATTCGTTTGTTTCCTCGTTTCATCCAAAAAAAACTCGGATAGAGTTTTTGTAAAGAATGATAGTAAATACAAAATTATTCAAATGCAAACAAAATTTATTTTCATTTTAAAATATTTCTCCACAATCTTTGTTTGCACCAAAAACTCATGTTTCGTGCGTTTGTTCGCTCGTTTTGTACAAAAATAACACAGCTACATTTTCCATAAAGAATATACTAAATTATTCAAATGCAAACCAAAATTTGTTGTCATTTTAGAATATTTCTCCACAATCTGTGTTTGCACGTATACTCATGTTTCATGCGTTTGTCCGCTCATTTTATAAAAAAATAACACGGGTAGATGTTTTATGAAGAATGATTGTAAATACTAAATTATTCCAAAAAAAACAAAAATTTGTTTACATTTTAAAATATTTCACCACAAACTTAATTTGCACCTCATACTCATGTTTCATACGTTTGTTCGCTCGGTTCATGCAATAGAAACTCGGCTAGATTTTTCGTACAGAATAGACAAAATTATTCGAATGCAAATCAAAATTTGTGTTTATTTTAAAATATTTCTCCACAGTCTTTGTTTGCACAGAAAACACATGTTTCATTCGTTTGTTTCCTCGTTTCATCCAAAAAAAACTCGGATAGAGTTTTTGTAAAGAATGATAGTAAATACCAAATTATTCAAATGCAAACAAAATTTATTTTCATTTTAAAATATTTCTCCACAATCTTTGTTTGCACAAAAAACTCATGTTTCGTGCGTTTGTTCGCTCGTTTTCTACAAAAATAACACAGCTACATTTTCCGTAAAGAATATACTAAATTATTCAAATGCAAACCAAAATTTGTTGTCTTTTTAGAATATTTCTCCACAATCTGTGTTTGCACGTATACTCATGTTTCATGCGTTTGTCCGCTCATTTTATAAAAAAATAACACGGGTAGATGTTTTATGAAGAATGATTGTAAATACTAAATTATTCCAAAAAAAACAAAAATTTGTTTACATTTTAAAATATTTCACCACAAACGTAATTTGCACCTCATACTCATGTTTCATACGTTTGTTCGCTCGGTTCTTGCAATAGAAACTCGGCTAGATTTTTCGTAAAAAATAGACAAAATTATTCGAATGCAAATCAAAATTTGTGTTTATTTTAAAATATTTCTCCACAATCTTTGTTTGCACAGAAAACACATGTTTCATTCGTTTGTTTTCTCGTTTCATCCAAAAAAAACTCGGATAGAGTTTTTGTAAAGACTGATAGTAAATACTAAATTATTCAAATGCAAACAAAATTTATTTTCATTTTAAATTATTTCTCCACAATCTTTGTTTGCGCCAAAAACTCATGTTTCGTGCGTTTGTTCGCTCGTTTTGTACAAAAATAACACAGCTACATTATCCGTAAAGAATATACTAAATTATTCAAATGCAAACCAAAATTTGTTGTCATTTTAGAATATTTCTCCACAATCTGTGTTTGCACCTATACTCATGTTTCATGCGTTTGTCCGCTCATTTTATAAAAAAATAACGCGGGTAGATGTTTTATGAAGAATGATTGTAAATACTAAATTATTCCAAAAAAAACAAAAATTTGTTTACATTTTAAAATATTTCACCACAAACTTCATTTGCACCTCATACTCATGTTTCATACGTTTGTTCGCTCGGTTCTTGCAATAGAAACTCGGCTAGATTTTTCGTAAAGAATAGACAAAATTATTCGAATGCAAATCAAAATTTGTGTTTATTTTAAAATATTTCTCCACAGTCTTTGTTTGCACAGAAAACACATGTTTCATTCGTTTGTTTCCTCGTTTCATCCAAAAAAAACTCGGATAGAGTTTTTGTAAAGAATGATAGTAAATACGAAATTATTCAAATGCAAACAAAATTTATTTTCATTTTAAAATATTTCTCCACAATCTTTGTTTGCACCAAAAACTCTTGTTTCGTGCGTTTGTTCGCTCGTTTTGTACAAAAATAACACAGCTACATTTTCCGTAAAGAATATACTAAATTATTCAAATGCAAACCAAAATTTGTTGTCAATTTAGAATATTTCTCCACAATCTGTGTTTGCACGTATACTCATGTTTCATGCGTTTGTCCGCTCATTTTATAAAAAAATAACACGGGTAGATGTTTTATGAAGAATGATTGTAAATACTAAATTATTCCAAAAAAAACAAAAATTTGTTTACATTTTAAAATATTTCACCACAAACTTAATTTGCACCTCATACTCATGTTTCATACGTTTGTTCGCTCGGTTCATGCAATAGAAACTCGGCTAGATTTTTCGTAAAGAATAGACAAAATTATTCGAATGCAAATCAAAATTTGTGTTTATTTTAAAATATTTCTCCACAGTCTTTGTTTGCACAGAAAACACATGTTTCATTCGTTTGTTTCCTCGTTTCATCCAAAAAAAACTCGGATAGAGTTTTTGTAAAGAATGATAGTAAATACTAAATTATTCAAATGCAAACAAAATTTATTTTCATTTTAAAATATTTCTCCACAATCTTTGTTTGCACCAAAAACTCATGTTTCGTGCGTTTGTTCGCTCGTTTTGTACAAAAATAACACAGCTACATTTTCCGTAAAGAATATACTAAATTATTCAAATGCAAACCAAAATTTGTTGTCATTTTAGAATATTTCTCCACAATCTGTGTTTGCATCTATACTCATGTTTCATGCGTTTGTCCGCTCATTTTATAAAAAAATAACACGGGTAGATGTTTTATGAAGAATGATTGTAAATACTAAATTATTCCAAAAAAAACAAAAATTTGTTTACATTTTAAAATATTTCACCACAAACTTAATTTGCACCTCATACTCATGTTTCATACGTTTGTTCGCTCGGTTCATGCAATAGAAACTCGGCTAGATTTTTCGTAAAGAATAGACAAAATTATTCGAATGCAAATCAAAATTTGTGTTTATTTTAAAATATTTCTCCACAGTCTTTGTTTGCACAGAAAACACATGTTTCATTCGTTTGTTTCCTCGTTTCATCCAAAAAAAACTCGGATAGAGTTTTTGTAAAGAATGATAGTAAATACTAAATTATTCAAATGCAAACAAAATTTATTTTCATTTTAAAATATTTCTCCACAATCTTTGTTTGCACCAAAAGCTCATGTTTCGTGCGTTTGTTCGCTCGTTTTGTACAAAAATAACACAGCTACATTTTCCGTAAAGAATATACTAAATTATTCAAATGCAAACCAAAATTTGTTGTCATTTTAGAATATTTCTCCACAATCTGTGTTTGCATCTATACTCATGTTTCATGCGTTTGTCCGCTCATTTTATAAAAAAATAACACGGGTAGATGTTTTATGAAGAATGATTGTAAATACTAAATTATTCCAAAAAAAACAAAAATTTGTTTACATTTTAAAATATTTCACCACAAACTTAATTTGCACCTCATACTCATGTTTCATACGTTTGTTCGCTCGGTTCTTGCAATAGAAACTCGGCTAGATTTTTCGTAAAGAATAGACAAAATTATTCGAATGCAAATCAAAATTTGTGTTTATTTTAAAATATTTCTCCACAGTCTTTGTTTGCACAGAAAACACATGTTTCATTCGTTTGTTTCCTCGTTTCATCCAAAAAAAACTCGGATAGAGTTTTTGTAAAGAATGATAGTAAATACCAAATTATTCAAATGCAAACAAAATTTATTTTCATTTTAAAATATTTCTCCACAATCTTTGTTTGCACCAAAAACTCATGTTTCGTGCGTTTGTTCGCTCGTTTTGTACAAAAATAACACAGCTACATTTTCCGTAAAGAATATACTAAATTATTCAAATGCAAACCAAAATTTGTTGTCATTTTAGAATATTTCTCCACAATCTGTGTTTGCACCTATACTCATGTTTCATGCGTTTGTCCGCTCATTTTATAAAAAAATAACACGGGTAGATGTTTTATGAAGAATGATTGTAAATACTAAATTATTCCAAAAAAAACAAAAATTTGTTTACATTTTAAAATATTTCACCACAAACGTAATTTGCACCTCATACTCATGTTTCATACGTTTGTTCGCTCGGTTCTTGCAATAGAAACTCGGCTAGATTTTTCGTAAAGAATAGACAAAATTATTCGAATGCAAATCAAAATTTGTGTTTATTTTAAAATATTTCTCCACAATCTTTGTTTGCACAGAAAACACATGTTTCATTCGTTTCTTTCCTCGTTTCATCCAAAAAAAACTCGGATAGAGTTTTTGTAAAGAATGATAGTAAATACTAAATTATTCAAATGCAAACAAAATTTATTTTCATTTTAAATTATTTCTCCACAATCTTTGTTTGCTCCAAAAACTCATGTTTCGTGCGTTTGTTCGCTCGTTTTGTACAAAAATAACACTGCTACATTATCCGTAAAGAATATACTAAATTATTCAAATGCAAACCAAAATTTGTTGTCATTTTAGAATATTTCTCCACAATCTGTGTTTGCACCTATACTCATGTTTCATGCGTTTGTCCGCTCATTTTATAAAAAAATAACGCGGGTAGATGTTTTATGAAGAATGATTGTAAATACTAAATTATTCCAAAAAAAACAAAAATTTGTTTACATTTTAAAATATTTCACCACAAACTTCATTTGCACCTCATACTCATGTTTCATACGTTTGTTCGCTCGGTTCTTGCAATAGAAACTCGGCTAGATTTTTCGTAAAGAATAGACAAAATTATTCGAATGCAAATCAAAATTTGTGTTTATTTTAAAATATTTCTCCACAGTCTTTGTTTGCACAGAAAACACATCTTTCATGCGTTTGTTTCCTCGTTTCATCCAAAAAAAACTCGGATAGAGTTTTTGTAAAGAATGATAGTAAATACTAAATTATTCAAATGCAAACAAAATTTATTTTCATTTTAAAATATTTCTCCACAATCTTTGTTTGCACCAAAAACTCATGTTTCGTGCGTTTGTTCGCTCGTTTTGTACAAAAATAACACACCTACATTATCCGTAAAGAATATACTAAATTATTCAAATGCAAACCAAAATTTGTTGTCATTTTAGAATATTTCTCCACAATCTGTGTTTGCACCTATACTCATGTTTCATGCGTTTCTCCGCTCATTTTATAAAAAAATAACGCGGGTAGATGTTTTATGAAGAATGATTGTAAATACTAAATTATTCCAAAAAAAACAAAAATTTGTTTACATTTTAAAATATTTCACCACAAACTTAATTTCCACCTCATACTCATGTTTCATACGTTTGTTCGCTCGGTTCTTGCAATAGAAACTCGGCTAGATATTTCGTAAAGAATAGACAAAATTATTCGAATGCAAATCAAAATTTGTGTTTATTTTAAAATATTTCTCCACAGTCTTTGTTTGCACAGAAAACACATGTTTCATTCGTTTGTTTCCTCGTTTCATCCAAAAAAAACTCGGATAGAGTTTTTGTAAAGAATGATAGTAAATACCAAATTATTCAAATGCAAACAAAATTTATTTTCATTTTAAAATATTTCTCCACAATCTTTGTTTGCACCAAAAACTCATGTTTCGTGCGTTTGTTCGCTCGTTTTGTACAAAAATAACACAGCTACATTTTCCGTAAAGAATATACTAAATTATTCAAATGCAAACCAAAATTTGTTGTCATTTTAGAATATTTCTCCACAATCTGTGTTTGCACCTATACTCATGTTTCATGCGTTTGTCCGCTCATTTTATAAAAAAATAACACGGGTAGATGTTTTATGAAGAATGATTGTAAATACTAAATTATTCCAAAAAAAACAAAAATTTGTTTACATTTTAAAATATTTCACCACAAACGTAATTTGCACCTCATACTCATGTTTCATACGTTTGTTCGCTCGGTTCTTGCAATAGAAACTCGGCTATATTTTTCGTAAAGAATAGACAAAATTATTCGAATGCAAATCAAAATTTGTGTTTATTTTAAAATATTTCTCCACAATCTTTGTTTGCACAGAAAACACATGTTTCATTCATTTCTTTCCTCGTTTCATCCAAAAAAAACTCGGATAGAGTTTTTGTAAAGAATGATAGTAAATACTAAATTATTCAAATGCAAACAAAATTTATTTTCATTTTAAATTATTTCTCCACAATCTTTGTTTGCGCCAAAAACTCATGTTTCGTGCGTTTGTTCGCTCGTTTTGTACAAAAATAACACTGCTACATTATCCGTAAAGAATATACTAAATTATTCAAATGCAAACCAAAATTTGTTGTCATTTTAGAATATTTCTCCACAATCTGTGTTTGCACCTATACTCATGTTTCATGCGTTTGTCCGCTCATTTTATAAAAAAATAACGCGGGTAGATGTTTTATGAAGAATGATTGTAAATACTAAATTATTCCAAAAAAAACAAAAATTTGTTTACATTTTAAAATATTTCACCACAAACTTCATTTGCACCTCATACTCATGTTTCATACGTTTGTTCGCTCGGTTCTTGCAATAGAAACTCGGCTAGATTTTTCGTAAAGAATAGACAAAATTATTCGAATGCAAATCAAAATTTGTGTTTATTTTAAAATATTTCTCCACAGTCTTTGTTTGCACAGAAAACACATGTTTCATGCGTTTGTTTCCTCGTTTCATCCAAAAAAAACTCGGATAGAGTTTTTGTAAAGAATGATAGTAAATACTAAATTATTCAAATGCAAACAAAATTTATTTTCATTTTAAAATATTTCTCCACAATCTTTGTTTGCACCAAAAACTCTTGTTTCGTGCGTTTGTTCGCTCGTTTTGTACAAAAATAACACAGCTACATTATCCGTAAAGAATATACTAAATTATTCAAATGCAAACCAAAATTTGTTGTCATTTTAGAATATTTCTCCACAATCTGTGTTTGCACCTATACTCATGTTTCATGCCTTTCTCCGCTCATTTTATAAAAAAATAACGCGGGTAGATGTTTTATGAAGAATGATTGTAAATACTAAATTATTCCAAAAAAAACAAAAATTTGTTTACATTTTAAAATATTTCACCACAAACTTCATTTGCACCTCATACTCATGTTTCATACGTTTGTTCGCTCGGTTCTTGCAATAGAAACTCGGCTAGATTTTTCGTAAAGAATAGACAAAATTATTCGAATGCAAATCAAAATTTGTGTTTATTTTAAAATATGTCTCCACAGTCTTTGTTTGCACAGAAAACACATGTTTCATGCGTTTGTTTCCTCGTTTCATCCAAAAAAAACTCGGATAGAGTTTTTGTAAAGAATGATAGTAAATACTAAATTATTCAAATGCAAACAAAATTTATTTTCATTTTAAAATATTTCTCCACAATCTTTGTTTGCACCAAAAACTCTTGTTTCGTGCGTTTGTTCGCTCGTTTTGTACAAAAATAACACAGCTACATTTTCCGTAAAGAATATACTAAATTATTCAAATGCAAACCAAAATTTGTTGTCATTTTAGAATATTTCTCCACAATCTGTGTTGGCACCTATACTCATGTTTCATGCGTTTGTCCGCTAATTTTATAAAAAAATAACACGGGTAGATGTTTTATGAAGAATGATTGTAAATACTAAATTATTCCAAAAAAAACAAAAATTTGTTTACATTTTAAAATATTTCACCACAAACTTAATTTGCACCTCATACTCATGTTTCATACGTTTGTTCGCTCGGTTCTTGCAATAGAAACTCGGCTAGATTTCTCGTAAAGAATAGACAAAATTATTCGAATGCAAATCAAAATTTGTGTTTATTTTAAAATATTTCTCCACAATCTTTGTTTGCACTGACAACACATGTTTCATTCGTTTGTTTCCTCGTTTCATCCAAAAAAAACTCGGATAGAGTTTTTGTAAAGAATGATAGTAAATACTAAATTATTCAAATGCAAACAAAATTTATTTTCATTTTAGAATATTTCTCCACAATCTTTGTTTGCGCCTAAAACTCATGTTTCGTGCGTTTGTTCGCTCGTTTTGTACAAAAATAACACAACTACATTTTCCGTAAAGAATATACTAAATTATTCCAATGCAAACCAAAATTTGTTGTCATTTTAGAATATTTCTCCACAATCTGTGTATGCACCTATACTCATGTTTCATGCGTTTGTCCGCTCATTTTATAAAAAAATAACGCGGGTAGATGTTTTATGAAGAATGATTGTAAATACTAAATTATTCCAAAAAAAACAAAAATTTGTTTACATTTTAAAATATTTCACCACAAACTTCATTTGCACCTCATACTCATGTTTCATACGTTTGTTCGCTCGGTTCTTGCAATAGAAACTCGGCTAGATTTTTCGTAAAGAATAGACAAAATTATTCGAATGCAAATCAAAATTTGTGTTTATTTTAAAATATTTCTCCACAGTCTTTGTTTGCACAGAAAACACATGTTTCATGCGTTTGTTTCCTCGTTTCATCCAAAAAAAACTCGGATAGAGTTTTTGTAAAGAATGATAGTAAATACTAAATTATTCAAATGCAAACAAAATTTATTTTCATTTTAAAATATTTCTCCACAATCTTTGTTTGCACCAAAAACTCATGTTTCGTGCGTTTGTTCGCTCGTTTTGTACAAAAATAACACAGCTACATTATCCGTAAAGAATATACTAAATTATTCAAATGCAAACCAAAATTTGTTGTCATTTTAGAATATTTCTCCACAATCTGTGTTTGCACCTATACTCATGTTTCATGCGTTTCTCCGCTCATTTTATAAAAAAATAACGCGGGTAGATGTTTTATGAAGAATGATTGTAAATACTAAATTATTCCAAAAAAAACAAAAATTTGTTTACATTTTAAAATATTTCACCACAAACTTCATTTGCACCTCATACTCATGTTTCATACGTTTGTTCGCTCGGTTCTTGCAATAGAAGCTCGGCTAGATTTTTCGTAAAGAATAGACAAAATTATTCGAATGCAAATCAAAATTTGTGTTTATTTTAAAATATGTCTCCACAGTCTTTGTTTGCACAGAAAACACATGTTTCATGCGTTTGTTTCCTCGTTTCATCCAAAAAAAACTCGGATAGAGTTTTTGTAAAGAATGATAGTAAATACTAAATTATTCAAATGCAAACAAAATTTATTTTCATTTTAAAATATTTCTCCACAATCTTTGTTTGCACCAAAAACTCATGTTTCGTGCGTTTGTTCGCTCGTTTTGTACAAAAATAACACAGCTACATTTTCCGTAAAGAATATACTAAATTATTCAAATGCAAACCAAAATTTGTTGTCATTTTAGAATATTTCTCCACAATCTGTGTTGGCACCTATACTCATGTTTCATGCGTTTGTCCGCTAATTTTATAAAAAAATAACACGGGTAGATGTTTTATGAAGAATGATTGTAAATACTAAATTATTCCAAAAAAAACAAAAATTTGTTTACATTTTAAAATATTTCACCACAAACTTAATTTGCACCTCATACTCATGTTTCATACGTTTGTTCGCTCGGTTCTTGCAATAGAAACTCGGCTAGATTTCTCGTAAAGAATAGACAAAATTATTCGATTGCAAATCAAAATTTGTGTTTATTTTAAAATATTTCTCCACAATCTTTGTTTGCACTGACAACACATGTTTCATTCGTTTGTTTCCTCGTTTCATCCAAAAAAAACTCGGATAGAGTTTTTGTAAAGAATGATAGTAAATACTAAATTATTCAAATGCAAACAAAATTTATTTTCATTTTAAAATATTTCTCCACAATCTTTGTTTGCGCCTAAAACTCATGTTTCGTGCGTTTGTTCGCTCGTTTTGTACAAAAATAACACAACTACATTTTCCGTAAAGAATATACTAAATTATTCCAATGCAAACCAAAATTTGTTGTCATTTTAGAATATTTCTCCACAATCTGTGTTTGCACCTATACTCATGTTTCATGCGTTTGTCCGCTCATTTTATAAAAAAATAACACGGGTAGATGTTTTATGATGAATGATTGTAAATACTAAATTATTCCAAAAAAAACAAAAATTTGTTTACATTTTAAAATATTTCACCACAAACTTAATTTGCACCTCATAGTCATGTTTCATACGTTTGTTTCGCTCGGTTCTTGCAATAAAAACTCGGCTAGATTTTTCGTAAACAGTAGACAAAATTATTCAAAAGCAAATCAAAATTTGTGTTTATTTTAAAATATTTCTCCACAGTCTTTGTATGCACAGAAAACTCATGTTTCATTCGTTTGTTTCCTCGTTTCATCCAAAAAAAACTCGGATAGATTTTTCGTAAAGAATGATAGTAAATACTAAATTATTCAAATGCAGAGCTAAATTTGTGTTCATTTTAAGATATTTCTCCACAATCTTTGTTTGCACCTCAAACTCATGTTTCATGCGTTTGTTCGCTCGTTTCATGCAATAAAAAGTCAGCTAGATTTTTCGTAAAAATATTCCAAATTATTCAAACGCAAACAAAAATTTGTTTTCATTTTAAAATATTTCTCCACAATCTTTTTTTGCACCTAAAACTCATGTTTCGTGAATTTGTTTGCTCATTTCATTCAAAAAATACTCGGATAGATTTTCCGTAAAGACTCATAATAACTCATTCTTTTTTCTATCTCCTCAAGACATGCAAAATAATAGTAACCTATCTTTTCCTACCCCTCACGTGTGAAGAGATTTGAAGAAAAAGTGGATAATTTTGTTCTCTCTCCACTTGGCCGAATCTGTACAACAAAAAAATCATTTTCTGTCTGAATAAGGGTCCAATATGCATTTTTCGCTAAGAACATTTTTTAGTCGACAACAAGGCGAAGATTCTACAAAAAGAAATCTGGCAATTGAATAAAAACTCACAGAGATCCAAACGTTCAAAGTTGGAGTCAGAGAAAAAATATTAGCGGTTTCTGACCAACCCGTTGTAATTTAAGGATTTCTTCAACTCCGGGCGCTATTCTTGACTCATTCCTTTTTCTATCTCCTCAAGGCATGCAAAATAATAATAACCTATCTTTTCCTACCCCTCACGTGTGAAGAGATTTGAAGAAAAAGTTGATAAATATGTTCTCTCTCCACTTGTCCGAATCTGGACATTAGAACAAAAAAATCATTTTCTATCTGAATAAGGGTCCAATATACAAATTTCGTTAAGAACATTTTTTCGTCGACAGCAAGGCGAAGATTCTACAAAAAGAAATCTGGCAATTGAATAAAAACTCAGAGAGATCCAAGCGTTCAAAGTTGGCGTCAGAGAAAAAACATTAGCTGTTTCTGACCAACCCGTTGTAATTTAAGGATTTCTTCAACTACGGGCGCTATTCTTGGCTCATTCTTTTTTCTATCCTCTCAAGACATGCAAAATAATAATAACCTATCTTTTCCTACCCCTCAGGTGTGAACAGATTTGAAGAAAAAGTTGATAATTATGTTCTATCTCCACTTGGGCGAATCTGGACAGTAGAACAAAAAAATCATTTTCTATCGGAATAAGACTCCAATATGCAAATTTCGCTAAGAACATTTTTAGTCGACAGCAAGGCGAAGATTCTAGAAAAAGAAATCTGGCAATTGAATAAAAACTCAGAGAGATCGAAGCGTTCAAAGTTAGAGTTAGAGAAAAAAACATAGGCTGTTTCTGACCAACCCGTTGTAATTTAAGGATTTCTTCAACAACGGGCGCTATTCTTGGCTCATTCTTTTTTCTATCTCCTCAAGACAATGCAAAATAATAATAACCTATCTTTTCCTACCCCTCATGTGTGAAGAGATTTGAAGAAAAAGTGGATAATTTTGTTCTCTCTCCACTTGGCCGAATCTGTACAACAAAAAAATCATTTTCTATCTGAATAAGGGTCCAATATGCAAATTTCGCTAAGAACATTTTTTAGTCGACAACAACGCGAAGATTCTACAAAAAGAAATCTGGTAATTGAATAAAAACTCACAGAGATCCAAGCGTTCAAAGTTGGAGTCAGAGAAAATACATTAGCTGTTTCTGACCAACCCGATTGTAAACCGCGCAAAACCGTCGTTAAATTTCACACAATTTAGCAAAAATATTTATAATTTTCCCTAGCTTAACTCGTAAGTGTATATGTGGTCTTTTGAGTTTTAGGGGTCGAACACAAGGAGAATGGCCTTGAGATATTACAATTCTTTTCAAAAGTAGGTTTTGTTTGTTTAAATGTTGTAGATTGTTTAAGAAGATTAATGATGTGTTAGATGGAATTTAATCAAGTTCGTACACAATTCTTTTGAAAATTCTTTAATAATATTTCCAAATATCCAAAAGTTGCAAATGATATGTCAATGAAAACTAGAGAATGAGATCTTCACAATATAAGGCAAATCAATTATCACTTTTATTCATATTTTTATGTAAATTTTCGTTTTAGTCCACACTTTTCATAATAAATCAACAGAGTTTTCATAAAATCACAGAAAATCGAAAATTACTTTAAAAATCACCAAAATTTAACAGAAATTAGGAAAGCAAGTTCAGATTATGTGGTAAAAATGTCAGATCAAAAAGACTGATATTCCAAAAATTATGGTCAAAACTCAGAACATATGACAGAATTGGACAGAGAATGGTATGTGTTGCCAAAAGAGGGTGTAATTCAAATTTTATCCAAACAATAATTCAATTAAAATTCAGATTGAGAAACTACACTTCAAAATAATTTACTGAGACTTAGATTTTTTATTTATAGGATTTTTTTACTAATTCCTAAAAATCGTAGAAAAACATACAGATTCAAAAATCAAGAACAGAAAATTTAAAAGTCAAAACTTTGCACAGATTTTATCTTACAAATTTAACATAAAAGCATTGGGCACATATTATATAAAAGTTGTTCTAAAATATCTAAAGAAACACAAAATATTTTTTTTATAATTTTCTTTGATCAGATCTGAAGTCAAACAATTTTTTTACTGAAACTGACAGAAACAAATTACAGAAAAATGTATTTTTGAATTTAGAGGATAAAAGTAGGGATTTTTAAGGCAATTTGATCAAGAATTGTATCATTAATCACAAAATATTCAATTTATCAGATTTGGAACAAGTTTGAATTATTTCCAACCAGAAAAACTCAGCAAATAGATCAAAATTTCAGATCAAACACCAGTCAACCAACTTAGTGTTTGATCTCAATTTTTGAACTAAAAACTTCACTAAATCAAGCAAAAACCTCAACCAAGATTCAAGATGATAAAATGGACTAACATGCAGGAAAATTCAGTTCTAAATGACCTAATTAATTCAACCAAATCGATTAAATCAAAAAAAACCAGACTTAACAGCATATTATGAACAGTAACCAAATCAGTCAATTTAATTCAAATTAAAGCAAGATTTCAAACAATTCAATCACAAAAGGCCTATCCCTACAAGATTCTACTCACACATGATAAGATCAACCGAAATTAGGCATGTGTTCATCATATTTTTTTACAAATTGGATCTTGTGATCTAAAATTGGATACAAGAGATTAAATGAAAATTGGATCAAACCGAGACGTAGAAGATCAACCAGAAGCTTCCTTGAGTCGATTTGAACCTCCAATTGATGCTTGATCCAGCCGGAATCGATCAATTGCCTTTTTCACCAAATTCAGCCCGAATTGGTGAATTTTCACTCAAACTCGAAAATTGAAGCTCGAAAAGCTCTGAGATTCAGTAATGGAGTTACTGAAGCTTAAAGAAGATGATTGGAGAGTTGTGTGTGGAAAGAATTTGGAGAATGGAAGAATGAATTATCATGAATGGTTTGATCGGTCTAATTTATAGAGAGACTGGTCTGGAGAGTGGGGGACAAACCGAGCGATTCCATTGGCTCAGGCAGATCAAGTGGGGTGTACTGAAGATCTGTGCGAAATTTCGTTGAATTTGGTTGAGAAACGAACGATTTTGAATCATCGGATTTTTCTTCTGTTACTCGCGCGAAAATGAACTGAGTTCAGTTCAGATGCGATTTGAATCGCAGTACTGAGACTGACAGTGGGTCCCTTCAGAGTAAGTTGTGGTGAAACGGGTCGTAATCGCGTGAAACGAGTCGCTATTCCGTTATTAATCTCTGAGTTTTCAACTGTCTTTTTTGATTTTCTGCGGCGAAACGGGTCGAAACATGCGAAACGGGTCGTCTTCTTATTCAGACTTTGGCGCTGAGTTTTGAATTAGATTTCCGGATTTCATGCAGCGAAACGAGCTGCAGCTCGCTTGAAACGAGTCGCTTTTGTGTGAGCTGGGTACTGACTCGTTTTAAGCTCGTTCCGCTGATCTGGTGTGGCGAACCGGTTTGAATCGCGTGAGACGAGTCATAACTGATGAAACGAGTCGTCTTCTTCTTCAGAATTGGCGCTGACTTCCTTTTCTCGATCTTCTGTGGCCTGCGATCGTGTGCTCGTCCTAAAACAATCCTCTGACAGCCTTGTAAGTTTCGAATTTGGACTTTGGATCGATTTTTCTCTTGGATTTCAGACCCGTTTACCCGTTTCTCACAATCATCGATTCGAGCTCGCGATTCATCAACCTAGATCTCTTCTCCATCTTCTCACGAATCTACAGGGCTTTGAATGGTTGAAAACCGTTGAGTAAAACTCGAGTTTTGCTGATCTGAGTATCGTCCGTTCGCTGTTCTGCCATTGCTGACCAGATTGTGCAAATCGACCTTTTGTTCGCATTTCACACAACGAAATCCAAAACGGTGACTCATGCTTCGTTCGCAACTTCCTCACGATGCTTCACAACCATTATGACTTCCCAATCCGCCTCGAATCCAGAGAATTCCTCCATTAACCAACTCGGTTTCAGTTTCGCGAAAATAACCAAAATCTGCTGAACTCGTGAATCAAACTATGATTTTGAGTTGTTTTTCCATCGAATTGAGGCGTCTTAATTCATTGTGAGCCTTCACTAAAGCTTTACGACGCGAAAAGAATCATCTTTGCTTGAGAAAAACGGAAATGGTCGATCGAATTCATTCGCTGTTCGAAACTCGACCGTTGGTTCATCCAGTTTGAAAAGTTCATTGAGGATTTCGTCGAACAGATTACGGAAACACGGATTTCTCGCTCGATTTCGCATCATTCGATGAGTTCTTCATAAAGGTTAGAAAGGGTAGACGATGGAGAAGAGAATGAGATCGGTTTTGGCTCGAATGGATGATGGTGGAAGGCACGGCAGATCAACCATGGTTTCGGTCCGTTTTTGGCACTTGTTTTGGCCGAATTCCGGCGATCGCCGGAACTTTCAAGACCGGAGAATGGCACCGGCATGCTCTTCTCGTCATGCTGAATCCATGGCTGGCTTGTTTGTTCGATTTCGAGCAGAATAGTGAATTATGAGGTTTGAAGAAGATGGGTTTGACCTGGTCAATTCGTTGACTTTGACCAATTTTGACCTGATTTTCAATTGGTGATTCTGAGAGTTCTAGAAGGTTTCTGATCGCGCGGATTGTACCGTTGGGTTCGTTTCGTCGAGCTCTTCGTTTTGGTATACCGTTTGACCCATTTTGGAGAAGTTGACTTTTGGTCAACTTGGCGATTTTTGGCGTTTGGCTCGGTTTGACTTGGTTGTAGAAGGTTTTTGAATTGTCGTAAAAGTTTGGGGAATTTTTTGTAGAGTGTTTGAGGTTTTTAGTTGGCCATCTTTGGCCCATTATTTGCGTTTTGGTCCAATTCTTCATTTTATGGCCTTTTTGCCTGTAAAATCACACAAAAATGTATTAAGAGGTTTCAAATTATGTTTTATGAATTATGAGCATTTTTAATACATTTAATGTGAATTATGATTGAATTTGAGATGATAAAAACCCTAAAAATGTGTATAAAAAATACGCATTACAAATTCCACCACACTTAAACCAAGCTTGCCCTCAAGCGTAAATAAAATCAAGTTTTATGGTTTTTAGAATCAGTTAAAGCATTTTGAAAAGAGATTTAATTATTGCCATGAATGTTATATACTAATATTTGATTATTATAATAATACACGAATGTCGAAGAATATCCATTAATAATTTCAAATTCAAGTTTATTTAAAATTCCCTAATCCTTCAAATACGAACCTTTTTCCGAAAAATAATGCCCTAATTTTGTTTTTTGATATTTTCTCCCCCTAAATTTAAAATGGTGAATTTATAAAATTTACCCCAAAAGTTTCAACTAACTCAATTTTCTCTTTTATAAACACGTAAAGGTTGGTATGCTATCCACTCAAGTTATCAAAAGACAAGCTGTGCTTTGCACGTACAAAAAATCCTTCATTTTCTATTGCGGATATGTAAAATTTTTTCTTTTCCAAGGGTTTTAAAATAAATTTTCAAATTTTTGAATTCTTTTTTGTGAAGGGATAACAGGTTACGATTTCGGTCACTTGCTTTTTGTGCGAAAATTAGAGATGGGCATACGAGTCATTAGCTATGTCATGAAAGATAGGTTGAGTTAGAAAAATTTTGCGAAACTAGTGGTATTAAAAGTAAGGTTTGATTTCTCAAAAGTTTTAATCACAGCATTACTTTAAAGAAAACGATTTATAATTTCATTAAAGGGGCAAGTGAAATATTTATGAATTTTCGAAACGTTTAATGGATTTTAAATGGATATTATAGATGAGATGAGGTGGAAAATATGGCATTCATGATGATAATTAATCTCTTTTTGAATTTTCAAATCTTTTCATCATTTTCCAAAACCTAAGTATTTTTTAAAATTTGCTTGAGAGGGCTTTAGTTTCAAAAATCTTTTTTCTTGTTCAAAACCTTTTACTTTTTTTTTTTTTCATTGAAAATTCTCTTGCTTTTCTTTAAAACACACAAAATTTTATTTACAAAAACAGACAAAAATGAAAGAAGGAAAGTAAAATTTAAATTTTTATGGTATTTATGAGTTTTGTTGTTTTTATTTTTTGAAATTTTTTTAATTTTTTTCAGTTTTTATGAATTTTTACATTTTTACAAGAAAACAAAACTTGGTTTTGCACAAAACCACCCCACCACACTTAAACCTTTGTTTGTCCTCAAACAAAAAGTTCAAAAATGAGACTCTTGTGGAAATTGGAAAAATTGTTGGGGTTTTATGCAAAACCTCCCCCACCACACTTAAACTTTTGCGTAGCAAATGTTTAAGTGTGAAAGAGAGTTTTGTAAAAAGAAGAAAAATAAAATAAAGAAAGGAAAAATAGGACCTGACACGATGAGTTGCCTCTCGCCAAGCGCCCTTGTTTTACGTCTTGAGCTCGACGCATTTGTGCTTTTCATTCTTTCCTTCCCTCGCTTTGTGGCATCGCTTCTAAATCATGCTCATCGAACCACCTTGTATCATGATTCTCGTAAAAAGCCTTCAAGCGATGACCATTGACCTTGAATTTGATGTCTTCCCCCCTAGAAATTTCAAATACTCCAAACGGCAAAATATGGGTAATTATGTAAGGACCTGTCCATCGGCTCTTCAACTTCCCGGGATGTAACCTCAACCGAGAGTTGAATAACAAGACCTTATCGTCAGTTTTAAATTCCTTTTTGCGAATAAGTTTGTCGTGAGCGATGGTTAGTTTTTCTTTGTAAATTCGAGAATTATCATAAGCCTCAAGGCGAAGCTCTTCTAATTCTTGAATTTGCAATTTCCGCAACCCCGCATCTTTTGGGTAATCTTGATTTACCTTTTTGATTGCCCAAAATGCTTTGTGCTCAATTTCCACCGGTAGGTGACAACTCTTTCCATAAACGAGTTTAAAAGGAGTCATCCCTATCGGTGTTTTGTATGCGGTGCGGTAGCCCCATAAAGCATCCCCAAGCCTTTGACTCCAATCCTTGCGAGAGGGATTAACCACTTTCTCAAGGATTGATTTTATTTCCCTATTGGATATTTCGGCTTGCCCATTAGTTTGGGGATGATAAGCGGTTGACATGCGGTGTTGTACATGATAACTTTTCAAAAGGGATTCGAGGTACTTATTATTTAAATGCGAACCCCTATCGCTAATGATAGCTTTAGGCACCCCAAAACGCTGAAAAATATTCTTTTTAAGGAATTCAATCACCGTTTTGGAGTTGGCATCCCTTGTTGGTATGGCCTCAACCCATTTTGAAACATAATCAACACACACAAGAATATATAAATACCCATTTGATTGAGGAAAGGGGCCCATGAAATCTATCCCCCAAACATCGAAAAGCTCAAAAAACAATAAAGCTTTAAGAGGCATTTCGTTTTTGCGGGTTAGATTGCCCGTTTTTTGGCAATTTTCACAACTCTTTACAAAGGAATGAGCATCTTTATAAAGAGTTGGCCAATATAATCCACTTTGGAGTACCCTATGACTTGTGCGTTGCCCTCCAAAGTGTCCCCCACATTCTAAAGTGTGACAAAAAGAGAGTACCGAATTTATCTCGTGGTCGGGCACGCATTTTCGTACCATTTGATCGGAGCAAATCTTGTAGAGGTAGGGGTCTTCCCAGAGGTAATAGCGTGAGTCGTTTTTAATTTTGTCCTTTTGAGCTCGAGAGAGAGTGTTTGGCAATTCGCGAGTTTCGAGGTAGTTGACGATGTCGGCGTACCAAGGCGCCATGCCATGGATAGCATAGAGTTGCTCGTCAGGGAAGAGTTCGTTGATCGGAATGATATCGCCTTCGTTTGTTGGGAGTCGGCTAAGATGATCGGCCACCAAGTTTTCGGCTCCCTTTTTATCCCGAATCTCCACGTTAAACTCTTGAAGGAGAAGGATCCATCGGAGGAGACGCGGCTTGCATTCCTTCTTCTTCATTAAGTGCTTGAGCGCGGCATGATCTGAAAATACAACAACTTTTGTCCCGACCAAGTATGATCGGAACTTTTCCAATGCAAAGACAATGGCCAATAGTTCTTTTTCCGTTGTTGTGTAATTCCGTTGGGCGTCGTCTAGGGTCCTAGAGGCATAGTAAATTACGTGGGGTACCTTCCCGATGCGTTGCCCCAAAACCGCCCCGACACTTAAATCGCTTGCGTCGCACATGATCTCAAAGGGGAGATTCCAATCCGGTGGTCGAATAATGGGCGCTTCGCACAGTTTCCCCTTTAGCTTGTCGAATGCCGCCTTGCACGCATCGTTGAACTTGAATTTGATCTCTTTTTGGAGAAGCCTGCACATTGGTTGCGCGATTTTTGAGAAGTCTTGAATGAAACGCCGATAGAAGCCGGCGTGTCCAAGGAATGAGCGGACATCTTTCACATTGCGAGGGTATGGAAGTGTCTTGATAACGTCGATCTTCGCTTTGTCGACTTCCAACCCCTTTTCTGAAATTAAATGACCTAATACAATTCCTTGGCTCACCATAAAGTGGCACTTCTCAAAATTTAAGACAAGGTTAGCTTCAACGCACTTTTCCATTATTAGGCTCAAGTTATGGAGACACTCATCGAACGAGTTGCCATAAATGGAAAAGTCGTCCATGAATACTTCAATAAATTTAGAAATATACTCAGAAAAGATCGAAATCATACACCTTTGAAAAGTTCCAGGTGCGTTGCATAGTCCAAACGGCATTCTTCGATAGGCGATAGTTCGAAAGGGGCAAGTGAATGTCGTCTTCCTCTGATCTTCTGGATCGATGGCGATTTGAAAATAGCCCGAGTACCCATCCAAAAAGCAATAGTAGGGTCGCCCCGCTAATCTTTCGAGCATTTGATCGATGAAGGGAAGAGGAAAGTGATCCTTTTTTGTCGCCGCATTGAGTTTGCGATAGTCGATGCAAACTCTCCATCCGTTTTGCACTCGTGTTGGCACTTTCTCTCCTTCGGCATTTTCCACAATCGTGATTCCCGTCTTCTTGGGAACTACATGGATTGGAGATACCCATTCCGAATCGGCCACCGCGTAAATAATCCCCGCATCAAGAAGCTTGAGAAGCTCCTTTTTCACCACCTCCATTATTACTGGATTTAACCTTCTTTGTGCTTCTCTTGATGGTTTTGATCCCTCCTCCAAAACAATTTTGTGCATACATGTCGAGGGGCTTATACCTGGCATATCGGCCAATGTCCATCCGATCGCCTTCTTATGGTTTCCAAGAGTTTCCACCAATCGGGTTTCTTGGTCAAGGGTTAGATTCGATGCGATGATGACGGGTAATGTGTTGTTTGGCCCGAGGTACGCGTATTTGAGGTAATCGGGAAGAGGTTTGAGTTCGAGAGTAGGAGCTTCTTCGATTGATGGCTTAATGCGTTCTTGCGATATTTGGAGTTTGTCGTGGGGGGAACCCGAAATGAATTTTATTTCTTCATTATGTTCTTGCTCTATTTCTTGCTTCTCATTCGTTTGTGCGATCTCCCCCCAAACATCCTCAAAAATCGCATCGTATCCCTTCGAGTACTCTTCTTCCAAGTGTTCTTCAACCATTTCATCAATCTCGTCAATAATGGTTATGCTCGATACATTGTAGTCGTTCGGGTACTTGATGGTGTCGAATATGTTGAAGGTGATTTTCTCGTTGTCGAATTCCATGGACATCGTTCCTGAGTGGCAGTCTATGCATGTTCGCGCGGTTCTCAAAAAGGGTCTTCCTAAGAGGATGGCGGACGAATCGGCGTTGTGGCCCATTTCAAGAATGTAGAAGTCGGCTGGGAAAACCAACCCATTCACCTTGACGAGTACATCTTCCGCGACACCTAGGACGGCGGCCGTCGAACGGTCGGCGAGTTGCACCATCACCCTTGTATCCTTTAGGTCTCCTAAACCCAAGGTCTCGTAAACGGACCTAGGCATTACGTTTATGGAGGCTCCTAAGTCGAGCATGCACCTCGCGAGTTGTTGAAGACCAATGGTGCACGGAATGGCGAAAACTCCAGGGTCTTTCTCTTTTTGCGCTACTCGCGTGTTGAAGCTCATTACAGAGGGTAGGTTTATCGTCTCGTTCCCCTTTAATTTTCTCTTATTTGTGCATAGATTCTTGAAGAACTTGGCATATGGGGGGTGCATTCGGATCGCATCGATAATCGGAATGTTTACCTCCACCTTCTTGAACACCTCCAAAATATCTTTATCGAGCTCATCCTTTCGAGAGTTAACCGCTAGTCGAGTTGGGAATGGTGCGCGCTTCTTTTCCTTTTCTTGCGCGATTTCCTTTTCTTCGTTCTTTCCTTGTTCTTTCTCTTGAATTGGTTCTTCCTCCTTCCTAATCTCTTCTTGTGCCTCATCTTGTTTACACGCGCTTGAACTCGTTTCCTCATCTTGCTTCCTTGGAACCATTAACTCTTCTTCTTCGTCGTGCGAGCCAATCTCTCTCCCACTTCTTAGGCGTATCGCGTTGATGGGTTTGTATTCCGGTGGTCCCGAACCTTGAGAAGGCAACCGATTGCCCCCTTGTCCTTTTAATAAATTGACTTCCCCCGCGATTTGCTTGATTTGCATTTCCAAGTTTTGCATTTGACGCCCTTGCGTAGCTTGGTTTTGGGTGAGTGAGCTTACATCGTTCTTGACGGTTCCCAACTCAGTTGTGAGGTTTGTGAAATTTCCCGCCATTAATCCCATCATTTTATCAAGCTTTTCGTCAAGAGAAGAGATTTGGGAATTCGATGTGGAGGGTTGAGGAGGTTGTTGATGAGGGTGAGCTTGAGGTTGTTGTTGCGCTTGTGCATTTGGATGAACATACACATTCGGTTTTTGGTAATTGGATTGTGGGAATTGAGGTGGCGCATCCTCAGTCTTCCAACGAAAATTTGGGTGTTTCTTCCATGACTCATTGTAGGTTTGCGAGAAAGGTTGGCGTTGGTTTGAGTAGCTTCCGATGGCATTGACATCTTCTTGTAACCTATCGCATTCATCGGTCGCATGATTTGTATCCCCACAAAACTCGCACTTCCTTGGTTCGATCTTTGCGCCCACAGCTTTGAGCATTTGACTAAATCTTGTCTCGAAGTTTTGTGTGATTCTTGATTCCATTGCCTTGAGGTCAACCGTACTTGTCATGTTCACTTGACCCATTCTTCCCCCGCGTCCTTGGTTTCCTTCGGCTATGGTTTCGATAAGAGCTCGCACTTCCGATGGGGTCATGTTATTGAACGATCCTCCAGCTGAGCATTGGAGTAATCGCGCATCGAGATCGTTCATCCCTTGTAGAAATTGGTCGATAAGTGAGGTCTCGTCGAGGTTATGGTTGGGGCATGATGCGCATAATCGCACAAATGGCTCGTAATATTCTTGAAGTGTCTCCCCCCCTCCTTGTTGGATCCCTATGATTTCCTTGCGGATTTTGGCCGTCAACGTGCTCGGGTAGTATCGTTTTAGAAAACACGTTCCTACCTCTTGAAACGTTGTAAAAGGACCCCCTTGCAAGTGGGTTAGCCAATCCCTTGGTGCTTCCCCAAGTGTGTGGGAGAAGAGAATCAATTTGATATTATCCAAGTTATCGGATTTACCAAACAATGCTGTGCATTTACGATCTAGATTATCTAAATGTGCATATGGGTTCTCATTTTTATGTCCTTCAAAAATGGGTAATACATTTAATATAGATGGACTTAGTTTAAAATTGGGCACAGTTGGTATAACAATATTTCCAGGATTTCGAGGGATTTGATGGTCTAAAAGTTCTCCTAATGTTCTTTCTTGAGCCATTTTATGAATTTGAGATGATGATGGTGTTGAATGAGAATTAGAATTAAAAAGAGTTTGAGAGTTTAGCTTGGATGATAATGAGTGAACGGTTGGAGAGATTGGAGTTCTTTCTTGTGGCCCTTCCACTCGTTGTTGCTCCCAATTTTGTTGCTCTTCTTCTTGAGGCCCTTGGATGGAAGGAGAAGCCTCGTTACGCCCTTTTTGCCTTGAGTAAGTTTCGTCTTGCTTGCTTCGTGCCTTATCCTTCTTGACCTCTCTTAGATGCTTGTTAATGTCCTTCTTTATAGGTGTGTGCACTTCGCCTTGCGATCTTGTTTTTCTCATGCACCTTCAAAATTCAAATGAAACACAAACACTAGACAATTGATTAGAAGTTAGTAATAAACTCAATTAAAGCCGTCTCCCCGGCAACGGCGCCATTTGTAAACCGCGCAAAACCGTTGTTAAATTTCACACAATTTAGCAAAAATATTTATAATTTTCCCTAGCTTAACTCTTAAGTGTATATGTGGTCTTTTGAGTTTTAGGGGTCGAACACAAGGAGAATGGCCTTGAGATATTACAATTCTTTTCAAAAGTAGGTTTTGTTTGTTTAAATGTTGTAGATTGTTTAAGAAGATTAATGATGTATTAGATGGAATTTAATCAAGTTCGTACACAATTCTTTTGAAAATTCTTTAATAATATTTCCAAATATCCAAAAGTTGCAAATGATATGTCAATGAAAACTAGAGAATGAGATCTTCACAATATAAGGCAAATCAATTATCACTTTTATTCATATTTTTATGTAAATTTTCGTTTTAGTCCACACTTTTCATAATAAATCAACAGAGTTTTTCATAAAATCACAGAAAATCGAAAATTACTTTAAAAATCACCAAAATTTAACAGAAATTAGGAAAGCAAGTTCAGATTATGTGGTAAAAATGTCAGATCAAAAAGACTGATATTCCAAAAATTATGGTCAAAACTCAGAACATATGACAGAATTGGACAGAGAATGGTATGTGTTGCCAAAAGAGGGTGTAATTCAAATTTTATCCAAACAATAATTCAATTAAAATTCAGATTGAGAAACTAAACTTCAAAATGATTTACTGAGACTTAGATTATTTATTTATAGGATTTTTTTACTAATTCCTAAAAATCGTAGAAAAACAGACAGATTCAAAAATCAAGAACAGAAAATTTAAAAGTCAAAACTTTGCACAGATTTTATCTTACAAATTTAACATAAAAGCATTGGGCACATATTATATGAAAGTTGTTCTAAAATATCTAAAGAAACACAAAATAATTTTTTTATAATTTTCTTTGATCAGATCTGAAGTCAAACAATTTTTTTACTGAAACTGACAGAAACAAATTACAGAAAAATGTATTTTTGAATTTAGAGGATAAAAGTAGGGATTTTTAAGGCAATTTGATCAAGAATTGTATCATTAATCACAAAATATTCAATTTATCAGATTTGGAACAAGTTTGAATTATTTCCAACCAGAAAAACTCAGCAAATAGATCAAAATTTCAGATCAAACACCAGTCAACCAACTTAGTGTTTGATCTCAATTTTTGAACTAAAAACTTCACTAAATCAAGCAAAAACCTCAACCAAGATTCAAGATGATAAAATGGACTAACATGCAGGAAAATTCAGTTCTAAATGACCTAATTAATTCAACCAAATCGATTAAATCAAAAAAAACCAGACTTAACAGCATATTATGAACAGTAACCAAATCAGTCAATTTAATTCAAATTAAAGCAAGATTTCAAACAATTCAATCACAAAAGGCCTATCCCTACAAGATTCTACTCACACATGATAAGATCAACCGAAATTAGGCATGTGTTCATCATATTTTTTTACAAATTGGATCTTGTGATCTAAAATTGGATACAAGAGATTAAATGAAAATTGGATCAAACCGAGACGTAGAAGATCAACCAGAAGCTTCCTTGAGTCGATTTGAACCTCCAATTGATGCTTGATCCAGCCGGAATCGATCAATTGCCTTTTTCACCAAATTCAGCCCGAATTGGTGAATTTTCACTCAAACTCGAAAATTGAAGCTCGAAAAGCTCTGAGATTCAGTAATGGAGTTACTGAAGCTTAAAGAAGATGATTGGAGAGTTGTGTGTGGAAAGAATTTGGAGAATGGAAGAATGAATTATCATGAATGGTTTGATCGGTCTAATTTATAGAGAGACTGGTCTGGAGAGTGGGGGACAAACCGAGCGATTCCATTGGCTCAGGCAGATCAAGTGGGGTGTACTGAAGATCTGTGCGAAATTTCGTTGAATTTGGTTGAGAAACGAACGATTTTGAATCATCGGATTTTTCTTCTGTTACTCGCGCGAAAATGAACTGAGTTCAGTTCAGATGCGATTTGAATCGCAGTACTGAGACTGACAGTGGGTCCCTTCAGAGTAAGTTGTGGTGAAACGGGTCGTAATCGCGTGAAACGAGTCGCTATTCCGTTATTAATCTCTGAGTTTTCAACTGTCTTTTTTGATTTTCTGCGGCGAAACGGGTCGAAACATGCGAAACGGGTCGTCTTCTTATTCAGACTTTGGCGCTGAGTTTTGAATTAGATTTCCGGATTTCATGCAGCGAAACGAGCTGCAGCTCGCTTGAAACGAGTCGCTTTTGTGTGAGCTGGGTACTGACTCGTTTTAAGCTCGTTCCGCTGATCTGGTGTGGCGAACCGGTTTGAATCGCGTGAGACGAGTCATAACTGATGAAACGAGTCGTCTTCTTCTTCAGAATTGGCGCTGACTTCCTTTTCTCGATCTTCTGTGGCCTGCGATCGTGTGCTCGTCCTAAAACAATCCTCTGACAGCCTTGTAAGTTTCGAATTTGGACTTTGGATCGATTTTTCTCTTGGATTTCAGACCCGTTTACCCGTTTCTCACAATCATCGATTCGAGCTCGCGATTCATCAACCTAGATCTCTTCTCCATCTTCTCACGAATCTACAGGGCTTTGAATGGTTGAAAACCGTTGAGTAAAACTCGAGTTTTGCTGATCTGAGTATCGTCCGTTCGCTGTTCTGCCATTGCTGACCAGATTGTGCAAATCGACCTTTTGTTCGCATTTCACACAACGAAATCCAAAACGGTGACTCATGCTTCGTTCGCAACTTCCTCACGATGCTTCACAACCATTATGACTTCCCAATCCGCCTCGAATCCAGAGAATTCCTCCATTAACCAACTCGGTTTCAGTTTCGCGAAAATAACCAAAATCTGCTGAACTCGTGAATCAAACTATGATTTTGAGTTGTTTTTCCATCGAATTGAGGCGTCTTAATTCATTGTGAGCCTTCACTAAAGCTTTACGACGCGAAAAGAATCATCTTTGCTTGAGAAAAACGGAAATGGTCGATCGAATTCATTCGCTGTTCGAAACTCGACCGTTGGTTCATCCAGTTTGAAAAGTTCATTGAGGATTTCGTCGAACAGATTACGGAAACACGGATTTCTCGCTCGATTTCGCATCATTCGATGAGTTCTTCATAAAGGTTAGAAAGGGTAGACGATGGAGAAGAGAATGAGATCGGTTTTGGCTCGAATGGATGATGGTGGAAGGCACGGCAGATCAACCATGGTTTCGGTCCGTTTTTGGCACTTGTTTTGGCCGAATTCCGGCGATCGCCGGAACTTTCAAGACCGGAGAATGGCACCGGCATGCTCTTCTCGTCATGCTGAATCCATGGCTGGCTTGTTTGTTCGATTTCGAGCAGAATAGTGAATTATGAGGTTTGAAGAAGATGGGTTTGACCTGGTCAATTCGTTGACTTTGACCAATTTTGACCTGATTTTCAATTGGTGATTCTGAGAGTTCTAGAAGGTTTCTGATCGCGCGGATTGTACCGTTGGGTTCGTTTCGTCGAGCTCTTCGTTTTGGTATACCGTTTGACCCATTTTGGAGAAGTTGACTTTTGGTCAACTTGGCGATTTTTGGCGTTTGGCTCGGTTTGACTTGGTTGTAGAAGGTTTTTGAATTGTCGTAAAAGTTTGGGGAATTTTTTGTAGAGTGTTTGAGGTTTTTAGTTGGCCATCTTTGGCCCATTATTTGCGTTTTGGTCCAATTCTTCATTTTATGGCCTTTTTGCCTGTAAAATCACACAAAAATGTATTAAGAGGTTTCAAATTATGTTTTATGAATTATGAGCATTTTTAATACATTTAATGTGAATTATGATTGAATTTGAGATGATAAAAACCCTAAAAATGTGTATAAAAAATACGCATTACAAATTCCACCACACTTAAACCAAGCTTGCCCTCAAGCGTAAATAAAATCAAGTTTTATGGTTTTTAGAATCAGTTAAAGCATTTTGAAAAGAGATTTAATTATTGCCATGAATGTTATATACTAATATTTGATTATTATAATAATACACGAATGTCGAAGAATATCCATTAATAATTTCAAATTCAAGTTTATTTAAAATTCCCTAATCCTTCAAATACGAACCTTTTTCCGAAAAATAATGCCCTAATTTTGTTTTTTGATATTTTCTCCCCCTAAATTTAAAATGGTGAATTTATAAAATTTACCCCAAAAGTTTCAACTAACTCAATTTTCTCTTTTATAAACACGTAAAGGTTGGTATGCTATCCACTCAAGTTATCAAAAGACAAGCTGTGCTTTGCACGTACAAAAAATCCTTCATTTTCTATTGCGGATATGTAAAATTTTTTCTTTTCCAAGGGTTTTAAAATAAATTTTCAAATTTTTGAATTCTTTTTTGTGAAGGGATAACAGGTTACGATTTCGGTCACTTGCTTTTTGTGCGAAAATTAGAGATGGGCATACGAGTCATTAGCTATGTCATGAAAGATAGGTTGAGTTAGAAAAATTTTGCGAAACTAGTGGTATTAAAAGTAAGGTTTGATTTCTCAAAAGTTTTAATCACAGCATTACTTTAAAGAAAACGATTTATAATTTCATTAAAGGGGCAAGTGAAATATTAATGAATTTTCGAAACGTTTAATGGATTTTAAATGGATATTATAGATGAGATGAGGTGGAAAATATGGCATTCATGATGATAATTAATCTCTTTTTGAATTTTCAAATCTTTTCATCATTTTCCAAAACCCTAAGTATTTTTCAAAATTTGCTTGAGAGGCTTTAGTTTCAAAAATCTTTTTTCTTGTTCAAAGCTTTTCCTTTTTTTTTTTTCATTGAAAATTCTCTTGCTTTTCTTTAAAACACACAAAATTTTATTTACAAAAACAGACAAAAATGAAAGAAGGAAAGTAAAATTTAAATTTTTATGGTATTTATGAGTTTTGTTGTTGTTTTTTTTTGAAATTTTTTTAATTTTTTTCAGTTTTTATGAATTTTTACATTTTTACAAGAAAACAAAACTTGGTTTTGCACAAAACCACCCCACCACACTTAAACCTTTGTTTGTCCTCAAACAAAAAGTTCAAAAATGAGACTCTTGTGGAAATTGGAAAAATTGTTGGGGTTTTATGCAAAACCTCCCCCACCACACTTAAACTTTTGCGTGACAAATGTTTAAGTGTGAAAGAGAGTTTTGTAAAAAGAAGAAAAATAAAATAAAGAAAGGAAAAATACTACCTGACACGACGAGTTGCCTCTCGCCAAGCGCCCTTGTTTTACGTCTTGAGCTCGACACATTAGTGCTTTTCATTCTTTCCTTCCCTCGCTTTGTGGCATCGCTTCTAAATCATGCTCATCGAACCACCTTGTATCATGATTCTCGTAAAAAGCCTTCAAGCGATGACCATTGACCTTGAATTTGATGTCTTCCCCCCTAGAAATTTCAAATACTCCAAACGGCAAAATATGGGTAATTATGTAAGGACCTGTCCATCGGCTCTTCAACTTCCCGGGATGTAACCTCAACCGAGAGTTGAATAACAAGACCTTATCGCCAGTTTTAAATTCCTTTTTGCAAAATAATAATAA
This sequence comes from Juncus effusus, assembly GCA_027726005.1. Taxonomy (NCBI): domain Eukaryota; kingdom Viridiplantae; phylum Streptophyta; class Magnoliopsida; order Poales; family Juncaceae; genus Juncus; species Juncus effusus. The sequence goes on from CM050907.1 coordinate 5,131,536, forward strand.
CCTATCTTTTCCTACCCCTCACGTGTGAAGAGATTTGAAGAAAAAGCTGATAATTATGTTCTCTCTCCACTTGGCGGAATCTAGACAGTAGAACAAAAAAATCATTTTCTATCTGAATAAGGGTCCAATATGCAGATTTCACTAAGAACATTTTTAAATCGACAGCAAGGTGAAGATTCTACAAAAAGAAATTTGTCAATTTAATAAAAACTCAGAGAGTTCCAAGCGTTTAAAGTTGGAGTTAGAGAAAAAAACATAGGCTGTTTCTTACCAACCCGTGGTAATTTAAGGATCTCATCAACAACGGGCACTATTCTTGGCTCATTCTTTTTTCTATCTCCTCAAGACATGCAAAATAATAATAACCTATCTTATCCTACCCCTCACGTGTGAAGAGATTTGAAGAAAAAGTTGATAAATATGTTCTCTCTCCACTTGGCCGAATCTGGACAGTAGAACAAAAAAATCATTTTCTATCTGAATAAGAGTCCAATATACAATTTTCGTTAAGAACATTTTTTCGTCGACAGCAAGGCGAAGATTCTACAAAAAGAAATCTGGCAATTGAATAAAAACTCAGAGAGATCCAAGCGTTCAAAGTTGGAGTCAGAGAAAAAAACATTAGCTGTTTCTGACCAACCCGTTGTAATTTAAGGATTTCTTCGACTACGGGCGCTATTCTTGGCTCATTCTTTTTTCTATCCACTCAAGACATGCAAAATAATAATAACCTATCTTTTCCTATCCCTCACGTGTGAAGAGATTTGAAGAAAAAGTTGATAAATATGTTCTCTCTCCACTTGGCCGAATCTGGACAGTAGAACAAAAAAATCATTTTCTATCTGAATAAGGGTCCAATATACAATTTTCGTTAAGAACATTTTTCGTCGACAGCAAGGCGAAGATTCTACTAAAAGAAATCTGGCAATTGAATAAAAACTCAAAGTGATCCAAGCGTTCAAAGTTGGAGTCAGAGAAAAAAACATAGGCTGTTTCTGACCAACCCGTTGTAATTTAAAGATTTCTTCAACAACGGGCGCTATTCTTGGCTCATTCTTTTTTCTACCCCTCAAGACAATGCAAAATAAAAATAACCGATCTTTTCCTACCCCTCACGTGTGAAGAGATTTGAAGAAAAAGATGATAATTATGTTCTCTCTCCACTTGGCCGAATCAGGACTGTAGAACAAAAAAATCATTTTCTATCTGAATCCGGGTCCAATATGCAAATTTCTCTAGGAACATTTTTTAGTCGACGACAAAGCGGAGATTCTACAAAAAGAAATCTGGCAATTGAATAAAAACTCAGAGAGATCCAAGCGTTCAAAGTTTGCGTTAGAGAAAAAACATTAGCTGTTTCTGACCAACCCGTTGTAATTTAAGGATTTCTTCAACTACGGGCGCTATTCTTGGCTCATTCTTTTTTCTATCCTCTCAAGACATGCAAAATAATAATAATCTATCTTTTCCTACCCCTCACGTGTGAATAGATTTGAATAAAAAGTTGATAATTATGTTCTATCTCAACTTGGCCGAATCTGGACAGTAGAACAAAAAAATCATTTTCTATCGGAATAAGGCTCCAATATGCAAATTTCGCTAAGAACATTTTTTAGTCGACAGCAAGGCGAAGATTCTACAAAAAGAAATCTGGCAATTGAATAAAAACTCAGAGAGATCCAAGCGTTCAAAGTTGGAGTTAGAGAAAAAAACTTAGGCTGTTTCTGACCAACCCGTGGTAATTTCTGGATTTCTTCAACTACGGGCGCTATTCTTGGCTCATTCTTTTTTCTATCTCCTCAAGACAATGCAAAATAATAATAACCTATCTTTTCCTACCCCTCACGTGTGAAGAGATTTGAAGAAAAAGTTGATAATTATGTTCTCTCTCCACTTGGCCGAATCAGGACAATAGAACAAAAAAATCATTTTCTATCTGAATAAGGGTCCAATATGCAAATTTCGCTAGGAACATTTTTTAGTCGACGACAAGGCGGAGATTCTACAAAAAGAAATTTGGCAACTGAATAAAAACTCAGACAAATCGAAGCGTTCAAAGTTGGAGTCAGAGAAAAAAACATTAGCTGTTTCTGACCAACCCGTTGTAATTTAAGGATTTCTTCAACTACGGGCGCTATTCTTGGCTCATTCTTTTTTCTATCCACTCAAGACATGCAAAATAATAATAACCTATCTATTCCTACCCCTCACGTGTGAAGTGATTTGAAGAAAAAGTTGATAATTATGTTCTATCTCCACTTGGGCGAATCTGGACAGTAGAACAAAAAAATCATTTTCTATCGGAATAAGGCTCCAATATGCAAATTTCGCTAAGAACATTTTTTAGTCGACAGCGAGGCGAAGATTCTAAAAAGGAAATCTGGCTATTGAATAAAAACTAAGAGAGATCCAAGCGTTCAAAGTTGGAGTCAGAGAAAAAATACTTAGCTGTTTCTAACCAACCCGTTGTAATTTAAGGATTTCTTCAACTACGGGCGCTATTCTTGGCTCATTCTTTTTTCTATCTCCTCACGACAATGCAAAATAATAATAACCTATCTTTTACTACCCCTCACGTGTGAAGAGATTTGAAGGAAAAGTTGATAATTATGTTCTCTCTCCACTTGGCCGAATCTGGACAGTAGAACAAAAAAATCATTTTCTATCTGAATAAGGGCCCAATATGCAAATTTCGCTAAGAACATTTTTTAGTCGACGACAAGGCGGAGATTCTACAAAAAGAAATCTGGCAATTGAATAAAAACTCAGAGAGATCCAAGCGTTGAAAGTTGGCGTCAAAGAAAAAAACATTAGCTATTTCTGACCAACCCGTTGTAATTTAAGGATTTCTTCAACTACGGGTGCTATTCTTGGCTCATTCTTTTTTCTATCCTCTCAAGACATGCAAAATAATAATAATCTATCTTTTCCTACCCCTCACGTGTGAAGAGATTTGAAGAAAAAGTTGATAATTATGTTCTATCTCCACTTGGCCGAATCTGGACAGTAGAACAAAAAAATCATTTTCTATCGGAATAAGGCTCCAATATGTAAATTTCGCTAAGAACATATTTTAGTCGACAGCAAGGCGAAGATTCTACAAAAAGAAATCTGGCAATTGAATAAAAACTCAAAGAGATCCAAGCGTTCAAAGTTGGAGTTAGAGAAAAAAACATAGGCCGTTTCTGACCAACCCGTTGTAATTTAAGGATTTCTTCAACAACGGGCGCTATTCTTGGCTCATTCTTTTTTCTATCTCCTCAAGACAATGCAAAATAATAATAACCAATCTTTTCCTACCCCTCACGTGTGAAGAGATTTGATGAAAAAGTTGATAATTATGTTCTCTCTCCACTTGGCCGAATCAGGACAGTAGAACAAAAAAATCATTTTCTATCTGAATAAGGGTCCAATATGCAAATTTCGCTAGGAACATTTTTTAGACGACGACAAGGCGGAGATTCTACAAAAAGAAATTTGGCAATTGAATAAAAACTCAGACAGATCCAAGCGTTCAAAGTTGGAGTCAGAGAAAAAAATATTAGCTGTTTCTGACCAACCCGTTGTAATTTAAGGATTTCTTCAACTACGGACGCTATTCTTGGCTCATTCTTTTTTCTATCCTCTCAAGACATGCAAAATAATAATAACCTATCTTTTCCTACCCCTCACGTGTGAAGAGATTTGAAGAAAAAGTTGATAATTATGTTCTATCTCCACTTGGCCGAATCTGGACAGTAGAACAAAAAAATCATTTTCTATCGGAATAAGGCTCCAATATGCAAATTTCGCTAAGAACATTTTTTAGTCGACAGCAAGGCGAAGATTCTAAAAAGGAAATCTGGCAATTGAATAAAAACTAAGAGAGATCCAAGCGTTCAAAGTTGGAGTCAGAGAAAAAAACATTAGCGGTTTCTAACCAACCCGTTGTAATTTAAGGATTTCTTCAACTACGGGCGCTATTCTTGGCTCATTCTTTTTTCTATCTCCTCACGACAATGCAAAATAATAATAACCTATCTTTTACGACCCCTCACGTGTGAAGAGATTTGAAGGAAAAGTTGATAATTATGTTCTCTCTCCACTTGGCCGAATCAGGACAATAGAACAAAAAAATCATTTTCTATCTGAATAAGGGCCCAATATGCAAATTTCGCTAAGAACATTTTTTAGTCGACGACAAGGCGGAGATTCTACAAAAAGAAATCTGGCAATTGAATAAAAACTCAGAGAGATCCAAGCGTTCAAAGTTGGAGTTAGAGAAAAAAACATAGGCCGTTTCTGACCAACCCGTTGTAATTTAAGGATTTCTTCAACAACGGGCGCTATTCTTGGCTCATTCTTTTTTCTATCTCCTCAAGACAATGCAAAATAATAATAACCAATCTTTTCCTACCCCTCACGTGTGAAGAGATTTGATGAAAAAGTTGATAATTATGTTCTCTCTCCACTTGGCCGAATCAGGACAGTAGAACAAAAAAATCATTTTCTATCTGAATAAGGGTCCAATATGCAAATTTCGCTAGGAACATTTTTTAGACGACGACAAGGCGGAGATTCTACAAAAAGAAATTTGGCAATTGAATAAAAACTCAGACAGATCCAAGCGTTCAAAGTTGGAGTCAGAGAAAAAAATATTAGCTGTTTCTGACCAACCCGTTGTAATTTAAGGATTTCTTCAACTACGGACGCTATTCTTGGCTCATTCTTTTTTCTATCCTCTCAAGACAAGCAAAATAATAATAACCTATCTTTTCCTACCCCTCACGTGTGAAGAGATTTGAAGAAAAAGTTGATAATTATGTTCTATCTCCACTTGGCCGAATCTGGACAGTAGAACAAAAAAATCATTTTCTATCGGAATAAGGCTCCAATATGCAAATTTCGCTAAGAACATTTTTTAGTCGACAGCAAGGCGAAGATTCTAAAAAGGAAATCTGGCAATTGAATAAAAACTAAGAGAGATCCAAGCGTTCAAAGTTGGAGTCAGAGAAAAAAACATTAGCGGTTTCTAACCAACCCGTTGTAATTTAAGGATTTCTTCAACTACGGGCGCTATTCTTGGCTCATTCTTTTTTCTATCTCCTCACGACAATGCAAAATAATAATAACCTATCTTTTACGACCCCTCACGTGTGAAGAGATTTGAAGGAAAAGTCGATAATTATGTTCTCTCTCCACTTGGCCGAATCAGGACAATAGAACAAAAAAATCATTTTCTATCTGAATAAGGGCCCAATATGCAAATTTCGCTAAGAACATTTTTTAGTCGACGACAAGGCGGAGATTCTACAAAAAGAAATCTGGCAATTGAATAAAAACTCAGAGAGATCCAAGCGTTGAAAGTTGGCGTCAAAGAAAAAAACATTAGCTATTTCTGACCAACCCGTTGTAATTTAAGGATTTCTTCAACTACGGGCGCTATTCTTGGCTCATTCTTTTTAATAATAATCTATCTTTTCCTACCCCTCACGTGTGAAGAGATTTGAAGAAAAAGTTGATAATTATGTTCTATCTCCACTTGGCAGAGACATCCAAGCGTTCAAAGTTGGAGTTAGAGAAAAAACATAGGCCGTTTCTGACCAACCCGTTGTAATTTAAGGATTTCTTCAACAACGGGCGCTATTCTTGGCTCATTCTTTTTTCTATCTCCTTAAGACAATGCAAAATAATAATAACCTATCTTTTCCTACCCCTCACGTGTGAAGAGATTTGATGAAAAAGTTGATAATTATGTTCTCTCTCCACTTGGCCGAATCAGGATAGTAGAACAAAAAAATCATTTTCTATATGAATAAGGGTCCAATATGCAAATTTCGCTAGGAACATTTTTTAGTCGACGACAAGGCGGAGATTCTACAAAAAGAAATTTGGCAATTGAATAAAACCTCAGACAGATCCAAGCGTTCAAAGTAGGAGTCAGAGAAAAAAACATTAGCTGTTTCTGACCAACCCGTTGTAATTTAAGGATTTCTTCAACTACGGACGCTATTCTTGGCTCATTCTTTTTTCTATCCTCTCAAGACATGCAAAATAATAATAACCTATCTTTTTCTACCCCTCACGTGTGAAGAGATTTGAAGAAAAAGTTGATAATTATGTTCTATCTCCACTTGGCCGAATCTGGACAGTAGAACAAAAAAAATCATTTTCTATCGGAATAACGCTCCAATATGCAAATTTCGCTAAGAACATTTTTTTGTCGACAGCAAGGCGAAGATTCTACAAAAAGAAATCTGGCAATTGAATAAAAACTCAGAGAGATCCAAGCGTTCAAAGTTGGAGTTAGAGAAAAAAACATAGGCTGTTTCTGACCAACCCGTTGTAATTTCAGGATTTCTTCAACTACGGGCGCTATTCTTGGCTCATTCTTTTTTCTATCTCCTCAAGACAATGCAAAATAATAATAACCTATCTTTTCCTACCTCTCACGTGTGAAGAGATTTGATGAAAAGGTCGATAATTATGTTCTCTCTCCACTTGGCCGAATCAGGACAGTAGAACAAAAAAATCATTTTCTATCTGAATAAGGGTCCAATATGCAAATTTCGCTAGGAACATTTTTTAGTCGACGACAAGGCGGAGATTCTACAAAAAGAAATTTGGCAATTGAATAAAAACTCAGAGAGATCCAAGCGTTCAAAGTTGGAGTCAGAGAAAAAAACATTAGCTGTTTCTGACCAACCCATTGTAATTTAAGGATTTCTTCAACTACGGGCGCTATTCTTGGCTCATTCTTTTTTCTATCCTCTCAAGACATGCAAAATAATAATAACCTATCTTTTCCTACCCCTGACGTGTGAAGAGATTTGAAGAAAAAGTTGATAATTATGTTCTATCTCCACTTGGCCGAATCTGGTTAGTAGAACAAAAAAATCATTTTCTATCGGAATAAGGCTCCAATATGCAAATTTCGCTAAGAACATTTTTTAGTCGACAGCAAGGCGAAGATTCTAAAAAGGAAATCTGGCAATTGAATAAAAACTAAGAGAGATCCAAGCGTTCAAAGTTGGAGTCAGAGAAAAAAACATTAGCGGTTTCTAACCAACCCGTTGTAATTTAAGGATTTCTTCAACTACGGGCGCTATACTTGGCTCATTCTTTTTTATATCTCCTCACGACAATGCAAAATAATAATAACCTATATTTTACTACCCCTCACGTGTGAAGAGATTTGAAGGAAAAGTTGATAATTATGTTCTCTCTCCACTTGGCCGAATCAGGACAGTAGAACAAAAAAATCATTTTCTATCTGAATAAGGGCCCAATATGCAAATTTCGCTAAGAACATTTTTTAGTCGACGACAAGGCGGAGATTCTACAAAAAGAAATCTGGCAATTGAATAAAAACTCAGAGAGATCCAAGCGTTGAAATTTGGCGTCAAAGAAAAAAACATTAGCTATTTCTGACCAACCCGTTGTAATTTAAGGATTTCTTCAACTACGGGCGCTATTCTTGGCTCATTCTTTTTTCTATCCTCTCAAGACATGCAAAATAATAATAATCTATCTTTTCCTACCACTCACGTGTGAAGAGATTTGAAGAAAAAGTTGATAATTATGTTCTATCTCCACTTGGCCGAATCTAGACAGTAGAACAAAAAAATCATTTTCTATCGGAATAAGGCTCCAATATGCAAATTTCGCTAAGAACATTTTTTAGTCGACAGCAAGGCGAAGATTCTACAAAAAGAAATCTGGCAATTGAATAAAAACTCAGAGAGATCCAAGCGTTCAAAGTTGGAGTTAGAGAAAAAAACATAGGCCGTTTCTGACCAAGCCGTTGTAATTTAAGGATTTCTTCAACAACGGGCGCTATTCTTGGCTCATTCTTTTTTCTATCTCCTCAAGACAATGCAAAATAATAATAACCTATCTTTTCCTACCCCTCACGTGTGAAGAGATTTGATGAAAAAGTTGATAATTATGTTCTCTCTCCACTTGGCCGAATCAGGACAGTAGAACAAAAAAATCATTTTCTATCGGAATAAGGCTCCAATATGCAAATTTCGCTAAGAACATTTTTTAGTCGACAGCAAGGCGAAGATTCTAAAAAGGAAATCTGGCAATTGAATAAAAACTAAGAGAGATCCAAGCGTTCAATGTTGGAGTCAGAGAAAAAAACATTAGCTGTTTCTAACCAACCCGTTGTAATTTAAGGATTTCTTCAACTACGGGCGCTATTCTTGGCTCATTCTTTTTTCTATCTCCTCACGACAATGCAAAATAATAATAACCTATCTTTTACTACCCCTCACGTGTGAAGAGATTTGAAGGAAAAGTTGATAATTATGTTCTCTCTCCACTTGGCCGAATCAGGACAGTAGAACAAAAAAATCATTTTCTATCTGAATAAGGGCCCAATATGCAAATTTCGCTAAGAACATTTTTTAGTCGACGACAAGGCGGAGATTCTACAAAAAGAAATCTGGCAATTGAATAAAAACTCAGAGAGATCCAAGCGTTGAAAGTTGGCGTCAAAGAAAAAAACATTAGCTATTTCTGACCAACCCGTTGTAATTTATGGATTTCTTCAACTACGGGCGCTATTCTTGGCTCATTCTTTTTTCTATCCTCTCAAGACATGCAAAATAATAATAATCTATCTTTTCCTACCCCTCACGTGTGAAGAGATTTGAAGAAAAAGTTGATAATTATGTTCTATCTCCACTTGGCCGAATCTAGACAGTAGAACAAAAAAATCATTTTCTATCGGAATAAGGCTCCAATATGCAAATTTCGCTAAGAACATTTTTTAGTCGACAGCAAGGCGAAGATTCTACAAAAATAAATCTGGCAATTGAATAAAAACTCAGAGAGATCCAAGCGTTCAAAGTTGGAGTTAGAGAAAAAAACATAGGCCGTTTCTGACCGACCCGTTGTAATTTAAGGATTTCTTCAACAACGGGCGCTATTCTTGGCTCATTCTTTTTTCTATCTCCTCAAGACAATGCAAAATAATAATAACCTATCTTTTCCTACCCCTCATGTGTGAAGAGATTTGATGAAAAAGTTGATAATTATGTTCTATCTCCACTTGGCCGAATCAGGACAGTAGAACAAAAAAATCATTTTCTATCTGAATAAGGGTCCAATATGCAAATTTCGCTAGGAACATTTTTTAGTCGACGACAAGGCGGAGATTCTACAAAAAGAAATTTGGCAATTGAATAAAAACTCAGAGAGATCCAAGCGTTCAAAGTTGGAGTCAGAGAAAAAAACATTAGCTGTTTCTGACCAACCCGTTGTAATTTAAGGATTTTCTTCAACTACGGGCGCTATTCTTGGCTCATTCTTTTTTCTATCCTCTCAAGACATGCAAAATAATAATAACCTATCTTTTCCTACCCCTCACGTGTGAATAGATTTGAAGAAAAAGTTGATAATTATGTTCTATCTCCACTTAGCCGAATCTGGACAGTAGAACAAAAAAATCATTTTCTATCGGAATAAGGCTCCAATATGCAAATTTCGCTAAGAACATTTTTTAGTCGACAGCAAGGCGGAGATTCTATAAAAAGAAATCTGGCAATTGAATAAAAACTCAGAGAGATCGAAGCGTTCAAAGTTGGAGTTAGAGAAAAAAACATAGGCTGTTTCTGACCAACCCGTTGTAATTTCAGGATTTCTTCAACTACGGGCGCTATTCTTGGCTCATTCTTTTTTCTATCTCCTCAAGACAATGCAAAATAATAATAACCTATCTTTTCCTACCCCTCACGTGTGAAGAGATTTGAAGAAAAAGTTGATAATTATGTTCTCTCTCCACTTGGCCGAATCAGGACAGTAGAACAAAAAAATCATTTTCTATCTGAATAAGGGTCCAATATGCAAATTTCGCTAGGAACATTTTTTAGTCGACGACAAGGCGGAGATTCTACAAAAAGAAATTTGGCAATTGAATAAAAACTCAGAGAGATCCAAGCGTTCAAAGTTGGAGTCAGAGAAAAAAACATTAGCTGTTTCTGACCAACCCAACCCGTTGTAATTTACGGATTTCTTCAACTACGGGCGCTATTCTTGGCTCATTCTTTTTTCTATCCACTCAAGACATGCAAAATAATAATAACCTATCTTTTCCTACCCCTCACGTGTGAAGAGATTTGAAGAAAAAGTTGATAATTATGTTCTATCTCCACTTGGCCGAATCTGGACAGTAGAACAAAAAAATCATTTTCTATCGAAATAAGGCTCCAATATGCAAATTTCGCTAAGAACATTTTTTACTCGACAGCAAGGCGAAGATTCTAAAAAGGAAATCTGGCAATTGAATAAAAACTAAGAGAGATCCAAGCGTTAAAAGTTGGAGTCAGAGAAAAAAACATTAGCTTTTTCTAACCAACCCGTTGTAATTTAAGGATTTCTTCAACTGCGGGCGCTATTCTTGGCTCATTCCTTTTTCTATCTCCTCACGACAATGCAAAATAATAATAACCTATCTTTTACTACCCCTCACGTGTGAAGAGATTTGAAGGAAAAGTTGATAATTATGTTCTCTCTCCACTTGGCCGAATCCGGACAGTAGAACAAAAAAATTATTTTCTATCTGAATAAGGGCCCAATATGCAAATTTCGCTAAGAACATTTTTTAGTCGACGACAAGGCGGAGATTCTACAAAAAGAAATCTTGCAATTGAATAAAAACTCAGAGAGATCCAAGCGTTGAAAGTTGGCGTCAAAGAAAAAAACATTAGCTATTTCTGACCAACCCGTTGTAATTTAAGGATTTCTTCAACAACAGGCGCTATTCTTGGCTCATTCTTTTTTCTATCCTCTCAAGACATGCAAAATAATAATAACCTATCTTTTCCTACCGCTCACGTGTGAAGAGATTTGAAGAAAAAGTTGATAATTATGTTCTATCTCCACTTGGCCGAATCTGGACAGTAGAACAAAAAAATCATTTTCTATCGGAATAAGGCTCCAATATGCAAAATTCGCTAAGAACATTTTTTAGACTACCGCAAGGCGAAGATTCTAAAAAGGAAATCTGGCAATTGAATAAAAACTAAGAGAGATCCAAGCGTTCAAAGTTGGAGTTAGAGAAAAAAACATAGGCTGTTTCTCACCAACCCGTTGTAATTTAAGGATTTCTTCAACAACGGGCGCTATTCTTGGCTCATTCTTTTTTCTATCTCCTCAAGACAATGCAAAATAATAATAACCTATCTTTTCCTACCGCTCACGTGTGAAGAGATTTGAAGAAAAAGTTGATAATTATGTTCTCTCTCCACTTGGCCGAATCAGGACAGTAGAACAAAAAAATCATTTTCTATCTGAATAAGGGTCCAATATGCAAATTTCGCTAGGAACATTTTTTAGTCGACGACAAGGCGGAGATTCTACAAAAAGAAATTTGGCAATTGAATAAAAACTCAGAGAGATCCAAGCGTTCAAAGTTGGAGTCAGAGAAAAAAACATTAGCTGTTTCTGACCAACCCGCTGTAATTTAAGGATTTCTTCAACTACGGGCGCTATTCTTGGCTCATTCTTTTTTCTATCCTCTCAAGACATGCAAAATAATAATAACCTGTCTTTTCCTACCTCTCACGTGTGAATAGATTTGAAGAAAAAGTTGATAATTATGTTCTATCCCCACTTGGCCGAATCTGGACAGTAGAACAAAAAAATCATTTTCTATCGGAATAAGGCTCCAATATGCAAATTTCGCTAAGAACATTTTTTAGTCGACAGCAAGGCGAAGATTCTAAAAAGGAAATATGGCAATTGAATAAAAACTAAGAGAGATCCAAGCGTTCAAAGTTGGAGTTAGAGAAAAAAACATAGGCTGTTTCTGACCAAGCCGGTGTAGTTTAAGGATTTCTTTAACAACGGGCGCTATTCTTGGCTCATTCTTTTTTCTATCTCCTCAAGACAATGCAAAATAATAATAACCTATCTTTTACTACCCCTCACGTGTGAAGAGATTTGAAGAAAAAGTTGATAATTATGTTCTTTCTCCACTTGTCCGAATCAGGACAGTAGAACAAAAAAATCATTTTCTATCTGAATAAGGGCCCAATATGCAAATTTCGCTAAGAACATTTTTTAGTCGACGACAAGGCGGAGATTCTACAAGATGAAATCTGGCAATTGAATAAAAACTCAGAGAGATCCAAGCGTTGAAAGTTGGCGTCAAAGAAAAAACATAGGCTGTTTCTGACCAACCCGTTGTAATTTAAGGATTTTTCAACTACGGGCGCTATTCTTGGCTCATTCTTTTTTCTATCCTCTCAAGACATGCAAAATAATAATAACCTATCTTTTCCTACCCCTCACGTGTGAAGAGATTTTAAGAAAAAGTTGAAAATTATGTTCTATCTCCACTTGGCCGAATCTGGAGTGTAGAACAAAAAAATCATTTTCTATCGGAATAAGGCTCCAATATGCAAATTTCGCTAAGAACATTTTTTAGTCGACAGCAAGGCGAAGATTCTGCAAAAAGAACTCTGGCAATTGAATAAAAACTCAGAGAGATCCAAGCATTCAAAGTAGGAGTAAGAGAAAAAAACAAAGGCTGTTTCTGACCAACCCGTTGTAATTTAAGGATTTTTCTACTACGGGCGCTATTCTTGGCTCATTCTTTTTTCTATCCTCTCAAAACATGCAAAATAATAATAACCTATCTTTTCCTACCCCTCACGTGTGAAGAGATTTTAAGAAAAAGTTGATAATTATGTTCTATCTCCACTTGGCCGAATCTCGACAGTAGAACAAAAAAATCATTTTCTATCGGAATAAGGCTCCAATATGCAAATTTCGCTAAGAACATTTTTTAGTCGACAGCAAGGCGAAGATTCTAAAAAGGAAATATGGCAATTGAATAAAAACTAAAAGAGATCCAAGCGTTCAAAGTTGGAGTTAGAGAAAAAAACATAGGCTGTTTCAGACCAAGCCGTTGTAATTTAAGGATTTCTTTAACAACGGGCGCTATTCTTGGCTCATTCTTTTTTCTATCTCCTCAAGACAATGCAAAATAATAATAACCTATCTTTTACTACCCCTCACGTGTGAAGAGATTTGAAGAAAAAGTTGATAATTATGTTCTCTCTCCACTTGGCCGAATCAGGACAGTAGAACAAAAAAATCATTTTCTATCTGAATAAGGGCCCAATATGCAAATTTCGCTAGGAACATTTTTTAGTCGACGACAAGGCGGAGATTCTACAAAAAGAAATTTGGCAATTGAATAAAAACTCAGAGAGATCCAAGCGTTCAAAGTTGGAGTCAGAGAAAAAAACATTAGCTGTTTCTGACCAACCCGTTGTAATTTAAGGATTTCTTCAACTACGGGCGCTATTCTTGGCTCATTCTTTTTTCTATCCTCTCAAGACATGCAAAATAATAATAACCTATCTTTTCCTACCTCTCACGTGTGAATAGATTTGAAGAAAAAGTTGATAATTATGTTCTATCTCCACTTGGCCGAATCTGGACAGTAGAACAAAAAAATCATTTTCTATCGGAATAAGGCTCCAATATGCAAATTTCGCTAAGAACATTTTTTAGTCGACAGCAAGGCGAAGATTCTAAAAAGGAAATATGGCAATTGAATAAAAACTAAGAGAGATCCAAGCGTTCAAAGTTGGAGTTAGAGAAAAAAACATAGGCTGTTTCTGACCAAGCCGTTGTAATTTAAGGATTTCTTTAACAACGGGCGCTATTCTTGGCTCATTCTTTTTTCTATCTCCTCAAGACAAGGCAAAATAATAATAACCTATCTTTTACTACCCCTCACGTGTGAAGAGATTTGAAGAAAAAGTTGATAATTATGTTCTCTCTCCACTTGGCCGAATCAGGACAGTAGAACAAAAAAATCATTTTCTATCTGAATAACGGCCCAAAATGCAAATTTCGCTAAGAACATTTTTTAGTCGACGACAAGGCGGAGATTCTACAAGATGAAATCTGGCAATTGAATAAAAACTCAGAGAGATCCAAGCGTTGAAAGTTGGCGTCAAAGAAAAAACATTAGCTATTTCTGACCAACCCGTTGTAATTTAAGGATTTTTCAACTACGGGCGCTATTCTTGGCTCATTCTTTTTTCTATCTTCTCAAGACATGCAAAATAATAATAACCTATCTTTTCCTACCCCTCACGTGTGAAGAGATTTGAAGAAAAAGTTGATAATTATGTTCTCTCTCCACTTGGCCGAATCAGGACAGTAGAACAAAAAAATCATTTTCTATCTGAATAAGGGTCCAATATGCAAATTTCGCTAGGAACATTTTTTAGTCAACGACAAGGCGGAGATTCTACAAAAAGAAATTTAGCAATTGAATAAAAACTCACAGAGATCCAAGCGTTCAAAGTTGGAGTCAGAGAAAAAAACAATAGCTGTTTCTGACCAACCCAACCCGTTGTAATTTAAGGATTTCTTCAACTACGGGCGCTATTCTTGGCTCATTCTTTTTTCTATCCACTCAAGACATGCAAAATAATAATAACCTATCTTTTCCTACCCCTCACGTGTGAAGAGATTTGAAGAAAAAGTTGATAATTATGTTCTATCTCCACTTGGCCGAATCTGGACAGTAGAACAAAAAATTCATTTTCTATCGGAATAAGGCTCCAATATTCAAATTTCGCTAAGAACATTTTTTAGTCGACAGCAAGGCGAAGATTCTAAAAAGGAAATCTGGCAATTGAATAAAAACTAAGAGAGATCCAAGCGTTCAAAGTTGGACTCAGAGAAAAATACATTAGCTGTTTCTAACCAACCCGTTGTAATTTAAGGATTTCTTCAACTACGGGCGCTATTCTTGGGTCATTCTTTTTTCTATCTCCTCACGACAATGCAAAATAATAATAACCTATCTTTTACTACCCCTCACGTGTGAAGAGATTTGAAGGAAAAGTTGACAATTATGTTCTCTCTCCACTTGGCCGAATCCGGACAGTAGAACAAAAAAATTATTTTCTATCTGAATAAGGGCCCAATATGCAAATTTCGCTGAGAACATTTTTTAGTCGACGACAAGGCGGAGATTCTACAAAAAGAAATCTCGCAAATTGAATAAAAACTCAGAGAGATCCAAGCGTTGAAAATTGGCGTCAAAGAAAAAAACATTAGCTATTTCTGACCAACCCGTTGTAATTTAAGGATTTCTTCAACTACGGGCGCTATTCTTGGCTCATTCTTTTTTCTATCCTCTCAAGACATGCAAAATAATAATAATCTATCTTTTCCTACCCCTCACGTGTGAAGAGATTTGAAGAAAAAGTCGATAATTATGTTCTATCTCCACTTGGCCGAATCTGGACAGTAGAACAAAAAAATCATTTTCTATCGGAATAAGGCTCCAATATGCAAATTTCGCTAAGAACATTTTCTAGTCGACAGCAAGGCGAAGATTCTACAAAAAGAAATCTGGCAATTGAATAAAAACTCAGAGAGATCCAAGCGTTTAAAGTTGGAGTTAGAGAAAAAAACATAGGCCGTTTCTGACCAACCCGTTGTAATTTAAGGATTTCTTCAACAACGGGCGCTATTCTTGGGTCATTCTTTTTTCTATCTCCTCAAGACAATGCAAAATAATAATAACCTATCTTTTCCTACCCCTCACGTGTGAAGAGATTTGATGAAAAAGTTGATAATTATGTTCTCTCTCCACTTGGCCGAATCAGGACAGTAGAACAAAAAAATCATTTTTTATCTGAATAAGGGTCCAATATGCAAATTTCGCTAGGAACATTTTTTAGTCGACGACAAGGCGGAGATTCTACAAAAAGAAATTTGGCAATTGAATAAAAACACAGAGAGATCCAAGCGTTCAAAGTTGGAGTCAGAGAAAAAAACATTAGTTGTTTCTGACCAACCCAACCCGTTGTAATTTAAGGATTTCTTCAACTACGGGCGCTATTCTTGGCTCATTCTTTTTTCTATCCTCTCAAGACATGCAAAATAATAATAACCTATCTTTTCCTACCCCTCACGTGTGAAGAGATTTGAAGAAAAAGTTGATAATTATGTTCTATCTCCACTTGGCCGAATCTGGACAGTAGAACAAAAAAATCATTTTCTATCGGAATAAGGCTCCAATATGCAAATTTCGCTAAGAACATTTTTTAGTCGACCGCAAGGCGAAGATTCTAAAAAGGAAATCTGGCAATTGAATAAAAACTAAGAGAGATCCAAGCGTTCAAAGTTGGAGTTAGAGAAAAAAACATAGGCTGTTTCTCACCAACCCGTTGTAATTTAAGGATTTCTTCAACAACGGGCGCTATTCTTGGCTCATTCTTTTTTCTATCCTCTCAAGACAATGCAAAATAATAATAACCTATCTTTTCCTACCGCTCACGTGTGAAGAGATTTGAAGAAAAAGTTGATAATTATGTTCTCTCTCCACTTGGCCGAATCAGGACAGTAGAACAAAAAAATCATTTTCTATCTGAATAAGGGTCCAATATGCAAATTTCGCTAGGAACATTTTTTAGTCGACGACAAGGCGGAGATTCTACAAAAAGAAATTTGGCAATTGAATAAAAACTCAGAGAGATCCAAGCGTTCAAAGTTGGAGTCAGAGAAAAAAATATTAGCTGTTTCTGACCAACCCGTCGTAATTTAAGGATTTCTTCAACTACGGGCGCTATTCTTGGCTCATTCTTTTTTCTATCCTCTCAAGACATGCAAAATAATAATAACCTATCTTTTCCTACCTCTCTGGTGTGAATAGATTTGAAGAAAAAGTTGATAATTATGTTCTATCTCCACTTGGCCGAATCTGGACAGTAGAACAAAAAAATCATTTTCTATCGGAATAAGGCTCCAATATGCAAATTTCGCTAAGAACATTTTTTAGTCGACAGCAAGGCGAAGATTCTAAAAAGGAAATATGGCAATTGAATAAAAACTAAGAGAGATCCAAGCGTTCAAAGTTGGAGTTAGAGAAAAAACATAGGCTGTTTCTGACCAAGCCGTTGTAATTTAAGGATTTCTTTAACAACGGGCGCTATTCTTGGCTCATTCTTTTTTCTATCTCCTCAAGACAATGCAAAATAATAATAACCTATCTTTTACTACCCCTCACGTGTGAAGAGATTTGAAGAAAAAGTTGATAATTATGTTCTCTCTCCACTTGGCCGAATCAGGACAGTAGAACAAAAAAATCATTTTCTATCTGAATAAGGGCCCAATATGCAAATTTCGCTAAGAACATTTTTTAGTCGACGACAAGGCGGAGATTCTACAAGATGAAATCTGGCAATTGAATAAAAACTCAGAGAGATCCAAGCGTTGAAAGTTGGCGTCATAGAAAAAACATTAGCTATTTCTGACCAACCCGTTGTAATTTAAGGATTTTTCAACTACGGGCGCTATTCTTGGCTCATTCTTTTTTCTATCCTCTCAAGACATGCAAAATAATAATAACCTATCTTTTCCTACCCCTCACGTGTGAAGAGATTTTAAGAAAAAGTTGATAATTATGTTCTATCTCCACTTGGCCGAATCTGGAGAGTAGAACAAAAAAATCATTTTCTATCGGAATAAGGCTCCAATATGCACATTTCGCTAAGAACATTTTTTAGTCGACAGCAAGGCGAAGATTCTACAAAAAGAAATCTGGCAATTGAATAAAAACTCAGAGAGATCCAAGCGTTTAAAGTTGGAGTTAGAGAAAAAAACATAGGCCGTTTCTGACCAACCCGTTGTAATTTAAGGATTTCTTCAACAACGGGCGCTATTCTTGGCTCATTCTTTTTTCTATCTCCTCAAAGACAATGCAAAATAATAATAAACTATGTTTTCCTACCCCTCACGTGTGAAGAGATTTGAAGAAAAAGTTGATAATTATGTTCACTCCACTTGGCCGAATCAGGACAGTAGAACAAAAAAATCATTTTCAATCTAAATAAGGGTCCAATATACAAATATCGCTAAGAACATTTTTTAGTCGACAGCAAGGCGAAGATTCTACAAAAAGAAATCTGGCAATTTAATAAAAACTCAGAGAGATCCAAGCGTTCAAAGTCGGAGTTAGAGAAAAAAACATTAGCTGTTTCTGACCGACCCGAGGTTATTGTTCAAATGCAAATCAAAATTTGTGTTTATTTTAAAATATTTCTCCACAGTCTTTGTTTGCACAGAAAACTCATGTTTCATTCATTTGTTTCCTCGTTTCATCCAAAAAAAACTCGGATAGATTTTTCGTAAAGAATGATAGTAAATACTAAATTATTCAAATGCAAATCAAAATTTGTGTTCGTTTTAAAATATTTCTCCACAATCTTTGTTTGCAACTCAAACTCATGTTTCATGCGTTTGTTCGCTCGTTTCATGCAATAAAAAGTCTGCTAGATTTTTCGTAAAAATATACCAAATTTATTCAAACGCAAACAAAAATTTGTTTTCATTTTAAAATATTTCTCCACAATCTTTTTTTGCAACAAAAACCTATGTTTCGTGAGTTTGTTTGCACGTTTCATCCGAAAAATACTCAGATAGATTTTCCGTAGGGACTCATAATAAATACTAAATTATTGAAATGCAAACCAAAATTTGTTTTTATTTTAAAATATTTCTTGACAATCTTTGTTTGCACAGAAAACTAATGTATCATGCGTTTGTTTGCTCGTTTCATCCAAAAAAAACAAGGATAGATTTTTTGCAAAGAATGATAGTAAAAACTAAATTATTCAAATGCAAACTAAAATTGGTGTTCATTTTAAAATATTTCTCCACAGTCTTTGTTTGCCCCTAAAACTCAAGTTTCATGCGTTTATTCGCTCGTTCCATGCAAAAAAAACTCTGCTAGATTTTTCGTAAAGTATGATAGTAAATACAAAATTATTCAAATGCAATCCAAAATTTATGTTTATTTTAAAATATTTCTCGACAATCTTTCTTTGCACAGAAAACTCATGATTCATGCGTTTGTTTGCTCGTTTCATCCAAAAAAACTCGGATAGTGTTTTCGTAAAGAATGATTGTAAATACTAAATTATTCAAATGCAAAAGAAAATTTATTTTCGTTTTAAAATATTTCTCCACAATCTTTCTTTGCACCAAAAACTCATGTTTCGTGCGTTTGTTCGCTCGTTTTGTACAAAAATAACACAGCTACATTTTCCGTAAAGAATATACTAAATTATTCAAATGCAAACCAAAATTTGTTGTCATTTTATATTATTACTCCACAATCTTTGTTTGTACATCAAACTCATCTTTCATGCGTTTGTTCGCTCGTTTCACGCAATAAAAGTCGGCTAGATTTTTCGTAAATAATATACTAAATTATTCAAACGCAAACAAAAATTTGTTTGCATTTTTAAATATTTACCCACAATCTTTTTTAAAAATTTGTTTACATTTTAACGAGTTTGTTTGCTCGTTTCATTCATAAAATACTCGGATAGGTCTTTCGTAAAGAATGATTGTGAAAACTAAATTATTCAAATAAAACCAAAATTTGTGTTCATTTTAAAATATTTCCCCACAATCTTTGTTTGCACCTAAAACTCATATTTCATGCGTTTGTCCGCTCATTTTATAAAAAAATAACACGGGTAGATGTTTTATAAAGAATGATTGTAAATACTAAATTATTCCAATGAATACCAAAATTTGTTTACATTTTAATATATTTCACCACAAACTTAATTTGCACCTCAAACTCATGTTTCATACGTTTGTTCGCTCGGTTCTTGCAATAAAAGCTCGGCTAGATTTTTCATTAAGAATAGACAAAATTATTCAAATGCAAATCAAAATTTTTGTTTATTTTAAAATATTTCTCCACAATCTTTGTTTGCACAGAAAACTCATGATTCATGCGTTCGTTTGCTCGTTTCATCAAAAAAAAACTCGGACAGAGTTTTCGTAAAGAATGATAGTTAATACTCAATTATTCAAATGCAAACAAAAATATATTTTCGTTTTAAAATATTTCTCCACAATCTTTGTTTGCACCAAAAACTCATGTTTCGTGCGTTTGTTCGCTAGTTTTGTACAAAAATAACACAGCTACATTTTCCGTAAAGAATATACTAAATTATTCAAATGCAAACCAAAATTTGTTGTCATTTTAGAATATTTCTCCACAATCTTTGTTTGCACCTAAAACTCATGTTTCATGCGTTTGTCCGCTCATTTTATAAAAGAATAACACGGGTAGATGTTTTATAAAGAATGATTGTAAATACTAAGTAATTCCTTTGAAAACAAAAATTTGTTTACATCTTAAAATATTTCA
This sequence comes from Juncus effusus, assembly GCA_027726005.1. Classification (NCBI taxonomy): domain Eukaryota; kingdom Viridiplantae; phylum Streptophyta; class Magnoliopsida; order Poales; family Juncaceae; genus Juncus; species Juncus effusus. Next base: position 5,151,730 of record CM050907.1, read on the forward strand.
CCACAAACTTAATTTGCACCTCATACTCATGTTTCATACGTTTGTTCGCTCGGTTCTTGCAATAAAAACTCGGCCAGATTTTTCGTAAAGAATAGACAAAATTATTCAAATGCAAATCAAAATTTTTGTTTATTTTAAAATATTTCTCCACAATCTTTGTATGCACAGAAAGCTCATGTTTCATTCGTTTGTTTTCTGCTTTCATCCAAAAAAAACTCGGATAGATTTTTCGTAAAGAATGATAGTAAATACTAAATTATTCAAATGCAAAGCAAAATTTGTGTTCGTTTTAAAATATTTCTCCACAATCTTTGTTTGCACCTCAAACTTATGTTTCATGCGTTTGTTCGCTCGTTTCATGCAATAAAAAGTCAGCTAGAGTTTTCGTAAAAATATACCAAATTATTAAAACGCAAACATAAATTTGTTTTCATTTTAAAATATATCTCCACAATCTTTTTTTGCACCTAAAACTCATGTTTCGTGAGTTTGTTTGCTCGTTTCGTCCGAAAAATACTCGGATAGATTTTCCGTAAAAACTCATAATAAATACTAAATTATTGAAATGCAAACAATAATTTGTTTTTATTTTAAAATATTTCTTGACAATCTTTGTTTGCACAGAAAACTAATGTTTCATGCGTTTGTTTGCTCGTTTCATCCAAAAAAAACTCGGATAGATTGTTTGCAAAGAATGATAGTAAAAACTAAATTATTCAAATCCAAACTAAAATTGGTGTTCATTTTAAAATATTTCTCCACAATCTTTGTTTGCCCCTAAAACTCAAGTTTCATGCGTTTATTCGCTCGTTTTTGCAAAACAAACTTGGCTAGATTTTTCGTAAAGTATGATAGTAAATACAAAATTATTCAAATGCAATCCAAAATTTATGTTTATTTTCAAATATTTCTCGACAATCTTTGTTTGCACAGAAAACTCATGATTCATGCGTTTGTTTGCTCGTTTCATCCAAAAAAAACTCGGATCGAATTTTCGTAAAGAATGATAGTAAATACTAAATTATTCAAATACAAACAAAAATTTATTTTCGTTTTAAAATATTTCTCCACAATCTTTGTTTGCACCAAAAACTCATGTTTCGTGCGTTTGTTCGCTCGTTTTGTACAAAAATAACACAGCTATATTTTCCGTAAAGAATATACTAAATTATTCAAATGCAACCCAAAATTTGTTGTCATTTTAGAATATTTCTCCACAATCTTTGATTGTACATCAAACTCATGTTTCATGCGTTTGTTCGCTCGTTTCACGCAATAAAACTCAGCTAGATTTTTCGTAAAGAATATACTAAATTATTCAAACGCAAATAAAAATTTGTTTACATTTTTAAATATATACCAACAATCTTTTTTAAAAATTTGTTTACATTTTAACGAGTTTGTTTGCTCGTTTCATTCATAAAATACTCGGATATGTTTTTCGTAAAGAATGATTGTAAAAACTAAATTATTCAAATAAAGCCAAAATTTGAGTTCATTTTAAAATACTTCTCCACAATCTTTGTTTGCACCTAAAACTCATGTTTCATGCGTTTGTCCGCTCATTTTATAAAAAAATAACACGGGTAGATGTTTTATAAAGAATGATTGTAAATACTAAATTATTTCAATGAAAACAAAAATTTGTTTACATTTTAAAATATTTCACCACAAACTTAATTTGCACCTCAAACTCATGTTTCATACGTTTGTTCGCTCGGTTCTTGCAATAAAAGCTCGGCTAGATTTTTCGTAAAGAATAGACAAAATTATTCAAATGCAAATCAAAATTTTTGTTTATTTTAAAATATTTCTCCACAATCTTTGTTTGCACAGAAAACTCATGATTCATGCGTTCGTTTGCTCGTTTCATCAAAAAAAAACTCGGACAGAGTTTTCGTAAAGAATGATAGTTAATACTCAATTATTCAAATGCAAACAAAAATATATTTTCGTTTTAAAATATTTCTCCACAATCTTTGTTTGCACCAAAAACTCATGTTTCGTGCGTTTGTTCGCTAGTTTTGTTCAAATATAACACAGCTACATTTTTCGTAAAGAATATACTAAATTATTCAAATGCAAACCAAAATTTGTTGTCATTTTAGAATATTTCTCCACAATCTTTGTTTGCACCTAAAACTCATGTTTCATGCGTTTGTCCGCTCATTTTATAAAAGAATAACACGGGTAGATGTTTTATAAAGAATGATTGTAAATACTAAGTAATTCCTTTGAAAACAAAAATTTGTTTACATCTTAAAATATTTCACCACAAACTTAATTTGCACCTCATAGTCATGTTTCATACGTTTGTTCGCTCGGTTCTTGCAATAAAAACTCGGCTAGATTTTTCGTAAAGAATAGACAAAATTATTCAAATGCAAATCAAAATTTTTGTTTATTTTAAAATATTTCTCCACAATCTTTGTTTGCACAGAAAGCTCATGTTTCATTCGTTTGTTTCCTCCTTTCATCCAAAAAAAACTCGGATAGATTTTTCGTAAAGAATGATAGTAAATACTAAATTATTCAAATGCAAAGCAAAATTTGTGTTCGTTTTAAAATATTTCTCCACAATCTTTGTTTGGACCTCAAACTCATGTTTCGTGCGTTTGTTCGCTCGTTTCATGCAATAAAAAGTCAGCTAGAGTTATCGTAAAAATATACCAAATTATTCAAACGCAAACAAAAATTTGTTTTCATTTTAAAATATATCTCCACAATCTTTTTTTGCACCTAAAACTCATGTTTCGTGAGTTTGTTTGCTCGTTTCATTCAAAAAATACTCGGATAGATTTTCCGTAAAAACTCATAATAAATACTAAATTATTGAAATGCAAACATTAATTTGTTTTTATTTTAAAATATTTCTTGACAATCTTTGTTTGCACAGAAAACTAATGTTTCATGCGTTTGTTTGCTCGTTTCATCCAAAAAAAACTCGGATAGACTGTTTGCAAAGAATGATAGTAAAAACTAAATTATTCAAATGCAAACTAAAATTGGTGTTCATTTTAAAATATTTCTCCACAATCTTTGTTTGCCCCTAAAACTCAACTTTCATGCGTTTATTCGCTCGTTTCATCCAAAAAAAACTCGGATAGATTGTTTGCAAAGAATGATAGTAAAAACTAAATTATTCAAATGCAAACTAAAATTGGTGTTCATTTTAAAATATTTCTCCACAATCTTTGTTTGCCCCTAAAACTCAAGTTTCATGCGTTTATTCGCTCGTTTCATGCAAAAAAAACTCGGCTAGATTTTTCGTAAAGTTTGATAGTAAATACAAAATTATTCAAATGCAATCCAAAATTTATGTTTATTTTCAAATATTTCTCGACAATCTTTGTTTGCACAGAAAACTCGTGATTCATGCGTTTGTTTGCTCGTTTCATCCAAAAAAAACTCGGATAGAGTTTTCGTAAAGAATGATAGTAAATACTAAATTATTCAAATGCAAACAAAAATTTATTTTCGTTTTAAAATATTTCTCCACAATCTTTGTTTGCACCAAAAATTCATGTTTCGTGCGTTTGTTCGCTCGTTTTGTACAAAAATAACACAGCTATATTTTCCGTATTGAATATACTAAATTATTCAAATGCAAACCAAAATTTGTTGTCATTTTAGAATATTTCTCCACAATCACTGAATAAAATTCCATCAAAGGCGGTTCAAAAGACACCATATGAGATATGGACGGGGAATAGCCCCAAGTTGTCTTTTCTTAATATTTGGGGTTGTGAGGCTTATGTCAAACGTGAAGCTTCCGATAAGCTCGGACCCAAATCTGATAAGTGTCTGTTCGTGGGATATCCTAAAGAGACAAGAGGATATTACTTTTACCTCCCATCGGAAAGCAAAGTATATGTTGCCCGCAATGGTGCTTTCTTAGAATGAGAATTTGTCTCCACGAGAAGCAGTGGGAGTAAAGTACAACTCGAAGAAATTCGAGACTCACCTACAGTTACAGAACCTGTGACGGAAGACCAAACAAGCTCTCAAAGAGTTGGCGAGCTTGAAACACAACAGACTCAACGTAGATCTGGTAGGATTCGTCATGAGCCCGAGAGATACGGATTTCTCGTGTCTAATGATGATGACGTGACATTTATAGATGATGAACCCACATCCTACTAAGATTCTATGAAGAGTCCTAACTCTCAGAAATGGTTAGAGGCCATGAGAGCCGAGATGCAATCCATGCAGGACAATCAAGTTTGGAATTTGATTGACCCATCCGAAGGCTTGAAGACCATCGGATGTAAGTGGGTCTTCAAGAAGAAGACCGACGTGGATGGAAAGGTACAAACCGACAAAGCAAGGCTTGTGGCGAAAGGTTTCAAACAAGTTCATGGTATTGACTATGACGAAACTTTCTCACCTGTAGCTATGCTTAAATCCATCAGAATTCTATTAGCCATAGCAGAATATTATGACTATGAAATATGGTAAATGGATGTCAAAACAGCTTTCCTAAATGGAAATTTGACCGAGGACGTGCATATGATGCAACCCGAGGGTTTTGTCGATCCTAAGAATTCTGGTAAGGTTTGCAAGCTTCAGAAATCCATCTATGGATTGAAGCGTCTCGAAGGTGAGCCTTGTGATTACATGAAGTTCAGTGGGAGCACGGTAGTATTCCTGGTACTTTACGTAGATGACATATTACTCATGGGAAATGACATCCCAACATTATTGAACATCAAGAAATGGTTGTCCTGATTCGGCTAAGGAAAGAGCGAACATATTTATCAACTTTTTTATTCAAATCTCATCACACGTGATTTTGCATGTCTTGAGGAGATAGAAAAAAGAATGTACCAAGAATAGCTCCCGTAATTGATGAACTCCTTAAATTACCACGGGTTGGTCAGAAACAACTTATGTTTTTTTCTCTGACTCCAATTTTGAACGCTTCGATCTCTCAAAGTTTTTATCCAATTGCCAGATTTTCTTTTTGTAAGAGATTCTATTTGTTGTCGACTAACAGATGTTATTCACGAATTTTGCATATTGGACCCATATTCAGATAGAAAATGATTTTTTGATCTCCTGTCCAGATTCGGCCAACGGGACAGAGAAGTATATATCAATTTTTTCTTCAAATCTCATCACACGTGAGGGGTAGGAAAAGATAGGTTATTGTTATTTTTCATGTCTTGAGGAGATAGAAAAAAGAATGAGCCAAGAATAGCGCCCGTAGTTGAAGAAATTCTTAAATTACCTCGGGTTGGTCAGAAACATCTTATGTTTTTTTCTCTCACTCTAACTTTGAACGCTTGGATCTCTCTTAGTTTTTATCCAATTGCCAGTTTTCTTTTTGTAGTATATTCGCCATGTTGTCGACTAACAGATGTTCTTAGAGAATTTTGCATATTGGACCCTTATATAAAATGATTTTTTGTTCTGCTGTCCTGATTGGGCTAAGGTGAGAGAGAACATATTTATCAATTTTTTCTTCAAATCTCGTCACACGTGAGGGGCAGGAAAAGATAGGTTGTTGTTATTTTGCATGTCTTGAGGAGATAGAAAAAAGAATGAGCCAAGAATAGCGCCCGTAGTTGAAGACATCCTTAAATTACCACGGGTTGGTCAGAAACAGCTTATGTTTTTTTCTCTGACTCGAACTTTGAACGCTTGGATCTCTCTTAGTTTTTATCCAATTGCCAGATTTCTTTTAGTAGAATATTCGCCTAGCGAATTTTGCATATTGGACCCTTATTCAGATATAAAATGATTTTTTGTTCTGCTGCCTTGATTCGGCTAAGGGGAGAGAGAACATATTTATCAAATTTTTCTTCCAATCTCATCACATGTGACGGTTAGGAAAAGATAGGTTATTGTGATTTTGCATGTCTTGAGGAGATAGAAAATGAATGTGCCAAGAATAGCTACCGTAGTTGAAGAACTCCTTAAATTTACACGGATTGGTCAAAAACAACTTATGTTTTTTTTCTCTGACTCCAACTTTGAACGCTTGGATCTCTCTATGTTTTTATCCAATTGCCAGATTTCTTTTTGTAGAATATTCGTCTTGTTGTCGACTAACAGATGTTCTTAGCGAATTTTGCATATTGGACTCTTATTCAGATAGAAAATGATTTTTGTTTTACTGTCCTGATTCGGCTAAGGAGAGAGACAACATATTTATCAACTTTTTCCACAAATCTCATCAGACGTGAGGGATAGGAAAAGATAGGTTATTGTTATATTGCAAGTCTTGAGGAGATAGAAAAAAGAATGTGCCATGAATAGCTCCCGTAATTGAAGAACTCCTTAAATTACCACGGGTAGGTCAGAAACAACTTATGTTTTTTTCTCTGACTCCAACTTTGAACGCATGGATCTCTCTAAGTTTTTATTCAATTGCTAGATTTCTTTTTGTAACAGATTCTCTTTGTTGTCGACTAACAGATGTTCTTCGCGAATTTTGCATATTGGACCCATATTCAGATAGAAAGTGATTTTTTGTTCTGCTGTCCAGATTCGGCCAACGGAAGAGAGATCGTATTTATCAACTTTTTTTTCAAATCTGATCACACGTGAGGGGTAGGAAAATATAGCTTATTGTTATTTTGCATGTCTTGAGGAGATAGAAAATAGAATGAAGCAAAAATAGAGCCCGTAGTTGAAGAAATCCTAAATTACCATGGGTCGGTTAGAAACAACTGACTCCAACTTTGAACGCTTCGATCTCTATACGTTTTTATCCAATTGCCATATTTCTTTTTGTAGAATATTCGCCTTGTTGTCGACTAACAGATGTTCTTAGCGAATTTTGCATATTGGACCCTTATTCAGATAGAAAATGATTTTTTTTATGCTGTCCAGATTCGGCTAAGGGGGGAGAGAACATATTTATGAACTTTTTCTTCAAATCTCATCACACGTGTGTTAGGGAACCCGTAGCCATGTACGTTACATGCATAGTGGAACCTACGGGTTCAACCCGCCCTAGGATCATCATTAAGGGAATAAAAGTACGAGATTATGCTATTAAAATTTATATCTCGGATCTTCCTGATACGGGGGAGAGAAGTGGATGTAGGTTTGAATGAACTTCCAGCTTGCTTCCTTCTCCTTCGTGCTCCTAAAGCTCGACTCGAACGAACTCCTTGCTTCTCCTAGGGTAAAGAAACTGATCGCTCGTTAGTCTTCAAAGCAGAACACCTCAACTCGTATCCGCGTCGAACTTCGAATCGTCGGAATATCTGAACTCGACTAGACGAGCCCAGAAATACTTTCAGGATGCTCTCTCTCTCTTTCTCTCTGTATTACGGCAGCCTGGAGGCTCTGTAATATGTGTCTGATAGAGGGGGACTGCCCCTCTATTTATAATAGAGACGGAGGCGAAGGATTACTTAGTTACCATAACTAAAACCTAATTACAACGCTTATCCGTTCCCAACGGACCTATTCCATTCCCAACAGAATAGGGTTTCCTAATCTGAAAACTTGGCTGTCGAGAAATTGGCTGAGTTCCGTTACCAACGGAACTTTTCCATTGGTAATGGAACTTCCGTTGGCAACGGAACTATTCTGTTGCCAATGGAACTATGCTAATTTTGGCACAATCATTCAAATCAATCATCCAATGATCGATTATTTCCTTCACCTATTTATACATCATATGTATAACCATTTAAGAGCATTTCCTTCCCGACTAGACGTTGTTCTATGTGTGACCGTGTAGGTTCTAAAGGAATTATGTCCTATATCAGATTGACCATTCTAAGCCCTACCTAGTGATATGTGGGCTGTTTATAGAGATAAACATACTTCAGATAAGAAACTACATATCTACACTAGTATATTCGCAGACTGGATGATCATGTTCTACTGATCATGGACATAGGGATGTCAAGTATGGAATATAGGTGTGTGTCAGAGAACACGTACTGGACTGACCACACTATGAGAATATGCATGGTATATGTCATTAGTGATTCTCATATGAATAGTATGCTTGTTCCTACGACCTGAGGTCACCATGGATTCCTGTATGTGGAACTGCATACTTTAATATGATCCTACGTCATTCGTAATGGGATGATCATTTGTTATGGTAACTAAGCAATCCTTCGCCTCCCTCTCTAGTATAAATAGAGGGGCAGTCCCCCTCTATCATACACACATAAAAAGGCCTCCAGGCTGCCGTAATACAGAGAGAAAGAGAGAGAGCCTCCTGAAAGTATTTCCGGACTCGTCTACCCGAGTCCGGTTATTTTGACGATTCGAAGTTCGACGTGGATACGAGTAGAGGTCTTCTGCTTTGAAAACTACGAGCGATCAGTTTCTTTACCCTAGGAGAAGCAAGGAGTTCGTTGGAGTCGAGCTTTAGGAGTACGAAGGAGAAGGCAAGACGGAAGTTCGTTCAGACCTTCATCCGCTTCTTTCTCCCGGATCAGGAAGATCCGAGGTATAAATTTTAATAGCATAATCTCGTACCTTTATTTCCTTTACGATGATTCTAGGGAGGGCTGAACCCGTAGGTTCCGCATGTGGTATCAGAGCGTTCGTTAAGGAAATAATCTCCGATTATATTTACAATTTAGTAAATTCTAGTATAATAAATTTTAGGGTTTTGAAAATATTATTTCAAAACATCATGGAAATAGTTTCTAGGAATATAATATTGGATATTATGATTTTCTAGAGTTTCGAAAATATAGTTTTTCGGAATCTGTTTTGGAAACGGAACTAAAAAAAAAGGAAACAGAATTTCTAGCGTTATTCTGTTCCGAACGGAATAGTTACGTTCATAACGGTATAGTTCCGTTCAGAACGGAATAGGCAGAAATTTTTTCAGAGATTTTCAACGCTGATTCCATTCATAATGGAATGGTTCCGTTCCGAACGGAATAAGGCTAATTTTGCGAGAAACCCTAATTTTTGTTATACAAGGAATTTAATTTATATAAATATGGTATGAGCCTTAGATCTGTGAGTGTTCTGTGATGTAATCTTGTGTGTGAATGCTTGTATTTTATTTAATATCTATGGAAACCTGTGAGTTGTTGAAAGTTGTAATTATGGCAACCCGTGAGTTGTCCAAAATTGTAAACTACCTTTTCTAACAATAGGATAGTTAGGTTAGATATTATATCAATACTAGACGAGGATCTTGGCGCAATCTTCGGAAGATGGCATTGGATCTTCGCACACACACAACAAAGGGTTCGTTGAAGATTCACCTGCAATTTGGAGATAGATCTAAGTTTAGGAACATCATGATCGCTCATGAGGAATAGGCTCATACCATATTTGACTTGTTTCTGTGATGTTTATATTTATAAATCTAAAAAACGAAATACTTCAGAATGTTAAGTAAGGAAGTGCCCCCATGTCACTGAAGCCCTCGGTACTTAGACAGTCTTCCATGTGGGTCATGCCAAAGCTGAGCATATGGGGGATTGTCTTTGTAAAGGAAGGTACGCGGGAAATGGCGTCCAACATGGGTCATGCCAAAGCTGAGTGTGCTGGATTCCATTTCGCCGATAATCATACATGGTTAAACTTAACTGAGCAAGCAAGTCGGACTTGGGCTCAGGGGACAAGATGGGATAATACGCCGGACATATGATGCTCATTCCATAAAAGGCAAGAGTTGTATATGATACAATTGGAAATGTTCTTACCTAAATAGTTGAGCAATAAGGGTTGCGCCAAAGCGCACTTAGTGCTCAATGAAATACGGATCTTGACCCACTATGAAACCTCATTTAATTGAAGTTTCCGAATCAATACTACTGAAGGTGTTTGATTTGAAGAAAAATAGTGGGAGTATAATATATGAAACAAAATTAGAATAATTCTAATTTTAAATAATAAACTTTACATTGCATATTAAACTTGTAGAATGAGTTCGAAATTCACAGACTTGGGATCATCCTTGAGAAGGATAAGCTCGATGGCACAAACTTTCCTGAATGGTTCGGGACTCTGAGAATTGTTCTCAAGAGTGAAGGAAAGTTGTATGTCCTTGAGACACCCATCCCAAATCCACCGCCTTCGACCGCTTCTAGAGTCATTCAAGATACTTATCATAAGTGTATTGACGATTTTGATGAAGTAGCCTGGATGATGTTAGTACGAATGAAACTTAAGCTTCAGAAATAGATAGGTTTCATGGATGCCTATGATATAATCGAGGCGCTTAAGGAAATGTTCCGAAAGCAGGCTAATATTCAGCGCTACAAGGTCACCAAGTTATTAATCAAGAGCAAGATGGCTTATGGCTCCTCTGTGGATACTCATGTGTTCAAGATGAGAAGTCACATTGATTACTTAGAGAGACTTGGTTCGCCTATTCCAAGGGAATTCGTGGTTGACATGATTCTTGGATCGCTTCCTCCGAGCTTTGATTTGTTCATTACTGAATATCATAAGCGTCGGATGGAGATGACGATCATCGAATTGCATAAGATGCTTAAAGAGGCAGAGAAGGACATAGAGGCAAAAGTTGTCATTGATGCCCTCAGGATTGAAAGATAAAGGGATTTGAATAGACAAGCCGCATGGGAGAGCTGGATCAAGAGTAAAGGTAAGGAGTTGCCTAAACCTGAGAAATCAGAAGAAGTAATTGCATGTTCTATGCGTGATCACTGGAGAGCAGGATGTAAGATATGTCAAGAAGAAGAATCAATGGCTGCCATTTCAGGTATTCCTCTTTCTAAATCTCTACTTGGATATTGGATATCCACTGTAATTCTCACATTTTGAATGTGCAGGATATTACTAAGAAGTAGAAGATTAGCTAGAGAAGAAGTCAACCTACAAGTGGGGAATGAAGCAAGAGTTGCTACATTAGCTCTAGGATTTTATTGACTTAGCCCTTGTGGACTTGTAATGAAATAAATGTTATTTCGACATTAGCGTTAAAATGGTTGTAAAATTTATTATTTGGAATAATAAAATTTTCCTAGATTTTCTATTTGAAATGTTCACTTAGAAAATAACATTTATATGCTAAAGAATAAGTCCATTGATTTCATACTTCTAGCAATGTCATCTAAGTCACAAAATAAGAATCGCATTTCTAAAACTCCACCCTCTGTGGAAAGTTTGACTCACTGGATCTAGGATCAATTGAGACGTGCGAATTTTATTTATTGAACAGGATGACAAGAATGGGCAACCGTCACGAAGTTGATGGATTAGTTTGTTGAGTCTCATGCATATAGATGCATGAGAGACAAGAGGCAAGCCGGCTAGAAATAAAAAATATCAGAATTTCATATTAAAGTGTTTTAAGTAAAAGGTTTACTTAATGAAATACAAAATACTTGAAATGTTCAAAGCATTTAAGAATGAAATTCGATATCGCTTTGACAAGATAATAAGAGCACTTCGATCAGATCGATGTGATAAGTATTTGAGTCAATAGTTTGACAATTATCTTAGAAATTGTGAAAAGGGTTTCACAATTAATTCTATATGCAGCATCTCACGATGTGCACATCAAGAAGAAGATGAAACTTATTGGATAATGTAAACCGCGCAAAACCGTCGTTAAATTTCACACAATTTAGCAAAAATATTTATAATTTCCCTAGATTTACTCTTAAGTGTATATGTGGTCTTTTGAGTTTTAGGGGTCGAACACAAGGAGAATGGCCTTGAGATATTACAATTCTTTTCAAAAGTAGGTCTTTGTTTTGTTCAAATGATGTAAATTGTTTAAGAAGGGTAATGATGTATTAGATGGATTTTAATCAAATTCGTACACAATTGTTTTTAAAAATTCTTTAATAATAGTTCCAAATGTCCAAAAGTTGCAAATGATATGTCAATGAAAACTAGAGAATGAGATCTTCACAATGCAAGGTAAATCAATTATTACTTTTGTTCATATTTTTATTTAATCTACACTTTTCATAATCAATCAGCAGGAATTTTCATAAAATCACAGAAATTCGAAAATTAATTCAAAAATTACCAAAATTTTACAGAAATTAGGAACGAAAGTTCACGTTATGTGGTAAAAATTGCAGATCAAAAAGATTGATATTCCAAAAGTTATGGTCAAAAATCAGAGTATATGACAGAATTGGACAGAGAATGGTATGTGTTGCCAAAAGAGGATGGAATTCAAATTTTATCCAAACAATAATGCAATTAAAATTCAGATCAAGAAACTACACTTCAAAATGATTTCCAGAGACTTAGATTTTTTATTTATAGGATTTTTTTACTAATTTCTAAAAATTGTAGAAAAACAGTCAGATCCAAAAATCAAAAACAGAAAATTTAAAAAATCAAAACTTTGCACAGATTTTATCTTACAAATTTAACATAAAAACATTGGGCACATATTATATGAAAGTTGTTCTAAAATATCTAAAGAAACACAAAATATTTATTTTTATAATTTTCTTAGAACAGATCTGAAGTCAAATAATTTTTTACTGAACTGACAGAAACAAAATGCAGAAAAATGTATTTTTGAATTTAGAGGATAAAAGTAGGGATTTTTGAGGCAATTTGATCAAGAATTGTATCATTAATCACAAAATATTCAATTATTCAGATTTGGAACAAGTTTGAATTATTTCCAACCAGAAAAACTCAGCAAATAGATCAAAATTTCAGATCAAACACCAGTCAACTAACTAGTGTTTGATCTGAAATTTTTGAACTAAAAACTTCACTAAATCAAGCAAAAACCTCAACCAAGATTCAAGATGATAAAATGGACTAACATGCAGGAAAATTCAGTTCTAAATGATCTAATTAATTCATGCAAATCGATTAAACCAAAAAAAACAGATTTAACAGCATATTATGAACAGTAATCAAATCAGTCAATTTAATTCAAATTAAAGCAAGATTTCAAACAATTCTATCACAAAAAGCCTATCCCTACAAGATTCTACTCACACATGATAAGATCAACCGAAATTAGGCATGTCTTCATCATATTTTTATACAAATTGGATCTTGTAATCTAAAATTGGATACAAGAGATTAAATGAAAATTGAATCAAACCGAGACGTAGAAGATCAACCAGAAGCTTCCTTGAGCCGATTTGAACCTCCAATTGATGCTCGATCCAGCCGGAACCGCTCAATTGCCTTTTTCACCAAAATCAGCCCGAATTGGTGAATTTTCACTCAAACTCGAAAATTGAAGCTCGAAACGCTCTGAGATTCAGTAATGGAGTTACTGAAACTTAAAGAAGATGATTGGAGAGTGGTGTGTTGAAAGAATTTGGAGAACGGAAGAATGGATTCATGAGAGGTTGGATGGAAGGGTGTAATTTATAGAGAGACTGGTATGGAGAGTGGGGGACAAACCGAGCGATTCCATTGGCTCAGGCAGATCAAGTGGGGTGTACTGAAGATCTGGACGAAATTTCGTTGAATTTGGCTGAGAATTGAACGAGTTTGAATCATCGGATTTTTCATCCGTTTACTCGCGCGAAAACTGAACTGAATTTCAGTTCAGATGATTTGAATCGCATTACTGAGACTGACAGTGGGTCCCCTCAGAATAAGTTGTGGTGAAACGGGTCGTAATCGCGTGAAACGAGTCGCTATTCCGTTATTAATCTCTGAGTTTTCAAACTGTTTTGTTTTGGTTTTCTGTGGCGAAACGGTGAGACGAGTCACAACTGATGAAACGAGTCATCTTCTTCTTCAGCCTTTGGCGCTGAGTTTTGAATTAAATTTCCGAATTTCATGCGACGAAACGAGCTGCAGCTCGCTTGAAACGAGTCGCTTTTGTGTGAGCTGGGTACTGACTCGTTTTAAGCTCGTGCCGCTGATCTGGTGTGGCGAATCGGTTTGAAACGCGTGAGACGAGTCATAACTGATGAAACGAGTCGTCTTCTTCTTCAGTTTTGGCGCTGAATTTCTTTCCTCGATCTTCTGTGGCTTGCGATCGTGTGCTCGTCCTAAAACAATCCTCTGACAGCCTTGTGAGTTGCGAATTTGGACTTTGGATCGATTTTTCTCTCGGATTTCAGACCCGTTTACCCGTTTCTCACAACCATCGATTCGAGCTCGTGATTCTGTACATTTCGCTGTGATTCATCAACTCAGATCTCTTCTCCATCTTCTCACGAATCCACAGGGCTTTGAATGGTTGAAAACCGTTGAGTAAAACTCGAGTTCTGCTGATTTGAATATCATCGGTTCGCTGTTCCGCCATTGCTGACCAGAGTGTGCAAATCGACCTCTTGTTCGCAATTCACACAACGAAATCCAAAACGGTGACTCAGGCTTCGTTCTCAACTTCCCACGATGCTTCACAACCATTATTACTTCCCAATCCGCCTCGAATCCAGAGAATTCCTCCATTAACCAACTCGGTTTCAGTTTCGCGAAAATAACCAAAAAACGGCTGAACTCGTGAATCAAACTATGATTTCGAGTTGTTTTTCCATCGAATTGAGGCTTCTGAATTCATCGTGAGCCTTCACTAAAGCTTTACGACACGAAAAGAATCATCTTTGCTTGAGAAAAACGGAAATGGTTGATCGAATTCATTCGCTGTTCGAAACTCGACCGTTGGTTCATCCAGTTTGAAAAGTTCATTGAGGATTTCGTCGAACAGATAACGGAAACACGGATTTCTCGCTCGATTTCGCATCATTCGATGAGTTCTTCATACGGTTAGAAAGGGTAGAAGATGTAGAAGAGAATGAGATCGGTTTTGGCTCGAATGGATGATGGTGGAAGGCACGGCAGATCAACCATGGTTTCGGTACGTATTTGGCACCTGTTCTGGCCGAATTCCGGCGATCGCCGGAACTTTCAAGACCGGAGGGTGGCACCGGCGTGTTCGTCTCGTCATGCTGAATCCATGGCTGGCCGGTTTGTTCAGTTTCGAGCAAAATTTCGGACTTTGGATGTTGAAGAAGACGGGTTTGACCTGGTCAACCGTTGACTTTGACCAGTTTTGACCTGATTTTCAATTGGTGATTCTGAGAGTTCTAGAAGGTTTCTGATCGCGAGGATTGTACCGTTGGGTTCGTTTCGTCGAGCTCTTCGTTTTGGTATACCGTTTGACCCATTTTGGAGAAGTTGACTTTTGGTCAACTTGGCGATTTTTGGCGTTTGGCTCGGTTCGACTTGGTTGTAGAAGGTTTTTGAATTGTCGTAAAAGTTTGGGGAATTTTTTTGTAGAGAGTTTGAGGTTTTTAGTTGGCCATCTTTGGCCCATTATTTGCGTTTTGGTCCAATTCTTCATTTTATGGCCTTTTTGCCTGTAAAATCACACAAAAATGTATTAAGAGGTTTCAAATTATGTTTTATGAATTATGAGCATTTTTCATACATTTAATGTGAATTATGATTGAATTTGAGATGATAAAAACCCTAAAAATGTGTATAAAAATACACATTACAAATTCCACCACACTTAAACCAAGCTTGCCCTCAAGCGTAAATAAAATCAAGTTTTAGGGTTTTTAGAATCAGTTAAAGCGTTTTGAAAAGAGATTTAGTCATTGCCATGAATGTTATATACTAAATATTTGATTATTATAATAATACACGAAGGTCGAAGAATATCCATTAACAATTCCAAATTCAAGTTTATTTAAAATTCCCCAATCCTTCAAATACGAACCTTTTTCCAAAAAATAATGCCCTAATTTTGTTTTTGATACTTTCTCCCCCTAAATTTAAAATGGTGAATTTATAAAATTACCCCAAAAGTTTCAACTAACTCAACTTTCTCTTTTATAAACACGTAAAGGTTGGTATGTTATCCACTCATGTTATCAAAAGACAAGCTGTGCTTTGCACGTACAAAAAAAATCCTTCATTTTCTATTGCGGATATGTAAAATTTTTCTTTTTCAAGGGTTTTAAAAATAATTTTTCACATTTTTGAATTCTTTTTGTGAAGGGATAACAGGATACGATTTCGGTCACTTGCTTTTAGTGCGAAAATTAGAGATGGACATACGAGTCATTAGCTATGTCATGAAAGATAGGTTGAGTTAGAAAATTTTTTGCGAAACTAGTGGTATTAAAAGTAAGGTTTGTTTTCTCAAAAGTTATAATCACAGCATTACTTTAAAGAAAACGATTTATAATTTCATTAAAGGGGTAAGTGAAATATTTATGAATTTTCGAAACGTTTAATGGATTTTAAATGGATATTATAGATGAGATGAGGTGGAAAATATGGCATTCATGATGATAATTAATCTCTTTTTGAATTTTCAAATTTTTTCATCATTTTCCAAAACCCTAAGTGTTTTCAAAATTTTGCTTGAAAGGGCTTAGTTTTAAAATTTGTTTTTACAAAACCTTTTATTTATTTTCATTTAAAATCTTTTTTCTTTTAAAACACACAAATGTTATTCACAAAAATGAAAGAAAAATAAGTAAAAATTTAAATTTTTATGGTATTTATGATTTTTGTTGTTGTTTTTGAAATTTTGAATTTTTTATATGAATTTTCACATTTTTACAAGAAAACAAAACTTGATTTTACATAAAACCACCCAACCACACTTAAACCTTTGTTTGTCCTCAAACAAAAAGTTCAAACAATGAGACATTTGTGGAAATTGAAAAAATTGTTGGGGTTTATGCAAAACTTCCCCCACCACACTTAAACTTTTGCGTAGCAAATGTTTAAGTGTGAAAGAGAGTTTTGTAAAAAGAAGAAAGATAAAATAAAGAAAGGAAAAAATACGACCTGACACGACGAGTTGCCTCTCGCCAAGCGCCCTTGTTTTACGTCTTGAGCTCGACGCATTTGTGCTTTTCATTCTTTCCTTCCCTCGCTTTGTGGCATCGCTTCTAAATCATGCTCATCGAACCACCTTGTATCATGATTCTCGTAAAAAGCCTTCAAGCGATGACCATTGACCTTGAATTTGATGTCTTCCCCCCTAGAAATTTCAAATACTCCAAACGGCAAAATATGGGTAATTATGTAAGGACCTGTCCATCGGCTCTTCAACTTCCCGGGATGTAATCTCAACCGAGAGTTGAATAACAAGACCTTATCGCCAATTTTAAATTCCTTTTTGCGAATAAGTTTGTCGTGAGTGATGGTTAGTTTTTCTTTGTAAATTCGAGAATTATCATAAGCCTCAATGCGAAGCTCTTCTAATTCTTGAATTTGCAATTTCCGCAACCCCGCATCTTTTGGGTAATCTTGATTTACCTTTTTGATTGCCCAAAATGCTTTGTGCTCAATTTCCACCGGTAGGTGACAACTCTTTCCATAAACGAGTTTAAAAGGAGTCATCCCTATCGGTGTTTTGTATGCGGTGCGGTAAGCCCATAAAGCATCCCCAAGCCTTTGACTCCAATCCTTGCGAGAGGGATTAACCACTTTCTCAAGGATTGATTTTATTTCCCTATTGGATATTTCGGCTTGCCCATTAGTTTGGGGATGATAAGCGGTTGACATGCGGTGTTGTACATGATAATTTTTCAAAAGGAATTCGAGGTACTTATTATTGAAATGCGAACCCCTATCGCTAATGATAGCTTTAGGCACCCCAAAACGCTGAAAAATATTCTTTTTAAGGAATTCAATCACCGTTTTGGAGTTGGCATCCCTTGTTGGTATGGCCTCAACCCATTTTGAAACATAATCAACACACACAAGAATATATAAATACCCATTTGATTGAGGAAAGGGGCCCATGAAATCTATCCCCCAAACATCGAAAAGCTCAAAAAACAATAAAGCTTTAAGAGGCATTTCGTTTTTGCGGGTTAGATTGCCCGTTTTTTGGCAATTTTCACAACTCTTTACAAAGGAATGAGCATCTTTATAAAGAGTTGGCCAATACAATCCACTTTGGAGTACCTTATGACTTGTGCGTTGCCCTCCAAAGTGTCCCCCACATTCTAAAGTGTGATAGAAAGAGAGTACCGAATTTATCTCGTGGTCGGGCACGCATTTTCGTACCATTTGATCGGAGCAAATTTTGTAGAGGTAGAGGTCTTCCCAGAGGTAATAGCGCGAGTCGTTTTTTATTTTGTCGTTTTGAGCTCGAGAGAGGGTGTTCGGCAATTCGCGAGTTTCAAGGTAGTTGACGATGTCGGCGTACCAAGGCGCCATGCCATGGATCGCGTAGAGTTGCTCGTCAGGAAAGAGTTCGTTGATCGGAATGATATCGCCTTCGTTTGTTGGGAGTCGGCTAAGATGATCGGCCACCAAGTTTTCGGCTCCCTTTTTATCCCGAATCTCCACGTTAAACTCTTGAAGGAGAAGGATCCATCGGAGGAGGCGCGGCTTGCATTCCTTCTTCTTCATTAAGTGCTTGAGCGCGGCATGATCTGAAAATACAACAACTTTTGTCCCGACCAAGTATGATCGGAACTTTTCCAATGCAAAGACAATGGCCAATAGTTCTTTTTCCGTTGTTGTGTAATTCCGTTGGGCGTCATCTAAGGTCCTAGAGGCATAGTAAATTACGTGGGGTACCTTCCCGATGCGTTGCCCCAAAACCGCCCCGACACTTAGATCGCTTGCGTCGCACATGATCTCAAAGGGGAGATTCCAATCCGGTGGTTGAATAATGGGCGCTTCGCACAGTTTCCCCTTTAGCTTGTCGAATGCCGCCTTGCACGCATCGTTGAACTCGAATTTGATCTCTTTTTGGAGAAGCCTGCACATTGGTTGCGCGATTTTTGAGAAGTCTTGAATGAAACGCCGATAGAAGCCGGCGTGTCCAAGGAACGAGCGGACATCTTTCACATTGCGAGGGTATGGAAGTGTCTTGATAACATCGATCTTCGATTTGTCGACTTCCAACCCCTTTTCTGAAATTAAATGACCTAATACAATTCCTTGGCTCACCATAAAGTGGCACTTCTCAAAATTTAAGACAAGGTTAGCTTCGACGCACTTTTCCATTATTAGGCTCAAGTTATGGAGACACTCATCGAACGAGTTGCCATAAATGGAAAAGTCGTCCATGAATACTTCAATAAATTTAGAAATATACTCAGAAAAGATCGAAATCATACACCTTTGAAAAGTTCCAGGCGCATTGCATAGTCCAAACGGCATTCTTCGATATGCGAAAGTTCCACAGGGGCAAGTGAATGTCGTCTTCCTCTGATCTTCTGGATCGATGGCGATTTGAAAATAGCCGAGTACCCATCCAAAAAGCAATAGTAGGGCCGCCCCGCTAATCTTTCGAGCATTTGATCGATGAAGGGAAGAGGAAAGTGATCCTTCTTTGTCGCCGCATTGAGTTTGTGATAGTCGATGCAAACTCTCCATCCATTTTGCACTCGTGTTGGCACTTTCTCTCCTTCGGCATTTTCCACAATCGTGATTCCCGTCTTCTTGGGAACTACATGGATTGGAGATACCCATTCCGAATCGGCCACCGCGTAAATAATCCCCGCATCAAGAAGCTTGAGAAGCTCCTTTTTCACCACCTCCATCATGACTGGATTTAACCTTCTTTGTGCTTCTCTTGACGGTTTCGATCCCTCCTCCAACACAATTTTGTGCATACATGTCGAGGGGCTTATACCTGGTATATCGGCCAATGTCCATCCGATCGCCTTCTTATGGTTTCCAAGAGTTTCCACCAATCGGGTTTCTTGGTCAAGGGTTAGATTCGATGCGATGATGACGGGTAATGTGTTGTTTGGCCCGAGGTACGCGTATTTGAGGTGATCGGGAAGGGGTTTGAGTTCGAGAGTAGGAGCTTCTTCGATTGATGGCTTAATGCGTTCTTGCGATATTTGGAGTTTGTCGTGAGGGGAACCCGAAATGAATTTTATTTCTTCATTATGTTCTTGCTCTATTTCTTGCTTCTCATTCGTTTGTGCGATCTCCCCCCAAACATCCTCAAAAATCGCATCGTATCCCTTCGAGTACTCTTCTTCCAAGTGTTCTTCAACCATTTCATCAATCTCGTCAGTAATGGTTATGCTCGATACATTGTAGTCGTTCGGGTACTTGATGGTGTAAAATATGTTGAAGGTGATTTTCTCGTTGTCGAATTCCATGGACATCGTCCCTGAGTGGCAGTCTATGCATGTTCGCGCGGTTCTCAAAAAGGGTCTTCCTAAAAGGATGGCGGACGAATCGGCGTTGTCGCCCATTTCAAGAATGTAGAAGTCGGCTGGGAAAACCAACCCATTCACCTTGACGAGTACATCTTCCGCGACACCTAGGACGGCGGCCGTCGAACGGTCGGCGAGTTGCACCATCACCCTTGTATCCTTTAGGTCGCCTAAACCCAAGGTCTCGTAAACGGACCTAGGCATTACGTTTATGGAGGCTCCTAAGTCGAGCATGCACCTCGCGAGTTGTTGAAGACCAATGGTGCACGGAATGGCGAAAACTCCAGGGTCTTTCTCTTTTTGTGCGACTCGCGTGTTGATGCTCATTACAGAGGGTAGGTTTATCGTCTCGTTCCCCTTTAATTTCCTCTTATTTGTGCATAGATTCTTGAAGAACTTGGCATATGGGGGGTGCATTCGGATCGCATCGATAATCGGAATGTTTACCTCCACCTTCTTGAACACCTCCAAAATATCCTTATCGAGCTCATCCTTCCGAGAGTTAACCGCTAGTCGAGTTGGGAATGGTGCGCGCTTCTTTTCCTTTTCTTGCGCGATTTCCTTTTCTTCGTTCTTTCCTTGTTCTTTCTCTTGAATTGGCTCTTCCTCTTTCCTGATCTCTTCTTGTGCCTCATCTTGTTTACACGCGCTTGAACTCGTTTCCTCATCTTGCTTTCTTGGAACCACTAACTCTTCTTCTTCGTCGTGTGAGCCAACCTCTCTCCCACTTCTTAGGCGTATCGCGTTGATGGGCTTGTACTCCGGTGGTCCCGAACCTTGAGAAGGCAACCGATTGCCCCCTTGTCCTTTCAATACATTGACTTCCCCCGCGATTTGCTTGATTTGCATTTCCAAGTTTTGCATTTGACGCCCTTGCGTAGCTTGGTTTTGGTTAAGTGAGCTTACATCATTCTTGACGGTTCCCAACTCAGTTGTGAGGTTTGTGAAATTCCCCGCCATGAATGCCATCATTTTATCAAGTTTCTCGTCAAGAGAAGAGATTTGGGAATTCGATGTGGAGGGTTGAGGAGGTTGTTGATGAGGGTGAGCTTGAGGTTGTTGTGGCGCTTGTGCATTTGGATGAACATACACATTCGGTTTTTGGTAATTGGATTGTGGGAATTGAGGCGGCGCATCCTCATTCTTCCAACGAAAATTTGGGTGTTTCTTCCATGACTCATTGTAGGTTTGCGAGAAAGGTTGGCGTTGGGTTGAGTAGCTTCCGATGGCATTGACATCTTCTTGTAACCTATCGCATTCATCGGTCGCATGATTTGTATCCCCACAAAACTCGCACTTCCTTGGTTCGATCTTCGCGCCCACAGCTTTGAGCATTTGACTAAATCTTGTTTCGAAGTTTTGTGTGATTCTTGATTCCATTGCCTTGAGGTCAACCGTACTTGTCATGTTCACTTGACCCATTCTTCCCCCGCGTCCTTGGTTTCTTTCGGCCATGGTTTCGATAAGAGCTCGCACTTCCGATGGGGTCATGTTATTGAACGATCCTCCAGCCGAGCATTGGAGTAATCGCGCATCGAGATCATTCATCCCTTGTAGAAATTGGTCGATAAGTGAGGTCTCGTCGAGGTTATGGTTGGGGCATGATGCGCATAATCGCACAAATCGCTCGTAATATTCTTGAAGTGTCTCCCCTCCTCCTTGTTGGATCCCCGTGATTTCCTTGCGGATTTTGGCCGTCAACGTGCTCGGGTAGTATCGTTTTAGAAAACGCGTTCCTACCTCTTGAAATGTTGTAAAAGGACCCCCTTGCAAGTGGGTTAGCCAATCCCTTGGTGCTTCCCCAAGTGTGTGGGAGAAGAGGATCAATTTGATATTATCCAAGTTATCGGATTTACCAAACAATGCTGTGCATTTACGATCTAGATTATCTAAATGTGCATATGGGTTGTCATTTTTATGTCCTTCAAATATGGGTAATACATTTAATATAGATGGACTTAGTTTAAAATTGGGCACAGTTGGTATAACAATATTTCCAGGATTTCGAGGGATTTGATGGTCTAAAAGTTCTCCTAATGTTCTTTCTTGAGCCATTTTATGAATTTGAGATGATGATGGTGTTGAATGAGAATTAGATTTAAAAAGAGTTTGAGAGTTTAGCTTGGATGAGTGAACGATTGGAGAGATTGGAGTTCTTCCTTGTGGCCCTTCCACTCGTTGTTGCTCCCAATTTTGTTCTTCTTCTTCTTGAGGCCCTTGGATGGAAGGAGAAGCCTCGTTACGTCCTTTTTGCCTTGAGTAAGTTTCGTCTTGCTTGCTTCGTGCCTTATCTTTCTCCACCTTTCTTAGATGCTTGTTAATGTCCTTCTTTACAGGTGTGTGCACTTCGCCTTGCGATCTCGTCTTTCTCATGCACCTTCAAAATTCAAATGAAACAAAAACACTAGACAATTGATTAGAAGTTAGTAATAAACTCAATTAAAGCCGTCTCCCCGGCAACGGCGCCATTTGTAAACCGCGCAAAACCGTCGTTAAATTTCACACAATTTAGCAAAAATATTTATAATTTCCCTAGATTTACTCTTAAGTGTATATGTGGTCTTTTGAGTTTTAGGGGTCGAACATAAGGAGAATGGCCTTGAGATATTACAATTCTTTTCAAAAGTAGGTCTTTGTTTTGTTCAAATGATGTAAATTGTTTAAGAAGAGTAATGATGTATTAGATGGATTTTAATCAAATTCGTACACAATTTTTTTTAAGAATTCTTTAATAATAGTTCCAAATGTCCAAAAGTTGCAAAGGATATGTCAATGAAAACTATAGAATGAGATCTTCACAATGCAAGGTAAATCAATTATTACTTTTGTTCATATTTTTATTTAATCTACACTTTTCATAATCAATCAGCAGGAATTTTCATAAAATCACAGAAATTCGAAAATTAATTCAAAAATTACCAAAATTTTACAGAAATTAGGAAAGAAAGTTCAAGTTATGTGGTAAAAATTTCAGATCAAAAAGATTGATATTCCAAAAGTTATGGTCAAAAATCAGAGTATATGACAGAATTGGACAGAGAATGGTATGTGTTGCCAAAAGAGGATGGAATTCAAATTTTATCCAAACAACAATGCAATTAAAATTCAGATCAAGAAACTACACTTCAAAATTATTTCCAGAGACTTAGATTTTTTATTTATAGGATTTTTTTACTAATTTCTAAAAATTGTAGAAAAACAGTCAGATCCAAAAATCAAAAATAGAAAATTTAAAAAATCAAAACTTTGCACAGATTTTATCATACAAATTTAACATAAAAACATTGGGCACATATTATATGAAAGTTTTTCTAAAATATCTAAAGAAACACAAAATATTTTTTTTTATAATTTTCTTAGATCAGATCTGAAGTCAAACAATTTTTTACTGAACTGACAGAAACAAAATGCAGAAAAATGTATTTTTGAATTTAGAGGATAAAAGTAGGGATTTTTGAGGCAATTTGATCAAGAATTGTATCATTAATCACAAAATATTCAATTATTCAGATTTGGAACAAGTTTGAATTATTTCCAACCAGAAAAACTCAGCAAATAGATCAAAATTTCAGATCAAACACCAGTCAACCAACTAGTGTTTGATCTGAAATTTTTGAACTAAAAACTTCACTAAATCAAGCAAAAACCTCAACCAAGATTCAAGATGATAAAATGGACTAACATGCAGGAAAATTCAGTTCTAAATGACCTAATTAATTCAACCAAATCGATTAAACCAAAAAAAACAGATTTAACAGCATATTATGAACAGTAACCAAATCAGTCAATTTAATTCAAATTAAAGCAAGATTTCAAACAATTCTAACACAAAAAGCCTATCCCTACAAGATTCTACTCACACATGATAAGATCAACCGAAATTAGGCATGTGTTCATCATATTTTTATACAAATTGGATCTTATAATCTAAAATTGGATACAAGAGATTAAATGAAAATTGAATCAAACCGAGACGTAGAAGATCAACTAGAAGCTTCCTTGAGCCGATTTGAACCTCCAATTGATGCTCGATCCAGCCGGAACCGCTCAATTGCCTTTTTCACCAAAATCAGCCCGAATTGGTGAATTTTCACTCAAACTCGAAAATTGAAGCTCGAAACGCTCTGAGATTCAGTAATGGAGTTACTGAAACTTAAAGAAGATGATTGGAGAGTGGTGTGTTGAAAGAATTTGGAGAACGGAAGAATGGATTCATGAGAGGTTGGATGGAAGGGTGTAATTTATAGAGAGACTGGTATGGAGAGTGGGGGACAAACCGAGCGATTCCATTGGCTCAGGCAGATCAAGTGGGGTGTACTGAAGATCTGGACGAAATTTCGTTGAATTTGGCTGAGAATTGAACGAGTTTGAATCATCGGATTTTTCATCCGTTTACTCGCGCGAAAACTGAACTGAATTTCAGTTCAGATGATTTGAATCGCATTACTGAGACTGACAGTGGGTCCCCTCAGAATAAGTTGTGGTGAAACGGGTCGTAATCGCGTGAAACGAGTCGCTATTCCGTTATTAATCTCTGAGTTTTCAAACTGTTTTGTTTTGGTTTTCTGTGGCGAAACGGTGAGACGAGTCACAACTGATGAAACGAGTCATCTTCTTCTTCAGCCTTTGGCGCTGAGTTTTGAATTAAATTTCCGGATTTCATGCGACGAAACGAGCTGCAGCTCGCTTGAAACGAGTCGCTTTTGTGTGAGCTGGGTACTGACTCGTTTTAAGCTCGTGCCGCTGATCTGGTGTGGCGAATCGGTTTGAAACGCGTGAGACGAGTCATAACTGATGAAACGAGTCGTCTTCTTCTTCAGTTTTGGCGCTGAATTTCTTTCCTCGATCTTCTGTGGCTTGCGATCGTGTGCTCGTCCTAAAACAATCCTCTGACAGCCTTGTGAGTTGCGAATTTGGACTTTGGATCGATTTTTCTCTCGGATTTCAGACCCGTTTACCCGTTTCTCACAACCATCGATTCGAGCTCGTGATTCTGTACATTTCGCTGTGATTCATCAACTCAGATCTCTTCTCCATCTTCTCACGAATCCACAGGGCTTTGAATGGTTGAAAACCGCTGAGTAAAACTCGAGTTCTGCTGATTTGAATATCATCGGTTCGCTGTTCCGCCATTGCTGACCAGAGTGTGCAAATCGACCTCTTGTTCGCAATTCACACAACGAAATCCAAAACGGTGACTCAGGCTTCGTTCTCAACTTCCTCACGATGCTTCACAACCATTATTACTTCCCAATCCGCCTCGAATCCAGAGAATTCCTCCATTAACCAACTCGGTTTCAGTTTCGCGAAAATAACCAAAAAACGGCTGAACTCGTGAATCAAACTATGATTTCGAGTTGTTTTTCCATCGAATTGAGGCTTCTGAATTCATCGTGAGCCTTCACTAAAGCTTTACGACACGAAAAGAATCATCTTTGCTTGAGAAAAACGGAAATGGTTGATCGAATTCATTCGCTGTTCGAAACTCGACCGTTGGTTCATCCAGTTTGAAAAGTTCATTGAGGATTTCGTCGAACAGATTACGGAAACACGGATTTCTCGCTCGATTTCGCATCATTCGATGAGTTCTTCATACGGTTAGAAAGGGTAGAAGATGTAGAAGAGAATGAGATCGGTTTTGGCTCGAATGGATGATGGTGGAAGGCACGGCAGATCAACCATGGTTTCGGTACGTATTTGGCACCTGTTCTGGCCGAATTCCGGCGATCGCCGGAACTTTCAAGACCGGAGGGTGGCACCGGCGTGTTCGTCTCGTCATGCTGAATCCATGGCTGGCCGGTTTGTTCAGTTTCGAGCAAAATTTCGGACTTTGGATGTTGAAGAAGACGGGTTTGACCTGGTCAACCGTTGACTTTGACCAGTTTTGACCTGATTTTCAATTGGTGATTCTGAGAGTTCTAGAAGGTTTCTGATCGCGAGGATTGTACCGTTGGGTTCGTTTCGTCGAGCTCTTCGTTTTGGTATACCGTTTGACCCATTTTGGAGAAGTTGACTTTTGGTCAACTTGGCGATTTTTGGCGTTTGGCTCGGTTCGACTTGGTTGTAGAAGGTTTTTGAATTGTCGTAAAAGTTTGGGGAATTTTTTTGTAGAGAGTTTGAGGTTTTTAGTTGGCCATCTTTGGCCCATTATTTGCGTTTTGGTCCAATTCTTCATTTTATGGCCTTTTTGCCTGTAAAATCACACAAAAATGTATTAAGAGGTTTCAAATTATGTTTTATGAATTATGAGCATTTTTCATACATTTAATGTGAATTATGATTGAATTTGAGATGATAAAAACCCTAAATATGTGTATAAAAATACACATTACAGATAAGATTCAGTCTATGCTTCCGAGATTCTTATAGGTTTAAATATACTAAACACTGAATATCATAAGGTTCAAATAGACACCATATATGATATGGGTTTAGGATAGTCCCAAATTGTCTTTAAAGGTTGAAGTACGACTCGTGTCAAAAGGTTTGATAGTGTCAACACAACAATCTTTCCGGAATATCAACTCGATATTGTTTTACATCCATTATGAGTTCAAATTGTTTGCTACTCATAATTCAGACTTCTTTAAAAGAGATCTCATCTCCTAAAGAAGCAGTGTGAGTGTAATACATCTCGAAAGGTTCGAGGTCCAAATACTAGTGATGGACCATTTATGAGGCTATCAAGTAGTTGATAAGGCCATACTTGAAACATAAGGTCCTCCTCACAGACCTGGTAGACATTAGGCTGAGAGATATGATCTCTCATAAAAGATGCTCGTAGAGGATGAGTCGACTTTCTACCGAGGAGACTGTGAAGAGACAAATTTCTCGAAATGGTTAGACCATGAGAACTGAGATGCAACGCATATACAAACAATCATGTTTGGAACTTGATTGAAGTATCCAATGGCTTGATGACCATTGCATACAGTACATGGATAACCTACAAATAGCAAAGAAAGTAGCTATAGTATGGGCTATAGTAAAAGGACTTTCTCACTTGTTGCTATTACGAATTCTAACTTCCATAACACAATGCGATTGTGAATGATGGAACAAGGATATA
Organism: Juncus effusus; assembly: GCA_027726005.1. Lineage (NCBI taxonomy): Eukaryota > Viridiplantae > Streptophyta > Magnoliopsida > Poales > Juncaceae > Juncus > Juncus effusus. Next base: position 5,178,811 of record CM050907.1, read on the forward strand.
AAACTCACATTCCTTTATAGGAACTTTACTGTGGATGTATCTTTGATACATGGTAAGAGTTTTGTGATCGCAAGAATTCTGAAAGATAAATTCATTCATGAATGGATTAAAGCAAGTATCTCAGGATGAATCTATTCGACAAAGTAAATTGAAGAATTTGAGTTAATCAAAATAGATGCGACCACCTTGATTTCAAGAAATTCGGTGGGAGTATACCAATCTTCCTGCATTACAACAACTTACACATCCTAATAGTTAGGAGTTGAAGTCTATACAGACTTCTGGTTATAAGATAAAGCACATTGGTAAAATATTGAAAGAATTCGATGTGCAAGAAATGTTCTTGCTCATGGTGTTCATATGAATGATGAAAAGATAAACGAATGAGATTCTATACTTTTAGCCATATGTTGAAATATTCAACATGCAAGAAAGCATTCTTGCTTATGACATTCACATGAACAATAAAAGGATATAAGAATTAGATCTTATACCTTCAACCATATATTGAATATTCAATATGCAAGAAAGAGTTCTTGTTTGTGGCACTAATATGAACAATGAAAGGCACATGAATTAGATTCTATGCTTTCAACAATATATTGAAGGAGTTCAATATGCAAGAAAGGATTCTTGCCTATGACGTTCATATAATGAAGACATGCACGTATCATCCGTTTATTGAAAGGTTCAATATACAAGAAACAGTTCTTGATAACATAAGAATTTTAAGCCATACAATGTATTGTGCAATATGCTTGGAGCATAAGAGAGCAAATGATAGTCATTTGATGACTATAATAAAAATCTGAGTTCTCATCAAGAACTAAGATATCCAGATCTATGAGGAGCTAGGTAGTGGTAAAATATTGCACTTTCCTAACATGGATCATTATCGCAATTCGTTTACAGTAATTTGGAAAGAGATCCAAATAAGGTACTGTAACTGAAACAAGACCCCATATTGTTGCTTTAGAAGCAAACAATAGGTATGCTTGGATCAAAACTTGATATTGGAACTAAGAGTAGTCCCGAGTGCTCTTAAAGCCTGACGATCTATGTTGCTCAGACTAAAGCTACAAGGATACAAGTACCTGTTTCAGAAGTTCTCGACTAATGATAGAGATCAATAGTAGTCGTTACAAGTTTGCAATGTAAATTTCTATAATCTGATAGGCATACATTTTCCGCTAGTAGAACATGAAGGTCATGTTGCCTAATAAGCATTGGATGCTTAAGATTGGCCTAGTGCAAGTGGGAGACTGAAGGAATTATGCCCTAGGCCAAAGTGTTGGACTAGATATTAGATTATGAGAAACATGTTTATTCAGTTCATATATGAATGAGTGTATGGGTGAATAATATATTTACATATATCAGATTGACCATGAATGACACTTTGGGTTCACGTCATCAGAATAAGTGATTCTGATAGTAGAACTGTGAACCAACGAATGACATTCTAAACCGTCCCTAGTGATATGTGGGATGTTTATAGAGATAAACATACTTCAGGTAAGAAACTACATATCTACACTAGTATATTCGCAGACTGGATGATCATGTTCTACTGATCATGGACATAGGGATGTCAAGTATGGAATATAGGTGCGTGTTAGAGAACACGTACTGGACTGACCACACTATGAGAATATGCATGGTATATGTCATTAGTGATTCTCATATGAATAGTATGCTTGTTCCTACGACTTGAGATCACCATGGATTCCTGTATGTTGAACTGCATACTTTAATATGATCCTACGTCATCCGTAATGGGATGATCATTAGGGTCATCATTAGGTATGCACTGAATCATGACGAGGAATGTGAGTGACCAAGATGGGATTTGTTCCTCTCGTTAAGAGGGAGATATCTCTGGGCCCCCCGATGAACTAGGACTGAAGGAAATGCATGGCCATGCTCAAAATGGATTAACATGTGTTGTTAATATAATTTTGTATTTGTTCAGTCTAATTCTCGATGAGGAAAGAGACTTTGATCAAACTCAAGGATGACATACTTCCATGCCTTGTGATCAAGACATATATCGTAGAACAAAAGGAATAATCAAATGTCTATTCAGATAGGTTTATGATCGCTGATCATTTCATTTAACATGGATAGTCATGACACCAGTCTAGAGGTTACTCACGACTTACGATCTTTGGAAGATCGTTGCCAGCGTTAAATGGAAACTACATAGTCACACATATGTTTTTCACACGTGAGGTCAGAAACAGCTTATGTTTGTTTCTCTGACTCCAACTTTGAACGCTTTAATCTCTCTATATTTTTATCCAATTGCCAGATTTCTTTTTGTAGAATATTCGCCTTGTTGTCGACTAACAGATGTTCTTAGCGAATTTTGCATATTGGACCTTAACAGATAGAAAATGATTTTTTATTCTAGTATCCAGATTCGGCCAAGTGGAGAGAGAACATATTTATCAAGTTTTTCTTCAAATCTCATCACACGTGAGGGGTAGGAAAAGATAGAAAAAAGAATGAGCCAGGAATACCGCCTGTAGTTGAAGAAATCCTTAAATTAACACGGGTTGGTCAGAAAGAGCTTATGTTTTTTCTCTTACTCCAATTTTGAACGCTTGGATCTCTCTTAGTTTTTATCCAATTGCCAGATTTCTGTCTGTAGAATATTCGCCTCGTTGTCGACTAACAGATGTTCTTAGACAATTTTGCATATTGGACCCTTATTCAGATAGAAAATAATTTTTTTGTTTTGCTGTCCTGGTTCGGCTTAGGGGAGAGAGAACATATTTATCGACTTTTTCTTCAAATCTCATCACACGTGAAGGGTAGGAAAAGATAGGTTATTGCTATTTTCCATGTCTTGTGGAGATAGAAAAAAGAATGACCCAAGAATAACGCCCGTAGTTGTAGAAATTCTTAAATTACCACGGGTTGGTCAGAAAGAACTTATTTTTTTTCTCTGACTCCAACTTTGAACGCTTGAATCTCTCTATCTTTTTATCCGATTGCCAGATTTCTTTTTCTAGAATATTCGCCTTGTTGTCGACTAATAGATGTTCTTAGCGAATTTTGCATATTGGACCTTATTCAGATAGAAAATGATTTTTTGTTCTACTATCCAGATTCGGCCAAGTGGAGAGAGTGTAGGATTAGTGCCCTAGGCCAAATGTATTTGTGCTAGGAAATGGATTGTGAATTAAGACATTATTATTTATTCAATAAAGGTTGTTTCTTATATATCTGTGTGTATGGGTTGTGAATGTAAATCTTATATCAACCAAGAATGACACTTCGGGTTCACGTCATCAGAATACGTGATTCTGATAGTAGAATTGTGAACCAACGAATAACATTATAAATGTCCCTAGTGATATGTAGGATGTTTATAGAGATAGACATACTTCAGGTAAGAAGCTACATATCCACACTAGTATATTCGCAGGCTGGATGATCATGTTCTGCTGATCATGGACATAGAGATGTCAAGTCTGGAATATAGGTACATGTTAGAGAACATGTACTGGACTGACCACACTATGAGAATATGCATGGTATATGTCATTAGTGATTCTCATATGAATAGTGTGCTTGTTCCTACGACCTGAGGTCACCATGGATTCCTGTATGAGGAAGTGCATACTTTAATATGATCTTACGTCATCTGTAACGGGATGATCATTAGGGTCATCATTAGGTATGCACTGAATCATGACGAGGAATGTGAGTGACCAAGATGGGATTTGTTCCTCTCATTAAGAGGGAGATATCTCTGGGCCCCCTGATGAACTCGGACTGAACGAAACGCATGGCCATGCTCAAAATGGATTAGCATGTGTTGTTAATATCATTTTGTATTTACTCAGTCTAATTCTCGATCAGGAAAGAGACTTTGATCAAACTCAAGGATGACTTACTTCCATGCCTTGTGATCAAGACATATATCGTAGAACAAAAGGAATAAGCAAACGTCTATTCAGATAGGTTTATGATCGCTGATCATTTCATTTAACATGGGTAGTCATGACATCAGTCTAGAGGTTACTCATGACTTACGATCCTTGGAAGATCGTTGCCAGCGTTAAATGGAACCTACATGGTCACACAATGAACTCCATTCGTACGGGATGTGAATATACCTCAAAACAGTTATACATATTATGTATAAATTGGTGAACGAAATAATCTATCTTTGGTTAATTGATTAAACAAAACCACATTCCGTTGGCAACTGAATAGTTCCCTTCCAAACAGACTTGTTATGGAAACTCTAATAACCTTAGTTGCCAAGTATTTCGTTATAGAAATACATATTCCGTTGGCAACGGAATAGATGCGGATTAGGTTTTAGTTATGGTAACTGAGCAATCGTTCGCCTCTCTCTCTAGTATAAATAGAAGGGCATAGTCTCTCTATTGTATACACTATCAGAAGCCTTAGAGGCCGCCTATTACACTGAAAAGAGAGAAAGTTTTGAGAGAATTCGGAAAGTATTTCCGGACTCGTCTAGCCGAGTCCGGTTATTCCGTACAACTAAAGTTCGCGTGGATACGAGTACAGATCTCCCACCTTGGAGATTAGCGAGCGATCAAGTTCTTCGTCCCAGCAAGAAGATTCTCAAGGTCGAGATTCAGAAGCCAGGAAGGAGAAGGAAGTAAGACGGAAGTTAGTTCAGACCTACATCCGCTTCTCTCTCCCGGATCAGCAGGATCCGAGGTAGAAAATTTTAAATAGCATAATCTCGTACCTTTATTTCCTTTACGATGATCCTAGGGAGGGTTAACCCGTAGGTTCCGCTGCGCATGTAACGTACATGGCTACGGGTTTCCCAATAGTGGCATCAGAGCGTTCGTTAAGGAAATAATCATCGATTATATTTAAAATTTAGTAAATTCAAGTATATTAAATTTTAGGGTTTTGAAAATATTATTTCAAAACATCACGGAAATAGTTTCTGGAAATATAATATTGGATATTATGATTTTCTAGAGTTTCGAAAAATAGTTTTTCCAAATCCGTTTTGGAAACGGAACTAAATCTAAAGTAAAAACGAATTTCCAGTACGTCTCCGTTGAGAACGGAACAGTCCGTTGAGAACGGAATAGTTCCGTTCCCAACGGAATAATGCTGATTTTGCGAGAAACCCTAATTTTTGTTATACATGGAATTTAAATATACAAATATGGTATGAGCTTTAGATCTGTGATTGTTCTGTGATGTAATCTTGTGTGTGAATGCTTGTAACTTTATTTAATATCTATGGCAACCAGTGAGTTGTCCAAAGTTGTAATTATGGCAACCTGTGAGTTGTCCAAATTGTAAATTACCTTTTCTAGCAATAGGTTAGTTGTTAGGATAGATATTATTTCAAGACTTCAAGGCAAGAGATCTTGGCGCAATCTTCGGGAGATGACATTGGATCTTCGCACAGACAATGAAGGCTTCGTTGAAGATTACTCCTGAAATCTAGAGATAGATCTAGAATTAGGAACCTCATGATCGCTCGTGAGGATTAGGCTCATACCATATTTGATTTAGTTTCTGTGATGTTTATATTTATAAATCTAAAACAAAATCCTTCAGAATGTTAAGTAATGAAGTGCCCCCCATGTCACTGAAGCCCTTAAGTGCTTAGATAGTCTTCCATGTGGGTCATGCCAAAGCTGAGCATAAGGGATGCTTAAGAACGCAAAGGAGGACATGAAGACAAATGTTGTCGAAGACGTCTTAATGGTTCACAAGAAGAAGGGTAAGAAGACTGGGAACAAGTGCAAGGGTAAAGGCAAGGTGTTGCCCAAACCTAAGATCAAGAAAGACAAGGAGGGAGTTTGCTTCCATTGCAACAAGGATGGCCATTGGAAGAGAAACTGCAACCTCTATCAGGACGAAATCAAGAAGGGTAGTGTGACTACCGCTTCAGGTATTTTTGTTATTGAAACTAATTCACTTACTCCTAAATCTTGGGTATTGGATACCGGATGTGGTACTCACATTTGTAATGATGTGCAGGGACTACAAAGGAGTAGAAGATTAGCTAAGGGCGAAGTCGACCTGCGTGTGGGAAATGGAGCAAGAGTTGTTGCATTAGCCGTAGGAACTTATTTATTAACTTTGCCTAGTGGACTTGTATTAGTACTTAATAATTATTATTTTGTACCTGCTATGAGCAGAAATATTATTTCTATTTCTAGTCTAGCTTTGGATGGTTATAAATTTGTTATTGAGAATAATAATTGTTCTATCTTGAAGGATGATCTTTTCTATGAAAATGTTCTATTAGAAAGAAGTCTTTACGTGCTAGATCTTAAGAAAGAGAATTATAAGTCCATATATAACATTAACACTAAACGATTTAAACTGAATGACTCAAATACGACATACCTCTGGCACTCTCGCTTAGGCCATATAAATGAGAAACGTATTTCTAAACTCCACTCTCATGGACTTTTAGACTCATTTGATTTGGAATCATTTGAGACGTGCGAGTCTTGTTTACTTGGCAAGATGACTAAGAAACCCTTCACAAAATTTGGTGAAATGGTCAATGACTTGTTAGAACTCATACATACCGATGTATGTGGACCAATGAGTACGCCGGCTAGAGGTGGGTATCGGTACTTCATAACTTTCACAGATGACTTCAGTAGATATGGTTATGTCTACCGGATTAAGCACAAGTCTGAATCCTTTGAAGTGTTCAAAGAATTTAAGAATGAAGTACATAATCAACTTGGCAAGAAGATTAAAGCACTTCGATCTGATCGAGGAGGCGAATAACTGAGTCACGAATTTGAGGATCATCTCAGAGAATGTGGAATAGTTTCACAACTAACTCCTCCAGGAACTCCTCATTGGAATGTAGTGTCTGAAAGGAGGAATCGAACCTTATTGGATATGGTTCGATCGATGATGAGTCAAACGAGTCTTTCGATTTCTTTCTGGGGTTACGCTCTTGAGACTGCCGCATTCATACTGAACAGAATTCCATCCAAAGCGTTTCAAAAGACGCCATATGAGATGTGGACGGAGAAAGGCCTCAAGTTGTCTTTTCTTAAAATTTGGGGATGTGAGACTTATGTCAAACGTCAGTTTTCCGACAAACTCGGACCCAAATCTGATAAGTGCCTGTTTGTGGGATATCCTAAGGAAACTAAAGGATATTACTTTTACCACCCACCGGAGAACAAAGTGTTTGTTGCTCGCAATGGAGCCTTCTTGGAAAGAGAGTTTATCTCTATGAGAAGCGGTGGGAGTAAAGTACAACTCGAAGAAATTCGAGACTCACCTACAGTTACAGAACCTGTGACGGAAGACCAAACAAGCTCTCAAAGAGTTGGCGAGCTTGAAACACAACAGACTCAACGTAGATCTGGTAGGATTCGTCATGAGCCCAAGAGATATGGATTTCTCGTGTCTAATGATGAGGATGTGGCATTCATAGATGATGAACCCACATCCTACCAAGATGCTATGAAGAGTCCTAACTCTCAGAAATGGTTAGAGGCCATGAGAGCCGAGATGCAATCCATGCAAGACAATAAAGTTTGGAATTTGATTGACCCATCCGAAGGCTTGAAGACCATCGGATGTAAGTGGGTCTTCAAGAAGAAGACCGACGTGGATGGAAAGGTACAAACCGACAAAGCAAGGCTTCTGGCGAAAGGTTTCAAACAAGTTCATGGTATTGACTATGACGAAACTTTCTCACCTGTTACTATGCTTAAATCCATCAGAATTCTATTAGCCACACCAGCATATTATGACTATGAAATATGGCAAATGGATGTCAAAACAGGTTTCCTAAACGGAAATTTGACCGAGGACGTGCATATGATGCAACCCGAGGGTTTGTCGATCCTAAGAATTCTGGTAAGGTTTGCAAGCTTCAGAAATCCATCTATGGATTGAAGCAAGCGTCTCGAAGCTGGAACCTTCGCTTTGATGAAGTCATCAAAGGTTTTGGTTTTACCAAAAGTGAAGGTGCGCCTTGTGTTTACATGAAGTTCAGTGGGAGCACGGTAGTATTCCTGGTTCTTTACGTAGATGACATATTACTCATGGGAAATGACGTCCCAACATTATTGAACGTCAAGAAATGGTTGGGAGATAATTTCTCGATGAAAGACCTAGGAGAAGCCTCCTACGTACTAGGAATCAGGATCTATAGAGATAGATCTAGAAGGCTCATAGGTCTGAGTCAAAGTACATACATAGACAAGGTCATGAAACGGTTCAGAATGCAAGAATCCAAGAAAGGAATTTTGCCCTTGTCACATGGCGTTTCTCTCAGTAAGACACAGTGTCTTTACAAAAAATCTATCTGAGTTTTTTTTGGACGAAACGAGGAAACAAACGAATGAAACATGAGTTTCTGTGCAAATAAAGATTGTGGAGAAATATTTTAAAATAAACACAAATTTTGATTTGCATTTGAATAATTTAATATTTATTATCAGTCTTTATGAAAAATCTATCCGAGTATTTTTTGAATGAAACGAGCTAACAATCTCATAATACATGAGTTTTAGGTGCAAACAAAGATTGTGGAGAAATATTTTAATATGAAAAAAAATTTTTGTTTGCGTTTGAATAATTTAGTATATTCTTTACGAAAAATCATGCCGAGTTTTTATTGCAAGAAACGAGCGAACAAACGCAAGAAACAGGAGTTTGAGGTGCAAATTAAGTTTGTGGGGAAATATTTTAAAATGTAAACAAATTTTGGTTTTCATTGGAATTACTTAGTATTTACATCATTCTTTATAATAAATCTAGCCGTGTTCTTTTTTTATAAAATGAGCGAACAAACATATGAAACATGAGTTTTAGGTGCAAACAAAGATTGTGGAGAAATACTTTAAATTGGACACAAATTTTGGTTTGCATTTGAATAATTTAGTATTTACTACCATTCTTCACGAAAAATCTAGCCAAGTTTATTTTCTATAAAACGAGTGAACAAACGAACGAATCATGAGTTTTAGGTGCGAACAAAGATTGTGGAGAAATATTTTAAAATGAAAACAAATTTTTGTTTGCGTTTGAATAATTTAGTATATTCTTTACGAAAAATCTAGCCGAGTTTTTATTGCATGAAACGAGCAAAGAAACACATGAAACATCAGCTTGAGGTGCAAACAAAGATTGTGGAGAAATATTTTAAAATGAACACCAATTTTGATTTGCATTTGAAGAATTTACTATTTACTGTCATTCTTTACGAAAAATCTATCAGAGTATTTTTTGAATGAAACGAGCCAACAAACAAATGAAAAATGAGTTTCAGGTGAAAAAAAAGATTTTGGAGAAATATTTTAAAATGAAAATAATTTTTTATTTGCGTTTGAATAATTTAGTATATTTTTTACGAAAAATGTAGCCGAGTTTTTGTTGCATGAAACGAGCGAACAACGGATGAAACATGAGTTAGAGGTGCAACCAAAGATTGTGGTCATATATTTTAAAATGAAAACAAATTTTGGGTCGTTTTTGAATAATTTAGTATATTCTTTACGAAAAATATATCTGAGTATTTTTTGAATGAAACGAGCTAACAATCTCATAATACATGAGTTTTAGGTGCAAAAAAAGATTGTGGAGAAATATTTTAAAATGAAAACAAATTTTTGTTTGCGTTTGAATAATTTAGTATATTCTTTACGAAAAATCTGGCCGAGTTTTTATTGCAAGAACCGAGCGAACAAACGCATGAAACATGAGTTTGAGGTGCAAATTAAGTTTGTGGTGAAATATTTTAAAATGTAAACAAATTTTGGTTTTCATTGGAATAATTTAGTATTTACTATCATTCTTTATAAAACATCTACTCGTGTTATTGTTTTATAAATGAACAAACAAACGCATGAAACATGAGCTTTAGGTGCCTACAAACATTGTGGTGAAATACTTTAAATTGAACAAAAATTCTGGTTTGTATTTGAATAATTTAGTATTTACTATCATTCTTCACGAAAAATCTAGCCGAGTTTATTTTGTATAAAACGAGTGAACAAACGCACGAATCATGAGTTTTAGGTGCAAACAAATATTGTGGAGAAATATTTTAAAATGAAAATAAATTTTTGTTTGCGTTTGAATAATTTAGTATATTCTTTACGAAAAATCTAGCCGAGTTTTTATTGCAAGAAACGAGCGAACAAACGCATGAAACATGAGTTTGAGTTGCAAATTAAGTTTGTGGTGAAATATTTTAAAATGTAAACAAATTTTGGTTTTCATTAGAATTATTTAGTATTTACTATCATTCTTTATAATAAATCTAGCCGTGCTATTTTTTTATAAATGAGCAAACAAACGCATGAAACATGAGTTTTAGGTGCAAACAAAGATTGTGGAGAAATAGTTTGAATTGAACACCAATTTTGGTTTGCATTTGAATAATTTAGTATTTACAATCATTCTTCACGAAAAATCTAGCCGAGTTTATTTTCCATAAAACGAGTGAACAAACGAACGAATCATGAGTTTTAGGTGCGAACAAAGATTGTGGAGAAATATTTTAAAATGACAACAAATTTTTGTTTGCGTTTGAATAATTTAGTATATTCTTTACGAAAAATCTTGCCGAGTTTTTATTGCATGAAACGAGCAAAAAAACGCATGAAACATCAGCTTGAGGTGCAAACAAGGATTGTGGAGAAATATTTTAAAATGAACACCAATTTTCATTTGCATGTGAAGAATTTACTATTTACTGTCATTCTTTACGAAAAATCTATCACAGTATTTTTTGAACGAAACGAGCCAACAAACAAATGAAAAATGAGTTTCAGGTGAAAAAAAAGATTCTGGAGAAATATTTTAAAATGAAAATAAATTTTTGTTTGCGTTTGAATAATTTATTATTTTCTTTATGAAAAATCTTACCGAGTTTTTATTTGCATGAGACGAGCAAAAAAACGCATGAAACATGAGTTTTCTGTGCAAACAATGATTGTGGAGAAATATTTTAAAATACACACAAATTTTTGTTTGCATTTGAATAATTTAGTATTTACTATCAGTCGTTACGAAAAATCTATCCGAGTATTTTTGGAATGAAACGAGCAAACAAACTCATGAAACATGAGTTTTAGCTGAAAAAAAGATTGTGGAGAAATATTTTAAAATGAAAATAATTTTTCGTTTGCGTTTGAATAATTTAGTATATTGTTTACGAAAAATCTAGCCGAGTTTTTATTGCATGACACGAGTGAACAAAGGCATGAAACATGAGTTTGAGGTGCAAACAAAGATTGTGGAGAAATTTTTTAAAATAAAAATAAATTTTTGTTTGCATTTGAATAATTTAGTATTTACTATCATTCGTTATGAAAAATCTAGCCGTGCGATTTTTGTAAAAAATGAGTGAACAAAAACGCATGAAACATGAGTTTTAGGTACAAACAAATATTATGGAGAAATATTTTAAAATGAACACAAAATTTGGTTCGCATTTGAATAATTTAGTATTTACTATCATTCTTTACGAAAATTCGGTCCGAGTATTTTTTCAATCAAACGAGCAAACAAACTAATGAAACATGAGTTTTAGGTGAAAACAAAGAGTGTGGAGGAATATTTTAAGACGAACACCAATTTTGATTTCCTTTTGAATAATTTAGTATTTACCATCATTCTTTACGAAAAATCTATCCGAGTTATTTTTGGACGAAACGAGGAAACAAACGCATGAAACATGAGTTTCTGTGCAAACAAAGATTGTCGAGAAATATTTTAAAATAAACACAAATTTTGATTTGCATTTGAATAATTAAGTATTTATTATCAGTCTTTTCGAAAAATCTATCCGAGTATTTTTTGAATGAAACGAGCTAACAATCTCATAATACATGAATTTTAGGCGCAAAAAAAGATTGTGGAGAAATATTTTAAAAGGAAAACAAATTTTTGTTTGCGTTTGAATAATTTAGTATATTCTTTACGAAAAATCTGGCCGAGTTTTTATTGCAAGAACCGACCGAACAAACGCATGAAACATGCGTTTGAGGTGCAAATTAAGTTTATGGTGAAATATTTTAAAATGTAAACAAATTTTTGTTTTCATTAGAATAATTTAGTATTTACTATCATTCTTTATAAAACATCTACTCGTGTTATTTTGTTATAAATGAGGGAAGAAACGTATGAAACATGAGTTTTAGGTGCCAACAAACATTGTGGTGAAATACTTTAAATTGAACAAAAATTCTGGTTTGCATTTGAATATGTTAGTATTACTATCATTCTTCACAAAAAATCTAGCCGAGTCTATTTTGTATAAAACGAGTGAACAAACGCACGAATCATGAGTTTTAGGTGCAAACAAAGATTGTGGAGAAATATTTTAAAATAAAAACAAATTTCTGTTTGCGTTTGAATAATTCAGTATATTCTTTACGAAAAATCTAGCCGAGTTTTTATTGCATGACACGAGGGAACAAACGCATGAAACACGAGTTTGAGGTGGAAACAAATATTTCAAAATGAACAAAAAATTTGGTTCGCATTTGAAGAATTTAGTATTTACTATCATTCTTTACGAAAATTCTATCCGAGTATTTTTTCAATCAAACGAGCAAACAAACTAATGAAACATGAGTTTTAGGTGCAAACAAAGGGTGTGGAGGAATATTTTACGATGAACACCAATTTTGATTTCGTTTTGAACAATTTAGTATTTACCATCATTCTTTACGAAAAATCTATCTGAGTTTTTTTTCGACGAAACGAGGAAACAAACGCATGAAACATGAGTTTCTGTGCAAACAAAGATTGTGGAGAAATATTTTAAAATAAACACAAATTTTTGTTTGCATTTGAATAATTTAGTATTTACTATCAGTCGTTACGAAAAATCTATCCGAGTATTTTTGGAATGAAACGAGCAAACAAACTCATGAAACATGAGTTTTTGGTGAAAAAAAGATTGTGGAGAAATATTTTAAAATGAAAATAATTTTTTGTTTGCGTTTGAATAATTTAGTATATTCTTTACGAAAAATCTAGCCGAGTTTTTACTGCATGACACGAGGGAACAAAGGCATGAAACATGAGTTTGAGGTGGAAACAAAGATTGTGGAGAAATATTTTAAAATGAGAATAAAATTTTGTTTGCATTTGAATAATTTAGTATTTACTATCGTTCTTTACGAAAAATCTAGCCGTGCTATTTTTGTATAAAATGATTGAACAAACGCATGAAACATGAGTTTTAGGTACAAACAAATATTATGGAGAAATATTTTAAAATGAACATAAAATTTGGTTCGCATTTGAATAATTTAGTATTTATTATCATTCTTTATGAAAATTCTATCCGAGTATTTTTTGAATCAAACGAGCAAACAAACTAATGAAACATGAGCTTTAGGTGCAAACAAAGAGTGTGGAGAAATATTTTTTGATGAACACCAATTTTGATTTCCTTTCGAATAATTTAGTATTTACCATCATTCTTTACGAAAAATCTATCCGAGTTTTTTTGGATGAAACGAGGAAAAAAACGCATGAAACATGAGTTTCTGTGCAAAGAAAGATTGTGTAGAAATATTTTAAAATAAACACAAATTTTGATTTGCATTTGAATAATTTAGTATTTATTATCAGTCTTTACGAAAAATCTATCCGAGTATTTTTTGAATGAAACGAGCTAACAATCTCATAATACATGAGTTTTAGGTGCAAAAAAAGATTGTGGAGAAATATTTGAAAATGAAAACAAATTTTTGTTTGCGTTTGAATAATTTAGTATATTCTTTACGAAAAATCTGGCCGAGTTTTTATTGAGAGAACCGAGCGAACAAACCCATGAAACATAAGTTTGAGGTGCAAATTAAGTTTTTGGTTAAATATTTTAAAATGTAAACAAATTTTGGTTTTCATTGGAATAATTTAGTATTTACTATCATTCTTTATAAAACATCTACTCGTGTTATTTTTTTATAAATGAGCGTACAACCGCATGAAACATGAGTTTTAGGCGCCAACAAACATTGTGGTGAAATACTTTAGATTGAACAAAAATTCTGGTCTGTATTTGAATAATTTAGTATTTACTATCATTCTTCACGAAAAATCTAGCCGAGTTTATTTTCTATAAAACGAGTGAACGAACGAACGAATCATGGGTTTTAGGTGCGAACAAAGATTGTGGAGAAATATTTTAAAATGAAAACAAATTTTTGTTTGCGTTTGAATAATTTAGTATATTCTTTACGAAAAATCTAGCCAAGTTTTTATCGCATGAAACGAGCAACGAAACGCATGAAACATTCATTAGCTTGAGGTTCAAACAAAGATTGTGGAGAAATATTTTAAAATCAACACCAATTTTTATTTGCATTTGAAGAATTTACTATTTACTGTCATTCTTTACAAAAAATCAATCAGACTATTTTTTTGAATGAAACAAGCCAACAAACAAATGAAACATGAGTTTCAGGTGAAAAAAAAGATTGTGGAGAAATATTTTAAAATTAAAATAATTTCTTGTTTGCGTTTGAATAATTTATTATTTTCTTTATGTAAAATCTGGCCGAGTTTTTATTGCATGAAACGAGCGAACAAACGCATGAAACATGAGTCTTCTGTGCAAACAAAGATTGTGGAGAAAATTTTTAAAATAAACACAAATTTTTGTTTGCATTTGAATAATTTAGTATTTACTATCAGTCGTTACGAAAAATCTATCCGAGTATTTTTGGAATGAAACGAACAAACAAACTCATGAAACATGAGTTTCAGGTGAAATAAAAATTGTGGAGAAATATTTTAAAATGAAAATAATTTTTTGTTTGCGTTTGAATAATATAGTATATTTTTTACGAAAAACTAGCCGAGTTTTTATTGCATGAAACGAGCGAACAAACCCATTAAACATGAGTTTGAAGTTCAAACAAAGACTGTGGTGAAATATTTTAAAATGAAAACAAATTTTGGGTTGCTTTTGAATAATTTAGTATATTCTTTACGAAAAATCTAGCCGAGTTTTTATTGCATGACACGAGGGAACAAACGCATGAAACATGAGTTACAAAGATTGTGGAGAAATATTTTAAAATGAAAATAAATTTTTGTTTGCATTTGAATAATTTAGTATTTAATATCATTCTTTACGAAAAATCTAGCCGTGCTATTTTTGTATAAAATGAGTTAACAAACGCATGAAATATGAGTTTTAAGTACAAACAAATATTATGGAGAAATATTTTAAAATGAACACAAAATTTGGTTCGCATTTGAATAATTTAGTATTTACTATCATAATTTACGAAAATTCTATCCGAGTATTTTTTGAATCAAACGAGCAAACAAACTAATGAAACATGAGTTTTAGGTGCAAACAAAGAGTGTGGAGAAATATTTTAAGATGAATACCAATTTTGATTTCCTTTTGAATAATTTATTTACCACCATTCTTTACGAAAATTCTATCCGAGTTTATTTTTGGATGAAACGAGGAAACAAACGCATGAAACATGAGTTTCTGTGCAAACAAATATTGTGTAGAAATATTTTAAAATAAACACAAATTTTTGTTTGCATTTGAATAATTTAGTATTTACTATCAGTCGTTACGAAAAATCTATCCGACTATTTTTGGAATGAAACGAGCAAACAAAGTCATGAAACATGAGTTTCAGGTGAAATAAAGATTGTGGAGAAATATTTTAAAATGAAAATAATTTTTTGTTTGCATTTGAATAATTTAGTATATTGTTTACGAAAAAGTTAGCCGAGTTTTTATTGCATGAAACGAGCGAACAAACGCATGAAACACGAGTTTGAGGTGCAAACAAAGATTGTGGTCAAATATTTTAAAATGAAAACAAATTTTGGGTTGCTTTTGAATAATTTAGCATACTCTTTACGAAAAATCTAGCTGAGTTTTTATTGCATGACACGAGGGAACAAACGCATGAACCATGAGTTTGAGGTGCAAACAAAGATTGTGGAGAAATATTTTAAAATAAAAATAAATTTTTGTTTGCATTTGAATAATTTAGTATTTACTATCATTCTTTACGAAAAATCTAGCCGTGCTGTTTTTGTATAAAATGAGTGAACAAACGCATGAAACATGAGTTTTAGGTACAAACAAATATTATGGAGAAATATTTTAAAATGAACACAAAATTTGGTTCGCATTTGAATAATTTAGTATTTACTATCATTCCTTACGAAAAATCTATCCGAGTTTTTCATGGATGAAACGAGGAAACAAACGCATGAAACATGAGTTTCTGTCCAAACAAAGATTGTGTAGAAATATTTTAAAATAAACACAAATTTTGATTTGCATTTGAATAATTTAATATTTATTATCAGTCTTTACTAAAAATCTATCCGAGTATTTTTTTTTGAATGAAACGACCTAACAGTCTCATAATACATGAGTTTTAGGTGCAAAAAAAGATTGTGGAGTAATATTTTAAAATGAAAACAAATTTCTGTTTGCGTTTGAATAATTTAGTATATTCTTTACGAAAAATCTGGCCGAGTTTTTATTGCAAGAACCGAGCGAACAAACCCATGAAACATAAATTTGAGGTGCAAATTAAGTTTCTGGTGAAATATTTTAAAATGTAAACAAATTTTGGTTTTCATTGGAATAATTTAGTATTTACTATCATTCCTTATAAAACATCTACTCGTGTTATTTTTTTATAAATGAGCGAACAAACGCATGAAACATGAGTTTTAGGTGCCAACAAACATTGTGGTGAAATACTTTAGATTGAACAAATCAATCAGAGTATTTTAAAATGAAAATAATTTTTTGTAAACGAGCAAACAAACTAATGAAACATGAGTTTTAGGTGAAAAAAAGATTGTGGAGAAATATTTTAAAATTAAAATAATTTTTTGTTTGCGTTTAAATAATTTAGTATATTCTTTACGAAAAATCTAGCCGTGTTTTTATTGCATGAAATGAGCGAACAAACGCATGAAATATGAGTTTGAGGTACAAACAAAGACTGTGGAGAAATATTTTAAAATAAAATAAAATTTTTTTTTGCATTTGAAGAATTTAGTATTTACTATCATTCATTACGAAAAATCTAGCCGTGTTATTTTTGTATAAAATAAGTGAACAAACGCATGAAACATGAGTTTTAGGTACAAACAAATATTATGGAGAAATATTTTAAAATGAACACAAAATTTGGTTCGCATTTGAGTAATTTAGTATTTACTATCATTCTTTACGAAAAATCAATCCGAGTATTTTTTTTGAATCAAACGAGCAAACAAACAAATGAAACACGAGTTCTAGGTGCAGACAATGACTGTGGAGAAATATTTTAAAATAAACATAAATTTTTATTTACATTTGAATAATTTAGTATTTATTATCAGTCTTTACGAAATCTATCCGAGTATTTTTTGAATGAAACGAGCTAATAATCTCATAATACATGAGTTTTAGGTGCAAAAGAAGATTGTGGAGAAATATTTAAAATGAAGACAATTTTTTGTTTGCGTTTGAATAATTTAGTATATTCTTTACAAAAAATCTGGCCGAGGTTTTATTGCAAGAACCGAGCGAACAAACGCATGAAACATGAGTTTGTGGTGAAATATTTTAAAATGTAAGCAAATTTTGGTTTTCATTGGAATAATTTAGTATTTACTATCATTCTTTATAAAACATCTACTCATGTTATGTTTTTATAAATGAGCCAACAAACGCATGAAACATGAGTTTTAGGTGCCGACAAACATTGTGGTGATATACTTTACTCTGAACAAATATTCTGGTTTGCATTTGAATAATTTCGTATTTACTATCATTCTTTACGAAAAATCTAGCCGTGGTATTTTTGTATAAAATGAGTGAACAAACGCATGAAACATGAGTTTTAGGTACAAACAAATATTATGGAGAAATATTTTAAAATGAACACAAAATTTGGTTCGCATTTGAATAATTTAGTATCTACTATCATTCTTTACGAAAATTCTATCGGAGTATTTTTTGAATCAAACGAGCAAACAAACTAATGAAACATGAGTTTTAGGTGCAAACAAAGAGTGTGGAGAAATATTTTAAGATGAACACCAATTTTGATTTCCTTTTTACCATCTTCTTTACGAAAAATCTATCCGAGTTTTTTTTGGAATGAAACGAGCAAACCAACTAACGAAACATGAGTTTTAGGTGGAACAAAGATTGTGGACAAATATTCTAAAATGAAAATAATTTTTTGTTTACGTTCGAATAATTCAGTATATTCTTTACGAAAAATCTAGCCGAGTTTTTGTTGCATGAAATGAGCGAACAAACGCATGAAACATGAGTTTGAGGTGCAAACAAAGATTGTGGAGAAATATTTTAAAATAAAAATAAATTTTTGTTTGCATTTGAATAATTTAGTATTTACTATCATTCATTACGAAAAATCTAGCCGTGTTATTTTTGTATAAAATGAGTGAACAAACGCATGAAACATGAGTTTTAGGTCCAAACAAATATTATGGAGAAATATTTTAAAATGAACACAAAATTTGGTTCGCATTTGAATAATTTAGTATTTACTATCATAATTTACGAAAATTCTATCCGAGTATTTTTTGAATCAAACGAGCAAACAAACTAATGAAACATGAGTTTGAGGTGCAAACAAAGAGTGTGGAGAAATATTTTAAAATAAAAATAAATTTTTGTTTGCATTTGAATAATTTAGTATTTACTATCATTCATTACGAAAAATCTAGCCGTGTTATTTTTGTGTAAAATGAGTGAACAAACGCATGAAACATGAGTTTTAGGTCCAAACAAATATTATGGAGAAATATTTTAAAATGAACACAAAATTTGGTTCGCATTTGAATAATTTAGTATTTACTATCATAATTTACGAAAATTCTATCCGAGTATTTTTTGAATCAAACGAGCAAACAAACTAATGAAACATGAGTTTTAGGTGCAAACAAAGAGTGTGGAGAAATATTTTAAGATGAACACCAATTTTAAGAATTTACCATCATTCTTTACGAAAATTCTATCCGAGTTTATTTTTGGATGAAACGAGGAAACAAACGCATGAAACATGAGTTTTTGTGCAAACAAAAATTGTGTCTTTGTTTGCACCTAAAACTCATGTTTCATGCGTTCGTCCGCTCATTTTATAAAAAAATAACACGGGTAGATGTTTTATAAAGAATGATTGTAAATACTAAATTATTCCAATGAAAACAAAAATTTGTTTACATTTTAAAATATTTCACCACAAACTTAATTTGCACCTCGTACTCATGTTTCATACGTTTGTTCGCTCGGTTCTTGCAATAAAAACTCGGCTAGATTTTTCGTAAAGAATAGACAAAATTATTCAAATGCAAATCAAAGATTTTATTTATTTTAAAATATTTCTCGACAATCTTTGTTTGCACAGAAAACTCATAATTCATGCGTTTGTTTGCTCGTTTCATCCAAAAAAAACTCGGATAGAATTTTCGTAAAGAATGATAGTAAATACTAAATTATTCAAATGCAAACAAAAATTTATTTTTGTTTTAAAATATTTCTCCACAATCTTTGTTTGCACCATAAACTCATGTTTCGTGCGTTTGTTCGCTCGTTTTGTACAAAAATAACACAGCTAGATTTTCCGTAAAGAATATACTAAATTATTCAAGTGCAAACAAAAATTTGTTGTCATTTTAGAATATTTCTCCACAATCTTTGTTTGCACCTAAAACTCATGTTTCATGCGTTCGTCCGCTCATTTTATAAAAAAAATAACACGGGTAGATGTTTTGCAAAGAATGATTGTAAATACTAAATTATTCCAATGAAAAGAAAAATTTGTTTACATTTTAAAATATTTCACCACAAACTTAATTTGCACCTCAAACTCATGTTTCATACGTTTGTTCGCTCGGTTCTTGCAATAAAAACTCGGCAAGATTTTTCGTAAAGAATAGACAAAATTATTCAAATGCAAATCAAAATTTTTGTTTATTTTAAAATATTTCTTGACAATCTTTGTTTGCACAGAAAACTCAAGATTCATGCGTTTGTTTGCTCGTTTCATCCAAAAAAGACTCGGATAAAGTTTTCGTAAAGAATGATAGTGAATACTAAATTATTCAAATGCAGACAAAAATTTATTTTCGTTTTGAAATATTTCTCCACAATCTTTGTTTGCACCATAAACTCAGGTTTCGTGTGTTTGTTCGCTCTTTTTGTGCGAAAATAACACAGCTACATTTTCCGTAAAGAATATACTAAATTATTCAAGTGCAAACCAAAATTTGTTGTCATTTTAGAATATTTCTCCACAATCTTTGTTTGCACCTAAAACTCATGTTTCATGCGTTCGTCCGCTCATTTTATAAAAAAATAACACGGGTAGATGTTTTATAAAGAATGATTGTAAATACTAAATTATTCCAATGAAAACAAAAATTTGTTTACATTTTAAAATATTTCACCACAAACTTAATTTGCACCTCATACTCATGTTTCATACGCTTGTTCGCTCGGTTCTTGCAATAAAAACTCGGCTAGATTGTTCGTAAAGAATAGACAAAATTATTCAAATGCAAATCAAAAATTTTATTTATTTTAAAATATTTCTCGACAATCTTTGTTTGCACAGAAAACTCATGATTCATGCGTTTTTTTGCTCGTTTCATCCAAAAAAAACTCGGATAAAATTTTCGTAAAGAATGATAGTAAATACTAAATTATTCAAATGCAAACAAAAATTTATTTTCGTTTTGAAATATTTCTCCACAATCTTTGTTTGCACCATAAACTCATGTTTCGTGCGTTTGTTCGCTCGTTTTGTACAAAAATAACACAGCTACATTTCCCGTAAAGAATATACTAAATTATTCCAGTGCAAACCAAAATTTGTTGTCATTTTATAATATTTCTCCACAATCTTTGTTTGCACCTAAAACTCATGTTTCATGCGTTCGTCCGCTCATTTTATAAAAAAATAACACGGGTAGATGTTTTATAAAGAATGATTGTAAATACTAAATTATTGCAATGAAAACAAAAATTTGTTTACATTTTAAAATATTTCACCACAAACTTAATTTGCACCTCATACTCATGTTTCATACGTCTGTTGGCTCGGTTCTTGCAATAAAAACTCGGCTAGATTTTTGGTAAAAAATAGACAAAATTATTCAAATGCAAATCAAAAATTTTATTTATTTTAAAATATTTCTCGACAATCTTTGTTTGCACAGAAAACTCATGATTCATGCGTTTGTTTGCTCGTTTCATCCAAAAAATACTCGGATAGAATTTTCGTAAAGAATGATAGTAAATACTAAATTATTCAAATGCAAACAAAAATTTATTTTTGTTTTAAAATATTTCTCCACAATCTTTGTTTGCACCATAAACTCATGTTTCGTGCGTTTGTTCGCTCGTTTTGTACAAAAATAACACAGCTACATTTTCCGTAAAGAATATACTAAATTATTCAAGTGCAAACCAAAATTTGTTGTCATTTTAGAATATTTCTCCACAATCTTTGTTTGCACCTAAAACTCATGTTTCATGCGTTCGTCCGCTCATTTTATAAAAAAATAACACGGGTAGATGTTTTGCAAAGAATGATTGTAAATACTAAATTATTCCAATGAAAAGAAAAATTTGTTTACATTTTAAAATATTTCACCACAAACTTAATTTGCACCTCATACTCATGTTTCATACGTTTGTTCGCTCGATTCTTGCAATAAAAACTCGGCAAGATTTTTCGTAAAGAATAGACAAAATTATTCAAATGCAAATCAAAAATTTTATTTATTTTAAAATATTTCTCGACAATCTTTGTTTGCACAGAAAACTCATAATTCATGCGTTTGTTTGCTCGTTTCATCCAAAAAAAACTCGGATAGAATTTTCGTAAAGAATGATAGTAAATACTAAATTATTCAAATGCAAACAAAAATTTATTTTTGTTTTAAAATATTTCTCCACAATCTTTGTTTGCACCATAAACTCATGTTTCGTGCGTTTGTTCGCTCGTTTTGTACAAAAATGACACAGCTACATTTTCCGTAAAGAATATACTAAATTATTCAAGTGCAAACAAAAATTTGTTGTCATTTTAGAATATTTCTCCACAATCTTTGTTTGCACCTAAAACTCATGTTTCATGCGTTCGTCCGCTCATTTTATAAAAAAAATAACACGGGTAGATGTTTTGCAAAGAATGATTGTAAATACTAAATTATTCCAATGAAAAGAAAAATTTGTTTACATTTTAAAATATTTCACCACAAACTTAATTTGCACCTCAAACTCATGTTTCATACGTTTGTTCGCTCGGTTCTTGCAATAAAAACTCGGCAAGATTTTTCGTAAAGAATAGACAAAATTATTCAAATGCAAATCAAAATTTTTGTTTATTTTAAAATATTTCTTGACAATCTTTGTTTGCACAGAAAACTCAAGATTCATGCGTTTGTTTGCTCGTTTCATCCAAAAAAGACTCGCATAAAGTTTTCGTAAAGAATGATAGTGAATACTAAATTATTCAAATGCAGACAAAAATTTATTTTCGTTTTGAAATATTTCTCCACAATCTTTGTTTGCACCATAAACTCAGGTTTCGTGTGTTTGTTCGCTCTTTTTGTGCGAAAATAACACAGCTACATTTTCCGTAAAGAATATACTAAATTATTCAAGTGCAAACCAAAATTTGTTGTCATTATAGAATATTTCTCCACAATCTTTGTTTGCACCTAAAACTCATGTTTCATGCGTTCGTCCGCTCATTTTATAAAAAAATAACACGGGTAGATGTTTTATAAAGAATGATTGTAAATACTAAATTATTCCAATGAAAACAAAAATTTGTTTACATTTTAAAATATTTCACCACAAACTTAATTTGCACCTCATACTCATGTTTCATACGTTTGTTCGCTCAGTTCTTGCAATAAAAACTCGGCTAGATTTTTCGTAAAGAATAGACAAAATTATTCAAATTCAAATCAAAAATTTTATTTATTTTAAAATATTTCTCGACAATCTTTGTTTGCACAGAAAACTCATGATTCATGCGTTTTTTTGCTCGTTTCATCCAAAAAAAACTCGGATAAAATTTTCCTAAAGAATGATAGTAAATACTAAATTATTCAAATGCAAACAAAAATTTATTTTCGTTTTGAAATATTTCTCCACAATCTTTGTTTGCACCAAGTTTCGTGCGTTTGTTCGCTCGTTTTGTACAAAAATAACACAGCTACATTTCCCGTAAAGAATATACTAAATTATTCCAGTGCAAACCAAAATTTGTTGTCATTTTATAATATTTCTCCACAATCTTTGTTTGCACCTAAAACTCATGTTTCATGCGTTCGTCCGCTCATTTTATAAAAAAATAACACGGGTAGATGTTTTATAAAGAATGATTGTAAACACTAAATTATTGCAAGGAAAACAAAAATTTGTTTACATTTTAAAATATTTCACCAATAACTTAATTTGCACCTCATACTCATGTTTCATACGTCTGTTGGCTCGGTTCTTGCAATAAAAACTCGGCTAGATTTTTGGTAAAAAATAGACAAAATTATTCAAATGCAAATCAAAAATTTTATTTATTTTAAAATATTTCTCGACAATCTTTGTTTGCACAGAAAACTCATGATTCATGCGTTTGTTTGCTCGTTTCATCCAAAAAAAGCTCGGATAGAATTTTCGTAAAGAATGATAGTAAATACTAAATTATTCAAATGCAAACAAAAATTTATTTTTGTTTTAAAATATTTCTCCACAATCTTTGTTTGCACCATAAACTCATGTTTCGTGCGTTTGTTCGCTCGTTTTGTACAAAAATAACACAACTACATTTTCCGTAAAGAATGTACTAAATTATTCAAGTGCAAACCAAAATTTGTTGTTATTTTAGAATATTTCTCCACAATCTTTGTTTGCACCTAAAACTCATGTTTCATGCGTTCGTCCGCTCATTTTATAAAAAAATAACACGGGTAGATGTTTTGCAAAGAATGATTGTAAATACTAAATTATTCCAATGAAAAGAAAAATTTGTTTACATTTTAAAATATTTCACCACAAACTTAATTTGCACCTCATACTCATGTTTCATACGTTTGTTCGCTCGGTTCTTGCAATAAAAACTCGGCAAGATTTTTCGTAAAGAATAGACAAAATTATTCAAATGCAAATCAAAATTTTTGTTTATTTTAAAATATTTCTTGACAATCTTTCTTTGCACAGAAAACTCATGATTCATGCGTTTGTTTGCTCGTTTCATCCAAAAAAGACTCGGATAAAGTTTTCGTAAAGAATGATAGTGAATACTAAATTATTCAAATGCAGACAAAAAATTATTTTCGTTTTGAAATATTTCTCCACAATCTTTGTTTGCACCATAAACTCAGGTTTCGTGTGTTTGTTCGCTCTTTTTGTGCAAAAATAACACAGCTACATATTCCGTAAAGAATATACTAAATTATTCAAGTGCAAACCAAAATTTGTTGTCATTTTAGAATATTTCTCCACAATCTTTGTTTGCACCTAAAACTCATGTTTCATGCGTTCGTCCGCTCATTTTATAAAAAAATAATACGGGTAGATGTTTTATAAAGAATGATTGTAAATACTAAATTATTCCAATGAAAGCAAAAATTTGTTTACTTTTTAAAATATTTCACCACAAACTTAATTTGCACCTCATACTCACGTTTCATACGTTTGTTCGCTCGGTTCTTGCATTAAAAACTCGGCTAGATTTTTCGTAAAGAATAGACAAAATTATTCAAACGCAAATCAAAAATTTTATTTATTTTAAAATATTTCTCGACAATCTTTGTTTGCACAGAAAACTCATGATACCTGCATTTGTTTGCTCGTTTCATCCAAAAAAAACTCGGATAAAATTTTCGTAAAGAATGATAGTAAATACTAAATTATTCAAATGCAAACAAAAATTTATTTTCGTTTTGAAATATTTCTCCACAATCTTTGTTTGCACCATAAACTCAAGTTTCGTGCGTTTGTTCGCTCGTTTTGTACAAAAATAACACAGCTACATTTCCTGTAAAGAATATACTAAATTATTCCAGTGCAAACCAAAATTTGTTGTCATTTTATAATATTTCTCCACAATCTTTGTTTGCACCTAAAACTCATGTTTCATGCGTTCGTCCGCTCATTTTATAAAAAAATAACACGGGTAGATGTTTTATAAAGAATGATTGTAAATACTAAATTCTTCCAATGAAAACAAAAATTTGTTTACATTTTAAAATATTTCACCACAAACTTAATTTGCACCTCATACTCATGTTTCATACGTCTGTTGGCTCGGTTCTTGCAATAAAAACTCGGCTAGATTTTTGGTAAAAAATAGACAAAATTATTCAAATGCAAATCAAAAATTTTATTTATTTTAAAATATTTCTCGACAATCTTTGTTTGCACAGAAAACTCATGATTCATGCGTTTGTTTGCTCGTTTCATCCAAAAAAAACTCGGATAGAATTTTCGTAAAGCATGATAGTAAATACTAAATTATTCAAATGCAAACAAAAATTTATTTTTGTTTTAAAATATTTCTCCACAATCTTTGTTTGCACCATAAACTCATGTTTCGTGCGTTTGTTCGCTCGTTTTGTACAAAAATAACACAGCTACATTTTCCGTAAAGAATATACTAAATTATTCAAGTGCAAACCAAAATTTGTTGTCATTTTAGAATATTTCTCCACAATCTTTGTTTGCACCTAAAACTCATGTTTCATGCGTTCGTCCGCTCATTTTATAAAAAAATAACACGGGTAGATGTTTTGCAAAGAATGATTGTAAATACTAAATTATTCCAATGAAAACAAAAATTTGTTTACATTTTAAAATATTTCACCACAAACTTAATTTGCACCTCATACTCATGTTTCATACGTTTGTTCGCTCGGTTCTTGCAATAAAAAGTCGGCAAGATTTTTCGTAAAGAATAGACAAAATTATTCAAATGCAAATCAAAATTTTTGTTTATTTTAAAATATTTCTGGACAATCTTTGTTTGCACAGAAAACTCATGATTCATGCGTTTGTTTGCTCGTTTCATCCAAAAAAGACTCGGATAAAGTTTTCGTAAAGAATGATAGTGAATACTAAATTATTCAAATGCAGACAAAAATTTATTTTCGTTTTGAAATATTTCTCCACAATCTTTGTTTGCACCATAAACTCAGGTTTCGTGTGTTTGTTCGCTCTTTTTGTGCAAAAATAACACAGCTACATTTTTCGTAAAGAATATACTAAATTATTCAAGTGCAAACCAAAATTTGTTGTCATTTTAGAATATTTCTCCACAATCTTTGTTTGCACCTAAAACTCATGTTTCATGCGTTCGTCCGCTCATTTTATAAAAAAATAACACGGGTAGATGTTTTATAAAGAATGATTGTAAATACTAAATTATTCCAATGAAAACAAAAATTTGTTTACATTTTAAAATATTTCACCACAAACTTAATTTGCACCTCATACTCATGTTTCATACGTCTGTTGGCTCGGTTCTTGCAATAAAAACTCGGCTAGATTTTTGGTAAAAAATAGACAAAATTATTCAAATGCAAATCAAAAATTTTATTTATTTTAAAATATTTCTCGACAATCTTTGTTTGCACAGAAAACTCATGATTCATGCGTTTGTTTGCTCGTTTCATCCAAAAAAAACTCGGATAGAATTTTCGTAAAGCATGATAGTAAATACTAAATTATTCAAATGCAAACAAAAATTTATTTTTGTTTTAAAATATTTCTCCACAATCTTTGTTTGCACCATAAACTCATGTTTCGTGCGTTTGTTCGCTCGTTTTGTACAAAAATAACACAGCTACATTTTTCGTAAAGAATATATTAAATTATTCAAGTGCAAACCAAAATTTGTTGTCATTTTAGAATATTTCTCCACAATCTTTGTTTGCACCTAAAACTCATGTTTCATGCGTTCGTCCGCTCATTTTATAAAAAAATAACACGGGTAGATGTTTTATAAAGAATGATTGTAAATACTAAATTATTCCAATGAAAACAAAAATTTATTTACATTTTAAAATATTTCACCACAAACTTAATTTGCACCTCATACTCATGTTTCATACGTTTGTTCGCTCGGTTCTTGCAATAAAAACTCGGCTAGATTTTTCGTAAAGAATAGACAAAATTATTCAAATGCAAATCAAAAATTTTATTTATTTTAAAATATTTCTCGACAATCTTTGTTTGCACAGAAAACTCATGATTCATGCGTTTTTTTGCTCGTTTCGTCCAAAAAAAACTCGGATAAAATTTTCGTAAAGAATGATAGTAAATACTAAATTATTCAAATGCAAACAAAAATTTATTTTCGTTTTGAAATATTTCTCCACAATCTTTGTTTGCACCATAAACTCAAGTTTCGTGCGTTTGTTCGCTCGTTTTGTACAAAAATAACACAGCTACATTTCCCGTAAAGAATATACTAAATTATTCCAGTGCAAACCAAAATTTGTTGTCATTTTATAATATTTCTCCACAATCTTTGTTTGCACCTAAAACTCATGTTTCATGCGTTCGTCCGCTCATTTTATAAAAAAATAACACGGGTAGATGTTTTATAAAGAATGATTGTAAATACTAAATTATTGCAATGAAAACAAAAATTTGTTTACATTTTAAAATATTTCACCACAAACTTAATTTGCACCTCATACTCATGTTTCATACGTCTGTTGGCTCGGTTCTTGCAATAAAAACTCGGCTAGATTTTTGGTAAAAAATAGACAAAATTATTCAAATGCAAATCAAAAATTTTATTTATTTTAAAATATTTCTCAACAATCTTTGTTTGCACAGAAAACTCATGATTCATGCGTTTGTTTGCTCGTTTCATCCAAAAAAAACTCGGATAGAATTTTCGTAAAGCATGATAGTAAATACTAAATTATTCAAATGCAAACAAAAATTTATTTTTGTTTTAAAATATTTGTCCACAATCTTTGTTTGCACCGTAAACTCATGTTTCGTGCGTTTGTTCGCTCGTTTTGTACAAAAATAACACAGCTACATTTTCCGTAAAGAATATACTAAATTATTCAAGTGCAAACCAAAATTTGTTGTCATTTTAGAATATTTCTCCACAATCTTTGTTTGCACCTAAAACTCATGTTTCATGCGTTCGTCCGCTCATTTTATAAAAAAATAACACGGGTAGATGTTTTGCAAAGAATGATTGTAAATACTAAATTATTCCAATGAAAAGAAAAATTTGTTTACATTTTAAAATATTTCACCACAAACTTAATTTGCACCTCAAACTCATGTTTCATACGTTTGTTCGCTCGGTTCTTGCAATAAAAACTCGGCAAGATTTTTCGTAAAGAATAGACAAAATTATTCAAATGCAAATCAAAATTTTTGTTTATTTTAAAATATTTCTTGACAATCTTTCTTTGCACAGAAAACTCATGATTCATGCGTTTGTTTGCTCGTTTCATCCAAAAAAGACTAGGATAAAGTTTTCGTAAAGAATGATAGTGAATACTAAATTATTCAAATGCAGACAAAAATTTATTTTCGTTTTGAAATATTTCTCCACAATCTTTGTTTGCACCATAAACTCAGGTTTCGTGTGTTTGTTCGCTCTTTTTGTGCAAAAATAACACAGCTACATATTCCGTAAAGAATATACTAAATTATTCAAGTGCAAACCAAAATTTGTTGTCATTTTAGAATATTTCTCCACAATCTTTGTTTGCACCTAAAACTCATGTTTCATGCGTTCGTCCGCTCATTTTATAAAAAAATAACACGGGTAGATGTTTTATAAAGAATGATTGTAAATACTAAATTATTCCAATGAAAACAAAAATTTGTTTACTTTTTAAAATATTTCACCACAAACTTAATTTGCACCTCATACTCATGTTTCATACGTTTGTTCGCTCGGTTCTTGCATTAAAAACTCGGCTAGATTTTTCGTAAAGAATAGACAAAATTATTGAAATGCAAATCAAAAATTTTATTTATTTTAAAATATTTCTCGACAATCTTTGTTTGCACAGAAAACTCATGATTCCTGCATTTGTTTGCTCGTTTCATCCAAAAAAAACTCGGATAAAATTTTCGTAAAGAATGATAGTAAATACTAAATTATTCAAATGCAAACAAAAATTTTCGTTTTGAAATATTTCTCCACAATCTTTGTTTGCACCATAAACTCAAGTTTCGTGCGTTTGTTCGCTCGTTTTGTACAAAAATAACACAGCTACATTTCCTGTAAAGAATATACTAAATTATTCCAGTGCAAACCAAAATTTGTTGTCATTTTATAATATTTCTCCACAATCTTTGTTTGCACCTAAAACTCATGTTTCATGCGTTCGTCCGCTCATTTTATAAAAAAATAACACGGGTAGATGTTTTATAAAGAATGATTGTAAATACTAAATTATTCCAATGAAAACAAAAATTTGTTTATATTTTAAAATATTTCACCACAAACTTAATTTGCACCTCATACTCATGTTTCATACGTCTGTTGGCTCGGTTCTTGCAATAAAAACTCGGCTAGATTTTTGGTAAAAAATAGACAAAATTATTCAAATGCAAATCAAAAATTTTATTTATTTTAAAATATTTCTCAACAATCTTTGTTTGCACAGAAAACTCATGATTCATGCGTTTGTTTGCTCGTTTCATCCAAAAAAAACTCGGATAGAATTTTCGTAAAGCATGATAGTAAATACTAAATTATTCAAATGCAAACAAAAATTAATTTTTGTTTTAAAATATTTCTCCACAATCTTTGTTTGCACCATAAATTCATGTTTCGTGCGTTTGTTTGCTCGTTTTGTACAAAAATAACACAGCTACATTTTCCGTAAAGAATATACTAAATTATTCAAGTGCAAACCAAAATTTGTTGTCATTTTAGAATATTTCTCCACAATCTTTGTTTGCACCTAAAACTCATGTTTCATGCGTTCGTCCGCTCATTTTATAAAAAAATAACACGGGTAGATGTTTTGCAAAGAATGATTGTAAATACTAAATTATTCCAATGAAAAGAAAAATTTGTTTACATTTTAAAATATTTCACCACAAACTTAATTTGCACCTCATACTCATGT
This sequence comes from Juncus effusus, assembly GCA_027726005.1. Taxonomy (NCBI): domain Eukaryota; kingdom Viridiplantae; phylum Streptophyta; class Magnoliopsida; order Poales; family Juncaceae; genus Juncus; species Juncus effusus. Next base: position 5,208,925 of record CM050907.1, read on the forward strand.
TTCATACGTTTGTTCGCTCGGTTCTTGCAATAAAAACTCGGCAAGATTTTTCGTAAAGAATAGACAAAATTATTCAAATGCAAATCAAAATTTTTGTTTATATTAAAATATTTCTGGACAATCTTTGTTTGCACAGAAAACTCATGATTCATGCGTTTGTTTGCTCGTTTCATCCAAAAAAGACTCGGATAAAGTTTTCGTAAAGAATGATAGTGAATACTAAATTATTCAAATGCAGACAAAAATTTATTTTCGTTTTGAAATATTTCTCCACAATCTTTGTTTGCACCATAAACTCAGGTTTCGTGTGTTTGTTCGCTCTTTTTGTGCAAAAATAACACAGCTACATTTTCCGTAAAGTATATACTAAATTATTCAAGTGCAAACCAAAATTTGTTGTCATTTTAGAATATTTCTCCACAATCTTTGTTTGCACCTAAAACTCATGTTTCATGCGTTCGTCCGCTCATTTTATAAAAAAATAACACGGGTAGATGTTTTATAAAGAATGATTGTAAATACTAAATTATTCCAATGAAAACAAAAATTTGTTTACATTTTAAAATATTTCACCACAAACTTAATTTGCACCTCATACTCATGTTTCATACGTTTGTTCGCTCGGTTCTTGCAATAAAAACTCGGCTAGATTTTTCGTAAAGAATAGACAAAATTATTCAAATGCAAATCAAAAATTTTATTTATTTTAAAATATTTCTCGACAATCTTTGTTTGCACAGAAAACTCATGATTCATGCGTTTGTTTGCTCGTTTCATCCAAAAAAGACTCGGATAAAGTTTTCGTAAAGAATGATAGTGAATACTAAATTATTCAAATGCAGACAAAAATTTATTTTCGTTTTGAAATATTTCTCCACAATCTTTGTTTGCACCATAAACTCTGGTTTCGTGTGTTTGTTCGCTCTTTTTGTCCAAAAATAACACAGCTACATTTTCCGTAAAGAATATACTAAATTATTCAAGTGCAGACCAAAATTTGTTGTCATTTTAGAATATTTCTCCACAATCTTTGTTTGCACCTAAAACTCATGTTTCATGCGTTCGTCCGCTCATTTTATAAAAAAATAACACGGGTAGATGTTTTATAAAGAATGATTGTAAATACTAAATTATTCCAATGAAAACAAAAATTTGTTTACATTTTAAAATATTTCACCACAAACTTAATTTGCACCTCATACTCATGTTTCATACGTTTGTTCGCTCGGTTCTTGCAATAAAAACTCGGCAAGATTTTTCGTAAAGAATAGACAAAATTATTCAAATGCAAATCAAAATTTTTGTTTATTTTAAAATATTTCTTGACAATCTTTGTTTGCACAGAAAACTCATGATTCATGCGTTTGTTTGCTCGTTTCATCCAAAAAAGACTGGGATAAAGTTTTCGTAAAGAATGATAGTGAATACTAAATTATTCAAATGCAAACAAAAATTTATTTTCGTTTTGAAATATTTCTCCACAATCTTTGTTTGCACCATAAACTCAAGTTTCGTGCGTTTGTTCGCTCGTTTTGTACAAAAATAACACAACTACATTTCCCGTAAAGAATATACTAAATTATTCCAGTGCAAACCAAAATTTGTTGTCATTTTATAATATTTCTCCACAATCTTTGTTTGCACCTAAAACTCATGTTTCATGCGTTCGTCCGCTCATTTTATAAAAAAATAACACGGGTAGATGATTTATAAAGAATGATTGTAAATACTAAATTATTCCAATGAAAACAAAAATTTGTTTACATTTTAAAATATTTCACCACAAACTTAATTTGCACCTCATACTCATGTTTCATACGTCTGTTGGCTCGGTTCTTGCAATAAAAACTCGGCTAGATTTTTGGTAAAAAATAGACAAAATTATTCAAATGCAAATGAAAAATTTTATTTATTTTAAAATATTTCTCGACAATCTTTGTTTGCACAGAAAACTCATGATTCATGCGTTTGTTTGCTCGTTTCATCCAAAAAAAACTCGGATAAAGTTTTCGTAAAGAATGATAGTGAATACTAAATTATTCAAATGCAAACAAAAATTTATTTTCGTTTTGAAATATTTCTCCACAATCTTTGTTTACACCATAAACTCAGGTTTCGTGGGTTTGTTCGCTCGTTTTGTACAAAAATAACACAGCTACATTTTCCGTAAAGAATATACTAAATTATTCAAGTGCAAACCAAAATTTGTTGTCATTTTAGAATATTTCTCCACAATCTTTGTTTGCACCTAAAACTCAGGTTTCATGCGTTCGTCCGCTCATTTTATAAAAAAATAACACGGGTAGATGTTTTATAAAGAATGATTGTAAATACTAAATTATTCCAATGAAAACAAAAATTTGTTTACATTTTAAAATATTTCACCACAAACTTAATTTGCACCTCATACTCATGTTTCATACGTTTGTTCGCTCGGTTCTTGCAATAAAAACTCGGCAAGATTTTTCGTAAAGAATAGACAAAATTATTCAAATGCAAATCAAAGTTTTGTTTATTTTAAAATATTTCTTGACAATCTTTGTTTGCACAGAAAACTCATGATTCATGCGTTTGTTTGCTCGTTTCATCCAAAAAAGACTCGGATAAAGTTTTCGTAAAGAATGATAGTGAATACTAAATTATTCAAATGCAGACAAAAATTTATTTTCGTTTTGAAATATTTCTCCACAATCTTTGTTTGCACCATAAACTCTGGTATCGTGTGTTTGTTCGCTCTTTTTGTCCAAAAATAACACAGCTACATTTTCCGTAAAGAATATACTAAATTATTCAAGTGCAAACCAAAATTTGTTGTCATTTTAGAATATTTCTCCACAATCTTTGTTTGCACCTAAAACTCATGTTTCATGCGTTCGTCCGCTCATTTTATAAAAAAATAACACGGGTAGATGTTTTATAAAGAATGATTGTAAATACTAAATTATTCCAATGAAAACAAAAATTTGTTTACATTTTAAAATATTTCACCACAAACTTAATTTGCACCTCATACTCATGTTTCATACGTTTGTTCGCTCGGTTCTTGCAATAAAAACTCGGCTAGATTTTTCGTAAAGAATAGACAAAATTATTCAAATGCAAATCAAAAATTTTATTTATTTTAAAATATTTCTCGACAATCTTTGTTTGCACAGAAAACTCATGATTCATGCGTTTGTTTGCTCGTTTCATCCAAAAAAAACTCGGATAAAATTTTCGTAAAGACTGATAGTAAATACTAAATTATTCAAATGCAAACAAAAATTTATTTTCGTTTTGAAATATTTCTCCACAATCTTTGTTTGCACCATAAACTCAGGTTTCGTGCGTTTGTTCGCTCGTTTTGTACCAAAATAACACAGCTACATTTCCCGTAAAGAATATACTAAATTATTCCAGTGCAAACCAAAATTTGTTGTCATTTTATAATATTTCTCCACAATCATTGTTTGCACCTAAAACTCATGTTTCATGCGTTCGTCCGCTCATTTTATAAAAAAATAACACGGGTAGATGTTTTATAAAGAATGATTGTAAATACTAAATTATTCCAATGAAAACAAAAATTTGTTTACATTTTAAAATATTTCACCACAAACTTAATTTGCACCTCATACTCATGTTTCATACGTCTGTCGGCTCGGTTCTTGCAATAAAAACTCGGCTAGATTTTTGGTAAAAAATAGACAAAATTATTCAAATGCAAATGAAAAATTTTATTTATTTTAAAATATTTCTCGACAATCTTTGTTTGCACAGAAAACTCATGATTCATGCGTTTGTTTGCTCGTTTCATCCAAAAAAAACTCGGATAAAGTTTTCGTAAAGAATGATAGTGAATACTAAATTATTCAAATGCAAACAAAAATTTATTTTCGTTTTGAAATATTTCTCCACAATCTTTGTTTACACCATAAACTCAGGTTTCGTGGGTTTGTTCGCTCGTTTTGTACAAAAATAACACAGCTACATTTTCCGTAAAGAATATACTAAATTATTCAAGTGCAAACCAAAATTTGTTGTCATTTTAGAATATTTCTCCACAATCTTTGTTTGCACCTAAAACTCAGGTTTCATGCGTTCGTCCGCTCATTTTATAAAAAAATAACACGGGTAGATGTTTTATAAAGAATGATTGTAAATACTAAATTATTCCAATGAAAACAAAAATTTGTTTACATTTTAAAATATTTCACCACAAACTTAATTTGCACCTCATACTCATGTTTCATACGTTTGTTCGCTCGGTTCTTGCAATAAAAACTCGGCAAGATTTTTCGTAAAGAATAGACAAAATTATTCAAATGCAAATCAAAATTTTTGTTTATTTTAAAATATTTCTTGACAATCTTTGTTTGCACAGAAAACTCATGATTCATGCGTTTGTTTGCTCGTTTCATGCAAAAAAGACTCGGATAAAGTTTTCGTAAAGAATGATAGTGAATACTAAATTATTCAAATGCAGACAAAAATTTATTTTCGTTTTGAAATATTTCTCCACAATCTTTGTTTGCACCATAAACTCTGGTATCGTGTGTTTGTTCGCTCTTTTTGTCCAAAAATAACACAGCTACATTTTCCGTAAAGAATATACTAAATTATTCAAGTGCAAACCAAAATTTGTTGTCATTTTCGAATATTCCTCCACAATCTTTGTTTGCACCTAAAAGTCATGTTTCATGCGTTCGTCCGCTCATTTTATAAAAAAATAACACGGGTACATGTTTTATAAAGAATGATTGTAAATACTAAATTATTCCAATGAAAACAAAAATTTGTTTACATTTTAAAATATTTCACCACAAACTTAATTTGCACCTCATACTCATGTTTCATACGTTTGTTCGCTCGGTTCTTGCAATAAAAACTCGGCTAGATTTTTCGTAAAGAATAGACAAAATTATTCAAATGCAAATCAAAAATTTTATTTATTTTAAAATATTTCTCGACAATCTTTGTTTGCACAGAAAACTCATGATTCATGCGTTTGTTTGCTCGTTTCATCCAAAAAAAACTCGGATAAAATTTTCGTAAAGAATGATAGTAAATACTAAATTATTCAAATGCAAACAAAAATTTATTTTCGTTTTGAAATATTTCTCCACAATCTTTGTTTGCACGATAAACTCAGGTTTCGTGCGTTTGTTCGCTCGTTTTGTACAAAAATAACACAGCTACATTTCCCGTAAAGAATATACTAAATTATTCCAGTGCAAACCAAAATTTGCTGTCATTTTATAATATTTCTCCACAATCTTTGTTTGCACCTAAAACTCATGTTTCATGCGTTCGTCCGCTCATTTTATAAAAAAATAACACGGGTAGATGTTTTATAAAGAATGATTGTAAATACTAAATTATTCCAATGAAAACAAAAATTTGTTTATATTTTAAAATATTTCACCACAAACTTAATTTGCACCTCATACTCATGTTTCATACGTCTGTTGGCTCGGTTCTTGCAATAAAAACTCGGCTAGATTTTTGGTAAAAAATAGACAAAATTATTCAAATGCAAATGAAAAATTTTATTTATTTTAAAATATTTCTCGACAATCTTTGTTTGCACAGAAAACTCCTGATTCATGCGTTTGTTTGCTCGTTTCATCCAAAAAAAACTCGGATAAAGTTTTCGTAAAGAATGATAGTGAATACTAAATTATTCAAATGCAAACAAAAATTTATTTTCGTTTTGAAATATTTCTCCACAATCTTTGTTTACACCATAAACTCAGGTTTCGTGGGTTTGTTCGCTCGTTTTGTACAAAAATAACACAGCTACATTTTCCGTAAAGAATATACTAAATTATTCAAGTGCAAACCAAAATTTGTTGTCATTTTAGAATATTTCTCCACAATCTTTGTTTGCACCTAAAACTCAGGTTTCATGCGTTCGTCCGCTCATTTTATAAAAAAATAACACGGGTAGATCTTTTATAAAGAATGATTGTAAATACTAAATTATTCCAATGAAAACAAAAATTTGTTTACATTTTAAAATATTTCACCACAAACTTAATTTGCACCTCATACTCATGTTTCATACGTTTGTTCGCTCGGTTCTTGCAATAAAAACTCGGCAAGATTTTTCGTAAAGAATAGACAAAATTATTCAAATGCAAATCAAAATTTTTGTTTATTTTAAAATATTTCTTGACAATCTTTGTTTGCACAGAAAACTCATGATTCATGCGTTTGTTTGCTCGTTTCATCCAAAAAAGACTCGGATAAAGTTTTCGTAAAGAATGATAGTGAATACTAAATTATTCAAATGCAGACAAAAATTTATTTTCGTTTTGAAATATTTCTCCACAATCTTTGTTTGCACCATAAACTCTGGTATCGTGTGTTTGTTCGCTCTTTTTGTCCAAAAATAACACAGCTACATTTTCCGTAAAGAATATACTAAATTATTCAAGTGCAAACCAAAATTTGTTGTCATTTTAGAATATTTCTCCACAATCTTTGTTTGCACCTAAAACTCATGTTTCATGCGTTCGTCCGCTCATTTTATAAAAAAATAACACGGGTAGATGTTTTATAAAGAATGATTGTAAATACTAAATTATTCCAATGAAAACAAAAATTTGTTTACATTTTAAAATATTTCACCACAAACTTAATTTGCACCTCATACTCATGTTTCATACGTTTGTTCGCTCGGTTCTTGCAATAAAAACTCGGCTAGATTTTTCGTAAAGAATAGACAAAATTATTCAAATGCAAATCAAAAATTTTATTTATTTTAAAATATTTCTCGACAATCTTTGTTTGCACAGAAAACTCATGATTCATGCGTTTGTTTGCTCGTTTCATCCAAAAAAAACTCGGATAAAATTTTCGTAAAGACTGATAGTAAATACTAAATTATTCAAATGCAAACAAAAATTTATTTTCGTTTTGAAATATTTCTCCACAATCTTTGTTTGCACCATAAACTCAGGTTTCGTGCGTTTGTTCGCTCGTTTTGTACCAAAATAACACAGCTACATTTCCCGTAAAGAATATACTAAATTATTCCAGTGCAAACCAAAATTTGTTGTCATTTTATAATATTTCTCCACAATCTTTGTTTGCACCTAAAACTCATGTTTCATGCGTTCGTCCGCTCATTTTATAAAAAAATAACACGGGTAGATGTTTTATAAAGAATGATTGTAAATACTAAATTATTCCAATGAAAACAAAAATTTGTTTACATTTTAAAATATTTCACCACAAACTTAATTTGCACCTCATACTCATGTTTCATACGTCTGTTGGCTCGGTTCTTGCAATAAAAACTCGGCTAGATTTTTGGTAAAAAATAGACAAAATTATTCAAATGCAAATGAAAAATTTTATTTATTTTAAAATATTTCTCGACAATCTTTGTTTGCACAGAAAACTCATGATTCATGCGTTTGTTTGCTCGTTTCATCCAAAAAAAACTCGGATAAAGTTTTCGTAAAGAATGATAGTGAATACTAAATTATTCAAATGCAAACAAAAATTTATTTTCGTTTTGAAATATTTCTCCACAATCTTTGTTTACACCATAAACTCAGGTTTCGTGGGTTTGTTCGCTCGTTTTGTACAAAAATAACACAGCTACATTTTCCGTAAAGAATATACTAAATTATTCAAGTGCAAACCAAAATTTGTTGTCATTTTAGAATATTTCTCCACAATCTTTGTTTGCACCTAAAACTCAGGTTTCATGCGTTCGTCCGCTCATTTTATAAAAAAATAACACGGGTAGATGTTTTATAAAGAATGATTGTAAATACTAAATTATTCCAATGAAAACAAAAATTTGTTTACATTTTAAAATATTTCACCACAAACTTAATTTGCACCTCATACTCATGTTTCATACGTTTGTTCGCTCGGTTCTTGCAATAAAAACTCGGCAAGATTTTTCGTAAAGAATAGACAAAATTATTCAAATGCAAATCAAAATTTTTGTTTATTTTAAAATATTTCTTGACAATCTTTGTTTGCACAGAAAACTCATGATTCATGCGTTTGTTTGCTCGTTTCATCCAAAAAAGACTCGGATAAAGTTTTCGTAAAGAATGATAGTGAATACTAAATTATTCAAATGCAGACAAAAATTTATTTTCGTTTTGAAATATTTCTCCACAATCTTTGTTTGCACCATAAACTCTGGTATCGTGTGTTTGTTCGCTCTTTTTGTCCAAAAATAACACAGCTACATTTTCCGTAAAGAATATACTAAATTATTCAAGTGCAAACCAAAATTTGTTGTCATTTTCGAATATTCCTCCACAATCTTTGTTTGCACCTAAAAGTCATGTTTCATGCGTTCGTCCGCTCATTTTATAAAAAAATAACACGGGTACATGTTTTATAAAGAATGATTGTAAATACTAAATTATTCCAATGAAAACAAAAATTTGTTTACATTTTAAAATATTTCACCACAAACTTAATTTGCACCTCATACTCATGTTTCATACGTTTGTTCGCTCGGTTCTTGCAATAAAAACTCGGCTAGATTTTTCGTAAAGAATAGACAAAATTATTCAAATGCAAATCAAAAATTTTATTTATTTTAAAATATTTCTCGACAATCTTTGTTTGCACAGAAAACTCATGATTCATGCGTTTGTTTGCTCGTTTCATCCAAAAAAAACTCGGATAAAATTTTCGTAAAGAATGATAGTAAATACTAAATTATTCAAATGCAAACAAAAATTTATTTTCGTTTTGAAATATTTCTCCACAATCTTTGTTTGCACGATAAACTCAGGTTTCGTGCGTTTGTTCGCTCGTTTTGTACAAAAATAACACAGCTACATTTCCCGTAAAGAATATACTAAATTATTCCAGTGCAAACCAAAATTTGCTGTCATTTTATAATATTTCTCCACAATCTTTGTTTGCACCTAAAACTCATGTTTCATGCGTTCGTCCGCTCATTTTATAAAAAAATAACACGGGTAGATGTTTTATAAAGAATGATTGTAAATACTAAATTATTCCAATGAAAACAAAAATTTGTTTATATTTTAAAATATTTCACCACAAACTTAATTTGCACCTCATACTCATGTTTCATACGTCTGTTGGCTCGGTTCTTGCAATAAAAACTCGGCTAGATTTTTGGTAAAAAATAGACAAAATTATTCAAATGCAAATGAAAAATTTTATTTATTTTAAAATATTTCTCGACAATCTTTGTTTGCACAGAAAACTCCTGATTCATGCGTTTGTTTGCTCGTTTCATCCAAAAAAAACTCGGATAAAGTTTTCGTAAAGAATGATAGTGAATACTAAATTATTCAAATGCAAACAAAAATTTATTTTCGTTTTGAAATATTTCTCCACAATCTTTGTTTACACCATAAACTCAGGTTTCGTGGGTTTGTTCGCTCGTTTTGTACAAAAATAACACAGCTACATTTTCCGTAAAGAATATACTAAATTATTCAAGTGCAAACCAAAATTTGTTGTCATTTTAGAATATTTCTCCACAATCTTTGTTTGCACCTAAAACTCAGGTTTCATGCGTTCGTCCGCTCATTTTATAAAAAAATAACACGGGTAGATCTTTTATAAAGAATGATTGTAAATACTAAATTATTCCAATGAAAACAAAAATTTGTTTACATTTTAAAATATTTCACCACAAACTTAATTTGCACCTCATACTCATGTTTCATACGTTTGTTCGCTCGGTTCTTGCAATAAAAACTCGGCAAGATTTTTCGTAAAGAATAGACAAAATTATTCAAATGCAAATCAAAATTTTTGTTTATTTTAAAATATTTCTTGACAATCTTTGTTTGCACAGAAAACTCATGATTCATGCGTTTGTTTGCTCGTTTCATCCAAAAAAGACTCGGATAAAGTTTTCGTAAAGAATGATAGTGAATACTAAATTATTCAAATGCAGACAAAAATTTATTTTCGTTTTGAAATATTTCTCCACAATCTTTGTTTGCACCATAAACTCTGGTATCGTGTGTTTGTTCGCTCTTTTTGTCCAAAAATAACACAGCTACATTTTCCGTAAAGAATATACTAAATTATTCAAGTGCAAACCAAAATTTGTTGTCATTTTAGAATATTTCTCCACAATCTTTGTTTGCACCTAAAACTCATGTTTCATGTGTTCGTCCGCTCATTTTATAAAAAAATAACACGGGTAGATGTTTTATAAAGAATGATTGTAAATACGAAATTATTCCAATGAAAACAAAAATTTGTTTACATTTTAAAATATTTCACCACAAACTTAATTTGCACCTCATACTCATGTTTCATACGTTTGTTCGCTCGGTTCTTGCAATAAAAACTCGGCTAGATTTTTCGTAAAGAATAGACAAAATTATTCAAATGCAAATCAAAAATTTTATTTATTTTAAAATATTTCTCGACAATCTTTGTTTGCACAGAAAACTCATGATTCATGCGTTTGTTTGCTCGTTTCATCCAAAAAAAACTCGGATAAAGTTTTCGTAAAGAATGATAGTGAATACTAAATTATTCAAATGCAAACAAAAATTTATTTTCGTTTTGAAATATTTCTCCACAATCTTTGTTTACACCATAAACTCAGGTTTCGTGGGTTTGTTCGCTCGTTTTGTACAAAAATAACACAGCTACATTTTCCGTAAAGAATATACTAAATTATTCAAGTGCAAACCAAAATTTGTTGTCATTTTAGAATATTTCTCCACAATCTTTGTTTGCACCTAAAACTCAGGTTTCATGCGTTCGTCCGCTCATTTTATAAAAAAATAACACGGGTAGATGTTTTGTAAAGAATGATTGTAAATACTAAATTATTCCAATGAAAACAAAAATTTGTTTACATTTTAAAATATTTCACCACAAACTTAATTTGCACCTCATACTCATGTTTCATACGTTTGTTCGCTCGGTTCTTGCAATAAAAACTCGGCAAGATTTTTCGTAAAGAATAGACAAAATTATTCAAATGCAAATCAAAATTTTTGTTTATTTTAAAATATTTCTTGACAATCTTTGTTTGCACAGAAAACTCATGATTCATGCGTTTGTTTGCTCGTTTCATCCAAAAAAGACTCGGATAAAGTTTTCGTAAAGAATGATAGTGAATACTAAATTATTCAAATGCAGACAAAAATTTATTTTCGTTTTGAAATATTTCTCCACAATCTTTGTTTGCACCATAAACTCTGGTATCGTGTGTTTGTTCGCTCTTTTTGTCCAAAAATAACACAGCTACATTTTCCGTAAAGAATATACTAAATTATTCAAGTGCAAACCAAAATTTGTTGTCATTTTAGAATATTCCTCCACAATCTTTGTTTGCACCTAAAACTCAAGTTTCATGCGTTCGTCCGCTCATTTTATAAAAAAATAACACGGGTACATGTTTTATAAAGAATGATTGTAAATACTAAATTATTCCAATGAAAACAAAAATTTGTTTACATTTTAAAATATTTCACCACAAACTTAATTTGCACCTCATACTCATGTTTCATACGTTTGTTCGCTCGGTTCTTGCAATAAAAACTCGGCTAGATTTTTCGTAAAGAATAGACAAAATTATTCAAATGCAAATCAAAAATTTTATTTATTTTAAAATATTTCTCGACAATCTTTGTTTGCACAGAAAACTCATGATTCATGCGTTTGTTTGCTCGTTTCATCCAAAAAAAACTCGGATAAAATTTTCGTAAAGACTGATAGTAAATACTAAATTATTCAAATGCAAACAAAAATTTATTTTCGTTTTGAAATATTTCTCCACAATCTTTGTTTGCACGATAAACTCAGGTTTCGTGCGTTTGTTCGCTCGTTTTGTACAAAAATAACACAGCTACATTTCCCGTAAAGAATATACTAAATTATTCCAGTGCAAACCAAAATTTGTTGTCATTTTATAATATTTCTCCACAATCTTTGTTTGCACCTAAAACTCATGTTTCATGCGTTCGTCCGCTCATTTTATAAAAAAATAACACGGGTAGATGTTTTATAAAGAATGATTGTAAATACTAAATTATTCCAATGAAAACAAAAATTTGTTTATATTTTAAAATATTTCACCACAAACTTAATTTGCACCTCATACTCATGTTTCATACGTCTGTTGGCTCGGTTCTTGCAATAAAAACTCGGCTAGATTTTTGGTAAAAAATAGACAAAATTATTCAAATGCAAATGAAAAATTTTATTTATTTTAAAATATTTCTCGACAATCTTTGTTTGCACAGAAAACTCATGATTCATGCGTTTGTTTGCTCGTTTCATCCAAAAAAAACTCGGATAAAGTTTTCGTAAAGAATGATAGTGAATACTAAATTATTCAAATGCAAACAAAAATTTATTTTCGTTTTGAAATATTTCTCCACAATCTTTGTTTACACCATAAACTCAGGTTTCGTGGGTTTGTTCGCTCGTTTTGTCCAAAAATAACACAGCTACATTTTCCGTAAAGAATATACTAAATTATTCAAGTGCAAACCAAAATTTGTTGTCATTTTAGAATATTCCTCCACAATCTTTGTTTGCACCTAAAACTCAGGTTTCATGCGTTCGTCCGCTTATTTTATAAAAAAATAACACGGGTAGATGTTTTATAAAGAATGATTGTAAATACTAAATTATTCCAATGAAAACAAAAATTTGTTTACATTTTAAAATATTTCACCACAAACTTAATTTGCACCTCATACTCATGTTTCATACGTTTGTTCGCTCGGTTCTTGCAATAAAAACTCGGCAAGATTTTTCGTAAAGAATAGACAAAATTATTCAAATGCAAATCAAAATTTTTGTTTATTTTAAAATATTTCTCGACAATCTTTGTTTGCACAGAAAACTCATGATTCATGCGTTTGTTTGCTCGTTTCATCCAAAAAAGACTCGGATAAAGTTTTCGTAAAGAATGATAGTGAATACTAAATTATTCAAATGCAGACAAAAATTTATTTTCGTTTTGAAATATTTCTCCACAATCTTTGTTTGCACCATAAACTCTGGTATCGTGTGTTTGTTCGCTCTTTTTGTCCAAAAATAACACAGCTACATTTTCCGTAAAGAATATACTAAATTATTCCAGTGCAAACCAAAATTTGTTGTCATTTTAGAATATTTCTCCACAATCTTTGTTTGCACCTAAAACTCATGTTTCATGCGTTCGTCCGCTCATTTTATAAAAAAATAACACGGGTAGATGTTTTATAAAGAATGATTGTAAATACTAAATTATTCCAATGAAAACAAAAATTTGTTTATATTTTAAAATATTTCACCACAAACTTAATTTGCACCTCATACTCATGTTTCATACGTCTGTTGGCTCGGTTCTTGCAATAAAAACTCGGCTAGATTAAAAAATAGACAAAATTATTCAAATGCAAATGAAAAATTTTATTTATTTTAAAATATTTCTCGACAATCTTTGTTTGCACAGAAAACTCATGATTCATGCGTTTGTTTGCTCGTTTCATCCAAAAAAAACTCGGATAAAGTTTTCGTAAAGAATGATAGTGAATACTAAATTATTCAAATGCAAACAAAAATTTATTTTCGTTTTGAAATATTTCTCCACAATCTTTGTTTACACCATAAACTCAGGTTTCGTGGGTTTGTTCGCTCGTTTTGTACAAAAATAACACAGCTACATTTTCCGTAAAGAATATACTAAATTATTCAAGTGCAAACCAAAATTTGTTGTCATTTTAGAATATTTCTCCACAATCTTTGTTTGCACCTAAAACTCATGTTTCATGCGTTCGTCGGCTCATTTTATAAAAAAATAACACGGGTAGATGTTTTATAAAGAATGATTGTAAATACTAAATTATTCCAATGAAAACAAAAATTTGTTTACATTTTAAAATATTTCACCACAAACTTAATTTGCACCTCATACTCATGTTTCATACGTTTGTTCGCTCGGTTCTTGCAATAAAAACTCGGCAAGATTTTTCGTAAAGAATAGACAAAATTATTCAAATGCAAATCAAAATTTTTGTTTATTTTAAAATATTTCTTGACAATCTTTGTTTGCACAGAAAACTCATGATTCATGCGTTTGTTTGCTCGTTTCATCCAAAAAAGACTCGGATAAAGTTTTCGTAAAGAATGATAGTGAATACTAAATTATTCAAATGCAGACAAAAATTTATTTTCGTTTTGAAATATTTCTCCACAATCTTTGTTTGCACCATAAACTCCGGTATCGTGTGTTTGTTCGCTCTTTTTGTCCAAAAATAACACAGCTACATTTTCCGTAAAGAATATACTAAATTATTCAAGTGCAAACCAAAATTTGTTGTCATTTTAGAATATTTCTCCACAATCTTTGTTTGCACCTAAAACTCATGTTTCATGCGTTCGTCCGCTCATTTTATAAAAAAATAACACGGGTAGATGTTTTATAAAGAATGATTGTAAATACTAAATTATTCCAATGAAAACAAAAATTTGTTTACATTTTAAAATATTTCACCACAAACTTAATTTGCACCTCATACTCATGTTTCATACGTTTGTTCGCTCGGTTCTTGCAATAAAAACTCGGCTAGATTTTTCGTAAAGAATAGACAAAATTATTCAAATGCAAATCAAAAATTTTATTTATTTTAAAATATTTCTCGACAATCTTTGTTTGCACAGAAAACTCATGATTCATGCGTTTGTTTGCTCGTTTCATCCAAGAAAAACTCGGATAAAATTTTCGTAAAGAATGATAGTAAATACTAAATTATTCAAATGCAAACAAAAATTTATTTTCGTTTTGAAATATTTCTCCACAATCTTTGTTTGCACCATAAACTCTGGTTTCGTGTGTTTGTCCGCTCTTTTTGTCCAAAAATAACACAGCTACATTTTCCGTAAAGAATATACTAAATTATTCAAGTGCAAACCAAAATTTGTTGTCATTTTAGAATATTTCTCCACAATCTTTGTTTGCACCTAAAACTCATGTTTCATGCGTTCGTCCGCTCATTTTATAAAAAAATAACACGGGTAGTTGTTTTATAAAGAATGATTGTAAATACTAAATTATTCCAATGAAAACAAAAATTTGTTTACATTTTAAAATATTTCACCACAAACTTAATTTGCACCTCATACTCATGTTTCATACGTTTGTTCGCTCGGTTCTTACAATAAAAACTCGGCTAGATTTTTCGTAAAGAATAGACAAAATTATTCAAATGCAAATCAAAAATTTTATTTATTTTAAAATATTTCTCGACAATCTTTGTTTGCACAGAAAACTCATGATTCATGCGTTTGTTTGCTCGTTTCATCCAAAAAAAACACGGATAAAATTTTCGTAAAGAATGATAGTAAATACTAAATTATTCAAATGCAAACAAAAATTTATTTTCGTTTTGAAATATTTCTTCGCAATCTTTGTTTGCACCATAAACTCAAGTTTCGTGCGTTTGTTCGCTCGTTTTGTACAAAAATAACACAGCTACATTTCCCGTAAAGAATATACTAAATTATTCCAGTGCAAACCAAAATTTGTTGTCATTTTATAATATTTCTCCACAATCTTTGTTCGCACCTAAAACTCATGTTTCATGCGTTCGTCCGCTCATTTTATAAAAAAATAACACGGGTAGATGTTTTATAAAGAATGATTGTAAATACTAAATTATTCCAATGAAAACAAAAATTTGTTTACATTTTAAAATATTTCACCACAAACTTAATTTGCACCTCATACTCATGTTTCATACGTCTGTTGGCTCGGTTCTTGCAATAAAAACTCGGCTAGATTTTTGGTAAAAAATAGACAAAATTATTCAAATGCAAATGAAAAATTTTATTTATTTTAAAATATTTCTCGACAATCTTTGTTTGCACAGAAAACTCATGATTCATGCGTTTGTTTGCTCGTTTCATCCAAAAAAAACCCGGATAAAGTTTTCGTAAAGAATGATAGTGAATACTAAATTATTCAAATCCAAACAAAAATTTATTTTCGTTTTGAAATATTTCTCCACAATCTTTGTTTGCACCATAAACTCAGGTTTCGTTCGTTTGTTCGCTCGTTTTGTACAAAAATAACACGGCTACATTTTCCGTAAAGAATATACTAAATTATTCAAATGCAAACCAAAATTTGTTGTCATTTTAGAATATTTCTCCACAATCTTTGTTTGCACCTAAAACTCAGGTTTCATGCGTTCGTCCGCTCATTTTATAAAAAAATAACACGGGTATATGTTTTATAAATAATGATTGTAAATACTAAATTATTCCAATGAAAACAAAAATTTGTTTACATTTTAAAATATTTCACCACAAACTTAATTTGCACCTCATACTCATGTTTCATACGTTTGTTCGCTCGGTTCTTGCAATAAAAACTCGGCTAGATTTTTGGTAAAAAATAGACAAAATTATTCAAATGCAAATCAAAATTTTTGTTTATTTTAAAGTATTTCTCGACAATCTTTGTTTGCACAGAAAACTCATGATTCATGCGTTTGTTTGCTCGTTTCATCCAAAAAAAACTCGGATAAAGTTTTCGTAAAGAATGATAGTAAATACTAAATTATTCAAATGCAAAAAAAAATTTATTTTCGTTTTGAAATATATCTCCACAATCTTTGTTTGCACCATAAACTCCGGTTTCGTGCGTTTGTTCGCTCGTTTTGCACAAAAATAACACAGCTACATTTTCCGTAAAGAATATACTAAATTATTCAAATGGAAACCAAAATTTGTTGTCATTTTAGAATATTTCTCCACAATCTTTGCACCTAAAACTCATGTTTCATGCGTTCGTCCGCTCATTTTATAAAAAAATAACACGGGTAGATGTTTTGTAAAGAATGATTGTAAATACTAAATTATTCCAATGAAAAGAAAAATTTGTTTACATTTAAAAAATTTCACCACAAACTTAATTTGCACCTCATACTCATGTTTCATACGTTTGTTCGCTCGGTTCTTGCAATAAAAACTCGGCTAGATTTTTCGAAAAGAATATACAAAATTATTCAAATGCAAATCAAAATTTTTGTTTATTTTAAAATATTTCTCGACAATCTTTGTTTGCACAGAAAACTCATGATTCATGCGTTTGTTTGCTCGTTTCATCCAAAAAAGACTCGGATAAAGTTTTCGTAAAGAATGATAGTGAATACTAAATTATTCAAATGCAAACAAAAATTTATTTTCGTTTTGAAATATTTCTCCACAATCTTTGTTTGCACCATAAACTCAGGTTTCGTGTGTTTGTTCGCTCTTTTTGTGCAAAAATAACACAGCTACATTTTCCGTAAAGAATATACTAAATTATTCAAGTGCAAACCAAAATTTGTTGTCATTTTTGAATATTTCTCCACAATCTTTGTTTGCACCTAAAACTCATGTTTCATGCATTCGTCCGCTCATTTTATAAAAAAATAACACGGGTAGATGTTTTATAAAGAATGATTGTAAATACTAAATTATTCCAATGAAAACAAAAATTTGTTTACATTTTAAAATATTTCACCACAAACTTAATTTGCACCTCATACTCATGTTTCATACGTTTGTTCGCTCGGTTCTTGCAATAAAAACTCGGCTAGATTTTTCGTAAACAATAGACAAAATTATTCAAATGCAAATCAAAAATTTTATTTATTTTAAAATATTTCTCGACAATCTTTGTTTGCACAGAAAACTCATGATTCTTGCGTTTGTTTCCTCGTTTCATCCAAAAAAAACTCGGATAAAATTTTCGTAAAGAATGATAGTAAATACTAAATTATTCAAATGCAAAAAAAAATTTATTTTCGTTTTGAAATATTTCTCCACAATCTTTGTTTGCACCATAAACTCAGGTTTCGTGCGTTTGTTCGCTCGTTTTGCACAAAAATAACACAGCTACATTTTCCCTAAAGAATATACTAAATTATTCAAGTGCAAACCAAAATTTGTTGTCATTTTAGAATATTTCTCCACAATCTTTGTTTGCACCTAACACTCATGTTTCATGCGTTCGTCCGCTCATTTTATAAAAAAATAACACGGCTAGGTGTTTTATAAAGAATGATTGTAAATACTAAATTATTCCAATGAAAACAAAAATTTGTTTACATTTTAAAAAATTTCACCACAAACTTAATTTGCACCTCATACTCATGTTTCATACGTCTGTTCGCTCGGTTCTTGCAATAAAAACTCGGCTAGATTTTTCGTAAACAATAGACAAAATTATTCAAATGCAAATCAAAAATTTTATTTATTTTAAAATATTTCTCGACAATCTTTGTTTGCACAGAAAACTCATGATTCATGCGTTTGTTTGCTCGTTTCATCCAAAAAAAACTCGGATAAAGTTTTCGTAAAGAATGATAGTGAATACAAAATTATTCAAATGCAAACAAAAATTTATTTTCGTTTTGAAATATTTCTCCACAATCTTTGTTTGCACCATAAACTCAGGTTTCGTGCGTTTGTTCGCTCGTTTTGTACAAAAATAACACAGCTACATTTTCCGTAAAGAATATACTAAATTATTCAAGTGCAAACCAAAATTTGTTGTCATTTTAGAATATTTCTCCACAATCTTTGTTTGCACCTAAAACTCATGTTTCATGCGTTCGTCCGCTCATTTTATAAAAAAATAACACGGGTAGTTGTTTTATAAAGAATGATTGTAAATACTAAATTATTCCAATGAAAACAAAAATTTGTTTACATTTTAAAATATTCACCACAAACTTAATTTGCACCTCATACTCATGTTTCATACGTTTGTTCGCTCGGTTCTTGCAATAAAAACTCGGCTAGATTTTTCGTAAAGAATAGACAAAATTATTCAAATGCAAATCAAAAATTTTATTTATTTTAATATATTTCTCGACAAACTTTGTTTGCACAGAAAACTCATGATTCATGCGTTTGTTTGCTCGTTTCATCCAAAAAAAACCCGGATAAAGTTTTCGTAAAGAATGATAGTGAATACTAAATTATTCAAATCCAAACAAAAATTTATTTTCGTTTTGAAATATTTCTCCACAATCTTTGTTTGCACCATAAACTCAGGTTTCGTTCGTTTGTTCGCTCGTTTTGTACAAAAATAACACGGCTACATTTTCCGTAAAGAATATACTAAATTATTCAAATGCAAACCAAAATTTGTTGTCATTTTAGAATATTTCTCCACAATCTTTGTTTGCACCTAAAACTCAGGTTTCATGCGTTCGTCCGCTCATTTTATAAAAAAATAACACGGGTATATGTTTTATAAATAATGATTGTAAATACTAAATTATTCCAATGAAAACAAAAATTTGTTTACATTTTAAAATATTTCACCACAAACTTAATTTGCACCTCATACTCATGTTTCATACGTTTGTTCGCTCGGTTCTTGCAATAAAAACTCGGCTAGATTTTTCGTAAACAATAGACAAAATTATTCAAATGCAAATCAAAAATTTTATTTATTTTAAAATATTTCTCGACAATCTTTGTTTGCACAGAAAACTCATGATTCATGCGTTTGTTTGCTCGTTTCATCCAAAAAAAACTCGGATAAAGTTTTCGTAAAGAATGATAGTAAATACTAAATTATTCAAATGCAAAAAAAAATTTATTTTCGTTTTGAAATATATCTCCACAATCTTTGTTTGCACCATAAACTCAGGTTTCGTGCGTTTGTTCGCTCGTTTTGTACAAAAATAACACAGCTACATTTTCCGTAAAGAATATACTAAATTATTCAAGTGCAAACCAAAATTTGTTGTCATTTTAGAATATTTCTCCACAATCTTTGTTTGCACCTAAAACTCATGTTTCATGCGTTCGTGCGCTCATTTTATAAAAAAATAACACGGGTAGATGTTTTATAAAGAATGATTGTAAATGCTAAATTATTCCAATGAAAACAAAAATTTGTTTACATTTTAAAATATTTCACCACAAACTTAATTTGCACCTCATACTCATGTTTCATACGTTTGTTCGCTCGGTTCTTGCAATAAAAACTCGGCTAGATTTTTCGTAAAGAATAGACAAAATTATTCAAATGCAAATCAAAATTTTTATTTATTTTAAAATATTTCTCGACAATCTTTGTTTGCACAGAAAACTCATGATTCATGCGTTTGTTTGCTCGTTTCATCTAGAAAAAACTCGGATAAAGTTTTCGTAAAGAATGATAGTAAATACTAAATTATTCAAATCCAAACAAAAATTTATTTTCGTTTTGAAATATTTCTCCACAATCTTTGTTTGCACCATAAACTCAGGTTTCGTGCGTTTGTTCGCTCGTTTTGTACAAAAATAACACAGCTACATTTCCCGTAAAGAATATACTAAATTATTCCAGTGCAAACCAAAATTTGTTGTCATTTTAGAATATTTCTCCACAATCTTTGTTTGCACCTAAAACTCATGTTTCATGCGTTCGTCCGCTCATTTTATAAAAAAATAACACGGGTAGATGTTTTGTAAAGAATGATTGTAAATACTAAATTATTCCAATGAAAAGAAAAATTTGTTTACATTTAAAAAATTTCACCACAAACTTAATTTGCACCTCATACTCATGTTTCATACGTTTGTTCGCTCGGTTCTTGCAATAAAAACTCGGCTAGATTTTTCGAAAAGAATATACAAAATTATTCAAATGCAAATCAAAATTTTTGTTTATTTTAAAATATTTCTCGACAATCTTTGTTTGCACAGAAAACTCATGATTCATGCGTTTGTTTGCTCGTTTCATCCAAAAAAGACTCGGATAAAGTTTTCGTAAAGAATGATAGTGAATACTAAATTATTCAAATGCAAACAAAAATTTATTTTCGTTTTGAAATATTTCTCCACAATCTTTGTTTGCACCATAAACTCAGGTTTCGTGTGTTTGTTCGCTCTTTTTGTGCAAAAATAACACAGCTACATTTTCCGTAAAGAATATACTAAATTATTCAAGTGCAAACCAAAATTTGTTGTCATTTTAGAATATTTCTCCACAATCTTTGTTTGCACCTAAAACTCATGTTTCATGCATTCGTCCGCTCATTTTATAAAAAAATAACACGGGTAGATGTTTTATAAAGAATGATTGTAAATACTAAATTATTCCAATGAAAACAAAAATTTGTTTACATTTTAAAATATTTCACCACAAACTTAATTTGCACCTCATACTCATGTTTCATACGTTTGTTCGCTCGGTTCTTGCAATAAAAACTCGGCTAGATTTTTCGTAAACAATAGACAAAATTATTCAAATGCAAATCAAAAATTTTATTTATTTTAAAATATTTCTCGACAATCTTTGTTTGCACAGAAAACTCATGATTCTTGCGTTTGTTTCCTCGTTTCATCCAAAAAAAACTCGGATAAAATTTTCGTAAAGAATGATAGTAAATACTAAATTATTCAAATGCAAAAAAAAATTTATTTTCGTTTTGAAATATTTCTCCACAATCTTTGTTTGCACCATAAACTCAGGTTTCGTGCGTTTGTTCGCTCGTTTTGCACAAAAATAACACAGCTACATTTTCCGTAAAGAATATACTAAATTATTCAAGTGCAAACCAAAATTTGTTGTCATTTTAGAATATTTCTCCACAATCTTTGTTTGCACCTAACACTCATGTTTCATGCGTTCGTCCGCTCATTTTATAAAAAAATAACACGGCTAGGTGTTTTATAAAGAATGATTGTAAATACTAAATTATTCCAATGAAAACAAAAATTTGTTTACATTTTAAAAAATTTCACCACAAACTTAATTTGCACCTCATACTCATGTTTCATACGTCTGTTCGCTCGGTTCTTGCAATAAAAACTCGGCTAGATTTTTCGTAAACAATAGACAAAATTATTCAAATGCAAATCAAAAATTTTATTTATTTTAAAATATTTCTCGACAATCTTTGTTTGCACAGAAAACTCATGATTCATGCGTTTGTTTGCTCGTTTCATCCAAAAAAAACTCGGATAAAGTTTTCGTAAAGAATGATAGTGAATACAAAATTATTCAAATGCAAACAAAAATTTATTTTCGTTTTGAAATATTTCTCCACAATCTTTGTTTGCACCATAAACTCAGGTTTCGTGCGTTTGTTCGCTCGTTTTGTACAAAAATAACACAGCTACATTTTCCGTAAAGAATATACTAAATTATTCAAGTGCAAACCAAAATTTGTTGTCATTTTAGAATATTTCTCCACAATCTTTGTTTGCACCTAAAACTCATGTTTCATGCGTTCGTCCGCTCATTTTATAAAAAAATAACACGGGTAGTTGTTTTATAAAGAATGATTGTAAATACTAAATTATTCCAATGAAAACAAAAATTTGTTTACATTTTAAAATATTTCACCACAAACTTAATTTGCACCTCATACTCATGTTTCATACGTTTGTTCGCTCGGTTCTTGCAATAAAAACTCGGCTAGATTTTTCGTAAAGAATAGACAAAATTATTCAAATGCAAATGAAAAATTTTATTTATTTTAAAATATTTCTCGACAATCTTTGTTTGCACAGAAAACTAATGATTCATGCGTTTGTTTCCTCGTTTCATCCAGAAAAAACTCGGATAAAGTTTTCGTAAAGAATGATAGTGAATACTAAATTATTCAAATCCAAACAAAAATTTATTTTCGTTTTGAAATATTTCTCCACAATCTTTGTTTGCACCATAAACTCAGGTTTCGTGCGTTTGTTCGCTCGTTTTGGACAAAAATAACACAGCTACATTTCCCGTAAAGAATATACTAAATTATTCAAGTGCAAACCAAAATTTGTTGTCATTTTAGAATATTTCTCCACAATCTTTGTTTGCACCTAAGACTCATGTTTCATGCGTTCGTCCGCTCATTTTATAAAAAAATAACACGGCTAGATGTGTTATAAAGAATGATTGTAAATACTAAATTATTCCAATGAAAACAAAAATTTGTTTACATTTTAAAATATTTCACCACAAACTTAATTTGCACCTCATACTCATGTTTCATACGTCTGTTCGCTCGGTTCTTGTAATGTGTATTTTTATACACATTTTTAGGGTTTTTATCATCTCAAATTCAATCATAATTCACATTAAATGTATGAAGAATGCTCATAATTCATAAAACATAATTTGAAACCTCTTAATACATTTTTGTGTGATTTTACAGGCAAAAAGGCCATAAAATGAAGAATTGGACCAAAACGCAAATAATGGGCCAAAGATGGCCAACTAAAAACCTCAAACTCTCTACAAAAAATTCCCCAAACTTTTACGACAATTCAAAAACCTTCTACAACGAAGTCGAACCGAGCCAAACGCCAAAAATCGCCAAGTTGACCAAAAGTCAACTTCTCCAAAATGGGTCAAACGGTATACCAAAACGAATAGCTCGACGAAACGAACCCAACGGTACAATCCTCGCGATCAGAAACCTTCTAGAACTCTCAGAATCACCAATTGAAAATCAGGTCAAAACTGGTCAAAGTCAACGGTTGACCAGGTCAAACCCGTCTTCTTCAACATCCAAAGTCCGAAATTTTGCTCGAAACTGAACAAACCGGCCAGCCATGGATTCAGCATGACGAGACGAACACGCCGGTGCCATCCTCCGGTCTTGAAAGTTCCGGCGATCGCCGGAATTCGGCCAGAACAGGTGCCAAATACGTACCGAAACCATGGTTGATCTGCCGTGCCTTCCACCATCATCCATTCGAGCCAAACCGATCTCATTCTCTTCTACATCTTCTACCCTTTCTAACCGTATGAAGAACTCATCGAATGATGCGAAATCGAGCGAGAAATCCGTGTTTCCGTAATCTGTTCGACGAAATCCTCAATGAACTTTTCAAACTGGATGAACCAACGGTCGAGTTTCGAACAGCGAATGAATTCGATCAACCATTTCCGTTTTTCTCAAGCAAAGATGATTCTTTTCGTGTCGTAAAGCTTTAGTGAAGGCTCACGATGAATTCAGAAGCCTCAATTCGATGGAAAAACAACTCGAAATCATAGTTTGATTCACGAGTTCAGTCGTTTTTTGGTTATTTTCGCGAAACTGAAACCGAGTTGGTTAATGGAGGAATTCTCTGGATTCGAGGCGGATTGGGAAGTAATAATGGTTGTGAAGCATCGTGAGGAAGTTGAGAACGAAGCCTAAGTCACCGTTTTGGATTTCGTTGTGTGAATTGCGAACAAGAGGTCGATTTGCACACTCTGGTCAGCAATGGCGGAACAACGAACCGATGATATTCAAATCAGCAGAACTCGAGTTTTACTCAACGGTTTTCAACCATTCAAAGCCCTGTGGATTCGTGAGAAGATGGAGAAGAGATCTGAGTTGATGAATCACAGCGAAATGTACAGAATCACGAGCTCGAATCGATGGTTGTGAGAAACGGGTAAACGGGTCTGAAATCCAAGAGAAAAATCGATCCAAAGTCCAAATTCGCAACTCACAAGGCTGTCAGAGGATTGTTTTAGGACGAGCACACGATCGCAAGCCACAGAAGATCGAGGAAAGAAATTCAGCGCCAAAACTAAAGAAGAAGACGACTCGTTTCATCAGTTATGACTCGTCTCACGCGTTTCAAACCGATTCGCCACACCAGATCAGCGGCACGAGCTTAAAACGAGTCAGTACCCAGCTCACACAAAAGCGACTCGTTTCAAGCGAGCTGCAGCTCGTTTCGTCGCATGAAATCCGGAAATTTAATTCAAAACTCAGCGCCAAAGGCTGAAGAAGAAGATGACTCGTTTCATCAGTTGTGACTCGTCTCACCGTTTCGCCACAGAAAACCAAAACAAAACAGTTTGAAAACTCAGAGATTAATAACGGAATAGCGACTCGTTTCACGCGATTATGACCCGTTTCACCACAACTTATTCTGAGGGGACCCACTGTCAGTCTCAGTAATGTGATTCAAATCATCTGAACTGAAATTCAGTTCAGTTTTCGCGCGAGTAAACGGATGAAAAATCCGATGATTCAAACTCGTTCAATTCTCAGCCAAATTCAACGAAATTTCGTCCAGATCTTCAGTACACCCCACTTGATCTGCCTGAGCCAATGGAATCGCTCGGTTTGTCCCCCACTCTCCATACCAGTCTCTCTATAAATTACACCCTTCCATCCAACCTCTCATGAATCCATTCTTCCATTCTCCAAATTCTTTCAACACACCACTCTCCAATCATCTTCTTTAAGTTTCAGTAACTCCATTACTGAATCTCAGAGCGTTTCGAGCTTCAATTTTCGAGTTTGAGTGAAAATTCACCAATTCGGGCTGATTTTGGTGAAAAAGGCAATTGAGCGGTTCCGGCTGGATCGAGCATCAATTGGAGGTTCAAATCGGCTCAAGGAAGCTTCTGGTTGATCTTCTACGTCTCGGTTTGATTCAATTTTCATTTAATCTCTTGTATCCAATTTTAGATTACAAGATCCAATTTGTATAAAAATATGATGAACACATGCCTAATTTCGGTTGATCTTATCATGTGTGAGTAGAATCTTGTAGGGATAGGCCTTTTGTGATTGAATTGTTTGAAATCTTGCTTTAATTTGAATTAAATTGACTGATTTGGTACTGTTCATAATGTGCTGTTAAATCTGGTTTTTTTTGATTTAATCGATTTGGTTGAATTAATTAGGTCATTTAGAACTGAATTTTCCTGCATGTTAAGTCCATTTTATCATCTTGAATCTTGGTTGAGGTTTTTGCTTGATTTACTGAAGTTTTTAGTTCAAAAATTGAGATCAAACACTAGTTGGTTGACTGGTGTTTGATCTGAAATTTTGATCTATTTGCTGAGTTTTTCTGGTTGGAAATAATTCAAACTTGTTCCAAATCTGAATAATTGAATATTTTGTGATTAATGATACAATTCTTGATCAAATTGCCTCAAAAATCCCTACTTTTATCCTCTAAATTCAAAAATACATTTTTCTGCATTTTGTTTCTGTCAGTTCAGTAAAAAATTGTTTGACTTCAGATCTGATCTAAGAAAATTATAAAAAAAAATATTTTGTGTTTCTTTAGATATTTTAGAACAACTTTCATATAATATGTGCCCAATGTTTTTATGTTAAATTTGTAATATAAAATCTGTGCAAAGTTTTGATTTGGATCTGACTGTTTTTCTACAATTTTTAGAAATTAGTAAAAAAATCCTATAAATAAAAAATCTAAGTCTCTGGAAATCATTTTGAAGTGTAGTTTCTTGATCTGAATTTTAATTGCATTGTTGTTTGGATAAAATTTGAATTCCATCCTCTTTTGGCAACACATACCATTCTCTGTCCAATTCTGTCATATACTCTGATTTTTGACCATAACTTTTGGAATATCAATATTTTTGATCTGAAATTTTTACCACATAACTTGAACTTGCTTTCCTAATTTCTGTAAAATTTTGGTAATTTTTGAATTAATTTTCGAATTTCTGTGATTTTATGATAATTCCTGCTGATTGATTATGAAAATGTAGATTATATAAAAATATGAACAAAAGTAATAATTGATTTACCTTGCATTGTGAAGATCTCATTCTCTAGTTTTCATTGACATATCATTTGCAACTTTTGGACATTTGGAACTATTATTAAAGAATTTTTAAAAAAAATTGTGTACGAATTTGATTAAAATCCATCTAATACATCATTACCCTTCTTAAACAATTTACATCATTTGAACAAAACAAAGACCTACTTTTGAAAAGAATTGTAATATCTCAAGGCCATTCTCCTTGTGTTCGACCCCTAAAACTCAAAAGACCACATATACACTTAAGAGTAAATCTAGGGAAATTATAAATATTTTTGCTAAATTGTGTGAAATTTAACGACAGTTTTGCGCGGTTTACAAATGGCGCCGTTGCCGGGGAGACGGCTTTAATTGAGTTTATTACTAACTTCTAATCAATTGTCTAGTGTTTTAGTTTCATTTGAATTTTGAAGGTGCATGAGAAAGACGAGATCGCAAGGCGAAGTGCACACACCTGTAAAGAAGGACATTAACAAGCATCTAAGAAAGGTGGAGAAAGATAAGGCACGAAGCAAGCAAGACGAAACTTACTCAAGGCAAAAAGGACGTAACGAGGCTTCTCCTTCCATCCAAGGGCCTCAAGAAGAAGAAGAACAAAATTGGGAGCAACAACGAGTGGAAGGGCCACAAGGAAGAACTCCAATCTCTCCAATCGTTCACTCATCCAAGCTAAACTCTCAAACTCTTTTTAAATCTAATTCTCATTCAACACCATCATCATCTCAAATTCATAAAATGGCTCAAGAAAGAACATTAGGAGAACTTTTAGACCATCAAATCCCTCGAAATCCTGGAAATATTGTTATACCAACTGTGCCCAATTTTAAACTAAGTCCATCTATATTAAATGTATTACCCATATTTGAAGGACATAAAAATGACAACCCATATGCATATTTAGATAATCTAGATCGTAAATGCACAGCATTGTTTGGTAAATCCGATAACTTGGATAATATCAAATTGATCCTCTTCTCCCACACACTTGGGGAAGCACCAAGGGATTGGCTAACCCACTTGCAAGGGGGTCCTTTTACAACGTTTCAAGAGGTAGGAACGCGTTTTCTAAAACGATACTACCCGAGCACGTTGACGGCCAAAATCCGCAAGGAAATCACGGGGATCCAACAAGGAGGAGGGGAGACACTTCAAGAATATTACGAGCGATTTGTGCGATTATGCGCATCATGCCCCAACCATAACCTCGACGAGACCTCACTTATCGACCAATTTCTACAAGGGATGAATGATCTCGATGCGCGATTACTCCAATGCTCGGCTGGAGGATCGTTCAATAACATGACCCCATCGGAAGTGCGAGCTCTTATCGAAACCATGGCCGAAGGAAACCAAGGACGCGGGGGAAGAATGGGTCAAGTGAACATGACAAGTACGGTTGACCTCAAGGCAATGGAATCAAGAATCACACAAAACTTCTCGCCGATTCTTCGTCTTCTTTCTCTCATCAACCAGTTTCTTGTTCCTATTAACAAAACATCCCCGAAACAAGATTTAGTCAAATGCTCAAAGCTGTGGGCGCGAAGATCGAACCAAGGAAGTGCGAGTTTTGTGGGGATACAAATCATGCGACCGATGAATGCGATAGGTTACAAGAAGATGTCAATGCCATCGGAAGCTACTCAACCCAACGCCAACCTTTCTCGCAAACCTACAATGAGTCATGGAAGAAACACCCAAATTTTCGTTGGAAGAATGAGGATGCGCCGCCTCAATTCCCACA
Source organism: Juncus effusus (assembly GCA_027726005.1). Taxonomy (NCBI): domain Eukaryota; kingdom Viridiplantae; phylum Streptophyta; class Magnoliopsida; order Poales; family Juncaceae; genus Juncus; species Juncus effusus. The sequence goes on from CM050907.1 coordinate 5,237,144, forward strand.
ATCCAATTACCAAAAACCGAATGTGTATGTTCATCCAAATGCACAAGCGCCACAACAACCTCAAGCTCACCCTCATCAACAACCTCCTCAACCCTCCACATCGAATTCCCAAATCTCTTCTCTTGACGAGAAACTTGATAAAATGATGGCATTCATGGCGGGGAATTTCACAAACCTCACAACTGAGTTGGGAACCGTCAAGAATGATGTAAGCTCACTTAACCAAAACCAAGCTACGCAAGGGCGTCAAATGCAAAACTTGGAAATGCAAATCAAGCAAATCGCGGGGGAAGTCAATGTATTGAAAGGACAAGGGGGCAATCGGTTGCCTTCTCAAGGTTCGGGACCACCGGAGTACAAGCCCATCAACGCGATACGCCTAAGAAGTGGGAGACAGGTTGGCTCACACGACGAAGAAGAAGAGTTAGTGGTTCCAAGAAAGCAAGATGAGGAAACGAGTTCAAGCGCGTGTAAACAAGATGAGGCACAAGAAGAGATCAGGAAAGAGGAAGAGCCAATTCAAGAGAAAGAACAAGGAAAGAACGAAGAAAAGGAAATCGCGCAAGAAAAGGAAAAGAAGCGCGCACCATTCCCAACTCGACTAGCGGTTAACTCTCGGAAGGATGAGCTCGATAAGGATATTTTGGAGGTGTTCAAGAAGGTGGAGGTAAACATTCCGATTATCGATGCGATCCGAATGCACCCCCCATATGCCAAGTTCTTCAAGAATCTATGCACAAATAAGAGGAAATTAAAGGGGAACGAGACGATAAACCTACCCTCTGTAATGAGTATCAACACGCGAGTCGCACAAAAAGAGAAAGACCCTGGAGTTTTCGCCATTCCGTGCACCATTGGTCTTCAACAACTCGCGAGGTGCATGCTCGACTTAGGAGCCTCCATAAACGTAATGCCTAGGTCCGTTTACGAGACCTTGGGTTTGGGCGACCTAAAGGATACAAGGGTGATGGTGCAACTCGCCGACCGTTCGACGGCCGCCGTCCTAGGTGTCGCGGAAGATGTACTCGTCAAGGCGAATGGGTTGGTTTTCCCAGCCGACTTCTACATTCTTGAAATGGGCGACAACGCCGATTCGTCCGCCATCCTTTTAGGAAGACCCTTTTTGAGAACCGCGCGAACATGCATAGACTGCCACTCAGGGACGATGTCCATGGAATTCGACAACGAGAAAATCACCTTCAACATATTTGACACCATCAAGTACCCGAACGACTACAATGTATCGAGCATAACCATTACTGACGAGATTGATGAAATGGTTGAAGAACACTTGGAAGAAGAGTACTCGAAGGGATACGATGCGATTTTTGAGGATGTTTGGGGGGAGATCGCACAAACGAATGAGAAGCAAGAAATAGAGCAAGAACATAATGAAGAAATAAAATTCATTTCGGGTTCCCCTCACGACGAACTCCAAATATCGCAAGAACGCATTAAGCCATCAATCGAAGAAGCTCCTACTCTCGAACTCAAACCCCTTCCCGATCACCTCAAATACGCGTACCTCGGGCCAAACAACACATTACCCGTCATCATCGCATCGAATCTAACCCTTGACCAAGAAACCCGATTGGTGGAAACTCTTGGAAACCATAAGAAGGCGATCGGATGGACATTGGCCGATATACCAGGTATAAGCCCCTCGACATGTATGCACAAAATTGTGTTGGAGGAGGGATCGAAACCGTCAAGAGAAGCACAAAGAAGGTTAAATCCAGTCATGATGGAGGTGGTGAAAAAGGAGCTTCTCAAGCTTCTTGATGCGGGGATTATTTACGCGGTGGCCGATTCGGAATGGGTATCTCCAATCCATGTAGTTCCCAAGAAGACGGGAATCACGATTGTGGAAAATGCCGAAGGAGAGAAAGTGCCAACACGAGTGCAAAACGGATGGAGAGTTTGCATCGACTATCGCAAACTCAATGCGGCGACAAAGAAGGATCACTTTCCTCTTCCCTTCATCGATCAAATGCTCGAAAGATTAGCGGGGCGGCCCTACTATTGCTTTTTGGATGGGTACTCGGCTATTTTCAAATCGCCATCGATCCAGAAGATCAGAGGAAGACGACATTCACTTGCCCCTTTGGAACTTTCGCATATCGAAGAATGCCGTTTGGACTATGCAATGCGCCTGGAACTTTTCAAAGGTGTATGATTTCGATCTTTTCTGAGTATATTTCTAAATTTATTGAAGTATTCATGGACGACTTTTCCATTTATGGCAACTCGTTCGATGAGTGTCTCCATAACTTGAGCCTAATAATGGAAAAGTGCGTCGAAGCTAACCTTGTCTTAAATTTTGAGAAGTGCCACTTTATGGTGAGCCAAGGAATTGTATTAGGTCATTTAATTTCAGAAAAGGGGTTGGAAGTCGACAAAGCGAAGATCGATGTTATCAAGACACTTCCATACCCTCGCAATGTGAAAGATGTCCGCTCGTTCCTTGGACACGCCGGCTTCTATCGGCGTTTCATTCAAGACTTCTCAAAAATCGCGCAACCAATGTGCAGGCTTCTCCAAAAAGAGATCAAATTCGAGTTCAACGATGCGTGCAAGGCGGCATTCGACAAGCTAAAGGGGAAACTGTGCGAAGCGCCCATTATTCAACCACCGGATTGGAATCTCCCCTTTGAGATCATGTGCGACGCAAGCGATCTAAGTGTCGGGGCGGTTTTGGGGCAACGCATCGGGAAGGTACCCCACGTAATTTACTATGCCTCTAGGACCTTAGATGACGCCCAACGGAATTACACAACAACGGAAAAAGAACTATTGGCCATTGTCTTTGCATTGGAAAAGTTCCGATCATACTTGGTCGGGACAAAAGTTGTTGTATTTTCAGATCATGCCGCGCTCAAGCACTTAATGAAGAAGAAGGAATGCAAGCCGCGCCTCCTCCGATGGATCCTTCTCCTTCAAGAGTTTAACGTGGAGATTCGGGATAAAAAGGGAGCCGAAAACTTGGTGGCCGATCATCTTAGCCGACTCCCAACAAACGAAGGCGATATCATTCCGATCAACGAACTCTTTCCTGACGAGCAACTCTACGCGATCCATGGCATGGCGCCTTGGTACGCCGACATCGTCAACTACCTTGAAACTCGCGAATTGCCGAACACCCTCTCTCGAGCTCAAAAGGACAAAATAAAAAACGACTCGCGCTATTACCTCTGGGAAGACCCCTACCTCTACAAAATTTGCTCCGATCAAATGGTACGAAAATGCGTGCCCGACCACGAGATAAATTCGGTAATCTCTTTCTGTCACACTTTAGAATGTGGGGGACACTTTGGAGGGCAACGCACAAGTCATAAGGTACTCCAAAGTGGATTGTATTGGCCAACTCTTTATAAAGATGCTCATTCCTTTGTAAAGAGTTGTGAAAATTGCCGAAAAACGGGCAATCTAACCCGCAAAAACGAAATGCCTCTTAAAGCTTTATTGTTTTTTGAGCTTTTCGATGTTTGGGGGATAGATTTCATGGGCCCCTTTCCTCAATCAAATGGGTATTTATATATTCTTGTGTGGGTTGATTATGTTTCAAAATGGGTTGAGGCCATACCAACAAGGGATGCCAACTCCAAAACGGTGATTGAATTCCTTAAAAAGAATATTTTTCAGCGTTTTGGGGTGCCTAAAGCTATCATTAGCGATAGGGGTTCGCATTTCAATAATAAGTACCTCGAATTCCTTTTGAAAAATTATCATGTACAACACCGCATGTCAACCGCTTATCATCCCCAAACTAATGGGCAAGCCGAAATATCCAATAGGGAAATAAAATCAATCCTTGAGAAAGTGGTTAATCCCTCTCGCAAGGATTGGAGTCAAAGGCTTGGGGATGCTTTATGGGCTTACCGCACCGCATACAAAACACCGATAGGGATGACTCCTTTTAAACTCGTTTATGGAAAGAGTTGTCACCTACCGGTGGAAATTGAGCACAAAGCATTTTGGGCAATCAAAAAGGTAAATCAAGATTACCCAAAAGATGCGGGGTTGCGGAAATTGCAAATTCAAGAATTAGAAGAGCTTCGCATTGAGGCTTATGATAATTCTCGAATTTACAAAGAAAAACTAACCATCGCTCACGACAAACTTATTCGCAAAAAGGAATTTAAAATTGGCGATAAGGTCTTGTTATTCAACTCTCGGTTGAGATTACATCCCGGGAAGTTGAAGAGCCGATGGACAGGTCCTTACATAATTACCCATATTTTGCCGTTTGGAGTATTTGAAATTTCTAGGGGGGAAGACATCAAATTCAAGGTCAATGGTCATCGCTTGAAGGCTTTTTACGAGAATCATGATACAAGGTGGTTCGATGAGCATGATTTAGAAGCGATGCCACAAAGCGAGGGAAGGAAAGAATGAAAAGCACAAATGCGTCGAGCTCAAGACGTAAAACAAGGGCGCTTGGCGAGAGGCAACTCGTCGTGTCAGGTCGTATTTTTTCCTTTCTTTATTTTATCTTTCTTCTTTTTACAAAACTCTCTTTCACACTTAAACATTTGCTACGCAAAAGTTTAAGTGTGGTGGGGGAGGTTTTGCATAAACCCCAACAATTTTTTCAATTTCCACAAATGTCTCATTGTTTGAACTTTTTGTTTGAGGACAAACAAAGGTTTAAGTGTGGTGGGGTGGTTTTATGTCAAATCAAGTTTTGTTTTATTATAAAAATGTGAAAATTCATATAAAAAATTCAAAATTTCAAAAACAACAACAAAAATCATAAATACCATAAAAATTTTAATTTTTACTTATTTTTCTTTCATTTTTGTGAATAAAATTTGTGTGTTTTAAAAGAAAAAAGATTTTAAATGAAAATAAATAAAAGGTTTTGTAAAAACAAATTTTAAAACTAAGCCCTTTCAAGCAAAATTTTGAAAACACTTAGGGTTTTGGAAAATGATGAAAAAATTTGAAAATTCAAAAAGAGATTAATTATCATCATGAATGCCATATTTTCCACCTCATCTCATCTATAATATCCATTTAAAATCCATTAAACGTTTCGAAAATTCATAAATATTTCACTTACCCCTTTGATGAAATTATAAATCGTTTTCTTTAAAGTAATGCTGTGATTAAAACTTTTGAGAAAACAAACCTTACTTTTAATACCACTAGTTTCGCAAAAAAATTTCTAACTCAACCTATCTTTCATGACATAGCTAATGACTCGTATGTCCATCTCTAATTTTCGCACTAAAAGCAAGTGACCGAAATCGTAACCTGTTATCCCTTCACAAAAAGAATTCAAAAATGTGAAAAATTATTTTAAAACCCTTGAAAAAGAAAAATTTTACATATCCGCAATAGAAAATGAAGGATTTTTTTTGTACGTGCAAAGCACAGCTTGTCTTTTGATAACATGAGTGGATAACATACCAACCTTTACGTGTTTATAAAAGAGAAAGTTGAGTTAGTTGAAACTTTTGGGGTAATTTTATAAATTCACCATTTTAAATTTAGGGGGAGAAAGTATCAAAAACAAAATTAGGGCATTATTTTTTGGAAAAAGGTTCGTATTTGAAGGATTGGGGAATTTTAAATAAACTTGAATTTGGAATTATTAATGGATATTCTTCGACCTTCGTGTATTATTATAATAATCAAATATTTAGTATATAACATTCATGGCAATGACTAAATCTCTTTTCAAAACGCTTTAACTGATTCTAAAAACCCTAAAACTTGATTTTATTTACGCTTGAGGGCAAGCTTGGTTTAAGTGTGGTGGAATTTGTAATGTGTATTTTTATACACATTTTTAGGGTTTTTATCATCTCAAATTCAATCATAATTCACATTAAATGTATGAAAAATGCTCATAATTCATAAAACATAATTTGAAACCTCTTAATACATTTTTGTGTGATTTTACAGGCAAAAAGGCCATAAAATGAAGAATTGGACCAAAACGCAAATAATGGGCCAAAGATGGCCAACTAAAAACCTCAAACTCTCTACAAAAAATTCCCCAAACTTTTACGACAATTCAAAAACCTTCTACAACCAAGTCGAACCGAGCCAAACGCCAAAAATCGCCAAGTTGACCAAAAGTCAACTTCTCCAAAATGGGTCAAACGGTATACCAAAACGAAGAGCTCGACGAAACGAACCCAACGGTACAATCCTCGCGATCAGAAACCTTCCAGAACTCTCAGAATCACCAATTGAAAATCAGGTCAAAACTGGTCAAAGTCAACGGTTGACCAGGTCAAACCCGTCTTCTTCAACATCCAAAGTCCGAAATTTTGCTCGAAACTGAACAAACCGGCCAGCCATGGATTCAGCATGACGAGACGAACACGCCGGTGCCATCCTCCGGTCTTGAAAGTTCCGGCGATCGCCGGAATTCGGCCAGAACAGGTGCCAAATACGTACCGAAACCATGGTTGATCTGCCGTGCCTTCCACCATCATCCATTCGAGCCAAAACCGATCTCATTCTCTTCTACATCTTCTACCCTTTCTAACCGTATGAAGAACTCATCGAATGATTCGAAATCGAGCGAGAAATCCGTGTTTCCGTAATCTGTTCGACGAAATCCTCAATGAACTTTTCAAACTGGATGAACCAACGGTCGAGTTTCGAACAGCGAATGAATTCGATCAACCATTTCCATTTTTCTCAAGCAAAGATGATTCTTTTCGTGTCGTAAAGCTTTAGTGAAGGCTCACGATGAATTCAGAAGCCTCAATTCGATGGAAAAACAACTCGAAATCATAGTTTGATTCACGAGTTCAGCCGTTTTTTGGTTGTTTTCGCGAAACTGAAACCGAGTTGGTTAATGGAGGAATTCTCTGGATTCGAGGCGGATTGGGAAGTAATAATGGTTGTGAAGCATCGTGGGAAGTTGAGAACGAAGCCTGAGTCACCGTTTTGGATTTCGTTGTGTGAATTGCGAACAAGAGGTCGATTTGCACACTCTGGTCAGCAATGGCGGAACAGCGAACCGATGATATTCAAATCAGCAGAACTCGAGTTTTACTCAACGGTTTTCAACCATTCAAAGCCCTGTGGATTCGTGAGAAGATGGAGAAGAGATCTGAGTTGATGAATCACAGCGAAATGTACAGAATCACGAGCTCGAATCGATGGTTGTGAGAAACGGGTAAACGGGTCTGAAATCCAAGAGAAAAATCGATCCAAAGTCCAAATTCGCAACTCACAAGGCTGTCAGAGGATTGTTTTAGGACGAGCACACGATCGCAAGCCACAGAAGATCGAGGAAAGAAATTCAGCGCCAAAACTAAAGAAGAAGACGACTCGTTTCATCAGTTATGACTCGTCTCACGCGTTTCAAACCGATTCGCCACACCAGATCAGCGGCACGAGCTTAAAACGAGTCAGTACCCAGCTCACACAAAAGCGACTCATTTCAAGCGAGCTGCAGCTCGTTTCGTCGCATGAAATCCGGAAATTTAATTCAAAACTCAGCGCCAAAGGCTGAAGAAGAAGATGACTCGTTTCATCAGTTGTGACTCGTCTCACCGTTTCGCCACAGAAAACCAAAACAAAACAGTTTGAAAACTCAGAGATTAATAACGGAATAGCGACTCGTTTCACGCGATTACGACCCGTTTCACCACAACTTATTCTGAGGGGACCCACTGTCAGTCTCAGTAATGCGATTCAAATCATCTGAACTGAAATTCAGTTCAGTTTTCGCGCGAGTAAACGGATGAAAAATCCGATGATTCAAACTCGTTCAATTCTCAGCCAAATTCAACGAAATTTCGTCCAGATCTTCAGTACACCCCACTTGATCTGCCTGAGCCAATGGAATCGCTCGGTTTGTCCCCCACTCTCCATACCAGTCTCTCTATAAATTACACCCTTCCATCCAACCTCTCATGAATCCATTCTTCCATTCTCCAAATTCTTTCAACACACCACTCTCCAATCATCTTCTTTAAGTTTCAGTAACTCCATTACTGAATCTCAGAGCGTTTCGAGCTTCAATTTTCGAGTTTGAGTGAAAATTCACCAATTCGGGCTGATTTTGGTGAAAAAGGCAATTGAGCGGTTCCGGCTGGATCGAGCATCAATTGGAGGTTCAAATCGGCTCAAGGAAGCTTCTGGTTGATCTTCTACGTCTCGGTTTGATTCAATTTTCATTTAATCTCTTGTATCCAATTTTAGATTACAAGATCCAATTTGTATAAAAATATGATGAACACATGCCTAATTTCGGTTGATCTTATCATGTGTGAGTAGAATCTTGTAGGGATAGGCCTTTTGTGATTGAATTGTTTGAAATCTTGCTTTAATTTGAATTAAATTGACTGATTTGGTACTGTTCATAATGTGCTGTTAAATCTGGTTTTTTTTGATTTAATCGATTTGGTTGAATTAATTAGGTCATTTAGAACTGAATTTTCCTGCATGTTAAGTCCATTTTATCATCTTGAATCTTAGTTGAGGTTTTTGCTTGATTTAGTGAAGTTTTTAGTTCAAAAATTGAGATCAAACACTAGTTGGTTGACTGGTGTTTGATCTGAAATTTTGATCTATTTGCTGAGTTTTTCTGGTTGGAAATAATTCAAACTTGTTCCAAATCTGAATAATTGAATATTTTGTGATTAATGATACAATTCTTGATCAAATTGCCTCAAAAATCCCTACTTTTATCCTCTAAATTCAAAAATACATTTTTCTGCATTTTGTTTCTGTCAGTTCAGTAAAAAATTGTTGGACTTCAGATCTGATCTAAGAAAATTATAAAAAAAAATATTTTGTGTTTCTTTAGATATTTTAGAACAACTTTCATATAATATGTGCCCAATGTTTTTATGTTAAATTTGTAAGATAAAATCTGTGCAAAGTTTTGATTTTTTAAATTTTCTGTTTTTGATTTTTGGATCTGACTGTTTTTCTACAATTTTTAGAAATTAGTAAAAAAATCCTATAAATAAAAAATCTAAGTCTCTGGAAATCATTTTGAAGTGTAGTTTCTTGATCTGAATTTTAATTGCATTGTTGTTTGGATAAAATTTGAATTCCATCCTCTTTTGGCAACACATACCATTCTCTGTCCAATTCTGTCATATACTCTGATTTTTGACCATAACTTTTGGAATATCAATATTGTTGATCTGAAATTTTTACCACATAACTTGAACTTTCTTTCCTAATTTCTGTAAAATTTTGGTAATTTTTGAATTAATTTTCGAATTTCTGTGATTTTATGAAAATTCCTGCTGATTGATTATGAAAAGTGTAGATTAAACAAAAATATGTACAAAAGTAATAATTGATTTACCTTGCATTGTGAAGATCTCATTCTCTAGTTTTCATTGACATATCATTTGCAACTTTTGGACATTTGGAACTATTATTAAAGAACTTTTAAAAAAAATTGTGTACGAATTTGATTAAAATCCATCTAATACATCATTACCCTTCTTAAACAATTTACATCATTTGAACAAAACAAAGACCTACTTTTGAAAAGAATTGTAATATCTCAAGGCCATTCTCCTTGTGTTCGACCCCTAAAACTCAAAAGACCACATATACACTTAAGAGTAAATCTAGGGAAATTATAAATATTTTTGCTAAATTGTGTGAAATTTAACGACAGTTTTGCGCGGTTTACAAATGGCGCCGTTGCCGGGGAGACGGCTTTAATTGAGTTTATTACTAACTTCTAATCAATTGTCTAGTGTTTTTGTTTCATTTGAATTTTGAAGGTGCATGAGAAAGACGAGATCGCAAGGCGAAGTGCACACACCTGTAAAGAAGGACATTAACAAGCATCTAAGAAAGGTGGAGAAAGATAAGGCACGAAGCAAGCAAGACGAAACTTACTCAAGGCAAAAAGGACGTAACGAGGCTTCTCCTTCCATCCAAGGGCCTCAAGAAGAAGAAGAACAAAATTGGGAGCAACAACGAGTGGAAGGGCCACAAGGAAGAACTCCAATCTCTCCAATCGTTCACTCATCCAAGCTAAACTCTCAAACTCTTTTTAAATCTAATCCTCATTCAACACCATCATCATCTCAAATTCATAAAATGGCTCAAGAAAGAACATTAGGAGAACTTTTAGACCATCAAATCCCTCGAAATCCTGGAAATATTGTTATACCAACTGTGCCCAATTTTAAACTAAGTCCATCTATATTAAATGTATTACCCATATTTGAAGGACATAAAAATGACAACCCATATGCACATTTAGATAATCTAGATCGTAAATGCACAGCATTGTTTGGTAAATCCGATAACTTGGATAATATCAAATTGATCCTCTTCTCCCACACACTTGGGAAAGCACCAAGGGATTGGCTAACCCACTTGCAAGGGGGTCCTTTTACAACGTTTCAAGAGGTAGGAACGCGTTTTCTAAAACGATACTACCCGAGCACGTTGACGGCCAAAATCCGCAAGGAAATCACGGGGATCCAACAAGGAGGAGGGGAGACACTTCAAGAATATTACGAGCGATTTGTGCGATTATGCGCATCATGCCCCAACCATAACCTCGACGAGACCTCACTTATCGACCAATTTCTACAAGGGATGAATGATCTCGATGCGCGATTACTCCAATGCTCGGCTGGAGGATCGTTCAATAACATGACCCCATCGGAAGTGCGATCTCTTATCGAAACCATGGCCGAAGGAAACCAAGGACGCGGGGGAAGAATGGGTCAAGTGAACATGACAAGTACGGTTGACCTCAAGGCAATGGAATCAAGAATCACACAAAACTTCGAAACAAGATTTAGTCAAATGCTCAAAGCTGTGGGCGCGAAGATCGAACCAAGGAAGTGCGAGTTTTGTGGGGATACAAATCATGCGACCGATGAATGCGATAGGTTACAAGAAGATGTCAATGCCATCGGAAGCTACTCAACCCAACGCCAACCTTTCTCGCAAACCTACAATGAGTCATGGAAGAAACACCCAAATTTTCGTTGGAAGAATGAGGATGCGCCGCCTCAATTCCCACAATCCAATTACCAAAAACCGAATGTGTATGTTCATCCAAATGCACAAGCGCCACAACAACCTCAAGCTCACCCTCATCAACAACCTCCTCAACCCTCCACATCGAATTCCCAAATCTCTTCTCTTGACGAGAAACTTGATAAAATGATGGCATTCATGGCGGGGAATTTCACAAACCTCACAACTGAGTTGGGAACCGTCAAGAATGATGTAAGCTCACTTAACCAAAACCAAGCTACGCAAGGGCGTCAAATGCAAAACTTGGAAATGCAAATCAAGCAAATCGCGGGGGAAGTCAATGTATTGAAAGGACAAGGGGGCAATCGGTTGCCTTCTCAAGGTTCGGGACCACCGGAGTACAAGCCCATCAACGCGATACGCCTAAGAAGTGGGAGACAGGTTGGCTCACACGACGAAGAAGAAGAGTTAGTGGTTCCAAGAAAGCAAGATGAGGAAACGAGTTCAAGCGCGTGTAAACAAGATGAGGCACAAGAAGAGATCAGGAAAGAGGAAGAGCCAATTCAAGAGAAAGAACAAGGAAAGAACGAAGAATAGGAAATCGCGCAAGAAAAGGAAAAGAAGCGCGCACCATTCCCAACTCGACTAGCGGTTAACTCTCGGAAGGATGAGCTCGATAAGGATATTTTGGAGGTGTTCAAGAAGGTGGAGGTAAACATTCCGATTATCGATGCGATCCGAATGCACCCCCCATATGCCAAGTTCTTCAAGAATCTATGCACAAATAAGAGGAAATTAAAGGGGAACGAGACGATAAACCTACCCTCTGTAATGAGTATCAACACGCGAGTCGCACAAAAAGAGAAAGACCCTGGAGTTTTCGCCATTCCGTGCACCATTGGTCTTCAACAACTCGCGAGGTGCATGCTCGACTTAGGAGCCTCCATAAACGTAATGCCTAGGTCCGTTTACGAGACCTTGGGTTTGGGCGACCTAAAGGATACAAGGGTGATGGTGCAACTCGCCGACCGTTCGACGGCCGCCGTCCTAGGTGTCGCGGAAGATGTACTCGTCAAGGGGAATGGGTTGGTTTTCCCAGCCGACTTCTACATTCTTGAAATGGGCGACAACGCCGATTCGTCCGCCATCCTTTTAGGAAGACCCTTTTTGAGAACCGCGCGAACATGCATAGACTGCCACTCAGGGACGATGTCCATGGAATTCGACAACGAGAAAATCACCTTCAACATATTTGACACCATCAAGTACCCGAACGACTACAATATATCGAGCATAACCATTACTGACGAGATTGATGAAATGGTTGAAGAACACTTGGAAGAAGAGTACTCGAAGGGATACGATGCGATTTTTGAGGATGTTTGGGGGGAGATCGCACAAACGAATGAGAAGCAAGAAATAGAGCAAGAACATAATGAAGAAATAAAATTCATTTCGGGTTCCCCTCACGACAAACTCCAAATATCGCAAGAACGCATTAAGCCATCAATCGAAGAAGCTCCTACTCTCGAACTCAAACCCCTTCCCGATCACCTCAAATACGCGTACCTCGGGCCAAACAACACATTACCCGTCATCATCGCATCGAATCTAACCCTTGACCAAGAAACCCGATTGGTGGAAACTCTTGGAAACCATAAGAAGGCGATCGGATGGACATTGGCCGATATACCAGGTATAAGCCCCTCGACATGTATGCACAAAATTGTGTTGGAGGAGGGATCGAAACCGTCAAGAGAAGCACAAAGAAGGTTAAATCCAGTCATGATGGAGGTGGTGAAAAAGGAGCTTCTCAAGCTTCTTGATGCGGGGATTATTTACGCGGTGGCCGATTCGGAATGGGTATCTCCAATCCATGTAGTTCCCAAGAAGACGGGAATCACGATTGTGGAAAATGCCGAAGGAGAGAAAGTGCCAACACGAGTGCAAAACGGATGGAGAGTTTGCATCGACTATCGCAAACTCAATGCGGCGACAAAGAAGGATCACTTTCCTCTTCCCTTCATCGATCAAATGCTCGAAAGATTAGCGGGGCGGCCCTACTATTGCTTTTTGGATGGGTACTCGGCTATTTTCAAATCGCCATCGATCCAGAAGATCAGAGGAAGACGACATTCACTTGCCCCTTTGGAACTTTCGCATATCGAAGAATGCCGTTTGGACTATGCAATGCGCCTGGAACTTTTCAAAGGTGTATGATTTCGATCTTTTCTGAGTATATTTCTAAATTTATTGACGTATTCATGGACGACTTTTCCATTTATGGCAACTCGTTCGATGAGTGTCTCCATAACTTGAGCCTAATAATGGAAAAGTGCGTCGAAGCTAACCTTGTCTTAAATTTTGAGAAGTGCCACTTTATGGTGAGCCAAGGAATTGTATTAGGTCATTTAATTTCAGAAAAGGGGTTGGAAGTCGACAAAGCGAAGATCGATGTTATCAAGACACTTCCATACCCTCGCAATGTGAAAGATGTCCGCTCGTTCCTTGGACACGCCGGCTTCTATCGGCGTTTCATTCAAGACTTCTCAAAAATCGCGCAACCAATGTGCAGGCTTCTCCAAAAAGAGATCAAATTCGAGTTCAACGATGCGTGCAAGGCGGCATTCGACAAGCTAAAGGGGAAACTGTGTGAAGCGCCCATTATTCAACCACCGGATTGGAATCTCCCCTTTGAGATCATGTGCGACGCAAGCGATCTAAGTGTCGGGGCGGTTTTGGGGCAACGCATCGGGAAGGTACCCCACGTAATTTACTATGCCTCTAGGACCTTAGATGACGCCCAACGGAATTACACAACAACGGAAAAAGAACTATTGGCCATTGTCTTTGCATTGGAAAAGTTCCGATCATACTTGGTCGGGACAAAAGTTGTTGTATTTTCAGATCATGCCGCGCTCAAGCACTTAATGAAGAAGAAGGAATGCAAGCCGCGCCTCCTCCATTGGATCCTTCTTCTTCAAGAGTTTAACGTGGAGATTCGGGATAAAAAGGGAGCCGAAAACTTGGTGGCCGATCATCTTAGCCGACTCCCAACAAACGAAGGCGATATCATTCCGATCAACGAACTCTTTCCTGACGAGCAACTCTACGCGATCCATGGCATGGCGCCTTGGTACGCCGACATCGTCAACTACCTTGAAACTCGCGAATTGCCGAACACCCTCTCTCGAGCTCAAAACGACAAAATAAAAAACGACTCGCGCTATTACCTCTGGGAAGACCCCTACCTCTACAAAATTTGCTCCGATCAAATGGTACGAAAATGCGTGCCCGACCACGAGATAAATTCGGTACTCTCTTTCTGTCACACTTTAGAATGTGGGGGACACTTTGGAGGGCAACGCACAAGTCATAAGGTACTCCAAAGTGGATTGTATTGGCCAACTCTTTATAAAGATGCTCATTCCTTTGTAAAGAGTTGTGAAAATTGCCAAAAAACGGGCAATCTAACCCGCAAAAACGAAATGCCTCTTAAAGCTTTATTGTTTTTTGAGCTTTTCGATGTTTGGGGGATAGATTTCATGGGCCCCTTTCCTCAATCAAATGGGTATTTATATATTCTTGTGTGGGTTGATTATGTTTCAAAATGGGTTGAGGCCATACCAACAAGGGATGCCAACTCCAAAACGGTGATTGAATTCCTTAAAAAGAATATTTTTCAGCGTTTTGGGGTGCCTAAAGCTATCATTAGCGATAGGGGTTCGCATTTCAATAATAAGTACCTCGAATTCCTTTTGAAAAATTATCATGTACAACACCGCATGTCAACCGCTTATCATCCCCAAACTAATGGGCAAGCCGAAATATCCAATAGGGAAATAAAATCAATCCTTGAGAAAGTGGTTAATCCCTCTCGCAAGGATTGGAGTCAAAGGCTTGGGGATGCTTTATGGGCTTACCGCACCGCATACAAAACACCGATAGGGATGACTCCTTTTAAACTCGTTTATGGAAAGAGTTGTCACCTACCGGTGGAAATTGAGCACAAAGCATTTTGGGCAATCAAAAAGGTAAATCAAGATTACCCAAAAGATGCGGGGTTGCGGAAATTGCAAATTCAAGAATTAGAAGAGCTTCGCATTGAGGCTTATGATAATTCTCGAATTTACAAAGAAAAACTAACCATCGCTCACGACAAACTTATTCGCAAAAAGGAATTTAAAATTGGCGATAAGGTCTTGTTATTCAACTCTCGGTTGAGATTACATCCCGGGAAGTTGAAGAGCCGATGGACAGGTCCTTACATAATTACCCATATTTTGCCGTTTGGAGTATTTGAAATTTCTAGGGGGGAAGACATCAAATTCAAGGTCAATGGTCATCGCTTGAAGGCTTTTTACGAGAATCATGATACAAGGTGGTTCGATGAGCATGATTTAGAAGCGATGCCACAAAGCGAGGGAAGGAAAGAATGAAAAGCACAAATGCGTCGAGCTCAAGACGTAAAACAAGGGCGCTTGGCGAGAGGCAACTCGTCGTGTCAGGTCGTATTTTTTCCTTTCTTTATTTTATCTTTCTTCTTTTTACAAAACTCTCTTTCACACTTAAACATTTGCTACGCAAAAGTTTAAGTGTGGTGGGGGAGGTTTTGCATAAACCCCAACAATTTTTTCAATTTCCACAAATGTCTCATTGTTTGAACTTTTTGTTTGAGGACAAACAAAGGTTTAAGTGTGGTGGGGTGGTTTTATGTCAAATCAAGTTTTGTTTTATTGTAAAAATGTGAAAATTCATATAAAAAATTCAAAATTTCAAAAACAACAACAAAAATCATAAATACCATAAAAATTTTAATTTTTACTTATTTTTCTTTCATTTTTGTGAATAAAATTTGTGTGTTTTAAAAGAAAAAAGATTTTAAATGAAAATAAATAAAAGGTTTTGTAAAAACAAATTTTAAAACTAAGCCCTTTCAAGCAAAATTTTGAAAACACTTAGGGTTTTGGAAAATGATGAAAAAATTTGAAAATTCAAAAAGAGATTAATTATCATCATGAATGCCATATTTTCCACCTCATCTCATCTATAATATCCATTTAAAATCCATTAAACGTTTCGAAAATTCATAAATATTTCACTTACCCCTTTGATGAAATTATAAATCGTTTTCTTTAAAGTAATGCTGTGATTAAAACTTTTGAGAAAACAAACCTTACTTTTAATACCACTAGTTTCGCAAAAAAATTTCTAACTCAACCTATCTTTCATGACATAGCTAATGACTCGTATGTCCATCTCTAATTTTCGCACTAAAAGCAAGTGACCGAAATCGTAACCTGTTATCCGTTCACAAAAAGAATTCAAAAATGTGAAAAATTATTTTAAAACCCTTGAAAAAGAAAAATTTTACATATCCGCAATAGAAAATGAAGGATTTTTTTTGTACGTGCAAAGCACAGCTTGTCTTTTGATAACATGAGTGGATAACATACCAACCTTTACGTGTTTATAAAAGAGAAAGTTGAGTTAGTTGAAACTTTTGGGGTAATTTTATAAATTCACCATTTTAAATTTAGGGGGAGAAAGTATCAAAAACAAAATTAGGGCATTATTTTTTGGAAAAAGGTTCGTATTTGAAGGATTGGGGAATTTTAAATAAACTTGAATTTGGAATTATTAATGGATATTCTTCGACCTTCGTGTATTATTATAATAATCAAATATTTAGTATATAACATTCATGGCAATGACTAAATCTCTTTTCAAAACGCTTTAACTGATTCTAAAAACCCTAAAACTTGATTTTATTTACGCTTGAGGGCAAGCTTGGTTTAAGTGTGGTGGAATTTGTAATGTGTATTTTTATACACATTTTTAGGGTTTTTATCATCTCAAATTCAATCATAATTCACATTAAATGTATGAAAAATGCTCATAATTCATAAAACATAATTTGAAACCTCTTAATACATTTTTGTGTGATTTTACAGGCAAAAAGGCCATAAAATGAAGAATTGGACCAAAACGCAAATAATGGGCCAAAGATGGCCAACTAAAAACCTCAAACTCTCTACAAAAAATTCCCCAAACTTTTACGACAATTCAAAAACCTTCTACAACCAAGTCGAACCGAGCCAAACGCCAAAAATCGCCAAGTTGACCAAAAGTCAACTTCTCCAAAATGGGTCAAACGGTATACCAAAACGAAGAGCTCGACGAAACGAACCCAACGGTACAATCCTCGCGATCAGAAACCTTCTAGAACTCTCAGAATCACCAATTGAAAATCAGGTCAAAACTGGTCAAAGTCAACGGTTGACCAGGTCAAACCCGTCTTCTTCAACATCCAAAGTCCGAAATTTTGCTCGAAACTGAACAAACCGGCCAGCCATGGATTCAGCATGACGAGACGAACACGCCGGTGCCATCCTCCGGTCTTGAAAGTTCCGGCGATCGCCGGAATTCGGCCAGAACAGGTGCCAAATACGTACCGAAACCATGGTTGATCTGCCGTGCCTTCCACCATCATCCATTCGAGCCAAAACCGATCTCATTCTCTTCTACATCTTCTACCCTTTCTAACCGTATGAAGAACTCATCGAATGATGCGAAATCGAGCGAGAAATCCGTGTTTCCGTAATCTGTTCGACGAAATCCTCAATGAACTTTTCAAACTGGATGAACCAACGGTCGAGTTTCGAACAGCGAATGAATTCGATCAACCATTTCCGTTTTTCTCAAGCAAAGATGATTCTTTTCGTGTCGTAAAGCTTTAGTGAAGGCTCACGATGAATTCAGAAGCCTCAATTCGATGGAAAAACAACTCGAAATCATAGTTTGATTCACGAGTTCAGCCGTTTTTTGGTTATTTTCGCGAAACTGAAACCGAGTTGGTTAATGGAGGAATTCTCTGGATTCGAGGCGGATTGGGAAGTAATAATGGTTGTGAAGCATCGTGGGAAGTTGAGAACGAAGCCTGAGTCACCGTTTTGGATTTCGTTGTGTGAATTGCGAACAAGAGGTCGATTTGCACACTCTGGTCAGCAATGGCGGAACAGCGAACCGATGATATTCAAATCAGCAGAACTCGAGTTTTACTCAACGGTTTTCAACCATTCAAAGCCCTGTGGATTCGTGAGAAGATGGAGAAGTGATCTGAGTTGATGAATCACAGCGAAATGTACAGAATCACGAGCTCGAATCGATGGTTGTGAGAAACGGGTAAACGGGTCTGAAATCCAAGAGAAAAATCGATCCAAAGTCCAAATTCGCAACTCACAAGGCTGTCAGAGGATTGTTTTAGGACGAGCACACGATCACAAGCCACAGAAGATCGAGGAAAGAAATTCAGCGCCAAAACTAAAGAAGAAGACGACTCGTTTCATCAGTTATGACTCGTCTCACGCGTTTCAAACCGATTCGCCACACCAGATCAGCGGCACGAGCTTAAAACGAGTCAGTACCCAGCTCACACAAAAGCGACTCGTTTCAAGCGAGCTGCAGCTCGTTTCGTCGCATGAAATCCGGAAATTTAATTCAAAACTCAGCGCTAAAGGCTGAAGAAGAATATGACTCGTTTCATCAGTTGTGACTCGTCTCACCGTTTCGCCACAGAAAACCAAAACAAAACAGTTTGAAAACTCAGAGATTAATAACGGAATAGCGACTCGTTTCACGCGATTACGACCCGTTTCACCACAACTTATTCTGAGGGGACCCACTGTCAGTCTCAGTAATGCGATTCAAATCATCTGAACTGAAATTCAGTTCAGTTTTCGCGCGAGTAAACGGATGAAAAATCCGATGATTCAAACTCGTTCAATTCTCAGCCAAATTCAACGAAATTTCGTCCAGATCTTCAGTACACCCCACTTGATCTGCCTGAGCCAATGGAATCGCTCGGTTTGTCCCCCACTCTCCATACCAGTCTCTCTATAAATTACACCCTTCCATCCAACCTCTCATGAATCCATTCTTCCATTCTCCAAATTCTTTCAACACACCACTCTCCAATCATCTTCTTTAAGTTTCAGTAACTCCATTACTGAATCTCAGAGCGTTTCGAGCTTCAATTTTCGAGTTTGAGTGAAAATTCACCAATTCGGGCTGATTTTGGTGAAAAAGGCAATTGAGCGGTTCCGGCTGGATCGAGCATCAATTGGAGGTTCAAATCGGCTCAAGGAAGCTTCTGGTTGATCTTCTACGTCTCGGTTTGATTCAATTTTCATTTAATCTCTTGTATCCAATTTTAGATTACAAGATCCAATTTGTATAAAAATATGATGAACACATGCCTAATTTCGGTTGATCTTATCATGTGTGAGTAGAATCTTGTAGGGATAGGCCTTTTGTGATTGAATTGTTTGAAATCTTGCTTTAATTTGAATTAAATTGACTGATTTGGTTACTGTTCATAATGTGTTGTTAAATCTGGTTTTTTTTTATTTAATCGATTTGGTTGAATTAATTAGGTCATTTAGAACTGAATTTTCCTGCATGTTAAGTCCATTTTATCATCTTGAATCTTGGTTGAGGTTTTTGCTTGATTTAGTGAAGTTTTGAGTTCAAAAATTGAGATCAAACACTAGTTGGTTGACTGGTGTTTGATCTGAAATTTTGATCTATTTGCTGAGTTTTTCTGGTTGGAAATAATTCAAACTTGTTCCAAATCTGAATAATTGAATATTTTGTGATTAATGATACAATTCTTGATCAAATTGCCTCAAAAATCCCTACTTTTATCCTCTAAATTCAAAAATATATTTTTCTGCATTTTGTTTCTGTCAGTTCAGTAAAAAATTGTTTGACTTCAGATCTGATATAAAAAAATTATAAAAAAAAATATTTTGTGTTTCCTTAGATATTTTAGAACAACTTTCATATAATATGTGCCCAATGTTTTTATGTTAAATTTGTAAGATAAAATCTGTGCAAAGTTTTGATTTTTTAAATTTTCTGTTTTTGATTTTTGGATCTGACTGTTCTTCTACAATTTTTAGAAATTAGTAACAAAATCCTATAAATAAAAAATCTAAGTCTCTGGAAATCATTTTGAAGTGTAGTTTCTTGATCTGAATTTTAATTGCATTGTTGTTTGGATAAAATTTGAATTCCATCCTCTTTTGGCAACACATACCATTCTCTGTCCAATTCTGTCATATACTCTGATTTTTGACCATAACTTTTGGCATATCAATCTTTTTGATCTGAAATTTTTACCACATAACTTGAACTTTCTTTCCTAATTTCTGTAAAAGTTTGGTAATTTTTGAATTAATTTTCGAATTTCTGTGATTTTATGAAAATTCCTGCTGATTGATTATGAAAAGTGTAGATTAAATAAAAATATGAACAAAAGTAATAATTGATTTACCTTGCATTGTGAAGATCTCATTCTCTAGTTTTCATTGACATATCATTTGCAACTTTTGGACATTTGGAACTATTATTAAAGAATTTTTAAAAAAAATTGTGTACGAATTTGATTAAAATCCATCTAATACATCATTACCCTTCTTAAACAATTTACATCATTTGAACAAAACAAAGACCTACTTTTGAAGAGAATTGTAATATCTCAAGGCCATTCTCCTTGTGTTCGACCCCTAAAACTCAAAAGACCACATATACACTTAAGAGTAAATCTAGGGAAATTATAAATATTTTTGCTAAATTGTGTGAAATTTAACGACGCTTTTGCGCGGTTTACAGTTCTTGCAATAAAAACTCGGCTAGATTTTTCGTAAACAATAGACAAAATTATTCAAATGCAAATCAAAAATTTTATTTATTTTAAAATATTTCTCGACAATCTTTGTTTGCACAGAAAACTCATGATTCATGCGTTTGTTTGCTCGTTTCATCCAAAAAAAACTCGGATAAAGTTTTCGTAAAGAATGATTGTGAATACTAAATTATTCAAATGCAAACAAAAATTTATTTTCGTTTTGAAATATTTCTCCACAATCTTTGTTTGCACCATAAACTCAGGTTTCGTGCGTTTGTTCGCTCGTTTTGTACAAAAATAACACAGCTACATTTTCCGTAAAGAATATACTAAATTATTCAAGTGCAAACCAAAATTTGTTGTCATTTTAGAATATTTCTCCACAATCTTTGTTTGCACCTAAAACTCAGGTTTCATGCGTTCGTCCGCTCATTTTATAAAAAAATAACACGGGTAGATGTTTTATAAATAATGATTGTAAATACTAAATTATTCCAATGAAAACAAAAATTTGTTTACATATTAAAATATTTCACCACAAACTTAATTTGCACCTCATACTCATGTTTCATACGTTTGTTCGCTCGGTTCTTGAAATAAAAACTCGGCTAGATTTTTGGTAAAAAATAGACAAAATTATTCAAATGCAAATCAAAATTTTTGTTTATTTTAAAGTATTTCTCGACAATCTTTGTTTGCACAGAAAACTCATGATTCATGCGTTTGTTTGCTCGTTTCATCCAAAAAAAACTCGGATAATATTTTCGTAAAGAATGATAGTAAATACTAAATTATTCAAATGCAAAAAAAAATTTATTTTCGTTTTGAAATATATCTCCACAATCTTTGTTTGCACCATAAACTCAGGTTTCGTGCGTTTGTTCGCTCGTTTTGTACAAAAATAACACAGCTACATTTTCCGTAAAGAATATACTAAATTATTCAAGTGCAAACCAAAATTTGTTGTCATTTTAGAATATTTCTCCACAATCTTTGTTTGCACCTAAAACTCATGTTTCATGCGTTCGTCCGCTCATTTTATAAAAAAATAACACGGGTAGATGTTTTATAAAGAATGATTGTAAATACTAAATTATTCCAATGAAAACAAAAATTTGTTTACATTTTAAAATATTTCACCACAAACTTAATTTGCACCTCATACTCATGTTTCATACGTTTGTTCGCTCGGTTCTTGCAATAAAAACTCGGCTAGATTTTTCGTAAACAATAGACAAAATTATTCAAATGCAAATCAAAAATTTTATTTATTTTAAAATATTTCTCGACAATCTTTGTTTGCACAGAAAACTCATGATTCATGCGTTTGTTTGCTCGTTTCATCCAAAAAAAACTCGGATAAAATTTTCGTAAAGAATGATAGTAAATACTAAATTATTCAAATGCAAAAAAAAATTTATTTTCGTTTTGAAATATTTCTCCACAATCTTTGTTTGCACCATAAACTCAGGTTTCGTGCGTTTGTTCGCTCGTTTTGTACAAAAATAACACAGCTACATTTTCCGTAAAGAATATACTAAATTATTCAAGTGCAAACCAAAATTTGTTGTCATTTTAGAATATTTCTCCACAATCTTTGTTTGCACCTAAAACTCATGTTTCATGCGTTCGTCCGCTCAGTTTATAAAAAAATAACACGGGTAGATATTTTATAAAGAATGATTGTAAATGCTAAATTATTCCAATGAAAACAAAAATTTGTTTACATTTTAAAATATTTCACCACAAACTTAATTTGCACCTCATACTCATGTTTCATACGTTTGTTCGCTCGGTTCTTGCAATAAAAACTCGGCTAGATTTTTCGTAAAGAATAGACAAAATTATTCAAATGCAAATCAAAATTTTTATTTATTTTAAAATATTTCTCGACAATCTTTGTTCGCACAGAAAACTCATGATTCATGCGTTTGTTTCCTCGTTTCATCCAGAAAAAACTCGGATAAAGTTTTCGTAAAGAATGATAGTAAATACTAAATTATTCAAATCCAAACAAAAATTTATTTTCGTTTTGAAATATTTCTCCACAATCTTTGTTTGCACCATAAACTCAGGTTTCGTGCGTTTGTTCGCTCGTTTCGTACGAAAATAACACAGCTACATTTCCCGTAAAGAATATACTAAATTATTCCAGTGCAAACCAAAATTTGTTGTCATTTTATAATATTTCTACACAATCTTTGTTTGCACCTAAAACTCATGTTTCATGCGTTCGTCCGCTCATTTTATAAAAAAATAACACGGGTAGATGTTTTATAAAGAATGATTGTAAATACTAAATTATTCCAATGAAAACAAAAATTTGTTTACATTTTAAAATATTTCACCACAAACTTAATTTGCACCTCATACTCATGTTTCATACGTTTGTTCGCTCGGTTCTTGCAATAAAAACTCGGCTAGATTTTTCGTAAAGAATAGACAAAATTATTCAAATGCAAATCAAAATTTTTATTTATTTTAAAATATTTCTCGACAATCTTTGTTTGCACAGAAAACTCATGATTCATGCGTTTGTTTGCTCGTTTCATCCAGAAAAAACTCGGATAAAGTTTTCGTAAAGAATGATAGTAAATACTAAATTATTCAAATCCAAACAAAAATTTATTTTCGTTTGAAATATTTCTCCACAATCTTTGTTTCCACCATAAACTCAGGTTTCGTGCGTTTGTTCGCTCGTTTTGTACAAAAATAACACAGCTACATTTCCCGTAAAGAATATACTAAATTATTCCAGTGCAAACCAAAATTTGTTGTCATTTTATAATATTTCTACACAATCTTTGTTTGCACCTAAAACTCATGTTTCATGCGTTCGTCCGCTCATTTTATAAAAAAATAACACGGGTAGATGTTTTATAAAGAATGATTGTAAATACTAAATTATTCCAATGAAAACAAAAATTTGTTTACATTTTAAAATATTTCACCACAAACTTAATTTGCACCTCATACTCATGTTTCATACGTTTGTTCGCTCGGTTCTTGCAATAAAAACTCGGCTAGATTTATCGTAAAGAATAGACAAAATTATTCAAATGCAAATCAAAAATTTTATTTATTTTAAAATATTTCTCGACAATCTTTGTTTGCACAGAAAACTCATGATTCATGCGTTTGTTTGCTCGTTTCATCCAAAAAAAACTCGGATAAAATTTTCGTAAAAAATGATAGTGAATACTAAATTATTCAAATGCAAACAAAAATTTATTTTCGTTTTGAAATATTTCTCGACAATCTTTGTTTGCACCATAAACTCAGGTTTCGTGCGTTTGTTCGCTCGTTTTGTACAAAAATAACACTGCTACATTTTCCGTAAAGAATATACTAAATTATTCAAGTGCAAACCAAAATTTGTTGTCATTTTAGAATATTTCTTCACAATCTTTGTTTGCACCTAAGACTCATGTTTCATGCGTTCGTCCGCTCATTTTATAAAAAAATAACACGGGTAGATGTTTTATAAAGAATGATTGTAAATACTAAATTATTCCAATGAAAACAAAAATTTGTTTACATTTTAAAATATTTCACCACAAACTTAATTTGCACCTCATACTCATGTTTCATACGTCTGTTCGCTCGGTTCTTGCAATAAAAACTCGGCTAGATTTTTCGTAAACAATAGACAAAATTATTCAAATGCAAATCAAAATTTTTGTTTATTTTAAAATATTTCTCGACAATCTTTGTTTGCACAGAAAACTCATGATTCATGCGTTTGTTTGCTCGTTTCATCCAAAAAAAACTCGGATAAAGTTTTCGTAAAGAATGATAGTGAATACTAAATTATTCAAATGCAAACAAAAATTTATTTTCGTTTTGAAATATTTCTCCACAATCTTTGTTTGCACCATAAACTCATGTTTCGTGCGTTTGTTCGCTCGTTTTGTGCAAAAATAACACAGC
Source organism: Juncus effusus (assembly GCA_027726005.1). Classification (NCBI taxonomy): domain Eukaryota; kingdom Viridiplantae; phylum Streptophyta; class Magnoliopsida; order Poales; family Juncaceae; genus Juncus; species Juncus effusus. The sequence continues at coordinate 5,261,706 of CM050907.1, forward strand.
TACATTTTCCGTAAAGAATATACTAAATTATTCAAGTGCAAACCAAAATTTGTAGAATATTTCTCCACAATCTTTGTTTGCACCTAAAACTCATGTTTCATGCGTTCGTCTGCTCATTTTATAAAAAAATAACACGGGTAGATGTTTTATAAAGAATGATTGTAAATACTAAATTATTCCAATGAAAACAAAAATTTGTTTACATTTTAAAATATTTCACCACAAACTTAATTTGCACCTCATACTCATGTTTCATAGGTCTGTTCGCTTGGTTCTTGCAATAAAAACTCGACTAGATTTTTCGTAAAGAATAGACAAAATTATTCAAATGCAAATCAAAATTTTTATTTATTTTAAAATATTTCTCGACAATCTTTGTTTGCACAGAAAACTCATGATTCATGCGTTTGTTTGCTCGTTTCATCCAGAAAAAACTCGCATAAAGTTTTCGTAAAGAATGATAGTCAATACTAAATTATTCAAATCCAAACAAAAATTTATTTTCGTTTTGAAATATTTCTCCACAATCTTTGTTTGCACCATAAACTCAAGTTTCGTGCGTTTGTTCGCTCATTTTGTACAAAAATAACACTGCTACATTTTCCGTAAAGAATATACTAAATTATTCAAGTGCAAACCAAAATTTGTTGTCATTTTAGAATATTTCTTCACAATCTTTGTTTGCACCTAAGACTCATGTTTCATGCGTTCGTCCGCTCATTTTATAAAAAAATAACACGGGTAGATGTTTTATAAAGAATGATTGTAAATACTAAATTATTCCAATGAAAACAAAAATTTGTTCACATTTTAAAATATTTCACCACAAACTTAATTTGCACCTCACACTCATGTTTCATACGTCTGTTCGCTCGGTTCTTGCAATAAAAACTCGGCTAGATTTTTCGTAAATAATAGACAAAATTATTCAAATGCAAATCAAAATTTTTGTTTATTTTAAAATATTTCTCGACAATCTTTGTTTGCACAGAAAACTCATGATTCATGCGTTTGTTTGCTCGTTTCATCCAAAAAAAACTCGGATAAAGTTTTCGTAAAGAATGATAGTCAATACTAAATTATTCAAATGCAAACAAAAATTTATTTTCGTTTTGAAATATTTCTCCACAATCTTTGTTTGCACCATAAACTCATGTTTCGTGCGTTTGTTCGCTCGTTTTGTGCAAAAATAACACAGCTACATTTTCCGTAAAGAATATACTAAATTATTCAAGTGCAAACCAAAATTTGTAGAATATTTCTCCACAATCTTTGTTTGCACCTAAAACTCATGTTTCATGCGTTCGTCGGCTCATTTTATAAAAAAATAACACGGGTAGATGTTTTATAAAGAATGATTGTAAATACTAAATTATTCCAATGAAAACAAAAATTTGTTTACATTTTAAAATATTTCACCACAAACTTAATTTGCACCTCATACTCATGTTTCATACGTTTGTTCGCTCGGTTCTTGCAATAAAAACTCGGCTAGATTTTTCGTAAAGAATAGACAAAATTATTCAAATGCAAATCAAAAATTTTATTTATTTTAAAATATTTCTCGACAATCTTTGTTTGCACAAAAAACTCATGATTCATGCGTTTGTTTGCTCGTTTCATCCAAAAAAAACCCGGATAAAATTTTCGTAAAAAATGATAGTGAATACTAAATTATTCAAATGCAAACAAAAATTTATTTTCGTTTTGAAATATTTCTCGACAATCTTTGTTTGCACCATAAACTCAGGTTTCGTGCGTTTGTTCGCTCGTTTTGTACAAAAATAACACTGCTACATTTTCCGTAAAGAATATACTAAATTATTCAAGTGCAAACCAAAATTTGTTGTCATTTTAGAATATTTCTTCACAATCTTTGTTTGCACCTAAGACTCATGTTTCATGCGTTCGTCCGCTCATTTTATAAAAAAATAACACGGGTAGATGTTTTATAAAGAATGATTGTAAATACTAAATTATTCCAATGAAAACAAAAATTTGTTTACATTTTAAAATATTTCACCACAAACTTAATTTGCACCTCATCCTCATGTTTCATACGTCTGTTCGCTCGGTTCTTGCAATAAAAACTCGGCTAGATTTTTCGTAAACAATAGACAAAATTATTCAAATGCAAATCAAAATTTTTGTTTATTTTAAAATATTTCTCGACAATCTTTGTTTGCACAGAAAACTCATGATTCATGCGTTTGTTTGCTCGTTTCATCCAAAAAAAACTCGGATAAAGTTTTCGTAAAGAATGATAGTGAATACTAAATTATTCAAATGCAAACAAAAATTTATTTTCGTTTTGAAATATTTCTCCACAATCTTTGTTTGCACCATAAACTCATGTTTCGTGCGTTTGTTCGCTCGTTTTGTGCAAAAATAACACAGCTACATTTTCCGTAAAGAATATACTAAATTATTCAAGTGCAAACCAAAATTTGTAGAATATTTCTCCACAATCTTTGTTTGCACCTAAAACTCATGTTTCATGCGTTCGTCCGCTCATTTTATAAAAAAATAACACGGGTAGATGTTTTATAAAGAATGATTGTAAATACTAAATTATTCCAATGAAAACAAAAATTTGTTTACATTTTAAAATATTTCACCACAAACTTAATTTGCACCTCATACTCATGTTTCATAGGTCTGTTCGCTTGGTTCTTGCAATAAAAACTCGACTAGATTTTTCGTAAAGAATAGACAAAATTATTCAAATGCAAATCAAAATTTTTATTTATTTTAAAATATTTCTCGACAATCTTTGTTTGCACAGAAAACTCATGATTCATGCGTTTGTTTGCTCGTTTCATCCAGAAAAAACTCGGATAAAGTTTTCGTAAAGAATGATAGTCAATACTAAATTATTCAAATCCAAACAAAAATTTATTTTCGTTTTGAAATATTTCTCCACAATCTTTGTTTGCAACATAAACTCAAGTTTCGTGCGTTTGTTCGCTCGTTTTGTACAAAAATAACACTGCTACATTTTCCGTAAAGAATATACTAAATTATTCAAGTGCAAACCAAAATTTGTTGTCATTTTAGAATATTTCTTCACAATCTTTGTTTGCACCTAAGACTCATGTTTCATGCGTTCGTCCGCTCATTTTATAAAAAAATAACACGGGTAGATGTTTTATAAAGAATGATTGTAAATACTAAATTATTCCAATGAAAACAAAAATTTGTTTACATTTTAAAATATTTCACCACAAACTTAATTTGCACCTCATACTCATGTTTCATACGTCTGTTCGCTCGGTTCTTGCAATAAAAACTCGGCTAGATTTTTCGTAAACAATAGACAAAATTATTCAAATGCAAATCAAAATTTTTGTTTATTTTAAAATATTTCTCGACAATCTTTGTTTGCACAGAAAACTCATGATTCATGCGTTTGTTTGCTCGTTTCATCCAAAAAAAACTCGGATAAAGTTTTCGTAAAGAATGATAGTGAATACTAAATTATTCAAATGCAAACAAAAATTTATTTTCGTTTTGAAATATTTCTCCACAATCTTTGTTTGCACCATAAACTCATGTTTCGTGCGTTTGTTCGCTCGTTTTGTGCAAAAATAACACAGCTACATTTTCCGTAAAGAATATACTAAATTATTCAAGTGCAAACCAAAATTTGTAGAATATTTCTCCACAATCTTTCTTTGCACCTAAAACTCATATTTCATGCGTTCGTCGGCTCATTTTATAAAAAAATAACACGGGTAGATGTTTTATAAAGAATGATTGTAAATACTAAATTATTCCAATGAAAACAAAAATTTGTTTACATTTTAAAATATTTCACCACAAACTTAATTTGCACCTCATACTCATGTTTCATAGGTCTGTTCGCTTGGTTCTTGCAATAAAAACTCGACTAGATTTTTCGTAAAGAATAGACAAAATTATTCAAATGCAAATCAAAATTTTTATTTATTTTAAAATATTTCTCGACAATCTTTGTTTGCACAGAAAACTCATGATTCATGCGTTTGTTTGCTCGTTTCATCCAGAAAAAACTCGGATAAAGTTTTCGTAAAGAATGATAGTCAATACTAAATTATTCAAATCCAAACAAAAATTTATTTTCGTTTTGAAATATTTCTCCACAATCTTTGTTTGCACCATAAACTCAAGTTTCGTGCGTTTGTTCGCTCGTTTTGTACAAAAATAACACAGCTACATTTCCCGTAAAGAATATGCTAAATTATTCCAGTGCAAACCAAAATTTGTTGTCATTTTATAATATTTCTACACAATCTTTGTTTGCACCTAAAACTCATGTTTCATGCGTTCGTCCGCTCATTTTATAAAAAAATAACACGGGTAGATGTTTTATAAAGAATGATTGTAAATACTAAATTATTCCAATGAAAACAAAAATTTGTTTACATTTTAAAATATTTCACCACAAACTTAATTTGCACCTCATACTCATGTTTCATACGTTTGTTCGCTCGGTTCTTGCAATAAAAACTCGGCTAGATTTTTCGTAAAGAATAGGCAAAATTATTCAAATGCAAATCAAAATTTTTATTTATTTTAAAATATTTCTCGACAATCTTTGTTTGCACAGAAAACTCATGATTCATGCGTTTGTTTGCTCGTTTCATCCAGAAAAAACTCGGATAAAATTTTCGTAAAAAATGATAGTGAATACTAAATTATTCAAATGCAAACAAAAATTTATTTTCGTTTTGAAATATTTCTCGACAATCTTTGTTTGCACCATAAACTCAGGTTTCGTGCGTTTGTTCGCTCGTTTTGTACAAAAATAACACTGCTACATTTTCCGTAAAGAATATACTAAATTATTCAAGTGCAAACCAAAATTTGTTGTCATTTTAGAATATTTCTTCACAATCTTTGTTTGCACCTAAGACTCATGTTTCATGCGTTCGTCCGCTCATTTTATAAAAAAATAACACGGGTAGATGTTTTATAAAGAATGATTGTAAATACTAAATTATTCCAATGAAAACAAAAATTTGTTTACATTTTAAAATATTTCACCACAAACTTAATTTGCACCTCATACTCATGTTTCATACGTCTGTTCGCTCGGTTCTTGCAATAAAAACTCGGCTAGATTTTTCGTAAACAATAGACAAAATTATTCAAATGCAAATCAAAATTTTTGTTTATTTTAAAATATTTCTCGACAATCTTTGTTTGCACAGAAAACTCATGATTCATGCGTTTGTTTGCTCGTTTCATCCAAAAAAAACTCGGATAAAGTTTTCGTAAAGAATGATAGTGAATACTAAATTATTCAAATGCAAACAAAATTTTATTTTCGTTTTGAAATATTTCTCCACAATCTTTGTTTGCACCATAAACTCATGTTTCGTGCGTTTGTTCGCTCGTTTTGTGCAAAAATAACACAGCTACATTTTCCGTAAAGAATATACTAAATTATTCAAGTGCAAACCAAAATTTGTAGAATATTTCTCCACAATCTTTGTTTGCACCTAAAACTCATGTTTCATGCGTTCGTCGGCTCATTTAATAAAAAATAACACGGGTAGATGTTTTATAAAGAATGATTGTAAATACTAAATTATTCCAATGAAAACAAAAATTTGTTTACATTTTAAAATATTTCACCACAAACTTAATTTGCACCTCATACTCATGTTTCATAGGTCTGTTCGCTTGGTTCTTGCAATAAAAACTCGACTAGATTTTTCGTAAAGAATAGACAAAATTATTCAAATGCAAATCAAAATTTTTATTTATTTTAAAATATTTCTCGACAATCTTTGTTTGCACAGAAAACTCATGATTCATGCGTTTGTTTGCTCGTTTCATCCAGAAAAAACTCGGATAAAGTTTTCGTAAAGAATGATAGTCAATACTAAATTATTCAAATCCAAACAAAAATTTATTTTCGTTTTGAAATATTTCTCCACAATCTTTGTTTGCACCATAAACTCAAGTTTCGTGCGTTTGTTCGCTCGTTTTGTACAAAAATAACACAGCTACATTTCCCGTAAAGAATATGCTAAATTATTCCAGTGCAAACCAAAATTTGTTGTCATTTTATAATATTTCTACACAATCTTTGTTTGCACCTAAAACTCATGTTTCATGCGTTCGTCCGCTCATTTTATAAAAAAATAACACGGGTAGATGTTTTATAAAGAATGATTGTAAATACTAAATTATTCCAATGAAAACAAAAATTTGTTTACATTTTAAAATATTTCACCACAAACTTAATTTGCACCTCATACTCATGTTTCATACGTTTGTTCGCTCGGTTCTTGCAATAAAAACTCGGCTAGATTTTTCGTAAAGAATAGACAAAATTATTCAAATGCAAATCAAAATTTTTATTTATTTTAAAATATTTCTCGACAATCTTTGTTTGCACAGAAAACTCATGATTCATGCGTTTGTTTGCTCGTTTCGTCCAGAAAAAACTCGGATAAAGTTTTCGTAAAGAATGATAGTAAATACTAAATTATTCAAATCCAAACAAAAATTTATTTTCGTTTTGAAATATTTCTCCACAATCTTTGTTTGCACCATAAACTCAGGTTTCGTGCGTTTGTTCGCTCGTTTTGTACAAAAATTACACAGCTACATTTCCCGTAAAGAATATACTAAATTATTCCAGTGCAAACCAAAATTTGTTGTCATTTTATAATATTTCTACACAATCTTTGTTTGCACCTAAAACTCATGTTTCATGCGTTCGTCCGCTCATTTTATAAAAAAATAACACGGGTAGATGTTTTATAAAGAATGATTGTAAATACTAAATTATTCCAATGAAAACAAAAATTTGTTTACATTTTAAAATATTTCACCACAAACTTAATTTGCACCTCATACTCATGTTTCATACGTTTGTTCGCTCGGTTCTTGCAATAAAAACTCGGCTAGATTTTTCGTAAAGAATAGACAAAATTATTCAAATGCAAATCAAAAATTTTATTTATTTTAAAATATTTCTCGACAATCTTTGTTTGCACAGAAAACTCATGATTCATGCGTTTGTTTGCTCGTTTCATCCAAAAAAAACTCGGATAAAATTTTCGTAAAAAATGATAGTGAATACTAAATTATTCAAATGCAAACAAAAATTTATTTTCGTTTTGAAATATTTCTCGACAATCTTTGTTTGCACCATAAACTCAGGTTTCGTGCGTTTGTTCGCTCGTTTTGTACAAAAATAACACTGCTACATTTTCCGTAAAGAATATACTAAATTATTCAAGTGCAAACCAAAATTTGTTGTCATTTTAGAATATTTCTTCACAATCTTTGTTTGCACCTAAGACTCATGTTTCATGCGTTCGTCCGCTCATTTTATAAAAAAATAACACGGGTAGATGTTTTATAAAGAATGATTGTAAATACTAAATTATTCCAATGAAAACAAAAATTTGTTTACATTTTAAAATATTTCACCACAAACTTAATTTGCACCTCATACTCATGTTTCATACGTCTGTTCGCTCGGTTCTTGCAATAAAAACTCGGCTAGATTTTTCGTAAACAATAGACAAAATTATTCAAATGCAAATCAAAATTTTTGTTTATTTTAAAATATTTCTCGACAATCTTTGTTTGCACAGAAAACTCATGATTCATGCGTTTGTTTGCTCGTTTCATCCAAAAAAAACTCGGATAAAGTTTTCGTAAAGAATGATAGTGAATACTAAATTATTCAAATGCAAACAAAAATTTATTTTCGTTTTGAAATATTTCTCCACAATCTTTGTTTGCACCATAAACTCATGTTTCGTGCGTTTGTTCGCTCGTTTTGTGCAAAAATAACACAGCTACATTTTCCGTAAAGAATATACTAAATTATTCAAGTGCAAACCAAAATTTGTAGAATATTTCTCCACAATCTTTGTTTGCACCTAAAACTCATGTTTCATGCGTTCGTCGGCTCATTTTATAAAAAAATAACACGGGTAGATGTTTTATAAAGAATGATTGTAAATACTAAATTATTCCAATGAAAACAAAAATTTGTTTACATTTTAAAATATTTCACCACAAACTTAATTTGCACCTCATACTCATGTTTCATAGGTCTGTTCGCTTGGTTCTTGCAATAAAAACTCGACTAGATTTTTCGTAAAGAATAGACAAAATTATTCAAATGCAAATCAAAATTTTTATTTATTTTAAAATATTTCTCGACAATCTTTGTTTGCACAGAAAACTCATGATTCATGCGTTTGTTTGCTCGTTTCATCAAGAAAAAACTCGGATAAAGTTTTCGTAAAGAATGATAGTCAATACTAAATTATTCAAATCCAAACAAAAATTTATTTTCGTTTTGAAATATTTCTCCACAATCTTTGTTTGCACCATAAACTCAAGTTTCGTGCGTTTGTTCGCTCGTTTTGTACAAAAATAACACTGCTACATTTTCCGTAAAGAATATACTAAATTATTCAAGTGCAAACCAAAATTTGTTGTCATTTTAGAATATTTCTTCACAATCTTTGTTTGCACCTAAGACTCATGTTTCATGCGTTCGTCCGCTCATTTTATAAAAAAATAACACGGGTAGATGTTTTATAAAGAATGATTGTAAATACTAAATTATTCCAATGAAAACAAAAATTTTGTTTACATTTTAAAATATTTCACCACAAACTTAATTTGCACCTCATACTCATGTTTCATACGTCTGTTCGCTCGGTTCTTGCAATAAAAACTCGGCTAGATTTTTCGTAAACAATAGACAAAATTATTCAAATGCAAATCAAAATTTTTGTTTATTTTAAAATATTTCTCGACAATCTTTGTTTGCACAGAAAACTCATGATTCATGCGTTTGTTTGCTCGTTTCATCCAAAAAAAACTCGGATAAAGTTTTCGTAAAGAATGATAGTGAATACTAAATTATTCAAATGCAAACAAAAATTTATTTCCGTTTTGAAATATTTCTCCACAATCTTTGTTTGCACCATAAACTCATGTTTCGTGCGTTTGTTCGCTCGTTTTGTGCAAAAATAACACAGCTACATTTTCCGTAAAGAATATACTAAATTATTCAAGTGCAAACCAAAATTTGTAGAATATTTCTCCACAATCTTTGTTTGCACCTAAAACTCATGTTTCATGCGTTCGTCCGCTCATTTTATAAAAAAATAACACGGGTAGATGTTTTATAAAGAATGATTGTAAATACTAAATTATTCCAATGAAAACAAAAATTTGTTTACATTTTAAAATATTTCACCACAAACTTAATTTGCACCTCATACTCATGTTTCATAGGTCTGTTCGCTTGGTTCTTGCAATAAAAACTCGACTAGATTTTTCGTAAAGAATAGACAAAATTATTCAAATGCAAATCAAAATTTTTATTTATTTTAAAATATTTCTCGACAATCTTTGTTTGCACAGAAAACTCATGATTCATGCGTTTGTTTGCTCGTTTCATCAAGAAAAAACTCGGATAAAGTTTTCGTAAAGAATGATAGTCAATACTAAATTATTCAAATCCAAACAAAAATTTATTTTCGTTTTGAAATATTTCTCCACAATCTTTGTTTGCACCATAAACTCAAGTTTCGTGCGTTTGTTCGCTCGTTTTGTACAAAAATAACACTGCTACATTTTCCGTAAAGAATATACTAAATTATTCAAGTGCAAACCAAAATTTGTTGTCATTTTAGAATATTTCTTCACAATCTTTGTTTGCACCTAAGACTCATGTTTCATGCGTTCGTCCGCTCATTTTATAAAAAAATAACACGGGTAGATGTTTTATAAAGAATGATTGTAAATACTAAATTATTCCAATGAAAACAAAAATTTGTTTACATTTTAAAATATTTCACCACAAACTTAATTTGCACCTCATACTCATGTTTCATACGTCTGTTCGCTCGGTTCTTGCAATAAAAACTCGGCTAGATTTTTCGTAAACAATAGACAAAATTATTCAAATGCAAATCAAAATTTTTGTTTATTTTAAAATATTTCTCGACAATCTTTGTTTGCACAGAAAACTCATGATTCATGCGTTTGTTTGCTCGTTTCATCCAAAAAAAACTCGGATAAAGTTTTCGTAAAGAATGATAGTGAATACTAAATTATTCAAATGCAAACAAAAATTTATTTCCGTTTTGAAATATTTCTCCACAATCTTTGTTTGCACCATAAACTCATGTTTCGTGCGTTTGTTCGCTCGTTTTGTGCAAAAATAACACAGCTACATTTTCCGTAAAGAATATACTAAATTATTCAAGTGCAAACCAAAATTTGTAGAATATTTCTCCACAATCTTTGTTTGCACCTAAAACTCATGTTTCATGCGTTCGTCGGCTCATTTTATAAAAAAATAACACGGGTAGATGTTTTATAAAGAATGATTGTAAATACTAAATTATTCCAATGAAAACAAAAATTTGTTTACATTTTAAAATATTTCACCACAAACTTAATTTGCACCTCATACTCATGTTTCATAGGTCTGTTCGCTTGGTTCTTGCAATAAAAACTCGACTAGATTTTTCGTAAAGAATAGACAAAATTATTCAAATGCAAATCAAAATTTTTATTTATTTTAAAATATTTCTCGACAATCTTTGTATGCACAGAAAACTCATGATTCATGCGTTTGTTTGCTCGTTTCATCCAGAAAAAACTCGGATAAAGTTTTCGTAAAGAATGATAGTCAATACTAAATTATTCAAATCCAAACAAAAATTTATTTTCGTTTTGAAATATTTCTCCACAATCTTTGTTTGCACCATAAACTCAAGTTTCGTGCGTTTGTTCGCTCGTTTTGTACAAAAATAACACAGCTACATTTCCCGTTAAGAATATCCTAAATTATTGCAGTGCAAACCAAAATTTGTTGTCATTTTATAATATTTCTACACAATCTTTGTTTGCACCTAAAACTCATGTTTCATCCGTTCGTCCGCTCATTTTATAAAAAAATAACACGGGTAGATGTTTTATAAAGAATGATTGTAAATACTAAATTATTCCAATGAAAACAAAAATTTGTTTACATTTTAAAATATTTCACCACAAACTTAATTTGCACCTCATACTCATGTTTCATACGTTTGTTCGCTCGGTTCTTGCAATAAAAACTCGGCTAGATTTTTCGTAAAGAATAGACAAAATTATTCAAATGCAAATCAAAATTTTTATTTATTTTAAAATATTTCTCGACAATCTTTGTTTGCACAGAAAACTCATGATTCATGCGTTTGTTTGCTCGTTTCATCCAGAAAAAACTCGGATAAAGTTTTCGTAAAGAATGATAGTAAATACTAAATTATTCAAATCCAAACAAAAATTTATTTTCGTTTTGAAATATTTCTCCACAATCTTTGTTTGCACCATAAACTCATGTTTCGTGCGTTTGTTCGCTCGTTTTGTGCAAAAATAACACAGCTACATTTTCCGTAAAGAATATACTAAATTATTCAAGTGCAAACCAAAATATGTTGTCATTTTAGAATATTTCTCCACAATCTTTGTTTGCACCTAAAACTCATGTTTCATGCGTTCGTCCGCTCATTTTATAAAAAAATAACATGGGTAGATATTTTATAAAGAATGATTGTAAATACTAAATTATTCCAATGAAAACAAAAATTTGTTTACATTTTAAAATATTTCACCACAAACTTAATTTGCACCTCATACTCATGTTTCATACGTCTGTTCCCTCGGTTCTTGCAATAAAAACTCGGCTAGATTTTTCGTAAACAATAGACAAAATTATTCAAATGCAAATTAAAATTTTTGTTTATTTTAAAATATTTCTCGACAATCTTTGTTTGCACAGAAAACTCATGATTCATGCGTTTGTTTGCTCGTTTCATCCAAAAAAAACTCGGATAAAGTTTTCGTAAAGAATGATAGTGAATACTAAATTATTCAAATGCAAACAAAAATTTATTTTCGTTTTGAAATATTTCTCCACAATCTTTGTTTGCACCATAAACTCATGTTACGTGCGTTTGTTCGCTCGTTTTGTGCAAAAATAACACAGCTACATTTTCCGTAAAGAATATACTAAATTATTCAAGTGCAAACCAAAATTTGTTGTCATTTTATAATATTTCTACACAATCTTTGTTTGCACCTAATACTCATGTTTCATCCGTTCGTCCGCTCATTTTATAAAAAAATAACACGGGTAGATGTTTTATAAAGAATGATTGTAAATACTAAATTATTCCAATGAAAACAAAAATTTGTTTACATTTTAAAATATTTCACCACAAACTTAATTTGCACCTCATACTCATGTTTCATACGTCTGTTCGCTCGGTTCTTGCAATAAAAACTCGGCTAGATTTTTCGTAAAGAATAGACAAAATTATTCAAATGCAAATCAAAATTTTTATTTATTTTAAAATATTTCTCGACAATCTTTGTTTGCACAGAAAACTCATGATTCATGCGTTTGTTTGCTCGTTTCATCCAGAAAAAACTCGGATAAACTTTTCGTAAAGAATGATAGTAAATACTAAATTATTCAAATCCAAACAAAAATTTATTTTCGTTTTGAAATATTTCTCCACAATCTTTGTTTGCACCATAAACTCATGTTTCGTGCGTTTGTTCGCTCGTTTTGTGCAAAAATAACACAGCTACATTTTCCGTAAAGAATATACTAAATTTTTCAAGTGCAAACCAAAATTTGTAGAATATTTCTCCACAATCTTTGTTTGCACCTAAAACTCATGTTTCATGCGTTCGTCCGCTCATTTTATAAAAAAATAACACGGGTAGATGTTTTATAAAGAATGATTGTAAATACTAAATTATTCCAATGAAAACAAAAATTTGTTTACATTTTAAAATATTTCACCACAAACTTAATTTGCACCTCATACTCATGTTTCATAGGTTTGTTCGCTTGGTTCTTGCAATAAAAACTCGGCTAGATTTTTCGTAAAGAATAGACAAAATTATTCAAATGCAAATCAAAATTTTTATTTATTTTAAAATATTTCTCGACAATCTTTGTTTGCACAGAAAACTCATGATTCATGCGTTTGTTTGCGCACCATAAACTCATGTTTCGTGCGTTTGTTCGCTCGTTTTGTACAAAAATAACACAGCTACATTTTCCGTAAAGAATGTACTAAATTATTCAAGTGCAAACCAAAATTTGTTGTCATTTTAGAATATTTCTCCACAATCTTTGTTTGCACCTAAAACTCATGTTTCATGCGTTCGTCCGCTCATTTTATAAAAAAATAACATTGGTAGATGTTTTATAAAGAATGATTGTAAATACTAAATTATTCCAATGAAAACAAAAATTTGTTTACATTTTAAAATATTTCACCACAAACTTAATTTGCACCTCATACTCATGTTTCATACGTTTGTTCGCTCGGTTCTTGCAATAAAAACTCGGCTAGATTTTTCGTAAACAATAGACAAAATTATTCAAATGCAAATCAAAAATTTTATTTATTTTAAAATATTTCTCGACAATCTTTGTTTGCACAGAAAACTCATGATTCATGCGTTTGTTTGCTCGTTTCATCCAAAAAAAACTCGGATAAAGTTTTCGTAAAGAATGATTGTGAATACTAAATTATTCAAATGCAAACAAAAATTTATTTTCGTTTTGAAATATTTCTCCACAATCTTTGTTTGCACCATAGACTCATGTTTCGTGCGTTTGTTCGCTCGTTTTGTGCAAAAATAACACAGCTACATTTTCCGTAAAGAATATACTAAATTATTCAAGTGCAAACCAAAATTTGTAGAATATTTCTCCACAATCTTTGTTTGCACCTAAAACTCATGTTTCATGCGTTCGTCCGCTCATTTTATAAAAAAATAACACGGGTAGATGTTTTATAAAGAATGATTGTAAATACTAAATTATTCCAATGAAAACAAAAATTTGTTTACATTTTAAAATATTTCACCACAAACTTAATTTGCACCTCATACTCATGTTTCATAGGTTTGTTCGCTTGGTTCTTGCAATAAAAACTCGGCTAGATTTTTCGTAAAGAATAGACAAAATTATTCAAATGCAAATCAAAATTTTTATTTATTTTAAAATATTTCTCGACAATCTTTGTTTGCACAGAAAACTCATGATTCATGCGTTTGTTTGCTCGTTTCATCCATAAAAAACTCGGATAGAATTTTCGTAAAGAATGATAGTAAATACTAAATTATTCAAATGCAAACAAAAATTTATTTTTGTTTTAAAATATTTCTCCACAATCTTTGTTTTGCACCATAAACTCATGTCTCGTGCGTTTGTTCGCTCGTTTTGTACAAAAATAACACAGCTACATTTTCCGTAAAGAATATACTAAATTATTCAAGTGCAAACCAAAATTTGTTGTCATTTTAGAATATTTCTCCACAATCTTTGTTTGCACCTAAAACTCATGTTTCATGCGTTCGTCCGCTCATTTTATAAAAAAATAACACGGGTAGATGTTTTATAAAGAATGATTGTAAATGCTAAATTATTCCAATGAAAACAAAAATTTGTTTACATTTTAAAATATTTCACCACAAACTTAATTTGCACCTCATACTCATGTTTCATACGTTTGTTCGCTCGGTTCTTGCAATAAAAACTCGGCTAGATTTTTCGTAAAGAATAGACAAAATTATTCAAATGCAAATCAAAATTTTTATTTATTTTAAAATATTTCTCGACAATCTTTGTTTGCACAGAAAACTCATGATTCATGCGTTTGTTTGCTCGTTTCATCCAGAAAAAACTCGGATAAAGTTTTCGTAAAGAATGATAGTAAATACTAAATTATTCAAATCCAAACAAAAATTTATTTTCGTTTTGAAATATTTCTCCACAATCTTTGTTTGCACCATAAACTCAGGTTTCGTGCGTTTGTTCGCTCGTTTTGTACAAAAATAACACAGCTACATTTCCCGTAAAGAATATACTAAATTATTCCAGTGCAAACCAAAATTTGTTGTCATTTTATAATATTTCTACACAATCTTTGTTTGCACCTAAAACTCATGTTTCATGCGTTCGTCCGCTCATTTTATAAAAAAATAACACGGGTAGATGTTTTATAAAGAATGATTGTAAATACTAAATTATTCCAATGAAAACAAAAATTTGTTTACATTTTAAAATATTTCACCACAAACTTAATTTGCACCTCATACTCATGTTTCATACGTTTGTTCGCTCGGTTCTTGCAATAAAAACTCGGCTAGATTTTTCGTAAAGAATAGACAAAATTATTCAAATGCAAATCAAAATTTTTATTTATTTTAAAATATTTCTCGACAATCTTTGTTTGCACAGAAAACTCATGATTCATGCGTTTGTTTGCTCGTTTCATCCAGAAAAAACTCGGATAAAGTTTTCGTAAAGAATGATAGTAAATACTAAATTATTCAAATCCAAACAAAAATTTATTTTCGTTTTGAAATATTTCTCGACAATCTTTGTTTGCACCATAAACTCAGGTTTCGTGCGTTTGTTCGCTCGTTTTGTACAAAAATAACACAGCTACATTTCCCGTAAAGAATATACTAAATTAATCCAGTGCAAACCAAAATTTGTTGTCATTTTATAATATTTCTACACAATCTTTGTTTGCACCTAAAACTCATGTTTCATGCGTTCGTCCGCTCATTTTATAAAAAAATAACACGGGTAGATGTTTTATAAAGAATGATTGTAAATACTAAATTATTCCAATGAAAACAAAAATTTGTTTACATTTTAAAATATTTCACCACAAACATAATTTGCACCTCATACTCATGTTTCATACGTTTGTTCGCTCGGTTCTTGCAATCAAAACTCAGCTAGATTTTTCGTAAAGAATAGACAAAATTATTCAAATGCAAATCAAAAATTTTATTTATTTTAAAATATTTCTCGACAATCTTTGTTTGCACAGAAAACTCATGATTCATGCGTTTGTTTGCTCGTTTCATCCAAAAAAAACTCGGATAAAATTTTCGTAAAAAATGATAGTGAATACTAAATTAATCAAATGCAAACAAAAATTTATTTTCGTTTTGAAATATTTCTCGACAATCCTTGTTTGCACCATAAACTCAGGTTTCGTGCGTTTGTTCGCTCGTTTTGTACAAAAGTAATACAGCTACATTTTCCGTAAAGAATATACTAAATTATTCAAGTGCAAACCAAAATTTGTTGTCATTTTAGAATATTTCTTCACAATCTTTGTTTGCACCTAAGACTCATGTTTCATGCGTTCGTCCGCTCATTTTATAAAAAAATAACACGGGTAGATGTTTTATAAAGAATGATTGTAAATACTAAATTATTCCAATGAAAACAAAAATTTGTTTACATTTTAAAATATTTCACCACAAACTTAATTTGCACCTCATACTCATGTTTCATACGTCTGTTCGCTCGGTTCTTGCAATAAAAACTCGGCTAGATTTTTCGTAAACAATAGACAAAATTATTCAAATGCAAATCAAAATTTTTGTTTATTTTAAAATATTTCTCGACAACCTTTGTTTGCACAGAAAACTCATGATTCATGCGTTTGTTTGCTCGTTTCATCCAAAAAAAACTCGGATAAAGTTTTCGTAAAGAATGATGGTGAATACTAAATTATTCAAATGCAAACAAAAATTTATTTTCGTTTTGAAATATTTCTCCACAATCCTTGTTTGCACCATAAACTCATGTTTCGTGCGTTTGTTCGCTCGATTTGTGCAAAAATAACACAGCTACATTTTCCGTAAAGAATATACTAAATTATTCATGTGCAAACCAAAATTTGTTGTCATTTTAGAATATTTCTCCACAATCTTTGTTTGCACCTAAAACTCATGTTTCATGCGTTCGTCCGCTCCTTTTATAAAAAAATAACATGGGTAGATATTTTATAAAGAATGATTGTAAATACTAAATTATTCCAATGAAAACAAAAATTTGTTTACATTTTAAAATATTTCACCACAAACTTAATTTACACCTCATACTCATGTTTCATACGTCTGTTCACTCGGTTCTTGCAATAAAAACTCGGCTAGATTTTTCGTAAACAAGACAAAATTATTCAAATGCAAATCAAAATTTTTGTTTATTTTAAAATATTTCTCGACAATCTTTGTTTGCACAGAAAACTCATGATTCATGCGTTTGTTTGCTCGTTTCATCCAGAAAAAACTCGGATAAAGTTTTCGTAAAGAATGATAGTAAATACTAAATTATTCAAATGCAAACAAAAATTTATTTTCGTTTTGAAATATTTCTCCACAATCTTTGTTTGCACCATAAACTCATGTTTCGTGCGTTTGTTCGCTCGTTTTGTGCAAAAATTACACAGCTACATTTTCCGTAAAGAATATACTAAATTATTCCAGTGCAAACCAAAATTTGTAGAATATTTCTCCACAATCTTTGTTTGCACCTAAAACTCATGTTTCATGCGTTCGTCCGCTCATTTTATAAAAAAATAACACGGGTAGATGTTTTATAAAGAATGATTGTAAATACTAAATTATTCCAATGAAAACAAAAATTTGTTTACATTTTAAAATATTTCACCACAAACTTAATTTGCACCTCATACTCATGTTTCATAGGTTTGTTCGCTTGGTTCTTGCAATAAAAACTCGGCTAGATTTTTCGTAAAGAATAGACAAAATTATTCAAATGCAAATCAAAATTTTTATTTATTTTAAAATATTTCTCGACAATCTTTGTTTGCACAGAAAACTCATGATTCATGCGTTTGTTTGCTCGTTTCATCCAAAAAAAACTCGGATAGAATTTTCGTAAAGAATGATAGTAAATACTAAATTATTCAAATGCAAACAAAAATTTATTTTTGTTTTAAAATATTTCTCCACAATCTTTGTTTTGCACCATAAACTCATGTTTCGTGCGTTTGTTCGCTCGTTTTGTACAAAAATAACACAGCTACATTTTCCGTAAAGAATATACTAAATTATTCAAGTACAAACCAAAATTTATTGTCATTTTAGAATATTTCTCCACAATCTTTGTTTGCACCTAAAACTCATGTTTCATGCGTTCGTCCGCTCATTTTATAAAAAAATAACACGGGTAGATGTTTTATAAAGAATGATAGTAAATGCTAAATTATTCCAATGAAAACAAAAATTTGTTTACATTTTAAAATATTTCACCAGAAACTTAATTTGCACCTCATACTCATGTTTCATACGTTTGTTCGCTCGGTTCTTGCAATAAAAACTCGGCTAGATTTTTCGTAAAGAATAGACAAAATTATTCAAATGCAAATCAAAATTTTTATTTATTTTAAAATATTTCTCGACAATCTTTGTTTGCACAGAAAACTCATGATTCATGCGTTTGTTTGCTCGTTTCATCCAGAAAAAACTCGGATAAAGTTTTCGTAAAGAATGATAGTAAATACTAAATTATTCATATCCAAACAAAAATTTATTTTCGTTTTGAAATATTTCTCCACAATCTTTGTTTGCACCATAAACTCAGGTTTCGTGCGTTTGTTCGCTCGTTTTGTACAAAAATAACACAGCTACATTTCCCGTAAAGAATATACTAAATTATTCCAGTGCAAACCAAAATTTGTTGTCATTTTATAATATTTCTACACAATCTTTGTTTGCACCTAAAACTCATGTTTCATGCGTTCGTCCGCTCATTTTATAAAAAAATAACACGGGTAGATCTTTTATAAAGAATGATTGTAAATACTAAATTATTCCAATGAAAACAAAAATTTGTTTACATTTTAAAATATTTCACCACAAACTTAATTTGCACCTCATACTCATGTTTCATACGTTTGTTCGATCGGTTCTTGCAATAAAAACTCGGCTAGATTTTTCGTAAAGAATAGACAAAATTATTCAAATGCAAATCAAAATTTTTATTTATTTTAAAATATTTCTCGACAATCTTTGTTTGCACAGAAAACTCATGATTCATGCGTTTGTTTGCTCGTTTCATCCAGAAAAAACTCGGATAAAGTTTTCGTAAAGAATGATAGTAAATACTAAATTATTCAAATCCAAACAAATATTTATTTTCGTTTTGAAATATTGCTCCACAATCTTTGTTTGCACCATAAACTCAGGTTTCGTGCGTTTGTTCGCTCGTTTTGTACAAAAATAACACAGCTACATTTCCCGTAAAGAATATACTAAATTATTCCAGTGCAAACCAAACTTTGTTGTCATTTTATAATATTTCTACACAATCTTTGTTTGCACCTAAAACTCATGTTTCATGCGTTCGTCCGCTCATTTTATAAAAAAATAACACGGGTAGATGTTTTATAAAGAATGATTGTAAATACTAAATTATTCCAATGAAAACAAAAATTTGTTTACATTTTAAAATATTTCACCACAAACTTAATTTGCACCTCATACTCATGTTTCATACGTTTGTTCGCTCGGTTCTTGCAATAAAAACTCGGCTAGATTTTTCGTAAAGAATAGACAAAATTATTCAAATGCAAATCAAAATTTTATTTATTTTAAAATATTTCTCGACAATCTTTGTTTGCACAGAAAACTCATGATTCATGCGTTTGTTTGCTCGTTTCATCCAGAAAAAACTCGGATAAAGTTTTCGTAAAGAATGATAGTAAATACTAAATTATTCAAATCCAAACAAAAATTTATTTTCGTTTTGAAATATTGCTCCACAATCTTTGTTTGCACCATAAACTCAGGTTTCGTGCGTTTGTTCGCTCGTTTTGTACAAAAATAACACAGCTACATTTCCCGTAAAGAATATACTAAATTATTCCAGTGCAAACCAAACTTTGTTGTCATTTTATAATATTTCTACACAATCTTTGTTTGCACCTAAAACTCATGTTTCATGCGTTCGTCCGCTCATTTTATAAAAAAATAACACGGGTAGATGTTTTATAAAGAATGATTGTAAATACTAAATTATTCCAATGAAAACAAAAATTTGTTTACATTTTAAAATATTTCACCACAAACTTAATTTGCACCTCATACTCATGTTTCATACGTTTGTTCGCTCGGTTCTTGCAATAAAAACTCGGCTAGATTTTTCATAAAGAATAGACAAAATTATTCAAATGCAAATCAAAATTTTATTTATTTTAAAATATTTCTCGACAATCTTTGTTTGCACAGAAAACTCATGATTCATGCGTTTGTTTGCTCGTTTCATCCAGAAAAAACTCGGATAAAGTTTTCGTAAAGAATGATAGTAAATACTAAATTATTCAAATCCAAACAAAAATTTATTTTTGTTTTAAAATATTTCTCCACAATCTTTGTTTTGCACCATAAACTCATGTCTCATGCGTTTGTTCGCTCGTTTTGTAGAAAAATAACACAGCTACATTTTCCGTAAAGAATATAATAAATTATTCAAGTGCAAACGAAACTTTGTTGTCATTTTAGAATATTTCTCCACAATCTTTGTTTGCACCTAAAACTCATGTTTCATGCGTTCGTCCGCTCATTTTATAAAAAAATAACACGGGTAGATGTTTTATAAAGAATGATTGTAAATGCTAAATTATTCCAATGAAAACAAAAATTTGTTTACATTTTAAAATATTTCACCAGAAACTTAATTTGCACCTCATACTCATGTTTCATACGTTTGTTCGCTCGGTTCTTGCAATAAAAACTCGGCTAGATTTTTCGTAAAGAATAGACAAAATTATTCAAATGCAAATCAAAATTTTTATTTATTTTAAAATATTTCTCGACAATCTTTGTTTGCACAGAAAACTCATGATTCATGCGTTTGTTTGCTCGTTTCATCCAGAAAAAACTCGGATAAAGTTTTCGTAAAGAATGATAGTAAATACTAAATTATTCAAATCCAAACAAAAATTTATTTTCGTTTTGAAATATTGCTCCACAATCTTTGTTTGCACCATAAACTCAGGTTTCGTGCGTTTGTTCGCTCGTTTTGTACAAAAATAACACAGCTACATTTCCCGTAAAGAATATACTAAATTATTCCAGTGCAAACCAAACTTTGTTGTCATTTATAATATTTCTACACAATCTTTGTTTGCACCTAAAACTCATGTTTCATGCGTTCGTCCGCTCATTTTATAAAAAAATAACACGGGTAGATGTTTTATAAAGAATGATTGTAAATACTAAATTATTCCAATGAAAACAAAAATTTGTTTACATTTTAAAATATTTCACCACAAACTTAATTTGCACCTCATACTCATGTTTCATACGTTTGTTCGCTCGGTTCTTGCAATAAAAACTCGGCTAGATTTTTCGTAAAGAATAGACAAAATTATTCAAATGCAAATCAAAATTTTATTTATTTTAAAATATTTCTCGACAATCTTTGTTTGCACAGAAAACTCATGATTCATGCGTTTGTTTGCTCGTTTCATCCAGAAAAAACTCGGATAAAGTTTTCGTAAAGAATGATAGTAAATACTAAATTATTCAAATCCAAACAAAAATTTATTTTTGTTTTAAAATATTTCTCCACAATCTTTGTTTTGCACCATAAACTCATGTCTCATGCGTTTGTTCGCTCGTTTTGTAGAAAAATAACACAGCTACATTTTCCGTAAAGAATATAATAAATTATTCAAGTGCAAACCAAAATTTGTTGTCATTTTAGAATATTTCTCCACAATCTTTGTTTGCACCTAAAACTCATGTTTCATGCGTTCGTCCGCTCATTTTATAAAAAAATAACACGGGTAGATGTTTTATAAAGAATGATTGTAAATGCTAAATTATTCCAATGAAAACAAAAATTTGTTTACATTTTAAAATATTTCACCAGAAACTTAATTTGCACCTCATACTCATGTTTCATACGTTTGTTCGCTCGGTTCTTGCAATAAAAACTCGGCTAGATTTTTCGTAAAGAATAGACAAAATTATTCAAATGCAAATCAAAATTTTTATTTATTTTAAAATATTTCTCGACAATCTTTGTTTGCACAGAAAACTCATGATTCATGCGTTTGTTTGCTCGTTTCATCCAGAAAAAACTCGGATAAAGTTTTCGTAAAGAATGATAGTAAATACTAAATTATTCATATCCAAACAAAAATTTATTTTCGTTTTGAAATATTTCTCCACAATCTTTGTTTGCACCATAAACTCAGGTTTCGTGCGTTTGTTCGCTCGTTTTGTACAAAAATAACACAGCTACATTTCCCGTAAAGAATATACTAAATTATTCCAGTGCAAACCAAAATTTGTTGTCATTTTATAATATTTCTACACAATCTTTGTTTGCACCTAAAACTCATGTTTCATGCGTTCGTCCGCTCATTTTATAAAAAAATAACACGGGTAGATGTTTTATAAAGAATGATTGTAAATACTAAATTATTCCAATGAAAACAAAAATTTGTTTACATTTTAAAATATTTCACCAGAAACTTAATTTGCACCTCATACTCATGTTTCATACGTTTGTTCGCTCGGTTCTTGCAATAAAAACTCGGCTAGATTTTTCGTAAAGAATAGACAAAATTATTCAAATGCAAATCAAAATTTTTATTTATTTTAAAATATTTCTCGACAATCTTTGTTTGCACAGAAAACTCATGATTCATGCGTTTGTTTGCTCGTTTCATCCAGAAAAAACTCGGATAAAGTTTTCGTAAAGAATGATAGTAAATACTAAATTATTCAAATCCAAACAAAAATTTATTTTCGTTTTGAAATATTGCTCCACAATCTTTGTTTGCACCATAAACTCAGGTTTCGTGCGTTTGTTCGCTCGTTTTGTACAAAAATAACACAGCTACATTTCCCGTAAAGAATATACTAAATTATTCCAGTGCAAACCAAAATTTGTTGTCATTTTATAATATTTCTACACAATCTTTGTTTGCACCTAAAACTCATGTTTCATGCGTTCGTCCGCTCATTTTATAAAAAAATAACTCGGTTAGATGTTTTATAAAGAATGATTGTAAATACTAAATTATTCCAATGAAAACAAAAATTTGTTTACATTTTAAAATATTTCACCACAAACTTAATTTGCACCTCATACTCACGTTTCATACGTTTGTTCGCTCGGTTCTTGCAATAAAAACTCGGCTAGATTTTTCGTAAAGAATAGACAAAATTATTCAAATGCAAATCAAAATTTTTATTTATTTTAAAATATTTCTCGACAATCTTTGTTTGCACAGAAAACTCATGATTCATGCGTTTGTTTGCTCGTTTCATCCAGAAAAAACTCGGATAAAGTTTTCGTAAAGAATGATAGTAAATACTAAATTATTCATATCCAAACAAAAATTTATTTTCGTTTTGAAATATTTCTCCACAATCTTTGTTTGCACCATAAACTCAGGTTTCGTGCGTTTGTTCGCTCGTTTTGTACAAAAATAACACAGCTACATTTCCCGTAAAGAATATACTAAATTATTCCAGTGCAAACCAAAATTTGTTGTCATTTTATAATATTTCTACACAATCTTTGTTTGCACCTAAAACTCATGTTTCATGCGTTCGTCCGCTCATTTTATAAAAAAATAACACGGGTAGATGTTTTATAAAGAATGATTGTAAATACTAAATTATTCCAATGAAAACAAAAATTTGTTTACATTTTAAAATATTTCACCACAAACTTAATTTGCACCTCATACTCATGTTTCATACGTTTGTTCGCTCGGTTCTTGCAATAAAAACTCGGCTAGATTTTTCGTAAAGAATAGACAAAATTATTCAAATGCAAATCAAAATTCTTATTTATTTTAAAATATTTCTCGACAATCTTTGTTTGCACAGAAAACTCATGATTCATGCGTTTGTTTGCTCGTTTCATCCAGAAAAAACTCGGATAAAGTTTTCGTAAAGAATGATAGTAAATACTAAATTATTCAAATCCAAACAAAAATTTATTTTCGTTTTGAAATATTGCTCCACAATCTTTGTTTGCACCATAAACTCAGGTTTCGTGCGTTTGTTCGCTCGTTTTGTACAAAAATAACACAGCTACATTTCCCGTAAAGAATATACTAAATTATTCCAGTGCAAACCAAACTTTGTTGTCATTTTATAATATTTCTACACAATCTTTGTTTGCACCTAAAACTCATGTTTCATGCGTTCGTCCGCTCATTTTATAAAAAAATAACACGGGTAGATGTTTTATAAAGAATGATTGTAAATACTAAATTATTCCAATGAAAACAAAAATTTGTTTACATTTTAAAATATTTCACCACAAACTTAATTTGCACCTCATACTCATGTTTCATACGTTTGTTCACTCGGTTCTTGCAATAAAAACTCGGCTAGATTTTTCGTAAAGAATAGACAAAATTATTCAAATGCAAATCAAAATTTTATTTATTTTAAAATATTTCTCGACAATCTTTGTTTGCACAGAAAACTCATGATTCATGCGTTTGTTTGCTCGTTTCATCCAGAAAAAACTCGGATAAAGTTTTCGTAAAGAATGATAGTAAATACTAAATTATTCAAATCCAAACAAAAATTTATTTTCGTTTTGAAATATTGCTCCACAATCTTTGTTTGCACCATAAACTCAGGTTTCGTGCGTTTGTTCGCTCGTTTTGTACAAAAATAACACAGCTACATTTCCCGTAAAGAATATACTAAATTATTCCAGTGCAAACCAAACTTTGTTGTCATTTTATAATATTTCTACACAATCTTTGTTTGCACCTAAAACTCATGTTTCATGCGTTCGTCCGCTCATTTTATAAAAAAATAACACGGGTAGATGTTTTATAAAGAATGATTGTAAATACTAAATTATTCCAATGAAAACAAAAATTTGTTTACATTTTAAAATATTTCACCACAAACTTAATTTGCACCTCATACTCATGTTTCATACGTTTGTTCGCTCGGTTCTTGCAATAAAAACTCGGCTAGATTTTTCGTAAAGAATAGACAAAATTATTCAAATGCAAATCAAAATTTTATTTATTTTAAAATATTTCTCGACAATCTTTGTTTGCACAGAAAACTCATGATTCATGCGTTTGTTTGCTCGTTTCATCCAGAAAAAACTCGGATAAAGTTTTCGTAAAGAATGATAGTAAATACTAAATTATTCAAATCCAAACAAAAATTTATTTTCGTTTTGAAATATTGCTCCACAATCTTTGTTTGCACCATAAACTCAGGTTTCGTGCGTTTGTTCGCTCGTTTTGTACAAAAATAACACAGCTACATTTCCCGTAAAGAATATACTAAATTATTCCAGTGCAAACCAAAATTTGTTGTCATTTTATAATATTTCTACACAATCTTTGTTTGCACCTAAAACTCATGTTTCATGCGTTCGTCCGCTCATTTTATAAAAAAATAACTCGGGTAGATGTTTTATAAAGAATGATTGTAAATACTAAATTATTCCAATGAAAACAAAAATTTGTTTACATTTTAAAATATTTCACCACAAACTTAATTTGCACCTCATACTCATGTTTCATACGTTTGTTCGCTCGGTTCTTGCAATAAAAACTCGGCTAGATTTTTCGTAAAGAATAGACAAAATTATTCAAATGCAAATCAAAATTTTTATTTATTTTAAAATATTTCTCGACAATCTTTGTTTGCACAGAAAACTCATGATTCTTGCGTTTGTTTGCTCGTTTCATCCAGAAAAAACTCGGATAAAGTTTTCGTAAAGAATGATAGTAAATACTAAATTATTCAAATCCAAACAAAAATTTATTTTCGTTTTGAAATATTTCTCCACAATCTTTGTTTGCACCATAAACTCAGGTTTCGTGCGTTTGTTCGCTCGTTTTGTACAAAAATAACACAGCTACATTTCCCGTAAAGAATATACTAAATTATTCCAGTGCAAACCAAAATTTGTTGTCATTTTATAATATTTCTACACAATCTTTGTTTGCACCTAAAACTCATGTTTCATGCGTTCGTCCGCTCATTTTATAAAAAAATAACACGGGTAGATGTTTTATAAAGAATGATTGTAAATACTAAATTATTCCAATGAAAACAAAAATTTGTTTACATTTTAAAATATTTCACCACAAACTTAATTTGCACCTCATACTCATGTTTCATACGTTTGTTCGCTCGGTTCTTGCAATAAAAACTCGGCTAGATTTTTTGTAAACAATAGACAAAATTATTCAAATGCAAATCAAAAATTTTATTTATTTTAAAATATTTCTCGACAATCTTTGTTTGCACAGAAAACTCATGATTCATGCGTTTGTTTGCTCGTTTCATCCAAAAAAAACTCGGATAGAATTTTCGTAAAAAATGATAGTGAATACTAAATTATTCAAATGCAAACAAAAATTTATTTTCGTTTTGAAATATTTCTCGACAATCTTTGTTTGCACCATAAACTCAGGTTTCGTGCGTTTGTTCGCTCGTTTTGTACAAAAATAACACAGCTACATTTTCCGTAAAGAATATACTAAATTATTCAAGTGCAAACCAAAATTTTTTGTCATTTTAGAATATTTCTTCACAATCGTTGTTTGCACCTAAGACTCATGTTTCATGCGTTCGTCCGCTCATTTTATAAAAAAATAACACGGGTAGATGTTTTATAAAGAATGATTGTAAATACTAAATTATTCCAATGAAAACAAAAATTTGTTTACATTTTAAAATATTTCACCACAAACTTAATTTGCACCTCATACTCATGTTTCATACGTCTGTTCGCTCGGTTCTTGCAATAAAAACTCGGCTTGATTTTTCGTAAACAATAGACAAAATTATTCAAATGCAAATCAAAATTTTTGTTTATTTTAAAATATTTCTCGACAATCTTTGTTTGCACAGAAAACTCATGATTCATGCGTTTGTTTGCTCGTTTCATCCAGAAAAAACTCGGATAAAGTTTTCGTAAAGAATGATAGTAAATACTAAATTATTCAAATCCAAACAAAAATTTATTTTCGTTTTGAAATATTTCTCCACAATCTTTGTTTGCACCATAAACTCATGTTTCGTGCGTTTGTTCGCTCGTTTTGTGCAAAAATAACACAGCTACATTTTCCGTAAAGAATATACTAAATTATTCAAGTGCAAACCAAAATTTGTAGAATATTTCTCCACAATCTTTGTTTGCACCTAAAACTTATGTTTCATGCGTTCGTCCGCTCATTTTATAAAAAAATAACGCGGGTAGATGTTTTATAAAGAATGATTGTAAATACTAAATTATTCCAATGAAAACAAAAATTTGTTTACATTTTACAATATTTCACCACAAACTTAATTTGCACCTCATACTCATGTTTCATAGGTTTGTTCTCTTGGTTCTTGCAATAAAAACTCGGCTAGATTTTTCGTAAAGAATAGACAAAATTATTCAAATGCAAATCAAAATTTTTATTTATTTTGAAATATTTCTCGACAATCTTTGTTTGCACAGAAAACTCATGATTCATGCATTTGTTTGCTCGTTTCATCCAAAAAAAACTCGGATAGAATTTTCGTAAAGAATGATAGTGAATACTAAATTATTCAAATGCAAACAAAAATTTATTTTCGTTTTGAAATATTTCTCCACAATCTTTGTTTTGCACCATAAACTCATGTTTCGTGCGTTTGTTCGCTCGTTTTGTACAAAAATAACACAGCTACATTTTCCTTAAAGAATATACTAAATTATTCAAGTGCAAACCAAAATTTGTTGTCATTTTAGAATATTTCTCCACAATCTTTGTTTGCACCTAAAACTCATGATTCATGCGTTCGTCCGCTCATTTTATAAAAAAATAACACGGGCAGATGTTTTATAAATAATGATTGTAAATACTAAATTATTCCAATGAAAACAAAAATTTGTTTACATTTTAAAATATTTCACCACAAACTTAATTTGCACCTCATACTCATGTTTCATACGTTTGTTCGCTCGGTTCTTGCAATAAAAACTCGGCAAGATTTTTCGTAAAGAATATACAAAATTATTCAAATGCAAATCAAAATTTTTGTTTATTTTAAAATATTTGTTGATAATCTTTGTTTGCACAGAAAACTCATGATTCATGCGTTTGTTTGCTCGTTTCATCCAAAAAAGACTCGGATAAAGTTTTCGTAAAGAATGATAGTGAATACTAAATTATTCAAATGCAAACAAAAATTTATTTTCGTTTTGAAATATTTCTCCACAATCTTTGTTTGCACCATAAACTCAGGTTTCGTGTGTTTGTTCGCTCTTTTTGTGCAAAAATAACACAGCTACATTTTCCGTAAAGAATATACTAAATTATTCAAGTGCAAACCAAAATTTGTTGTCATTATAGAATATTTCTCCACAATCTTTGTTTGCACCTAAAACTCATGTTTCATGCGTTCGTCCGCTCATTTTATAAAAAAATAACACGGGTAGATGTTTTATAAAGAATGATTGTAAATGCTAAATTATTCCAATGAAAACAAAAATTTGTTTACATTTTAAAATATTTCACCACAAACTTAATTTGCACCTCATACTCATGTTTCATACGTCTGTTCACTCGGTTCTTGCAATAAAAACTCGGCTAGATTTTTCGTAAACAATAGACAAAATTATTCAAATGCAAATCAAAAATTTTTGTTTATTTTAAAATATTTCTCGACAATCTTTGTATGCACAGAAAACTCATGATTCATGCGTTTGTTTGCTCGTTTCATCCAAAAAAAACTCGGATACAGTTTTCGTAAAGAATGATAGTGAATACTAAATTATTCAAATGCAAACAAAAATTTATTTTCGTTTTGAAATATTTCTCCACAATCTTTGTTTGCACCATAAACTCAGGTTTCGTGCGTTTGTTCGCTCGTTTTGTACAAAAATAACACAGCTACATTTTCCGTAAAGAATATACTAAATTATTCAAGTGCAAACCAAAATTTGTTGTCATTTTAGAATATTTCTCCACAATCTATGTTTGCACCTAAAACTCAGGTTTCATGCGTTCGTCCGCTCATTTTATAAAAAAATAACACGGGCAGATGTTTTATAAATAATGATTGTAAATACTAAATTATTCCAATGAAAACAAAAATTTGTTTACATTTTAAAATATTTCACCACAAACTTAATTTGCACCTCATACTCATGTTTCATACGTTTGTTCGCTCGGTTCTTGCAATAAAAACTCGGCAAGATTTTTCGTAAAGAATATACAAAATTATTCAAATGCAAATCAAAATTTTTGTTTATTTTAAAATATTTGTTGATAATCTTTGTTTGCACAGAAAACTCATGATTCATGCGTTTGTTTGCTCGTTTCATCCAAAAAAGACTCGGATAAAGTTTTCGTAAAGAATGATAGTGAATACTAAATTATTCAAATGCAAACAAAAATTTATTTTCGTTTTGAAATATTTCTCCACAATCTTTGTTTGCACCATAAACTCAGGTTTCGTGTGTTTGTTCGCTCTTTTTGTGCAAAAATAACACAGCTACATTTTCCGTAAAGAATATACTAAATTATTCAAGTGCAAACCAAAATTTGTTGTCATTTTAGAATATTTCTCCACAATCTTTGTTTGCACCTAAAACTCATGTTTCATGCATTCGTCCGCTCATTTTATAAAAAAATAACATGAGTAGATGTTTTATAAAGAATGATTGTAAATACTAAATTATTCCAATGAAAACAAAAATTTGTTTACATTTTAAAATATGTCACCACAAACTTAATTTGCACCTCATACTCATGTTTCATACGTCTGTTCGCTCGGTTCGTGCAATAAAAACTCGGCTAGATTTTTCGTAAACAATAGACAAAATTATTCAAATGCAAATCAAAATTTTTGTTTATTTTAAAATATTTCTCGACAATCTTTGTTTGCACAGAAATCTCATGATTCATGCTTTTGTTTGCTCGTTTCATCCAAAAAAAACTCGGATAAAGTTTTCGTAAAGAATGATAGTGAATACTAAATTATTCAAATGCAAAAAAAAATTTATTTTCGTTTTGAAATATTTCTCCACAATCTTTGTTTGCACCATAAACTCATGTTTCGTGCGTTTGTTCGCTCGTTTTGTGCAAAAATAACACAGCTACATTTTCCGTAAAGAATATACTAAATTATTCAAGTGCAAACCAAAATTTGTTGTCATTATAGAATATTTCTCCACAATCTTTGTTTGCACCTAAAACTCATGTTTCATGCGTTCGTCCGCTCATTTTATAAAAAAATTACACGGGTAGATGTTTTATAAAGAATGATTGTAAATGCTAAATTATTCCAATGAAAACAAAAATTTGTTTACATTTTAAAATATTTCACCACAAACTTAATTTGCACCTCATACTCATGTTTCATACGTCTGTTCACTCGGTTCTTGCAATAAAAACTCGGCTAGATTTTTCGTAAACAATAGACAAAATTATTCAAATGCAAATCAAAATTTTTTGTTTATTTTAAAATATTTCTCGACAATCTTTGTTTGCAAAGAAAACTCATGATTCATGCGTTTGTTTGCTCGTTTCATCCAAAAAAAACTCGGATAAAGTTTTCGTAAAGAATGATAGTGAATACTAAATTATTCAAATGCAAACAAAAATTTATTTTCGTTTTGAAATATTTCTCCACAATCTTTGTTTGCACCATAAACTCAGGTTTCGTGCGTTTGTTCGCTCGTTTTGTACAAAAATAACACAGCTACATTTTCCGTAAAGAATATACTAAATTATTCAAGTGCAAACCAAAATTTGTTGTCATTTTAGAATATTTCTCCACAATCTTTGTTTGCACCTAAAACTCAGGTTTCATACGTTCGTCCGCTCATTTTATAAAAAAATAACACGGGTAGATGTTTTATAAATAATGATTGTAAATACAAAATTATTCCAATGAAAACAAAAATTTGTTTACATTTTAAAATATTTCACCACAAACTTAATTTGCACCTCATACTCATGTTTCATACGTTTGTTCGCTCGGTTCTTGCAATAAAAACTCGGCTAGATTTTTCGTAAAGAATAGACAAAATTATTCAAATGCAAATCAAAAATTTTATTTATTTTAAAATATTTCTCGACAATCTTTGTTTGCACAGAAAACTCATGATTCATGCGTTTGTTTGCTCGTTTCATCCAAAAAAAACTCGGATAAAATTTTCGTAAAGAATGATAGTGAATACTAAATTATTCAAATGCAAACAAAAATTTATTTTCGTTTTGAAATATTTCTCCACAATCTTTGTTTGCACCATAAACTCAGGTTTCGTGCGTTTGTTCGCTCGTTTTGTGCAAAAATAACACAGCTACATTTTCCGTAAAGAATATACTAAATTATTCAAGTGCAAACCAAAATTTGTTGTCATTATAGAATATTTCTCCACAATCTTTGTTTGCACCTAAAACTCAGGTTTCATGCGTTCGTCCGCTCATTTTATAAAAAAATAACACGGGTAGATGTTTTATAAAGAATGATTGTAAATACTAAATTATTCCAATGAAAACAAAAATTTGTTTACATTTTAAAATGTTTCACCACAAACTTAATTTGCACCTCATACTCATGTTTCATACGTCTGTTCGCTCGGTTCTTGCAATAAAAACTCGGCTAGATTTTTCGTAAACAATAGACAAAATTATTCAAATGCAATTCAAAATTTTTGTTTATTTTAAAATATTTCTCGACAATCTTTGTTTGCACAGAAAACTCATGATTCATGCGTTTGTTTGCTCGTTTCATCCAAAAAAAACTCGGATAAAATTTTCGTAAAGAATGATAGTGAATACTAAATTATTCAAATGCAAACAAAAATTTATTTTCGTTTTGAAATATTTCTCCACAATCTTTGTTTGCACCTCATACTCACGTTTCATGCGTTTGAACAAAGATTGTGGTGAAAAATTATAAAATGACAACAAATTTTGGTTTGCACTTGAATAATTTAGTATATTCTTTACGGAAAATGTAGCTGTGTTATTTTTGTACAAAACGAGCGAACAAACGCACGAAACATGAGTTTATGGTGCAAACAAAGATTGTGGAGAAATATTTTAAAACAAAAATAAATTTTTGTTTGCATTTGAATAATTTAGTATTTACTATCATTCTTTACGAAAACTCTATCCGAGTTTTTTGTGGAGTAAACGAGCAAAGAAACGCATGGATCATGAGTTTTCTGTGCAAACAAAGATTGTCGAGAAATATTTTAAAATAAACAAAAATTTTGATTTGCATTTGAATAATTTTTTCTATTCTTTACGAAAAATCTAGCCGAGTTTTTATTGCAAGAACCGAGCGAACAAACGTATGAAACATGAGTATGAGGTGCAAATTCAGTTTGTGGTGAAATATTTTAAAATGTAAACAAATTTTTGTTTTCATTGGAATAATTTAGTATTTACAATCATTCTTTACAAAACATCTACCCGTGTTATTTTTTTATAAAATGAGCGGACGAACGCATGAAACATGAGTTTTAGGTGCAAACAAAGATTGTGGAGAAATATTCTAAAATGACAACAAATTTTGGTTTGCACTTGAATAATTTAGTATATTCTTTATGGAAAATGTAGCTGTGTTATTTTTGTACAAAACGAGCGAACAAACGCACGAAACATGAGTTTATGGTGCAAACAAAGATTGTGGAGAAATATTTTAAAACAAAAACAAATTTTTGTTTGCATTTGAATAATTTAGTATTTACTATCATTCTTTACGAAAACTCTATCCGAGTTTTTTTTGGATGAAACGAGCAAACAAACGCAGGAATCATGAGTTTCCTGTGCAAACAAAGATTGTCGAGAAATATTTTAAAATAAACAAAAATTTTGATTTGCATTTGAATAATTTTTTCTATTCTTTACGAAAAATCTAGCCGAGTTTTTATTGCAAGAACTGAGCGAACAAACGTATGAAACATGAGTATGAGGTGCAAATTCAGTTTGTGGTGAAATATTTTAAAATGTAAACAAATTTTTGTTTTCATTGGAATAATTTAGTATTTACAATCATTCTTTATAATACATCTACCCGTGTTATTTTTTTATAAAATGAGCATACGAACGCATGAAACATGAGTTTTAGGTGCAAACAAAGATTGTGGAGAAATATTCTAAAACGACAACAAATTTTGGTTTGCACTTGAATAATTTAGTATATTCTTTACGGAAAATGTAGCTGTGTTATTTTTGTACAAAACGAGCGAACAAACGCACGAAACATGAGTTATGGTGCAAACAAAGATTGGGGAGAAATATTTTAAAACAAAAACAAATTTTTGTTTGCATTTGAATAATTTAGTATTTACTATCATTCTTTACGAAAACTCTATCCAAGTTTTTTTTGGATGAAACGAGCAAACAAACGCAGGAATCATGAGTTTCCTGTGCAAACAAAGATAGTCGAGAAATATTTTAAAATAAACAAAAATTTTGATTTGCATTTGAATAATTTTTTCTATTCTTTACGAAAAATCTAGCCGAGTTTTTATTGCAAGAACCGAGCGAACAAACGTATGAAACATGAGTATGAGGTGCAAATTCAGTCTGTGGTGAAATATTTTAAAATGTAAACAAATTTTTGTTTTCATTGGAATAATTTAGTATTTACAATCATTCTTTATAAAACATCTACCCGTGTTATTTTTTTATAAAATGAGCGGACGAACGCGTGAAACATGAGTTTTAGGTGCAAACAAAGATTGTGGAGAAATATTCTAAAATGACAACAAATTTTGGTTTGCACTTGAATAATTTAGTATATTCTTTACGGAAAATGTAGCTGTGTTATTTTTGCACAAAACGAGCGAACAAACGCACGAAACCTGAGTTTATGGTGCAAACAAGGATTGTGGAGAAATATTTCAAAACGAAAAGAAATTTTTGTTTGCATTTGAATAATTTAGTATTCACTATCATTCTTTACGAAAACTTTATCCGAGTTTTTTATGGATGAAACGAGCAAAGAAACGCATGAATCATGAGTTTTCTATGCAAACAAAGATTGTCGAGAAATATTTTAAAATAAACAAAAATTTTGATTTGCATTTGAATAATTTTGTCTATTCTTTACGAAAAATCTAGCCGAGTTTTTATTGCAAGAACCGAGCGAACAGACGTATGAAACATGAGTATGAGGTGCAAATTCAGTTTGTGGTGAAATATTTTAAAATGTAAACAAATTTTTCTTTTCATTGGAATAATTTAGTATTTACAATCATTCTTTATGAAACATCTACCCGTGTTATTTTTTTATAAAATGAGCGGACGAACGCATGAAACATGAGTTTTAGGTGCAAACAAAGATGGTGGAGAAATATTCTAAAATGACAACAAATTTTGGTTTGCACTTGAATAATTTAGTATATTCTTTACGGAAAATGTAGCTGTGTTATTTTTGCACAAAATGAGCGAACAAACGCACGAAACCTGAGTTTATGGTGCAAACAAGGATTGTGGAGAAATATTTCAAAACGAAAAGAAATTTTTGTTTGCATTTGAATAATTTAGTATTCACTATCATTCTTTACGAAAACTTTATCCGAGTTTTTTATGGATGAAACGAGCAAAGAAACGCATGAATCATGAGTTTTCTGTGCAAACAAAGATTGTCGAGAAATATTTTAAAATAAACAAAAATTTTGATTTGCATTTGAATAATTTTGTCTATTCTTTACGAAAAATCTAGCCGAGTTTTTATTGCAAGAACCGAGCGAACAGACGTATGAAACATGAGTATGAGGTGCAAATTAAGTTTGTGGTGAAATATTTTAAAATGTAAACAAATTTTTCTTTTCATGGGAATAATTTAGTATTTACAATCATTCTTTATAAAACATCTACCCGTGTTATTTTTTTATAAAATGAGCGGACGAACGCATGAAACATGAGTTTTAGGTGCAAACAAAGATTGTGGTGAAATATTCTAAAATGACAACAAATTTTGGTTTGCACTTGAATAATTTAGTATATTCTTTACGGAAAATGTAGCTGTGTTATTTTTGTACAAAACGAGCGAACAAACGCACGAAACATGAGTTTATGGTGCAAACAAAGATTGTGGAGAAATATTTTAAAACAAAAATAAATTTTTGTTTGCATTTGAATAATTTAGTATTTACTATCATTCTTTACGAAAACTCTATCCGAGTTTTTTGTGGATGAAATGAGCAAAGAAACGCATGGATCATGAGTTTTCTGTGCAAACAAAGATTGTCGAGAAATATTTTAAAATAAACAAAAATTTTGATTTGCATTTGAATACTTTTTTCTATTCTTTACGAAAAATCTAGCCGAGTTTTTATTGCAAGAACCGAGCGAACAAACGTATGAAACATGAGTATGAGGTGCAAATTCAGTTTGTGGTGAAATATTTTAAAATGTAAACAAATTTTTGTTTTCATTGGAATAATTTAGTATTTACAATCATTCTTTATAAAACATCTACCCGTGTTATTTTTTTATAAAATGAGCGGACGAACGCATGAAACATGAGTTTTAGGTGCAAACAAAGATTGTGGAGAAATATTCTAAAATGACAACAAATTTTGGTTTGCACTTGAATAATTTAGTATATTCTTTATGGAAAATGTAGCTGTGTTATTTTTGTACAAAACGAGCGAACAAACGCACGAAACATGAGTTTATGGTGCAAACAAAGATTGTGGAGAAATATTTTAAAACAAAAATAAATTTTTGTTTGCATTTGAATAATTTAGTATTTACTATCATTCTTTAC
The DNA here is from genome assembly GCA_027726005.1 of Juncus effusus. Taxonomy (NCBI): domain Eukaryota; kingdom Viridiplantae; phylum Streptophyta; class Magnoliopsida; order Poales; family Juncaceae; genus Juncus; species Juncus effusus. The sequence continues at coordinate 5,297,313 of CM050907.1, forward strand.
GAAAACTCTATCCGAGTTTTTTTTTGATGAAACGAGCAAACAAACGCAGGAATCATGAGTTTCCTGTGCAAACAAAGATTGTCGAGAAATATTTTAAAATAAACAAAAATTTTGATTTGCATTTGAATAATTTTTTCTATTCTTTACGAAAAATCTAGCCGAGTTTTTATTGCAAGAACCGAGCGAACAAACCTATGAAACATGAGTATGAGGTGCAAATTCAGTTTGTGGTGAAATATTTTAAAATGTAAACAAATTTTTATTTTCATTGGAATAATTTAGTATTTACAATCATTCTTTATAAAACATGTACCCGTGTTATTTTTTTATAAAATGAGCGGACGAACGCATGAAACATGAGTTTTAGGTGCAAACAAAGATTGTGGAGAAATATTCTAAAATGACAACAAATTTTGGTATGCACTTGAATAATTTAGTATATTCTTTATGGAAAATGTAGCTGTGTTATTTTTGTACAAAACGAGCGAACAAACGCACGAAACATGAGTTTATGGTGCAAACAAAGATTGTGGAGAAATATTTTAAAACAAAAACAAATTTTTGTTTGCATTTGAATAATTTAGTATTTACTATCATTATTTACGAAAACTCTATCCGAGTTTTTTTTGGATGAAACGAGCAAACAAACGCAGGAATCATGAGTTTCCTGTGCAAACAAAGATTGTCGAGAAATATTTTAAAATAAACAAAAATTTTGATTTGCATTTGAATAATTTTTTCTATTCTTTACGAAAAATCTAGCCGAGTTTTTATTGCAAGAACCGAGCGAACAAACCTATGAAACATGAGTATGAGGTGCAAATTCAGTTTGTGGTGAAATATTTTAAAATGTAAACAAATTTTTGTTTTCATTGGAATAATTTAGTATTTACAATCATTCTTTATAAAACATCTACCCGTGTTATTTTTTTATAAAATGAGCGGACGAACGCATGAAACATGAGTTTTAGGTGCAAACAAAGATTGTGGAGAAATATTCTAAAATGACAACAAATTTTGGTTTGCACTTGAATAATTTAGTATATTCTTTATGGAAAATGTAGCTGTGTTATTTTTGTACAAAACGAGCGAACAAACGCACGAAACATGAGTTTATGGTGCAAACAAAGATTGTGGAGAAATATTTTAAAACAAAAACAAATTTTTGTTTGCATTTGAATAATTTAGTATTTACTATCATTATTTACAAAACTCTATCCGAGTTTTTTTTGGATGAAACGAGCAAACAAACGCAGCAATCATGAGTTTCCTGTGCAAACAAAGATTGTCGAGAAATATTTTAAAATAAACAAAAATTTTGATTTGCATTTGAATAATTTTTTCTATTCTTTACGAAAAATCTAGCCGAGTTTTTATTGCAAGAACCGAGCGAACAAACCTATGAAACATGAGTATGAGGTGCAAATTCAGTTTGTGGTGAAATATTTTAAAATGTAAACAAATTTTTGTTTTCATTGGAATAATTTAGTATTTACAATAATTCTTTATAAAACATCTACTCGTGTTATTTTTTTATAAAATGAGCGGACGAACGCATGAAACATGAGTTTTAGGTGCAAACAAAGATTGTGGAGAAATATTCTAGAATGACAACAAATTTTGGTTTGCACTTGAATAATTTAGTATATTCTTTATGGAAAATGTAGCTGTGTTATTTTTGTACAAAACGAGCGAACAAACGCACGAAACATGAGTTTATGGTGCAAACAAAGATTGTGGAGAAATATTTTAAAACAAAAATAAATTTTTGTTTGCATTTGAATAATTTAGTATTTACTATCATTCTTTACGAAAACTCTATCCGAGTTTTTTTTGGATGAAACGAGCAAACAAACGCAGGAATCATGAGTTTCCTGTGCAAACAAAGATTGTCGAGAAATATTTTAAAATAAACAAAAATTTTGATTTGCATTTGAATAATTTTTTCTATTCTTTACGAAAAATCTAGCCGAGTTTTTATTGCAAGAACCGAGCGAACAAACCTATGAAACATGAGTATGAGGTGCAAATTCAGTTTGTGGTGAAATATTTTAAAATGTAAACAAATTTTTGTTTTCATTGGAATAATTTAGTATTTACAATCATTCTTTATAAAACATCTACCCGTGTTATTTTTTTATAAAATGAGCGGACGAACGCATGAAACATGAGTTTTAGGTGCAAACAAAGATTGTGGAGAAATATTCTAAAATGACAACAAATTTTGGTTTGCACTTGAATAATTTAGTATATTCTTTATGGAAAATGTAGCTGTGTTATTTTTGTACAAAACGAGCGAACAAACGCACGAAACATGAGTTTATGGTGCAAACAAAGATTGTGGAGAAATATTTTAAAACAAAAACAAATTTTTGTTTGCATTTGAATAATTTAGTATTTACTATCATTATTTACGAAAACTCTATCCGAGTTTTTTTTGGATGAAACGAGCAAACAAACGCAGGAATCATGAGTTTCCTGTGCAAACAAAGATTGTCGAGAAATATTTTAAAATAAACAAAAATTTTGATTTGCATTTGAATAATTTTTTCTATTCTTTACGAAAAATCTAGCCGAGTTTTTATTGCAAGAACCGAGCGAACAAACCTATGAAACATGAGTATGAGGTGCAAATTCAGTTTGTGGTGAAATATTTTAAAATGTAAACAAATTTTTGTTTTCATTGGAATAATTTAGTATTTACAATCATTCTTTATAAAACATCTACCCGTGTTATTTTTTTATAAAATGAGCGGACGAACGCATGAAACATGAGTTTTAGGTGCAAACAAAGATTGTGGAGAAATATTCTAAAATGACAACAAATTTTGGTTTGCACTTGAATAATTTAGTATATTCTTTATGGAAAATGTAGCTGTGTTATTTTTGTACAAAACGAGCGAACAAACGCACGAAACATGAGTTTATGGTGCAAACAAAGATTGTGGAGAAATATTTTAAAACAAAAACAAATTTTTGTTTGCATTTGAATAATTTAGTATTTACTATCATTATTTACGAAAACTCTATCCGAGTTTTTTTTGGATGAAACGAGCAAACAAACGCAGCAATCATGAGTTTCCTGTGCAAACAAAGATTGTCGAGAAATATTTTAAAATAAACAAAAATTTTGATTTGCATTTGAATAATTTTTTCTATTCTTTACGAAAAATCTAGCCGAGTTTTTATTGCAAGAACCGAGCGAACAAACCTATGAAACATGAGTATGAGGTGCAAATTCAGTTTGTGGTGAAATATTTTAAAATGTAAACAAATTTTTGTTTTCATTGGAATAATTTAGTATTTACAATAATTCTTTATAAAACATCTACTCGTGTTATTTTTTTATAAAATGAGCGGACGAACGCATGAAACATGAGTTTTAGGTGCAAACAAAGATTGTGGAGAAATATTCTAGAATGACAACAAATTTTGGTTTGCACTTGAATAATTTAGTATATTCTTTATGGAAAATGTAGCTGTGTTATTTTTGTACAAAACGAGCGAACAAACGCACGAAACATGAGTTTATGGTGCAAACAAAGATTGTGGAGAAATATTTTAAAACAAAAATAAATTTTTGTTTGCATTTGAATAATTTAGTATTTACTATCATTCTTTACGAAAACTCTATCCGAGTTTTTTTTGGATGAAACGAGCAAACAAACGCAGGAATCATGAGTTTCCTGTGCAAACAAAGATTGTCGAGAAATATTTTAAAATAAACAAAAATTTTGATTTGCATTTGAATAATTTTTTCTATTCTTTACGAAAAATCTAGCCGAGTTTTTATTGCAAGAACCGAGCGAACAAACCTATGAAACATGAGTATGAGGTGCAAATTCAGTTTGTGGTGAAATATTTTAAAATGTAAACAAATTTTTGTTTTCATTGGAATATTTTAGTATTTACAATCATTCTTTATAAAACATGTACCCGTGTTATTTTTTTATAAAATGAGCGGACGAACGCATGAAACATGAGTTTTAGGTGCAAACAAAGATTGTGGAGAAATATTCTAAAATGACAACAAATTTTGGTTTGCACTTGAATAATTTAGTATATTCTTTATGGAAAATGTAGCTGTGTTATTTTTGTACAAAACGAGCGAACAAACGCACGAAACATGAGTTTATGGTGCAAACAAAGATTGTGGAGAAATATTTTAAAACAAAAACAAATTTTTGTTTGCATTTGAATAATTTAGTATTTACTATCATTATTTACGAAAACTCTATCCGAGTTTTTTTTGGATGAAACGAGCAAACAAACGCAGGAATCATGAGTTTCCTGTGCAAACAAAGATTGTCGAGAAATATTTTAAAATAAACAAAAATTTTGATTTGCATTTGAATAATTTTTTCTATTCTTTACGAAAAATCTAGCCGAGTTTTTATTGCAAGAACCGAGCGAACAAACCTATGAAACATGAGTATGAGGTGCAAATTCAGTTTGTGGTGAAATATTTTAAAATGTAAACAAATTTTTGTTTTCATTGGAATAATTTAGTATTTACAATCATTCTTTATAAAACATCTACCCGTGTTATTTTTTTATAAAATGAGCGGACGAACGCATGAAACATGAGTTTTAGGTGCAAACAAAGATTGTGGAGAAATATTCTAAAATGACAACAAATTTTGGTTTGCACTTGAATAATTTAGTATATTCTTTACGGAAAATGTAGCTGTGTTATTTTTGTACAAAACGAGCGAACAAACGCACGAAACATGAGTTTATGGTGCAAACAAAGATTGTGGAGAAATATTTTAAAACAAAAACAAATTTTTGTTTGCATTTGAATAATTTAGTATTTACTATCATTCTTTACGAAAACTCTATCCGAGTTTTTTTTGGATGAAACGAGCAAACAGACGCAGGAATCATGAGTTTCCTGTGCAAACAAAGATAGTCGAGAAATATTTTAAAATAAACAAAAGTTTTGATTTGCATTTGAATAATTTTTTCTATTCTTTACGAAAAATCTAGTCGAGTTTTTATTGCAAGAACCGAGCGAACAAACGTATGAAACATGAGTATGAGGTGCAAATTCAGTTTGTGGTGAAATATTTTAAAATGCAAACAAATTTTTGTTTTCATTGGAATAATTTAGTATTTACAATCATTCTTTATAAAACATCTACCCGTGTTATTTTTTTATAAAATGAGCGGACGAACGCATGAAAAATGAGTTTTAGGTGCAAACAAAGATTGTGGAGAAATATTCTAAAATGACAACAAATTTTGGTTTGCACTTGAATAATTTAGTATATTCTTTATGGAAAATGTAGCTGTGTTATTTTGGACAAAACGAGCGAACAAACGCACGAAACATGAGTTTATGGTGCAAACAAAGATTGTGGAGAAATATTTTAAAACAAAAATAAATTTTTGTTTGCATTTGAATAATTTAGTATTTACTATCATTCTTTACGAAAACTCTATCCGAGTTTTTTGTGGATGAAACGAGCAAAGAAACGCATGGATCATGAGTTTTCTGTGCAAACAAAGATTGTCGAGAAATATTTTAAAATAAACAAAAATTTTGATTTGCATTTGAATACTTTTTTCTATTCTTTACGAAAAATCTAGCCGAGTTTTTATTGCAAGAACCGAGCGAACAAACGTATGAAACATGAGTATGAGGTGCAAATTCAGTTTGTGGTGAAATATTTTAAAATGTAAACAAATTTTTGTTTTCATTGGAATAATTTAGTATTTACAATCATTCTTTATAAAACATCTACCCGTGTTATTTTTTTATAAAATGAGCGGACGAACGCATGAAACATGAGTTTTAGGTGCAAACAAAGATTGTGGAGAAATATTCTAAAATGACAACAAATTTTGGTTTGCAATTGAATAATTTAGTATATTCTTTATGGAAAATGTAGCTGTGTTATTTTTGTACAAAACGAGCGAACAAACGCACGAAACATGAGTTTATGGTGCAAACAAAGATTGTGGAGAAATATTTTAAAACAAAAATAAATTTTTGTTTGCATTTGAATAATTTAGTATTTACTATCATTCTTTACGAAAACTCTATCCGAGTTTTTTTTTGATGAAACGAGCAAACAAACGCAGGAATCATGAGTTTCCTGTGCAAACAAAGATTGTCGAGAAATATTTTAAAATAAACAAAAATTTTGATTTGCATTTGAATAATTTTTTCTATTCTTTACGAAAAATCTAGCCGAGTTTTTATTGCAAGAACCGAGCGAACAAACCTATGAAACATGAGTATGAGGTGCAAATTCAGTTTGTGGTGAAATATTTTAAAATGTAAACAAATTTTTATTTTCATTGGAATAATTTAGTATTTACAATCATTCTTTATAAAACATGTACCCGTGTTATTTTTTTATAAAATGAGCGGACGAACGCATGAAACATGAGTTTTAGGTGCAAACAAAGATTGTGGAGAAATATTCTAAAATGACAACAAATTTTGGTATGCACTTGAATAATTTAGTATATTCTTTATGGAAAATGTAGCTGTGTTATTTTTGTACAAAACGAGCGAACAAACGCACGAAACATGAGTTTATGGTGCAAACAAAGATTGTGGAGAAATATTTTAAAACAAAAACAAATTTTTGTTTGCATTTGAATAATTTAGTATTTACTATCATTATTTACGAAAACTCTATCCGAGTTTTTTTTGGATGAAACGAGCAAACAAACGCAGGAATCATGAGTTTCCTGTGCAAACAAAGATTGTCGAGAAATATTTTAAAATAAACAAAAATTTTGATTTGCATTTGAATAATTTTTTCTATTCTTTACGAAAAATCTAGCCGAGTTTTTATTGCAAGAACCGAGCGAACAAACCTATGAAACATGAGTATGAGGTGCAAATTCAGTTTGTGGTGAAATATTTTAAAATGTAAACAAATTTTTGTTTTCATTGGAATAATTTAGTATTTACAATCATTCTTTATAAAACATCTACCCGTGTTATTTTTTTATAAAATGAGCGGACGAACGCATGAAACATGAGTTTTAGGTGCAAACAAAGATTGTGGAGAAATATTCTAAAATGACAACAAATTTTGGTTTGCACTTGAATAATTTAGTATATTCTTTATGGAAAATGTAGCTGTGTTATTTTTGTACAAAACGAGCGAACAAACGCACGAAACATGAGTTTATGGTGCAAACAAAGATTGTGGAGAAATATTTTAAAACAAAAACAAATTTTTGTTTGCATTTGAATAATTTAGTATTTACTATCATTATTTACGAAAACTCTATCCGAGTTTTTTTTGGATGAAACGAGCAAACAAACGCAGCAATCATGAGTTTCCTGTGCAAACAAAGATTGTCGAGAAATATTTTAAAATAAACAAAAATTTTGATTTGCATTTGAATAATTTTTTCTATTCTTTACGAAAAATCTAGCCGAGTTTTTATTGCAAGAACCGAGCGAACAAACCTATGAAACATGAGTATGAGGTGCAAATTCAGTTTGTGGTGAAATATTTTAAAATGTAAACAAATTTTTGTTTTCATTGGAATAATTTAGTATTTACAATAATTCTTTATAAAACATCTACTCGTGTTATTTTTTTATAAAATGAGCGGACGAACGCATGAAACATGAGTTTTAGGTGCAAACAAAGATTGTGGAGAAATATTCTAGAATGACAACAAATTTTGGTTTGCACTTGAATAATTTAGTATATTCTTTATGGAAAATGTAGCTGTGTTATTTTTGTACAAAACGAGCGAACAAACGCACGAAACATGAGTTTATGGTGCAAACAAAGATTGTGGAGAAATATTTTAAAACAAAAATAAATTTTTGTTTGCATTTGAATAATTTAGTATTTACTATCATTCTTTACGAAAACTCTATCCGAGTTTTTTTTGGATGAAACGAGCAAACAAACGCAGGAATCATGAGTTTCCTGTGCAAACAAAGATTGTCGAGAAATATTTTAAAATAAACAAAAATTTTGATTTGCATTTGAATAATTTTTTCTATTCTTTACGAAAAATCTAGCCGAGTTTTTATTGCAAGAACCGAGCGAACAAACCTATGAAACATGAGTATGAGGTGCAAATTCAGTTTGTGGTGAAATATTTTAAAATGTAAACAAATTTTTGTTTTCATTGGAATAATTTAGTATTTACAATCATTCTTTATAAAACATCTACCCGTGTTATTTTTTTATAAAATGAGCGGACGAACGCATGAAACATGAGTTTTAGGTGCAAACAAAGATTGTGGAGAAATATTCTAAAATGACAACAAATTTTGGTTTGCACTTGAATAATTTAGTATATTCTTTATGGAAAATGTAGCTGTGTTATTTTTGTACAAAACGAGCGAACAAACGCACGAAACATGAGTTTATGGTGCAAACAAAGATTGTGGAGAAATATTTTAAAACAAAAACAAATTTTTGTTTGCATTTGAATAATTTAGTATTTACTATCATTATTTACGAAAACTCTATCCGAGTTTTTTTTGGATGAAACGAGCAAACAAACGCAGGAATCATGAGTTTCCTGTGCAAACAAAGATTGTCGAGAAATATTTTAAAATAAACAAAAATTTTGATTTGCATTTGAATAATTTTTTCTATTCTTTACGAAAAATCTAGCCGAGTTTTTATTGCAAGAACCGAGCGAACAAACCTATGAAACATGAGTATGAGGTGCAAATTCAGTTTGTGGTGAAATATTTTAAAATGTAAACAAATTTTTGTTTTCATTGGAATAATTTAGTATTTACAATCATTCTTTATAAAACATCTACCCGTGTTATTTTTTTATAAAATGAGCGGACGAACGCATGAAACATGAGTTTTAGGTTCAAACAAAGATTGTGGAGAAATATTCTAAAATGACAACAAATTTTGGTTTGCACTTGAATAATTTAGTATATTCTTTATGGAAAATGTAGCTGTGTTATTTTTGTACAAAACGAGCGAACAAACGCACGAAACATGAGTTTATGGTGCAAACAAAGATTGTGGAGAAATATTTTAAAACAAAAACAAATTTTTGTTTGCATTTGAATAATTTAGTATTTACTATCATTATTTACGAAAACTCTATCCGAGTTTTTTTTGGATGAAACGAGCAAACAAACGCAGCAATCATGAGTTTCCTGTGCAAACAAAGATTGTCGAGAAATATTTTAAAATAAACAAAAATTTTGATTTGCATTTGAATAATTTTTTCTATTCTTTACGAAAAATCTAGCCGAGTTTTTATTGCAAGAACCGAGCGAACAAACCTATGAAACATGAGTATGAGGTGCAAATTCAGTTTGTGGTGAAATATTTTAAAATGTAAACAAATTTTTGTTTTCATTGGAATAATTTAGTATTTACAATAATTCTTTATAAAACATCTACTCGTGTTATTTTTTTATAAAATGAGCGGACGAACGCATGAAACATGAGTTTTAGGTGCAAACAAAGATTGTGGAGAAATATTCTAGAATGACAACAAATTTTGGTTTGCACTTGAATAATTTAGTATATTCTTTATGGAAAATGTAGCTGTGTTATTTTTGTACAAAACGAGCGAACAAACGCACGAAACATGAGTTTATGGTGCAAACAAAGATTGTGGAGAAATATTTTAAAACAAAAATAAATTTTTGTTTGCATTTGAATAATTTAGTATTTACTATCATTCTTTACGAAAACTCTATCCGAGTTTTTTTTGGATGAAACGAGCAAACAAACGCAGGAATAATGAGTTTCCTGTGCAAACAAAGATTGTCGAGAAATATTTTAAAATAAACAAAAATTTTGATTTGCATTTGAATAATTTTTTCTATTCTTTACGAAAAATCTAGCCGAGTTTTTATTGCAAGAACCGAGCGAACAAACCTATGAAACATGAGTATGAGGTGCAAATTCAGTTTGTGGTGAAATATTTTAAAATGTAAACAAATTTTTGTTTTCATTGGAATAATTTAGTATTTACAATCATTCTTTATAAAACATCTACCCGTGTTATTTTTTTATAAAATGAGCGGACGAACGCATGAAACATGAGTTTTAGGTGCAAACAAAGATTGTGGAGAAATATTCTAAAATGACAACAAATTTTGGTTTGCACTTGAATAATTTAGTATATTCTTTATGGAAAATGTAGCTGTGTTATTTTTGTACAAAACGAGCGAACAAACGCACGAAACATGAGTTTATGGTGCAAACAAAGATTGTGGAGAAATATTTTAAAACAAAAACAAATTTTTGTTTGCATTTGAATAATTTAGTATTTACTATCATTATTTACGAAAACTCTATCCGAGTTTTTTTTGGATGAAACGAGCAAACAAACGCAGGAATCATGAGTTTCCTGTGCAAACAAAGATTGTCGAGAAATATTTTAAAATAAACAAAAATTTTGATTTGCATTTGAATAATTTTTTCTATTCTTTACGAAAAATCTAGCCGAGTTTTTATTGCAAGAACCGAGCGAACAAACCTATGAAACATGAGTATGAGGTGCAAATTCAGTTTGTGGTGAAATATTTTAAAATGTAAACAAATTTTTGTTTTCATTGGAATAATTTAGTATTTACAATCATTCTTTATAAAACATCTACCCGTGTTATTTTTTTATAAAATGAGCGGACGAACGCATGAAACATGAGTTTTAGGTGCAAACAAAGATTGTGGAGAAATATTCTAAAATGACAACAAATTTTGGTTTGCACTTGAATAATTTAGTATATTCTTTATGGAAAATGTAGCTGTGTTATTTTTGTACAAAACGAGCGAACAAACGCACGAAACATGAGTTTATGGTGCAAACAAAGATTGTGGAGAAATATTTTAAAACAAAAACAAATTTTTGTTTGCATTTGAATAATTTAGTATTTACTATCATTATTTACGAAAACTCTATCCGAGTTTTTTTTGGATGAAACGAGCAAACAAACGCAGCAATCATGAGTTTCCTGTGCAAACAAAGATTGTCGAGAAATATTTTAAAATAAACAAAAATTTTGATTTGCATTTGAATAATTTTTTCTATTCTTTACGAAAAATCTAGCCGAGTTTTTATTGCAAGAACCGAGCGAACAAACCTATGAAACATGAGTATGAGGTGCAAATTCAGTTTGTGGTGAAATATTTTAAAATGTAAACAAATTTTTGTTTTCATTGGAATAATTTAGTATTTACAATAATTCTTTATAAAACATCTACTCGTGTTATTTTTTTATAAAATGAGCGGACGAACGCATGAAACATGAGTTTTAGGTGCAAACAAAGATTGTGGAGAAATATTCTAGAATGACAACAAATTTTGGTTTGCACTTGAATAATTTAGTATATTCTTTATGGAAAATGTAGCTGTGTTATTTTTGTACAAAACGAGCGAACAAACGCACGAAACATGAGTTTATGGTGCAAACAAAGATTGTGGAGAAATATTTTAAAACAAAAATAAATTTTTGTTTGCATTTGAATAATTTAGTATTTACTATCATTCTTTACGAAAACTCTATCCGAGTTTTTTTTGGATGAAACGAGCAAACAAACGCAGGAATCATGAGTTTCCTGTGCAAACAAAGATTGTCGAGAAATATTTTAAAATAAACAAAAATTTTGATTTGCATTTGAATAATTTTTTCTATTCTTTACGAAAAATCTAGCCGAGTTTTTATTGCAAGAACCGAGCGAACAAACCTATGAAACATGAGTATGAGGTGCAAATTCAGTTTGTGGTGAAATATTTTAAAATGTAAACAAATTTTTGTTTTCATTGGAATAATTTAGTATTTACAATCATTCTTTATAAAACATCTACCCGTGTTATTTTTTTATAAAATGAGCGGACGAACGCATGAAACATGAGTTTTAGGTGCAAACAAAGATTGTGGAGAAATATTCTAAAATGACAACAAATTTTGGTTTGCACTTGAATAATTTAGTATATTCTTTATGGAAAATGTAGCTGTGTTATTTTTGTACAAAACGAGCGAACAAACGCACGAAACATGAGTTTATGGTGCAAACAAAGATTGTGGAGAAATATTTTAAAACAAAAACAAATTTTTGTTTGCATTTGAATAATTTAGTATTTACTATCATTATTTACGAAAACTCTATCCGAGTTTTTTTTGGATGAAACGAGCAAACAAACGCAGGAATCATGAGTTTCCTGTGCAAACAAAGATTGTCGAGAAATATTTTAAAATAAACAAAAATTTTGATTTGCATTTGAATAATTTTTTCTATTCTTTACGAAAAATCTAGCCGAGTTTTTATTGCAAGAACCGAGCGAACAAACCTATGAAACATGAGTATGAGGTGCAAATTCAGTTTGTGGTGAAATATTTTAAAATGTAAACAAATTTTTGTTTTCATTGGAATAATTTAGTATTTACAATCATTCTTTATAAAACATCTACCCGTGTTATTTTTTTATAAAATGAGCGGACGAACGCATGAAACATGAGTTTTAGGTGCAAACAAAGATTGTGGAGAAATATTCTAAAATGACAACAAATTTTGGTTTGCACTTGAATAATTTAGTATATTCTTTATGGAAAATGTAGCTGTGTTATTTTTGTACAAAACGAGCGAACAAACGCACGAAACATGAGTTTATGGTGCAAACAAAGATTGTGGAGAAATATTTTAAAAGAAAAACAAATTTTTGTTTGCATTTGAATAATTTAGTATTTACTATCATTATTTACGAAAACTCTATCCGAGTTTTTTTTGGATGAAACGAGCAAACAAACGCAGCAATCATGAGTTTCCTGTGCAAACAAAGATTGTCGAGAAATATTTTAAAATAAACAAAAATTTTGATTTGCATTTGAATAATTTTTTCTATTCTTTACGAAAAATCTAGCCGAGTTTTTATTGCAAGAACCGAGCGAACAAACCTATGAAACATGAGTATGAGGTGCAAATTCAGTTTGTGGTGAAATATTTTAAAATGTAAACAAATTTTTGTTTTCATTGGAATAATTTAGTATTTACAATAATTCTTTATAAAACATCTACTCGTGTTATTTTTTTATAAAATGAGCGGACGAACGCATGAAACATGAGTTTTAGGTGCAAACAAAGATTGTGGAGAAATATTCTAGAATGACAACAAATTTTGGTTTGCACTTGAATAATTTAGTATATTCTTTATGGAAAATGTAGCTGTGTTATTTTTGTACAAAACGAGCGAACAAACGCACGAAACATGAGTTTATGGTGCAAACAAAGATTGTGGAGAAATATTTTAAAACAAAAATAAATTTTTGTTTGCATTTGAATAATTTAGTATTTACTATCATTCTTTACGAAAACTCTATCCGAGTTTTTTTTGGATGAAACGAGCAAACAAACGCAGGAATCATGAGTTTCCTGTGCAAACAAAGATTGTCGAGAAATATTTTAAAATAAACAAAAATTTTGATTTGCATTTGAATAAGTTTTTCTATTCTTTACGAAAAATCTAGCCGAGTTTTTATTGCAAGAACCGAGCGAACAAACCTATGAAACATGAGTATGAGGTGCAAATTCAGTTTGTGGTGAAATATTTTAAAATGTAAACAAATTTTTGTTTTCATTGGAATAATTTAGTATTTACAATCATTCTTTATAAAACATCCACCCGTGTTATTTTTTTATAAAATGAGCGGACGAACGCATGAAACATGAGTTTTAGGTGCAAACAAAGATTGTGGAGAAATATTCTAAAATGACAACAAATTTTGGTTTGCACTTGAATAATTTAGTATATTCTTTATGGAAAATGTAGCTGTGTTATTTTTGTACAAAACGAGCGAACAAACGCACGAAACATGAGTTTATGGTGCAAACAAAGATTGTGGAGAAATATTTTAAAACAAAAACAAATTTTTGTTTGCATTTGAATAATTTAGTATTTACTATCATTATTTACGAAAACTCTATCCGAGTTTTTTTTGGATGAAACGAGCAAACAAACGCAGGAATCATGAGTTTCCTGTGCAAACAAAGATTGTCGAGAAATATTTTAAAATAAACAAAAATTTTGATTTGCATTTGAATAATTTTTTCTATTCTTTACGAAAAATCTAGCCGAGTTTTTATTGCAAGAACCGAGCGAACAAACCTATGAAACATGAGTATGAGGTGCAAATTCAGTTTGTGGTGAAATATTTTAAAATGTAAACAAATTTTTGTTTTCATTGGAATAATTTAGTATTTACAATCATTCTTTATAAAACATCTACCCGTGTTATTTTTTTATAAAATGAGCGGACGAACGCATGAAACATGAGTTTTAGGTGCAAACAAAGATTGTGGAGAAATATTCTAAAATGACAACAAATTTTGGTTTGCACTTGAATAATTTAGTATATTCTTTACGGAAAATGTAGCTGTGTTATTTTTGTACAAAACGAGCGAACAAACGCACGAAACATGAGTTTATGGTGCAAACAAAGATTGTGGAGAAATATTTTAAAACAAAAACAAATTTTTGTTTGCATTTGAATAATTTAGTATTTACTATCATTCTTTACGAAAACTCTATCCGAGTTTTTTTTGGATGAAACGAGCAAACAAACGCAGGAATCATGAGTTTCCTGTGCAAACAAAGATAGTCGAGAAATATTTTAAAATAAACAAAAGTTTTGATTTGCATTTGAATAATTTTTTCTATTCTTTACGAAAAATCTAGTCGAGTTTTTATTGCAAGAACCGAGCGAACAAACGTATGAAACATGAGTATGAGGTGCAAATTCAGTTTGTGGTGAAATATTTTAAAATGCAAACAAATTTTTGTTTTCATTGGAATAATTTAGTATTTACAATCATTCTTTATAAAACATCTACCCGTGTTTTTTTTTTATAAAATGAGCGGACGAACGCATGAAAAATGAGTTTTAGGTGCATACAAAGATTGTGGAGAAATATTCTAAAATGACAACAAATTTTGGTTTGCACTTGAATAATTTAGTATATTCTTTATGGAAAATGTAGCTGTGTTATTTTGGACAAAACGAGCGAACAAACGCACGAAACATGAGTTTATGGTGCAAACAAAGATTGTGGAGAAATATTTTAAAACAAAAATAAATTTTTGTTTGCATTTGAATAATTTAGTATTTACTATCATTCTTTACGAAAACTCTATCCGAGTTTTTTTTGGATGAAACGAGCAAACAAACGCAGGAATCATGAGTTTCTTGTGCAAACAAAGATTGTCGAGAAATATTTTAAAATAAACAAAAATTTTGATTTGCATTTGAATAATTTTTTCTATTCTTTACGAAAAATCTAGCCGAGTTTTTATTGCAAGAACCGAGCGAACAAACCTATGAAACATGAGTATGAGGTGCAAATTCAGTCTGTGGTGAAATATTTTAAAACGTAAACAAATTTTTGTTTTCATTGGAATAATTTAGTATTTACAATCATTCTTTATAAAACATCTACCCGTGTTATTTTTTTATAAAATGAGCGGACGAACGCATGAAACATGAGTTTTAGGTGCAAACAAAGATTGTGGAGAAATATTCTAAAATGACAACAAATTTTGGTTTGCACTTGAATAATTTAGTATATTCTTTACGGAAAATGTAGCCGTGTTATTTTTGTACAAAACGAGCGAACAAACGCACGAAACATGAGTTTATGGTGCAAACAAAGATTGTGGAGAAATATTTTAAAACAAAAACAAATTTTTGTTTGCATTTGAATAATTTAGTATTTACTATCATTCTTTACGAAAACTCTATCCGAGTTTTTTTTCGATGAAACGAGCAAACAAACGCATGAATCATGAGTTTTCTGTGCAAACAAAGATTGTCGAGAAATATTTTAAAATAAACAAAAATTTTGATTTGCATTTGAATAATTTTTTCTATTCTTTACGAAAAATCTAGCCGAGTTTTTATTGCAAGAACCGAGCGAACAAACGTATGAAACATGAGTATGAGGTGCAAATTCAGTTTGTGGTGAAATATTTTAAAATGTAAACAAATTTTTGTTTTCATTGGAATAATTTAGTATTTACAATCATTCTTTATAAAACATCTACCCGTGTTATTTTTTTATAAAATGAGCGGACGAACGCATGAAACATGAGTTTTAGGTGCAAACAAAGATTGTGGAGAAATATTCTAAAATGACAACAAATTTTGGTTTGCACTTGAATAATTTAGTATATTCTTTACGGAAAATGAAGCTGAGTTATTTTTGTACAAAACGAGCGAACAAACGCACGAAACATGAGTTTATGGTGCAAACAAAGATTGTGGAGAAATATTTTAAAACAAAAACAAATTTTTGTTTGCATTTGAATAATTTAGTATTTACTATCATTCTTTACGAAAACACTATCCGAGTTTTTTTTGGATGAAACGAGCAAATAAACGCAGGAATCATGAGTTTCCTGTGCAAACAAAGATTGTCGAGAAATATTTTAAAATAAACAAAAATTTTGATTTGCATTTGAATAATTTTTTCTATTCTTTACGAAAAATCTAGCCGAGTTTTTATTGCAAGAACCGAGCGAACAAACGTATGAAACATGAGTATGAGGTGCAAATTCAGTCTGTGGTGAAATATTTTAAAATGTAAACAAATTTTTGTTTTCATTGGAATAATTTAGTATTTACAATCATTCTTTATAAAACATCTACCCGTGTTATTTTTTTATAAAATGAGCGGACGAACGCATGAAACATGAGTTTTAGGTGCAAACAAAGATTGTGGAGAAATATTCTAAAATGACAACAAATTTTGGTTTGCACTTGAATAATTTAGTATATTCTTTACGGAAAATGTAGCCGTGTTATTTTTGTACAAAACGAGCGAACAAACGCACGAAACATGAGTTTATGGTGCAAACAAAGATTGTGGAGAAATATTTTAAAACAAAAACAAATTTTTGTTTGCATTTGAATAATTAAGTATTTACTATCATTCTTTACGAAAACTCTATCCGAGTTTTTTTTCGATGAAACGAGCAAACAAACGCATGAATCATGCGTTTTCTGTGCAAACAAAGATTGTCGAGAAATATTTTAAAATAAACAAAAATTTTGATTTGCATTTGAATAATTTTTTCTATTCTTTACGAAAAATCTAGCCGAGTTTTTATTGCAAGAACCGAGCGAACAAACGTATGAAACATGAGTATGAGGTGCAAATTCAGTTTGTGGTGAAATATTTTAAAATGTAAACAAATTTTTGTTTTCATTGGAATAATTTAGTATTTACAATCATTCTTTATAAAACATCTACCCGTGTTATTTTTTTATAAAATGAGCGGACGAACGCATGAAACATGAGTTTTAGGTGCAAACAAAGATTGTGGAGAAATATTCTAAAATGACAACAAATTTTGGTTTGCACTTGAATAATTTAGTATATTCTTTACGGAAAATGAAGCTGAGTTATTTTTGTACAAAACGAGCGAACAAACGCACGAAACATGAGTTTATGGTGCAAACAAAGATTGTGGAGAAATATTTTAAAACAAAAACAAATTTTTGTTTGCATTTGAATAATTTAGTATTTACTATCATTCTTTACGAAAACTCTATCCGAGTTTTTTTTGGATGAAACGAGCAAACAAACGCAGGAATCATGAGTTTCCTGTGCAAACAAAGATTGTCGAGAAATATTTTAAAATAAACAAAAATTTTGATTTGCATTTGAATAATTTTTTCTATTCTTTACGAAAAATCTAGCCGAGTTTTTATTGCAAGAACCGAGCGAACAAACCTATGAAACATGAGTATGAGGTGCAAATTCAGTCTGTGGTGAAATATTTTAAAATGTAAACAAATTTTTGTTTTCATTGGAATAATTTAGTATTTACAATCATTCTTTATAAAACATCTACCCGTGTAATTTTTTTATAAAATGAGCGGACGAACGCATGAAACATGAGTTTTAGGTGCAAACAAAGATTGTGGAGAAATATTCTAAAATGACAACAAATTTTGGTTTGCACTTGAATAATTTAGTATATTCTTTACGGAAAATGTAGCTGTGTTATTTTTGTACAAAACGAGCGAACAAACGCACGAAACATGAGTTTATGGTGCAAACAAAGATTGTGGAGAAATATTTTAAAACGAAAATAAATTTTTGTTTGCATTTGAATAATTTAGTATTTACTATCATTCTTTACGAAAACTCTATCCGAGTTTTTTTTGGATGAAACGAGCAAACAAACGCAGGAATCATGAGTTTTCTGTGCAAACAAAGATTGTCGAGAAATATTTTAAAATAAACAAAAATTTTGATTTGCATTTGAATATTTTTTTCTATTCTTTACGAAAAATCTAGCCGAGTTTTTATTGCAAGAACCGAGCGAACAAACGTATGAAACATGAGTATGAGGTGCAAATTCAGTTTGTGGTGAAATATTTTAAAATGTAAACAAATTTTTCTTTTCATTGGAATAATTTAGTATTTACAATCATTCTTTATAAAACATCTACCCGTGTTATTTTTTTATAAAATGAGCGGACGAACGCATGAAACATAAGTTTTAGGTGCAAACAAAGATTGTGGAGAAATATTCTAAAATGACAACAAATTTTGGTTTGCACTTGAATAATATAGTATATTATTTACGGAAAATGTAGCTGTGTTTTTTTTGTACAAAACGAGCGAACAAACGCACGAAAGCAGAGTTTATGGTGCAAACAAAGATTGTGGAGAAATATTTTAGAACAAAAATAAATTTTTGTTTGCATTTGAATAATTTAGTATTTACTATCATTCTTTACGAAAACTCTATCCGAGTTTTTTTTCGATGAAACGAGCAAACAAACGCATGAATCATGAGTTTTCTGTGCAAACAAAGATTGTCGAGAAATATTTTAAAATAAACAAAAATTTTGATTTGCATTTGAATAATTTTTTCTATTCTTTACGAAAAATCTAGCCGAGTTTTTATTGCAAGAACCGAGCGAACAAACGTATGAAACATGAGTATGAGGTGCAAATTCAGTTTGTGGTGAAATATTTTAAAATGTAAACAAATTTTTGTTTTCATTGGAATAATTTAGTATTTACAATCATTCTTTATAAAACATCTACCCGTGTTATTTTTTTATAAAATGAGCGGACGAACGCATGAAACATGAGTTTTAGGTGCAAACAAAGATTGTGGAGAAATATTCTAAAATGACAACAAATTTTGGTTTGCACTTGAATAATTTAGTATATTCTTTACGGAAAATGAAGCTGAGTTATTTTTGTACAAAACGAGCGAACAAACGCACGAAACATGAGTTTATGGTGCAAACAAAGATTGTGGAGACATATTTTAAAACAAAAACAAATTTTTGTTTGCATTTGAATAATTTAGTATTTACTATCATTCTTTACGAAAACTCTATCCGAGTTTTTTTTGGATGAAACGAGCAAACAAACGCAGGAATCATGAGTTTCCTGTGCAAACAAAGATTGTCGAGAAATATTTTAAAATAAACAAAAATTTTGATTTGCATTTGAATAATTTTTTCTATTCTTTACGAAAAATCTAGCCGAGTTTTTATTGCAGGAACCGAGCGAACAAACCTATGAAACATGAGTATGAGGTGCAAATTCAGTCTGTGGTGAAATATTTTAAAATGTAAACAAATTTTTGTTTTCATTGGAATAATTTAGTATTTACAATCATTCTTTATAAAACATCTACCCGTGTTATTTTTTTATAAAATGAGCGGACGAACGCATGAAACATGAGTTTTAGGTGCAAACAAAGATTGTGGAGAAATATTCTAAAATGACAACAAATTTTGGTTTGCACTTGAATAATTTAGTATATTCTTTACGGAAAATGTAGCTGTGTTATTTTTGTACAAAACGAGCGAACAAACGCACGAAACATGAGTTTATGGTGCAAACAAAGATTGTGGAGAAATATTTTAAAACGAAAATAAATTTTTGTTTGTATTTGAATAATTTAGTATTTACTATCATTCTTTACGAAAACTCTATCCGAGTTTTTTTTGGATGAAACGAGCAAACAAACGCAGGAATCATGAGTTTTCTGTGCAAACAAAGATTGTCGAGAAATATTTTAAAATAAACAAAAATTTTGATTTGCATTTGAATATTTTTTTCTATTCTTTACGAAAAATCTAGCCGAGTTTTTATTGCAAGAACCGAGCGAACAAACGTATGAAACATGAGTATGAGGTGCAAATTCAGTTTGTGGTGAAATATTTTAAAATGTAAACAAATTTTTCTTTTCATTGGAATAATTTAGTATTTACAATCATTCTTTATAAAACATCTACCCGTGTTATTTTTTTATAAAATGAGCGGACGAACGCATGAAACATGAGTTTTAGGTGCAAACAAAGATTGTGGAGAAATATTCTAAAATGACAACAAATTTTGGTTTGCACTTGAATAATATAGTATATTATTTACGGAAAATGTAGCTGTGTTTTTTTTGTACAAAACGAGCGAACAAACGCACGAAAGCAGAGTTTATGGTGCAAACAAAGATTGTGGAGAAATATTTTAGAACAAAAATAAATTTTTGTTTGCATTTGAATAATTTAGTATTTACTATCATTCTTTACGAAAACTCTATCCGAGTTTTTTTTGGATGAAACGAGCAATGAAACGCATGGATTATGAGTTTTCTGTGCAAACAAAGATTGTCGAGAAATATTTTAAAATAAACAAAAATTTTGATTTGCATTTGAATAATTTTTTCTGTTCTTTACGAAAAATCTAGCCGAGTTTTTATTGCAAGAACCGAGCGAACAAACGTATGAAACATGAGTATGAGGTGCAAATTCAGTTTGTGGTGAAATATTTTAAAATGTAAACAAATTTTTGTTTTCATTGGAATAATTTAGTATTTACAATCATTCTTTATAAAACATCTACCCGTGTTATTATTTTATAAATTGAGCGGACGAACGCATGAAACATGAGTTTTAGGTGCAAACAAAGATTGTGGAGAAATATTCTAAAATGACAACAAATTTTGGTTTGCACTTGAATAATTTAGTATATTCTTTACGGAAAATGTAGCTGTGTTATTTTTGTACAAAACGAGCGAACAAACGCACGAAACATGAGTTTATGGTGCAAACAAAGATTGTGGAGAAATATTTTAAAACAAAAATAAATTTTTGTTTACATTTGAATAATTTAATATTTACTATCATTCTTTACGAAAACTCTATCCGAGTTTTTTTTGGATGAAACGGGCAAACAAACGCATGAATCATGAGTTTTCTGTGCAAACAAAGATTGTCGAGAAATATTTTAAAATAAACAAAAATTTTGATTTGCATTTGAATAATTTTTTCTATTCTTTACGAAAAATCTAGCCGAGTTTTTATTGCAAGAACCGAGCGAACAAACGTATGAAACATGAGTATGAGGTGCAAATTCAGTTTGTGGTGAAATATTTTATAATGTAAACAAATTTTTGTTTTCATTGGAATAATTTAGTATTTACAATCATTCTTTATAAAACATCTACCCGTGTTATTTTTTTATAAAATGAGCGGACGAACGCATGAAACATGAGTTTTAGGTGCAAACAAAGATTGTGGAGAAATATTCTAAAATGACAACAAATTTTGGTTTGCACTTGAATAATTTAGTATATTCTTTACGGAAAATGTAGCTGTGTTATTTTTGCACAAAATGAGCGAACAAACGCACGAAACCTGAGTTTATGGTGCAAACAAAGATTGTGGAGAAATATTTTAAAACGAAAATAAATTTTTGTTTGCATTTGAATAATTTAGTATTTACTATCATTATTTACGAAAACTCTACCGGAGTTTTTTTTGGATGAAACGAGCAAATAAACGCATGAATCATGAGTTTTCTGTGCAAACAAAGATTTTCAAGAAATATTTTAAAATAAACAAAAATTTTGATTTGCATTTGAATAATTTTTTCTATTCTTTACGAAAAATCTAGCCGAGTTTTTATTGCAAGAACTGAGCGAACAAACGTATGAAACATGAGTATGAGGTGCAAATTCAGTTTGTGGTTAAATATTTTAAAATGTAAACAAATTTTTGTTTTCATTGGAATAATTTAGTATTTACAATCATTCTTTATAAAACATCTACCCGTGTTACTTTTTTATAAAATGAGCGTACGAACGCATGAAACATGAGTTTTAGGTGCAAACAAAGATTGGGGAGAAATATTCTAAAACGACAACAAATTTTGGTTTGCACTTGAATAATTTAGTATATTCTTTACGGAAAATGTAGCTGTGTTATTTTTGTACAAAACGAGCGAACAAACGCACGAAACCTGAGTTTATGGTGCAAACAAAGATTGTGGAGAAATATTTTAAAACGAAAATAAATTTTTGTTTGCATTTGAATAATTTAGTATTCACTATCATTCTTTACGAAAACTCTATCCGAGTTTTTTTTGGACGAAACGAGCAAACAAACGCATGAATCATGAGTTTTCTGTGCAAACAAAGATTGTCGAGAAATATTTTAAAATAAACAAAAATTTTGATTTGCATTCGAATAATTTTTTCTATTCTTTACGAAAAATCTAGCCGAGTTTTTATTGCAAGAACCGAGCGAACAAACGTATGAAACATGAGTATGAGGTGCAAATTCAGTTTGTGGTGAAATATTTTAAAATGTAAACAAATTTTTGTTTTCATTGGAATAATTTAGTATTTACAATCATTCTTTATAAAACATCTACCCATGTTATTTTTTTATAAAATGAGCGGACGAACGCATGAAACATGAGTTTTAGGTGCAAACAAAGATTGTGGAGAAATATTCTAAAATGACAACAAATTTTGGTTTGCACTTGAATAATTTAGTATATTCTTTACGGAAAATGTAGCTGTGTTATTTTTGTAAAAAACGAGCGAACAAACTCACGAAACATGAGTTTATGGTGCAAACAAAGATTGTGGAGAAATATTTTAAAACGAAAATAAATTTTTGTTTGCATTTGAATAATTTAGTATTTATTATCATTCTTTACGAAAACTCTATCCGAGGTTTTTTTGGATGAAACGAGCAAACAAACGCATGAATCATGAGTTTTCTGTGCAAAAAAAGATTGTCGAGAAATATTTTAAAATAAACAAAAATTTTGATTTGCATTTGAATAATTTTTTCTATTCTTTACGAAAAATCTAGCCGAGTTTTTATTGCAAGAACCGAGCGAACAAACGTATGAAACATGAGTATGAGGTGCAAATTCAGTTTGTGGTGAAATATTTTAAAATGTAAACAAATTTTTGTTTTCATTGGAATAATTTAGTATTTACAATCATTCTTTATAAAACATCTACCCGTGTTATTTTTTTATAAAATGAGCGGACGAACGCATGAAACATGAGTTTTAGGTGCAAACAAAGATTGTGGAGAAATATTCTAAAATGACAACAAATTTTGGTTTGCACTTGAATAATTTAGTATATTCTTTATGGAAAACGTAGCTGTGTTATTTTGGACAAAACGAGCGAACAAACGCACGAAACATGAGTTTATGGTGCAAACAAAGATTGTGGAGAAATATTTTAAAACAAAAATAAATTTTTGTTTGCATTTGAATAATTTAGTATTTACTATCATTCTTTACGAAAACTCTATCCGAGTTTTTTTTGGATGAAACGAGCAAACAAACGCAGGAATCATGAGTTTCCTGTGCAAACAAAGATTGTCGAGAAATAATTTAAAATAAACAAAAATTTTGATTTGCATTTGAATAATTTTTTCTATTCTTTACGAAAAATCTAGCCGAGTTTTTATTGCAAGAACCGAGCGAACAAACCTATGAAACATGAGTATGGGGTGCAAAGTCAGTTTGTGGTGAAATATTTTAAAATGTAAACAAATTTTTGTTTTCATTGGAATAATTTAGTATTTACAATCATTCTTTATAAAACATCTACCCGTGTTATTTTTTTATAAAATGAGCGGACGAACGCATGAAACATGAGTTTTAGGTGCAAACAAAGATTGTGGAGAAATATTCTAAAATGACAACAAATTTTGGTTTGCACATGAATAATTTAGTATATTCTTTACGGAAAATGTAGCTGTGTTATTTTTGTACAAAACGAGCGAACAAACGCACGAAACATGAGTTTATGTGGTGCAAACAAAGATTGTGGAGAAATATTTTAAAACAAAAACAAATTTTTGTTTGCATTTGAATAATTTAGTATTTACTATCATTCTTTCCGAAAACTCTATCCGAGTTTTTTTTGGATGAAACGAGCAAACAAACGCATGAATCATGAGTTTTCTGTGCAAACAAAGATTGTCGAGAAATATTTTAAAATAAACAAAAATTTTGATTTGCATTTGAATAATTTTTTCTATTCTTTACGAAAAATCTAGCCGAGTTTTTATTGCAAGAACCGAGCGAACAAACCTATGAAACATGAGTATGAGGTGCAAATTCAGTTTGTGGTGAAATATTTTAAAATGTAAACAAATTTTTGTTTTCATTGGAATAATTTAGTATTTACAATCATTCTTTATAAAACATCTACCCGTGTTATTTTTTTATAAAATGAGCGGACGAACGCATGAAACATGAGTTTTAGGTGCAAACAAAGATTGTGGAGAAATATTCTAAAATGACAACAAATTTTGGTTTGCACTTGAATAATTTAGTATATTCTTTACGGAAAATGTAGCTGTGTTATTTTTGTACAAAACGAGCGAACAAACGCACGAAACATGAGTTTATGGTGCAAACAAAGATTGTGGAGAAATATTTTAAAACAAAAACAAATTTTTGTTTGCATTTGAATAATTTAGTATTTACTATCATTCTTTACGAAAACTCTATCCGAGTTTTTTTTGGATGAAACGAGCAAACAAACGCAGGAATCATGAGTTTCCTGTGCAAACAAATATTGTCGAGAAATATTTTAAAATAAACAAAAATTTTGATTTGCATTTGAATAATTTTTTCTATTCTTTACGAAAAATCTAGCCGAGTTTTTATTGCAAGAACCGAGCGAACAAACGTATGAAACATGAGTATGAGGTGCAAATTCAGTCTGTGGTGAAATATTTTAAAATGTAAACAAATTTTTATTTTCATTGGAATAATTTAGTATTTACAATCATTCTTTATAAAACATCTACCCGTGTTATTTTTTTATAAAATGAGCGGACGAACGCGTGAAACATGAGTTTTAGGTGCAAACAAAGATTGTGGAGAAATATTCTAAAATGACAACAAATTTTGGTTTGCACTTACATAATTTAGTATATTCTTTACGGAAAATGTAGCTGTGTTATTTTTGTACAAAACGAGCGAACAAACGCACGAAACATGAGTTTATGGTGCAAACAAAGATTGTGGAGAAATATTTTAAAACGAAAATAAATTTTTGTTTGCATTTGAATAATTTAGTATTTACTATCATTCTTTACGAAAATTATATCCGAGTTTTTTTTGGATGAAACGAGCAAACAAACGCAGGAATCATGAGTTTTCTGTGCAAACAAAGATTGTCGAGAAATATTTTAAAATAAACAAAAATTTTGATTTGCATTTGAATAATTTTTTCTATTCTTTACGAAAAATCTAGCCGAGTTTTTATTGCAAGAACCGAGCGAGCAAACTTATGAAACATGAGTATGAGGTGCAAATTCAGTTTGTGGTGAAATATTTTAAAATGTAAACAAATTTTTCTTTTCATTGGAATAATTTAGTATTTACAATCATTCTTTATAAAACATCTACCCGTGTTATTTTTTTATAAAATGAGCGGACGAACGCATGAAACATGAGTTTTAGGTGGAAACAAAGATTGTGGAGAAATATTCTAAAATGACAACAAATTTTGGTTTGCACTTGAATAATATAGTATATTCTTTACGGAAAATGTAGCTGTGTTTTTTTTGTACAAAACGAGCGATCAAACGCACGAAACATGAGTTTATGGTGCAAACAAAGATTGTGGAGAAATATTTTAAAACAAAAATAAATTTTTGTTTGCATTTGAATAATTTAGTATTTACTATCATTCTTTACGAAAACTCTATCCGAGTTTTTTTTGGATGAAACGAGCAAACAAACGCAGGAATCATGAGTTTCCTGTTCAACCAAAGATTGTCGAGAAATATTTTAAAATAAAAAAAAATTTTGATTTGCATTTGAATAATTTTTTCTATTCTTTACGAAAAATCTAGCCGAGTTTTTATTGCAAGAACCGAGCGAACAAACGTATGAAACATGAGTATGAGGTGCAAATTACGTTTGTGGTGAAATATTTTAAAATGTTAACAAATTTTTGTTTTCATTGGAATAATTTAGTATTTACAATCATTCTTTATAAAACATCTACCCGTGTTATTTTTTTATAAAATGAGCGGACGAACGCATGAAACATGAGTTTTAGGTGCAAACAAAGATTGTGGAGAAATATTCTAAAATGACAACAAATTTTGGTTTGCACTTGAATAATTTAGTATATTCTTTATGGAAAATGTAGCTGTGTTATTTTGGACAAAACGAGCGAACAAACGCACGAAACATGAGTTTATGGTGCAAACAAAGATTGTGGAGAAATATTTTAAAACAAAAATAAATTTTTGTTTGCATTTGAATAATTTAGTATTTACTATCATTCTTTACGAAAACTCTATCCGAGTTTTTTTTGGATGAAACGAGCAAACAAACGCAGGAATCATGAGTTTCCTGTGCAAACAAATATTGTCGAGAAATAATTTAAAATAAACAAAAATTTTGATTTGCATTTGAATAATTTTTTCTATTCTTTACGAAAAATCTAGCCGAGTTTTTATTGCAAGAACCGAGCGAACATACCTATGAAACATGAGTATGAGGTGCAAATTCAGTTTGTGGTGAAATATTTTAAAATGTAAACAAATTTTTGTTTTCATTGGAATAATTTAGTATTTACAATCATTCTTTATAAAACATCTAACCGTGTTATTTTTTTATAAAATGAGCGGACGAACGCATGAAACATGAGTTTTAGGTGCAAACAAAGATTGTGGAGAAATATTCTAAAATGACAACAAATTTTGGTTTGCACTTGAATAATTTAGTATATTCTTTACGGAAAATGTAGCTGTGTTATTTTTGTACAAAACGAGCGAACAAACGCACGAAACATGAGTTTATGTGGTGCAAACAAAGATTGTGGAGAAATATTTTAAAACAAAAACAAATTTTTGTTTGCATTTGAATAATATAGTATTTACTATCATTCTTTCCGAAAACTCTATCCGAGTTTTTTTTGGATGAAACGAGCAAACAAACGCATGAATCATGAGTTTTCTGTGCAAACAAAGATTGTCGAGAAATATTTTAAAATAAACAAAAATTTTGATTTGCATTTGAATAATTTTTTCTATTCTTTACGAAAAA
Organism: Juncus effusus; assembly: GCA_027726005.1. Taxonomy (NCBI): domain Eukaryota; kingdom Viridiplantae; phylum Streptophyta; class Magnoliopsida; order Poales; family Juncaceae; genus Juncus; species Juncus effusus. The sequence continues at coordinate 5,324,645 of CM050907.1, forward strand.
TCTAGCCTAGTTTTTATTGCAAGAACCGAGCGAACAAACCTATGAAACATGAGTATGAGGTGCAAATTCAGTTTGTGGTGAAATATTTTAAAATGTAAACAAATTTTTGTTTTCATTGGAATAATTTAGTATTTACAATCATTCTTTATAAAACATCTACCCGTGTTATTTTTTTATAAAATGAGCGGACGAACGCATGAAACATGAGTTTTAGGTGCAAACAAAGATTGTGGAGAAATATTCTAAAATGACAACAAATTTTGGTTTGCACTTGAATAATTTAGTATATTCTTTACGGAAAATGTAGCTGTGTTATTTTTGTACAAAACGAGCGAACAAACGCACGAAACATGAGTTTATGGTGCAAACAAAGATTGTGGAGAAATATTTTAAAACAAAAACAAATTTTTGTTTGCATTTGAATAATTTAGTATTTACTATCATTCTTTACGAAAACTCTATCCGAGTTTTTTTTGGATGAAACGAGCAAACAAACGCAGGAATCATGAGTTTCCTGTGCAAACAAAGATTGTCGAGAAATATTTTAAAATAAACGAAAATTTTGATTTGCATTTGAATAACTTTTTCTATTCTTTACGAAAAATCTAGCCGAGTTTTTATTGCAAGAACCGAGCGAACAAACGTATGAAACATGAGTATGAGGTGCAAATTCAGTCTGTGGTGAAATATTTTAAAATGTAAACAAATTTTTGTTTTCATTGGAATAATTTAGTATTTACAATCATTCTTTATAAAACATCTACCCGTGTTATTTTTTTATAAAATGAGCGGACGAACGCGTGAAACATGAGTTTTAGGTGCAATCAAAGATTGTGGAGAAATATTCTAAAATGACAACAAATTTTGGTTTGCACTTGAATAATTTAGTATTTTCTTTACGGAAAATGTAGCTGTGTTATTTTTGTACAAAACGAGCGAACAAACGCACGAAACATGAGTTTATGGTGCAAACAAAGATTGTGGAGAAATATTTTAAAACGAAAATAAATTTTTGTTTGCATTTGAATAATTTAGTATTTACTATCATTCTTTACGAAAATTCTATCCGAGTTTTTTTTGGATGAAACGAGCAAACAAACGCATGAATCATGAGTTTTCTGTGCAAACAAAGATTGTCGAGAAATATTTTAAAATAAACAAAAATTTTGATTTGCATTTGAATAAGTTTTTCTATTCTTTACGAAAAATCTAGCCGAGTTTTTATTGCAAGAACCGAGCGAACAAACGTATGAAACATGAGTATGAGGTGCAAATTAAGTTTGTGGTGAAATATTTTAAAATGTAAACAAATTTTTGTTTTCATTGGAATAATTTAGTATTTACAATCATTCTTTATAAAACATCTACCCGTGTTATTTTTTTATAAAATGAGCGGACAAACGAATGAAACATGAGTTTTTGGTGCGAACAAAGATTGTGGAGAAATATTCTAAAATGACAACAAAGTTCGGTTTGCATTTGAATAATTTAGTATATTCTTTACGGAAAATGTAGCTGTGTTATTTTTGTACAAAACGAGCGAACAAACGCACGAAACATGAGTTTATGTGGTGCAAACAAAGATTGTGGAGAAATATTTTAAAACAAAAACAAATTTTTGTTTGCATTTGAATAATTTAGTATTTACTATCATTCTTTCCGAAAACTCTATCCGAGTTTTTTTTGGATGAAACGAGCAAACAAACGCATGAATCATGAGTTTTCTGTGCAAACAAAGATTGTCGAGAAATATTTTAAAATAAACAAAAATTTTGATTTGCGTTTGAATAATTTTTTCTATTCTTTACGAAAAATCTAGCCGAGTTTTTATTGCAAGAACCGAGCGAACAAACCTATGAAACATGAGTATGAGGTGCAAATTCAGTTTGTGGTGAAATATTTTAAAATGTAAACAAATTTTTGTTTTCATTGGAATAATTTAGTATTTACAATCATTCTTTATAAAACATCTACCCGTGTTATTTTTTTATAAAATCAGCGGACGAACGCATGAAACATGAGTTTTAGGTGCAAACAAAGATTGTGGAGAAATATTCTAAAATGACAACAAATTTTGGTTTGCACTTGAATAATTTAGTATATTCTTTACGGAAAATGTAGCTGTGTTATTTTTGTACAAAACGAGCGAACAAACGCACGAAACATGAGTTTATGTGGTGCAAACAAAGATTGTGGAGAAATATTTTAAAACAAAAACAAATTTTTGTTTGCATTTGAATAATTTAGTATTTACTATCATTCTTTCCGAAAACTCTATCCGAGTTTTTTTTGGATGAAACGAGCAAACAAACGCATGAATCATGAGTTTTCTGTGCAAACAAAGATTGTCGAGAAATATTTTAAAATAAACAAAAATTTTGATTTGCATTTGAATAATTTTTTCTATTCTTTACGAAAAATCTAGCCGAGTTTTTATTGCAAGAACCGAGCGAACAAACCTATGAAACATGAGTATGAGGTGCAAATTCAGTTTGTGGTGAAATATTTTAAAATGTAAACAAATTTTTGTTTTCATTGGAATAATTTAGTATTTACAATCATTCTTTATAAAACATCTACCCGTGTTATTTTTTTATAAAATGAGCGGAGCATGAAACATGAGTTTTAGGTGCAAACAAAGATTGTGGAGAAATATTCTAAAATGACAACAAATTTTGGTTTGCACTTGAATAATTTAGTATATTCTTTACGGAAAATGTAGCTGTGTTATTTTTGTACAAAACGAGCGAACAAACGCACGAAACATGAGTTTATGGTGCAAACAAAGATTGTGGAGAAATATTTTAAAACAAAAACAAATTTTTGTTTGCATTTGAATAATTTAGTATTTACTATCATTCTTTACGAAAACTCTATCCGAGTTTTTTTTGGATGAAACGAGCAAACAAACGCAGGAATCATGAGTTTCCTGTGCAAACAAAGATTGTCGAGAAATATTTTAAAATAAACAAAAATTTTGATTTGCATTTGAATAATTTTTTCTATTCTTTACGAAAAATCTAGCCGAGTTTTTATTGCAAGAACCGAGCGAACAAACGTATGAAACATGAGTATGAGGTGCAAATTCAGTCTGTGGTGAAGTATTTTAAAATGTAAACAAATTTTTATTTTCATTGGAATAATTTAGTATTTACAATCATTCTTTATAAAACATCTACCCGTGTTATTTTTTTATAATATGAGCGGACGAACGCGTGAAACATGAGTTTTAGGTGCAATCAAAGATTGTGGAGAAATATTCTAAAATGACAACAAATTTTGGTTTGCACTTGAATAATTTAGTATATTCTTTACGGAAAATGTAGCTGTGTTATTTTTGTACAAAACGAGCGAACAAACGCACGAAACATGAGTTTATGGTGCAAACAAAGATTGTGGAGAAATATTTTAAAACGAAAATAAATTTTTGTTTGCATTTGAATAATTTAGTATTTACTATCATTCTTTACGAAAATTCTATCCGAGTTTTTTTTGGATGAAACGAGCAAACAAACGCAGGAATCATGAGTTTTCTGTGCAAACAAAGATTGTCGAGAAATATTTTAAAATAAACAAAAATTTTGATTTGCATTTGAATAATTTTTTCTATTCTTTACGAAAAATCTAGCCGAGTTTTTATAGCAAGAACCGAGCGAACAAACGTATGAAACATGAGTATGAGGTGCAAATTAAGTTTGTGGTGAAATATTTTAAAATGTAAACAAATTTTTGTTTTCATTGGAATAATTTAGTATTTACAATCATTCTTTATAAAACATCTACCCGTGTTATTTTTTTATAAAATGAGTGGACAAACGCGTGAAACATGAGTTTTTGGTGCGAACAAAGATTGTGGAGAAATATTCTAAAATGACAACAAAGTTCGGTTTGCATTTGAATAATTTAGTATATTCTTTACGGAATATGTAGCTGTGTTATTTTTGTACAAAACGAGCGAACAAACGCACGAAACATGAGTTTATGTGGTGCAAACAAAGATTGTGGAGAAATATTTTAAAACAAAAACAAATTTTTGTTTGCATTTGAATAATTTAGTATTTACTATCATTCTTTCCGAAAACTCTATCCGAGTTTTTTTTGGATGAAACGAGCAAACAAACGCATGAATCATGAGTTTTCTGTGCAAACAAAGATTGTCGAGAAATATTTTAAAATAAACAAAATTTTGATTTGCATTTGAATAATTTTTTCTATTCTTTACGAAAAATCTAGCCGAGTTTTTATTGCAAGAACCGAGCGAACAAACCTATGAAACATGAGTATGAGGTGCAAATTCAGTTTGTGGTGAAATATTTTAAAATGTAAACAAATTTTTGTTTTCATTGGAATAATTTAGTATTTACAATCATTCTTTATAAAACATCTACCCGTGTTATTTTTTTATAAAATGAGCGGACGAACGCATGAAACATGAGTTTTAGGTGCAAACAAAGATTGTGGAGAAATATTCTAAAATGACAACAAATTTTGGTTTGCACTTGAATAATTTAGTATATTCTTTACGGAAAATGTAGCTGTGTTATTTTTGTACAAAACGAGCGAACAAACGCACGAAACATGAGTTTATGTGGTGCAAACAAAGATTGTGGAGAAATATTTTAAAACAAAAACAAATTTTTGTTTGCATTTGAATAATTTAGTATTTACTATCATTCTTTACGAAAACTCTATCCGAGTTTTTTTTGGATGAAACGAGCAAACAAACGCAGGAATCATGAGTTTTCTGTGCAAACAAAGATTGTCGAGAAATATTTTAAAATAAACAAAAATTTTGATTTGCATTTGAATAATTTTTTCTATTCTTTACGAAAAATCTAGCCGAGTTTTTATTGCAAGAACCGAGCGAACAAATGTATGAAACATGAGTATGAGGTGCAAATTCAGTCTGTGGTGAAATATTTTAAAATGTAATCAAATTTTTGTTTTCATTGGAATAATTTAGTATTTACAATCATTCTTTATAAAACATCTACCCGTGTTATTTTTTTATTAAATGAGCGGACGAACGCGTGAAACATGAGTTTTAGGTGCAATCAAAGATTGTGGAGAAATATTCTAAAATGACAACAAATTTTGGTTTGCACTTGAATAATTTAGTATATTTTTTACGGAAAATGTAGCTGTGTTATTTTTGTACAAAACGAGCGAACAAACGCACGAAACATGAGTTTATGGCGCAAACAAAGATTGTGGAGAAATATTTTAAAACGAAAATAAATTTTTGTTTGCATTTGAATAATTTAGTATTTACTATCATTCTTTACGAAAATTCTATCCGAGTTTTTTTTGGATGAAACGAGCAAACAAACGCAGGAATCATGAGTTTTCTGTGCAAACAAAGATTGTCGAGAAATATTTTAAAATGAACAAAAATTTTGATTTGCATTTGAATAATTTTTTCTATTCTTTACGAAAAATCTAGCCGAGTTTTTATTGCAAGAACCGAGCGAACAAACGTATGAAACATGAGTATGAGGTGTAAATTCAGTTTGTGGTGAAATATTTTAAAATGTAAACAAATTTTTGTTTTCATTGGAATAATTTAGTATTTACAATCATTCTTTATAAAACATCTAACCGTGTTATTTTTTTATAAAATGAGCGGACGAACGCATGAAACATGAGTTTTAGGTGCAAACAAAGATTGTGGAGAAATATTCTAAAATGACAACAAATTTTGGTTTGCACTTGAATAATTTAGTATATTCTTTACGGAAAATGTAGCTGTGTTATTTTTGTACAAAACGAGCGAACAAACGCACAAAACATGATTTTATGGTGCAAACAAAGATCGTGGAGAAATATTTTAAAAGAAAAATAAATTTTTGTTTACATTTGAATAATTTAGTATTTACTATCATTCTTTACGAAAACTCTATCCGAGTTTTTTTTGGATGAAACGGGCAAACAAACGCATGAATCATGAGTTTTCTGTGCAAACAAAGATTGTCGAGAAATATTTTAAAATAAACAAAAATTTTGATTTGCATTTGAATAATTTTTTCTATTCTTTACGAAAAATCTAGCCGAGTTTTTATTGCAAGAACCGAGCGAACAAACGTATGAAACATGAGTATGAGGTGCAAATTCAGTTTGTGGTGAAATATTTTAAAATGTAAACAAATTTTTCGTTTCATTGGAATAATTTAGTATTTACAATCTTTATTTATAAAACATCTACCCGTGTTATTTTTTTATAAAATGAGCGGACGAACGCATGAAACATGAGTTTTAGGTGCAAACAAAGATTGTGGAGAAATATTCTAAAATGACAACAAATTTTCGTTTGCACTTGAATAATTTAGTATATTCTTTACGGAAAATGTAGCTGTGTTATTTTTGTACAAAACGAGCGAACAAACGCACGAAACATGAGTTTATGGTGCAAACAAAGATTGTGGAGAAATATTTTAAAACAAAAACAAATTTTTGTTTGCATTTGAATAATTTAGTATTTACTATCATTCTTTACGAAAACTCTATCCGAGTTTTTTTTGGATGAAACGAGCAAACAAACGCAGGAATCATGAGTTTCCTGTGCAAACAAAGATTGTCGAGAAATATTTTAAAATAAACAAAAATTTTGATTTGCATTTGAATAATTTTTTCTATTCTTTACGAAAAATCTAGCTGAGTTTTTATTGCAAGAACCGAGCGAACAAACGTATGAAACATGAGTATGAGGTGCAAATTCAGTCTGTGGTGAAATATTTTAAAATGTAAACAAATTTTTGTTTTCATTGGAATAATTTAGTATTTACAATCATTCTTTATAAAACATCTACCCGTGTTATTTTTTTATTAAATGAGCGGACGAACGCGTGAAACATGAGTTTTAGGTGCAATCAAAGATTGTGGAGAAATATTCTAAAATGACAACAAATTTTGGTTTGCACTTGAATAATTTAGAATATTCTTTACGGAAAATGTAGCTGTGTTATTTTTGTACAAAACGAGCGAACAAACGCACGAAACATGAGTTTATGGTGGAAATAAAGATTGTGGAGAAATATTTTAAAACGAAAATAAATTTTTGTTTGCATTTGAATAATTTAGTATTTACTATCATTCTTTACGAAAATTCTATCCGAGTTTTTTTTGGATGAAACGAGCAAACAAACGCAGGAATCATGAGTTTTCTGTGCAAACAAAGATTGTCGAGAAATATTTTAAAATAAACAAAAATTTTGATTTGCATTTGAATAATTTTTTCTATTCTTTAGAAAAATCTAGCCGAGTTTTTATTGCAAGAACCGAGCGAACAAACGTATGAAACATGAGTATGAGGTGCAAATTCAGTTTGTGGTGAAATATTTTAAAATGTAAACAAATTTTTGTTTTCATTGGAATAATTTAGTATTTACAATCATTCTTTATAAAACATCTACCCGTGTTATTTTTTTATAAAATGAGCGGACGAACGCATGAAACATGAGTTTTAGGTGCAAACAAAGATTGTGGAGAAATATTCTAAAATGACAACAAATTTTGGTTTGCACTTGAATAATATAGTATATTCTTTACGGAAAATGTAGCTGTGTTATTTTTGTACAAAACGAGCGAACAAACGCACGAAACATGATTTTATGGTGCAAACAAAGATTGTGGAGAAATATTTTAAAACAAAAATAAATTTTTGTTTACATTTGAATAATTTAGTATTTACTATCATTCTTTACGAAAACTCTATCCGAGTTTTTTTTGGATGAAACGGGCAAACAAACGCATGAATCATGAGTTTTCTGTGCAAACAAAGATTGTCGAGAAATATTTTAAAATAAACAAAATTTTTGATTTGCATTTGAATAATTTTTTCTATTCTTTACGAAAAATCTAGCCGAGTTTTTATTGCAAGAACCGAGCGAAGAAACGTATGAAACATGAGTATGAGGTGCAAATTCAGTTTGTGGTGAAATATTTTAAAATGTAAACAAATTTTTCTTTTCATTGGAATAATTTAGTATTTACAATCATTATTTATAAAACATCTACCCGTGTTATTTTTTTATAAAATGAGCGGACGAACGCATGAAACATGAGTTTTAGGTGCAAACAAAGATTGCGGAGAAATATTCTAAAATGACAACAAATTTTGGTTTGCACTTGAATAATTTAGTATATTCTTTACGGAAAATGTAGCTGTGTTATTTTTGCACAAAATGAGCGAACAAACGCACGAAACCTGAGTTTATGGTGCAAACAAAGATTGTGGAGAAATATTTTAAAACGAAAATAAATTTTTGTTTGCATTTGAATAATTTAGTATTTACTATCATTCTTTACGAAAACTCTACCGGAGTTTTTTTTGGATGAAACGAGCAAACAAACGCATGAATCATGAGTTTTCTGTGCAAACAAAGATTTTCAAGAAATATTTTAAAATAAACAAAAATTTTGATTTGCATTTGAATAATTTTTTCTATTCTTTACGAAAAATCTAGCCGAGTTTTTATTGCAAGAACTGAGCGAACAAACATATGAAACATGAGTATTAGGTGCAAATTCAGTTTGTGGTTAAATATTTTAAAATGTAAACAAATTTTTGTTTTCATTGGAATAATTTAGTATTTACAATCATTCTTTATAATACATCTACCCGTGTTATTTTTTTATTAAATGAGCGGACGAACGCGTGAAACATGAGTTTTAGGTGCAATCAAAGATTGTGGAGAAATATTCTAAAATGACAACAAATTTTGGTTTGCACTTGAATAATTTAGTATATTCTTTACGGAAAATGTAGCTGTGTTATTTTTGTACAAAACGAGCGAACAAACGCACGAAACATGAGTTTATGGTGCAAACAAAGATTGTGGAGAAATATTTTAAAACGAAAATAAATTTTTCTTTGCATTTGAATAATTTAGTATTTACTATCATTCTTTACGAAAATTCTATCCGAGTTTTTTTTGGATGAAACGAGCAAACAAACGCAGGAATCATGAGTTTTCTGTGCAAACAAAGATTGTCGAGAAATATTTTAAAATAAACAAAAATTTTGATTTGCATTTGAATAATTTTTTCTATTCTTTACGAAAAATCTAGCCGAGTTTTTATTGCAAGAACCGAGCGAACAAACGTATGAAACATGAGTATGAGGTGCAAATTCAGTTTGTGGTGAAATATTTTAAAATGTAAACAAATTTTTCGTTTCATTGGAATAATTTAGTATTTACAATCATTATTTATAAAACATCTACCCGTGTTATTTTTTTATAAAATGAGCGGACGAACGCATGAAACATGAGTTTTAGGTGCAAACAAAGATTGTGGAGAAATATTCTAAAATGACAACAAATTTTGGTTTGCACTTGAATAATTTAGTATATTCTTTACGGAAAATGTAGCTGTGTTATTTTTGTTCAAAACGAGCGAACAAACGCACGAAGCATTCTTTACGAAAACTCTATCCGAGTTTTTTTTGGATGAAACGAGCAAACAAACGCAGGAATCATGAGTTTCCTGTGCAAACAAAGATTGTCGAGAAAAATTTTAAAATAAACAAAAATTTTGATTTGCATTTGAATAATTTTTTCTATTCTTTACGAAAAATCTAGCTGAGTTTTTATTGCAAGAACCGAGCGAACAAACGTATGAAACATGAGTATGAGGTGCAAATTCAGTCTGTGGTTAAATATTTTAAAATGTAAACAAATTTTTGTTTTCATTGGAATAATTTAGTATTTACAATCATTCTTTATAAAACATCTACCCGTGTTATTTTTTTATTAAATGAGCGGACGAACGCGTGAAACATGAGTTTTAGGTGCAATCAAAGATTGTGGAGAAATATTCTAAAATGACAACAAATTTTGGTTTGCACTTAAATAATTTAGTATATTCTTTACGGAAAATGTAGCTGTGTTATTTTTGTACAAAACGAGCGAACAAACGCACGAAACATGAGTTTATGGTGCAAATAAAGATTGTGGAGAAATATTTTAAAACGAAAATAAATTTTTGTTTGCATTTGAATAATTTAGTATTTACTATCATTCTTTACGAAAATTCTATCCGAGTTTTTTTTGGATGAAACGAGCAAACAAACGCAGGAATCATGAGTTTTCTGTGCAAACAAAGATTGTCGAGAAATATTTTAAAATAAACAAAAATTTTGATTTGCATTTGAATAATTTTTTCTATTCTTTACGAAAAATCTAGCCGAGTTTTTATTGCAAGAACCGAGCGAACAAACGTATGAAACATGAGTATGAGGTGCAAATTCAGTTTGTGGTGAAATATTTTAAAATGTAAACAAATTTTTGTTTTCATTGGAATAATTTAGTATTTACAATCATTCTTTATAAAACATCTACCCGTGTTATTTTTTTATAAAATGAGCGGACGAACGCATGAAACATGAGTTTTAGGTGCAAACAAAGATTGTGGAGAAATATTCTAAAATGACAACAAATTTTGGTTTGCACTTGAATAATTTAGTATATTCTTTACGGAAAATATAGCTGTGTTATTTTCGTACAAAACGAGCGAACAAACGCACGCAACATGATTTTATGGTGCAAACAAAGATTGTGGAGAAATATTTTAAAACAAAAATAAATTTTTGTTTACATTTGAATAATTTAGTATTTACTATCATTCTTTACGAAAACTCTATCCGAGTTTTTTTTGGATGAAACGGGCAAACAAACGCATGAATCATGAGTTTTCTGTGCAAACAAAGATTGTCGAGAAATATTTTAAAATGAACAAAAATTTTGATTTGCATTTGAATAATTTTTTCTATTCTTTACGAAAAATCTAGCCGAGTTTTTATTGCAAGAACCGAGCGAACAAACGTATGAAACATGAGTATGAGGTGCAAATTCAGTTTGTGGTGAAATATTTTAAAATGTAAACAAATTTTTCTTTTCATTGGAATAATTTAGTATTTACAATCATTATTTATAAAACATCTACCCGTGTTATTTTTTTATAAAATGAGCGGACGAACGCATGAAACATGAGTTTTAGGTGCAAACAAAGATTGTGGAGAAATATTCTAAAATGACAACAAATTTTGGTTTGCACTTGAATAATTTAGTATATTCTTTACGGAAAATGTAGCTGTGTTATTTTTGCACAAAATGAGCGAACAAACGCACGAAACCTGAGTTTATGGTGCAAACAAAGATTGTGGAGAAATATTTTAAAACGAAAATAAATTTTTGTTTGCATTTGAATAATTTAGTATTTACTATCATTCTTTACGAAAACTCTACCGGAGTTTTTTTTGGATGAAACGAGCAAACAAACGCAGGAATCATGAGTTTTCTGTGCAAACAAAGATTGTCGAGAAATATTTTAAAATAAACAAAAATTTTGATTTGCATTTGAATAATTTTTTCTATTCTTTACGAAAAATCTAGCCGAGTTTTTATTGCAAGAACCGAGCGAACAAACGTATGAAACATGAGTATGAGGTGCAAATTCAGTTTGTGGTGAAATATTTTAAAATGTAAACAAATTTTTGTTTTCATTGGAATAATTTAGTATTTACAATCATTCTTTATAAAACATCTACCCGTGTTATTTTTTTATAAAATGAGCGGACGAACGCATGAAACATGAGTTTTAGGTGCAAACAAAGATTGTGGAGAAATATTCTAAAATGACAACAAATTTTGGTTTGCACTTGAATAATTTAGTATATTCTTTACGGAAAATATAGCTGTGTTATTTTCGTACAAAACGAGCGAACAAACGCACGCAACATGATTTTATGGTGCAAACAAAGATTGTGGAGAAATATTTTAAAACAAAAATAAATTTTTGTTTACATTTGAATAATTTAGTATTTACTATCATTCTTTACGAAAACTCTATCCGAGTTTTTTTTGGATGAAACGGGCAAACAAACGCATGAATCATGAGTTTTCTGTGCAAACAAAGATTGTCGAGAAATATTTTAAAATGAACAAAAATTTTGATTTGCATTTGAATAATTTTTTCTATTCTTTACGAAAAATCTAGCCGAGTTTTTATTGCAAGAACCGAGCGAACAAACGTATGAAACATGAGTATGAGGTGCAAATTCAGTTTGTGGTGAAATATTTTAAAATGTAAACAAATTTTTCTTTTCATTGGAATAATTTAGTATTTACAATCATTATTTATAAAACATCTACCCGTGTTATTTTTTTATAAAATGAGCGGACGAACGCATGAAACATGAGTTTTAGGTGCAAACAAAGATTGTGGAGAAATATTCTAAAATGACAACAAATTTTGGTTTGCACTTGAATAATTTAGTATATTCTTTACGGAAAATGTAGCTGTGTTATTTTTGCACAAAATGAGCGAACAAACGCACGAAACCTGAGTTTATGGTGCAAACAAAGATTGTGGAGAAATATTTTAAAACGAAAATAAATTTTTGTTTGCATTTGAATAATTTAGTATTTACTATCATTCTTTACGAAAACTCTACCGGAGTTTTTTTTGGATGAAACGAGCAAACAAACGCATGAATCTTGAGTTTTCTGTGCAAACAAAGATTTTCAAGAAATATTTTAAAAGAAAAAAAAATTTTGATTTGCATTTGAATAATTTTTTCTATTCTTTACGAAAAATCTAGCCGAGTTTTTATTGCAAGAACTGAGCGAACAAACATATGAAACATGAGTATGAGGTGCAAATTCAGTTTGTGGTTAAATATTTTAAAATGTAAACAAATTTTTGTTTTCATTGGAATAATTTAGTATTTACAATCATTCTTTATAATACATCTACCCGTGTTATTTTTTTATAAAATGAGCGTACGAACGCATGAAACATGAGTTTTAGGTGCAAACAAAGATTGTGGAGAAATATTCTAAAACGACAACAAATTTTGGTTTGCACTTGAATAATTTAGTATATTCTTTACGGAAAATGTAGCTGTGTTATTTTTGTACAAAATGAGCGAACAAACGCACGAAACCTGAGTTTATGGTGCAAACAAAGATTGTGGAGAAATATTTTAAAACGAAAATAAATTTTTGTTTGCATTTGAATAATTTAGTATTCACTATCATTCTTTACGAAAACTCTATCCGAGTTTTTTTTGGACGAAACGAGCAAACAAACGCATGAATCATGAGTTTTCTGTGCAAACAAAGATTGTCGAGAAATATTTTAAAATAAACAAAAATTTTGATTTGCATTCGAATAATTTTTTCTATTCTTTACGAAAAATCTAGCCTAGTTTTTATTGCAAGAACCGAGCGAACAAACCTATGAAACATGAGTATGAGGTGCAAATTCAGTTTGTGGTGAAATATTTTAAAATGTAAACAAATTTTTGTTTTCATTGGAATAATTTAGTATTTACAATCATTCTTTATAAAACATCTACCCGTGTTATTTTTTTATAAAATGAGCGGACGAACGCATGAAACATGAGTTTTAGGTGAAAAACAAAGATTGTGGAGAAATATTCTAAAATGACAACAAATTTTGGTTTGCACTTGAATTATTTAGTATATTCTTTACGGAAAATGTAGCTGTGTTATTTTTGTACAAAACGAGCGAACAAACGCACGAAACATAAGTTTAAGGTGCAAACAAAGATTGTGGAGAAATATTTTAAAACGAAAATAAATTTTTGTTTGCATTTGAATAATTTAGTATTTACTATCATTCTTTACGAAAACTCTATCCAAGTTTTTTTTCGATGAAACGATCAAACAAACGCAGGAATCATGAGTTTTCTTTGCAAACAAAGATTGTCGAGAAATATTTTAAAATAAACAAAAATTTTGATTTGCATTTGAATAATTTTGTCTATTCTTTACGAAAAGTCTAGTCGAGTTTTTATAGCAAGAACCGAGCGAACAAACGTATGAAACATGAGTCTGTGGTGCAAATTAAGTTTGTGGTGAAATATTTTAAAATGTAAACAAATTTTTGTTTTCATTGGAATAGTTTAGTATTTACAATCATTCTTTATAAAACATCTACCCGTGTTATTTTTTTTATAAAATGAGCGGACAAACGCGAGAAACATGAGTTTTAGGTGCAAACAAAGATTGTGGAGAAATATTCTAAAATGACAACAAATTTTGGTTTGCATTTGACTAATTTAGTATATTCTTAACGGAAAATGTAGCTGTGTTTTTTTGTACAAAACGAGCGAACAAACGCGCGAAACATGAGTTTATGGTGCAAACAAAGATTGTGGTGAAATATTTTAAAACGAAAATAAATTTTTGTTTGCATTTGAATAATTTAGTATTTACTATCATTCTTTACGAAAACTCTATCCGAGTTTTTTTTGGATGAAACGAGCAAACAAACGCATGAATCATGAGTTTTCTGTGCAAACAAAGATTGTCGAGAAATATTTTAAAATAAACAAAAATTTTGATTTGCATTTGAATAATTTTGTCTATTCTTTACGAAAAATCTAGCCGAGTCTTTATTGCAAGAACCGAGGGAACAAACGTATGAAACATGAGTATGAGGTGCAAATTAAGTTTGTGGTGAAATATTTTAAAATGTAAACAAATTTTTGTTTTCGTTGGAATAATTTAGTATTTACAATCATTCTTTATAAAACATCTACCCGTGTTATTTTTTTATAAAATGAGCGGACGAACGCATGAAACATGAGTTTTAGGTGCAAACAAAGATTGTGGAGAAATATTATAAAATGACAACAAATTTTGGTTTGCATTTGAATAATTTAGTATATTCTTTACGGAAATGTAGCTGTGTTATTTTAGTACAAAACGAGCGAACAAACGCACTAAACATGAGTTTATGGTGCAAACAAAGATTGTGGTGAAATATTTTAAAACGAAAATAAATTTTTGTTTGCATTTGAATAATTCAGTATTTACTATCATTCTTTACGAAAATTCTATCCGAGTTTTTTTTGGATGAAACGAGCAAACAAACGCATGAATCATGAGTTTTCTGTGCAAATTAAGATTGTCGAGAAATATTTTAAAATAAACAAAAATTTTGATTTGCATTTGAATAATTTTGTCTATTCTTTACGAAAAATCTAGCCGAGTTTTTATTGCAAGAACCGAGGGAACAAACGTATGAAACATGAGTATGAGGTGCAAATTAAGTTTCTGGTGAAATATTTTAAAATGTAAACAAATTTTTGTTTTCATTGGAATAATTTAGTATTTACAATCATTCTTTATAAAACATCTACCCGTGTTATTTTTTTATAAAATGAGCGGACGAACGCATGAAACATGAGTTTTAGGTGCAAACAAAGATTGTGGAGAAATATTCTAAAATGACAACGAATTTCGGTTTGCACTTGAATAATTTAGTATATTCGTTACGGAAAATATAGCTGTGTTATTTTTGTATAAAACGAGCGAACAAACGCACGAAACCTGAATTTATGGTGCAAACAAAGATTGTGGAGAAATATTTCAAAACGAAAATAAATTTTTGTTTGCATTTGAATAATTTAGTATTTATTATCATTCTTTACGAAAACTGTATCCGAGTTTTTTTTGGATGAAACGAGCAAACAAACGCATGAATCATGAGTTTTCTGTGCAAACAAAGATTGTCGAGAAATATTTTAAAATAAACAAAAATTTTTATTTGCATTTGAATAATTTTGTCTATTCTTTACGAAAAATCTAGCCGAGTTTTTATTGCAAGAACGAGCGAACAAACGTATGAAACATGAGTATGAGGTGCAAATTAAGTTTGTGGTGAAATATTTTAAAATGTAAACAAATTTTTGTTTTCATTGGAATAATTTAGTATTTACAATCATTCTTTATAAAACATCTACCCGTGTTATTTTTTTATAAAATGAGCGGACGAACGCATGAAACATGAGTTTTAGGTGCAAACAAAGATTGTGGAGAAATATTCTAAAATGACAACAAATTTTGGTTTGCACTTGAATAATTTAGTATATTCGTTACGGAAAATATAGCTGTGTTATTTTTGTACAAAAAGAGCGAACAAATGCACGAAACCTGAATTTATGGTGCAAACAAATATTGTGGAGAAATATTTCAAAACGAAAATAAATTTTTGTTAATTTAGTATTTATTATCATTCTTTAAGAAAACTTTATCCGAGTTTTTTTTGGATGAAACGAGCAAACAAACGCATGAATCATGAGTTTTCTGTGCAAACAAAGATTGTCGAGAAATATTTTAAAATAAACAAAAATTTTGATTTGCATTTGAATAATTTTGTCTATTCTTTACGAAAACTCTAGCCGAGTTTTTATTGCAAGAACCGAGCGAACAAACGTATGAAACATGAGTATGAGGTGCAAATTAAGTTTGTGGTGAAATATTTTAAAATGTAAACAAATTTTTGTTTTCATTGGAATAATTTAGTATTTACAATCATTCTTTATAAAACATCTACCCGTGTTATTTTTTTATAAAATGAGCGAACGAACGCATGAAACATGAGTTTTAGGTGCAAACAAAGATTGTGGAGAAATATTCTAAAATGACGACAAATTTTGGTTTGCACTTGAATAATTTAGTATATTCGTTACGGAAAATATAGCTGTGTTATTTTTGTACAAAACGAGCGAACAAACGCACGAAACCTGAGTTTATGGTGCAAACAAAGATTGTGGAGAAATATTTCAAAACGAAAATAAATTTTTGTTTGCATTTGAATAATTTAGTATTTAATATCATTCTTTACGAAAACTGTATCCGAGTTTTTTTTGGATGAAACGAGCAAACAAACGCATGACTCATGAGTTTTCTGTGCAAACAAAGATTGTCGAGAAATATTTTAAAATAAACAAAAATTTTTATTTGCATTTGAATAATTTTGTCTATTCTTTACGAAAAATCTAGCCGAGTTTTTATTGCAAGAACCGAGCGAACAAACGTATGAAACATGAGTATGAGGTGCAAATTAAGTTTGTGGTGAAATATTTTAAAATGTAAACAAATTTTTGTTTTCATTGGAATAATTTAGTATTTACAATCATTCTTTATAAAACATCTACCCGTGTTATTTTTTTATAAAATGAGCGGACGAACGCATGAAACATGAGTTTTAGGTGCAAACATAGATTGTGGAGAAATATTCTAAAATGACAACAAATTTTGGTTTGCACTTGAATAATTTAGTATATTCGTTACGGAAAATATAGCTGTGTTATTTTTGTACAAAAAGAGCGAACAAATGCACGAAACCTGAATTTATGGTGCAAACAAATATTGTGGAGAAATATTTCAAAACGAAAATAAATTTTTGTTAATTTAGTATTTATTATCATTCTTTAAGAAAACTTTATCCGAGTTTTTTTTGGATGAAACGAGCAAACAAACGCATGAATCATGAGTTTTCTGTGCAAACAAAGATTGTCGAGAAATATTTTAAAATAAACAAAAATTTTGATTTGCATTTGAATAATTTTGTCTATTCTTTACGAAAACTCTAGCCGAGTTTTTATTGCAAGAACCGAGCGAACAAACGTATGAAACATGAGAATGAGGTGCAAATTAAGTTTGTGGTGAAATATTTTAAAATGTAAACAAATTTTTGTTTTCATTGGAATAATTTAGTATTTACAATCATTCTTTATAAAACATCTACCCGTGTTATTTTTTTATAAAATGAGCGAACGAACGCATGAAACATGAGTTTTAGGTGCAAACAAAGATTGTGGAGAAATATTCTAAAATGACGACAAATTTTGGTTTGCACTTGAATAATTTAGTATATTCGTTACGGAAAATATAGCTGTGTTATTTTTGTACAAAACGAGCGAACAAACGCACGAAACCTGAGTTTATGGTGCAAACAAAGATTGTGGAGAAATATTTCAAAACGAAAATAAATTTTTGTTTGCATTTGAATAGTTTAGTATTTAATATCATTCTTTACGAAAACTGTATCCGAGTTTTTTTTGGATGAAACGAGCAAACAAACGCATGACTCATGAGTTTTCTGTGCAAACAAAGATTGTCGAGAAATATTTTAAAATAAACAAAAATTTTTATTTGCATTTGAATAATTTTGTCTATTCTTTACGAAAAATCTAGCCGAGTTTTTATTGCAAGAACCGAGCGAACAAACGTATGAAACATGAGTATGAGGTGCAAATTAAGTTTGTGGTGAAATATTTTAAAATGTAAACAAATTTTTGTTTTCATTGGAATAATTTAGTATTTACAATCATTCTTTATAAAACATCTACCCGTGTTATTTTTTTATAAAATGAGCGGATGAACGCATGAAACATGAGTTTTAGGTGCAAACAAAGATTGTGGAGAAATATTCTAAAATGACAACAAATTTTGGTTTGCACTTGAATAATTTAGTATATTCTTTACGGAAAATGTAGCTGTGTTATTTTTGTACAAAACGAGCGAACAAACGCACGAAACCTGAGTTTATGGTGCAAACAAAGATTGTGGAGAAATATTTCAAAACGAAAATAAATTTTTGTTTGCATTTGAATAATTTAGTATTCACTATCATTCTTTACGAAAACTTTATCCGAGTTTTTTTTGGATGAAACGAGCAAACAAACGCATGAATCATGAGTTTTCTGTGCAAACAAAGATTGTCGAGAAATATTTTAAAATAAACAAAAATTTATATTTGCATTTGAATAATTTTGTCTATTCTTTACGAAAACTCTAGCCGAGTTTTTATTGCAAGAACCGAGCGAACAAACGTATGAAACATGAGTATGAGGTGCAAATTAAGTTTGTGGTGAAATATTTTAAAATGTAAACAAATTTTTGTTTTCATTGGAATAATTTAGTATTTACAATCATTCTTTATAAAACATCTACCCGTGTTATTTTTTTATAAAATGAGCGAACGAACGCATGAAACATGAGTTTTAGGTGCAAACAAAGATTGTGGAGAAATATTCTAAAATGACGACAAATTTTGGTTTGCACTTGAATAATTTAGTATATTCTTTACGGAAAATGTTGCTGTGTTATTTTTGTACAAAACGAGCGAACAAACGCACGAAACCTGAGTTTATGGTGCAAACAAAGATTGTGGAGAAATAATTCAAAACGAAAATAAATTTTTGTTTGCATTTGAATAATTTAGTATTCACTATCATTCTATACAAAAACTTTATCCGAGTTTTTTTTGGATGAAACGAGCAAACAAACGCATGAATCATGAGTTTTCTGTGCAAAAAAAGATTGTCGAGAAATATTTTAAAATAAACAAAAATTTTGATTTGCATTTGAATAATTTTGTCTATTATTTACGAAAAATCTAGTCGAGTTTTTATTGCACGAACCGAGCGAACAAACGTATGAAATATGAGTATGAGGTGCAAATTAAGTTTGTCGTGAAATATTTTAAAATGTAAACAAATTTTTGTTTTCATTGGAATAATTTAGTATTTACAATCATTCTTTATAAAACATCTACCCGTGTTATTTTTTTATAAAATGAGCGGACAAACGCATGAAAAATGAGTTTTAGGTGCAAACAAAGATTGTGGAGAAATATTCTAAAATGACAACAAATTTTGGTTTGCACTTGAATAATTTAGTATATTCTTTACGGAAAATGTAGCTGTGTTATTTTTGTACAAAACGAGCAAACAAACGCACGAAACATGAGTTTATGGTGCAAACAATGATTGTGGAGAAATATTTTAAAACGAAAATAAATTTTTGTTTGCATTTGAATAATTTAGTATTTACTATCATTCGTTACGAAAACTCTATCCGAGTTTTTTTTGGATGAAACAAGCAAATAAACGCATGAATCATGAGTTTTCTGTGCAAACAAAGATTGTCGAGAAATATTTTAAAATAAACAGAAATTTTGATTTGCATTCGAATAATTTTTTCTATTCTTTACGAAAAATCTAGCCGAGTTTTTATTGCAAGAACCGAGCGAACAAACATACGAAACATGAGTATGAGGTGCAAATTCAGTTTGTGGTGAAATATTTTAAAATGTAAACAAATTTTTGTTTTCATTGGAATAATTTAGTATTTACAATCATTCTTTATAAAACATCTACCCGTGTTATTTTTTTATAAAATGAGCGGACGAACGCATGAAACATGAGTTTTAGGTGAAAAACAAAGATTTTGAGAAATATTCTAAAATGACAACAAATTTTGGTTTGCACTTGAATAATTTAGTATATTCTTTACGGAAAATGTAGCTGTGTAATTTTTGTACAAAACGAGCGAACAAACGCACGAAACATAAGTTTATGGTGCAAACAAAGATTGTGGAGAAATATTTCGGAACGAAAATAAATTTTTGTTTGCATTTGAATAATTTAGTATTTACTATCATTCTTTACGAAAACTCTATCCGAGTTTTTTTTGGATGAAACGAGCAAACAAACGCAGGAATCATGTGTTTTCTTTGCAAACAAAGATTGTCGAGAAATATTTTAAAATAAACAAAAATTTTGATTTGCATTTGAATAATTTTGTCTATTCTTTACGAAAAATCTAGCCGAGTTTTAATTGCAACAACCGATCGAACAAACGTATGAAACATGAGTATGAGGTGCAAATTAAGTTTGTGGTGAAATATTTTAAAATGTAAACAAATTTTTGTTTTTATTGGAATAATTTAGTATTTACAATCATTCTTTATAAAACATCTGCCCGTGTTATTTTTTTATATAATGAGCGGACAAACGCTAGAAACATGAGTTTTAGGTGCAAACAAAGATTGTGGAGAAATATTCTAAAATGACAACAAATTTTGGTTTGCACTTGAATAATTTAGTATATTCTTTACGGAAAATGTAGCTGTGTTATTTTTGTACAAAACGAGCGAACAAACGTACGAAACTGAGTTTATGTTGCAAACAAAGATTGTGGAGAAATATTTCAAAACGAAAATAAATTTTTGTTTGCATTTGAATATTTTAGTATTCACTATCATTCTTTACGAAAACTTTATCCGAGTTTTTTTTGGAGGAAACGAGCAAACAAACGCATGAATCATGAGTTTTCTGTGCAAACAAAGATTGTCGAGAAATATTTTAAAATAAACAAAAATTTTGATTTGCATTTGAATAATTTTGTCTATTCTTTACGAAAACTCTAGCCGAGTTTTTATTGCAAGAACCGAGCGAACAAACGTATGAAACATGAGTATGAGGTGCAAATTAAGTTTGTGGTGAAATATTTTAAAATGTAAACAAATTTTTGTTTTCATTGGAATAATTTAGTGTTTAGAATCATTCTTTATAAAACATCTACCCGTGTTATTTTTTTATAAAATGAGCAGACGAACGCATGAAACATGAGTTTTAGGTGCAAACAAAGATTGTGGAGAAATATTCTAAAATGACGACAAATTTTGGTTTGCACTTGAATAATTTAGTACATTCTTTACGGAAAATGTAGCTGTGTTATTTTTGTACAAAACGAGCGAACAAACGCACGAAACCTGAGTTTATGGTGCAAACAAAGATTGTGGAGAAATATTCCAAAACGAAAATAAATTTTTATTTGCATTTGAATAATTTAGTATTCACTATCATTCTTTACGAAAACTTTATCCGAGTTTTTTTTGGATGAAACGAGCAAACAAACGCATGAATCATGAGTTCTCCGTGCAAACAAAGATTCTCAAGAAATATTTTAAAATAAACAAAAATTTTGATTTGCATTTGAATAATTTTGTCTATTCTTTACGAAAAATCTAGTCGAGTTTTTATTGCAAGAACTGAGCGAACAAACGTATGAAATATGAGTATGAGGTGCAAATTAAGTTTGTCGTGAAATATTCTAAAATGTAAACAAATTTTTGTTTTCATTGGAATAATTTAGTATTTACAATCATTCTTTATAAAACATCTACCCGTGTTATTTTTTTATAAAATGAGCGGACAAACGCATGAAACATGAGTTTTAGGTGCAAACAAAGATTGTGGAGAAATATTCTAAAATGACAACAAATTTTGGTTTGCACTTGAATAATTTAGTATATTCTTTACGGAAAATGTAGCTGTGTTATTTTTGTACAAAACGAGCGAACAAACGCACGAAACATGAGTTTATGGTGCAAACAAAGATTGTGGAGAAATATTTTAAAACGAAAATAAATTTTTGTTTGCATTTGAATAATTTAGTTTTTACTATCATTCTTTACGAAAACTCTATCCGAGTTTTTTTTGGATGAAACGAGCAAATAAACGCATGAATCATGAGTTTTCTGTGCAAACAAAGATTGTCGAGAAATATTTTAAAATAAACAAAAATTTTGATTTGCATTCGAATAATTTTTTCTATTCTTTACGAAAAATCTAGCCGAGTTTTTATTGCAAGAACCGAGCGAACAAACATATGAAACATGAGTATGAGGTGCAAATTCAGTTTGTGGTGAAATATTTTAAAATGTAAACAAATTTTTGTTTTCATTGGAATAATTTAGTATTTACAATCATTCTTTATAAAACATGTACCCGTGTAATTTTTTTATAAAATGAGCGGACAAACGCATGAAACATGAGTTTTAGGTGAAAAACAAAGATTGTGGAAAAATATTCTAAAATGACAACAAATTTTGGTTTGCACTTGAACAATTTAGTAAAATCTTTACGGAAAATGTAGCTGTGTAATTTTTGTACAAAACGAGCGAACAAACGCACGAAACATAAGTTTATGGTGCAAACAAAGATTGTGGAGAAATATTTCAAAACGAAAATAAATTTTTGTTCGCATTTGAATAATTTAGTATTTACTATCATTCTTTACGAAAACTCTATCCGAGTTTTTTTTGGATGAAACGAGCAAACAAACGCACGAATCATGAGTTTTCTTTGCAAACAAAGATTGTCGAGAAATATTTTAAAATAAACAAAAATTTTGATTTGCATTTAAATAATTTTGTTTATTCTTTACGAAAAATCTAGCCGAGTTTTTATTGCAAGAACCGAGCGAACAAACGTATGAAACATGAGTATGAGGTAAAAATTAAGTTTGTGGTGAAATATTTTAAAGTGTAAACAAATTTTTGTTTTCATTGGAATAATTTAGTATTTACAATCATTCTTTATAAAACATCTACCCGTGTTATTTTTTTATATAATGAGCGGACAAACGCTAGAAACATGAGTTTTAGGTGCAAACAAAGATTGTGGAGAAATATTCTAAAATGACAACAAATTTTGGTTTGCATTTGAATAATTTAGTATATTCTTTACGGAAAATGTAGCTGTGTTATTTTTGTACAAAACGAGCGAAGAAACGCACGAAACATAAGTTTTTGGTGCAAACAAAGATTTTGGAGAAATATATTAAAACGAAAATAAATTTTTGTTTGCATTTAAATAATTTAGTATTTACTATCATTCTTTACGAAAACTCTATCCGAGTTTTTTTTGGATGAAACGAGCAAACAAACGCATGAATCATGAGTTTCCTGTGCAAACAAAGATTGTCGAGAAATATTTTAAAATAAACAAAAATTTTGTTTCGCATTTGAATAATTTTGTCTAATCTTTACGAAAAATCTAGCCGAGTTTTTATTGCAAGAACCGAGTGAACAAACGTATGAAACATGAGTATGAGGTGCAAATTAAGTTTGTGGTGAAATATTTTAAAATGTAAACATTGTTTTCATTGGAATAATTTAGTATTTACAATCATTCTTTATAAAACATCTACCCGTGTTATTTTTTTATAAAATGAGCGGACGAACGCTTGAAACATGAGTTTTAGGTGCAAACAAAGATTGTGGAGAAATATTCTAAAATGACAACAAATTTTGGTTTGCACTTGAATAATTTAGTATATTCTTTACGGAAAATATAGCTGTGTCATTTTTGTACAAAACGAGCGAACAAACGCACGAAACCTGAATTTATGGTGCAAATAAAGATTGTGGAGAAATATTTCAAAACGAAAATAAATTTTTGTTTGCATTTGAATAAGTTAGTATTTATTATCATTCTTTACGAAAACTTTATCCGAGTTTTTTTTGGATGAAACGAGCAAACAAACGCATGAATCATGAGTTTTCTGTACAAACAAAGATTGTCGAGAAATATTTTAAAATAAACAAAAATTTTGATTTGCATTTGAATAATTTTGTCTATTCTTTACGAAAAATCTAGCCGAGTTTTAATTGCAAGAACCGAGCGAACAAACGTATGAAACATGAGTATGAGGTGCAAATTAAGTTTGTGGTGAAATATTTTAAAATGTAAACAAATTTTTGTTTTCATTGGAATAATTTAGTATTTACAATCATTCTTTATAAAACATCTACCCCTGTGATTTTTTTATAAAATGAGCGGACGAACGCATGAAACATGAGTTTTAGGTGCAAACAAAGATTGTGAGAAATATTCTAAAATGACAACAAATTTTGGTTTGCACTTGAATAATTTAGTATATTCTTTACGGAAAATGTAGCTGTGTAATTTTTGTACAAAACGAGCGAACAAACGCACGAAACATAAGTTTATGGTGCAAACAAAGATTGTGGAGAAATATTTCGGAACGAAAATAAATTTTTGTTTGCATTTGAATAATTTAGTATTTACTATCATTCTTTACGAAAACTCTATCCGAGTTTTTTTTGGATGAAACGAGCAAACAAACGCAGGAATCATGTGTTTTCTTTGCAAACAAAGATTGTCGAGAAATATTTTAAAATAAACAAAAATTTTGATTTGCATTTGAATAATTTTGTCTATTCTTTACGAAAAATCTAGCCGAGTTTTAATTGCAAGAACCGAGCGAACAAACGTATGAAACATGAGTATGAGGTGCAAATTAAGTTTGTGGTGAAATATTTTAAAATGTAAACAAATTTTTGTTTTTATTGGAATAATTTAGTATTTACAATCATTCTTTATAAAACATCTGCCCGTGTTATTTTTTTATATAATGAGCGGACAAACGCTAGAAACATGAGTTTTAGGTGCAAACAAAGATTGTGGAGAAATATTCTAAAATGACAACAAATTTTGGTTTGCACTTGAATAATTTAGTATATTCTTTACGGAAAATGTAGCTGTGTTATTTTTGTACAAAACGAGCGAACAAACGTACGAAACTGAGTTTATGGTGCAAACAAATATTGTGGAGAAATATTTCAAAACGAAAATAAATTTTTGTTTGCATTTGAATATTTTAGTATTCACTATCATTCTTTACGAAAACTTTATCCGAGTTTTTTTTGGATGAAACGAGCAAACAAACGCATGAATCATGAGTTTTCTGTGCAAACAAAGATTGTCGAGAAATATTTTAAAATAAACAAAAATTTTGATTTGCATTTGAATAATTTTGTCTATTCTTTACGAAAACTCTAGCCGAGTTTTTATTGCAAGAACCGAGCGAACAAACGTATGAAACATGAGTATGAGGTGCAAATTAAGTTTGTGGTGAAATATTTTAAAATGTAAACAAATTTTTGTTTTCATTGGAATAATTTAGTATTTACAATCATTCTTTATAAAACATCTACCCGTGTTATTTTTTTATAAAATGAGCAGACGAACGCATGAAACATGAGTTTTAGGTGCAAACAAAGATTGTGGAGAAATATTCTAAAATGACGACAAATTTTGGTTTGCACTTGAATAATTTAGTACATTCTTTACGGAAAATGTAGCTGTGTTATTTTTGTACAAAACGAGCGAACAAACGCACGAAACCTGAGTTTATGGTGCAAACAAAGATTGTGGAGAAATATTTCAAAACGAAAATAAATTTTTATTTGCATTTGAATAATTTAGTATTCACTATCATTCTTTACGAAAACTTTATCCGAGTTTTTTTTGGATGAAACGAGCAAACAAACGCATGAATCATGAGTTCTCCGTGCAAACAAAGATTCTCAAGAAATATTTTAAAATAAACAAAAATTTTGATTTGCATTTGAATAATTTTGTCTATTCTTTACGAAAAATCTAGTCGAGTTTTTATTGCAAGAACTGAGCGAACAAACGTATGAAATATGAGTATGAGGTGCAAATTAAGTTTGTCGTGAAATATTCTAAAATGTAAACAAATTTTTGTTTTCATTGGAATAATTTAGTATTTACAATCATTCTTTATAAAACATCTACCCGTGTTATTTTTTTATAAAATGAGCGGACAAACGCATGAAACATGAGTTTTAGGTGCAAACAAAGATTGTGGAGAAATATTCTAAAATGACAACAAATTTTGGTTTGCACTTGAATAATTTAGTATATTCTTTACGGAAAATGTAGCTGTGTTATTTTTGTACAAAACGAGCGAACAAACGCACGAAACATGAGTTTATGGTGCAAACAAAGATTGTGGAGAAATATTTTAAAACGAAAATAAATTTTTGTTTGCATTTGAATAATTTAGTTTTTACTATCATTCTTTACGAAAACTCTATCCGAGTTTTTTTTGGATGAAACGAGCAAATAAACGCATGAATCATGAGTTTTCTGTGCAAACAAAGATTGTCGAGAAATATTTTAAAATAAACAAAAATTTTGATTTGCATTCGAATAATTTTTTCTATTCTTTACGAAAAATCTAGCCGAGTTTTTATTGCAAGAACCGAGCGAACAAACATATGAAACATGAGTATGTGGTGCAAATTCAGTTTGTGGTGAAATATTTTAAAATGTAAACAAATTTTTGTTTTCATTGGAATAATTTAGTATTTACAATCATTCTTTATAAAACATGTACCCGTGTTATTTTTTTATAAAATGAGCGGACAAACGCATGAAACATGAGTTTTAGGTGAAAAACAAAGATTGTGGAGAAATATTCTAAAATGACAACAAATTTTGGTTTGCACTTGAACAATTTAGTAAAATCTTTACGGAAAATGTAGCTGTGTAATTTTTGTACAAAACGAGCGAACAAACGCACGAAACATAAGTTTATGGTGCAAACAAAGATTGTGGAGAAATATTTCAAAACGAAAATAAATTTTTGTTCGCATTTGAATAATTTAGTATTTACTATCATTCTTTACGAAAACTCTATCCGAGTTTTTTTTGGATGGAACGAGCAAACAAACGCAGGAATCATGAGTTTTCTTTGCAAACAAAGATTGTCGAGAAATATTTTAAAATAAACAAAAATTTTGATTTGCATTTAAATAATTTTGTCTATTCTTTACGAAAAATCTAGCCGAGTTTTTATTGCAAGAACCGAGCGAACAAACGTATGAAACATGAGTATGAGGTAAAAATTAAGTTTGTGGTGAAATATTTTAAAGTGTAAACAAATTTTTGTTTTCATTGGAATAATTTAGTATTTACAATCATTCTTTATAAAACATCTACCCGTGTTATTTTTTTATATAATGAGCGGACAA
Organism: Juncus effusus; assembly: GCA_027726005.1. NCBI lineage: Eukaryota > Viridiplantae > Streptophyta > Magnoliopsida > Poales > Juncaceae > Juncus > Juncus effusus. The sequence goes on from CM050907.1 coordinate 5,351,897, forward strand.
ACGCTAGAAACATGAGTTTTAGGTGCAAACAAAGATTGTGGAGAAATATTCTAAAATGACAACAAATTTTGGTTTGCATTTGAATAATTTAGTATATTCTTTACGGAAAATGTAGCTGTGTTATTTTTGTACAAAACGAGCGAAGAAACGCACGAAACATAAGTTTTTGGTGCACACAAAGATTTTGGAGAAATATATTAAAACGAAAATAAATTTTTGTTTGCATTTGAATAATTTAGTATTTACTATCATTCTTTACGAAAACTCTATCCGAGTTTTTTTTGGATGAAACGAGCAAACAAACGCATGAATCATGAGTTTCCTGTGCAAACAAAGATTGTCGAGAAATATTTTAAAATAAACAAAAATTTTGTTTCGCATTTGAATAATTTTGTCTAATCTTTACGAAAAATCTAGCCGAGTTTTTATTGCAAGAACCGAGTGAACAAACGTATGAAACATGAGTATGAGGTGCAAATTATGTTTGTGGTGAAATATTTTAAAATGTAAACAAATTTTTGTTTTCATTGGAATAATTTAGTATTTACAATCATTCTTTATAAAACATCTACCCGTGTTATTTTTTTATAAAATGAGCGGACGAACGCATGAAACATGAGTTTTAGGTGCAAACAAAGATTGTGGAGAAATATTCTAAAATGACAACAAATTTTGGTTTGCACTTGAATAATTTAGTATATTCTTTACGGAAAATATAGCTGTGTCATTTTTGTACAAAACGAGCGAACAAACGCACGAAACCTGAATTTATGGTGCAAATAAAGATTGTGGAGAAATATTTCAAAACGAAAATAAATTTTTGTTTGCATTTGAATAAGTTAGTATTTATTATCATTCTTTACGAAAACTTTATCGGAGTTTTTTTTGGATGAAACGAGCAAACAAACGCATGAATCATGAGTTTTCTGTACAAACAAAGATTGTCGAGAAATATTTTAAAATAAACAAAAATTTTGATTTGCATTTGAATAATTTTGTCTATTCTTTACGAAAAATCTAGCCGAGTTTTAATTGCAAGAACCGAGCGAACAAACGTATGAAACATGAGTATGAGGTGCAAATTAAGTTTGTGGTGAAATATTTTAAAATGTAAACAAATTTTTGTTTTCATTGGAATAATTTAGTATTTACAATCATTCTTTATAAAACATCTACCCCTGTTATTTTTTTATAAAATGAGCGGACGAACGCATGAAACATGAGTTTTAGGTGCAAACAAAGATTGTGGAGAAATATTCTAAAATGACGACAAATTTTGGTTTGCACTTGAATAATTTAGTATATTCTTTACGGAAAATGTAGCTGTGTTATTTTTGTACAAAACGAGCGAACAAACGCACGAAACATGAGTTTATGGTGCAAACAAAGATTGTGGAGAAATATTTTAAAACGAAAATAAATTTTTGCTTGCATTAGAATAATTTTGTATTTACTATCATTCTTTACGAAAACTCTATCCGAGTTTTTTTTGGATGAAACGAGCAAACAAACGCATGAATCATGAGTTTTCTGTACAAACAAAGATAGTCGAGAAATATTTTAAAATAAACAAAAATTTTGATTTGCATTTGAATAATTTTGTCTATTCTTTACGAAAAATCTAGCCGAGTTTTTATTGCAAGAACCGAGCGAACAAACGTATGAAACATGAGTATGAGGTGCAAATTAAGTTTGTGGTGAAATATTTTAAAAATCTAAACAAATTTTCGTTTTCATTGGAATAATTTAGTATTTACAATCATTCTTTATAAAACATCTACCCGTGTTATTTTTTTATAAAATGAACGGACGAAGGCATGAAACATGAGTTTTAGGTGCAAACAAAGATTGTGGAGAAATATTCTAAAATGACAACAAATTTTGGTATGCACTTGAATAATTTAGTATATTCTTTACGAAAAATGTAGCTGTGTCATTTTTGTACAAAACGAGCGAACAAACGCACGAAACATGAGTTTATGGTGCAAACAAAGATTGTGGAGAAATATTTTAAAACGAAAATAAATTTTCGTTTGCATTTAAATAATTTAGTATTTACTATCATTCTTTACGAAAACTCTATCCGAGTTTTTTTTGGACGAAACGAGCAAACAAACGCATGAATCATGAGTTTTCTGTGCAAACAAAGATTGTCGAGAAATATTTTAAAATAAACAAAAATTTCGATTTGCATTTGAATTTTTTCTATTCTTTACGAAAAATCTAGCCGAGTTTTTATAGCAAGAACCGAGCGAACAAACGAATGAAACATGAGTATGAGGTGCAAATTCAGTTTGTGGTGAAATATTTTAAAAAGTAAAGAAATTTTTGTTTTCATTGGAATAATTTAGTTTTTACAATCATTCTTTATAAAACATCTACCTGTGTTATTTTTTTATAAAATGAGCGGACGAACGCATGAAACATGAGTTCTAGGTGCAAACAAAGATTGTGGAGAAATATTCTAAAATGACAACAAATTTTGGTTTGCACTTGAATAATTTAGTATATTCTTTACGGAAAATGTAGCTGTGTTATTTTTGTACAAAACGTGCGAACAAACGCACGAAACATGAGTTTATGGTGCTAACAAAGATTGTGGAGAAATATTTGAAAACGAAAATAAATTTTTGTTTGCATTTGAATAATTTAGTATTTACTATCATTCTTTACGAAAACTCTATCCGAGTTTTTTTTGGATGAAACGAGCAAACAAACGCATGAATCATGAGTTTTCAGTGCAAACAAAGCTTGTCGAGAAAGATTTTCAAATAAACAAAAATTTTGATTTGCATTCGAATAATTTTTTCTATTCTTTACGAAAAATCTAGCCGAGTATTTACTGCAAGAACCGAGCGAACAAACGTATGAAACATGAGTATGAGGTGCAAATTCAGTTTGTGGTGAAATATTTTAAAACGTAAACAAATTTTTGTTTTCATTGGAAAAATTTAGTATTTACAATCATTCTTTATAAAACATCTACCCGTGTTATTTTTTTATAAAATGAGCGGACAAACGCATGAAACAGGAGTTTTAGGTGCAAACAAAGATTGTGGAGAAATATTCTAAAATGACAACAAATTTTGGTATGCACTTGAATAATTTAGTATATTCTTTACGGAAAATGTAGCTGTGTTATTTTTGTACAAAACGAGCGAACAAACGCACGAAACATGAGTTTATGGTGCGAACAAAGATTGTGGAGAAATACTTTAAAACGAAAATAAATTTTTGTTTGCATTTGAATAATTTAGTATTTACTATCATTCTTTCCGAAAACTCTATCTGAGTTTTTTTTGGATGAAACGAGCAAACAAACGCACGAATCATGAGTTTTCAGTGCAAACAAAGATTGTCGAGAAATATTTTAAAATAAACAAAAATTTGGATTTGCATTTGAATAATTTTTTCTATTCTTTACAAAAAATCTAGCCGAGTTTTTATTGCAAGAACCGAGCGAACAAACGAATGAAACATGAGTATGAGGTGCAAATTCAGTTTGTGGTGAAATATTTTAAAAAGTAAAGAAATTTTTGTTTTCATTGGAATAATTTAGTTTTCACAATCATTCTTTATAAAACATCTACCTGTGTTATTTTTTTATAAAATGAGCGGACGAACGCATGAAAAATGAGTTTTAGGTGCAAACAAAGATTGTGGAGAAATATTCTAAAATGACAACAAATTTTGGTTTGCACTTGAATAATTTAGTATATTCTTTACGGAAAATGTAGCTGTGTTATTTTTGTACAAAACGTGCGAACAAACGCACGAAACATGAGTTTATGGTGCGAACAAAGATTGTGGAGAAATACTTTAAAACGAAAATAAATTTTTGTTTGCATTTGAATAATTTAGTATTTACTATCATTCTTTACGAAAACTCTATCCGAGTTTTTTTTGGATGAAACGAGCAAACAAATGCATGAATCATGAGTTTTCAGTGCAAACAAAGCTTGTCGAGAAAGATTTTCAAATAAACAAAAATTTTGATTTGCATTCGAATAATTTTTTCTATTCTTTACGAAAAATCTAGCCGAGTATTTACTGCAAGAACCGAGCGAACAAACGTATGAAACATGAGTATGAGGTGCAAATTCAGTTTGTGGTGAAATATTTTAAAACGTAAACAAATTTTTGTTTTCATTGGAAAAATTTAGTATTTACAATCATTCTTTATAAAACATCTACCCGTGTTATTTTTTTATAAAATGAGCGGACAAACGCATGAAACAGGAGTTTTAGGTGCAAACAAAGATTGTGGAGAAATATTCTAAAATGACAACAAATTTTGGTATGCACTTGAATAATTTAGTATATTCTTTACGGAAAATGTAGCTGTGTTATTTTTGTACAAAACGAGCGAACAAACGCACGAAACATGAGTTTATGGTGCGAACAAAGATTGTGGAGAAATACTTTAAAACGAAAATAAATTTTTGTTTGCATTTGAATAATTTAGTATTTACTATCATTCTTTCCGAAAACTCTATCTGAGTTTTTTTTGGATGAAACGAGCAAACAAACGCACGAATCATGAGTTTTCAGTGCAAACAAAGATTGTCGAGAAATATTTTAAAATAAACAAAAATTTGGATTTGCATTTGAATAATTTTTTCTATTCTTTACAAAAAATCTAGCCGAGTTTTTATTGCAAGAACCGAGCGAACAAACGAATGAAACATGAGTATGAGGTGCAAATTCAGTTTGTGGTGAAATATTTTAAAAAGTAAAGAAATTTTTGTTTTCATTGGAATAATTTAGTTTTCACAATCATTCTTTATAAAACATCTACCTGTGTTATTTTTTTATAAAATGAGCGGACGAACGCATGAAAAATGAGTTTTAGGTGCAAACAAAGATTGTGGAGAAATATTCTAAAATGACAACAAATTTTGGTTTGCACTTGAATAATTTAGTATATTATTTACGGAAAATGTAGCTGTGTTATTTTTGTACAAAACGTGCGAACAAACGCACGAAACATGAGTTTATGGTGCGAACAAAGATTGTGGAGAAATACTTTAAAACGAAAATAAATTTTTGTTTGCATTTGAATAATTTAGTATTTACTATCATTCTTTACGAAAACTCTATCCGAGTTTTTTTTGGATGAAACGAGCAAACAAATGCATGAATCATGAGTTTTCAGTGCAAACAAAGCTTGTCGAGAAAGATTTTCAAATAAACAAAAATTTTGATTTGCATTCGAATAATTTTTTCTATTCTTTACGAAAAATCTAGCCGAGTATTTACTGCAAGAACCGAGCGAACAAACGTATGAAACATGAGTATGAGGTGCAAATTCAGTTTGTGGTGAAATATTTTAAAACGTAAACAAATTTTTGTTTTCATTGGAAAAATTTAGTATTTACAATCATTCTTTATAAAACATCTACCCGTGTTATTTTTTTATAAAATGAGCGGAGAAACGCATGAAACATGAGTTTTAGGTGCAAACAAAGATTGTGGAGAAATATTCTAAAATGACAACAAATTTTGGTATGCACTTGAATAATTTAGTATATTCTTTACGGAAAATGTAGCTGTGTTATTTTTGTACAAAACGAGCGAACAAACGCACGAAACATGAGTTTATGGTGCGAACAAAGATTGTGGAGAAATACTTTAAAACGAAAATAAATTTTTGTTTGCATTTGAATAATTTAGTATTTACTATCATTCTTTACGAAAAGTCTATCTGAGTTTTTTTTGGATGAAACGAGCAAACAAACGCACGAATCATGAGTTTTCTGTGCAAACAAAGATCGTCGAGAAATATTTTAAAATAAACAAAAATTTGGATTTGCATTTGAATAATTTTTTCTATTCTTTACGAAAAATCTAGCCGAGTTTTTATTGCAAGAACCGAGCGAACAAACGAATGAAACATGAGTATGAGGTGCAAATTCAGTTTGTGGTGAAATATTTTAAAATGTAAAGAAATTTTTGTTTTCATTGGAATAATTTAGTTTTTACAAACATTCTTTATAAAACATCTACCCGAGTTATTTTTTTATAAAATGAGCGGACGAACGCATGAAACATGAGTTTTAGGTGCAAACAAAGATTGTGGAGAAATATTCTAAAATGACAACAAATTTTGGTATGCACTTGAATAATTTAGTATATTCTTTACGGAAAATGTAGCTGTGTTATTTTTGTACAAAACAAGCGAACAAACGCACGAAACATGAGTTTATGGTGCGAACAAAGATTGTGGAGAAATACTTTAAAACGAAAATAAATTTTTGTTTGCATTTGAATAATTTAGTATTTACTATCATTCTTTACGAAAACTCTATCTGAGTTTTTTTTGGATGAAACGAGCAAACAAACGCACGAATCATGAGTTTTCTGTGCAAACAAAGATCGTCGAGAAATATTTTAAAATAAACAAAAATTTGGATTTGCATTTGAATAATTTTTTCTATTCTTTACGAAAAATCTAGCCGAGTTTTTATTGCAAGAACCGAGCGAACAAACGTATGAAACATGAGTATGAGGTGCAAATTAAGTTTGTGGTGAAATATTTTAAAATGTAAACAAATTTTTGTTTTCATTGGAATAATTTAGTATTTACAATCATTCTTTATAAAACATCAACCCGTGTTATTTTTTTATAAAATGAGCGGACAAACGCAGGAAACATGAGTTTTAGGTGCAAACAAAGATTGTGGAGAAATATTCTAAAATGACAACAAATTTTGGTTTGCACTTGAATAATTAAGTATATTCTTTACGGAAAATGTAGCTGTGTTATTTTTGTACAAAACGTGCGAACAAACGCACGAAACATGAGTTTATGGTGCTAACAAAGATTGTGGAGAAATATTTGAAAACGAAAATAAATTTTTGTTTGCATTTGAATAATTTAGTATTTACTATCATTCTTTAAGAAAACTCTATCCGAGTTTTTTTTGGATGAAACGAGCAAACAAACGCATGAATCATGAGTTTTCTGTGCAAACAAAGATCGTCGAGAAATATTTGAAAATAAACAAAAATTTGGATTTGCATTTGAATAATTTTTTCTATTCTTTACGAAAAATCTAGCCGAGTTTTTATTGCAAGAACCGAGTGAACAAACGAATGAAACATGAGTATGAGGTGCAAATTCAGTTTGTGGTGAAATATTTTAAAATGTAAAGAAATTTTTGTTTTCATTGGAATAATTTAGTTTTTACAATCATTCTTTATAAAACATCTACCCGTGTTATTTTTTTATAAAATGAGCGGACGAACGCATGAAACATGAGTTTTAGGTGCAAACAAAGATTGTGGAGAAATATTCTAAAATGACAACAAATTTTGGTTTGCCCTTGAATAATTTAGTATATTTTTACAGAAAATGTAGCTGTGTTATTTTAGTACAAAACGAGCGAACAAACGCACGAAACATGAGTTTATGGTGCAAACAAAGATTGTGGAGAAATCTTTGAAAACGACAATAAATTTTTGTTTGCATTTGAATAATTTAGTATTTACTATCATTCTTTACGAAAACTCTATCCGAGTTTTTTTTGCATGAAACGAGGAAACAAACGAATGAAACATGAGTTTTCTGTGCAAACAAAGATTGTGGAGAAATATTTTAAAATAAACAAAAATTTGGATTTGCATTTGAATAATTTTGTCTATTCTTTACGAAAAATCTAGCCGAGTTTTTATTGCAAGAACCGAGCGAACAAACGTATGAAACATGAGTATGAGGTGCAAATTAAGTTTGTGGTGAAATATTTTAAAATGTAAACAAATTTTTGTTTTCATTGGAATAATTTAGTATTTACAATCATTCTTTATAAACCATCAACCCGTGTTATTTTTTTATAAAATGAGCGGACAAACGCATGAAACATGAGTTTTAGGTGCAAACAAAGATTGTGGAGAAATATTCTAAAATGACAACAAATTTTGGTTTGCACTTGAATAATTTAGTATATTCGTTACGGAAAATGTAGCTGTGTTATTTTTGTACAAAACGTGCGAACAAACGCACGAAACATGAGTTTATGGTGCTAACAAAGATTGTGGAGAAATATTTGAAAACGAAAATAAATTTTTGTTTGCATTTGAATAATTTAGTATTTACTATCATTCTTTAAGAAAACTCTATCCGAGTTTTTTTTGGATGAAACGAGCAAACAAACGCATGAATCATGAGTTTTCAGTGCAAACAAAGATTGTCGAGAAATATTTTCAAATAAACAAAAATTTTGATTTGCATTCGAATAATTTTTTCTATTCTTTACGAAAAATCTAGCCGAGTATTTATTGCAAGAACCGAGCGAACAAACGAATGAAACATGAGTATGAGGTGCAAATTCAGTTTGTGGTGAAATATTTTAAAACGTAAACAAATTTTTGTCTTCATTGCAAAAATTTAGTATTTACAATCATTCTTTATAAAACATCTACCCGTGTTATTTTTTTATAAAATGAGCGGACAAACGCATGAAACATGAGTTTTAGGTGCAAACAAAGATTGTGGAGAAATATTCTAAAATGACAACAAATTTTGGTTTGCACTTGAATAATTTAGTATATTCTTTACAGAAAATGTAGCTGTGTTATTTTTGTACAAAACGAGCGAACAAATGCACGAAACATGAGTTTATTGTGCAAACAAAGATTGTGGAGAAATATTTGAAACCGAAAATAAATTTTTGTTTGCATTTGAATAATTTAGTATCTACTATCATTCTTTACGAAAACTCTATCCGAGTTTTTTTTGGATGAAACGAGCAAACAAACGCATGAATCATGAGTTTTCTGTGCAAACAAAGATTGTCGAGAAATATTTTAAAATAAACAAAAATTTGGATTTGCATTTGAATAATTTTGTCTATTCTTTACGAAAAATCTAGCCGAGTTTTTATTGCAAGAACCGAGCGAACAAACGTATGAAACATGAGTATGAGGTGCAAATTAAGTTTGTGGTGAAATATTTTAAAATGTAAACAAATTTTTGTTTTCATTGGAAAAATTTAGTATTTACAATTATTCTTTATAAAACATCTACCCGTGTTATTTTTTTATAAAATGAGCGGACAAACGCATGAAACATGAGTTTTAGCTGCAAACAAAGATTGTGGAGAAATATTCTAAAATGACAACAAATTTTGGTTTGCACTTGAATAATTTAGTATATTCTTTACGGAAAATGTAGCTGTGTTATTTTTGTACATAACGTGCGAACAAACGCACGAAACATGAATTTATGGTGCAAATTAAGTTTGTGGTGAAATATTTTAAAATGTAAACAAATTTTTGTTTTCATTGGAATAATTTAGTATTTACAATCATTCTTTATAAAACATCTACCCGTGTTATTGTTTTATAAAATGAGCGGACAAACGCATGAAACATGAGTTTTAGGTGCAAACAAAGATTGTGGAGAAATATTCTAAAATGATAACAAATTTTGGTTTGCACATGAATAATTTAGTATATTCTTTACGGAAAATGTAGCTGTGTTATTTTAGTACAAAACGAGCGAACAAACGCACGAAACATGAGTTTATGGTGCAAACAAAGATTGTGGAGAAATATTTGAAAACGAAAATAAATTTTTGTTTGCTTTTGAATAATTTAGTATTTACTATCATTCTTTACGAAAACTCTATCCGAGTATTTTTGGATGAAACGAGCAAACAAAGGCATGAATCATGAGTTTTCAGTGCAAACAAAGATTGTCGAGAAATATTTTCAAATAAACAAAAATTTTGATTTGCATTCGAATAATTTTTTCTATTCTTTACGAAAAATCTAGCCGAGTATTTATTGCAAGAACCGAGCGAACAAACGTATGAAACATGAGTATGAGGTGCAAATTCAGTTTGTGGTGAAATATTTTAAAACGTAAACAAATTTTTGTTTTCATTGGAAAAATTTAGTATTTACAATCATTCTTTATAAAACATCTACCCGTGTTATTTTTTTATAAAATGAGCGGACAAACGCATGAAACATGAGTTTTAGGTGCAAACAAAGATTGTGGACAAATATTCTAAAATGACAACAAATTTTGGTTTGCACTTGAATAATTTAGTATATTCTTTACGGAAAATGTAGCTGTGTTATTTTAGTACAAAACGAGCGAACAAACGCACGAAACATGAGTTTATGGTGCAAACAAAGATTGTGGAGAAATATTTTAAAACGACAATAAATTTTTGTTTGCATTTGAATAATTTAGTATTTACTATCATTCTTTACGAAAACTCTATCCGAGTTTTTTTTGGATGAAACGAGCAAACAAACGAATGAATCATGAGTTTTCTGTGCAAACAAAGATCGTCGAGAAATATTTTAAAATAAACAAAAATTTGGATTTGCATTTGAATAATTTTTTCTATTCTTTACGAAAAATCTAGCCGAGTTTTTATTGCAAGAACCGAGCGAACAAACGAATGAAACATGAGTATGAGGTGCAAATTCAGTTTGTGGTGAAATATTTTAAAATGTAAAGAAATTTTTGTTTTCATTGGAATAATTTAGTTTTTACAATCATTCTTTATAAAACATCTACCCGTGTTATTTTTTTATAAAATGAGCGGACGAACGCATGAAACATGAGTTTTAGGTGCAAACAAAGATTGTGGAGAAATATTCTAAAATGACAACAAATTTTGGTTTGCCCTTGAATAATTTAGTATATTTTTACGGAAAATGTAGCTGTGTTATTTTAGTACAAAACGAGCGAACAAACGCACGAAACATGAGTTTATGGTGCAAACAAAGATGGTGGAGAAATATTTTAAAACGACAATAAATTTTTGTTTGCATTTGAATAATTTTTACTATCATTCTTTACGAAAACTCTATCCGAGTTTGTTTTGCATGAAACGAGGAAACAAACGAATGAAACATGAGTTTTCTGTGCAAACAAAGATTGTGGAGAAATATTTTAAAATAAACAAAAATTTTGATTTGCATTTGAATAATTTTGTCTATTCTTTACGAAAAATCTAGCCGAGTTTTTATTGCAAGAACCGAGCGAACAAACGTATGAAACATGAGTATGAGGTGCAAATTAAGTTTGTGGTGAAATATGTTAAAATGTAAACAAATTTTTGTTTTCATTGGAATAATTTAGTATTTACAATCATTCTTTATAAAACATCAACCCGTGTTATTTTTTTATAAAATGAGCGGACAAACGCATGAAACATGAGTTTTAGGTGCAAACAAAGATTGTGGAGAAATATTCTAAAATGACAACAAATTTTGGTTTGCACTTGAATAATTTAGTATATTCTTTACGGAAAATGTAGCTGTGTTATTTTTGTACAAAACGTGCGAACAAACGCACGAAACATGAGTTTATGGTGCTAACAAAGATTGTTGAGAAATATTTGAAAACGAAAATAAATTTTTGTTTGCATTTGAATAATTTAGTATTTACTATCATTCTTTACGAAAACTCTATCCGAGTTTTTTTTGGATGAAACGAGCAAACAAACGCATGAATCATGAGTTTTCAGTGCAAACAAAGATTGTCGAGAAATATTTTCAAATAAACAAAAATTTTGATTTGCATTCGAATAATTTTTTCTATTCTTTACGAAAAATCTAGCCGAGTATTTATTGCAAGAACCGAGCGAACAAACGAATGAAACATGAGTATGAGGTGCAAATTCAGTTTGTGGTGAAATATTTTAAAACGTAAACAAATTTTGTCTTCATTGGAAAAATTTAGTATTTACAATCATTCTTTATAAAACATCTACCCGTGTTATTTTTTTATAAAATGAGCGGACAAACGCATGAAACATGAGTTTTAGGTGCAAACAAAGATTGTGGAGAAATATTCTAAAATGACAACAAATTTTGGTTTGCACTTGAATAATTTAGTATATTCTTTACAGAAAATGTAGCTGTGTTATTTTTGTACAAAACGAGCGAACAAACGCACGAAACATGAGTTTATTGTGCAAAGAAAGATTGTGGAGAAATATTTGAAAACGAAAATAAATTTTTGTTTGCATTTGAATAATTTAGTATTTACTATCATTCTTTACGAAAACTCTATCCGAGTTTTTTTTGGATGAAACGAGCAAACAAACGCATGAATCATGAGTTTTCTGTGCAAACAAAGATCGTCGAGAAATATTTTAAAATACACAAAAATTTGGATTTGCATTTGAATAATTTTTTCTATTCTTTACGAAAAATCTAGCCGAGTTTTTATTGCAAGAACCGAGCGAACAAACGAATGAAACATGAGTATGAGGTGCAAATTCAGTTTGTGGTGAAATATTTTAAAATGTAAAGAAATTTTTGTTTTCATTGGAATAATTTAGTTTTTACAATCATTCTTTATAAAACATCTACCCGAGTTATTTTTTTATAAAATGAGCGGACGAACGCATGAAACATGAGTTTTAGGTGCAAACAAAGATTGTGGAGAAATATTCTAAAATGACAACAAATTTTGGTTTGCTCTTGAATAATTTAGTATATTCTTTACGGAAAATGTAGCTGTGTTATTTTAGTACAAAACGAGCGAACAAACGCACGAAACATGAGTTTATGGTGCAAACAAAGATTGTGGAGAAATATTTTAAAACGACAATAAATTTTTGTTTGCATTTGAATAATTTAGTATTTACTATCATTCTTTACGAAAACTCTATCCGAGTTTTTTTTGGATGAAACGAGCAAACAAACGCATGAATCATGAGTTTTCTGTGCAAACAAAGATCGTCGAGAAATATTTTAAAATAAACAAAAATTTGGATTTGCATTTGAATAATTTTTTCTATTCTTTACGAAAAATCTAGCCGAGTTTTTATTGCAAGAACCGAGCGAACAAACGAATGAAACATGAGTATGAGGTGCAAATTCAGTTTGTGGTGAAATATTTTAAAATGTAAAGAAATTTTTGTTTTCATTGGAATAATTTAGTTTTTACAATCATTCTTTATAAAACATCTACCCGTGTTATTTTTTTATAAAATGAGCGGACGAACGCATGAAACATGAGTTTTAGGTGCAAACAAAGATTGTGGAGAAATATTCTAAAATGACAACAAATTTTGGTTTGCCCTTGAATAATTTAGTATATTTTTACGGAAAATGTAGCTGTGTTATTTTAGTACAAAACGAGCGAACAAACGCACGAAACATGAGTTTATGGTGCAAACAAAGATGGTGGAGAAATATTTTAAAACGACAATAAATTTTTGTTTGCATTTGAATAATTTTTACTATCATTCTTTACGAAAACTCTATCCGAGTTTGTTTTGCATGAAACGAGGAAACAAACGAATGAAACATGAGTTTTCTGTGCAAACAAAGATTGTGGAGAAATATTTTAAAATAAACAAAAATTTTGATTTGCATTTGAATAATTTTGTCTATTCTTTACGAAAAATCTAGCCGAGTTTTTATTGCAAGAACCGAGCGAACAAACGTATGAAACATGAGTATGAGGTGCAAATTAAGTTTGTGGTGAAATATGTTAAAATGTAAACAAATTTTTGTTTTCATTGGAATAATTTAGTATTTACAATCATTCTTTATAAAACATCAACCCGTGTTATTTTTTTATAAAATGAGCGGACAAACGCATGAAACATGAGTTTTAGGTGCAAACAAAGATTGTGGAGAAATATTCTAAAATGACAACAAATTTTGGTTTGCACTTGAATAATTTAGTATATTCTTTACGGAAAATGTAGCTGTGTTATTTTTGTACAAAACGTGCGAACAAACGCACGAAACATGAGTTTATGGTGCTAACAAAGATTGTTGAGAAATATTTGAAAACGAAAATAAATTTTTGTTTGCATTTGAATAATTTAGTATTTACTATCATTCTTTACGAAAACTCTATCCGAGTTTTTTTTGGATGAAACGAGCAAACAAACGCATGAATCATGAGTTTTCAGTGCAAACAAAGATTGTCGAGAAATATTTTCAAATAAACAAAAATTTTGATTTGCATTCGAATAATTTTTTCTATTCTTTACGAAAAATCTAGCCGAGTATTTATTGCAAGAACCGAGCGAACAAACGAATGAAACATGAGTATGAGGTGCAAATTCAGTTTGTGGTGAAATATTTTAAAACGTAAACAAATTTTTGTCTTCATTGGAAAAATTTAGTATTTACAATCATTCTTTATAAAACATCTACCCGTGTTATTTTTTTATAAAATGAGCGGACAAACGCATGAAACATGAGTTTTAGGTGCAAACAAAGATTGTGGAGAAATATTCTAAAATGACAACAAATTTTGGTTTGCACTTGAATAATTTAGTATATTCTTTACAGAAAATGTAGCTGTGTTATTTTTGTACAAAACGAGCGAACAAACGCACGAAACATGAGTTTATTGTGCAAAGAAAGATTGTGGAGAAATATTTGAAAACGAAAATAAATTTTTGTTTGCATTTGAATAATTTAGTATTTACTATCATTCTTTACGAAAACTCTATCCGAGTTTTTTTTGGATGAAACGAGCAAACAAACGCATGAATCATGAGTTTTCTGTGCAAACAAAGATCGTCGAGAAATATTTTAAAATACACAAAAATTTGGATTTGCATTTGAATAATTTTTTCTATTCTTTACGAAAAATCTAGCCGAGTTTTTATTGCAAGAACCGAGCGAACAAACGAATGAAACATGAGTATGAGGTGCAAATTCAGTTTGTGGTGAAATATTTTAAAATGTAAAGAAATTTTTGTTTTCATTGGAATAATTTAGTTTTTACAATCATTCTTTATAAAACATCTACCCGAGTTATTTTTTTATAAAATGAGCGGACGAACGCATGAAACATGAGTTTTAGGTGCAAACAAAGATTGTGGAGAAATATTCTAAAATGACAACAAATTTTGGTTTGCTCTTGAATAATTTAGTATATTCTTTACGGAAAATGTAGCTGTGTTATTTTAGTACAAAACGAGCGAACAAACGCACGAAACATGAGTTTATGGTGCAAACAAAGATTGTGGAGAAATATTTTAAAACGACAATAAATTTTTGTTTGCATTTGAATAATTTAGTATTTACTATCATTCTTTACGAATACTCTATCCGAGTTTTTTTTGGATGAAACGAGCAAACAAACGCATGAATCATGAGTTTTCAGTGCAAACAAAGATTGTCGAGAAATATTTTAAAATAAACAAAAATTTGGATTTGCATTTGAATAATTTTTTCTATTCTTTACGAAAAATCTAGCCGAGTTTTTATTGCAAGAACCGAGCGAACAAACGTATGAAACATGAGTATGAGGTGCAAATTAAGTTTGTGGTGAAATATTTTAAAATGTAAACAAATTTTTGTTTTCATTGGAATAATTTAGTATTTACAATCATTCTTTATAAAACATCAACCCGTGTTATTTTTTTATAAAATGAGCGGACAAACGCATGAAACATGAGTTTTAGGTGCAAACAAAGATTGTGGAGAAATATTCTAAAATGACAACAAATTTTGGTTTGCACTTGAATAATTAAGTATATTCTTTACGGAAAATGTAGCTGTGTTATTTTTGTACAAAACGTGCGAACAAACGCACGAAACATGAGTTTATGGTGCTAACAAAGATTGTGGAGAAATATTTGAAAACGAAAATAAATTTTTGTTTGCATTTGAATAATTTAGTATTTACTATCATTCTTTACGAAAACTCTATCCGAGTTTTTTTTGGATGAAACGAGCAAACAAACGCATGAATCATGAGTTTTCAGTGCAAACAAAGATTGTCGAGAAATATTTTCAAATAAACAAAAATTTTGATTTGCATTCGAATAATTTTTTCTATTCTTTACGAAAAATCTAGCCGAGTATTTATTGCAAGAACCGAGCGAACAAACGTATGAAACATGAGTATGAGGTGCAAATTCAGTTTGTGGTGAAATATTTTAAAACGTAAACAAATTTTTGTTTTCATTGGAAAAATTTAGTATTTACAATCATTCTTTATAAAACATCTACCCGTGTTATTTTTTTATAAAATGAGCGGACAAACGCATGAAACATGAGTTTGAGGTGCAAACAAAGATTGTGGACAAATATTCTAAAATGACAACAAATTTTGGTTTGCACTTGAATAATTTAGTATATTTTTTACGGAAAAAGTAGCTGTGTTATTTTAGTACAAAACGAGCGAACAAACGCACGAAACATGAGTTTATGGTGCAAACAAAGATTGTGGAGAAATATTTTAAAACGACAATAAATTTTTGTTTGCATTTGAATAATTTAGTATTTACTATCATTCTTTACGAAAACTCTATCCGAGTTTTTTTTGGATGAAACGAGCAAACAAACGCATGAATCATGAGTTTTCTGTGCAAACAAAGATCGTCGAGAAATATTTTAAAATAAACAAAAATTTGGATTTGCATTTGAATAATTTTTTCTATTCTTTACGAAAAATCTAGCCGAGTTTTTATTGCAAGAACCGAGCGAACAAACGAATGAAACATGAGTATGAGGTGCAAATTCAGTTTGTGGTGAAATATTTTAAAATGTAAAGAAATTTTTGTTTTCATTGGAATAATTTAGTTTTTACAATCATTCTTTATAAAACATCTACCCGTGTTATTTTTTTATAAAATGAGCGGACGAACGCATGAAACATGAGTTTTAGGTGCAAACAAAGATTGTGGAGAAATATTCTAAAATGACAACAAATTTTGGTTTGCCCTTGAATAATTTAGTATATTTTTACGGAAAATGTAGCTGTGTTATTTTAGTACAAAACGAGCGAACAAACGCACGAAACATGAGTTTATGGTGCAAACAAAGATTGTGGAGAAATATTTTAAAACGACAATAAATTTTTGTTTGCATTTGAATAATTTAGTATTTACTATCATTCTTTACGAAAACTCTATCCGAGTTTTTTTTTCATGAAACGAGGAAACAAACGAATGAAACATGAGTTTTCTGTGCAAACAAAGATTGTGGAGAAATATTTTAAAATAAACAAAAATTTTGATTTGCATTTGAATAATTTTGTCTATTCTTTACGAAAAATCTAGCCGAGTTTTTATTGCAAGAACCGAGCGAACAAACGTATGAAACATGAGTATGAGGTGCAAATTAAGTTTGTGGTGAAATATGTTAAAATGTAAACAAATTTTTGTTTTCATTGGAATAATTTAGTATTTACAATCATTCTTTATAAAACATCAACCCGTGTTATTTTTTTATAAAATGAGCGGACAAACGCATGAAACATGAGTTTTAGGTGCAAACAAAGATTGTGGAGAAATATTCTAAAATGACAACAAATTTTGGTTTGCACTTGAATAATTTAGTATATTCTTTACGGAAAATGTAGCTGTGTTATTTTTGTACAAAACGTGCGAACAAACGCACGAAACATGAGTTTATGTTGCTAACAAAGATTGTTGAGAAATATTTGAAAACGAAAATAAATTTTTGTTTGCATTTGAATAATTTAGTATTTACTATCATTCTTTACGAAAACTCTATCCGAGTTTTTTTTGGATGAAACGAGCAAACAAACGCATGAATCATGAGTTTTCAGTGCAAACAAAGATTGTCGAGAAATATTTTCAAATAAACAAAAATTTTGATTTGCATTCGAATAATTTTTTCTATTCTTTACGAAAAATCTAGCCGAGTATTTATTGCAAGAACCGAGCGAACAAACGAATGAAACATGAGTATGAGGTGCAAATTCAGTTTGTGGTGAAATATTTTAAAACGTAAACAAATTTTTGTCTTCATTGGAAAAATTTAGTATTTACAATCATTCTTTATAAAACATCTACCCGTGTTATTTTTTTATAAAATGAGCGGACAAACGCATGAAACATGAGTTTTAGGTGCAAACAAAGATTGTGGAGAAATATTCTAAAATGACAACAAATTTTGGTTTGCACTTGAATAATTTAGTATATTCTTTACGGAAAATGTAGCTGTGTTATTTTTGTACAAAACGAGCGAACAAACGCACGAAACATGAGTTTATTGTGCAAAGAAAGATTGTGGAGAAATATTTGAAAACGAAAATAAATTTTTGTTTGCATTTGAATAATTTAGTATTTACTATCATTCTTTACGAAAACTCTATCCGAGTTTTTTTTGGATGAAACGAGCAAACAAACGCATGAATCATGAGTTTTCTGTGCAAACAAAGATCGTCGAGAAATATTTTAAAATAAACAAAAATTTGGATTTGCATTTGAATAATTTTTTCTATTCTTTACGAAAAATCTAGCCGAGTTTTTATTGCAAGAACCGAGCGAACAAACGAATGAAACATGAGTATGAGGTGCAAATTCAGTTTGTGGTGAAATATTTTAAAATGTAAAGAAATTTTTGTTTTCATTGGAATAATTTAGTTTTTACAATCATTCTTTATAAAACATCTACCCGAGTTATTTTTTTATAAAATGAGCGGACGAACGCATGAAACATGAGTTTTAGGTGCAAACAAAGATTGTGGAGAAATATTCTAAAATGACAACAAATTTTGGTTTGCTCTTGAATAATTTAGTATATTCTTTACGGAAAATGTAGCTGTGTTATTTTAGTACAAAACGAGCGAACAAACGCACGAAACATGAGTTTATGGTGCAAACAAAGATTGTGGAGAAATATTTTAAAACGACAATAAATTTTTGTTTGCATTTGAATAATTTAGTATTTACTATCATTCTTTACGAAAACTCTATCCGAGTTTTTTTTGGATGAAACGAGCAAACAAACGCATGAATCATGAGTTTTCAGTGCAAACAAAGATTGTCGAGAAATATTTTAAAATAAACAAAAATTTGGATTTGCATTTGAATAATTTTTTCTATTCTTTACGAAAAATCTAGCCGAGTTTTTATTGCAAGAACCGAGCGAACAAACGTATGAAACATGAGTATGAGGTGCAAATTAAGTTTGTGGTGAAATATTTTAAAATGTAAACAAATTTTTGTTTTCATTGGAATAATTTAGTATTTACAATCATTCTTTATAAAACATCAACCCGTGTTATTTTTTTATAAAATGAGCGGACAAACGCATGAAACATGAGTTTTAGGTGCAAACAAAGATTGTGGAGAAATATTCTAAAATGACAACAAATTTTGGTTTGCACTTGAATAATTAAGTATATTCTTTACGGAAAATGTAGCTGTGTTATTTTTGTACAAAACGTGCGAACAAACGCACGAAACATGAGTTTATGGTGCTAACAAAGATTGTGGAGAAATATTTGAAAACGAAAATAAATTTTTGTTTGCATTTGAATAATTTAGTATTTACTATCATTCTTTACGAAAACTCTATCCGAGTTTTTTTTGGATGAAACGAGCAAACAAACGCATGAATCATGAGTTTTCAGTGCAAACAAAGATTGTCGAGAAATATTTTCAAATAAACAAAAATTTTGATTTGCATTCGAATAATTTTTTCTATTCTTTACGAAAAATCTAGCCGAGTATTTATTGCAAGAACCGAGCGAACAAACGTATGAAACATGAGTATGAGGTGCAATTTCAGTTTGTGGTGAAATATTTTAAAACGTAAACAAATTTTTGTTTTCATTGGAAAAATTTAGTATTTACAATCATTCTTTATAAAACATCTACCCGTGTTATTTTTTTATAAAATGAGCGGACAAACGCATGAAACATGAGTTTTAGGTGCAAACAAAGATTGTGGACAAATATTCTAAAATGACAACAAATTTTGGTTTGCACTTGAATAATTTAGTATATTTTTTACGGAAAATGTAGCTGTGTTATTTTAGTACAAAACGAGCGAACAAACGCACGAAACATGAGTTTATGGTGCAAACAAAGATTGTGGAGAAATATTTTAAAACGACAATAAATTTTTGTTTGCATTTGAATAATTTAGTATTTACTATCATTCTTTACGAAAACTCTATCCGAGTTTTTTTTGGATGAAACGAGCAAACAAACGCATGAATCATGAGTTTTCTGTGCCAGCAAAGATCGTCGAGAAATACTTTAAAATAAACAAAAATTTGGATTTGCATTTGAATAATTTTTTCTATTCTTTACGAAAAATCTAGCCGAGTTTTTATTGCAAGAACCGAGCGAACAAACGAATGAAACATGAGTATGAGGTGCAAATTCAGTTTGTGGTGAAATATTTTAAAATGTAAAGAAATTTTTGTTTTCATTGGAATAATTTAGTTTTTACAATCATTCTTTATAAAACATCTACCCGTGTTATTTTTTTATAAAATGAGCGGACAAACGCATGAAACATGAGTTTTAGGTGCAAACAAAGATTGTGGAGAAATATTCTAAAATGACAACAAATTTTGGTTTGCCCTTCAATAATTTAGTATATTTTTACGGAAAATGTAGCTGTGTTATTTTAGTACAAAACGAGCGAACAAACGCACGAAACATGAGTTTATGGTGCAAACAAAGATTGTGGAGAAATATTTTAAAACGACAATAAATTTTTGTTTGCATTTGAATAATTTAGTATTTACTATCATTCTTTACGAAAACTCTATCCGAGTTTTTTTTTCATGAAACGAGGAAACAAACGAATGAAACATGAGTTTTCTGTGCAAACAAAGATTGTGGAGAAATATTTTAAAATAAACAAAAATTTTGATTTGCATTTGAATAATTTTGTCTATTCTTTACGAAAAATCTAGCCGAGTTTTTATTGCAAGAACCGAGCGAACAAACGTATGAAACATGAGTATGAGGTGCAAATTAAGTTTGTGGTGAAATATGTTAAAATGTAAACAAATTTTTGTTTTCATTGGAATAATTTAGTATTTACAATCATTCTTTATAAAACATCAACCCGTGTTATTTTTTTATAAAATGAGCGGACAAACGCATGAAACATGAGTTTTAGGTGCAAACAAAGATTGTGGAGAAATATTCTAAAATGACAACAAATTTTGGTTTGCACTTGAATAATTTAGTATATTCTTTACGGAAAATGTAGCTGTGTTATTTTTGTACAAAACGTGCGAACAAACGCACGAAACATGAGTTTATGGTGCTAACAAAGATTGTTGAGAAATATTTGAAAACGAAAATAAATTTTTGTTTGCATTTGAATAATTTAGTATTTACTATCATTCTTTACGAAAACTCTATCCGAGTTTTTTTTGGATGAAACGAGCAAACAAACGCATGAATCATGAGTTTTCAGTGCAAACAAAGATTGTCGAGAAATATTTTCAAATAAACAAAAATTTTGATTTGCATTCGAATAATTTTTTCTATTCTTTACGAAAAATCTAGCCGAGTATTTATTGCAAGAACCGAGCGAACAAACGAATGAAACATGAGTATGAGGTGCAAATTCAGTTTGTGGTGAAATATTTTAAAACGTAAACAAATTTTTGTCTTCATTGGAAAAATTTAGTATTTACAATCATTCTTTATAAAACATCTACCCGTGTTATTTTTTTATAAAATGAGCGGACAAACGCATGAAACATGAGTTTTAGGTGCAAACAAAGATTGTGGAGAAATATTCTAAAATGACAACAAATTTTGGTTTGCACTTGAATAATTTAGTATATTCTTTACAGAAAATGTAGCTGTGTTATTTTTGTACAAAACGAGCGAACAAACGCACGAAACATGAGTTTATTGTGCAAAGAAAGATTGTGGAGAAATATTTGAAAACGAAAATAAATTTTTGTTTGCATTTGAATAATTTAGTATTTACTATCATTCTTTACGAAAACTCTATCCGAGTTTTTTTTGGATGAAACGAGCAAACAAACGCATGAATCATGAGTTTTCTGTGCAAACAAAGATCGTCGAGAAATATTTTAAAATAAACAAAAATTTGGATTTGCATTTGAATAATTTTTTCTATTCTTTACGAAAAATCTAGCCGAGTTTTTATTGCAAGAACCGAGTGAACAAACGAATGAAACATGAGTATGAGGTGCAAATTCAGTTTGTGGTGAAATATTTTAAAATGTAAAGAAATTTTTGTTTTCATTGGAATAATTTAGTTTTTACAATCATTCTTTATAAAACATCTACCCGAGTTATTTTTTTATAAAATGAGCGGACGAACGCATGAAACATGAGTTTTAGGTGCAAACAAAGATTGTGGAGAAATATTCTAAAATGACAACAAATTTTGGTTTGCTCTTGAATAATTTAGTATATTCTTTACGGAAAATGTAGCTGTGTTATTTTAGTACAAAACGAGCGAACAAACGCACGAAACATGAGTTTATGGTGCAAACAAAGATTGTGGAGAAATATTTTAAAACGACAATAAATTTTTGTTTGCATTTGAATAATTTAGTATTTACTATCATTCTTTACGAAAACTCTATCCGAGTTTTTTTTGGATGAAACGAGCAAACAAACGCATGAATCATGAGTTTTCAGTGCAAACAAAGATTGTCGAGAAATATTTTAAAATAAACAAAAATTTGGATTTGCATTTGAATAATTTTTTCTATTCTTTACGAAAAATCTAGCCGAGTTTTTATTGCAAGAACCGAGCGAACAAACGTATGAAACATGAGTATGAGGTGCAAATTAAGTTTGTGGTGAAATATTTTAAAATGTAAACAAATTTTTGTTTTCATTGGAATAATTTAGTATTTACAATCATTCTTTATAAAACATCAACCCGTGTTATTTTTTTATAAAATGAGCGGACAAACGCATGAAACATGAGTTTTAGGTGCAAACAAAGATTGTGGAGAAATATTCTAAAATGACAACAAATTTTGGTTTGCACTTGAATAATTAAGTATATTCTTTACGGAAAATGTAGCTGTGTTATTTTTGTACAAAACGTGCGAACAAACGCACGAAACATGAGTTTATGGTGCTAACAAAGATTGTGGAGAAATATTTGAAAACGAAAATAAATTTTTGTTTGCATTTGAATAATTTAGTATTTACTATCATTCTTTACGAAAACTCTATCCGAGTTTTTTTTGGATGAAACGAGCAAACAAACGCATGAATCATGAGTTTTCAGTGCAAACAAAGATTGTCGAGAAATATTTTCAAATAAACAAAAATTTTGATTTGCATTCGAATAATTTTTTCTATTCTTTACGAAAAATCTAGCCGAGTATTTATTGCAAGAACCGAGCGAACAAACGTATGAAACATGAGTATGAGGTGCAAATTCAGTTTGTGGTGAAATATTTTAAAACGTAAACAAATTTTTGTTTTCATTGGAAAAATTTAGTATTTACAATCATTCTTTATAAAACATCTACCCGTGTTATTTTTTTATAAAATGAGCGGACAAACGCATGAAACATGAGTTTTAGGTGCAAACAAAGATTGTGGACAAATATTCTAAAATGACAACAAATTTTGGTTTGCACTTGAATAATTTAGTATATTTTTTACGGAAAATGTAGCTGTGTTATTTTAGTACAAAACGAGCGAACAAACGCACGAAACATGAGTTTATGGTGCAAACAAAGATTGTGGAGAAATATTTTAAAACGACAATAAATTTTTGTTTGCATTTGAATAATTTAGTATTTACTATCATTCTTTACGAAAACTCTATCCGAGTTTTTTTTTGGATGAAACGAGCAAACAAACGCATCAATCATGAGTTTTCTGTGCAAACAAAGATCGTCGAGAAATATTTTAAAATAAACAAAAATTTGGATTTGCATTTGAATAATTTTTTCTATTCTTTACGAAAAATCTAGCCGAGTTTTTATTGCAAGAACCGAGCGAACAAACGAATGAAACATGAGTATGAGGTGCAAATTCAGTTTGTGGTGAAATATTTTAAAATGTAAAGAAATTTTTGTTTTCATTGGAATAATTTAGTTTTTACAATCATTCTTTATAAAACATCTACCCGTGTTATTTTTTTATAAAATGAGCGGACGAACGCATGAAACATGAGTTTTAGGTGCAAACAAAGATTGTGGAGAAATATTCTAAAATGACAACAAATTTTGGTTTGCCCTTCAATAATTTAGTATATTTTTACGGAAAATGTAGCTGTGTTATTTTAGTACAAAACGAGCGAACAAACGCACGAAACATGAGTTTATGGTGCAAACAAAGATTGTGGAGAAATATTTTAAAACGACAATAAATTTTTGTTTGCATTTGAATAATTTAGTATTTACTATCATTCTTTACGAAAACTCTATCCGAGTTTTTTTTGCATGAAACGAGGAAACAAACGAATGAAACATGAGTTTTCTGTGCAAACAAAGATTGTGGAGAAATATTTTAAAATAAACAAAAATTTTGATTTGCATTTGAATAATTTTGTCTATTCTTTACGAAAAATCTAGCCGAGTTTTTATTGCAAGAACCGAGCGAACAAACGTATGAAACATGAGTATGAGGTGCAAATTAAGTTTGTGGTGAAATATTTTAAAATGTAAACAAATTTTTGTTTTCATTGGAATAATTTAGTATTTACAATCATTCTTTATAAAACATCAACCCGTGTTATTTTTTTATAAAATGAGCGGACAAACGCATGAAACATGAGTTTTAGGTGCAAACAAAGATTGTGGAGAAATATTCTAAAATGACAACAAATTTTGGTTTGCACTTGAATAATTTAGTATATTCTTTACGGAAAATGTAGCTGTGTTATTTTTGTACAAAACGTGCGAACAAACGCACGAAACATGAGTTTATGGTGCTTACAAAGATTGTGGAGAAATATTTGAAAACGAAAATAAATTTTTGTTTGCATTTGAATAATTTAGTATTTACTATCATTCTTTACGAAAACTCTATCCGAGTTTTTTTTGGATGAAACAAGCAAACAAACGCATGAATTATGAGTTTTCAGTGCAAACAAAGATTGTCGAGAAATATTTTCAAATAAACAAAAATTTTGATTTGCATTCGAATAATTTTTTCTATTCTTTACGAAAAATCTAGCCGAGTATTTATTGCAAGAACCGAGCGAACAAACGAATGAAACATGAGTATGAGGTGCAAATTCAGTTTGTGGTGAAATATTTTAAAACGTAAACAAATTTTTGTCTTCATTGGAAAAATTTAGTATTTACAATCATTCTTTATAAAACATCTACCCGTGTTATTTTTTTATAAAATGAGCGGACAAACGCATGAAACATGAGTTTTAGGTGCAAACAAAGATTGTGGAGAAATATTCTAAAATGACAACAAATTTTGGTTTGCACTTGAATAATTTAGTATATTCTTTACAGAAAATGTAGCTGTGTCATTTTTGTACAAAACGAGCGAACAAATGCACGAAACATGAGTTTATTGTGCAAACAAAGATTGTGGAGAAATATTTGAAACCGAAAATAAATTTTTGTTTGCATTTGAATAATTTAGTATTTACTATCATTCTTTACGAAAACTCTATCCGAGTTTTTTTTGGATGAAACGAGCAAACAAACGCATGAATCATGAGTTTTCTGTGCAAACAAAGATTGTCGAGAAATATTTTAAAATAAACAAAAATTTGGATTTGCATTTGAATAATTTTGTCTATTCTTTACGAAAAATCTAGCCGAGTTTTTATTGCAAGAACCGAGCGAACAAACGTATGAAACGTGAGTATGAGGTGCAAATTAAGTTTGTGGTGAAATATGTTAAAATGTAAACAAATTTTTGTTTTCATTGGAATAATTTAGTATTTACAATCATTCTTTATAAAACATCAACCCGTGTTATTTTTTTATAAAATGAGCGGACAAACGCATGAAACATGAGTTTTAGGTGCAAACAAAGATTGTGGAGAAATATTCTAAAATGACAACAAATTTTGGTTTGCACTTGAATAATTTAGTATATTCTTTACGGAAAATGTAGCTGTGTTATTTTTGTACAAAACGTGCGAACAAACGCACGAAACATGAGTTTATGGTGCTAACAAAGATTGTGGAGAAATATTTGAAAACGAAAATAAATTTTTGTTTGCATTTGAATAATTTAGTATTTACTATCATTCTTTACGAAAACTCTATCCGAGTTTTTTTTGGATGAAACGAGCAAACAAACGCATGAATCATGAGTTTTCAGTGCAAACAAAGATTGTCGAGAAATATTTTCAAATAAACAAAAATTTTGATTTGCATTCGAATAATTTTTTCTATTCTTTACGAAAAATCTAGCCGAGTATTTATTGCAAGAACCGAGCGAACAAACAAATGAAACATGAGTATGAGGTGCAAATTCAGCTTGTGGTGAAATATTTTAAAACGTAAACAAATTTTTGTCTTCATTGGAAAAATTTAGTATTTACAATCATTCTTTATAAAACATCTACCCGTGTTATTTTTTTATAAAATGAGCGGACAAACGCATGAAACATGAGTTTTAGGTGCAAACAAAGATTGTGGAGAAATATTCTAAAATGACAACAAATTTTGGTTTGCACTTGAATAATTTAGTATATTCTTTACAGAAAATGTAGCTGTGTTATTTTTGTACAAAACGAGCGAACAAACGCACGAAACATGAGTTTATTGTGCAAAGAAAGATTGTGGAGAAATATTTGAAAACGAAAATAAATTTTTGTTTGCATTTGAATAATTTGGTATTTACTATCATTCTTTACGAAAACTCTATCCGAGTTTTTTTTGGATGAAACGAGCAAACAAACGCATGAATCATGAGTTTTCTGTGCAAACAAAGATTGTCGAGAAATATTTTAAAATAAACAAAAATTTGGATTTGCATTCGAATAATTTTTTCTATTCTGTACGAAAAATCTAGCCGAGTTTTTATTGCAAGAACCGAGCGAACAAACGTATGAAACATGAGTATGAGGTGCAAATTCAGTTTGTGGTGAAATATTTTAAAATGTAAACAAATTTTTGTTTTCATTGGAAAAATTTAGTATTTACAATTATTCTTTATAAAACATCTACCCGTGTTATTTTTTTATAAAATGAGCGGACAAACGCATGAAACATGAGTTTTAGCTGCAAACAAAGATTGTGGAGAAATATTCTAAAATGACAACAAATTTTGGTTTGCACTTGAATAATTTAGTATATTCTTTACGGAAAATGTAGCTGTGTTATTTTTGTACATAACGTGCGAACAAACGCACGAAACATGAATTTATGGTGCAAATTAAGTTTGTGGTGAAATATTTTAAAATGTAAACAAATTGTTGTTTTCATTGGTTCTTTATAAAACATCTACCCGTGTTATTGTTTTATAAAATGAGCGGACAATCGCATGAAACATGAGTTTTAGGTGCAAACAAAGATTGTGGAGAAATATTCTAAAATGACAACAAATTTTGGTTTGCACATGAATAATTTAGTATATTCTTTACGGAAAATGTAGCTGTGTTATTTTAGTACAAAACGAGCGAACAAACGCACGAAACATGAGTTTATGGTGCAAACAAAGATTGTGGAGAAATATTTGAAAACGAAAATAAATTTTTGTTTGCATTTGAATAATTTAGTATTTACTATCATTCTTTACGAAAACTCTATCCGAGTTTTTTTGGATGAAACGAGCAAACAAAGGCATGAATCATGTGTTTTCAGTGCAAACAAAGATTGTCGAGAAATATTTTCAAATAAACAAAAATTTTGATTTGCATTCGAATAATTTTTTCTATTCTTTACGAAAAATCTAGCCGAGTATTTAATGCAAGAACCGAGCGAACAAACGTATGAAACATGAGTATGAGGTGCAAATTCAGTTTGTGGTGAAATATTTTAAAACGTAAACAAATTTTTGTTTTCATTGGAATAATTTAGTATTTACAATCATTCTTTATAAAACATCTACCCGTGTTATTTTTTTATAAAATGAGCGGACAAACGCATGAAACATGAGTTTTAGGTGCAAACAAAGATTGTGGACAAATATTCTAAAATGACAACAAATTTTGGTTTGCACTTGAATAATTTAGTATATTCTTTACGGAAAATGTAGCTGTGTTATTTTAGTACAAAACGAGCGAACAAACGCAAGAAACATGAGTTTATGGTGCAAACAAAGATTGTGGAGAAATATTTTAAAACGACAATAAATTTTTGTTTGCATTTGAATAATTTAGTATTTACTATCATTCTTTACGAAAACTCTATCCGAGTTTTTTTTGGATGAAACGAGCAAACAAACGAATGAATCATGAGTTTTCTGTGCAAACAAAGATCGTCGAGAAATATTTTAAAATAAACAAAAATTTGGATTTGCATTTGAATAATTTTTTCTATTCTTTACGAAAAATCTAGCCGAGTTTTTATTGCAAGAACCGAGCGAACAAACGAATGAAACATGAGTATGAGGTGCAAATTCAGTTTGTGGTGAAATATTTTAAAACGTAAACAAATTTTTGTCTTCATTGGAAAAATTTAGTATTTACAATCATTCTTTATAAAACATCTACCCGTGTTATTTTTTTATAAAATGAGCGGACAAACGCATGAAACATGAGTTTTAGGTGCAAACAAAGATTGTGGAGAAATATTCTAAAATGACAACAAATTTTGGTTTGCACTTGAATAATTTAGTATATTCTTTACAGAAAATGTAGCTGTGTTATTTTTGTACAAAACGAGCGAACAAACGCACGAAACATGAGTTTATTGTGCAAAGAAAGATTGTGGAGAAATATTTGAAAACGAAAATAATTTTTTGTTTGCATTTGAATAATTTAGTATTTACTATCATTCTTTACGAAAACTCTATCCGAGTTTTTTTTGGATGAAACGAGCAAACAAACGCATGAATCATGAGTTTTCTGTGCAAACAAAGATCGTCGAGAAATATTTTAAAATAAACAAAAATTTGGATTTGCATTTGAATAATTTTTTCTATTCTTTACGAAAAATCTAGCCGAGTTTTTATTGCAAGAACCGAGCGAACAAACGAATGAAACATGAGTATGAGGTGCAAATTCAGTTTGTGGTGAAATATTTTAAAATGTAAAGAAATTTTTGTTTTCATTGGAATAATTTAGTTTTTACAATCATTCTTTATAAAACATCTACCCGAGTTATTTTTTTATAAAATGAGCGGACGAACGCATGAAACATGAGTTTTAGGTGCAAACAAAGATTGTGGAGAAATATTCTAAAATGACAACAAATTTTGGTTTGCTCTTGAATAATTTAGTATATTCTTTACGGAAAATGTAGCTGTGTTATTATAGTACAAAACGAGCGAACAAACGCACGAAACATGAGTTTATGGTGCAAACAAAGATTGTGGAGAAATATTTTAAAACGACAATAAATTTTTGTTTGCATTTGAATAATTTAGTATTTACTATCATTCTTTACGAAAACTCTATCCGAGTTTTTTTTGGATGAAACGAGCAAACAAACGCATGAATCATGAGTTTTCAGTGCAAACAAAGATTGTCGAGAAATATTTTAAAATAAACAAAAATTTGGATTTGCATTTGAATAATTTTTTCTATTCTTTACGAAAAATCTAGCCGAGTTTTTATTGCAAGAACCGAGCGAACAAACGTATGAAACATTAGTATGAGGTGCAAATTAAGTTTGTAGTGAAATATTTTAAAATGTAAACAAATTTTTGTTTTCATTGGAATAATTTAGTATTTACAATCATTCTTTATAAAACATCAACCCGTGTTATTTTTTTATAAAATGAGCGGACAAACGCATGAAACATGAGTTTTAGGTGCAAACAAAGATTGTGGAGAAATATTCTAAAATGACAACAAATTTTGGTTTGCACTTGAATAATTAAGTATATTCTTTACGGAAAATGTAGCTGTGTTATTTTTGTACAAAACGTGCGAACAAACGCACGAAACATGAGTTTATGGTGCTAACAAAGATTGTGGAGAAATATTTGAAAACGAAAATAAATTTTTGTTTGCATTTGAATAATTTAGTATTTACTATCATTCTTTACGAAAACTCTATCCGAGTTTTTTTTGGATGAAACGAGCAAACAAACGCATGAATCATGAGTTTTCAGTGCAAACAAAGATTGTCGAGAAATATTTTCAAATAAACAAAAATTTTGATTTGCATTCGAATAATTTTTTCTATTCTTTACGAAAAATCTAGCCGAGTATTTATTGCAAGAACCGAGCGAACAAACGTATGAAACATGAGTATGAGGTGCAAATTCAGTTTGTGGTGAAATATTTTAAAACGTAAACAAATTTTTGTTTTCATTGGAAAAATTTAGTATTTACAATCATTCTTTATAAAACATCTACCCGTGTTATTTTTTTATAAAATGAGCGGACAAACGCATGAAACATGAGTTTTAGGTGCAAACAAAGATTGTGGACAAATATTCTAAAATGACAACAAATTTTGGTTTGCACTTGAATAATTTAGTATATTTTTTACGGAAAATGTAGCTGTGTTATTTTAGTACAAAACGAGCGAACAAACGCACGAAACATGAGTTTATGGTGCAAACAAAGATTGTGGAGAAATATTTTAAAACGACAATAAATTTTTGTTTACATTTGAATAATTTAGTATTTACTATCATTCTTTACGAAAACTCTATCCGAGTTTTTTTTGGATGAAACGAGCAAACAAACGCATGAATCATGAGTTTTCTGTGCAAACAAAGATCGTCGAGAAATATTTTAAAATAAACAAAAATTTGGATTTGCATTTGAATAATTTTTTCTATTCTTTACGAAAAATCTAGCCGAGTTTTTATTGCAAGAACCGAGCGAACAAACGAATGAAACATGAGTATGAGGTGCAAATTCAGTTTGTGGTGAAATATTTTAAAATGTAAAGAAATTTTTGTTTTCATTGGAATAATTTAGTTTTTACAATCATTCTTTATAAAACATCTACCCGTGTTATTTTTTTATAAAATGAGCGGACGAACGCATGAAACATGAGTTTTAGGTGCAAACAAAGATTGTGGAGAAATATTCTAAAATGACAACAAATTTTGGTTTGCCCTTCAATAATTTAGTATATTTTTACGGAAAATGTAGCTGTGTTATTTTAGTACAAAACGAGCGAACAAACGCACGAAACATGAGTTTATGGTGCAAACAAAGATTGTGGAGAAATATTTTAAAACGACAATAAATTTTTGTTTGCATTTGAATAATTTAGTATTTACTATCATTCTTTACGAAAACTCTATCCGAGTTTTTTTTGCATGAAACGAGGAAACAAACGAATGAAACATGAGTTTTCTGTGCAAACAAAGATTGTGGAGAAATATTTTAAAATAAACAAAAATTTTGATTTGCATTTGAATAATTTTGTCTATTCTTTACGAAAAATCTAGCCGAGTTTTTATTGCAAGAACCGAGCGAACAAACGTATGAAACATGAGTATGAGGTGCAAATTAAGTTTGTGGTGAAATATTTTAAAATGTAAACAAATTTTTGTTTTCATTGGAATAATTTAGTATTTACAATCATTCTTTATAAAACATCAACCCGTGTTATTTTTTTATAAAATGAGCGGACAAACGCATGAAACATGAGTTTTAGGTGCAAACAAAGATTGTGGAGAAATATTCTAAAATGACAACAAATTTTGGTTTGCACTTGAATAATTTAGTATATTCTTTACGGAAAATGTAGCTGTGTTATTTTTGTACAAAACGTGCGAACAAACGCACGAAACATGAGTTTATGGTGCTAACAAAGATTGTGGAGAAATATTTGAAAACGAAAATAAATTTTTGTTTGCATTTGAATAATTTAGTATTTACTATCATTCTTTACGAAAACTCTATCCGAGTTTTTTTTGGATGAAACAAGCAAACAAACGCATGAATCATGAGTTTTCAGTGCAAACAAAGATTGTCGAGAAATATTTTCAAATAAACAAAAATTTTGATTTGCATTCGAATAATTTTTTCTATTCTTTACGAAAAATCTAGCCGAGTATTTATTGCAAGAACCGAGCGAACAAACGAATGAAACATGAGTATGAGGTGCAAATTCAGTTTGTGGTGAAATATTTTAAAACGTAAACAAATTTTTGTCTTCATTGGAAAAATTTAGTATTTACAATCATTCTTTATAAAACATCTACCCGTGTTATTTTTTTATAAAATGAGCGGACAAACGCATGAAACATGAGTTTTAGGTGCAAACAAAGATTGTGGAGAAATATTCTAAAATGACAACAAATTTTGGTTTGCACTTGAATAATTTAGTATATTCTTTACAGAAAATGTAGCTGTGTTATTTTTGTACAAAACGAGCGAACAAATGCACGAAACATGAGTTTATTGTGCAAACAAAGATTGTGGAGAAATATTTGAAACCGAAAATAAATTTTTGTTTGCATTTGAATAATTTAGTATTTACTATCATTCTTTACGAAAACTCTATCCGAGTTTTTTTTGGATGAAACGAGCAAACAAACGCATGAATCATGAGTTTTCTGTGCAAACAAAGATTGTTGAGAAATATTTTAAAATAAACAAAAATTTGGATTTGCATTTGAATAATTTTGTCTATTCTTTACGAAAAATCTAGCCGAGTTTTTATTGCAAGAACCGAGCGAACAAACGTATGAAACGTGAGTATGAGGTGCAAATTAAGTTTGTGGTGAAATATGTTAAAATGTAAACAAATTTTTGTTTTCATTGGAATAATTTAGTATTTACAATCATTCTTTATAAAACATCAACCCGTGTTATTTTTTTATAAAATGAGCGGACAAACGCATGAAACATGAGTTTTAGGTGCAAACAAAGATTGTGGAGAAATATTCTAAAATGACAACAAATTTTGGTTTGCACTTGAATAATTTAGTATATTCTTTACGGAAAATGTAGCTGTGTTATTTTTGTACAAAACGTGCGAACAAACGCACGAAACATGAGTTTATGGTGCTAACAAAGATTGTTGAGAAATATTTGAAAACGAAAATAAATTTTTGTTTGCATTTGAATAATTTCGTATTTACTATCATTCTTTACGAAAACTCTATCCGAGTTTTTTTTGGATGAAACGAGCAAACAAACGCATGAATCATGAGTTTTCAGTGCAAACAAAGATTGTCGAGAAATATTTTCAAATAAACAAAAATTTTGATTTGCATTCGAATAATTTTTTCTATTCTTTACGAAAAATCTAGCCGAGTATTTATTGCAAGAACCGAGCGAACAAACAAATGAAACATGAGTATGAGGTGCAAATTCAGCTTGTGGTGAAATATTTTAAAACGTAAACAAATTTTTGTCTTCATTGGAAAAATTTAGTATTTACAATCATTCTTTATAAAACATCTACCCGTGTTATTTTTTTATAAAATGAGCGGACAAACGCATGAAACATGAGTTTTAGGTGCAAACAAAGATTGTGGAGAAATATTCTAAAATGACAACAAATTTTGGTTTGCACTTGAATAATTTAGTATATTCTTTACAGAAAATGTAGCTGTGTTATTTTTGTACAAAACGAGCGAACAAACGCACGAAACATGAGTTTATTGTGCAAAGAAAGATTGTGGAGAAATATTTGAAAACGAAAATAAATTTTTGTTTGCATTTGAATAATTTGGTATTTACTATCATTCTTTACGAAAACTCTATCCGAGTTTTTTTTGGATGAAACGAGCAAACAAACGCATGAATCATGAGTTTTCTGTGCAAACAAAGATTGTCGAGAAATATTTTAAAATAAACAAAAATTTGGATTTGCATTCGAATAATTTTTTCTATTCTGTACGAAAAATCTAGCCGAGTTTTTATTGCAAGAACCGAGCGAACAAACGTATGAAACATGAGTATGAGGTGCAAATTCAGTTTGTGGTGAAATATTTTAAAATGTAAACAAATTTTTGTTTTCATTGGAAAAATTTAGTATTTACAATTATTCTTTATAAAACATCTACCCGTGTTATTTTTTTATAAAATGAGCGGACAAACGCATGAAACATGAGTTTTAGCTGCAAACAAAGATTGTGGAGAAATATTCTAAAATGACAACAAATTTTGGTTTGCACTTGAATAATTTAGTATATTCTTTACGGAAAATGTAGCTGTGTTATTTTTGTACATAACGTGCGAACAAACGCACGAAACATGAATTTATGGTGCAAATTAAGTTTGTGGTGAAATATTTTAAAATGTAAACAAATTTTTGTTTTCATTGGTTCTTTATAAAACATCTACCCGTGTTATTGTTTTATAAAATGAGCGGACAAACGCATGAAACATGAGGTTTAGGTGCAAACAAAGATTGTGGAGAAATATTCTAAAATGACAACAAATTTTGGTTTGCACATGAATAATTTAGTATATTCTTTACGGAAAATGTAGCTGTGTTATTTTAGTACAAAACGAGCGAACAAACGCACGAAACATGAGTTTATGGTGCAAACAAAGATTGTGGAGAAATATTTGAAAACGAAAATAAATTTTTGTTTGCATTTGAATAATTTAGTATTTACTATCATTCTTTACGAAAACTCTATCCGAGTTTTTTTGGATGAAACGAGCAAACAAAGGCATGAATCATGTGTTTTCAGTGCAAACAAAGATTGTCGAGAAATATTTTCAAATAAACAAAAATTTTGATTTGCATTCGAATAATTTTTTCTATTCTTTACGAAAAATCTAGCCGAGTATTTAATGCAAGAACCGAGCGAACAAACGTATGAAACATGAGTATGAGGTGCAAATTCAGTTTGTGGTGAAATATTTTAAAACGTAAACAAATTTTTGTTTTCATTGGAAAAATTTAGTATTTACAATCATTCTTTATAAAACATCTACCCGTGTTATTTTTTTATAAAATGAGCGGACAAACGCATGAAACATGAGTTTTAGGTGCAAACAAAGATTGTGGACAAATATTCTAAAATGACAACAAATTTTGGTTTGCACATGAATAATTTAGTATATTCTTTACGGAAAATGTAGCTGTGTTATTTTAGTACAAAACGAGCGAACAAACGCACGAAACATGAGTTTATGGTGCAAACAAAGATTGTGGAGAAATATTTGAAAACGAAAATAAATTTTTGTTTGCATTTGAATAATTTAGTATTTACTATCATTCTTTACGAAAACTCTATCCGAGTTTTTTTGGATGAAACGAGCAAACAAAGGCATGAATCATGTGTTTTCAGTGCAAACAAAGATTGTCGAGAAATATTTTCAAATAAACAAAAATTTTGATTTGCATTCGAATAATTTTTTCTATTCTTTACGAAAAATCTAGCCGAGTATTTAATGCAAGAACCGAGCGAACAAACGTATGAAACATGAGTATGAGGTGCAAATTCAGTTTGTGGTGAAATATTTTAAAACGTAAACAAATTTTTGTTTTCATTGGAAAAATTTAGTATTTACAATCATTCTTTATAAAACATCTACCCGTGTTATTTTTTTATAAAATGAGCGGACAAACGCATGAAACATGAGTTTTAGGTGCAAACAAAGATTGTGGACAAATATTCTAAAATGACAACAAATTTTGGTTTGCACTTGAATAATTTAGTATATTCTTTACGGAAAATGTAGCTGTGTTATTTTAGTACAAAACGAGCGAACAAACGCACGAAACATGAGTTTATGGTGCAAACAAAGATTGTGGAGAAATATTTTAAAACGACAATAAATTTTTGTTTGCATTTGAATAATTTAGTATTTACTATCATTCTTTACGAAAACTCTATCCGAGTTTTTTTTGGATGAAACGAGCAAACAAACGAATGAATCATGAGTTTTCTGTGCAAACAAAGATCGTCGAGAAATATTTTAAAATAAACAAAAATTTGGATTTGCATTTGAATAATTTTTTCTATTCTTTACGAAAAATCTAGCCGAGTTTTTATTGCAAGAACCGAGCGAACAAACGAATGAAACATGAGTATGAGGTGCAAATTCAGTTTGTGGTGAAATATTTTAAAACGTAAACAAATTTTTGTTTTCATTGGAAAAATTTAGTATTTACAATCATTTTTTATAAAACATCTACCCGTGTTATTTTTTTATAAAATGAGCGGACAAACGCATGAAACATGAGTTTTAGGTGCAAACAAAGATTGTGGACAAATATTCTAAAATGACAACAAATTTTGGTTTGCACTTGAATAATTTAGTATATTCTTTACTGAAAATGTAGCTGTGTTATTTTAGTACAAAACGAGCGAACAAACGCACGAAACATGAGTTTATGGTGCAAACAAAGATTGTGGAGAAATATTTGAAAACGAAAATAAATTTTTGTTTACATTTGAATAATTTAGTATTTACTATCATTCTTTACGAAAACTCTATCCGAGTTTTTTTGGATCAAACGAGCAAACAAAGGCATGAATCATGTGTTTTCAGTGCAAACAAAGATTGTCGAGAAATATTTTCAAATAAACAAAAATTTTGATTTGCATTCGAATAATTTTTTCTATTCTTTACGAAAAATCTAGCCGAGTATTTAATGCAAGAACCGAGCGAACAAACGTATGAAACATGAGTATGAGGTGCAAATTCAGTTTTTGGCGAAATATTTTAAAACGTAAACAAATTTTTGTTTTCATTGGAAAAATTTAGTATTTACAATCATTTTTTATAAAACATCTACCCGTGTTATTTTTTTATAAAATGAGCGGACAAACGCATGAAACATGAGTTTTAGGTGCAAACAAAGATTGTGGACAAATATTCTAAAATGACAACAAATTTTGGTTTGCACTTGAATAATTTAGTATATTCTTTACGGAAAATGTAGCTGTGTTATTTTAGTACAAAACGAGCGAACAAACGCACGAAACATGAGTTTATGGTGCAAACAAAGATTGTGGAGAAATATTTTAAAACGACAATAAATTTTTGTTTGCATTTGAATAATTTAGTATTTACTATCATTCTTTACGAAAACTCTATCCGAGTTTTTTTTGGATGAAACGAGCAAACAAACGAATGAATCATGAGTTTTCTGTGCAAACAAAGATCGTCGAGAAATATTTTAAAATAAACAAAAATTTGGATTTGCATTTGAATAATTTTTTCTATTCTTTACGAAAAATCTAGCCGAGTTTTTATTGCAAGAACAGAGCGAACAAACGAATGAAACATGAGTATGAGGTGCAAATTCAGTTTGTGGTGAAATATTTTAAAATGTAAAGAAATTTTTGTTTTCATTGGAATAATTTAGTTTTTACAATCATTCTTTATAAAACATCTACCCGTGTTATTTTTTTATAAAATGAGCGGACGAACGCATGAAACATGAGTTTTAGGTGCAAACAAAGATTGTGGAGAAATATTCTAAAATGACAACAAATTTTGGTTTGCCCTTGAATAATTTAGTATATTTTTACGGAAAATGTAGCTGTGTTATTTTAGTACAAAACGAGCGAACAAACGCACGAAACATGAGTTTATGGTGCAAACAAAGATTGTGGAGAAATATTTTAAAACGACAATAAATTTTTGTTTGCATTTGAATAATTTAGTATTTACTATCATTTTTTACGAAAACTCTATCCGAGTTTGTTTTGCATGAAACGAGGAAACAAACGAATGAAACATGAGTTTTCTGTGCAAACAAAGATTGTGGAGAAATATTTGAAAATAAACAAAAATTTTGATTTGCATTTGAATAATTTTGTCTATTCTTTACGAAAAATCTAGCCGAGTTTTTATTGCAAGAACCGAGCGAACAAACGTATGAAACATGAGTATGAGGTGCAAATTAAGTTTGTGGTGAAATATGTTAAAATGTAAACAAATTTTTGTTTTCATTGGAATAATTTAGTATTTACAATCATTTTTTATAAAACATCAACCCGTGTTATTTTTTTATAAAATGAGCGGACAAACGCATGAAACATGAGTTTTAGGTGCAAACAAAGATTGTGGAGAAATATTCTAAAATGACAACAAATTTTGGTTTGCACTTGAATAATTTAGTATATTCTTTACGGAAAATGTAGCTGTGTTATTTTTGTACAAAACGTGCGAACAAACGCACGAAACATGAGTTTATGGTGCTAACAAAGATTGTTGAGAAATATTTGAAAACGAAAATAAATTTTTGTTTCCATTTGAATAAATTAGTATTTACTATCATTCTTTACGAAAACTCTATCCGAGTTTTTTTTGGATGAAACGAGCAAACAAACGCATGAATCATGAGTTTTCAGTGCAAACAAAGATTGTCGAGAAATATTTTCAAATAAACAAAAATTTTGATTTGCATTCGAATAATTTTTTCTATTCTTTACGAAAAATCTAGCCGAGTATTTATTGCAAGAACCGAGCGAACAAACAAATGAAACATGAGTATGAGGTGCAAATTCAGCTTGTGGTGAAATATTTTAAAACGTAAAGAAATTTTTGTCTTCATTGGAAAAATTTAGTATTTACAATCATTCTTTATAAAACATCTACCCGTGTTATTTTTTTATAAAATGAGCGGACAAACGCATGAAACATGAGTTTTAGGTGCAAACAAAGATTGTGGAGAAATATTCTAAAATGACAACAAATTTTGGTTTGCACTTGAATAATTTAGTATATTCTTTACGGAAAATGTAGCTGTGTTATTTTTGTACAAAACGAGCGAACAAACGCACTAAACATGAGTTTATGGTGCTAAGAAAGATTGTGGAGAAATATTTGAAAACGAAAATAAATTTTTGTTTGCATTTGAATAATTTAGTATTTACTATCATTCTTTACGAAAACTCTATCCGAGTTTTTTTTGGATGAAACGAGCAAACAAACGCATGAATCATGAGTTTTCTGTGCAAACAAAGACTGTCGAGAAATATTTTAAAATAAACAATAATTTTGATTTGCATTCGAATAATTTTTTCTATTCTTTACGAAAAATCTAGCCGAGTTTTTATTGCAAGAACCGAGCGAACAAACGTATGAAACATGAGTATGAGGTGCAAATTCAGTTTGTGGCGAAATATTTTAAAATGTAAACAAATTTTTGTTTTCATTGGAAAAATTTAGTATTT
The DNA here is from genome assembly GCA_027726005.1 of Juncus effusus. NCBI lineage: Eukaryota > Viridiplantae > Streptophyta > Magnoliopsida > Poales > Juncaceae > Juncus > Juncus effusus. Next base: position 5,390,728 of record CM050907.1, read on the forward strand.
ACAATTATTCTTTATAAAACATCTACCCGTGTTATTTTTTTATAAAATGAGCGGACAATCGCATGAAACATGAGTTTTAGCTGCAAACAAAGATTGTGGAGAAATATTCTAAAATGACAACAAATTTTGGTTTGCACTTGAATAATTTAATATATTCTTTACGGAAAATGTAGCTGTGTTATTTTTGTACATAACGTGCGAACAAACGCACGAAACATGAATTTATGGTGCAAATTAAGTTTGTGGTGAAATATTTTAAAATGTAAACAAATTTTTATTTTCATTGGAATAATTTAGTATTTACAATCATTCTTTATAAAACATCTACCCGTGTTATTGTTTTATAAAATGAGCGGACAAACGCATGAAACATGAGTTTTAGGTGCAAACAAAGATTGTGGAGAAAATATTCTAAAATGACAACAAATTTTGGTTTGCACATGAATAATTTAGTATATTCTTTACGGGAAATGTAGCTGTGTTATTTTAGTACAAAACGAGCGAACAAACGCACGAAACATGAGTTTATGGTGCAAACAAAGATTGTGGAGAAATATTTGAAAACGACAATAAATTTTTGTTTGCATTTGAATAATTTAGTATTTATTATCATTCTTTACGAAAACTCTATCCGAGTTTTTTTTGAATGAAACGAGCAAACAAACGCATGAATCATGAGTTTTCTGTGCAAACAAAGATTGTCTAGAAATATTTTAAAATAAACAAAAATTTTGATTTCCATTCGAATAATTTTTTCTATTCTTTACGAAAAATCTAGCCGAGTTTTTATTGCAAGAACCGAGCGAACAAACGTATGAAACACGAGTATGAGGTGCAAATTCAGTTTGTGGTGAAATATTTTAAAATGTAAACAAATTTTTGTTTTCATTGGAAAAATTTAGTTTTTACAATCATTCTTTATAAAACATCTACCCGTGTTATTTTTTTATAAAATGAGCGGACAAACGCATGAAACATGAGTTTTAGGTTCAAACAAAGATTGTGGAGAAATATTCTAAAATGATAACAAATTTTGGTTTGCACTTGAATAATTTACTATATTCTTTACGGAAAATGTAGCTGTGTTATTTTAGTACAAAACGAGCGAACAAACGCACGAAACATGAGTTTATGCTGCAAACAAAGATTGTGGAGAAATATTTTAAAACGACAATAAATTTTTGTTTGCATTTGAATAATTTAGTATTTACTATCATACTTTACGAAAACTCTATCCGAGTTTTTTTTTCAAGAAACGAGGAAACAAACGAATGAAACATGAGTTTTCTGTGCAAACAAAGATTGTGGAGAAATATTTTAAAATAGACAAAAATTTTGATTTGCATTTGAATAATTTTGTCTATTTTTTACGAAAAATCTTGCCGAGTTTTTATTGCAAGAACCGAGCGAACAAACGTATGAAACATGAGTATGAGGTGCAAATTCAGTTTGTGGCGAAATATTTTAAAATGTAAACAAATTTTTGTTTTCATTGGAAAAATTTAGTATTTACAATTATTCTTTATAAAACATCTACCCGTGTTATTTTTTTATAAAATGAGCGGACAATCGCATGAAACATGAGTTTTAGCTGCAAACAAAGATTGTGGAGAAATATTCTAAAATGACAACAAATTTTGGTTTGCACTTGAATAATTTAATATATTCTTTACGGAAAATGTAGCTGTGTTATTTTTGTACATAACGTGCGAACAAACGCACGAAACATGAATTTATGGTGCAAATTAAGTTTGTGGTGAAATATTTTAAAATGTAAACAAATTTTTATTTTCATTGGAATAATTTAGTATTTACAATCATTCTTTATAAAACATCTACCCGTGTTATTGTTTTATAAAATGAGCGGACAAACGCATGAAACATGAGTTTTAGGTGCAAACAAAGATTGTGGAGAAAATATTCTAAAATGACAACAAATTTTGGTTTGCACATGAATAATTTAGTATATTCTTTACGGGAAATGTAGCTGTGTTATTTTAGTACAAAACGAGCGAACAAACGCACGAAACATGAGTTTATGGTGCAAACAAAGATTGTGGAGAAATATTTGAAAACGACAATAAATTTTTGTTTGCATTTGAATAATTTAGTATTTATTATCATTCTTTACGAAAACTCTATCCGAGTTTTTTTTGAATGAAACGAGCAAACAAACGCATGAATCATGAGTTTTCTGTGCAAACAAAGATTGTCGAGAAATATTTTAAAATAAACAAAAATTTTGATTTCCATTCGAATAATTTTTTCTATTCTTTACGAAAAATCTAGCCGAGTTTTTATTGCAAGAACCGAGCGAACAAACGTATGAAACACGAGTATGAGGTGCAAATTCAGTTTGTGGTGAAATATTTTAAAATGTAAACAAATTTTTGTTTTCATTGGAAAAATTTAGTTTTTACAATCATTCTTTATAAAACATCTACCCGTGTTATTTTTTTATAAAATGAGCGGACAAACGCATGAAACATGAGTTTTAGGTTCAAACAAAGATTGTGGAGAAATATTCTAAAATGATAACAAATTTTGGTTTGCACTTGAATAATTTACTATATTCTTTACGGAAAATGTAGCTGTGTTATTTTAGTACAAAACGAGCGAACAAACGCACGAAACATGAGTTTATGCTGCAAACAAAGATTGTGGAGAAATATTTTAAAACGACAATAAATTTTTGTTTGCATTTGAATAATTTAGTATTTACTATCATACTTTACGAAAACTCTATCCGAGTTTTTTTTTCAAGAAACGAGGAAACAAACGAATGAAACATGAGTTTTCTGTGCAAACAAAGATTGTGGAGAAATATTTTAAAATAGACAAAAATTTTGATTTGCATTTGAATAATTTTGTCTATTTTTTACGAAAAATCTAGCCGAGTTTTTATTGCAAGAACCGAGCGAACAAACGTATGAAACATGAGTATGAGGTGCAAATTAAGTTTGTGGTGAAATATTTTAAAATGTAAATAAATTTTTGTTTTCATTGGAATAATTTAGTATTTACAATCATTCTTTATAAAACATCTACCCGTGTTATTTTTTTATAAAATGAGCGGACAAACGCATGAAACATGAGTTTTAGGTGCAAACAAAGATTGTGGAGAAATATTCTAAAATGACAACAAATTTTGGTTTGCACTTGAATAATTTAGTATATTCTTTACGGAAAATTTGGCTGTGTTATTTTAGTACAAAACGACCGAACAAACGCACGAAACATGAGTTTATGGTGCAAACAAAGATTGTGGAGAAATATTTTAAAACGACAATAAATTTTTGTTTGCATTTGAATAATTTAGTATTTAATATCATTCTTTACGAAAACTCTATCCGAGTTTTTTTTGGATGAAACGAGGAAACAAAAGAATGAAACATGAGTTTTCTGTGAAAACAAAGATTGTGGAGAAATATTTTAAAATAAACAAAAATTTTGATTTGCATTTGAATAATTTTGTCTCTTCTTTACAAAAAATCTAGCCGAGTTTTTATTGCAAGAACCGAGCGAACAAACGTATGAAACATGAGTATGAGGTGCAAATTAAGTTTGTGGTGAAATATTTTAAACTGTAAACAAATTTTTGTTTTCATTGGAATAATTTAGTATTTACAATCATTCTTTATAAAACATCTACCCGTGTTATTTTTTTATAAAATGAGCGGACAAACGCATGAAACATGAGTTTTAGGTGCAAACAAAGATTGTGGAGAAATATTCTAAAATGACAACAAATTTTGGTTTGCACTTGAATAATTTAGTATATTCTTTACGGAAAATGTGGCTGTGTTATTTTAGTACAAAACGACCGAACAAACGCACGAAACATGAGTTTATGGTGCAAACAAAGATTGTGGAGAAATATTTTAAAACGACAATAAATTTTTGTTTGTATTTGAATAATTTAGTATTTAATATCATTCTTTACGAAAACTCTATCCGAGTTTTTTTTGGATGAAACGAGGAAACAAAAGAATGAAACATGAGTTTTCTGTGAAAACAAAGATTGTGGAGAAATATTTTAAAATAAACAAAAATTTTGATTTGCATTTGAATAATTTTGTCTCTTCTTTACAAAAAATCTAGCCGAGTTTTTATTGCAAGAACCGAGCGAACAAACGTATGAAACATGAGTATGAGGTGCAAATTAAGTTTGTGGTGAAATATTTTAAAATGTAAACAAATTTTTGTTTTCATTGGAATAATTTCGTATTTACAATCATTCTTTATAAAACATCTACCCGTGTTATTGTTTTATAAAATGAGCGGACAAACGCATGAAACATGAGTTTTAGGTGTAAACAAAGATTGTGGAGAAATATTCTAAAATGACAACAAATTTTTGTTTGCACTTGAATAATTTAGTATATTCTTTACGGGAAATGTAGCTGTGTTATTTTTGTACAAAACGAGCGAACAAACGCACGAAACATGAGTTTATGCTGCAAACAAAGATTGTGGAGAAATATTTTAAAACGACAATAAATTTTTGTTTGCATTTGAATAATTTAGTATTTATTATCATTCTTTACGAAAACTCTATCCGAGTTTTTGTTGGATGAAACGAGCAAACAAACGCATGAATCATGAGTTTTCTGTGCAAACAAAGATTGTCGAGAAATATTTTCAAATAAACAAAAATTTTGATTTGCATTCGAATAATTTTTTCTATTCTGTACGAAAAATCTAGCCGAGTTTTTATTGCAAGAACCGAGCGAACAAACGTATGAAACATGAGTATGAGGTGCAAATTCAGTTTGTGGTGAAATATTTTAAAATGTAAACAAATTTTTGTTTTCATTGGAATAATTTAGTTTTTACAATCATTCTTTATAAAACATCTACCCGTGTTATTTTTTTATAAAATGAGCGGACAAACGCATGAAACATGAGTTTTAGGTGCAAACAAAGATTGTGGAGAAATATTCTAAAATGACAACAAATTTTGGTTTGCACTTGAATAATTTTGTATATTCTTTACGGAAAATATAGCTGTGTTATTTTTGTACAAAACGAGCGAACAAACGCACGAAACATGAGTTTATGGTACAAACAGAGATGGTGGAGAAATATTTGAAAACGTAAATAAATTTTTGTTTGCATTTGAATAATTTAGTATTTACTATCATTCTTGACGAAAACTCTATCCGAGTTTTTTTTGGATGAAACGAGCAAACAAACGCATGAATCATGAGTTTTCTGTGCAAACAAAGATTGTCGAGAAATATTTAAAAATAAACAAAAATTTTGATTTTCATTCGAATAATTTTTTCTATTCTGTACGAAAAATCTAGCCGAGTTTTTATTGCAAGAACCGAGCGAACAAACGTATGAAACATGAGTATGAGGTGCAAATTCAGTTTGTGGTGAAATATTTTAAAATGTAAACAAAATTTTGTTTTCATTGGAATAATTTAGTTTTTACAATCATTCTTTATAAAACATCTACCCGTGTTATTTTTTTATAAAATGAGCGGACAAACGCATGAAACATGAGTTTTAGGTGCAAACAAAGATTGTGGAGAAATATTCTAAAATGACAACAAATTTTGGTTTGCACTTGAATAATTTAGTATATTCTTTACGGAAAATGTAGCTGTGTTATTTTAGTACAAAACGAGCGAACAAACGCACGAAACATGAGTTTATGGTGCAAACAAAGATAGTGGAGAAATATTTGAAAACGAAAATAAATTTTTGTTTGCATTTGAATAATTTAGTATTTACTATCATTCTTGACGAAAACTCTATCCGACTTTTTTTTGGACGAAACGAGCAAACAAACGCATGAATCATGAGTTTTCTGTGCAAACAAAGATTGTGGAGAAATATTTTAAAATAAACAAAAATTTTGATTTGCATTCGAATAATTTTTTCTATTCTGTACGAAAAATCTATCCGAGTTTTTATTGCAAGAACCGAGCGAACAAACGTATGAAACATGAGTATGAGGTGCAAATTCAGTTTGTGGTGAAATATTTTAAAATGTAAACAAATTTTTGTTTTCATTGGAATAATTTAGTTTTTACAATCGTTCTTTATAAAACATCTACCCGTGTTATTTTTTTATAAAATGAGCGGACAAACGCATGAAACATGAGTTTTAGGTGCAAACAAAGATTGTGGAGAAATATTCTAAAATGACAACAAATTTTGGTTTGCACTTGAATAATTTAGTATATTCTTTACGGAAAATGTAGCTGTGTTATTTTAGTACAAAACGAGCGAACAAACGCACGAAACATGAGTTTATGGTGCAAACAAAGATTGTGGAGAAATATTTTAAAACGACAATAAATTTTTGTTTGCATTTGAATAATTTAGTATTTACTATCATTCTTGACGAAAACTCTATCCGAGTTTTTTTTGGATGAAACGAGCAAACAAACGCATGAATCATGAGTTTTCTGTGCAAACAAAGATTGTCGAGAAATATTTTAAAATAAACAAAAATTTTGATTTGCATTCGAATAATATTTTCTATTCTGTACGAAAAATCTAGCCGAGTTTTTATTGCAAGAACCGAGCGAACAAACGTATGAAACATGAGTATGAGGTGCAAATTCAGTTTGTGGTGAAATATTTTAAAATGTAAACAAATTTTTGTTTTCATTGGAATAATTTAGTTTTTACAATCATTCTTTATAAAACATCTACCCGTGTTATTTTTTTATAAAATGAGCGGACAAACGAATGAAACATGAGTTTTAGGTGCAAACCAAGATAGTGGAGAAATATTCTAAAATGACAACAAAATTTGGTTTGCACTTGAATAATTTAGTATATTCTTTACGGAAAATGTAGCTGTGTTATTTTTGTACAAAACGAGCGAACAAACGCACGAAACATGAGTTTATGGTGCAAACAAAGATTGTGGAGAAATATTTTAAAACGAAAATAAATTTTTGTTTGCATTTGAATAATTTAGTATTTACTATCATTCTTGACGAAAACTCTATCCGACTTTTTTTTGGATGAAACGAGCAAACAAACGCATGAATCATGAGTTTTCTGTGCAAACAAAGATTGTGGAGAAATATTTAAAAATAAACAAAAATTTTGATTTGCATTCGAATAATTTTTTCTATTCTGTACGAAAAATCTAGCCGAGTTTTTATTGCAAGAACCGAGCGAACAAACGTATGAAACATGAGTATGAGGTGCAAATTCAATTTGTGGTGAAATATCTTAAAATGTAAACAAATTTTTGTTTTCATTGGAATAATTTAGTTTTTACAATCATTCTTTATAAAACATCTACCCGTGTTATTTTTTTATAAAATGAGCGGACAAACGCATGAAACATGAGTTTTAGGTGCAAACCAAGATTGTGGAGAAATATTCTAAAATGACAACAAATTTTGGTTTGCACTTGAATAATTTAGTATATTCTTTACGGAAAATGTAGCTGTGTTATTTTAGTACAAAACGAGCGAACAAACGCACGAAACATGAGTTTATGGTGCAAACAAAGATTGTGGAGAAATATTTTAAAACGAAAATAAATTTTTGTTTGCATTTGAATAATTTAGTATTTACTATCATTCTTGACGAAAACTCTATCCGACTTTTTTTTGGATGAAACGAGCAAACAAACGCATGAATCATGAGTTTTCTGTGCAAACAAAGATTGTGGAGAAATATTTAAAAATAAACAAAAATTTTGATTTGCATTCGAATAATATTTTCTATTCTGTACGAAAAATCTAGCCGAGTTTTTATTGCAAGAACCGAGCGAACAAACGTATGAAACATGAGTATGAGGTGCAAATTCAGTTTGTGGTGAAATATTTTAAAATGTAAACAAATTTTTGTTTTCATTGGAATAATTTAGTTTTTACAATCATTCTTTATAAAACATCTACCCGTGTTATTTTTTTATAAAATGAGCGGACAAACGAATGGAACATGAGTTTTAGGTGCAAACCAAGATAGTGGAGAAATATTCTAAAATGACAACAAAATTTGGTTTGCACTTGAATAATTTAGTATATTCTTTACGGAAAATGTAGCTGTGTTATTTTTGTACAAAACGAGCGAACAAACGCACGAAACATGAGTTTATGGTGCAAACAAAGATTGTGGAGAAATATTTTAAAACGAAAATAAATTTTTGTTTGCATTTGAATAATTTAGTATTTACTATCATTCTTGACGAAAACTCTATCCGACTTTTTTTTTGGATGAAACGAGCAAACAAACGCATGAATCATGAGTTTTCTGTGCAAACAAAGATTGTGGAGAAATATTTTAAAATAAACAAAAATTTTGATTTGCATTCGAATAATTTTTTCTATTCTGTACGAAAAATCTATCCGAGTTTTTATTGCAAGAACCGAGCGAACAAACGTATGAAACATGAGTATGAGGTGCAAATTCAGTTTGTGGTGAAATATTTTAAAATGTAAACAAATTTTTGTTTTCATTGGAATAATTTAGTTTTTACAATCATTCTTTATAAAACATCTACCCGTGTTATTTTTTTATAAAATGAGCGGACAAACGCATGAAACATGAGTTTTAGGTGCAAACAAAGATTGTGGAGAAATATTCTAAAATGACAACAAATTTTGGTTTGCACTTGAATAATTTAGTATATTCTTTACGGAAAATGTAGCTGTGTTATTTTAGTACAAAACGAGCGAACAAACGCACGAAACATGAGTTTATGGTGCAAACAAAGATTGTGGAGAAATATTTTAAAACGACAATAAATTTTTGTTTGCATTTGAATAATTTAGTATTTACTATCATTCTTGACGAAAACTCTATACGAGTTTTTTTGGATGAAACGAGCAAACAAACGCATGAATCATGAGTTTTCTGTGCAAACAAACATTGTCGAGAAATATTTTAAAATAAACAAAAATTTTGATTTGCATTCGAATAATATTTTCTATTCTGTACGAAAAATCTAGCCGAGTTTTTATTGCAAGAACCGAGCGAACAAACGTATGAAACATGAGTATGAGGTGCAAATTCAGTTTGTGGTGAAATATTTTAAAATGTAAACAAATTTTTGTTTTCATTGGAATAATTTAGTTTTTACAATCATTCTTTATAAAACATCTACCCGTGTTATTTTTTTATAAAATGAGCGGACAAACGAATGAAACATGAGTTTTAGGTGCAAACCAAGATAGTGGAGAAATATTCTAAAATGACAACAAAATTTGGTTTGCACTTGAATAATTTAGTATATTCTTTACGGAAAATGTAGCTGTGTTATTTTTGTACAAAACGAGCGAACAAACGCACGAAACATGAGTTTATGGTGCAAACAAAGATTGTGGAGAAATATTTTAAAACGAAAATAAATTTTTGTTTGCATTTGAATAATTTAGTATTTACTATCATTCTTGACGAAAACTCTATCCGACTTTTTTTTGGATGAAACGAGCAAACAAACGCATGAATCATGAGTTTTCTGTGCAAACAAAGATTGTGGAGAAATATTTTAAAATAAACAAAAATTTTGATTTGCATTCGAATAATTTTTTCTATTCTGTACGAAAAATCTAGCCGAGTTTTTATTGCAAGAACCGAGCGAACAAACGTATGAAACATGAGTATGAGGTGCAAATTCAATTTGTGGTGAAATATCTTAAAATGTAAACAAATTTTTGTTTTCATTGGAATAATTTAGTTTTTACAATCATTCTTTATAAAACATCTACCCGTGTTATTTTTTTATAAAATGAACGGACAAACGCATGAAACATGAGTTTTAGGTGCAAACCAAGATTGTGGAGAAATATTCTAAAATGACAACAAATTTTGGTTTGCACATGAATAATTTAGTATATTCTTTACGGAAAATGTAGCTGTGTTATTTTAGTACAAAACGAGCGAACAAACGCACGAAACATGAGTTTATGGTGCAAACAAAGATTGTGGAGAAATATTTTAAAACGAAAATAAATTTTTGTTTGCATTTGAATAATTTAGTATTTACTATCATTCTTGACGAAAACTCTATCCGAGTTTTTTTTGGATGAAACGAGCAAACAAACGCATGAATCATGAGTTTTCTGTGCAAACAAAGATTGTGGAGAAATATTTTAAAATAAACAAAAATTTTGATTTGCATTCGAATAATTTTTTCTATTCTGTACGAAAATCTAGCCGAGTTTTTATTGCAAGAACCGAGCGAACAAACGTATGAAACATGAGTATGAGGTGCAAATTCAGTTTGTGGTGAAATATTTTAAAATGTAAACAAATTTTTGTTTTCATTGGAATAATTTAGTTTTTACAATCATTCTTTATAAAACATCTACCCGTGTTATTTTTTTATAAAATGAGCGGACAAACGCATGAAACATGAGTTTTAGGTGCAAACAAAGATTGTGGAGAAATATTCTAAAATGACAACAAATTTTGGTTTGCACTTGAATAATTTAGTATATTCTTTACGGAAAATGTAGCTGTGTTATTTTAGTACAAAACGAGCGAACAAACGCACGAAACATGAGTTTATGGTGCAAACAAAGATTGTGGAGAAATATTTTAAAACGACAATAAATTTTTGTTTGCATTTGAATAATTTAGTATTTACTATCATTCTTGACGAAAACTCTATCCGAGTTTTTTTGGATGAAACGAGCAAACAAACGCATGAATCATGAGTTTTCTGTGCAAACAAACATTGTCGAGAAATATTTTAAAATAAACAAAAATTTTGATTTGCATTCGAATAATATTTTCTATTCTGTACGAAAAATCTAGCCGAGTTTTTATTGCAAGAACCGAGCGAACAAACGTATGAAACATGAGTATGAGGTGCAAATTCAGTTTGTGGTGAAATATTTTAAAATGTAAACAAATTTTTGTTTTCATTGGAATAATTTAGTTTTTACAATCATTCTTTATAAAACATCTACCCGTGTTATTTTTTTATAAAATGAGCGGACAAACGAATGAAACATGAGTTTTAGGTGCAAACCAAGATAGTGGAGAAATATTCTAAAATGACAACAAAATTTGGTTTGCACTTGAATAATTTAGTATATTCATTACGGAAAATGTAGCTGTGTTATTTTTGTACAAAACGAGCGAACAAACGCACGAAACATGAGTTTATGGTGCAAACAAAGATTGTGGAGAAATATTTTAAAACGAAAATAAATTTTTGTTTGCATTTGAATAATTTAGTATTTACTATCATTCTTGACGAAAACTCTATCCGACTTTTTTTTGGATGAAACGAGCAAACAAACGCATGAATCATGAGTTTTCTGTGCAAACAAAGATTGTGGAGAAATATTTTAAAATAAACAAAAATTTTGATTTGCATTCGAATAATTTTTTCTATTCTGTACGAAAAATCTAGCCGAGTTTTTATTGCAAGAACCGAGCGAACAAACGTATGAAACATGAGTATGAGGTGCAAATTCAATTTGTGGTGAAATATCTTAAAATGTAAACAAATTTTTGTTTTCATTGGAATAATTTAGTTTTTACAATCATTCTTTATAAAACATCTACCCGTGTTATTTTTTTATAAAATGAACGGACAAACGCATGAAACATGAGTTTTAGGTGCAAACCAAGATTGTGGAGAAATATTCTAAAATGACAACAAATTTTGGTTTGCACTTGAATAATTTAGTATATTCTTTACGGAAAATGTAGCTGTGTTATTTTAGTACAAAACGAGCGAACAAACGCACGAAACATGAGTTTATGGTGCAAACAAAGATTGTGGAGAAATATTTTAAAACGAAAATAAATTTTTGTTTGCATTTGAATAATTTAGTATTTACTATCATTCTTGACGAAAACTCTATCCGAGTTTTTTTTGGATGAAACGAGCAAACAAACGCATGAATCATGAGTTTTCTGTGCAAACAAAGATTGTGGAGAAATATTTTAAAATAAACAAAAATTTTGATTTGCATTCGAATAATTTTTTCTATTCTGTACGAAAATCTAGCCGAGTTTTTATTGCAAGAACCGAGCGAACAAACGTATGAAACATGAGTATGAGGTGCAAATTCAGTTTGTGGTGAAATATTTTAAAATGTAAACAAATTTTTGTTTTCATTGGAATAATTTAGTTTTTACAATCATTCTTTATAAAACATCTACCCGTGTTATTTTTTTATAAAATGAGCGGACAAACGAATGAAACATGAGTTTTAGGTGCAAACCAAGATTGTGGAGAAATATTCTAAAATGACAACAAAATTTGGTTTGCACTTGAATAATTTAGTATATTCTTTACGGAAAATGTAGCTGTGTTATTTTTGTACAAAACGAGCGAACAAACGCACGAAACATGAGTTTATGGTGCAAACAAAGATTGTCGAGAAATATTTTAAAACGAAAATAAATTTTTGTTTGCATTTGAATAATTTAGTATTTACTATCATTCTTGACGAAAACTCTATCCGAGTTTTTTTTGGATGAAACGAGCAAACAAACGCATGAATCATGAGCTTTCTGTGCAAACAAAGATTGTCGAGAAATATTTTAAAATAAACAAAAATTTTGATTTGCATTCGAATAATTTTTTCTATTCTGTACGAAAAATCTAGCCGAGTTTTTATTGCAAGAACCGAGCGAACAAACGTATGAAACATGAGTATGAGGTGCAAATTCAATTTGTGGTGAAATATCTTAAAATGTAAACAAATTTTTGTTTTCATTGGAATAATTTAGTTTTTACAATCATTCTTTATAAAACATCTACCCGTGTTATTTTTTTATAAAATGAGCGGACAAACGAATGAAACATGAGTTTTAGGTGCAAACCAAGATTGTGGAGAAATATTCTAAAATGACAACAAAATTTGGTTTGCACTTGAATAATTTAGTATATTCTTTACGGAAAATGTAGCTGTGTTATTTTTGTACAAAACGAGCGAACAAACGCACGAAACATGAGTTTATGGTGCAAACAAAGATTGTGGAGGAATATTTGAAAACGAAAATAAATTTTTGTTTGCATTTGAATAATTTAGTATTCACTATCGTTCTTGACGAAAACTCTATCCGAGTTTTTTTTGGATGAAACGAGCAAACAAACGCATGAATCATGAGCTTTCTGTGCAAACAAAGATTGTCGAGAAATATTTTAAAATAAACAAAAATTTTGATTTGCATTCGAATAATTTTTTCTATTCTGTACGAAAAATCTAGCCGAGTTTTATTGCAAGAACCGAGCGAACAAACGTATGAAACATGAGTATGAGGTGCAAATTCAGTTTGTGGTGAAATATTTTAAAATGTAAACAAATTTTTGTTTTCATTGGAATAATTTAGTTTTTACAATCATTCTTTATAAAACATCTACCCGTGTTATTTTTTTATAAAATGAGCGGACAAACGCATGAAACATGAGTTTTAGGTGCAAACAAAGATTGTGGAGAAATATTCTAAAATGACAACAAATTTTGGTTTGCACTTGAATAATTTAGTATATTCTTTACGGAAAATGTAGCTGTGTTATTTTAGTACAAAAAGAGCGAACAAACGCACGAAACATGAGTTTATGGTGCGAACAAAGATTGTGGAGAAATATTTGAAAACGAAAATAAATTTTTGTTTGCATTTCAATAATTTAGTATTTACTATCATTCTTGACGAAAACTCTATCCGAGTTTTTTTTGGATGAAACGAGCAAACAAACGCATGAATCATGAGTTTTCTGTGTAAACAAAGATTGTCGAGAAATATTTTAAAATAAACAAAAATTTTGATTTGCATTCGAATAATTTTTTCTATTCTGTACGAAAAATCTAGCTGAGTTTTATTGCAAGAACCGAGCGAACAAACGTATGAAACATGAGTATGAGGTGCAAATTCAGTTTGTGGTGAAATATTTTAAAATGTAAACAAATTTTTGTTTTCATTGGAATAATTTAGTTTTTACAATCATTCTTTATAAAACATCTACCCGTGTTATTTTTTTATAAAATGAGCGGACAAACGCATGAAACATGAGTTTTAGGTGCAAACAAAGATTGTGGAGAAATATTCTAAAATGACAACAAATTTTGGTTTGCACTTGAATAATTTAGTATATTCTTTACGGAAAATGTAGCTGTGTTATTTTTGTACAAAAAGAGCGAACAAACGCACGAAACATGAGTTTATGGTTCAAACAAAGATTGTGGAGAAATATTTGAAAACGAAAATAAATTTTTGTTTGCATTTGAATAATTTAGTATTTACTATCATTCTTGACGAAAACTCTATCCGAGTTTTTTTTGGATGAAACGAGCAAACAAACGCATGAATCATGAGTTTTCTGTGCAAACAAAGATTGTCGAGAAATATTTTAAAATAAACAAAAATTTTGATTTGCATTCGAATAATTTTTTCTATTCTGTACGAAAAATCTAGCTGAGTTTTATTGCAAGAACCGAGCGAACAAACGTATGAAACATGAGTATGAGGTGCAAATTCAGTTTGTGGTGAAATATTTTAAAATGTAAACAAATTTTTGTTTTCATTGGAATAATTTAGTTTTTACAATCATTCTTTATAAAACATCTACCCGTGTTATTTTTTTATAAAATGAGCGGACAAACGCATGAAACATGAGTTTTAGGTGCAAACAAAGATTGTGGAGAAATATTCTAAAATGACAACAAATTTTGGTTTGCACTTGAATAATTTAGTATATTCTTTACGGAAAATGTAGCTGTGTTATTTTTGTACAAAAAGAGCGAACAAACGCACGAAACATGAGTTTATGGTGCAAACAAAGATTGTGGAGAAATATTTGAAAACGAAAATAAATTTTTGTTTGCATTTGAATAATTTAGTATTTACTATCATTCTTGACGAAAACTCTATCCGAGTTTTTTTTGGATGAAACGAGCAAACAAACGCATGAATCATGAGTTTTCTGTGCAAACAAAGATTGTCGAGAAATATTTTAAAATAAACAAAAATTTTGATTTGCATTCGAATAATTTTTTCTATTCTGTACGAAAAATCTAGCCGAGTTTTTATTGCAAGAACCGAGCGAACAAACGTATGAAACATGAGTTTGAGGTGCAAATTCAGTTTGTGGTGAAATATTTTAAAATGTAAACAAATTTTTGTTTTCATTGGAATAATTTAGTTTTTACAATCATTCTTTATAAAACATCTACCCGTGTTATTTTTTTATAAAATGAGCGGACAAACGAATGAAACATGAGTTTTAGGTGCAAACAAAGATTGTGGAGAAATATTCTAAAATGACAACAAAATTTGGTTTGCACTTGAATAATTTAGTATATTCTTTACGGAAAATGTAGCTGTGTTATTTTTGTACAAAACGAGCGAACAAACGCACGAAACATGAGTTTATGGTGCAAACAAAGATTGTGGAGAAATATTTGAAAACGAAAATAAATTTTTGTTTGCATTTGAATAATTTAGTATTTACTATCATTCTTGACGAAAACTCTATCCGAGTTTTTTTTGGATGAAATGAGCAAACAAACGCATGAATCATGAGTTTTCTGTGCAAACAAAGATTGTCGAGAAATATTTTAAAATAAACAAAAATTTTGATTTGCATTCGAATAATTTTTTCTATTCTGTACGAAAAATCTAGCCGAGTTTTTATTGCAAGAACCGAGCGAACAAACGTATGAAACATGAGTATGAGGTGCAAATTCAGTTTGTGGTGAAATATTTTAAAATGTAAACAAATTTTTGTTTTCATTGGAATAATTTAGTTTTTACAATCATTCTTTATAAAACATCTACCCGTGTTATTTTTTTATAAAATGAGCGGACAAACGAATGAAACATGAGTTTTAGGTGCAAACAAAGATTGTGGAGAAATATTCTAAAATGACAACAAAATTTGGTTTGCACTTGAATAATTTAGTATATTCTTTACGGAAAATGTAGCTGTGTTATTTTTGTACAAAACGAGCGAACAAACGCACGAAACATGAGTTTATGGTGCAAACAAAGATTGTGGAGAAATATTTGAAAACGAAAATAAATTTTTGTTTGCATTTGAATAATTTAGTATTTACTATCATTCTTGACGAAAACTCTATCCGAGTTTTTTTTGGATGAAACGAGCAAACAAACGCATGAATCATGAGTTTTCTGTGCAAACAAAGATTGTCGAGAAATATTTTAAAATAAACAAAAATTTTGATTTGCATTCGAATAATTTTTTCTATTCTGTACGAAAAATCTAGCCGAGTTTTTATTGCAAGAACCGAGCGAACAAACGTATGAAACATGAGTATGAGGTGCAAATTCAGTTTGTGGTGAAATATTTTAAAATGTAAACAAATTTTTGTTTTCATTGGAATAATTTAGTTTTTACAATCATTCTTTATAAAACATCTACCCGTGTTATTTTTTTATAAAATGAGCGGACAAACGAATGAAACATGAGTTTTAGGTGCAAACCAAGATTGTGGAGAAATATTCTAAAATGACAACAAAATTTGGTTTGCACTTGAATAATTTAGTATATTCTTTACGGAAAATGTAGCTGTGTTATTTTTGTACAAAACGAGCGAACAAACGCACGAAACATGAGTTTATGGTGCAAACAAAGATTGTGGAGAAATATTTGAAAGCGAAAATAAATTTTTGTTTGCATTTGAATAATTTAGTATTTACTATCATTCTTGACGAAAACTCTATCCGAGTTTTTTTTGGATGAAACGAGCAAACAAACGCATGAATCATGAGTTTTCTGTGCAAACAAAGATTGTCGAGAAATATTTTAAAATAAACAAAAATTTTGATTTGCATTCGAATAATTTTTTCTATTCTGTACGAAAAATCTAGCCGAGTTTTTATTGCAAGAACCGAGCGAACAAACGTATGAAACATGAGTATGAGGTGCAAATTCAGTTTGTGGTGAAATATTTTAAAATGTAAACAAATTTTTGTTTTCATTGGAATAATTTAGTTTTTACAATCATTCTTTATAAAACATCTACCCGTGTTATTTTTTTTATAAAATGAGCGGACAAACGAATGAAACATGAGTTTTAGGTGCAAACCAAGATTGTGGAGAAATATTCTAAAATGACAACAAAATTTGGTTTGCACTTGAATAATTTAGTATATTCTTTACGGAAAATGTAGCTGTGTTATTTTTGTACAAAACGAGCGAACAAACGCACGAAACATGAGTTTATGGTGCAAACAAAGATTGTGGAGAAATATTTGAAAACGAAAATAAATTTTTGTTTGCATTTGAATAATTTAGTATTTACTATCATTCTTGACGAAAACTCTATCCGAGTTTTTTTTGGATGAAACGAGCAAACAAACGCATGAATCATGAGTTTTCTGTGCAAACAAAGATTGTCGAGAAATATTTTAAAATAAACAAAAATTTTGATTTGCATTCGAATAATTTTTTCTATTCTGTACGAAAAATCTAGCCGAGTTTTTATTGCAAGAACCGAGCGAACAAACGTATGAAACATGAGTATGAGGTGCAAATTCAGTTTGTGGTGAAATATTTTAAAATGTAAACAAATTTTTGTTTTCATTGGAATAATTTAGTTTTTACAATCATTCTTTATAAAACATCTACCCGTGTTATTTTTTTATAAAATGAGCGGACAAACGCATGAAACATGAGTTTTAGGTGCAAACAAAGATTGTGGAGAAATATTCTAAAATGACAACAAATTTTGGTTTGCACTTGAATAATTTTGTATATTCTTTACGGAAAATGTAGCTGTGTTATTTTTGTACAAAACGAGCGAACAAACGCACGAAACATGAGTTTATGGTGCAAACAAAGATTGTGGAGAAATATTTGAAAACGAAAATAGATTTTTGTTCGCATTTGAATAATTTAGTATTTACTATCATTCTAGACGAAAACTCTATCCGAGTTTTTTTTGGATGAAACGAGCAAACAAACGCATGAATCATGAGTTTTCTGTGCAAACAAAGATTGTCGAGAAATATTTTAAAATAAACAAAAATTTTGATTTGCATTCGAATAATTTTTTCTATTCTGTACGAAAAATCTAGCCGAGTTTTATTGCAAGAACCGAGCGAACAAACGTATGAAACATGAGTATGAGGTGCAAATTCAGTTTGTGGGGAAATATTTTAAAATGTAAACAAATTTTTGTTTTCATTGGAATAATTTAGTTTTTACAATCATTGTTTATAAAACATCTACCCGTGTTATTTTTTTATAAAATGAGCGGACAATCGCATGAAACATGAGTTTTAGGTGCAAACAAAGATTGTGGAGAAATATTCTAAAATGACAACAAATTTTGGTTTGCACTTGAATAATTTTGTATATTCTTTACGGAAAATGTAGCTGTGTTATTTTTGTACAAAACGAGCGAACAAACGCACGAAACATGAGTTTATGGTGCAAACAAAGATTGTGGAGAAATATTTGAAAACGAAAATAGATTTTTGTTTGCATTTGAATAATTTAGTATTTACTATCATTCTTGACGAAAACTCTATCCGAGTTTTTTTTGGATGAAACGAGCAAACAAACGCATGAATCATGAGTTTTCTGTGCAAACAAAGATTGTCGAGAAATATTTTAAAATAAACAAAAATTTTGATTTGCATTCGAATAATTTTTTCTATTCTGTACGAAAAATCTAGCCGAGTTTTATTGCAAGAACCGAGCGAACAAACGTATCAAACATGAGTATGAGGTGCAAATTCAGTTTGTGGTGAAATATTTTAAAATGTAAACAAATTTTTGTTTTCATTGGAATAATTTAGTTTTTACAATCATTCTTTATAAAACATCTACCCGTGTTATTTTTTTATAAAATGAGCGGACAAACGCATGAAACATGAGTTTTAGGTGCAAACAAAGATTGTGGAGAAATATTCTAAAATGACAACAAATTTTGGTTTGCACTTGAATAATTTTGTATATTCTTTACGGAAAATGTAGCTGTGTTATTTTTGTACAAAACGAGCGAACAAACGCACGAAACATGAGTTTATGGTGCAAACAAAGATTATGGAGAAATATTTGAAAACGAAAATAAATTTTTGTTTGCATTTGAATAATTTAGTATTTACTATCATTCTTGACGAAAACTCTATCCGAGTTTTTTTTGGATGAAACGAGCAAACAAACGCATGAATCATGAGTTTTCTGTGCAAACAAAGATTGTCGAGAAATATTTTAAAATAAACAAAAATTTTGATTTGCATTCGAATAATTTTTTCTATTATGTACGAAAAATCTAGCCGAGTTTTTATTGCAAGAACCGAGCGAACAAACGTATGAAACATGAGTATGAGGTGCAAATTCAGTTTGTGGTGAAATATTTTAAAATGTAAACAAATTTTTGTTTTCATTGGAATAATTTATATTTTACAATCATTCTTTATAAAACATCTACCCGTGTTATTTTTTTATAAAATGAGCGGACAAACGCATGAAACATGAGTTTTAGGTGCAAACAAAGATTGTGGAGAAATATTCTAAAATGACAACAAAATTTGGTTTGCACTTGAATAATTTAGTATATTCTTTACGGAAAATGTAGCTGTGTTATTTTTGTACAAAACGAGCAAACAAACGCACGAAACATGAGTTTATGGTGCAAACAAAGATTGTGGAGAAATATTTGAAAACGAAAATAGATTTTTGTTTGCATTTGAATAATTTAGTATTTACTATCATTCTTGAAGAAAACTCTATCCGAGTTTTTTTTGGATGAAACGAGCAAACAAACGCATGAATCATGAGTTTTCTGTTCAAACAAAGATTGTCGAGAAATATTTTAAAATAAACAAAAATTTTTATTTGCATTCGAATAATTTTTTCTATTCTGTACGAAAAATCTAGCCGAGTTTTTATTGCAAGAACCGAGCGAACAAACGTATGAAACATGAGTATGAGGTGCAAATTCAGTTTGTGGTGAAATATTTTAAAATGTAAACAAATTTTTGTTTTCATTGGAATAATTTAGTTTTTACAATCATTCTTTATAAAACATCTACCCGTGTTATTTTTTTATAAAATGAGCGGACAAACGCATGAAACATGAGTTTTAGGTGCAAACAAAGATTGTGGAGAAATATTCTAAAATGACAACAAATTTTGGTTTGCACTTGAATAATTTTGTATATTCTTTACGGAAAATGTAGCTGTGTTATTTTAGTACAAAAAGAGCGAACAAACGCACGAAACATGAGTTTATGGTGCAAACAAAGATTGTGGAGAAATATTTGAAAACGAAAATAAATTTTTGTTTGCATTTGAATAATTTAGTATTTACTATCATTCTTGACGAAAACTCTATCCGAGTTTTTTTTGGATGAAACGAGCAAACAAACGCATGAATCATGAGTTTTCTGTGCAAACAAAGATTGTCGAGAAATATTTTAAAATAAACAAAAATTTTGATTTGCATTCGAATAATTTTTTCTATTATGTACGAAAAATCTAGCCGAGTTTTTATTGCAAGAACCGAGCGAACAAACGTATGAAACATGAGTATGAGGTGCAAATTCAGTTTGTGGTGAAATATTTTAAAATGTAAACAAATTTTTGTTTTCATTGGAATAATTTAGTTTTTACAATCATTCTTTATAAAACATCTACCCGTGTTATTTTTTTATAAAATGAGCGGACAAACGCATGAAACATGAGTTTTAGGTGCAAACAAAGATTGTGGAGAAATATTCTAAAATGACAACAAAATTTGGTTTGCACTTGAATAATTTAGTATATTCTTTACGGAAAATGTAGCTGTGTTATTTTTGTACAAAACGAGCAAACAAACGCACGAAACATGAGTTTATGGTGCAAACAAAGATTGTGGAGAAATATTTGAAAACGAAAATAGATTTTTGTTTGCATTTGAATAATTTAGTATTTACTATCATTCTTGAAGAAAACTCTATCCGAGTTTTTTTTGGATGAAACGAGCAAACAAACGCATGAATCATGAGTTTTCTGTTCAAACAAAGATTGTCGAGAAATATTTTAAAATAAACAAAAATTTTTATTTGCATTCGAATAATTTTTTCTATTCTGTACGAAAAATCTAGCCGAGTTTTTATTGCAAGAACCGAGCGAACAAACGTATGAAACATGAGTATGAGGTGCAAATTCAGTTTGTGGTGAAATATTTTAAAATGTAAACAAATTTTTGTTTTCATTGGAATAATTTAGTTTTTACAATCATTCTTTATAAAACATCTACCCGTGTTATTTTTTTATAAAATGAGCGGACAAACGCATGAAACATGAGTTTTAGGTGCAAACAAAGATTGTGGAGAAATATTCTAAAATGACAACAAATTTTGGTTTGCACTTGAATAATTTTGTATATTCTTTACGGAAAATGTAGCTGTGTTATTTTAGTACAAAAAGAGCGAACAAACGCACGAAACATGAGTTTATGGTGCAAACAAAGATTGTGGAGAAATATTTGAAAACGAAAATAAATTTTTGTTTGCATTTGAATAATTTAGTATTTACTATCATTCTTGACGAAAACTCTATCCGAGTTTTTTTTGGATGAAACGAGCAAACAAACGCATGAATCATGAGTTTTCTGTGCAAACAAAGATTGTCGAGAAATATTTTAAAATAAACAAAATTTTTGATTTGCATTCGAATAATTTTTTCTATTATGTACGAAAAATCTAGCCGAGTTTTTATTGCAAGAACCGAGCGAACAAACGTATGAAACATGAGTATGAGGTGCAAATTCAGTTTGTGGTGAAATATTTTAAAATGTAAACAAATTTTTGTTTTCATTGGAATAATTTAGTTTTTACAATCATTCTTTATAAAACATCTACCCGTGTTATTTTTTTATAAAATGAGCGGACAAACGCATGAAACATGAGTTTTAGGTGCAAACAAAGATTGTGGAGAAATATTCTAAAATGACAACAAATTTTGGTTTGCACTTGAATAATTTTGTATATTCTTTACGGAAAATGTAGCTGTGTTATTTTTGTACAAAACGAGCGAACAAACGCACGAAACATGAGTTTTAGGTGCAAACAAAGATTGTGGAGAAATATTCTAAAATGACAACAAAATTTGGTTTGCACTTGAATAATTTAGTATATTCTTTACGGAAAATGTAGCTGTGTTATTTTTGTACAAAACGAGCGAACAAACGCACGAAACATTAGTTTATGGTGCAAACAAAGATTGTGGAGAAATATTTGAAAACGAAAATAGATTTTTGTTTGCATTTGAATAATTTAGTATTTACTATCATTCTTGACGAAAACTCTATCCGAGTTTTTTTTGGATGAAACGAGCAAACAAACGCATGAATCATGAGTTTTCTGTGCAAACAAAGATTGTCGAGAAATATTTTAAAATAAACAAAAATTTTGATTTGCATTCGAATAATTTTTTCTATTCTGTACGAAAAATCTAGCCGAGTTTTATTGCAAGAACCGAGCGAACAAACGTATGAAACATGAGTATGAGGTGCAAATTCAGTTTGTGGTGAAATATTTTAAAATGTAAACAAATTTTTTTTTCATTGGAATAATTTAGTTTTTACAATCATTCTTTATAAAACATCTACCCGTGTTATTTTTTTATAAAATGAGCGGACAAACGCATGAAACATGAGTTTTAGGTGCAAACAAAGATTGTGGAGAAATATTCTAAAATGACAACAAATTTTGGTTTGCACTTGAATAATTTTGTATATTCTTTACGGAAAATGTAGCTGTGTTTTTTTTGTACAAAACGAGCGAACAAACGCACGAAACATGAGTTTATGGTGCAAACAAAGATTGTGGAGAAATATTTGAAAACGAAAATAAATTTTTGTTTGCATTTGAATAATTTAGTATTTACTCTCATTCTTGACGAAAACTCTATCCGAGTTTTTTTTGGATGAAACGAGCAAACAAACGCATGAATCATGAGTTTTCTGTGCAAACAAAGATTGTCGAGAAATATTTTAAAATAAACAAAAATTTTGATTTGCATTCGAATATTTTTTTCTATTCTGTACGAAAAATCTAGCCGAGTTTTTATTGCAAGAACCGAGCGAACAAACGTATGAAACATGAGTATGAGGTGCAAATTCAGTTTGTGGTGAAATATTTTAAAATGTAAACAAATTTTTGTTTTCATTGGAATAATTTAGTTTTTACAATCATTCTTTATAAAACATCTACCCGTGTTATTTTTTTATAAAATGAGCGGACAAACGCATGAAACATGAGTTTTAGGTGCAAACAAAGATTGTGGAGAAATATTCTAAAATGACAACAAATTTTGGTTTGCACTTGAATAATTTTGTATATTCTTTACGGAAAATGTAGCTGTGTTATTTTTGTACAAAACGAGCGAACAAACGCACGAAACATGAGTTTATGGTGCAAACAAAGATTATGGAGAAATATTTGAAAACGAAAATAAATTTTTGTTTGCATTTGAATAATTTAGTATTTACTATCATTCTTGACGAAAACTCTATCCGAGTTTTTTTTGGATGAAACGAGCAAACAAACGCATGAATCATGAGTTTTCTGTGCAAACAAAGATTGTCGAGAAATATTTTAAAATAAACAAAAATTTTGATTTGCATTCGAATAATTTTTTCTATTATGTACGAAAAATCTAGCCGAGTTTTTATTGCAAGAACCGAGCGAACAAACGTATGAAACATGAGTATGAGGTGCAAATTCAGTTTGTGGTGAAATATTTTAAAATGTAAACAAATTTTTGTTTTCATTGGAATAATTTAGTTTTTACAATCATTGTTTATAAAACATCTACCCGTGTTATTTTTTTATAAAATGAGCGGACAAACGCATGAAACATGAGTTTTAGGTGCAAACAAAGATTGTGGAGAAATATTCTAAAATGACAACAAAATTTGGTTTGCACTTGAATAATTTAGTATATTCTTTACGGAAAATGTAGCTGTGTTATTTTTGTACAAAACGAGCGAACAAACGCACGAAACATGAGTTTATGGTGCAAACAAAGATTGTGGAGAAATATTTGAAAACGAAAATAGATTTTTGTTTGCATTTGAATAATTTAGTATTTACTATCATTCTTGACGAAAACTCTATCCGAGTTTTTTTTGGATGAAACGAGCAAACAAACGCATGAATCATGAGTTTTCTGTGCAAACAAAGATTGTCGAGAAATATTTTAAAATAAACAAAAATTTTGATTTGCATTCGAATAATTTTTTCTATTCTGTACGAAAAATCTAGCCGAGTTTTTATTGCAAGAACCGAGCGAACAAACGTATGAAACATGAGTATGAGGTGCAAATTCAGTTTGTGGTGAAATATTTTAAAATGTAAACAAATTTTTGTTTTCATTGGAATAATTTAGTTTTTACAATCATTATTTATAAAACATCTACCCGTGTTATTTTTTTATAAAATGAGCGGACAAACGCATGAAACATGAGTTTTAGGTGCAAACAAAAATTGTTGAGAAATATTCTAAAATGACAACAAATTTTGGTTTGCACTTGAATAATTTAGTATATTCTTTACGGAAAATGTAGCTGTGTTATTTTAGTACAAAACGAGCGAACAAACGCACGAAACATGAGTTTATGGTGCAAACAAAGATTGTGGAGAAATATTCTAAAATGACAACAAAATTTGGTTTGCACTTGAATAATTTAGTATATTCTTTACGGAAAATGTAGCTGTGTTTTTTTTGTACAAAACGAGCGAACAAACGCACGAAACATGAGTTTATGGTGCAAACAAAGATTGTGGAGAAATATTTGAAAACGAAAATAAATTTTTGTTTGCATTTGAATAATTTAGTATTTACTCTCATTCTTGACGAAAACTCTATCCGAGTTTTTTTTGGATGAAACGAGCAAACAAACGCATGAATCATGAGTTTTCTGTGCAAACAAAGATTGTCGAGAAATATTTTAAAATAAACAAAAATTTTGATTTGCATTCGAATATTTTTTTCTATTCTGTACGAAAAATCTAGCCGAGTTTTTATTGCAAGAACCGAGCGAACAAACGTATGAAACATGAGTATGAGGTGCAAATTCAGTTTGTGGTGAAATATTTTAAAATGTAAACAAATTTTTGTTTTCATTGGAATAATTTAGTTTTTACAATCATTCTTTATAAAACATCTACCCGTGTTATTTTTTTATAAAATGAGCGGACAAACGCATGAAACATGAGTTTTAGGTGCAAACAAAGATTGTGGAGAAATATTTTAAAATGACAACAAATTTTGGTTTGCACTTGAATAATTTTGTATATTCTTTACGGAAAATGTAGCTGTGTTATTTTTGTACAAAACGAGCGAACAAACGCACGAAACATGAGTTTATGGTGCAAACAAAGATTATGGAGAAATATTTGAAAACGAAAATAAATTTTTGTTTGCATTTGAATAATTTAGTATTTACTATCATTCTTGACGAAAACTCTATCCGAGTTTTTTTTGGATGAAACGAGCAAACAAACGCATGAATCATGAGTTTTCTGTGCAAACAAAGATTGTCGAGAAATATTTTAAAATAAACAAAAATTTTGATTTGCATTCGAATAATTTTTTCTATTATGTACGAAAAATCTAGCCGAGTTTTTATTGCAAGAACCGAGCGAACAAACGTATGAAACATGAGTATGAGGTGCAAATTCAGTTTGTGGTGAAATATTTTAAAATGTAAACAAATTTTTGTTTTCATTGGAATAATTTAGTTTTTACAATCATTGTTTATAAAACATCTACCCGTGTTATTTTTTTATAAAATGAGCGGACAAACGCATGAAACATGAGTTTTAGGTGCAAACAAAGATTGTGGAGAAATATTCTAAAATGACAACAAAATTTGGTTTGCACTTGAATAATTTAGTATATTCTTTACGGAAAATGTAGCTGTGTTATTTTTGTACAAAACGAGCGAACAAACGCACGAAACATGAGTTTATGGTGCAAACAAAGATTGCGGAGAAATATTTGAAAACGAAAATAGATTTTTGTTTGCATTTGAATAATTTAGTATTTACTATCATTCTTGACGAAAACTCTATCCGAGTTTTTTTTGGATGAAACGAGCAAACAAACGCATGAATCATGAGTTTTCTGTGCAAACAAAGATTGTCGAGAAATATTTTAAAATAAACAAAAATTTTGATTTGCATTCGAATAATTTTTTCTATTATGTACGAAAAATCTAGCCGAGTTTTTATTGCAAGAACCGAGCGAACAAACGTATGAAACATGAGTATGAGGTGCAAATTCAGTTTGTGGTGAAATATTTTAAAATGTAAACAAATTTTTGTTTTCATTGGAATAATTTAGTTTTTACAATCATTCTTTATAAAACATCTACCCGTGTTATTTTTTTATAAAATGAGCGGACAAACGCATGAAACATGAGTTTTAGGTGCAAACAAAGATTGTGGAGAAATATTCTAAAATGACAACAAATTTTGGTTTGCACTTGAATAATTTTGTATATTCTTTACGGAAAATGTAGCTGTGTTATTTTTGTACAAAACGAGCGAACAAACGCACGAAACATGAGTTTATGGTGCAAACAAAGATTATGGAGAAATATTTGAAAACGAAAATAAATTTTTGTTTGCATTTGAATAATTTAGTATTTACTATCATTCTTGACGAAAACTCTATCCGAGTTTTTTTTGGATGAAACGAGCAAACAAACGCATGAATCATGAGTTTTCTGTGCAAACAAAGATTGTCGAGAAATATTTTAAAATAAACAAAAATTTTGATTTGCATTCGAATAATTTTTTCTATTATGTACGAAAAATCTAGCCGAGTTTTTATTGCAAGAACCGAGCGAACAAACGTATGAAACATGAGTTTGAGGTGCAAATTCAGTTTGTGGTGAAATATTTTAAAATGTAAACAAATTTTTGTTTTCATTGGAATAATTTAGTTTTTACAATCATTGTTTATAAAACATCTACCCGTGTTATTTTTTTATAAAATGAGCGGACAAACGCATGAAACATGAGTTTTAGGTGCAAACAAAGATTGTGGAGAAATATTCTAAAATGACAACAAAATTTGGTTTGCACTTGAATAATTTAGTATATTCTTTACGGAAAATGTAGCTGTGTTATTTTTGTACAAAACGAGCGAACAAACGCACGAAACATGAGTTTATGGTGCAAACAAAGATTGCGGAGAAATATTTGAAAACGAAAATAGATTTTTGTTTGCATTTGAATAATTTAGTATTTACTATCATTCTTGACGAAAACTCTATCCGAGTTTTTTTTGGATGAAACGAGCAAACAAACGCATGAATCATGAGTTTTCTGTGCAAACAAAGATTGTCGAGAAATATTTTAAAATAAACAAAAATTTTGATTTGCATTCGAATAATTTTTTCTATTCTGTACGAAAAATCTAGCCGAGTTTTTATTGCAAGAACCGAGCGAACAAACGTATGAAACATAAGTATGAGGTGCAAATTCAGTTTGTGGTGAAATATTTTAAAATGTAAACAAATTTTTGTTTTCATTGGAATAATTTAGTTTTTACAATCATTCTTTATAAAACATCTACCCGTGTTATTTTTTTATAAAATGAGCGGACAAACGCATGAAACATGAGTTTTAGGTGCAAACAAAGATTGTGGAGAAATATTCTAAAATGACAACAAATTTTGGTTTGCACTTGAATAATTTAGTATATTCTTTACGGAAAATGTAGCTGTGTTATTTTAGTACAAAACGAGCGAACAAACGCACGAAACATGAGTTTATGGTGCAAACAAAGATTGTGGAGAAATATTTGAAAACGAAAATAGATTTTTGTTTGCATTTGAATAATTTAGTATTTACTATCATTCTTGACGAAAACTCTATCCGAGTTTTTTTTGGATGAAACGAGCAAACAAACGCATGAATCATGAGTTTTCTGTGCAAACAAAGATTGTCGAGAAATATTTTAAAATAAACAAAAATTTTGATTTGCATTCGAATAATTTTTTCTATTATGTACGAAAAATCTAGCCGAGTTTTTATTGCAAGAACCGAGCGAACAAACGTATGAAACATGAGTATGAGGTGCAAATTCAGTTTGTGGTGAAATATTTTAAAATGTAAACAAATTTTTGTTTTCATTGGAATAATTTAGTTTTTACAATCATTGTTTATAAAACATCTACCCGTGTTATTTTTTTATAAAATGAGCGGACAAACGCATGAAACATGAGTTTTAGGTGCAAACAAAGATTGTGGAGAAATATTCTAAAATGACAACAAAATTTGGTTTGCACTTGAATAATTTAGTATATTCTTTACGGAAAATGTAGCTGTGTTATTTTTGTACAAAACGAGCGAACAAACGCACGAAACATGAGTTTATGGTGCAAACAAAGATTGTGGAGAAATATTTGAAAACGAAAATAAATTTTTGTTTGCATTTGAATAATTTAGTATTTACTATCATTCTTGACGAAAACTCTATCCGAGTTTTTTTTGGATGAAACGAGCAAACAAACGCATGAATCATGAGTTTTCTGTGCAAACAAAGATTGTCGAGAAATATTTTAAAATAAACAAAAATTTTGATTTGCATTCGAATAATTTTTTCTATTCTGTACGAAAAATCTAGCCGAGTTTTTATTGCAAGAACCGAGCGAACAAACGTATGAAACATAAGTATGAGGTGCAAATTCAGTTTGTGGTGAAATATTTTAAAATGTAAACAAATTTTTGTTTTCATTGGAATAATTTAGTTTTTACAATCATTCTTTATAAAACATCTACCCGTGTTATTTTTTTATAAAATGAGCGGACAAACGCATGAAACATGAGTTTTAGGTGCAAACAAAGATTGTGGAGAAATATTCTAAAATGACAACAAATTTTGGTTTGCACTTGAATAATTTAGTATATTCTTTACGGAAAATGTAGCTGTGTTATTTTAGTACAAAACGAGCGAACAAACGCACGAAACATGAGTTTATGGTGCAAACAAAGATTGTGGAGAAATATTTGAAAACGAAAATAGATTTTTGTTTGCATTTGAATAATTTAGTATTTACTATCATTCTTGACGAAAACTCTATCCGAGTTTTTTTTGGATGAAACGAGCAAACAAACGCATGAATCATGAGTTTTCTGTGCAAACAAAGATTGTCGAGAAATATTTTAAAATAAACAAAAATTTTGATTTGCATTCGAATAATTTTTTCTATTATGTACGAAAAATCTAGCCGAGTTTTTATTGCAAGAACCGAGCGAACAAACGTATGAAACATGAGTATGAGGTGCAAATTCAGTTTGTGGTGAAATATTTTAAAATGTAAACAAATTTTTGTTTTCATTGGAATAATTTAGTTTTTACAATCATTGTTTATAAAACATCTACCCGTGTTATTTTTTTATAAAATGAGCGGACAAACGCATGAAACATGAGTTTTAGGTGCAAACAAAGATTGTGGAGAAATATTCTAAAATGACAACAAAATTTGGTTTGCACTTGAATAATTTAGTATATTCTTTACGGAAAATGTAGCTGTGTTATTTTTGTACAAAACGAGCGAACAAACGCACGAAACATGAGTTTATGGTGCAAACAAAGATTGTGGAGAAATATTTGAAAACGAAAATAAATTTTTGTTTGCATTTGAATAATTTAGTATTTACTATCATTCTTGACGAAAACTCTATCCGAGTTTTTTTTGGATGAAACGAGCAAACAAACGCATGAATCATGAGTTTTCTGTGCAAACAAAGATTGTCGAGAAATATTTTAAAATAAACAAAAATTTTGATTTGCATTCGAATAATTTTTTCTATTCTGTACGAAAAATCTAGCCGAGTATTTATTGCAAGAACCGAGCGAACAAACGTATGAAACATGAGTATGAGGTGCAAATTCAGTTTGTGGTGAAATATTTAAAAATGTAAACAAATTTTTGTTTTCATTGGAATAATTTAGTTTTTACAATCATTATTTATAAAACATCTACCCGTGTTATTTTTTTATAAAATGAGCGGACAAACGCATGAAACATGAGTTTTAGGTGCAAACAAAAATTGTTGAGAAATATTCTAAAATGACAACAAATTTTGGTTTGCACTTGAATAATTTAGTATATTCTTTACGGAAAATGTAGCTGTGTTATTTTAGTACAAAACGAGCGAACAAACGCACGAAACATGAGTTTTTGGTGCAAACAAAAATTGTTGAGAAATATTTTAAAACGACAATAAATTTTTGTTTGCATTTGAATAATTTAGTATTTACTATCATTCTTGACGAAAACTCTATCCGAGTTTTTTTTGGATGAAACGAGCAAACAAACGCATGAATCATGAGTTTTCTGTGCAAACAAAGATTGTCGAGAAATATTTTAAAATAAACAAAAATTTTGATTTGCATTCGAATAATTTTTTCTATTCTGTACGAAAAATCTAGCCGAGTTTTATTGCAAGAACCGAGCGAACAAACGTATGAAACATGAGTATGAGGTGCAAATTCAGTTTGTGGTGAAATATTTTAAAATGTAAACAAATTTTTGTTTTCATTGGAATAATTTAGTTTTTACAATCATTCTTTATAAAACATCTACCCGTGTTATTTTTTTATAAAATGAGCGGACAAACGCATGAAACATGAATTTTAGGTGCAAACAAAAATTGTTGAGAAATATTCTAAAATGACAACAAATTTTGGTTTGCACTTGAATAATTTAGTATATTCTTTACGGAAAATGTAGCTGTGTTATTTTAGTACAAAACGAGCGAACAAACGCACGAAACATGAGTTTATGGTGCAAACAAAGATTGTGGAGAAATATTTGAAAACGAAAATAAATTTTTGTTTGCATTTGAATAATTTAGTATTTACTATCATTCTTGACGAAAACTCTATCCGAGTTTTTTTTGGATGAAACGAGCAAACAAACGCATGAATCATGAGTTTTCTGTGCAAACAAAGATTGTCGAGAAATATTTTAAAATAAACAAAAATTTTGATTTGCATTCGAATAATTTTTTCTATTCTGTACGAAAAATCTTGCCGAGTTTTTATTGCAAGAACCGAGCGAACAAACGTATGAAACATGAGTATGAGGTGCAAATTCAGTTTGTGGTGAAATATTTTAAAATGTAAACAAATTTTTGTTTTCATTGGAATAATTTAGTTTTTACAATCATTCTTTATAAAACATCTACCCGTGTTATTTTTTTATAAAATGAGCGGACAAACGCATGAAACATGAGTTTTAGGTGCAAACAAAGATTGTGGAGAAATATTCTAAAATGACAACAAATTTTGGTTTGCACTTGAATAATTTTGTATATTCTTTACGGAAAATGTAGCTGTGTTATTTTTGTACAAAACGAGCGAACAAACGCACGAAACATGAGTTTATGGTGCAAACAAAGATTGTGGAGAAATATTTGAAAACGAAAATAAATTTTTGTTTGCATTTGAATAATTTAGTATTTACTATCATTCTTGACGAAAACTCTATCCGAGTTTTTTTTGGATGAAACGAGCAAACAAACGCATGAATCATGAGTTTTCTATGCAAACAAAGATTGTCGAGAAATATTTTAAAATAAACAAAAATTTTGATTTGCATTCGAATAATTTTTTCTATTCTGTACGAAAAATCTAGCCGAGTTTTTATTGCAAGAACCGAGCGAACAAACGTATGAAACATGAGTATGAGATGCAAATTCAGTTTGTGGTGAAATATTTTAAAATGTAAACAAATTTTTGTTTTCATTGGAATAATTTAGTTTTTACAATCATTCTTTATAAAACATCTACCCATGTTATTTTTTTATAATATTAGCGGACAAACGAATGAAACATGAGTTTTAGGTGCAAACCAAGATTGTGGAGAAATATTCTAAAATGACAACAAAATTTGGTTTGCACTTGAATAATTTAGTATATTCTTTACGGAAAATGTAGCTGTGTTATTTTTGTACAAAACGAGCGAACAAACGCACGAAACATGAGTTTATGGTGCAAACAAAGATTGTGGAGAAATATTTGAAAACGAAAATAGATTTTTGTTTGCATTTGAATAAATTAGTATTTACTATCATTCTTGACGAAAACTCTATTCGAGTTTTTTTTGGATGAAACGAGCAAACAAACGCATGAATCATGAGTTTTCTGTGCAAACAAAGATTGTCGAGAAATATTTTAAAATAAACAAAAATTTTGATTTGCATTCGAATAATTTTTTCTATTCTGTACGAAAAATCTAGCCGAGTTTTATTGCAAGAACCGAGCGAACAAACGTATGAAACATGAGTATGAGGTGCAAATTCAGTTTGTGGTGAAATATTTTAAAATGTAAACAAATTTTTGTTTTCATTGGAATAATTTACTTTTTACAATCATTCTTTATAAAACATCTACCCGTGTTATTTTTTTATAAAATGAGCGGACAAACGCATGAAACATGAGTTTTAGGTGCAAACAAAGATTGTGGAGAAATATTCTAAAATGACAACAAATTTTGATTTGCACTTGAATAATTTTGTATATTCTTTACGGAAAATGTAGCTGTGTTATTTTTGTACAAAACGAGCGAACAAACGCACGAAACATGAGTTTATGGTGCAAACAAAGATTGTGGAGAAATATTTGAAAACGAAAATAAATTTTTGTTTGCATTTGAATAATTTAGTATTTACTATCATTCTTGACGAAAACTCTATCCGAGTTTTTTTTGGATGAAACGAGCAAACAAACGCATGAATCATGAGTTTTCTGTGCAAACAAAGATTGTCGAGAAATATTTTAAAATAAACAAAAATTTTGATTTGCATTCGAATATTTTTTTCTATTCTGTACGAAAAATCTAGCCGAGTTTTTATTGCAAGAACCGAGCGAACAAACGTATGAAACATGAGTATGAGGTGCAAATTCAGTTTGTGGTGAAATATTTTAAAATGTAAACAAATTTTTGTTTTCATTGGAATAATTTAGTTTTTACAATCATTCTTTATAAAACATCTACCCGTGTTATTTTTTTATAAAATGAGCGGACAAACGCATGAAACATGAGTTTTAGGTGCAAACAAAAATTGTTGAGAAATATTCTAAAATGACAACAAATTTTGGTTTGCACTTGAATAATTTAGTATATTCTTTACGGAAAATGTAGCTGTGTTATTTTAGTACAAAACGAGCGAACAAACGCACGAAACATGAGTTTATGGTGCAAACAAAGATTGTGGAGAAATATTTGAAAACGAAAATAAATTTTTGTTTGCATTTGAATAATTTAGTATTTACTATCATTCTTGACGAAAACTCTATCCGAGTTTTTTTTGGATGAAACGAGCAAACAAACGCATGAATCATGAGTTTTCTGTGCAAACAAAGATTGTCGAGAAATATTTTAAAATAAACAAAAATTTTGATTTGCATTCGAATATTTTTTTCTATTCTGTACGAAAAATCTAGCCGAGTTTTTATTGCAAGAACCGAGCGAACAAACGTATGAAACATGAGTATGAGGTGCAAATTCAGTTTGTGGTGAAATATTTTAAAATGTAAACAAATTTTTGTTTTCATTGGAATAATTTAGTTTTTACAATCATTCTTTATAAAACATCTACCCGTGTTATTTTTTTATAAAATGAGCGGACAAACGCATGAAACATGAGTTTTAGGTGCAAACAAAAATTGTTGAGAAATATTCTAAAATGACAACAAATTTTGGTTTGCACTTGAATAATTTAGTATATTCTTTACGGAAAATGTAGCTGTGTTATTTTAGTACAAAACGAGCGAACAAACGCACGAAACATGAGTTTATGGTGCAAACAAAGATTGTGGAGAAATATTTGAAAACGAAAATAAATTTTTGTTTGCATTTGAATAATTTAGTATTTACTATCATTCTTGACGAAAACTCTATCCGAGTTTTTTTTGGATGAAACGAGCAAACAAACGCATGAATCATGAGTTTTCTGTGCAAACAAAGATTGTCGAGAAATATTTTAAAATAAACAAAAATTTTGATTTGCATTCGAATATTTTTTTCTATTCTGTACGAAAAATCTAGCCGAGTTTTATTGCAAGAACCGAGCGAACAAACGTATGAAACATGAGTATGAGGTGCAAATTCAGTTTGTGGTGAAATATTTTAAAATGTAAACAAATTTTTGTTTTCATTGGAATAATTTAGTTTTTACAATCATTCTTTATAAAACATCTACCCGTGTTATTTTTTTATAAAATGAGCGGACAAACGCATGAAACATGAATTTTAGGTGCAAACAAAAATTGTTGAGAAATATTCTAAAATGACAACAAATTTTGGTTTGCACTTGAATAATTTAGTATATTCTTTACGGAAAATGTAGCTGTGTTATTTTAGTACAAAACGAGCGAACAAACGCACGAAACATGAGTTTATGGTGCAAACAAAGATTGTGGAGAAATATTTGAAAACGAAAATAAATTTTTGTTTGCATTTGAATAATTTAGTATTTACTATCATTCTTGACGAAAACTCTATCCGAGTTTTTTTTGGATGAAACGAGCAAACAAACGCATGAATCATGAGTTTTCTGTGCAAACAAAGATTGTCGAGAAATATTTTAAAATAAACAAAAATTTTGATTTGCATTCGAATAATTTTTTCTATTCTGTACGAAAAATCTTGCCGAGTTTTTATTGCAAGAACCGAGCGAACAAACGTATGAAACATGAGTATGAGGTGCAAATTCAGTTTGTGGTGAAATATTTTAAAATGTAAACAAATTTTTGTTTTCATTGGAATAATTTAGTTTTTACAATCATTCTTTATAAAACATCTACCCGTGTTATTTTTTTATAAAATGAGCGGACAAACGCATGAAACATGAGTTTTAGGTGCAAACAAAGATTGTGGAGAAATATTCTAAAATGACAACAAATTTTGGTTTGCACTTGAATAATTTTGTATATTCTTTACGGAAAATGTAGCTGTGTTATTTTTGTACAAAACGAGCGAACAAACGCACGAAACATGAGTTTATGGTGCAAACAAAGATTGTGGAGAAATATTTGAAAACGAAAATAAATTTTTGTTTGCATTTGAATAATTTAATATTTACTATCATTCTTGACGAAAACTCTATCCGAGTTTTTTTTGGATGAAACGAGCAAACAAACGCATGAATCATGAGTTTTCTATGCAAACAAAGATTGTCGAGAAATATTTTAAAATAAACAAAAATTTTGATTTGCATTCGAATAATTTTTTCTATTCTGTACGAAAAATCTAGCCGAGTTTTTATTGCAAGAACCGAGCGAACAAACGTATGAAACATGAGTATGAGGTGCAAATTCAGTTTGTGGTGAAATATTTTAAAATGTAAACAAATTTTTGTTTTCATTGGAATAATTTACTTTTTACAATCATTCTTTATAAAACATCTACCCGTGTTATTTTTTTATAATATTAGCGGACAAACGAATGAAACATGAGTTTTAGGTGCAAACCAAGATTGTGGAGAAATATTCTAAAATGACAACAAAATTTGGTTTGCACTTGAATAAT
Source organism: Juncus effusus (assembly GCA_027726005.1). Classification (NCBI taxonomy): domain Eukaryota; kingdom Viridiplantae; phylum Streptophyta; class Magnoliopsida; order Poales; family Juncaceae; genus Juncus; species Juncus effusus. The sequence continues at coordinate 5,426,190 of CM050907.1, forward strand.
TTAGTATATTCTTTACGGAAAATGTAGCTGTGTTATTTTTGTACAAAACGTGCGAACAAACGCACGAAACATGAGTTTATGGTGCAAACAAAGATTGTGGAGAAATATTTGAAAACGAAAATAGATTTTTGTTTGCATTTGAATAAATTAGTATTTACTATCATTCTTGACGAAAACTCTATTCGAGTTTTTTTTGGATGAAACGAGCAAACAAACGCATGAATCATGAGTTTTCTGTGCAAACAAAGATTGTCGAGAAATATTTTAAAATAAACAAAAATTTTGATTTGCATTCGAATAATTTTTTCTATTCTGTACGAAAAATCTAGCCGAGTTTTATTGCAAGAACCGAGCGAACAAACGTATGAAACATGAGTATGAGGTGCAAATTCAGTTTGTGGTGAAATATTTTAAAATGTAAACAAATTTTTGTTTTCATTGGAATAATTTACTTTTTACAATCATTCTTTATAAAACATCTACCCGTGTTATTTTTTTATAAAATGAGCGGACAAACGCATGAAACATGAGTTTTAGGTGCAAACAAAGATTGTGGAGAAATATTCTAAAATGACAACAAATTTTGGTTTGCACTTGAATAATTTTGTATATTCTTTACGGAAAATGTAGCTGTGTTATTTTTGTACAAAACGAGCGAACAAACGCACGAAACATGAGTTTATGGTGCAAACAAAGATTGTGGAGAAATATTTGAAAACGAAAATAAATTTTTGTTTGCATTTGAATAATTTAGTATTTACTATCATTCTTGACGAAAACTCTATCCGAGTTTTTTTTGGATGAAACGAGCAAACAAACGCATGAATCATGAGTTTTCTGTGCAAACAAAGATTGTCGAGAAATATTTTAAAATAAACAAAAATTTTGATTTGCATTCGAATATTTTTTTCTATTCTGTACGAAAAATCTAGCCGAGTTTTTATTGCAAGAACCGAGCGAACAAACGTATGAAACATGAGTATGAGGTGCAAATTCAGTTTGTGGTGAAATATTTTAAAATGTAAACAAATTTTTGTTTTCATTGGAATAATTTAGTTTTTACAATCATTCTTTATATAACATCTACCCGTGTTATTTTTTTATAAAATGAGCGGACAAACGCATGAAACATGAGTTTTAGGTGCAAACAAAAATTGTTGAGAAATATTCTAAAATGACAACAAATTTTGGTTTGCACTTGAATAATTTAGTATATTCTTTACGGAAAATGTAGCTGTGTTATTTTAGTACAAAACGAGCGAACAAACGCACGAAACATGAGTTTTTGGTGCAAACAAAAATTGTGGAGAAATATTTTAAAACGACAATAAATTTTTGTTTGCATTTGAATAATTTAGTATTTACTATCAATTTTGACGAAAACTCTATCCGAGTTTTTTTTGGATGAAACGAGCAAACAAACGCATGAATCATGAGTTTTCTGTGCAAACAAAGATTGTCGAGAAATATTTTAAAATAAACAAAAATTTTGATTTGCATTCGAATAATTTTTTCTATTCTGTACGAAAAATCTAGCCGAGTTTTTATTGCAAGAACCGAGCGAACAAACGTATGAAACATGAGTATGAGGTGCAAATTCAGTTTGTGGTGAAATATTTTAAAATGTAAACAAATTTTTGTTTTCATTGGAATAATTTAGTTTTTACAATCATTCTTTATAAAACATCTACCCGTGTTATTTTTTTATAAAATGAGCGGACAAACGAATGAAACATGAGTTTTAGGTGCAAACCAAGATTGTGGAGAAATATTCTAAAATGACAACAAAATTTGGTTTTCACTTGAATAATTTAGTATATTCTTTACGGAAAATGTAGCTGTGTTATTTTTGTACAAAACGAGCGAACAAACGCACGAAACATGAGTTTATGGTGCAAACAAAGATTGTGGAGAAATATTTGAAAACGAAAATAAATTTTTGTTTGCATTTGAATAATTTAGTATTTACTATCATTCTTGACGAAAACTCTATCCGAGTTTTTTTTGGATGAAACGAGCAAACAAACGCATGAATCATGAGTTTTCTGTGCAAACAAAGATTGTCGAGAAATATTTTAAAATAAACAAAAATTTTGATTTGCATTCGAATAATTTTTTCTATTCTGTACGAAAAATCTAGCCGAGTTTTTATTGCAAGAACCGAGCGAACAAACGTATGAAACATGAGTATGAGGTGCAAATTCAGTTTGTGGTGAAATATTTTAAAATGTAAACAAATTTTTGTTTTCATTGGAATAATTTAGTTTTTACAATCATTCTTTATAAAACATCTACCCGTGTTATTTTTTTATAAAATGAGCGGACAAACGCATGAAACATGAGTTTTAGGTGCAAACAAAGATTGTGGAGAAATATTCTAAAATGACAACAAATTTTGGTTTGCACTTGAATAATTTTGTATATTCTTTACGGAAAATGTAGCTGTGTTATTTTTGTACAAAACGAGCGAACAAACGCACGAAACATGAGTTTATGGTGCAAACAAAGATTGTGGAGAAATATTTGAAAACAAAAATAAATTTTTGTTTGCATTTGAATAATTTAGTATTTACTATCATTCTTGACGAAAACTCTATCCGAGTTTTTTTTGGATGAAACGAGCAAACAAACGCATGAATCATGAGTTTTCTATGCAAACAAAGATTGTCGAGAAATATTTTAAAATAAACAAAAATTTTGATTTGCATTCGAATAATTTTTTCTATTCTGTACGAAAAATCTAGCCGAGTTTTTATTGCAAGAACAGAGCGAACAAACGTATGAAACATGAGTATGAGGTGCAAATTCAGTTTGTGGTGAAATATTTTAAAATGTAAACAAATTTTTGTTTTCATTGGAATAATTTAGTTTTTACAATCATTCTTTATAAAACATCTACCCGTGTTATTTTTTTATAATATTAGCGGACAAACGAATGAAACATGAGTTTTAGGTGCAAACCAAGATTGTGGAGAAATATTCTAAAATGACAACAAAATTTGGTTTACACTTGAATAATTTAGTATATTCTTTACGGAAAATGTAGGTGTGTTATTTTTGTACAAAACGAGCGAACAAACGCACGAAACATGAGTTTATGGTGCAAACAAAGATTGTGGAGAAATATTTGAAAACGAAAATAGATTTTTGTTTGCATTTGAATAAATTAGTATTTACTATCATTCTCGACGAAAACTCTGTTCGAGTTTTTTTTGGATGAAACGAGCAAACAAACGCATGAATCATGAGTTTTCTGTGCAAACAAAGATTGTCGAGAAATATTTTAAAATAAACAAAAATTTTGATTTGCATTCGAATAATTTTTTCTATTCTGTACGAAAAATCTAGCCGAGTTTTTATTGCAAGAACCGAGCGAACAAACGTATGAAACATGAGTATGAGGTGCAAATTCAGTTTGTGGTGAAATATTTTAAAATGTAAACAAATTTTTGTTTTCATTGGAATAATTTAGTTTTTACAATCATTCTTTATAAAACATCTACCCGTGTTATTTTTTTATAAAATTAGCGGACAAACGAATGAAACATGAGTTTTAGGTGCAAACCAAGATTGTGGAGAAATATTCTAAAATGACAACAAAATTTGGTTTGCACTTGAATAATTTTGTATATTCTTTACGGAAAATGTAGCTGTGTTATTTTTGTACAAAACGAGCGAACAAACGCACGAAACATGAGTTTATGGTGCAAACAAAGATTGCGGAGAAATATTTGAAAACGAAAATAGATTTTTGTTTGCATTTGAATAATTTAGTATTTACTATCATTCTTGACGAAAACTCTATCCGAGTTTTTTTTGGATGAAACGAGCAAACAAACGCATGAATCATGAGTTTTCTGTGCAAACAAAGATTGTCGAGAAATATTTTAAAATAAACAAAAATTTTGATTTGCATTCGAATAATTTTTTCTATTTTGTACGAAAAATCTAGCCGAGTTTTTATTGCAAGAACCGAGCGAACAAACGTATGAAACATGAGTATGAGGTGCAAATTCAGTTTGTGGTGAAATATTTTAAAATGTAAACAAATTTTTGTTTTCATTGGAATAATTTAGTTTTTACAATCATTCTTTATAAAACATCTACCCGTGTTATTTTTTTATAAAATTAGCGGACAAACGAATGAAACATGAGTTTTAGGTGCAAACCAAGATTGTGGAGAAATATTCTAAAATGACAACAAAATTTGGTTTGCACTTGAATAATTTAGTATATTCTTTACGGAAAATGTAGCTGTGTTATTTTTGTACAAAACGAGCGAACAAACGCACGAAACATGAGTTTATGGTGCAAACAAAGATTGTGGAGAAATATTTGAAAACGAAAATAGATTTTTGTTTGCATTTGAATAATTTAGTATTTACTATCATTCTTGACGAAAACTCTATCCGAGTTTTTTTTGGATGAAACGAGCAAACAAACGCATGAATCATGAGTTTTCTGTGCAAACAAAGATTGTCGAGAAATATTTTAAAATAAACAAAAATTTTGATTTGCATTCGAATAATTTTTTCTATTCTGTACGAAAAATCTAGCCGAGTTTTATTGCAAGAACCGAGCGAACAAACGTATGAAACATGAGTATGAGGTGCAAATTCAGTTTGTGGTGAAATATTATAAAATGTAAACAAATTTTTGTTTTCATTGGAATAATTTAGTTTTTACAATCATTCTTTATAAATCATCTACCCGTGTTATTTTTTTATAAAATGAGCGGACAAACGCATGAAACATGAGTTTTAGGTGCAAACAAAGATTGTGGAGAAATATTCTAAAATGACAACAAATTTTGGTTTGCACTTGAATAATTTTGTATATTCTTTACGGAAAATGTAGCTGTGTTATTTTTGTACAAAACGAGCGAACAAACGCACGAAACATGAGTTTATGGTGCAAACAAAGATTGTGGAGAAATATTTGAAAACGAAAATAAATTTTTGTTTGCATTTGAATAATTTAGTATTTACTATCATTCTTGACGAAAACTCTATCCGAGTTTTTTTTGGATGAAACGAGCAAAAAAACGCATCAATCATGAGTTTTCTGTGCAAACAAAGATTGTCGAGAAATATTTTAAAATAAACAAAAATTTTGATTTGCATTCGAATAATTTTTTCTATTCTGTACGAAAAATCTAGCCGAGTTTTTATTGCAAGAACCGAGCGAACAAACGTATGAAACATGAGTATGAGGTGCAAATTCAGTTTGTGGTGAAATATTTTAAAATGTAAACAAATTTTTGTTTTCATTGGAATAATTTAGTTTTTACAATCATTCTTTATAAAACATCTACCCGTGTTATTTTTTTATAAAATTAGCGGACAAACGAATGAAACATGAGTTTTAGGTGCAAACCAAGATTGTGGAGAAATATTCTAAAATGACAACAAAATTTTGTTTGCACTTGAATAATTTAGTATATTCTTTACGGAAAATGTAGCTGTGTTATTTTTGTACAAAACGAGCGAACAAACGCACGAAACATGAGTTTATGGTGCAAACAAAGATTGCGGAGAAATATTTGAAAACGAAAATAGATTTTTGTTTGCATTTGAATAATTTAGTATTTACCATCATTCTTGACGAAAACTCTATCCGAGTTTTTTTTGGATGAAACGAGCAAACAAACGCATGAATCATGAGTTTTCTGTGCAAACAAAGATTGTCGAGAAATATTTTAAAATAAACAAAAATTTTGATTTGCATTCGAATAATTTTTTCTATTCTGTACGAAAAATCTAGCCGAGTTTTTATTGCAAGAATCGAGCGAACAAACGTATGAAACATGAGTATGAGGTGCAAATTCAGTTTGTGGTGAAATATTTTAAAATGTAAACAAATTTTTGTTTTCATTGGAATAATTTAGTTTTTACAATCATTCTTTATAAAACATCTACCCGTGTTATTTTTTTATAAAATGAGCGGACAAACGCATGAAACATGAGTTTTAGGTGCAAACAAAGATTGTGGAGAAATATTCTAAAATGACAACAAAATTTGGTTTGCACTTGAATAATTTAGTATATTCTTTACGGAAAATGTAGCTGTGTTATTTTTGTACAAAACGAGCGAACAAACGCACGAAACATGAGTTTATGGTGCAAACAAAGATTGTGGAGAAATATTTGAAAACGAAAATATATTTTTGTTTGCATTTGAATAATTTAGTATTTACTATCATTCTTGACGAAAACTCTATCCGAGTTTTGTTTGGATGAAACGAGCAAACAAACGCATGAATCATGAGTTTTCTGTGCAAACAAAGATTGTCGAGAAATATTTTAAAATAAACAAAAATTTTGATTTGCATTCGAATAATTTTTTCTATTCTGTACGAAAAATCTAGCCGAGTTTTTATTGCAAGAACCGAGCGAACAAACGTATGAAACATGAGTATGAGGTGCAAATTCAGTTTGTGGTGAAATATTTTAAAATGTAAACAAATTTTTGTTTTCATTGGAATAATTTAGTTTTTACAATCATTCTTTATAAAACATCTACCCGTGTTATTTTTTTATAAAATGAGCGGACAAACGCATGAAACATGAGTTTTAGGTGCAAACAAAGATTGTGGAGAAATATACTAAAATGACAACAAATTTTGGTTTGCACTTGAATAATTTAGTATATTCTTTACGGAAAATGTAGCTGTGTTATTTTAGTACAAAAAGAGCGAACAAACGCACGAAACATGAGTTTATGGTGCAAACAAAGATTGTGGAGAAATATTTGAAAACGAAAATAAATTTTTGTTTGCATTTGAATAATTTAGTATTTACTATCATTCTTGACGAAAACTCTATCCGAGTTTTTTTTGGATGAAACGAGCAAACAAACGCATGAATCATGAGTTTTCTGTGCAAACAAAGATTGTCGAGAAATATTTTAAAATAAACAAAAATTTTGATTTGCATTCGAATAATTTTTTCTATTCTGTACGAAAAATCTAGCCGAGTTTTATTGCAAGAACCGAGCGAACAAACGTATGAAACATGAGTATGAGGTGCAAATTCAGTTTGTGGTGAAATATTTTAAAATGTAAACAAATTTTTGTTTTCATTGGAATAATTTAGTTTTTACAATCATTCTTTATAAAACATCTACCCGTGTTATTTTTTTATAAAATGAGCGGACAAACGCATGAAACATGAGTTTTAGGTGCAAACAAAGATTGTGGAGAAATATTCTAAAATGACAACAAATTTTGGTCTGCACTTGAATAATTTAGTATATTCTTTACGGAAAATGTAGCTGTGTTATTTTAGTACAAAAAGAGCGAACAAACGCACGAAACATGAGTTTATGGTGCAAACAAAGATTGTGGAGAAATATTTGAAAACGAAAATAAATTTTTGTTTGCATTTGAATAATTTAGTATTTACTATCATTCTTGACGAAAACTCTATCCGAGTTTTTTTTGGATGAAACGAGCAAACAAACGCATGAATCATGAGTTTTCTGTGCAAACAAAGATTGTCGAGAAATATTTTAAAATAAACAAAAATTTTGATTTGCATTCGAATAATTTTTTCTATTCTGTACGAAAAATCTAGCCGAGTTTTTATTGCAAGAACCGAGCGAACAAACGTATGAAACATGAGTATGAGGTGCAAATTCAGTTTGTGGTGAAATATTTTAAAATGTAAACAAATTTTTGTTTTCATTGGAATAATTTAGTTTTTACAATCATTCTTTATAAAACATCTACCCGTGTTATTTTTTTATAAAATGAGCGGAGAAACGCATGAAACATGAGTTTTAGGTGCAAACAAAGATTGTGGAGAAATATTCTAAAATGACAACAAATTTTGGTTTGCACTTGAATAATTTAGTATATTCTTTACGGAAAATGTAGCTGTGTTATTTTAGTACAAAAAGAGCGAACAAACGCACGAAACATGAGTTTATGGTGCAAACAAAGATTGTGGAGAAATATTTGAAAACGAAAATAAATTTTTGTTTGCATTTGAATAATTTAGTATTTACTATCATTCTTGACGAAAACTCTATCCGAGTTTTTTTTGGATGAAACGAGCAAACAAACGCATGAATCATGAGTTTTCTGTGCAAACAAAGATTGTCGAGAAATATTTTAAAATAAACAAAAATTTTGATTTGCATTCGAATAATTTTTTCTATTCTGTACGAAAAATCTAGCCGAGTTTTTATTGCAAGAACCGAGCGAACAAACGTATGAAACATGAGTATGAGGTGCAAATTCAGTTTGTGGTGAAATATTTTAAAATGTAAACAAATTTTTGTTTTCATTGGAATAATTTAGTTTTTACAATCATTCTTTATAAAACATCTACCCGTGTTATTTTTTTATAAAATGAGCGGACAAACGCATGAAACATGAGTTTTAGGTGCAAACAAAGATTGTGGAGAAATATTCTAAAATGACAACAAATTTTGGTTTGCACTTGAATAATTTAGTATATTCTTTACGGAAAATGTAGCTGTGTTATTTTAGTACAAAACGAGCGAACAAACGCACGAAACATGAGTTTATGGTGCAAACAAAGATTGTGGAGAAATATTTGAAAACGAAAATAAATTTTTGTTTGCATTTGAATAATTTAGTATTTACTATCATTCTTGACGAAAACTCTATCCGAGTTTTTTTTGGATGAAACGAGCAAACAAACGCATGAATCATGAGTTTTCTGTGCAAACAAAGATTGTCGAGAAATATTTTAAAATAAACAAAAATTTTGATTTGCATTCGAATAATTTTTTCTATTCTGTACGAAAAATCTAGCCGAGTTTTTATTGCAAGAACCGAGCGAACAAACGTATGAAACATGAGTATGAGGTGCAAATTCAGTTTGTGGTGAAATATTTTAAAATGTAAACAATTTTTTGTTTTCATTGGAATAATTTAGTTTTTACAATCATTCTTTCTAAAACATCTACCCGTGTTATTTTTTTATAAAATGAGCGGACAAACGCATGAAACATGAGTTTTAGGTGCAAACAAAGATTGTGGAGAAATATTCTAAAATGACAACAAATTTTGGTTTGCACTTGAATAATTTAGTATATTCTTTACGGAAAATGTAGCTGTGTTATTTTAGTACAAAACGAGCGAACAAACGCACGAAACATGAGTTTATGGTGCAAACAAAGATTGTGGAGAAATATTTGAAAACGAAAATAAATTTTTGTTTGCATTTGAATAATTTAGTATTTACTATCATTCTTGACGAAAACTCTATCCGAGTTTTTTTTGGATGAAACGAGCAAACAAACGCATGAATCATGAGTTTTCTGTGCAAACAAAGATTGTCGAGAAATATTTTAAAATAAACAAAAATTTTGATTTGCATTCGAATAATTTTTTCTATTCTGTACGAAAAATCTAGCCGAGTTTTTATTGCAAGAACCGAGCGAACAAACGTATGAAACATGAGTATGAGGTGCAAATTCAGTTTGTGGTGAAATATTTTAAAATGTAAACAAATTTTTGTTTTCATTGGAATAATTTAGTTTTTACAATCATTCTTTCTAAAACATCTACCCGTGTTATTTTTTTATAAAATTAGCGGACAAACGAATGAAACATGAGTTTTAGGTGCAAACCAAGATTGTGGAGAAATATTCTAAAATGACAACAAAATTTGGTTTGCACTTGAATAATTTTGTATATTCTTTACGGAAAATGTAGCTGTGTTATTTTTGTACAAAACGAGCGAACAAACGCACGAAACATGAGTTTATGGTGCAAACAAAGATTGCGGAGAAATATTTGAAAACGAAAATAGATTTTTGTTTGAATTTGAATAATTTAGTATTTACTATCATTCTTGACGAAAACTCTATCCGAGTTTTTTTTGGATGAAACGAGCAAACAAACGCATGAATCATGAGTTTTCTGTGCAAACAAAGATTGTCGAGAAATATTTTAAAATAAACAAAAATTTTGATTTGCATTCGAATAATTTTTTCTATTCTGTACGAAAAATCTAGCCGAGTTTTTATTGCAAGAACCGAGCGAACAAACGTATGAAACATGAGTATGAGGTGCAAATTCAGTTTGTGGTGAAATATTTTAAAATGTAAACAAATTTTTGTTTTCATTGGAATAATTTAGTTTTTACAATCATTCTTTATAAAACATCTACCCATGTTATTTTTTTATAAAATTAGCGGACAAACGAATGAAACATGAGTTTTAGGTACAAACCAAGATTGTTGAGAAATATTCTAAAATGACAACAAAATTTGGTTTGCACTTGAATAATTTAGTATATTCTTTACGGAAAATGTAGCTGTGTTATTTTTGTACAAAACGAGCGAACAAACGCACGAAACATGAGTTTATGGTGCAAACAAAGATTGCGGAGAAATATTTGAAAACGAAAATAGATTTTTGTTTGCATTTGAATAATTTAGTATTTACTATCATTCTTGACGAAAACTCTATCCGAGTTTTTTTTGGATGAAACGAGCAAACAAACGCATGAATCATGAGTTTTCTGTGCAAACAAAGATTGTCGAGAAATATTTTAAAATAAACAAAAATTTTGATTTGCATTCGAATAATTTTTTCTATTCTGTACGAAAAATCTAGCCGAGTTTTATTGCAAGAACCGAGCGAACAAACGTATGAAACATGAGTATGAGGTGCAAATTCAGTTTGTGGTGAAATATTTTAAAATGTAAACAAATTTTTGTTTTCATTGGAATAATTTACTTTTTACAATCATTCTTTATAAAACATCTACCCGTGTTATTTTTTTATAAAATGAGCGGACAAACGCATGAAACATGAGTTTTAGGTGCAAACAAAGATTGTGGAGAAATATTCTAAAATGACAACAAATTTTGGTTTGCACTTGAATAATTTTGTATATTCTTTACGGAAAATGTAGCTGTGTTATATTTGTACAAAACGAGCGAACAAACGCACGAAACATGAGTTTATGGTGCAAACAAAGATTGTGGAGAAATATTTGAAAACGAAAATAAATTTTTGTTTGCATTTGTATAATTTAGTATTTACTATCATTCTTGACGAAAACATTATCCGAGTTTTTTTTGGATGAAACGAGCAAACAAACGCATGAATCATGAGTTTTCTGTGCAAACAAAGATTGTCGAGAAATATTTTAAAATAAACAAAAATTTTGATTTGCATTCGAATAATTTTTTCTATTCTGTACGAAAAATCTAGCCGAGTTTTTATTGCAAGAACCGAGCGAACAAACGTATGAAACATGAGTATGAGGTGCAAATTCAGTTTGTGGTGAAATATTTCAAAATGTAAACAAATTTTTGTTTTCATTGGAATAATTTACTTTTTACAATCATTCTTTATAAAACATCTACCCGTGTTATTTTTTTATAAAATTAGCGGACAAACGAATGAAACATGAGTTTTAGGTGCAAACCAAGATTGTGGAGAAATATTCTAAAATGACAACAAAATTTGGTTTGCACTTGAATAATTTAGTATATTCTTTACGGAAAATGTAGCTGTGTTATTTTTGTACAAAACGAGCGAACAAACGCACGAAACATGAGTTTATGGTGCAAACGAAGATTGTGGAGAAATATTTGAAAACGAAAATAGATTTTTGTTTGCATTTGAATAATTTAGTATTTACTATCATTCTTGACGAAAACTCTATCCGAGTTTTTTTTGGATGAAACGAGCAAACAAACGCATGAATCATGAGTTTTCTGTGCAAACAAAGATTGTCGAGAAATATTTTAAAATAAACAAAAATTTTGATTTGCATTCGAATAATTTTTTCTATTCTGTACGAAAAATCTAGCCGAGTTTTTATTGCAAGAACCGAGCGAACAAACGTATGAAACATGAGTATGAGGTGCAAATTCAGTTTGTGGTGAAATATTTCAAAATGTAAACAAATTTTTGTTTTCATTGGAATAATTTAGTTTTTACAATCATTCTTTATAAAACATCTACCCGTGTTATTTTTTTATAAAATGAGCGGACAAACGCATGAAACATGAGTTTTAGGTGCAAACAAAGATTGTGGAGAAATATTCTAAAATGACAACAAATTTTGGTTTGCACTTGAATAATTTAGTATATTCTTTACGGAAAATGTAGCTGTGTTATTTTAGTACAAAAAGAGCGAACAAACGCACGAAACATGAGTTTATGGTGCAAACAAAGATTGTGGAGAAATATTTGAAAACGAAAATAAATTTTTGTTTGCATTTGAATAATTTAGTATTTACTATCATTCTTGACGAAAACTCTATCCGAGTTTTTTTTGGATGAAACGAGCAAACAAACGCATGAATCATGAGTTTTCTGTGCAAACAAAGATTGTCGAGAAATATTTTAAAATAAACAAAAATTTTGATTTGCATTCGAATAATTTTTTTTATTCTGTACGAAAAATCTAGCCGAGTTTTTATTGCAAGAACCGAGCGAACAAACGTATGAAACATGAGTATGAGGTGCAAATTCAGTTTGTGGTGAAATATTTTAAAATGTAAACAAATTTTTGTTTTCATTGGAATAATTTAGTTTTTACAATCATTCTTTATAAAACATCTACCCGTGTTATTTTTTTATAAAATGAGCGGACAAACGCATGAAACATGAGTTTTAGGTGCAAACAAAGATTGTGGAGAAATATTCTAAAATGACAACAAATTTTGGTTTGCACTTGAATAATTTAGTATATTCTTTACGGAAAATGTAGCTGTGTTATTTTAGTACAAAACGAGCGAACAAACGCACGAAACATGAGTTTATGGTGCAAACAAAGATTGTGGAGAAATATTTGAAAACGAAAATAAATTTTTGTTTGCATTTGAATAATTTAGTATTTACTATCATTCTTGACGAAAACTCTATCCGAGTTTTTTTTGGATGAAACGAGCAAACAAACGCATGAATCATGAGTTTTCTGTGCAAGCAAAGATTGTCGAGAAATATTTTAAAATAAACAAAAATTTTGATTTGCATTCGAATAATTTTTTCTATTCTGTACGAAAAATCTAGCCGAGTTTTTATTGCAAGAACCGAGCGAACAAACGTATGAAACATGAGTATGAGGTGCAAATTCAGTTTGTGGTGAAATATTTTAAAATGTAAACAAATTTTTGTTTTCATTGGAATAATTTAGTTTTTACAATCATTCTTTCTAAAACATCTACCCGTGTTATCTTTTTATAAAATTAGCGGACAAACGAATGAAACATGAGTTTTAGGTGCAAACCAAGATTGTGGAGAAATATTCTAAAATGACAACAAAATTTGGTTTGCACTTGAATAATTTTGTATATTCTTTACGGAAAATGTAGCTGTGTTATTTTTGTACAAAACGAGCGAACAAACGCACGAAACATGAGTTTATGGTGCAAACAAAGATTGCGGAGAAATATTTGAAAACGAAAATAGATTTTTGTTTGCATTTGAATAATTTAGTATTTACTATCATTCTTGACGAAAACTCTATCCGAGTTTTTTTTGGATGAAACGAGCAAACAAACGCACGAATCCTGAGTTTTCTGTGCAAACAAAGATTGTCGAGAAATATTTTAAAATAAACAAAAATTTTGATTTGCATTCGAATAATTTTTTCTATTCTGTACGAAAAATCTAGCCGAGTTTTTATTGCAAGAACCGAGCGAACAAACGTATGAAACATGAGTATGAGGTGCAAATTCAGTTTGTGGTGAAATATTTTAAAATGTAAACAAATTTTTGTTTTCATTGGAATAATTTAGTTTTTACAATCATTCTTTATAAAACATCTACCCATGTTATTTTTTTATAAAATTAGCGGACAAACGAATGAAACATGAGTTTTAGGTGCAAACCAAGATTGTTGAGAAATATTCTAAAATGACAACAAAATTTGGTTTGCACTTGAATAATTTAGTATATTCTTTACGGAAAATGTAGCTGTGTTATTTTTGTACAAAACGAGCGAACAAACGCACGAAACATGAGTTTATGGTGCAAACAAAGATTGCGGAGAAATATTTGAAAACGAAAATAGATTTTTGTTTGCATTTGAATAATTTAGTATTTACTATCATTCTTGACGAAAACTCTATCCGAGTTTTTTTTGGATGAAACGAGCAAACAAACGCATGAATCATGAGTTTTCTGTGCAAACAAAGATTGTCGAGAAATATTTTAAAATAAACAAAAATTTTGATTTGCATTCGAATAATTTTTTCTATTCTGTACGAAAAATCTAGCCGAGTTTTTATTGCAAGAACCGAGCGAACAAACGTATGAAACATGAGTATGAGGTGCAAATTCAGTTTGTGGTGAAATATTTCAAAATGTAAACAAATTTTTGTTTTCATTGGAATAATTTACTTTTTACAATCATTCTTTATAAAACATCTACCCGTGTTATTTTTTTATAAAATTAGCGGACAAACGAATGAAACATGAGTTTTAGGTGCAAACCAAGATTGTGGAGAAATATTCTAAAATGACAACAAAATTTGGTTTGCACTTGAATAATTTAGTATATTCTTTACGGAAAATATAGCTGTGTTATTTTTGTACAAAACGAGCGAACAAACGCACGAAACATGAGTTTATGGTGCAAACAAAGATTGTGGAGAAATATTTGAAAACGAAAATAGATTTTTGTTTGCATTTGAATAATTTAGTATTTACTATCATTCTTGACGAAAACTCTATCCGAGTTTTTTTTGGATGAAACGAGCAAACAAACGCATGAATCATGAGTTTTCTGTGCAAACAAAGATTGTCGAGAAATATTTTAAAATAAACAAAAATTTTGATTTGCATTCGAATAATTTTTTCTATTCTGTACGAAAAATCTAGCCGAGTTTTTATTGCAAGAACCGAGCGAACAAACGTATGAAACATGAGTATGAGGTGCAAATTCAGTTTGTGGTGAAATATTTCAAAATGTAAACAAATTTTTGTTTTCATTGGAATAATTTAGTTTTTACAATCATTCTTTATAAAACATCTACCCGTGTTATTTTTTTATAAAATTAGCGGACAAACGAATGAAACATGAGTTTTAGGTGCAAACCAAGATTGTGGAGAAATATTCTAAAATGACAACAAAATTTGGTTTGCACTTGAATAATTTAGTATATTCTTTACGGAAAATGTAGCCGTGTTATTTTTGTACAAAACGAGAGAACAAACGCACGAAACATGAGTTTATGGTGCAAACAAAGATTGTGGAGAAATATTTGAAAACGAAAATAGATTTTTGTTTGCATTTGAATAATTTAGTATTTACTATCATTCTTGACGAAAACTCTATCCGAGTTTTTTTTGGATGAAACGAGCAAACAAACGCATGAATCATGAGTTTTCTGTGCAAACAAAGATTGTCGAGAAATATTTTAAAATAAACAAAAATTTTGATTGGCATTCGAATAATTTTTTCTATTTTGTACGAAAAATCTAGCCGAGTTTTTATTGCAAGAACCGAGCGAACAAACGTATGAAACATGAGTATGAGGTGCAAATTCAGTTTGTGGTGAAATATTTTAAAATGTAAACAAATTTTTGTTTTCATTGGAATAATTTAGTTTTTACAATCATTCTTTATAAAACATCTACCCGTGTTATTTTTTTATAAAATTAGCGGACAAACGAATGAAACATGAGTTTTAGGTGCAAACCAAGATTGTGGAGAAATATTCTAAAATGACAACAAAATTTGGTTTGCACTTGAATAATTTAGTATATTCTTTACGGAAAATGTAGCTGTGTTATTTTTGTACAAAACGAGCGAACAAACGCACGAAACATGAGTTTATGGTGCAAACAAAGATTGTGGAGAAATATTTGAAAACGAAAATAGATTTTTGTTTGCATTTGAATAATTTAGTATTTACTATCATTCTTGACGAAAACTCTATCCGAGTTTTGTTTGGATGAAACGAGCAAACAAACGCATGAATCATGAGTTTTCTGTGCAAACAAAGATTGTCGAGAAATATTTTAAAATAAACAAAAATTTTGATTTGCATTCGAATAATTTTTTCTATTCTGTACGAAAAATCTAGCCGAGTTTTATTGCAAGAACCGAGCGAACAAACGTATGAAACATGAGTATGAGGTGCAAATTCAGTTTGTGGTGAAATATTTTAAAATGTAAACAAATTTTTGTTTTCATTGGAATAATTTAATTTTTACAATCATTCTTTATAAAACATCTACCCGTGTTATTTTTTTATAAAATTAGCGGACAAACGAATGAAACATGAGTTTTAGGTGCAAACAAAGATTGTGGAGAAATATTCTAAAATGACAACAAAATTTGGTTTGCACTTGAATAATTTTGTATATTCTTTACGGATAATGTAGCTGTGTTATTTTTGTACAAAACGAGCGAACAAACGCACGAAACATGAGTTTATGGTGCAAACAAAGATTGTGGAGAAATATTTGAAAACGAAAATAGATTTTTGTTTGCATTTGAATAATTTAGTATTTACTATCATTCTTGACGAAAACTCTATCCGAGTTTTTTTTGGACGAAACGAGCAAACAAACGCATGAATCATGAGTTTTCTGTGCAAACAAAGATTGTCGAGAAATTTTTTAAAATAAACAAAAATTTTGATTTGCATTCGAATAATTTTTTCTATTCTGTACGAAAAATCTAGCCGAGTTTTATTGCAAGAACCGAGCGAACAAACGTATGAAACATGAGTATGAGGTGCAAATTCAGTTTGTGGTGAAATATTTTAAAATGTAAACAAATTTTTGTTTTCATTGGAATAATTTAGTTTTTACAATCATTCTTTATAAAACATCTACCCGTGTTATTTTTTTATAAAATGAGCGGACAAACGCATGAAACATGAGTTTTAGGTGCAAACAAAGATTGTGGAGAAATATTCTAAAATGACAACAAAATTTGGTTTGCACTTGAATAATTTAGTATATTCTTTACGGATAATGTAGCTGTGTTATTTTTGTACAAAACGAGCGAACAAACGCACGAAACATGAGTTTATGGTGCAAACAAAGATTGTGGAGAAATATTTGAAAACGAAAATAAATTTTTGTTTGCATTTGAATAATTTAGTATTTATTCTCATTCTTGACGAAAACATTATCCGAGTTTTTTTTTGATGAAACGAGCAAACAAACGCATGAATCATGAGTTTTCTGTGCAAACAAAGATTGTCGAGAAATTTTTTAAAATAAACAAAAATTTTGATTTGCATTCGAATAATTTTTTTATTCTGTACGAAAAATCTAGCCGAGTTTTTATTGCAAGAACCGAGCGAACAAACGTATGAAACATGAGTATGAGGTGCAAATTCAGTTTGTGGTGAAATATTTTAAAATGTAAACAAATTTTTGTTTTCATTGGAATAATTTAGTTTTTACAATCATTCTTTATAAAACATCTACCCGTGTTATTTTTTTATAAAATGAGCGGACAAACGCATGAAACATGAGTTTTAGGTGCAAACAAAGATTGTGGAGAAATATTCTAAAATGACAACAAAATTTGGTTTGCACTTGAATAATTTAGTATATTCTTTACGGATAATGTAGCTGTGTTATTTTAGTACAAAACGAGCGAACAAACGCACGAAACATGAGTTTATGGTGCAAACAAAGATTGTGGAGAAATATTTGAAAACGAAAATAGATTTTTGTTTGCATTTGAATAATTTAGTATTTATTCTCATTCTTGACGAAAACATTATCCGAGTTTTTTTTTGATGAAACGAGCAAACAAACGCATGAATCATGAGTTTTCTGTGAAAACAAAGATTGTCGAGAAATATTTTAAAATAAACAAAAATTTTGATTTGCATTCGAATAATTTTTTTATTCTGTACGAAAAATCTAGCCGAGTTTTTATTGCAAGAACCGAGCGAACAAACGTATGAAACATGAGTATGAGGTGCAAATTCAGTTTGTGGTGAAATATTTTAAAATGTAAACAAATTTTTGTTTTCATTGGAATAATTTAGTTTTTACAATCATTCTTTATAAAACATCTACCCGTGTTATTTTTTTATAAAATGAGCGGACAAACGAATGAAACATGAGTTTTAGGTGCAAACAAAGATTGTGGAGAAATATTCTAAAATGACAACAAAATTTGGTTTGCACTTGAATAATTTAGTATATTCTTTACGGAAAATGTAGCTGTGTTATTTTAGTACAAAACGAGCGAACAAACGCACGAAACATGAGTTTATGGTGCAAACAAAGATTCTGGAGAAATATTTGAAAACGAAAATAAATTTTTGTTTGCATTTGAATAATTTAGTATTTACTATCATTCTTGACGAAAACTCTATCCGAGTTTTTTTTGGATGAAACGAGCAAACAAACGCATGAATCATGAGTTTTCTGTGAAAACAAAGATTGTCGAGAAATATTTTAAAATAAACAAAAATTTTGATTTGCATTCGAATAATTTTTTCTATTTTGTACCAAAAATCTAGCCGAGTTTTTATTGCACGAACCGAGCGAACAAACGTATGAAACATGAGTATGAGGTGCAAATTCAGTTTGTGGTGAAATATTTTAAAATGTAAACAAATTTTTGTTTTCATTGGAATAATTTAGTTTTTACAATCATTCTTTATAAAACATCTACCCGTGTTATTTTTTTACAAAATGAGCGGACAAACGCATGAAACATGAGTTTTAGGTGCAAACAAAGATTGTGGAGAAATATTCTAAAATGACAACAAATTTTGGTTTGCACTTGAATAATTTAGTATATTCTTTACGGAAAATGTAGCTGTGTTATTTATGTACAAAACGAGCGAACAAACGCACGAAACATGAGTTTATGGTGCAAACAAAGATTCTGGAGAAATATTTGAAAACGAAAATAAATTTTTGTTTGCATTTGAATAATTTAGTATTTACTATCATTCTTGACGAAAACTCTATCCGAGTTTTTTTTGGATGAAACGAGCAAACAAACGCATGAATCATGAGTTTTCTGTGAAAACAAAGATTGTCGAGAAATATTTTAAAATAAACAAAAATTTTGATTTGCATTCGAATAATTTTTTCTATTTTGTACGAAAAATCTAGCC
This sequence comes from Juncus effusus, assembly GCA_027726005.1. Lineage (NCBI taxonomy): Eukaryota > Viridiplantae > Streptophyta > Magnoliopsida > Poales > Juncaceae > Juncus > Juncus effusus. The sequence continues at coordinate 5,445,237 of CM050907.1, forward strand.
GAGTTTTTATTGCAAGAACCGAGCGAACAAACGTATGAAACATGAGTATGAGGTGCAAATTCAGTTTGTGGTGAAATATTTTAAAATGTAAACAAATTTTTGTTTTCATTGGAATAATTTAGTTTTTACAATCATTCTTTATAAAACATCTACCCGTGTTATTTTTTTATAAAATGAGCGGACAAACGCATGAAACATGAGTTTTAGGTGCAAACAAAGATTGTGGAGAAATATTCTAAAATGACAACAAAATTTGGTTTGCACTTGAATAATTTAGTATATTCTTTACGGAAAATGTAGCTGTGTTATTTTTGTACAAAACGAGCGAACAAACGCACGAAACATGAGTTTATGGTGCAAACAAAGATTGTGGAGAAATATTTGAAAACGAAAATAAATTTTTGTTTGCATTTGAATAATTTAGTATTTACTATCATTCTTGACGAAAACTCTATCCGAGTTTTGTTTGGATGAAACGAGCAAACAAACGCATGAATCATGAGTTTTCTGTGCAAACAAAGATTGTCGAGAAATATTTTAAAATAAACAAAAATTTCGATTTGCATTCGAATAATTTTTTCTATTCTGTACGAAAAATCTAGCCGAGTTTTTATTGCAAGAACCGAGCGAACAAACGTATGAAACATGAGTATGAGGTGCAAATTCAGTTTGTGGTGAAATATTTTAAAATGTAAACAAATTTTTGTTTTCATTGGAATAATTTAGTTTTTACAATCATTCTTTATAAAACATCTACCCGTGTTATTTATTTATAAAATGAGCGGACAAACGCATGAAACATGAGTTTTAGGTGCAAACAAAGATTGTGGAGAAATATTCAAAAATGACAACAAAATTTGGTTTGCACTTGAATAATTTAGTATATTCTTTACGGAAAATGTAGCTGTGTTATTTTTGTACAAAACGAGCGAACAAACGCACGAAACATGAGTTTATGGTGCAAACAAAGATTGTGGAGAAATATTTGAAAACGAAAATAAATTTTTGTTTGCATTTGAATAATTTAGTATTTACTATCATTCATGACGAAAACTCTATCCGAGTTTTGTTTGGATGAAACTAGCAAACAAACGCATGAATCATGAGTTTTCTGTGCAAACAAAGATTGTCGAGAAATATTTTAAAATAAAGAAAAATTTCGATTTGCATTCGAATAATTTTTTCTATTCTGTACGAAAAATCTAGCCGAGTTTTTATTGCAAGAACCGAGCGAACAAACGTATGAAACATGAGTATGAGGTGCAAATTCAGTTTGTGGTGAAATATTTTAAAATGTAAACAAATTTTTGTTTTCATTGGAATAATTTAGTTTTTACAATCATTCTTTATAAAACATCTACCCGTGTTTTTTGTTTATAAAATGAGCGGACAAACGAATGAAACATGAGTTTTAGGTGCAAACCAAGATTGTGGAGAAATATTCTAAAATGACAACAAAATTTGGTTTGCACTTGAATAATTTTGTATATTCTTTACGGAAAATGTAGCTGTGTTATTTTTGTACAAAACGAGCGAACAAACGCACGAAACATGAGTTTATGGTGCAAACAAAGATTGTGGAGAAATATTTGAAAACGAAAATCAATTTTTGTTTGCATTTGAATAATTTAGTATTTACTCTCATTCATGACGAAAACTCTATCCGAGTTTTGTTTGGATGAAACGAGCAAACAAACGCATGAATCATGAGTTTTCTGTGCAAACAAAGATTGTCGAGAAATATTTTAAAATAAAGAAAAATTTTGATTTGCATTCGAATAATTTTTTCTATTCTGTACGAAAAATCTAGCCGAGTTTTTATTGCAAGAACCGAGCGAACAAACGTATGAAACATGAGTATGAGGTGCAAATTCAGTTTGTGGTGAAATATTTTAAAATGTAAACAAATTTTTGTTTTCATTGGAATAATTTAGTTTTTACAATCATTCTTTATAAACATCTACCCGTGTTATTTATTTATAAAATGAGCGGACAAACGCATGAAACATGAGTTTTAGGTGCAAACAAAGATTGTGGAGAAATATTCAAAAATGACAACAAAATTTGGTTTGCACTTGAATAATTTAGTATATTCTTTACGGAAAATGTAGCTGTGTTATTTTTGTACAAAACGAGCGAACAAACGCACGAAACATGAGTTTATGGTGCAAACAAAGATTGTGGAGAAATATTTGAAAACGAAAATAAATTTTTGTTTGCATTTGAATAATTTAGTATTTACTATCATTCTTGACGAAAACTCTATCCGAGTTTTGTTTGGATGAAACGAGCAAACAAACGCATGAATCATGAGTTTTCTGTGCAAACAAAGATTGTCGAGAAATATTTTAAAATAAACAAAAATTTCGATTTGCATTCGAATAATTTTTTCTATTCTGTACGAAAAATCTAGCCGAGTTTTTATTGCAAGAACCGAGCGAACAAACGTATGAAACATGAGTATGAGGTGCAAATTCAGTTTGTGGTGAAATATTTTAAAATGTAAACAAATTTTTGTTTTCATTGGAATAATTTAGTTTTTACAATCATTCTTTATAAAACATCTACCCGTGTTATTTATTTATAAAATGAGCGGACAAACGCATGAAACATGAGTTTTAGGTGCAAACAAAGATTGTGGAGAAATATTCAAAAATGACAACAAAATTTGGTTTGCACTTGAATAATTTAGTATATTCTTTACGGAAAATGTAGCTGTGTTATTTTTGTACAAAACGAGCGAACAAACGCACGAAACATGAGTTTATGGTGCAAACAAAGATTGTGGAGAAATATTTGAAAACGAAAATAAATTTTTGTTTGCATTTGAATAATTTAGTATTTACTATCATTCATGACGAAAACTCTATCCGAGTTTTGTTTGGATGAAACTAGCAAACAAACGCATGAATCATGAGTTTTCTGTGCAAACAAAGATTGTCGAGAAATATTTTAAAATAAAGAAAAATTTCGATTTGCATTCGAATAATTTTTTCTATTCTGTACGAAAAATCTAGCCGAGTTTTTATTGCAAGAACCGAGCGAACAAACGTATGAAACATGAGTATGAGGTGCAAATTCAGTTTGTGGTGAAATATTTTAAAATGTAAACAAATTTTTGTTTTCATTGGAATAATTTAGTTTTTACAATCATTCTTTATAAAACATCTACCCGTGTTTTTTGTTTATAAAATGAGCGGACAAACGAATGAAACATGAGTTTTAGGTGCAAACCAAGATTGTGGAGAAATATTCTAAAATGACAACAAAATTTGGTTTGCACTTGAATAATTTTGTATATTCTTTACGGAAAATGTAGCTGTGTTATTTTTGTACAAAACGAGCGAACAAACGCACGAAACATGAGTTTATGGTGCAAACAAAGATTGTGGAGAAATATTTGAAAACGAAAATAAATTTTTGTTTGCATTTGAATAATTTAGTATTTACTCTCATTCATGACGAAAACTCTATCCGAGTTTTGTTTGGATGAAACGAGCAAACAAACGCATGAATCATGAGTTTTCTGTGCAAACAAAGATTGTCGAGAAATATTTTAAAATAAAGAAAAATTTTGATTTGCATTCGAATAATTTTTTCTATTCTGTACGAAAAATCTAGCCGAGTTTTTATTGCAAGAACCGAGCGAACAAACGTATGAAACATGAGTATGAGGTGCAAATTCAGTTTGTGGTGAAATATTTTAAAATGTAAACAAATTTTTGTTTTCATTGGAATAATTTAGTTTTTACAATCATTCTTTATAAAACATCTACCCGTGTTATTTTTTTATAAAATGAGCGGACAAACGAATGAAACATGAGTTTTAGGTGCAAACCAAGATTGTGGAGAAATATTCTAAAATGACAACAAAATTTGGTTTGCACTTGAATAATTTTGTATATTCTTTACGGAAAATGTAGCTGTGTTATTTTTGTACAAAACGAGCGAACAAACGCACGAAACATGAGTTTATGGTGCAAACAAAGATTGTGGAGAAATATTTGAAAACGAAAATAAATTTTTGTTTGCATTTGAATAATTTAGTATTTACTCTCATTCTTGACGAAAACTCTATCCGAGTTTTTTTTGGATGAAACGAGCAAACAAACGCATGAATCATGAGTTTTCTGTGCAAACAAAGATTGTCGAGAAATATTTTAAAATAAACAAAAATTTTGATTTGCATTCGAATAATTTTTTCTATTATGTACGAAAAATCTAGCCGAGTTTTTATTGCAAGAACCGAGCGAACGAACGTATGAAACATGAGTATGAGGTGCAAATTCAGTTTGTGGTGAAATATTTTAAAATGTAAACAAATTTTTGTTTTCATTGGAATAATTTAGTTTTTACAATCATTGTTTATAAAACAGCTACCCGTGTTATTTTTTTATAAAATGAGCGGACAAACGCATGAAACATGAGTTTTAGGTGCAAACAAAGATTGTGGAGAAATATTCTAAAATGACAACAAATTTTGGTTTGCACTTGAATAATTTAGTATATTCTTTACGAAAAATGTAGCTGTGTTATTTTTGTACAAAACGAGCGAACAAACGCACGAAACATGAGTTTATGGTGCAAACAAAGATTGTGGAGAAATATTTGAAAACGAAAATAAATTTTTGTTTGCATTTGAATAAATTAGTATTTACTATCATTCTTGACGAAAACTCTATCCGAGTTTTTTTTGGATGAAACGAGCAAACAAACGCATGAATCATGAGTTTTCTGTGCAAACAAAGATTGTCGAGAAATATTTTAAAATAAACAAAAATTTTGATTCGCATTCGAATAATTTTTTCTATTCTGTACGAAAAATCTAGCAGAGTTTTTATTGCAAGAACCGAGCGAACAAACGTATGAAACATGAGTATGAGGTGCAAATTCAGTTTGTGGTGAAATATTTTAAAATGTAAACAAATTTTTGTTTTCATTGGAATAATTTAGTTTTTACAATCATTCTTTATAAAACATCTACCCGTGTTATTTTTTTATAAAATGAGCGGACAAACGCATGAAACATGAGTTTTAGGTGCAAACAAAGATTGTGGAGAAATATTCTAAAATGACAACAAATTTTGGTTTGCACTTGAATAATTTAGTATATTCTTTACGGAAAATGTAGCTGTGTTATTTTAGTACAAAACGAGCGAACAAACGCACGAAACATGAGTTTTTGGTGCAAACAAAAATTGTGGAGAGATATTTTAAAACGACAATAAATTTTTGTTTGCATTTATATAATTTAGTATTTACTATCATTCTTGACGAAAACTCTATCCGAGTTTTTTTTGGATGAAACGAGCAAACAAACGCATGAATCATGAGTTTTCTGTGCAAACAAAGATTGTCGAGAAATATTTTATAATAAACAAAAATTTTGATATGCATTCGAATAATTTTTTCTATTCTGTACGAAAAATCTAGCCGAGTTTTTATTGCAAGAACCGAGCGAACAAACGTATGAAACATGAGTATGAGGTGCAATTTCAGTTTGTGGTGAAATATTTTAAAATGTAAACAAATTTTTGTTTTCATTGGAATAATTTAGTTTTTACAATCATTCTTTATAAAACATCTACCCGTGTTATTTTTTTATAAAATGAGCGGACAAACGCATGAAACATGAGTTTTAGGTGCAAACAAAGATTGTGGAGAAATATTCTAAAATGACAACAAAATTTGGTTTGCACTTGAATAATTTAGTATATTCTTTACGGAAAATGTAGCTGTGTTATTTTTGTACAAAACGAGCGAACAAACGCACGAAACATGAGTTTATGGTGCAAACAAAGATTGTGGAGAAATATTTGAAAACGAAAATAGATTTTTGTTTGCATTTGAATAATTTAGTATTTACTATCATTCTTGACGAAAACTCTATCCGAGTTTTTTTTGGATGAAACGAGCAAACAAACGCATGAATCATGAGTTTTCTGTGCAAACAAAGATTGTCGAGAAATATTTTAAAATAAAGAAAAATTTTGATTTGCATTCGAATAATTTTTTCTATTCTGTACGAAAAATCTAGCCGAGTTTTTATTGCAAGAACCGAGCGAACAAACGTATGAAACATGAGTATGAGGTGCAATTTCAGTTTGTGGTGAAATATTTTAAAATGTAAACAAATTTTTGTTTTCATTGGAATAATTTAGTTTTTACAATCATTCTTTATAAAACATCTACCCGTGTTATTTTTTTATAAAATGAGCGGACAAACGCATGAAACATGAGTTTTAGGTGCAAACAAAGATTGTGGAGAAATATTCTAAAATGACAACAAAATTTGGTTTGCACTTGAATAATTTAGTATATTCTTTACGGAAAATGTAGCTGTGTTATTTTTGTACAAAACGAGCGAACAAACGCACGAAACATGAGTTTATGGTGCAAACAAAGATTGTGGAGAAATATTTGAAAACGAAAATAGATTTTTGTTTGCATTTGAATAATTTAGTATTTACTATCATTCTTGACGAAAACTCTATCCGAGTTTTTTTTGGATGAAACGAGCAAACAAACGCATGAATCATGAGTTTTCTGTGCAAACAAAGATTGTCGAGAAATATTTTAAAATAAACAAAAATTTTGATTTGCATTCGAATAATTTTTTCTATTCTGTACGAAAAATCTAGCCGAGTTTTTATTGCAAGAACCGAGCGAACAAACGTATGAAACATGAGTATGAGGTGCAAATTCAGTTTGTGGTGAAATATTTTAAAATGTAAACAAATTTTTGTTTTCATTGGAATAATTTAGTTTTTACAATCATTCTTTATAAAACATCTACCCGTGTTATTTTTTTATAAAATGAGCGGACAAACGCATGAAACATGAGTTTTAGGTGCAAACAAAGATTGTGGAGAAATATTCTAAAATGACAACAAATTTTGGTTTGCACTTGAATAATTTTGTATATTCTTTACGGAAAATGTAGCTGTGTTATTTTTGTACAAAACGAGCAAACAAACGCACGAAACATAAGTTTATGGTGCAAACAAAGATTATGGAGAAATATTTGAAAACGAAAATAAATTTTTGTTTGCATTTGAATAATTTAGTATTTACTATCATTCTTGACGAAAACTCTATCCGAGTTTTTTTTGGACGAAACGAGCAAACAAACGCATGAATCATGAGTTTTCTGTGCAAACGAAGATTGTCGAGAAATATTTTCAAATAAACAAAAATTTTGATTTGCATTCGAATAATTTTTTCTATTCTGTACGAAAAATCTAGCCGAGTTTTTATTGCAAGAACCGAGAGAACAAACGTATGAAACATGAGTATGAGGTGCAAATTCAGTTTGTGGTGAAATATTTTAAAATGTAAACAAATTTTTGTTTTCATTGGAATAATTTAGTTTTTACAATCATTCTTTATAAAACATCTACCCGTGTTATTTTTTTATAAAATGAGCGGACAAACGCATGAAACATGAGTTTTAGGTGCAAACAAAGATTGTGGAGAAATATTCTAAAATGACAACAAATTTTGGTTTGCACTTGAATAATTTTGTATATTCTTTACGGAAAATGTAGCTGTGTTATTTTTGTACAAAACGCGCGAACAAACGCACGAAACATGAGTTTATGGTGCAAACAAAGATTGTGGAGAAATATTTGAAAACGAAAATAAATTTTTGTTTGCATTTGAATAATTTAGTATTTACTCTCATTCTTGACGAAAACTCTATCCGAGTTTTTTTTGGATGAAACGAGCAAACAAACGCATGAATCATGAGTTTTCTGTGCAAACAAAGACTGTCGAGAAATATTTTCAAATAAACAAAAATTTTGATTTGCATTCGAATAATTTTTTCTATTCTGTACGAAAAATCTAGCCGAGTTTTTATTGCAAGAACCGAGCGAACAAACGTATGAAACATGAGTATGAGGTGCAAATTCAGTTTGTGGTGAAATATTTTAAAATGTAAACAAATTTTTGTTTTCATTGGAATAATTTAGTTTTTACAATCATTCTTTATAAAACATCTACCCGTGTTATTTTTTTATAAAATGAGCGGACAAACGCATGAAACATGAGTTTTAGGTGCAAACAAAGATTGTGGAGAAATATTCTAAAATGACAACAAATTTTGGTTTGCACTTGAATAATTTTGTATATTCTTTACGGAAAATGTAGCTGTGTTATTTTTGTACAAAACGAGCGAACAAACGCACGAAACATGAGTTTATGGTGCAAACAAAGATTATGGAGAAATATTTGAAAACGAAAATAAATTTTTGTTTGCATTTGAATAATTTAGTATTTACTCTCATTCTTGACGAAAACTCTATCCGAGTTTTTTTTGGATGAAACGAGCAAACAAACGCATGAATCATGAGTTTTCTGTGCAAACAAAGACTGTCGAGAATGAGAGTAAATACTATGACAAAGATTATGGAGAAATATTTGAAAACGAAAATAAATTTTTGTTTGCATTTGAATAAATTAGTATTTACTATCATTCTTGACGAAAACTCTATCCGAGTTTTTTTTGGATGAAACGAGCAAACAAACGCATGAATCATGAGTTTTCTGTGCAAACAAAGATTGTCGAGAAATATTTTAAAATAAACAAAAATTTTGATTTGCATTCGAATAATTTTTTCTATTATGTACGAAAAATCTAGCCGAGTTTTTATTGCAAGAACCGAGCGAACGAACGTATGAAACATGAGTATGAGGTGCAAATTCAGTTTGTGGTGAAATATTTTAAAATGTAAACAAATTTTTGTTTTCATTGGAATAATTTAGTTTTTACAATCATTGTGTATAAAACAGCTACCCGTGTTATTTTTTTATAAAATGAGCGGACAAACGCATGAAACATGAGTTTTAGGTGCAAACAAAGATTGTGGAGAAATATTCTAAAATGACAACAAAATTTGGTTTGCACTTGAATAATTTAGTATATTCTTTACGGAAAATGTAGCTGTGTTATTTTAGTACAAAACGAGCGAACAAACGCACGAAACATGAGTTTATGGTGCAAACAAAGATTGTGGAGAAATATTTGAAAACGAAAATAAATTTTTGTTTGCATTTGAATAATTTTGTATTTACTATCATTCTTGACGAAAACTCTATCCGAGTTTTTTTTGGATGAAACGAGCAAACAAACGCATGAATCATGAGTTTTCTGTGCAAACAAAGATTGTCGAGAAATATTTTAAAATAAACAAAAATTTTGATCCGCATTCGAATAATTTTTTCTATTCTGTACGAAAAATCTAGCCGAGTTTTTATTGCAAGAACCGAGCGAACAAACGTATGAAACATGAGTATGAGGTGCAAATTCAGTTTGTGGTGAAATATTTTAAAATGTAAACAAATTTTTGTTTTCATTGGAATAATTTAGTTTTTACAATCATTCTTTATAAAACATCTACCCGTGTAATTTTTTTATAAAATGAGCGGACAAACGCATGAAACATGAGTTTTAGGTGCAAACAAAGATTGTGGAGAAATATTCTAAAATGACAACAAATTTTGGTTTGCACTTGAATAATTTAGTATATTCTTTACGGAAAATGTAGCTGTGTTATTTTAGTACAAAACGAGCGAACAAACGCACGAAACATGAGTTTTTGGTGCAAACAAAAATTGTGGAGAAATATTTTAAAACGACAATAAATTTTTGTTTGCATTTGAATAATTTTGTATTTACTATCATTCTTGACGAAAACTCTATCCGAGTTTTTTTTGGATGAAACGAGCAAACATACGCATGAATCATGAGTTTTCTGTGCAAACAAAGATTGTCGAGAAATATTTTATAATAAACAAAAATTTTGATATGCATTCGAATAATTTTTTCTATTCTGTACGAAAAATCTAGCCGAGTTTTTATTGCAAGAACCGAGCGAACAAACGTATGAAACATGAGTATGAGGTGCAATTTCAGTTTGTGGTGAAATATTTTAAAATGTAAACAAATTTTTGTTTTCATTGGAATAATTTAGTTTTTACAATCATTCTTTATAAAACATCTACCCGTGTTATTTTTTTATAAAATGAGCGGACAAACGCATGAAACATGAGTTTTAGGTGCAAACAAGGATTGTGGAGAAATATTCTAAAATGACAACAAAATTTGGTTTGCACTTGAATAATTTAGTATATTCTTTACGGAAAATGTAGCTGTGTTATTTTTGTACAAAACGAGCGAACAAACGCACGAAACATAAGTTTATGGTGCAAACAAAGATTATGGAGAAATAATTGAAAACGAAAATAAATTTTTGTTTGCATTTGAATAATTTAGTATTTACTATCATTCTAGACGAAAACTCTATCCGAGTTTTTTTTGGACGAAACGAGCAAACAAACGCATGAATCATGAGTTTTCTGTGCAAACGAAGATTGTCGAGAAATATTTTCAAATAAACAAAAATTTTGATTTGCATTCGAATAATTTTTTCTATTCTGTACGAAAAATCTAGCCGAGTTTTTATTGCAAGAACCGAGCGAACAAACGTATGAAACATGAGTATGAGGTGCAAATTCAGTTTGTGGTGAAATATTTTAAAATGTAAACAAATTTTTGTTTTCATTGGAATAATTTAGTTTTTACAATCATTCTTTATAAAACATCTACCCGTGTTATTTTTTTATAAAATGAGCGGACAAACGCATGAAACATGAGTTTTAGGTGCAAACAAAGATTGTGGAGAAATATTCTAAAATGACAACAAATTTTGGTTTGCACTTGAATAATTTTGTATATTCTTTACGGAAAATGTAGCTGTGTTATTTTTGTACAAAACGCGCGAACAAACGCACGAAACATGAGTTTATGGTGCAAACAAAGATTGTGGAGAAATATTTGAAAACGAAAATAAATTTTTGTTTGCATTTGAATAATTTAGTATTTACTCTCATTCTTGAAGAAAACTCTATCCGAGTTTTTTTTGGATGAAACGAGCAAACAAACGCATGAATCATGAGTTTTCTGTGCAAACAAAGACTGTCGAGAAATATTTTAAAATAAACAAAAATTTTGATTTGCATTCGAATAATTTTTTCTATTCTGTACGAAAAATCTAGCCGAGTTTTTATTGCAAGAACCGAGCGAACAAACGTATGAAACATGAGTATGAGGTGCAAATTCAGTTTGTGGTGAAATATTTTAAAATGTAAACAAATTTTTGTTTTCATTGGAATAATTTAGTTTTTACAATCATTCTTTATAAAACATCTACCCGTGTTATTTTTTTATAAAATGAGCGGACAAACGCATGAAACATGAGTTTTAGGTGCAAACAAAGATTGTGGAGAAATATTCTAAAATGACAACAAATTTTGGTTTGCACTTGAATAATTTTGTATATTCTTTACGGAAAATGTAGCTGTGTTATTTTTGTACAAAACGCGCGAACAAACGCACGAAACATGAGTTTATGGTGCAAACAAAGATTGTGGAGAAATATTTGAAAACGAAAATAAATTTTTGTTTGCATTTGAATAATTTAGTATTTACTCTCATTCTTGACGAAAACTCTATCCGAGTTTTTTTTGGATGAAACGAGCAAACAAACGCATGAATCATGAGTTTTCTGTGCAAACAAAGACTGTCGAGAAATATTTTAAAATAAACAAAAATTTTGATTTGCATTCGAATAATTTTTTCTATTCTGTACGAAAAATCTAGCCGAGTTTTTATTGCAAGAACCGAGCGAACAAACGTATGAAACATGAGTATGAGGTGCAAATTCAGTTTGTGGTGAAATATTTTAAAATGTAAACAAATTTTTGTTTTCATTGGAATAATTTAGTTTTTACAATCATTCTTTATAAAACATCTACCCGTGTTATTTTTTTATAAAATGAGCGGACAAACGCATGAAACATGAGTTTTAGGTGCAAACAAAGATTGTGGAGAAATATTCTAAAATGACAACAAATTTTGGTTTGCACTTGAATAATTTTGTATATTCTTTACGGAAAATGTAGCTGTGTTATTTTTGTACAAAACGCGCGAACAAACGCACGAAACATGAGTTTATGGTGCAAACAAAGATTGTGGAGAAATATTTGAAAACGAAAATAAATTTTTGTTTGCATTTGAATAATTTAGTATTTACTCTCATTCTTGAAGAAAACTCTATCCGAGTTTTTTTTGGATGAAACGAGCAAACAAACGCATGAATCATGAGTTTTCTGTGCAAACAAAGACTGTCGAGAAATATTTTAAAATAAACAAAAATTTTGATTTGCATTCGAATAATTTTTTCTATTCTGTACGAAAAATCTAGCCGAGTTTTTATTGCAAGAACCGAGCGAACAAACGTATGAAACATGAGTATGAGGTGCAAATTCAGTTTGTGGTGAAATATTTTAAAATGTAAACAAATTTTTGTTTTCATTGGAATAATTTAGTTTTTACAATCATTCTTTATAAAACATCTACCCGTGTTATTTTTTTATAAAATGAGCGGACAAACGCATGAAACATGAGTTTTAGGTGCAAACAAAGATTGTGGAGAAATATTCTAAAATGACAACAAATTTTGGTTTGCACTTGAATAATTTTGTATATTCTTTACGGAAAATGTAGCTGTGTTATTTTTGTACAAAACGCGCGAACAAACGCACGAAACATGAGTTTATGGTGCAAACAAAGATTGTGGAGAAATATTTGAAAACGAAAATAAATTTTTGTTTGCATTTGAATAATTTAGTATTTACTCTCATTCTTGAAGAAAACTCTATCCGAGTTTTTTTTGGATGAAACGAGCAAACAAACGCATGAATCATGAGTTTTCTGTGCAAACAAAGACTGTCGAGAAATATTTTAAAATAAACAAAAATTTTGATTTGCATTCGAATAATTTTTTCTATTCTGTACGAAAAATCTAGCCGAGTTTTTATTGCAAGAACCGAGCGAACAAACGTATGAAACATGAGTATGAGGTGCAAATTCAGTTTGTGGTGAAATATTTTAAAATGTAAACAAATTTTTGTTTTCATTGGAATAATTTAGTTTTTACAATCATTCTTTATAAAACATCTACCCGTGTTATTTTTTTATAAAATGAGCGGACAAACGCATGAAACATGAGTTTTAGGTGCAAACAAAGATTGTGGAGAAATATTCTAAAATGACAACAAATTTTGGTTTGCACTTGAATAATTTTGTATATTCTTTACGGAAAATGTAGCTGTGTTATTTTTGTACAAAACGCGCGAACAAACGCACGAAACATGAGTTTATGGTGCAAACAAAGATTGTGGAGAAATATTTGAAAACGAAAATAAATTTTTGTTTGCATTTGAATAATTTAGTATTTACTCTCATTCTTGAAGAAAACTCTATCCGAGTTTTTTTTGGATGAAACGAGCAAACAAACGCATGAATCATGAGTTTTCTGTGCAAACAAAGACTGTCGAGAAATATTTTAAAATAAACAAAAATTTTGATTTGCATTCGAATAATTTTTTCTATTCTGTACGAAAAATCTAGCCGAGTTTTTATTGCAAGAACCGAGCGAACAAACGTATGAAACATGAGTATGAGGTGCAAATTCAGTTTGTGGTGAAATATTTTAAAATGTAAACAAATTTTTGTTTTCATTGGAATAATTTAGTTTTTACAATCATTCTTTATAAAACATCTACCCGTGTTATTTTTTTATAAAATGAGCGGACAAACGCATGAAACATGAGTTTTAGGTGCAAACAAAGATTGTGGAGAAATATTCTAAAATGACAACAAATTTTGGTTTGCACTTGAATAATTTTGTATATTCTTTACGGAAAATGTAGCTGTGTTATTTTTGTACAAAACGCGCGAACAAACGCACGAAACATGAGTTTATGGTGCAAACAAAGATTGTGGAGAAATATTTGAAAACGAAAATAAATTTTTGTTTGCATTTGAATAATTTAGTATTTACTCTCATTCTTGAAGAAAACTCTATCCGAGTTTTTTTTGGATGAAACGAGCAAACAAACGCATGAATCATGAGTTTTCTGTGCAAACAAAGACTGTCGAGAAATATTTTAAAATAAACAAAAATTTTGATTTGCATTCGAATAATTTTTTCTATTCTGTACGAAAAATCTAGCCGAGTTTTTATTGCAAGAACCGAGCGAACAAACGTATGAAACATGAGTATGAGGTGCAAATTCAGTTTGTGGTGAAATATTTTAAAATGTAAACAAATTTTTGTTTTCATTGGAATAATTTAGTTTTTACAATCATTCTTTATAAAACATCTACCCGTGTTATTTTTTTATAAAATGAGCGGACAAACGCATGAAACATGAGTTTTAGGTGCAAACAAAGATTGTGGAGAAATATTCTAAAATGACAACAAATTTTGGTTTGCACTTGAATAATTTTGTATATTCTTTACGGAAAATGTAGCTGTGTTATTTTTGTACAAAACGCGCGAACAAACGCACGAAACATGAGTTTATGGTGCAAACAAAGATTGTGGAGAAATATTTGAAAACGAAAATAAATTTTTGTTTGCATTTGAATAATTTAGTATTTACTCTCATTCTTGACGAAAACTCTATCCGAGTTTTTTTTGGATGAAACGAGCAAACAAACGCATGAATCATGAGTTTTCTGTGCAAACAAAGACTGTCGAGAAATATTTTAAAATAAACAAAAATTTTGATTTGCATTCGAATAATTTTTTCTATTCTGTACGAAAAATCTAGCCGAGTTTTTATTGCAAGAACCGAGCGAACAAACGTATGAAACATGAGTATGAGGTGCAAATTCAGTTTGTGGTGAAATATTTTAAAATGTAAACAAATTTTTGTTTTCATTGGAATAATTTAGTTTTTACAATCATTCTTTATAAAACATCTACCCGTGTTATTTTTTTATAAAATGAGCGGACAAACGCATGAAACATGAGTTTTAGGTGCAAACAAAGATTGTGGAGAAATATTCTAAAATGACAACAAAATTTGGTTTGCACTTGAATAATTTAGTATATTCTTTACGGAAAATGTAGCTGTGTTATTTTAGTACAAAACGAGCGAACAAACGCACGAAACATGAGTTTATGGTGCAAACAAAGATTGTGGAGAAATATTTGAAAACGAAAATAAATTTTTGTTTGCATTTGAATAATTTTGTATTTACTATCATTCTTGACGAAAACTCTATCCGAGTTTTTTTTGGATGAAACGAGCAAACAAACGCATGAATCATGTGTTTTCTGTGCAAACAAAGATTGTCGAGAAATATTTTAAAATAAACAAAAATTTTGATTCGCATTCGAATAATTTTTTCTATTCTGTACGAAAAATCTAGCCGAGTTTTTATTGCAAGAACCGAGCGAACAAACGTATGAAACATGAGTATGAGGTGCAAATTCAGTTTGTGGTGAAATATTTTAAAATGTAAACAAATTTTTGTTTTCATTGGAATAATTTAGTTTTTACAATCATTCTTTATAAAACATCTACCCGTGTTATTTTTTTATAAAATGAGCGGACAAACGCATGAAACATGAGTTTTAGGTGCAAACAAAGATTGTGGAGAAATATTCTAAAATGACAACAAATTTTGGTTTGCACTTGAATAATTTTGTATATTCTTTACGGAAAATGTAGCTGTGTTATTTTTGTACAAAACGCGCGAACAAACGCACGAAACATGAGTTTATGGTGCAAACAAAGATTGTGGAGAAATATTTGAAAACGAAAATAAATTTTTGTTTGCATTTGAATAATTTAGTATTTACTCTCATTCTTGAAGAAAACTCTATCCGAGTTTTTTTTGGATGAAACGAGCAAACAAACGCATGAATCATGAGTTTTCTGTGCAAACAAAGACTGTCGAGAAATATTTTAAAATAAACAAAAATTTTGATTTGCATTCGAATAATTTTTTCTATTCTGTACGAAAAATCTAGCCGAGTTTTTATTGCAAGAACCGAGCGAACAAACGTATGAAACATGAGTATGAGGTGCAAATTCAGTTTGTGGTGAAATATTTTAAAATGTAAACAAATTTTTGTTTTCATTGGAATAATTTAGTTTTTACAATCATTCTTTATAAAACATCTACCCGTGTTATTTTTTTATAAAATGAGCGGACAAACGCATGAAACATGAGTTTTAGGTGCAAACAAAGATTGTGGAGAAATATTCTAAAATGACAACAAATTTTGGTTTGCACTTGAATAATTTTTTATATTCTTTACGGAAAATGTAGCTGTGTTATTTTTATACAAAACGAGCGAACAAACGCACGAAACATAAGTTTATGGTGCAAACAAAGATTATGGAGAAATATTTGAAAACGAAAATAAATTTTTGTTTGCATTTGAATAATTTAGTATTTACTATCATTCTTGACGAAAACTCTATCCGAGTTTTTTTTGGACGAAACGAGCAAACAAACGCATGAATCATGAGTTTTCTGTGCAAACAAAGATTGTCGAGAAATATTTTAAAATAAACAAAAATTTTGATTTGCATTCGAATAATTTTTTCTATTCTGTACGAAAAATCTAGCCGAGTTTTTATTGCAAGAACCGAGCGAACAAACGTATGAAACATGAGTATGAGGTGCAAATTCAGTTTGTGGTGAAATATTTTAAAATGTAAACAAATTTTTGTTTTCATTGGAATAATTTAGTTTTTACAATCATTCTTTATAAAACATCTACCCGTGTTATTTTTTATAAAATGAGCGGACAAACGCATGAAACATGAGTTTTAGGTGCAAACAAAGATTGTGGAGAAATATTCTAAAATGACAACAAAATTTGGTTTGCACTTGAATAATTTAGTATATTCTTTACGGAAAATGTAGCTGTGTTATTTTTGTACAAAACGAGCGAACAAACGCACGAAACATGAGTTTATGGTGCAAACAAAGATTGTGGAGAAATATTTGAAAACGAAAATAAATTTTTGTTTGCATTTGAATAATTTAGTATTTACTCTCATTCTTGACGAAAACTCTATCCGAGTTTTTTTTGGATGAAACGAGCAAACAAACGCATGAATCATGAGTTTTCTGTGCAAACAAAGATTGTCGAGAAATATTTTAAAATAAACAAAAATTTTGATTTGCATTCGAATAATTTTTTCTATTCTGTACGAAAAATCTAGCCGAGTTTTTATTGCAAGAACCGAGCGAACAAACGTATGAAACATGAGTATGAGGTGCAAATTCAGTTTGTGGTGAAATATTTTAAAATGTAAACAAATTTTTGTTTTCATTGGAATAATTTAGTTTTTACAATCATTGTTTATAAAACATCTACCCGTGTTATTTTTTTATAAAATGAGCGGACAAACGCATGAAACATGAGTTTTAGGTGCAAACAAAGATTGTGGAGAAATATTCTAAAATGACAACAAAATTTGGTTTGCACTTGAATAATTTAGTATATTCTTTACGGAAAATGTAGCTGTGTTATTTTAGTACAAAACGAGCGAACAAACGCACGAAACATGAGTTTATGGTGCAAACAAAGATTGTGGAGAAATATTTGAAAACGAAAATAAATTTTTGTTTGCATTTGAATAATTTTGTATTTACTATCATTCTTGACGAAAACTCTATCCGAGTTTTTTTTGGATGAAACGAGCAAACAAACGCATGAATCATGAGTTTTCTGTGCAAACAAAGATTGTCGAGAAATATTTTAAAATAAACAAAAATTTTGATTTGCATTCGAATAATTTTTTCTATTCTGTACGAAAAATCTAGCCGAGTTTTTATTGCAAGAACCGAGCGAACAAACGTATGAAACATGAGTATGAGGTGCAAATTCAGTTTGTGGTGAAATATTTTAAAATGTAAACAAATTTTTGTTTTCATTGGAATAATTTAGTTTTTACTTGATTTGCATTCGAATAATTTTTTCTATTCTGCACGAAAAATCTAGCCGAGTTTTTATTGCAAGAACCGAGCGAACAAACGTATGAAACATGAGTATGAGGTGCAAATTCAGTTTGTGGTGAAATATTTTAAAATGTAAACAAATTTTTGTTTTCATTGGAATAATTTAGTTTTTACAATCATTCTTTATAAAACATCTACCCGTGTTATTTTTTTATAAAATGAGCGGACAAACGCATGAAACATGAGTTTTAGGTGCAAACAAAGATTGTGGAGAAATATTCTAAAATGACAACAAATTTTGGTTTGCACTTGAATAATTTTGGATATTCTTTACGGAAAATGTAGCTGTGTTATTTTTGTACAAAACGAGCGAACAAACGCACGAAACATAAGTTTATGGTGCAAACAAAGAATATGGAGAAATATTTGAAAACGAAAATAAATTTTTGTTTGCATTTGAATAATTTAGTATTTACTATCATTCTTGACGAAAACTCTATCCGAGTTTTTTTTGGATGAAACGAGCAAACAAACGCATGAATCATGAGTTTTCTGTGCAAACAAAGATTGTCGAGAAATATTTTAAAATAAACAAAAATTTTGATTTGCATTCGAATAATTTTTTCTATTCTGTACGAAAAATCTAGCCGAGTTTTTATTGCAAGAACCGAGCGAACAAACGTATGAAACATGAGTATGAGGTGCAAATTCAGTTTGTGGTGAAATATTTTAAAATGTAAACAAATTTTTGTTTTCATTGGAATAATTTAGTTTTTACTTGATTTGCATTCGAATAATTTTTTCTATTCTGTACGAAAAATCTAGCCGAGTTTTTATTGCAAGAACCGAGCGAACAAACGTATGAAACATGAGTATGAGGTGCAAATTCAGTTTGTGGTGAAATATTTTAAAATGTAAACAAATTTTTGTTTTCATTGGAATAATTTAGTTTTTACAATCATTCTTTATAAAACATCTACCCGTGTTATTTTTTTATAAAATGAGCGGACAAACGCATGAAACATGAGTTTTAGGTGCAAACAAAGATTGTGGAGAAATATTCTAAAATGACAACAAATTTTGGTTTGCACTTGAATAATTTTGGATATTCTTTACGGCAAATGTAGCTGTGTTATTTTTGTACAAAACGAGCGAACAAACGCACGAAACATAAGTTTATGGTGCAAACAAAGAATATGGAGAAATATTTGAAAACGAAAATAAATTTTTGTTTGCATTTGAATAATTTAGTATTTACTATCATTCTTGACGAAAACTCTATCCGAGTTTTTTTTGGATGAAACGAGCAAACAAACGCATGAATCATGAGTTTTCTGTGCAAACAAAGATTGTCGAGAAATATTTTAAAATAAACAAAAATTTTGATTTGCATTCGAATAATTTTTTCTATTCTGTACGAAAAATCTAGCCGAGTTTTTATTGCAAGAACCGAGCGAACAAACGTATGAAACATGAGTATGAGGTGCAAATTCAGTTTGTGGTGAAATATTTTAAAATGTAAACAAATTTTTGTTTTCATTGGAATAATTTAGTTTTTACAATCATTCTTTATAAAACATCTACCCGTGTTATTTTTTTATAAAATGAGCGGACAAACGCATGAAACATGAGTTTTAGGTGCAAACAAAGATTGTGGAGAAATATTCTAAAATGACAACAAATTTTGGTTTGCACTTGAATAATTTAGTATATTCTTTACGGAAAATGTAGCTGTGTTATTTTAGTACAAAACGAGCGAACAAACGCACGAAACATGAGTTTATGGTGCAAACAAAGATTGTGGAGAAATATTTGAAAACGAAAATAAATTTTTGTTTGCATTTGAATAATTTAGTATTTACTATCATTCTTGACGAAAACTCTATCCGAGTTTTTTTTGGACGAAACGAGCAAACAAACGCATGAATCATGAGTTTTCTGTGCAAACAAAGATTGTCGAGAAATATTTTAAAATAAACAAAAATTTTGATTTGCATTCGAATAATTTTTTCTATTCTGTACGAAAAATCTAGCCGAGTTTTTATTGCAAGAACCGAGCGAACAAACGTATGAAACATGAGTATGAGGTGCAAATTCAGTTTGTGGTGAAATATTTTAAAATGTAAACAAATTTTTGTTTTCATTGGAATAATTCAGTTTTTACAATCATTCTTTATAAAACATCTACCCGTGTTTTTTTTTTATAAAATGAGCGGACAAACGAATGAAACATGAGTTTTAGGTGCAAACCAAGATTGTGGAGAAATATTCTAAAATGACAACAAAATTTGGTTTGCACTTGAATAATTTTGCATATTCTTTACGGAAAATGTAGCTGTGTTATTTTTGTACAAAACGAGCGAACAAACGCACGAAACATGAGTTTATGGTTCAAACAAAGATTGTGGAGAAATATTTGAAAACGAAAATAAATTTTTGTTTGCATTTGAATAATTTAGTATTTACTCTCATTCTTGACGAAAACTCTATCCGAGTTTTTTTTGGATGAAACGAGCAAACAAACGCATGAATCATGAGTTTTCTGTGCAAACAAAGATTGTCGAGAAATATTTTAAAATAAACAAAAATTTTGATTTGCATTCGAATAATTTTTTCTATTCTGTACGAAAAATCTAGCCGAGTTTTTATTGCAAGAACCGAGCGAACAAACGTATGAAACATGAGTATGAGGTGCAAATTCAGTTTGTGGTGAAATATTTTAAAATGTAAACAAATTTTTGTTTTCATTGGAAAAATTTAGTTTTTACAATCATTGTTTATAAAACATCTACCCGTGTTATTTTTTTATAAAATGAGCGGACAAACGCATGAAACATGAGTTTTAGGTGCAAACAAAGATTGTGGAGAAATACTCTAAAATGACAACAAAATTTGGTTTGCACTTGAATAATTTAGTATATTCTTTACGGAAAATGTAGCTGTGTTATTTTAGTACAAAACGAGCGAACAAACGCACGAAACATGAGTTTATGGTGCAAACAAAGATTGTGGAGAAATATTTGAAAACGAAAATAAATTTTTGTTTGCATTTGAATAATTTTGTATTTACTATCATTCTTGACGAAAACTCTATCCGAGTTTTTTTTGGATGAAACGAGCAAACAAACGCATGAATCATGAGTTTTCTGTGCAAACAAAGATTGTCGAGAAATATTTTAAAATAAACAAAAATTTTGATTTGCATTCGAATAATTTTTTCTATTCTGTACGAAAAATCTAGCCGAGTTTTTATTGCAAGAACCGAGCGAACAAACGTATGAAACATGAGTATGAGGTGCAAATTCAGTTTGTGGTGAAATATTTTAAAATGTAAACAAATTTTTGTTTTCATTGGAATAATTTAGTTTTTACTTGATTTGCATTCGAATAATTTTTTCTATTCTGTACGAAAAATCTAGCCGAGTTTTTATTGCAAGAACCGAGCGAACAAACGTATGAAACATGAGTATGAGGTGCAAATTCAGTTTGTGGTGAAATATTTTAAAATGTAAACAAATTTTTGTTTTCATTGGAATAATTTAGTTTTTACAATCATTCTTTATAAAACATCTACCCGTGTTATTTTTTTATAAAATGAGCGGACAAACGCATGAAACATGAGTTTTAGGTGCAAACAAAGATTGTGGAGAAATATTCTAAAATGACAACAAATTTTGGTTTGCACTTGAATAATTTTGGATATTCTTTACGGAAAATGTAGCTGTGTTATTTTTGTACAAAACGAGCGAACAAACGCACGAAACATAAGTTTATGGTGCAAACAAAGAATATGGAGAAATATTTGAAAACGAAAATAAATTTTTGTTTGCATTTGAATAATTTAGTATTTACTATCATTCTTGACGAAAACTCTATCCGAGTTTTTTTTGGATGAAACGAGCAAACAAACGCATGAATCATGAGTTTTCTGTGCAAACAAAGATTGTCGAGAAATATTTTAAAATAAACAAAAATTTTGATTTGCATTCGAATAATTTTTTCTATTCTGTACGAAAAATCTAGCCGAGTTTTTATTGCAAGAACCGAGCGAACAAACGTATGAAACATGAGTATGAGGTGCAAATTCAGTTTGTGGTGAAATATTTTAAAATGTAAACAAATTTTTGTTTTCATTGGAATAATTTAGTTTTTACTTGATTTGCATTCGAATAATTTTTCTATTCTGTACGAAAAATCTAGCCGAGTTTTTATTGCAAGAACCGAGCGAACAAACGTATGAAACATGAGTATGAGGTGCAAATTCAGTTTGTGGTGAAATATTTTAAAATGTAAACAAATTTTTGTTTTCATTGGAATAATTTAGTTTTTACAATCATTCTTTATAAAACATCTACCCGTGTTATTTTTTTATAAAATGAGCGGACAAACGCATGAAACATGAGTTTTAGGTGCAAACAAAGATTGTGGAGAAATATTCTAAAATGACAACAAATTTTGGTTTGCACTTGAATAATTTTGGATATTCTTTACGGAAAATGTAGCTGTGTTATTTTTGTACAAAACGAGCGAACAAACGCACGAAACATAAGTTTATGGTGCAAACAAAGAATATGGAGAAATATTTGAAAACGAAAATAAATTTTTGTTTGCATTTGAATAATTTAGTATTTACTATCATTCTTGACGAAAACTCTATCCGAGTTTTTTTTGGATGAAACGAGCAAACAAACGCATGAATCATGAGTTTTCTGTGCAAACAAAGATTGTCGAGAAATATTTTAAAATAAACAAAAATTTTGATTTGCATTCGAATAATTTTTTCTATTCTGTACGAAAAATCTAGCCGAGTTTTTATTGCAAGAACCGAGCGAACAAACGTATGAAACATGAGTATGAGGTGCAAATTCAGTTTGTGGTGAAATATTTTAAAATGTAAACAAATTTTTGTTTTCATTGGAATAATTTAGTTTTTACAATCATTCTTTATAAAACATCTACCCGTGTTATTTTTTTATAAAATGAGCGGACAAACGCATGAAACATGAGTTTTAGGTGCAAACAAAGATTGTGGAGAAATATTCTAAAATGACAACAAATTTTGGTTTGCACTTGAATAATTTAGTATATTCTTTACGGAAAATGTAGCTGTGTTATTTTAGTACAAAACGAGCGAACAAACGCACGAAACATGAGTTTATGGTGCAAACAAAGATTGTGGAGAAATATTTGAAAACGAAAATAAATTTTTGTTTGCATTTGAATAATTTAGTATTTACTATCATTCTTGACGAAAACTCTATCCGAGTTTTTTTTGGACGAAACGAGCAAACAAACGCATGAATCATGAGTTTTCTGTGCAAACAAAGATTGTCGAGAAATATTTTAAAATAAACAAAAATTTTGATTTGCATTCGAATAATTTTTTCTATTCTGTACGAAAAATCTAGCCGAGTTTTTATTGCAAGAACCGAGCGAACAAACGTATGAAACATGAGTATGAGGTGCAAATTCAGTTTGTGGTGAAATATTTTAAAATGTAAACAAATTTTTGTTTTCATTGGAATAATTTAGTTTTTACAATCATTCTTTATAAAACATCTACCCGTGTTATTTTTTTATAAAATGAGCGGACAAACGCATGAAACATGAGTTTTAGGTGCAAATAAAGATTGTGGAGAAATATTCTAAAATGACAACAAATTTTGGTTTGCACTTGAATAATTTAGTATATTCTTTACGGAAAATGTAGCTGTGTTATTTTAGTACAAAACGAGCGAACAAACGCACGAAACATGAGTTTATGGTGCAAACAAAGATTGTGGAGAAATATTTGAAAACGAAAATAAATTTTTGTTTGCATTTGAATAATTTAGTATTTACTATCATTCTTGACGAAAACTCTATCCGAGTTTTTTTTGGACGAAACGAGCAAACAAACGCATGAATCATGAGTTTTCTGTGCAAACAAAGATTGTCGAGAAATATTTTAAAATAAACAAAAATTTTGATTTGCATTCGAATAATTTTTTCTATTCTGTACGAAAAATCTAGCCGAGTTTTTATTGCAAGAACCGAGCGAACAAACGTATGAAACATGAGTATGAGGTGCAAATTCAGTTTGTGGTGAAATATTTTAAAATGTAAACAAATTTTTGTTTTCATTGGAATAATTCAGTTTTTACAATCATTCTTTATAAAACATCTACCCGTGTTTTTTTTTTATAAAATGAGCGGACAAACGAATGAAACATGAGTTTTAGGTGCAAACCAAGATTGTGGAGAAATATTCTAAAATGACAACAAAATTTGGTTTGCACTTGAATAATTTTGCATATTCTTTACGGAAAATGTAGCTGTGTTATTTTTGTACAAAACGAGCGAACAAACGCACGAAACATGAGTTTATGGTTCAAACAAAGATTGTGGAGAAATATTTGAAAACGAAAATAAATTTTTGTTTGCATTTGAATAATTTAGTATTTACTCTCATTCTTGACGAAAACTCTATCCGAGTTTTTTTTGGATGAAACGAGCAAACAAACGCATGAATCATGAGTTTTCTGTGCAAACAAAGATTGTCGAGAAATATTTTAAAATAAACAAAAATTTTGATTTGCATTCGAATAATTTTTTCTATTCTGTACGAAAAATCTAGCCGAGTTTTTATTGCAAGAACCGAGCGAACAAACGTATGAAACATGAGTATGAGGTGCAAATTCAGTTTGTGGTGAAATATTTTAAAATGTAAACAAATTTTTGTTTTCATTGGAAAAATTTAGTTTTTACAATCATTGTTTATAAAACATCTACCCGTGTTATTTTTTTATAAAATGAGCGGACAAACGCATGAAACATGAGTTTTAGGTGCAAACAAAGATTGTGGAGAAATACTCTAAAATGACAACAAAATTTGGTTTGCACTTGAATAATTTAGTATATTCTTTACGGAAAATGTAGCTGTGTTATTTTAGTACAAAACGAGCGAACAAACGCACGAAACATGAGTTTATGGTGCAAACAAAGATTGTGGAGAAATATTTGAAAACGAAAATAAATTTTTGTTTGCATTTGAATAATTTTGTATTTACTATCATTCTTGACGAAAACTCTATCCGAGTTTTTTTTGGATGAAACGAGCAAACAAACGCATGAATCATGAGTTTTCTGTGCAAACAAAGATTGTCGAGAAATATTTTAAAATAAACAAAAATTTTGATTTGCATTCGAATAATTTTTTCTATTCTGTACGAAAAATCTAGCCGAGTTTTTATTGCAAGAACCGAGCGAACAAACGTATGAAACATGAGTATGAGGTGCAAATTCAGTTTGTGGTGAAATATTTTAAAATGTAAACAAATTTTTGTTTTCATTGGAATAATTTAGTTTTTACTTGATTTGCATTCGAATAATTTTTTCTATTCTGTACGAAAAATCTAGCCGAGTTTTTATTGCAAGAACCGAGCGAACAAACGTATGAAACATGAGTATGAGGTGCAAATTCAGTTTGTGGTGAAATATTTTAAAATGTAAACAAATTTTTGTTTTCATTGGAATAATTTAGTTTTTACAATCATTCTTTATAAAACATCTACCCGTGTTATTTTTTTATAAAATGAGCGGACAAACGCATGAAACATGAGTTTTAGGTGCAAACAAAGATTGTGGAGAAATATTCTAAAATGACAACAAATTTTGGTTTGCACTTGAATAATTTTGGATATTCTTTACGGAAAATGTAGCTGTGTTATTTTTGTACAAAACGAGCGAACAAACGCACGAAACATAAGTTTATGGTGCAAACAAAGAATAAGGAGAAATATTTGAAAACGAAAATAAATTTTTGTTTGCATTTGAATAATTTAGTATTTACTATCATTCTTGACGAAAACTCTATCCGAGTTTTTTTTGGATGAAACGAGCAAACAAACGCATGAATCATGAGTTTTCTGTGCAAACAAAGATTGTCGAGAAATATTTTAAAATAAACAAAAATTTTGATTTGCATTCGAATAATTTTTTCTATTCTGTACGAAAAATCTAGCCGAGTTTTTATTGCAAGAACCGAGCGAACAAACGTATGAAACATGAGTATGAGGTGCAAATTCAGTTTGTGGTGAAATATTTTAAAATGTAAACAAATTTTTGTTTTCAATGGAATAATTTAGTTTTTACTTGATTTGCATTCGAATAATTTTTTCTATTCTGTACGAAAAATCTAGCCGAGTTTTTATTGCAAGAACCGAGCGAACAAACGTATGAAACATGAGTATGAGGTGCAAATTCAGTTTGTGGTGAAATATTTTAAAATGTAAACAAATTTTTGTTTTCATTGGAATAATTTAGTTTTTACAATCATTCTTTATAAAACATCTACCCGTGTTATTGTTTTATAAAATGAGCGGACAAACGCATGAAACATGAGTTTTAGGTGCAAACAAAGATTGTGGAGAAATATTCTAAAATGACAACAAATTTTGGTTTGCTCTTGAATAATTTTGGATATTCTTTACGGAAAATGTAGCTGTGTTATTTTTGTACAAAACGAGCGAACAAACGCACGAAACATAAGTTTATGGTGCAAACAAAGAATATGGAGAAATATTTGAAAACGAAAATAAATTTTTGTTTGCATTTGAATAATTTAGTATTTACTATCATTCTTGACGAAAACTCTATCCGAGTTTTTTTTGGATGAAACGAGCAAACAAACGCATGAATCATGAGTTTTCTGTGCAAACAAAGATTGTCGAGAAATATTTTAAAATAAACAAAAATTTTGATTTGCATTCGAATAATTTTTTCTATTCTGTACGAAAAATCTAGCCGAGTTTTTATTGCAAGAACCGAGCGAACAAACGTATGAAACATGAGTATGAGGTGCAAATTCAGTTTGTGGTGAAATATTTTAAAATGTAAACAAATTTTTGTTTTCATTGGAATAATTTAGTTTTTACAATCATTCTTTATAAAACATCTACCCGTGTTATTTTTTTATAAAATGAGCGGACAAACGCATGAAACATGAGTTTTAGGTGCAAACAAAGATTGTGGAGAAATATTCTAAAATGACAACAAATTTTGGTTTGCACTTGAATAATTTAGTATATTCTTTACGGAAAATGTAGCTGTGTTATTTTAGTACAAAACGAGCGAACAAACGCACGAAACATGAGTTTATGGTGCAAACAAAGATTGTGGAGAAATATTTGAAAACGAAAATAAATTTTTGTTTGCATTTGAATAATTTAGTATTTACTATCATTCTTGACGAAAACTCTATCCGAGTTTTTTTTGGACGAAACGAGCAAACAAACGCATGAATCATGAGTTTTCTGTGCAAACAAAGATTGTCGAGAAATATTTTAAAATAAACAAAAATTTTGATTTGCATTCGAATAATTTTTTCTATTCTGTACGAAAAATCTAGCCGAGTTTTTATTGCAAGAACCGAGCGAACAAACGTATGAAACATGAGTATGAGGTGCAAATTCAGTTTGTGGTGAAATATTTTAAAATGTAAACAAATTTTTGTTTTCATTGGAATAATTCAGTTTTTACAATCATTCTTTATAAAACATCTACCCGTGTTTTTTTTTTATAAAATGAGCGGACAAACGAATGAAACATGAGTTTTAGGTGCAAACCAAGATTGTGGAGAAATATTCTAAAATGACAACAAAATTTGGTTTGCACTTGAATAATTTTGCATATTCTTTACGGAAAATGTAGCTGTGTTATTTTTGTACAAAACGAGCGAACAAACGCACGAAACATGAGTTTATGGTTCAAACAAAGATTGTGGAGAAATATTTGAAAACGAAAATAAATTTTTGTTTGCATTTGAATAATTTAGTATTTACTCTCATTCTTGACGAAAACTCTATCCGAGTTTTTTTTGGATGAAACGAGCAAACAAACGCATGAATCATGAGTTTTCTGTGCAAACAAAGATTGTCGAGAAATATTTTAAAATAAACAAAATTTTTGATTCGCATTCGAATAATTTTTTCTATTCTGTACGAAAAATCTAGCCGAGTTTTTATTGCAAGAACCGAGCGAACAAACGTATGAAACATGAGTATGAGGTGCAAATTCAGTTTGTGGTGAAATATTTTAAAATGTAAACAAATTTTTGTTTTCATTGGAATAATTTAGTTTTTACAATCATTCTTTATAAAACATCTACCCGTGTTATTTTTTTATAAAATGAGCGGACAAACGCATGAAACATGAGTTTTAGGTGCAAACAAAGATTGTGGAGAAATATTCTAAAATGACAACAAATTTTGGTTTGCACTTGAATAATTTAGTATATTCTTTACGGAAAATGTAGCTGTGTTATTTTAGTACAAAACGAGCGAACAAACGCACGAAACATGAGTTTATGGTGCAAACAAAGATTGTGGAGAAATATTTGAAAACGAAAATAAATTTTTGTTTGCATTTGAATAATTTAGTATTTACTATCATTCTTGACGAAAACTCTATCCGAGTTTTTTTTGGACGAAACGAGCAAACAAACGCATGAATCATGAGTTTTCTGTGCAAACAAAGATTGTCGAGAAATATTTTAAAATAAACAAAAATTTTGATTTGCATTCGAATAATTTTTTCTATTCTGTACGAAAAATCTAGCCGAGTTTTTATTGCAAGAACCGAGCGAACAAACGTATGAAACATGAGTATGAGGTGCAAATTCAGTTTGTGGTGAAATATTTTAAAATGTAAACAAATTTTTGTTTTCATTGGAATAATTCAGTTTTTACAATCATTCTTTATAAAACATCTACCCGTGTTTTTTTTTTATAAAATGAGCGGACAAACGAATGAAACATGAGTTTTAGGTGCAAACCAAGATTGTGGAGAAATATTCTAAAATGACAACAAAATTTGGTTTGCACTTGAATAATTTTGCATATTCTTTACGGAAAATGTAGCTGTGTTATTTTTGTACAAAACGAGCGAACAAACGCACGAAACATGAGTTTATGGTGCAAACAAAGATTGTGGAGAAATATTTGAAAACGAAAATAAATTTTTGTTTGCATTTGAATAATTTAGTATTTACTCTCATTCTTGACGAAAACTCTATCCGAGTTTTTTTTGGATGAAACGAGCAAACAAACGCATGAATCATGAGTTTTCTGTGCAAACAAAGATTGTCGAGAAATATTTTAAAATAAACAAAAATTTTGATTTGCATTCGAATAATTTTTTCTATTCTGTACGAAAAATCTAGCGGAGTTTTTATTGCAAGAACCGAGCGAACAAACGTATGAAACATGAGTATGAGGTGCAAATTCAGTTTGTGGTGAAATATTTTAAAATGTAAACAAATTTTTGTTTTCATTGGAATAATTTAGTTTTTACAATCATTCTTTATAAAACATCTACCCGTGTTATTTTTTTATAAAATGAGCGGACAAACGCATGAAACATGAGTTTTAGGTGCAAAGAAAGATTGTGGAGAAATATTCTAAAATGACAACAAATTTTGGTTTGCACTTGAATAGTTTAGTATATTCTTTACGGAAAATGTAGCTGTGTTATTTTTGTACAAAACGAGCGAACAAACGCACGAAACATGAGTTTATGGTGCAAACAAAGATTATGGAGAAATATTTGAAAACGAAAATAAATTTTTGTTTGCATTTGAATAATTTAGTATTTACTATCATTCTTGACGAAAACTCTATCCGAGTTTTTTTTGGATGAAACGAGCAAACAAACGCATGAATCATGAGTTTTCTGTGCAAACAAAGATTGTCGAGAAATATTTTAAAATAAACAAAAATTTTGATTTGCATTTGAATAATTTTTTCTATTCTGTACGAAAAATCTAGCCGAGTTTTTATTGCAAGAACCGAGCGAACAAACGTATGAAACATGAGTATGAGGTGCAATTTCAGTTTGTGGTGAAATATTTTAAAATGTAAAAAAATTTTTGTTTTCATTGGAATAATTTAGTTTTTACAATCATTCTTTATAAAACATCTACCCGTGTTATTTTTTTATAAAATGAGCGGACAAACGCATGAAACATGAGTTTTAGGTGCAAACAAAGATTGTGGAGAAATATTCTAAAATGACAACAAAATTTGGTTTGCACTTGAATAATTTAGTATATTCTTTACGGAAAATGTAGCTGTGTTATTTTTGTACAAAACGAGCGAACAAACGCACGAAACATGAGTTTATGGTGCAAACAAAGATTGTGGAGAAATATTTGAAAACGAAAATAGATTTTTGTTAGCATTTGAATAATTTAGTATTTACTATCATTCTTGACGAAAACTCTATCCGAGTTTTTTTTGGATGAAACGAGCAAACAAACGCATTAATCATGAGTTTTCTGTGCAAACAAAGATTGTCGAGAAATATTTTAAAATAAACAAAAATTTTGATTTGCATTCGAATAATTTTTTCTATTCTGTACGAAAAATCTAGCGGAGTTTTTATTGCAAGAACCGAGCGAACAAACGTATGAAACATGAGTATGAGGTGCAAATTCAGTTTGGGGTGAAATATTTTAAAATGTAAACAAATTTTTGTTTTCATTGGAATAATTCAGTTTTTACAATCATTCTTTATAAAACATCTACCCGTGTTTTTTTTTTATAAAATGAGCGGACAAACGAATGAAACATGAGTTTTAGGTGCAAACCAAGATTGTGGAGAAATATTCTAAAATGACAACAAAATTTGGTTTGCACTTGAATAATTTTGCATATTCTTTACGGAAAATGTAGCTGTGTTATTTTTGTACAAAACGAGCGAACAAACGCACGAAACATGAGTTTATGGTGCAAACAAAGATTGTGGAGAAATATTTGAAAACGAAAATAAATTTTTGTTTGCATTTGAATAATTTAGTATTTACTCTCATTCTTGACGAAAACTCTATCCGAGTTTTTTTTGGATGAAACGAGCAAACAAACGCATGAATCATGAGTTTTCTGTGCAAACAAAGATTGTCGAGAAATATTTTAAAATAAACAAAAATTTTGATTTGCATTCGAATAATTTTTTCTATTCTGTACGAAAAATCTAGCGGAGTTTTTATTGCAAGAACCGAGCGAACAAACGTATGAAACATGAGTATGAGGTGCAAATTCAGTTTGTGGTGAAATATTTTAAAATGTAAACAAATTTTTGTTTTCATTGGAATAATTTAGTTTTTACAATCATTCTTTATAAAACATCTACCCGTGTTATTTTTTTATAAAATGAGCGGACAAACGCATGAAACATGAGTTTTAGGTGCAAACAAAGATTGTGGAGAAATATTCTAAAATGACAACAAATTTTGGTTTGCACTTGAATAGTTTAGTATATTCTTTACGGAAAATGTAGCTGTGTTATTTTTGTACAAAACGAGCGAACAAACGCACGAAACATGAGTTTATGGTGCAAACAAAGATTATGGAGAAATATTTGAAAACGAAAATAAATTTTTGTTTGCATTTGAATAATTTAGTATTTACTATCATTCTTGACGAAAACTCTATCCGAGTTTTTTGTGGATGAAACGAGCAAACAAACGCATGAATCATGAGTTTTCTGTGCAAACAAAGATTGTCGAGAAATATTTTAAAATAAACAAAAATTTTGATTTGCATTTGAATAATTTTTTCTATTCTGTACGAAAAATCTAGCCGAGTTTTTATTGCAAGAACCGAGCGAACAAACGTATGAAACATGAGTATGAGGTGCAATTTCAGTTTGTGGTGAAATATTTTAAAATGTAAAAAAATTTTTGTTTTCATTGGAATAATTTAGTTTTTACAATCATTCTTTATAAAACATCTACCCGTGTTATTTTTTTATAAAATGAGCGGACAAACGCATGAAACATGAGTTTTAGGTGCAAACAAAGATTGTGGAGAAATATTCTAAAATGACAACAAAATTTGGTTTGCACTTGAATAATTTAGTATATTCTTTACGGAAAATGTAGCTGTGTTATTTTTGTACAAAACGAGCGAACAATCGCACGAAACATGAGTTTATGGTGCAAACAAAGATTGTGGAGAAATATTTGAAAACGAAAATAGATTTTTGTTTGCATTTGAATAATTTAGTATTTACTATCATTCTTGACGAAAACTCTATCCGAGTTTTTTTTGGACGAAACGAGCAATCAAACGCATGAATCATGAGTTTTCTGTGCAAACAAAGATTGTCGAGAAATATTTTCAAATAAACAAAAATTTTGATTTGCATTCGAATAATTTTTTCTATTCTGTACGAAAAATCTAGCCGAGTTTTTATTGCAAGAACCTAGCGAACAAACGTATGAAACATGAGTATGAGGTGCAAATTCAGTTTGTGGTGAAATATTTTAAAATGTAAACAAATTTTTGTTTTCATTGGAATAATTTAGTTTTTACAATCATTCTTTATAAAACATCTACCCGTGTTATTTTTTTATAAAATGAGCGGACAAACGCATGAAACATGAGTTTTAGGTGCAAACAAAGATTGTGGAGAAATATTCTAAAATGACAACAAAATTTGGTTTGCACTTGAATAATTTAGTATATTCTTTACGGAAAATGTAGCTGTGTTATTTTTGTACAAAACGAGCGAACAAACGCACGAAACATGAGTTTATGGTGCAAACAAAGATTGTGGAGAAATATTTGAAAACGAAAATAGATTTTTGTTTGCATTTGAATAATTTAGTATTTACTATCATTCTTGACGAAAACTCTATCCGAGTTTTTTTTGGACGAAACGAGCAAACAAACGCATGAATCATGAGTTTTCTGTGCAAACAAAGATTGTCGAGAAATATTTTCAAATAAACAAAAATTTTGATTTGCATTCGAATAATTTTTTCTATTCTGTACGAAAAATCTAGCCGAGTTTTTATTGCAAGAACCGAGCGAACAAACGTATGAAACATGAGTATGAGGTGCAAATTCAGTTTGTGGTGAAATATTTTAAAATGTAAACAAATTTTTGTTTTCATTGGAATAATTTAGTTTTTACAATCATTCTTTATAAAACATCTACCCGTGTTATTTTTTTATAAAATGAGCGGACAAACGCATGAAACATGAGTTTTAGGTGCAAACAAAGATTGTGGAGAAATATTCTAAAATGACAACAAATTTTGGTTTGCACTTGAATAATTTTGTATATTCTTTACGGAAAATGTAGCTGTGTTATTTTTGTACAAAACGCGCGAACAAACGCACGAAACATGAGTTTATGGTGCAAACAAAGATTATGGAGAAATATTTGAAAACGAAAATAAATTTTTGTTTGCATTTGAATAATTTAGTATTTACTCTCATTCTTGACGAAAATTCTATCCGAGTTTTTTTTGGATGAAACGAGCAAACAAACGCATGAATCATGAGTTTTCTGTGCAAACAAAGATTGTCGAGAAATATTTTAAAATAAACAAAAATTTTGATTTGCATTCGAATAATTTTTTCTATTCTGTACGAAAAATCTAGCCGAGTTTTTATTGCAAGAACCGAGCGAACAAACGTATGAAACATGAGTATGAGGTGCAAATTCAGTTTGTGGTGAAATATTTTAAAATGTAAACAAATTTTTGTTTTCATTGGAATAATTTAGTTTTTACAATCATTCTTTATAAAACATCTACCCGTGTTATTTTTTTATAAAATGAGCGGACAAACGCATGAAACATGAGTTTTAGGTGCAAACAAAGATTGTGGAGAAATATTCTAAAATGACAACAAATTTTGGTTTGCACTTGAATAATTTTGTATATTCTTTACGGAAAATGTAGCCGTGTTATTTTTGTACAAAACGAGCGAACAAACGCACGAAACATGAGTTTATGGTGCAAACAAAGATTATGGAGAAATATTTGAAAACGAAAATAAATTTTTGTTTGCATTTGAATAATTTAGTATTTACTATCATTCTTGACGAAAACTCTATCCGAGTTTTTTTTGGATGAAACGAGCAAACAAACGCATGAATCATGAGTTTTCTGTGCAAACAAAGATTGTCGAGAAATATTTTAAAATAAACAAAAATTTTGGTTTGCATTCGAATAATTTTTTCTATTCTGTACGAAAAATCTAGCCGAGTTTTTATTGCAAGAACCGAGCGAACAAACGTATGAAACATGAGTATGAGGTGCAAATTCAGTTTGTGGTGAAATATTTTAAAATGTAAACAAATTTTTGCTTTCATTGGAATAATTTAGTTTTTACAATCATTCTTTATAAAACATCTACCCGTGTTATTTTTTTATAAAATGAGCGGACAAACGCATGAAACATGAGTTTTAGGTGCAAACAAAGATTGTGGAGAAATATTCTAAAATGACAACAAATTTTTGTTTGCACTTGAATAATTTAGTATATTCTTTACGGAAAATGTAGCTGTGTTATTTTAGTACAAAACGAGCGAACAAACGCACGAAACATGAGTTTTTGGTGCAAACAAAAATTGTGGAGAAATATTTTAAAACGACAATAAATTTTTGTTTGCATTTGAATAATTTAGTATTTACTATCATTCTTGACGAAAACTCTATCCGAGTTTTTTTTGGATGAAACGAGCAAACAAACGCATGAATCATGAGTTTTCTGTGCAAACAAAGATTGTCGAGAAATATTTTATAATAAACAAAAATTTTGATATGCATTCGAATAATTTTTTCTATTCTGTACGAAAAATCTAGCCGAGTTTTTATTGCAAGAACCGAGCGAACAAACGTATGAAACATGAGTATGAGGTGCAATTTCAGTTTGTGGTGAAATATTTTAAAATGTAAACAAATTTTTGTTTTCATTGGAATAATTTAGTTTTTACAATCATTCTTTATAAAACATCTACCCGTGTTATTTTTTTATAAAATGAGCGGACAAACGCATGAAACATGAGTTTTAGGTGCAAACAAAGATTGTGGAGAAATATTCTAAAATGACAACAAATTTTGGTTTGCACTTGAATAATTTTGTATATTCTTTACGGAAAATGTAGCTGTGTTATTTTTGTGCAAAACGAGCGAACAAACGCACGAAACATGAGTTTATGGTGCAAACAAAGATTATGGAGAAATATTTGAAAACGAAAATAAATTTTTGTTTGCATTTGAATAATTTAGTATTTACTATCATTCTTGACGAAAACTCTATCCGAGTTTTTTTTGGATGAAACGAGCAAACAAACGCATGAATCATGAGTTTTCTGTGCAAACAAAGATTGTCGAGAAATATTTTAAAATAAACAAAAATTTTGGTTTGCATTCGAATAATTTTTTCTATTCTGTACGAAAAATCTAGCCGAGTTTTTATTGCAAGAACCGAGCGAACAAACGTATGAAACATGAGTATGAGGTGCAAATTCAGTTTGTGGTGAAATATTTTAAAATGTAAACAAATTTTTGCTTTCATTGGAATAATTTAGTTTTTACAATCATTCTTTATAAAACATCTACCCGTGTTATTTTTTTATAAAATGAGCGGACAAACGCATGAAACATGAGTTTTAGGTGCAAACAAAGATTGTGGAGAAATATTCTAAAATGACAACAAATTTTTGTTTGCACTTGAATAATTTAGTATATTCTTTACGGAAAATGTAGCTGTGTTATTTTAGTACAAAACGAGCGAACAAACGCACGAAACATGAGTTTTTGGTGCAAACAAAAATTGTGGAGAAATATTTTAAAACGACAATAAATTTTTGTTTGCATTTGAATAATTTAGTATTTACTATCATTCTTGACGAAAACTCTATCCGAGTTTTTTTTGGATGAAACGAGCAAACAAACGCATGAATCATGAGTTTTCTGTGCAAACAAAGATTGTCGAGAAATATTTTATAATAAACAAAAATTTTGATATGCATTCGAATAATTTTTTCTATTCTGTACGAAAAATCTAGCCGAGTTTTTATTGCAAGAACCGAGCGAACAAACGTATGAAACATGAGTATGAGGTGCAATTTCAGTTTGTGGTGAAATATTTTAAAATGTAAACAAATTTTTGTTTTCATTGGAATAATTTAGTTTTTACAATCATTCTTTATAAAACATCTACCCGTGTTATTTTTTTATAAAATGAGCGGACAAACGCATGAAACATGAGTTTTAGGTGCAAACAAAGATTGTGGAGAAATATTCTAAAATGACAACAAATTTTGGTTTGCACTTGAATAATTTTGTATATTCTTTACGGAAAATGTAGCTGTGTTATTTTTGTGCAAAACGAGCGAACAAACGCACGAAACATGAGTTTATGGTGCAAACAAAGATTATGGAGAAATATTTGAAAACGAAAATAAATTTTTGTTTGCATTTGAATAATTTAGTATTTACTATCATTCTTGACGAAAACTCTATCCGAGTTTTTTTTGGATGAAACGAGCAAACAAACGCATGAATCATGAGTTTTCTGTGCAAACAAAGATTGTCGAGAAATATTTTATAATAAACAAAAATTTTGATATGCATTCGAATAATTTTTTCTATTCTGTACGAAAAATCTAGCCGAGTTTTTATTGCAAGAACCGAGCGAACAAACGTATGAAACATGAGTATGAGGTGCAATTTCAGTTTGTGGTGAAATATTTTAAAATGTAAACAAATTTTTGTTTTCATTGGAATAATTTAGTTTTTACAATCATTCTTTATAAAACATCTACCCGTGTTATTTTTTTATAAAATGAGCGGACAAACGCATGAAACATGAGTTTTAGGTGCAAACAAAGATTGTGGAGAAATATTCTAAAATGACAACAAATTTTGGTTTGCACTTGAATAATTTTGTATATTCTTTACGGAAAATGTAGCTGTGTTATTTTTGTGCAAAACGAGCGAACAAACGCACGAAACATGAGTTTATGGTGCAAACAAAGATTATGGAGAAATATTTGAAAACGAAAATAAATTTTTGTTTGCATTTGAATAATTTAGTATTTACTATCATTCTTGACGAAAACTCTATCCGAGTTTTTTTTGGATGAAACGAGCAAACAAACGCATGAATCATGAGTTTTCTGTGCAAACAAAGATTGTCGAGAAATATTTTAAAATAAACAAAAATTTTGGTTTGCATTCGAATAATTTTTTCTATTCTGTACGAAAAATCTAGCCGAGTTTTTATTGCAAGAACCGAGCGAACAAACGTATGAAACATGAGTATGAGGTGCAAATTCAGTTTGTGGTGAAATATTTTAAAATGTAAACAAATTTTTGCTTTCATTGGAATAATTTAGTTTTTACAATCATTCTTTATAAAACATCTACCCGTGTTATTTTTTTATAAAATGAGCGGACAAACGCATGAAACATGAGTTTTAGGTGCAAACAAAGATTGTGGAGAAATATTCTAAAATGACAACAAATTTTTGTTTGCACTTGAATAATTTAGTATATTCTTTACGGAAAATGTAGCTGTGTTATTTTAGTACAAAACGAGCGAACAAACGCACGAAACATGAGTTTTTGGTGCAAACAAAAATTGTGGAGAAATATTTTAAAACGACAATAAATTTTTGTTTGCATTTGAATAATTTAGTATTTACTATCATTCTTGACGAAAACTCTATCCGAGTTTTTTTTGGATGAAACGAGCAAACAAACGCATGAATCATGAGTTTTCTGTGCAAACAAAGATTGTCGAGAAATATTTTATAATAAACAAAAATTTTGATATGCATTCGAATAATTTTTTCTATTATGTACGAAAAATCTAGCCGAGTTTTTATTGCAAGAACCGAGCGAACAAACGTATGAAACATGAGTATGAGGTGCAATTTCAGTTTGTGGTGAAATATTTTAAAATGTAAACAAATTTTTGTTTTCATTGGAATAATTTAGTTTTTACAATCATTCTTTATAAAACATCTACCCGTGTTATTTTTTTATAAAATGAGCGGACAAACGCATGAAACATGAGTTTTAGGTGCAAACAAAGATTGTGGAGAAATATTCTAAAATGACAACAAAATTTGGTTTGCACTTGAATAATTTAGTATATTCTTTACGGAAAATGTAGCTGTGTTATTTTTGTACAAAACGAGCGAACAAACGCACGAAACATGAGTTTATGGTGCAAACAAAGATTGTGGAGAAATATTTGAAAACGAAAATAGATTTTTGTTTGCATTTGAATAATTTAGTATTTACTATCATTCTTGACGAAAACTCTATCCGAGTTTTTTTTGGATGAAACGAGCAAACAAACGCATGAATCATGAGTTTTCTGTGCAAACAAAGATTGTCGAGAAATATTTTATAATAAACAAAAATTTTGATATGCATTCGAATAATTTTTTCTATTCTGTACGAAAAATCTAGCCGAGTTTTTATTGCAAGAACCGAGCGAACAAACGTATGAAACATGAGTATGAGGTGCAATTTCAGTTTGTGGTGAAATATTTTAAAATGTAAACAAATTTTTGTTTTCATTGGAATAATTTAGTTTTTACAATCATTCTTTATAAAACATCTACCCGTGTTATTTTTTTATAAAATGAGCGGACAAACGCATGAAACATGAGTTTTAGGTGCAAACAAAGATTGTGGAGAAATATTCTAAAATGACAACAAAATTTGGTTTGCACTTGAATAATTTAGTATATTCTTTACGGAAAATGTAGCTGTGTTATTTTTGTACAAATCGAGCGAACAAACGCACGAAACATGAGTTTATGGTGCAAACAAAGATTGTGGAGAAATATTTGAAAACGAAAATAGATTTTTGTTTGCATTTGAATAATTTAGTATTTACTATCATTCTTGACGAAAACTCTATCCGAGTTTTTTTTGGATGAAACGAGCAAACAAACGCATGAATCATGAGTTTTCTGTGCAAACAAAGATTGTCGAGAAATATTTTAAAATAAACAAAAATTTTGGTTTGCATTCGAATAATTTTTTCTATTCTGTACGAAAAATCTAGCCGAGTTTTTATTGCAAGAACCGAGCGAACAAACGTATGAAACATGAGTATGAGGTGCAAATTCAGTTTGTGGTGAAATATTTTAAAATGTAAACAAATTTTTGCTTTCATTGGAATAATTTAGTTTTTACAATCATTCTTTATAAAACATCTACCCGTGTTATTTTTTTATAAAATGAGCGGACAAACGCATGAAACATGAGTTTTAGGTGCAAACAAAGATTGTGGAGAAATATTCTAAAATGACAACAAATTTTTGTTTGCACTTGAATAATTTAGTATATTCTTTACGGAAAATGTAGCTGTGTTATTTTAGTACAAAACGAGCGAACAAACGCACGAAACATGAGTTTTTGGTGCAAACAAAAATTGTGGAGAAATATTTTAAAACGACAATAAATTTTTGTTTGCATTTGAATAATTTAGTATTTACTATCATTCTTGACGAAAACTCTATCCGAGTTTTTTTTGGATGAAACGAGCAAACAAACGCATGAATCATGAGTTTTCTGTGCAAACAAAGATTGTCGAGAAATATTTTATAATAAACAAAAATTTTGATATGCATTCGAATAATTTTTTCTATTATGTACGAAAAATCTAGCCGAGTTTTTATTGCAAGAACCGAGCGAACAAACGTATGAAACATGAGTATGAGGTGCAATTTCAGTTTGTGGTGAAATATTTTAAAATGTAAACAAATTTTTGTTTTCATTGGAATAATTTAGTTTTTACAATCATTCTTTATAAAACATCTACCCGTGTTATTTTTTTATAAAATGAGCGGACAAACGCATGAAACATGAGTTTTAGGTGCAAACAAAGATTGTGGAGAAATATTCTAAAATGACAACAAAATTTGGTTTGCACTTGAATAATTTAGTATATTCTTTACGGAAAATGTAGCTGTGTTATTTTTGTACAAAACGAGCGAACAAACGCACGAAACATGAGTTTATGGTGCAAACAAAGATTGTGGAGAAATATTTGAAAACGAAAATAGATTTTTGTTTGCATTTGAATAATTTAGTATTTACTATCATTCTTGACGAAAACTCTATCCGAGTTTTTTTTGGATGAAACGAGCAAACAAACGCATGAATCATGAGTTTTCTGTGCAAACAAAGATTGTCGAGAAATATTTTATAATAAACAAAAATTTTGATATGCATTCGAATAATTTTTTCTATTCTGTACGAAAAATCTAGCCGAGTTTTTATTGCAAGAACCGAGCGAACAAACGTATGAAACATGAGTATGAGGTGCAATTTCAGTTTGTGGTGAAATATTTTAAAATGTAAACAAATTTTTGTTTTCATTGGAATAATTTAGTTTTTACAATCATTCTTTATAAAACATCTACCCGTGTTATTTTTTTATAAAATGAGCGGACAAACGCATGAAACATGAGTTTTAGGTGCAAACAAAGATTGTGGAGAAATATTCTAAAATGACAACAAAATTTGGTTTGCACTTGAATAATTTAGTATATTCTTTACGGAAAATGTAGCTGTGTTATTTTTGTACAAATCGAGCGAACAAACGCACGAAACATGAGTTTATGGTGCAAACAAAGATTGTGGAGAAATATTTGAAAACGAAAATAGATTTTTGTTTGCATTTGAATAATTTAGTATTTACTATCATTCTTGACGAAAACTCTATCCGAGTTTTTTTTGGATGAAACGAGCAAACAAACGCATGAATCATGAGTTTTCTGTGCAAACAAAGATTGTCGAGAAATATTTTATAATAAACAAAAATTTTGATATGCATTCGAATAATTTTTTCTATTCTGTACGAAAAATCTAGCCGAGTTTTTGTTGCAAGAACCGAGCGAACAAACGTATGAAACATGAGTATGAGGTGCAAATTCAGTTTGTGGTGAAATATTTTAAAATGTAAACAAATTTTTGTTTTCATTGGAATAATTTAGTTTTTACAATCATTCTTTATAAAACATCTACCCGTGTTATTTTTTTATAAAATGAGCGGACAAACGCATGAAACATGAGTTTTAGGTGCAAACAAAGATTGTGGAGAAATATTCTAAAATGACAACAAAATTTGGTTTGCACTTGAATAATTTAGTATATTCTTTACGGAAAATGTAGCTGTGTTATTTTTGTACAAAACGAGCGAACAAACGCACGAAACATGAGTTTATGGTGCAAACAAAGATTGTGGAGAAATATTTGAAAACGAAAATAGATTTTTGTTTGCATTTGAATAATTTAGTATTTACTATCATTCTTGACGAAAACTCTATCCGAGTTTTTTTTGGATGAAACGAGCAAACAAACGCATGAATCATGAGTTTTCTGTGCAAACAAAGATTGTCGAGAAATATTTTATAATAAACAAAAATTTTGATATGCATTCGAATAATTTTTTCTATTCTGTACGAAAAATCTAGCCGAGTTTTTATTGCAAGAACCGAGCGAACAAACGTATGAAACATGAGTATGAGGTGCAATTTCAGTTTGTGGTGAAATATTTTAAAATGTAAACAAATTTTTGTTTTCATTGGAATAATTTAGTTTTTACAATCATTCTTTATAAAACATCTACCCGTGTTATTTTTTTATAAAATGAGCGGACAAACGCATGAAACATGAGTTTTAGGTGCAAACAAAGATTGTGGAGAAATATTCTAAAATGACAACAAAATTTGGTTTGCACTTGAATAATTTAGTATATTCTTTACGGAAAATGTAGCTGTGTTATTTTTGTACAAAACGAGCGAACAAACGCACGAAACATGAGTTTATGGTGCAAACAAAGATTGTGGAGAAATATTTGAAAACGAAAATAGATTTTTGTTTGCATTTGAATAATTTAGTATTTACTATCATTCTTGACGAAAACTCTATCCGAGTTTTTTTTGGATGAAACGAGCAAACAAACGCATGAATCATGAGTTTTCTGTGCAAACAAAGATTGTCGAGAAATATTTTATAATAAACAAAAATTTTGATATGCATTCGAATAATTTTTTCTATTCTGTACGAAAAATCTAGCCGAGTTTTTATTGCAA
Source organism: Juncus effusus (assembly GCA_027726005.1). Taxonomy (NCBI): domain Eukaryota; kingdom Viridiplantae; phylum Streptophyta; class Magnoliopsida; order Poales; family Juncaceae; genus Juncus; species Juncus effusus. Next base: position 5,486,974 of record CM050907.1, read on the forward strand.
GAACCGAGCGAACAAACGTATGAAACATGAGTATGAGGTGCAATTTCAGTTTGTGGTGAAATATTTTAAAATGTAAACAAATTTTTGTTTTCATTGGAATAATTTAGTTTTTACAATCATTCTTTATAAAACATCTACCCGTGTTATTTTTTTATAAAATGAGCGGACAAACGCATGAAACATGAGTTTTAGGTGCAAACAAAGATTGTGGAGAAATATTCCAAAATGACAACAAAATTTGGTTTGCACTTGAATAATTTAGTATATTCTTTACGGAAAATGTAGCTGTGTTATTTTTGTACAAAACGAGCGAACAAACGCACGAAACATGAGTTTATGGTGCAAACAAAGATTGTGGAGAAATATTTGAAAACGAAAATAGATTTTTGTTTGCATTTGAATAATTTAGTATTTACTATCATTCTTGACGAAAACTCTATCCGAGTTTTTTTTGGACGAAACGAGCAGACAAACGCATGAATCATGAGTTTTCTGTGCAAACAAAGATTGTCGAGAAATATTTTAAAATAAACAAAAATTTTGATTTGCATTCGAATAATTTTTTCTATTCTGTACGAAAAATCTAGCCGAGTTTTTATTGCAAGAACCGAGCGAACAAACGTATGAAACATGAGTATGAGGTGCAAATTCAGTTTGTGGTGAAATATTTTAAAATGTAAACAAATTTTTGTTTTCATTGGAATAATTTAGTTTTTACAATCATTCTTTATAAAACATCTACCCGTGTTATTTTTTTATAAAATGAGCGGACAAACGCATGAAACATGAGTTTTAGGTGCAAACAAAGATTGTGGAGAAATATTCTAAAATGACAACAAATTTTGGTTTGCACTTGAATAATTTTGTATATTCTTTACGGAAAATGTAGCTGTGTTATTTTAGTACAAAACGAGCGAACAAACGCACGAAACATGAGTTTATGGTGCAAACAAAGATTATGGAGAAATATTTGAAAACGAAAATAAATTTTTGTTTGCATTTGAATAATTTAGTATTTACTATCATTCTTGACGAAAACTCTATCCGAGTTTTTTTTGGACGAAACGAGCAAACAAACGCATGAATCATGAGTTTTCTGTGCAAACAAAGATTGTCGAGAAATATTTTCAAATAAACAAAAATTTTGATTTGCATTCGAATAATTTTTTCTATTCTGTACGAAAAATCTAGCCGAGTTTTTATTGCAAGAACCGAGCGAACAAACGTATGAAACATGAGTATGAGGTGCAAATTCAGTTTGTGGTGAAATATTTTAAAATGTAAACAAATTTTTGTTTTCATTGGAATAATTTAGTTTTTACAATCATTCTTTATCATCTACCCGTGTTATTTTTTTATAAAATGAGCGGACAAACGCATGAAACATGAGTTTTAGGTGCAAACAAAGATTGTGGAGAAATATTCTAAAATGACAACAAATTTTGGTTTGCACTTGAATAATTTTGTATATTCTTTACGGAAAATGTAGCTGTGTTATTTTTGTACAAATCGAGCGAACAAACGCACGAAACATGAGTTTATGGTGCAAACAAAGATTATGGAGAAATATTTGAAAACGAAAATAAATTTTTGTTTGCATTTGAATAATTTAGTGTTTACTATCATTCTTGACGAAAACTCTATCCGAGTTTTTTTTGGACGAAACGAGCAAACAAACGCATGAATCATGAGTTTTCTGTGCAAACAAAGATTGTCGAGAAATATTTTAAAATAAACAAAAATTTTGGTTTGCATTCGAATAATTTTTTCTATTCTGTACGAAAAATCTAGCCGAGTTTTTATTGCAAGAACCGAGCGAACAAACGTATGAAACAAGAGTATGAGGTGCAAATTCAGTTTGTGGTGAAATATTTTAAAATGTAAACAAATTTTTGTTTTCATTGGAATAATTTAGTTTTTACAATCATTCTTTATAAAACATCTACCCGTGTTATTTTTTTATAAAATGAGCGGACAAACGCATGAAACATGAGTTTTAGGTGCAAACAAAGATTGTGGAGAAATATTCTAAAATGACAACAAATTTTTGTTTGCACTTGAATAATTTAGTATATTCTTTACGGAAAATGTAGCTGTGTTATTTTAGTACAAAACGAGCGAACAAACGCACGAAACATGAGTTTTTGGTGCAAACAAAAATTGTGGAGAAATATTTTAAAACGACAATAAATTTTTGTTTGCATTTGAATAATTTAGTATTTACTATCATTCTTGACGAAAACTCTATCCGAGTTTTTTTTGGATGAAACGAGCAAACAAACGCATGAATCATGAGTTTTCTGTGCAAACAAAGATTGTCGAGAAATATTTTATAATAAACAAAAATTTTGATATGCATTCGAATAATTTTTTCTATTCTGTACGAAAAATCTAGCCGAGTTTTTGTTGCAAGAACCGAGCGAACAAACGTATGAAACATGAGTATGAGGTGCAATTTCAGTTTGTGGTGAAATATTTTAAAATGTAAACAAATTTTTGTTTTCATTGGAATAATTTAGTTTTTACAATCATTCTTTATAAAACATCTACCCGTGTTATTTTTTTATAAAATGAGCGGACAAACGCATGAAACATGAGTTTTAGGTGCAAACAAAGATTGTGGAGAAATATTCTAAAATGACAACAAAATTTGGTTTGCACTTGAATAATTTAGTATATTCTTTACGGAAAATGTAGTTGTGTTATTTTTGTACAAAACGAGCGAACAAACGCACGAAACATGAGTTTATGGTGCAAACAAAGATTGTGGAGAAATATTTGAAAACGAAAATAGATTTTTGTTTGCATTTGAATAATTTAGTATTTACTATCATTCTTGACGAAAACTCTATCCGAGTTTTTTTTGGATGAAACGAGCAAACAAACGCATGAATCATGAGTTTTCTGTGCAAACAAAGATTGTCGAGAAATATTTTATAATAAACAAAAATTTTGATATGCATTCGAATAATTTTTTCTATTCTGTACGAAAAATCTAGCCGAGTTTTTATTGCAAGAACCGAGCGAACAAACGTATGAAACATGAGTATGAGGTGCAATTTCAGTTTGTGGTGAAATATTTTAAAATGTAAACAAATTTTTGTTTTCATTGGAATAATTTAGTTTTTACAATCATTCTTTATAAAACATCTACCCGTGTTATTTTTTTATAAAATGAGCGGACAAACGCATGAAACATGAGTTTTAGGTGCAAACAAAGATTGTGGAGAAATATTCTAAAATGACAACAAAATTTGGTTTGCACTTGAATAATTTTGTATATTCTTTACGGAAAATGTAGCTGTGTTATTTTTGTACAAAACGAGCGAACAAACGCACGAAACATGAGTTTATGGTGCAAACAAAGATTGTGGAGAAATATTTGAAAACGAAAATAGATTTTTGTTTGCATTTGAATAATTTAGTATTTACTATCATTCTTGACGAAAACTCTATCCGAGTTTTTTTTGGATGAAACGAGCAAACAAACGCATGAATCATGAGTTTTTTGTGCAAACAAAGATTGTCGAGAAATATTTTATAATAAACAAAAATTTTGATATGCATTCGAATAATTTTTTCTATTCTGTACGAAAAATCTAGCCGAGTTTTTGTTGCAAGAACCGAGCGAACAAACGTATGAAACATGAGTATGAGGTGCAATTTCAGTTTGTGGTGAAATATTTTAAAATGTAAACAAATTTTTGTTTTCATTGGAATAATTTAGTTTTTACAATCATTCTTTATAAAACATCTACCCGTGTTATTTTTTTATAAAATGAGCGGACAAACGCATGAAACATGAGTTTTAGGTGCAAACAAAGATTGTGGAGAAATATTCTAAAATGACAACAAAATTTGGTTTGCACTTGAATAATTTAGTATATTCTTTACGGAAAATGTAGCTGTGTTATTTTTGTACAAAACGAGCGAACAAACGCACGAAACATGAGTTTATGGTGCAAACAAAGATTGTGGAGAAATATTTGAAAACGAAAATAGATTTTTGTTTGCATTTGAATAATTTAGTATTTACTATCATTCTTGACGAAAACTCTATCCGAGTTTTTTTTGGATGAAACGAGCAAACAAACGCATGAATCATGAGTTTTCTGTGCAAACAAAGATTGTCGAGAAATATTTTATAATAAACAAAAATTTTGATATGCATTCGAATAATTTTTTCTATTCTGTACGAAAAATCTAGCCGAGTTTTTATTGCAAGAACCGAGCGAACAAACGTATGAAACATGAGTATGAGGTGCAATTTCAGTTTGTGGTGAAATATTTTAAAATGTAAACAAATTTTTGTTTTCATTGGAATAATTTAGTTTTTACAATCATTCTTTCTAAAACATCTACCCGTGTTATTTTTTTATAAAATGAGCGGACAAACGCATGAAACATGAGTTTTAGGTGCAAACAAAGACTGTGGAGAAATATTCTAAAATGACAACAAAATTTGGTTTGCACTTGAATAATTTAGTATATTCTTTACGGAAAATGTAGCTGTGTTATTTTTGTACAAAACGAGCGAACAAACGCACGAAACATGAGTTTATGGTGCAAACAAAGATTGTGGAGAAATATTTGAAAACGAAAATAGATTTTTGTTTGCATTTGAATAATTTAGTATTTACTATCATTCTTGACGAAAACTCTATCCGAGTTTTTTTTGGATGAAACGAGCAAACAAACGCATGAATCATGAGTTTTCTGTGCGAACAAAGATTGTCGAGAAATATTTTATAATAAACAAAAATTTTGATATGCATTCGAATAATTTTTTCTATTCTGTACGAAAAATCTAGCCGAGTTTTTGTTGCAAGAACCGAGCGAACAAACGTATGAAACATGAGTATGAGGTGCAATTTCAGTTTGTGGTGAAATATTTTAAAATGTAAACAAATTTTTGTTTTCATTGGAATAATTTAGTTTTTACAATCATTCTTTATAAAACATCTACCCGTGTTATTTTTTTATAAAATGAGCGGACAAACGCATGAAACATGAGTTTTAGGTGCAAACAAAGATTGTGGAGAAATATTCTAAAATGACAACAAAATTTGGTTTGCACTTGAATAATTTTGTATATTCTTTACGGAAAATGTAGCTGTGTTATTTTTGTACAAAACGAGCGAACAAACGCACGAAACATGAGTTTATGGTGCAAACAAAGATTGTGGAGAAATATTTGAAAACGAAAATAGATTTTTGTTTGCATTTGAATAATTTAGTATTTACTATCATTCTTGACGAAAACTCTATCCGAGTTTTTTTTGGATGAAACGAGCAAACAAACGCATGAATCATGAGTTTTTTGTGCAAACAAAGATTGTCGAGAAATATTTTATAATAAACAAAAATTTTGATATGCATTCGAATAATTTATTCTATTCTGTACGAAAAATCTAGCCGAGTTTTTGTTGCAAGAACCGAGCGAACAAACGTATGAAACATGAGTATGAGGTGCAATTTCAGTTTGTGGTGAAATATTTTAAAATGTAAACAAATTTTTGTTTTCATTGGAATAATTTAGTTTTTACAATCATTCTTTATAAAACATCTACCCGTGTTATTTTTTTATAAAATGAGCGGACAAACGCATGAAACATGAGTTTTAGGTGCAAACAAAGATTGTGGAGAAATATTCTAAAATGACAACAAAATTTGGTTTGCACTTGAATAATTTAGTATATTCTTTACGGAAAATGTAGCTGTGTTATTTTTGTACAAAACGAGCGAACAAACGCACGAAACATGAGTTTATGGTGCAAACAAAGATTGTGGAGAAATATTTGAAAACGAAAATAGATTTTTGTTTGCATTTGAATAATTTAGTATTTACTATCATTCTTGACGAAAACTCTATCCGAGTTTTTTTTGGATGAAACGAGCAAACAAACGCATGAATCATGAGTTTTCTGTGCAAACAAAGATTGTCGAGAAATATTTTATAATAAACAAAAATTTTGATATGCATTCGAATAATTTTTTCTATTCTGTACGAAAAATCTAGCCGAGTTTTTATTGCAAGAACCGAGCGAACAAACGTATGAAACATGAGTATGAGGTGCAATTTCAGTTTGTGGTGAAATATTTTAAAATGTAAACAAATTTTTGTTTTCATTGGAATAATTTAGTTTTTACAATCATTCTTTCTAAAACATCTACCCGTGTTATTTTTTTATAAAATGAGCGGACAAACGCATGAAACATGAGTTTTAGGTGCAAACAAAGATTGTGGAGAAATATTCTAAAATGACAACAAAATTTGGTTTGCACTTGAATAATTTAGTATATTCTTTACGGAAAATGTAGCTGTGTTATTTTTGTACAAAACGAGCGAACAAACGCACGAAACATGAGTTTATGGTGCAAACAAAGATTGTGGAGAAATATTTGAAAACGAAAATAGATTTTTGTTTGCATTTGAATAATTTAGTATTTACTATCATTCTTGACGAAAACTCTATCCGAGTTTTTTTTGGATGAAACGAGCAAACAAACGCATGAATCATGAGTTTTCTGTGCGAACAAAGATTGTCGAGAAATATTTTATAATAAACAAAAATTTTGATATGCATTCGAATAATTTTTTCTATTCTGTACGAAAAATCTAGCCGAGTTTTTGTTGCAAGAACCGAGCGAACAAACGTATGAAACATGAGTATGAGGTGCAATTTCAGTTTGTGGTGAAATATTTTAAAATGTAAACAAATTTTTGTTTTCATTGGAATAATTTAGTTTTTACAATCATTCTTTATAAAACATCTACCCGTGTTATTTTTTTATAAAATGAGCGGACAAACGCATGAAACATGAGTTTTAGGTGCAAACAAAGATTGTGGAGAAATATTCTAAAATGACAACAAAATTTGGTTTGCACTTGAATAATTTTGTATATTCTTTACGGAAAATGTAGCTGTGTTATTTTTGTACAAAACGAGCGAACAAACGCACGAAACATGAGTTTATGGTGCAAACAAAGATTGTGGAGAAATATTTGAAAACGAAAATAGATTTTTGTTTGCATTTGAATAATTTAGTATTTACTATCATTCTTGACGAAAACTCTATCCGAGTTTTTTTTGGATGAAACGAGCAAACAAACGCATGAATCATGAGTTTTTTGTGCAAACAAAGATTGTCGAGAAATATTTTATAATAAACAAAAATTTTGATATGCATTCGAATAATTTATTCTATTCTGTACGAAAAATCTAGCCGAGTTTTTGTTGCAAGAACCGAGCGAACAAACGTATGAAACATGAGTATGAGGTGCAATTTCAGTTTGTGGTGAAATATTTTAAAATGTAAACAAATTTTTGTTTTCATTGGAATAATTTAGTTTTTACAATCATTCTTTATAAAACATCTACCCGTGTTATTTTTTTATAAAATGAGCGGACAAACGCATGAAACATGAGTTTTAGGTGCAAACAAAGATTGTGGAGAAATATTCTAAAATGACAACAAAATTTGGTTTGCACTTGAATAATTTAGTATATTCTTTACGGAAAATGTAGCTGTGTTATTTTTGTACAAAACGAGCGAACAAACGCACGAAACATGAGTTTATGGTGCAAACAAAGATTGTGGAGAAATATTTGAAAACGAAAATAGATTTTTGTTTGCATTTGAATAATTTAGTATTTACTATCATTCTTGACGAAAACTCTATCCGAGTTTTTTTTGGATGAAACGAGCAAACAAACGCATGAATCATGAGTTTTCTGTGCAAACAAAGATTGTCGAGAAATATTTTATAATAAACAAAAATTTTGATATGCATTCGAATAATTTTTTCTATTCTGTACGAAAAATCTAGCCGAGTTTTTATTGCAAGAACCGAGCGAACAAACGTATGAAACATGAGTATGAGGTGCAATTTCAGTTTGTGGTGAAATATTTTAAAATGTAAACAAATTTTTGTTTTCATTGGAATAATTTAGTTTTTACAATCATTCTTTCTAAAACATCTACCCGTGTTATTTTTTTATAAAATGAGCGGACAAACGCATGAAACATGAGTTTTAGGTGCAAACAAAGATTGTGGAGAAATATTCTAAAATGACAACAAAATTTGGTTTGCACTTGAATAATTTAGTATATTCTTTACGGAAAATGTAGCTGTGTTATTTTTGTACAAAACGAGCGAACAAACGCACGAAACATGAGTTTATGGTGCAAACAAAGATTGTGGAGAAATATTTGAAAACGAAAATAGATTTTTGTTTGCATTTGAATAATTTAGTATTTACTATCATTCTTGACGAAAACTCTATCCGAGTTTTTTTTGGATGAAACGAGCAAACAAACGCATGAATCATGAGTTTTCTGTGCGAACAAAGATTGTCGAGAAATATTTTATAATAAACAAAAATTTTGATATGCATTCGAATAATTTTTTCTATTCTGTACGAAAAATCTAGCCGAGTTTTTGTTGCAAGAACCGAGCGAACAAACGTATGAAACATGAGTATGAGGTGCAATTTCAGTTTGTGGTGAAATATTTTAAAATGTAAACAAATTTTTGTTTTCATTGGAATAATTTAGTTTTTACAATCATTCTTTATAAAACATCTACCCGTGTTATTTTTTTATAAAATGAGCGGACAAACGCATGAAACATGAGTTTTAGGTGCAAACAAAGATTGTGGAGAAATATTCTAAAATGACAACAAAATTTGGTTTGCACTTGAATAATTTAGTATATTCTTTACGGAAAATGTAGCTGTGTTATTTTTGTACAAAACGAGCGAACAAACGCACGAAACATGAGTTTATGGTGCAAACAAAGATTGTGGAGAAATATTTGAAAACGAAAATAAATTTTTGTTTGCATTTGAATAATTTAGTATTTACTATCATTCTTGACGAAAACTCTATCCGAGTTTTTTTTGGATGAAACGAGCAAACAAACGCATGAATCATGAGTTTTCTGTGCAAACAAAGATTGTCGAGAAATATTTTAAAATAAACAAAAATTTTGATTTGCATTCGAATAATTTTTTCTATTCTGTACGAAAAATCTAGCCGAGTTTTTATTGCAAGAACCGAGCGAACAAACGTATGAAACATGAGTATGAGGTGCAAATTCAGTTTGTGGTGAAATATTTTAAAATGTAAACAAATTTTTGTTTTCATTGGAATAATTTAGTTTTTACAATCATTCTTTATAAAACATCTACCCGTGTTATATTTTTATAAAATGAGCGGACAAACGCATGAAACATGAGTTTTAGGTGCAAACAAAGATTGTGGAGAAATATTCTAAAATGACAACAAATTTTGGTTTGCACTTGAATAATTTAGTATATTCTTTACGGAAAATGTAGCTGTGTTATTTTAGTACAAAACGAGCGAACAAACGCACGAAACATGAGTTTATGGTGCAAACAAAGATTGTGGAGAAATATTTGAAAACGAAAATAAATTTTTGTTTGCATTTGAATAATTTAGTATTTACTATCATTCTTGACGAAAACTCTATCCGAGTTTTTTTTGGATGAAACGAGCAAACAAACGCATGAATCTTGAGTTTTCTGTGCAAACAAAGATTGTCGAGAAATATTTTAAAATAAACAAAAATTTTGATTTGCATTCGAATAATTTTTTCTATTCTGTACGAAAAATCTAGCGGAGTTTTTATTGCAAGAACCGAGCGAACAAACGTATGAAACATGAGTATGAGGTGCAAATTCAGTTTGTGGTGAAATATTTTAAAATGTAAACAAATTTTTGTTTTCATTGGAATAATTTAGTTTTTACAATCATTCTTTATAAAACATCTACCCGTGTTATTTTTTTATAAAATGAGCGGACAAACGCATGAAACATGAGTTTTAGGTGCAAACAAAGATTGTGGAGAAATATTCTAAAATGACAACAAATTTTGGTTTGCACTTGAATAATTTAGTATATTCTTTACGGAAAATGTAGCTGTGTTATTTTTGTACAAAACGAGCGAACAAACGCACGAAACATGAGTTTATGGTGCAAACAAAGATTATGGAGAAATATTTGAAAACGAAAATAAATTTTTGTTTGCATTTGAATAATTTAGTATTTACTATCATTCTTGACGAAAACTCTATCCGAGTTTTTTTTGGATGAAACGAGCAAACAAACGCATGAATCATGAGTTTCTGTGCAAACAAAGATTGTCGAGAAATATTTTAAAATAAACAAAAATTTTGATTTGCATTCGAATAATTTTTTCTATTCTGTACGAAAAATCTAGCGGAGTTTTTATTGCAAGAACCGAGCGAACAAACGTATGAAACATGAGTATGAGGTGCAAATTCAGTTTGTGGTGAAATATTTTAAAATGTAAACAAATTTTTGTTTTCATTGGAATAATTTAGTTTTTACAATCATTCTTTATAAAACATCTACCCGTGTTATTTTTTTATAAAATGAGCGGACAAACGCATGAAACATGAGTTTTAGGTGCAAACAAAGATTGTGGAGAAATATTCTAAAATGACAACAAATTTTGGTTTGCACTTGAATAATTTTGTATATTCTTTACGGAAAATGTAGCTGTGTTATTTTTGTACAAAACGAGCGAACAAACGCACGAAACATGAGTTTATGGTGCAAACAAAGATTATGGAGAAATATTTGAAAACGAAAATAAATTTTTGTTTGCATTTGAATAATTTAGTATTTACTATCATTCTTGACGAAAACTCTATCCGAGTTTTTTTTGGATGAAACGAGCAAACAAACGCATGAATCATGAGTTTTCTGTGCAAACAAAGATTGTCGAGAAATATTTTAAAATAAACAAAAATTTTGATTTGAATTCGAATAATTTTTTCTATTCTGTACGAAAAATCTAGCCGAGTTTTTATTGCAAGAACCGAGCGAACAAACGTATGAAACATGAGTATGAGGTGCAAATTCAGTTTGTGGTGAAATATTTTAAAATGTAAACAAATTTTTGTTTTCATTGGAATAATTTAGTTTTTACAATCATTCTTTATAAAACATCTACCCGTGTTATTTTTTTATAAAATGAGCGGACAAACGCATGAAACATGAGTTTTAGGTGCAAACAAAGATTGTGGAGAAATATTCTAAAATGACGACAAATTTTGGTTTGCACTTGAATAATTTAGTATATTCTTTACGGAAAATGTAGCTGTGTTATTTTAGTACAAAACGCGCGAACAAACGCGCGAAACATGAGTTTATGGTGCAAACAAAGATTGTGGAGAAATATTTGAAAACGAAAATAAATTTTTGTTTGCATTTGAATAATTTAGTATTTACTATCATTCTTGACGAAAACTCTATCCGAGTTTTTTTTGGATGAAACGAGCAAACAAACGCATGAATCATGAGTTTTCTGTGCAAACAAAGATTGTCGAGAAATATTTTAAAATAAACAAAAATTTTGATTTGCATTCGAATAATTTTTTCTATTCTGTACGAAAAATCTAGCCGAGTTTTTATTGCAAGAACCGAGCGAACAAACGTATGAAACATGAGTATGAGGTGCAAATTCAGTTTGTGGTGAAATATTTTAAAATGTAAACAAATTTTTGTTTTCATTGGAATAATTTAGTTTTTACAATCATTCTTTATAAAACATCTACCCGTGTTATATTTTTATAAAATGAGCGGACAAACGCATGAAACATGAGTTTTAGGTGCAAACAAAGATTGTGGAGAAATATTCTAAAATGACAACAAATTTTGGTTTGCACTTGAATAATTTAGTATATTCTTTACGGAAAATGTAGCTGTGTTATTTTAGTACAAAACGAGCGAACAAACGCACGAAACATGAGTTTATGGTGCAAACAAAGATTGTGGAGAAATATTTGAAAACGAAAATAAATTTTTGTTTGCATTTGAATAATTTAGTATTTACTATCATTCTTGACGAAAACTCTATCCGAGTTTTTTTTGGATGAAACGAGCAAACAAACGCATGAATCTTGAGTTTTCTGTGCAAACAAAGATTGTCGAGAAATATTTTAAAATAAACAAAAATTTTGATTTGCATTCGAATAATTTTTTCTATTCTGTACGAAAAATCTAGCGGAGTTTTTATTGCAAGAACCGAGCGAACAAACGTATGAAACATGAGTATGAGGTGCAAATTCAGTTTGTGGTGAAATATTTTAAAATGTAAACAAATTTTTGTTTTCATTGGAATAATTTAGTTTTTACAATCATTCTTTATAAAACATCTACCCGTGTTATTTTTTTATAAAATGAGCGGACAAACGCATGAAACATGAGTTTTAGGTGCAAACAAAGATTGTGGAGAAATATTCTAAAATGACAACAAATTTTGGTTTGCACTTGAATAATTTAGTATATTCTTTACGGAAAATGTAGCTGTGTTATTTTTGTACAAAACGAGCGAACAAACGCACGAAACATGAGTTTATGGTGCAAACAAAGATTATGGAGAAATATTTGAAAACGAAAATAAATTTTTGTCTGCATTTGAATAATTTAGTATTTACTATCATTCTTGACGAAAACTCTATCCGAGTTTTTTTTGGATGAAACGAGCAAACAAACGCATGAATCATGAGTTTCTGTGCAAACAAAGATTGTCGAGAAATATTTTAAAATAAACAAAAATTTTGATTTGCATTCGAATAATTTTTTCTATTCTGTACGAAAAATCTAGCGGAGTTTTTATTGCAAGAACCGAGCGAACAAACGTATGAAACATGAGTATGAGGTGCAAATTCAGTTTGTGGTGAAATATTTTAAAATGTAAACAAATTTTTGTTTTCATTGGAATAATTTAGTTTTTACAATCATTCTTTATAAAACATCTACCCGTGTTATTTTTTTATAAAATGAGCGGACAAACGCATGAAACATGAGTTTTAGGTGCAAACAAAGATTGTGGAGAAATATTCTAAAATGACAACAAATTTTGGTTTGCACTTGAATAATTTTGTATATTCTTTACGGAAAATGTAGCTGTGTTATTTTTGTACAAAACGAGCGAACAAACGCACGAAACATGAGTTTATGGTGCAAACAAAGATTGTGGAGAAATATTTGAAAACGAAAATAAATTTTTGTTTGCATTTGAATAATTTAGTATTTACTATCATTCTTGACGAAAACTCTATCCGAGTTTTTTTTGGATGAAACGAGCAAACAAACGCATGAATCATGAGTTTTCTGTGCAAACAAAGATTGTCGAGAAATATTTTAAAATAAACAAAAATTTTGATTTGCATTCGAATAATTTTTTCTATTCTGTACGAAAAATCTAGCCGAGTTTTTATTGCAAGAACCGAGCGAACAAACGTATGAAACATGAGTATGAGGTGCAAATTCAGTTTGTGGTGAAATATTTTAAAATGTAAACAAATTTTTGTTTTCATTGGAATAATTTAGTTTTTACAATCATTCTTTATAAAACATCTACCCGTGTTATTTTTTTATAAAATGAGCGGACAAACGCATGAAACATGAGTTTTAGGTGCAAACAAAGATTGTGGAGAAATATTCTAAAATGACAACAAATTTTGGTTTGCACTTGAATAATTTAGTATATTCTTTACGGAAAATGTAGCTGTGTTATTTTAGTACAAAACGAGCGAACAAACGCGCGAAACATGAGTTTTTGGTGCAAACAAAGATTGTGGAGAAATATTTGAAAACGAAAATAAATTTTTGTTTGCATTTGAATAATTTAGTATTTACTATCATTCTTGACGAAAACTCTATCCGAGTTTTTTTTGGATGAAACGAGCAAACAAACGCATGAATCATGAGTTTTCTGTGCAAACAAAGATTGTCGAGAAATATTTTAAAATAAACAAAAATTTTGATTTGCATTCGAATAATTTTTTCTATTCTGTACGAAAAATCTAGCCGAGTTTTTATTGCAAGAACCGAGCGAACAAACGTATGAAACATGAGTATGAGGTGCAAATTCAGTTTGTGGTGAAATATTTTAAAATGTAAACAAATTTTTGTTTTCATTGGAATAATTTAGTTTTCACAATCATTCTTTCTAAAACATCTACCCGTGTTATTATTTTATAAAATGAGCGGACAAACGCATGAAACATGAGTTTTAGGTGCAAACAAAGATTGTGGAGAAATATTCTAAAATGACAACAAAATTTGGTTTGCACTTGAATAATTTAGTATATTCTTTACGGAAAATGTAGCTGTGTTATTTTAGTACAAAACGAGCGAACAAACGCACGAAACATGAGTTTTTGGTGCAAACAAAGATTGTGGAGAAATATTTGAAAACGACAATAAATTTTTGTTTGCATTTGAATAATTTAGTATTTACTATCATTCTTGACGAAAACTCTATCCGAGTTTTTTTTGGATGAAACGAGCAAACAAATGCATGAATCATGAGTTTTCTGTGCAAACAAAGATTGTCGAGAAATATTTTAAAATAAACAAAAATTTTGATTTGCATTCGAATAATTTTTTCTATTCTGTACGAAAAATCTAGCCGAGTTTTTATTGCAAGAACCGAGCGAACAAACGTATGAAACATGAGTATGAGGTGCAAATTCAGTTTGTGGTGAAATATTTTAAAATGTAAACAAATTTTTGTATTCATTGGAATAATTTAGTTTTTACAATCATTCTTTATAAAACATCTACCCGTGTTATTTTTTTATAAAATGAGCGGACAAACGCATGAAACATGAGTTTTAGGTGCAAACAAAGATTGTGGAGAAATATTCTAAAATGACAACAAAATTTGGTTTGCACTTGAATAATTTTGTATATTCTTTACGGAAAATGTAGCTGTATTATTTTTGTACAAAACGAGCGAACAAACGCACGAAACATGAGTTTATGGTGCAAACAAAGATTGTGGAGAAATATTTGAAAACGAAAATAAATTTTTGTCTGCATTTGAATAATTTAGTATTTACTATCATTCTTGACGAAAACTCTATCCGAGTTTTTTTTGGATGAAACGAGCAAACAAACGCATGAATCATGAGTTTTCTGTGCAAACAAAGATTGTCGAGAAATATTTTAAAATAAACAAAAATTTTGATTTGCATTCGAATAATTTTTTCTATTCTGTACGAAAAATCTAGCCGAGTTTTTATTGCAAGAACCGAGCGAACAAACGTATGAAACATGAGTATGAGGTGCAAATTCAGTTTGTGGTGAAATATTTTAAAATGTAAACAAATTTTTGTTTTCATTGGAATAATTTAGTTTTTACAATCATTCTTTATAAAACATCTACCCGTGTTATTTTTTTATAAAATGAGCGGACAAACGCATGAAACATGAGTTTTAGGTGCAAACAAAGATTGTGGAGAAATATTCTAAAATGACAACAAAATTTGGTTTGCACTTGAATAATTTAGTATATTCTTTACGGAAAATGTAGCTGTGTTATTTTAGTACAAAACGAGCGAACAAACGCACGAAACATGAGTTTATCGTGCAAACAAAGATTGTGGAGAAATATTTGAAAACGAAAATAAATTTTTGTTTGCATTTGAATAATTTAGTATTTACTATCATTCTTGACGAAAACTCTATCCGAGTTTTTTTTGGATGAAACGAGCAAACAAACGCATGAATCATGAGTTTTCTGTGCAAACAAAGATTGTCGAGAAATATTTTAAAATAAACAAAAATTTTGATTTGCATTCGAATAATTTTTTCTATTCTGTACGAAAAATCTAGCCGAGTTTTTATTGCAAGAACCGAGCGAACAAACGTATGAAACATGAGTATGAGGTGCAAATTCAGTTTGTGGTGAAATATTTTAAAATGTAAACAAATTTTTGTTTTCATTGGAATAATTTAGTTTTTACAATCATTCTTTCTAAAACATCTACCCGTGTTATTTTTTTATAAAATGAGCGGACAAACGCATGAAACATGAGTTTTAGGTGCAAACAAAGATTGTGGAGAAATATTCTAAAATGACAACAAAATTTGGTTTGCACTTGAATAATTTAGTATATTCTTTACGGAAAATGTAGCTGTGTTATTTTAGTACAAAACGAGCGAACAAACGCACGAAACATGAGTTTTTGGTGCAAACAAAGATTGTGGAGAAATATTTTAAAACGACAATAAATTTTTGTTTGCATTTGAATAATTTAGTATTTACTATCATTCTTGACGAAAACTCTATCCGAGTTTTTTTGGATGAAACGAGCAAACAAACGCATGAATCATGAGTATTCTGTGCAAACAAAGATTGTCGAGAAATATTTTAAAATAAACAAAAATTTTGATTTGCATTCGAATAATTTTTTCTATTCTGTACGAAAAATCTAGCCGAGTTTTTATTGCAAGAACCGAGCGAACAAACGTATGAAACATGAGTATGAGGTGCAAATTCAGTTTGTGGTGAAATATTTTAAAATGTAAACAAATTTTTGTTTTCATTGGAATAATTTAGTTTTCACAATCATTCTTTCTAAAACATCTACCCGTGTTATTTTTTTATAAAATGAGCGGACAAACGCATGAAACATGAGTTTTAGGTGCAAACAAAGATTGTGGAGAAATATTCTAAAATGACAACAAAATTTGGTTTGCACTTGAATAATTTAGTATATTCTTTACGGAAAATGTAGCTGTGTTATTTTAGTACAAAACGAGCGAACAAACGCACGAAACATGAGTTTTTGGTGCAAACAAAGATTGTGGAGAAATATTTTAAAACGACAATAAATTTTTGTTTGCATTTGAATAATTTAGTATTTACTATCATTCTTGACGAAAACTCTATCCGAGTTTTTTTTTGATGAAACGAGCAAACAAATGCATGAATCATGAGTTTTTTGTGCAAACAAAGATTGTCGAGAAATATTTTAAAATAAACAAAAATTTTGATTTGCATTCGAATAATTTTTTCTATTCTGTACGAAAAATCTAGCCGAGTTTTTATTGCAAGAACCGAGCGAACAAACGTATGAAACATGAGTATGAGGTGCGAATTCAGTTTGTGGTGAAATATTTTAAAATGTAAACAAATTTTTGTTTTCATTGGAATAATTTAGTTTTTACAATCATTCTTTATAAAACATCTACCCGTGTTATTTTTTTATAAAATGAGCGGACAAACGCATGAAACATGAGTTTTAGGTGCAAACAAAGATTGTGGAGAAATATTCTAAAATGACAACAAATTTTGGTTTGCACTTGAATAATTTTGTATATTCTTTACGGAAAATGTAGCTGTGTTATTTTTGTACAAAACGAGCGAACAAACGCACGAAACATGAGTTTATGGTGCAAACAAAGATTGTGGAGAAATATTTGAAAACGAAAATAAATTTTTGTTTGCATTTGAATAATTTAGTATTTACTATCATTCTTGACGAAAACTCTATCCGAGTTTTTTTTGGATGAAACGAGCAAACAAACGCATGAATCATGAGTTTTCTGTGCAAACAAAGATTGTCGAGAAATATTTTAAAATAAACAAAAATTTTGATTTGCATTCGAATAATTTTTTCTATTCTGTACGAAAAATCTAGCCGAGTTTTTATTGCAAGAACCGAGCGAACAAACGTATGAAACATGAGTATGAGGTGCAAATTCAGTTTGTGGTGAAATATTTTAAAATGTAAACAAATTTTTGTTTTCATTGGAATAATTTAGTTTTTACAATCATTCTTTATAAAACATCTACCCGTGTTATTTTTTTATAAAATGAGCGGACAAACGCATGAAACATGAGTTTTAGGTGCAAACAAAGATTGTGGAGAAATATTCTAAAATGACAACAAAATTTGGTTTGCACTTGAATAATTTAGTATATTCTTTACGGAAAATGTAGCTGTATTATTTTTGTACAAAACGCGCGAACAAACGCACGAAACATGAGTTTATGGTGCAAACAAAGATTGTGGAGAAATATTTGAAAACGAAAATAAATTTTTGTTTGCATTTGAATAATTTAGTATTTACTACCATTCTTGACGAAAACTCTATCCGAGTTTTTTTTGGATGAAACGAGCAAACAAACGCATGAATCATGAGTTTTTTGTGCAAACAAAGATTGTCGAGAAATATTTTAAAATAAACAAAAATTTTGATTTGCATTCGAATAATTTTTTCTATTCTGTACGAAAAATCTAGCCGAGTTTTTATTGCAAGAACCGAGCGAACAAACGTATGAAACATGAGTATGAGGTGCAAATTCAGTTTGTGGTGAAATATTTTAAAATGTAAACAAATTTTTGTTTTCATTGGAATAATTTAGTTTTTACAATCATTCTTTATAAAACATCTACCCGTGTTATTTTTTTATAAAATGAGCGGACAAACGCATGAAACATGAGTTTTAGGTGCAAACAAAGATTGTGGAGAAATATTCTAAAATGACAACAAAATTTGGTTTGCACTTGAATAATTTAGTATATTCTTTACGGAAAATGTAGCTGTATTATTTTTGTACAAAACGAGCGAACAAACGCACGAAACATGAGTTTATGGTGCAAACAAAGATTGTGGAGAAATATTTGAAAACGAAAATAAATTTTTGTTTGCATTTGAATAATTTAGTATTTACTATCATTCTTGACGAAAACTCTATCCGAGTTTTTTTTGGATGAAACGAGCAAACAAACGCATGAATCATGAGTTTTCTGTGCAAACAAAGATTGTCGAGAAATATTTTAAAATAAACAAAAATTTTGATTTGCATTCGAATAATTTTTTCTATTCTGTACGAAAAATCTAGCCGAGTTTTTATTGCAAGAACCGAGCGAACAAACGTATGAAACATGAGTATGAGGTGCAAATTCAGTTTGTGGTGAAATATTTTAAAATGTAAACAAATTTTTGTTTTCATTGGAATAATTTAGTTTTTACAATCATTCTTTATAAAACATCTACCCGTGTTATTTTTTTATAAAATGAGCGGACAAACGCATGAAACATGAGTTTTAGGTGCAAACAAGGATTGTGGAGAAATATTCTAAAATGACAACAAAATTTGGTTTGCACTTGAATAATTTAGTATATTCTTTACGGAAAATGTAGCTGTATTATTTTTGTACAAAACGAGCGAACAAACGCACGAAACATGAGTTTATGGTGCAAACAAAGATTGTGGAGAAATATTTGAAAACGAAAATAAATTTTTGTTTGCATTTGAATAATTTAGTATTTACTATCATTCTTGACGAAAACTCTATCCGAGTTTTTTTTGGATGAAACGAGCAAACAAACGCATGAATCATGAGTTTTCTGTGCAAACAAAGATTGTCGAGAAATATTTTAAAATAAACAAAAATTTTGATTTGCATTCGAATAATTTTTTCTATTCTGTACGAAAAATCTAGCCGAGTTTTTATTGCAAGAACCGAGCGAACAAACGTATGAAACATGAGTATGAGGTGCGAATTCAGTTTGTGGTGAAATATTTTAAAATGTAAACAAATTTTTGTTTTCATTGGAATAATTTAGTTTTTACAATCATTCTTTATAAAACATCTACCCGTGTTATTTTTTTATAAAATGAGCGGACAAACGCATGAAACATGAATTTTAGGTGCAAACAAAGATTGTGGAGAAATATTCTAAAATGACAACAAATTTTGGTTTGCACTTGAATAATTTAGTATATTCTTTACGGAAAATGTAGCTGTGTTATTTTAGTACAAAACGAGCGAACAAACGCACGAAACATGAGTTTATGGTGCAAACAAAGATTGTGGAGAAATATTTGAAAACGAAAATAAATTTTTGTTTGCATTTGAATAATTTAGTATTTACTATCATTCTTGACGAAAACTCTATCCGAGTTTTTTTTGGATGAAACGAGCAAACAAACGCATGAATCATGAGTTTTCTGTGCAAACAAAGATTGTCGAGAAATATTTTAAAATAAACAAAAATTTTGATTTGCATTCGAATAATTTTTTCTATTCTGTACGAAAAACTAGCCGAGTTTTTATTGCAAGAACCGAGCGAACAAACGTATGAAACATGAGTATGAGGTGCAAATTCAGTTTGTGGTGAAATATTTTAAAATGTAAACAAATTTTTGTTTTCATTGGAATAATTTAGTTTTTACAATCATTCTTTCTAAAACATCTACCCGTGTTATTTTTTTATAAAATGAGCGGACAAACGCATGAAACATGAGTTTTAGGTGCAAACAAAGATTGTGGAGAAATATTCTAAAATGACAACAAAATTTGGTTTGCACTTGAATAATTTAGTATATTCTTTACGGAAAATGTAGCTGTGTTATTTTAGTACAAAACGAGCGAACAAACGCACGAAACATGAGTTTTTGGTGCAAACAAAGATTGTGGAGAAATATTTTAAAACGACAATAAATTTTTGTTTGCATTTGAATAATTTAGTATTTACTATCATTCTTGACGAAAACTCTATCCGAGTTTTTTTGGATGAAACGAGCAAACAAACGCATGAATCATGAGTATTCTGTGCAAACAAAGATTGTCGAGAAATATTTTAAAATAAACAAAAATTTTGATTTGCATTCGAATAATTTTTTCTATTCTGTACGAAAAATCTAGCCGAGTTTTTATTGCAAGAACCGAGCGAACAAACGTATGAAACATGAGTATGAGGTGCAAATTCAGTTTGTGGTGAAATATTTTAAAATGTAAACAAATTTTTGTTTTCATTGGAATAATTTAGTTTTTACAATCATTCTTTCTAAAACATCTACCCGTGTTATTTTTTTATAAAATGAGCGGACAAACGCATGAAACATGAGTTTTAGGTGCAAACAAAGATTGTGGAGAAATATTCTAAAATGACAACAAAATTTGGTTTGCACTTGAATAATTTAGTATATTCTTTACGGAAAATGTAGCTGTGTTATTTTAGTACAAAACGAGCGAACAAACGCACGAAACATGAGTTTTTGGTGCAAACAAAGATTGTGGAGAAATATTTTAAAACGACAATAAATTTTTGTTTGCATTTGAATAATTTAGTATTTACTATCATTCTTGACGAAAACTCTATCCGAGTTTTTTTTTGATGAAACGAGCAAACAAATGCATGAATCATGAGTTTTCTGTGCAAACAAAGATTGTCGAGAAATATTTTAAAATAAACAAAAATTTTGATTTGCATTCGAATAGTTTTTTCTATTCTGTACGAAAAATCTAGCCGAGTTTTTATTGCAAGAACCGAGCGAACAAACGTATGAAACATGAGTATGAGGTGCAAATTCAGTTTGTGGTGAAATATTTTAAAATGTAAACAAATTTTTGTTTTCATTGGAATAATTTAGTTTTTACAATCATTCTTTATAAAACATCTACCCGTGTTATTTTTTTATAAAATGAGCGGACAAACGCATGAAACATGAGTTTTAGGTGCAAACAAAGATTGTGGAGAAATATTCTAAAATGACAACAAATTTTGGTTTGCACTTGAATAATTTTGTATGTTCTTTACGGAAAATGTAGCTGTGTTATTTTAGTACAAAACGAGCGAACAAACGCACGAAACATGACTTTATGGTGCAAACAAAGATTGTGGAGAAATATTTTAAAACGACAATAAATTTTTGTTTGCATTTGAATAATTTAGTATTTACTATCATTCTTGACGAAAACTCTATCCGAGTTTTTTTTGGATGAAACGAGCAAACAAACGCATGAATCATGAGTTTTCTGTGCAAACAAAGATTGTCGAGAAATATTTTAAAATAAACAAAAATTTTGATTTGCATTCGAATAATTTTTTCTATTCTGTACGAAAAATCTAGCCGAGTTTTTCTTGCAAGAACCGAGCGAACAAACGTATGAAACATGAGTATGAGGTGCGAATTCAGTTTGTGGTGAAATATTTTAAAATGTAAACAAATTTTTGTTTTCATTGGAATAATTTAGTTTTTACAATCATTCTTTATAAAACATCTACCCGTGTTATTTTTTTATAAAATGAGCGGACAAACGCATGAAACATGAGTTTTAGGTGCAAACAAAGATTGTGGAGAAATATTCTAAAATGACAACAAATTTTGGTTGGCACTTGAATAATTTTGAATATTCTTTACGGAAAATGTAGCTGTGTTATTTTAGTACAAAACGAGCGAACAAACGCACGAAACATGAGTTTATGGTGCAAACAAAGATTGTGGAGAAATATTTTAAAACGACAATAAAATTTTGTTTGCATTTGAATAATTTAGTATTTACTGTCATTCTTGACGAAAACTCTATCCGAGTTTTTTTTGGATGAAACGAGCAAACAAACGCATGAATCATGAGTTTTCTGTGCAAACAAAGATTGTCGAGAAATATTTTAAAATAAACAAAAATTTTGATTTGCATTCGAATAATTTTTTCTATTCTGTTCGAAAAATCTAGCCGAGTTTTTCTTGCAAGAACCGAGCGAACAAACTTATGAAACATGAGTATGATGTGCAAATTCAGTTTGTGGTGAAATATTTTAAAATGTAAACAAATTTTTGTTTTCATTGGAATAATTTAGTTTTTACAATCATTCTTTATAAAACATCTACCCGTGTTATTTTTTTATAAAATGAGCGGACAAACGAATGAAACATGAGTTTTAGGTGCAAACCAAGATTGTGGAGAAATATTCTAAAATGACAACAAAATTTGGTTTGCACTTGAATAATTTAGTATATTCTTTACGGAAAATGTAGCTGTGTTATTTTTGTACAAAACGAGCGAACAAACGCACGAAACATGAGTTTATGGTGCAAACAAAGATTGTGGAGAAATATTTGAAAACGAAAATAAATTTTTGTTTGCATTTGAATAATTTAGTATTTACTATCATTCTTGACGAAAACTCTATCCGAGTTTTTTTTGGATGAAACGAGCAAACAAACGCATGAAACATGAGTTTTCTGTGCAAACAAAGATTGTCGAGAAATATTTTAAAATAAACAAAAATTTTGATTTGCATTCGAATAATTTTTTCTATTCTGTACGAAAAATCTAGCCGAGTTTTATTGCAAGAACCGAGCGAACAAACGTATGAAACATTAGTATGAGGTGCAAATTCAGTTTGTGGTGAAATATTTTAAAATGTAAACAAATTTTTGTTTTCATTGGAATAATTTAGTTTTTACAATCATTCTTTATAAAACATCTACCCGTGTTATTTTTTATAAAATGAGCGGACAAACGCATGAAACATGAGTTTTAGGTGCAAACAAAGATTGTGGAGAAATATTCTAAAATGACAACAAATTTTGGTTTGCACTTGAATAATTTTGTATATTCTTTACGGAAAATGTAGCTGTGTTATTTTTGTACAAAACAAGCGAACAAACGCACGGAACATGAGTTTATGGTGCAAACAAAGATTGTGGAGAAATATTTGAAAACGAAAATAAATTTTTGTTTGCATTTGAATAATTTAGTATTTACTATCATTCTTGACGAAAACTCTATCCGAGTTTTTTTTGGATGAAACGAGCAAACAAACGCATGAATCATGAGTTTTCTGCGCAAACAAAGATTGTCGAGAAATATTTTAAAATAAACAAAAATTTTGATTTGCATTCGAATAATTTTTTCTATTCTGTACGAAAAATCTAGCCGAGTTTTTATTGCAAGAACCGAGCGAACAAACGTATGAAAAATGAGTATGAGGTGCAAATTCAGTTTGTGGTGAAATATTTTAAAATGTAAACAAATTTTTGTTTTCATTGGAATAATTTAGTTTTTACAATTATTCTTTATAAAACATCTACCCGTGTTATTTTTTTATAAAATGAGCGGACAAACGCATGAAACATGAGTTTTAGGTGCAAACAAAGATTGTGGAGAAATATTCTAAAATGACAACAAATTTTGGTTTGCACTTGAATAATTTTGTATATTCTTTACGGAAAATGTAGCTGTGTTATTTTTGTACAAAACGAGCGAACAAACGCACGAAACATGAGTTTATGGTGCAAACAAAGATTGTGGAGAAATATTTGAAAACGAAAATAAATTTTTGTTTGTATTTGAATAATTTAGTATTTACTATCATTCTTGACGAAAACTCTATCCGAGTTTTTTTTGGATGAAACGAGCAAACAAACGCATGAATCATGAGTTTTCTGTGCAAACAAAGATTGTCGAGAAATATTTTAAAATAAACAAAAATTTTGATTTGCATTCGAATAATTTTTTCTATTCTGTACGAAAAATCTAGCCGAGTTTTTATTGCAAGAACCGAGCGAACAAACGTATGAAACATGAGTATGAGGTGCAAATTCAGTTTGTGGTGAAATATTTTAAAATGTAAACAAATTTTTGTTTTCATTGGAATAATTTAGTTTTTACAATCATTCTTTATAAAACATCTACCCGTGTTATTTTTTTATAAAATGAGCGGACAAACGCATGAAACATGAGTTTTAGGTGCAAACAAAGATTGTGGAGAAATATTCTAAAATGACAACAAATTTTGGTTTGCACTTGAATAATTTAGTATATTCTTTACGGAAAATGTAGCTGTGTTATTTTAGTACAAAACGAGCGAACAAACGCACGAAACATGAGTTTTTGGTGCAAACAAAGATTGTGGAGAAATATTTTAAAACGACAATAAATTTTTGTTTGCATTTGAATAATTTAGTATTTACTATCATTCTTGACGAAAACTCTATCCGAGTTTTTTTTTGATGAAACGAGCAAACAAATGCATGAATCATGAGTTTTCTGTGCAAACAAAGATTGTCGAGAAATATTTTAAAATAAACAAAAATTTTGATTTGCATTCGAATAATTTTTTCTATTCTGTACGAAAAATCTAGCCGAGATTTTATTGCAAGAACCGAGCGAACAAACGTATGAAACATGAGTATGAGGTGCAAATTCAGTTTGTGGTGAAATATTTTAAAATGTAAACAAATTTTTGTTTTCATTGGAATAATTTAGTTTTTACAATCATTCTTTATAAAACATCTACCCGTGTTATTTTTTTATAAAATGAGCGGACAAACGCATGAAACATGAGTTTTAGGTGCAAACAAAGATTGTGGAGAAATATTCTAAAATGACAACAAATTTTGGTTTGCACTTGAATAATTTTGTATATTCTTTACGGAAAATGTAGCTGTGTTATTTTAGTACAAAACGAGCGAACAAACACACGAAACATGAGTTTATGGTGCAAACAAAGATTGTGGAGAAATATTTTAAAACGACAATAAATTTTTGTTTGCATTTGAATAATTTAGTATTTACTATCATTCTTGACGAAAACTCTATCCGAGTTTTTTTTGGATGAAACGAGCAAACAAACGCATGAATCATGAGTTTTCTGCGCAAACAAAGATTGTCGAGAAATATTTTAAAATAAACAAAAATTTTGATTTGCATTCGAATAATTTTTTCTATTCTGTACGAAAAATCTAGCCGAGTTTTTATTGCAAGAACCGAGCGAACAAACGTATGAAAAATGAGTATGAGGTGCAAATTCAGTTTGTGGTGAAATATTTTAAAATGTAAACAAATTTTTGTTTTCATTGGAATAATTTAGTTTTTACAATTATTCTTTATAAAACATCTACCCGTGTTATTTTTTTATAAAATGAGCGGACAAACGCATGAAACATGAGTTTTAGGTGCAAACAAAGATTGTGGAGAAATATTCTAAAATGACAACAAATTTTGGTTTGCACTTGAATAATTTTGTATATTCTTTACGGAAAATGTAGCTGTGTTATTTTTGTACAAAACGAGCGAACAAACGCACGAAACATGAGTTTATGGTGCAAACAAAGATTGTGGAGAAATATTTGAAAACGAAAATAAATTTTTGTTTGTATTTGAATAATTTAGTATTTACTATCATTCTTGACGAAAACTCTATCCGAGTTTTTTTTGGATGAAACGAGCAAACAAACGCATGAATCATGAGTTTTCTGTGCAAACAAAGATTGTCGAGAAATATTTTAAAATAAACAAAAATTTTGATTTGCATTCGAATAATTTTTTCTATTCTGTACGAAAAATCTAGCCGAGTTTTTATTGCAAGAACCGAGCGAACAAACGTATGAAACATGAGTATGAGGTGCAAATTCAGTTTGTGGTGAAATATTTTAAAATGTAAACAAATTTTTGTTTTCATTGGAATAATTTAGTTTTTACAATCATTCTTTATAAAACATCTACCCGTGTTATTTTTTTATAAAATGAGCGGACAAACGCATGAAACATGAGTTTTAGGTGCAAACAAAGATTGTGGAGAAATATTCTAAAATGACAACAAATTTTGGTTTGCACTTGAATAATTTAGTATATTCTTTACGGAAAATGTAGCTGTGTTATTTTAGTACAAAACGAGCGAACAAACGCACGAAACATGAGTTTTTGGTGCAAACAAAGATTGTGGAGAAATATTTTAAAACGACAATAAATTTTTGTTTGCATTTGAATAATTTAGTATTTACTATCATTCTTGACGAAAACTCTATCCGAGTTTTTTTTTGATGAAACGAGCAAACAAATGCATGAATCATGAGTTTTCTGTGCAAACAAAGATTGTCGAGAAATATTTTAAAATAAACAAAAATTTTGATTTGCATTCGAATAATTTTTTCTATTCTGTACGAAAAATCTAGCCGAGATTTTATTGCAAGAACCGAGCGAACAAACGTATGAAACATGAGTATGAGGTGCAAATTCAGTTTGTGGTGAAATATTTTAAAATGTAAACAAATTTTTGTTTTCATTGGAATAATTTAGTTTTTACAATCATTCTTTATAAAACATCTACCCGTGTTATTTTTTTATAAAATGAGCGGACAAACGCATGAAACATGAGTTTTAGGTGCAAACAAAGATTGTGGAGAAATATTCTAAAATGACAACAAATTTTGGTTTGCACTTGAATAATTTTGTATATTCTTTACGGAAAATGTAGCTGTGTTATTTTAGTACAAAACGAGCGAACAAACACACGAAACATGAGTTTATGGTGCAAACAAAGATTGTGGAGAAATATTTTAAAACGACAATAAATTTTTGTTTGCATTTGAATAATTTAGTATTTACTATCATTCTTGACGAAAACTCTATCCGAGTTTTTTTTGGATGAAACGAGCAAACAAACGCATGAATCATGAGTTTTCTGTGCAAACAAAGATTGTCGAGAAATATTTTAAAATAAACAAAAATTTTGATTTGCATTCGAATAATTTTTCTATTCTGTACGAAAAATCTAGCCGAGTTTTTATTGCAAGAACCGAGCGAACAAACGTATGAAACATGAGTATGAGGTGCAAATTCAGTTTGTGGTGAAATATTTTAAAATGTAAACAAATTTTTGTTTTCATTGGAATAATTTAGTTTTTACAATCATTCTTTATAAAACATCTACCCGTGTTATTTTTTTATAAAATGAGCGGACAAACGCATGAAACATGAGTTTTAGGTGCAAACAAAGATTGTGGAGAAATATTCTAAAATGACAACAAATTTTGGTTTGCACTTGAATAATTTTGTATATTCTTTACGGAAAATGTAGCTGTGTTATTTTAGTACAAAACGAGCGAACAAACGCACGAAACATGAGTTTATGGTGGAAACAAAGATTGTGGAGAAATATTTTAAAACGACAATAAATTTTTGTTTGCATTTGAATAATTTAGTATTTACTATCATTCTTGACGAAAACTCTATCCGAGTTTTTTTTGGATGAAACGAGCAAACAAACGCAGGAATCATGAGTTTTCTGTGCAAACAAAGATTGTCGAGAAATATTTTAAAATAAACAAAAATTTTGATTTGCATTCGAATAATTTTTTCTATTCTGTACGAAAAATCTAGCCGAGTTTTTCTTGCAAGAACCGAGCGAACAAACTTATGAAACATGAGTATGATGTGCAAATTCAGTTTGTGGTGAAATATTTTAAAATGTAAACAAATTTTTGTTTTCGTTGGAATAATTTAGTTTTTACAATCATTCTTTATAAAACATCTACCCGTGTTATTTTTTTATAAAATGAGCGGACAAACGAATGAAACATGAGTTTTAGGTGCAAACCAAGATTGTGGAGAAATATTCTAAAATGACAACAAAATTTGGTTTGCACTTGAATAATTTAGTATATTCTTTACGGAAAATGTAGCTGTGTTATTTTTGTACAAAACGAGCGAACAAACGCACGAAACATGAGTTTATGGTGCAAACAAAGATTGTGGAGAAATATTTGAAAACGAAAATAAATTTTTGTTTGCATTTGAATAATTTAGTATTTACTATCATTCTTGACGAAAACTCTATCCGAGTTTTTTTTGGATGAAACGAGCAAACAAACGCATGAAACATGAGTTTTCTGTGCAAACAAAGATTGTCGAGAAATATTTTAAAATAAACAAAAATTTTGATTTGCATTCGAATAATTTTTTCTATTCTGTACGAAAAATCTAGCCGAGTTTTATTGCAAGAACCGAGCGAACAAACGTATGAAACATTAGTATGAGGTGCAAATTCAGTTTGTGGTGAAATATTTTAAAATGTAAACAAATTTTTGTTTTCATTGGAATAATTTAGTTTTTACAATCATTCTTTATAAAACATCTACCCGTGTTATTTTTTATAAAATGAGCGGACAAACGCATGAAACATGAGTTTTAGGTGCAAACAAAGATTGTGGAGAAATATTCTAAAATGACAACAAATTTTGGTTTGCACTTGAATAATTTTGTATATTCTTTACGGAAAATGTAGCTGTGTTATTTTTGTACAAAACAAGCGAACAAACGCACGGAACATGAGTTTATGGTGCAAACAAAGATTGTGGAGAAATATTTGAAAACGAAAATAAATTTTTGTTTGCATTTGAATAATTTAGTATTTACTATCATTCTTGACGAAAACTCTATCCGAGTTTTTTTTGGATGAAACGAGCAAACAAACGCATGAATCATGAGTTTTCTGCGCAAACAAAGATTGTCGAGAAATATTTTAAAATAAACAAAAATTTTGATTTGCATTCGAATAATTTTTTCTATTCTGTACGAAAAATCTAGCCGAGTTTTTATTGCAAGAACCGAGCAAACAAACGTATGAAAAATGAGTATGAGGTGCAAATTCAGTTTGTGGTGAAATATTTTAAAATGTAAACAAATTTTTGTTTTCATTGGAATAATTTAGTTTTTACAATTATTCTTTATAAAACATCTACCCGTGTTATTTTTTTATAAAATGAGCGGACAAACGCATGAAACATGAGTTTTAGGTGCAAACAAAGATTGTGGAGAAATATTCTAAAATGACAACAAATTTTGGTTTGCACTTGAATAATTTTGTATATTCTTTACGGAAAATGTAGCTGTGTTATTTTTGTACAAAACGAGCGAACAAACGCACGAAACATGAGTTTATGGTGCAAACAAAGATTGTGGAGAAATATTTGAAAACGAAAATAAATTTTTGTTTGTATTTGAATAATTTAGTATTTACTATCATTCTTGACGAAAACTCTATCCGAGTTTTTTTTGGATGAAACGAGCAAACAAACGCATGAATCATGAGTTTTCTGTGCAAACAAAGATTGTCGAGAAATATTTTAAAATAAACAAAAATTTTGATTTGCATTCGAATAATTTTTTCTATTCTGTACGAAAAATCTAGCCGAGTTTTTATTGCAAGAACCGAGCGAACAAACGTATGAAACATGAGTATGAGGTGCAAATTCAGTTTGTGGTGAAATATTTTAAAATGTAAACAAATTTTTGTTTTCATTGGAATAATTTAGTTTTTACAATCATTCTTTATAAAACATCTACCCGTGTTATTTTTTTATAAAATGAGCGGACAAACGCATGAAACATGAGTTTTAGGTGCAAACAAAGATTGTGGAGAAATATTCTAAAATGACAACAAATTTTGGTTTGCACTTGAATAATTTAGTATATTCTTTACGGAAAATGTAGCTGTGTTATTTTAGTACAAAACGAGCGAACAAACGCACGAAACATGAGTTTTTGGTGCAAACAAAGATTGTGGAGAAATATTTTAAAACGACAATAAATTTTTGTTTGCATTTGAATAATTTAGTATTTACTATCATTCTTGACGAAAACTCTATCCGAGTTTTTTTTTGATGAAACGAGCAAACAAATGCATGAATCATGAGTTTTCTGTGCAAACAAAGATTGTCGAGAAATATTTTAAAATAAACAAAAATTTTGATTTGCATTCGAATAATTTTTTCTATTCTGTACGAAAAATCTAGCCGAGATTTTATTGCAAGAACCGAGCGAACAAACGTATGAAACATGAGTATGAGGTGCAAATTCAGTTTGTGGTGAAATATTTTAAAATGTAAACAAATTTTTGTTTTCATTGGAATAATTTAGTTTTTACAATCATTCTTTATAAAACATCTACCCGTGTTATTTTTTTATAAAATGAGCGGACAAACGCATGAAACATGAGTTTTAGGTGCAAACAAAGATTGTGGAGAAATATTCTAAAATGACAACAAATTTTGGTTTGCACTTGAATAATTTTGTATATTCTTTACGGAAAATGTAGCTGTGTTATTTTAGTACAAAACGAGCGAACAAACACACGAAACATGAGTTTATGGTGCAAACAAAGATTGTGGAGAAATATTTTAAAACGACAATAAATTTTTGTTTGCATTTGAATAATTTAGTATTTACTATCATTCTTGACGAAAACTCTATCCGAGTTTTTTTTGGATGAAACGAGCAAACAAACGCATGAATCATGAGTTTTCTGTGCAAACAAAGATTGTCGAGAAATATTTTAAAATAAACAAAAATTTTGATTTGCATTCGAATAATTTTTCTATTCTGTACGAAAAATCTAGCCGAGTTTTTATTGCAAGAACCGAGCGAACAAACGTATGAAACATGAGTATGAGGTGCAAATTCAGTTTGTGGTGAAATATTTTAAAATGTAAACAAATTTTTGTTTTCATTGGAATAATTTAGTTTTTACAATCATTCTTTATAAAACATCTACCCGTGTTATTTTTTTATAAAATGAGCGGACAAACGCATGAAACATGAGTTTTAGGTGCAAACAAAGATTGTGGAGAAATATTCTAAAATGACAACAAATTTTGGTTTGCACTTGAATAATTTTGTATATTCTTTACGGAAAATGTAGCTGTGTTATTTTAGTACAAAACGAGCGAACAAACGCACGAAACATGAGTTTATGGTGGAAACAAAGATTGTGGAGAAATATTTTAAAACGACAATAAATTTTTGTTTGCATTTGAATAATTTAGTATTTACTATCATTCTTGACGAAAACTCTATCCGAGTTTTTTTTGGATGAAACGAGCAAACAAACGCAGGAATCATGAGTTTTCTGTGCAAACAAAGATTGTCGAGAAATATTTTAAAATAAACAAAAATTTTGATTTGCATTCGAATAATTTTTTCTATTCTGTACGAAAAATCTAGCCGAGTTTTTCTTGCAAGAACCGAGCGAACAAACTTATGAAACATGAGTATGATGTGCAAATTCAGTTTGTGGTGAAATATTTTAAAATGTAAACAAATTTTTGTTTTCATTGGAATAATTTAGTTTTTACAATCATTCTTTATAAAACATCTACCCGTGTTATTTTTTTATAAAATGAGCGGACAAACGAATGAAACATGAGTTTTAGGTGCAAACCAAGATTGTGGAGAAATATTCTAAAATGACAACAAAATTTGGTTTGCACTTGAATAATTTAGTATATTCTTTACGGAAAATGTAGCTGTGTTATTTTTGTACAAAACGAGCGAACAAACGCACGAAACATGAGTTTATGGTGCAAACAAAGATTGTGGAGAAATATTTGAAAACGAAAATAAATTTTTGTTTGCATTTGAATAATTTAGTATTTACTATCATTCTTGACGAAAACTCTATCCGAGTTTTTTTTGGATGAAACGAGCAAACAAACGCATGAAACATGAGTTTTCTGTGCAAACAAAGATTGTCGAGAAATATTTTAAAATAAACAAAAATTTTGATTTGCATTCGAATAATTTTTTCTATTCTGTACGAAAAATCTAGCCGAGTTTTATTGCAAGAACCGAGCGAACAAACGTATGAAACATTAGTATGAGGTGCAAATTCAGTTTGTGGTGAAATATTTTAAAATGTAAACAAATTTTTCTTTTCATTGGAATAATTTAGTTTTTACAATCATTCTTTATAAAACATCTACCCGTGTTATTTTTTATAAAATGAGCGGACAAACGCATGAAACATGAGTTTTAGGTGCAAACAAAGATTGTGGAGAAATATTCTAAAATGACAACAAATTTTGGTTTGCACTTGAATAAATTTGTATATTCTTTACGGAAAATGTAGCTGTGTTATTTTTGTACAAAACAAGCGAACAAACGCACGGAACATGAGTTTATGGTGCAAACAAAGATTGTGGAGAAATATTTGAAAACGAAAATAAATTTTTGTTTGCATTTGAATAATTTAGTATTTACTATCATTCTTGACGAAAACTCTATCCGAGTTTTTTTTGGATGAAACGAGCAAACAAACGCATGAATCATGAATTTTCTGTGCAAACAAAGATTGTCGAGAAATATTTTAAAATAAACAAAAATTTTGATTTGCATTCGAATAATTTTTTCTATTCTGTACGAAAAATCTAGCCGAGTTTTTATTGCAAGAACCGAGCGAACAAACGTATGAAACATGAGTATGAGGTGCAAATTCAGTTTGTGGTGAAATATTTTAAAATGTAAACAAATTTTTGTTTTCATTGGAATAATTTAGT
Source organism: Juncus effusus (assembly GCA_027726005.1). NCBI lineage: Eukaryota > Viridiplantae > Streptophyta > Magnoliopsida > Poales > Juncaceae > Juncus > Juncus effusus. The sequence continues at coordinate 5,519,681 of CM050907.1, forward strand.
TTTTACAATCATTCTTTATAAAACATCTACCCGTGTTATTTTTTTATAAAATGAGCGGACAAACGCATGAAACATGAGTTTTAGGTGCAAACAAAGATTGTGGAGAAATATTCTAAAATGACAACAAATTTTGGTTTGCACTTGAATAATTTAGTATATTCTTTACGGAAAATGTAGCTGTGTTATTTTAGTACAAAACGAGCGAACAAACGCACGAAACATGAGTTTTTGGTGCAAACAAAGATTGTGGAGAAATATTTTAAAACGACAATAAATTTTTGTTTGCATTTGAATAATTTAGTATTTACTATCATTCTTGACGAAAACTCTATCCGAGTTTTTTTTTGATGAAACGAGCAAACAAATGCATGAATCATGAGTTTTCTGTGCAAACAAAGATTGTCGAGAAATATTTTAAAATAAACAAAAATTTTGATTTGCATTCGAATAATTTTTTCTATTCTGTACGAAAAATCTAGCCGAGATTTTATTGCAAGAACCGAGCGAACAAACGTATGAAACATGAGTATGAGGTGCAAATTCAGTTTGTGGTGAAATATTTTAAAATGTAAACAAATTTTTGTTTTCATTGGAATAATTTAGTTTTTACAATCATTCTTTATAAAACATCTACCCGTGTTATTTTTTTATAAAATGAGCGGACAAACGCATGAAACATGAGTTTTAGGTGCAAACAAAGATTGTGGAGAAATATTCTAAAATGACAACAAATTTTGGTTTGCACTTGAATAATTTTGTATATTCTTTACGGAAAATGTAGCTGTGTTATTTTAGTACAAAACGAGCGAACAAACACACGAAACATGAGTTTATGGTGCAAACAAAGATTGTGGAGAAATATTTTAAAACGACAATAAATTTTTGTTTGCATTTGAATAATTTAGTATTTACTATCATTCTTGACGAAAACTCTATCCGAGTTTTTTTTGGATGAAACGAGCAAACAAACGCATGAATCATGAGTTTTCTGTGCAAACAAAGATTGTCGAGAAATATTTTAAAATAAACAAAAATTTTGATTTGCATTCGAATAATTTTTCTATTCTGTACGAAAAATCTAGCCGAGTTTTTATTGCAAGAACCGAGCGAACAAACGTATGAAACATGAGTATGAGGTGCAAATTCAGTTTGTGGTGAAATATTTTAAAATGTAAACAAATTTTTGTTTTCATTGGAATAATTTAGTTTTTACAATCATTCTTTATAAAACATCTACCCGTGTTATTTTTTTATAAAATGAGCGGACAAACGCATGAAACATGAGTTTTAGGTGCAAACAAAGATTGTGGAGAAATATTCTAAAATGACAACAAATTTTGGTTTGCACTTGAATAATTTTGTATATTCTTTACGGAAAATGTAGCTGTGTTATTTTAGTACAAAACGAGCGAACAAACGCACGAAACATGAGTTTATGGTGGAAACAAAGATTGTGGAGAAATATTTTAAAACGACAATAAATTTTTGTTTGCATTTGAATAATTTAGTATTTACTATCATTCTTGACGAAAACTCTATCCGAGTTTTTTTTGGATGAAACGAGCAAACAAACGCAGGAATCATGAGTTTTCTGTGCAAACAAAGATTGTCGAGAAATATTTTAAAATAAACAAAAATTTTGATTTGCATTCGAATAATTTTTTCTATTCTGTACGAAAAATCTAGCCGAGTTTTTCTTGCAAGAACCGAGCGAACAAACTTATGAAACATGAGTATGATGTGCAAATTCAGTTTGTGGTGAAATATTTTAAAATGTAAACAAATTTTTGTTTTCATTGGAATAATTTAGTTTTTACAATCATTCTTTATAAAACATCTACCCGTGTTATTTTTTTATAAAATGAGCGGACAAACGAATGAAACATGAGTTTTAGGTGCAAACCAAGATTGTGGAGAAATATTCTAAAATGACAACAAAATTTGGTTTGCACTTGAATAATTTAGTATATTCTTTACGGAAAATGTAGCTGTGTTATTTTTGTACAAAACGAGCGAACAAACGCACGAAACATGAGTTTATGGTGCAAACAAAGATTGTGGAGAAATATTTGAAAACGAAAATAAATTTTTGTTTGCATTTGAATAATTTAGTATTTACTATCATTCTTGACGAAAACTCTATCCGAGTTTTTTTTGGATGAAACGAGCAAACAAACGCATGAAACATGAGTTTTCTGTGCAAACAAAGATTGTCGAGAAATATTTTAAAATAAACAAAAATTTTGATTTGCATTCGAATAATTTTTTCTATTCTGTACGAAAAATCTAGCCGAGTTTTATTGCAAGAACCGAGCGAACAAACGTATGAAACATTAGTATGAGGTGCAAATTCAGTTTGTGGTGAAATATTTTAAAATGTAAACAAATTTTTCTTTTCATTGGAATAATTTAGTTTTTACAATCATTCTTTATAAAACATCTACCCGTGTTATTTTTTATAAAATGAGCGGACAAACGCATGAAACATGAGTTTTAGGTGCAAACAAAGATTGTGGAGAAATATTCTAAAATGACAACAAATTTTGGTTTGCACTTGAATAAATTTGTATATTCTTTACGGAAAATGTAGCTGTGTTATTTTTGTACAAAACAAGCGAACAAACGCACGGAACATGAGTTTATGGTGCAAACAAAGATTGTGGAGAAATATTTGAAAACGAAAATAAATTTTTGTTTGCATTTGAATAATTTAGTATTTACTATCATTCTTGACGAAAACTCTATCCGAGTTTTTTTTGGATGAAACGAGCAAACAAACGCATGAATCATGAATTTTCTGTGCAAACAAAGATTGTCGAGAAATATTTTAAAATAAACAAAAATTTTGATTTGCATTCGAATAATTTTTTCTATTCTGTACGAAAAATCTAGCCGAGTTTTTATTGCAAGAACCGAGCGAACAAACGTATGAAACATGAGTATGAGGTGCAAATTCAGTTTGTGGTGAAATATTTTAAAATGTAAACAAATTTTTGTTTTCATTGGAATAATTTAGTTTTTACAATCATTCTTTATAAAACATCTACCCGTGTTATTTTTTTTTAAAATGAGCGGACAAACGCATGAAACATGAGTTTTAGGTGCAAACAAAGATTGTGGAGAAATATTCTAAAATGACAACAAATTTTGGTTTGCACTTGAATAATTTAGTATATTCTTTACGGAAAATGTAGCTGTGTTATTTTAGTACAAAACGAGCGAACAAACGCACGAAACATGAGTTTTTGGTGCAAACAAAGATTGTGGAGAAATATTTTAAAACGACAATAAATTTTTGTTTGCATTTGAATAATTTAGTATTTACTATCATTCTTGACGAAAACTCTATCCGAGTTTTTTTTTGATGAAACGAGCAAACAAATGCATGAATCATGAGTTTTCTGTGCAAACAAAGATTGTCGAGAAATATTTTAAAATAAACAAAAATTTTGATTTGCATTCGAATAATTTTTTCTATTCTGTACGAAAAATCTAGCCGAGATTTTATTGCAAGAACCGAGCGAACAAACGTATGAAACATGAGTATGAGGTGCAAATTCAGTTTGTGGTGAAATATTTTAAAATGTAAACAAATTTTTGTTTTCATTGAAATAATTTAGTTTTTACAATCATTCTTTATAAAACATCTACCCGTGTTATTTTTTTATAAAATGAGCGGACAAACGCATGAAACATGAGTTTTAGGTGCAAACAAAGATTGTGGAGAAATATTCTAAAATGACAACAAATTTTGGTTTGCACTTGAATAATTTTGTATATTCTTTACGGAAAATGTAGCTGTGTTATTTTAGTACAAAACGAGCGAACAAACGCACGAAACATGAGTTTATGGTGCAAACAAAGATTGTGGAGAAATATTTTAAAACGACAATAAATTTTTGTTTGCATTTGAATAATTTAGTATTTACTATCATTCTTGACGAAAACTCTATCCGAGTTTTTTTTGGATGAAACGAGCAAACAAACGCATGAATCATGAGTTTTCTGTGCAAACAAAGATTGTCGAGAAATATTTTAAAATAAACAAAAATTTTGATTTGCATTCGAATAATTTTTTCTATTCTGTACGAAAAATCTAGCCGAGTTTTTATTGCAAGAACCGAGCGAACAAACGTATGAAACATGAGTATGAGGTGCAAATTCAGTTTGTGGTGAAATATTTTAAAATGTAAACAAATTTTTGTTTTCATTGGAATAATTTAGTTTTTACAATCATTCTTTATAAAACATCTACCCGTGTTATTTTTTTATAAAATGAGCGGACAAACGCATGAAACATGAGTTTTAGGTGCAAACAAAGATTGTGGAGAAATATTCTAAAATGACAACAAATTTTGGTTTGCACTTGAATAATTTTGTATATTCTTTACGGAAAATGTAGCTGTGTTATTTTAGTACAAAACGAGCGAACAAACGCACGAAACATGAGTTTATGGTGGAAACAAAGATTGTGGAGAAATATTTTAAAACGACAATAAATTTTTGTTTGCATTTGAATAATTTAGTATTTACTATCATTCTTGACGAAAACTCTATCCGAGTTTTTTTTGGATGAAACGAGCAAACAAACGCATGAATCATGAGTTTTCTGTGCAAACAAAGATTGTCGAGAAATATTTTAAAATAAACAAAAATTTTGATTTGCATTCGAATAATTTTTTCTATTCTGTACGAAAAATCTAGCCGAGTTTTTCTTGCAAGAACCGAGCGAACAAACTTATGAAACATGAGTATGATGTGCAAATTCAGTTTGTGGTGAAATATTTTAAAATGTAAACAAATTTTTGTTTTCATTGGAATAATTTAGTTTTTACAATCATTCTTTATAAAACATCTACCCGTGTTATTTTTTTATAAAATGAGCGGACAAACGAATGAAACATGAGTTTTAGGTGCAAACCAAGATTGTGGAGAAATATTCTAAAATGACAACAAAATTTGGTTTGCACTTGAATAATTTAGTATATTCTTTACGGAAAATGTAGCTGTGTTATTTTTGTACAAAACGAGCGAACAAACGCACGAAACATGAGTTTATGGTGCAAACAAAGATTGTGGAGAAATATTTGAAAACGAAAATAAATTTTTGTTTGCATTTGAATAATTTAGTATTTACTATCATTCTTGACGAAAACTCTATCCGAGTTTTTTTTGGATGAAACGAGCAAACAAACGCATGAAACATGAGTTTTCTGTGCAAACAAAGATTGTCGAGAAATATTTTAAAATAAACAAAAATTTTGATTTGCATTCGAATAATTTTTTCTATTCTGTACGAAAAATCTAGCCGAGTTTTATTGCAAGAACCGAGCGAACAAACGTATGAAACATTAGTATGAGGTGCAAATTCAGTTTGTGGTGAAATATTTTAAAATGTAAACAAATTTTTCTTTTCATTGGAATAATTTAGTTTTTACAATCATTCTTTATAAAACATCTACCCGTGTTATTTTTTATAAAATGAGCGGACAAACGCATGAAACATGAGTTTTAGGTGCAAACAAAGATTGTGGAGAAATATTCTAAAATGACAACAAATTTTGGTTTGCACTTGAATAAATTTGTATATTCTTTACGGAAAATGTAGCTGTGTTATTTTTGTACAAAACAAGCGAACAAACGCACGGAACATGAGTTTATGGTGCAAACAAAGATTGTGGAGAAATATTTGAAAACGAAAATAAATTTTTGTTTGCATTTGAATAATTTAGTATTTACTATCATTCTTGACGAAAACTCTATCCGAGTTTTTTTTGGATGAAACGAGCAAACAAACGCATGAATCATGAGTTTTCTGTGCAAACAAAGATTGTCGAGAAATATTTTAAAATAAACAAAAATTTTGATTTGCATTCGAATAATTTTTTCTATTCTGTACGAAAAATCTAGCCGAGTTTTTATTGCAAGAACCGAGCGAACAAACGTATGAAACATGAGTATGAGGTGCAAATTCCGTTTGTGGTGAAATATTTTAAAATGTAAACAAATTTTTGTTTTCATTGGAATAATTTAGTTTTTACAATCATTCTTTATAAAACATCTACCCGTGTTATTTTTTTATAAAATGAGCGGACAAACGCATGAAACATGAGTTTTAGGTGCAAACAAAGATTGTGGAGAAATATTCTAAAATGACAACAAATTTTGGTTTGCACTTGAATAATTTTGTATATTCTTTACGGAAAATGTAGCTGTGTTATTTTAGTACAAAACGAGCGAACAAACGCACGAAACATGAGTTTATGGTGCAAACAAAGATTGTGGAGAAATATTTTAAAACGACAATAAATTTTTGTTTGCATTTGAATAATTTAGTATTTACTATCATTCTTGACGAAAACTCTATCCGAGTTTTTTTTGGATGAAACGAGCAAACAAACGCATGAATCATGAGTTTTCTGTGCAAACAAAGATTGTCGAGAAATATTTTAAAATAAACAAAAATTTTGATTTGCATTCGAATAATTTTTTCTATTCTGTACGAAAAATCTAGCCGAGTTTTTATTGCAAGAACCGAGCGAACAAACGTATGAAACATGAGTATGAGGTGCAAATTCAGTTTGTGGTGAAATATTTTAAAATGTAAACAAATTTTTGTTTTCATTGGAATAATTTAGTTTTTACAATCATTCTTTATAAAACATCTACCCGTGTTATTTTTTTATAAAATGAGCGGACAAACGCATGAAACATGAGTTTTAGGTGCAAACAAAGATTGTGGAGAAATATTCTAAAATGACAACAAATTTTGGTTTGCACTTGAATAATTTAGTATATTCTTTACGGAAAATGTAGCTGTGTTATTTTAGTACAAAACGAGCGAACAAACGCACGAAACATGAGTTTATGGTGCAAACAAAGATTGTGGAGAAATATTTTAAAACGACAATAAATTTTTGTTTGCATTTGAATAATTTAGTATTTACTATCATTCTTGACGAAAACTCTATCCGAGTTTTTTTTGGATGAAACGAGCAAACAAACGCATGAATCATGAGTTTTCTGTGCAAACAAAGATTGTCGAGAAATATTTTAAAATAAACAAAAATTTTGATTTGCATTCGAATAATTTTTTCTATTCTGTACGAAAAATCTAGCCGAGTTTTTATTGCAAGAACCGAGCGAACAAACGTATGAAACATGAGTATGAGGTGCAAATTCAGTTTGTGGTGAAATATTTTAAAATGTAAACAAATTTTTGTTTTCATTGGAATAATTTAGTTTTTACAATCATTCTTTATAAAACATCTACCCGTGTTATTTTTTTATAAAATGAGCGGACAAACGCATGAAACATGAGTTTTAGGTGCAAACAAAGATTGTGGAGAAATATTCTAAAATGACAACAAATTTTGGTTTGCACTTGAATAATTTAGTATATTCTTTACGGAAAATGTAGCTGTGTTATTTTAGTACAAAACGAGCGAACAAACGCACGAAACATGAGTTTATGGTGCAAACAAAGATTGTGGAGAAATATTTTAAAACGACAATAAATTTTTGTTTGCATTTGAATAATTTAGTATTTACTATCATTCTTGACGAAAACTCTATCCGAGTTTTTTTTGGATGAAACGAGCAAACAAACGCATGAATCATGAGTTTTCTGTGCAAACAAAGATTGTCGAGAAATATTTTAAAATAAACAAAAATTTTGATTTGCATTCGAATAATTTTTTCTATTCTGTACGAAAAATCTAGCCGAGTTTTATTGCATGAACCGAGCGAACAAACGTATGAAACATTAGTATGAGGTGCAAATTCAGTTTGTGGTGAAATATTTTAAAATGTAAACAAATTTTTGTTTTCATTGGAATAATTTAGTTTTTACAATCATTCTTTATAAAACATCTACCCGTGTTATTTTTTTATAAAATGAGCGGACAAACGCATGAAACATGAGTTTTAGGTGCAAACAAAGATTGTGGAGAAATATTCTAAAATGACAACAAATTTTGGTTTGCACATGAATAATTTAGTATATTCTTTACGGAAAATGTAGCTGTGTTATTTTAGTACAAAACGAGCGAACAAACGCACGAAACATGAGTTTATGGTGCAAACAAAGATTGTGGAGAAATATTTTAAAACGACAATAAATTTTTGTTTGCATTTGAATAATTTAGTATTTACTATCATTCTTGACGAAAACTCTATCCGAGTTTTTTTTGGATGAAACGAGCAAACAAACGCATGAATCATGAGTTTTCTGTGCAAACAAAGATTGTCGAGAAATATTTTAAAATAAACAAAAATTTTGATTTGCATTCGAATAATTTTTTCAATTCTGTACGAAAAATCTAGCCGAGTTTTATTGCAAGAACCGAGCGAACAAACGTATGAAACATGAGTATGAGGTGCAAATTCAGTTTGTGGTGAAATATTTTAAAATGTAAACAAATTTTTGTTTTCATTGGAATAATTTAGTTTTTACAATCATTCTTTATAAAACATCTACCCGTGTTATTTTTTTATAAAATGAGCGGACAAACGCATGAAACATGAGTTTTAGGTGCAAACAAAGATTGTTGAGAAATATTCTAAAATGACAACAAATTTTGGTTTGCACTTGAATAATTTTGTATATTCTTTACGGAAAATGTAGCTGTGTTATTTTTGTACAAAACAAGCGAACAAACGCACGGAACATGAGTTTATGGTGCAAACAAAGATTGTGGAGAAATATTTGAAAACGAAAATAAATTTTTGTTTGCATTTGAATAATTTAGTATTTACTATCATTCTTGACGAAAACTCTATCCGAGTTTTTTTTGGATGAAACGAGCAAACAAACGCATGAATCATGAATTTTCTGTGCAAACAAAGATTGTCGAGAAATATTTTAAAGTAAACAAAAATTTTGATTTGCATTCGAATAATTTTTTCTATTCTGTACGAAAAATCTAGCCGAGTTTTTATTGCAAGAACCGAGCGAACAAACGTATGAAACATGAGTATGAGGTGCAAATTCAGTTTGTGGTGAAATATTTTAAAATGTAAACAAATTTTTGTTTTCATTGGAATAATTTAGTTTTTACAATCATTCTTTATAAAACATCTACCCGTGTTATTTTTTTATAAAATGAGTGGACAAACGCATGAAACATGAGTTTTAGGTGCAAACAAAGATTGTGGAGAAATATTCTAAAATGACAACAAATTTTGGTTTGCACTTGAATAATTTAGTATATTCTTTACGGAAAATGTAGCTGTGTTATTTTAGTACAAAACGAGCGAACAAACGGACGAAACATGAGTTTATGGTGCAAACAAAGATTGTGGAGAAATATTTTAAAACGACAATAAATTTTTGTTTTCATTTGAATAATTTAGTATTTACTATCATTCTTGACGAAAACTCTATCCGAGTTTTTTTTGGATGAAACGAGCAAACAAACGCATGAATCATGAGTTTTCTGTGCAAACAAAGATTGTCGAGAAATATTTTAAAATAAACAAAAATTTTTATTTGCATTCGAATAATTTTTTCTATTCTGTACGAAAAATCTAGCCGAGTTTTATTGCAAGAACCGAGCGAACAAACGTATGAAACATGAGTATGAGGTGCAAATTCAGTTTGTGGTGAAATATTTTAAAATGTAAACAAATTTTTGTTTTCATTGGAATAATTTAGTTTTTACAATCATTCTTTATAAAACATCTACCCGTGTTATTTTTTTATAAAATGAGCGGACAAACGAATGAAACATGAGTTTTAGGTGCAAACCAAGATTGTGGAGAAATATTCTAAAATGACAACAAAATTTGGTTTGCACTTGAATAATTTAGTATATTCTTTACGGAAAATGTAGCTGTGTTATTTTTGTACAAAACGAGCGAACAAACGCACGAAACATGAGTTTATGGTGCAAACAAAGATTTATTGTCGTTTTAAAATATTTCTCCACAATCTTTGTTTGCACCATAAACTCATGTTTCGTGCGTTTGTTCGCTCGTTTTGTACTAAAATAACACAGCTACATTTTCCGTAAAGAATATACTAAATTATTCAAGTGCAAACCAAAATTTGTTGTCATTTTAGAATATTTCTCCACAATCTTTGTTTGCACCTAAAACTCATGTTTCATGCGTTTGTCCGCTCAATTTATAAAAAAATAACACGGGTAGATGTTTTATAAAGAATGATTGTAAATACTAAATTATTCCAATGAAAACAAAAATTTGTTTACATTTTAAAATATTTCACCACAAACTTAATTTGCACCTCATACTCATGTTTCATACGTTTGTTCGCTCGGTTCATGCAATAAAAATTCGGCTAGATTTTTCGTAAAGAATAGACAAAATTATTCAATTGCAAATCAAAATTTTTGTTTATTTTAAAATATTTCTCCACAATCTTTGTTTGCACAGAAAACTCATGTTTCATTCGTTTGTTTCCTCGTTTCATGCAAAAAAAAGTCGGATAGAGTTTTCGTAAAGAATGATAGTAAATACTAAATTATTCAAATGCAAACAAAAATTTATTGTCGTTTTAAAATATTTCTCCACAATCTTTGTTTGCACCAAAAACTCATGTTTCGTGCGTTTGTTCGCTCGTTTTGTACTAAAATAACACAGCTACATTTTCCGTAAAGAATATACTAAATTATTCAAGTGCAAACCAAATTTCGTTGTCATTTTAGAATATTTCTCCACAATCTTGGTTTGCACCTAAAACTCATGTTTCATTCGTTTGTCCGCTCATTTTATAAAAAAATAACACGGGTAGATGTTTTATAAAGAATGATTGTAAATACTAAATTATTCCAATGAAAACAAAAATTTGTTTACATTTTAAAATATTTCACCACAAACTTAATTTGCACCTCATACTCATGTTTCATACGTTTGTTCGCTCGGTTCATGCAATAAAAATTCGGCTAGATTTTTCGTAAAGAATAGACAAAATTATTCAAATGCAAATCAAAATTTTTGTTTATTTTAAAATATTTCTCGACAATCTTTGTTTGCACAGAAAACTCATGATTCATGCGTTTGTTTGCTCGTTTCATCCAAAAAAAACTCGGATAGAGTTTTCGTCAAGAATGATAGTAAATACTAAATTATTCAAATGCAAACAAAAATTTATTTTCGTTTTCAAATATTTCTCCACAATCTTTGTTTGCACCATAAACTCATGTTTCGTGCGTTTGTTCGCTCGTTTTGTACAAAAATAACACAGCTACATTTTCCGTAAAGAATATACTAAATTATTCAAGTGCAAACCAAATTTTGTTGTCATTTTAGAATATTTCTCCACAATCTTGGTTTGCACCTAAAACACATGTTTCATTCGTTTGTCCGCTCATTTTATAAAAAAATAACACGGGTAGATGTTTTATAAAGAATGATTGTAAAAACTAAATTATTCCAATGAAAACCAAAATTTGTTTACATTTTAAAATATTTCACCACAAACTGAATTTGCACCTCATACTCATGTTTCATACGTTTGTTCGCTCGGTTCTTGCAATAAAAACTCGGCTAGATTTTTCGTACAGAATAGAAAAAATTATTCGAATGCAAATCAAAATTTTTGTTTATTTTAAAATATTTCTCCACAATCTTTGTTTGCACCTAAAACTCATGTTTCATGCGTTTGTCCGCTCAATTTATAAAAAAATAACACGGGTAGATGTTTTATAAAGAATGATTGTAAATACTAAATTATTCCAATGAAAACAAAAATTTGTTTACATTTTAAAATATTTCACCACAAACTTAATTTGCACCTCATACTCATGTTTCATACATTTGTTCGCTCGGTTCATGCAATAAAAATTCGGCTAGATTTTTCGTAAAGAATAGACAAAATTATTCAAATGCAAATCAAAATTTTTGTTTATTTTAAAATATTTCTCCACAATCTTTGTTTGCACAGAAAACTCATGTTTCATTCGTTTGTTTCCTCGTTTCATGCAAAAAAAAGTCGGATAGAGTTTTCGTAAAGAATGATAGTAAATACTAAATTATTCAAATGCAAACAAAAATTTATTGTCGTTTTAAAATATTTCTCCACAATCTTTGTTTGCACCATAAACTCATGTTTCGTGCGTTTGTTCGCTCGTTTTGTACTAAAATAACACAGCTACATTTTCCGTAAAGAATATACTAAATTATTCAAGTGCAAACCAAAATTTGTTGTCATTTTAGAATATTTCTCCACAATCTTTGTTTGCACCTAAAACTCATGTTTCATGCGTTTGTCCGCTCAATTTATAAAAAAATAACACGGGTAGATGTTTTATAAAGAATGATTGTAAATACTAAATTATTCCAATGAAAACAAAAATTTGTTTACATTTTAAAATATTTCACCACAAACTTAATTTGCACCTCATACTCATGTTTCATACGTTTGTTCGCTCGGTTCATGCAATAAAAATTCGGCTAGATTTTTCGTAAAGAATAGACAAAATTATTCAATTGCAAATCAAAATTTTTGTTTATTTTAAAATATTTCTCCACAATCTTTGTTTGCACAGAAAACTCATGTTTCATTCGTTTGTTTCCTCGTTTCATGCAAAAAAAAGTCGGATAGAGTTTTCGTAAAGAATGATAGTAAATACTAAATTATTCAAATGCAAACAAAAATTTATTGTCGTTTTAAAATATTTCTCCACAATCTTTGTTTGCACCAAAAACTCATGTTTCGTGCGTTTGTTCGCTCGTTTTGTACTAAAATAACACAGCTACATTTTCCGTAAAGAATATACTAAATTATTCAAGTGCAAACCAAATTTCGTTGTCATTTTAGAATATTTCTCCACAATCTTGGTTTGCACCTAAAACTCATGTTTCATTCGTTTGTCCGCTCATTTTATAAAAAAATAACACGGGTAGATGTTTTATAAAGAATGATTGTAAATACTAAATTATTCCAATGAAAACAAAAATTTGTTTACATTTTAAAATATTTCACCACAAACTGAATTTGCACCTCATACTCATGTTTCATACGTTTGTTCGCTCGGTTCTTGCAATAAAAACTCGGCTAGATTTTTCGTATAGAATAGAAAAAATTATTCGAATGCAAATCAAAATTTTTGTTTATTTTAAAATATTTCTCGACAATCTTTGTTTGCACAGAAAACTCATGATTCATGCGTTTGTTTGCTCGTTTCATCCAAAAAAAACTCAGATAGAGTTTTCGTCAAGAATGATAGTAAATACTAAATTATTCAAATGCAAACAAAAATTTATTTTCGTTTTCAAATATTTCTCCACAATCTTTGTTTGCACCATAAACTCATGTTTCGTGCGTTAATTCGCTCGTTTTGTACAAAAATAACACAGCTACATTTTCCGTAAAGAATATACTAAATTATTCAAGTGCAAACAAAATTTTGTTGTCATTTTAAAATATTTCTCCACAATCTTTGTTTGCACCTAAAACTCATGTTTCATGCGTTTGTCCGCTCATTTTATAAAAAAAAAATACGGGTAGATGTTTTATAAAGAATGATTGTAAAAACTAAATTATTCCAATGAAAACAAAAATTTGTTTACATTTTAAAATATTTCACAACATACTGAATTTGCACCTCATACTCATGTTTCATACGTTTGTTCGCTCGGTTCTTGCAATAAAAATTCGGCTAGATTTTTCGTAAAGAATAGACAAAATTATTCAAATGCAAATCAAAATTTTTGTTTATTTTAAAATATTTCTCCACAATCTTTGTTTGCACAGAAAACTCATGTTTCATTCGTTTGTTTCCTCGTTTCATGCAAAAAAAAGTCGGATAGAGTTTTCGTAAAGAATGATAGTAAATACTAAATTATTCAAATGCAAACAAAAATTTATTGTCGTTTTAAAATATTTCTCCACAATCTTTGTTTGCACCAAAAACTCATGTTTCGTGCGTTTGTTCGCTCGTTTTGTACTAAAATAACACAGCTACATTTTCCGTAAAGAATATACTAAATTATTCAAGTGCAAACCAAATTTCGTTGTCATTTTAGAATATTTCTCCACAATCTTGGTTTGCACCTAAAACTCATGTTTCATTCGTTTGTCCGCTCATTTTATAAAAAAATAACACGGGTAGATGTTTTATAAAGAATGATTGTAAATACTAAATTATTCCAATGAAAACAAAAATTTGTTTACATTTTAAAATATTTCACCACAAACTGAATTTGCACCTCATACTCATGTTTCATACGTTTGTTCGCTCGGTTCTTCCAATAAAAACTCGGCTAGATTTTTCGTATAGAATAGAAAAAATTATTCGAATGCAAATCAAAATTTTTGTTTATTTTAAAATATTTCTCGACAATCTTTGTTTGCACAGAAAACTCATGATTCATGCGTTTGTTTGCTCGTTTCATCCAAAAAAAACTCGGATAGAGTTTTCGTCAAGAATGATAGTAAATACTAAATTATTCAAATGCAAACAAAAATTTATTTTCGTTTTCAAATATTTCTCCACAATCTTTGTTTGCACCATAAACTCATGTTTCGTGCGTTAATTCGCTCGTTTTGTACAAAAATAACACAGCTACATTTTCCGTAAAGAATATACTAAATTATTCAAGTGCAAACAAAATTTTGTTGTCATTTTAAAATATTTCTCCACAATCTTTGTTTGCACCTAAAACTCATGTTTCATGCGTTTGTCCGCTCATTTTATAAAAAAAAAATACGGGTAGATGTTTTATAAAGAATGATTGTAAAAACTAAATTATTCCAATGAAAACAAAAATTTGTTTACATTTTAAAATATTTCACAACAAACTGAATTTGCACCTCATACTCATGTTTCATACGTTTGTTCGCTCGGTTCTTGCAATAAAAATTCGGCTAGATTTTTCGTAAAGAATAGACAAAATTATTCAAATGCAAATCAAAATTTTTGTTTATTTTAAAATATTTCTCCACAATCTTTGTTTGCACAGAAAACTCATGTTTCATTCGTTTGTTTCCTCGTTTCATGCAAAAAAAAGTCGGATAGAGTTTTCGTAAAGAATGATAGTAAATACTAAATTATTCAAATGCAAACAAAAATTTATTGTCGTTTTAAAATATTTCTCCACAATCTTTGTTTGCACCATAAACTCATGTTTCGTGCGTTTGTTCGCTCGTTTTGTACTAAAATAACACAGCTACATTTTCCGTAAAGAATATACTAAATTATTCAAGTGCAAACCAAAATTTGTTGTCATTTTAGAATATTTCTCCACAATCTTTGTTTGCACCTAAAACTCATGTTTCATGCGTTTGTCCGCTCATTTTATAAAAACAAAACATGGGTAGATGTTTTATAAAGAATGATTGTAAAAACTAAATTATTCCAATGAAAACAAAAATTTGTTTACATTTTAAAATATTTCACCACAAACTGAATTTGCACCTCATACTCATGTTTCATACGTTTGTTCGCTCGGTTCTTGCAACAAAAACTCGGCTAGATTTTTCGTACAGAATAGAAAAAATTATTCGAATGCAAATCAAAATTTTTGTTTGTTTTAAAATATTTCTCGACAATCTTTGTTTGCACAGAAAACTCATGATTCATGCGTTTGTTTGCTCGTTCCATCCAAAAAAAACTCGGATAGAGTTTTCGTCAATAATGATAGTAAATACTAAATTATTCAAATGCAAACAAAAATTTATTTTCGTTTTCAAATATTTCTCCACAATCTTTGTTTGCACCATAAACTCATGTTTCGTGCGTTTGTTCGCTCGTTTTGTACAAAAATAACACAGCTACATTTTCCGTAAAGAATATACTAAATTATTCAAGTGCAAACCAAATTTTGTTGTCATTTTAGAATATTTCTCCACAATCTTGGTTTGCACCTAAAACACATGTTTCATTCGTTTGTCCGCTCATTTTATAAAAAAATAACACGGGTAGATGTTTTATAAAGAATGATTGTAAAAACTAAATTATTCCAATGAAAACCAAAATTTGTTTACATTTTAAAATATTTCACCACAAACTGAATTTGCACCTCATACTCATGTTTCATACGTTTGTTCGCTCGGTTCTTGCAATAAAAACTCGGCTAGATTTTTCGTACAGAATAGAAAAAATTATTCGAATGCAAATCAAAATTTTTGTTTATTTTAAAATATTTCTCCACAATCTTTGTTTGCACCTAAAACTCATGTTTCATGCGTTTGTCCGCTCAATTTATAAAAAAAATAACACGGGTAGATGTTTTATAAAGAATGATTGTAAATACTAAATTATTCCAATGAAAACAAAAATTTGTTTACATTTTAAAATATTTCACCACAAACTTAATTTGCACCTCATACTCATGTTTCATACGTTTGTTCGCTCGGTTCATGCAATAAAAATTCGGCTAGATTTTTCGTAAAGAATAGACAAAATTATTCAATTGCAAATCAAAATTTTTGTTTATTTTAAAATATTTCTCCACAATCTTTGTTTGCACAGAAAACTCATGTTTCATTCGTTTGTTTCCTCGTTTCATGCAAAAAAAAGTCGGATAGAGTTTTCGTAAAGAATGATAGTAAATACTAAATTATTCAAATGCAAACAAAAATTGATTGTCGTTTTAAAATATTTCTCCACAATCTTTGTTTGCACCATAAACTCATGTTTCGTGCGTTTGTTCGCTCGTTTTGTACTAAAATAACACAGCTACATTTTCCGTAAAGAATATACTAAATTATTCAAGTGCAAACCAAAATTTGTTGTCATTTTAGAATATTTCTCCACAATCTTTGTTTGCACCTAAAACTCATGTTTCATGCGTTTGTCCGCTCAATTTATAAAAAAATAACACGGGTAGATGTTTTATAAAGAATGATTGTAAATACTAAATTATTCCAATGAAAACAAAAATTTGTTTACATTTTAAAATATTTCACCACAAACTTAATTTGCACCTCATACTCATGTTTCATACGTTTGTTCGCTCGGTTCATGCAATAAAAATTCGGCTAGATTTTTCGTAAAGAATAGACAAAATTATTCAATTGCAAATCAAAATTTTTGTTTATTTTAAAATATTTCTCCACAATCTTTGTTTGCACAGAAAACTCATGTTTCATTCGTTTGTTTCCTCGTTTCATGCAAAAAAAAGTCGGATAGAGTTTTCGTAAAGAATGATAGTAAATACTAAATTATTCAAATGCAAACAAAAATTTATTGTCGTTTTAAAATATTTCTCCACAATCTTTGTTTGCACCAAAAACTCATGTTTCGTGCGTTTGTTCGCTCGTTTTGTACTAAAATAACACAGCTACATTTTCCGTAAAGAATATACTAAATTATTCAAGTGCAAACCAAATTTCGTTGTCATTTTAGAATATTTCTCCACAATCTTGGTTTGCACCTAAAACTCATGTTTCATTCGTTTGTCCGCTCATTTTATAAAAAAATAACACGGGTAGATGTTTTATAAAGAATGATTGTAAATACTAAATTATTCCAATGAAAACAAAAATTTGTTTACATTTTAAAATATTTCACCACAAACTGAATTTGCACCTCATACTCATGTTTCATACGTTTGTTCGCTCGGTTCTTGCAATAAAAACTCGGCTAGATTTTTCGTATAGAATAGAAAAAATTATTCGAATGCAAATCAAAATTTTTGTTTATTTTAAAATATTTCTCGACAATCTTTGTTTGCACAGAAAACTCATGATTCATGCGTTTGTTTGCTCGTTTCATCCAAAAAAAACTCGGATAGAGTTTTCGTCAAGAATGATAGTAAATACTAAATTATTCAAATGCAAACAAAAATTTATTTTCGTTTTCAAATATTTCTCCACAATCTTTGTTTGCACCATAAACTCATGTTTCGTGCGTTTGTTCGCTCGTTTTGTACAAAAATAACACAGCTACATTTTCCGTAAAGAATATACTAAATTATTCAAGTGCAAACAAAATTTTGTTGTCATTTTAAAATATTTCTCCACAATCTTTGTTTGCACCTAAAACTCATGTTTCATGCGTTTGTCCGCTCATTTTATAAAAAAAAAATACGGGTAGATGTTTTATAAAGAATGATTGTAAAAACTAAATTATTCCAATGAAAACAAAAATTTGTTTACATTTTAAAATATTTCACAACAAACTGAATTTGCACCTCATACTCATGTTTCATACGTTTGTTCGCTCGGTTCTTGCAATAAAAATTCGGCTAGATTTTTCGTAAAGAATAGACAAAATTATTCAAATGCAAATCAAAATTTTTGTTTATTTTAAAATATTTCTCCACAATCTTTGTTTGCACAGAAAACTCATGTTTCATTCGTTTGTTTCCTCGTTTCATGCAAAAAAAAGTCGGATAGAGTTTTCGTAAAGAATGATAGTAAATACTAAATTATTCAAATGCAAACAAAAATTTATTGTCGTTTTAAAATATTTCTCCACAATCTTTGTTTGCACCATAAACTCATGTTTCGTGCGTTTGTTCGCTCGTTTTCTACTAAAATAACACAGCTACATTTTCCGTAAAGAATATACTAAATTATTCAAGTGCAAACCAAAATTTGTTGTCATTTTAGAATATTTCTCCACAATCTTTGTTTGCACCTAAAACTCATGTTTCATGCGTTTGTCCGCTCATTTTATAAAAACAAAACATGGGTAGATGTTTTATAAAGAATGATTGTAAAAACTAAATTATTCCAATGAAAACAAAAATTTGTTTACATTTTAAAATATTTCACCACAAACTGAATTTGCACCTCATACTCATGTTTCATACGTTTGTTCGCTCGGTTCTTGCAACAAAAACTCGGCTAGATTTTTCGTACAGAATAGAAAAAATTATTCGAATGCAAATCAAAATTTTTGTTTGTTTTAAAATATTTCTCGACAATCTTTGTTTGCACAGAAAACTCATGATTCATGCGTTTGTTTGCTCGTTCCATCCAAAAAAAACTCGGATAGAGTTTTCGTCAATAATGATAGTAAATACTAAATTATTCAAATGCAAACAAAAATTTATTTTCGTTTTCAAATATTTCTCCACAATCTTTGTTTGCACCATAAACTCATGTTTCGTGCGTTTGTTCGCTCGTTTTGTACAAAAATAACATAGCTACATTTTCCGTAAAGAATATACTAAATTATTCAAGTGCAAACCAAATTTTGTTGTCATTTTAGAATATTTCTCCACAATCTTGGTTTGCACCTAAAACACATGTTTCATTCGTTTGTCCGCTCATTTTATAAAAAAATAACACGGGTAGATGTTTTATAAAGAATGATTGTAAAAACTAAATTATTCCAATGAAAACAAAAATTTGTTTACATTTTAAAATATTTCACCACAAACTGAATTTGCACCTCATACTCATGTTTCATACGTTTGTTCGCTCGGTTCTTGCAATAAAAACTCGGCTAGATTTTTCGTACAGAATAGAAAAAATTATTCGAATGCAAATCAAAATTTTTGTTTATTTTAAAATATTTCTCCACAATCTTTGTTTGCACCTAAAACTCATGTTTCATGCCTTTGTCCGCTCAATTTATAAAAAAATAACACGGGTAGATGTTTTATAAAGAATGATTGTAAATACTAAATTATTCCAATGAAAACAAAAATTTGTTTACATTTTAAAATATTTCACCACAAACTTAATTTGCACCTCATACTCATGTTTCATACGTTTGTTCGCTCGGTTCATGCAATAAAAATTCGGCTAGATTTTTCGTAAAGAATAGACAAAATTATTCAAATGCAAATCAAAATTTTTGTTTATTTTAAAAAATTTCTCCACAATCTTTGTTTGCACAGAAAACTCATGTTTCATTCGTTTGTTTCCTCGTTTCATGCAAAAAAAAGTCGGATAGAGTTTTCGTAAAGAATGATAGTAAATACTAAATTATTCAAATGCAAACAAAAATTGATTGTCGTTTTAAAATATTTCTCCACAATCTTTGTTTGCACCATAAACTCATGTTTCGTGCGTTTGTTCGCTCGTTTTGTACTAAAATAACACAGCTACATTTTCCGTAAAGAATATACTAAATTATTCAAGTGCAAACCAAAATTTGTTGTCATTTTAGAATATTTCTCCACAATCTTTGTTTGCACCTAAAACTCATGTTTCATGCGTTTGTCCGCTCAATTTATAAAAAAATAACACGGGTAGATGTTTTATAAAGAATGATTGTAAAAACTAAATTATTCCAATGAAAACAAAAATTTGTTTACATTTTAAAATATTTCACCACAAACTGAATTTGCACCTCATACTCATGTTTCATACGTTTGTTCGCTCGGTTCTTGCAATAAAATCTCGGCTAGATTTTTCGTACAGAATAGAAAAAATTATTCGAATGCAAATCAAAATTTTTGTTTGTTTTAAAATATTTCTCGACAATCTTTGTTTGCACAGAAAACTCATGATTCATGCGTTTGTTTGCTCGTTCCATCCAAAAAAAACTCGGATAGAGTTT
The DNA here is from genome assembly GCA_027726005.1 of Juncus effusus. Classification (NCBI taxonomy): domain Eukaryota; kingdom Viridiplantae; phylum Streptophyta; class Magnoliopsida; order Poales; family Juncaceae; genus Juncus; species Juncus effusus. The sequence goes on from CM050907.1 coordinate 5,540,104, forward strand.
TCGTCAATAATGATAGTAAATACTAAATTATTCAAATGCAAACAAAAATTTATTTTCGTTTTCAAATATTTCTCCACAATCTTTGTTTGCACCATAAACTCATGTTTCGTGCGTTTGTTCGCTCGTTTTGTACAAAAATAACATAGCTACATTTTCCGTAAAGAATATACTAAATTATTCAAGTGCAAACCAAATTTTGTTGTCATTTTAGAATATTTCTCCACAATCTTGGTTTGCACCTAAAACACATGTTTCATTCGTTTGTCCGCTCATTTTATAAAAAAATAACACGGGTAGATGTTTTATAAAGAATGATTGTAAAAACTAAATTATTCCAATGAAAACAAAAATTTGTTTACATTTTAAAATATTTCACCACAAACTGAATTTGCACCTCATACTCATGTTTCATACGTTTGTTCGCTCGGTTCTTGCAATAAAAACTCGGCTAGATTTTTCGTACAGAATAGAAAAAATTATTCGAATGCAAATCAAAATTTTTGTTTATTTTAAAATATTTCTCCACAATCTTTGTTTGCACCTAAAACTCATGTTTCATGCCTTTGTCCGCTCAATTTATAAAAAAATAACACGGGTAGATGTTTTATAAAGAATGATTGTAAATACTAAATTATTCCAATGAAAACAAAAATTTGTTTACATTTTAAAATATTTCACCACAAACTTAATTTGCACCTCATACTCATGTTTCATACGTTTGTTCGCTCGGTTCATGCAATAAAAATTCGGCTAGATTTTTCGTAAAGAATAGACAAAATTATTCAAATGCAAATCAAAATTTTTGTTTATTTTAAAAAATTTCTCCACAATCTTTGTTTGCACAGAAAACTCATGTTTCATTCGTTTGTTTCCTCGTTTCATGCAAAAAAAAGTCGGATAGAGTTTTCGTAAAGAATGATAGTAAATACTAAATTATTCAAATGCAAACAAAAATTGATTGTCGTTTTAAAATATTTCTCCACAATCTTTGTTTGCACCATAAACTCATGTTTCGTGCGTTTGTTCGCTCGTTTTGTACTAAAATAACACAGCTACATTTTCCGTAAAGAATATACTAAATTATTCAAGTGCAAACCAAAATTTGTTGTCATTTTAGAATATTTCTCCACAATCTTTGTTTGCACCTAAAACTCATGTTTCATGCGTTTGTCCGCTCAATTTATAAAAAAATAACACGGGTAGATGTTTTATAAAGAATGATTGTAAATACTAAATTATTCCAATGAAAACAAAAATTTGTTTACATTTTAAAATATTTCACCACAAACTTAATTTGCACCTCATACTCATGTTTCATACGTTTGTTCGCTCGGTTCATGCAATAAAAATTCGGCTAGATTTTTCGTAAAGAATAGACAAAATTATTCAATTGCAAATCAAAATTTTTGTTTATTTTAAAATATTTCTCCACAATTTTTGTTTGCACAGAAAACTCATGTTTCATTCGTTTGTTTGCTCGTTTCATGCAAAAAAAAGTCGGATAGAGTTTTCGTAAAGAATGATAGTAAATACTAAATTATTCAAATGCAAACAAAAATTTATTGTCGTTTTAAAATATTTCTCCACAATCTTTGTTTGCACCAAAAACTCATGTTTCGTGCGTGTGTTCGCTCGTTTTGTACTAAAATAACACAGCTACATTTTCCGTAAAGAATATACTAAATTATTCAAGTGCAAACCAAATTTTGTTGTCATTTTAGAATATTTCTCCACAATCTTGGTTTGCACCTAAAACTCATGTTTCATTCGTTTGTCCGCTCATTTTATAAAAAAATAACACGGGTAGATGTTTTATAAAGAATGATTGTAAAAACTAAATTATTCCAATGAAAACAAAAATTTGTTTACATTTTAAAATATTTCACAACAAACTGAATTTGCACCTCATACTCATGTTTCATACGTTTGTTCGCTCGGTTCTTGCAATAAAAACTCAGCTAGATTTTTCGTATAGAATAGAAAAAATTATTCGAATGCAAATCAAAAATTTTGTTTATTTTAAAATATTTCTCGACAATCTTTGTTTGCACAGAAAACTCATCATTCATGCGTTTGTTTGCTCGTTTCATCCAAAAAAAACTCGGATAGAGTTTTCGTCAAGAAGGATAGTAAATACTAAATTATTCAAATGCAAACAAAAATTTATTTTCGTTTTCAAATATTTCTCCACAATCTTTGTTTGCACCATAAACTCATGTTTCGTGCATTTGTTCGCTCGTTTTGTACAAAAATAACACAGCTACATTTTCCGTAAAGAATATACTAAATTATTCAAGTGCAAACCAAAATTTGTTGTCATTTTAGAATATTTCTCCACAATCTTTGTTTGCACCTAAAACTCATGTTTCATGCGTTTGTCCGCTCAATTTATAAAAAAATAACACGGGTAGATGTTTTATAAAGAATGATTGTAAATACTAAATTATTCCAATGAAAACAAAAATTTGTTTACATTTTAAAATATTTCACCACAAACTTAATTTGCACCTCATACTCATGTTTCATACGTTTGTTCGCTCGGTTCATGCAATAAAAATTCGGCTAGATTTTTCGTAAAGAATAGACAAAATTATTCAAATGCAAATCAAAATTTTTGTTTATTTTAAAAAATTTCTCCACAATCTTTGTTTGCACAGAAAACTCATGTTTCATTCGTTTGTTTCCTCGTTTCATGCAAAAAAAAGTCGGATAGAGTTTTCGTAAAGAATGATAGTAAATACTAAATTATTCAAATGCAAACAAAAATTGATTGTCGTTTTAAAATATTTCTCCACAATCTTTGTTTGCACCATAAACTCATGTTTCGTGCGTTTGTTCGCTCGTGTTGTACTAAAATAACACAGCTACATTTTCCGTAAAGAATATACTAAATTATTCAAGTGCAAACCAAAATTTGTTGTCATTTTAGAATATTTCTCCACAATCTTTGTTTGCACCTAAAACTCATGTTTCATGCGTTTGTCCGCTCAATTTATAAAAAAATAACACGGGTAGATGTTTTATAAAGAATGATTGTAAATACTAAATTATTCCAATGAAAACAAAAATTTGTTTACATTTTAAAATATTTCACCACAAACTTAATTTGCACCTCATACTCATGTTTCATACGTTTGTTCGCTCGGTTCATGCAATAAAAATTCGGCTAGATTTTTCGTAAAGAATAGACAAAATTATTCGAATGCAAATCAAAATTTTTGTTTATTTTAAAATATTTCTCCACAATTTTTGTTTGCACAGAAAACTCATGTTTCATTCGTTTGTTTCCTCGTTTCATGCAAAAAAAAGTCGGATAGAGTTTTCGTAAAGAATGATAGTAAATACTAAATTATTCAAATGCAAACAAAAATTTATTGTCGTTTTAAAATATTTCTCCACAATCTTTGTTTGCACCAAAAACTCATGTTTCGTGCGTTTGTTCGCTCGTTTTGTACTAAAATAACACAGCTACATTTTCCGTAAAGAATATACTAAATTATTCAAGTGCAAACCAAATTTTGTTGTCATTTTAGAATATTTCTCCACAATCTTGGTTTGCACCTAAAACTCATGTTTCATTCGTTTGTCCGCTCATTTTATAAAAAAATAACACGGGTAGATGTTTTATAAAGAATGATTGTAAAAACTAAATTATTCCAATGAAAACAAAAATTTGTTTACATTTTAAAATATTTCACAACAAACTGAATTTGCACCTCATACTCATGTTTCATACGTTTGTTCGCTCGGTTCTTGCAATAAAAACTCGGCTAGATTTTTCGTATAGAATAGAAAAAATTATTCGAATGCAAATCAAAAATTTTGTTTATTTTAAAATATTTCTCGACAATCTTTGTTTGCACAGAAAACTCATGATTCATGCGTTTGTTTGCTCGTTTCATCCAAAAAAAACTCGGATAGAGTTTTCGTCAAGAAGGATAGTAAATACTAAATTATTCAAATGCAAACAAAAATTTATTTTCGTTTTCAAATATTTCTCCACAATCTTTGTTTGCACCATAAACTCATGTTTCGTGCGTTTGTTCGCTCGTTTTGTACAAAAATAACACAGCTACATTTTCCGTAAAGAATATACTAAATTATTCAAGTGCAAACCAAAATTTGTTGTCATTTTAGAATATTTCTCCACAATCTTTGTTTGCACCTAAAACTCATGTTTCATGCGTTTGTCCGCTCAATTTATAAAAAAATAACACGGGTAGATGTTTTATAAAGAATGATTGTAAATACTAAATTATTCCAATGAAGACAAAAATTTGTTTACATTTTAAAATATTTCACCACAAACTTAATTTGCACCTCATACTCATGTTTCATACGTTTGTTCGCTCGGTTCATGCAATAAAAATTCGGCTAGATTTTTCGTAAAGAATAGACAAAATTATTCAAATGCAAATCAAAATTTTTGTTTATTTTAAAAAATTTCTCCACAATCTTTGTTTGCACAGAAAACTCATGTTTCATTCGTTTGTTTCCTCGTTTCATGCAAAAAAAAGTCGGATAGAGTTTTCGTAAAGAATGATAGTAAATACTAAATTATTCAAATGCAAACAAAAATTGATTGTCGTTTTAAAATATTTCTCCACAATCTTTGTTTGCACCATAAACTCATGTTTCGTGCGTTTGTTCGCTCGTTTTGTACTAAAATAACACAGCTACATTTTCCGTAAAGAATATACTAAATTATTCAAGTGCAAACCAAAATTTGTTGTCATTTTAGAATATTTCTCCACAATCTTTGTTTGCACCTAAAACTCATGTTTCATGCGTTTGTCCGCTCAATTTATAAAAAAATAACACGGGTAGATGTTTTATAAAGAATGATTGTAAAAACTAAATTATTCCAATGAAAACAAAAATTTGTTTACATTTTAAAATATTTCACAACAAACTGAATTTGCACCTCATACTCATGTTTCATACGTTTGTTCGCTCGGTTCTTGCAATAAAAACTCGGCTAGATTTTTCGTATAGAATAGAAAAAATAATTCGATTGCAAATCAAAATTTTTGTTTATTTTAAAATATTTCTCCACAATTTTTGTTTGCACAGAAAACTCATGTTTCATTCGTTTGTTTCCTCGTTTCATCCAAAAAAAACTCGGATAGAGTTTTCGTAAAGAATGATAGTAAATACTAAATTATTCAAATGCAAACAAAAATTTATTGTCGTTTTAAAATATTTCTCCACAATCTTTGTTTGCACCAAAAACTCATGTTTCGTGCGTTTGTTCGCTCGTTTTGTACTAAAATAACACAGCTACATTTTCCGTAAAGAATATACTAAATTATTCAAGTGCAAACCAAATTTTGTTGTCATTTTAGAATATTTCTCCACAATCTTGGTTTGCACCTAAAACTCATGTTTCATTCGTTTGTCCGCTCATTTTATAAAAAAAAAACACGGGTAGATGTTTTATAAAGAATGATTGTAAAAACTAAATTATTCCAATGAAAACAAAAATTTGTTTACATTTTAAAATATTTCACAACAAACTGAATTTGCACCTCATACTCATGTTTCATACGTTTGTTCGCTCGGTTCTTGCAATAAAAACTCGGCTAGATTTTTCGTACAGAATAGAAAAAATTATTCGAATGCAAATCAAAATTTTTGTTTATTTTAAAATATTTCTCGACAATCTTTGTTTGCACAGAAAACTCATGATTCATGCGTTTGTTTGCTCGTTTCATCCAAAAAAAACTCGGATAGAGTTTTCGTCAAGAATGATAGTAAATACTAAATTATTCAAATGCAAACAAAAATTTATTTTCGTTTTCAAATATTTCTCCACAATCTTTGTTTGCACCATAAACTCATGTTTCGTGCGTTTGTTCGCTCGTTTTGTACAAAAATAACACAGCTACATTTTCCGTAAAGAATATACTAAATTATTCAAGTGCAAACCAAATTTTGTTGTCATTTTAGAATATTTCTCCACAATCTTGGTTTGCACCTAAATCTCATGTTTCATTCGTTTGTCCGCTCATTTTATAAAAAAATAACACGGGTAGATGTTTTATAAAGAATGATTGTAAAAACTAAATTATTCCAATGAAAACAAAAATTTGTTTACATTTTAAAATATTTCACCACAAACTGAATTTGCACCTCATACTCATGTTTCATACGTTTGTTCGCTCGGTTCTTGCAATAAAAATTCGGCTAGATTTTTCGTACAGAATAGAAAAAATTATTCGAATGCAAATCAAAATTTTTGTTTATTTTAAAATATTTCTCGACAATCTTTGTTTGCACAGAAAACTCATGATTCATGCGTTTGTTTGCTCGTTTCATCCAAAAAAAACTCGGATAGAGTTTTCGTCAAGAATGATAGTAAATACTAAATTATTCAAATGCAAACAAAAATTTATTTTCGTTTTCAAATATTTCTCCACAATCTTTGTTTGCACCATAAACTCATGTTTCGTGCGTTTGTTCGCTCGTTTTGTACAAAAATAACACAGCTACATTTTCCGTAAAGAATATACAAAATTATTCAAGTGCAAACCAAATTTTGTTGTCATTTTAGAATATTTCTCCACAATCTTGGTTTGCACCTAAAACTCATGTTTCATTCGTTTGTCCGCTCATTTTATAAAAAAAAAACATGGGTAGATGTTTTATAAAGAATGATTGTAAAAACTAAATTATTCCAATGAAAACAAAAATTTGTTTACATTTTAAAATATTTCACCACAAACTGAATTTGCACCTCATACTCATGTTTCATACGTTTGTTCGCTCGGTTCTTGCAACAAAAACTCGGCTAGATTTTTCGTACAGAATAGAAAAAATTATTCGAATGCAAATCAAAATTTTTTTTTATTTTAAAATATTTCTCGACAATCTTTGTTTGCACAGAAAACTCATGATTCATGCGTTTGTTTGCTCGTTTCATCCAAAAAAAACTCGGATAGAGTTTTCGTCAATAATGATAGTAAATACTAAATTATTCAAATGCAAACAAAAATTTATTTTCGTTTTCAAATATTTCTCCACAATCTTTGTTTGCACCATAAACTCATGTTTCGTGCGTTTGTTCGCTCGTTTTGTACAAAAATAACACAGCTACATTTTCCGTAAAGAATATACTAAATTATTCAAGTGCAAACCAAATTTTGTTGTCATTTTAGAATATTTCTCCACAATCTTGGTTTGCACCTAAAACTCATGTTTCATTCGTTTGTCCGCTCATTTTATAAAAAAATAACACGGGTAGATGTTTTATAAAGAATGATTGTAAAAACTAAATTATTCCAATGAAAACCAAAATTTGTTTACATTTTAAAATATTTCACCACAAACTGAATTTGCACCTCATACTCATGTTTCATACGTTTGTTCGCTCGGTTCTTGCAATAAAAACTCGGCTAGATTTTTCGTACAGAATAGAAAAAATTATTCGAATGCAAATCAAAATTTTTTTTTATTTTAAAATATTTCTCCACAATCTTTGTTTGCACAGAAAACTCATGATTCATGCGTTTGTTTGCTCGTTTCATCCAAAAAAAACTCGGATAGAGTTTTCGTCAAGAATGATAGTAAATACTAAATTATTCAAATGCAAACATAAATTTATTTTCGTTTTCAAATATTTCTCCACAATCTTTGTTTGCACCATAAACTCATGTTTCGTGCGTTTGTTCGCTCGTTTTGTACTAAAATAACACAGCTACATTTTCCGTAAAGAATATACTAAATTATTCAAGTGCAAACCAAAATTTGTTGTCATTTTAGAATATTTCTCCACAATCTTTGTTTGCAGCTAAAACTCATGTTTCATGCGTTTCTCCGCTCAATTTATAAAAAAATAACACGGGTAGATGTTCAATAAAGAATGATTGTAAATACTAAATTATTCCAATGAAAACAAAAATTTGTTTACATTTTAAAATATTTCACCACAAACTTAATTTGCACCTCATACTCATGTTTCATACGTTTGTTCGCTCGGTTCATGCAATAAAAATTCGGCTAGATTTTTCGTAAAGAATAGACAAAATTATTCAAATGGAAATCAAAATTTTTGTTTATTTTAAAATATTTCTCCACAATCTTTGTTTGCACAGAAAACTCATGTTTCATTCGTTTGTTTCCTCGTTTCATGCAAAAAAAAGTCGGATAGAGTTTTCGTAAAGAATGATAGTAAATACTAAATTATTCAAATGCAAACAAAAATTTATTGTCGTTTTAAAATATTTCTCCACAATCTTTGTTTGCACCATAAACTCATGTTTCGTGCGTTTGTTCGCTCGTTTTGTACTAAAATAACACAGCTACATTTTCCGTAAAGAATATACTAAATTATTCAAGTGCAAACCAAAATTTGTTGTCATTTTAGAATATTTCTCCACAATCTTTGTTTGCACCTAAAACTCATGTTTCATGCGTTTGTCCGCTCATTTTATAAAAAAAAAACACGGGTAGATGTTTTATAAAGAATGATTGTAAAAACTAAATTATTCCAATGAAAACAAAAATTTGTTTACATTTTAAAATATTTCACAACAAACTGAATTTGCACCTCATACTCATGTTTCATACGTTTGTTCGCTCGGTTCTTGCAATAAAAACTCGGCTAGATTTTTCGTACAGAATAGAAAAAATTATTCGAATGCAAATCAAAATTTTTGTTTATTTTAAAATATTTCTCGACAATCTTTGTTTGCACAGAAAACTCATGATTCATGCGTTTGTTTGCTCGTTTCATCCAAAAAAAACTCGGATAGAGTTTTCGTCAAGAATGATAGTAAATACTACATTATTCAAATGCAAACAAAAATTTATTTTCGTTTTCAAATATTTCTCCACAATCTTTGTTTGCACCATAAACTCATGTTTCGTGCGTTTGTTCGCTCGTTTTGTACAAAAATAACACAGCTACATTTTCCGTAAAGAATATACTAAATTATTCAAGTGCAGACCAAATTTTGTTGTCATTTTATAATATTTCTCCACAATCTTGGTTTGCACCTAAATCTCATGTTTCATTCGTTTGTCCGCTCATTTTATAAAAAAATAACACGGGTAGATGTTTTATAAAGAATGATTGTAAAAACTAAATTATTCCTATGAAAACAAAAATTTGTTTACATTTTAAAATATTTCACCACAAACTGAATTTGCACCTCATACTCATGTTTCATACGTTTGTTCGCTCGGTTCTTGCAATAAAAATTCGGCTAGATTTTTCGTACAGAATAGAAAAAATTATTCGAATGCAAATCAAAATTTTTGTTTATTTTAAAATATTTCTCGACAATCTTTGTTTGCACAGAAAACTCATGATTCATGCGTTTGTTTGCTCGTTTCATCCAAAAAAAACTCGGATAGAGTTTTCGTCAAGAATGATAGTAAATACTAAATTATTCAAATGCAAACAAAAATTTATTTTCGTTTTCAAATATTTCTCCACAATCTTTGTTTGCACCATAAACTCATGTTTCGTGCGTTTGTTCGCTCGTTTTGTACAAAAATAACACAGCTACATTTTCCGTAAAGAATATACAAAATTATTCAAGTGCAAACCAAATTTTGTTGTCATTTTAGAATATTTCTCCACAATCTTGGTTTGCACCTAAAACTCATGTTTCATTCGTTTGTCCGCTCATTTTATAAAAAAAAAACATGGGTAGATGTTTTATAAAGAATGATTGTAAAAACTAAATTATTCCAATGAAAACAAAAATTTGTTTACATTTTAAAATATTTCACCACAAACTGAATTTGCACCTCATACTCATGTTTCATACGTTTGTTCGCTCGGTTCTTGCAACAAAAACTCGGCTAGATTTTTCGTATAGAATAGAAAAAATTATTCGAATGCAAATCAAAATTTTTTTTTATTTTAAAATATTTCTCGACAATCTTTGTTTGCACAGAAAACTCATGATTCATGCGTTTGTTTGCTCGTTTCATCCAAAAAAAACTCGGATAGAGTTTTCGTCAAGAATGATAGTAAATACTAAATTATTCAAATGCAAACAAAAATTTATTGTCGTTTTAAAATATTACTCCACAATCTTTGTTTGCACCATAAACTCATGTTTCGTGCGTTTGTTCGCTCGTTTTGTACAAAAATAACACAGCTACATTTTCCGTAAAGAATATACTAAATTATTCAAGTGCAAACCAAATTTTGTTGTCATTTTAGAATATTTCTCCACAATCTTGGTTTGCACCTAAAACTCATGTTTCATTCGTTTGTCCGCTCATTTTATAAAAAAATAACACGGGTAGATGTTTTATAAAGAATGATTGTAAAAACTAAATTATTCCAATGAAAACAAAAATTTGTTTACATTTTAAAATATTTCACCACAAACTTAATTTGCACCTCATACTCATGTTTCATACGTTTGTTCGCTCGGTTCATGCAATAAAAATTCGGCTAGATTTTTCGTAAAGAATAGACAAAATTATTCAAATACAAATCAAAATTTTTGTTTATTTTAAAATATTTCTCCACAATCTTTGTTTGCACAGAAAACTCATGTTTCATTCGTTTGTTTCCTCGTTTCATGCAAAAAAAAGTCGGATAGAGTTTTCGTAAAGAATGATAGTAAATACTAAATTATTCAAATGCAAACAAAAATTGATTGTCGTTTTAAAATATTTCTCCACAATCTTTGTTTGCACCATAAACTCATGTTTCGTGCGTTTGTTCGCTCGTGTTGTACTAAAATAACACAGCTACATTTTCCGTAAAGAATATACTAAATTATTCAAGTGCAAACCAAAATTTGTTGTCATTTTAGAATATTTCTCCACAATCTTTGTTTGCACCTAAAACTCATGTTTCATTCGTTTGTCCGCTCATTTTATAAAAAAATAACACGGGTAGATGTTTTATAAAGAATGATTGTAAAAACTAAATTATTCCAATGAAAACAAAAATTTGTTTACATTTTAAAATATTTCACCACAAACTGAATTTGCACCTCATACTCATGTTTCATACGTTTGTTCGCTCGGTTCTTGCAATAAAAACTCGGCTAGATTTTTCGTATAGAATAGAAAAAATTATTCGAATGCAAATCAAAATTTTTTTTTATTTTAAAATATTTCTCGACAATCTTTGTTTGCACAGAAAACTCATGATTCATGCGTTTGTTTGCTCGTTTCATCCAAAAAAAACTCGGATAGAGTTTTCGTCAAGAATGATAGTAAATACTAAATTATTCAAATGCAAACAAAAATTTATTGTCGTTTTAAAATATTACTCCACAATCTTTGTTTGCACCATAAACTCATGTTTCGTGCGTTTGTTCGCTCGTTTTGTACAAAAATAACACAGCTACATTTTCCGTAAAGAATATACTAAATTATTCAAGTGCAAACCAAATTTTGTTGTCATTTTAGAATATTTCTCCACAATCTTGGTTTGCACCTAAAACTCATGTTTCATTCGTTTGTCCGCTCATTTTATAAAAAAATAACACGGGTAGATGTTTTATAAAGAATGATTGTAAAAACTAAATTATTCCAATGAAAACAAAAATTTGTTTACATTTTAAAATATTTCACCACAAACTTAATTTGCACCTCATACTCATGTTTCATACGTTTGTTCGCTCGGTTCATGCAATAAAAATTCGGCTAGATTTTTCGTAAAGAATAGACAAAATTATTCAAATACAAATCAAAATTTTTGTTTATTTTAAAATATTTCTCCACAATCTTTGTTTGCACAGAAAACTCATGTTTCATTCGTTTGTTTCCTCGTTTCATGCAAAAAAAAGTCGGATAGAGTTTTCGTAAAGAATGATAGTAAATACTAAATTATTCAAATGCAAACAAAAATTTATTGTCGTTTTAAAATTTTTCTCCACAATCTTTGTTTGCACCACAAACTCATGTTTCGTGCGTTTGTTCGCTCGTTTTGTACTAAAATAACACAGCTACATTTTCCGTAAAGAATATACTAAATTATTCAAGTGCAAACCAAAATTTGTTGTCATTTTAGAATATTTCTCCACAATCTTTGTTTGCACCTAAAACTCATGTTTCATGCGTTTGTCCGCTCATTTTATAAAAAAATAACACGGGTAGATGTTTTATAAAGAATGATTGTAAAAACTAAATTATTCCAATGAAAACAAAAATTTGTTTACATTTTAAAATATTTCACCACAAACTGAATTTGCACCTCATACTCATGTTTCATATGTTTGTTCGCTCGGTTCTTGCAATAAAAACTCGGCTAGATTTTTCGTACAGAATAGAAAAAATTATTCGAATGCAAATCAAAATTTTTGTTTATTTTAAAATATTTCTCGACAATCTTTGTTTGCACAGAAAACTCATGATTCATGCGTTTGTTTGCTCGTTTCATCCAAAAAAAACTCGGATAGAGTTTTCGTCAAGAATGATAGTAAATACTAAATTATTCAAATGCAAACAAAAATTTATTTTCGTTTTCAAATATTTCTCCACAATCTTTGTTTGCACCATAAATTCATGTTTCGTGCGTTTGTTCGCTCGTTTTGTACTAAAATAACACAGCTACATTTTCCGTAAAGAATATACTAAATTATTCAAGTGCAAACCAAAATTTGTTGTCATTTTAGAATATTTCTCCACAATCTTTGTTTGCACCAAAAACTCATGTTTCATGCGTTTGTCCGCTCATTTTATAAAAAAATAACACGGGTAGATGTTTTATAAAGAATGATTGTAAAAACTAAATTATTCCAATGAAAACAAAAATTTGTTTACATTTTAAAATATTTCACCACAAACTGAATTTGCACCTCATACTCATGTTTCATATGTTTGTTCGCTCGGTTCTTGCAATAAAAACTCGGCTAGATTTTTCGTACAGAATAGAAAAAATTATTCGAATGCAAATCAAAATTTTTGTTTATTTTAAAATATTTCTCGACAATCTTTGTTTGCACAGAAAACTCATGATTCATGCGTTTGTTTGCTCGTTTCATCCAAAAAAAACTCGGATAGAGTTTTCGTCAAGAATGATAGTAAATACTAAATTATTCAAATGCAAACAAAAATTTATTTTCGTTTTCAAATATTTCTCCACAGTAAACAAATTTTTGTTTTCATTGGAATAATTTAGTTTTTACAATCATTCTTTATAAAACATCTACCCGTGTTATTTTTTTATAAAATGAGCGGACAAACGCATGAAACATGAGTTTTAGGTGCAAACAAAGATTGTGGAGAAATATTCTAAAATGACAACAAATTTTGGTTTGCACTTGAATAGTTTTGTATATTCTTTACGGAAAATGTAGCTGTGTTATTTTTGTACAAAACGAGCGAACAAACGCACGAAACATGAGTTTATGGTGCAAACAACACCCTGAACGAATGTCTTACCTGACTGGCCTCAAATGCCTAAACTGGAGTCATGTCAATCCACCTAAAAACTGGGGATTCTGGAACCGATGAAGCACCCTTATGGATGGAAAATTGGGAAAGATGCCTCCTCCACACAGCCAAGGCAAGGTTTGACTTTCTCGGTGAATTGCTTTTCAGTCGGAACTCACAATATTTCACCACAAACTGAATTTGCACCTCATACTCATGTTTCATACGTTTGTTCGCTCGGTTCTTGCAATAAAAACACGGCTAGATTTTTCGTACAGAATAGAAAAAATTATTCGAATGCAAATCAAAATTTTTGTTTATTTTAAAATATTTCTCGACAATCTTTGTTTGCACAGAAAACTCTTGATTCATGCGTTTGTTTGCTCGTTTCATCCAAAAAAAACTCGGATAGAGTTTTCGTCAAGAATGATAGTAAATACTAAATTATTCAAATGCAAACAAAAATTTATTTTCGTTTTCAAATATTTCTCCACAATCTTTGTTTGCACCATAAACTCATGTTTCGTGCGTTTGTTCGCTCGTTTTGTACAAAAATAACACAGCTACATTTTCCGTAAAGAATATACAAAATTATTCAAGTGCAAACCAAAATTTGTTGTCATTTTAGAATATTTCTCCACAATCTTTGTTTGCACCTAAAACTCATGTTTCATGCCTTTGTCCGCCCATTTTATAAAAAAATAACACGGTAGATGTCTTATAAAGAATGATTGTAAAAACTAAATTATTCCAATGAAAACAAAAATTTGTTTACATTTTAAAATATTTCACCACAAACTGAATTTGCACCTCATACTCATGTTTCATACGTTTGTTCGCTCGGTTCTTGCAATAAAAACTCGGCTAGATTTTTCGTACAGAATAGACAAAATTATTCGAATGCAAATCAAAATTTTTGTTTATTTTAAAATATTTCTCGACAATCTTTGTTTGCACAGAAAACTCATGATTCATGCGTTTGTTTGCTCGTTTCATCCAAAAAAAACTCGGATAGAGTTTTCGTCAAGAATGATAGTAAATACTAAATTATTCAAATGCAAACAAAAATTTATTTTCGTTTTCAAATATTTCTCCAAAATCTTTGTTTGCACCATAAACTCATGTTTCGTGCGTTTGTTCGCTCGTTTTGTACAAAAATAACACAGCTACATTTTCCGTAAAGAATATACAAAATTATTCAAGTGCAAACCAAAATGTGTTGTCATTTTAGAATATTTCTCCACAATCTTTGTTTGCACCTAAAACTCATGTTTCATGCGTTTGTCCGCTCATTTTATAAAAAAATAACACGGGTAGATGTCTTATAAAGAATGATTGTAAAAACTAAATTATTCCAATGAAAACAAAAATTTGTTTACATTTTAAAATATTTCACCACAAACTGAATTTGCACCTCATACTCATGTTTCATACGTTTGTTCGCTCGGTTCTTGCAATAAAAACTCGGCTAGATTTTTCGTACAGAATAGAAAAAATTATTCGAATGCAAATCAAAATTTTTGTTTATTTTAAAATATTTCTCGACAATCTTTGTTTGCACAGAAAACTCATGATTCATGCGTTTGTTTGCTCGTTTCATCCAAAAAAAACTCGGATAGAGTTTTCGTCAAGAATGATAGTAAATACTAAATTATTCAAATGCAAACAAAAATTTATTTTCGTTTTCAAATATTTCTCCACAATCTTTGTTTGCACCATAAACTCATGTTTCGTGCGTTTGTTCGCTCGTTTTGTACAAAAATAACACAGCTACATTTTCCGTAAAGAATATACTAAATTATTCAAGTGCAAACCAAATTTTGTTGTCATTTTAGAATATTTCTCCACAATCTTGGTTTGCACCTAAATCTCATGTTTCATTCGTTTGTCCGCTCATTTTATAAAAAAATAACACGGGTAGATGTTTTATAAAGAATGATTGTAAAAACTAAATTATTCCAATGAAAACAAAAATTTGTTTACATTTTAAAATATTTCACCACAAACTGAATTTGCACCTCATACTCATGTTTCATACGTTTGTTCGCTCGGTTCTTGCAATAAAAACTCGGCTAGATTTTTCGTACAGAAGAGAAAAAATTATTCGAATGCAAATCAAAATTTTTGTTTTTTTTAAAATATTTCTCGACAATCTTTGTTTGCACAGAAAACTCATGATTCATGCGTTTGTTTGCTCGTTTCATCCAAAAAAAACTCGGATAGAGTTTTCGTCAAGAATGATAGTAAATACTAAATTATTCAAATGCAAACAAAAATTTATTTTCGTTTTCAAATATTTCTCCACAATCTTTGTTTGCACCATAAACTCATGTTTCGTGCGTTTGTTCGCTCGTTTTGTACAAAAATAACACAGCTACATTTTCCGTAAAGAATATACAAAATTATTCAAGTGCAAACCAAAATTTGTTGTCATTTTAGAATATTTCTCCACAATCTTTGTTTGCACCTAAAACTCATGTTTCATGCGTTTGTCCGCTCATTTTATAAAAAAATAACACGGTAGATGTCTTATAAAGAATGATTGTAAAAACTAAATTATTCCAATGAAACAAAAATTTGTTTACATTTTAAAATATTTCACCACAAACTGAATTTGCACCTCATACTCATGTTTCATACGTTTGTTCGCTCGGTTCTTGCAATAAAAACTCGGCTAGATTTTTCGTACAGAATAGACAAAATTATTCGAATGCAAATCAAAATTTTTGTTTATTTTAAAATATTTCTCGACAATCTTTGTTTGCACAGAAAACTCATGATTCATGCGTTTGTTTGCGCGTTTCATCCAAAAAAAACTCGGATAGAGTTTTCGTCAAGAATGATAGTAAATACTAAATTATTCAAATGCAAACAAAAATTTATTTTCGTTTTCAAATATTTCTCCACAATCTTTGTTTGCACCATAAACTCATGTTTCGTGCGTTTGTTCGCTCGTTTTGTACAAAAATAACACAGCTACATTTTCCGTAAAGAATATACAAAATTATTCAAGTGCAAACCAAAATTTGTTGTCATTTTAGAATATTTCTCCACAATCTTTGTTTGCACCTAAAACTCATGTTTCATGCGTTTGTCCGCTCATTTTATAAAAAAATAACACGGGTAGATGTCTTATAAAGAATGATTGTAAAAACTAAATTATTCCAATGAAAACAAAAATTTGTTTACATTTTAAAATATTTCACCACAAACTGAATTTGCACCTCATACTCATGTTTCATACGTTTGTTCGCTCGGTTCTTGCAATAAAAACTCGGCTAGATTTTTCGTACAGAATAGAAAAAATTATTCGAATGCAAATCAAAATTTTTGTTTATTTTAAAATATTTCTCGATAATTTTTGTTTGCACAGAAAACTCATGATTCATGCGTTTGTTTGCTCGTTTCATCCAAAAAAAACTCGGATAGAGTTTTCGTCAAGAATGATAGTAAATACTAAATTATTCAAATGCAAACAAAAATTTATTTTCGTTTTCAAATATTTCTCCACAATCTTTGTTTGCACCATAAACTCATGTTTCGTGCGTTTGTTCGCTCGTTTTGTACAAAAATAACACAGCTACATTTTCCGTAAAGAATATACAAAATTATTCAAGTGCAAACCAAAATTTGTTGTCATTTTAGAATATTTCTCCACAATCTTTGTTTGCACCTAAAACTCATGTTTCATGCGTTTGTCCGCTCATTTTATAAAAAAATAACACTGGTAGATGTTTTATAAAGAATGATTGTAAAAACTAAATTATTCCAATGAAAACAAAAATTTGTTTACATTTTAAAATATTTCACCACAAACTGAATTTGCACCTCATACTCATGTTTCATACGTTTGTTCGCTCGGTTCTTGCAATAAAAACTCGGCTAGATTTTTCGTACAGAATAGACAAAATTATTCGAATGCAAATCAAAATTTTTGTTTATTTTAAAATATTTCTCGACAATCTTTGTTTGCACAGAAAACTCATGATTCATGCGTTTGTTTGCGCGTTTCATCCAAAAAAAACTCGGATAGAGTTTTCGTCAAGAATGATAGTAAATACTAAATTATTCAAATGCAAACAAAAATTTATTGTCGTTTTAAAATATTTCTCCACAATCTTTGTTTGCACCATAAACTCATGTTTCGTGCGTTTGTTCGCTCGTTTTGTTCTAAAATAACACAGCTACATTTTCCGTAAAGAATATACTAAATTATTCAAGTGCAAACCAAAATTTGTTGTCATTTTAGAATATTTCTCCACAATCTTTGTTTGCACCTAAAACTCATGTTTCATGCGTTTGTCCGCTCATTTTATAAAAAAATAACACGGGTAGATGATTTATAAAGAATGATTGTAAAAACTAAATTATTCCAATGAAAACAAAAATTTGTTTACATTTTAAAATATTTCACCACAAACTGAATTTGCACCTCATACTCATGTTTCATACGTTTGTTCGCTCGGTTCTTGCAATAAAAACTCGGCTAGATTTTTCGCACAGAATAGAAAAAATTATTCGAATGCAAATCAAAATTTTTGTTTATTTTAAAATATTTCTCGATAATTTTTGTTTGCACAGAAAACTCATGATTCATGCGTTTGTTTGCTCGTTTCATCCAAAAAAAACTCGGATAGAGTTTTCGTCAAGAATGATAGTAAATACTAAATTATTCAAATGCAAACAAAAATTTATTTTCGTTTTCAAATATTTCTCCACAATCTTTGTTTGCACCATAAACTCATGTTTCGTGCGTTTGTTCGCTCGTTTTGTACAAAAATAACACAGCTACATTTTCCGTAAAGAATATACAAAATTATTCAAGTGCAAACCAAAATTTGTTGTCATTTTAGAATATTTCTCCACAATCTTTGTTTGCACCTAAAACTCATGTTTCATGCGTTTGTCCGCTCATTTTATAAAAAAATAACACTGGTAGATGTTTTATAAAGAATGATTGTAAAAACTAAATTATTCCAATGAAAACAAAAATTTGTTTACATTTTAAAATATTTCACCACAAACTGAATTTGCACCTCATACTCATGTTTCATACGTTTGTTCGCTCGGTTCTTGCAATAAAAACTCGGCTATATTTTTCGTACAGAATAGACAAAATTATTCGAATGCAAATCAAAATTTTTGTTTATTTTAAAATATTTCTCGACAATCTTTGTTTGCACAGAAAACTCATGATTCATGCGTTTGTTTGCGCGTTTCATCCAAAAAAAACTCGGATAGAGTTTTCGTCAAGAATGATAGTAAATACTAAATTATTCAAATGCAAACAAAAATTTATTGTCGTTTTAAAATATTTCTCCACAATCTTTGTTTGCACCATAAACTCATGTTTCGTGCGTTTGTTCGCTCGTTTTGTTCTAAAATAACACAGCTACATTTTCCGTAAAGAATATACTAAATTATTCAAGTGCAAACCAAAATTTGTTGTCATTTTAGAATATTTCTCCACAATCTTTGTTTGCACGTAAAACTCATGTTTCATGCGTTTGTCCGCTCATTTTATAAAAAAATAACACGGGTAGATGATTTATAAAGAATGATTGTAAAAACTAAATTATTCCAATGAAAACAAAAATTTGTTTACATTTTAAAATATTTCACCACAAACTGAATTTGCACCTCATACTCATGTTTCATACGTTTGTTCGCTCGGTTCTTGCAATAAAAACTCGGCTAGATTTTTCGTACAGAATAGAAAAAATTATTCGAATGCAAATCAAAATTTTTGTTTATTTTAAAATATTTCTCGATAATTTTTGTTTGCACAGAAAACTCATGATTCATGCGTTTGTTTGCTCGTTTCATCCAAAAAAAACTCGGATAGAGTTTTCGTCAAGAATGATAGTAAATACTAAATTATTCAAATGCAAACAAAAATTTATTTTCGTTTTCAAATATTTCTCCACAATCTTTGTTTGCACCATAAACTCATGTTTCGTGCGTTTGTTCGCTCGTTTTGTACAAAAATAACACAGCTACATTTTCCGTAAAGAATATACAAAATTATTCAAGTGCAAACCAAAATTTGTTGTCATTTTAGAATATTTCTCCACAATCTTTGTTTGCACCTAAAACTCATGTTTCATGCGTTTGTCCGCTCATTTTATAAAAAAATAACACGGGTAGATGTCTTATAAAGAATGATTGTAAAAACTAAATTATTCCAATGAAAACAAAAATTTGTTTACATTTTAAAATATTTCACCACAAACTGAATTTGCACCTCATACTCATGTTTCATACGTTTGTTCGCTCGGTTCTTGCAATAAAAACTCGGCTAGATTTTTCGTACAGAATAGAAAAAATTATTCGAATGCAAATCAAAATTTTTGTTTATTTTAAAATATTTCTCGACAATCTTTGTTTGCACAGAAAACTCATGATTCATGCGTTTGTTTGCTCGTTTCATCCAAAAAAAACTCGGATAGAGTTTTCGTCAAGAATGATAGTAAATACTAAATTATTCAAATGCAAACAAAAATTTATTGTCGTTTTAAAATATTTCTCCTCAATCTTTGTTTGCACCATAAACTCATGTTTCGTGCGTTTGTTCGCTCGTTTTGTACTAAAATAACACAGCTACATTTTCCGTAAAGAATATACTAAATTATTCAAGTGCAAACCAAAATTTGTTGTCATTTTAGAATATTTCTCCACAATCTTTGTTTGCACCTAAAACTCATGTTTCATGCGTTTGTCCGCTCATTTTATAAAAAAATAACACTGGTAGATGTTTTATAAAGAATGATTGTAAAAACTAAATTATTCCAATGAAAACAAAAATTTGTCTACATTTTAAAATATTTCACCACAAACTGAATTTGCACCTCATACTCATGTTTCATACGTTTGTTCGCTCGGTTCTTGCAATAAAAACTCGGCTAGATTTTTCGTACAGAATAGAAAAAATTATTCGAATGCAAATCAAAATTTTTGTTTATTTTAAAATATTTCTCGACAATCTTTGTTTGCACAGAAAACTCATGATTCATGCGTTTGTTTGCTCGTTTCATCCAAAAAAAACTCGGATAGAGTTTTCGTCAAGAATGATAGTAAATACTAAATTATTCAAATGCAAACAAAAATTTATTTTCGTTTTCAAATATTTCTCCACAATCTTTGTTTGCACCATAAACTCATGTTTCGTGCGTTTGTTCGCTCGTTTTGTACAAAAATAACACAGCTACATTTTCCGTAAAGAATATACTAAATTATTCAAGTGCAAACCAAATTTTGTTGTCATTTTAGAATATTTCTCCACAATCTTGGTTTGCACCTAAAACTCATGTTTCATTCGTTTGTCCGCTCATTTTATAAAAAAATAACACGGGTAGATTTCTTATAAAGAATGATTGTAAAAACTAAATTATTCCAATGAAAACAAAAATTTGTTTACATTTTAAAATATTTCACCACAAACTGAATTTGCACCTCATACTCATGTTTCATACGTTTGTTCGCTCGGTTCTTGCAATAAAAACTCGGCTAGATTTTTCGTACAGAATAGACAAAATTATTCGAATGCAAATCAAAATTTTTGTTTATTTTAAAATATTTCTCGACAATCTTTGTTTGCACAGAAAACTCATGATTCATGCGTTTGTTTGCGCGTTTCATCCAAAAAAAACTCGGATAGAGTTTTCGTCAAGAATGATAGTAAATACTAAATTATTCAAATGCAAACAAAAATTTATTGTCGTTTTAAAATATTTCTCCACAATCTTTGTTTGCACCATAAACTCATGTTTCGTGCGTTTGTTCGCTCGTTTTGTTCTAAAATAACACAGCTACATTTTCCGTAAAGAATATACTAAATTATTCAAGTGCAAACCAAAATTTGTTGTCATTTTAGAATATTTCTCCACAATCTTTGTTTGCACCTAAAACTCATGTTTCATGCGTTTGTCCGCTCATTTTATAAAAAAATAACACGGGTAGATGTCTTATAAAGAATGATTGTAAAAACTAAATTATTCCAATGAAAACAAAAATTTGTTTACATTTTAAAATATTTCACCACAAACTGAATTTGCACCTCATACTCATGTTTCATACGTTTGTTCGCTCGGTTCTTGCAATAAAAACTCGGCTAGATTTTTCGTACAGAATAGAAAAAATTATTCGAATGCAAATCAAAATTTTTGTTTATTTTAAAATATTTCTCGACAATCTTTGTTTGCACAGAAAACTCATGATTGATGCGTTTGTTTGCTCGTTTCATCCAAAAAAAACTCGGATAGAGTTTTCGTCAAGAATGATAGTAAATACTAAATTATTCAAATGCAAACAAAAATTTATTGTCGTTTTAAAATATTTCTCCTCAATCTTTGTTTGCACCATAAACTCATGTTTCGTGCGTTTGTTCGCTCGTTTTGTACTAAAATAACACAGCTACATTTTCCGTAAAGAATATACTAAATTATTCAAGTGCAAACCAAAATTTGTTGTCATTTTAGAATATTTCTCCACAATCTTTGTTTGCACCTAAAACTCATGTTTCATGCGTTTGTCCGCTCATTTTATAAAAAAATAACACTGGTAGATGTTTTATAAAGAATGATTGTAAAAACTAAATTATTCCAATGAAAACAAAAATTTGTCTACATTTTAAAATATTTCACCACAAACTGAATTTGCACCTCATACTCATGTTTCATACGTTTGTTCGCTCGGTTCTTGCAATAAAAACTCGGCTAGATTTTTCGTACAGAATAGAAAAAATTATTCGAATGCAAATCAAAATTTTTGTTTATTTTAAAATATTTCTCGACAATCTTTGTTTGCACAGAAAACTCATGATTCATGCGTTTGTTTGCTCGTTTCATCCAAAAAAAACTCGGATAGAGTTTTCGTCAAGAATGATAGTAAATACTAAATTATTCAAATGCAAACAAAAATTTATTTTCGTTTTAAAATATTTCTCCACAATCTTTGTTTGCACCATAAACTCATGTTTCGTGCGTTTGTTCGCTCGTTTTGTACAAAAATAACACAGCTACATTTTCCGTAAAGAATATACTAAATTATTCAAGTGCAAACCAAATTTTGTTGTCATTTTAGAATATTTCTCCACAATCTTGGTTTGCACCTAAAACTCATGTTTCATTCGTTTGTCCGCTCATTTTATAAAAAAATAACACGGGTAGATTTCTTATAAAGAATGATTGTAAAAACTAAATTATTCCAATGAAAACAAAAATTTGTTTACATTTTAAAATATTTCACCACAAACTGAATTTGCACCTCATACTCATGTTTCATACGTTTGTTCGCTCGGTTCTTGCAATAAAAACTCGGCTAGATTTTTCGTACAGAATAGAAAAAATTATTCGAATGCAAATCAAAATTTTTGTTTATTTTAAAATATTTCTCGACAATCATTGTTTGCACAGAAAACTCATGATTCATGCGTTTGTTTGCTCGTTTCATCCAAAAAAAACTCGGATAGAGTTTTCGTCAAGAATGATAGTAAATACTAAATTATTCAAATGCAAACAAAAATTTATTGTCGTTTTAAAATATTTCTCCACAATCTTTGTTTGCACCATAAACTCATGTTTCGTGCGTTTGTTCGCTCGTTTTGTACTAAAATAACACAGCTACATTTTCCGTAAAG
This sequence comes from Juncus effusus, assembly GCA_027726005.1. Taxonomy (NCBI): domain Eukaryota; kingdom Viridiplantae; phylum Streptophyta; class Magnoliopsida; order Poales; family Juncaceae; genus Juncus; species Juncus effusus. The sequence continues at coordinate 5,563,094 of CM050907.1, forward strand.
AATATACTAAATTATTCAAGTGCAAACCAAAATTTGTTGTCATTTTGGAATATTTCTCCACAATCTTTGTTTGCACCTAAAACTCATGTTTCATGCGTTTGTCCGCTCAATTTATAAAAAAATAACATGGGTAAATGTTTTATAAAGAATGATTGTAAATACTAAATTATTCCAATGAAAACAAAAATTTGTTTACATTTTAAAATATTTCACCACAAACTTAATTTGCACCTCATACTCATGTTTCATACGTTTGTTTGCTCGGTTCATGCAATAAAAATTCGGCTAGATTTTTCGTAAAGAATAGACAAAATTATTCAAATGCAAATCAAAATTTTTGTTTATTTAAAATATTTCTCCACAATCTTTGTTTGCACAGAAAACTCATGTTTCATTCGTTTGTTTCCACGTTTCATGCAAAAAAAAGTCGGATAGAGGTTTCGTAAAGAATGATAGAAAATACTAAATTATTCAAATGCAAACAAAAATTTATTGTCGTTTTAAAATATTTCTCCACAATCTTTGTTTGCACCATAAACTCATGTTTCGTGCGTTTGTTCGCTCGTTTTGTACTAAAATAACACAGCTACATTTTCCGTAAAGAATATACTAAATTATTCAAATGCAAACAAAAATTTGTTGTCATTTTAGAATATTTCTCCACAATCTTTGTTTGCACCTAAAACTCATGTTTCGTGCGTTTGTCCGCTCATTTTATAAAAAAATAACACGGGTAGATGTTTTATAAAGAATGATTGTAAAAACTAAATTATTCCAATGAAAACAAAAATTTGTTTACATTTTAAAATATTTCACCACAAACTGAATTTGCACCTCATACTCATGTTTCATACGTTTGTTCGCTCGGTTCTTGCAATAAAAACTCGGCTAGATTTTTCGTACAGAATAGAAAAAATTATTCGAATGCAAATCAAAATTTTTGTTTATTTTAAAATATTTCTCGACAATCTTTGTTTGCACAGAAAACTCATGATTCATGCGTTTGTTTGCTCGTTTCATCCAAAAAAAACTCGGATAGAGTTTTCGTCAAGAATGATAGTAAATACTAAATTATTCAAATGCAAACAAAAATTTATTGTCGTTTTAAAATATTTCTCCACAATCTTTGTTTGCACCATAAACTCATGTTTCGTGCGTTTGTTCGCTCGTTTTGTACTAAAATAACACAGCTACATTTTCCGTAAAGAATATACTAAATTATTCAAGTGCAAACCAAAATTTGTTGTCATTTTAGAATATTTCTCCACAATCTTTGTTTGCACCTAAAACTCATGTTTCATGCGTTTGTCCGCTCATTTTATAAAAAAATAACACTGGTAGATGTTTTATAAAGAATGATTTTAAAAACTAAATTATTCCAATGAAAACAAAAATTTGTCTACATTTTAAAATATTTCACCACAAACTGAATTTGCACCTCATACTCATGTTTCATACGTTTGTTCGCTCGGTTCTTGCAATAAAAACTCGGCTAGATTTTTCGTACAGAATAGAAAAAATTATTCGAATGCAAATCAAAATTTTTGTTTATTTTAAAATATTTCTCGACAATCATTGTTTGCACAGAAAACTCATGATTCATGCGTTTGTTTGCTCGTTTCATCCAAAAAAAACTCGGATAGAGTTTTCGTCAAGAATGATAGTAAATACTAAATTATTCAAATGCAAACAAAAATTTATTGTCGTTTTAAAATATTTCTCCACAATCTTTGTTTGCACCATAAACTCATGTTTCGTGCGTTTGTTCGCTCGTTTTGTACTAAAATAACACAGCTACATTTTCCGTAAAGAATATACTAAATTATTCAAGTGCAAACCAAAATTTGTTGTCATTTTGGAATATTTCTCCACAATCTTTGTTTGCACCTAAAACTCATGTTTCATGCGTTTGTCCGCTCAATTTATAAAAAAATAACACGGGTAATGTTTTATAAAGAATGATTGTAAATACTAAATTATTCCAATGAAAACAAAAATTTGTTTACATTTTAAAATATTTCACCACAAACTTAATTTGCACCTCATACTCATGTTTCATACGTTTGTTTGCTCGGTTCATTCAATAAAAATTCGGCTAGATTTTTCGTAAAGAATAGACAAAATTATTCAAATGCAAATCAAAATTTTTGTTTATTTAAAATATTTCTCCACAATCTTTGTTTGCACAGAAAACTCATGTTTCATTCGTTTGTTTCCACGTTTCATGCAAAAAAAAGTCGGATAGAGGTTTCGTAAAGAATGATAGAAAATACTAAATTATTCAAATGCAAACAAAAATTTATTGTCGTTTTAAAATATTTCTCCACAATCTTTGTTTGCACCATAAACTCATGTTTCGTGCGTTTGTTCGCTCGTTTTGTACTAAAATAACACAGCTACATTTTCCGTAAAGAATATACTAAATTATTCAAATGCAAACCAAAATTTGTTGTCATTTTAGAATATTTCTCCACAATCTTTGTTTGCACCTAAAACTCATGTTTCGTGCGTTTGTCCGCTCATTTTATAAAAAAATAACACGGGTAGATGTTTTATAAAGAATGATTGTAAAAACTAAATTATTCCAATGAAAACAAAAATTTGTTTACATTTTAAAATATTTCACCACAAACTGAATTTGCACCTCATACTCATGTTTCATACGTTTGTTCGCTCGGTTCTTGCAATAAAAACTCGGCTAGATTTTTCGTACAGAATAGAAAAAATTATTCGAATGCAAATCAAAATTTTTGTTTATTTTAAAATATTTCTCGACAATCTTTGTTTGCACAGAAAACTCATGATTCATGCGTTTGTTTGCTCGTTTCATCCAAAAAAAACTCGGATAGAGTTTTCGTCAAGAATGATAGTAAATACTAAATTATTCAAATGCAAACAAAAATTTATTTTCATTTTCAAATATTTCTCCACAATGTTTGTTTGCACCATAAACTCATGTTCCGTGTGTTTGTTCGCTCGTTTTGTACAAAAATAACACAGCTACATTTTCCGTAAAGAATATACAAAATTATTCAAGTGCAAACCAAAATTTGTTGTCATTTTAGAATATTTCTCCACAATCTTTGTTTGCACCTAAAACTCATGTTTCATGCGTTTGTCCGCTCATTTTATAAAAAAATAACACGGGTAGATGTTTTATAAAGAATGATTGAAAAAACTAAATTATTCCAATGAAAACAAAAATTTGTTTACATTTTAAAATATTTCACCACAAACTGAATTTGCACCTCATACTAATGTTTCATACGTTTGTTCGCTCGGTTCTTGCAATAAAACTCGGCTAGATTTTTCGTACAGAATAGAAAAAATTATTCGAATGCAAATCAAAATTTTTGTTTATTTTAAAATATTTCTCGACAATCTTTGTTTGCACAGAAAACTCATGATTCATGCGTTTGTTTGCTCGTTTCATCCAAAGAAAACTCGGATAGAGTTTTCGTCAAGAATGATAGTAAATACTAAATTATTCAAATGCAAACAAAAATTTATTGTCGTTTTAAAATATTTCTCCACAATCTTTGTTTGCACCATAAACTCATGTTTCGTGCGTTTGTTCGCTCGTTTTGTACAAAAATAACACAGCTACATTTTCCGTGTAGAATATACTAAATTATTCAAGTGCAAACCAAAATTTGTTGTCATTTTAGAATATTTCTCCACAATCTTTGTTTGCACCTAAAACTCATGTTTCATGCGTTTGTCCGCTCATTTTATAAAAAAATAACACAGGTAGATGTTTTATAAAGAATGATTGTAAAAACTAAATTATTCCAATGAAAACAAAAATTTGTTTACATTTTAAAATATTTCACCACAAACTGAATTTGCACCTCATACTCATGTTTCATGCGTTTCTCCGCTCATTTTATAAAAAAATAACACAGGTAGATGTTTTATAAAGAATGATTGTAAAAACTAAATTATTCCAATGAAAACAAAAATTTGTTTACATTTTAAAATATTTCACCACAAACTGAATTTGCACCTCATACTCATGTTTCATACGTTTGTTCGCTCGGTTCTTGCAATAAAAACTCGGCTAGATTTTTCGTACAGAATAGAAAAAATTATTCGAATGCAAATCAAAATTTTTGTTTATTTTAAAATATTTCTCGACAATCTTTGTTTGCACAGAAAACTCATGATTCATGCGTTTGTTTGCTCGTTTCATCCAAAAAAAACTCGGATAGAGTTTTCGTCAAGAATGATAGTAAATACTAAATTATTCAAATGCAAACAAAAATTTATTTTCGTTTTCAAATATTCCACAATCTTTGTTTGCACCATAAACTCATGTTTCGTGCGTTTGTTCGCTCGTTTTGTACAAAAATAACACAGCTTCAATTTCCGTAAAGAATATACTAAATTATTCAAGTGCAAACCAAATTTTGTTGTCATTTTAGAATATTTCTCCACAATCTTGGTTTGCACCTAAACTCATGTTACATTCGTTTGTCCGCTCATTTTATAAAAAAATAACACGGGTAGATGTTTTATAAAGAATGATTGTATAAAACTAAATTATTCCAATGAAAACAAAAATTTCTTTACATTTTAAAATATTTCACCACAAACTGAATTTGCACCTCATACTCATGTTTCACACGTTTGTTCGCTCGGTTCTTGCAATAAAAACTCGGCTAGATTTTTCGTAGAGAATAGAAAAAATTATTCGAATGCAAATCAAAATTTTTGTTTATTTTAAAATATTTCTCGACAATCTTTGTTTGCACAGAAAACTCATGATTCATGCGTTTGTTTGCTCGTTTCATCCAAAAAAAACTCGGATAGAGTTTTCGTCAAGAATGATAGTAAATACTAAATTATTCAAATGCAAACAAAAATTTATTTTCGTTTTCAAATATTTCTCCACAATCTTTGTTTGCACCATAAACTCATGTTTCGTGCGTTTGTTCGCTCGTTTTGTACAAAAATAACACAGCTTCAATTTCCGTAAAGAATATACTAAATTATTCAAGTGCAAACCAAATTTTGTTGTCATTTTAGAATATTTCTCCACAATCTTGGTTTGCACCTAAACTCATGTTACATTCGTTTGTCCGCTCATTTTATAAAAAAATAACACGGGTAGATGTTTTATAAAGAATGATTGTATAAAACTAAATTATTCCAATGAAAACAAAAATTTCTTTACATTTTAAAATATTTCACCACAAACTGAATTTGCACCTCATACTCATGTTTCATACGTTTGTTCGCTCGGTTCTTGCAATAAAAACTCGGCTAGATTTTTCGTAGAGAATAGAAAAAATTATTCGAATGCAAATCAAAATTTTTGTTTATTTTAAAATATTTCTCGACAATCTTTGTTTGCACAGAAAACTCATGATTCATGCGTTTGTTTGCTCGTTTCATCCAAAAAAAACTCGGATAGAGTTTTCGTCAAGAATGATAGTAAATACTAAATTATTCAAATGCAAACAAAAATTTATTTTCGTTTTCAAATATTTCTCCACAATCTTTGTTTGCACCATAAACTCATGTTTCGTGCGTTTGTTCGCTCGTTTTGTACAAAAATAACACAGCTACATTTTCCGTAAAGAATATACTAAATTATTCAAGTGCAAACCAAATTTTGTTGTCATTTTAGAATATTTATCCACAATCTTGGTTTGCACCTAAAACTCATGTTTCATTCGTTTGTCCGCTCATTTTATAAAAAAATAACACGGGTAGATGTCTTATAAAGAATGATTGTAAAAACTAAATTATTCCAATGAAAACAAAAATTTGTTTACATTTTAAAATATTTCACCACAAACTGAATTTGCACCTCATACTCATGTTTCATACGTTTGTTCGCTCGGTTCTTGCAATAAAAACTCGGCTAGATTTTTCGTACAGAATAGAAAAAATTATTCGAATGCAAATCAAAATTTTTGTTTATTTTAAAATATTTCTCGACAATCTTTGTTTGCACAGAAAACTCATGATTCATGCGTTTGTTTGCTCGTTTCATCCAAAAAAAACTCGGATAGAGTTTTCGTCAAGAATGATAGTAAATACTAAATTATTCAAATGCAAACAAAAATTTATTTTCGTTTTCAAATATTTCTCCACAATCTTTGTTTGTACCATAAACTCATGTTTCGTGCGTTTGTTCGCTCGATTTGTACAAAAATAACACAGCTACATTTTCCGTAAAGAATATACAAAATTATTCAAGTGCAAACCAAAATTTGTTGTCATTTTAGAATATTTCTCCACAATCTTTGTTTGCACCTAAAACTCATGTTTCATGCGTTTGTCCGCTCATTTTATAAAAAAATAACACGGGTAGATGTTTTATAAAGAATGATTGTAAAAACTAAATTATTGCAATGAAAACAAAAATTTGTTTACATTTTAAAATATTTCACCACAAACTGAATTTGCACCTCATACTAATGTTTCATACGTTTGTTCGCTCGGTTCTTGCAATAAAACTCGGCTAGATTTTTCGTACAGAATAGAAAAAATTATTCGAATGCAAATCAAAATTTTTGTTTATTTTAAAATATTTCTCGACAATCTTTGTTTGCACAGAAAACTCATGATTCATCCGTTTGTTTGCTCGTTTCATCCAAAAAAAACTCGGATAGAGTTTTCGTCAAGAATGATAGTAAATACTAAATTATTCAAATGCAAACAAAAATTTATTTTCGTTTTCAAATATTTCTCCACAATCTTTGTTTGCACCATAAACTCATGTTTCGTGCGTTTGTTCGCTCGTTTTGTACAAAAATAACACAGCTACATTTTCCGTAAAGAATATACTAAATTATTCAAGTGCAAACCAAATTTTGTTGTCATTTTAGAATATTTCTCCACAATCTTGGTTTGCACCTAAAACTCATGTTTCATTCGTTTGTCCGCTCATTTTATAAAAAAATAACACGGGTAGATGTTTTATAAAGAATGATTGTAAAAACTAAATTATTCCAATGAAAACAAAAATTTGTTTACATTTTAAAATATTTCACCACAAACTGAATTTGCACCTCATACTCATGTTTCATACGTTTGTTCGCTCCGTTCTTGCAATAAAAACTCGGCTAGATTTTTCGTACAGAATAGAAAAAATTATTCGAATGCAAATCAAAATTTTTGTTTATTTTAAAATATTTTTCGACAATCTTTGTTTGCACAGAAAACTCATGATTCATGCGTTTGTTTGCTCGTTTCATCCAAAAAAAACTCGGATAGAGTTTTCGTCAAGAATGATAGTAAATACTAAATTATTCAAATGCAAACAAAAATTTATTTTCGTTTTCAAATATTTCTCCACAATCTTTGTTTGCACCATAAACTCATGTTTCGTGCGTTTGTTCGCTCGATTTGTACAAAAATAACACAGCTACATTTTCCGTAAAGAATATACAAAATTATTCAAGTGCAAACCAAAATTTGTTGTCATTTTAGAATATTTCTCCACAATCTTTGTTTGCACCTAAAACTCATGTTTCATGCGTTTGTCCGCTCATTTTATAAAAAAATAACACGGGTAGATGTTTTATAAAGAATGATTGTAAAAACTAAATTATTCCAATGAAAACAAAAATTTGTTTACATTTTAAAATATTTCACCACAAACTGAATTTGCACCTCATACTAATGTTTCATACGTTTGTTCGCTCGGTTCTTGCAATAAAACTCGGCTAGATTTTTCGTACAGAATAGAAAAAATTATTCGAATGCAAATCAAAATTTTTGTTTATTTTAAAATATTTCTCGACAATCTTTGTTTGCACAGAAAACTCATGATTCATGCGTTTGTTTGCTCGTTTCATCCAAAAAAAACTCGGATAGAGTTTTCGTCAAGAATGATAGTAAATACTAAATTATTCAAATGCAAACAAAAATTTATTTTCGTTTTCAAATATTTCTCCACAATCTTTGTTTGCACCATAAACTCATGTTTCGTGCGTTTGTTCGCTCGTTTTGTACAAAAATAACACAGCTACATTTTCCGTAAAGAATATACTAAATTATTCAAGTGCAAACCAAATTTTGTTGTCATTTTAGAATATTTCTCCACAATCTTGGTTTGCACCTAAAACTCATGTTTCATTCGTTTGTCCGCTCATTTTATAAAAAAATAACACGGGTAGATGTTTTATAAAGAATGATTGTAAAAACTAAATTATTCCAATGAAAACAAAAATTTGTTTACATTTTAAAATATTTCACCACAAACTGAATTTGCACCTCATACTCATGTTTCATACGTTTGTTCGCTCGGTTCTTGCAATAAAAACTCGGCTAGATTTTTCGTACAGAATAGAAAAAATTATTCGAATGCAAATCAAAATTTTTGTTTATTTTAAAATATTTCTCGACAATCTTTGTTTGCACAGAAAACTCATGATTCATGCGTTTGTTTGCTCGTTTCATCCAAAAAAAACTCGGATAGAGTTTTCGTCAAGAATGATAGTAAATACTAAATTATTCAAATGCAAACAAAAATTTATTTTCGTTTTCAAATATTTCTCCACAATCTTTGTTTGCACCATAAACTCATGTTTCGTGCGTTTGTTCGCTCGTTTTGTACAAAAATAACACAGCTACATTTTCCGTAAAGAATATACAAAATTATTCAAGTGCAAACCAAAATTTGTTGTCATTTTAGAATATTTCTCCACAATCTTTGTTTGCACCTAAAACTCATGTTTCATGCGTTTGTCCGCTCATTTTATAAAAAAATAACACGGGTAGATGTTTTATAAAGAATGATTGTAAGAACAAAATTATTCCAATGAAAACAAAAATTTGTTTACATTTTAAAATATTTCACCACAAACTGAATTTGCACCTCATACTAATGTTTCATACGTTTGTTCGCTCGGTTCTTGCAATAAAACTCGGCTAGATTTTTCGTACATAATAGAAAAAATTATTCGAATGCAAATCAAAATTTTTGTTTATTTTAAAATATTTCTCGACAATCTTTGTTTGCACAGAAAACTCATGATTCATGCGTTTGTTTGCTCGTTTCATCCCAAAAAAACTCGGATAGAGTTTTCGTCAAGAATGATAGTAAATACTAAATTATTCAAATGCAAACAAAAATTTATTTTCGTTTTCAAATATTTCTCCACAATCTTTGTTTGCACCATAAACTCATGTTTCGTGCGTTTGTTCGCTCGTTTTGTACTAAAATAACACAGCTACATTTTCCGTAAAGAATATACTAAATTATTCAAGTGCAAACCAAAATTTGTTGTCATTTTAGAATATTTCTCCACAATCTTGGTTTGCACCTAAAACTCATGTTTCATTCGTTTGTCCGCTCATTTTATAAAAAAATAACACGGGTAGATGTTTTATAAAGAATGATTGTAAAAACTAAATTATTCCAATGAAAACAAAAATTTGTTCACATTTTAAAATATTTCACCACAAACTGAATTTGCACATCATACTCATGTTTCATACGTTTGTTCGCTCGGTTCTTGCAAGAAAAACTCGGCTAGATTTTTCGTACAGAATAGAAAAAATTATTCGAATGCAAATCAAAATTTTTGTTTATTTTAAAATATTTCTCGACAATCTTTGTTTGCACAGAAAACTCATGATTCATGCGTTTGTTTGCTCGTTTCATCCAAAAAAAACTCGGATAGAGTTTTCGTCAAGAATGATAGTAAATAATAAATTATTCAAATGCAAACAAAAATTTATTGTCGTTTTAAAATATTTCACCACAATCTTTGTTTGCACCATAAACTCATGTTTCGTGCGTTTGTTCGCTCGTTTTGTACTAAAATAACACAGCTACATTTTCCGTAAAGAATATACTAAATTACTCAAGTGCAAACCAAAATTTGTTGTCATTTTAGAATATTTCTCCACAATCTTTGTTTGCACCTAAAACTCATGTTTCATGCGTTTGTCCGCTCATTTTATAAAATAATAACACGGGTAGATGTTTTATAAAGAATGATTGTAAAAACTAAATTATTCCAATGAAAACAAAAATTTGTTTACACTTTAAAATATTTCACCACAAACTGAATTTGCACCTCATACTCATGTTTCATACGTTTGTTCGCTCGGTTCTTGCAATAAAAACTCGGCTAGATTTTTCGTACAGAATTGAAAAAATTATTCGAATGCAAATCAAAATTTTTGTTTATTTTAAAATATTTCTCGACAATCTTTGTTTGCACAGAAAACTCATGATTCATGCGTTTGTTTGCTCGTTTCATCCAAAAAAAACTCGGATAGAGTTTTCGTCAAGAATGATAGTAAATAATAAATTATTCAAATGCAAACAAAAATTTATTGTCGTTTTAAAATATTTCACCACAATCTTTGTTTGCACCATAAACTCATGTTTCGTGCGTTTGTTCGCTCGTTTTGTACTAAAATAACACAGCTACATTTTCCGTAAAGAATATACTAAATTATTCAAGTGCAAACCAAAATTTGTTGTCATTTTAGAATATTTCTCCACAATCTTTGTTTGCACCTAAAACTCATGTTTCATGCGTTTGTCCGCTCATTTTATAAAATAATAACACGGGTAGATGTTTTATAAAGAATGATTGTAAAAACTAAATTATTCCAATGAAAACAAAAATTTGTTTACATTTTAAAATATTTCACCACAAACTGAATTTGCACCTCATACTCATGTTTCATACGTTTGTTCGCTCGGTTCTTGCAATAAAAACTCGGCTAGATTTTTCGTACAGAATAGAAAAAATTATTCGAATGCAAATCAAAATTTTTGTTTATTTTAAAATATTTCTCGACAATCTTTGTTTGCACAGAAAACTCATGATTCATGCGTTTGTTTGCTCATTCATCCAAAAAAAACTCGGATAGAGTTTTCGTCAAGAATGATAGTAAATACTAAATTATTCAAATGCAAACAAAAATTTATTTTCGTTTTCAAATATTTCTCCACAATCTTTGTTTGCACCATAAACTCATGTTTCGTGCGTTTGTTCGCTCGTTTTGTACTAAAATAACACAGCTACATTTTCCGTAAAGAATATACTAAATTATTCAAGTGCAAACCAAATTTTGTTGTCATTTTAGAATATTTCTCCACAATCTTGGTTTGCACCTAAAACTCATGTTTCATTCGTTTGTCCGCTCATTTTATAAAAAAATAACACGGGTAGATGTTTTATAAAGAATGATTGTAAAAACTAAATTATTCCAATGAAAACAAAAATTTGTTTACATTTTAAAATATTTCACCACAAACTGAATTTGCACATCATACTCATGTTTCATACGTTTGTTCGCTCGGTTCTTGCAAGAAAAACTCGGCTAGATTTTTCGTACAGAATAGAAAAAATTATTCGAATGCAAATCAAAATTTTTGTTTATTTTAAAATATTTCTCGACAATCTTTGTTTGCACAGAAAACTCATGATTCATGCGTTTGTTTGCTCGTTTCATCCAAAAAAAACTCGGATAGAGTTTTCGTCAAGAATGATAGTAAATAATAAATTATTCAAATGCAAACAAAAATTTATTGTCGTTTTAAAATATTTCACCACAATCTTTGTTTGCACCATAAACTCATGTTTCGTGCGTTTGTTCGCTCGTTTTGTACTAAAATAACACAGCTACATTTTCCGTAAAGAATATACTAAATTATTCAAGTGCAAACCAAAATTTGTTGTCATTTTAGAATATTTCTCCACAATCTTTGTTTGCACCTAAAACTCATGTTTCATGCGTTTGTCCGCTCATTTTATAAAATAATAACACGGGTAGATGTTTTATAAAGAATGATTGTAAAAACTAAATTATTCCAATGAAAACAAAAATTTGTTTACATTTTAAAATATTTCACCACAAACTGAATTTGCACCTCATACTCATGTTTCATACGTTTGTTCGCTCGGTTCTTGCAATAAAAACTCGGCTAGATTTTTCGTACAGAATAGAAAAAATTATTCGAATGCAAATCAAAATTTTTGTTTATTTTAAAATATTTCTCGACAATCTTTGTTTGCACAGAAAACTCATGATTCATGCGTTTGTTTGCTCATTTCATCCAAAAAAAACTCGGATAGAGTTTTCGTCAAGAATGATAGTAAATACTAAATTATTCAAATGCAAACAAAAATTTATTTTCGTTTTCAAATATTTCTCCACAATCTTTGTTTGCACCATAAACTCATGTTTCGTGCGTTTGTTCGCTCGTTTTGTACTAAAATAACACAGCTACATTTTCCGTAAAGAATATACTAAATTATTCAAGTGCAAACCAAATTTTGTTGTCATTTTAGAATATTTCTCCACAATCTTGGTTTGCACCTAAAACTCATGTTTCATTCGTTTGTCCGCTCATTTTATAAAAAAATAACACGGGTAGATGTTTTATAAAGAATGATTGTAAAAACTAAATTATTCCAATGAAAACAAAAATTTGTTTACATTTTAAAATATTTCACCACAAACTGAATTTGCACATCATACTCATGTTTCATACGTTTGTTCGCTCGGTTCTTGCAAGAAAAACTCGGCTAGATTTTTCGTACAGAATAGAAAAAATTATTCGAATGCTAATCAAAATTTTTGTTTATTTTAAAATATTTCTCGACAATCTTTGTTTGCACAGAAAACTCATGATTCATGCGTTTGTTTGCTCGTTTCATCCAAAAAAAACTCGGATAGAGTTTTCGTCAAGAATGATAGTAAATAATAAATTATTCAAATGCAAACAAAAATTTATTGTCGTTTTAAAATATTTCACCACAATCTTTGTTTGCACCATAAACACATGTTTCGTGCGTTTGTTCGCTCGTTTTGTACTAAAATAACACAGCTACATTTTCCGTAAAGAATATACTAAATTACTCAAGTGCAAACCAAAATTTGTTGTCATTTTAGAATATTTCTCCACAATCTTTGTTTGCACCTAAAACTCATGTTTCATGCGTTTGTCCGCTCATTTTATAAAATAATAACACGGGTAGATGTTTTATAAAGAATGATTGTAAAAACTAAATTATTCCAATGAAAACAAAAATTTGTTTACATTTTAAAATATTTCACCACAAACTGAATTTGCACCTCATACTCATGTTTCATACGTTTGTTCGCTCGGTTCTTGCAATAAAAACTCGGCTAGATTTTTCGTACAGAATAGAAAAAATTATTCGAATGCAAATCAAAATTTTTGTTTATTTTAAAATATTTCTCGACAATCTTTGTTTGCACAGAAAACTCATGATTCATGCGTTTGTTTGCTCGTTTCATCCAAAAAAAACTCGGATAGAGTTTTCGTCAAGAATGATAGTAAATAATAAATTATTGAAATGCAAACAAAAATTTATTGTCGTTTTAAAATATTTCACCACAATCTTTGTTTGCACCATAAACTCATGTTCCGTGCGTTTGTTCGCTCGTTTTGTACAAAAATAACACAGCTACATTTTCCGTAAAGAATATACAAAATTATTCAAGTGCAAACCAAAATTTGTTGTCATTTTAGAATATTTCTCCACAATCTTTGTTTGCACCTAAAACTCATGTTTCATGCGTTTGTCCGCTCATTTTATAAAAAAATAACACGGGTAGATGTTTTATAAAGAATGATTGTAAAAACTAAATTATTCCAATGAAAACAAAAATTTGTTTACATTTTAAAATATTTCACCACAAACTGAATTTGCACCTCGTACTCATGTTTCATACGTTTGTTCGTTCGGTTCTTGCAATAAAACTCGGCTAGATTTTTCGTACAGAATAGAAAAAATTATTCGAATGCAAATCAAAATTTTTGTTTATTTTAAAATATTTCTCGACAATCTTTGTTTGCACAGAAAACTCATGATTCATGCGTTTGTTTGCTCGTTTCATCCAAAAAAAACTCGGATAGAGTTTTCGTCAAGAATGATAGTAAATACTAAATTATTCAAATGCAAACAAAAATTTATTTTCGTTTTCAAATATTTCTCCACAATCTTTGTTTGCACCATAAACTCATGTTTCGTGCGTTTGTTCGCTCGTTTTGTACAAAAATAACACAGCTACATTTTCCGTAAAGAATATACAAAATTATTCAAGTGCAAACCAAAATTTGTTGTCATTTTAGAATATTTCTCCACAATCTTTGTTTGCACCTAAAACTCATGTTTCATGCGTTTGTCCGCTCATTTTATAAAAAAATAACACGGGTAGATGTTTTATAAAGAATGATTGTAAAAACTAAATTATTCCAATGAAAACAAAAATTTGTTTACATTTTAAAATATTTCACCACAAACTGAATTTGCACCTCATACTCATGTTTCATACGTTTGTTCGCTCGGTTCTTGCAATAAAACTCGGCTAGATTTTTCGTACAGAATAGAAAAAATTATTCGAATGCAAATCAAAAATTTTGTTTATTTTAAAATATTTCTCGACAATCTTTGTTTGCACAGAAAACTCATGATTCATGCGTTTGTTTGCTCGTTTCATCCAAAAAAAACTCGGATAGAGTTTTCGTCAAGAATGATAGTAAATACTAAATTATTCAAATGCAAACAAAAATTTATTTTCGTTTTCAAATATTTCTCCACAATCTTTGTTTGCACCATAAACTCATGTTTCGTGCGTTTGTTCGCTCGTTTTGTACAAAAATAACACAGCTACATTTTCCGTAAAGAATATACAAAATTATTCAAGTGCAAACCAAAATTTGTTGTCATTTTAGAATATTTCTCCACAATCTTTGTTTGCACCTAAAACTCATGTTTCATGCGTTTGTCCGCTCATTTTATAAAAAAATAACACGGGTAGATGTTTTATAAAGAATGATTGTAAAAACTAAATTATTCCAATGAAAACAAAAATTTGTTTACATTTTAAAATATTTCACCACAAACTGAATTTGCACCTCATACTAATGTTTCATACGTTTGTTCGCTCGGTTCTTGCAATAAAACTCGGCTAGATTTTTCGTACAGAATAGAAAAAATTATTCGAATGCAAATCAAAATTTTTGTTTATTTTAAAATATTTCTCGACAATCTTTGTTTGCACAGAAAACTCAAGATTCATGCGTTTGTTTGCTCATTTCATCCAAAAAAAACTCGGATAGAGTTTTCGTCAAGAATGATAGTAAATACTAAATTATTCAAATGCAAACAAAAATTTATTTTCGTTTTCAAATATTTCTCCACAATCTTTGTTTGCACCATAAACTCATGTTTCGTGCGTTTGTTCGCTCGTTTTGTACTAAAATAACACAGCTACATTTTCCGTAAAGAATATACTAAATTATTCAAGTGCAAACCAAATTTTGTTGTCATTTTAGAATATTTCTCCACAATCTTGGTTTGCACCTAAAACTCATGTTTCATTCGTTTGTCCGCTCATTTTATAAAAAAATAACACGGGTAGATGTTTTATAAAGAATGATTGTAAAAACTAAATTATTCCAATGAAAACAAAAATTTGTTTACATTTTAAAATATTTCACCACAAACTGAATTTGCACATCATACTCATGTTTCATACGTTTGTTCGCTCGGTTCTTGCAAGAAAAACTCGGCTAGATTTTTCGTACAGAATAGAAAAAATTATTCGAATGCAAATCAAAATTTTTGTTTATTTTAAAATATTTCTCGACAATCTTTGTTTGCACAGAAAACTCATGATTCATGCGTTTGTTTGCTCGTTTCATCCAAAAAAAACTCGGATAGAGTTTTCGTCAAGAATGATAGTAAATAATAAATTATTCAAATGCAAACAAAAATTTATTGTCGTTTTAAAATATTTCACCACAATCTTTGTTTGCACCATAAACACATGTTTCGTGCGTTTGTTCGCTCGTTTTGTACTAAAATAACACAGCTACATTTTCCGTAAAGAATATACTAAATTACTCAAGTGCAAACCAAAATTTGTTGTCATTTTAGAATATTTCTCCACAATCTTTGTTTGCACCTAAAACTCATGTTTCATGCGTTTGTCCGCTCATTTTATAAAATAATAACACGGGTAGATGTTTTATAAAGAATGATTGTAAAAACTAAATTATTCCAATGAAAACAAAAATTTGTTTACATTTTAAAATATTTCACCACAAACTGAATTTGCACCTCATACTCATGTTTCATACGTTTGTTCGCTCGGTTCTTGCAATAAAAACTCGGCTAGATTTTTCGTACAGAATAGAAAAAATTATTCGAATGCAAATCAAAATTTTTGTTTATTTTAAAATATTTCTCGACAATCTTTGTTTGCACAGAAAACTCATGATTCATGCGTTTGTTTGCTCGTTTCATCCAAAAAAAACTCGGATAGAGTTTTCGTCAAGAATGATAGTAAATAATAAATTATTGAAATGCAAACAAAAATTTATTGTCGTTTTAAAATATTTCACCACAATCTTTGTTTGCACCATAAACTCATGTTCCGTGCGTTTGTTCGCTCGTTTTGTACAAAAATAACACAGCTACATTTTCCGTAAAGAATATACAAAATTATTCAAGTGCAAACCAAAATTTGTTGTCATTTTAGAATATTTCTCCACAATCTTTGTTTGCACCTAAAACTCATGTTTCATGCGTTTGTCCGCTCATTTTATAAAAAAATAACACGGGTAGATGTTTTATAAAGAATGATTGTAAAAACTAAATTATTCCAATGAAAACAAAAATTTGTTTACATTTTAAAATATTTCACCACAAACTGAATTTGCACCTCATACTCATGTTTCATACGTTTGTTCGTTCGGTTCTTGCAATAAAACTCGGCTAGATTTTTCGTACAGAATAGAAAAAATTATTCGAATGCAAATCAAAATTTTTGTTTATTTTAAAATATTTCTCGACAATCTTTGTTTGCACAGAAAACTCATGATTCATGCGTTTGTTTGCTCGTTTCATCCAAAAAAAACTCGGATAGAGTTTTCGTCAAGAATGATAGTAAATACTAAATTATTCAAATGCAAACAAAAATTTATTTTCGTTTTCAAATATTTCTCCACAATCTTTGTTTGCACCATAAACTCATGTTTCGTGCGTTTGTTCGCTCGTTTTGTACAAAAATAACACAGCTACATTTTCCGTAAAGAATATACAAAATTATTCAAGTGCAAACCAAAATTTGTTGTCATTTTAGAATATTTCTCCACAATCTTTGTTTGCACCTAAAACTCATGTTTCATGCGTTTGTCCGCTCATTTTATAAAAAAATAACACGGGTAGATGTTTTATAAAGAATGATTGTAAAAACTAAATTATTCCAATGAAAACAAAAATTTGTTTACATTTTAAAATATTTCACCACAAACTGAATTTGCACCTCATACTCATGTTTCATACGTTTGTTCGCTCGGTTCTTGCAATAAAACTCGGCTAGATTTTTCGTACAGAATAGAAAAAATTATTCGAATGCAAATCAAAAATTTTGTTTATTTTAAAATATTTCTCGACAATCTTTGTTTGCACAGAAAACTCATGATTCATGCGTTTGTTTGCTCGTTTCATCCAAAAAAAACTCGGATAGAGTTTTCGTCAAGAATGATAGTAAATACTAAATTATTCAAATGCAAACAAAAATTTATTTTCGTTTTCAAATATTTCTCCACAATCTTTGTTTGCACCATAAACTCATGTTTCGTGCGTTTGTTCGCTCGTTTTGTACAAAAATAACACAGCTACATTTTCCGTAAAGAATATACAAAATTATTCAAGTGCAAACCAAAATTTGTTGTCATTTTAGAATATTTCTCCACAATCTTTGTTTGCACCTAAAACTCATGTTTCATGCGTTTGTCCGCTCATTTTATAAAAAAATAACACGGGTAGATGTTTTATAAAGAATGATTGTAAAAACTAAATTATTCCAATGAAAACAAAAATTTGTTTACATTTTAAAATATTTCACCACAAACTGAATTTGCACCTCATACTAATGTTTCATACGTTTGTTCGCTCGGTTCTTGCAATAAAACTCGGCTAGATTTTTCGTACAGAATAGAAAAAATTATTCGAATGCAAATCAAAATTTTTGTTTATTTTAAAATATTTCTCGACAATCTTTGTTTGCACAGAAAACTCAAGATTCATGCGTTTGTTTGCTCATTTCATCCAAAAAAAACTCGGATAGAGTTTTCGTCAAGAATGATAGTAAATACTAAATTATTCAAATGCAAACAAAAATTTATTTTCGTTTTCAAATATTTCTCCACAATCTTTGTTTGCACCATAAACTCATGTTTCGTGCGTTTGTTCGCTCGTTTTGTACTAAAATAACACAGCTACATTTTCCGTAAAGAATATACTAAATTATTCAAGTGCAAACCAAATTTTGTTGTCATTTTAGAATATTTCTCCACAATCTTGGTTTGCACCTAAAACTCATGTTTCATTCGTTTGTCCGCTCATTTTATAAAAAAATAACACGGGTAGATGTTTTATAAAGAATGATTGTAAAAACTAAATTATTCCAATGAAAACAAAAATTTGTTTACATTTTAAAATATTTCACCACAAACTGAATTTGCACATCATACTCATGTTTCATACGTTTGTTCGCTCGGTTCTTGCAAGAAAAACTCGGCTAGATTTTTCGTACAGAATAGAAAAAATTATTCGAATGCAAATCAAAATTTTTGTTTATTTTAAAATATTTCTCGACAATCTTTGTTTGCACAGAAAACTCATGATTCATGCGTTTGTTTGCTCGTTTCATCCAAAAAAAACTCGGATAGAGTTTTCGTCAAGAATGATAGTAAATAATAAATTATTCAAATGCAAACAAAAATTTATTGTCGTTTTAAAATATTTCACCACAATCTTTGTTTGCACCATAAACACATGTTTCGTGCGTTTGTTCGCTCGTTTTGTACTAAAATAACACAGCTACATTTTCCGTAAAGAATATACTAAATTACTCAAGTGCAAACCAAAATTTGTTGTCATTTTAGAATATTTCTCCACAATCTTTGTTTGCACCTAAAACTCATGTTTCATGCGTTTGTCCGCTCATTTTATAAAATAATAACACGGGTAGATGTTTTATAAAGAATGATTGTAAAAACTAAATTATTCCAATGAAAACAAAAATTTGTTTACATTTTAAAATATTTCACCACAAACTGAATTTGCACCTCATACTCATGTTTCATACGTTTGTTCGCTCGGTTCTTGCAATAAAAACTCGGCTAGATTTTTCGTACAGAATAGAAAAAATTATTCGAATGCAAATCAAAATTTTTGTTTATTTTAAAATATTTCTCGACAATCTTTGTTTGCACAGAAAACTCAAGATTCATGCGTTTGTTTGCTCATTTCATCCAAAAAAAACTCGGATAGAGTTTTCGTCAAGAATGATAGTAAATACTAAATTATTCAAATGCAAACAAAAATTTATTTTCGTTTTCAAATATTTCTCCACAATCTTTGTTTGCACCATAAACTCATGTTTCGTGCGTTTGTTCGCTCGTTTTGTACTAAAATAACACAGCTACATTTTCCGTAAAGAATATACTAAATTATTCAAGTGCAAACCAAATTTTGTTGTCATTTTAGAATATTTCTCCACAATCTTGGTTTGCACCTAAAACTCATGTTTCATTCGTTTGTCCGCTCATTTTATAAAAAAATAACACGGGTAGATGTTTTATAAAGAATGATTGTAAAAACTAAATTATTCCAATGAAAACAAAAATTTGTTTACATTTTAAAATATTTCACCACAAACTGAATTTGCACATCATACTCATGTTTCATACGTTTGTTCGCTCGGTTCTTGCAAGAAAAACTCGGCTAGATTTTTCGTACAGAATAGAAAAAATTATTCGAATGCAAATCAAAATTTTTGTTTATTTTAAAATATTTCTCGACAATCTTTGTTTGCACAGAAAACTCATGATTCATGCGTTTGTTTGCTCGTTTCATCCAAAAAAAACTCGGATAGAGTTTTCGTCAAGAATGATAGTAAATAATAAATTATTCAAATGCAAACAAAAATTTATTGTCGTTTTAAAATATTTCACCACAATCTTTGTTTGCACCATAAACACATGTTTCGTGCGTTTGTTCGCTCGTTTTGTACTAAAATAACACAGCTACATTTTCCGTAAAGAATATACTAAATTACTCAAGTGCAAACCAAAATTTGTTGTCATTTTAGAATATTTCTCCACAATCTTTGTTTGCACCTAAAACTCATGTTTCATGCGTTTGTCCGCTCATTTTATAAAATAATAACACGGGTAGATGTTTTATAAAGAATGATTGTAAAAACTAAATTATTCCAATGAAAACAAAAATTTGTTTACATTTTAAAATATTTCACCACAAACTGAATTTGCACCTCATACTCATGTTTCATACGTTTGTTCGCTCGGTTCTTGCAATAAAAACTCGGCTAGATTTTTCGTACAGAATAGAAAAAATTATTCGAATGCAAATCAAAATTTTTGTTTATTTTAAAATATTTCTCGACAATCTTTGTTTGCACAGAAAACTCATGATTCATGCGTTTGTTTGCTCGTTTCATCCAAAAAAAACTCGGATAGAGTTTTCGTCGAGAATGATAGTAAATAATAAATTATTCAAATGCAAACAAAAATTTATTGTCGTTTTAAAATATTTCACCACAATCTTTGTTTGCACCATAAACTCATGTTTCGTGCGTTTGTTCGCTCGTTTTGTACTAAAATAACACAGCTACATTTTCCGTAAAGAATATACTAAATTATTCAAGTGCAAACCAAAATTTGTTGTCATTTTAGAATATTTCTCCACAATCTTTGTTTGCACCTAAAACTCATGTTTCATGCGTTTGTCCGCTCATTTTATAAAATAATAACACGGGTAGATGTTTTATAAAGAATGATTGTAAAAACTAAATTATTCCAATGAAAACAAAAATTTGTTTACATTTTAAAATATTTCACCACAAACTGAATTTGCACCTCATACTCATGTTTCATACGTTTGTTCGCTCGGTTCATGCAATAAAAACTCGGCTAGATTTTTCGTACAGAATAGAAAAAATTATTCGAATGCAAATCAAAATTTTTGTTTATTTTAAAATATTTCTCGACAATCTTTGTTTGCACAGAAAACTCATGATTCATGCGTTTGTTTGCTCGTTTCATCCAAAAAAAACTCGGATAGAGTTTTCGTCAAGAATGATAGTAAATACTAAATTATTCAAATGCAAACAAAAATTTATTTTCGTTTTCAAATATTTCTCCACAATCTTTGTTTGCACCATAAACTCATGTTCCATGCGTTTGTTCGCTTGTTTTGTACAAAAATAACACAGCTACATTTTCCGTAAAGAATATACAAAATTATTCAAGTGCAAACCAAAATTTGTTGTCATTTTAGAATATTTCTCCACAATCTTTGTTTGCACCTAAAACTCATGTTTCATGCGTTTGTCCGCTCATTTTATAAAAAAATAACACGGGTAGATGTTTTATAAAGAATGATTGTAAAAACTAAATTATTCCAATGAAAACAAAAATTTGTTTACATTTTAAAATATTTCACCACAAACTGAATTTGCACCTCATACTCATGTTTCATACGTTTGTTCGCTCGGTTCTTGCAATAAAACTCGGCTAGATTTTTCGTACAGAATAGAAAAAATTATTCGAATGCAAATCAAAATTTTTGTTTATTTTAAAATATTTCTCGACAATCTTTGTTTGCACAGAAAACTCATGATTCATGCGTTTGTTTGCTCGTTTCATCCAAAAAAAACTCTGATAGAGTTTTCGTCAAAAATGATAGTAAATACTAAATTATTCAAATGCAAACAAAAATTTATTTTCGTTTTCAAATATTTCTCCACAATCTTTGTTTGCACCATAAACTCATGTTCCGTGCGTTTGTTCGCTTGTTTTGTACAAAAATAACACAGCTACATTTTCCGTAAAGAATATACAAAATTATTCAAGTGCAAACCAAAATTTGTTGTCATTTTAGAATATTTCTCCACAATCTTTGTTTGCACCTAAAACTCATGTTTCATGCGTTTGTCCGCTCATTTTATAAAAAAATAACACGGGTAGATGTTTTATAAAGAATGATTGTAAAAACTAAATTATTCCAATGAAAAAAAAAATTTGTTTACATTTTAAAATATTTCACCACAAACTGAATTTGCACCTCATACTCATGTTTCATACGTTTGTTCGCTCGGTTCTTGCAATAAAACTCGGCTAGATTTTTCGTACAGAATAGAAAAAATTATTCGAATGCAAATCAAAATTTTTGTTTATTTTAAAATATTTCTCGACAATCTTTGTTTGCACAGAAAACTCATGATTCATGCGTTTGTTTGCTCGTTTCATCCAAAAAAAACGCGGATAGAGTTTTCGTCAAGAATGATAGTAAATACTAAATTATTCAAATGCAAACAAAAATTTATTGTCGTTTTAAAATATTTCTCCACAATCTTTGTTTGCACCATAAACTCATGTTTCGTGCGTTTGTTCGCTCGTTTTGTACTAAAATAACACAGCTACATTTTCCGTAAAGAATATACTAAATTATTCAAGTGCAAACCAAAATTTGTTGTCATTTTAGAATATTTCTCCACAATCTTTGTTTGCACCTAAAACTCATGTTTCATGCGTTTGTCCGCTCATTTTATAAAAAAATAACACGGGTAGATGTTTTATAAAGAATGATTGTAAAAACTAAATTATTCCAATGAAAACAAAAATTTGTTTACATTTTAAAATATTTCACCACAAACTGAATTTGCACCTCATACTCATGTTTCATACGTTTGTTCGCTCGGTTCTTGCAATAAAACTCGGCTAGATTTTTCGTACAGAATAGAAAAAATTATTCGAATGCAAATCAAAAATTTTGTTTATTTTAAAATATTTCTCGACAATCTTTGTTTGCACAGAAAACTCATGATTCATGCGTTTGTTTGCTCGTTTCATCCAAAAAAAACTCGGATAGAGTTTTCGTCAAGAATGATAGTAAATACTAAATTATTCAAATGCAAACAAAAATTTATTGTCGTTTTAAAATATTTCTCCACAATCTTTGTTTGCACCATAAACTCATGTTTCGTGCGTTTGTTCGCTCGTTTTGTACTAAAATAACACAGCTACATTTTCCGTAAATAATATACTAAATTATTCAAGTGCAAACCAAAATTTGTTGTCATTTTAGAATATTTCTCCACAATCTTTGTTTGCACCTAAAACTCATGTTTCATGCGTTTGTCCGCTCATTTTATCAAAAAATAACACGGGTAGATGTTTTATAAAGAATGATTGTAAAAACTAAATTATTCCAATGAAAACAAAAATTTGTTTACATTTTAAAATATTTCACCACAAACTGAATTTGCACCTCATACTAATGTTTCATACGTTTGTTCGCTCGGTTCTTGCAATAAAACTCGGCTAGATTTTTCGTACAGAATAGAAAAAATTATTCGAATGCAAATCAAAATTTTTGTTTATTTTAAAATATTTCTCGACAATCTTTGTTTGCACAGAAAACTCATGATTCATGCGTTTGTTTGCTCGTTTCATCCAAAAAAAACTCGGATAGAGTTTTCGTCAAGAATGATAGTAAATACTAAATTATTCAAATGCAAACAAAAATTTATTGTCGTTTTAAAATATTTCTCCACAATCTTTGTTTGCACCATAAACTCATGTTTCGTGCGTTTGTTCGCTCGTTTTGTACTAAAATAACACAGCTACATTTTCCGTAAAGAATATACTAAATTATTCAAGTGCAAACCAAAATTTGTTGTCATTTTAGAATATTTCTCCACAATCTTTGTTTGCACCTAAAACTCATGT
Source organism: Juncus effusus (assembly GCA_027726005.1). Taxonomy (NCBI): domain Eukaryota; kingdom Viridiplantae; phylum Streptophyta; class Magnoliopsida; order Poales; family Juncaceae; genus Juncus; species Juncus effusus. Next base: position 5,586,873 of record CM050907.1, read on the forward strand.
TTCATGCGTTTGTCCGCTCATTTTATAAAAAAATAACACGGGTAGATGTTTTATAAAGAATGAATGTAAAAACTAAATTATTCCAATGAAAACAAAAATTTGTTTACATTTTAAAATATTTCACCACAAACTGAATTTGCACCTCATACTAATGTTTCATACGTTTGTTCGCTCGGTTCTTGCAATAAAACTCGGCTAGATTTTTCGTACAGAATAGAAAAAATTATTCGAATGCAAATCAAAATTTTTGTTTATTTTAAAATATTTCTCGACAATCTTTATTTGCACAGAAAACTCATGATTCATGCGTTTGTTTGCTCGTTTCATCCAAAAAAAACTCGGATAGAGTTTTCGTCAAGAATGATAGTAAATACTAAATTATTCAAATGCAAACAAAAATTTATTGTCGTTTTAAAATATTTCTCCACAATCTTTGTTTGCACCATAAACTCATGTTTCGTGCGTTTGTTCGCTCGTTTTGTACTAAAATAACACAGCTACATTTTCCGTAAAGAATATACTAAATTATTCAAGTGCAAACCAAACTTTGTTGTCATTTTAGAATATTTCTCCACAATCTTTGTTTGCACCTAAAACTCATGTTTCATGCGTTTGTCCGCTCATTTTATAAAAAAATAACACGGGTAGATGTTTTATAAAGAATGATTGTAAAAACTAAATTATTCCAATGAAAACAAAAATTTGTTTACATTTTAAAATATTTCACCACAAACTGAATTTGCACCTCATACTCATGTTTCATACGTTTGTTCGCTCGGTTCTTGCAATAAAACTCGGCTAGATTTTTCGTACAGAATAGAAAAAATTATTCGAATGCAAATCAAAAATTTTGTTTATTTTAAAATATTTCTCGACAATCTTTGTTTGCACAGAAAACTCATGATTCATGCGTTTGTTTGCTCGTTTCATCCAAAAAAAACTCGGATAGAGTTTTCGTCAAGAATGATAGTAAATACTAAATTATTCAAATGCAAACAAAAATTTATTGTCGTTTTAAAATATTTCTCCACAATCTTTGTTTGCACCATAAACTCATGTTTCGTGCGTTTGTTCGCTCGTTTTGTACTAAAATAACACAGCTACATTTTCCGTAAAGAATATACTAAATTATTCAAGTGCAAACCAAAATTTGTTGTCATTTTAGAATATTTCTCCACAATCTTTGTTTGCACCTAAAACTCATGTTTCATGCGTTTGTCCGCTCATTTTATAAAAAAATAACACGGGTAGATGTTTTATAAAGAATGATTGTAAAAACTAAATTATTCCAATGAAAACAAAAATTTGTTTACATTTTAAAATATTTCACCACAAACTGAATTTGCACCTCATACTAATGTTTCATACGTTTGTTCGCTCGGTTCTTGCAATAAAACTCGGCTAGATTTTTCGTACAGAATAGAAAAAATTATTCGAATGCAAATCAAAATTTTTGTTTATTTTAAAATATTTCTCGACAATCTTTGCTTGCACAGAAAACTCATGATTCATGCGTTTGTTTGCTCGTTTCATCCAAAAAAAATCGGATAGAGTTTTCGTCAAGAATGATAGTAAATACTAAATTATTCAAATGCAAACAAAAATTTATTGTCGTTTTAAAATATTTCTCCACAATCTTTGTTTGCACCATAAACTCATGTTTCGTGCGTTTGTTCGCTCGTTTTGTACAAAAATAACACAGCTACATTTTCCGTAAAGAATATACTAAATTATTCAAGTGCAAACAAAATTTTGTTGTCATTTTAGAATATTTCTCCACAATCTTGGTTTGCACCTAAAACTCATGTTTCATTCGTTTGTCCGCTCATTTTATAAAAAAATAACACGGGTAGATGTTTTATAAAGAATGATTGTAAAAACTAAATTATTCCAATGAAAACAAAAATTTGTTTACATTTTAAAATATTTCACCACAAACTGAATTTGCACCTCATACTCATGTTTCATACGTTTGTTCGCTCGGTTCTTGCAATAAAACTCGGCTAGATTTTTCGTACAGAATAGAAAAAATTATTCGAATGCAAATCAAAATTTTTGTTTATTTTAAAATATTTCTCGACAATCTTTGTTTGCACAGAAAACTCATGATTCATGCGTTTGTTTGCTCGTTTCATCCAAAAAAAACTCGGATAGAGTTTTCGTCAAGAATGATAGTAAATACTAAATTATTCAAATGGAAACAAAAATTTATTTTCGTTTACCCGTGTTATTTTTTTATAAATTGAGCGGAGAAACGCATGAAACATGAGTTTTAGGTGCAAACAAAGATTGTGGAGAAATATTCTAAAATGACAACAAATTTTGGTTTGCACTTGAATAATTTAGTATATTCTTTACGGAAAATGTAGCTGTGTTATTTTAGTACAAAACGAGCGAACAAACGCACGAAACATGAGTTTATGGTGCAGACAAAGATTGTGGAGAAATATTTTAAAACGACAATAAATTTTTGTTTGCATTTGAATAATTTAGTATTTACTATCATTCTTGACGAAAACTCTATCCGAGTTTTTTTTGGATGAAACGAGCAAACAAACGCATGAATCATGAGTTTTCTGTGCAAACAAAGATTGTGGAGAAATATTTTAAAATAAACAAAAATTTTGATTTGCATTCGAATAATTTTTTCTATTCTGTACGAAAAATCTAGCCGAGTTTTTATTGCAAGAACCGAGCGAACAAACGTATGAAATATGAGTATGAGGTGCAAATTCAGTTTGTGGTGAAATATTTTAAAATGTAAACAAATTTTGGTTTTCATTGGAATAATTTAGTTTTTACAATCATTCTTTATAAAACATCTACCCGTGTTATTTTTTTATAAAATGAGCGGACAAACGAATGAAACATGTGTTTTAGGTGCAAACCAAGATTGTGGAGAAATATTCTAAAATGACAACAAAATTTGGTTTGCACTTGAATAATTTAGTATATTCTTTACGGAAAATGTAGCTGTGTTATTTTTGTACAAAACGAGCGAACAAACGCACGAAACATGAGTTTATGGTGCAAACAAAGATTGTGGAGAAATATTTGAAAACGAAAATAAATTTTTGTTTGCATTTGAATAATTTAGTATTTACTATCATTATTGACGAAAACTCTATCCGAGTTTTTTTTGGATGAAACGAGCAAACAAACGCATGAATCATGAGTTTTCTTTGCAAACAAAGATTGTCGAGAAATATTTTAAAATAAACAAAAATTTTGATTTGCATTCGAATAATTTTTTCTATTCTGTACGAAAAATCTAGCCGAGTTTTTGTTGCAAGAACCGAGCGAACAAACGTATGAAACATGAGTATGAGGTGCAAATTCAGTTTGTGGTGAAATATTTTAAAATGTAAACAAATTTTTGTTTTCATTGGAATAATTTAGTTTTTACAATCATTCTTTATAAAACATCTACCCATGTTTTTTTTTTATAAAATGAGCGGACAAACGCATGAAACATGAGTTTTAGGTGCAAACAAAGATTGTGGAGAAATATTCTAAAATGACAACAAATTTTGGTTTGCACTTGAATAATTTAGTATATTCTTTACGGAAAATGTAGCTGTGTTATTTTAGTACAAAACGAGCGAACAAACGCACGAAACATGAGTTTATGGTGCAAACAAAGATTGTGGAGAAATATTTTAAAACGACAATAAATTTTTGTTTGCATTTGAATAATTTAGTATTTACTATCATTCTTTACGAAAACTCTATCCGACTTTTTTTTGCATGTAACGAGGAAACAAACGAATGAAACATGAGTTTTCTGTGCAAACAAAGATTGTGGAGAAATATTTTAAAATAAACAAAAATTTTGATTTGCATTTGAATAATTTTGTCTATTCTTTACGAAAAATCTAGCCGAATTTTTATTGCATGAACCGAGCGAACAAACGTATGAAACATGAGTATGAGGTGCAAATTAAGTTTGTGGTGAAATATTTTAAAATGTAAACAAATTTTTGTTTTCATTGGAATAATTTAGTATTTACAATCATTCTTTATAAAACATCTACCCGTGTTATTTTTTTATAAATTGAGCGGACAAACGCATGAAACATGAGTTTTAGGTGCAAACAAAGATTGTGGAGAAATATTCTAAAATGACAACAAATTTTGGTTTGCACTTGAATAATTTAGTATATTCTTTACGGAAAATGTAGCTGTGTTATTTTAGTACAAAACGAGCGAACAAACGCACGAAACATGAGTTAACAAAGATTGTGGAGAAATATTTTAAAACGACAATAAATTTTTGTTTGCATTTGAATAATTTAGTATTTACTATCATTCTTGACGAAAACTCTATCCGAGTTTTTTTTGGATGAAACGAGCAAACAAACGCATGAATCATGAGTTTTCTGTGCAAACAAAGATTGTCGAGAAATATTTTAAAATAAACAAAAATTTTGATTTGCATTCGAATAATTTTTTCTATTCTGTACGAAAAATCTAGCCGAGTTTTTATTGCAAGAACCGAGCGAACAAACGTATGAAACATGAGTATGAGGTGCAAATTCAGTTTGTGGTGAAATATTTAAAAATGTAAACAAATTTTTGTTTTCATTGGAATAATTTAGTTTTTACAATCATTCTTTATAAAACATCTACCCGTGTTATTTTTTTATAAAATGAGCGGACAAACGAATGAAACATGAGTTTTAGGTGCAAACCAAGATTGTGGAGAAATATTCTAAAATGACAACAAATTTTGGTTTGCACTTGAATAATTTAGTATATTCTTTACGGAAAATGTAGCTGTGTTATTTTTGTACAAAACGAGCGAACAAACGCACGAAACATGAGTTTATGGTGCAAACAAAGATTGTGGAGAAATATTTGAAAACGAAAATAAATTTTTGTTTGCATTTGAATAATTTAGTATTTACTATCATTCTTGACGAAAACTCTATCCGAGTTTTTTTTGGATGAAACGAGCAAACAAACGCATGAATCATGAGTTTTCTGTGCAAACAAAGATTGTCGAGAAATATTTTAAAATAAACAAAAATTTTGATTTGCATTCGAATAATTTTTTCTATTCTGTACGAAAAATCTAGCCGAGCTTTTATTGCAAGAACCGAGCGAACAAACGTATGAAAGATGAGTATGAGGTGCAAATTCAGTTTGTGGTGAAATATTTTAAAATGTAAACAAATTTTTGTTTTCATTGGAATAATTTAGTTTTTACAATCATTCTTTATAAAACATCTACCCGTGTTTTTTTTTTATAAAATGAGCGGACAAACGCATGAAACATGAGTTTTAGGTGCAAACAAAGATTGTGGAGAAATATTCTAAAATGACAACAAATTTTGGTTTGCACTTGAATAATTTAGTATATTCTTTACGGAAAATGTAGCTGTGTTATTTTAGTACAAAACGAGCGAACAAACGCACGAAACATGAGTTTATGGTGCAAACAAAGATTGTGGAGAAATATTTTAAAACGACAATAAATTTTTGTTTGCATTTGAATAATTTAGTATTTACTATCATTCTTTACGAAAACTCTATCCGACTTTTTTTTGCATGAAACGAGGAAACAAACGAATGAAACATGAGTTTTCTGTGCAAACAAAGATTGTGGAGAAATATTTTAAAATAAACAAAAATTTTGATTTGCATTTGAATAATTTTGTCTATTCTTTACGAAAAATCTAGCCGAATTTTTATTGCTTGAACCGAGCGAACAAACGTATGAAACATGAGTATGAGGTGCAAATTAAGTTTGTGGTGAAATATTTTAAAATGTAAACAAATTTTTGTTTTCATTGGAATAATTTAGTATTTACAATCATTCTTTATAAAACATCTACCCGTGTTATTTTTTTATAAATTGAGCGGACAAACGCATGAAACATGAGTTTTAGTTGCAAACAAAGATTGTGGAGAAATATTCTAAAATGACAACAAATTTTGGTTTGCACTTGAATAATTTAGTATATTCTTTACGGAAAATGTAGCTGTGTTATTTTAGTACAAAACGAGCGAACAAACGCACGAAACATGAGTTTATGGTGCAAACAAAGATTGTGGAGAAATATTTTAAAACGACAATAAATTTTTGTTTGCATTTGAATAATTTAGTATTTACTATCATTCTTGACGAAAACTGTATCCGAGTTTTTTTTGGATGAAACGAGCAAACAAACGCATGAATCATGAGTTTTCTGTGCAAACAAAGATTGTCGAGAAATATTTTAAAATAAACAAAAATTTTGATTTGCATTCGAATAATTTTTTCTATTCTGTACGAAAAATCTAGCCGAGTTTTTATTGCAAGAACCGAGCGAACAAACGTATGAAACATGAGTATGAGGTGCAAATTCAGTTTGTGGTGAAATATTTTAAAATGTAAACAAATTTTTATTTTCATTGGAATAATTTAGTTTTTACAATCATTCTTTATAAAACATCTACCCGTGTTATTTTTTTATAAAATGAGCGGACAAACGCATGAAACATGAGTTTTAGGTGCAAACAAAGATTGTGGAGAAATATTCTAAAATGACAACAAATTTTGGTTTGCACTTGAATAATTTAGTATATTCTTTACGGAAAATGTAGCAGTGTTATTTTTGTACAAAACGAGCGAACAAACGCACGAAACATGAGTTTATGGTGCAAACAAAGATTGTGGAGAAATATTTTAAAACGACAATAAATTTTTGTTTGCATTTGAATAATTTAGTATTTACTATCATTCTTTACGAAAACTCTATCCGAGTTTATTTTGGATGAAACGAGCAAACAAACGCATGAATCATGAGTTTTCTGTGCAAACAAAGATTGTCGAGAAATATTTTAAAATAAACAAAATTTTTGATTTGCATTCGAATAATTTTTTCTTTTCTTTACGAAAAATCTAGCCGAGTTTTTATTGCAAGAACCGAGCGAACAAACGTATGAAACATGAGTATGAGGTGCAAATTCAGTTTGTGGTGAAATATTATAAAATGTAAACAAATTTTTGTTTTCATTGGAATAATTTAGTATTTACAATCATTCTTTATAAAACATCTACCCGTGTTATTTTTTTATAAAATGAGCGGACAAACGCATGAAACATGAGTTTTAGGTGCAAACAAAGATTGTGGAGAAATATTCTAAAATGACAACAAATTTTGGTTTGCACTTGAATAATTTAATATATTCTTTACGGAAAATGTAGCTGTGTTATTTTTGTACAAAACGAGCGAACAAACGCACGAAACATGAGTTTATGGTGCAAACAAAGATTGTGGAGAAATATTTGAAAACGAAAATAAATTTTTGTTTGCATTTGAATAATTTAGTATTTACTATCATTCTTGACGAAAACTCTATCCGAGTTTTTTTTGGATGAAACAAGCAAACAAACGCATGAATCATGAGTTTTCTGTGCAAACAAAGATTGTCGAGAAATATTTTAAAATAAACAAAAATTTTGATTTGCATTCGAATAATTTTTTCTATTCTGTACGAAAAATCTAGCCGAGCTTTTATTGCAAGAACCGAGCGAACAAACGTATGAAAGATGAGTATGAGGTGCAAATTCAGTTTGTGGTGAAATATTTTAAAATGTAAACAAATTTTTGTTTTCATTGGAATAATTTAGTTTTTACAATCATTCTTTATAAAACATCTACCCGTGTTTTTTTTTTATAAAATGAGCGGACAAACGCATGAAACATGAGTTTTAGGTGCAAACAAAGATTGTGGAGAAATATTCTAAAATGACAACAAATTTTGGTTTGCACTTGAATAATTTAGTATATTCTTTACGGAAAATGTAGCTGTGTTATTTTAGTACAAAACGAGCGAACAAACGCACGAAACATGAGTTTATGGTGCAAACAAAGATTGTGGAGAAATATTTTAAAACGACAATAAATTTTTGTTTGCATTTGAATAATTTAGTATTTACTATCATTCTTTACGAAAACTCTATCCGACTTTTTTTTGCATGAAACGAGGAAACAAACGAATGAAACATGAGTTTTCTGTGCAAACAAAGATTGTGGAGAAATATTTTAAAATAAACAAAAATTTTGATTTGCATTTGAATAATTTTGTCTATTCTTTACGAAAAATCTAGCCGAATTTTTATTGCTTGAACCGAGCGAACAAACGTATGAAACATGAGTATGAGGTGCAAATTAAGTTTGTGGTGAAATATTTTAAAATGTAAACAAATTTTTGTTTTCATTGGAATAATTTAGTATTTACAATCATTCTTTATAAAACATCTACCCGTGTTATTTTTTTATAAATTGAGCGGACAAACGCATGAAACATGAGTTTTAGTTGCAAACAAAGATTGTGGAGAAATATTCTAAAATGACAACAAATTTTGGTTTGCACTTGAATAATTTAGTATATTCTTTACGGAAAATGTAGCTGTGTTATTTTAGTACAAAACGAGCGAACAAACGCACGAAACATGAGTTTATGGTGCAAACAAAGATTGTGGAGAAATATTTTAAAACGACAATAAATTTTTGTTTGCATTTGAATAATTTAGTATTTACTATCATTCTTGACGAAAACTCTATCCGAGTTTTTTTTGGATGAAACGAGCAAACAAACGCATGAATCATGAGTTTTCTGTGCTAACAAAGATTGTCGAGAAATATTTTAAAATAAACAAAAATTTTGATTTGCATTCGAATAATTTTTTCTATTCTGTACGAAAAATCTAGCCGAGCTTTTATTGCAAGAACCGAGCGAACAAACGTATGAAAGATGAGTATGAGGTGCAAATTCAGTTTGTGGTGAAATATTTTAAAATGTAAACAAATTTTTGTTTTCATTGGAATAATTTAGTTTTTACAATCATTCTTTATAAAACATCTACCCGTGTTTTTTTTTTATAAAATGAGCGGACGAACGCATGAAACATGAGTTTTAGGTGCAAACAAAGATTGTGGAGAAATATTCTAAAATGACAACAAATTTTGGTTTGCACTTGAATAATTTAGTATATTCTTTACGGAAAATGTAGCTGTGTTATTTTTGTACAAAACGAGCGAACAAACGCACGAAACATGAGTTTATGGTGCAAACAAAGATTGTGGAGAATTATTTTAAAACGACAATAAATTTTTGTTTGCATTTGAATAATTTAGTATTTACTATCATTCTTGACGAAAACTCTATCCGAGTTTTTTTTGGATGAAACGAGCAAACAAACGCATGAATCATGAGTTTTCTGTGCAAACAAAGATTGTCGAGAAATATTTTAAAATAAACAAAAATTTTGATTTGCATTCGAATAATTTTTTCTATTCTGTACGAAAAATCTAGCCGAGCTTTTATTGCAAGAACCGAGCGAACAAACGTATGAAAGATGAGTATGAGGTGCAAATTCAGTTTGTGGTGAAATATTTTAAAATGTAAACAAATTTTTGTTTTCATTGGAATAATTTAGTTTTTACAATCATTCTTTATAAAACATCTACCCGTGTTTTTTTTTTATAAAATGAGCGGACAAACGCATGAAACATGAGTTTTAGGTGCAAACAAAGATTGTGGAGAAATATTCTAAAATGACAACAAATTTTGGTTTGCACTTGAATAATTTAGTATATTCTTTACGGAAAATGTAGCTGTGTTATTTTAGTACAAAACGAGCGAACAAACGCACGAAACATGAGTTTATGGTGCAAACAAAGATTGTGGAGAAATATTTTAAAACGACAATAAATTTTTGTTTGCATTTGAATAATTTAGTATTTACTATCATTCTTTACGAAAACTCTATCCGACTTTTTTTTGCATGAAACGAGGAAACAAACGAATGAAACATGAGTTTTCTGTGCAAACAAAGATTGTCGAGAAATATTTTAAAATAAACAAAAATTTTGATTTGCATTTGAATAATTTTGTCTATTCTTTACGAAAAATCTAGCCGAATTTTTATTGCTTGAACCGAGCGAACAAACGTATGAAACATGAGTATGAGGTGCAAATTCAGTTTGTGGTGAAATATTTTAAAATGTAAACAAATTTTTGTTTTCATTGGAATAATTTAGTATTTACAATCATTCTTTATAAAACATCTACCCGTGTTATTTTTTTATAAATTGAGCGGACAAACGCATGAAACATGAGTTTTAGTTGCAAACAAAGATTGTGGAGAAATATTCTAAAATGACAACAAATTTTGGTTTGCACTTGAATAATTTAGTATATTCTTTACGGAAAATGTAGCTGTGTTATTTTAGTACAAAACGAGCGAACAAACGCACGAAACATGAGTTTATGGTGCAAACAAAGATTGTGGAGAAATATTTTAAAACGACAATAAATTTTTGTTTGCATTTGAATAATTTAGTATTTACTATCATTCTTGACGAAAACTCTATCCGAGTTTTTTTTGGATGAAACGAGCAAACAAACGCATGAATCATGAGTTTTCTGTGCTAACAAAGATTGTCGAGAAATATTTTAAAATAAACAAAAATTTTGATTTGCATTCGAATAATTTTTTCTATTCTGTACGAAAAATCTAGCCGAGTTTTTATTGCAAGAACCGAGCGAACAAACGTATGAAACATGAGTATGAGGTGCAAATTCAGTTTGTGGTGAAATATTATAAAATGTAAACAAATTTTTGTTTTCATTGGAATAATTTAGTATTTACAATCATTCTTTATAAAACATCTACCCGTGTTATTTTTTTATAAAATGAGCGGACAAACGCATGAAACATGAGTTTTAGGTGCAAACAAAGATTGTTGAGAAATATTCTAAAATGACAACAAATTTTGGTTTGCACTTGAATAATTTAATATATTCTTTACGGAAAATGTAGCTGTGTTATTTTTGTACAAAACGAGCGAACAAACGCACGAAACATGAGTTTATGGTGCAAACAAAGATTGTGGAGAAATATTTTAAAACGACAATAAATTTTTGTTTGCATTTCAATAATTTAGTATTTACTATCATTCTTTACGAAAACTCTATCCGACTTTTTTTTGGATGAAACGAGCAAACAAACGCATGAATCATGAGTTTTCTGTGCGAACAAAGATTGTCGAGAAATATTTTAAAATAAACAAAAATTTTGATTTGCATTCGAATAATTTTTTCTATTCTGTACGAAAAATCTAGCCGAGCTTTTATTGCAAGAACCGAGCGAACAAACGTATGAAACATGAGTATGAGGTGCAAATTCAGTTTGTGGTGAAATATTTTAAAATGTAAACAAATTTTTGTTTTCATTGGAATAATTTAGTTTTTACAATCATTCTTTATAAAACATCTACCCGTGTTATTTTTTTATAAAATGAGCGGACAAACGCATGAAACATGAGTTTTAGGTGCAAACAAAGATTGTGGAGAAATATTCTAAAATGACAACAAATTTTGGTTTGCACTTGAATAATTTAGTATATTCTTTACGGAAAATGTAGCTGTGTTATTTTTGTACAAAACGAGCGAACAAACGCACGAAACATGAGTTTATGGTGCAAACAAAGATTGTGGAGAAATATTTTAAAACGACAATAAATTTTTGTTTGCATTTGAATAATTTAGTATTTACTATCATTCTTGACGAAAACTGTATCCGAGTTTTTTTTGGATGAAACGAGCAAACAAACGCATGAATCATGAGTTTTCTGTGCAAACAAAGATTGTCGAGAAATATTTTAAAATAAACAAAAATTTTGATTTGCATTCGAATAATTTTTTCTATTCTGTACGAAAAATCTAGCCGAGTTTTTATTGCAAGAACCGAGCGAACAAACGTATGAAACATGAGTATGAGGTGCAAATTCAGTTTGTGGTGAAATATTTTAAAATGTAAACAAATTTTTATTTTCATTGGAATAATTTAGTTTTTACAATCATTCTTTATAAAACATCTACCCGTGTTATTTTTTTATAAAATGAGCGGACAAACGCATGAAACATGAGTTTTAGGTGCAAACAAAGATTGTGGAGAAATATTCTAAAATGACAACAAATTTTGGTTTGCACTTGAATAATTTAGTATATTCTTTACGGAAAATGTAGCAGTGTTATTTTTGTACAAAACGAGCGAACAAACGCACGAAACATGAGTTTATGGTGCAAACAAAGATTGTGGAGAAATATTTTAAAACGACAATAAATTTTTGTTTGCATTTGAATAATTTAGTATTTACTATCATTCTTTACGAAAACTCTATCCGAGTTTATTTTGGATGAAACGAGCAAACAAACGCATGAATCATGAGTTTTCTGTGCAAACAAAGATTGTCGAGAAATATTTTAAAATAAACAAAATTTTTGATTTGCATTCGAATAATTTTTTCTTTTCTTTACGAAAAATCTAGCCGAGTTTTTATTGCAAGAACCGAGCGAACAAACGTATGAAACATGAGTATGAGGTGCAAATTCAGTTTGTGGTGAAATATTATAAAATGTAAACAAATTTTTGTTTTCATTGGAATAATTTAGTATTTACAATCATTCTTTATAAAACATCTACCCGTGTTATTTTTTTATAAAATGAGCGGACAAACGCATGAAACATGAGTTTTAGGTGCAAACAAAGATTGTGGAGAAATATTCTAAAATGACAACAAATTTTGGTTTGCACTTGAATAATTTAATATATTCTTTACGGAAAATGTAGCTGTGTTATTTTTGTACAAAACGAGCGAACAAACGCACGAAACATGAGTTTATGGTGCAAACAAAGATTGTGGAGAAATATTTTAAAACGACAATAAATTTTTGTTTGCATTTCAATAATTTAGTATTTACTATCATTCTTTACGAAAACTCTATCCGACTTTTTTTTGCATGAAACGAGGAAACAAACGAATGAAACATGAGTTTTCTGTGCGAACAAAGATTGTGGAGAAATATTTTAAAATAAACAAAAATTTTGATTTGCATTTGAATAATTTTGTCTATTCTTTACGAAAAATCTAGCAGAATTTTTATTGCAAGAACCGAGCGAACAAACGTATGAAACATGAGTATGAGGTGCAAATTAAGTTTGTGGTGAAATATTTTAAAATGTAAACAAATTTTTGTTTTCATTGGAATAATTTAGTATTTACAATCATTCTTTATAAAACATCTACCCGTGTTATTTTTTTATAAAATGAGCGGACAAACGCATGAAACATGAGTTTTAGGTGCAAACAAAGATTGTGGAGAAATATTCTAAAATGACATCAAATTTTGGTTTGCACTTGAATAATTTAGTATATTCTTTACGGAAAATGTAGCTGTGTTATTTTAGTACAAAACGAGCGAACACACGCACGAAACATGAGTTTATGGTGCAAACAAAGATTGTGGAGAAATATTTTAAAACGACAATAAATTTTTGTTTGCATTTGAATAATTTTGTATTTACTATCATTCTTTACGAAAACTCTATCCGAGTTTTTTTTGCATGAAACGAGGAAACAAACGAATGAAACTTGAGTTTTCTGTGGAAACAAAGATTGTGGAGAAATATTTTAAAATAAACAAAAATTTTGATTTGCATTTGAATAATTTTGTCTATTCTTTACGAAAAATCTAGCCGAGTTTTTATTGCAAGAACCGAGCGAACAAACGTATGAAACATGAGTATGAGGTGCAAATTAAGTTTGTGGTGAAATATTTTAAAATGTAAACAAATTTTTGTTTTCATTGGAGTAATTTAGTATTTACAATCATTCTTTATAAAACATCTACCCGTGTTATTTTTTTATAAAATGAGCGGACAAACGCATGAAACATGAGTTTTAGGTGCAAACAAAGATTGTGGAGAAATATTCTAAAATGACAACAAATTTTGGTTTGCACTTGAATAATTTAGTATATTCTTTACGGAAAATGTAGCAGTGTTATTTTTGTACAAAACGAGCGAACAAACGCACGAAACATGAGTTTATGGTGCAAACAAAGATTGTGGAGAAATATTTTAAAACGACAATAAATTTTTGTTTGCATTTGAATAATTTAGTATTTACTATCATTCTTGACGAAAACTCTATCCGAGTTTATTTTGGATGAAACGAGCAAACAAACGCATGAATCATGAGTTTTCTGTGCAAACAAAGATTGTCGAGAAATATTTTAAAATAAACAAAATTTTTGATTTGCATTCGAATAATTTTTTCTTTTCTTTACGAAAAATCTAGCCGAGTTTTTATTGCAAGAACCGAGCGAACAAACGTATGAAACATGAGTATGAGGTGCAAATTCAGTTTGTGGTGAAATATTATAAAATGTAAACAAATTTTTGTTTTCATTGGAATAATTTAGTATTTACAATCATTCTTTATAAAACATCTACCCGTGTTATTTTTTTTTTAAATGAGCGGACAAACGCATGAAACATGAGTTTTAGGTGCAAACAAAGATTGTGGAGAAATATTCTAAAATGACATCAAATTTTGGTTTGCACTTGAATAATTTATTATATTCTTTACGGAAAATGTAGCTGTGTTATTTTAGTACAAAACGAGCGAACAAACGCACGAAACATGAGTTTATGGTGCAAACAAAGATTGTGGAGAAATATTTTAAAACGACAATAAATTTTTGTTTGCATTTGAATAATTTAATATTTACTTTCATTCTTTACGAAAACTCTATCCGAGTTTTTTTTGCATGAAACGAGGAAACAAACGAATGAAACATGAGTTTTCTGTGCAAACAAAGATTGTGGAGAAATATTTTAAAATAAACAAAAATTTTGATTTGCATTTGAATAATTTTGTCTATTCTTTACGAAAAATCTAGCCGAGTTTTTATTGCAAGAACCGAGCGAACAAACGTATGAAACATGAGTATGAGGTGCAAATTAAGTTTGTGGTGAAATATTTTAAAATGTAAACAAATTTTTGTTTTGATTGGAGTAATTTAGTATTTACAATCATTCTTTATAAAACATCTACCCGTGTTATTTTTTTATAAAATTAGCGGACAAACGCATGAAACATGAGTTTTAGGTGCAAACAAAGATTGTGGAGAAATATTCTAAAATGACAACAAATTTTGGTTTGCACTTGAATAATTTAGTATATTCTTTACGGAAAATGTAGCAGTGTTATTTTTGTACAAAACGAGCGAACAAACGCACGAAACATGAGTTTATGGTGCAAACAAAGATTGTGGAGAAATATTTTAAAACGACAATAAATTTTTGTTTGCATTTGAATAATTTAGTATTTACTATCATTCTTTACGAAAACTCTATCCGAGTTTATTTTGGATGAAACGAGCAAACAAACGCATGAATCATGAGTTTTCTGTGCAAACAAAGATTGTCGAGAAATATTTTAAAATAAACAAAATTTTTGATTTGCATTCGAATAATTTTTTCTTTTCTTTACGAAAAATCTAGCCGAGTTTTTATTGCAAGAACCGAGCGAACAAACGTATGAAACATGAGTATGAGGTGCAAATTCAGTTTGTGGTGAAATATTATAAAATGTAAACAAATTTTTGTTTTCATTGGAATAATTTAGTATTTACAATCATTCTTTATAAAACATCTACCCGTGTTATTTTTTTTTAAATGAGCGGACAAACGCATGAAACATGAGTTTTAGGTGCAAACAAAGATTGTGGAGAAATATTCTAAAATGACATCAAATTTTGGTTTGCACTTGAATAATTTATTATATTCTTTACGGAAAATGTAGCTGTGTTATTTTAGTACAAAACGAGCGAACAAACGCACGAAACATGAGTTTATGGTGCAAACAAAGATTGTGGAGAAATATTTTAAAACGACAATAAATTTTTGTTTGCATTTGAATAATTTAGTATTTACTTTCATTCTTTACGAAAACTCTATCCGAGTTTTTTTTGCATGAAACGAGGAAACAAACGAATGAAACATGAGTTTTCTGTGCAAACAAAGATTGTGGAGAAATATTTTAAAATAAACAAAAATTTTGATTTGCATTTGAATAATTTTGTCTATTCTTTACGAAAAATCTAGCCGAGTTTTTATTGCAAGAACCGAGCGAACAAACGTATGAAACATGAGTATGAGGTGCAAATTAAGTTTGTGGTGAAATATTTTAAAATGTAAACAAATTTTTGTTTTCATTGGAGTAATTTAGTATTTACAATCATTATTTATAAAACATCTACCCGTGTTATTTTTTTATAAAATGAGCGGACAAACGCATGAAACATGAGTTTTAGGTGCAAACAAAGATTGTGGAGAAATATTCTAAAATGACATCAAATTTTGGTTTGCACTTGAATAATTTAGTGTATTCTTTACGGAAAATGTAGCTGTGTTATTTTAGTACAAAACGAGCGAACAAACGCACGAAACATGAGTATATGGTGCAAACAAAGATTGTGGAGAAATATTTTAAAACGACAATAAATTTTTGTTTGCATTTGAATAATTTAGTATTTACTATCATTCTTTACGAAAACTCTATCCGAGTTTTTTTTGCATGAAACGAGGAAACAAACGAATGAAACTTGAGTTTTCTGTGCAAACAAAGATTGTGGAGAAATATTTTAAAATAAACAAAAATTTTGATTTGCATTTGAATAATTTTGTCTATTCTTTACGAAAAATCTAGCCGAGTTTTTATTGCAAGAACCGAGCGACCAAATGTATGAAACATGAGTATGAGGTGCAAATTAAGTTTGTGGTGAAATATTTTAAAATGTAAACAAATTTTTGTTTTCATTGGAGTAATTTAGTATTTACAATCATTCTTTATAAAACATCTACCCGTGTTATTTTTTTATAAAATGAGCGGACAAACGCATGAAACATGAGTTTTAGGTGCAAACAAAGATTGTGGAGAAATATTCTAAAATGACAACAAATTTTGGTTTGCACTTGAATAATTTAGTATATTCTTTACGGAAAATGTAGCAGTGTTATTTTTGTACAAAACGAGCGAACAAACGCATGAAACATGAGTTTATGGTGGAAACAAAGATTGTGGAGAAATATTTTAAAACGACAATAAATTTTTGTTTGCATTTGAATAATTTAGTATTTACTATCATTCTTTACGAAAACTCTATCCGAGTTTATTTTAGATGAAACGAGCAAACAAACGCATGAATCATGAGTTTTCTGTGCAAACAAAGATTGTCGAGAAATATTTTAAAATAAACAAAATTTTTGATTTGCATTCGAATAATTTTTTCTTTTCTTTACGAAAAATCTAGCCGAGTTTTTATTGCAATAACCGAGCGAACAAACGTATGAAACATGAGTATGAGGTGCAAATTCAGTTTGTGGTGAAATATTATAAAATATAAACAAATTTTTATTTTCATTGGAATAATTTAGTATTTACAATCATTCTTTATAAAACATCTACCCGTGTTATTTTTTTTTTAAATGAGCGGACAAACGCATGAAACATGAGTTTTAGGTGCAAACAAAGATTGTGGAGAAATATTCTAAAATGACATCAAATTTTGGTTTGCACTTGAATAATTTATTATATTCTTTACGGAAAATGTAGCTGTGTTATTTTAGTACAAAACGAGCGAACAAACGCACGAAACATGAGTTTATGGTGCAAACAAAGATTGTGGAGAAATATTTTAAAACGACAATAAATTTTTGTTTGCATTTGAATAATTTAGTATTTACTTTCATTCTTTACGAAAACTCTATCCGAGTTTTTTTTGCATTAAACGAGGAAACAAACGAATGAAACATGAGTTTTCTGTGCAAACAAAGATTGTGGAGAAATATTTTAAAATAAACAAAAATTTTGATTTGCATTTGAATAATTTTGTCTATTCTTTACGAAAAATCTAGCCGAGTTTTTATTGCAAGAACCGAGCGAACAAACGTATGAAACATGAGTATGAGGTGCAAATTAAGTTTGTGGTGAAATATTTTAAAATGTAAACAAATTTTTGTTTTCATTGGAGTAATTTAGTATTTACAATCATTCTTTATAAAACATCTACCCGTGTTATTTTTTTATAAAATGAGCGGACAAACGCATGAAACATGAGTTTTAGGTGCAAACAAAGATTGTGGAGAAATATTCTAAAATGACATCAAATTTTGGTTTGCACTTGAATAATTTAGTATATTCTTTACGGAAAATGTAGCTGTGTTATTTTAGTACAAAACGAGCGAACAAACGCACGAAACATGAGTATATGGTGCAAACAAAGATTGTGGAGAAATATTTTAAAACGACAATAAATTTTTATTTGCATTTGAATAATTTAGTATTTACTATCATTCTTTACGAAAACTCTATCCGAGTTTTTTTTGCATGAAACGAGGAAACAAACGAATGAAACTTGAGTTTTCTGTGCAAACAAAGATTGTGGAGAAATATTTTAAAATAAACAAAAATTTTGATTTGCATTCGAATAATTTTGTCTATTCTTTACGAAAAATCTAGCCGAGTTTTTATTGCAAGAACCGAGCGAACAAACGTATGAAACATGAGTATGAGGTGCAAATTAAGTTTGTGGTGAAATATTTTAAAATGTAAACAAATTTTTGTTTTCATTGGAGTAATTTAGTATTTACAATCATTCTTTATAAAACATCTACCCGTGTTATTTTTTTATAAAATGAGCGGACAAACGCATGAAACATGAGTTTTAGGTGCAAAGAAAGATTGTGGAGAAATATTCTAAAATGACAACAAATTTTGGTTTGCACTTGAATAATTTAGTATATTCTTTACGGAAAATGTAGCTGTGTTATTTTTGTACAAAACGAGTGAACAAACGCACGAAACATGAGTTTATGGTGCAAACAAAGATTGTGGAGAAATATTTTAAAACGACAATAAATTTTTGTTTGCATTTGAATAATTTAGTATTTACTATCATTCTTTACGAAAACTCTATCCGAGTTTATTTTGGATGAAACGAGCAAACAAACGCATGAATCATGAGTTTTCTGTGCAAACAAAGATTGTCGAGAAATATTTTAAAATAAACAAAATTTTTGATTTGCATTCGAATAATTTTTTCTTTTCTTTACGAAAAATCTAGCCGAGTTTTTATTGCAAGAACCGAGCGAACAAACGTATGAAACATGAGTATGAGGTGCAAATTCAGTTTGTGGTGAAATATTATAAAATGTAAACAAATTTTTGTTTTCATTGGAATAATTTAGTATTTACAATCATTCTTTATAAAACATCTACCCGTGTTATTTTTTTTTTAAATGAGCGGACAAACGCATGAAACATGAGTTTTAGGTGCAAACAAAGATTGTGGAGAAATATTCTAAAATGACATCAAATTTTGGTTTGCACTTGAATAATTTATTATATTCTTTACGGAAAATGTAGCTGTGTTATTTTAGTACAAAACGAGCGAACAAACGCACGAAACATGAGTTTATGGTGCAAACAAAGATTGTGGAGAAATATTTTAAAACGACAATAAATTTTTGTTTGCATTTGAATAATTTAGTATTTACTTTCATTCTTTACGAAAACTCTATCCGAGTTTTTTTTGCATGAAACGAGGAAACAAACGAATGAAACATGAGTTTTCTGTGCAAACAAAGATTGTGGAGAAATATTTTAAAATAAACAAAAATTTTGATTTGCATTTGAATAATTTTGTCTATTCTTTACGAAAAATCTAGCCGAGTTTTTATTGCAAGAACCGAGCGAACAAACGTATGAAACATGAGTATGAGGTGCAAATTAAGTTTGTGGTGAAATATTTTAAAATGTAAACAAATTTTTGTTTTCATTGGAGTAATTTAGTATTTACAATCATTCTTTATAAAACATCTACCCGTGTTATTTTTTTATAAAATGAGCGGACGAACGCATGAAACATGAGTTTTACGTGCAAACAAAGATTGTGGAGAAATATTCTAAAATGACAACAAATTTTGGTTTGCACTTGAATAATTTAGTATATTCTTTACGGAAAATGTAGCAGTGTTATTTTTGTATAAAACGAGCGAACAAACGCACGAAACATGAGTTTATGGTGCAAACAAAGATTTTGGAGAAATATTTTAAAACGACAATAAATTTTTGTTTGCATTTGAATAATTTAGTATTTACTATCATTCTTTACGAAAACTCTATCCGAGTTTTTTTTGCATGAAACGAGGAAACAAACGCATGAATCATGAGTTTTCTGTGCAAACAAAGATTGTCGAGAAATATTTTAAAATAAACAAAATTTTTGATTTGCATTCGAATAATTTTTTCTATTCTCTACGAAAAATCTAGCCGAGTTTTTATTGCAAGAACCGAGCGAACAAACGTATGAAACATGAGTATGAGGTGCAAATTCAGTTTGTGGTGAAATATTTTAAAATGTAAACAAATTTTTGTTTTCATTGGAATAATTTAGTATTTACAATCATTCTTTATAAAACATCTACCCGTGTTATTTTTTTATAAAATGAGCGGACAAACGCATGAAACATGAGTTTTAGGTGCAAACAAAGATTGTGGAGAAATATTCTAAAATGACATCAAATTTTAGTTTGCACTTGAATAATTTAGTATATTCTTTACGGAAAATGTAGCTGTGTTATTTTAGTACAAAACGAGCGAACAAACGCACGAAACATGAGTTTATGGTGCAAACAAAGATTGTGGAGAAATATTTCAAAACGACAATAAATTTTTGTTTGCATTTGAATAATTTAGTATTTACTATCATTCTTTACGAAAACTCTATCCGAGTTTTTTTTGCATGCAACGAGCAAACAAACGCATGAAACATTAGTTTTCTGTGCAAACAAAGATTGTGGAGAAATATTTTAAAATAAAAAAAATTTTGATTTGCATTTGAATAATTTTGTCTATTCTTTACGAAAAATCTAGCCGAGTTTTTATTGCAAGAACCGAGCGAACAAACGTATGAAACACGAGTATGAGGTGCAAATTAAGTATGTGGTGAAATATTTTAAAATGTAAACAAATTTTTGTTTTCATTGGAATAATTTAGTATTTACAATCATTCTTTACAAAACATCTACCCGTGTTATTTTTTTATAAAATGAGCGGACAAACGCATGAAACATGAGTTTTAGGTGCAAACAAAGATTGTGGAGAAATATTCTAAAATGACAACAAATTTTGGTTTGCACTTGAATAATTTAGTATATTCTTTACGGAAAATGTAGCAGTGTTATTTTTGTATAAAACGAGCGAACAAACGCACGAAACATGAGTTTATGGTGCAAACAAAGATTGTGGAGAAATATTTGAAAACGAAAATAAATTTTTGTTTGCATTTGAATAATTTAGTATTTACTATCATTCTTGACGAAAACTCTATCCGAGTTTTTTTTGGATGAAACGAGCAAACAAACGCATGAATCATGAGTTTTCTGTGCAAACAAAGATTGTCGAGAAATATTTTAAAATAAACAAAAATTTTGATTTGCATTTGAATAATTTTTTCTATTCTGTACGAAAAATCTAGCCGAGTTTTTATTGCAAGAACCGAGCGAACAAATGTATGAAACATGAGTATGAGGTGCAAATTCAGTTTGTGGTGAAATATTTGAAAATGTAAACAAATTTTTGTTTTCATTGGAATAATTTAGTTTTTACAATCATTCTTTATAAAACATCTACCCGTGTTATTTTTTTATAAAATGAGCGGACGAACGAATGAAACATGAGTTTTAGGTGCAAACAAAGATTGTGGCGAAATATTCTAAAATGACAACAAATTTTGGTTTGCACTTGAATAATTTAGTATATTCTTTACGAAAAATGTAGCTGTGTTATTTTTGTACAAAACGAGCGAACAAACGCACGAAACATGAGTTTATGGTCCAAACAAAGATTGTGGAGAAATATTTGAAAACGAAAATAAATTTTTGTTTGCATTTGAATAATTTAGTATTTACTATCATTCTTGACGAGAACTCTATCCGAGTTTTTTTTGGATGAAACGAGCAAACAAACGCATGAAACATGAGTTTTAGGTGCAAACAAAGATTGTGGAGAAATATTCTAAAATGACAACAAATTTTGGTTTGCACTTGAATAATTTAGTATATTCTTTACGAAAAATGTAGCTGTGTTATTTTTGTACAAAACGAGCGAACAAACGCACGAAACATGAGTTTATGGTGCAAACAAAGATTGTGGAGAAATATTTTAAAACGACAATAAATTTTTGTTTGCATTTGAATAATTTAGTATTTTCTATCATTCTTTACGAAAACTCTATCCGAGTTTATTTTGGATGAAACGAGCAAACAAACGCATGAATCATGAGTTTTCTGTGCAAACAAAGATTGTCGAGAAATATTTTAAAATAAACAAAATTTTTGATTTGCATTCGAATAATTTTTTCTTTTCTTTACGAAAAATCTAGCCGAGTTTTTATTGCAAGAACCGAGCGAACAAACGTATGAAACATGAGTATGAGGTGCAAATTCAGTTTGTGGTGAAATATTATAAAATGTAAACAAATTTTTGTTTTCATTGGAATAATTTAGTATTTACAATCATTCTTTATAAAACATCTACCCGTGTTATTTTTTTTTTAAATGAGCGGACAAACGCATGAAACATGAGTTTTAGGTGCAAACAAAGATTGTGGAGAAATATTCTAAAATGACATCAAATTTTGGTTTGCACTTGAATAATTTATTATATTCTTTACGGAAAATGTAGCTGTGTTATTTTAGTACAAAACGAGCGAACAAACGCACGAAACATGAGTTTATGGTGCAAACAAAGATTGTGGAGAAATATTTCAAAACGACAATAAATTTTTGTTTGCATTTGAATAATTTAGTATTTACTATCATTCTTTACGAAAACTCTATCCGAGTTTTTTTTGCATGAAACGAGCAAACAAACGCATGAAACATTAGTATTCTGTGCAAACAAAGATTGTGGAGAAATATTTTAAAATAAAAATTTTTTTGATTTGCATTTGAATAATTTTGTCTATTCTTTACGAAAAATCTAGCCGAGTTTTTATTGCAAGAACCGAGCGAACAAACGTATGAAACACGAGTATGAGGTGCAAATTAAGTATGTGGTGAAATATTTTAAAATGTAAACAAATTTTTGTTTTCATTGGAATAATTTAGTATTTACAATCATTCTTTACAAAACATCTACCCGTGTTATTTTTTTATAAAATGAGCGGACAAACGCATGAAACATGAGTTTTAGGTGCAAACAAAGATTGTGGAGAAATATTCTAAAATGACAACAAATTTTGGTTTGCACTTGAATAATTTAGTATATTCTTTACGGAAAATGTAGCAGTGTTATGTTTGTATAAAACGAGCGAACAAACGCACGAAACATGAGTTTATGGTGCAAACAAAGATTGTGGAGAAATATTTGAAAACGAAAATAAATTTTTGTTTGCATTTGAATAATTTAGTATTTACTATCATTCTTGACGAAAACTCTATCCGAGTTTTTTTTGGATGAAACGAGCAAACAAACGCATGAATCATGAGTTTTCTGTGCAAACAAAGATTGTCGCGAAATATTTTAAAATAAACAAAAATTTTGATTTGCATTTGAATAATTTTTTCTATTCTGTACGAAAAATCTAGCCGAGTTTTTATTGCAAGAACCGAGCGAACAAATGTATGAAACATGAGTATGAGGTGCAAATTCAGTTTGTGGTGAAATATTTGAAAATGTAAACAAATTTTTGTTTTCATTGGAATAATTTAGTTTTTACAATCATTCTTTATAAAACATCTACCCGTGTTATTTTTTTATAAAATGAGCGGACGAACGAATGAAACATGAGTTTTAGGTGCAAACAAAGATTGTGGCGAAATATTCTAAAATGACAACAAATTTTGGTTTGCACTTGAATAATTTAGTATATTCTTTACGAAAAATGTAGCTGTGTTATTTTTGTACAAAACGAGCGAACAAACGCACGAAACATGAGTTTATGGTCCAAACAAAGATTGTGGAGAAATATTTGAAAACGAAAATAAATTTTTGTTTGCATTTGAATAATTTAGTATTTACTATCATTCTTGACGAGAACTCTATCCGAGTTTTTTTTGGATGAAACGAGCAAACAAACGCATGAAACATGAGTTTTAGGTGCAAACAAAGATTGTGGAGAAATATTCTAAAATGACAACAAATTTTGGTTTGCACTTGAATAATTTAGTATATTCTTTACGAAAAATGTAGCTGTGTTATTTTTGTACAAAACGAGCGAACAAACGCACGAAACATGAGTTTATGGTGCAAACAAAGATTGTGGAGAAATATTTTAAAACGACAATAAATTTTTGTTTGCATTTGAATAATTTAGTATTTTCTATCATTCTTTACGAAAACTCTATCCGAGTTTATTTTGGATGAAACGAGCAAACAAACGCATGAATCATGAGTTTTCTGTGCAAACAAAGATTGTCGAGAAATATTTTAAAATAAACAAAATTTTTGATTTGCATTCGAATAATTTTTTCTTTTCTTTACGAAAAATCTAGCCGAGTTTTTATTGCAAGAACCGAGCGAACAAACGTATGAAACATGAGTATGAGGTGCAAATTCAGTTTGTGCTGAAATATTATAAAATGTAAACAAATTTTTGTTTTCATTGGAATAATTTAGTATTTACAATCATTCTTTATAAAACATCTACCCGTGTTATTTTTTTTTTAAATGAGCGGACAAACGCATGAAACATGAGTTTTAGGTGCAAACAAAGATTGTGGAGAAATATTCTAAAATGACATCAAATTTTGGTTTGCACTTGAATAATTTATTATATTCTTTACGGAAAATGTAGCTGTGTTATTTTAGTACAAAACGAGCGAACAAACGCACGAAACATGAGTTTATGGTGCAAACAAAGATTGTGGAGAAATATTTCAAAACGACAATAAATTTTTGTTTGCATTTGAATAATTTAGTATTTACTATCATTCTTTACGAAAACTCTATCCGAGTTTTTTTTGCATGAAACGAGCAAACAAACGCATGAAACATTAGTTTTCTGTGCAAACAAAGATTGTGGAGAAATATTTTAAAATAAAAATTTTTTTGATTTGCATTTGAATAATTTTGTCTATTCTTTACGAAAAATCTAGCCGAGTTTTTATTGCAAGAACCGAGCGAACAAACGTATGAAACACGAGTATGAGGTGCAAATTAAGTATGTGGTGAAATATTTTAAAATGTAAACAAATTTTTGTTTTCATTGGAATAATTTAGTATTTACAATCATTCTTTACAAAACATCTACCCGTGTTATTTTTTTATAAAATGAGCGGACAAACGCATGAAACATGAGTTTTAGGTGCAAACAAAGATTGTGGAGAAATATTCTAAAATGACAACAAATTTTGGTTTGCACTTGAATAATTTAGTATATTCTTTACGGAAAATGTAGCAGTGTTATTTTTGTATAAAACGAGCGAACAAACGCACGAAACATGAGTTTATGGTGCAAACAAAGATTGTGGAGAAATATTTGAAAACGAAAATAAATTTTTGTTTGCATTTGAATAATTTAGTATTTACTATCATTCTTGACGAAAACTCTATCCGAGTTTTTTTTGGATTAAACGAGCAAACAAACGCATGAATCATGAGTTTTCTGTGCAAACAAAGATTGTCGAGAAATATTTTAAAATAAACAAAAATTTTGATTTGCATTTGAATAATTTTTTCTATTCTGTACGAAAAATCTAGCCGAGTTTTTATTGCAAGAACCGAGCGAACAAATGTATGAAACATGAGTATGAGGTGCAAATTCAGTTTGTGGTGAAATATTTGAAAATGTAAACAAATTTTTGTTTTCATTGGAATAATTTAGTTTTTACAATCATTCTTTATAAAACATCTACCCGTGTTATTTTTTTATAAAATGAGCGGACGAACGAATGAAACATGAGTTTTAGGTGCAAACAAAGATTGTGGAGAAATATTCTAAAATGACAACAAATTTTGGTTTGCACTTGAATAATTTAGTATATTCTTTACGAAAAATGTAGCTGTGTTATTTTTGTACAAAACGAGCGAACAAACGCACGAAACATGAGTTTATGGTCCAAACAAAGATTGTGGAGAAATATTTGAAAACGAAAATAAATTTTTGTTTGCATTTGAATAATTTAGTATTTACTATCATTCTTGACGAGAACTCTATCCGAGTTTTTTTTGGATGAAACGAGCAAACAAACGCATGAAACATGAGTTTTAGGTGCAAACAAAGATTGTGGAGAAATATTCTAAAATGACAACAAATTTTGGTTTGCACTTGAATAATTTAGTATATTCTTTACGAAAAATGTAGCTGTGTTATTTTTGTACAAAACGAGCGAACAAACGCACGAAACATGAGTTTATGGTGCAAACAAAGATTGTGGAGAAATATTTTAAAACGACAATAAATTTTTGTTTGCATTTGAATAATTTAGTATTTTCTATCATTCTTTACGAAAACTCTATCCGAGTTTATTTTGGATGAAACGAGCAAACAAACGCATGAATCATGAGTTTTCTGTGCAAACAAAGATTGTCGAGAAATATTTTAATATAAACAAAATTTTTGATTTGCATTCGAATAATTTTTTCTTTTCTTTACGAAAAATCTAGCCGAGTTTTTATTGCAAGAACCGAGCGAACAAACGTATGAAACATGAGTATGAGGTGCAAATTCAGTTTGTGGTGAAATATTATAAAATGTAAACAAATATTTGTTTTCATTGGAATAATTTAGTATTTACAATCATTCTTTATAAAACATCTACCCGTGTTATTTTTTTTTTAAATGAGCGGACAAACGCATGAAACATGAGTTTTAGGTGCAAACAAAGATTGTGGAGAAATATTCTAAAATGACATCAAATTTTGGTTTGCACTTGAATAATTTATTATATTCTTTACGGAAAATGTAGCTGTGTTATTTTAGTACAAAACGAGCGAACAAACGCACGAAACATGAGTTTATGGTGCAAACAAAGATTGTGGAGAAATATTTTAAAACGACAATAAATTTTTGTTTGCATTTGAATAATTTAGTATTTACTTTCATTCTTTACGAAAACTCTATCCGAGTTTTTTTTGCATGAAACGAGGAAACAAACGAATGAAACATGAGTTTTCTGTGCAAACAAAGATTGGGGAGAAATATTTTAGAATAAACAAAAATTTTGATTTGCATTTGAATAATTTTGTCTATTCTTTACGAAAAATCTAGCCGAGTTTTTATTGCAAGAACCGAGCGAACAAACGTATGAAACATGAGTATGAGGTGCAAATTAAGTTTGTGGTGAAATATTTTAAAATGTAAACAAATTTTTGTTTTCATTGGAGTAATTTAGTATTTACAATCATTCTTTATAAAACATCTACCCGTGTTATTTTTTTATAAAATGAGCGGACAAACGCATGAAACATGAGTATTAGGTGCAAACAAAGATTGTGGAGAAATATTCTAAAATGACAACAAATTTTGGTTTGCACTTGAATAATTTAGTATATTCTTTACGGAAAATGTAGCAGTGTTATTTTTGTATAAAACGAGCGAACAAACGCACGAAACATGAGTTTATGGTGCAAACAAAGATTTTGGAGAAATATTTTAAAACGACAATAAATTTTTGTTTGCATTTGAATAATTTAGTATTTACTATCATTCTTTACGAAAACTCTATCCGAGTTTTTTTTGCATGAAACGAGGAAACAAACGCATGAATCATGAGTTTTCTGTGCAAACAAAGATTGTCGAGAAATATTTTAAAATAAACAAAATTTTTGATTTGCATTCGAATAATTTTTTCTATTCTCTACGAAAAATCTACCCGAGTTTTTATTGCAAGAACCGAGCGAACAAACGTATGAAACATGAGTATGAGGTGCAAATTCAGTTTGTGGTGAAATATTTTAAAATGTAAACAAATTTTTGTTTTCATTGGAATAATTTAGTATTTACAATCATTCTTTATAAAACATCTACCCGTGTTATTTTTTTATAAAATGAGCGGACAAACGCATGAAACATGAGTTTTAGGTGCAAACAAAGATTGTGGAGAAATATTCTAAAATGACATCAAATTTTAGTTTGCACTTGAATAATTTAGTATATTCTTTACGGAAAATGTTGCTGTGTTATTTTAGTACAAAACGAGCGAACAAACACACGAAACATGAGTTTATGGTGCAAACAAAGATTGTGGAGAAATATTTCAAAACGACAATAAATTTTTGTTTGCATTTGAATAATTTAGTATTTACTATCATTCTTTACGAAAACTCTATCCGAGTTTTTTTTGCATGAAACGAGGAAACAAACGAATGAAACATGAGTTTTCTGTGCAAACAAAGATTGTGGAGAAATATTTTAAAATAAAAAAATTTTTGATTTGCATTTGAATAATTTTGTCTATTCTTTACGAAAAATCTAGCCGAGTTTTTATTGCAACAACCGAGCGAACAAACGTATGAAACACGAGTATGAGGTGCAAATTAAGTATGTGGTGAAATATTTTAAAATGTAAACAAATTTTTGTTTTCATTGGAATAATTTAGTATTTACAATCATTCTTTACAAAACATCTACCCGTGTTATTTTTTTATAAAATGAGCGGACAAACGCATGAAACATGAGTTTTAGGTGCAAACAAAGATTGTGGAGAAATATTCTAAAATGACAACAAATTTTGGTTTGCACTTGAATAATTTAGTATATTCTTTACGGAAAATGTAGCAGTGTTATTTTTGTATAAAACGAGCGAACAAACGCACGAAACATGAGTTTATGGTGCAAACAAAGATTGTGGAGAAATATTTGAAAACGAAAATAAATTTTTGTTTGCATTTGAATAATTTAGTATTTACTATCATTCTTTACGAAAACTCTATCCGAGTTTTTTTTGGATGAAACGAGCAAACAAACGCATGAATCATGAGTTTTCTGTGCAAACAAAGATTGTCGAGAAATATTTTAAAATAAACAAAAATTTTGATTTGCATTCGAATAATTTTTTCTATTCTGTACGAAAAATCTAGCCGAGTTTTTATTGCAAGAACCGAGCGAACAAATGTATGAAACATGAGTATGAGGTGCAAATTCAGTTTGTGGTGAAATATTTGAAAATGTAAACAAATTTTTGTTTTCATTGGAATAATTTAGTTTTTACAATCATTCTTTATAAAACATCTACCCGTGTTATTTTTTTATAAAATGAGCGGACGAACGAATGAAACATGAGTTTTAGGTGCAAACAAAGATTGTGGAGAAATATTCTAAAATGACAACAAATTTTGGTTTGCACTCGAATAATTTAGTATATTCTTTACGAAAAATGTAGCTGTGTTATTTTTGTACAAAACGAGCGAACAAACGCACGAAACATGAGTTTATGGTGCAAACAAAGATTGTGGAGAAATATTTGAAAACGAAAATAAATTTTTGTTTGCATTTGAATAATTTAGTATTTACTATCATTCTTGACGAAAACTCTATCCGAGTTTTTTTTGGATGAAACGAGCAAACAAACGCATGAAACATGAGTTTTAGGTGCAAACAAAGATTGTGGAGAAATATTCTAAAATGACAACAAATTTTGGTTTGCACTTGAATAATTTAGTATATTCTTTACGAAAAATGTAGCTGTGTTATTTTTGTACAAAACGAGCGAACAAACGCACGAAACATGAGTTTATGGTGCAAACAAAGATTGTGGAGAAATATTTGAAAACGAAAATAAATTTTTGTTTGCATTTGAATAATTTAGTATTTACTATCATTCTTGACGAAAACTCTATCCGAGTTTTTTTTGGATGAAACGAGCAAACAAACGCATGAAACATGAGTTTTAGGTGCAAACAAAGATTGTGGAGAAATATTCTAAAATGACAACAAATTTTGGTTTGCACTTGAATAATTTAGTATATTCTTTACGAAAAATGTAGCTGTGTTATTTTTGTACAAAACGAGCGAACAAACGCACGAAACATGAGTTTATGGTGCAAACAAAGATTGTGGAGAAATATTTGAAAACGAAAATAAATTTTTGTTTGCATTTGAATAATTTAGTATATACTATCATTCTTGACGAAAACTCTATCCGAGTTTTTTTTGGATGAAACGAGCAAACAAACGCATGAATCATGAGTTTTCTGTGCAAACAAAGATTGTCGATAAATATTTTAAAATAAACAAAAATTTTGATTTGCATTCGAATAATTTTTTCTATTCTGTACGAAAAATCTAGCCGAGTTTTTATTGCAAGAACCGAGCGAACAAACGTATGAAACATGAGTGTGAGGTGCAAACTCAGTCTGTGGTGAAATATTTTAAAATGTAAACAAATTTTTGTTTTCATTGGAATAATTTAGTTTTTACAATCATTCTTTATAAAACATCTACCCGTGTTATTTTTTTATAAAATGAGCGGACGAACGCATGGAACATGAGTTTTAGGTGCAAACAAAGATTGTGGAGAAATATTCTAAAATGACAACAAATTTTGGTTTGCACTTGAATAATTTAGTATATTCTTTACGAAAAATGTAGCTGTGTTATTTTTGTACAAAACGAGCGACCAAACGCACGAAACATGAGTTTATGGTGCAAACAAAGATTGTGGAGAAATATTTGAAAACGAAAATAAATTTTTGTTTGCATTTGAATAATTTAGTATTTACTATCATTCTTGACGAAAACTCTATCCGAGTTTTTTTTGGATGAAACGAGCAAACAAACGCATGAAACATGAGTTTTAGGTGCAAACAAAGATTGTGGAGAAATATTCTAAAATGACAACAAGTTTTGGTTTGCACTTGAATAATTTAGTATATTCTTTACGAAAAATGTAGCTGTGTTATTTTTGTACAAAACGAGCGAACAAACGCACGAAACATGAGTTTATGGTGCAAACAAAGATTGTGGAGAAATATTTGAAAACGAAAATAAATTTTTGTTTGCATTTGAATAATTTAGTATTTACTATCATTCTTGACGAAAACTCTATCCGAGTTTTTTTTGGATGAAACGAGCAAACAAACACATGAATCATGAGTTTTCTGTGCAAACAAAGATTGTCGAGAAATATTTTAAAATAAACAAAAATTTTTATTTGCCTTCGAATAATTTTTTCTATTCTGTACGAAAAATCTAGCCGAGTTTTTATTGCAAGAACCGAGCGAACAATCGTATGAAACATGAGTATGAGGTGCAAACTCAGTCTGTGGTGAAATATTTTAAAATGTAAACAAATTTTTGTTTTCATTGGAATAATTTAGTTTTTACAATCATTCTTTATAAAACATCTACCCGTGTTATTTTTTTATAAAATGAGCGGACGAACGCATGGAACATGAGTTTTAGGTGCAAACAAAGATTGTGGAGAAATATTCTAAAATGACAACAAATTTTGGTTTGCACTGGAATAATTTAGTATATTCTTTACGGAAAATGTAGCTGTGTTATTTTAGTACAAAACGAGCGAACAAACGCACGAAACATGAGTTTATGGTGCAAACAAAGATTGTCGAGAAATATTTTGTCGTTTTGCATTTGAATAATTTAGTATTTACTATCATTCTTTACGAAAACTCTATCCGAGTTTTTTTTGCATGAAACGAGGAAACAAACGAATGAAACATGAGTTTTCTATGCAAACAAAGATTGTGGAGAAATATTTTAAAATAAACAAAAATTTTGATTTGCATTTGAATAATTTTGTCTATTCTTTACGAAAAATCTAGCCGAGTTTTTATTGCAAGAACCGAGCGAACAAACGTATGAAACATGAGTATGAGGTGCAAATTAAGTTTGTGGTGAAATATTTTAAAATGTAAACAAATTTTTGTTTTCATTGGAATAATTTAGTATTTACAATCATTCTTTATAAAACATCTACCCGTGTTATTTTTTTATAAAATGAGCGGACAAACGCATGAAACATGAGTTTTAGGTGCAAACAAAGATTGTGGAGAAATATTCTAAAATGACAACAAATTTTCGTTTGCACTTGAATAATTTAGTGTATTCTTTACGGAAAATGTAGCTGTGTTATTTTAGTACAAAACGTGCGAACAAACGCACGAAACACGAGTTTATGGTGCAAACAAAGATTGTGGAGAAATATTTCAAAACGAAAATAAATTTTTGTTTGCATTTGAATAATTTAGTATTTACTATCATTCTTGACGAAAACTATATCCGAGTTTTTTTTGGATGAAACGAGCAAACAAACGCATGAATCATGAGTTTTCTGTGCAAACAAAGATTGTCGAGAAATATTTTAAAATAAACAAAAATTTTGATTTGCATTCGAATAATTTTTTCTATTCTATACGAAAAATCTAGCCGAGTTTTTATTGCAAGAACCGAGCGAACAAACGTATGAAACATGAGTATGAGGTGCAAATTCAGTTTGTGGTGAAATATTTGAAAATGTAAACAAATTTTTGTTTTCATTGGAATAATTTAGTTTTTACAATCATTCTTTATAAAACATCTACCCATGTTATTTTTTTATAAAATGAGCGGACAAACGCATGAAACATGAGCTTTAGGTGCAATCAAAGATTGTGGAGAAATATTCTAAAATGACAACAAGTTTTGGTTTGCACTTGAATAATTTAGTATATTCTTTACGAAAAATGTAGCTGTGTTATTTTTGTACGAAACGAGCGAACAAACGCACGAAACATGAGTTTATGGTGCAAACAAAGATTGTGGAGAAATATTTGAAAACGAAAATAAATTTTTGTTTGCATTTGAATAATTTAGTATTTACTATCATTCTTGACGAAAACTATATCCGAGTTTTTTTTGGATGAAACGAGCAAACAAACGCATGAATCATGAGTTTTCTGTGCAAACAAAGATTGTCGAGAAATATTTTAAAATAAACAAAAATTTTGATTTGCATTCGAATAATTTTTTCTATTCTTTACGAAAAATCTAGCCGAGTTTTTATTGCAAGAACCGAGCGAACAAACGTATGAAACATGAGTATGAGGTGCAAATTCAGTTTGTGGTGAAATATTTGAAAATGTAAACAAATTTTTGTTTTCATTGGAATAATTTAGTTTTTACAATCATTCTTTATAAAACATCTACCCGTGTTATTTTTTTATAAAATGAGCGGACAAACGCATGAAACATGAGTTTTAGGTGCAATCAAAGATTGTGGAGAAATATTCTAAAATGACAACAAGTTTTGGTTTGCACTTGAATAATTTAGTATATTCTTTACGAAAAATGTAGCTGTGTTATTTTTGTACGAAACGAGCGAACAAACGCACGAAACATGAGTTTATGGTGCAAACAAAGATTGTGGAGAAATATTTGAAAACGAAAATAAATTTTTGTTTGCATTTGAATAATTTAGTATTTACTATCATTCTTGACGAAAACTATATCCGAGTTTTTTTTGGATGAAACGAGCAAACAAACGCATGAAACATGAGTTTTCTGTGCAAACAAAGATTGTCGAGAAATATTTTAAAATAAACAAAAATTTTTATTTGCATTCGAATAATTTTTTCTATTCTATACGAAAAATCTAGCCGAGTTTTTATTGCAAGAACCGAGCGAACAAACGTATGAAACATGAGTATGAGGTGCAAATTCAGTTTGTGGTGAAATATTTGAAAATGTAAACAAATTTTTGTTTTCATTGGAATAATTTAGTTTTTACAATCATTCTTTATAAAACATCTACCCGTGTTATTTTTTTATAAAATGAGCGGACAAACGCATGAAACATGAGCTTTAGGTGCAATCAAAGATTGTGGAGAAATATTCTAAAATGACAACAAGTTTTGGTTTGCACTTGAATAATTTAGTATATTCTTTACGAAAAATGTAGCTGTGTTATTTTTGTACAAAACGAGCGAACAAACGCACGAAACATGAGTTTATGGTGCAAACAAAGATTGTGGAGAAATATTTGAAAACGAAAATAAATTTTTGTTTGCATTTGAATAATTTAGTATTTACTATCATTCTTGACGAAAACTCTATCTGAGTTTTTTTTGGATGAAACGAGCAAACAAACGCATGAAACATGAGTTTTAGGTGCAAACAAAGATTGTGGAGAAATATTCTAAAATGACAACAAATTTTGGTTTGCACTTGAATAATTTAGTATATTCTTTACGAAAAATGTAGCTGTGTTATTTTTGTACAAAACGAGCGAACAAACGCACGAAACATGAGTTTATGGTGCAAACAAAGATTGTGGAGAAATATTTGAAAACGAAAATAAATTTTTGTTTGCATTTGAATAATTTAGTATTTACTATCATTCTTGACGAAAACTCTATCCGAGTTTTTTTTGGATGAAACGAGCAAACAAACGCATGAATCATGAGTTTTCTGTGCAAACAAAGATTGTCGAGAAATATTTTAAAATAAACAAAAATTTTGATTTGCATTTGAATAATTTTTTCTATTCTGTACGAAAAATCTAGCCGAGTTTTTATTGCAAGAACCGAGCGAACAAACGTATGAAACATGAGTATGAGGTGCAAACTCAGTCTGTGGTGAAATATTTTAAAATGTAAACAAATTTTTGTTTTCATTGGAATAATTTAGTTTTTACAATCATTCTTTATAAAACATCTACCCGTGTTATTTTTTTATAAAATGAGCGGACGAACGCATGGAACATGAGTTTTAGGTGCAAACAAAGATTGTGGAGAAATATTCTAAAATGACAACAAATTTTGGTTTGCACTTGAATAATTTAGTATATTCTTTACGGAAAATGTAGCTGTGTTATTTTAGTACAAAACGAGCGAACAAACGCACGAAACATGAGTTTATGGTGCAAACAAAGATTGTCGAGAAATATTTTGTCGTTTTGCATTTGAATAATTTAGTATTTACTATCATTCTTTACGAAAACTCTATCCGAGTTTTTTTTGCATGAAACGAGGAAACAAACGAATGAAACATGAGTTTTCTATGCAAACAAAGATTGTGGAGAAATATTTTAAAATAAACAAAAATTTTGATTTGCATTTGAATAATTTTGTCTATTCTTTACGAAAAATCTAGCCGAGTTTTTATTGCAAGAACCGAGCGAACAAACGTATGAAACATGAGTATGAGGTGCAAATTAAGTTTGTGGTGAAATATTTTAAAATGTAAACAAATTTTTGTTTTCATTGGAATAATTTAGTATTTACAATCATTCTTTATAAAACATCTACCCGTGTTATTTTTTTATAAAATGAGCGGACAAACGCATGAAACATGAGTTTTAGGTGCAAACAAAGATTGTGGAGAAATATTCTAAAATGACAACAAATTTTCGTTTGCACTTGAATAATTTAGTGTATTCTTTACGGAAAATGTAGCTGTGTTATTTTAGTACAAAACGTGCGAACAAACGCACGAAACACGAGTTTATGGTGCAAACAAAGATTGTGGAGAAATATTTCAAAACGAAAATAAATTTTTGTTTGCATTTGAATAATTTAGTATTTACTATCATTCTTGACGAAAACTATATCCGAGTTTTTTTTGGATGAAACGAGCAAACAAACGCATGAATCATGAGTTTTCTGTGCAAACAAAGATTGTCGAGAAATATTTTAAAATAAACAAAAATTTTGATTTGCATTCGAATAATTTTTTCTATTCTATACGAAAAATCTAGCCGAGTTTTTATTGCAAGAACCGAGCGAACAAACGTATGAAACATGAGTATGAGGTGCAAATTCAGTTTGTGGTGAAATATTTGAAAATGTAAACAAATTTTTGTTTTCATTGGAATAATTTAGTTTTTACAATCATTCTTTATAAAACATCTACCCATGTTATTTTTTTATAAAATGAGCGGACAAACGCATGAAACATGAGCTTTAGGTGCAATCAAAGATTGTGGAGAAATATTCTAAAATGACAACAAGTTTTGGTTTGCACTTGAATAATTTAGTATATTCTTTACGAAAAATGTAGCTGTGTTATTTTTGTACGAAACGAGCGAACAAACGCACGAAACATGAGTTTATGGTGCAAACAAAGATTGTGGAGAAATATTTGAAAACGAAAATAAATTTTTGTTTGCATTTGAATAATTTAGTATTTACTATCATTCTTGACGAAAACTATATCCGAGTTTTTTTTCGATGAAACGAGCAAACAAACGCATGAATCATGAGTTTTCTGTGCAAACAAAGATTGTCGAGAAATATTTTAAAATAAACAAAAATTTTGATTTGCATTCGAATAATTTTTTCTATTCTTTACGAAAAATCTAGCCGAGTTTTTATTGCAAGAACCGAGCGAACAAACGTATGAAACATGAGTATGAGGTGCAAATTCAGTTTGTGGTGAAATATTTGAAAATGTAAACAAATTTTTGTTTTCATTGGAATAATTTAGTTTTTACAATCATTCTTTATAAAACATCTACCCGTGTTATTTTTTTATAAAATGAGCGGACAAACGCATGAAACATGAGTTTTAGGTGCAATCAAAGATTGTGGAGAAATAATCTAAAATGACAACAAGTTTTGGTTTGCACTTGAATAATTTAGTATATTCTTTACGAAAAATGTAGCTGTGTTATTTTTGTACAAAACGAGCGAACAAACGCACGAAACATGAGTTTATGGTGCAAACAAAGATTGTGGAGAAATATTTGAAAACGAAAATAAATTTTTGTTTGCATTTGAATAATTTAGTATTTACTATCATTCTTGACGAAAACTCTATCCGAGTTTTTTTTGGATGAAACGAGCAAACAAACGCATGAATCATGAGTTTTCTGTGCAAACAAAGATTGTCGAGAAATATTTTAAAATAAACAAAAATTTTGATTTGCATTCGAATAATTTTTTCTATTCTGTACGAAAAATCTAGCCGAGTTTTTATTGCAAGAACCGAGCGAACAAAGGTATGAAACATGAGTTTGAGGTGCAAATTCAGTCTGTGGTGAAATATTTTAAAATGTAAAAAAAATTTTGTTTTCATTGGAATAATTTAGTTTTTACAATCATTCATTATAAAACATCTACCCGTGTTATTTTTTTATAAAATGAGCGGACGAACGCATGGAACATGAGTTTTAGGTGCAAACAAAGATTGTGGAGAAATATTCTAAAATGACAACAAATTTTGGTTTGCACTTGAATAATTTAGTATATTCTTTACGGAAAATGTAGCTGTGTTATTTTAGTACAAAACGAGCGAACAAACGCACGAAACATGAGTTTATGGTGCAAACAAAGATTGTCGAGAAATATTTTGTCGTTTTGCATTTGAATAATTTAGTATTTACTATCATTCTTTACGAAAACTCTATCCGAGTTTTTTTTGCATGAAACGAGGAAACAAACGAATGAAACATGAGTTTTCTATGCAAACAAAGATTGTGGAGAAATATTTTAAAATAAACAAAAATTTTGATTTGCATTTGAATAATTTTGTCTATTCTTTACGAAAAATCTAGCCGAGTTTTAATTGCAAGAACCGAGCGAACAAACGTATGAAACATGAGTATGAGGTGCAAATTAAGTTTGTGGTGAAATATTTTAAAATGTAAACAAATTTTTGTTTTCATTGGAATAATTTAGTATTTACAATCATTCTTTATAAAACATCTACCCGTGTTATTTTTTTATAAAATGAGCGGACAAACGCATGAAACATGAGTTTTAGGTGCAAACAAAGATTGTGGAGAAATATTCTAAAATGACAACAAATTTTGGTTTGCACTTGAATAATTTAGTGTATTCTTTACGGAAAATGTAGCTGTGTTATTTTAGTACAAAACGAGCGAACAAACGCACGAAACATGAGTTTATGGTGCAAACAAAGATTGTGGAGAAATATTTCAAAACGAAAATAAATTTTTGTTTGCATTTGAATAATTTAGTATTTACTATCATTCTTGACGAAAACTATATCCGAGTTTTTTTTGGATGAAACGAGCAAACAAACGCATGAAACATGAGTTTTCTGTGCAAACAAAGATTGTCGAGAAATATTTTAAAATAAACAAAAATTTTTATTTGCATTCGAATAATTTTTTCTATTCTATACGAAAAATCTAGCCGAGTTTTTATTGCAAGAACCGAGCGAACAAACGTATGAAACATGAGTATGAGGTGCAAATTCAGTTTGTGGTGAAATATTTGAAAATGTAAACAAATTTTTGTTTTCATTGGAATAATTTAGTTTTTACAATCATTCTTTATAAAACATCTACCCGTGTTATTTTTTTATAAAATGAGCGGACAAACGCATGAAACATGAGCTTTAGGTGCAATCAAAGATTGTGGAGAAATATTCTAAAATGACAACAAGTTTTGGTTTGCACTTGAATAATTTAGTATATTCTTTACGAAAAATGTAGCTGTGTTATTTTTGTACAAAACGAGCGAACAAACGCACGAAACATGAGTTTATGGTGCAAACAAAGATTGTGGAGAAATATTTGAAAACGAAAATAAATTTTTGTTTGCATTTGAATAATTTAGTATTTACTATCATTCTTGACGAAAACTCTATCTGAGTTTTTTTTGGATGAAACGAGCAAACAAACGCATGAAACATGAGTTTTAGGTGCAAACAAAGATTGTGGAGAAATATTCTAAAATGACAACAAATTTTGGTTTGCACTTGAATAATTTAGTATATTCTTTACGAAAAATGTAGCTGTGTTATTTTTGTACAAAACGAGCGAACAAACGCACGAAACATGAGTTTATGGTGCAAACAAAGATTGTGGAGAAATATTTGAAAACGAAAATAAATTTTTGTTTGCATTTGAATAATTTAGTATTTACTATCATTCTTGACGAAAACTCTATCCGAGTTTTTTTTGGATGAAACGAGCAAACAAACGCATGAATCATGAGTTTTCTGTGCAAACAAAGATTGTCGAGAAATATTTTAAAATAAACAAAAATTTTGATTTGCATTTGAATAATTTTTTCTATTCTGTACGAAAAATCTAGCCGAGTTTTTATTGCAAGAACCGAGCGAACAAACGTATGAAACATGAGTATGAGGTGCAAACTCAGTCTGTGGTGAAATATTTTAAAATGTAAACAAATTTTTGTTTTC
Organism: Juncus effusus; assembly: GCA_027726005.1. Lineage (NCBI taxonomy): Eukaryota > Viridiplantae > Streptophyta > Magnoliopsida > Poales > Juncaceae > Juncus > Juncus effusus. The sequence goes on from CM050907.1 coordinate 5,625,834, forward strand.
ATTGGAATAATTTAGTTTTTACAATCATTCTTTATAAAACATCTACCCGTGTTATTTTTTTATAAAATGAGCGGACGAACGCATGGAACATGAGTTTTAGGTGCAAACAAAGATTGTGGAGAAATATTCTAAAATGACAACAAATTTTGGTTTGCACTTGAATAATTTAGTATATTCTTTACGGAAAATGTAGCTGTGTTATTTTAGTACAAAACGAGCGAACAAACGCACGAAACATGAGTTTATGGTGCAAACAAAGATTGTCGAGAAATATTTTGTCGTTTTGCATTTGAATAATTTAGTATTTACTATCATTCTTTACGAAAACTCTATCCGAGTTTTTTTTGCATGAAACGAGGAAACAAACGAATGAAACATGAGTTTTCTATGCAAACAAAGATTGTGGAGAAATATTTTAAAATAAACAAAAATTTTGATTTGCATTTGAATAATTTTGTCTATTCTTTACGAAAAATCTAGCCGAGTTTTAATTGCAAGAACCGAGCGAACAAACGTATGAAACATGAGTATGAGGTGCAAATTAAGTTTGTGGTGAAATATTTTAAAATGTAAACAAATTTTTGTTTTCATTGGAATAATTTAGTATTTACAATCATTCTTTATAAAACATCTACCCGTGTTATTTTTTTATAAAATGAGCGGACAAACGCATGAAACATGAGTTTTAGGTGCAAACAAAGATTGTGGAGAAATATTCTAAAATGACAACAAATTTTGGTTTGCACTTGAATAATTTAGTGTATTCTTTACGGAAAATGTAGCTGTGTTATTTTAGTACAAAACGAGCGAACAAACGCACGAAACATGAGTTTATGGTGCAAACAAAGATTGTGGAGAAATATTTCAAAACGAAAATAAATTTTTGTTTGCATTTGAATAATTTAGTATTTACTATCATTCTTGACGAAAACTATATCCGAGTTTTTTTTGGATGAAACGAGCAAACAAACGCATGAATGATGAGTTTTCTGTGCAAACAAAGATTGTCGAGAAATATTTTAAAATAAACAAAAATTTTGATTTGCATTCGAATAATGTTTTCTATTCTATACGAAAAATCTAGCCGAGTTTTTATTGCAAGAACCGAGCGAACAAACGTATGAAACATGAGTTTGAGGTGCAAATTCAGTTTGTGGTGAAATATTCGAAAATGTAAACAAATTTTTGTTTTCATTGGAATAATTTAGTTTTTACAATCATTCTTAGCTGTGTTATTTTTGTACAAAACGAGCGAACAAACGCACGAAACATGAGTTTATGGTGCAAACAAAGATTGTGGAGAAATATTTGAAAACGAAAATAAATTTTTGTTTGCATTTGAATAATTTAGTATTTACTATCATTCTTTACGAAAACTCTATCTGAGTATTTTTTGGATGAAACGAGCAATCAAACGCATGAATCATGAGTTTTCTGTGCAAACAAAGATTGTCGAGAAATATTTTAAAATAAACAAAAATTTTGATTTGCATTCGAATAATTTTTTCTATTCTATACGAAAAATCTAGCCGAGTTTTTATTGCAAGAACCGAGCGAACAAACGTATGAAACATGAGTTTGAGGTGCAAATTCAGTTTGTGGTGAAATATTTGAAAATGTAAACAAATTTTTGTTTTCATTGGAATAATTTAGTATTTACAATCATTCTTTATAAAACATCTACCTGTGTTATTTTTTTATAAAATGAGCGGACAAACGCATGAAACATGAGTTTTAGGTGCAAACAAAGATTGTGGAGAAATATTCTAAAATGACAACAAATTTTGGTTTGCACTTGAATAATTTAGTGTATTCTTTACGGAAAATGTAGCTGTGTTATTTTAGTACAAAACGAGCGAACAAACGCACGAAACATGAGTTTATGGTGCAAACAAAGATTGTGGAGAAATATTTCAAAACGAAAATAAATTTTTGTTTGCATTTGAATAATTTAGTATTTACTATCATTCTTGACGAAAACTATATCCGAGTTTTTTTTGGATGAAACGAGCAAACAAACGCATGAAACATGAGTTTTCTGTGCAAACAAAGATTGTCGAGAAATATTTTAAAATAAACAAAAATTTTGATTTGCATTCGAATAATTTTTTCTGTTCTATACGAAAAATCTAGCCGAGTTTTTATTGCAAGAACCGAGCGAACAAACGTATGAAACATGAGTATGAGGTGCAAATTCAGTTTGTGGTGAAATATTTGAAAATGTAAACAAATTTTTGTTTTCATTGGAATAATTTAGTTTTTACAATCATTCTTTATAAAACATCTACCCGTTTTATTTTTTTATAAAATGAGCGGACAAACGCATGAAACATGAGCTTTAGGTGCAATCAAAGATTGTGGAGAAATATTCTAAAATGACAACAAGTTTTGGTTTGCACTTGAATAATTTAGTATATTCTTTACGAAAAATGTAGCTGTGTTATTTTTGTACAAAACGAGCGAACAAACGCACGAAACATGAGTTTATGGTGCAAACAAAGATTGTGGAGAAATATTTGAAAACGAAAATAAATTTTTGTTTGCATTTGAATAATTTAGTATTTACTATCATTCTTGACGAAAACTCTATCTGAGTTTTTTTTGGATGAAACGAGCAAACAAACGCACGAAACATGAGTTTTAGGTGCAAACAAAGATTGTGGAGAAATATTCTAAAATGACAACAAATTTTGGTTTGCACTTGAATAATTTAGTATATTCTTTACCAAAAATGTAGTTGTGTTATTTTTGTACAAAACGAGCGAACAAACGCACGAAACATGAGTTTATGGTGCAAGCAAAGATTGTGGAGAAATATTTGAAAACGAAAATAAATTTTTGTTTGCATTTGAATAATTTAGTATTTACTATCATTCTTGACGAAAACTATATCCGAGTTTTTTTTGGATGAAACGAGCAAACAAACGCATGAATCATGAGTTTTCTGTGCAAACAAAGATTGTCGAGAAATATTTTAAAATAAACAAAAATTTTGATTTGCATTCGAATAATTTTTTCTATTCTATACGAAAAATCTAGCCGAGTTTTTATTGCAAGAACCGAGCGAACAAACGTATGAAACATGAGTTTGAGGTGCAAATTCAGTTTGTGGTGAAATATTCGAAAATGTAAACAAATTTTTGTTTTCATTGGAATAATTTAGTTTTTACAATCATTCTTTATAAAACATCTACCCGTGTTATTTTTTTATAAAATGAGCGGACAAACGCATGAAACATGAGCTTTAGGTGCAATCAAAGATTGTGGAGAAATATTCTAAAATGACAACAAATTTTGGTTTGCACTTGAATAATTTAGTGTATTCTTTACGGAAAATGTAGCTGTGTTATTTTTGTACAAAACGAGCGAACAAACGCACGAAACATGAGTTTATGGTGCAAACAAAGATTGTGGAGAAATATTTGAAAACGAAAATAAATTTTTGTTTGCATTTGAATAATTTAGTATTTACTATCATTCTTGACGAAAACTCTATCTGAGTTTTTTTTGGATGAAACGAGCAATCAAACGCATGAATCATGAGTTTTCTGTGCAAACAAAGATTGTCGAGAAATATTTTAAAATAAACAAAAATTTTGATTTGCATTCGAATAATTTTTTCTATTCTATACGAAAAATCTAGCCGAGTTTTTATTGCAAGAACCGAGCGAACAAACGTATGAAACATGAGTTTGAGGTGCAAATTCAGTTTGTGGTGAAATATTTGAAAATGTAAACAAATTTTTGTTTTCATTGGAATAATTTAGTATTTACAATCATTCTTTATAAAACATCTACCCGTGTTATTTTTTTATAAAATGAGCGGACAAACGCATGAAACATGAGTTGTAGGTGCAGACAAAGATTGTGGAGAAATATTCTAAAATGACAACAAATTTTGGTTTGCACTTGAATAATTTAGTGTATTCTTTACGGAAAATGTAGCTGTGTTATTTTAGTACAAAACGAGCGAACAAACGCACGAAACATGAGTTTATGGTGCAAACAAAGATTGTGGAGAAATATTTCAAAACGAAAATAAATTTTTGTTTGCATTTGAATAATTTAGTATTTACTATCATTCTTGACGAAAACTATATCCGAGTTTTTTTTGGATGAAACGAGCAAACAAACGCATGAAACATGAGTTTTCTTTGCAAACAAAGATTGTCGAGAAATATTTTAAAATAAACAAAAATTTTGATTTGCATTCGAATAATTTTTTCTATTCTATACGAAAAATCTAGCCGAGTTTTTATTGCAAGAACCGAGCGAACAAACGTATGAAACATGAGTATGAGGTGCAAATTCAGTTTGTGGTGAAATATTTGAAAATGTAAACAAATTTTTGTTTTCATTGGAATAATTTAGTTTTTACAATCATTCTTTATAAAACATCTACCCGTTTTATTTTTTTATAAAATGAGCGGACAAACGCATGAAACATGAGCTTTAGGTGCAATCAAAGATTGTGGAGAAATATTCTAAAATGACAACAAGTTTTGGTTTGCACTTGAATAATTTAGTATATTCTTTACGAAAAATGTAGCTGTGTTATTTTTGTACAAAACGAGCGAACAAACGCACGAAACATGAGTTTATGGTGCAAACAAAGATTGTGGAGAAATATTTGAAAACGAAAATAAATTTTTGTTTGCATTTGAATAATTTAGTATTTACTATCATTCTTGACGAAAACTCTATCTGAGTTTTTTTTGGATGAAACGAGCAAACAAACGCATGAAACATGAGTTTTAGGTGCAAACAAAGATTGTGGAGAAATATTCTAAAATGACAACAAATTTTGGTTTGCACTTGAATAATTTAGTATATTCTTTACGAAAAATGTAGCTGTGTTATTTTTGTACAAAACGAGCGAACAAACGCACGAAACATGAGTTTATGGTGCAAGCAAAGATTGTGGAGAAATATTTGAAAACGAAAATAAATTTTTGTTTGCATTTGAATAATTTAGTATTTACTATCATTCTTGACGAAAACTCTATCCGAGTTTTTTTTGGATGAAACGAGCAAACAAACGCATGAATCATGAGTTTTCTGTGCAAACAAAGATTGTCGAGAAATATTTTAAAATAAACAAAAATTTTGATTTGCATTCGAATAATTTTTTCTATTCTGTACGAAAAATCTAGCCGAGTTTTTATTGCAAGAACCGAGCGAACAAACGTACGAAACATGAGTATGAGGTGCAAACTCAGTCTGTGGTGAAATATTTTAAAATGTAAACAAATTTTTGTTTTCATTGGAATAATTTAGTTTTTACAATCATTCTTTATAAAACATCTACCCGTGTTATTTTTTTATAAAATGAGCGGACGAACGCATGGAACATGAGTTTTAGGTGCAAACAAAGATTGTGGAGAAATATTCTAAAATGACAACAAATTTTGGTTTGCACTTGAATAATTTAGTATATTCTTTACGGAAAATGTAGCTGTGTTATTTTAGTACAAAACGAGCGAACAAACGCACGAAACATGAGTTTATGGTGCAAACAAAGATTGTCGAGAAATATTTTGTCGTTTTGCATTTGAATAATTTAGTATTTACTATCATTCTTTTCGAAAACTCTATCCGAGTTTTTTTTGCATGAAACGAGGAAACAAACGAATGAAACATGAGTTTTCTATGCAAACAAAGATTGTGGAGAAATATTTTAAAATAAACAAAAATTTTGATTTGCATTTGAATAGTTTTGTCTATTCTTTACGAAAAATCTAGCCGAGTTTTAATTGCAAGAACCGAGCGAACAAACGTATGAAACATGAGTATGAGGTGCAAATTAAGTTTGTGGTGAAATATTTTAAAATGTAAACAAATTTTTGTTTTCATTGGAATAATTTAGTATTTACAATCATTCTTTATAAAACATCTACCCGTGTTATTTTTTTATAAAATGAGCGGACAAACGCATGAAACATGAGTTTTAGGTGCAAACAAAGATTGTGGAGAAATATTCTAAAATGACAACAAATTTTGGTTTGCACTTGAATAATTTAGTGTATTCTTTACGGAAAATGTAGCTGTGTTATTTTAGTACAAAACGAGCGAACAAACGCACGAAACATGAGTTTATGGTGCAAACAAAGATTGTGGAGAAATATTTCAAAACGAAAATAAATTTTTGTTTGCATTTGAATAATTTAGTATTTACTATCATTCTTGACGAAAACTATATCCGAGTTTTTTTTGGATGAAACGAGCAAACAAACGCATGAATCATGAGTTTTCTGTGCAAACAAAGATTGTCGAGAAATATTTTAAAATAAACAAAAATTTTGATTTGCATTCGAATAATTTTTTCTATTCTATACGAAAAATCTAGCCGAGTTTTTATTGCAAGAACCGAGCGAACAAACGTATGAAACATGAGTATGAGGTGCAAATTCAGTTTGTGGTGAAATATTTGAAAATGTAAACAAAATTTTGTTTTCATTGGAATAATTTAGTTTTTACAATCATTCTTTATAAAACATCTACCCGTGTTATTTTTTTATAAAATGAGCGGACAAACGCATGAAACATGAGCTTTAGGTGCAATCAAAGATTGTGGAGAAATATTCTAAAATGACAACAAGTTTTGGTTTGCACTTGAATAATTTAGTATATTCTTTACGAAAAATGTAGCTGTGTTATTTTTGTACAAAACGAGCGAACAAACGCACGAAACATGAGTTTATGGTGCAAACAAAGATTGTGGAGAAATATTTGAAAACGAAAATAAATTTTTGTTTGCATTTGAATAATTTAGTATTTACTATCATTCTTGACGAAAACTCTATCTGAGTTTTTTTTGGATGAAACGAGCAAACAAACGCATGAAACATGAGTTTTAGGTGCAAACAAAGATTGTGGAGAAATATTCTAAAATGACAACAAATTTTGGTTTGCACTTGAATAATTTAGTATATTCTTTACCAAAAATGTAGTTGTGTTATTTTTGTACAAAACGAGCGAACAAACGCACGAAACATGAGTTTATGGTGCAAACAAAGATTGTGGAGAAATATTTCAAAACGAAAATAAATTTTTGTTTGCATTTGAATAATTTAGTATTTACTATCATTCTTGACGAAAACTATATCCGAGTTTTTTTTGGATGAAACGAGCAAACAAACGCATGAATCATGAGTTTTATGTGCAAACAAAGATTGTCGAGAAATATTTTAAAATAAACAAAAATTTTGATTTGCATTCGAATAATTTTTTCTATTCTATACGAAAAATCTAGCCGAGTTTTTATTGCAAGAACCGAGCAAACAAACGTATGAAACATGAGTTTGAGGTGCAAATTCAGTTTGTGGTGAAATATTTGAAAATGTAAACAAATTTTTGTTTTCATTGGAATAATTTAGTTTTTACAATCATTCTTTATAAAACATCTACCCGTGTTATTTTTTTATAAAATGAGCGGACAAACGCATGAAACATGAGCTTTAGGTGCAATCAAAGATTGTGGAGAAATATTCTAAAATGACAACAAGTTTTGGTTTGCACTTGAATAATTTAGTATAATCTTTACGAAAAATGTAGCTGTGTTATTTTTGTACAAAACGAGCGAACAAACGCACGAAACATGAGTTTATGGTGCAAACAAAGATTGTGGAGAAATATTTGAAAACGAAAATAAATTTTTGTTTGCATTTGAATAATTTAGTATTTACTATCATTCTTGACGAAAACTCTATCCGAGTTTTTTTTGGATGAAACGAGCAAACAAACGCATGAAACATGAGTTTTAGGTGCAAACAAAGATTGTGGAGAAATATTCTAAAATGACAACAAATTTTGGTTTGCACTTGAATAATTTAGTATATTCTTTACGAAAAATGTAGCTGTGTTATTTTTGTACAAAACGAGCGAACAAACGCACGAAACATGAGTTTATGGTGCAAGCAAAGATTGTGGAGAAATATTTGAAAACGAAAATAAATTTTTGATTGCATTTGAATAATTTAGTATTTACTATCATTCTTGACGAAAACTCTATACGAGTTTTTTTTGGATGAAACGAGCAAACAAACGCATGAATCATGAGTTTTCTGTGCAAACAAAGATTGTCGAGAAATATTTTAAAATAAACAAAAATTTTGATTTGCATTCGAATAATTTTTTCTATTCTGTACGAAAAATCTAGCCGAGTTTTTATTGCAAGAACCGAGCGAACAAACGTATGAAACATGAGTATGAGGTGCAAATTCAGTTTGTGGTGAAATATTTGAAAATGTGAACAAATTTTTGTTTTCATTGGAATAATTTAGTTTTTACAATCATTCTTTATAAAACATCTACCCTTGTTATTTTTTTATAAAATGAGCGGACAAACGCATGAAACATGAGTTTTAGGTGCAAACAAAGATTGTGGAGAAATATTCTAAAATGACAACAAATTTTGGTTTGCACTTGAATAATTTAGTATATTCTTTACGGAAAATGTAGCTGTGTTATTTTAGTACAAAACGAGCGAACAAACGCACGAAACATGTGTTTATGGTGCAGACAAAGGTTGTGGAGAAATATTTGAAAACGAAAATAAATTTTTGCTTGCATTTGAATAATTTAGTATTTACTATCATTCTTGACGAAAACTCTATCCGAGTTTTTTTTGGATGAAACGAGCAAACAAACGCATGAATCATGAGTTTTCTGTGCAAACAAAGATTGTCGAGAAATATTTTAAAATAAACAAAAATTTTGATTTGCATTCGAATAATTTTTTCTATTCTGTACGATAAATCTAGCCGAGTTTTTATTGTAAGAACCGAGCAAACAAACGTATGAAACATGAGTATGATGTGCAAATTCAGTTTGTGGTGAAATATTTGAAAATGTAAACAAATTTTTGTTTTCATTGGAATAATTTAGTTTTTACAATCATTCTTTATAAAACATCTACCCGTGTTATTTTTTTATAAAATGAGCGGACAAACGCATGAAACATGAGTTTTAGGTGCAAACAAAGATTGTGGAGAAATATTCTAAAATGACAACTAATTTTGGTTTGCACTTGAATAATTTAGTATATTCTTTACGGAAAATGTAGCTGTGTTATTTTAGTACAAAACGAGCGAACAAACGCACGAAACATGAGTTTATGGTGCAAACAAAGATTGTGGAGAAATATTTGAAAACGAAAATAAATTTTTGTTTGCATTTGAATAATTTAGTATTTACTATCATTCTTGACGAAAACTCTATCCGAGTTTTTTTTGGATGAAACGAGCAAACAAACGCATGAATCATGAGTTTTCTGTGCAAACAAAGATTGTCGAGAAATATTTTAAAATAAACAAAAATTTTGATTTGCATTCGAATAATTTTTTCTATTCTGTACGAAAAATCTAGCCGAGTTTTTATTGCAAGAACCGAGCGAACAAAGGTATGAAACATGAGTTTGAGGTGCAAATTCAGTCTGTGGTGAAATATTTTAAAATGTAAAAAAAATTTTGTTTTCATTGGAATAATTTAGTTTTTACAATCATTCATTATAAAACATCTACCCGTGTTATTTTTTTATAAAATGAGCGGACGAACGCATGGAACATGAGTTTTAGGTGCAAACAAAGATTGTGGAGAAATATTCTAAAATGACAACAAATTTTGGTTTGCACTTGAATAATTTAGTATATTCTTTACGGAAAATGTAGCTGTGTTATTTTAGTACAAAACGAGCGAACAAACGCACGAAACATGAGTTTATGGTGCAAACAAAGATTGTCGAGAAATATTTTGTCGTTTTGCATTTGAATAATTTAGTATTTACTATCATTCTTTACGAAAACTCTATCCGAGTTTTTTTTGCATGAAACGAGGAAACAAACGAATGAAACATGAGTTTTCTATGCAAACAAAGATTGTGGAGAAATATTTTAAAATAAACAAAAATTTTGATTTGCATTTGAATAATTTTGTCTATTCTTTACGAAAAATCTAGCCGAGTTTTAATTGCAAGAACCGAGCGAACAAACGTATGAAACATGAGTATGAGGTGCAAATTAAGTTTGTGGTGAAATATTTTAAAATGTAAACAAATTTTTGTTTTCATTGGAATAATTTAGTATTTACAATCATTCTTTATAAAACATCTACCCGTGTTATTTTTTTATAAAATGAGCGGACAAACGCATGAAACATGAGTTTTAGGTGCAAACAAAGATTGTGGAGAAATATTCTAAAATGACAACAAATTTTGGTTTGCACTTGAATAATTTAGTGTATTCTTTACGGAAAATGTAGCTGTGTAATTTTAGTACAAAACGAGCGAACAAACGCACGAAACATGAGTTTATGGTGCAAACAAAGATTGTGGAGAAATATTTCAAAACGAAAATAAATTTTTGTTTGCATTTGAATAATTTAGTATTTACTATCATTCTTGACGAAAACTATATCCGAGTTTTTTTTGGATGAAACGAGCAAACAAACGCATGAAACATGAGTTTTCTGTGCAAACAAAGATTGTCGAGAAATATTTTAAAATAAACAAAAATTTTTATTTGCATTCGAATAATTTTTTCTATTCTATACGAAAAATCTAGCCGAGTTTTTATTGCAAGAACCGAGCGAACAATCGTATGAAACATGAGTATGAGGTGCAAATTCAGTTTGTGGTGAAATATTTGAAAATGTAAACAAATTTTTGTTTTCATTGGAATAATTTAGTTTTTACAATCATTCTTTATAAAACATCTACCCGTGTTATTTTTTTATAAAATGAGCGGACAAACGCATGAAACATGAGCTTTAGGTGCAATCAAAGATTGTGGAGAAATATTCTAAAATGACAACAAGTTTTGGTTTGCACTTGAATAATTTAGTATATTCTTTACGAAAAATGTAGCTGTGTTATTTTTGTACAAAACGAGCGAACAAACGCACGAAACATGAGTTTATGGTGCAAACAAAGATTGTGGAGAAATATTTGAAAACGAAAATAAATTTTTGTTTGCATTTGAATAATTTAGTATTTACTATCATTCTTGACGAAAACTCTATCTGAGTTTTTTTTGGATGAAACGAGCAAACAAACGCATGAAACATGAGTTTTAGGTGCAAACAAAGATTGTGGAGAAATATTCTAAAATGACAACAAATTTTGGTTTGCACTTGAATAATTTAGTATATTCTTTACGAAAAATGTAGCTGTGTTATTTTTGTACAAAACGAGCGAACAAACGCACGAAACATGAGTTTATGGTGCAAGCAAAGATTGTGGAGAAATATTTGAAAACGAAAATAAATTTTTGTTTGCATTTGAATAATTTAGTATTTACTATCATTCTTGACGAAAACTCTATCCGAGTTTTTTTTGGATGAAACGAGCAAACAAACGCATGAATCATGAGTTTTCTGTGCAAACAAAGATTGTCGAGAAATATTTTAAAATAAACAAAAATTTTGATTTGCATTCGAATAATTTTTTCTATTCTGTACGAAAAATCTAGCCGAGTTTTTATTGCAAGAACCGAGCGAACAAACGTATGAAACATGAGTATGAGGTGCAAACTCAGTCTGTGGTGAAATATTTTAAAATGTAAACAAATTTTTGTTTTCATTGGAATAATTTAGTTTTTACAATCATTCTTTATAAAACATCTACCCGTGTTATTTTTTTATAAAATGAGCGGACGAACGCATGGAACATGAGTTTTAGGTGCAAACAAAGATTGTGGAGAAATATTCTAAAATGACAACAAATTTTGGTTTGCACTTGAATAATTTAGTATATTCTTTACGGAAAATGTAGCTGTGTTATTTTAGTACAAAACGAGCGAACAAACGCACGAAACATGAGTTTATGGTGCAAACAAAGATTGTCGAGAAATATTTTGTCGTTTTGCATTTGAATAATTTAGTATTTACTATCATTCTTTACGAAAACTCTATCCGAGTTTTTTTTGCATGAAACGAGGAAACAAACGAATGAAACATGAGTTTTCTATGCAAACAAAGATTGTGGAGAAATATTTTAAAATAAACAAAAATTTTGATTTGCATTTGAATAATTTTGTCTATTCTTTACGAAAAATCTAGCCGAGTTTTAATTGCAAGAACCGAGCGAACAAACGTATGAAACATGAGTATGAGGTGCAAATTAAGTTTGTGGTGAAATATTTTAAAATGTAAACAAATTTTTGTTTTCATTGGAATAATTTAGTATTTACAATCATTCTTTATAAAACATCTACCCGTGTTATTTTTTTATAAAATGAGCGGACAAACGCATGAAACATGAGTTTTAGGTGCAAACAAAGATTGTGGAGAAATATTCTAAAATGACAACAAATTTTGGTTTGCACTTGAATAATTTAGTGTATTCTTTACGGAAAATGTAGCTGTGTTATTTTAGTACAAAACGAGCGAACAAACGCACGAAACATGAGTTTATGGTGCAAACAAAGATTGTGGACAAATATTTCAAAACGAAAATAAATTTTTGTTTGCATTTGAATAATTTAGTATTTACTATCATTCTTGACGAAAACTATATCCGAGTTTTTTTTGGATGAAACGAGCAAACAAACGCATGAATCATGAGTTTTCTGTGCAAACAAAGATTGTCGAGAAATATTTTAAAATAAACAAAAATTTTGATTTGCATTCGAATAATGTTTTCTATTCTATACGAAAAATCTAGCCGAGTTTTTATTGCAAGAACCGAGCGAACAAACGTATGAAACATGAGTTTGAGGTGCAAATTCAGTTTGTGGTGAAATATTCGAAAATGTAAACAAATTTTTGTTTTCATTGGAATAATTTAGTTTTTACAATCATTCTTAGCTGTGTTATTTTTGTACAAAACGAGCGAACAAACGCACGAAACATGAGTTTATGGTGCAAACAAAGATTGTGGAGAAATATTTGAAAACGAAAATAAATTTTTGTTTGCATTTGAATAATTTAGTATTTACTATCATTCTTGACGAAAACTCTATCTGAGTTTTTTTTGGATGAAACGAGCAATCAAACGCATGAATCATGAGTTTTCTGTGCAAACAAAGATTGTCGAGAAATATTTTAAAATAAACAAAAATTTTGATTTGCATTCGAATAATTTTTTCTATTCTATACGAAAAATCTAGCCGAGTTTTTATTGCAAGAACCGAGCGAACAAACGTATGAAACATGAGTTTGAGGTGCAAATTCAGTTTGTGGTGAAATATTTGAAAATGTAAACAAATTTTTGTTTTCATTGGAATAATTTAGTATTTACAATCATTCTTTATAAAACATCTACCCGTGTTATTTTTTTATAAAATGAGCGGACAAACGCATGAAACATGAGTTTTAGGTGCAAACAAAGATTGTGGAGAAATATTCTAAAATGACAACAAATTTTGGTTTGCACTTGAATAATTTAGTGTATTCTTTACGGAAAATGTAGCTGTGTTATTTTAGTACAAAACGAGCGAACAAACGCACGAAACATGAGTTTATGGTGCAAACAAAGATTGTGGAGAAATATTTCAAAACGAAAATAAATTTTTGTTTGCATTTGAATAATTTAGTATTTACTATCATTCTTGACGAAAACTATATCCGAGTTTTTTTTGGATGAAACGAGCAAACAAACGCATGAAACATGAGTTTTCTGTGCAAACAAAGATTGTCGAGAAATATTTTAAAATAAACAAAAATTTTGATTTGCATTCGAATAATTTTTTCTATTCTATACGAAAAATCTAGCCGAGTTTTTATTGCAAGAACCGAGCGAACAAACGTATGAAACATGAGTATGAGGTGCAAATTCAGTTTGTGGTGAAATATTTCAAAATGTAAACAAATTTTTGTTTTCATTGGAATAATTTAGTTTTTACAATCATTCTTTATAAAACATCTACCCGTTTTATTTTTTTATAAAATGAGCGGACAAACGCATGAAACATGAGCTTTAGGTGCAATCAAAGATTGTGGAGAAATATTCTAAAATGACAACAAGTTTTGGTTTGCACTTGAATAATTTAGTATATTCTTTACGAAAAATGTAGCTGTGTTATTTTTGTACAAAACGAGCGAACAAACGCACGAAACATGAGTTTATGGTGCAAACAAAGATTGTGGAGAAATATTTGAAAACGAAAATAAATTTTTGTTTGCATTTGAATAATTTAGTATTTACTATCATTCTTGACGAAAACTCTATCTGAGTTTTTTTTGGATGAAACGAGCAAACAAACGCACGAAACATGAGTTTTAGGTGCAAACAAAGATTGTGGAGAAATATTCTAAAATGACAACAAATTTTGGTTTGCACTTGAATAATTTAGTATATTCTTTACCAAAAATGTAGTTGTGTTATTTTTGTACAAAACGAGCGAACAAACACACGAAACATGAGTTTATGGTGCAAGCAAAGATTGTGGAGAAATATTTGAAAACGAAAATAAATTTTTGTTTGCATTTGAATAATTTAGTATTTACTATCATTCTTGACGAAAACTATATCCGAGTTTTTTTTGGATGAAACGAGCAAACAAACGCATGAATCATGAGTTTTCTGTGCAAACAAAGATTGTCGAGAAATATTTTAAAATAAACAAAAATTTTGATTTGCATTCGAATAATTTTTTCTATTCTATACGAAAAATCTAGCCGAGTTTTTATTGCAAGAACCGAGCGAACAAACGTATGAAACATGAGTTTGAGGTGCAAATTCAGTTTATGGTGAAATATTCGAGAATGTAAACAAATTTTTGTTTTCATTGGAATAATTTAGTTTTTACAATCATTCTTTATAAAACATCTACCCGTGTTATTTTTTTATAAAATGAGCGGACAAACGCATGAAACATGAGCTTTAGGTGCAATCAAAGATTGTGGAGAAATATTCTAAAATGACAACAAATTTTGGTTTGCACTTGAATAATTTAGTGTATTCTTTACGGAAAATGTAGCTGTGTTATTTTTGTACAAAACGAGCGAACAAACGCACGAAACATGAGTTTATGGTGCAAACAAAGATTGTGGAGAAATATTTGAAAACGAAAATAAATTTTTGTTTGCATTTGAATAATTTAGTATTTACTATCATTCTTGACGAAAACTCTATCTGAGTTTTTTTTGGATGAAACGAGCAATCAAACGCATGAATCATGAGTTTTCTGTGCAAACAAAGATTGTCGAGAAATATTTTAAAATAAACAAAAATTTTGATTTGCATTCGAATAATTTTTTCTATTCTATACGAAAAATCTAGCCGAGTTTTTATTGCAAGAACCGAGCGAACAAACGTATGAAACATGAGTTTGAGGTGCAAATTCAGTTTGTGGTGAAATATTTGAAAATGTAAACAAATTTTTGTTTTCATTGGAATAATTTAGTATTTACAATCATTCTTTATAAAACATCTACCCGTGTTATTTTTTTATAAAATGAGCGGACAAACGCATGAAACATGAGTTTTAGGTGCAGACAAAGATTGTGGAGAAATATTCTAAAATGACAACAAATTTTGGTTTGCACTTGAATAATTTAGTGTATTCTTTACGGAAAATGTAGCTGTGTTATTTTAGTACAAAACGAGCGAACAAACGCACGAAACATGAGTTTATGGTGCAAACAAAGATTGTGGAGAAATATTTCAAAACGAAAATAAATTTTTGTTTGCATTTGAATAATTTAGTATTTACTATCATTCTTGACGAAAACTATATCCGAGTTTTTTTTGGATGAAACGAGCAAACAAACGCATGAAACATGAGATTTCTTTGCAAACAAAGATTGTCGAGAAATATTTTAAAATAAACAAAAATTTTGATTTGCATTCGAATAATTTTTTCTATTCTATACGAAAAATCTAGCCGAGTTTTTATTGCAAGAACCGAGCGAACAAACGTATGAAACATGAGTATGAGGTGCAAATTCAGTTTGTGGTGAAATATTTGAAAATGTAAACAAATTTTTGTTTTCATTGGAATAATTTAGTTTTTACAATCATTCTTTATAAAACATCTACCCGTTTTATTTTTTTATAAAATGAGCGGACAAACGCATGAAACATGAGCTTTAGGTGCAATCAAAGATTGTGGAGAAATATTCTAAAATGACAACAAGTTTTGGTTTGCACTTGAATAATTTAGTATATTCTTTACGAAAAATGTAGCTGTGTTATTTTTGTACAAAACGAGCGAACAAACGCACGAAACATGAGTTTATGGTGCAAACAAAGATTGTGGAGAAATATTTGAAAACGAAAATAAATTTTTGTTTGCATTTGAATAATTTAGTATTTACTATCATTCTTGACGAAAACTCTATCTGAGTTTTTTTTGGATGAAACGAGCAAACAAACGCATGAAACATGAGTTTTAGGTGCAAACAAAGATTGTGGAGAAATATTCTAAAATGACAACAAATTTTGGTTTGCACTTGAATAATTTAGTATATTCTTTACGAAAAATGTAGCTGTGTTATTTTTGTACAAAACGAGCGAACAAACGCACGAAACATGAGTTTATGGTGCAAGCAAAGATTGTGGAGAAATATTTGAAAACGAAAATAAATTTTTGTTTGCATTTGAATAATTTAGTATTTACTATCATTCTTGACGAAAACTCTATCCGAGTTTTTTTTGGATGAAACGAGCAAACAAACGCTTGAATCATGAGTTTTCTGTGCAAACAAAGATTGTCGAGAAATATTTTAAAATAAACAAAAATTTTGATTTGCATTCGAATAATTTTTTCTATTCTGTACGAAAAATCTAGCCGAGTTTTTATTGCAAGAACCGAGCGAACAAACGTACGAAACATGAGTATGAGGTGCAAACTCAGTCTGTGGTGAAATATTTTAAAATGTAAACAAATTTTTGTTTTCATTGGAATAATTTAGTTTTTACAATCATTCTTTATAAAACATCTACCCGTGTTATTTTTTTATAAAATGAGCGGACGAACGCATGGAACATGAGTTTTAGGTGCAAACAAAGATTGTGGAGAAATATTCTAAAATGACAACAAATTTTGGTTTGCACTTGAATAATTTAGTATATTCTTTACGGAAAATGTAGCTGTGTTATTTTAGTACAAAACGAGCGAACAAACGCACGAAACATGAGTTTATGGTGCAAACAAAGATTGTCGAGAAATATTTTGTCGTTTTGCATTTGAATAATTTAGTATTTACTATCATTCTTTACGAAAACTCTATCCGAGTTTTTTTTGCATGAAACGAGGAAATAAACGAATGAAACATGAGTTTTCTATGCAAACAAAGATTGTGGAGAAATATTTTAAAATAAACAAAAATTTTGATTTGCATTTGAATAGTTTTGTCTATTCTTTACGAAAAATCTAGCCGAGTTTTAATTGCAAGAACCGAGCGAACAAACGTATGAAACATGAGTATGAGGTGCAAATTAAGTTTGTGGTGAAATATTTTAAAATGTAAACAAATTTTTGTTTTCATTGGAATAATTTAGTATTTACAATCATTCTTTATAAAACATCTACCCGTGTTATTTTTTTATAAAATGAGCGGACAAACGCATGAAACATGAGTTTTAGGTGCAAACAAAGATTGTGGAGAAATATTCTAAAATGACAACAAATTTTGGTTTGCACTTGAATAATTTAGTGTATTCTTTACGGAAAATGTAGCTGTGTTATTTTAGTACAAAACGAGCGAACAAACGCACGAAACATGAGTTTATGGTGCAAACAAAGATTGTGGAGAAATATTTCAAAACGAAAATAAATTTTTGTTTGCATTTGAATAATTTAGTATTTACTATCATTCTTGACGAAAACTATATCCGAGTTTTTTTTGGATGAAACGAGCAAACAAACGCATGAATCATGAGTTTTCTGTGCAAACAAAGATTGTCGAGAAATATTTTAAAATAAACAAAAATTTTGATTTGCATTCGAATAATTTTTTCTATTCTATACGAAAAATCTAGCCGAGTTTTTATTGCAAGAACCGAGCGAACAAACGTATGAAACATGAGTATGAGGTGCAAATTCAGTTTGTGGTGAAATATTTGAAAATGTAAACAAATTTTTGTTTTCATTGGAATAATTTAGTTTTTACAATCATTCTTTATAAAACATCTACCCGTGTTATTTTTTTATAAAATGAGCGGACAAACGCATGAAACATGAGCTTTAGGTGCAATCAAAGATTGTGGAGAAATATTCTAAAATGACAACAAGTTTTGGTTTGCACTTGAATAATTTAGTATATTCTTTACGAAAAATGTAGCTGTGTTATTTTTGTACAAAACGAGCGAACAAACGCACGAAACATGAGTTTATGGTGCAAACAAAGATTGTGGAGAAATATTTGAAAACGAAAATAAATTTTTGTTTGCATTTGAATAATTTAGTATTTACTATCATTCTTGACGAAAACTCTATCTGAGTTTTTTTTGGATGAAACGAGCAAACAAACGCATGAAACATGAGTTTTAGGTGCAAACAAAGATTGTGGAGAAATATTCTAAAATGACAACAAATTTTGGTTTGCACTTGAATAATTTAGTATATTCTTTACCAAAAATGTAGTTGTGTTATTTTTGTACAAAACGAGCGAACAAACGCACGAAACATGAGTTTATGGTGCAAACAAAGATTGTGGAGAAATATTTCAAAACGAAAATAAATTTTTGTTTGCATTTGAATAATTTAGTATTTACTA
Organism: Juncus effusus; assembly: GCA_027726005.1. Taxonomy (NCBI): domain Eukaryota; kingdom Viridiplantae; phylum Streptophyta; class Magnoliopsida; order Poales; family Juncaceae; genus Juncus; species Juncus effusus. The sequence continues at coordinate 5,644,491 of CM050907.1, forward strand.
TCATTCTTGACGAAAACTATATCCGAGTTTTTTTTGGATGAAACGAGCAAACAAACGCATGAATCATGAGTTTTATGTGCAAACAAAGATTGTCGAGAAATATTTTAAAATAAACAAAAATTTTGATTTGCATTCGAATAATTTTTTCTATTCTATACGAAAAATCTAGCCGAGTTTTTATTGCAAGAACCGAGCAAACAAACGTATGAAACATGAGTTTGAGGTGCAAATTCAGTTTGTGGTGAAATATTTGAAAATGTAAACAAATTTTTGTTTTCATTGGAATAATTTAGTTTTTACAATCATTCTTTATAAAACATCTACCCGTGTTATTTTTTTATAAAATGAGCGGACAAACGCATGAAACATGAGCTTTAGGTGCAATCAAAGATTGTGGAGAAATATTCTAAAATGACAACAAGTTTTGGTTTGCACTTGAATAATTTAGTATAATCTTTACGAAAAATGTAGCTGTGTTATTTTTGTACAAAACGAGCGAACAAACGCACGAAACATGAGTTTATGGTGCAAACAAAGATTGTGGAGAAATATTTGAAAACGAAAATAAATTTTTGTTTGCATTTGAATAATTTAGTATTTACTATCATTCTTGACGAAAACTCTATCCGAGTTTTTTTTGGATGAAACGAGCAAACAAACGCATGAAACATGAGTTTTAGGTGCAAACAAAGATTGTGGAGAAATATTCTAAAATGTCAACAAATTTTGGTTTGCACTTGAATAATTTAGTATATTCTTTACGAAAAATGTAGCTGTGTTATTTTTGTACAAAACGAGCGAACAAACGCACGAAACATGAGTTTATGGTGCAAGCAAAGATTGTGGAGAAATATTTGAAAACGAAAATAAATTTTTGTTTGCATTTGAATAATTTAGTATTTACTATCATTCTTGACGAAAACTCTATACGAGTTTTCTTTGGATGAAACGAGCAAACAAACGCATGAATCATGAGTTTTCTGTGCAAACAAAGATTGTCGAGAAATATTTTAAAATAAACAAAAATTTTGATTTGCATTCGAATAATTTTTTCTATTCTGTACGAAAAATCTAGCCGAGTTTTTATTGCAAGAACCGAGCGAACTAACGTATGAAACATGAGTATGAGGTGCAAATTCAGTTTGTGGTGAAATATTTGAAAATGTGAACAAATTTTTGTTTTCATTGGAATAATTTAGTTTTTACAATCATTCTTTATAAAACATCTACCCTTGTTATTTTTTTATAAAATGAGCGGACAAACGCATGAAACATGAGTTTTAGGTGCAAACAAAGATTGTGGAGAAATATTCTAAAATGACAACAAATTTTGGTTTGCACTTGAATAATTTAGTATATTCTTTACGGAAAATGTAGCTGTGTTATTTTAGTACAAAACGAGCGAACAAACGCACGAAACATGTGTTTATGGTGCAGACAAAGGTTGTGGAGAAATATTTGAAAACGAAAATAAATTTTTGCTTGCATTTGAATAATTTAGTATTTACTATCATTCTTGACGAAAACTCTATCCGAGTTTTTTTTGGATGAAACGAGCAAACAAACGCATGAATCATGAGTTTTCTGTGCAAACAAAGATTGTCGAGAAATATTTTAAAATAAACAAAAATTTTGATTTGCATTCGAATAATTTTTTCTATTCTGTACGATAAATCTAGCCGAGTTTTTATTGTAAGAACCGAGCAAACAAACGTATGAAACATGAGTATGATGTGCAAATTCAGTTTGTGGTGAAATATTTGAAAATGTAAACAAATTTTTGTTTTCATTGGAATAATTTAGTTTTTACAATCATTCTTTATAAAACATCTACCCGTGTTATTTTTTTATAAAATGAGCGGACAAACGCATGAAACATGAGTTTTAGGTGCAAACAAAGATTGTGGAGAAATATTCTAAAATGACAACTAATTTTGGTTTGCACTTGAATAATTTAGTATATTCTTTACGGAAAATGTAGCTGTGTTATTTTAGTACAAAACGAGCGAACAAACGCACGAAACATGAGTTTATGGTGCAAACAAAGATTGTCGAGAAATATTTGAAAACGAAAATAAATTTTTGTTTGCATTTGAATAATTTAGTATTTACTATCATTCTTGACGAAAACTCTATCCGAGTTTTTTTTGCATGAAACGAGGAAACAAACGAATGAAACATGAGTTTTCTGTGCAAACAAAGATTGTGCAGAAATATTTTAGAATAAACAAAAATTTTGATTTGCATTTGAATAATTTTGTCTATTCTTTACGAAAAATCTAGCCGAGTTTTAATTGCAAGAACCGAGCGAACAAACGTATGAAACATGAGTATGAGGTGCAAATTAAGTTTGTGGTGAAATATTTTAAAATGTAAACAAATTTTTGTTTTCATTGGAATAATTTAGTATTTACAATCATTCTTTATAAAACATCTACCCGTGTTATTTTTTTATAAAATGAGCGGACAAACGCATGAAACATGAGTTTTAGGTGCAAACAAAGATTGTGGAGAAATATTCTAAAATGACAACAAATTTTGGTTTGCACTTGAATAATTTAGTATATTCTTTACGGAAAATGTAGCTGTGTTATTTTTGTACAAAACGAGCGAACAAACGCACGAAACATGAGTTTATGGTGCAAACAAAGATTGTGGAGAAATATTTGAAAACAAAAATAAATTTTTGTTTGCATTTGAATAATTTAGTATTTACTATCATTCTTGACGAAAACTCTATCCGAGTTTTTTTTGGATGAAACGAGCAAACAAACGCATGAATCATGAGTTTTCTGTGCAAACAAAATTTTTGATTTTGATTCGAATAATTTTTTCTATTCTGTACGAAAAATCTAGCCGAGTTTTTATTGCAAGAACCGAGCGAACAAACGTATGAAACATGAGTATGAGGTGCAAATTCAGTTTGTGGTGAAATATTTGAAAATGTAAACAAATTTTTGTTTTCATTGGAATAATTTAGTTTTTACAATCATTCTTTATAAAATATCTACCCGTGTTATTTTTTTATAAAATGAGCGGACAAACGCATGAAACATGAGTTTTAGGTGCAAACAAAGATTGTGGAGAAATATTCTAAAGTGACAACAAATTTTGGTTTGCACTTGAATAATTTAGTATATTCTTTACGGAAAATGTAGCTGTGTTATTTTTGTACAAAACGAGCGAACAAACGCACGAAACATGAGTTTATGGTGCAAACAAAGATTGTGGAGAAATATTTGAAAACGAAAATAAATTTTTGCTTGCATTTGAATAATTTAGTATTTACTATCATTCTTGACGAAAACTCTATCTGAGTTTTTTTTGGATGAAACGAGCAAACAAACGCATGAATCATGAGTTTTCTGTGCAAACAAAGATTGTCGAGAAATATTTTAAAATAAACAAAAATTTTGATTTGCATTCGAATAATTTTTTCTATTCTGTACGAAAAATCTAGCCGAGTTTTTATTGCAAGAACCGAGCGAACAAACGTATGAAACATGAGTATGAGGTGCAAATTCAGTTTGTGGTGAAATATTTGAAAATGTAAACAAATTTTTGTTTTCATTGGAATAATTTAGTTTTTACAATCATTCTTTATAAAACATCTACCCGTGTTATTTTTTTATAAAATGAGCGGACAAACGCATGAAACATGAGTTTTAGGTGCAAACCAAGATTGTGGAGAAATATTCTAAAATGACAACAAATTTTGGTTTGCACTTGAATAATTTAGTATATTCTTTACGGAAAATGTAGCTGTGTTATTTTAGTACAAAACGAGCGAACAAACGCACGAAACATGAGTTTATGGTGCAAACAAAGATTGTGGAGAAATATTTGAAAACAAAAATAAATTTTTGTTTGCATTTGAATAATTTAGTATTTACTATCATTCTTGACGAAAACTCTATCCGAGTTTTTTTTGGATGAAACGAGCAAAGAAACGCATGAATCATGAGTTTTCCGTGCAAACAAAGATTGTCGAGAAATATTTTAAAATAAACAAAAATTTTGATTTGCATTCGAATAATTTTTTCTATTCTGTACGAAAAATCTAGCCGAGTTTTTATTGCAAGAACCGAGCGAACAAACGTATTATACATGAGTATGAGGTGCAAATTCAGTTTGTGGTGAAATATTTGAAAATGTAAACAAATTTTTGTTTTCATTGGAATAATTTAGTTTTTACAATCATTCTTTATAAAACATCTACCCGTGTTATTTTTTTATAAAATGAGCGGACAAACGCATGAAACATGAGTTTTAGGTGCAAACAAAGATTGTGGAGAAATATTCTAAAATGACAACAAATTTTGGTTTGCACTTGAATAATTTAGTATATTCTTTACGGAAAATGTAGCTGTGTTATTTTAGTACAAAACGAGCGAACAAACGCACGAAACATGAGTTTATGGTGCAAACAAAGATTGTGGAGAAATATTTGAAAACAAAAATAAATTTTTGTTTGCATTTGAATAATTTAGTATTTACTATCATTCTTGACGAAAACTCTATCCGAGTTTTTTTTGGATGAAACGAGCAAACAAACGCATGAATCATGAGTTTTCTGTGCAAACAAAAATTTTGATTTGCATTCGAATAATTTTTTCTATTCTGTACGAAAAATCTAGCCGAGTTTTTATTGCAAGAACCGAGCGAACAAACGTATGAAACATGAGTATGAGGTGCAAATTCAGTTTGTGGTGAAATATTTGAAAATGTAAACAAATTTTTGTTTTCATTGGAATAATTTAGTTTTTACAATCATTCTTTATAAAACATCTACCCGTGTTATTTTTTTATAAAATGAGCGGACAAACGCATGAAACATGAGTTTTAGGTGCAAACAAAGATTGTGGAGAAATATTCTAAAGTGACAACAAATTTTGGTTTGCACTTGAATAATTTAGTATATTCTTTACGGAAAATGTAGCTGTGTTATTTTTGTACAAAACGAGCGAACAAACGCACGAAACATGAGTTTATGGTGCAAACAAAGATTGTGGAGAAATATTTGAAAACGAAAATAAATTTTTGCTTGCATTTGAATAATTTAGTATTTACTATCATTCTTGACGAAAACTCTATCCGAGTTTTTTTTGGATGAAACGAGCAAACAAACGCATGAATCATGAGTTTTCTGTGCAAACAAAGATTGTCGAGAAATATTTTAAAATAAACAAAAATTTTGATTTGCATTCGAATAATTTTTTCTATTCTGTACGAAAAATCTAGCCGAGTTTTTATTGCAAGAACCGAGCGAACAAACGTATGAAACATGAGTAAGAGGTGCAAATTCAGTTTGTGGTGAAATATTTGAAAATGTAAACAAATTTTTGTTTTCATTGGAATAATTTAGTTTTTACAATCATTCTTTATAAAACATCTACCCGTGTTATTTTTTTATAAAATGAGCGGACAAACGCATGAAACATGAGTTTTAGGTGCAAACCAAGATTGTGGAGAAATATTCTAAAATGACAACAAATTTTGGTTTGCACTTGAATAATTTAGTATATTCTTTACGGAAAATGTAGCTGTGTTATTTTTGTACAAAACGAGCGAACAAACGCACGAAACATGAGTTTATGGTGCAAACAAAGATTGTGGAGAAATATTTGAAAACGAAAATAAATTTTTGCTTGCATTTGAATAATTTAGTATTTACTATCATTCTTGACGAAAACTCTATCCGAGTTTTTTTTGGATGAAACGAGCAAACAAACGCATGAATCATGAGTTTTCTGTGCAAACAAAGATTGTCGAGAAATATTTTAAAATAAACAAAAATTTTGATATGCATTCGAATAATTTTTTCTATTCTGTACGAAAAATCTAGGCGAGTTTTTATTGCAAGAACCGAGCGAACAAACGTATGAAACATGAGTATGAGGTGCAAATTCAGTTTGTGGTGAAATATTTGAAAATGTAAACAAATTTTTGTTTTCATTGGAATAATTTAGTTTTTACAATCATTCTTTATAAAACATCTACCCATGTTATTTTTTTATAAAATGAGCGGACAAACGCATGAAACATGAGTTTTTGGTGCAAACCAAGATTGTGGAGAAATATTCTAAAATGACAACAAATTTTGGTTTGCACTTGAATAATTTAGTATATTCTTTACGGAAAATGTAGCTGTGTTATTTTAGTACAAAACGAGCGAACAAACGCACGAAACATGAGTTTATGGTGCAAACAAAGATTGTGGAGAAATATTTGAAAACAAAAATAAACTTTTGTTTGCATTTGAATAATTTAGTATTTACTATCATTCCTGACGAAAACTCTATCCGAGTTTTTTTTGGATGAAACGAGCAAACAAACGCATGAATCATGAGTTTTCCGTGCAAACAAAGATTGTCGAGAAATATTTTAAAATAAACAAAAATTTTGATTTGCATTCGAATAATTTTTTCTATTCTGTACGAAAAATCTAGCCGAGTTTTTATTGCAAGAACCGAGCGAACAAACGTATGAAACATGAGTATGAGGTGCAAATTCAGTTTGTGGTGAAATATTTGAAAATGTAAACAAATTTTTGTTTTCATTGGAATAATTTAGTTTTTACAATCATTCTTTATAAAACATCTACCCGTGTTATTTTTTTATAAAATGAGCGGACAAACGCATGAAACATGAGTTTTAGGTGCAAACAAAGATTGTGGAGAAATATTCTAAAATGACAACAAATTTTGGTTTGCACTTGAATAATTTAGTATATTCTTTACGGAAAATGTAGCTGTGTTATTTTAGTACAAAACGAGCGAACAAACGCACGAAACATGTGTTTATGGTGCAGACAAAGGTTGTGGAGAAATATTTGAAAACGAAAATAAATTTTTGCTTGCATTTGAATAATTTAGTATTTACTATCATTCTTGACGAAAACTCTATCCGAGTTTTTTTTGGATGAAACGAGCAAACAAACGCATGAATCATGAGTTTTCTGTGCAAACAAAGATTGTCGAGAAATATTTTAAAATAAACAAAAATTTTGATTTGCATTCGAATAATTTTTTCTATTCTGTACGATAAATCTAGCCGAGTTTTTATTGTAAGAACCGAGCGAACAAACGTATGAAACATGAGTATGAGGTGCAAATTCAGTTTGTGGTGAAATATTTGAAAATGTAAACAAATTTTTGTTTTCATTGGAATAATTTAGTTTTTACAATCATTCTTTATAAAACATCTACCCGTGTTATTTTTTTATAAAATGAGCGGACAAACGCATGAAACATGAGTTTTAGGTGCAAACAAAGATTGTGGAGAAATATTCTAAAATGACAACAAATTTTGGTTTGCACTTGAATAATTTAGTATATTCTTTACGGAAAATGTAGCTGTGTTATTTTAGTACAAAACGAGCGAACAAACGCACGAAACATGAGTTTATGGTGCAAACAAAGATTGTCGAGAAATATTTGAAAACGAAAATAAATTTTTGTTTGCATTTGAATAATTTAGTATTTACTATCATTCTTGACGAAAATTCTATCCGAGTTTTTTTTGCATGAAACGAGGAAACAAACGAATGAAACATGAGTTTTCTGTGCAAACAAAGATTGTGCAGAAATATTTTAGAATAAACAAAAATTTTGATTTGCATTTGAATAATTTTGTCTATTCTTTACGAAAAATCTAGCCGAGTTTTAATTGCAAGAACCGAGCGAACAAACGTATGAAACATGAGTATGAGGTGCAAATTAAGTTTGTGGTGAAATATTTTAAAATGTAAACAAATTTTTGTTTTCATTGGAATAATTTAGTATTTACAATCATTCTTTATAAAACATCTACCCGTGTTATTTTTTTATAAAATGAGCGGACAAACGCATGAAACATGAGTTTTAGGTGCAAACAAAGATTGTGGAGAAATATTCTAAAATGACAACAAATTTTTGTTTGCACTTGAATAATTTAGTATATTCTTTACGGAAAATGTAGCTGTGTTATTTTAGTACAAAACGAGCGAACAAACGCACGAAACATGAGTTTATGGTGCAAACAAAGATTGTGGAGAAATATTTGAAAACAAAAATAAATTTTTGTTTGCATTTGAATAATTTAGTATTTACTATCATTCTTGACGAAAACTCTATCCGAGTTTTTTTTGGATGAAACGAGCAAACAAACGCATGAATCATGAGTTTTCTGTGCAAACAAAAATTTTGATTTGCATTCGAATAATTTTTTCTATTCTGTACGAAAAATCTAGCCGAGTTTTTATTGCAAGAACCGAGCGAACAAACGTATGAAACATGAGTATGAGGTGCAAATTCAGTTTGTGGTGAAATATTTGAAAATGTAAACAAATTTTTGTTTTCATTGGAATAATTTAGTTTTTACAATCATTCTTTATAAAACATCTACCCGTGTTATTTTTTTATAAAATGAGCGGACAAACGCATGAAACATGAGTTTTAGGTGCAAACAAAGATTGTGGAGAAATATTCTAAAGTGACAACAAATTTTGGTTTGCACTTGAATAATTTAGTATATTCTTTACGGAAAATGTAGCTGTGTTATTTTTGTACAAAACGAGCGAACAAACGCACGAAACATGAGTTTATGGTGCAAACAAAGATTGTGGAGAAATATTTGAAAACGAAAATAAATTTTTGCTTGCATTTGAATAATTTAGTATTTACTATCATTCTTGACGAAAACTCTATCCGAGTTTTTTTTGGATGAAACGAGCAAACAAACGCATGAATCATGAGTTTTCTGTGCAAACAAAGATTGTCGAGAAATATTTTAAAATAAACAAAAATTTTGATTTGCATTCGAATAATTTTTTCTATTCTGTACGAAAAATCTAGCCGAGTTTTTATTGCAAGAACCGAGCGAACAAACGTATGAAACATGAGTATGAGGTGCAAATTCAGTTTGTGGTGAAATATTTGAAAATGTAAACAAATTTTTGTTTTCATTGGAATAATTTAGTTTTTACAATCATTCTTTATAAAACATCTACCCGTGTTATTTTTTTATAAAATGAGCGGACAAACGCATGAAACATGAGTTTTAGGTGCAAACCAAGATTGTGGAGAAATATTCTAAAATGACAACAAATTTTGGTTTGCACTTGAATAATTTAGTATATTCTTTACGGAAAATGTAGCTGTGTTATTTAAGTACAAAACGAGCGAACAAACGCACGAAACATGAGTTTATGGTGCAAACAAAGATTGTGGAGAAATATTTGAAAACAAAAATAAATTTTTGTTTGCATTTGAATAATTTAGTATTTACTATCATTCTTGACGAAAACTCTATCCGAGTTTTTTTTGGATGAAACGAGCAAACAAACGCATGAATCATGAGTTTTCCGTGCAAACAAAGATTGTCGAGAAATATTTTAAAATAAACAAAAATTTTGATTTGCATTCGAATAATTTTTTCTATTCTGTACGAAAAATCTAGCCGAGTTTTTATTGCAAGAACCGAGCGAACAAACGTATGAAACATGAGTATGAGGTGCAAATTCAGTTTGTGGTGAAATATTTGAAAATGTAAACAAATTTTTGTTTTCATTGGAATAATTTAGTTTTTACAATCATTCTTTATAAAACATCTACCCGTGTTATTTTTTTATAAAATGAGCGGACAAACGCATGAAACATGAGTTTTAGGTGCAAACAAAGATTGTGGAGAAATATTCTAAAATGACAACAAATTTTGGTTTGCACTTGAATAATTTAGTATATTCTTTACGGAAAATGTAGCTGTGTTATTTTAGTACAAAACGAGCGAACAAACGCACGAAACATGTGTTTATGGTGCAGACAAAGGTTGTGGAGAAATATTTGAAAACGAAAATAAATTTTTGCTTGCATTTGAATAATTTAGTATTTACTATCATTCTTGACGAAAACTCTATCCGAGTTTTTTTTGGATGAAACGAGCAAACAAACGCATGAATCATGAGTTTTCTGTGCAAACTAAGATTGTCGAGAAATATTTTAAAATAAACAAAAATTTTGATTTGCATTCGAATAATTTTTTCTATTCTGTACGATAAATCTAGCCGAATTTTTATTGTAAGAACCGAGCGAACAAACGTATGAAACATGAGTATGAGGTGCAAATTCAGTTTGTGGTGAAATATTTGAAAATGTAAACAAATTTTTGTTTTCATTGGAATAATTTAGTTTTTACAATCATTCTTTATAAAACATCTACCCATGTTATTTTTTTATAAAATGAGCGGACAAACGCATGAAACATGAGTTTTAGGTGCAAACAAAGATTGTGGAGAAATATTCTAAAATGACAACAAATTCTGGTTTGCACTTGAATAATTTAGTATATTCTTTACGGAAAATGTAGCTGTGTTATTTTAGTACAAAACGAGCGAACAAACGCACGAAACATGTGTTTACGGTGCAGACAAAGGTTGTGGAGAAATATTTGAAAACGAAAATAAATGTTTGCTTGCATTTGAATAATTTAGTATTTACTATCATTCTTGACGAAAACTCTATCCGAGTTTTTTTTGGATGAAACGAGCAAACAAACGCATGAATCATGAGTTTTCTGTGCAAACTAAGATTGTCGAGAAATATTTTAAAATAAACAAAAATTTTGATTTGCATTCGAATAATTTTTTCTATTCTGTACGATAAATCTAGCCGAATTTTTATTGTAAGAACCGAGCGAACAAACGTATGAAACATGAGTATGAGGTGCAAATTCAGTTTGTGGTGAAATATTTGAAAATGTAAACAAATTTTTGTTTTCATTGGAATAATTTAGTTTTTACAATCATTCTTTATAAAACATCTACCCGTGTTATTTTTTTATAAAATGAGCGGACAAACGCATGAAACATGAGTTTTAGGTGCAAACAAAGATTGTGGAGAAATATTCTAAAATGACAACAAATTTTGGTTTGCACTTGAATAATTTAGTATATTCTTTACGGAAAATGTAGCTGTGTTATTTTAGTACAAAACGAGCGAACAAACGCACGAAACATGTGTTTATGGTGCAGACAAAGGTTGTGGAGAAATATTTGAAAACGAAAATAAATGTTTGCTTGCATTTGAATAATTTAGTATTTACTATCATTCTTGACGAAAACTCTATCCGAGTTTTTTTTGGATAAAACGAGCAAACAAACGCATGAATCATGAGTTTTCTGTGCAAACAAAGATTGTCGAGAAATATTTTAAAATAAACAAAAATTTTGATTTGCATTCGAATAATTTTTTCTATTTTGTACGATAAATCTAGCCGAGTTTTTATTGTAAGAACCGAGCGAACAAACGTATGAAACATGAGTATGAGGTGCAAATTCAGTTTGTGGTGAAATATTTGAAAATGTAAACAAATTTTTGTTTTCATTGGAATAATTTAGTTTTTACAATCATTCTTTATAAAACATCTACCCGTGTTATTTTTTTATAAAATGAGCGGACAAACGCATGAAACATGAGTTTTAGGTGCAAACAAAGATTGTGGAGAAATATTCTAAAATGACAACAAATTTTGGTTTGCACTTGAATAATTTAGTATATTCTTTACGGAAAATGTAGCTGTGTTATTTTAGTACAAAACGAGCGAACAAACGCACGAAACATGAGTTTATGGTGCAAAGAAAGATTGTCGAGATATATTTGAAAACGAAAATAAATTTTTGTTTGCATTTGAATAATTTAGTATTTACTATCATTCTTGACGAAAACTCTATCCGAGTTTTTTTTGCACGAAACGAGGAAACAAACGAATGAAACATGAGTTTTCTGTGCAAACAAAGTTTGTGCAGAAATATTTTAGAATAAACAAAAATTTTGATTTGCATTTGAATAATTTTGTCTATTTTTTACGAAAAATCTAGCCGAGTTTTAATTGCAAGAACCGAGCGAACAAACGTATGAAACATGAGTATGAGGTGCAAATTAAGTTTGTGGTGAAATATTTTAAAATGTAAACAAATTTTTGTTTTCATTGGAATAATTTAGTATTTACAATCATTCTTTATAAAACATCTACCCGTGTTATTTTTTTATAAAATGAGCGGACAAACGCATGAAACATGAGTTTTAGGTGCAAACAAAGATTGTGGAGAAATATTCTAAAATGACAACAAATTTTGGTTTGCACTTGAATAATTTAGTATATTCTTTACGGAAAATGTAGCTGTGTTATTTTAGTACAAAACGAGCGAACAAACGCACGAAACATGAGTTTATGGTGCAAACAAAGATTGTGGAGAAATATTTGAAAACAAAAATAAATTTTTGTTTGCATTTGAATAATTTAGTATTTACTATCATTCTTGACGAAAACTCTATCCGAGTTTTTTTTGGATGAAACGAGCAAACAAACGCATGAATCATGAGTTTTCTGTGCAAACAAAAATTTTGATTTGCATTCGAATAATTTTTTCTATTCTGTACGAAAAATCTAGCCGAGTTTTTATTGCAAGAACCGAGCGAACAAACGTATGAAACATGAGTATGAGGTGCAAATTCAGTTTGTGGTGAAATATTTGAAAATGTAAACAAATTTTTGTTTTCATTGGAATAATTTAGTTTTTACAATCATTCTTTATAAAACATCTACCCGTGTTATTTTTTTATAAAATGAGCGGACAAACGCATGAAACATGAGTTTTAGGTGCAAACAAAGATTGTGGAGAAATATTCTAAAATGACAACAAATTTTGGTTTGCACTTGAATAATTTAGTATATTCTTTACGGAAAATGTAGCTGTGTTATTTTAGTACAAAACGAGCGAACAAACGCACGAAACATGTGTTTATGGTGCAGACAAAGGTTGTGGAGAAATATTTGAAAACGAAAATAAATTTTTGCTTGCATTTGAATAATTTAGTATTTACTATCATTCTTGACGAAAACTCTATCCGAGTTTTTTTTGGATGAAACGAGCAAACAAACGCATGAATCATGAGTTTTCTGTGCAAACAAAGATTGTCGAGAAATATTTTAAAATAAACAAAAATTTTGATTTGCATTCGAATAATTTTTTCTATTCTGTACGATAAATCTAGCCGAGTTTTTATTGTAAGAACCGAGCGAACAAACGTATGAAACATGAGTATGAGGTGCAAATTCAGTTTGTGGTGAAATATTTGAAAATGTAAACAAATTTTTGTTTTCATTGGAATAATTTAGTTTTTACAATCATTCTTTATAAAACATCTACCCGTGTTATTTTTTTATAAAATGAGCGGACAAACGCATGAAACATGAGTTTTAGGTGCAAACAAAGATTGTGGAGAAATATTCTAAAATGACAACAAATTTTGGTTTGCACTTGAATAATTTAGTATATTCTTTACGGAAAATGTAGCTGTGTTATTTTAGTACAAAACGAGCGAACAAACGCACGAAACATGTGTTTATGGTGCAGACAAAGGTTGTGGAGAAATATTTGAAAACGAAAATAAATTTTTGCTTGCATTTGAATAATTTAGTATATACTATCATTCTTGACGAAAACTCTATCCGAGTTTTTTTTGGATGAAACGAGCAAACAAACGCATGAATCATGAGTTTTCTGTGCAAACAAAGATTGTCGAGAAATATTTTAAAATAAACAAAAATTTTGATTTGCATTCGAATAATTTTTACTATTCTGTACGATAAATCTAGCCGAGTTTTTATTGTAAGAACCGAGCGAACAAACGTATGAAACATGAGTATGAGGTGCAAATTTAGTTTGTGGTGAAATATTTGAAAATGTAAACAAATTTTTGTTTTCATTGGAATAATTTAGTTTTTACAATCATTCTTTATAAAACATCTACCCGTGTTATTTTTTTATAAAATGAGCGGACAAACGCATGAAACATGAGTTTTAGGTGCAAACAAAGATTGTGGAGAAATATTCTAAAATGACAACAAATTTTGGTTTGCACTTGAATAATTTAGTATATTCTTTACGGAAAATGTAGCTGTGTTATTTTAGTACAAAACGAGCGAACAAACGCACGAAACATGAGTTTATGGTGCAAACAAAGATTGTCGAGATATATTTGAAAACGAAAATAAATTTTTGTTTGCATTTGAATAATTTAGTATTTACTATCATTCTTGACGAAAACTCTATCCGAGTTTTTTTTGCATGAAACGAGGAAACAAACGAATGAAACATGAGTTTTCTGTGCAAACAAAGATTGTGCAGAAATATTTTAGAATAAACAAAAATTTTGATTTGCATTTGAATAATTTTGTCTATTCTTTACGAAAAATCTAGCCGAGTTTTAATTGCAAGAACCGAGCGAACAAACGTATGAAACATGAGTATGAGGTGCAAATTAAGTTTGTGGTGAAATATTTTAAAATGTAAACAAATTTTTGTTTTCATTGGAATAATTTAGTATTTACAATCATTCATTATAAAACATCTACCCGTGTTATTTTTTTATAAAATGAGCGGACAAACGCATGAAACATGAGTTTTAGGTGCAAACAAAGATTGTGGAGAAATATTCTAAAATGACAACAAATTTTGGTTTGCACTTGAATAATTTAGTATATTCTTTACGGAAAATGTAGCTGTGTTATTTTAGTACAAAACGAGTGAACAAACGCACGAAACATGAGTTTATGGTGCAAACAAAGATTGTGGAGAAATATTTGAAAACAAAAATAAATTTTTGTTTGCATTTGAATAATTTAGTATTTACTATCTATCATTCTTGACGAAAACTCTATCCGAGTTTTTTTTGGATGAAACGAGCAAACAAACGCATGAATCATGAGTTTTCTGTGCAAACAAAAATTTTGATTTGCATTCGAATAATTTTTTCTATTCTGTTCGAAAAATCTAGCCGAGTTTTTATTGCAAGAACCGAGCGAACAAACGTATGAAACATGAGTATGAGGTGCAAATTCAGTTTGTGGTGAAATATTTGAAAATGTAAACAAATTTTTGTTTTCATTGGAATAATTTAGTTTTTACAATCATTCTTTATAAAACATCTACCCGTGTTATTTTTTTATAAAATGAGCGGACAAACGCATGAAACATGAGTTTTAGGTGCAAACAAAGATTGTGGAGAAATATTCTAAAGTGACAACAAATTTTGGTTTGCACTTGAATAATTTAGTATATTCTTTACGGAAAATGTAGCTGTGTTATTTTTGTACAAAACGAGCGAACAAACGCACGAAACATGAGTTTATGGTGCAAACAAAGATTGTGGAGAAATATTTGAAAACGAAAATAAATTTTTGCTTGCATTTGAATAATTTAGTATTTACTATCATTCTTGACGAAAACTCTATCCGAGTTTTTTTTGGATGAAACGAGCAAACAAACGCATGAATCATGAGTTTTCTGTGCAAACAAAGATTGTCGAGAAATATTTTAAAATAAACAAAAATTTTGATTTGCATTCGAATAATTTTTTCTATTCTGTACGAAAAATCTAGCCGAGTTTTTATTGCAAGAACCGAGCGAACAAACGTATGAAACATGAGTATGAGGTGCAAATTCAGTTTGTGGTGAAATATTTGAAAATGTAAACAAATTTTTGTTTTCATTGGAATAATTTAGTTTTTACAATCATTCTTTATAAAACATCTACCCGTGTTATTTTTTTATAAAATGAGCGGACAAACGCATGAAACATGAGTTTTAGGTGCAAACAAAGATTGTGGAGAAATATTCTAAAATGACAACAAATTTTGGTTTGCACTTGAATAATTTAGTATATTCTTTACGGAAAATGTAGCTGTGTTATTTTAGTACAAAACGAGCGAACAAACGCACGAAACATGAGTTTATGGTGCAAACAAAGATTGTGGAGAAATATTTGAAAACAAAAATAAAATTTTGTTTGCATTTGAATAATTTAGTGTTTACTATCATTCTTGACGAAAACTCTATCCGAGTTTTTTTTGGATGAAACGCGCAAACAAACGCATGAATCATGAGTTTTCTGTGCAAACAAAAATTTTGATTTGCATTCGAATAATTTTTTCTATTCTGTACGAAAAATCTAGCCGAGTTTTTATTGCAAGAACCGAGCGAACAAACGTATGAAACATGAGTATGAGGTGCAAATTCAGTTTGTGGTGAAATATTTGAAAATGTAAACAAATTTTTGTTTTCATTGGAATAATTTAGTTTTTACAATCATTCTTTATAAAACATCTACCCGTGTTATTTTTTTATAAAATGAGCGGACAAACGCATGAAACATGAGTTTTAGGTGCAAACAAAGATTGTGGAGAAATATTCTAAAATGACAACAAATTTTGGTTTGCACTTGAATAATTTAGTATATTCTTTACGGAAAATGTAGCTGTGTTATTTTTGTACAAAACAAGCGAACAAACGCACGACACATGAGTTTATGGTGCAAACAAAGATTGTGGAGAAATATTTGAAAATGAAAATAAATTTTTGCTTGCATTTGAATAATTTAGTATTTACTATCATTCTTGACGAAAACACTATCCGAGTTTTTTTGGATGAAACGAGCAAACAAACGCATGAATCATGAGTTTTCTGTGCAATCAAAGATTGTCGAGAAATATTTTAAAATAAACAAAAATTTTGATTTGCATTCGATTAATTTTTTCTATTCTGTACGAAAAATCTAGCCGAGTTTTTATTGCAAGAACTGAGCGAACAAACGTATGAAACATGAGAATGAGGTGCAAATTCAGTTTGTGGTGAAATATTTTAAAATGTAAGCAAATTTTTGTTTTCATTGGAATAATTTAGTTTTTACAATCATTCTTTATAAAACATCTACCCGTGTTATTTTTTTATAAAATGAGCGGACGAACGCATGAAACATGAGTTTTAGGTGCAAACAAAGATTGTCGAGAAATATTCTAAAATGACAACAAATTTTGGTTTGCACTTGAATAATTTAGTATATTCTTTACGGAAAATGTAGCTGTGTTATTTTAGTACAAAACGAGCGAACAAACGCACGATACAAGAGTTTATGGTGCAAACAAAGATTGTCGAGATATATTTTAAAACGACAATAAATTTTTGGTTTGCATTTGAATAATTTAGTATTTACTATCATTCTTTACGAAAACTCTATCCGAGTTTTTTTTGCATGAAACGAGGAAACAAACGAATGAAACATGAGTTTTCTGTGCAAACAAAGATTGTCGAGAAATATTTTAAAATAAGCAAAAATTTTGATTTGCATTCGAATAATTTTTTCTATTCTGTACGAAAAATCTAGCCGAGTTTTTATTGCAAGAACCGAGCGAACAAACGTATGAAACATGAGTATGAGGTGCAAATTCAGTTTGTGGTGAAATATTTTAAAATGTAAACAAATTTTTGTTTTCATTGGAATAATTTAGTTTTTACAATCATTCTTTATAAAACATCTACCCGTGTTATTTTTTTATAAAATGAGCGGACGAACGCATGAAACATGAGTTTTAGGTGCAAACAAAGATTGTGGAGAAATATTCTAAAATGACAACAAATTTTGGTTTGCACTTGAATAATTTAGTATATTCTTTACGGAAAATGTATCTGTGTTATTTTTGTACAAAACGAGCGAACAAACGCACGAAACATGAGTTTATGGTGCAAACAAAGATTGTGGAGAAATATTTGAGAACGAAAATAAATTTTTGTTTGCATTTGAATAATTTAGTATTTACTATCATTCTTGACGAAAACTCTATCCGAGTTTTTTTTGGATGAAACGAGCAAACAAACGCATGAATCATGAGTTTTCTGTGCAAACAAAGATTGTCGAGAAATATTTTAAAATAAACAAAAATTTTGATTTGCATTCGAATAATTTTTTCTATTCTGTACGAAAAATCTAGCCGAGTTTTTATTGCAAGAACCGAGCGAACAAACGTATGAAACATGAGTATGAGGTGCAAATTCAGTTTGTGGTGAAATATTTGAAAATGTAAACAAATTTTTGTTTTCATTGGAATAATTTAGTTTTTACAATCATTCTTTATAAAACATCTACCCGTGTTATTTTTTTATAAAATGAGCGGACAAACGCATGAAACATGAGTTTTAGGTGCAAACAAAGATTGTCGAGAAATATTCTAAAATGACAACAAATTTTGGTTTGCACTTGAATAATTTAGTATATTCTTTACGGAAAATGTAGCTGTGTTATCTTAGTACAAAACGAGCGAACAAACGCACGATACAAGAGTTTATGGTGCAAACAAAGATTGTGGAGAAATATTTGAAAACGACAATAAATTTTTGTTTGCATTTGAATAATTTAGTATTTACTATCATTCTTGACGAAAACTCTATCCGAGTTTTTTTTGGATGAAACGAGCAAACAAACGCATGAATCATGAGTTTTCTGTGCAAACAAAGATTGTCGAGAAATATTTTAAAATAAACAAAAATTTTGATTTGCATTCGAATAATTTTTTCTATTCTGTACGAAAAATCTAGCCGAGTTTTTATTGCAAGAACCGAGCGAACAAACGTATGAAACATGAGTATGAGGTGCAAATTCAGTTTGTGGTGAAATATTTGAAAATGTAAACAAATTTTTGTTTTCATTGGAATAATTTAGTTTTTACAATCATTCTTTATAAAACATCTACCCGTGTTATTTTTTTATAAAATGAGCGGACAAACGCATGAAACATGAGTTTTAGGTGCAAACAAAGATTGTGGAGAAATATTCTAAAATGACAACAAATTTTGGTTTGCACTTGAATAATTCAGTATATTCTTTACGGAAAATGTATCTGTGTTATTTTCGTACAAAACGAGCGAACAAACGCACGAACCAAGAGTTTATGGTGCAAACATAGATTGTGGAGAAATATTTGAAAACGAAAATAAATTTTTGTTTGCATTTGAATAATTTAGTATTTACTATCATTCTTGACGAAAACTCTATCCGAGTTTTTTTTGGATGAAACGAGCAAACAAACGCATGAATCATGACTTTTCTGTGCAAACAAAGATTGTCGAGAAATATTTTAAAATAAGCACAAATTTTGATTTGCATTCGAATAATTTTTTCTATTCTGTACGAAAAATCTAGCCGAGTTTTTATTGCAAGAACCGAGCGAACAAACGTATGAAACATGAGTATGAGGTGCAAATTCAGTTTGTGGTGAAATATTTTAAAATGTAAACAAATTTTTGTTTTCATTGGAATAATTTAGTTTTTACAATCATTCTTTATAAAACATCTACCCGTGTTATTTTTTTATAAAATGAGCGGACAAACGCATGAAAAATGAGTTTTAGGTGCAAACAAAGATTGTGGAGAAATATTCTAAAATGACAACAAATTTTGGTTTGCACTTGAATAATTTAGTATATTCTTTACGGAAAATGTAGCTGTGTTATTTTAGTACAAAACGAGCGAACAAACGCACGATACAAGAGTTTATGGTGCAAACAAAGATTGTGGAGAAATATTTGAAAACGACAATAAATTTTTGTTTGCATTTGAATAATTTAGTATTTACTATCATTCTTGACGAAAACTCTATCCGAGTTTTTTTTGGATGAAACGAGCAAACAAACGCATGAATCATGAGTTTTCTGTGCAAACAAAGATTGTCGAGAAATATTTTAAAATAAACAAAAATTTTGATTTGCATTCGAATAATTTTTTCTATTCTGTACGAAAAATCTAGCCGAGTTTTTATTGCAAGAACCGAGCGAACAAACGTATGAAACATGAGTATGAGGTGCAAATTCAGTTTGTGGTGAAATATTTGAAAATGTAAACAAATTTTTGTTTTCATTGGAATAATTTAGTTTTTACAATCATTCTTTATAAAACATCTACCCGTGTTATTTTTTTATAAAATGAGCGGACAAACGCATGAAACATGAGTTTTAGGTGCAAACAAAGATTGTGGAGAAATATTCTAAAATGACAACAAATTTTGGTTTGCACTTGAATAATTTAGTATATTCTTTACGGAAAATGTATCTGTGTTATTTTTGTACAAAACGAGCGAACAAACGCACGAACCATGAGTTTATGGTGCAAACAAAGATTGTGGAGAAATATTTGAAAACGAAAATAAATTTTTGTTTGCATTTGAATAATTTAGTATTTACTATCATTCTTGACGAAAACTCTATCCGAGTTTTTTTTGGATGAAACGAGCAAACAAACGCATGAATCATGACTTTTCTGTGCAAACAAAGATTGTCGAGAAATATTTTAAAATAAGGAAAAATTTTGATTTGCATTCGAATAATTTTTTCTATTCTGTACGAAAAATCTAGCCGAGTTTTTATTGCAAGAACCGAGCGAACAAACGTATGAAACATGAGTATGAGGTGCAAATTCAGTTTGTGGTGAAATATTTTAAAATGTAAACAAATTTTTGTTTTCATTGGAATAATTTAGTTTTTACAATCATTCTTTATAAAACATCTACCCGTGTTATTTTTTTATAAAATGAGCGGACAAACGCATGAAACATGAGTTTTAGGTGCAAACAAAGATTGTGGAGAAATATTCTAAAATGACAACAAATTTTGGTTTGCACTTGAATAATTTAGTATATTCTTTACGGAAAATGTATCTGTGTTATTTTTGTACAAAACGAGCGAACAAACGCACGAAACATGAGTTTATGGTGCAAACAAAGATTGTGGAGAAATATTTGAAAACGAAAATAAATTTTTGTTTGCATTTGAATAATTTAGTATTTACTATCATTCTTGACGAAAACTCTATCCGAGTTTTTTTTGGATGAAACGAGCAAACAAACGCATGAATCATGACTTTTCTGTGCAAACAAAGATTGTCGAGAAATATTTTCAAATAAGCAAAAATTTTGATTTGCATTCGAATAATTTTTTCTATTCTGTACGAAAAATCTAGCCGAGTTTTTATTGCAAGAACCGAGCGAACAAACGTATGAAACATGAGTATGAGGTGCAAATTCAGTTTGTGGTGAAATATTTTAAAATGTAAACAAATTTTTGTTTTCATTGGAATAATTTAGTTTTTACAATCATTCTTTATAAAACATCTACCCGTGTTATTTTTTTATAAAATGAGCGGACAAACGCATGAAAAATGAGTTTTAGGTGCAAACAAAGATTGTGGAGAAATATTCTAAAATGACAACAAATTTTGGTTTGCACTTGAATAATTTAGTATATTCTTTACGGAAAATGTAGCTGTGTTATTTTAGTACAAAACGAGCGAACAAACGCACGATACAAGAGTTTATGGTGCAAACAAAGATTGTGGAGAAATATTTGAAAACGACAATAAATTTTTGTTTGCATTTGAATAATTTAGTATTTACTATCATTCTTGACGAAAACTCTATCCGAGTTTTTTTTGGATGAAACGAGCAAACAAACGCATGAATCATGAGTTTTCTGTGCAAACAAAGATTGTCGAGAAATATTTTAAAATAAACAAAAATTTTGATTTGCATTCGAATAATTTTTTCTATTCTGTACGAAAAATCTAGCCGAGTTTTTATTGCAAGAACCGAGCGAACAAACGTATGAAACATGAGTATGAGGTGCAAATTCAGTTTGTGGTGAAATATTTGAAAATGTAAACAAATTTTTGTTTTCATTGGAATAATTTAGTTTTTACAATCATTCTTTATAAAACATCTACCCGTGTTATTTTTTTATAAAATGAGCGGACAAACGCATGAAACATGAGTTTTAGGTGCAAACAAAGATTGTGGAGAAATATTCTAAAATGACAACAAATTTTGGTTTGCACTTGAATAATTTAGTATATTCTTTACGGAAAATGTATCTGTGTTATTTTTGTACAAAACGAGCGAACAAACGCACGAACCATGAGTTTATGGTGCAAACAAAGATTGTGGAGAAATATTTGAAAACGAAAATAAATTTTTGTTTGCATTTGAATAATTTAGTATTTACTATCATTCTTGACGAAAACTCTATCCGAGTTTTTTTTGGATGAAACGAGCAAACAAACGCATGAATCATAAGTTTTCTGTGCAAACAAAGATTGTCGAGAAATATTTTAAAATAAACAAAAATTTTGATGTGCATTCGAATAATTTTTTCTATTCTGTACGAAAAATCTAGCCGAGTTTTTATTGCAAGAACCGAGCGAACAAACGTATGAAACATGAGTATGAGGTGCAAATTCAGTTTGTGGTGAAATATTTTAAAATGTAAACAAATTTTTGTTTTCATTGGAATAATTTAGTTTTTACAATCATTCTTTATAAAACATCTACCCGTGTTATTTTTTTATAAAATGAGCGGACAAACGCATGAAACATGAGTTTTAGGTGCAAACAAAGATTGTGGAGAAATATTCTAAAATGACAACAAATTTTGGTTTGCACTTGAATAATTTAGTATATTCTTTACGGAAAATGTATCTGTGTTATTTTTGTACAAAACGAGCGAACAAACGCACGAAACATGAGTTTATGGTGCAAACAAAGATTGTGGAGAAATATTTGAAAACGAAAATAAATTTTTGTTTGCATTTGAATAATTTAGTATTTACTATCATTCTTGACGAAAACTCTATCCGAGTTTTTTTTTGGATGAAACGAGCAAACAAACGCATGATTCATGAGTTTTCTGTGCAAACAAAGATTGTCGAGAAATATTTTAAAATAAACAAAAATTTTGATTTGCATTCGAATAATTTTTTCTATTCTGTACGAAAAATCTAGCCGAGTTTTTATTGCAAGAACCGAGCGAACAAACGTATGAAACATGAGTATGAGGTGCAAATTCAGTTTGTGGTGAAATATTTTAAAATGTAAACAAATTTTGGTTTTCATTGGAATAATTTAGTTTTTACAATCATTCTTTATAAAACATCTACCCGTGTTATTTTTTTATAAAATGAGCGGACAAACGCATGAAACATGAGTTTTAGGTGCAAACAAAGATTGTGGAGAAATATTCTAAAATGACAACAAATTTTGGTTTGCACTTGAATAATTTAGTATATTCTTTACGGAAAATGTATCTGTGTTATTTTTGTACAAAACGAGCGAACAAACGCACGAAACATGAGTTTATGGTGCAAACAAAGATTGTGGAGAAATATTTGAAAACGAAAATAAATTTTTGTTTGCATTTGAATAATTTAGTATTTACTATCATTCTTGACGAAAACTCTATCCGAGTTTTTTTTTGGATGAAACGAGCAAACAAACGCATGAATCATGAGTTTTCTGTGCAAACAAAGATTGTCGAGAAATATTTTAAAATAAACAAAAATTTTGATTTGCATTCGAATAATTTTTTCTATTCTGTACGAAAAATCTAGCCGAGTTTTTATTGCAAGAACCGAGCGAACAAACGTATGAAACATGAGTATGAGGTGCAAATTCAGTTTGTGGTGAAATATTTTAAAATGTAGACAAATTTTGGTTTTCATTGGAATAATTTAGTTTTTACAATCATTCTTTATAAAACATCTACCCGTGTTATTTTTTTATAAAATGAGCGGACAAACGCATGAAACATGAGTTTTAGGTGCAAACAAAGATTGTGGAGAAATATTCTAAAATGACAACAAATTTTGGATTGCACTTGAATAATTTAGTATATTCTTTACGGAAAATGTATCTGTGTTATTTTTTTACAAAACGAGCGAACAAACGCACGAAACATGAGTTTATGGTGCAAACAAAGATTGTGGAGATATATTTGAAAACGAATCGAATAATTTTGTCTATTCTTGACGAAAAATCTAGCCGAGTTTTTATTGCAAGAACCGAGCGAACAAACGTATGAAACATGAGTATGAGGTGCAAATTCAGTTTGTGGTGAAAGATTTTAAAATGTAAACAAATTTTTGTTTTCATTGGAATAATTTAGTTTTTACAATCATTCTTTATAAAACATCTACCCGTGTTGTTTTTTTATAAAATGAGCGGACAAACGCATGAAACATGAGTTTTAGGTGCAAACAAAGATTGTGGAGAAATATTCTAAAATGACAACAAATTTTGGTTTGCACTTGAATAATTTAGTATATTCTTTACGGAAAATATAGCTGTGTTTTTTTTGTACAAAACGAGCGAACAAACGCACGAAACATGAGTTTATGGTGCAAACAAAGATTGTGGAGAAATATTTTAAAAAGAAAATAAATTTTTGTTTGCATTTGAATAATTTAGTATCTACTATCATTATTGACGAAAACTCTATACGAGTTTTTTTTGGATGAAAGGAGCAAACAAACGCATGAATCATGAGTTTTCTGTGCAAACAAAGATTGTCGAGAGATATTTTAAAATAAACAAAAATTTTGATTTGCATTCGAATAATTTTTTCTATTCTGTACGAAAAATCTAGCCGAGTTTTTATTGCAAGAACCGAGCGAACAAACGTATGAAACATGAGTATGAGGTGCAATTTCAGCTTGTGGTGAAATATTTTAAAATGTAAACAAATTTTTGTTTTCATTGGAATAATTTAGTTTTTACAATCATTCTTTATAAAACATCTACCCGTGTTATTTTTTTATAAAATGAGCGGACGAACGCATGAAACATGAGTTTTAGGTGCAAACAAAGATTGTGGAGAAATATTCTAAAATGACAACAAATTTTGGTTTGCACTTGAATAATTTAGTATATTCTTTACGGAAAATGTATCTGTGTTATTTTTGTACAAAACGAGCGAACAAACGCACGAACCATGAGTTTATGGTACAAACAAAGATTGTGGAGAAATATTTGAAAACGAAAATAAATTTTTGTTTGCATTTGAATAATTTAGTATTTACTATCATTCTTGACGAAAACTCTATCCGAGTTTTTTTTGGATGAAACGAGCAAACAAACGCATGAATCATGACTTTTCTGTGCAAACAAAGATTGTCGAGAAATATTTTAAAATAAGGAAAAATTTTGATTTGCATTCGAATAATTTTTTCTATTCTGTACGAAAAATCTAGCCGAGTTTTTATTGCAAGAACCGAGCGAACAAACGTATGAAACATGAGTATGAGGTGCAAATTCAGTTTGTGGTGAAATATTTTAAAATGTAAACAAATTTTTGTTTTCATTGGAATAATTTAGTTTTTACAATCATTCTTTATAAAACATCTACCCGTGTTATTTTTTTATAAAATGAGCGGACAAACGCATGAAACATGAGTTTTAGGTGCAAACAAAGATTGTGGAGAAATATTCTAAAATGACAACAAATTTTGGTTTGCACTTGAATAATTTAGTATATTCTTTACGGAAAATGTATCTGTGTTATTTTTGTACAAAACGAGCGAACAAACGCACGAAACATGAGTTTATGGTGCAAACAAAGATTGTGGAGAAATATTTGAAAACGAAAATAAATTTTTGTTTGCATTTGAATAATTTAGTATTTACTATCATTCTTGACGAAAACTCTATCCGAGTTTTTTTTGGATGAAACGAGCAAACAAACGCATGAATCATGAGTTTTCTGTGCAAACAAAGATTGTCGAGAAATATTTTAAAATAAACAAAAATTTTGATTTGCATTCGAATAATTTTTTCTATTCTGTACGAAAAATCTAGCCGAGTTTTTATTGCAAGAACCGAGCGAACAAACGTATGAAACATGAGTATGAGGTGCAAATTCAGTTTGTGGTGAAATATTTGAAAATGTAAACAAATTTTTGTTTTCATTGGAATAATTTAGTTTTTACAATCATTCTTTATAAAACATCTACCCGTGTTATTTTTTTATAAAATGAGCGGACAAATGCATGAAACATGAGTTTTAGGTGCAAACAAAGATTGTGGAGAAATATTCTAAAATGACAACAAATTTTGGTTTGCACTTGAATAATTTAGTATATTCTTTACGGAAAATGTATCTGTGTTATTTTTGTACAAAACGAGCGAACAAACGCACGAACCATGAGTTTATGGTGCAAACAAAGATTGTGGAGAAATATTTGAAAACGAAAATAAATTTTTGTTTGCATTTGAATAATTTAGTATTTACTATCATTCTTGACGAAAACTCTATCCGAGTTTTTTTTGGATGAAACGAGCAAACAAACGCATGAATCATGAGTTTTCTGTGCAAACAAAGATTGTCGAGAAATATTTTAAAATAAACAAAAATTTTGATGTGCATTCGAATAATTTTTTCTATTCTGTACGAAAAATCTAGCCGAGTTTTTATTGCAAGAACCGAGCGAACAAACGTATGAAACATGAGTATGAGGTGCAAATTCAGTTTGTGGTGAAATATTTTAAAATGTAAACAAATTTTGGTTTTAATTGGAATAATTTAGTTTTTACAATCATTCTTTATAAAACATCTACCCGTGTTATTTTTTTATAAAATGAGCGGACAAACGCATGAAACATGAGTTTTAGGTGCAAACAAAGATTGTGGAGAAATATTCTAAAATGACAACAAATTTTGGTTTGCACTTGAATAATTTAGTATATTCTTTACGGAAAATGTATCTGTGTTATTTTTGTACAAAACGAGCGAACAAACGCACGAAACATGAGTTTATGGTGCAAACAAAGATTGTGGAGAAATATTTGAAAACGAAAATAAATTTTTGTTTGCATTTGAATAATTTAGTATTTACTATCATTCTTGACGAAAACTCTATCCGAGTTTTTTTTTGGATGAAACGAGCAAACAAACGCATGAATCATGAGTTTTCTGTGCAAACAAAGATTGTCGAGAAATATTTTAAAATAAACAAAAATTTTGATTTGCATTCGAATAATTTTTTCTATTCTGTACGAAAAATCTAGCCGAGTTTTTATTGCAAGAACCGAGCGAACAAACGTATGAAACATGAGTATGAGGTGCAAATTCAGTTTGTGGTGAAATATTTTAAAATGTAAACAAATTTTGGTTTTCATTGGAATAATTTAGTTTTTACAATCATTCTTTATAAAACATCTACCCGTGTTATTTTTTTATAAAATGAGCGGACAAACGCATGAAACATGAGTTTTAGGTGCAAACAAAGATTGTGGAGAAATATTCTAAAATGACAACAAATTTTGGATTGCACTTGAATAATTTAGTATATTCTTTACGGAAAATGTATCTGTGTTATTTTTTTACAAAACGAGCGAACAAACGCACGAAACATGAGTTTATGGTGCAAACAAAGATTGTGGAGATATATTTGAAAACGAATCGAATAATTTTGTCTATTCTTTACGAAAAATCTAGCCGAGTTTTTATTGCAAGAACCGAGCGAACAAACGTATGAAACATGAGTATGAGGTGCAAATTCAGTTTGTGGTGAAATATTTTAAAATGTAAACAAATTTTTGTTTTCATTGGAATAATTTAGTTTTTACAATCATTCTTTATAAAACATCTACCCGTGTTGTTTTTTTATAAAATGAGCGGACAAACGCATGAAACATGAGTTTTAGGTGCAAACAAAGATTGTGGAGAAATATTCTAAAATGACAACAAATTTTGGTTTGCACTTGAATAATTTAGTATATTCTTTACGGAAAATATAGCTGTGTTATTTTTGTACAAAACGAGCGAACAAACGCACGAAACATGAGTTTATGGTGCAAACAAAGATTGTGGAGAAATATTTTAAAACGAAAATAAATTTTTGTTTGCATTTGAATAATTTAGTATTTACTATCATTATTGACGAAAACTCTATACGAGTTTTTTTTGGATGAAAGGAGCAAACAAACGCATGAATCATGAGTTTTCTGTGCAAACAAAGATTGTCGAGAGATATTTTAAAATAAACAAAAATTTTGATTTGCATTCGAATAATTTTTTCTATTCTGTACGAAAAATCTAGCCGAGTTTTTATTGCAAGAACCGAGCGAACAAACGTATGAAACATGAGTATGAGGTGCAATTTCAGCTTGTGGTGAAATATTTTAAAATGTAAACAAATTTTTGTTTTCATTGGAATAATTTAGTTTTTACAATCATTCTTTATAAAACATCTACCCGTGTTATTTTTTTATAAAATGAGCGGACGAACGCATGAAACATGAGTTTTAGGTGCAAACAAAGATTGTGGAGAAATATTCTAAAATGACAACAAATTTTGGTTTGCACTTGAATAATTTAGTATATTCTTTACGGAAAATGTATCTGTGTTATTTTTGTACAAAACGAGCGAACAAACGCACGAACCATGAGTTTATGGTGCAAACAAAGATTGTGGAGAAATATTTGAAAACGAAAATAAATTTTTGTTTGCATTTGAATAATTTAGTATTTACTATCATTCTTGACGAAAACTCTATCCGAGTTTTTTTTGGATGAAACGAGCAAACAAACGCATCAATCATGACTTTTCTGTGCAAACAAAGATTGTCGAGAAATATTTTAAAATAAGGAAAAATTTTGATTTGCATTCGAATAATTTTTTCTATTCTGTACGAAAAATCTAGCCGAGTTTTTATTGCAAGAACCGAGCGAACAAACGTATGAAACATGAGTATGAGGTGCAAATTCAGTTTGTGGTGAAATATTTTAAAATGTAAACAAATTTTTGTTTTCATTGGAATAATTTAGTTTTTACAATCATTCTTTATAAAACATCTACCCGTGTTATTTTTTTATAAAATGAGCGGACAAACGCATGAAACATGAGTTTTAGGTGCAAACAAAGATTGTGGAGAAATATTCTAAAATGACAACAAATTTTGGTTTGCACTTGAATAATTTAGTATATTCTTTACGGAAAATGTATCTGTGTTATTTTTGTACAAAACGAGCGAACAAACGCACGAAACATGAGTTTATGGTGCAAACAAAGATTGTGGAGAAATATTTAAAAACGAAAATAAATTTTTGTTTGCATTTGAATAATTTAGTATTTACTATCATTCTTGACGAAAACTCTATCCGAGTTTTTTTTGGATGAAACGAGCAAACAAACGCATGAATCATGAGTTTTCTGTGCAAACAAAGATTGTCGAGAAATATTTTAAAATAAACAAAAATTTTGATTTGCATTCGAATAATTTTTTCTATTCTGTACGAAAAATCTAGCCGAGTTTTTATTGCAAGAACCGAGCGAACAAACGTATGAAACATGAGTATGAGGTGCAAATTCAGTTTGTGGTGAAATATTTGAAAATGTAAACAAATTTTTGTTTTCATTGGAATAATTTAGTTTTTACAATCATTCTTTATAAAACATCTACCCGTGTTATTTTTTTATAAAATGAGCGGACAAACGCATGAAACATGAGTTTTAGGTGCAAACAAAGATTGTGGAGAAATATTCTAAAATGACAACAAATTTTGGTATGCACTTGAATAATTTAGTATATTCTTTACGGAAAATGTAGCTGTGTTATTTTTGTACAAAACGAGCGAACAAACGCACGAAACATGAGTTTATGGTGCAAACAAAGATTGTGGAGAAATATTTGAAAACGAAAATAAATTTTTGTTTGCATTTGAATAATTTAGTATTTACTATCATTATTGACGAAAACTCTATCCGAGTTTTTTTTGGATGAAAGGAGCAAACAAACGCATGAATCATGAGTTTTCTGTGCAAACAAAGATTGTCGAGAGATATTTTAAAATAAACAAAAATTTTGATTTGCATTCGAATAATTTTTTCTATTCTGTACGAAAAATCTAGCCGAGTTTTTATTGCAAGAACCGAGCGAACAAACGTATGAAACATGAGTATGAGGTGCAATTTCAGCTTGTGGTGAAATATTTTAAAATGTAAACAAATTTTTGTTTTCATTGGAATAATTTAGTTTTTACAATCATTCTTTATAAAACATCTACCCGTGTTATTTTTTTATAAAATGAGCGGACGAACGCATGAAACATGAGTTTTAGGTGCAAACAAAGATTGTGGAGAAATATTCTAAAATGACATCAAATTTTGGTTTGCACTTGAATAATTTTTTATAAAATGAGCGGACGAACGCATGAAACATGAGTTTTAGGTGCAAACAAAGATTGTGGAGAAATATTCTAAAATGACATCAAATTTTGGTTTGCACTTGAATAATTTTGTATATTCTTTACGGAAAATGTAGCTGTGTTATTTTAGTACAAAACGAGCGAACAAACGCACGAAACATGAGTTTATGGAGCAAACCAAGATTGTGGAGAAATATTTTAAAACGACAATAAATTTTTGTTTGCATTTGAATAATTTAGTATTTACTATCATTCTTTACGAAAACTCTATCCGAGTTTTTTTTGCATGAAACGAGGAAACAAACGAATCAAACATGAGTTTTCTGTGCAAACAAAGATTGTGGAGAAATATTTCAAAATAAACAAAAACTTTGATTTGCATTTGAATAATTTTGTCTATTCTTTACGAAAAATCTAGCCGAGTTTTTATTGCAAGAACCGAGCGAACAAACGTATGAAACATGAGTATGAGGTGCAAATTAAGTTTGTGGTGAAATATTTTAAAATGTAAACAAATTTTTGTTTTCATTGGAATAATTTAGTATTTACAATCATTCTTTATAAAACATCTACCCGTGTTATTTTTTTATAAAATAAGCGGACAAACGCATGAAACATGAGTTTTAGGTGCAAACAAAGATTGTGGAGAAATATTCTAAAATGACAACAAATTTTGGTTTGCACTTGAATAATTTAGTATATTCTTTACGGAAAATGTAGCTGTGTTATTTTTGTACAAAACGAGCGAACAAACGCACGAAACATGAGTTTATGGTCCAAACAAAGATTGTGGAGAAATATTTGAAAACGAAAATAAATTTTTGTTTGCATTTCAATAATTTAGTATTTACTATCATTCTTGACGAAAACTCTATCCGAGTTTTTTTTGGATGAAACAAGCAAACAAACGCATTAATCATGAGTTTTCCGTGCAAACAAAGATTGTCGAGAAATATTTTAAAATAAACAAAAATTTTGATTTGCATTCGAATAATTTTTTCTATTCTGTACGAAAAATCTAGCCGAGTTTTTATTGCAAGAACCGAGCGAACAAACGTATGAAACATGAGTACGAGGTGCAAATTCAGTTTGTGGTGAAATATTTTAAAATGTAAACAAATTTTTGTTTTCATTGGAATAATTTAGTTTTTACAATCATTCTTTATAAAACATCTACCCGTGTTATTTTTTACAAAATGAGCGGACGAACGCATGAAACATGAGTTTTAGGTGCAAATAAAGATTGTGGAGAAATATTCTAAAATGACAACAAATTTTGGTTTGCACTTGAATAATTTAGTATATTCTTTACGGAAAATGTAGCTGTGTTATTTTTGTACAAAACGAGCGAACAAACGCACGAAACATGAGTTTATGGAGCAAACAAAGATTGTGGAGATATATTTTAAAACGACAATAAATTTTTGTTTGCACTTGAATAATTTAGTATTTACTATCATTCTTTACGAAAACTCTATCCGAGTTTTTTTTGCATGAAACGAGGAAACAAACGAATCAAACATGAGTTTTCTGTGCAAACAAAGATTGTGGAGAAATATTTCAAAATAAACAAAAACTTTGATTTGCATTTGAATAATTTTGTCTATTCTTTACGAAAAATCTAGCCGAGTTTTAATTGCAAGAACCGAGCGAACAAACGTATGAAACATGAGTATGAGGTGCAAATTAAGTTTGTGGTGAAATATTTTAAAATGTAAACAAATTTTTGTTTTCATTGGAATAATTTAGTACTTACAATCATTCTTTATAAAACATCTACCCGTGTTATTTTTTTATAAAATAAGCGGACAAACGCATGAAACATGAGTTTTAGGTGCAAACAAAGATTGTGGAGAAAAATTCTAAAATGACAATAAATTTTGGTTTGCACTTGAATAATTTATTATATTCATTACGGAAAATGTAGCTGTGTTATTTTAGTACAAAACTAGCGAACAAACGCACGAAACATGCGTTTATGGTGCAGACAAAGATTGTGGAGAAATATTTTAAAACGACAATAAATTTTTGTTTGCATTTGAATAATTTAGTATTTACTTTCATTCTTTACGAAAACTCTATCCGAGTTTTTTTTGGATGAAACGAGCAAACAAACGCATGAATCATGAGTTTTCCGTGCAAACAAAGATTGTCGAGAAATATTTTAAAATAGACAAAAATTTTGATTTGCATTCGAATAATTTTTTCTATTCTGTACGAAAAATCTAGCCGATTTTTTATTGCAAGAACCGAGCGAACAAACGTATGAAACATGAGTATGAGGTGCAAATTCAGTTTGTGGTGAAATATTTTAAAATGTAAACAAATTTTTGTTTTCATTGGAATAATTTAGTTTTTACAATCATTCTTTATAAAACATCTACCCGTGTTATTTTTTTATAAAATGAGCGGACGAACGCATGAAACATGAGTTTTAGGTGCATATTCTAAAATGACATCAAATTTTGGTTTGCACTTGAATAATTTAGTATATTCTTTACGGAAAATGTAGCTGTGTTATTTTTGTACAAAACGAGCGAACAAACGCACGAAACACGAGTTTATGGTGCAAACAAAGATTGTGGAGAAATATTTGAAAACGAAAATAAATTTTTGTTTGCATTTGAATAATTTAGTATTTACTATCATTCTTGACGAAAACTCTATCCGAGTTTTTTTTGGATGAAACGAGCAAACAAACGCATGAATCAGGAGTTTTCTGTGCAAACAAAGATTGTCGAGAAATATTTTAAAATAAACAAAAATTTTGATTTGCATTCGAATAATTTTTTCTATTCTGTACGAAAAATCTACCCGAGTTTTTATTGCAAGAACCGAGCGAACAAACGTATGAAACATGAGTATGAGGTGCAAATTCAGTTTGTGGTGAAATATTTTAAAATGTAAACAAATTTTTGTTTTCATTGGAATAATTTAGTTTTTACAATCATTCTTTATAAAACATCTACCCGTGTTATTTTTTTATAAAATGAGCGGACGAACGAATGAAACATGAGTTTTAGGTGCAAACAAAGATTGTGGAGAAATATTCTAAAATGACATCAAATTTTGGTTTGCACTTGAATAATTTAGTATATTCTTTACGGAAAATGTAGCTGTGTTATTTTTGTACAAAACAAGCGAACAAACGCACGAAACATGAGTTTATGGTTCAAACAAAGATTGTGGAGAAATATTTTAAAACGACAATAAATTTTTGTTTGCATTTGAATAATTTAGTATTTACTATCATTCTTTACGAAAACTCTATCCGAGTTTTTTTTGCATGAAACGATGAAACAAACGAATGAGACATGAGTTTTCTGTGCAAACAAAGATTGTGGAGAAATATTTCAAAATAAACAAAAACTTTGATTTGCATTCGAATAATTTTTTCTATTCTGTACGAAAAATCTAGCCGAGTTTTTATTGCATGAACCGAGCGAACAAACGTATGAAACATGAGTATGAGGTGCAAATTCAGTTTGTGGTGAAATATTTTAAAATGTAAACAAATTTTTGTTTTCATTGGAATAATTTAGTTTTTACAATCATTCTTTATAAAACATCTACCCGTGTTATTTTTTTATAAAATGAGCGGACGAACGCATGAAACATGAGTTTTAGGTGCAAATCAAGATTGTGGAGAAATATTCTAAAATGACAACAAATTTTGGTTTGCACTTGAATAATTTAGTATATTCTTTACGGAAAATGTAGCTGTGTTATTTTTGTACAAAACGAGCGAACAAACGCACGAAACACGAGTTTATGGTGCAAACAAAGATTGTGGAGAAATATTTGGAAACGAAAATAAATTTTTGTTGGCATTTGAATAATTTAGTATTTACTATCATTCTTGACGAAAACTCTATCCGAGTTTTTTTTGGATGAAACGAGCAAACAAACGCATGAATCATGAGTTTTCTGTGCAAACAAAGATTGTCGAGAAATATTTTAAAATAAACAAAAATTTTGATTTGCATTCGAATAATTTTTTCTATTCTGTACGAAAAATCTACCCGAGTATTTATTGCAAGAACCGAGCGAACAAACGTATGAAACATGAGTATGAGGTGCAAATTCAGTTTGTGGTGAAATATTTTAAAATGTAAACAAATTTTTGTTTTCATTGGAATAATTTAGTTTTTACAATCATTCTTTATAAAACATCTACCCGTGTTATTTTTTTTAAAAATGAGCGGACGAACGAATGAAACATGAGTTTTAGGTGCAAACAAAGATTGTGGAGAAATATTCTAAAATGACATCAAATTATGGTTTGCACTTGAATAATTTAGTATATTCTTTACGGAAAATGTAGCTGTGTTATTTTAGTACAAAACGAGCGAACAAACGCACGAAACATGAGTTTATGGTGCAAACAAAGATTGTGCAGAAATATTTTAAAACGACAATAAATTTTTGTTTGCATTTGAATAATTTAGTATTTACTATCATTCTTTACGAAAACTCTATGCGAGTTTTTTTTGCATGAAACGAGGAAACAAACGAATGAAACATGAGTTTTCTGTGCAAACAAAGATTGTGGAGAAATATTTCAAAATAAACAAAAACTTTGATTTGCATTTGAATAATTTTGTCTATTCTTTACGAAAAATCTAGCCGAGTTTTAATTGCAAGAACCGAGCGAACAAACGTATGAAACATGAGTATGGGGTGCAAATTAAGTTTGTGGTGAAATATTTTAAAATGTAAACAAATTTTTGTTTTCATTAAAATAATTTAGTATTTACAATCATTCTTTATAAAACATCTACCCGTGTTATTTTTTTATAAAATGAGCGGACAAACGCATGAAACATGCGTTTTAGGTGCAAACAAAGATTGTGGAGAAATATTCTAAAATGACAACAAATTTTGGTTTGCACTTGAATAATTTAGTATATTCTTTACGGAAAATGTAGCTGTGTTATTTTTGTACAAAACGAGCGAACAAACGCACGAAACATGAGTTTATGGTGCAAACAAAGATTGTGGAGAAATATTTGGAAACGAAAATAAATTTTTGTTTGCATTTGAATAATTTAGTATTTGCTATCATTCTTGACGAAAACTCTATCCGAGTTGACGAAACGAGCAAACAAACGCATGAATCATGAGTTTTCTGTGCAAACAAAGATTGTCGAGAAATATTTTAAAATAAACAAAAATTTTGATTTGCATTCGAATAATTTTTTCTATTCTGTACGAAAAATCTACCCGAGTATTTATTGCAAGAACCGAGCGAACAAACGTATGAAACATGAGTATGAGGTGCAAATTCAGTTTGTGGTGAAATATTTTAAAATGTAAACAAATTTTTGTTTTCATTGGAATAATTTAGTTTTTACAATCATTCTTTATAAAACATCTACCCGTGTTATTTTTTTTAAAAATGAGCGGACGAACGAATGAAACATGAGTTTTAGGTGCAAACAAAGATTGTGGAGAAATATTCTAAAATGACATCGAATTTTGGTTTGCACTTGAATAATTTAGTATATTCTTTACGGAAAATGTAGCTGTGTTATTTTAGTACAAAACGAGCGAACAAACGCACGAAACATGAGTTTATGGTGCAAACAAAGATTGTGCAGAAATATTTTAAAACGACAATAAATTTTTGTTTGCATTTGAATAATTTAGTATTTACTATCATTCTTAACGAAAACTCTATGCGAGTTTTTTTTGCATGAAACGAGGAAACAAACGAATGAAACATGAGTTTTCTGTGCAAACAAAGATTGTGGAGAAATATTTCAAAATAAACAAAAACTTTGATTTGCATTTGAATAATTTTGTCTATTCTTTACGAAAAATCTAGCCGAGTTTTAATTGCAAGAACCGAGCGAACAAACGTATGAAACATGAGTATGGGGTGCAAATTAAGTTTGTGGTGAAATATTTTAAAATGTAAACAAATTTTTGTTTTCATTAAAATAATTTAGTATTTACAATCATTCTTTATAAAACATCTACCCGTGTTATTTTTTTATAAAATGAGCGGACAAACGCATGAAACATGCGTTTTAGGTGCAAACAAAGATTGTGGAGAAATATTCTAAAATGACAACAAATTTTGGTTTGCACTTGAATAATTTAGTATATTCTTTACGGAAAATGTAGCTGTGTTATTTTTGTACAAAACGAGCGAACAAACGCACGAAACATGAGTTTATGGTGCAAACAAAGATTGTGGAGAAATATTTGAAAACGATAATAAATTTTTGTTTGCATTTGAATAGTTTAGTATTTACTATCATTCTTGACGAAAACTCTATCCGAGTTTTTTTTGGATGAAACGAGCAAACAAACGCATGAATCATGAGTTTTCTGTGCAAACAAAGATTGTCGCGAAATATTTTAAAATAAACAAAAATTTTGATTTGCATTCGAATAATTTTTTCTATTCTGTACGAAAAATCTACCCGAGTTTTTATTGCAAGAACCGAGCGAACAAACGTATGAAACATGAGTATGAGGTGCAAATTCAGTTTGTGGTGAAATATTTTAAAATGTAAACAAATTTTTGTTTTCATTGGAATAATTTAGTTTTTACAATCATTCTTTATAAAACATCTACCCGTGTTATTTTTTTATAAAATGAGCGGATGAACGAATGAAACATGAGTTTTAGGTGCAAACAAAGATTGTGGAGAAATATTCTAAAATGACATCAAATTTTGGTTTGCACTTGAATAATTTAGTATATTCTTTACGGAAAATGTAGCTGTGTCATTTTAGTACAAAACGAGCGAACAAACGCACGAAACATGAGTTTATGGTGCAAACAAAGCTTGTGGAGAAATATTTTAAAACGACAATAAATTTTTGTTTGCATTTGAATAATTTAGTATTTACTATCATTCTTTACGAAAACTCTATCCGAGTTTTTTTGCATGAAACGAGGAAACAAACGAATGAAACATGAGTTTTCTGTGCAAACAAAGATTGTGGAGAAATATTTCAAAATAAACAAAAACATTGATTTGCATTTGAATAATTTTGTCTATTCTTTACGAAAAATCTAGCCGAGTTTTAATTGCAAGAACCGAGCGAACAAACGTATGAAACATGAGTATGAGGTGCAAATTAAGTTTGTGGTGAAATATTTTAAAATGTAAACAAATTTTTGTTTTCATTGGAATAATTTAGTATTTACAATCATTCTTTATAAAACATCTACCCGTGTTATTTTTTTATAAAATGAGCGGACAAACGCATGAAACATGAGTTTTAGGTGCAAACAAAGATTGTGGAGAAATATTCTAAAATGACAACAAATTTTGGTTTGCACTTGAATAATTTAGTATATTCTTTACGGAAAATGTAGCTGTGTTATTTTTGTACAAAACGAGCGAACAAACGCACGAAACATGAGTTTATGGTGCAAACAAAGATTGTGGAGAAATATTTGAAAATGAAAATAAATTTTTGTTTGCATTTGAATAATTTAGTATTTACTATCATTCTTGACGAAAACTCTATCCGAGTTTTTTTTGCATGAAACGAGGAAACAAACGAATGAAACATGAGTTTTCTGTGCAAACAAAGATTGGGGAGAAATATTTCAAAATAAACAAAAACTTTGATTTGCATTTGAATAATTTAGTCTATTCTTTACGAAAAATCTAGCCGAGTTTTAATTGCAAGAACCGAGCGAACAAATGTATGAAACATGAGTATGAGGTGCAAATTATGTTTCTGGTGAAATATTTTAAAATGTAAACAAATTTTCGTTTTCATTGTAATAATTTAGTATTTACAATCATTCTTTATAAAACATCTACCCGTGTTATTTTTTTATAAAATGAGCGGACAAACGCATGAAACATGCGTTTTAGGTGCAAACAAAGATTGTGGAGAAATATTCTAAAATGACAACAAATTTTGGTTTGCACTTGAATAATTTAGTATATTCTTTACGGAAAATGTAGCTGTGTTATTTTTGTACAAAACGAGCGAACAAACGCACGAAACATGAGTTTATGGTGCAAACAAAGATTGTGGAGAAATATTTGAAAACGAAAATAAATTTTTATTTGCATTTGAATAATTTAGTATTTACTATCATTCTTGACGAAAACTCTATCCGAGTAAATATTTGAAAATGAAAATAAATTTTTGTTTGCATTTGAATAATTTAGTATTTACTATCATTCTTGACGAAAACTCTATCCGAGTTTTTTTTGCATGAAACGAGGAAACAAACGAATGAAACATGAGTTTTCTGTGCAAACAAAGATTGTGGAGAAATATTTCAAAATAAACAAAAACTTTGATTTGCATTTGAATAATTTAGTCTATTCTTTACGAAAAATCTAGCCGAGTTTTAATTGCAAGAACCGAGCGAACAAATGTATGAAACATGAGTATGAGGTGCAAATTATGTTTGTGGTGAAATATTTTAAAATGTAAACAAATTTTCGTTTTCATTGGAATAATTTAGTATTTACAATCATTCTTTATAAAACATCTACCCGTGTTATTTTTTTATAAAATGAGCGGACAAACGCATGAAACATGCGTTTTAGGTGCAAACAAAGATTGTGGAGAAATATTCTAAAATGACAACAAATTTTGGTTTGCACTTGAATAATTTAGTATATTATTTACGGAAAATGTAGCTGTGTTATTTTTGTACAAAACGAGCGAACAAACGCACGAAACATGAGTTTATGGTGCAAACAAAGATTGTGGAGAAATATTTGAAAACGAAAATAAATTTTTGTTTGCATTTGAATAGTTTAGTATTTACTATCATTCTTGACGAAAACTCTATCCGAGTTTTTTTTGGATGAAACGAGAAAACAAACGCATGAATCATGAGTTTTCTGTGCAAACAAAGATTGTCGCGAAATATTTTAAAATAAACAAAAATTTTGATTTGCATTCGAATAATTTTTTCTATTCTGTACGAAAAATCTACCCGAGTTTTTATTGCAAGAACCGAGCGAACAAACGTATGAAACATGAGTATGAGGTGCAAATTCAGTTTGTGGTGAAATATTTTAAAATGTAAACAAATTTTTGTTTTCATTGGAATAATTTAGTTTTTACAATCATTCTTTATAAAACATCTACCCGTGTTATTTTTTTATAAAATGAGCGGATGAACGAATGAAACATGAGTTTTAGGTGCAAACAAAGATTGTGGAGAAATATTCTAAAATGACATCAAATTTTGGTTTGCACTTGAATAATTTAGTATATTCTTTACGAAAAATGTATTTTGTCATTTTAGTACAAAACGAGCGAACAAACGCACGAAACATGAGTTTATGGTGCAAACAAAGATTGTGGAGAAATATTTTCAAACGACAATAAATTTTTGTTTGCATTTGAATAATTTAGTATTTACTATCATTCTTTACGAAAACTCTATCCGAGTTTTTTTGCATGAAACGAGGAAACAAACGAATGAAACATGAGTTTTCTGTGCAAACAAAGATTGTGGAGAAATATTTCAAAATAAACAAAAACATTGATTTGCATTTGAATAATTTTGTCTATTCTTTACGAAAAATCTAGCCGAGTTTTAATTGCAAGAACCGAGCGAACAAACGTATGAAACATGAGTATGAGGTGCAAATTAAGTTTGTGGTGAAATATTTTAAAATGTAAACAAATTTTTGTTTTCATTGGAATAATTTAGTATTTACAATCATTCTTTATAAAACATCTACCCGTGTTATTTTTTTATAAAATGAGCGGACAAACGCATGAAACATGAGTTTTAGGTGCAAACAAAGATTGTGGAGAAATATTCTAAAATGACAACAAATTTTGGTTTGCACTTGAATAATTTAGTATATTCTTTACGGAAAATGTAGCTGTGTTATTTTTGTACAAAACGAGCGAACAAACGCACGAAACATGAGTTTATGGTGCAAACAAAGATTGTGGAGAAATATTTGAAAATGAAAATAAATTTTTGTTTGCATTTGAATAATTTAGTATTTACTATCATTCTTGACGAAAACTCTATCCGAGTTTTTTTTGCATGAAACGAGGAAACAAACGAATGAAACATGAGTTTTCTGTGCAAACAAAGATTGTGGAGAAATATTTCAAAATAAACAAAAACTTTGATTTGCATTTGAATAATTTAGTCTATTCTTTACGAAAAATCTAGCCGAGTTTTAATTGCAAGAAACGAGCGAACAAATGTATGAAACATGAGTATGAGGTGCAAATTATGTTTGTGGTGAAATATTTTAAAATGTAAACAAATTTTCGTTTTCATTGGAATAATTTAGTATTTACAATCATTCTTTATAAAACATCTACCCGTGTTATTTTTTTATAAAATGAGCGGACAAACGCATGAAACATGCGTTTTAGGTGCAAACAAAGATTGTGGAGAAATATTCTAAAATGACAACAAATTTTGGTTTGCACTTGAATAATTTAGTATATTCTTTACGGAAAATGTAGCTGTGTTATTTTTGTACAAAACGAGCGAACAAACGCACGAAACATGAGTTTATGGTGCAAACAAAGATTGTGGAGAAATATTTGAAAACGAAAATAAATTTTTGTTTGCATTTGAATAGTTTAGTATTTACTATCATTCTTGACGAAAACTCTATCCGAGTTTTTTTTGGATGAAACGAGCAAACAAACGCATGAATCATGAGTTTTCTGTGCAAACAAAGATTGTCGCGAAATATTTTAAAATAAACAAAAATTTTGATTTGCATTCGAATAATTTTTTCTATTCTGTACGAAAAATCTAGCCGAGTTTTAATTGCAAGAAACGAGCGAACAAATGTATGAAACATGAGTATGAGGTGCAAATTATGTTTGTGGTGAAATATTTTAAAATGTAAACAAATTTTCGTTTTCATTGGAATAATTTAGTATTTACAATCATTCTTTATAAAACATCTACCCGTGTTATTTTTTTATAAAATGAGCGGACAAACGCATGAAACATGCGTTTTAGGTGCAAACAAAGATTGTGGAGAAATATTCTAAAATGACAACAAATTTTGGTTTGCACTTGAATAATTTAGTATATTCTTTACGGAAAATGTAGCTGTGTTATTTTTGTACAAAACGAGCAAACAAACGCACGAAACATGAGTTTATGGTGCAAACAAAGATTGTGGAGAAATATTTGAAAACGAAAATAAATTTTTGTTTGCATTTGAATAGTTTAGTATTTACTATCATTCTTGACGAAAACTCTATCCGAGTTTTTTTTGGATGAAACGAGCAAACAAACGCATGAATCATGAGTTTTCTGTGCAAACAAAGATTGTCGCGAAATATTTTAAAATAAACAAAAATTTTGATTTATATTCGAATAATTTTTTCTATTCTGTACGAAAAATCTACCCGAGTTTTTATTGCAAGAACCGAGCGAACAAACGTATGAAACATGAGTATGAGGTGCAAATTCAGTTTGTGGTGAAATATTTTAAAATGTAAACAAATTTTTGTTTTCATTGGAATAATTTAGTTTTTACAATCATTCTTTATAAAACATCTACCCGTGTTATTTTTTTATAAAATGAGCGGATGAACGAATGAAACATGAGTTTTAGGTGCAAACAAAGATTGTGGAGAAATATTCTAAAATGACATCAAATTTTGGTTTGCACTTGAATAATTTAGTATATTCTTTACGGAAAATGTAGCTGTGTCATTTTAGTACAAAACGAGCGAACAAACGCACGAAACATGAGTTTATGGTGCAAACAAAGATTGTGGAGAAATATTTTAAAACGACAATAAATTTTTGTTTGCATTTGAATAATTTAGTATTTACTATCATTCTTTACGAAAACTCTATCCGAGTTTTTTTGCATGAAACGAGGAAACAAACGAATGAAACATGAGTTTTCTGTGCAAACAAAGATTGTGGAGAAATATTTCAAAATAAACAAAAACATTGATTTGCATTTGAATAATTTTGTCTATTCTTTACGAAAAATCTAGCCGAGTTTTAATTGCAAGAACCGATCGAACAAACGTATGAAACATGAGTATGAGGTGCAAATTAAGTTTGTGGTGAAATATTTTAAAATGTAAACAAATTTTTGTTTTCATTGGAATAATTTAGTATTTACAATCATTTTTATAAAACATCTACCCGTGTTATTTTTTTATAAAATGAGCGGACAAACGCATGAAACATGAGTTTTAGGTGCAAACAAAGATTGTGGAGAAATATTCTAAAATGACAACAAATTTTGGTTTGCACTTGAATAATTTAGTATATTCTTTACGGAAAATGTAGCTGTGTTATTTTTGTACAAAACGAGCGAACAAACGCACGAAACATGAGTTTATGGTGCAAACAAAGATTGTGGAGAAATATTTGAAAATGAAAATAAATTTTTGTTTGCATTTGAATAATTTAGTATTTACTATCATTCTTGACGAAAACTCTATCCGAGTTTTTTTTGCATGAAATGAGGAAACAAACGAATGAAACATGAGTTTTCTGTGCAAACAAAGATTGTGGAGAAATATTTCAAAATAAACAAAAACTTTGATTTGCATTTGAATAATTTAGTCTATTCTTTACGAAAAATCTAGCCGAGTTTTAATTGCAAGAACCGAGCGAACAAACGTATGAAACATGAGTATGGGGTGCAAATTAAGTTTGTGGTGAAATATTTTAAAATGTAAACAAATTTTTGTTTTCATTAAAATAATTTAGTATTTACAATCATTCTTTATAAAACATCTACCCGTGTTATTTTTTTATAAAATGAGCGGACAAACGCATGAAACATGCGTTTTAGGTGCAAACAAAGATTGTGGAGAAATATTCTAAAATGACAACAAATTTTGGTTTGCACTTGAATAATTTAGTATATTCTTTACGGAAAATGTAGCTGTGTTATTTTTGTACAAAACGAGCGAACAAACGCACGAAACATGAGTTTATGGTGCAAACAAAGATTGTGGAGAAATATTTGAAAACGAAAATAAATTTTTATTTGCATTTGAATAATTTAGTATTTACTATCATTCTTGACGAAAACTCTATCCGAGTTTTTTTTGGATGAAACGAGCAAACAAACGCATGAATCATGAGTTTTCTGTGCAAACAAAGATTGTCGAGAAATATTTTAAAATAAACAAAAATTTTGATTTGCATTCGAATAATTTTTTCTATTCTGTACGAAAAATCTACCCGAGTTTTTATTGCAAGAACCGAGCGAACAAACGTATGAAAGATGAGTATGAGGTGCAAATTCAGTTTGTGGTTAAATATTTTAAAATGTAAACAAATTTTTGTTTTCATTGGAATAATTTAGTTTTTACAATCATTCTTTATAAAACATCTACCCGTGTTATTTTTTTATAAAATGAGCGGACGAACGAATGAAACATGAGTTTTAGGTGCAAACAAAGATTGTGGAGAAATATTCTAAAATGACATCAAATTTTGGTTTGCACTTGAATAATTTAGTATATTCTTTACGGAAAATGTAGCTGTGTCATTTTAGTACAAAACGAGCGAACAAACGCACGAAACATGAGTTTATGGTGCAAACAAAGATTGTGGAGAAATATTTTAAAACGACAATAAATTTTTGTTTGCATTTGAATAATTTAGTATTTACTATCATTCTTTACGAAAACTCTATCCGAGTTTTTTTGCATGAAACGAGGAAACAAACGAATGAAACATGAGTTTTCTGTGCAAACAAAGATTGTGGAGAAATATTTCAAAATAAACAAAAACTTTGATTTGCATTTGAATAATTTTGTCTATTCTTTACGAAAAATCTAGCCGAGTTTTAATTGCAAGAACCGAGCGAACAAACGTATGAAACATGAGTATGAGGTGCAAATTAAGTTTGTGGTGAAATATTTTAAAATGTAAACAAATTTTTGTTTTCATTGGAATAATTTAGTATTTACAATCATTATTTATAAAACATCTACCCGTGTTATTTTTTTATAAAATGAGCGGACAAACGCATGAAACATGAGTTTTAGGTGCAAACAAAGATTGTGGAGAAATATTCTAAAATGACAACAAATTTTGGTTTGCACTTGAATAATTTAGTATATTCTTTACGGAAAATGTAGCTGTGTTATTTTTGTACAA
The DNA here is from genome assembly GCA_027726005.1 of Juncus effusus. Classification (NCBI taxonomy): domain Eukaryota; kingdom Viridiplantae; phylum Streptophyta; class Magnoliopsida; order Poales; family Juncaceae; genus Juncus; species Juncus effusus. The sequence continues at coordinate 5,688,407 of CM050907.1, forward strand.
AACGAGCGAACAAACGCACGAAACATGAGTTTATGGTGCAAACAAAGATTGTGAAGAAATATTTGAAAATGAAAATAAATTTTTGTTTGCATTTGAATAATTTAGTATTTACTATCATTCTTGACGAAAACTCTATCCGAGTTTTTTTTGCATGAAACGAGGAAACAAAAGAATGAAACATGAGTTTTCTGTGCAAACAAAGATTGTGGAGAAATATTTCAAAATAAACAAAAACTTTGATTTGCATTTGAATAATTTAGTCTATTCTTTACGAAAAATCTAGCCGAGTTTTAATTGCAAGAACCGAGCGAACAAATGTATGAAACATGAGTATGAGGTGCAAATTATGTTTGTGGTGAAATATTTTAAAATGTAAACAAATTTTCGTTTTCATTGGAATAATTTAGTATTTACAATCATTCTTTATAAAACATCTACCCGTGTTATTTTTTTATAAAATGAGCGGACAAACGCATGAAACATGCGTTTTAGGTGCAAACAAAGATTGTGGAGAAATATTCTAAAATGACAACAAATTTTGGTTTGCACTTGAATAATTTAGTATATTCTTTACGGAAAATGTAGCTGTGTTATTTTTGTACAAAACGAGCGAACAAACGCACGAAACATGAGTTTATGGTGCAAACAAAGATTGTGGAGAAATATTTGAAAACGAAAATAAATTTTTATTTGCATTTGAATAATTTAGTATTTACTATCATTCGTGACGAAAACTCTATCCGAGTTTTTTTTGGATGAAACGAGCAAACAAACGCATGAATCATGAGTTTTCTGTGCAAACAAAGATTGTCGAGAAATATTTTAAAATAAACAAAAATTTTGATTTGCATTCGAATAATTTTTTCTATTCTGTACGAAAAATCTACCCGAGTTTTTATTGCAAGAACCGAGCGAACAAACGTATGAAACATGAGTATGAGGTGCAAATTCTGTTTGTGGTGAAATATTTTAAAATGTAAACAAATTTTTGTTTTCATTGGAATAATTTAGTTTTTACAATCATTCTTTATAAAACATCTACCCGTGTTATTTTTTTATAAAATGAGCGGACGAACGAATGAAACATGAGTTTTAGGTGCAAACAAAGATTGTGGAGAAATATTCTAAAATGACATCAAATTTTGGTTTGCACTTGAATAATTTAGTATATTCTTTACGGAAAATGTAGCTGTGTCATTTTAGTACAAAACGAGCGAACAAACGCACGAAACATGAGTTTATGGTGCAAACAAAGATTGTGGAGAAATATTTTAAAACGACAATAAATTTTTGTTTGCATTTGAATAATTTAGTATTTACTATCATTCTTTACGAAAACTCTATCCGAGTTTTTTTGCATGAAACGAGGAAACAAACGAATGAAACATGAGTTTTCTGTGCAAACAAAGATTGTGGAGAAATATTTCAAAATAAACAAAAACTTTGATTTGCATTTGAATAATTTTGTCTATTCTTTACGAAAAATCTAGCCGAGTTTTAATTCCAAGAACCGAGCGAACAAACGTATGAAACATGAGTATGAGGTGCAAATTAAGTTTGTGGTGAAATATTTTAAAATGTAAACAAATTTTTGTTTTCAATGGAATAATTTAGTATTTACAATCATTCTTTATAAAACATCTACCCGTGTTATTTTTTTATAAAATGAGCGGACAAACGCATGAAACATGAGTTTTAGGTGCAAACAAAGATTGTGGAGAAATATTCTAAAATGACAACAAATTTTGGTTTGCACTTGAATAATTTAGTATATTCTTTACGGAAAATGTAGCTGTGTTATTTTTGTACAAAACGAGCGAACAAACGCACGAAACATGAGTTTATGGTGCAAACAAAGATTGTGAAGAAATATTTGAAAATGAAAATAAAATTTTGTTTGCATTTGAATAATTTAGTATTTACTATCATTCTTGACGAAAACTCTATCCGAGTTTTTTTTGCATGAAACGAGGAAACAAAAGAATGAAACATGAGTTTTCTGTGCAAACAAAGATTGTGGAGAAATATTTCAAAATAAACAAAAACTTTGATTTGCATTTGAATAATTTAGTCTATTCTTTACGAAAAATCTAGCCGAGTTTTAATTGCAAGAACCGAGCGAACAAATGTATGAAACATGAGTATGAGGTGCAAATTATGTTTGTGGTGAAATATTTTAAAATGTAAACAAATTTTCGTTTTCATTGGAATAATTTAGTATTTACAATCATTCTTTATAAAACATCTACCCGTGTTATTTTTTTATAAAATGAGCGGACAAACGCATGAAACATGCGTTTTAGGTGCAAACAAAGATTGTGGAGAAATATTCTAAAATGACAACAAATTTTGGTTTGCACTTGAATAATTTAGTATATTCTTTACGGAAAATGTAGCTGTGTTATTTTTGTACAAAACGAGCGAACAAACGCACGAAACACGAGTTTATGGTGCAAACAAAGATTGTGGAGAAATATTTGAAAACGAAAATAAATTTTTATTTGCATTTGAATAATTTAGTATTTACTATCATTCTTGACGAAAACTCTATCCGAGTTTTGTTTGGATGAAACGAGCAAACAAACGCATGAATCATGAGTTTTCTGTGCAAACAAAGATTGTCGAGAAATATTTTAAAATAAACAAAAATTTTGATTTGCATTCGAATAATTTTTTCTATTCTGTACGAAAAATCTACCCGAGTTTTTATTGCAAGAACCGAGCGAACAAAGTATGAAACATGAGTATGAGGTGCAAATTCAGTTTGTGGTGAAATATTTTAAAATGTAAACAAATTTTTGTTTTCATTGGAATAATTTAGTTTTTACAATCATTCTTTATAAAACATCTACCCGTGTTATTTTTTTATAAAATGAGCGGACGAACGAATGAAACTTGAGTTTTAGGTGCAAACAAAGATTGTGGAGAAATATTCTAAAATGACATCAAATTTTGGTTTGCACTTGAATAATTTAGTATATTCTTTACGGAAAATGTAGCTGTGTCATTTTAGTACAAAACGAGCGAACAAACGCACGAAACATGAGTTTATGGTGCAAACAAAGATTGTGGAGAAATATTTTAAAACGACAATAAATTTTTGTTTGCATTTGAATAATTTAGTATTTACTATCATTCTTTACGAAAACTCTATCCGAGTTTTTTTGCATGAAACGAGGAAACAAACGAATGAAACATGAGTTTTCTGTGCAAACAAAGATTGTGGAGAAATATTTCAAAATAAACAAAAACTTTGATTTGCATTTGAATAATTTTGTCTATTCTTTACGAAAAATCTAGCCGAGTTTTAATTGCAAGAACCGAGCGAACAAATGTATGAAACATGAGTGTGAGGTGCAAATTAAGTTTGTGGTGAAATATTTTAAAATGTAAACAAATTTTCGTTTTCATTGGAATAATTTAGTATTTACAATCATTCTTTATAAAACATCTACCCGTGTTATTGTTTTATAAAATGAGCGGACAAACGCATGAAACATGCGTTTTAGGTGCAAACAAAGATTGTGGAGAAATATTCTAAAATGACAACAAATTTTGGTTTGCACTTGAATAATTTAGTATATTCTTTACGGAAAATGTAGCTATGTTATTTTTGTACAAAACGAGCGAACAAACGCACGAAACATGAGTTTATGGTGCAAACAAAGATTGTGGAGAAATATTTGAAAACGAAAATAAATTTTTATTTGCATTTGAATAATTTAGTATTTACTATCATTCTTGACGAAAACTCTATCCGAGTTTTTTTTGGATGAAACGAGCAAACAAACGCATGAATCATGAGTTTTCTGTGCAAACAAAGATTGTCGAGAAATATTTTAAAATAAACAAAAATTTTGATTTGCATTCGAATAATTTTTTCTATTCTGTACGAAAAATCTACCCGAGTTTTTATTGCAAGAACCGAGCGAACAAACGTATGAAACATGAGTATGAGGTGCAAATTCAGTTTGTGGTGAAATATTTTAAAATGTAAACAAATTTTTGTTTTCATTGGAATAATTTAGTTTTTACAATCATTCTTTATAAAACATCTACCCGTGTTATTTTTTTATAAAATGAGCGGACGAACGAATGAAACATGAGTTTTAGGTGCAAACAAAGATTGTGGAGAAATATTCTAAAATGACATCAAATTTTGGTTTGCACTTGAATAATTTAGTATTTACTATCATTCTTTACGAAAACTCTATCCGAGTTTTTTTTGGATGAAACGAGCAAACAAACGCATGAATCATGAGTTTTCCGTGCAAACAAAGATTGTCGAGAAATATTTTAAAATAAACAAAAATTTTGATTTGCATTCGAATAATTTTTTCTATTCTGTACGAAAAATCTACCCGAGTTTTTATTGCAAGAACCGAGCGAACAAACGTATGAAACATGAGTATGAGGTGCAAATTAAGTTTGTGGTGAAATATTTTAAAATGTAAACAAATTTTTGTTTTCATTGGAATAATTTAGTATTTACAATCATTCTTTATAAAACATCTACCCGTGTTATTTTTTTATAAAATGAGCGGACAAACGCATGAAACATGAGTTTTAGGTGCAAACAAAGATTGTGGAGAAATATTCTAAAATGACAACAAATTTTGGTTTGCACTTGAATAATTTAGTATATTCTTTACGGAAAATGTAGCTGTGTTATTTTTGTACAAAACGAGCGAACAAACGCACGAAACATGAGTTTATTGTGCAAACAAAGATTGTGGAGAAATATTTGAAAATGAAAATAAATTTTTGTTTGCATTTGAATAATTTAGTATTTACTATCATTCTTGACGAAAACTCTATCCGAGTTTTTTTTGCATGAAACGAGGAAACAAAAGAATGAAACATGAGTTTTCTGTGCAAACAAAGATTGTGGAGAAATATTTCAAAATAAACAAAAACTTTGATTTGCATTTGAATAATTTAGTCTATTCTTTACGAAAAATCTAGCCGAGTTTTAATTGCAACAACCGAGCGAACAAATGTATGAAACATGAGTGTGAGGTGCAAATTATGTTTGTGGTGAAATATTTTAAAATGTAAACAAATTTTCGTTTTCATTGGAATAATTTAGTATTTACAATCATTCTTTATAAAACATCTACCCGTGTTATTGTTTTATAAAATGAGCGGACAAACGCATGAAACATGCGTTTTAGGTGCAAACAAAGATTGTGGAGAAATATTCTAAAATGACAACAAATTTTGGTTTGCACTTGAATAATTTAGTATATTCTTTACGGAAAATGTAGCTGTGTTATTTTTGTACAAAACGAGCGAACAAACGCACGAAACATGAGTTTATGGTGCAAACAAAGATTGTGGAGAAATATTTGAAAACGAAAATAAATTTTTATTTGCATTTGAATAATTTAGTATTTACTATCATTCTTGACGAAAACTCTATCCGAGTTTTTTTTGGATGAAACGAGCAAACAAACGCATGAATCATGAGTTTTCTGTGCAAACAAAGATTGTCGAGAAATATTTTAAAATAAACAAAAATTTTGATTTGCATTCGAATAATTTTTTCTATTCTGTACGAAAAATCTACCCGAGTTTTTATTGCAAGAACCGAGCGAACAAACGTATGAAACATGAGTATGAGGTGCAAATTCAGTTTGTGGTGAAATATTTTAAAATGTAAACAAATTTTTGTTTTCATTGGAATAATTTAGTTTTTACAATCATTCTTTATAAAACATCTACCCGTGTTATTTTTTTATAAAATGAGCGGACGAACGAATGAAACATGAGTTTTAGGTGCAAACAAAGATTGTGGAGAAATATTCTAAAATGACATCAAATTTTGGTTTGCACTTGAATAATTTAGTATATTCTTTACGGAAAATGTAGCTGTGTCATTTTAGTACAAAACGAGCGAACAAACGCACGAAACATGAGTTTATGGTGCAAACAAAGATTGTGGAGAAATATTTTAAAACGACAATAAATTTTTGTTTGCATTTGAATACTTTAGTATTTACTATCATTCTTTACGAAAACTCTATCCGAGTTTTTTTGCATGAAACGAGGAAACAAACGAATGAAACATGAGTTTTCTGTGCAAACAAAGATTGTGGAGAAATATTTCAAAATAAACAAAAACTTTGATTTGCATTTGAATAATTTTGTCTATTCTTTACGAAAAATCTAGCCGAGTTTTAATTGCAAGAACCGAGCGAACAAACGTATGAAACATGAGTATGAGGTCCAAATTAAGTTTGTGGTGAAATATTTTAAAATGTAAACAAATTTTTGTTTTCATTGGAATAATTTAGTATTTACAATCATTCTTTATAAAACATCTACCCGTGTTATTTTTTTATAAAATGAGCGGACAAACGCATGAAACATGCGTTTTAGGTGCAAACAAAGATTGTGGAGAAATATTCTAAAATGACAACAAATTTTGGTTTGCACTTGAATAATTTAGTATATTCTTTACGGAAAATGTAGCTGTGTTATTTTTGTACAAAACGAGCGAACAAACGCACGAAACATGAGTTTATGGTGCAAACAAAGATTGTGGAGAAATATTTGAAAACGAAAATAAATTTTTATTTGCATTTGAATAATTTAGTATTTACTATCATTCTTGACGAAGACTCTATCCGAGTTTTTTTTGGATGAAACGAGCAAACAAACGCATGAATCATGAGTTTTCTGTGCATACAAAGATTGTCGAGAAATATTTTAAAATAAACAAAAATTTTGATTTGCATTCGAATAATTTTTTCGATTCTGTACGAAAAATCTACCCGAGTTTTTATTGCAAGAACCGAGCGAACAAACGTATGAAACATGAGTATGAGGTGCAAATTCAGTTTGTGGTGAAATATTTTAAAATGTAAACAAATTTTTGTTTTCATTGGAATAATTTAGTTTTTACAATCATTCTTTATAAAACATCTACCCGTGTTATTTTTTTATAAAATGAGCGGACGAACGAATGAAACATGAGTTTTAGGTGCAAACAAAGATTGTGGAGAAATATTCTAAAATGACATCAAATTTTTGTTTGCACTTGAATAATTTAGTATATTTCTTTACGGAAAATGTAGCTGTGTCATTTTAGTACAAAACGAGCGAACAAACGCACGAAACATGAGTTTATGGTGCAAACAATGATTGTGGAGAAATATTTTAAAACGACAATAAATTTTTGTTTGCATTTGAATAATTTAGTATTTACTATCATTCTTTACGAAAACTCTATCCGAGTTTTTTTTGCATGAAACGAGGAAACAAACGAATGAAACATGAGTTTTCTGTGCAAACAAAGAATGTGGAGAAATATTTCAAAATAAACAAAAACTTTGATTTGCATTTGAATAATTTTGTCTATTCTTTACGAAAAATCTACCCGAGTTTTAATTGCAAGAACCGAGCGAACAAACGTATGAAACATGAGTATGAGGTGCAAATTAAGTTTGTGGTGAAACATTTTAAAATGTAAACAAATTTTTGTTTTCATTGGAATAATTTAGTATTTACAATCATTCTTTATAAAACATCTACCCGTGTTATTTTTTTATAAAATGAGCGGACAAACGCATGAAACATGAGTTTTAGGTGCAAACAAAGATTGTGGAGAAATATTCTAAAATGACAACAAATTTTGGTTTGCACTTGAATAATTTAGTATATTCTTTACGGAAAATGTAGCTGTGTTATTTTTGTACAAAACGAGCGAACAAACGCACGAAACATGAGTTTATGGTGCAAACAAAGATTGTGGAGAAATATTTGAAAACGAAAATAAATTTTTGTTTGCATTTGAATAATTTAGTATTTACTATCATTCTTGACGAAAACTCTATCCGAGTTTTTTTTGGATGAAACGAGCAAACAAACGCATGAATCATGAGTTTTCTGTGCAAACAAAGATTGTCGAGAAATATTTTAAAATAAAGAAAAATTTTGATTTGCATTCGAATAATTTTTTCTATTCTGTACGAAAAATCTACCCGAGTTTTTATTGCAAGAACCGAGCGAACAAACGTATGAAACATGAGTATGAGGTGCAAATTCAGTTTGTGGTGAAATATTTTAAAATGTAAACAAATTTTTGTTTTCATTGGAATAATTTAGTTTTTACAATCATTCTTTATAAAACATCTACCCGTGTTATTTATTTATAAAATGAGCGGACCAACGCATGAAACATGAGTTTTAGGTGCAAACAAAGATTGTGGAGAAATATTCTAAAATGACAACAAATTTTGGTTTGCACTTGAATAATTTAGTATATTCTTTACGGAAAATGTAGCTGTGTTATTTTAGTACAAAACGAGCGAACAAACGCACGAAACATGAGTTTTTAGGGCAAACAAAGATTGTGGAGAAATATTTTAAAACGAAAATAAATTTTTGTTTCCATTTGAATAATTTAGTATTTACTATCATTCTTTACGAAAACTCTATCCGAGTTTTTTTTGGATGAAACGAGCAAACAAACGCATGAATCATGATTTTTCTTTGCAAACAAAGATTGTCGAGAAATATTTTAAAATAAACAAAAATTTTGATTTCCATTTGAATAATTTTGTCTATTCTTTACGAAAAATCTAGCCGAGTTTTTATTGCAAGAACCGAGCGAACAAACGTATGAAACATGAGTATGAGGTGCAAATTAAGTTTGTGGTGAAATATTTTAAAATGTAAACAAATTTTTTTTTTCATTGGAATAATTTAGTATTTACAATCATTCTTTATAAAACATCTACCCGTGTTATTTTTTTATAAAATGAGCGGACAAACGCATGAAACATGAGTTTTAGGTGCAAACAAAGATTGTGGAGAAATATTCTAAAATGACAACAAATTTTTGTTTGCACTTGAATAATTTAGTATATTCTTTACGGAAAATGTAGCTGCGTTATTTTTGTACAAAACGAGCGAACAAACGCACGAAACATGAGTTTATGGTGCAAACAAAGATTGTGAAGAAATATTTGAAAACGAAAATAAAATTTTGTTTGCATTTGAATAATTTAGTATTTACTATCATTCTTGACGAAAACTCTATCCGAGTTTTTTTTGGATGAAACGAGCAAACAAACGCATGAATCATGAGTTTTCTGTGCAAACAAAGATTGTCGAGAAATATTTTAAAATAAACAAAAATTTTGATTTGCATTCGAATAATTTTGTCTATTCTGTACGAAAAATCTAGCCGAGTTTTTATTGCCAGAACCGAGCGAACAAACGTAAGAAACATGAGTATGAGGTGCAAATTCAGTTTGTGGTGAAATATTTTAAAATGTAAACAAAATTTTGTTTTCATTGGAATAATTTAGTTTTTACAATCATTCTTTATAAAACATCTACCCGTGTTATTTTTTTATAAAATAAGCGGATGAACGAATGAAACATGAGTTTTAGGTGCAAACAAAGATTGTGGAGAAATATTCTAAAATGACATCAAATTTTGGTTTGCACTTGAATAATTTAGTATTTACTATCATTCTTTACGAAAACTCTATCCGAGTTTTTTTTGGATGAAACGAGCAAACAAACGCATGAATCATGATTTTTCTTTGCAAACAAAGATTGTCGAGAAATATTTTAAAATAAACAAAAATTTTGATTTCCATTTGAATAATTTTGTCTATTCTTTACGAAAAATCTAGCCGAGTTTTTATTGCAAGAACCGAGCGAACAAACGTATGAAACATGAGTATGAGGTGAAAATTAAGTTTGTGGTGAAATATTTTAAAATGTAAACAAATTTTTTTTTTCATTGGAATAATTTAGTATTTACAATCATTCTTTATAAAACATCTACCCGTGTTATTTTTTTATAAAATGAGCGGACAAACGCATGAAACATGAGTTTTAGGTGCAAACAAAGATTGTGGAGAAATATTCTAAAATGACATCAAATTTTGGTTTGCACTTGAATAATTTAGTATATTCTTTACGGAAAATGTAGCTGTGTCATTTTAGTACAAAACGAGCGAACAAACGCACGAAACATGAGTTTATGGTGCAAGCAAAGATTGTGGAGAAATATTTTAAAACGACAATAAATTTTTGTTTGCATTTGAATAATTTACTATTTACTAACATTCTTTACGAAAACTCTATCCGAGTATTTTTTGCATGAAACGAGGAAACAAACGAATGAAACATGAGTTTTCTGTGCAAACAAAGATTGTGGAGAAATATTTTAAAATAAACAAAAATTTTGATTTGCATTTGAATAATTTTGTCTATTTCTTTACGAAAAATCTAGCCGAGTTTTTATTGCAAGAACCGAGCGAACAAACGTATGAAACATGAGTATGAGGTGCAAATTAAGTTTGTGGTGAAATATTTTAAAATGTAAACAAATTTTTGATTTCATTGGAATAATTTAGTATTTACAATCATTCTTTATAAAACATCTACCCGTGTTATTTTTTTATAAAATGAGCGGACAAACGCATGAAACATGAGTTTTAGGTGCAAACAAAGATTGTGGAGAAATATTCTAAAATGACAACAAATTTTGGTTTGCACTTGAATAATTTAGTATATTCTTTACGGAAAATGTAGCTGCGCTATTTTTGTACAAAACGAGCGAACAAACGCACGAAACATGAGTTTATGGTGCAAACAAAGATTGTGAAGAAATATTTGAAAACGAAAATAAAATTTTGTTTGCATTTGAATAATTTAGTATTTACTATCATTCTTGACGAAAACTCTATCCGAGTTTTTTTTGGATGAAACGAGCAAACAAACGAATGAAACATGAGTTTTCTGTGCAAACAAAGATTGTGGAGAAATATTTTAAAATAAACAAAAATTTTGATTTGCATTTGAATAATTTTGTCTATTCTTCACGAAAAATCTAGCCGAGTTTTTATTGCAAGAACCGAGCGAACAAACGTATGAAACATGAGTATGAGGTGCAAATTCAGTTTGTGGTGAAATATTTTAAAATGTAAACAAATTTTTGTTTTCATTGGAATAATTTAGTATTTACAATCATTCTTTATAAAACATCTACCCGTGTTATTTATTTATAAAATGAGCGGACCAACGCATGAAACATGAGTTTTAGGTGCAAACAAAGATTGTGGAGAAATATTCTAAAATGACAACAAATTTTGGTTTGCACTTCAGTAATTTAGTATATTCTTTACGGAAAATGTAGCTGTGTTATTTTTGTACAAAACGAGCGAACAAACGCACGAAACATGAGTTTATGGTGCAAACAAAAATTGTGGAGAAATATTTGAAAACGAAAATAAATTTTTGTTTGCATTTGAATAATTTATCATTCTTTACGAAAACTCTATCCGAGTTGTTTTTGGATGAAAGGAGCAAACAAACGCATGAATCATTAGTTTTCTGTGCAAACAAAGATTGTCGAGAAATATTTTAAAATAAACAAAAATTTTGATTTGCATTTGAATAATTTTGTCTATTCTTTACGAAAAATCTACCCGAGTTTTAATTGCAAGAACCGAGCGAACAAACGTATGAAACATGAGTATGAGGTGCAAATTTAGTTTGTGGTGAAATATTTTAAAATGGAGACAAATTTTTGTTTTCATTTGAATAATTTAGTATTTACAATCATTCTTTATAAAACGTCTACCCGCGTTATTTTTTTATAAAATGAGCGGACAAACGCATGAAACATGAGTTTTAGGTGCAAACAAATATTGTGGAGAAATATTTTAAAATGACAACAAATTTTGGTTTGCACTTGAATAATTTAGTATATTCTGTACGGAAAATGTAGCTGTGTTATTTTTGTACAAAACGAGCGAACAAACGCACGAAACATGAGTTTATGGTGCAAACAAAGATTGTGGAGAAATATTTTAAAACGAAAATAAATTTTTTTTTGCATTTGAATAATTTAGTATTTACTATCATTCTTTACGAAAACTCTATTCGAGTTTTTTTTGGATGAAACGAGCAAACAAACGCATGAATCATGAGTTTTCTGTGCAAACAGAGATTGTCGAGAAATATTTTAAAATAAACAAAAATTTTGAATTGCATTTGAATAATTTTGTATTTACTATCATGCTTTACGAAAAATCTATCCGAGTTTTTTTGCAAGAAACGAACGAATAAACGCATGAAACAAGACTTCTAGGGGCAAACAAAAATTGTGGAGAAATATTTTGAAATGAACACCAATTTTAGTAAGCATTTGAATAATTTAGTTATTACTATCATTCTTTGCCAAAAATCTATCCGAGTTTTTTTTTGGATGAAACGAGCAAATAAACGCATGAAACATTAGTTTTCTGTGCGAACAAGGATTGTCAGGAAATATTTTAAAATAAAAACAAATTTTGGTTTGCATTTCAATAATTTAGTATTTATTATGAGTCCTTACGGAAAATCTATCCGAGTATTTTTTGAATGAAACGAGCAAACAAACTCACGAAACATGAGTTTTAGGTGCAAAAAATGATTGTGGAGAAATATTTTAAAATGAAAACAAATTTATGTTTGCGTTTGAATAATTTGGTATATTTTTACGAAAACTCTAGCTGACTTTTTATTGCATGAAACGAGTGAACAAACGCCTGAAACATGAGTTTGAGGTGCAAACAAAGATTGTGGAGAAATATTTTAAAACAAACACAAATTTTGCTTTGCATTTGAATAATTTCGTATTTACTATCATTCTTTACGAAAAATCTATCCGAGTTTTTTTTGGATGAAACGAGGAAACAAACGAATGAAACATGAGTTTTCTGTGCAAACAAAAATTGTGGAGAAATATTTTAAAATAAAGAAAAATTTTGATTTGCATTTGAAAAATTTTGTCTATTGTTTACGAAAAATCTAGCCGAGTTTTTATTGCAAGAACCGAGCGAACAAACGTATGAAACATGAGTATGAGGTGCAAATTAAGTTTGTGGTGAAATATTTTAAAATGGAGACAAATTTTTGTTTTCATTTGAATAATTTAGTATTTACAATCATTCTTTATAAAACATCTACCCGTGTTATTTTTTTATAAAATGAGCGGACAAACGCATGAAACATGAGTTTTAGGTGCAAACAAAGATTGTGGAGAAATATTTTAAAATGACAACGAATTTTGGTTTGCACTTGAATAATTTGGTATATTCTGTACGGAAAATGTAGCTGTGTTATTTTTGTACAAAACGAGCGAACAAACGCACGAAACATGAGTTTATGGTGCAAACAAAGATTATGGAGAAATATTTTAAAACGAAAATAAATTTTTGTTTGCATTTGAATAATTTAGTATTTACTATCATTCTTTACGAAAACTCTATCCGAGTTTTTTTTGGATGAAACGAGCAAACAAACGCATGAATCATGAGTTTTCTGTGCAAACAGAGATTGTCGAGAAATATTTTAAAATAAACAAAAATTTTGAATTGCATTTGAATTGCATTTGTATTTACTATCATGCTTTACGAAAAATCTATCCGAGTTTTTTTGCAAGAAACGAACCATAAACGCATGAAACATGACTTCTAGGGGCAAACAAAAATTGTGGAGAAAGATTTTTCGTAAAGAATAGACAAAATTATTCAAATGCAAATCAAAATTTTTGTTTATTTTAAAATATTTCTCCACAATCTTTGTTTGCACAGAAAACTCATGATTCATTCGTTTGTTTGCTCGTTTCATCCAAAAAAAACTCAGATAGAGTTTTCGTAAAGAATGGTAGTAAATACTAAATTATTCAAATGCAAACAAAAATTTATTTTCGTTTTAACATATTTCACCACAATCTTTGTTTGCACCAAGATCGCATGTCTCGTGCGTTTGTTCGCTCGTTTTGTACAAAAATAACACAGCTACATTTTCCGTAAAGAATATACTAAATTATTCAAATGCAAACCAAAATTTATTGTCATTTTAGAATATTTCTCCACAATCTTTGTTCGCACCAAAAACTCATGTTTCATGCGTTTGTCCGCTCATTTTATAAAAAAATAACACGGGTAGATGTTTTATAAAGAATGATTGTAAATACTAAATTATTCCAATGAAAACAAAAATTTGTTTACATTTTAAAATAATTCACCACAAACTTAATTTGCACATCATACTCATGTTTCATACGTTTGTTCGCTCGGTTCTTGCAATAAAAACTCGGCTGTATTTTTCGTAAAGAATTGACAAAATTATTCAAATGCAAATCAAAATTTTTGTTTATTTTAAAATATTTCTTGACAATCTTTGTTTGCACAGAAAACTCATGATTCATTCGTTTGTTTGCTCGTTTCATCCCAAAAAAACTCAGATAGAGTTTTCGTGAACAATGATAGTAAATACTAAATTATTCAAATGCAAACAAAAATTTATTTTCGTTTTAAAATATTTCTCCAGAATCTTTGTTTGCACCAAAAACGCATGTTTCGTGCGTTTGTTCGCTCGTTTTCTACAAAAATAACACAGCTACATTTTCCGTAAAGAATATACTAAATTATTCAAATGCAGACCGAACTTTGTTGTCATTTTAGAATATTTCTCCACAATCTTTGTTCGCACCAAAAACTCATGTTTCATGCGTTTGTCCGCTCATTTTATAAAAATATAACACGGGTAGATGTTTTATAAAGAATGATTGTAAATACTAAATTATTCCAACTAAAACAAAAATTTGTTTACATTTTAAAATATTTCACCACAAACTTAATTTGCACCTCATACTCATGTTTCATACGTTTGTTCGCTCGGTTCTTGCAATAAAAACTCGGCTAGATTTTTCGTAAAGAATAGACAAAATTATACAAATGCAAATCAAAATTTTTGTTAATTTAAAATATTTCTCCACAATCTTTGTTTGCACAGAAAACTCATGATTCATTCGTTTGTTTGCTCGTTTCATCGAAAAAAAACTCAGATAGAGTTTTCGTGAACAATGATAGTAAATACTAAATTATTCAAATGCAAAGAAAAATTTATTTTCGTTTTAAAATATTTCTCCACAATCTTTGTTTGCACCAGAAACGCATGTTTCGTGCGTTTGTTCGCTCGTTTTGTACAAAAATAACACAGCTACATTTTCCGTAAAGAATATACTAAATTATTCAAATGCAAACCAAACTTTGTTGTCATTTTAGAATATATCTCCACAATCTTTGTTTGCACCTAAAACTCATGTTTCATGCGTTTATCCGCTCATTTTATAAAAAAATAACACGGGTAGATGTTTTATAAAGAATGATTGTAAATACTAAATTATTCCAATGAAAACAAAAATTTGTTTACATTTTAAAATATTTCACCACAAACTTAATTTGCACCTCATACTCATGTTTCATACGTTTGTTCGCTCCGTTCTTGCAATAAAAACTCGGCTAGATTTTTCGTAAAGAATAGACAAAATTATTCAAATGCAAATCAAAATTTTTGTTTATTTTAAAATATTTCTCCACAATCTTTGTTTGCACAGAAGACTCATGATTCATGCGTTTGTTTGCTCGTTTCGTCCAAAAAAAACTCGGATAGAATTTTCGTAACGAACGATAGTAAATACTAAATTATTCAAATGCAAACAAAAATTTATTTTCGTTTTAAAATATTTCTCCACAATCTTTGTTTGCACCAAAAACGCATGTTTCGTGCGTTTGTTCGCTCGTTTTGTACAAAAATAAAACAGCTACATTTTCCGTAAAGAATATACTAAATTATTCAAATGCAAAGCGAACTTTGTTGTCATTTTAGAATATTTCTCCACAATCTTTGTTCGCACCAAAAACTCATGTTTCAGGCGTTTGTCCGCTCATTTTATAAAAAAATAACACGGGTAGATGTTTTATAAAGAATGATTGTAAATACTAAATTATTCCAATGAAAACAAAAATTTGTTTACATTTTAAAATATTTCACCACAAACTTAATTTGCACCTCATACTCATGTTTCATACGTTTGTTCGCTCGGTTCTTGCAATAAAAACTCGGCTAGATTTTTCGTAAAGAATAGACAAAATTATTCAAATGCAAATCAAAATTTTTGTTTATTTTAAAATATTTCTCCCCAATCTTTGTTTGCACAGAAAACTCATGATTCAGTCGTTTGTTTGCTCGTTTCATCCAAAAAAAACTCAGATAGAGTTTTCGTAAAGAATGATAGTAAATACTAAATTATTCAAATGCAAACAAAAATTTATTTTCGTTTTAAAATATTTCACCACAATCTTTGTTTGCACCAAGATCGCATGTTTCGTGCGTTTGTTCGCTCGTTTTGTACAAAAATAACACAGCTACATTTTCCGTAAAGAATATACTAAATTATTCAAATGCAAACCAAAATTTGTTGTCATTTTAGAATATTTCTCCACAATCTTTGTTCGCACCAAAAACTCATGTTTCATGCGTTTGTCCGCTCATTTTATAAAAAAATAACACGGGTAGATGTTTTATAAACAATCATTGTAAATTCTAAATTATTCCAATGAAAACAAAAATTTGTTTACATTTTAAAATATTTCACCACAAACTTAATTTGCACCTCATACTCATGTTTCATACGTTTGTTCGCTCCGTTCTTGCAATAAAAACTCGGCTAGATTTTTCGTAAAGAATAGACAAAATTATTCAAATGCAAATCAAAATTTTTGTTTATTTTAAAATATTTCTCCACAATCTTTGTTTGCACAGAAGACTCATGATTCATGCGTTTGTTTGCTCGTTTCGTCCAAAAAAAACTCGGATAGAATTTTCGTAACGAACGATAGTAAATACTAAATTATTCAAATGCAAACAAAAATTTATTTTCGTTTTAAAATATTTCTCCACAATCTTTGTTTGCACCAAAAACGCATGTTTCGTGCGTTTGTTCGCTCGTTTTGTACAAAAATAAAACAGCTACATTTTCCGTAAAGAATATACTAAATTATTCAAATGCAAAGCGAACTTTGTTGTCATTTTAGAATATTTCTCCACAATCTTTGTTCGCACCAAAAACTCATGTTTCAGGCGTTTGTCCGCTCATTTTATAAAAAAATAACACGGGTAGATGTTTTATAAAGAATGATTGTAAATACTAAATTATTCCAATGAAAACAAAAATTTGTTTACATTTTAAAATATTTCACCACAAACTTAATTTGCACCTCATACTCATGTTTCATACGTTTGTTCGCTCGGTTCTTGCAATAAAAACTCGGCTAGATTTTTCGTAAAGAATAGACAAAATTATTCAAATGCAAATCAAAATTTTTGTTTATTTTAAAATATTTCTCCCCAATCTTTGTTTGCACAGAAAACTCATGATTCAGTCGTTTGTTTGCTCGTTTCATCCAAAAAAAACTCAGATAGAGTTTTCGTAAAGAATGATAGTAAATACTAAATTATTCAAATGCAAACAAAAATTTATTTTCGTTTTAAAATATTTCACCACAATCTTTGTTTGCACCAAGATCGCATGTTTCGTGCGTTTGTTCGCTCGTTTTGTACAAAAATAACACAGCTACATTTTCCGTAAAGAATATACTAAATTATTCAAATGCAAACCAAAATTTGTTGTCATTTTAGAATATTTCTCCACAATCTTTGTTCGCACCAAAAACTCATGTTTCATGCGTTTGTCCGCACATTTTATAAAAAAAATAACACGGGTAGAAGTTTTATAAACAATCATTGTAAATACTAAATTATTCCAATGAAAACAAAAATTTGTTTACATTTTAAAATATTTCACCACAAACTTAATTTGCACCTCATACTCATGTTTCATACGTTTGTTCGCTCCGTTCTTGCAATAAAAACTCGGCTAGATTTTTCGTAAAGAATAGACAAAATTATTCAAATGCAAATCAAATTTTCTTTTTATTTTATAATATTTCTTCACAATCTTTGTTTGCACAGAAAACTCATGATTCATGCGTTTGTTTGCTCGTTTCGTCCAAAAAAAACTCGGATAGAATTTTCGTAACGAACGATAGTAAATACTAAATTATTCAAATGCAAACAAAAATTTATTTTCGTTTTAAAATATTTCTCCACAATCTTTGTTTGCACCAAAAACTCATGTTTCGTGCGTTTGTTCGCTCGTTTTGTACAAAAATAACACAGCTACATTTTCCGTAAAGAATATACTAAATTATTCAAATGCAAACCAAGATTTGGTGTCATTTTAGAATATTTCTCCACAATCTTTGTTCGCACCAAAAATTCATGTTTCATGCGTTTGTCCGCTCATTTTATAAAAAAATAACACGGGTAGATGTTTTATAAAGAATGATTGTAAATATTAAATTATTCCAATGAAAACAAAAATTTGTTTACATTTTAAGATATTTCACCACAAACTTAATTTGCACCTCATACTCATGTTTCATAGGTTTGTTCGCTCGGTTCTTGCAATAAAAACTCGGCTAGATTTTTCGTAAAGAATAGACAAAATTATTCAAATGCAAATCAAAATTTTTGTTTATTTTAAAATATTTCTTGACAATCTTTGTTTGCACAGAAAACTCATGATTCATTCGTTTGTTTGCTCGTTTCATCGAAAAAAAACTCAGATAGAGTTTTCGTGAACAATGATAGTAAATACTAAATTATTCAAATGCAAACAAAAATTTATTTTCGTTTTAAAATATTTCTCCACAATCTTTGTTTGCACCAGAAACGCATGTTTCGTGCGTTTGTTCGCTCGTTTTGTACAAAAATAACACAGCTACATTTTCCGTAAAGAATATACTAAATTATTCAAATGCAAACCAAACTTTGTTGTCATTTTAGAATATATCTCCACAATCTTTGTTTGCACCTAAAACTCATGTTTCATGCGTTTATCCGCTCATTTTATAAAAAAATAACACGGGTAGATGTTTTATAAAGAATGATTGTAAATACTAAATTATTCCAATGAAAACAAAAATTTGTTTACATTTTAAAATATTTCACCACAAACTTAATTTGCACCTCATACTCATGTTTCATACGTTTGTTCGCTCGGTTCTTGCAATAAAAACTCGGCTAGATTTTTCGTAAAGAATAGACAAAATTATTCAAATGCAAATCAAAATTTTTGTTTATTTTAAAATATTTCTCCCCAATCTTTGTTTGCACAGAAAACTCATGATTCAGTCGTTTGTTTGCTCGTTTCATCCAAAAAAAACTCAGATAGAGTTTTCGTAAAGAATGATAGTAAATACTAAATTATTCAAATGCAAACAAAAATTTATTTTCGTTTTAAAATATTTCACCACAATCTTTGTTTGCACCAAGATCGCATGTTTCGTGCGTTTGTTCGCTCGTTTTGTACAAAAATAACACAGCTACATTTTCCGTAAAAAATATACTAAATTATTCAAATGCAAACCAAAATTTGTTGTCATTTTAGAATATTTCTCCACAATCTTTGTTCGCACCAAAAACTCATGTTTCATGCGTTTGTCCGCACATTTTATAAAAAAATAACACGGGTAGATGTTTTATAAACAATCATTGTAAATACTAAATTATTCCAATGAAAACAAAAATTTGTTTACATTTTAAAATATTTCACCACAAACTTAATTTGCACCTCATACTCATGTTTCATATGTTTGTTCGCTCGGTTCTTGCAATAAAAACTCGGCTAGATTTTTCGTAAAGAATAGACAAAATTATTCAAATAGAAATCAAAATTTTTGTTTATTTTAAAATATTTCCTGACAATCTTTGTTTGCACAGAAAATTCATGATTCATTCGTTTGTTTGCTCGTTTCATCCAAAAAAAACTCAGATAGAGTTTTCGTAAAAAATGATAGTAAATACTAAATTATTCAAATGCAAACAAAAATTTATTTTCGTTTTAAAATATTTCTCCACAATCTTTGTTTGCACCAAAAACGCATGTTTCGTGCGTTTGTTCGCTCGTTTTGTACAAAAATAACACAGCTACATTTTCCGTAAAGAATATACTAAATTATTCAAATGCAAACCAAAATTTGTTGTCATTTTAGAATATTTCTCCACAATCTTTGTTCGCACCAAAAACTCATGTTTCATGCGTTTGTCCGCTCATTTTATAAAAAAATAACACGGGTAGATGTTTTATAAAGAATGATTGTAAATACTAAATTATTCTAATGAAAACAAAAATTTGTTTACATTTTAAGATATTTCACCAAAAACTTAATTTGCACCTCATACTCATGTTTCATACGTTTGTTCGCTCGGTTCTTGCAATAAAAACTCGGCAAGATTTTTCGTAAAGAATAGACAAAATTATTCAAATGCAAATCAAAATTTTTGTTTATTTTAAAATATTTGTTGACAATCTTTGTTTGCACAGAAAACCCATGATTGATTGGTTTGTTTGCTCGTTTCATCCACAAAAAACTCAGATAGAGTTTTCGTGAACAATGATAGTAAATACTAAATTATTCAAATGCAAACAAAAATTTATTTTCGTTTTAAAATATTTCTCCACAATCTTTGTTTGCACCAAAAACGCATGTTTCGTGCGTTTGTTCGCTCGTTTTGTACAAAAATGACACAGCTACATTTTCCGTAAAGAATATACTAAATTATTCAAATGCAAACCAAAATTTATTGTCATTTTAGAATATTTCTCCACAATCTTTGTTTGCACCTAAAATCATGTTTCATGCGTTTGTCCGCTCATTTTATAAAAAAATAACACGGGTAGATGTTTTATAAAGAATGATTGTAAATACTAAATTATTCCAATGAAAACAAAATTTTGTTTACATTTTAAAATATTTCACCACAAACTTAATTTGCACCTCATACTCATGTTTCATACGTTTGTTCGCTCGGTTCTTGCAATAAAAACTCGGCTAGATTTTTCGTAAAGAATAGACAAAATTATTCACCCGTGTTATATTTTTATAAAATGAGCGGACAAACGCATGAAACATGAGTTTTAGGTGCAAACAAAGATTGTGGAGAAATATTCTAAAATGACAACAAATTTTGGTTTGCATTTGAATAATTTAGTATATTCTTTACGGAAAATGTAGCTGTGTTATTTTTGTACAAAACGAGCGAACAAACGCACGAAACATGCGTTTTTGGTGCAAACAAAGATTGTGGAGAAATATTTTAAAACGAAAATAAATTTTTGTTTGCATTTGAATAATTTAGTATTTACTATCATTTTTTACGAAAACTCTATCTGAGTTTTTTTTGGATGAAACGAGCAAACAAACGAATGAAGCATGAATTTTCTGTGCAAACAAAGATTGTCAGGAAATATTTTAAAATAAACAAAAATTTTGATTTCTATTTGAATAATTTTGTCTATTCTTTACGAAAAATCTAGCCGAGTTTTTATTGCAAGAACCGAGCGAACAAACATATGAAACATGAGTATGAGGTGCAAATTAAGTTTGTGGTGAAATATTTTAAAATGTAAAAAAAAAAAAATTTCATTGGAATAATTTAGTATTTACAATCATTCTTTATAAAACATCTGCCCGTGTTATTTTTTTATAAAATGAGCGGACAAACGCATGAAACATGAGTTTTTGGTGCAAACAAAGATTGTGGAGAAATATTCTAAAATGACAACAAAGTTCGGTTTGCATTTGAATAATTTAGTATATTCTTTACGAAAAATGTAGCTGTGTTATTTTTGTACAAAACGAGCGAACAAACGCACGAAACATGCGTTTTTGGTGCAAACAAAGATTGTGGAGAAATATTTTAAAACGAAAATAAATTTTTGTTTGCATTTGAATAATTTAGTATTTACTATCATTGTTCACGAAAACTCTATCTGAGTTTTTTTTGGATGAAATGAGCAAACAAACGAATGAATCATGAATTTTCTGTGCAAACAAAGATTTTCAAGAAATATTTAAAAATAAAAAAAAATTTGATTTGCATTTGAATAATTTTGTCTATTCTTTAAGAAAAATCTAGCAGAGTTTTTATTGCAAGAACCGAGCGAACAAACGTATGAAACATGAGTATGAGGTGCAAATTAAGTTTGTCGTGAAATATCTTAAAATGTAAACAAATTTTTGTTTTCATTAGAATAATTTAGTATTTACAATCATTCTTTATAAAACATCTACCCGTGTTATTTTTTTATAAAATGAGCGGACAAACGCATGAGACATGAGTTTTTGGTACGAACAAAGATTGTGGAGAAATACTCTAAAATGACAACAAATTTTGGTTTGCATTTGAATAATTTAGTATATTCTTTACGGAAAATGTAGCTGTGTTATTTTTGTACAAAACGAGCGAACAAACGCACGAAACATGAGTTTTTGTTGGAAATAAAGAATGATTGTAAATACTAAATTATTCCAATGAAAACAAAAATTTGTTTACATTTTAAAATATTTCACCACAAACTTAATTTGCACCTCATACTCATGTTTCATACGTTTGTTCGCTCGGTTCTTGCAATAAAAACTCGACTAGATTTTTCGTAAAGAATAGACAAAATTATTCAAATGCAAATCGAAATTTTTGTTTATTTTAAAATATTTCTTGACAATCTTTGTTTGCACAGAAAACTCATGATTCATTCGTTTGTTTGCTCGTTTCGTCCAAAAAAACTCAGATAGAGTTTTCGTAAAGAATGATAGTAAATACTAAATTATTCAAATGCAAACAAAAATTTATTTTCGTTTTAAAATATTTCTCTACAATCTTTGTTTGCACCAAAAACTCATGTTTCGTGCGTTTGTTCGCTCGTTTTGTACAAAAGTAACACAGCTACATTTTCCGTAAAGAATATACTAAATTATTCAAATGCAAACCAAAATTTGTTGTCATTTTAGAATATTTCTCCACAATCTTTGTTTGCACAAAAAACTCATGTTTCATGCGTTTGTCCGCTCATTTTATAAAAAAACAACACGGGTAGATATTTTATAAAGAATGAAAACAAACGTTTTAAAATATTTGTCCGCTCATTGTAAATACTAAATTATGAAAACAAAAATTTGTTTACATTTTAAAATATTTCACCACAAACATAATTTGAACCTCATACTCATGTTTCATATGTTTGTTCGCTCGGTTCTTGCAATAAAAACTAGGCTAGATTTTTCATAAAGAATAGACAAAATTATTCAAATGCAAATCAAAATTTTTGTTTATTTTAAAATATTTCTTGACAATCTTTGTTTGCACAGAAAACTCATGATTCATTCGTTTGTTTGCTTGTTTCGTCCAAAAAAAACTCAGATAGAGTTTTCGTAAAGAATGATAGTAAATACTAAATTATTCAAATGCAAACAAAAATTTATTTCCGTTTTAAAATATTTCTCCACAATCTTTGTTTGCACCAAAAACTCATGTTTCGTGCGTTTGTTCGCTCGTTTTGTACAAAAATAACACAGCTACATTTTCCGTAAAGAATATACTAAATTATTCAAATGCAAACCAAAATTTGTTGTCATTTTAGAATATTTCTCCACAAACTTTGTTTGCACCAATAACTCCTGTTTCATGCGTTTGTCCGCTCATTTTATAAAAAAATAACACGGGTAGATGTTTTATAAAGAATGATTGTAAATACTAAATTATTCTAATGAAAACAAAAATTTGTTTACATTTTAAAATATTTCACCACAAACTTAATTTGCACCTCATACTCATGTTTCATACGTTTGTTCGCTCGGTTCTTGCAATAAAAACTCGGCTAGATTTTTCGTAAAGAATAGACAAAATTATACAAATGCAAATCAAAATTTTTGTTTATTTTAAAATATTTCTTGACAATCTTTGTTTGCACAGAAAACTCATGATTCATTCGTTTGTTTGCTCGTTTCGTCCAAAAAAACTCAGATAGAGTTTTCGTAAAGAATGATAGTAAATACTAAATTATTCAAATGCAAACAAAAATTTATTTTCGTTTTAAAATATTTCTCCACAATCTTTGTTTGCACCAAAAAAGCGTGTTTCGTGCGTTTGTTCGCTCGTTTTGTACAAAAATAACAAAGCTACATTTTCCGTAAATAATATACTAAATTATTCAAATGCAAACCAAAATTTGTTGTCATTTTAGAATATATCTCCACAACATTTGTTTGCACCAAAGACTCAAGTTTCATGCGTTCGCTCATTTTATTGAACAATAAAACGGGTAGATGTTTTATAAAGAATGATTGTAAATACTAAATTATTCTAATGAAGACAAAAATTTGTTTACATTTTAAAATATTTCACCACAAACATAATTTGCACCTCATACTCATGTTTCATACGTTTGTTCGCTAGGTTCTTGCAATAAAAACTCGGTTAGATTTTTCGTAAAGAATAGACAAAATTATTCAAATGCAAATCAAAATTTTTGTTTATTTTAAAATATTTCTGCACAGAAAACTCATGATTCATTCGTTTGTTTGCTCGTTTCATCGAAAAAAAACTCAGATAGAGTTTTCGTGAACAATGATAGTAAATACTAAATTATTCAAATGCAAACAAAAATTTATTTTCGTTTTAAAATATTTCTCCACAATCTTTGTTTGCACCAGAAACGCATGTTTCGTGCGTTTGTTCGCTCGTTTTGTACAAAAATGACACAGCTACATTTTCCGTAAAGAATATAGTAATTATTCAAATGCAAACCGAACTTTGTTGTCATTTTAGAATATTTCTCCACAATCTTTGTTTGCACCTAAAACTCATGTTTCATGCGTTCGCTCATTTTATTGAACAATAAAACGGGTAGATGTTTTATAAAGAATGATTGTAAATACTAAATTATTCTAATGAAGACAAAAATTTGTTTACATTTTAAAATATTTCACCACAAACATAATTTGCACCTCATACTCATGTTTCATACGTTTGTTCGCTCGGTTCTTGCAATAAAAACTCGGCTAGATTTTTCGTAAAGAATAGACAAAATTATTCAAATGCAAATCAAAATTTTTGTTTATTTTAAAATATTTCTTGAAAATCTTTGTTTGCACAGAAAACTCATGATTCATTCGTTTGTTTGCTCGTTTCATCGAAAAAAAACTCAGATAGAGTTTTCGTGAACAATGATAGTAAATACTAAATTATTCAAATGCAAACAAAAATTTATTTTCGTTTTAAAATATTTCTCCACAATCTTTGTTTGCACAAGAAACGCATGTTTCGTGCGTTTGTTCGCTCGTTTTGTACAAAAATGACACAGCTACATTTTCCGTAAAGAATATAGTAAATTATTCAAATGCAAACCGAACTTTGTTGTCATTTTAGAATATTTCTCCACAATCTTTGTTTGCACCTAAAACTCATGTTTCATGCGTTTGTCCGTTCATTTTATAAAAAAATAACACGGGTAGATGTTTTATAAAGAATGATTGTAAATACTAAATTATTCCAATGAAAACAAAAATTTGTTTACATTTTAAAATATTTCACCACAAACTTAATTTGCACCTCATACTCATGTTCCATACGTTTGTTCGCTCGGTTCTTGCAGTAAAAACTCGGCTAGATTTTTCGTAAAGAATAGACAAAAATTATTCAAATGCAAATCAAAATTTTTGTTTATTTTAAAATATTTCTTGAAAATCTTTGTTTGCACAGAAAACTCATGATTCATTCGTTTGTTTGCTCGTTTCATCGAAAAAAAACTCAGATAGAGTTTTCGTGAACAATGATAGTAAATACTAAATTATTCAAATGCAAACAAAAATTTATTTTCGTTTTAAAATATTTCTCCACAATCTTTGTTTGCACCAGAAACGCATGTTTCGTGCGTTTGTTCGCTCGTTTTGTACAAAAATGACACAGCTACATTTTCCGTAAAGAATATAGTAAATTATTCAAATGCAAACCGAACTTTGTTGTCATTTTAGAATATTTCTCCACAATCTTTGTTTGCACCTAAAACTCATGTTTCATGCGTTTGTCCGCTCATTTTATAAAAAAATTACACGGGTAGATGTTTTATAAAGAATGATTGTAAATACTAAATTATTCCAATGAAAACAAAAATTTGTTTACATTTTAAAATATTTCACCACAAACTTAATTTGCACCTCATACTCATGTTTCATACGTTTGTTCGCTCGGTTCTTGCAATAAAAACTCGGCTAGATTTTTCGTAAAGAATAGACAAAATTATTCAAATGCAAATCAAATTTTTTTTTTATTTTATAATATTTCTTCACAATCTTTGTTTGCACAGAAAACTCATGATTCATGCGTTTGTTTGCTCGTTTCGTCCAAAAAAAACTCTGATAGAATTTTCGTAACGAACGATAGTAAATACTAAATTATTCAAATGCACACAAAAATTTATTTTCGTTTTAAAATATTTCTCCACAATCTTTTTTTCCACCAAAAACTCATGTTTCGTGCGTTTGTTCGCTCGTTTTGTACAAAAATAACACAGCTACATTTTCCGTAAAGAATATACTAAATTATTCAAATGCAAACCAAAATTTGGTGTCATTTTAGAATATTTCTCCACAATCTTTGTTTGCACCTAAAACTCATGTTTCATGTGTTTGTCCGCTCATTTTATAAAAAAATAACACGGGTAGATGTTTTATAAAGAATGATTGTAAATACAAAATTATTCTAATGAAAACAAAAATTTGTTTACATTTTAAGATATTTCACCACAAACTTAATTTGCACCTCATACTCATGTTTCATACGTTTGTTCTCTCGGTTCTTGCAATAAAAACTCGGCAAGATTTTTCGTAAAGAATAGACAAAATTATTCAAAGGCAAATCAAAATTTTTGTTTATTTTAAAATATTTCTTGACAATCTTTGTTTGCACAGAAAACTCATGATTCATTGGTTTGTTTGCTCGTTGCATCCACAAAAAACTCAGATAGAGTTTTCGTGAACAATGATAGTAAATACTAAATTATTCAAATGCAAACAAAAATTTATTTTCGTTTTAAAATATTTCTCCACAATCTTTGTTTGCACCAAAAACGCATGTTTCGTGCGTTTGTTCGCTCGTTTTGTACAAAAATGACACAGCTACATTTTCCGTAAAGAATATACTAAATTATTCAAATGCAAACCAAAATTTGTTGTCATTTTAGAATATTTCTCCACAATCTTTGTTTGCACCTAAAATCATGTTTCATGCGTTTGTCCGCTCATTTTATAAAAAAATAACACGGGTAGATGTTTTATAAAGAATGATTGTAAATACTAAATTATTCCAATGAAAACAAAATTTTGTTTACATTTTAAAATATTTCACCACAAACTTAATTTGCACCTCATACTCATGTTTCATACGTTTGTTCGCTCGGTTCTTGCAATAAAAACTCGGCTAGATTTTTCGTAAAGAATAGACAAAATTATTCACCCGTGTTATATTTTTATAAAATGAGCGGACAAACGCATGAAACATGAGTTTTAGGTGCAAACAAAGATTGTGGAGAAATATTCTAAAATGACAACAAATTTTGGTTTGCATTTGAATAATTTAGTGTATTCTTTACGGAAAATGTAGCTGTGTTATTTTTGTACAAAACGAGCGAACAAACGCACGAAACATGCGTTTTTGGTGCAAACAAAGATTGTGGAGAAATATTTTAAAACGAAAATAAATTTTTGTTTGCATTTGAATAATTTAGTATTTACTATCATTCTTTACGAAAACTCTATCTGAGTTTTTTTTGGATGAAACGAGCAAACAAACGAATGAATCATGAGTTTTCTGTGCAAACAAAGATTGTCAGGAAATATTTTAAAATAAACAAAAATTTTGATTTCCATTTGAATAATTTTGTCTATACTTTACGAAAAATCTAGCCGAGTTTTTATTGCAAGAACCGAGCGAACAAACATATGAAACATGAGTATGAGGTGCAAATTAAGTTTGTGGTGAAATATTTTAAAATGTAAACAAATTTTTTTTTCATTGGAATAATTTAGTATTTACAATCATTCTTTATAAAACATCTACCCGTGTTATTTTTTTATAAAATGAGCGGACAAACGCATGAAACATGAGTTTTTGGTGCAAACAAAGATTGTGGAGAAATATTCTAAAATGACAACAAAGTTCGGTTTGCATTTGAATAATTTAGTATATTCTTTACGGAAAATGTAGCTGTGTTATTTTTGTACAAAACGAGCAAACAAACGCACGAAACATGCGTTTTTGGTGCAAACAAATATTGTGGAGAAATATTTTAAAACGAAAATAAATTTCTGTTTGCATTTGAATAATTTAGTATTTACTATCATTGTTCACGAAAACTCTATCTGAGTTTTTTTTGGATGAAATGAGCAAACAAACGAATGAATCATGAGTTTTCTGTGCAAACAAAGATTTTCAAGAAATATTTAAAAATAAAAAAAAATTTGATTTGCATTTGAATAATTTTGTCTATTCTTTAAGAAAAATCTAGCCGAGTTTTTATTGCAAGAACCGAGCGAACAAACGTATGAAACATGAGTATGAGGTGCAAATTAAGTTTGTGGTGAAATATCTTAAAATGTAAACAAATTTTTGTTTTCATTAGAATAATTTAGTATTTACAATCATTCTTTATAAAACATCTACCCGTGTTATTTTTTTATAAAATGAGCGGACAAACGCATGAAACATGAGTTTTTGGTGCGAACAAAGATTGTGGTGAAATATTCTAAAATGACAACAAATTTTGGTTTGCATTTGAATAATTTAGTATATTCTTTACGGAAAATGTAGCTGTGTTATTTTTGTACAAAACGAGCGAACAAACGCACGAAACATGAGTTTTTGTTGGAAATAAAGAATGATTGTAAATACTAAATTATACCAATGAAAACGAAAATTTGTTTACATTTTAAAATATTTCACCACAAACTTAATTTGCACCTCATACTCATGTTTCATACGTTTGTTCGCTCGGTTCTTGCAATAAAAACTAGGCTAGATTTTTCGTAAAGAATAGACAAAATTATTCAAATGCAAATCAAAATTTTTGTTTATTTTAAAATATTTCTTGACAATCTTTGTTTGCACAGAAAACTCATGATTCATTCGTTTGTTTGCTTGTTTCGTCCAAAAAAAACTCAGATAGAGTTTTCGTAAAGAATGATAGTAAATACTAAATTATCAAAATGCAAACAAAAATCTATTTTCGTTTTAAAAGAGTTCTCCACAATCTTTGTTTGCACCAAAAACTCATGTTTCGTGCGTTTGTTCGCTCGTTTTGTACAAAAATAACATAGCTACATTTTCCGTAAAGAATATACTAAATTATTCAAATGCAAACCAAAATTTGTTGTCATTTTAGAATATTTCTCCACAATCTTTGTTTGCACCTAAAACTCATGTTTCATGCCTTTGTCCGCTCATTTTATAAAAAAATAACACGGGTAGATGTTTTATAAAGAATGATTGTAAATACTAAATTATTCCAATGAAAACAAAAATTTGTTTACATTTTAAAATATTTCACCACAAACTTAATTTGCACCACATACTCATGTTTCATACGTTTGTTCGCTCGGTTCTTGCAATAAAAACTCGGCTAGATTTTTCGTAAAGAATAGACAAAATTATTCAAATGCAAATCAAAATTTTTGTTTATTTTAAAATATTTCTCGACAATCTTTGTTTGCACAGAAAACTCATGATTCATGCGTTTGTTTGCTCGTTTCATACCAAAAAAACTCGGATAGAGTTTTCGTAAAGAATGATAGTAAATACTAAATTATTCAAATGCAAACAAAAATTTATTTTCGTTTTAAAATATTTCTCCACAATGTTTGTTTGCACCAAAAACTCATGCTTCGTGCGCTTGTTCGCTCGATTTGTACAAAAATAACACAGCTACATTTTCCGTAAAGAATATACTAAATTATTCCAATGTAAACCAAAATTTGTTGTCATTTTAGAATATTTCTCCACAATCTTTGTTTGCACCTAAAACTCATGTTTCATGCGTTTGTCCGCTCATTTTATAAAAAAATAACACGGGTAGATGTTTTATAAAGCATGATTGTAAATACTAAATTATTCCAATGAAAACAAAAATTTGTTTACATTTTAAAATATTTCACCCCAAACTTAATTTGCACCTCTTACTCATGTTTCATACGTTTGTTCGCTCGGTTCTTGCAATAAAAACTCGGCCAGATTTTTCGTAAAGAATAGACAATATTATTCAAATGCAAATCAAAATTTTGTTTATTTTAAAATATTTCTCGACAATCTTTGTTTGCACAGAAAACTCATGATTCATGCGTTTGTTTGCTCGTTTCATCCAAAAAAAACTCGGATAGAGTTTTCGTAAAGAATGATAGTAAATACGAAATTATTCAAATGCAAACAAAAATTTATTTTCGTTTTCAAATATTTCTCCACAATCTTTGTTTGCACCAAAAACTCATGTTTCGTGCGTTTGTTCGCTCGTTTTGTACAAGAATAACATAGCTACATTTTCCGTAAAGAATATACTAAATTATTCCAATGTAAACCAAAATTTGTTGTCATTTTAGAATATTTCTCCACAATCTTTGTTTGCACCTAAAACTCATGTTTCATGCTTTTGTCCGCTCATTTTATAAAAAAATAACACGGGTAGATGTTTTATAAAGCATGATTGTAAATACTAAATTATTCCAATGAAAACAAAAATTTGTTTACATTTTAAAATATTTCACCACAAAGTTAATTTGCACCTCATACTCATGTTTCATACGTTTGTTCGCTCGGAGCTTGCAATAAAAACTCGGCTAGATTTTTCGTAAAGAATAGAAAAAATTATTCGAATGCAAATCAAAATTTGTGTTTATTTTAAAGTATTTCTCCACAATCTTTGTTTGCACAGAAAACTCATGTTTCATTCGTCTGTTTCCTCGTTTCATCCAAAAAAAACTCGGATAGATTTTTCATAAAGAATGATAGTAAATACTAAATTATTCAAATGCAAAGCAAAATTTGTGTTCGTTTTAAAATATTTCTCCAAAATCTTTGTTTGCACCTCAAACTCATGTTACATGTGTTTATTCGTTCGTTTCTTGAAAAAAAAACTCGGCTAGATTTTTCGTAAAGTATGATAGTAAGTACAAAATTATTCAAATGCAAATCAAAATTTTTGTTTATTTTAAAATATTTCTCGACAATCTTTGTTTGCACAGAAAACTCATGATTCATGCGTTTGTTTGCTCGTTTCGTCCAAAAAAAACTCGGATAGAGTTTTCGCAAAGAATGATAGTAAATACTAAATTATTCAAATGCAAACAAAAATTTATTTTCGTTTTAAAATATTTCTCCACAATCTTTGTTTGCACCAAAAACTCATGTTTCGTGCGTTTGTTCGCTCGTTTTGACAAAAATAACACAGCTACATTTTCCGTAAAGAATATACTAAATTATTCAAGTGCAAACCAAAATTTGTTGTCATTTTAGAATATTTCTCCACAATCTTTGTTTGCACCTAAAACTCATGTTTCATGCGTTTGTCCGCTCATTTTATAAAAATATAACACGGGTAGATGTTTTATAAAGAATGATTGTAAATACTAAATTATTCCAATGAAAACAAAAATTTGTTTACATTTTAAAATATTTCACCCCAAACTTAATTTGCACCTCTTACTCATCTTTCATACGTTTGTTCGCTTGGTTCTTGCAATAAAAACTCGGCTAGATTTTTCGTAAAGAATAGACAAAATTATTCAAATGGAAATCAAAATTTTTGTTTATTTTAAAATATTTCTCGACAATCTTTGTTTGAAAAGAAAAATCATGATTCATGCGTTTGTTTGCTCGTTTCATCCAAAAAAAACTCGGATAGAGTTTTCGTAAAGAATGATAGTAAATACTAAATTATTCAAATGGAAACAAAAATTTATTTTCGTTTTAAAATATTTCTCCACAATCTTTGTTTGCCCTAAAAACTCATGTTTGGTGCGTTTGTTCGCTCGTTTTGTACAAAAATGACACAGCTACATTTTCCGTAAAGAATATACTAAATTATTCAGATGCAAACCAAAATTTGTTGTCATTTTAGAATATTTCTCCAGAATCTCTGTTTGCACCTAAAACTCATGTTCCATGCGTTTGTCCTCTCATTTTATAAAAAAATAACACGGGTAGAGGTTTTATAAAGAATGATTGTAAATACTAAATTATTCCAATGAAAACAAAAATTTGTTTACATTTTAAAATATTTCACCACAAACTTAATTTGCACCTCATACTCATGTTTCATACGTTTGTTCGCTCGGTTCTAGCAATAAAAACTCGGCTAGATTTTTCGTAAAGAATAGACAAAATTATTCAAATGCAAATCAAAATTTTTGTTTATTTTAAAATATTTCTCGACAATCTTTGTTTGCACAGAAAACTAATGATTCATGCGTTTGTTTGTTCCTTTCATCCAAAAAAAACTCGGATAGAGTTTTCGTAAAGAATGATAGTAAATACTAAATTATTCAAATGCACACAAAAATTTATTTTCGTTTTAAAATATTTCTCCACAATCTTTGTTTGCACCAAAAACTCATGTTTCGTGCGTTTGTTCGCTCGTTTTGTACTAAAAGAACATAGCTACATTTTCCGTAAAGAATATACTAAATTATTCAAATCCAAACCAAAATTTGTTGTCATTCTAGAATATTTCTCAACAATCTTTGTTTGCACCAAAAACTCATGTTTCATGCGTTTGTCCGCTCATTTTATAAAAAAATAACACGGGTAGATGTTTTATAAAGAATGATTGTAAATACGAAATTATTCCAATGAAAACAAAAATTTGTTTACATTTTAAAATATTTTACCACAAACTTAATTTGCACCTCATACTCATGTTTCATACGTTTGTTCGCTCGGTTCTTGCAATAAAAACTCGGCTAGATTTTTCGTAAAGAATAGACAAAATTATTCAAATGCAAATCAAAATTTTTGTTTATTTTAAAATATTTCTCCACAATCTTTGTTTGCACAGAAAACTCATGTTTCATTCGTTTGTTTCCTCGTTTCATCCAAAAAAAACTCGGATAGATTTTTCGTAAAGAATGATAGTAAATACTAAATTATTCAAACGCAAAGCAAAATTTGTGTTCGTTTTAAAATATTTCTCCACAATCTTTGTTTGCACCTCAAACTCATGTTTCATGCGTTTGTTCGCTCGTTTCATGCAATAAAAAGTCAGCTAGAGTTTTCGTAAAAATATACCAAATTATTCAAACGCAAACAAAAATTTGTTTTCATTTTAAAATATTTCTCCACAATCTTTTTTTGCACCTAAAACTCATGTTCCGTGAGTTTGTTTGCTCGTTTCATTCAAAAAATACTCGGATAGATTTTCCGTAAAGACTCATAATAAATACTAAATTATTGAAATGCAAACCAAAATTTGTTTTTATTTTAAAATATTTCCTGACAATCCTTGTTTGCACAGAAAACTAATGGTTCATGCGTTTATTTGCTCGTTTCATCCAAAAAAAACTCGGATAGATTTTTTGCAAAGAATGATAGTAAAAACTAAATTATTCAAATGCTTACTAAAATTGGTGTTCATTTTAAAATATTTCTCCACAATTTTTGTTTGCCCCTAGAACTCATGTTTCATGTGTTTATTCGTTCGTTTCTTGCAAAAAAGACTCGGATAGAGTTTTCGTAAAGAATGATAGTAAATACTAAATTATTCAAATGCAAACAAAAATTTATTTTCGTTTTAAAATATTTCTCCACAATTTTTGTTTGCACCATAAACTCATGTTTCGTGCGTTTGTTCGCTCGTTTTGTTCAAAAATAACACAGCTACATTTCCCGTAAAAAATATACAAAATTATTCTAGTGCAAACCAAAATTTGTTGTCAATTTAGAATATTTTCTCCACAATCTTTGTTTGCACCTAAAACTCATGTTTCATGCGTTTGTCCGCTCATTTTATAAAAAAATAACACGGGTAGATGTTTTATAAAGAATGATTGTAAATACTAAATTATTCCAATGAAAACAAAAATTTGTTTACATTTTAAAATATTTCACCACAAACTTAATTTGCACCTCATACTCATGTTTCATACGTTTGTTCGCTCGGTTCTTGCAATAAAAACTCGGCTAGATTTTTCGTAAGGAATAGACAAAATTATTCAAATGCAAATCAAAACTTTTGTTTATTTTAAAATATTTCTCGACAATCTTTGTTTGCAAAGAAAACTCATGATTCCTGCGTTTGTTTGCTCGTTTCATCCAAAAAAAACTCGGATAGAGTTTTCGTAAAGAATGATAGTAAATACTAAATTATTCAAATGCAAACAAAAATTTATTTTCGTTTTGAAATATTTCTCCACAATCTTTGTTTGCACCATAAACTCATGTTTCGTGCGTTTGTTCGCTCGTTTTGTACAAAAATGACACAGCTATATTTTCCGTAAAGAATATACTTAATTATTCAAGTGCAAACCAAAATTTATTGTCATTTTAGAATATTTCTCCGCAATATTTGTTTGCACCTAAAACTCATGTTTCATGCGTTTGTCCGCTCATTTTATAAAAACATAACACGGGGAGATGTTTTATAAAGAATGATTGTAAATACTAAATTATTCCTTTTTAACAAAAATTTGTTTACATTTTAAAATATTTTACCACAAACTTAATTTGCACCTCATACTCATGTTTCATACGTTTGTTCGCTCGGTTCTTGCAATAAAAACTCGGCTAGATTTTTCGTAAAGAATATACAAAATTATTCAAATGCAAATCAAAATTTTTGTTTATTTTAAAATATTTCTCCACAATCTTTGTTTGCACAGAAAACTCATGTTTCATTCGTTTGTTTCCTCGGTTCATCCAAAAAAAACTCGGATAGATTTTTCGTAAAGAATGATAGTAAATACTAAATTATTCAAACGCAAAGCAAAATTTGTGTTCGTTTTAAAATATTTCTCCACAATCTTTGTTTGCACCTCAAACTCATGTTTCATTCGTTTGTTCGCTCGTTTCATGCAATAAAAAGTCAGCTAGAGTTTTCGTAAAAATATACCAAATTATTCAAACGCAAACAAAAATTTGTTTTCATTTTAAAATATTTCTCCACAATCTTTTTTTGCACCTAAAACTCATGTTCCGTGAGTCGTTTCATTCAAAAAATACTCGGATAGATTTTCCGTAAAGACTCATAATAAATACTAAATTATTGAAATGCAAACCAAAATTTGTTTTTATTTTAAAATATTTCCTGACAATCCTTGTTTGCACAGAAAACTAATGGTTCATGCGTTTATTTGCTCGTTTCATCCAAAAAAAACTCGGATAGATTTTTTGCAAAGAATGATAGTAAAAACTAAATTATTCAAATGCTTACTAAAATTGGTGTTCATTTTAAAATATTTCTCCACAATTTTTGTTTGCCCCTAGAACTCATGTTTCATGTGTTTATTCGTTCGTTTCTTGCAAAAAAGACTCGGATAGAGTTTTCGTAAAGAATGATAGTAAATACTAAATTATTCAAATGCAAACAAAAATTTATTTTCGTTTTAAAATATTTCTCCACAATTTTTGTTTGCACCATAAACTCATGTTTCGTGCGTTTGTTCGCTCGTTTTGTACAAAAATAACACAGCTACATTTCCCGTAAAGAATATACAAAATTATTCTAGTGCAAACCAAAATTTGTTGTCAATTTAGAATATTTCTCCACAATCTTTGTTTGCACCTAAAACTCATGTTTCATGCGTTTGTCCGCTCATTTTATAAAAAAATAACACGGGTAGATGTTTTATAAAGAATGATTGTAAATACTAAATTATTCCAATGAAAACAAAAATTTGTTTACATTTTAAAATATTTCACCACAAACTTAATTTGCACCTCATACTCATGTTTCATACGTTTGTTCGCTCGGTTCTTGCAATAAAAACTCGGCTAGATTTTTCGTAAGGAATAGACAAAATTATTCAAATGCAAATCAAAACTTTTGTTTATTTTAAAATATTTCTCGACAATCTTTGTTTGCAAAGAAAACTCATGATTCCTGCGTTTGTTTGCTCGTTTCATCCAAAAAAAACTCGGATAGAGTTTTCGTAAAGAATGATAGTAAATACTAAATTATTCAAATGCAAACAAAAATTTATTTTCGTTTTGAAATATTTCTCCACAATCTTTGTTTGCACCATAAACTCATGTTTCGTGCGTTTGTTCGCTCGTTTTGTACAAAAATGACACAACTATATTTTCCGTAAAGAATATACTTAATTATTCAAGTGCAAACCAAAATTTATTGTCATTTTAGAATATTTCTCCGCAATATTTGTTTGCACCTAAAACTCATGTTTCATGCGTTTGTCCGCTCATTTTATAAAAACATAACACGGGGAGATGTTTTATAAAGAATGATTGTAAATACTAAATTATTCCTTTTTAACAAAAATTTGTTTACATTTTAAATATTTTACCACAAACTTAATTTGCACCTCATACTCATGTTTCATACGTTTGTTCGCTCGGTTCTTGCAATAAAAACTCGGCTAGATTTTTCGTAAAGAATAGACAAAATTATTCAAATGCAAATCAAAATTTTTGGTTTATTTTAAAATATTTCTCCACAATCTTTGTTTGCACAGAAAACTCATGTTTCATTCGTTTGTTTCCTCGTTTCATCCAAAAAAAACTCGGATAGATTTTTCGTAAAGAATGATAGTAAATACTAAATTATTCAAATGCAAAGCAAAATTTGTGTTTGTTTTAAAATATTTCTCCACAATCTTTGTTTGCACCTCAAACTCATGTTTCAGGCGTTTGTTCACTCGTTTCATGCAATAAAAAGTCAGCTAGAGTTTTCGTAAAAATATACCAAATTATTCAAACGCAAACAAAATTTTGTTTTCATTTTAAAATATTTCTCCACAATCATTTTTTGCACCTAAAACTCATGTTTCGTGAGTTTGTTTGCTCGTTTCATTCAAAAAATACTCGGATAGATTTTCCGTAAAGACTCATAATAAATACTAAATTATTGAAATGCAAACCAAAATTTGTTTTTATTTTAAAATATTTCCTGACAATCCTTGTTTGCACAGAAAACTATTGTTTCATGCGTTTATTTGCTCGTTTCATCCAAAAAAAAACTCGGATAGATTTTTTGCAAAGAATGATAGTAAAAACTAAATTATTCAATTTCTTACTAAAATTGGTGTTCACACGAGTATGAGGTGCAAATTAAGTTTGTGGTGAAATATTTTAAAATGTAAACAAATTTTTGTTTTCATTGGATTAATTTAGTATTTACAATCATTCTTTATAAAACATCTACCCGTGTTATTTTTTTATAAAATGAGCGGACAAACGCCTGAAACATGAGTTTTTGGTGCGAACAAAGATTGTGGAGAAATATTCTAAAATGACAACAAAGTTCGGTTTGCATTTGAATAATTTAGTATATTCTTTACGGAAAATGTAGCTGTTTTATTTTTGTACAAAACGAGCGAACAAACGCACGAAACATACGTTTTTGGTGCAAACAAAGATTGTGGAGAAATATTTTAAAACGAAAATAAATTTTTGTTTGCATTTGAATAATTTAGTATTTACTATCATTGTTCACGAAAACTCTATCTGAGTTTTTTTTGGATGAAACGAGCAAACAAACGAATGAATCATGAGTTTTCTGTGCAAACAAAGATTGTCAAGAAATATTTTAAAATAAACAAAAATTTTGATTTGCATTTGAATAATTTTGTCTATTCTTTACGAAAAATCTAGCCGAGTTTTTATTGCAAGAACGGAGCGAACAAACGTATGAAACATGAGTATGAGGTGCAAATTAAGTTTGTGGTGAAATATTTTAAAATGTAAACAAATTTTTGTTTTCATTGGAATAATTTAGTATTTACAATGATTGCTTATAAAACATCTACCCGTGTAATTTTTTTATAAAATGAGCGGACAAACGCATGAAACATGAGTTTTTGGTGCGAACAAAGATTGTGGAGAAATATTCTAAAATGACAATAAATTTTGGTTTGCATTTGAATAATTTAGTATATTCTTTACGGAAAATGTAGCTGTGTTATTTTTGTACAAAACGAGCGAACAAACGCACGAAATATGCGATCTTGGTGCAAACAAAGATTGTGGTGAAATATTTTAAAACGAAAATAAATTTTTGTTTGCATTTGAATAATTTAGTATTTACTATCATTCTTTACGAAAACTCTATCTGAGTTTTTTTTGGATGAAACGAGCAAACAAACGAATGAATCATGAGTTTTCTGTGCAAACAAAGATTGTGGAGAAATATTTTAAAATAAACAAAAATTTTGATTTGCATTTGAATAATTTTGTCTATTCTTTACGAAATATCTAGCCGAGTTTTTATTGCAAGAACCGAGCGAACAAACGTATGAAACATGAGTATGAGGTGCAAATTAAGTTTGTGGTGAAATATTTTAAAATGTAAACAAATTTTTGTTTTCATTGGAATAATTTAGTATTTACAATCCTTCTTTATAAAACATCTACCCGTGTTATTTTTTTATAAAATGAGCGGACAAACGCATGAAACATGAGTTTTTGGTGCGAACAAAGATTGTGGAGAAATATTCTAAAATGACAACAAAGTTCGGTTTGCATTTGAATAATTTAGTATATTCTTAACGGAAAATGTAGCTGTGTTATTTTTGTACAAAACGAGCGAACAAACGCACGAAACATGCGTTTTTGGTGCAAACAAAGATTGTGGAGAAATATTTTAAAACGAAAATAAATTTTTGTTTGCGTTTGAATAATTTAGTATTTACTATCATTGTTCACGAAAACTCTATCTGAGTTTTTTTTGGATGAAACGAGCAAACAAACGAATGAATCATGAGTTTTCTGTGCAAACAAAGATTGTCAAGAAATATTTTAAAATAAACAAAAATTTTGATTTGCATTTGAATAATTTTGTCTATTCTTTACGAAAAATCTAGCCGAGTTTTTCTTGCAAGAACCGAGCGAACAAACGTATGAAACATGAGTATGAGGTGCAAATTAAGTTTGTGGTGAAATATTTTAAAATGTAAACAAATTTTTGTTTTCATTGGAATAATTTAGTATTTACAATCATTCTTTATAAAACATCTACCCGTGTTATTTTTTTATAAAATGAGCGGACAAACGCCTGAAATATGAGTTTTTGGTGCGAACAAAGATTGTGGAGAAATATTCTAAAATGACAACAAAGTTCGGTTTGCATTTGAATAATTTAGTATATTCTTTACGGAAAATGTAGCTGTTTTATTTTTGTACAAAACGAGCGAACAAACGCACGAAACATGCGTTTTTGGTGCAAACAAAGATTGTGGAGAAATATTTTAAAACGAAAATAAATTTTTGTTTGCATTTGAATAATTTAGTATTTACTATCATTGTTCACGAAAACTCTATCTGAGTTTTTTTTGGATGAAACGAGCAAACAAACGAATGAATCATGAGTTTTCTGTGCAAACAAAGATTGTCAAGAAATATTTTAAAATAAACAAAAATTTTGATTTGCATTTGAATAATTTTGTCTATTCTTTACGAAAAATCTAGCCGAGTTTTTATTGCAAGAACGGAGCGAACAAACGTATGAAACATGAGTATGAGGTGCGAATTAAGTTTGTGGTGAAATATTTTAAAATGTAAACAAATTTTTGTTTTCATTGGAATAATTTAGTATTTACAATGATTGTTTATAATACATCTACCCGTATTATTTTTTTATAAAATGAGCGGACAAACGCATGAAACATGAGTTTTTGGTGCGAACAAAGATTGTGGAGAAATATTCTAAAATGACAATAAATTTTGGTTTGCATTTGAATAATTTAGTATATTCTTTACGGAAAATGTAGCTGTGTTATTTTTGTACAAAACGAGCGAACAAACGCACGAAACATGCGATCTTGGTGCAAACAAAGATTGTGGTGAAATATTTTAAAACGAAAATAAATTTTTGTTTGCATTTGAATAATTTAGTATTTACTATCATTCTTTACGAAAACTCTATCTGAGTTTTTTTTGGATGAAACGAGCAAACAAACGAATGAATCATGAGTTTTCTGTGCAAACAAAGATTGTGGAGAAATATTTTAAAATAAACAAAAATTTTGATTTGCATTTGAATAATTTTGTCTATTCTTTACGAAATATCTAGCCGAGTTTTTATTGCAAGAACCGAGCGAACAAACGTATGAAACATGAGTATGAGGTGCAAATTAAGTTTGTGGTGAAATATTTTAAAATGTAAACAAATTTTTGTTTTCATTGGAATAATTTAGTATTTACAATCATTCTTTATAAAACATCTACCCGTGTGATTTTTTTATAAAATGAGCGGACAAACGCATGAAACATGAGTTTTTGGTGCGAACAAAGATTGTGGAGAAATATTCTAAAATGACAACAAAGTTCGGTTTGCATTTGAATAATTCAGTATATTCTTTACGGAAAATGTAGCTGTGTTATTTTTGTACAAAACGAGCGAACAAACGCACGAAACATGCGTTTTTGGTGCAAACAAAGATTGTGGAGAAATATTTTAAAACGAAAATAAATTTTTATTTGCATTTGAATAATTTAGTATTTACTATCATTGTTCACGAAAACTCTATCTGAGTTTTTTTTGGATGAAACGAGCAAACAAACGAATGAATCATGAGTTTTCTGTGCAAACAAAGATTGTCAAGAAATATTTTAAAATAAACAAAAATTTTGATTTGCATTTGAATAATTTTGTCTATTCTTTACGAAAAATCTAGCCGAGTTTTTATTGCAAGAACCGAGCGAACAAACGTATGAAACATGAGTATGAGGTGCAAATTAAGTTTGTGGTGAAATATTTTAAAATGTAAACAAATTTTTGTTTTCATTGGAATAATTTAGTATTTACAATCATTCTTTATAAAACATCTACCCGTGTTATTTTTTTATAAAATGAGCGGACAAACGCATGAAACATGAGTTTTTGGTTCGAACAAAGATTGTGGAGAAATATTCTAAAATGACAACAAAGTTCGGTTTGCATTTGAATAATTTAGTATATTCTTTACGGAAAATGTAGCTGTGTTATTTTTGTACAAAACGAGCGAACAAACACACGAAACATGCGTTTTTGGTGCAAACAAAGATTGTGGAGAAATATTTTAAAACGAAAATAAATTTTTGTTTGCATTTGAATAATTTAGTATTTACTATCATTGTTCACGAAAACTCTATCTGAGTTTTTTTGGGATGAAACGAGCAAACAAACGAATGAATCATGAGTTTTCTGTGCAAACAAAGATTGTCAAGAAATATTTTAAAATAAACAAAAATTTTGATTTGCATTTGAATAATTTTGTCTATTCTTTACGAAAAATCTAGCCGAATTTTTATTGCAAGAACCGAGCGAACAAACGTATGAAACATGAGTATGAGGTGCAAATTAAGTTTGTGGTGAAATATTTTAAAATGTAAACAAATTTTTGTTTTCATTGGAATAATTTAGTATTTACAATCATTCTTTATAAAACATCTACCCATGTTATTTTTTTATAAACTGAGCGGACAAACGCATGAAACATGAGTTTTTGGTGCGAACAAAGATTGTGGAGAAATATTCTAAAATGACAATAAATTTTTGTTTGCATTTGAATAATTTAGTATATTCTTTACGGAAAATGAAGCTGTGTTATTTTTGTACAAAACGAGCGAACAAACGCACGAAACATGCGATCTTGGTGCAAACAAAGATTGTGGTGAAAAATTTTAAAACGAAAATAAATTTTTGTTTGCATTTGAATAATTTAGTATTTACTATCATTCTTTACGAAAACTCTATCTGAGTTTTTTTTGGATGAAACGAGCGAACAAACGAATGAATCATGAGTTTTCTGTGCAAACAAAGATTGTGGAGAAATATTTTAAAATAAACAAAAATTTTGATTTGCATTTGAATAATTTTGTCTATTCTTTACGAAAAATCTAGCCGAGTTTTTATTGCAAGAACCGAGCGAACAAACGTATGAAACATGAGTATGAGGTGCAAATTAAGTTTGTGGTGAAATATTTTAAAATGTAAACAAATTTTTGTTTTCATTGGAATAATTTAGTATTTACAATCATTCTTTATAAAACATCTACCCGTGTTATTTTTTTATAAAATGAGCGGACAAACGCATGAAACATGAGTTTTTGGTGCGAACAAAGATTGTGGAGAAATATTCTAAAATGACAACAAAGTTCGGTTTGCATTTGAATAATTTAGTATATTCTTTACGGAAAATGTAGCTGTGTTATTTTTGTACAAAACGAGCGAACAAACGCACGAAACATGCGTTTTTGGTGCAAACAAAGATTGTGGAGAAATATTTTAAAACGAAAATACATTTTTGTTTGCATTTGAATAATTTAGTATTTACTATCATTGTTCACGAAAACTCTATCTGAGTTTTTTTGGGATGAAACGAGCAAACAAACGAATGAATCATGAGTTTTCTGTGCAAACAAAGATTGTCAAGAAATATTTTAAAATAAACAAAAATTTTGATTTGCATTTGAATAATTTTGTCTATTCTTTACGAAAAATCTAGCCGAATTTTTATTGCAAGAACCGAGCGAACAAACGTATGAAACATGAGTATGAGGTGCAAATTAAGTTTGTGGTGAAATATTTTAAAATGTAAACAAATTTTTGTTTTCATTGGAATAATTTAGTATTTACAATCATTCTTTATAAAACATCTACCCATGTTATTTTTTTATAAAATGAGCGGACAAACGCATGAAACATGAGTTTTTGGTGCGAACAAAGATTGTGGAGAAATATTCTAAAATGACAATAAATTTTTGTTTGCATTTGAATAATTTAGTATATTCTTTACGGAAAATGAAGCTGTGTCATTTTTGTACAAAACGAGCGAACAAACGCACGAAACATGCGATCTTGGTGCAAACAAAGATTGTGGTGAAATATTTTAAAACGAAAATAAATTTTTGTTTGCATTTGAATAATTTAGTATTTACTATCATTCTTTACGAAAACTCTATCTGAGTTTTTTTTGGATGAAACGAGCAAACAAACGAATGAATCATGAGTTTTCTGTGCAAACAAAGATTGTGGAGAAATATTTTAAAATAAACAAAAATTTTGATTTGCATTTGAATAATTTTGTCTATTCTTTACGAAAAATCTAGCCGAGTTTTTATTGCAAGAACCGAGCGAACAAACGTATGAAACATAAGTATGAGGTGCAAATTAAGTTTGTGGTGAAATATTTTAAAATGTAAACAAATTTTTGTTTTCATTGGAATAATTTAGTATTTACAATCATTCTTTATAAAACATCTACCCGTGTTATTTTTTTATAAAATGAGCGGACAAACGCATGAAACATGAGTTTTTGGTGCGAACAAAGATTGTGGAGAAATATTCTAAAATGACAACAAAGTTCGGTTTGCATTTGAATAATTTAGTATATTCTTTACGGAAAATGTAGCTGTGTTATTTTTGTACAAAACGAGCAAACAAACGCACGAAACATGCGTTTTTGGTGCAAACAAAGATTGTGGAGAAATATTTTAAAACGAAAATAAATTTTTGTTTGCATTTGAATAATTTAGTATTTACTGTCATTGTTCACGAAAACTCTATCTGACTTTTTTTTGGATGAAACGAGCAAACAAACGAATGAATCATGAGTTTTCTGTGCAAAGAAAGATTGTCAAGAAATATTTTAAAATAAACAAAAATTTTGATTTGCATTTGAATAATTTTGTCTATTCTTTACGAAAAATCTAGCCGAGTTTTTATTGCAAGAACCGAGCGAACAAACGTATGAAACATGAGTATGAGGTGCAAATTAAGTTTGTGGTGAAATATTTTAAAATGTAAACAAATTTTTGTTTTCATTGGAATAATTTAGTATTTACAATCATTCTTTATAAAACATCTACCCGTGTTATTTTTTTATAAAATGAGCGGACAAACGCATGAAACATGAGTTTTTGGTGCGAACAAAGATTGTGGAGAAATATTCTAAAATGACAATAAATTTTGGTTTGCATTTGAATAATTTAGTATATTCTTTACGGAAAATGTAGCTGTGTTATTTTTGTACAAAACGAGCGAACAAACGCACGAAACATGCGATCTTGGTGCAAACAAAGATTGTGTTGAAATATTTTAAAACGAAAATAAATTTTTGTTTGCATTTGAATAATTTAGTATTTACTATCATTCTTTACGAAAACTCTATCTGAGTTTTTTTTGGATGAAACGAGCAAACAAACGAATGAATCATGAGTTTTCTGTGCAAACAAAGATTGTGGAGAAATATTTTAAAATAAACAAAAATTTTGATTTGCATTTGAATAATTTTGTCTATTCTTTACGAAAAATCTAGCCGAGTTTTTATTGCAAGAACCGAGCGAACAAACGTATGAAACATGAGTATGAGGTGCAAATTAAGTTTGTGGTGAAATATTTTAAAATGTAAACAAATTTTTGTTTTCATTGGATTAATTTAGTATTTACAATCATTCTTTATAAAACATCTACCCGTGTTATTTTTTTATAAAATGAGCGGACAAACGCATGAAACATGAGTTTTTGGTGCGAACAAAGATTGTGGAGAAATATTCTAAAATGACAACAAAGTTCGGTTTGCATTTGAATAATTTAGTATATTCTTTACGGAA
Organism: Juncus effusus; assembly: GCA_027726005.1. Lineage (NCBI taxonomy): Eukaryota > Viridiplantae > Streptophyta > Magnoliopsida > Poales > Juncaceae > Juncus > Juncus effusus. The sequence goes on from CM050907.1 coordinate 5,732,912, forward strand.
AATGTAGCTGTGTTATTTTTGTACAAAACGAGCGAACAAACGCACGAAACATGCGTTTTTGGTGCAAACAAAGATTGTGGAGAAATATTTTAAAACGAAAATACATTTTTGTTTGCATTTGAATAATTTAGTATTTACTATCATTGTTCACGAAAACTCTATCTGAGTTTTTTTTGGATGAAACGAGCAAACAAACGAATGAATCATGAGTTTTCTGTGCAAACAAAGATTGTCAAGAAATATTTTAAAATAAACAAAAATTTTGATTTGCATTTGAATAATTTTGTCTATTCTTTACGAAAAATCTAGCCGAGTTTTTATTGCAAGAACCGAGCGAACAAACGTATGAAACATGAGTATGAGGTGCAAATTAAGTTTGTGGTGAAATATTGTAAAATGTAAACAAATTTTTGTTTTCATTGGAATAATTTAGTATTTACAATCATTCTTTATAAAACATCTACCCGTGTTATTTTTTTATAAAATGAGCGGACAAACGCATGAAACATGAGTTTTTGGTGCGAACAAAGATTGTGGAGAAATATTCTAAAATGACAATAAATTTTGGTTTGCATTTGAATAATTTAGTATATTCTTTACGGAAAATGTAGCTGTGTTATTTTTGTACAAAACGAGCGAACAAACGCACGAAACATGCGATCTTGGTGCAAACAAAGATTGTGGTGAAATATTTTAAAACGAAAATAAATTTTTGTTTGCATTTGAATAATTTAGTATTTACTATCATTCTTTACGAAAACTCTATCTGAGTTTTTTTTGGATGAAACGAGCAAACAAACGAATGAATCATGAGTTTTCTGTGCAAACAAAGATTGTGGAGAAATATTTTAAAATAAACAAAAATTTTGATTTGCATTTGAATAATTTTGTCTATTCTTTACGAAAAATCTAGCCGAGTTTTTATTGCAAGAACCGAGCGAACAAACGTATGAAACATGAGTATGAGGTGCAAATTAAGTTTGTGGTGAAATATTTTAAAATGTAAACAAATTTTTGTTTTCATTGGAATAATTTAGTATTTACAATCATTCTTTATAAAACATCTACCCGTGTTATTTTTTTATAAAATGAGCGGACAAACGCATGAAACATGAGTTTTTGGTGCGAACAAAGATTGTGGAGAAATATTCTAAAATGACAACAAAGTTCGGTTTGCATTTGAATAATTTAGTATATTCTTTACGGAGAATGTAGCTGTTTTATTTTTGTACAAAACGAGCGAACAAACGCACGAAACATGCGTTTTTGGTGCAAACAAAGATTGTGGAGAAATATTTTAAAACGAAAATACATTTTTGTTTGCATTTGAATAATTTAGTATTTACTATCATTGTTCACGAAAACTCTATCTGAGTTTTTTTTGGATGAAACGAGCAAACAAACGAATGAATCATGAGTTTTCTGTGCAAACAAAGATTGTCAAGAAATATTTTAAAATAAACAAAAATTTTGATTTGCATTTGAATAATTTTGTCTATTCTTTACGAAAAATCTAGCCGAGTTTTTATTGCAAGAACCGAGCGAACAAACGTATGAAACATGAGTATGAGGTGCAAATTAAGTTTGTGGTGAAATATTTTAAAATGTAAACAAATTTTTGTTTTCATTGGAATAATTTAGTATTTACAATCATTCTTTATAAAACATCTACCCGTGTTATTTTTTTATAAAATGAGCGGACAAACGCATGAAACATGAGTTTTTGGTGCGAACAAAGATTGTGGAGAAATATTCTAAAATGACAACAAAGTTCGGTTTGCATTTGAATAATTTAGTATATTCTTTACGGAAAATGTAGCTGTGTTATTTTTGTACAAAACGAGCGAACAAACGCACGAAACATGCGTTTTTGGTGCAAACAAAGATTGTGGAGAAATATTTTAAAACGAAAATAAATTTTTGTTTGCATTTGAATAATTTAGTATTTACTATCATTGTTCACGAAAACTCTATCTGAGTTTTTTTTGGATGAAACGAGCAAACAAACGAATGAATCATGAGTTTTCTGTGCAAACAAAAATTGTCAAGAAATATTTTAAAATAAACAAAAATTTTGATTTGCATTTGAATAATTTTGTCTATTCTTTACGAAAAATCTAGCCGAGTTTTTATTGCAAGAACCGAGCGAACAAACGTATGAAACATGAGTATGAGGTGCAAATTAAGTTTGTGGTGAAATATTTTAAAATGTAAACAAATTTTTGTTTTCATTGGAATAATTTAGTATTTACAATCATTCTTTATAAAACATCTACCCGTGTTATTTTTTTATAAAATGAGCGGACAAACGCATGAAACATGAGTTTTTGGTGCGAACAAAGATTGTGGAGAAATATTCTAAAATGACAACAAAGTTCGGTTTGCATTTGAATAATTTAGTATATTCTTTACGGAAAATGTAGCTGTGTTATTTTTGTACAAAACGAGCGAACAAACGCACGAAACATGCGTTTTTGGTGCAAACAAAGATTGTGGAGAAATATTTTAAAACGAAAATACATTTTTGTTTGCATTTGAATAATTTAGTATTTACTATCATTGTTCACGAAAACTCTATCTGAGTTTTTTTTGGATGAAACGAGCAAACAAACGAATGAATCATGAGTTTTCTGTGCAAACAAAGATTGTCAAGAAATATTTTAAAATAAACAAAAATTTTGATTTGCATTTGAATAATTTTGTCTATTCTTTACGAAAAATCTAGCCGAGTTTTTATTGCAAGAACCGAGCGAACAAACGTATGAAACATGAGTATGAGGTGCAAATTAAGTTTGTGGTGAAATATTTTAAAATGTAAACAAATTTTTGTTTTCATTGGAATAATTTAGTATTTACAATCATTCTTTATAAAACATCTACCCGTGTTATTTTTTTATAAAATGAGCGGATAAACGCATGAAACATGAGTTTTTGGTGCGAACAAAGATTGTGGAGAAATATTCTAAAATGACAATAAATTTTGGTTTGCATTTGAATAATTTAGTATATATTCTTTACGGAAAATGTAGCTGTGTTATTTTTGTACAAAACGAGCGAACAAACGCACGAAACATGCGATCTTGGTGCAAACAAAGATTGTGGTGAAATATTTTAAAACGAAAATACATTTTTGTTTGCATTTGAATAATTTAGTATTTACTATCATTCTTTACGAAAACTCTATCTGAGTTTTTTTTGGATGATACGAGCAAACAAACGAATGAATCATGAGTTTTCTGTGCAAACAAAGATTGTGGAGAAATATTTTAAAATAAACAAAAATTTTGATTTGCATTTGAATAATTTTGTCTATTCTTTACGAAAAATCTAGCCTTGTATTTATTGCAAGAACCGAGCGAACAAACGTATGAAACATGAGTATGAGGTGCAAATTAAGTTTGTGGTGAAATATTTTAAAATGTAAACAAATTTTTGTTTTCATTGGAATAATTTAGTATTTACAATCATTCTTTATAAAACATCTACCCGTGTTATTTTTTTATAAAATGAGCGGACAAACGCATGAAACATGAGTTTTTGGTGCGAACAAAGATTGTGGAGAAATATTCTAAAATGACAACAAAGTTCGGTTTGCATTTGAATAATTTAGTATATTCTTTACGGAGAATGTAGCTGTGTTATTTTTGTACAAAACGAGCGAACAAACGCACGAAACATGCGTTTTTGGTGCAAACAAAGATTGTGGAGAAATATTTTAAAACGAAAATAAATTTTTGTTTGCATTTGAATAATTTAGTATTTACTGTCATTGTTCACGAAAACTCTATCTGAGTTTTTTTTGGATGAAACGAGCAAACAAACGAATGAATCATGAGTTTTCTGTGCAAACAAAGATTGTCAAGAAATATTTTAAAATAAACAAAAATTTTGATTTGCATTTGAATAATTTTGTCTATTCTTTACGAAAAATCTAGCCGAGTTTTTATTGCAAGAACCGAGCGAACAAACGTATGAAACATGAGTATGAGGTGCAAATTAAGTTTGTGGTGAAATATTTTAAAATGTAAACAAATTTTTGTTTTCATTGGAATAATTTAGTATTAACAATCATTCTTTATAAAACATCTACCCGTGTTATTTTTTTATAAAATGAGCGGACAAACGCATGAAACATGAGTTTTTGGTGCGAACAAAGATTGTGGAGAAATATTCTAAAATGACAACAAAGTTCGGTTTGCATTTGAATAATTTAGTATATTCTTTACGGAAAATGTAGCTGTGTTATTTTTGTACAAAACGAGCGAACAAACGCACGAAACATGCGTTTTTGGTGCAAACAAAGATTGTGGAGAAATATTTTAAAACGAAAATAAATTTTTGTTTGCATTTGAATAATTTAGTATTTACTATCATTGTTCACGAAAACTCTATCTGAGTTTTTTTTGGATGAAACGAGCAAACAAACGAATGAATCATGAGTTTTCTGTGCAAACAAAGATTGTCAAGAAATATTTTAAAATAAACAAAAATTTTGATTTGCATTTGAATAATTTTGTCTATTCTTTACGAAAAATCTAGCCGAGTTTTTATTGCAAGAACCGAGCGAACAAACGTATGAAACATGAGTATGAGGTGCAAATTAAGTTTGTGGTGAAATATTTTAAAATGTAAACAAATTTTTGTTTTCATTGGAATAATTTAGTATTTACAATCATTCTTTATAAAACATCTACCCGTGTTATTTTTTTATAAAATGAGCGGATAAACGCATGAAACATGAGTTTTTGGTGCGAACAAAGATTGTGGAGAAATATTCTAAAATGACAATAAATTTTGGTTCGCATTTGAATAATTTAGTATATATTCTTTACGGAAAATGTAGCTGTGTTATTTTTGTACAAAACGAGCGAACAAACGCACGAAACATGCGATCTTGGTGCAAACAAAGATTGTGGTGAAATATTTTAAAACGAAAATACATTTTTGTTTGCATTTGAATAATTTAGTATTTACTATCATTCTTTACGAAAACTCTATCTGAGTTTTTTTTGGATGATACGAGCAAACAAACGAATGAATCATGAGTTTTCTGTGCAAACAAAGATTGTGGAGAAATATTTTAAAATAAACAAAAATTTTGATTTGCATTTGAATAATTTTGTCTATTCTTTACGAAAAATCTAGCCTTGTATTTATTGCAAGAACCGAGCGAACAAACGTATGAAACATGAGTATGAGGTGCAAATTAAGTTTGTGGTGAAATATTTTAAAATGTAAACAAATTTTTGTTTTCATTGGAATAATTTAGTATTTACAATCATTCTTTATAAAACATCTACCCGTGTTATTTTTTTATAAAATGAGCGGACAAACGCATGAAACATGAGTTTTTGGTGCGAACAAAGATTGTGGAGAAATATTCTAAAATGACAACAAAGTTCGGTTTGCATTTGAATAATTTAGTATATTCTTTACGGAAAATGTAGCTGTGTTATTTTTGTACAAAACGAGCGAACAAACGCACGAAACATGCGTTTTTGGTGCAAACAAAGATTGTGGAGAAATATTTTAAAACGAAAATACATTTTTGTTTGCATTTGAATAATTTAGTATTTACTATCATTGTTCACGAAAACTCTATCTGAGTTTTTTTTGGATGAAACGAGCAAACAAACGAATGAATCATGAGTTTTCTGTGCAAACAAAGATTGTCAAGAAATATTTTAAAATAAACAAAAATTTTGATTTGCATTTGAATAATTTTGTCTATTCTTTACGAAAAATCTAGCCGAGTTTTTATTGCAAGAACCGAGCGAACAAACGTATGAAACATGAGTATGAGGTGCAAATTAAGTTTGTGGTGAAATATTTTAAAATGTAAACAAATTTTTGTTTTCATTGGAATAATTTAGTATTTACAATCATTCTTTATAAAACATCTACCCGTGTTATTTTTTTATAAAATGAGCGGACAAACGCATGAAACATGAGTTTTTGGTGCAAACAAAGATTGTGGAGAAATATTCTAAAATGACAACAAAGTTCGGTTTGCATTTGAATAATTTAGTATATTCTTTACGGAAAATGTAGCTGTGTTATTTTTGTACAAAACGAGCGAACAAACGCACGAAACATGCGTTTTTGGTGCAAACAAAGATTGTGGAGAAATATTTTAAAACGAAAATACATTTTTGTTTGCATTTGAATAATTTAGTATTTACTATCATTGTTCACGAAAACTCTATCTGAGTTTTTTTTGGATGAAACGAGCAAACAAACGAATGAATCATGAGTTTTCTGTGCAAACAAAGATTGTCAAGAAATATTTTAAAATAAACAAAAATTTTGATTTGCATTTGAATAATTTTGTCTATTCTTTACGAAAAATCTAGCCGAGTTTTTATTGCAAGAACCGAGCGAACAAACGTATGAAACATGAGTATGAGGTGCAAATTAAGTTTGTGGTGAAATATTTTAAAATGTAAACAAATTTTTGTTTTCATTGGAATAATTTAGTATTTACAATCATTCTTTATAAAACATCTACCCGTATTATTTTTTTATAAAATGAGCGGACAAACGCATGAAACATGAGTTTTTGGTGCGAACAAAGATTGTGGAGAAATATTCTAAAATGACAACAAAGTTCGGTTTGCATTTGAATAATTTAGTATATTCTTTACGGAGAATGTAGCTGTGTTATTTTTGTACAAAACGAGCGAACAAACGCACGAAACATGCGTTTTTGGTGCAAACAAAGATTGTGGAGAAATATTTTAAAACGAAAATAAATTTTTGTTTGCATTTGAATAATTTAGTATTTACTATCATTGTTCACGAAAACTCTATCTGAGTTTTTTTTGGATGAAACGAGCAAACAAACGAATGAATCATGAGTTTTCTGTGCAAACAAAGATTGTCAAGAAATATTTTAAAATAAACAAAAATTTTGATTTGCATTTGAATAATTTTGTCTATTCTTTACGAAAAATCTAGCCGAGTTTTTATTGCAAGAACCGAGCGAACAAACGTATGAAACATGAGTATGAGGTGCAAATTAAGTTTGTGGTGAAATATTTTAAAATGTAAACAAATTTTTGTTTTCATTGGAATAATTTAGTATTTACAATCATTCTTTATAAAACATCTACCCGTGTTATTTTTTTATAAAATGAGCGGACAAACGAATGAAACATGAGTTTTTGGTGGGAACAAAGATTGTGGAGAAATATTCTAAAATGACAACAAAGTTCGGTTTGCATTTGAATAATTTAGTATATTCTTTACGGAAAATGTAGCTGTGTTATTTTTGTACAAAACGAGCGAACAAACGCACGAAACATGCGTTTTTGGTGCAAACAAAGATTGTGGAGAAATATTTTAAAACGAAAATAAATTTTTGTTTGCATTTGAATAATTTAGTATTTACTATCATTGTTCACGAAAACTCTATCTGTGTTTTTTTTGGATGAAACGAGCAAACAAACGAATGAATCATGAGTTTTCTGTGCAAACAAAGATTGTCAAGAAATATTTTAAAATAAACAAAAATTTTGATTTGCATTTGAATAATTTTGTCTATTCTTTACGAAAAATCTAGCCGAGTTTCTATTGCAAGAACCGAGCGAACAAACGTATGAAACATGAGTATGAGGTGCAAATTAAGTTTGTGGTGAAATATTTTAAAATGTAAACAAATTTTTGTTTTCATTGGAATAATTTAGTATTTACAATCATTCTTTATAAAACATCTACCCGTGTTATTTTTTTATAAAATGAGCGGACAAACGCATGAAACATGAGTTTTTGGTGCGAACAAAGATTGTGGAGAAATATTCTAAAATGACAACAAAGTTCGGTTTGCATTTGAATAATTTAGTATATTCTTTACGGAAAATGTAGCTGTGTTATTTTTGTACAAAACGAGCGAACAAACGCACGAAACATGCGTTTTTGGTGCAAACAAAGATTGTGGAGAAATATTTTAAAACGAAAATACATTTTTGTTTGCATTTGAATAATTTAGTATTTACTATCATTGTTCACGAAAACTCTATCTGAGTTTTTTTTGGATGAAACGAGCAAACAAACGAATGAATCATGAGTTTTCTGTGCAAACAAAGATTGTCAAGAAATATTTTAAAATAAACAAAAATTTTGATTTGCATTTGAATAATTTTGTCTATTCTTTACGAAAAATCTAGCCGAGTTTTTATTGCAAGAACCGAGCGAACAAACGTATGAAACATGAGTATGAGGTGCAAATTAAGTTTGTGGTGAAATATTTTAAAATGTAAACAAATTTTTGTTTTCATTGGAATAATTTAGTATTTACAATCATTCTTTATAAAACATCTACCCGTGTTATTTTTTTATAAAATGAGCGGATAAACGCATGAAACATGAGTTTTTGGTGCGAACAAAGATTGTGGAGAAATATTCTAAAATGACAATAAATTTTGGTTTGCATTTGAATAATTTAGTATATATTCTTTACGGAAAATGTAGCTGTGTTATTTTTGTACAAAACGAGCGAACAAACGCACGAAACATGCGATCTTGGTGCAAACAAAGATTGTGGTGAAATATTTTAAAACGAAAATACATTTTTGTTTGCATTTGAATAATTTAGTATTTACTATCATTCTTTACGAAAACTCTATCTGAGTTTTTTTTGGATGATACGAGCAAACAAACGAATGAATCATGAGTTTTCTGTGCAAACAAAGATTGTGGAGAAATATTTTAAAATAAACAAAAATTTTGATTTGCATTTGAATAATTTTGTCTATTCTTTACGAAAAATCTAGCCTTGTATTTATTGCAAGAACCGAGCGAACAAACGTATGAAACATGAGTATGAGGTGCAAATTAAGTTTGTGGTGAAATATTTTAAAATGTAAACAAATTTTTGTTTTCATTGGAATAATTTAGTATTTACAATCATTCTTTATAAAACATCTACCCGTGTTATTTTTTTATAAAATGAGCGGACAAACGCATGAAACATGAGTTTTTGGTGCGAACAAAGATTGTGGAGAAATATTCTAAAATGACAACAAAGTTCGGTTTGCATTTGAATAATTTAGTATATTCTTTACGGAAAATGTAGCTGTGTTATTTTTGTACAAAACGAGCGAACAAACGCACGAAACATGCGTTTTTGGTGCAAACAAAGATTGTGGAGAAATATTTTAAAACGAAAATAAATTTTTGTTTGCATTTGAAAAATTTAGTATTTACTATCATTGTTCACGAAAACTCTATCTGAGTTTTTTTTGGATGAAACGAGCAAACAAACGAATGAATCATGAGTTTTTTGTGCAAAGAAAGATTGTCAAGAAATATTTTAAAATAAACAAAAATTTTGATTTGCATTTGAATAATTTTGTCTATTCTTTACGAAAAATCTAGCCGAGTTTTTATTGCAAGAACCGAGCGAACAAACGTATGAAACATGAGTATGAGGTGCAAATTAAGTTTGTGGTGGAATATTTTAAAATGTAAACAAATTTTTGTTTTCATTGGAATAATTTAGTATTTACAATCATTCTTTATAAAACATCTACCCGTGTTATTTTTTTATAAAATGAGCGGACAAACGCATGAAACATGAGTTTTTGGTGCGAACAAAGATTGTGGAGAAATATTCTAAAATGACAACAAAGTTCGGTTTGCATTTGAATAATTTAGTATATTCTTTACGGAAAATATAGCTGTGTTATTTTTGTACAAAACGAGCGAACAAACGCACGAAACATGCGTTTTTGGTGCAAACAAAGATTGTGGAGAAATATTTTAAAACGAAAATAAATTTTTGTTTGCATTTGAATAATTTAGTATTTACTATCATTGTTCACGAAAACTCTATATGAGTTTTTTTTGGATGAAACGAGCAAACAAACGAATGAATCATGAGTTTTTTGTGCAAACAAAGATTGTGGAGAAATATTTTAAAATAAACAAAAATTTTGATTTGCATTTGAATAATTTTGTCTATTCTTTACGAAAAATCTAGCCGAGTTTTTATTGCAAGAACCGAGCGAACAAACGTATGAAACATGAGTATGAGGTGCAAATTAAGTTTGTGGTGAAATATTTTAAAATGTAAACAAATTTTTGTTTTCATTGGAATAATTTAGTATTTACAATCATTCTTTATAAAACATCTACCCGTGTTATTTTTTTATAAAATGAGCGGACAAACGCATGAAACATGAGTTTTTGGTGCGAACAAAGATTGTGGAGAAATATTCTAAAATGACAACAAAGTTCGGTTTGCATTTGAATAATTTAGTATATTCTTTACGGAAAATGTAGCTGTGTTATTTTTCTACAAAACGAGCGAACAAACGCACGAAACATGCGTTTTTGGTGCAAACAAAGATTGTGGAGAAATATTTTAAAACGAAAATAAATTTTTGTTTGCATTTGAAAAATTTAGTATTTACTATCATTGTTCACGAAAACTCTATCTGAGTTTTTTTTGGATGAAACGTGCAAACAAACGAATGAATCATGAGTTTTCTGTGCAAACAAAGATTGTCAAGAAATATTTTAAAATAAACAAAAATTTTGATTTGCATTTGAATAATTTTGTCTATTCTTTACGAAAAATCTAGCCGAGTTTTTATTGCAAGAACCGAGCGAACAAACGTATGAAACATGAGTATGAGGTGCAAATTAAGTTTGTGGTGAAATATTTTAAAATGTAAACAAATTTTTGTTTTCATTGGAATAATTTAGTATTTACAATCATTCTTTATAAAACATCTACCCGTGTTATTTTTTTATAAAATGAGCGGACAAACGCATGACACATGAGTTTTTGGTGCGAACAAAGATTGTGGAGAAATATTCTAAAATGACAACAAAGTTCGGTTTGCATTTGAATAATTTAGTATATTCTTTACGGAAAATGTAGCTGTGTTATTTTTGTACAAAACGAGCGAACAAACGCACGAAACATGCGTTTTTGGTGCAAACAAAGATTGTGGAGAAATATGTTAAAACGAAAATAAATTTTTGTTTGCATTTGAAAAATTTAGTATTTACTATCATTGTTCACGAAAACTCTATCTGAGTTTTTTTTGGATGAAACGAGCAAACAAACGAATGAATCATGAGTTTTCTGTGCAAAGAAAGATTGTCAAGAAATATTTTAAAATAAACAAAAATTTTGATTTGCATTTGAATAATTTTGTCTATTCTTTACGAAAAATCTAGCCGAGTTTTTATTGCAAGAACCGAGCGAACAAACGTATGAAACATGAGTATGAGGTAAGTTTGTGGTGAAATATTTTAAAATGTAAACAAATTTTTGTTTTCATTGGAATAATTTAGTATTTACAATCATTCTTTATAAAACATCTACCCGTGTTATTTTTTTATAAAATGAGCGGACAAACGCATGAAACATGAGTTTTTGGTGCGAACAAAGATTGTGGAGAAATATTCTAAAATGACAACAAAGTTCGGTTTGCATTTGAATAATTTAGTATATTCTTTACGGAAAATATAGCTGTGTTATTTTTGTACAAAACGAGCGAACAAACGCACGAAACATGCGTTTTTGGTGCAAACAAAGATTGTGGAGAAATATTTTAAAACGAAAATAAATTTTTGTTTGCATTTGAATAATTTAGTATTTACTATCATTGTTCACGAAAACTCTATATGAGTTTTTTTTGGATGAAACGAGCAAACAAACGAATGAATCATGAGTTTTCTGTGCAAACAAAGATTGTGGAGAAATATTTTAAAATAAACAAAAATTTTGATTTGCATTTGAATAATTTTGTCTATTCTTTACGAAAAATCTAGCCGAGTTTTTATTGCAAGAACCGAGCGAACAAACGTATGAAACATGAGTATGAGGTGCAAATTAAGTTTGTGGTGAAATATTTTAAAATGTAAACAAATTTTTGTTTTCATTGGAATAATTTAGTATTTACAATCATTCTTTATAAAACATCTACCCGTGTTATTTTTTTATAAAATGAGCAGACAAACGCATGAAACATGAGTTTTTGGTGCGAACAAAGATTGTGGAGAAATATTCTAAAATGACAACAAAGTTCGGTTTGCATTTGAATAATTTAGTATATTTTTTACGGAAAATGTAGCTGTGTTATTTTTGTACAAAACGAGCGAACAAACGCACGAAACATGCGTTTTTGGTGCAAACAAAGATTGTGGAGAAATATTTTAAAACGAAAATAAATTTTTGTTTGCATTTGAATAATTTAGTATTTACTATCATTGTTCACGAAAACTCTATCTGAGTTTTTTTTGGATGAAACGAGCAAACAAACGAATGAATCATGAGTTTTCTGTGCAAACAAAGATTGTCAAGAAATATTTTAAAATAAACAAAAATTTTGATTTGCATTTGAATAATTTTGTCTATTCTTTACGAAAAATCTAGCCGAGTTTTTATTGCAAGAACCGAGCGAACAAACGTATGAAACATGAGTATGAGGTGCAAATTAAGTTTGTGGTGAAATATTTTAAAATGTAAACAAATTTTTGTTTTCATTGGAATAATTTAGTATTTACAATCATTCTTTATAAAACATCTACCCATGTTATTTTTTTATAAAATGAGCGGACAAACGCATGAAACATGAGTTTTTGGTGCGAACAAAGATTGTGGAGAAATATTCTAAAATGACAACAAAGTTCGGTTTGCATTTGAATAATTTAGTATATTCTTTACGGAAAATATAGCTGTGTTATTTTTGTACAAAACGAGCGAACAAACGCACGAAACATGCGTTTTTGGTGCAAACAAAGATTGTGGAGAAATATTTTAAAACGAAAATAAATTTTTGTTTGCATTTGAATAATTTCGTATTTACTATCATTGTTCACGAAAACTCTATATGAGTTTTTTTTGGATGAAACGAGCAAACAAACGAATGAATCATGAGTTTTCTGTGCAAACAAAGATTGTGGAGAAATATTTTAAAATAAACAAAAATTTTGATTTGCATTTGAATAATTTTGTCTATTCTTTACGAAAAATCTAGCCGACTTTTTATTGCAAGAACCGAGCGAACAAACGTATGAAACATGAGTATGAGGTGCAAATTAAGTTTCTGGTGAAATATTTTAAAATGTAAACAAATTTTTGTTTTCATTGGAATAATTTAGTATTTACAATCATTCTTTATAAAACATCTACCCGTGTTATTTTTTTATAAAATGAGCGGACAAACGCATGAAACATGAGTTTTTGGTGCGAACAAAGATTGTGGAGAAATATTCTAAAATGACAACAAATTTCGGTTTGCATTTGAATAATTTAGTATATTCTTTACGGAAAATGTAGCTGTGTTATTTTTGTACAAAACGAGCGAACAAACGCACGAAACATGCGTTTTTGGTGCAAACAAAGATTGTGGAGAAATATTTTAAAACGAAAATAAATTTTTGTTTGCATTTGAATAATTTAGTATTTACTATCATTGTTCACGAAAACTCTATCTGAGTTTTTTTTGGATGAAACGAGCAAACAAACGAATGAATCATGAGTTTTCTGTGCAAACAAAGATTGTCAAGAAATATTTTGAAATAAACAAAAATTTTGATTTGCATTTGAATAATTTTGTCTATTCTTTACGAAAAATCTAGCCGAGTTTTTATTGCAAGAACCGAGCGAACAAACGTATGAAACATGAGTATGAGGTGCAAATTAAGTTTGTGGTGAAATATTTTAAAATGTAAACAAATTTTTGTTTTCATTGGAATAATTTAGTATTTACAATCATTCTTTATAAAACATCTACCCGTGTTATTTTTTTATAAAATGAGCGGACAAACGCATGAAACATGAGTTTTTGGTGCGAACAAAGATTGTGGAGAAATATTCTAAAATGACAATAAATTTTGGTTTGCATTTGAATAATTTAGTATATTCTTTACGGAAAATGTAGCTGTGTTATTTTTGTACAAAACGAGCGAACAAACGCACGAAACATGCGATCTTGGAGCAAACAAAGATTGTGGTGAAATATTTTAAAACGAAAATAAATTTTTGTTTGCATTTGAATAATTTAGTATTTCTTATCATTCTTTACGAAAACTCTATCTGAGTTTTTTTTTGATGAAACGAGCAAACAAACCAATGAATCATGAGTTTTCTGTGCAAACAAAGATTGTGGAGAAATATTTTAAAATAAACAAAAATTTTGATTTGCATTTGAATAATTTTGTCTATTCTTTACGAAAAATCTAGCCGAGTTTTTATTGCAAGAACCGAGCGAACAAACGTATGAAACATGAGTATGAGGTGCAAATTAAGTTTGTGGTGAAATATTTTAAAATGTAAACAAATTTTTGTTTTCATTGGAATAATTTAGTATTTACAATCATTCTTTATAAAACATCTACCCGTGTTATTTTTTTATAAAATGAGCGGACAAACGCATGAAACATGAGTTTTTGGTGCAAACAAAGATTGTGGAGAAATATTCTAAAATGACAACAAAGTTCGGTTTGCATTTAATAATTTAGTATATTCTTTACGGAAAATATAGCTGTGTTATTTTTGTACAAAACGAGCGAACAAACGCACGAAACATGCGTTTTTGGTGCAAACAAAGATTGTGGAGAAATATTTTAAAACGAAAATAAATTTTGGTTTGCATTTGAATAATTTAGTATTTACTATCATTGTTCACGAAAACTCTATATGAGTTTTTTTTGGATGAAACGAGCAAAACAAACGAATGAATCATGAGTTTTCTGTGCAAACAAAGATTGTGGAGAAATAATTTAAAATAAACAAAAATTTTGATTTGCATTTGAATAATTTTGTCTATTCTTTACGAAAAATCTAACCGAGTTTTTATTGCAAGAACCGAGCGAACAAACGTATGAAACATGAGTATGAGGAGCAAATTAAGTTTGTGGTGAAATATTTTAAATTGTAAACAAATTTTTATTTTCATTGGAATAATTTAGTATTTACAATCATTCTTTATAAAACATCTACCCGTGTTATTTTTTTATAAAATGAGCGGACAAACGCATGAAACATGAGTTTTTGGTGCGAACAAAGATTGTGGAGAAATATTCTAAAATGACAACAAATCTTGGTTTGCATTTGAAAAATTTAGTATATTCTTTACGGAAAATGTAGCTGTGTTATTTTTGTACAAAACGAGCGAACAAACGCACGAAACATGAGTTTTTGGTGGATACAAACATTGTGGAGAAATATTTTAAAACGAAAATAAATTTTTGTTTGCAATTGAATAATTTAGTATTTACTATCATTCTTTACGAAAATTCTATCCGAGTTTTTATTGGATGAAACGAGCAAACAAACGCATGAATCATGAGTTTTCTGTGCAAACAAAAATTGTGGAGAAATATTTTAAAATAAACAAAAATTTTGATTTGCATTTGAATAATTTTGTCTATTCTTTACGAAAAATCTAGCCGAGTTTTTATTGCAAGAACCGAGCGAACAAACGTATGAAACATTAGTATGAGGTGCAAATTAAGTTTGTGGTGAAATATTTTAAAATGTAAACAAATTTTTGTTTTCATTGGAATAATTTAGTATTTACAATCATTCTTTATAAAACATCTACCGGTGTTATTTTTTTATAAAATGAGCGGACAGACGCATGAAACATGAGTTTTTGGTGCGAACAAAGATGGTGGAGAAATATTCTAAAATGACAACAAATTTTGGTTTGCATTTGAATAATTTAGTATATTCTTTACGGAAAATGTAGCTGTGTTATTTTTGTACAAAACGAGCGAACAAACGCACGAAACATGAGTTTTTGGTGGAAACAAAGATTGTGGAGAAATATTTTAAAACGAAAATAAATTTTTGTTTGCATTTGAATAATTTAGTATTTAGTATCGTTCGTTACGAAAATTCTATCCGAGTTTTTTTTTGGATGAAACGAGCAAACATGAATCATGAGTTCTCTGTGCAAACAAAGATTGTGAAGAAATATTATAAAATAAACAAAAATTTTGATTTGCATTTGAATAATTTTGTCTATTCTTTACGAAAAATCTAGCCGAGTTTTTATTGCAAGAACCGAGCGAACAAACGTATGAAACATGAGTATGAGGTGCAAATTAAGTTTGTGGTGAAATATTTTAAAATGTAAACAAATTTTTGTTTTCATTGGAATAATTTAGTATTTACAATCATTCTTTATAGAACATCTACCCGTGTTATTTTTTTATAAAATGAGCGGACAAACGCATGAAACATGAGTTTTTGGTGCAAACAAAGATTGTGGAGAAATATTCTAAAATGACCACAAAGTTCGGTTTGCATTTGAATAATTTAGTATATTCTTTACGGAAAATGTAGCTGTGTTATTTTTGTACAAAACGAGCGAACAAACGCACGAAACATGCGTTTTTGGTGTAAACAAAGATTGTGGAGAAATATTTTAAAACGAAAATAAATTTTTGTTTGCATTTGAATAATTTAGTATTTTCTATCATTGTTCACGAAAACTCTATCTGAGTTTTTTTTGGATGAAACGAGCAAACAAACGAATGAATCATGAGTTTTCTGTGCAAACAAAGATTGTGGAGAAATATGTTAAAATAAACAAAAATTTTGATTTGCATTTGAATAATTTTGTCTATTCTTTACGAAAAATCTAGCCGAGTTTTTATTGCAAGAACCGAGCGAACAAACGTATGAAACATGAGTATGAGGTGCAAATTACGTTTGTCGTGAAATATCTTAAAATGTAAACAAATTTTTGTTTTCATTAGAATAATTTAGTATTTACAATCATTCTTTATAAAACATCTACCCGTGTTATTTTTTTATAAAATGAGCGGACAAACGCATGAAACATGAGTTTTTGGTGCAAACAAAGATTGTGGAGAAATATTCTAAAATGACAACAAAGTTCATTTTGCATTTGAATAATTTAGTATATTCTTTACGGAAAATGTAGCTGTGTTATTTTTGTACAAAACGAGCGAACAAACGCACGAAACATGCGTTTTTGGTGCAAACAAAGATTGTGGAGAAATATTTTAAAACGAAAATAAATTTTTGTTTGCATTTGAATAATTTAGTATTTACTATCATTGTTCACGAAAACTCTATCTGAGTGTTTTTGGGATGAAACGAGCAAACAAACGAATGAATCATGAGTTTTCTGTGCAAACAAAGATTGTCAAGAAATATTTTAAAATAAACAAAAATTTTGATTTGCATTTGAATAATTTTGTCTATTCTTTACGAAAAATCTTGCCGAGTTTTTGTTGCAAGAACCGAGCGAACAAACGTATGAAACATGAGTATGAGGTGCAAATTAAGTTTGTGGTGAAATATCTTAAAATGTAAACAAATTTTTGTTTTCATTGGAATAATTTAGTATTTACAATCATTCTTTATAGAACATCTACCCGTGTTATTTTTTTATAAAATGAGCGGACAAACGCATGAAACATGAGTTTTTGGTGCAAACAAAGATTGTGGAGAAATATTCTAAAATGACAACAAAGTTCATTTTGCATTTGAATAATTTAGTATATTCTTTACGGAAAATGTAGCTGTGTTATTTTTGTACAAAACGAGCGAACAAACGCACGAAACATGCGTTTTTGGTGTAAACAAAGATTGTGGAGAAATATTTTAAAACGAAAATAAATTTTTGTTTGCATTTGAATAATTTAGTATTTTCTATCATTGTTCACGAAAACTCTATCTGAGTTTTTTTTGGATGAAACGAGCAAACAAACGAATGAATCATGAGTTTTCTGTGCAAACAAAGATTGTGGAGAAATATGTTAAAATAAACAAAAATTTTGATTTGCATTTGAATAATTTTGTCTATTCTTTACGAAAAATCTAGCCGAGTTTTTATTGCAAGAACCGAGCGAACAAACGTATGAAACATGAGTATGAGGTGCAAATTACGTTTGTCGTGAAATATCTTAAAATGTAAACAAATTTTTGTTTTCATTAGAATAATTTAGTATTTACAATCATTCTTTATAAAACATCTACCCGTGTTATTTTTTTATAAAACGAACGGACAAAACGCATGAAACATGAGTTTTTGGTGCGAACAAAGATTGTGGAGAAATATTCTAAAATGACAATAAATTTTGGTTTGCATTTGAAAAATTTAGTATATTCTTTACGGAAAATGTAGCTGTGTTATTTTTGTACAAAACGAGCGAACAAACGCACGAAACATGCGATCTTGGTGCAAACAAAGATTGTGGAGAAATATTTTAAAACGAAAATAAATTTTTGTTTGCATTTGAATAATTTAGTATTTACTATCATTCTTTACGAAAATTCTATCACTAAATTATTCAAATGCAAACAAAAATTTATTTTCGTTTTAAAATACTGAGTTTTTTTTGGATGAAACGAGCAAACAAACGAATGAATCATGAGTTTTCTGTGCAAACAAAGATTGTGGAGAAATATTTTAAAATAAACAAAAATTTTGATTTGCATTTGAATAATTTTGTCTATTCGTTACGAAAAATCTAGCCGAGTTTTTATTGCAAGAACCGAGCGAACAAACGTATGAAACATGAGTATGAGGTGCAAATTAAGTTTGTGGTGAAATATTTTAAAATGTAAACAAATTTTTGTTTTCATTGGAATAATTTAGTATTTACAATCATTCTTTATAAAACATCTACCCGTGTTATTTTTTTATAAAATGAGCGGACAAACGCATGAAACATGAGTTTTTGGTGCAAACAAAGATTGTGGAGAAATATTCTAAAATGACAACAAAGTTCGGTTTGCATTTGAATAATTTAGTATATTCTTTACGGAAAATATAGCTGTGTTATTTTTGTACAAAACGAGCGAACAAACGCACGAAACATGCGTTTTTGGTGCAAACAAAGATTGTGGAGAAATATTTTAAAACGAAAATAAATTTTTGTTTGCATTTGAATAATTTAGTATTTACTATCATTGTTCACGAAAACTCAATATGAGTTTTTTTTGGATGAAACGAGCAAACAAACGAATGAATCATGAGTTTTCTGTGCAAACAAAGATTGTCAAGAAATATTTTAAAATAAACAAAAATTTTGATTTGCATTTGAATAATTTTGTCTATTCTTTACGAAAAATCTAGCCGAGTTTTTATTGCAAGAACCGAGCGAACAAACGTATGAAACATGAGTATGAGGTGCAAATTAAGTTTGTGGTGAAATATCTTAAAATGTAAACAAATTTTTGTTTTCATTAGAATAATTTAGTATTTACAATCATTCTTTATAAAACATCTACCCGTGTTATTTTTTTATAAAATGAGCGGACAAACGCATGAAACATGAGTTTTTGGTGCGAACAAAGATTGTGGAGAAATATTCTAAAATGACAACAAATTTTGGTTTGCATTTGAATAATTTAGTATATTCTTTACGGAAAATGTAGCTGTGTTATTTTTTGTACAAAACGAGCGAACAAACGCACGAAACATGAGTTTTTGGTGGAAACAAAGATTGTGGAGAAATATTTTAAAACGAAAATAAATTTTTGTTTGCATTTGAATAATTTAGTATTTACTATCATTCTTTACGAAAATAATATCTGAGTTTTTTTTGGATGAAACGAGCAAACAAACGCATGAATCATGAGTTTTCTGTGCAAACAAAAATTGTGGAGACATACTTTAAAATAAACAAAAATTTTGATTTGCATTTGAATAATTTTGTCTATTCTTTACGAAAAATCTAGCCGAGTCTTTATTGCAAGAACCGAGCGAACAAACGTACGAAACATGTGTATGAGGTGCAAATTAAGTTTGTGGTGAAATATTTTAAAATGTAAACAAATTTTTGTTTTCATTGGAATTATTTAGTATTTACAATCATTCTTTATAAAACATCTACCCGTGTTATTTTTTTATAAAATGAGCGGACAAACGCATGAAACATGAGTTTTTGGTGCAAACAAAGATTGTGGAGAAATATTCTAAAATGACAACAAATTTCGGTTTGCATTTGAATAATTTAGTATATTCTTTACGAAAAATATAGCTGTGTTATTTTTGTACAAAACAAGCGAACAAACGCACGAAACATGCGTTTTTGGTGCAAACAAAGATTGTGGAGAAATATTTTAAAACGAAAATAAATTTTTGTTTGCATTTGAATAATTTAGTATTTACTATCATTGTTCACGAAAACTCTGTATGAGTTTTTTTTGGATGAAACGAGCAAACAAACGAATGAATCATGAGTTTTCTGTGCAAACAAAGATTGTCAAGAAATATTTTAAAATAAACAAAAATTTTGATTTGCATTTGAATAATTTTGTCTATTCTTTATGAAAAATCTAGCCGAGTTTTTATTGCAAGAACCGAGCGAACAAACGTATGAAACATGAGTATGAGGTGCAAATTAAGTTTGTGGTGAAATATCTTAAAATGTGAACAAATTTTTGTTTTCATTAGAATAATTTAGTATTTACAATCATTCTTTATAAAACATCTACCCGTGTTATTTTTTTATAAAATGAGCGGACAAACGCATCAAACATGAGTTTTTGGTGCGAACAAAGATTGTGGAGAAATATTCTAAAATGACAACAAATTTTGGTTTGCATTTGAATAATTTAGTATATTCTTTACGGAAAATGTAGCTGTGTTATTTTTGTACAAAACGAGCGAACAAACGTACGAAACATGAGTTTTTTGTGGAGAAATATTTTAAAACGAAAATAAATTTTTGTTTGCATTTGAATAATTTAGTATTTACTATCATTCTTTACGAAAATTCTATCCGAATTTTTTTTGGATGAAACGAGCAAACAAACGCATGAATCATGAGTTTTCTGTGCAAACAAAGATTGTCGAGAAATATTTTAAAATAAACAAAAATTTTGATTTGCATTTGAATAATTTTGTCTATTCTTTACGAAAAATCTAGCCGAGTTTTTATTGCAAGAACCGAGCGAACAAACGTATGAAACATGAGTATGAGGTGCAAATAGAGTTTGTGGTAAAATATTTTAAAATGTAAACAAATTTTTGTTTTCATTGGAATAATTTAGTATTTACAATCATTCTTTATAAAACATCTACCCGTGTTATTTTTTTATAAAATGAGCGGACAAACGCATGAAACATGAGTTTTAGGTGCAAACAAAGATTGTGGAGAAATATTCTAAAATGACAACAAATTTTGGTTTGCATTTGAATAATTTAGTATATTCTTTACGGAAAATGTAGCTGTGTTATTTTTGTACAAAACGAGCGAACAAACGCACGAAACATGCGTTTTTGGTGCAAACAAAGATTGTGGATGTTATTTTTTTATAAAATGAGCAGACAAACGCATGAAACATGAGTTTTTGGTGCAAACAAAGATTGTGGAGAAATATTCTAAAATGACAACAAATTTTGGTTTGCATTTGAATAATTTAGTATATTCTTTACGGAAAATGTAGCTGTGTTATTTTTGTACAAAACGAGCGAACAAACGCACGAAACATGAGTTTTTGGTGCAAACAAAGATTGTGGAGAAATATTTTAAAACGAAAATAAATTTTTGTTTGCATTTGAATAATTTAGTATTTACTATCATTCTTTACGAAAATTCTATCCAAGTTTTTTTTGGATGAAACGAGCAAACAAACGCATGAATCATGAGTTTTCTGTGCAAATAAAGATTGTGGAGAAATATTTTAAAATAAACAAAAATTTTGATTTGCATTTGAATAATTTTGTCTATTCTTTACGAAAAATCTAGCCGAGTTTTTATTGCAAGAACCGAGCGAACAAACGTATGAAACATGAGTATGAGGTGCAAATTAAGTTTGTGGTGAAATATTTTAAAATGTAAACAAATTTTTGTTTTCATTGGAATAATTTAGTATTTACAATCATTCTTTATAAAACATCTACCCGTGTTATTTTTTTATAAAATGAGCGGACAAACGCATGAAACATGAGTTTTTGGTGCAAACAAAGATTGTGGAGAAATATTTTAAAATGCCAACAAATTTTGGTTTGCATTTGAATAATTTAGTATATTCTTTACGAAAAATGTAGCTGTGTTATTTATGCACAAAACGAGCGAACAAACGCACGAAACATGAGTATTTGGTGCAAACAAAGATTGTGGAGAAATATTTTAAAACGAAAATAAATTTTTGTTTGCAATTGAATAATTTAGTATTTACTATCATTCTTTACGAAAACTCTATCCGAGTTTTTTTTGGATGAAACGAGCAAACAAACGAATGAATCATGAGTTTTCTGTGCAAACAAAGATTGTCGAGAAATATTTTAAAATAAACAAAAATTTTGATTTGCATTTAAATAATTTTGTCTATTCTTTACGAAAAATCTAGCCGAGTTTTTATTGCAGGAACCGAGCGAACAAACGTATGAAACATGAGTATGAGGTGCAAATTAAGTTTGTGGTGAAATATTTTAAAATGTAAACAAATTTTTGTTTTCATTAGAATAATTTAGTATTTACAATCATTCTTTATAAAACATCTACCCGTGTTATTTTTTTATAAAATGGGCGGACAAATCATGAAACATGAGTTTTAGGTGGAAACAAAGATTGTGGAGAAATATTCTAAAATGACAACAAATTTTGGTTTGCATTTGAATAATTTAGTATATTCTTTGCGGAAAATGTAGCTGTGTTATTTATGTACAAAACGAGCGAACAAACGCACGAAACATGAGTTTTTGGTGCAAACAAAGATTGTGGAGAAATATTTTAAAACGAAAATAAATTTTTGTTTGCAATTGAATAATTTAGTATTTACTATCATTCTTTACGAAAACTCTATCCGAGTTTTTTTTGGATGAAACGAGCAAACAAACGAATGAATCATGAGTTTTCTGTGCAAACAAAGATTATCGAGAAATATTTTAAAATAAACAAAAATTTTGATTTGCATTTGAATAATTTTGTCTATTCTTTACGAAAAATCTAGCCGAGTTTTAATTGCAGGAACCGAGCGAACAAACGTATGAAACATGAGTATGAGGTGCAAATTAAGTTTGTGGTGAAATATTTTAAAATGTAAACAAATTTTTGTTTTCATTAGAATAATTTAGTATTTACAATCATTCTTTATAAAACATCTACCCGTGTTATTTTTTTATAAAATGGGCGGACAAATCATGAAACATGAGTTTTAGGTGGAAACAAAGATTGTGGAGAAATATTCTAAAATGACAACAAATTTTGGTTTGCATTTGAATAATTTAGTATATTCTTTACGGAAAATGTAGCTGTGTTATTTATGTACAAAACGAGCGAACAAATGCACGAAACATGAGTATTTGGTGCAAACAAAGATTGTGGAGAAATATTTTAAAACGAAAATAAATTTTTGTTTGCAATTGAATAATTTAGTATTTACTATCATTCTTTACGAAAACTCTATCCGAGTTTTTTTTGGATGAAACGAGCAAACAAACGAATGAATCATGAGTTTTCTGTGCAAACAAAGATTGTCGAGAAATATTTTAAAATAAACAAAAATTTTGATTTGCATTTGAATAATTTTGTCTATTCTTTACGAAAAATCTAGCCGAGTTTTTATTGCAGGAACCGAGCGAACAAACGTATGAAACATGAGTATGAGGTGCAAATTAAGTTTGTGGTGAAATATTTTAAAATGTAAACAAATTTTTGTTTTCATTAGAATAATTTAGTATTTACAATCATTCTTTATAAAACATCTACCCGTGTTATTTTTTTTATAAAATGGGCGGACAAATCATGAAACATGAGTTTTAGGTGGAAACAAAGATTGTGGAGAAATATTCTAAAATGACAACAAATTTTGGTTTGCATTTGAATAATTTAGTATATTCTTTACGGAAAATGTAGCTGTGTTATTTATGTACAAAACGAGCGAACAAACGCACGAAACATGAGTTTTTGGTGCAAACAAAGATTGTGGAGAAATATTTTAAAACGAAAATAAATTTTTGTTTGCAATTGAATAATTTAGTATTTACTATCATTCTTTACGAAAACTCTATCCGAGTTTTTTTTGGATGAAACGAGCAAACAAACGAATGAATCATGAGTTTTCTGTGCAAACAAAGATTGTCGAGAAATATTTTAAAACAAACAAAAATTTTGATTTGCATTTGAATAATTTTGTCTATTCTTTACGAAAAATCTAGCCGAGTTTTAATTGCAGGAACCGAGCGAACAAACGTATGAAACATGAGTATGAGGTGCAAATTAAGTTTGTGGTGAAATATTTTAAAATGTAAACAAATTTTTGTTTTCATTAGAATAATTTAGTATTTACAATCATTCTTTATAAAACATCTACCCGTGTTATTTTTTTATAAAATGGGCGGACAAATCATGAAACATGAGTTTTAGGTGGAAACAAAGATTGTGGAGAAATATTCTAAAATGACAACAAATTTTGGTTTGCATTTGAATAATTTAGTATATTCTTTACGGAAAATGTAGCTGTGTTATTTATGTACAAAACGAGCGAACAAATGCACGAAACATGAGTATTTGGTGCAAACAAAGATTGTGTAGAAATATTTTAAAACGAAAATAAATTTTTGTTTGCAATTGAATAATTTAGTATTTACTATCATTCTTTACGAAAACTCTATCCGAGTTTTTTTTGGATGAAACGAGCAAACAAACGAATGAATCATGAGTTTTCTGTGCAAACAAAGATTGTCGAGAAATATTTTAAAATAAACAAAAATTTTGATTTGCATTTGAATAATTTTGTCTATTCTTTACGAAAAATCTAGCCGAGTTTTTATTGCAGGAACCGAGCGAACAAACGTATGAAACATGAGTATGAGGTGCAAATTAAGTTTGTGGTGAAATATTTTAAAATGTAAACAAATTTTTGTTTTCATTAGAATAATTTAGTATTTACAATCATTCTTTATAAAACATCTACCCGTGTTATTTTTTTATAAAATGGGCGGACAAATCATGAAACATGAGTTTTAGGTGGAAACAAAGATTGTGGAGAAATATTCTAAAATGACAACAAATTTTGGTTTGCATTTGAATAATTTAGTATATTCTTTACGGAAAATGTAGCTGTGTTATTTATGTACAAAACGAGCGAACAAGCGCACGAAACATGAGTTTTTGGTGCAAACAAAGATTGTGGAGAAATATTTTAAAACGACAATAAATTTTTGTTTGCAATTGAATAATTTAGTATTTACTATCATTCTTTACGAAAACTCTATCCGAGTTTTTTTTCGATGAAACGAGCAAACAAACGAATGAATCATGAGTTTTCTGTGCAAACAAAGATTGTCGAGAAATATTTTAAAATAAACAAAAATTTTGATTTGCATTTGAATAATTTTGTCTATTCTTTACGAAAAATCTAGCCGAGTTTTTATTGCAAGAACCGAGCGAACAAACGTATGAAACATGAGTATGAGGTGCAAATTAATTTGTGGTGAAATATTTTAAAATGTAAACAAATTTTTGTTTTCATTAGAATAATTTAGTATTTACAATCATTCTTTATAAAACATCTACCCGTGTTATTTTTTTATAAAATGGGCGGACAAATCATGAAACATGAGTTTTAGGTGGAAACAAAGATTGTGGAGAAATATTCTAAAATGACAACAAATTTTGGTTTGCATTTGAATAATTTAGTATATTCTTTACGGAAAATGTAGCTGTGTTATTTATGTACAAAACGAGCGAACAAACGCACGAAACATGAGTTTTTGGTGCAAACAAAGATTGTGGAGAAATATTTTAAAACGAAAATAAATTTTTGTTTGCAATTGAATAATTTAGTATTTACTATCATTCTTTACGAAAACTCTATCCGAGTTTTTTTTGGACGAAACAAGCAAACAAACGAATGAATCATGAGTTTTCTATGCAAACAAAGATTGTCGAGAAATATTTTAAAATAAACAAAAATTTTGATTTGCATTTGAATAATTTTGTCTATTCTTTACGAAAAATCTAGCCGAGTTTTTATTGCAAGAACAGAGCGAACAAACGTATGAAACATGAGTATGAGGTGCAAATTAAGTTTGTGGTGAAATATTTTAAAATGTAAACAAATTTTTATTTTCATTAGAATAATTTAGTATTTACAATCATTCTTTATAAACACATCTACCCGTGTTATTTTTTTATAAAATGAGCGGACAAACGCATGAAACATGAGTTTTTGGTGCAAACAAAGATTGTGGAGAAATATTTTAAAATGCCAACAAATTTTGGTTTGCATTTGAATAATTTAGTATATTCTTTACGGAAAATGTAGCTGTGTTATTTATGTACAAAACGAGCGAACAAACGCACAAAACATGAGTTTTTGGTGCAAACAAAGATTGTGGAGAAATATTTTAAAACGAAAATAAATTTTTGTTTGCAATTGAATAATTTAGTATTTACTATCATTCTTTACGAAAACTCTATCCGAGTTTTTCTTGGATGAAACGAGCAAACAAACGAATGAATCATGAGTTTTCTGTGCAAACAAAGATTGTCGAGAAATATTTTAAAATAAACAAAAATTTTGATTTGCATTTGAATAATTTTGTCTATTCTTTACGAAAAATCTAGCCGAGTTTTTATTGCAAGAACAGAGCGAACAAACGTATGAAACATGAGTATGAGGTGCAAATTAAGTTTGTGGTGAAATATTTTAAAATGTAAACAAATTTTTATTTTCATTAGAATAATTTAGTATTTACAATCATTCTTTATAAAACATCTACCCGTGTTATTTTTTTATAAAATGAGCGGACAAACGCATGAAACATGAGTTTTTGGTGCAAACAAAGATTGTGGAGAAATATTTTAAAATGCCAACAAATTTTGGTTTGCATTTGAATAATTTAGTATATTCTTTACGGAAAATGTAGCTGTGTTATTTATGTACAAAACGAGCGAACAAACGCACGAAACATGAGTTTTTGGTGCAAACAAAGATTGTGGAGAAATATTTTAAAACGAAAATAAATTTTTGTTTGCAATTGAATAATTTAGTATTTACTATCATTCTTTACGAAAACTCTATCCGAGTTTTTCTTGGATGAAACGAGCAAACAAACGAATGAATCATGAGTTTTCTGTGCAAACAAAGATTGTCGAGAAATATTTTAAAATAAACAAAAATTTTGATTTGCATTTGAATAATTTTGTCTATTCTTTACGAAAAATCTAGCTGAGTTTTTATTGCAAGAACCGAGCGAACAAACGTATGAAACATGAGTATGAGGTGCAAATAGAGTTTCTGGTGAAATATTTTAAAATGTAAACAAATTTTTGTTTTCATTGGAATAATTTAGTATTTACAATCATTCTTTATAAAACATCTACCCGTGTTATTTTTTTATAAAATGAGCGGACAAACGCATGAAACATGAGTTTTAGGTGCAAACAAAGATTGTGGAGAAATATTCTAAAATGACAACAAATTTTGGTTTGCATTTGAATAATTTAGTATATTCTTTACGGAAAATGTAGCTTTGTTATTTTTGTACAAAACGAGCGAACAAACGCACGAAACATGCGTTTTTGGTGCAAACAAAGATTGTGGATGTTATTTTTTTATAAAATGAGCAGACAAACGCATGAAACATGAGTTTTTGGTGCAAACAAAGATTGTGGAGAAATATTCTAAAATGACAACAAATTTTGGTTTGCATTTGAATAATTTAGTATATTCTTTACGGAAAATGTAGCTGTGTTATTTTTATACAAAACGAGCGAACAAACGCACGAAACATGAGTTTTTGGTGCAAACAAAGATTGTGGAGAAATATTTTAAAACGAAAATAAATTTTTGTTTGCATTTGAATAATTTAGTATTTACTATCATTCTTTACGAAAATTCTATCCAAGTTTTTTTTGGATGAAACGAGCAAACAAACGCATGAATCATGAGTTTTCTGTGCAAATAAAGATTGTGGAGAAATATTTTAAAATAAACAAAAATTTTGATTTGCATTTGAATAATTTTGTCTATTCTTTACGAAAAATCTAGCCGAGTTTTTATTGCAAGAACCGAGCGAACAAACGTATGAAACATGAGTATGAGGTGCAAATTAAGTTTGTGGTGAAATATTTTAAAATGTAAACAAATTTTTGTTTTCATTGGAATAATTTAGTATTTACAATCATTCTTTATAAAACATCTACCCGTGTTATTTTTTTATAAAATGAGCGGACAAACGCATGAAACATGAGTTTTTGGTGCAAACAAAGATTGTGGAGAAATATTTTAAAATGCCAACAAATTTTGGTTTGCATTTGAATAATTTAGTATATTCTTTACGAAAAATGTAGCTGTGTTATTTATGCACAAAACGAGCGAACAAACGCACGAAACATGAGTATTTGGTGCAAACAAAGATTGTGGAGAAATATTTTAAAACGAAAATAAATTTTTGTTTGCAATTGAATAATTTAGTATTTACTATCATTCTTTACGAAAACTCTATCCGAGTTTTTTTTGGATGAAACGAGCAAACAAACGAATGAATCATGAGTTTTCTGTGCAAACAAAGATTGTCGAGAAATATTTTAAAATAAACAAAAATTTTGATTTGCATTTAAATAATTTTGTCTATTCTTTACGAAAAATCTAGCCGAGTTTTTATTGCAGGAACCGAGCGAACAAACGTATGAAACATGAGTATGAGGTGCAAATTAAGTTTGTGGTGAAATATTTTAAAATGTAAACAAATTATTGTTTTCATTAGAATAATTTAGTATTTACAATCATTCTTTATAAAACATCTACCCGTGTTATTTTTTTATAAAATGGGCGGACAAATCATGAAACATGAGTTTTAGGTGGAAACAAAGATTGTGGAGAAATATTCTAAAATGACAACAAATTTTGGTTTGCATTTGAATAATTTAGTATATTCTTTACGGAAAATGTAGCTGTGTTATTTATGTACAAAACGAGCGAACAAACGCACGAAACATGAGTTTTTGGTGCAAACAAAGATTGTGGAGAAATATTTTAAAACGAAAATAAATTTTTGTTTGCAATTGAATAATTTAGTATTTACTATCATTCTTTACGAAAACTCTATCCGAGTTTTTTTTGGATGAAACGAGCAAACAAACGAATGAATCATGAGTTTTCTGTGCAAACAAAGATTGTCGAGAAATATTTTAAAATAAACAAAAATTTTGATTTGCATTTGAATAATTTTGTCTATTCTTTACGAAAAATCTAGCCGAGTTTTTATTGCAGGAACCGAGCGAACAAACGTATGAAACATGAGTATGAGGTGCAAATTAAGTTTGTGGTGAAATATTTTAAAATGTAAACAAATTTTTGTTTTCATTAGAATAATTTAGTATTTACAATCATTCTTTATAAAACATCTACCCGTGTTATTTTTTTTATAAAATGGGCGGACAAATCATGAAACATGAGTTTTAGGTGGAAACAAAGATTGTGGAGAAATATTCTAAAATGACAACAAATTTTGGTTTGCATTTGAATAATTTAGTATATTCTTTACGGAAAATGTAGCTGTGTTATTTATGTACAAAACGAGCGAACAAACGCACGAAACATGAGTTTTTGGTGCAAACAAAGATTGTGGAGAAATATTTTAAAACGAAAATAAATTTTTGTTTGCAATTGAATAATTTAGTATTTACTATCATTCTTTACGAAAACTCTATCCGAGTTTTTTTTGGATGAAACGAGCAAACAAACGAATGAATCATGAGTTTTCTGTGCAAACAAAGATTGTCGAGAAATATTTTAAAACAAACAAAAATTTTGATTTGCATTTGAATAATTTTGTCTATTCTTTACGAAAAATCTAGCCGAGTTTTAATTGCAGGAACCGAGCGAACAAACGTATGAAACATGAGTATGAGGTGCAAATTAAGTTTGTGGTGAAATATTTTGAAATGTAAACAAATTTTTGTTTTCATTAGAATAATTTAGTATTTACAATCATTCTTTATAAAACATCTACCCGTGTTATTTTTTTATAAAATGGGCGGACAAATCATGAAACATGAGTTTTAGGTGGAAACAAAGATTGTGGAGAAATATTCTAAAATGACAACAAATTTTGGTTTGCATTTGAATAATTTAGTATATTCTTTACGGAAAATGTAGCTGTGTTATTTATGTACAAAACGAGCGAACAAATGCACGAAACATGAGTATTTGGTGCAAACAAAGATTGTGTAGAAATATTTTAAAACGAAAATAAATTTTTGTTTGCAATTGAATAATTTAGTATTTACTATCATTCTTTACGAAAACTCTATCCGAGTTTTTTTTGGATGAAACGAGCAAACAAACGAATGAATCATGAGTTTTCTGTGCAAACAAAGATTGTCGAGAAATATTTTAAAATAAACAAAAATTTTGATTTGCATTTGAATAATTTTGTCTATTCTTTACGAAAAATCTAGCCGAGTTTTTATTGCAGGAACCGAGCGAACAAACGTATGAAACATGAGTATGAGGTGCAAATTAAGTTTGTGGTGAAATATTTTAAAATGTAAACAAATTTTTGTTTTCATTAGAATAATTTAGTATTTACAATCATTCTTTATAAAACATCTACCCGTGTTATTTTTTTATAAAATGGGCGGACAAATCATGAAACATGAGTTTTAGGTGGAAACAAAGATTGTGGAGAAATATTCTAAA
Organism: Juncus effusus; assembly: GCA_027726005.1. Taxonomy (NCBI): domain Eukaryota; kingdom Viridiplantae; phylum Streptophyta; class Magnoliopsida; order Poales; family Juncaceae; genus Juncus; species Juncus effusus. Next base: position 5,763,516 of record CM050907.1, read on the forward strand.
ATGACAACAAATTTTGGTTTGCATTTGAATAATTTAGTATATTCTTTACGGAAAATGTAGCTGTGTTATTTATGTACAAAACGAGCGAACAAGCGCACGAAACATGAGTTTTTGGTGCAAACAAAGATTGTGGAGAAATATTTTAAAACGACAATAAATTTTTGTTTGCAATTGAATAATTTAGTATTTACTATCATTCTTTACGAAAACTCTATCCGAGTTTTTTTTCGATGAAACGAGCAAACAAACGAATGAATCATGAGTTTTCTGTGCAAACAAAGATTGTCGAGAAATATTTTAAAATAAACAAAAATTTTGATTTGCATTTGAATAATTTTGTCTATTCTTTACGAAAAATCTAGCCGAGTTTTTATTGCAAGAACCGAGCGAACAAACGTATGAAACATGAGTATGAGGTGCAAATTAATTTGTGGTGAAATATTTTAAAATGTAAACAAATTTTTGTTTTCATTAGAATAATTTAGTATTTACAATCATTCTTTATAAAACATCTACCCGTGTTATTTTTTTATAAAATGGGCGGACAAATCATGAAACATGAGTTTTAGGTGGAAACAAAGATTGTGGAGAAATATTCTAAAATGACAACAAATTTTGGTTTGCATTTGAATAATTTAGTATATTCTTTACGGAAAATGTAGCTGTGTTATTTATGTACAAAACGAGCGAACAAACGCACGAAACATGAGTTTTTGGTGCAAACAAAGATTGTGGAGAAATATTTTAAAACGAAAATAAATTTTTGTTTGCAATTGAATAATTTAGTATTTACTATCATTCTTTACGAAAACTCTATCCGAGTTTTTTTTGGACGAAACGAGCAAACAAACGAATGAATCATGAGTTTTCTATGCAAACAAAGATTGTCGAGAAATATTTTAAAATAAACAAAAATTTTGATTTGCATTTGAATAATTTTGTCTATTCTTTACGAAAAATCTAGCCGAGTTTTTATTGCAAGAACAGAGCGAACAAACGTATGAAACATGAGTATGAGGTGCAAATTAAGTTTGTGGTGAAATATTTTAAAATGTAAACAAATTTTTATTTTCATTAGAATAATTTAGTATTTACAATCATTCTTTATAAAACATCTACCCGTGTTATTTTTTTATAAAATGAGCGGACAAACGCATGAAACATGAGTTTGTGGTGCAAACAAAGATTGTGGAGAAATATTTTAAAATGCCAACAAATTTTGGTTTGCATTTGAATAATTTAGTATATTCTTTACGGAAAATGTAGCTGTGTTATTTATGTACAAAACGAGCGAACAAACGCACGAAACATGAGTTTTTGGTGCAAACAAAGATTGTGGAGAAATATTTTAAAACGAAAATAAATTTTTGTTTGCAATTGAATAATTTAGTATTTACTATCATTCTTTACGAAAACTCTATCCGAGTTTTTCTTGGATGAAACGAGCAAACAAACGAATGAATCATGAGTTTTCTGTGCAAACAAAGATTGTCAAGAAATATTTTAAAATAAACAAAAATTTTGATTTGCATTTGAATAATTTTGTCTATTCTTTACGAAAAATCTAGCTGAGTTTTTATTGCAAGAACCGAGCGAACAAACGTATGAAACATGAGTATGAGGTGCAAATAGAGTTTCTGGTGAAATATTTTAAAATGTAAACAAATTTTTGTTTTCATTGGAATAATTTAGTATTTACAATCATTCTTTATAAAACATCTACCCGTGTTATTTTTTTATAAAATGAGCGGACAAACGCATGAAACATGAGTTTTAGGTGCAAACAAAGATTGTGGAGAAATATTCTAAAATGACAAGAAATTTTGGTTTGCATTTGAATAATTTAGTATATTCTTTACGGAAAATGTAGCTGTGTTATTTTTGTACAAAACGAGCGAACAAACGCACGAAACATGCGTTTTTGGTGCAAACAAAGATTGTGGAGAAATATTTTAAAACGAAAATAAATTTTTGTTTGCATTTGAATAATTTAGTATTTACTATCATTCTTTACGAAAACTCTATCTGAGTTTTTTTTGGAAGAAACGAGCAAACAAACGAATGAATCATGAGTTTTCTGTGCAAACAAAGATTGTCAAGAAATATTTTAAAATAAACAAAAATTTTGATTTGCATTTTAATAATTTTGTCTATTCTTTACGAAAAATCTAGCCGAGTTTTTATTGCAAGAACCGAGCGAACAAACGTATGAAACATGAGTATGAGGTGCAAATTAAGTTTGTGGTGAAATATTTTAAAATGTAAACAAATTTTTGTTTTCATTGGAATAATTTAGTATTTACAATCATTCTTTATAAAACATCTACCCGTGTTATTTTTTTATAAAATGAGCGGACAAACGCATGAAACATGAGTTTTTGGTGCAAACAAAGATTGTGGAGAAATATTCTAAAATGACAACAAAGTTCGGTTTGCATTTGAATAATTTAGTATATTCTTTACGGAAAATGTAGCTGTGTTATTTTTGTACAAAACGAGCGAACAAACCCACGAAATATGCGTTTTTGGTGCAAACAAAGATTCTGGAGAAATATTTTAAAACGAAAATAAATTTTTGTTTGCATTTGAATAATTTAGTATTTCCTATCATTGTTCACGAAAACTCTATCTGAGTTTTTTTTGGATGAAACGAGCAAACAAAAGAATGAATCATGAGTTTTCTGTGCAAACAAAGATTGTCAAGAAATATTTTAAAATAAACAAAAATTTTATTTGCATTTGAATAATTTTGTCTATTCTTTACGAAAAATCTAGCCGAGTTTTTATTGCAAGAACCGAGCGAACAAACGTATGAAACATGAGTATGAGGTGCAAATTAAGTTTGTGGTGAAATATCTTAAAATGTAAACAAATTTTTGTTTTCATTAGAATAATTTAGTATTTATAATCATTCTTTATAAAACATCTACCCGTGTTATTTTTTTATAAAATGAGCGGACAAACGCATGAAACATGAGTTTTTGGTGCAAACAAAGATTGTGGAGAAATATTCTAAAATGACAACAAAGTTCGGATTGCATTTGAATAATTTAGTATATATTTAACGGAAAATGTAGCCGTGTTATTTTTGTACAAAACGAGGGAACAATGGCACGAAACATGAGTTTTTGGTGCAAACAAAGATTGTGGAGAAATATTTTAAAACGAAAATAAATTTTTGTTTGCATTTGAATAATTTAGTATTTACTATCGTTCGTTACGAAAATTCTATCCGAGTTTTTTTTGGATGAAACGAGCAAACATGAATCATGAGTTTTCTGTGCAAACAAAGATTGTGAAGAAATATTATAAAATAAACAAAAATTTTGATTTGCATTTGAATAATTTTGTCTATTCTTTACGAAAAATCTAGCCGAGTTTTTATTGCAAGAACCGAGCGAACAAACGTAAGAAACATGAGTATGAGGTGCAAATAGAGTTTGTGGTGAAATATTTTAAAATGTAAACAAATTTTTGTTTTCATTGGAATAATTTAGTATTTACAATGATTGTTTATAAAACATCTACCCGTGTTATTTTTTTATAAAATGAGCGGACAAACGCATGAAACATGAGTTTTAGGTGCAAACAAAGATTGTGGAGAAATATTCTAAAATGACAACAAATTTTGGTTTGCATTTGAATAATTTAGTATATTCTTTACGGAAAATATAGCTGTGTTATTTTTGTACAAAACGAGCGAACAAACGCACGAAACATGCGTTTTTGGTGCAAACAAAGATTGTGGAGAAATATTTTAAAACGAAAATAAATTTTTGTTTGCATTTGGATAATTTAGTATTTACTATCATTATTTACGAAAACTCTATCTGAGTTTTTTTTGTGCAAACAAACGAATGAATCATGAGTCTTCTGTGCAAACAAAGATTGTCAAGAAATATTTTAAAATAAACAAAAATTTTGATTTGCATTTGAATAAATTTGTCTATTCTTTACGAAAAATCTAGCCGAGTTTTTATTGCAAGAACCGAGCGAACAAACGTATGAAACATGAGTATGAGGTGCAAATTAAGTTTGTGGTGAAATATTTTAAAATGTGAACAAATTTTTGTTTTCATTGGAATAATTTAGTATTTACAATCATTCTTTATAAAACATCTACCCGTGTTATTTTTTTATAAAATGAGCGGACAAACGCATGAAACATGAGTTTTAGGTGCAAACAAAGGTTGTGGAGAAATATTCTAAAATGACAACAAAGTTCGGTTTGCATTTGAATAATTTAGTATATTCTTTACGGAAAATGTAGCTGTGTTATTTTTGTACAAAACGAGCAAACAAACGCACGAAACATGCTTTTTTGGTGCAAACAAAGATTGTGGAGAAATATTTTAAAACGAAAATAAATTTTTGTTTGCATTTGAATAATTTAGTATTTACTATCATTGTTCACGAAAACTCTATCTGAGTATTTTTGGGATGAAACGAGCAAACAAACGAATGAATCATGAGTTTTCTGTGCAAACAAAGATTGTCAAGAAATATTTTAAAATAAACAAAAATTTTGATTTGCATTTGAATAATTTTGTCTATTCTTTACGAAAAATCTTGCCGAGTTTTTGTCGCAAGAACCGAGCGAACAAACGTATGAAACATGAGTATGAGGTGCAAATTAAGTTTGTGGTGAAATATCTTAAAATGTAAACAAATTTTTGTTTTCATTGGAATAATTTAGTATTTACAATCATTCTTTATAAAACATCTACCCGTGTTATTTTTTTATAAAATGAGCGGACAAACGCATGAAACATGAGTTTTTGGTGGAAACAAAGATTGTGGAGAAATATTCTAAAATGACAACAAATTTCGGTTTGCATTTGAATAATTTAGTATATTCTTTACGAAAAATATAGCTGTGTTATTTTTGTACAAAACGAGCGAACAAACGCACGAAACACGCATTTTTGGTGCAAACAAAGATTGTGGAGAAATATTTTAAAACGAAATAAATTTTTGTTTGCATTTGAATAATTTAGTATTTACTATCATTGTTCACGAAAACTCTGTATGAGTTTTTTTTGGATGAAACGAGCAAACAAACGAATGAATCATGAGTTTTCTGTCCAAACAAAGATTGTCCAGAAATATTTTAAAATAAACAAAAATTTTGATTTGCATTTGAATAATTTTGTCTATTCTTTACGAAAAATCTAGCCGAGTTTTTATTGCAAGAACCGAGCGAACAAACGTATGAAACATGAGTATGAGGTGCAAATTAAGTTTGTGGTGAAATATCTTAAAATGTAAACAAATTTTTGTTTTCATTAGAATAATTTAGTATTTACAATCATTCTTTATAAAACATCTACCCGTGTTATTTTTTTATAAAATGAGCGGACAAACGCATGAAACATGAGTTTTTGGTGCGAACAAAGATTGTGGAGAAATATTCTAAAATGACAACAAATTTTGGTTTGCATTTGAATAATTTAGTATATTCTTTACGGAAAATGTAGCTGTGTTATTTTTGTACAAAACGAGCGAACAAACGCACGATACATGAGTTTTTGGTGGAAACAAAGATTGTGGAGAAATATTTTAAAACGAAAATAAATTTTTGTTTGCATTTGAATAATTTAGTATTTACTATCATTCTTTACGAAAATAATATCCGAGTTTTTTTTGGATGAAACGAGCAAACAAACGCATGAATCATGAGTTTTCTGTGCAAACAAAGATTGTGGAGAAATATTTTAAAATAAACAAAAATTTTGATTTGCATTTGAATAATTTTGTCTATTCTTTACGAAAAATCTATCCGAGTTTTTATTGCAAGAACCGAGCGAACAAACGTATGAAACATGAGTATGAGGTGCAAATAGAGTTTGTGGTAAAATATTTTAAAATGTAAACAAATTTTTGTTTTCATTGGAATAATTTAGTATTTACAATCATTCTTTATAAAACATCTACCCGTGTTATTTTTTTATAAAATGAGCGGACAAACGCATGAAACATGAGTTTTAGGTGCAAACAAAGATTGTGGAGAAATATTCTAAAATGACAACAAATTTTGGTTTGCATTTGAATAATTTAGTATATTCTTTACGGAAAATGTAGCTGTGTTATTTTTTGTACAAAACGAGCGAACAAACGCACGAAACATGAGTTTTTGGTGGAAACAAAGATTGTGGAGAAATATTTTAAAACGAAAATAAATTTTTGTTTGCATTTGAATAATTTAGTATTTACTATCATTCTTTACGAAAATAATATCCGAGTTTTTTTTGGATGAAACGAGCAAACAAACGAATGAATCATGAGTTTTCTGTCCAAACAAAGATTGTGGAGAAATATTTTAAAATAAACAAAAATTTTTATTTGCATTTGAATAATTTTGTCTATTCTTTACGAAAAATCTAGCCGAGTTTTTATTGCAAGAACCGAGCGAACAAACGTATGAAACATGAGTATGAGGTGCAAATAGAGTTTGTGGTAAAATATTTTAAAATGTAAACAAATTTTTGTTTTCATTAGAATAATTTAGTATTTACAATCATTCTTTATAAAACATCTACCCGTGTTATTTTTTTATAAAATGAGCGGACAAACGCATGAAACATGAGTTTTTGGTGCGAACAAAGATTGTGGAGAAATATTCTAAAATGACAACAAATTTTGGTTTGCATTTGAATAATTTAGTATATTCTTTACGGAAAATGTAGCTGTGTTATTTTTTGTACAAAACGAGCGAACAAACGCACGATACATGAGTTTTTGGTGGAAACAAAGATTGTGGAGAAATATTTTAAAACGAAAATAAATTTTTGTTTGCATTTGAATAATTTAGTATTTACTATCATTCTTTACGAAAATAATATCCGAGTTTTTTTTGGATGAAACGAGCAAACAAACGCATGAATCATGAGTTTTCTGTGCAAACAAAGATTGTGGAGAAATATTTTAAAATAAACAAAAATTTTTATTTGCATTTGAATAATTTGGTCTATTCTTTACGAAAAATCTAGCCGAGTCTTTATTGCAAGAACCGAGCGAACAAACGTATGAAACATGAGTATGAGGTGCAAATAGAGTTTGTGGTGAAATATTTTAAAATGTAAACAAATTTTTGTTTTCATTGGAATAATTTAGTATTTACAATCATTCTTTATAAAACATCTACCCGTGTTATTTTTTTATAAAATGAGCGGACAAACGCATGAAACATGAGTTTTTGGTGCAAACAAAGATTGTGGAGAAATATTCTAAAATGACAACAAATTTCGGTTTGCATTTGAATAATTTAGTATATTCTTTACGAAAAATATAGCTGTGTTATTTTTGTACAAAACGAGCGAACAAACGCACGAAACATGCGTTTTTGGTGCAAACAAAGATTGTGGAGAAATATTTTAAAACGAAAATAAATTTTTGTTTGCATTTGAATAATTTAGTATTTACTATCATTGTTCACGAAAACTCTGTATGAGTTTTTTTTGGATGAAACGAGCAAACAAACGAATGAATCATGAGTTTTCTGTGCATACAAAGATTGTCAAGAAATATTTTAAAATAAACAAAAATTTTGATTTGCATTTGAATAATTTTGTCTATTCTTTACGAAAAATCTAGCCGAGTTTTTATTGCAAGAACCGAGCGAACAAACGTATGAAACATGAGTATGAGGTGCAAATTAAGTTTGTGGTGAAATATCTTAAAATGTAAACAAATTTTTGTTTTCATTAGAATAATTTAGTATTTACAATCATTCTTTATAAAACATCTACCCGTGTTATTTTTTTATAAAATGAGCGGACAAACGCATGAAACATGAGTTTTTGGTGCGAACAAAGATTGTGGAGAAATATTCTAAAATGACAACAAATTTTGGTTTGCATTTGAATAATTTAGTATATTCTTTACGGAAAATGTAGCTGTGTTATTTTTGTACAAAACGAGCGAACAAACGTACGAAACATGAGTTTTTGGTGGAAACAAAGATTGTGGAGAAATATTTTAAAACGAAAATAAATTTTTGTTTGCATTTGAACAATTTAGTTTTTACTATCATTCTTTACGAAAATTCTATCCGAGTTTTTTTTGGATGAAACGAGCAAACAAACGCATGAATCATGAGTTTTCTGTGCAAACAAAGATTGTGGAGAAATATTTTAAAATAAACAAAAATTTTGATTTGCATTTTAATAATTTTGTCTATTCTTTACGAAAAATCTAGCCGAGTTTTTATTGCAAGAACCGAGCGAACAAACGTATGAAACATGAGTATGAGGTGCAAATAGAGTTTGTGGTGAAATATTTTAAAATGTAAACAAATTTTTTTTTTCATTAGAATAATTTAGTATTTACAATCATTCTTTATAAAACATCTACCCGTGTTATTTTTTTATAAAATGAGCGGACAAACGCATGAAACATGAGTTTTTGGAGCAAACAAAGATTGTGGAGAAATATTCTAAAATGACAACAAATTTCGGTTTGCATTTGAATAATTTAGTATATTCTTTACGAAAAATATAGCTGTGTTATTTTTGTACAAAACGAGCGAACAAACGCACGAAACATGCGTTTTTGGTGCAAACAAAGATTGTGGAGAAATATTTTAAAACGAAAATAAATTTTTGTTTGCATTTGAATAATTTAGTATTTACTATCATTGTTCACGAAAACTCTGTATGAGTTTTTTTTGGATGAAACGAGCAAACAAACGAATGAATCATGAGTTTTCTGTGCAAACAAAGATTGTCAAGAAATATTTTAAAATAAACAAAAATTTTGATTTGCATTTGAATAATTTTGTCTATTCTTTACGAAAAATCTAGCCGAGTTTTTATTGCAAGAACCGAGCGAACAAACGTATGAAACATGAGTATGAGGTGCAAATTAAGTTTGTGGTGAAATATCTTAAAATGTAAACAAATTTTTGTTTTCATTAGAATAATTTAGTATTTACAATCATTCTTTATAAAACATCTACCCGTGTTATTTTTTTATAAAATGAGCGGACAAACGCATGAAACATGAGTTTTTGGTGCGAACAAAGATTGTGGAGAAATATTCTAAAATGACAACAAATTTTGGTTTGCATTTGAATAATTTAGTATATTCTTTACGGAAAATGTAGCTGTGTTATTTTTGTACAAAACGAGCGAACAAACGTACGAAACATGAGTTTTTGGTGGAAACAAAGATTGTGGAGAAATATTTTAAAACGAAAATAAATTTTTGTTTGCATTTGAACAATTTAGTATTTACTATCATTCTTTACGAAAATTCTATCCGAGTTTTTTTTGGATGAAACGAGCAAACAAACGCATGAATCATGAGTTTTCTGTGCAAACAAAGATTGTGGAGAAATATTTTAAAATAAACAAAAATTTTGATTTGCATTTGAATAATTTTGTCTATTCTTTACGAAAAATCTAGCCGAGTTTTTATTGCAAGAACCGAGCGAACAAACGTATGAAACATGAGTATGAGGTGCAAATAGAGTTTGTGGTGAAATATTTTAAAATGTAAACAAATTTTTGTTTTCATTGGAATAATTTAGTATTTACAATCATTCTTTATAAAACATCTACCCGTGTTATTTTTTTATAAAATGAGCGGACAAACGCATGAAACATGAGTTTTAGGTGCAAACAAAGATTGTGGAGAAATATTCTAAAATGACAACAAATTTTGGTTTGCATTTGAATAATTTAGTATATTCTTTACGGAAAATGTAGCTGTGTTATTTTTGTACAAAACGAGCGAACAAACGCACGAAACATGCGTTTTTGGTGCAAACAAAGATTGTGGATGTTATTTTTTTATAAAATGAGCAGACAAACGCATGAAACATGAGTTTTTGGTGCAAACAAAGATTGTGGAGAAATATTCTAAAATGACAACAAATTTTGGTTTGCATTTGAATAATTTAGTATATTCTTTACGGAAAATGTAGCTGTGTTATTTTTGTACAAAACGAGCGAACAAACGCACGAAACATGCGTTTTTGGTGCAAACAAAGATTGTGGAGAAATATTTTAAAACGAAAATAAATTTTTGTTTGCATTTGAATAATTTAGTATTTACTATCATTGTTCACGAAAACTCTGTATGAGTTTTTTTTGGATGAAACGAGCAAACAAACGAATGAATCATGAGTTTTCTGTGCAAACAAAGATTGTGGAGAAATATTTTAAAATAAACAAAAATTTTGATTTGCATTTGAATAATTTTGTCTATTCTTTACGAAAAATCTAGCCGAGTTTTTATTGCAAGAACCGAGCGAACAAACGTATGAAACATGAGTATGAGGTGCAAATTACGTTTGTGGTGAAATATTTTAAAATGTAAACAAATTTTTGTTTTCATTAGAATAATTTAGTATTTACAATCATTCTTTATAAAACATCTACCCGTGTTATTTTTTTATAAAATGAGCGGACAAACGCATGAAACATGAGTTTTTGGTGCAAACAAAGATTGTGGAGAAATATTCTAAAATGACAACAAAGTTCATTTTGCATTTGAATAATTTAGTATATTCTTTACGGAAAATGTAGCTGTGTTATTTTTGTACAAAACGAGCGAACAAACGCACGAAACATGCGTTTTTGGTGCAAACAAAGATTGTGGAGAAATATTTTAAAACGAAAATAAATTTTTGTTTGCATTTGAATAATTTAGTATTTACTATCATTGTTCACGAAAACTCTATCTGAGTGTTTTTGGGATGAAACGAGCAAACAAACGAATGAATCATGAGTTTTCTGTGCAAACAAAGATTGTCAAGAAATATTTTAAAATAAACAAAAATTTTGATTTGCATTTGAATAATTTTGTCTATTCTTTACGAAAAATCTTGCCGAGTTTTTGTTGCAAGTACCGAGCGAACAAACGTATGAAACATGAGTATGAGGTGCAAATTAAGTTTGTGGTGAAATATCTTAAAATGTAAACAAATTTTTGTTTTCATTAGAATAATTTAGTATTTACAATCAATCTTTATAAAACATCTACCCGTGTTATTTTTTTATAAAATGAGCGGACAAACGCATGAAACATGAGTTTTTGGTGCGAACAAAGATTGTGGAGAAATATTCTAAAATGACAACAAATTTTGGTTTGCATTTGAATAATTTAGTATATTCTTTACGGAAAATGTAGCTGTGTTATTTTTGTACAAAACGAGCGAACAAACGTACGAAACATGAGTTTTTGGTGGAAACAAAGATTGTGGAGAAATATTTTAAAACGAAAATAAATTTTTGTTTGCATTTGAACAATTTAGTATTTACTATCATTCTTTACGAAAATTCTATCCGAGTTTTTTTTGGATGAAACGAGCAAACAAACGCATGAATCATGAGTTTTCTGTGCAAACAAAGATTGTGGAGAAATATTTTAAAATAAACAAAAATTTTGATTTGCATTTTAATAATTTTGTCTATTCTTTACGAAAAATCTAGCCGAGTTTTTATTGCAAGAACCGAGCGAACAAACGTATGAAACATGAGTATGAGGTGCAAATAGAGTTTGTGGTGAAATATTTTAAAATGTAAACAAATTTTTGTTTTCATTGGAATAATTTAGTATTTACAATCATTCTTTATAAAACATCTACCCGTGTTATTTTTTTATAAAATGAGCGGACAAACGAATGAAACATGAGTTTTTGGTGCAAACAACGATTGTGGAGAAATATTCTAAAATGACAACAAATTTCGGTTTGCATTTGAATAATTTAGTATATTCTTTACGAAAAATATAGCTGTGCTATTTTTGTACAAAACGAGCGAACAAACGCACGAAACATGCGTTTTTGGTGCAAACAAAGATTGTGGAGAAATATTTTAAAACGAAAATAAATTTTTGTTTGCATTTGAATAATTTAGTATTTACTATCATTGTTCACGAAAACTCTGTATGAGTTTTTTTTGGATGAAACGAGCAAACAAACGAATGAATCATGAGTTTTCTGTGCAAACAAAGATTGTCAAGAAATATTTTAAAATAAACAAAAATTTTGATTTGCATTTGAATAATTTTGTCTATTCTTTACGAAAAATCTAGCCGAGTTTTTATTGCAAGAACCGAGCGAACAAACGTCTGAGACATGAGTATGAGGTGCAAATTAAGTTTGTGGTGAAATATCTTAAAATGTAAACAAATTTCTGTTTTCATTAGAATAATTTAGTATTTACAATCATTCTTTATAATACATCTACCCGTGTTATTTTTTTATAAAATGAGCGGACAAACGCATGAAACATGAGTTTTTGGTGCGAACAAAGATTGTGGAGAAATATTCTAAAATGACAACAAATTTTGGTTTGCATTTGAATAATTTAGTATATTCTTTACGGAAAATGTAGCATTGTTATTTTTGAACAAAACGAGCGAACAAACGTACGAAACATGAGTTTTTGGTGGAAACAAAGATTGTGGAGAAATATTTTAAAACGAAAATAAATTTTTGTTTGCATTTGAACAATTTAGTATTTACTATCATTCTTTACGAAAATTCTATCCGAGTTTTTTTTGGATGAAACGAGCAAACAAACGCATGAATCATGAGTTTTCTGTGCAAACAAAGATTGTGGAGAAATATTTTAAAATAAACAAAAATTTTGATTTGCATTTGAATAATTTTGTCTATTCTTTACGAAAAATCTAGCCGAGTTTTTATTGCAAGAACCGAGCGAACAAACGTATGAAACATGAGTATGAGGTGCAAATAGAGTTTGTGGTGAAATATTTTAAAATGTAAACAAATTTTTGTTTTCATTGGAATAATTTAGTATTTACAATCATTCTTTATAAAACATCTACCCGTGTTATTTTTTTATAAAATGAGCGGACAAACGCATGAAACATGAGTTTTAGGTGCAAACAAAGATTGTGGAGAAATATTCTAAAATGACAACAAATTTTGGTTTGCATTTGAATAATTTAGTATATTCTTTACGGAAAATGTAGCTGTGTTATTTTTGTACAAAACGAGCGAACAAACGCACGAAACATGCGTTTTTGGTGCAAACAAAGATTGTGGATGTTATTTTTTTATAAAATGAGCAGACAAACGCATGAAACATGAGTTTTTGGTGCAAACAAAGATTGTGGAGAAATATTCTAAAATGACAACAAATTTTGGTTTGCATTTGAATAATTTAGTATATTCTTTACGGAAAATGTAGCTGTGTTATTTTTGTACAAAACGAGCGAACAAACGCACGAAACATGCGTTTTTGGTGCAAACAAAGATTGTGGATGTTATTTTTTTATAAAATGAGCAGACAAACGCATGAAACATGAGTTTTTGGTGCAAACAAAGATTGTGGAGAAATATTCTAAAATGACAACAAATTTTGGTTTGCATTTGAATAATTTAGTATATTCTTTACGGAAAATGTAGCTGTGTTATTTTTGTACAAAACGAGCGAACAAACGCACGAAACATGCGTTTTTGGTGCAAACAAAGATTGTGGAGAAATATTTTAAAACGAAAATAAATTTTTGTTTGCATTTGAATAATTTAGTATTTACTATCATTGTTCACGAAAACTCTGTATGAGTTTTTTTTGGATGAAACGAGCAAACAAACGAATGAATCATGAGTTTTCTGTGCAAACAAAGATTGTGGAGAAATATTTTAAAATAAACAAAAATTTTGATTTGCATTTGAATAATTTTGTCTATTCTTTACGAAAAATCTAGCCGAGTTTTTATTGCAAGAACCGAGCGAACAAACGTATGAAACATGAGTATGAGGTGCAAATTACGTTTGTGGTGAAATATTTTAAAATGTAAACAAATTTTTGTTTTCATTAGAATAATTTAGTATTTACAATCATTCTTTATAAAACATCTACCCGTGTTATTTTTTTATAAAATGAGCGGACAAACGCATGAAACATGAGTTTTTGGTGCAAACAAAGATTGTGGAGAAATATTCTAAAATGACAACAAAGTTCATTTTGCATTTGAATAATTTAGTATATTCTTTACGGAAAATGTAGCTGTGTTATTTTTGTACAAAACGAGCGAACAAACGCACGAAACATGCGTTTTTGGTGCAAACAAAGATTGTGGAGAAATATTTTAAAACGAAAATAAATTTTTGTTTGCATTTGAATAATTTAGTATTTACTATCATTGTTCACGAAAACTCTATCTGAGTGTTTTTGGGATGAAACGAGCAAACAAACGAATGAATCATGAGTTTTCTGTGCAAACAAAGATTGTCAAGAAATATTTTAAAATAAACAAAAATTTTGATTTGCATTTGAATAATTTTGACTATTCTTTACGAAAAATCTTGCCGAGTTTTTGTTGCAAGAACCGAGCGAACAAACGTATGAAACATGAGTATGAGGTGCAAATTAAGTTTGTGGTGAAATATCTTAAAATGTAAACAAATTTTTGTTTTCATTAGAATAATTTAGTATTTACAATCATTCTTTATAAAACATCTACCCGTGTTATTTTTTTATAAAATGAGCGGACAAACGCATGAAACATGAGTTTTTGGTGCGAACAAAGATTGTGGAGAAATATTCTAAAATGACAACAAATTTTGGTTTGCATTTGAATAATTTAGTATATTCTTTACGGAAAATGTAGCTGTGTTATTTTTGTACAAAACGAGCGAACAAACGTACGAAACATGAGTTTTTGGTGGAAACAAAGATTGTGGAGAAATATTTTAAAACGAAAATAAATTTTTGTTTGCATTTGAACAATTTAGTATTTACTATCATTCTTTACGAAAATTCTATCCGAGTTTTTTTTGGATGAAACGAGCAAACAAACGCATGAATCATGAGTTTTCTGTGCAAACAAAGATTGTGGAGAAATATTTTAAAATAAACAAAAATTTTGATTTGCATTTTAATAATTTTGTCTATTCTTTACGAAAAATCTAGCCGAGTTTTTATTGCAAGAACCGAGCGAACAAACGTATGAAACATGAGTATGAGGTGCAAATAGAGTTTGTGGTGAAATATTTTAAAATGTAAACAAATTTTTGTTTTCATTGGAATAATTTAGTATTTACAATCATTCTTTATAAAACATCTACCCGTGTTATTTTTTTATAAAATGAGCGGACAAACGCATGAAACATGAGTTTTTGGTGCAAACAAAGATTGTGGAGAAATATTCTAAAATGACAACAAATTTTGGTTTGCATTTGAATAATTTAGTATATTCTTTACGAAAAATATAGCAGTGTTATTTTTGTACAAAACGAGCGAACAAACGCACGAAACATGCGTTTTTGGTGCAAACAAAGATTGTGGAGAAATATTTTAAAACGAAAATAAATTTTTGTTTGCATTTGAATAATTTAGTATTTACTATCATTGTTCACGAAAACTCTGTATGAGTTTTTTTTGGATGAAACGAGCAAACAAACGAATGAATCATGAGTTTTCTGTGCAAACAAAGATTGTCAAGAAATATTTTAAAATAAACAAAAATTTTGATTTGCATTTGAATAATTTTGTCTATTCTTTACGAAAAATCTAGCCGAGTTTTTATTGCAAGAACCGAGCGAACAAACGTATGAAACATGAGTATGAGGTGCAAATTAAGTTTGTGGTGAAATATCTTAAAATGTAAACAAATTTTTGTTCATTAGAATAATTTAGTATTTACAATCATTCTTTATAAAACATCTACCCGTGTTATTTTTTTATAAAATGAGCGGACAAACGCATGAAACATGAGTTTTTGGTGCGAACAAAGATTGTGGAGAAATATTCTAAAATGACAACAAATTTTGGTTTGCATTTGAATAATTTAGTATATTCTTTACGGAAAATGTAGCTGTGTTATTTTTGTACAAAACGAGCGAACAAACGTACGAAACATGAGTTTTTGGTGCAAACAAAGATTGTGGAGAAATATTTTAAAACGAAAATAAATTTTTGTATGCATTTGAATAATTTAGTATTTACTATCATTCTTTACGAAAATTCTATCCGAGTTTTTTTTGGATGAAACGAGCAAACAAACGCATGAATCATGAGTTTTCTGTGCAAACAAAGATTGTGGAGAAATATTTTAAAATAAACAAAAATTTTGATTTGCATTTGAATAATTTTGTCTATTCTTTACGAAAAATCTAGCCGAGTTTTTATTGCAAGAACCGAGCGAACAAACGTATGAAACATGAGTATGAGGTGCAAATAGAGTTTGTGGTGAAATATTTTAAAATGTAAACAAATTTTTGTTTTCATTGGAATAATTTAGTATTTACAATCATTCTTTATAAAACATCTACCCGTGTTATTTTTTTATAAAATGAGCGGACAAACGCATGAAACATGAGTTTTTGGTGCAAACAAAGATTGTGGAGAAATATTCTAAAATGACAACAAATTTCGGTTTGCATTTGAATAATTTAGTATATTCTTTACGAAAAATATAGCAGTGTTATTTTTGTACAAAACGAGCGAACAAACGCACGAAACATGCGTTTTTGGTGCAAACAAAGATTGTGGAGAAATATTTTAAAACGAAAATAAATTTTTGTTTGCAATTGAATAATTTAGTATTTACTATCATTGTTCACGAAAACTCTGTATGAGTTTTTTTTGGATGAAACGAGCAAACAAACGAATGAATCATGAGTTTTCTGTGCAAACAAAGATTGTCAAGAAATATTTTAAAATAAACAAAAATTTTGATTTGCATTTGAATAATTTTGTCTATTCTTTACGAAAAATCTAGCCGAGTTTTTATTGCAAGAACCGAGCGAACAAACGTATGAAACATGAGTATGAGGTGCAAATTAAGTTTGTGGTGAAATATCTTAAAATGTAAACAAATTTTTGTTCATTAGAATAATTTAGTATTTACAATCATTCTTTATAAAACATCTACCCGTGTTATTTTTTTATAAAATGAGCGGACAAACGCATGAAACATGAGTTTTTGGTGCGAACAAAGATTGTGGAGAAATATTCTAAAATGACAACAAATTTTGGTTTGCATTTGAATAATTTAGTATATTCTTTACGGAAAATGTAGCTGTGTTATTTTTGTACAAAACGAGCGAACAAACGTACGAAACATGAGTTTTTGGTGCAAACAAAGATTGTGGAGAAATATTTTAAAACGAAAATAAATTTTTGTTTGCATTTGAATAATTTAGTATTTACTATCATTCTTTACGAAAATTCTATCCGAGTTTTTTTTGGATGAAACGAGCAAACAAACGCATGAATCATGAGTTTTCTGTGCAAACAAAGATTGTGGAGAAATATTTTAAAATAAACAAAAATTTTGATTTGCATTTGAATAATTTTGTCTATTCTTTACGAAAAATCTAGCCGAGTTTTTATTGCAAGAACCGAGCGAACAAACGTATGAAACATGAGTATGAGGTGCAAATAGAGTTTGTGGTGAAATATTTTAAAATGTAAACAAATTTTTGTTTTCATTGGAATAATTTAGTATTTACAATCATTCTTTATAAAACATCTACCCGTGTTATTTTTTTATAAAATGAGCGGACAAACGCATGAAACATGAGTTTTAGGTGCAAACAAAGATTGTGGAGAAATATTCTAAAATGACAACAAATTTTGGTTTGCATTTCAATAATTTAGTATATTCTTTACGGAAAATGTAGCTGTGTTATTTTTGTACAAAACGAGCGAACAAACGCACGAAACATGCGTTTTTGGTGCAAACAAAGATTGTGGATGTTATTTTTTTATAAAATGAGCAGACAAACGCATGAAACATGAGTTTTTGGTGCAAACAAAGATTGTGGAGAAATATTCTAAAATGACAACAAATTTTGGTTTGCATTTGAATAATTTAGTATATTCTTTACGGAAAATGTAGCTGTGTTATTTTTGTACAAAACGAGCGAACAAACGCGCGAAACATGAGTTTTTGGTGCAAACAAAGATTGTGGAGAAATATTTTAAAACGAAAATAAATTTTTGTTTGCATTTGAATAATTTAGTATTTACTATCATTCTTTACGAAAATTCTATCCAAGTTTTTTTTGGATGAAACGAGCAAACAAACGCATGAATCATGAGTTTTCTGTGCAAATAAAGATTGTGGAGAAATATTTTAAAATAAACAAAAATTTTGATTTGCATTTGAATAATTTTGTCTATTCTTTCCGAAAAATCTAGCCGAGTTTTTATTGCAAGAACCGAGCGAACAAACGTATGAAACATGAATATGAGGTGCAAATTAAGTTTGTGGTGAAATATTTTAAAATGTAAACAAATTTTTGTTTTCATTGGAATAATTTAGTATTTACAATCATTCTTTATAAAACATCTACCCGTGTTATTTTTTTATAAAATGAGCGGACAAACGCATGAAACATGAGTTTTTGGTGCAAACAAAGATTGTGGAGAAATATTTTAAAATGCCAACAAATTTTGGTTTACATTTGAATAATTTAGTATATTCTTTACGAAAAATGTAGCTGTGTTATTTATGTACAAAACGAGCGAACAAACGCACGAAACATGAGTATTTGGTGCAAACAAAGATTGTGGAGAAATATTTTAAAACGAAAATAAATTTTTGTTTGCAATTGAATAATTTAGTATTTACTATCATTCTTTACGAAAACTCTATCCGAGTTTTTTTTGGATGAAACGAGCAAACAAACGAATGAATCATGAGTTTTCTGTGCAAACAAAGATTGTCGAGAAATATTTTAAAATAAACAAAAATTTTGATTTGCATTTGAATAATTTTGTCTATTCTTTACGAAAAATCTAGCCGAGTTTTTATTGCAAGAACCGAGCGAACAAACGTATGAAACATGAGTATGAGGTGCAAATTAAGTTTGTGGTGAAATATTTTAAAATGTAAACAAATTTTTGTTTTCATTAGAATAATTTAGTATTTACAATCATTCTTTATAAAACATCTACCCGTGTTATTTTTTTATAAAATGGGCGGACAAATCATGAAACATGAGTTTTAGGTGGAAACAAAGATTGTGGAGAAATATTCTAAAATGACAACAAATTTTGGTCTGCATTTGAAAAATTTAGTATATTCTTTACGGAAAATGTAGCTGTGTTATTTATGTACAAAACGAGCGAACAAACGCACGAAACATGAGTTTTTGGTGCAAACAAAGATTGTGGAGAAATATTTTAAAACGAAAATAAATTTTTGTTTGCAATTGAATAATTTAGTATTTACTATCATTCTTTACGAAAACTCTATCCGAGTTTTTTTTGGATGAAACGAGCAAACAAACGAATGAATCATGAGTTTTCTGTGCAAACAAAGATTGTCGAGAAATATTTTAAAATAAACAAAAATTTTGATTTGCATTTGAATAATTTTGTCTATTCTTTACGAAAAATCTAGCCGAGTTTTTATTGCAAGAACCGAGCGAACAAACGTATGAAACATGAGTATGAGGTGCAAATTAAGTTTGTGGTGAAATATTTTAAAATGTAAACAAATTTTTGTTTTCATTAGAATAATTTAGTATTTACAATCATTCTTTATAAAACATCTACCCGTGTTATTTTTTTATAAAATGGGCGGAAAAATCATGACACATGAGTTTTAGGTGGAAACAAAGATTGTGGAGAAATATTCTAAAATGACAACAAATTTTGGTTTGCATTTGAATAATTTAGTATATTCTTTACGGAAAATGTAGCTGTGTTATTTATGTACAAAATGAGCGAACAAACGCACGAAACATGAGTTTTTGGTGCAAACAAAGATTGTGGAGAAATATTTTAAAACGAAAATAAATTTTTGTTTGCATTTGAATAATTTAGTATTTACTATCATTCTTTACGAAAACTCTATCCGAGTTTTTTTTGGACGAAACGAGCAAACAAACGAATGAATCATGAGTTTTCTATGCAAACAAAGATTGTCGAGAAATATTTTAAAATAAACAAAAATTTTGATTTGCATTTGAATAATTTTGTCTATTCTTAAAATCTAGCCGAGTTTTTATTGCAAGAACCGAGCGAACAAACGTATGAAACATGAGTATGAGGTGCAAATTAAGTTTGTGGTGAAATATTTTAAAATGTAAACAAATTTTTGTTTTCATTAGAATAATTTAGTATTTACAATCATTCTTTACAAAACATCTACCCGTGTTATTTTTTTATAAAATGAGCGGACAAACGCATGAAACATGAGTTTTTGGTGCAAACAATGATTGTGGAGAAATATTTTAAAATGCCAACAAATTTTGGTTTGCATTTGAATAATTTAGTATATTCTTTACGGAAAATGTAGCTGTGTTATTTATGTACAAAACGAGCGAACAAACGCACGAAACATGAGTTTTTGGTGCAAACAAAGATTGTGGAGAAATATTTTAAAACGAAAATAAATTTTTGTTTGCAATTGAATAATTTAGTATTTACTATCATTCTTTACGAAAACTCTATCCGAGTTTTTCTTGGATGAAACGAGCAAACAAACGAATGAATCATGAGTTTTCTGTGCAAACAAAGATTGTCGAGAAATATTTTAAAATAAACAAAAATTTTGATTTGCATTTGAATAATTTTGTCTATTCTTTACGAAAAATCTAGCCGAGTTTTTATTGCAAGAACCGAGCGAACAAACGTATGAAACATGAGTATGAGGTGCAAATTAAGTTTGTGGTGAAATATCTTAAAATGTAAACAAATTTTTGTTCATTAGAATAATTTAGTATTTACAATCATTCTTTATAAAACATCTACCCGTGTTATTTTTTTATAAAATGAGCGGACAAACGCATGAAACATGAGTTTTTGGTGCGAACAAAGATTGTGGAGAAATATTCTAAAATGACAACAAATTTTGGTTTGCATTTGAATAATTTAGTATATTCTTTACGGAAAATGTAGCTGTGTTATTTTTGTACAAAACGAGCGAACAAACGTACGAAACATGAGTTTTTGGTGCAAACAAAGATTGTGGAGAAATATTTTAAAACGAAAATAAATTTTTGTTTGCATTTGAATAATTTAGTATTTACTATCATTCTTTACGAAAATTCTATCCGAGTTTTTTTTGGATGAAACGAGCAAACAAACGCATGAATCATGAGTTTTCTGTGCAAACAAAGATTGTGGAGAAATATTTTAAAATAAACAAAAATTTTGATTTGCATTTGAATAATTTTGTCTATTCTTTACGAAAAATCTAGCCGAGTTTTTATTGCAAGAACCGAGCGAACAAACGTATGAAACATGAGTATGAGGTGCAAATAGAGTTTGTGGTGAAATATTTTAAAATGTAAACAAATTTTTGTTTTCATTGGAATAATTTAGTATTTACAATCATTCTTTATAAAACATCTACCCGTGTTATTTTTTTATAAAATGAGCGGACAAACGCATGAAACATGAGTTTTTGGTGCAAACAAAGATTGTGGAGAAATATTCTAAAATGACAACAAATTTCGGTTTGCATTTGAATAATTTAGTATATTCTTTACGAAAAATATAGCAGTGTTATTTTTGTACAAAACGAGCGAACAAACGCACGAAACATGCGTTTTTGGTGCAAACAAAGATTGTGGAGAAATATTTTAAAACGAAAATAAATTTTTGTTTGCATTTGAATAATTTAGTATTTACTATCATTGTTCACGAAAACTCTGTATGAGTTTTTTTTGGATGAAACGAGCAAACAAACGAATGAATCATGAGTTTTCTGTGCAAACAAAGATTGTCAAGAAATATTTTAAAATAAACAAAAATTTTGATTTGCATTTGAATAATTTTGTCTATTCTTTACGAAAAATCTAGCCGAGTTTTTATTGCAAGAACCGAGCGAACAAACGTATGAAACATGAGTATGAGGTGCAAATTAAGTTTGTGGTGAAATATCTTAAAATGTAAACAAATTTTTGTTCATTAGAATAATTTAGTATTTACAATCATTCTTTATAAAACATCTACCCGTGTTATTTTTTTATAAAATGAGCGGACAAACGCATGAAACATGAGTTTTTGGTGCGAACAAAGATTGTGGAGAAATATTCTAAAATGACAACAAATTTTGGTTTGCATTTGAATAATTTAGTATATTCTTTACGGAAAATGTAGCTGTGTTATTTTTGTACAAAACGAGCGAACAAACGTACGAAACATGAGTTTTTGGTGCAAACAAAGATTGTGGAGAAATATTTTAAAACGAAAATAAATTTTTGTTTGCATTTGAATAATTTAGTATTTACTATCATTCTTTACGAAAATTCTATCCGAGTTTTTTTTGGATGAAACGAGCAAACAAACGCATGAATCATGAGTTTTCTGTGCAAACAAAGATTGTGGAGAAATATTTTAAAATAAACAAAAATTTTGATTTGCATTTGAATAATTTTGTCTATTCTTTACGAAAAATCTAGCCGAGTTTTTATTGCAAGAACCGAGCGAACAAACGTATGAAACATGAGTATGAGGTGCAAATAGAGTTTGTGGTGAAATATTTTAAAATGTAAACAAATTTTTGTTTTCATTGGAATAATTTAGTATTTACAATCATTCTTTATAAAACATCTACCCGTGTTATTTTTTTATAAAATGAGCGGACAAACGCATGAAACATGAGTTTTTGGTGCAAACAAAGATTGTGGAGAAATATTCTAAAATGACAACAAATTTCGGTTTGCATTTGAATAATTTAGTATATTCTTTACGAAAAATATAGCAGTGTTATTTTTGTACAAAACGAGCGAACAAACGCACGAAACATGCGTTTTTGGTGCAAACAAAGATTGTGGAGAAATATTTTAAAACGAAAATAAATTTTTGTTTGCATTTGAATAATTTAGTATTTACTATCATTGTTCACGAAAACTCTGTATGAGTTTTTTTTGGATGAAACGAGCAAACAAACGAATGAATCATGAGTTTTCTGTGCAAACAAAGATTGTCAAGAAATATTTTAAAATAAACAAAAATTTTGATTTATATTTGAATAATTTTGTCTATTCTTTACGAAAAATCTAGCCGAGTTTTTATTGCAAGAACCGAGCGAACAAACGTATGAAACATGAGTATGAGGTGCAAATTAAGTTTGTGGTGAAATATCTTAAAATGTAAACAAATTTTTGTTCATTAGAATAATTTAGTATTTACAATCATTCTTTATAAAACATCTACCCGTGTTATTTTTTTATAAAATGAGCGGACAAACGCATGAAACATGAGTTTTTGGTGCGAACAAATATTGTGGAGAAATATTCTAAAATGACAACAAATTTTGGTTTGCATTTGAATAATTTAGTATATTCTTTACGGAAAATGTAGCTGTGTTATTTTTGTACAAAACGAGCGAACAAACGTACGAAACATGAGTTTTTGGTGCAAACAAAGATTGTGGAGAAATATTTTAAAACGAAAATAAATTTTTGTTTGCATTTGAATAATTTAGTATTTACTATCATTCTTTACGAAAATTCTATCCGAGTTTTTTTTGGATGAAACGAGCAAACAAACGCATGAATCATGAGTTTTCTGTGCAAACAAAGATTGTGGAGAAATATTTTAAAATAAACAAAAATTTTGATTTGCATTTGAATAATTTTGTCTATTCTTTACGAAAAATCTAGCCGAGTTTTTATTGCAAGAACCGAGCGAACAAACGTATGAAACATGAGTATGAGGTGCAAATAGAGTTTGTGGTGAAATATTTTAAAATGTAAACAAATTTTTGTTTTCATTGGAATAATTTAGTATTTACAATCATTCTTTATAAAACATCTACCCGTGTTATTTTTTTATAAAATGAGCGGACAAACGCATGAAACATGAGTTTTTGGTGCAAACAAAGATTGTGGAGAAATATTCTAAAATGACAACAAATTTCGGTTTGCATTTGAATAATTTAGTATATTCTTTACGAAAAATATACCAGTGTTATTTTTGTACAAAACGAGCGAACAAACGCACGAAACATGCGTTTTTGGTGCAAACAAAGATTGTGGAGAAATATTTTAAAACGAAAATAAATTTTTGTTTGCATTTGAATAATTTAGTATTTACTATCATTGTTCACGAAAACTCTGTATGAGTTTTTTTTGGATGAAACGAGCAAACAAACGAATGAATCATGAGTTTTCTGTGCAAACAAAGATTGTCAAGAAATATTTTAAAATAAACAAAAATTTTGATTTGCATTTGAATAATTTTGTCTATTCTTTACGAAAAATCTAGCCGAGTTTTTATTGCAAGAACCGAGCGAACAAACGTATGAAACATGAGTATGAGGTGCAAATTAAGTTTGTGGTGAAATATCTTAAAATGTAAACAAATTTTTGTTCATTAGAATAATTTAGTATTTACAATCATTCTTTATAAAACATCTACCCGTGTTATTTTTTTATAAAATGAGCGGACAAACGCATGAAACATGAGTTTTTGGTGCGAACAAAGATTGTGGAGAAATATTCTAAAATGACAACAAATTTTGGTTTGCATTTGAATAATTTAGTATATTCTTTACGGAAAATGTAGCTGTGTTATTTTTGTACAAAACGAGCGAACAAACGTACGAAACATGAGTTTTTGGTGCAAACAAAGATTGTGGAGAAATATTTTAAAACGAAAATAAATTTTTGTTTGCATTTGAATAATTTAGTATTTACTATCATTCTTTACGAAAATTCTATCCGAGTTTTTTTTGGATGAAACGAGCAAACAAACGCATGAATCATGAGTTTTCTGTGCAAACAAAGATTGTGGAGAAATATTTTAAAATAAACAAAAATTTTGATTTGCATTTGAATAATTTTGTCTATTCTTTACGAAAAATCTAGCCGAGTTTTTATTGCAAGAACCGAGCGAACAAACGTATGAAACATGAGTATGAGGTGCAAATAGAGTTTGTGGTGAAATATTTTAAAATGTAAACAAATTTTTGTTTTCATTGGAATAATTTAGTATTTACAATCATTCTTTATAAAACATCTACCCGTGTTATTTTTTTATAAAATGAGCGGACAAACGCATGAAACATGAGTTTTAGGTGCAAACAAAGATTGTGGAGAAATATTCTAAAATGACAACAAATTTTGGTTTGCATTTCAAAAATTTAGTATATTCTTTACGGAAAATGTAGCTGTGTTATTTTTGTACAAAACGAGCGAACAAACGCACGAAACATGCGTTTTTGGTGCAAACAAAGATTGTGGATGTTATTTTTTTATAAAATGAGCAGACAAACGCATGAAACATGAGTTTTTGGTGCAAACAAAGATTGTGGAGAAATATTCTAAAATGACAACAAATTTTGGTTTGCATTTGAATAATTTAGTATATTCTTTACGGAAAATGTAGCTGTGTTATTTTTGTACAAAACGAGCGAACAAACGCGCGAAACATGAGTTTTTGGTGCAAACAAAGATTGTGGAGAAATATTTTAAAACGAAAATAAATTTTTGTCTGCATTTGAATAATTTAGTATTTACTATCATTCTTTACGAAAATTCTATCCAAGTTTTTTTTGGATGAAACGAGCAAACAAACGCATGAATCATGAGTTTTCTGTGCAAATAAAGATTGTGGAGAAATATTTTAAAATAAACAAAAATTTTGATTTGCATTTGAATAATTTTGTCTATTCTTTACGAAAAATCTAGCCGAGTTTTTATTGCAAGAACCGAGCGAACAAACGTATGAAACATGAATATGAGGTGCAAATTAAGTTTGTGGTGAAATATTTTAAAATGTAAACAAATTTTTGTTTTCATTGGAATAATTTAGTATTTACAATCATTCTTTATAAAACATCTACCCGTGTTATTTTTTTATAAAATGAGCGGACAAACGCATGAAACATGAGTTTTTGGTGCAAACAAAGATTGTGGAGAAATATTTTAAAATGCCAACAAATTTTGGTTTACATTTGAATAATTTAGTATATTCTTTACGAAAAATGTAGCTGTGTTATTTATGTACAAAACGAGCGAACAAACGCACGAAACATGAGTATTTGGTGCAAACAAAGATTGTGGAGAAATATTTTAAAACGAAAATAAATTTTTGTTTGCAATTGAATAATTTAGTATTTACTATCATTCTTTACGAAAACTCTATCCGAGTTTTTTTTGGATGAAACGAGCAAACAAACGAATGAATCATGAGTTTTCTGTGCAAACAAAGATTGTCGAGAAATATTTTAAAATAAACAAAAATTTTGATTTGCATTTGAATAATTTTGTCTATTCTTTACGAAAAATCTAGCCGAGTTTTTATTGCAAGAACCGAGCGAACAAACGTATGAAACATGAGTATGAGGTGCAAATTAAGTTTGTGGTGAAATATTTTAAAATGTAAACAAATTTTTGTTTTCATTAGAATAATTTAGTATTTACAATCATTCTTTATAGAACATCTACCCGTGTTATTTTTTTATAAAATGGGCGGACAAATCATGAAACATGAGTTTTAGGTGGAAACAAAGATTGTGGAGAAATATTCTAAAATGACAACAAATTTTGGTCTGCATTTGAATAATTTAGTATATTCTTTACGGAAAATGTAGCTGTGTTATTTATGTACAAAACGAGCGAACAAACGCACGAAACATGAGTTTTTGGTGCAAACAAAGATTGTGGAGAAATATTTTAAAACGAAAATAAATTTTTGTTTGCAATTGAATAATTTAGTATTTACTATCATTCTTTACGAAAACTCTATCCGAGTTTTTTTTGGATGAAACGAGCAAACAAACGAATGAATCATGAGTTTTCTGTGCAAACAAAGATTGTCGAGAAATATTTTAAAATAAACAAAAATTTTGATTTGCATTTGAATACTTTTGTCTATTCTTTACGAAAAATCTAGCCGAGTTTTTATTGCAAGAACCGAGCGAACAAACGTATGAAACATGAGTATGAGGTGCAAATTAAGTTTGTGGTGAAATATTTTAAAATGTAAACAAATTTTTGTTTTCATTAGAATAATTTAGTATTTACAATCATTCTTTATAAAACATCTACCCGTGTTATTTTTTTATAAAATGGGCGGACAAATCATAAAACATGAGTTTTAGGTGGAAACAAAGATTGTGGAGAAATATTCTAAAATGACAACAAATTTTGGTCTGCATTTGAATAATCTAGTATATTCTTTACGGAAAATGTAGCTGTGTTATTTATGTACAAAACGAGCGAACAAACGCACGAAACATGAGTTTTTGGTGCAAACAAAGATTGTGGAGAAATATTTTAAAACGAAAATAAATTTTTGTTTGCAATTGAATAATTTAGTATTTACTATCATTCTTTACGAAAACTCTATCCGAGTTTTTTTTGGATGAAACGAGCAAACAAACGAATGAATCATGAGTTTTCTGTGCAAACAAAGATTGTCGAGAAATATTTTAAAATAAACAAAAATTTTGATTTGCATTTGAATACTTTTGTCTATTCTTTACGAAAAATCTAGCCGAGTTTTTATTGCAAGAACCGAGCGAACAAACGTATGAAACATGAGTATGAGGTGCAAATTAAGTTTGTGGTGAAATATTTTAAAATGTAAACAAATTTTTGTTTTCATTAGAATAATTTAGTATTTACAATCATTCTTTATAAAACATCTACCCGTGTTATTTTTTTATAAAATGGGCGGACAAATCATAAAACATGAGTTTTAGGTGGAAACAAAGATTGTGGAGAAATATTCTAAAATGACAACAAATTTTGGTCTGCATTTGAATAATCTAGTATATTCTTTACGGAAAATGTAGCTGTGTTATTTATGTACAAAACGAGCGAACAAACGCACGAAACATGAGTTTTTGGTGCAAACAAAGATTGTGGAGAAATATTTTAAAACGAAAATAAATTTTTGTTTGCAATTGAATAATTTAGTATTTACTATCATTCTTTACGAAAACTCTATCCGAGTTTTTTTTGGATGAAACGAGCAAACAAACGAATGAATCATGAGTTTTCTGTGCAAACAAAGATTGTCGAGAAATATTTTAAAATAAACAAAAATTTTGATATGCATTTGAATAATTTTGTCTATTCTTTACGAAAAATCTAGCCGAGTTTTTATTGCAAGAACCGAGCGAACAAACGTATGAAACATGAGTATGAGGTGCAAATTAAGTTTGTGGTGAAATATTTTAAAATGTAAACAAATTTTTGTTTTCATTAGAATAATTTAGTATTTACAATCATTCTTTATAAAACATCTACCCGTGTTATTTTTTTATAAAATGGGCGGAAAAATCATGACACATGAGTTTTAGGTGGAAACAAAGATTGTGGAGAAATATTCTAAAATGACAACAAATTTTGGTTTGCATTTGAATAATTTAGTATATTCTTTACGGAAAATGTAGCTGTGTTATTTATGTACAAAATGAGCGAACAAACGCACGAAACATGAGTTTTTGGTGCAAACAAAGATTGTGGAGAAATATTTTAAAACGAAAATAAATTTTTGTTTGCATTTGAATAATTTAGTATTTACTATCATTCTTTACGAAAACTCTATCCGAGTTTTTTTTGGACGAAACGAGCAAACAAACGAATGAATCATGAGTTTTCTATGCAAACAAAGATTGTCGAGAAATATTTTAAAATAAACAAAAATTTTGATTTGCATTTGAATAATTTTGTCTATTCTTAAAATCTAGCCGAGTTTTTATTGCAAGAACCGAGCGAACAAACGTATGAAACATGAGTATGAGGTGCAAATTAAGTTTGTGGTGAAATATTTTAAAATGTAAACAAATTTTTGTTTTCATTAGAATAATTTAGTATTTACAATCATTCTTTATAAAACATCTACCCGTGTTATTTTTTTATAAAATGAGCGGACAAACGCATGAAACATGAGTTTTTGGTGCAAACAATGATTGTGGAGAAATATTTTAAAATGCCAACAAATTTTGGTTTGCATTTGAATAATTTAGTATATTCTTTACGGAAAATGTAGCTGTGTTATTTATGTACAAAACGAGCGAACAAACGCACGAAACATGAGTTTTTGGTGCAAACAAAGATTGTGGAGAAATATTTTAAAACGAAAATAAATTTTTGTTTGCAATTGAATAATTTAGTATTTACTATCATTCTTTACGAAAACTCTATCCGAGTTTTTCTTGGATGAAACGAGCAAACAAACGAATGAATCATGAGTTTTCTGTGCAAACAAAGATTGTCGAGAAATATTTTAAAATAAACAAAAATTTTGATTTGCATTTGAATAATTTTGTCTATTCTTTACGAAAAATCTAGCCTAGTTTTTATTGCAAGAACCGAGCGAACAAACGTATGAAACATGAGTATTAGGTGCAAATTAAGTTTGTGGTTAAATATTTTAAAATGTAAACAAATTTTTGTTTTCATTAGAATAATTTAGTATTTACAATCATTCTTTATAAAACATCTACCCGTGTTATTTTTTTATAAAATGGGCGGACAAATCATGAAACATGAGTTTTAGGTGGAAACAAAGATTGTGGAGAAATATTCTAAAATGACAACAAATTTTGGTTTGCATTTGAATAATTTAGTATATTCTTTACGGAAAATGTAGTTGTGTTATTTATGTACAAAACGAGCGAACAAACGCACGAAACATGAGTTTTTGGTGCAAACAAAGATTGTGGAGAAATATTTTAAAACGAAAATAAATTTTTGTTTGCAATTGAATAATTTAGTATTTACTATCATTCTTTACGAAAACTCTATCCGAGTTTTTTTTGCATGAAACGAGCAAACAAACGAATGAATCATGAGTTTTCTGTGCAAACAAAGATTGTCGAGAAATATTTTAAAATAAACAAAAATTTTGATTTGCATTTGAATAATTTTGTCTATTCTTTACGAAAAATCTAGCCAAGTTTTTATTGCAAGAACCGAGCGAACAAACGTATTAAACATGAGTATGAGGTGCAAATTAAGTTTGTGGTGAAATATTTTAAAATGTAAACAAATTTTTGTTTTCATTAGAATAATTTAGTATTTACAATCATTCTTTATAAAACATCTACCCGTGTTATTTTTTTATAAAATGGGCGGACAAATCATGAAACATGAGTTTTAGGTGGAAACAAAGATTGTGGAGAAATATTCTAAAATGACAACAAATTTTGGTTTGCATTTGAATTATTTAGTATATTCTTTACGGAAAATGTAGCTGTGTTATTTATGTACAAAACGAGCGAACAAACGCACGAAACATGAGTTTTTGGTGCAAACAAAGATTGTGGAGAAATATTTTAAAACGAAAATAAATTTTTGTTTGCATTTGAATAATTTAGTATTTACTATCATTCTTTACGAAAACTCTATCCGAGTTTTTTTTGGACGAAACGAGCAAACAAACGAATGAATCATGAGTTTTCTATGCAAACAAAGATTGTCGAGAAATATTTTAAAATAAACAAAAATTTTGATTTGCATTTGAATAATTTTGTCTATTCTTTACGAAAAATCTAGCCGAGTTTTTATTGCAAGAACCGAGCGAACAAACGTATGAAACATGAGTATGAGGTGCAAATTAAGTTTGTGGTGAAATATTTTAAAACGTAAACAAATTTTTGTTTTCATTGGAATAATTTAGTATTTACAATCATTCTTTATAAAACATCTACCCGTGTTATTTTTTTATAAAATGAGCGGACAAACGCATGAAACATGAGTTTTTGGTGCAAACAAAGATTGTGGAGAAATATTTTAAAATGCCAACAAATTTTGGTTTGCATTTGAATAATTTAGTATATTCTTTACGAAAAATCTAGCCGAGTTTTTATTGCAAGAACCGAGCGAACAAACGTATGAAACATGAGTATGAGGTGCAATTTGTAATGTGTATTTTTATACACATTTTTAGGGTTTTTATCATCTCAAATTCAATCATAATTCACATAAAATGTATGAAAAACAGTCATAATTCACAAAATATAATTTGAAACCTCTTAATGCATTTTTGTGTGATTTACAGGCAAAAAGGCCATAAAATGAAGAGTTGGACCAAAACGCAAATAATGGGCCAAAGATGGCCCACTAAAAACCTCAAACACTCTACAAAAAATTCCCCAAACTTTTACGACAATTCAAAAACCTTCTACAACCATGTCAAACCGAGCCAAACGCCAAAAGTCGCCAAGTTGACCAAAAGTCAACTTCTCCAAAATGGGTCAAACGGTATACCAAAACGAAGAGCTCGACGAAACGAACCCAACGGTACAATCCTCGTGATCAGAAACCTTCTAGAACTCTCAGAATCACCAATTGAAAATCAGGTCAAAATTGGTCAAAGTCAACGAATTGACCAGGTCAAACCCATCTTCTTCAAACCTCATAATTCACAATTCTGCTCGAAATCGAACAAACAAGCCATCCATGGATTCAGCATGACGAGACGAACATGCCGGTGCCATTTTTCGGTCTTGGAAGTTTCGGCGATCGCCGGAATTCGGCCAAAACAAGTGCCAAAAACGGACCGAAACCATGGTTGATCTGCCGTGCCTTCCACCATCATCCATTCGAGACAAAACCGATCGCATTCTCTTCTCCATCGTCTACCCTTTCTAACCGTATGAAGAACTCATCGAATGATGCGAAATCGAGCGAGAAATCCGTGTTTCCGTAATCTGTTCGACGAAATCCTCAATGAACTTTTCAAACTGGATGAACCAACGGTCGAGTTTCGAACAGCGAATGAATTCGATCAACCATTTCCGTTTTTCTCAAGCAAAGATGATTCTTTTCGTGTCGTAAAGCTTTAGTGAAGGCTCACAATGAATTAAGAAGCCTCAATTCGATGGAAAAACAACTCAAAATCATAGTTTGATTCACGAGTTCAGCAGATTTTGGTTATTTTTGCGAAACTGAAACCGAGTTAGTTAATGGCGGAAATTCAGGAATTAAGGGAAGAATTGACGCATGAAACGCAACGCAGAGCATTGTGAGGAAGTGAAGAAGGAAGCCTGAGCTCTGGTTTGAACTGCCGCTGCTCAAAGAGCGAGCTTTAAGCTCGAACAGCCATCAATGGCGGAAACGAACTGAACGGGAGAAAAATGAGGAAAACTCGATGAACTCTCAACCATTTTCTGCGTTTCAAAGCTCTGTAGATTCGTGGCGATGAGAGGAAGCAATCTGGATCGAAAACTCGAGCTGAAATGAATCAAAATGGCGAGTTTGATCACTGAGTTCAGAAACGGGTAAAATGGAGTCAGAATCCGATCAGGAATTGGATCCAAAATCCATCATTGCGAAACCAAAACCCATCAGAAGATTGTTTTAGGATGGATCGCACGCTCGCACGCCACAGAAAACCAAAACAACCGTTATTCAAACTCAGCTCCAACGTTCATCAGAAGACGACTCGTTTCACGCGCGTTCAACCTGTTCCGCCATAAAAGATCAAACGGACATTCAAAAACTCAGCACCATCTGAAGAATAGCACGCGACTCGTTTCACGCGACTTATGACCCGTTTCAGCGTAGCAAATCCAAGTGGGGACCACTGTCAGTCTCAGTAATGCGATTCAAATCGCATCTGAACTGAAATTCAGTTCAGTTTCGCGCGAGTAAACGGATGAAAAATCCGATGATTCAAAATCGTTCGTTTCTCAACCAAATTCAAGGAAATTTCGCACAGATCTTCAGTACACCCCACTTGATCTGCCTGAGCCAATGGAATCGCTCGGTTTGTCCCCCACTCTCCAGACCAGCCTCTCTATAAATTCGACCGATAAACCCATTCATGATCATTCATTCTTCCATTCTCCAAATTCTTTCAACACACCACTCTCCCATCATCTTCTTTAAGCTTCAGTAACTCCATTACTGAATCTCAGAGCTTTTCGAGCTTCAATTTTCGAGTTTGAGTGAAAATTCACCATTTCGGGCGGATTTTGGTGAAAAAGGCAATTGATCGATTCCGGCTGGATCAAGCATCAATTGGAGGTTCAAATCGGCTCAAGGAAGCTTCTGGTTGATCTTCTACGTCTCGGTTTGATCCAATTTTCATTTAATCTCTTGTATCCAATTTTAGATCACAAGATCCAATTTGTAAAAAAATATGATGAACGCATGCCTAATTTCGGTTGATCTTATCATGTGTGAGTAGAATCTTGTAGGGATAGGCCTTTTGTGATTGAATTGTTTGAAATCTTGCTTTAATTTGAATTAAATTGACTGATTTGGTTACTGTTCATAATATGCTGTTAAGTCTGGTTTTTTTTTGATTTAATCGATTTGGTTGAATTAATTAGGTCATTTAGAACTGAATTTTCCTGCATGTTAGTCCATTTTATCATCTTCAATCTTGGTTGAGGTTTTTGCTTGATTTAGTGAAGTTTTTAGTTCAAAAATTGAGATCAAACACTAAGTTGGTTGACTGGTGTTTGATCTGAAATTTTGATCTATTTGCTGAGTTTTTCTGGTTGGAAATAATTCAAACTTGTTCCAAATCTGATAAATTGAATATTTTGTGATTAATGATACAATTCTTGATCAAATTGCCTTAAAAATCCCTACTTTTATCCTCTAAATTCAAAAATACATTTTTCTGTAATTTGTTTCTGTCAGTTTCAGTAAAAAAATTGTTTGACTTCAGATCTGATCAAAGAAAATTATAAAAAAAATATTTTGTGTTTCTTTAGATATTTTAGAACAACTTTCATATAATATGTGCCCAATGCTTTTATGTTAAATTTGTAAGATAAAATCTGTGCAAAGTTTTGACTTTTAAATTTTCTGTTCTTGATTTTTGAATCTGTCTGTTTTTCTACGATTTTTAGGAATTAGTAAAAAAATCCTATAAATAAAAAATCTAAGTCTCAGTAAATCATTTTGAAGTGTAGTTTCTCAATCTGAATTTTAATTGAATTGTTGTTTCGATAAAATTTGAATTACACCCTCTTTTGACAACACATACCATTCTCTGTCCAATTCTGTCATATGTTCTGAGTTTCGACCATAATTTTTGGAATGTCAGTCTTTTTGATCTGAAATTTTTACCACATAATCTGAACTTTCTTTCCTAATTTCTGTTAAATTTTGGTGATTTTTTAAGTAATTTTCGATTTTCTGTGATTTTATGAAAAACTCTGTTGATTTATTATGAAAAGTGTGGACTAAAACGAAAATTTATATAAAAATATGAATAAAAGTGATAATTGATTTGCCTTATATTGTGAAGATCTCATTCTCTAGTTTTCATTGACATATCATTTGCAACTTTTGGATATTTGGAAATATTATTAAAGAATTTTCAAAAGAATTGTTTACGAACTTGATTAAATTCCATCTAATACATCATTAATCTTCTTAAACAATCTACAACATTTGAACAAACAAAACCTACTTTTGAAAAGAATTGTAATATCTCAAGGCCATTCTCCTTGTGTTCGACCCCTAAAACTCAAAAGACCACATATACACTTAAGAGTTAAGCTAGGGAAAATTATAAATTGTTTTGCTAAATTGCGTGAAATTTAACGACGGTTTTGCGCGGTTTACACAAATTAAGTTTGTGGTGAAATATTTTAAAATGTAAACAAATTTTTGTTTTCATTAGAATAATTTAGTATTTACAATCATTCTTTATAAAACATCTACCCGTGTTATTTTTTTATAAAATGAGCGGACAAATCATGAAACATGAGTTTTAGGTGGAAACAAAGATTGTGGAGAAATATTCTAAAATGACAACAAATTTTGGTCTGCATTTGAATAATTTAATATATTCTTTACGGAAAATTTAGCTGTGTTATTTATGTACAAAACGAGCGAACAAACGCACGAAACATGAGTTTTTGGTGCAAACAAAGATTATGAAGAAATATTTTAAAACGAAAATAAATTTTTGTTTGCATTTGAATAATTTAGTATTCACTATCATTCTTTACGAAAACTCTATCCGAGTTTTTTTTGGATGAAACGAGCAAACAAACGCATGAACCATGAGTTTTCTGTGCAAACAAAGATTGTCGAGAAATATATTTTGGTTTGCATTTGAATAATTTTGTATTTACAATCATACTTTACAAAAAATCTAGCCGAGTTTTCTTTGCAAGAAACGAACGAATAAACTCATGAAACATGAGATTTAGGGGCAAACAAAGATTGTGGAGAAATATTTTAAAATGAACACCAATTTTAATTTGCATTTGAATAATTTAGTTTTTACTATCAATCTTTGCAAAAAATCTATCCGAGTTTTTTTTGGATGAAACGAGCAAACAAACGCATGAAACATTAGTTTTCTGTGCAAACAAAGATTGTCAGTAAATATTTTAAAATAAAAACAAATTTTGGTGGCATTTGAATAATTTAGTATTTATTATGAGTCCTTACGGAAAATCTATCCGAGTATTTTTTGAATGAAACGAGCAAACAAACTCACGAAACATGAGTTTTGGGTGCAAAAAAATATTATGGAGAAATATTTTAAAATGAAAACAAATTTTTGTTTGCGTTTGAATAATTTGGTATATTTTTACGAAAACTCTAGCTGACTTTTTATTGCATGAAACGAGCGAACAAACGCGTGAAACATGAGTTTGAGGTGCAAACAAAGATTGTGGAGAAATATTTTAAAACGAACACAAATTTTCCTTTGCATTTGAATAATTTAGTATCTACTATCATTCTTTACGAAAAATCTATCCGAGTTTGTTTTGGATGAAACGAGGAAACAAACGAATGAAACATGAGTTTTCTGTGCAAACAAAGATTGTGGAGAAATATTTTAAAATAAACAAAAATTTTGATTTGCATTTGAATAATTTTGTCTATTCTTTACGAAAAATCTAGCCGAGTTTTTATTGCAAGAACCGAGCGAACAAACGTATAAAACATGAGTATGAGGTGCAAATTAAGTCTGTGGTGAAATATTTTAAAATGTAAACAAATTTTTGTTTTCATTGGAATAATTTAGTATTTACAATCATTCTTTATAAAACATCTACCCGTGTTATTTTTTTATAAAATGAGCGGACAAACGCATGAAACATGAGTTTTTGGTGCAAACAAAGATTGTGGAGAAATATTCTAAAATGACAACAAATTTTGGTCTGCATTTGAATAATTTAGTATATTCTTTACGGAAAATGTAGTTGTGTTATTTTTGTACAAAACGAGCGAACAAACGCACGATACATGAGTTTTTGGTGCAAACAAAGATTGTGGAGAAATATTTTAAAACGAAAATAAATTTTAGTTTGCATTTGAATAATTTAGTATTTACTATCATTCTTTACGAAAATTCTATCCGAGTTTTTTTGGACGAAACGAGCAAACAAACGCAAGAATCATGAGTTTTCTGTGCAAACAAAGATTGTGGAGAAATATTTTAAAATAAACAAAAATTTTGATTTGCATTTGAATAATTTTGTCTATTCTTTATGAAAAATCTAGGCGAGTTTTTATTGCAAGAACCGAGCGAACAAACGTATGAAACATGAGTATGAGGTGCAAATTAAGTTTGTGGTGAAATATTTTAAAATGTAAACAAATTTTTGTTTTCATTAGAATAATTTAGTATTTACAATCATTCTTTATAAAACATCTACCCGTGTTATTTTTTTATAAAATGAGCGGACAAACGCATGAGACACGAGTTTTTGGTGCAAACAAAGATTGTGGAGAAATATTCTAAAATGACAACAAATTTCGGTTTGCATTTGAATAATTTAGTATATTCTTTACGGAAAATGTAGCTGTGTTATTTTTGTACAAAACGAGCGAACAAACGCACGAAACATGAGTTTTTGGTGCAAACAAAGATTGTGGAGAAATATTTTAAAACGAAAATAAATTTTTGTTTGCATTTGAATAATTTAGTATTTACTATCATTCTTTACGAAAATTCTATCCGAGTTTTTTTTGGATGAAACGAGCAAATAAACGCATGAATCATGAGTTTTCTGTGCAAACAAAGATTGTGGAGAAATATTTTAAAATAAACAAAAATTTTGATTTGCATTTGAATAATTTTGTCTATTCTTTACGAAAAATCTAGCCGAGTTTTTATTGCAAGAACCGAGCGAACAAACGTATGAAACATGAGTATGAGGTGCAAATTATGTTTGTGGTGCAATATTTTAAAATGTAAACAAATTTTTGTTTTCATTGGAATAATTTAGTATTTACAATCATTCTTTATAAAACATCTACCCGTGTTATTTTTTTATAAAATGAGCGGACAAACGCATGAAACATGAGTTTTAGGTGCAAACAAAGATTGTGGAGAACTATTCTAAAATGACAACAAATTTTGGTCTGCATTTGAATAATTTAGTATATTCTTTACGGAAAATGTAGCTGTGTTATTTTTGTACAAAACGAGCGAACAAACGCACGAAACAGGCGTTTTTTGTGCAAACAAAGATTGTGGAGAAATATTTTTAAACGAAAATAAATTTTTGTTTGCATTTGAATAATTTAGTATTTAGTATCATTATTTACGAAAACTCTATCTGAGTTTTTTTTGGATGAAACGAGCAAACAAACGAATGAATCATGAGTTTTCTGTGCAAACAAAGATTGTCAAGAAATATTTTAAAATAAACAAAAATTTTGATTTGCATTTGAATAATTTTGTCTATTCTTTACAAAAAATCTAGCCGAGTTTTTATTGCAAGAACCGAGCGAACAAACGTATGAAACATGAGTATGAGGTGCAAATTAAGTTTGTGGTGAAATATTTTAAAATGTAAACAAATTTTTGTTTTCATTAGAATAATTTAGTATTTACAATCATTCTTTATAAAACATCTACCCGTGTTATTTTTTTATAAAATGAGCGGACAAACGCATGAAACATGAGTTTTTGGTGCAAACAAAGATTGTGGAGAAATATTCTAAAATGACAACCAATTTTGGTCTGCATTTGAATAATTTAGTATATTCTTTACGGAAAATGTAGCTGTATTATTTTTGTACAAAACGAGCGAACAAACGCACGAAACACGAGTTTTTGGTGCAAACAAAGATTGTGGGGAAATATTTTAAAACGAAAATAAATTTTTGTTTGCATTTGAATAATTTAGTATTTACTATCATTCTTTACGAAAAATCTATCCGAGTTTTTTTTGGATGAAACGAGGAAACAAACGAATGAAATATGAGTTTTCTGTGCGAACAAAGATTGTGGAGAAATATTTTAAAATAAACAAAAATTTTGATTTGCATTCGAATAATTTTGTCTATTCTTTACGAAAAATCTAGCCGAGTTTTTATTGCAAGAACCGAGCGAACAAACGTATGAAACATGAGTATGAGGTGCAAATTAAGTTTGTGGTGAAATATTTTAAGATGTAAACAAATTTTTGTTTTCATTGGAATAATTTAGTATTTACAATCATTCTTTATAAAACATCTACCCGTGTTATTTTTTTATAAACTGAGCGGACAAACGCATGAAACATGAGTTTTAGGTGCAAACAAAGATTGTGGAGAAATATTCTAAAATGACAACGGTTTGCATTTGAATAATTTAGTATATTCTTTACGGAAAATATAGCTGTGTTATTTTTGTACAAAACGAGCGAACAAACGCACGAAACACGAGTTTTTGGTGCAAACAAAGATTGTGGAGAAATATTTTAAAACGAAAATAAATTTTTGTTTGCATTTGAATAATTTAGTATTTACTATCATTCTTTACGAAAAATCTATCCGAGTTTTTTTTGGATGAAACGAGGAAACAAGCGAATGAAATATGAGTTTTCTGTGCGAACAAAGATTGTGGAGAAATATTTTAAAATAAACAAAAATTTTGATTTGCATTCGAATAATTTTGTCTATTCTTTACGAAAAATCTAGCCGAGTTTTTATTGCAAGAACCGAGCGAACAAACGTATGAAACATGAGTATGAGGTGCAAATTAAGTTTGTGGTGAAATATTTTAAGATGTAAACAAATTTTTGTTTTCATTGGAATAATTTAGTATTTACAATCATTCTTTATAAAACATCTACCCGTTTTATTTTTTTATAAACTGAGCGGACAAACGCATGAAACCTGAGTTTTAGGTGCAAACAAAGATTGTGGAGAAATATTCTAAAATGACAACGGTTTGCATTTGAATAATTTAGTATATTCTTTACGGAAAATGTAGCTGTGTTATTTTTGTACAAGACTAGCGAACAAACGCACGAAACATGAGTTTTTGGTGCAAACAAAGATTGTGGAGAAATTTTTTAAAACGAAAATAAATTTTTGTTTGCATTTGAATAATTTAGTATTAACTATCAATCTTTACGAAAACTCTATCTGAGTTTTTTTTGGATGAAACGAGCAAACAAACGCATGAACCATGAGTTTTCTGTGCAAACAAAGATTGTGGAGAAATATTTTAAAATAAACAAAAATTTTGATTTGCATTTGAATAATTTTGTCTATTCTTTACGAAAAATCTAGCCGAGTTTTTATTGCAAGAACCGAGCGAACAAACGTATGAAACATGAGTTTGAGTTGCAAATTAAGTTTGTGGTGAAATATTTTAAAATGTAAACAAATTTTTGTTTTCATTGGAATAATTTAGTATTGACAATCAGTCTTTATAAAACATCTATCCGTGTTATTTTTTTATAAAATGAGCGGAAAAACGCATGAAACATGAGTTTTAGGCGCAAACAAAGATTGTAGAGAAATATTTTAAAATGAACACAAATTTTGGTTTTATTTGAATAATTTAGATTTTACAATCATTCTTTACGAAAAACTAATCCGAGTATTTCATGAATGAAACGAGCAAACAAACTCGTTAAAATGTAAACAAATTTTTAGAAAAGATTGTGGGTAAATATTTAAAAATGTAAACAAATTTTTGTTTGCATTTGAATAATTTAGTATATTCTATACGAAAAATCTAGCCGAGTTTTATTGCGTGAAACGAGCGAACAAACGCATGAAACATGAGTTTGATGTACAAACAAAGATTGTGGAGAAATATTCAAAAATGACAACAAATTTTGGTTTGCATTTGAATAATTTAGTATATTCTTTACGGAAAATATAGCTGTTTTACTTTTGTACAAAACGAGCGAAAAACGCACCAAACACGAGTTTTTGGTGCAAACAAAGATTGTGGAGAAATATTTTAAAACGAAAATAAATTTTTGTTTGCATTTGAATAATTTAGTATTTACTATCATTATTCACGAAAACTCTATCCGAGTTTTTTTTGGATGAAACGAGCTAACAAACGCATGAATCATGAGTTTTCTGTGCAAACAAAGATTGTCGAGAAATATTTGAAAATAAACATAAATTTTGGATTGCATTTGAATAATTTTGTATTTACTATCATACTTTACGAAAAATCTAGCAGAGTTTTTTTTGCACGAAACGAGCGAATAAACGCATGAAACTTGAGTTTTAGGGGCAAACAAAGATTGAGGAGAAATATTTTAAAATGAACACCAATTTTAGTTTGCATTTGAATAATTTAGTTTTTACTATCATTCTTTGCAAACAATCTATCCGAGTTTTTTTTGGATGAAACGGGCAAACAAACGCATGAAAAATTAGTTTTCTATGCAAACAAAGATTGTCAAGAAATATTTCAAAATAAAAACAAATTTTGGTTTGCATTTCAATAATTTAGTATTTATTATGAGTCTTTATGGAAAATCTATCCGAGTATTTTTTGAATGAAACGAGCAAACAAACTCACGAGACCTCAGTTTTAGCTGCAAAAAAAGATTGTGGAGAAATATTTTAAAATGAAAACAAATTTTTGTTTGCGTTTGAATAATTTGGTATATTTTTACGAAAAATCTAGCTGACTTTTTATTGCATGAAACGAGCGAACAAACGCATGAAACATGAGTTTGAGGTGCAAACAAAGATTGTGGAGAAATATTTTAAAATGAACACAAATTTTGGTTTGCATTTGAATAATTTAGTATTTACTATCATTCTTTACGAAAAATCTATCCGAGTTTTTTTTAGATGAAACGAGGAAACAAACGAATGAAACATGAGTTTTCTGTGCAAATAAAGATTGTGGAGAAATATTTTAAAATAAACAAAAATTTTGATTTGCATTTGAATAATTTTATCTATTCCTTACGAAAAATCTAGCCGAGTTTTTAATGCAAGAACCGAGCGAACAAACGTATAAAACATGAGTATGAGGTGCAAATTAAGTTTGTGGTGAAATATTTTAAGATGTAAACAAATTTTTGTTTTCATTGGAATAATTTAGTATTTACAATCATTCTTTATAAAACATCTACCCGTGTTATTTTTTTTATAAAATGAGCGGACAAACGAATGAAACATGAGTTTTAGGTGCGAACAAAGATTGTGGAGAAATATTCTAAAATGACAACGGTTTGCATTTGAATAATTTAGTATATTCTTTACGGAAAATGTAGCTGTGTTATTTTTGTACAAAACGAGAGAACAAACGCACGAAACATGAGTTTTTGGTGCAAACAAAGATTGTGGAGAAATATTTTAAAACGAAAATAAATTTTTGTTTGCATTTGAATAATTTAGTATTAACTATCATTCTTTACGAAAGCTCTATCCGAGTTTTTTTTGGATGAAACGAGCAAACAAACGCATGAACCATGAGTTTTCTGTGCAAACAAAGATTGTGGAGAAATATTTTAAAATAAACAAAAATTTTGATTTGCATTTGAATAATTTTGTCTATTCTTTACGAAAAATCTAGCCGAGTTTTTATTGCAAGAACCGAGCGAACAAACGTATGAAACATGAGTTTGAGGTGCAAATTAAGTTTGTGGTGAAATATTTTAAAATGTAAACAAATTTTTGTTTTCATTGGAATAATTTAGTATTTACAATCATTCTTTATAAAACATCTATCCGTGTTATTTTTTTATAAAATGAGCGGACAAACGCATGAAACATGAGTTTTAAGTTCAAACAAATATTGTGGAGAAATATTTTAAAATGAACACAAATTTTGGTTTTATTTTAATAATTTAGATTTTACAATCATTCTTTACGAAAAACCAATCCGAGTATTTTATGAATGAAACGAGCAAACAAACTCGTTAAAATGTAAAAAAATTTTAAAAAAGATTGTGGGTAAATATTTAAAAATGTAAACAAATTTTTGTGAATAATTTAGTATATTCTTTACGAAAAATCTAGCCGAGTTTTATTTCGTGAAACGAGCGAACAAACGCATGAAACATGAGTTTGATGTACAAACAAAGATTGTGGAGAAATATTCAAAAATGACAACAAATTTTGGTTTGTATTTGAATAATTTAGTATATTCTTTACGGAAAATATAGCTGTGTTACTTTTGTACAAAACGAGCGAACAAACGCACCAAACACGAGTTTTTGGTGCAAACAAAGATTGTGGAGAAATATTTTAAAATGAAAATAAATTTTTGTTTGCATTTGAATAATTTAGTATTTACTATCATTATTCACGAAAACTCTATCCGAGTTTTTTTGGGATGAAACGAGCTAACAAACGCATGAATCATGAGTTTTCTGTGCAAACAAAGATTGTCGAGAAATATTTGAAAATAAACAT
This sequence comes from Juncus effusus, assembly GCA_027726005.1. NCBI lineage: Eukaryota > Viridiplantae > Streptophyta > Magnoliopsida > Poales > Juncaceae > Juncus > Juncus effusus. The sequence goes on from CM050907.1 coordinate 5,805,958, forward strand.
AAATTTTGGATTGCATTTGAATAATTTTGTATTTACTATCATACTATATGAAAAATCTAGCCGAGTTTTTTTTGCATGAAACGAGCGAATAAACGCATGAAACTTGAGTTTTAGGGGCAAACAAAGATTGAGGAGAAATATTTTAAAATGAACACCAATTTTAGTTTGCATTTGAATAATTTAGTTTTTACTATCATTCTTTGCAAACAATCTATCCGAGTTTTTTTTGGATGAAACGGGCAAACAAACGCATGAAAAATTAGTTTTCTATGCAAACAAAGATTGTCAAGAAATATTTCAAAATAAAAACAAATTTTGGTTTGCATTTCAATAATTTAGTATTTATTATGAGTCTTTACGGAAAATCTATCCGAGTATTTTTTGAATGAAACGAGCAAACAAACTCACGAAACCTCAGTTTTAGCTGCAAAAAAAGATTGTGGAGAAATATTTTAAAATGAAAACAAATTTTTGTTTGCGTTTGAATAATTTGGTATATTTTTACGAAAAATCTAGCTGACTTTTTATTGCATGAAACGAGCGAACAAACGCATGAAACATGAGTTTGAGGTGCAAACAAAGATTGTGGAGAAATATTTTAAAATGAACACAAATTTTGGTTTGCATTTGAATAATTTAGTATTTACTATCATTCTTTACGAAAAATCTATCCGAGTTTTTTTTAGATGAAACGAGGAAACAAACGAATGGAACATGAGTTTTCTGTGCAAATAAAGATTGTGGAGAAATATTTTAAAATAAACAAAAATTTTGATTTGCATTTAAATAATTTTATCTATTCTTTACGAAAAATCTAGCCGAGTTTTTAATGCAAGAACCGAGCGAACAAACGTATAAACCATGAGTATGAGGTGCAAATTAAGTTTGTGGTGAAATATTTTAAGATGTAAACAAATTTTTGTTTTCATTGGAATAATTTAGTATTTACAATCATTCTTTATAAAACATCTACCCGTGTTATTTTTTTATAAAATGAGCGGACAAACGCATGAAACATGAGTTTTAGGTGCGAACAAAGATTGTGGAGAAATATTCTAAAATGACAACGGTTTGCATTTGAATAATTTAGTATATTCTTTACGGAAAATGTAGCTGTGTTATTTTTGTACAAAACGAGCGAACAAACGCACGAAACATGAGTTTTTGGTGCAAACAAAGATTGTGGAGAAATATTTTAAAACGAAAATAAATTTTTGTTTGCATTTGAATAATTTAGTATTAACTATCATTCTTTACGAAAGCTCTATCCGAGTTTTTTTTGGATGAAACGAGCAAACAAACGCATGAACCATGAGTTTTCTGTGCAAACATAGATTGTGGAGAAATATTTTAAAATAAACAAAAATTTTGATTTGCATTTGAATAATTTTGTCTATTCTTTACGAAAAATCTAGCCGAGTTTTTATTGCAAGAACCGAGCGAACAAACGTATGAAACATGAGTTTGAGGTGCAAATTAAGTTTGTGGTGAAATATTTTAAAATGTAAACAAATTTTTGTTTTCATTGGAATAATTTAGTATTTACAATCATTCTTTATAAAACATCTATCCGTGTTATTTTTTTATAAAATGAGCGGACAAACGCATGAAACATGAGTTTTAAGTGCAAACAAAGATTGTGGAGAAATATTTTAAAATGAACACAAATTTTGGTTTTATTTGAATAATTTAGATTTTACAATCATTCTTTACGAAAAAGCAATCCGAGTATTTTATGAATGAAACGAGCAAACAAACTCGTTAAAATGTAAACAAATTTTTAAAAAAGATTGTGGGTAAATATTTAAAAATGTAAACAAATTTTTGTGAATAATTTAGTATATTCTTTACGAAAAATCTAGCCGAGTTTTATTGCGTGAAACGAGCGAACAAACGCATGAAACATGAGTTTGATGTACAAACAAAGATTGTGGAGAAATATTCAAAAATGACAGCAAATTTTGGTTTGCATTTGAATAATTTAGTATATTCTTTACGGAAAATATAGCTGTGTTACTTTTGTACAAAACGAGCGAACAAACGCACCAAACACGCGTTTTTGGTGCAAACAAAGATTGTGGAGAAATATTTTAAAACGAAAATAAATTTTTGTTTGCATTTGAATAATTTAGTATTTACTATCATTATTTACGAAAACTCTATCCGAGTTTTTTTTGGATGAAACGAGCTAACAAACGCATGAATCATGAGTTTTCTGTGCAAACAAAGATTGTCGAGAAATATTTGAAAATAAACATAAATTTGGGATTGCATTTGAATAATTTTGTATTTACTATCATACTTTACGAAAAATCTAGCCGAGTTTGTTTTGCATGAAACGAGCGAATAAACGCATGAAACTTGAGTTTTAGGGGCAAACAAAGATTGTGGAGAAATATTTTAAAATGAACACCAATTTTAGTTTGCATTTGAATAATTTAGTTTTTACTATCATTTTTTGCAAACAATCTATCCGAGTTTTTTTTGGATGAAACGGGAAAACAAACGCATGAAACATTAGTTTTCTGTGCAAACAAAGATTGTCAAGAAATATTTCAAAATAAAAACAAATTTTGGTTTGCATTTCAATAATTTAGTATTTATTATGAGTCTTTACGGAAAATCTATCCGAGTATTTTTTGAATGAAACGAGCAAACAAACTCACGAAACCTCAGTTTTAGCTGCAAAAAAAGATTGTGGAGAAATATTTTAAAATGAAAACAAATTTTTGTTTGCGTTTGAATAATTTGGTATATTTTTACGAAAAATCTAGCTGACTTTTTATTGCATGAAACGAGCGAACAAACGCATGAAACATGAGTTTGAGGTGCAAACAAAGATTGTGGAGAAATATTTTAAAACGAACACAAATTTTGGTTTGCATTTGAATAATTTAGTATTTACTATCATTCTTTACGAAAAATCTATCTGAGTATTTTTTGGAAGAAACGAGGAAACAAACGAATGAAACATGAGTTTTCTGTGCAAACAAAGATTGTGGAGAAATATTTTAAAATAAACAAAAATTTTGATTTGCATTTGAATAATTTTGTCTATTCTTTACGAAAAATCTAGCCGAGTTTTTATTGCAAGAACCGAGCGAACAAACGTATGAAACATGAGTATGAGGTGCAAATTAAGTTTGTGGTGAAATATTTTAAAATGTAAACAAATTTTTGTTTTCATTGGAATAATTTAGTATTTACAATCATTCTTTATAAAACATCTACCATATTTTAAAATGTAAACAAATTTTTGTTTTCATTGGAATAATTTAGTATTTACCATCATTCTTTATAAAACATCTACCCGTGTTATTTTTTTATAAAATGAGCGGACAAACGCATGAAACATGAGTTTTAGGTGCAAACAAAGATTGTGGAGAAATATTTTAAAATGAACACAAATTTTGGTTTTATTTGAATAATTTAGTTGTTACAATCATTCTTTACTAAAAAACCTATCCGAGTATTTTATGAATGAAACGAGCAAACAAACTCGTTAAAATGTAAACAAATTTTTAAAAAAGATTGTGGGTAAATATTTAAAAATGTAAATAAATTTTTATTTGCATTTGAATAATTTAGTATATTCTTTACGAAAAATCTAGCGGAGTTTTATTGCATGAAACGAGCGAAAAAACGCATGAAACATGAGTTTGACGTACAAACAAAGATTGTGGAGAAATATTCTAAAATGACAACAAATTTTGGTTTACATCTGAATAATTTAGTATATTCTTTACGGAAAATATAGCTGTGCTATTTTTGTACAAAACGAGCGAACAAACGCACGAAACATGAGTTTTTGGTGCAAACAAATATTGTGCAGAAATATTTTAAAACGAAAATAAAATTTTGTTTGCATTTGAATAATTTAGTATTTACTATCATTCTTTGCGAAAACTCTATCCGAGTTTTTTTTGGATGAAACGAGGAAACAAACGCATGATAGGTTACTGTTATTTTACATGTCTTGAGGAGATAGAAAAAAGAATAAGCCAAGAATAGCGCCCATAGTTGAAGAAATCCTTAAATTACCACGGGTTGGTCAGAAACGGGTTATATTTTTTTTGTCTGACTCCAACTTTGAACGCTTGGATCTCTCTATGTTTTTATGCAATTGCCTGATTTCTTTTTGTAGAATATTCGCCACGTTGTCGACTAACATATGTTCTTAGCGAATTTTCCATAGTGGACCCTTATTCAGATAGAATATGATTTTTTGTTATGCTGTCCTGATTCGGCCAAGGGGAAAGAGAACATATTTATCAACTTTTTCTTCAAATCTCATCACACGTGAGGGGTAGGAAAAGATTGGTTATTGTTATCTTGCATGTCTTGGGGAGATAGAAAAAGGATTGTGCCAGGAATAGCTCCCGTAATTGATGAACTCACTAAATTACCACGGGTTGGTCAGAAACAACTTATGTTTTTTTTCTCAGACTCAAACTTTGAACCCTTGGATCTCTCTATGTTTTTATCGAATTACCAAATTTCTTTTTGTTAAATATTCTCCTTGTTGTCGACTAACAGATCTTCTTACCGAATTTTGCATATTGGACCCTTATTCAGATGGGAAATAATTTTTTGTTCTACTGTCCAGATTCGGCCAATGGGAGAGAGAACATATTTGTCGACTTTTTCTTTAAATCTCATCACACGTGAGGGGTTCGCAAAGATAGGTTATTGATATTTTGCATGTCTTGAGGAGATAGAAAAAAGAATGAGCCAAGAATAGCGCCCGTAGTTGAAATAAATCCCTAAATTACCACGGGTTGGTCAGAAACGGCTTATATTCTTTTTGTCTGACTCCAACTCTGAACGCTTGGATCTCTCTAAGATTTTATCCATTGCCAGATTTCTCTTTCTAGAACATTCGCCTTTTTGTCGACTAACAGGTGTTATTAACGAATTTTGCATATCGGACCCATATTCAGATAGAAAATGATTTATTGTTCTGCTGTCCAGATTCGGCCAACGGGAGAGGGAACGTATTTATCAACTTTTTATTCAAATCTCATCACACTTGAGGGGTAGGAAAAGATAGGTTATTGTTATTTTTCATTTCTTGAGGAGATAGAAAAAATAATGAGCCAAGAATAGCGCCCGTAGTTGAAAAAAATCCCTAAATTACCACGGGTTGGTCAGAAACGGCTTATATTTTTTTTGTCTGACTCCAACTCTGAACGCTTGGATCTCTCTAAGATTTTATCCATTGCCAGGTTTCTTTTTGTAGAATATTCGCCTTGTTGTCTACTAACAGATGTTCTTAGCGAATTTTGCGTATTGGACCCTTATTCAGATAGAATATGATTTTTTGTTCTACTGTCCAGATTCGGCCAAGGGGAGAGAGAACATATTTGTCAACTTTTTCTTCAAATCTCATCACACGTGAGGGGTAGGAAAAGATTGGTTATTGTTGTATGTCTTGAGGAGATAGAAAAAAGAATGAGCCAAGAATAGCGCCTGTAGTTCAAGAAATCCCTAAATTACCACGGGTTAGTCAGAAACGGCTTATTTTTTTTTTGTCTGACTCCAACTTTGAACGCTTGGATCACTCTAAGTTTTTATCCAATTGCAAGATTTTTTTTTGTAGAATATTCGCCTTGTTGTCGACAAACAGATGTTTTTAGCGAATTTTCAATATTGGACACTTATTCAGATAGAATATGATTTTTTGAATAGCTGTCCAGATTCGGCCAACGGGAGAGAGAACGTATTGATCAACTTTTTCTTCCAATCTCATCACACGTGAGGGGTAGGAAAAGATAGGTTATTGTTATTGATAGAAAAAAGAATGACCAAATAATAGCGCCCGTAGTTGAAAAAAATCCTTAGATTACCACGGTTGGTCAGAAACGGCTTATATTTTTTTTGTCTGACTCCAACTCTCAACGCTTGGATCTCTCTAAGTTTTTATCCAATTGTCAGATTTCTTTTTGTACAATAATCGCCTTGTTGTCAACTAACAGATGTTCTTAGCGAATTTTGTATATTGGACCCATATTCAGATAGAATATGATTTTTTTTTATGCTTTCCTGTTTCGGCCAAGGGGAGAGAAAACATATTTATTAACTTTTTCTTCAAATCTCATCACACGTGAGGTATAGGAAAAGATAGGTTATGTTTTTTTTTCTCACACTCAAACTTTGAACGCTGAACTCTCTATGTTTTTATCGAATCGCCAGATTTCATAATGTAAAATATTCTTCTTGTTGTCGACTAACAGATGTTCTTAGCGAATTTTGCATAGTGGACCCTTATTCAGATAGAAAATAATTTTTTGTTCTGCTGTCTTGATTCGGCCAAGGGGAGAGAGAACATATTTATCAACTTTTTCATCAAATCTTATCATACGTGAAGGGTAGGAAAAGATAGGTTATTACTATTTTGCATGTCTTGAGGAGATAGAAAAAAGAATGTGCTACGAATAACTCCGTTTCTTGAACAACTCCTTAAATTACGACGGGTCGGTTAGAAACAACTTATGGTTTTTTTATGACTCAAAGTTTGAACGCTTAGACCTCGCTAAGTTTTTATGCAATTGCCGGATTTCTTTTTGTAAAATATTATTCTTGTTGTCGACTAACAGATGTTCTAAGCGAATTTTGCATATTGGACCCTTATTTAGATAGAATACGATTTTTTGTTCTACTATCCAGATTCGGCCAAGGGGAGAGAGAACTTATTTGTCAACGTTTTCTTCAAATCTCATCACACGTGATGGGTAGGCAAAGACAGGTTATTGTTATTTTGCATGTCTTGAGAAGATAGAAAAAAGAACGTGACATGAATAACTCCCTTTGTTGAAGAACTCCATAAATTACCACGGGTTGGTCAGAAACAACTTATGGTTTTTCTCTGACTCAAACTTTGAACGCTTGGATCTCTCTATGTTTTTATGCAATTGCCGGATTTCTTTTTGTAGAATATTCGCCTTGTTGTCGACTAACAGATGTTCTTAGAAAATTTTGCATATCGGACCCATATTCAGATGGAAAATGATTTATTGTTGTGCTGTCCAGATTCGGCCAACGGGAGAAAGAACATATTTGTCGACTTTTTCTTCAAATCTCATCACACGTGAGGTGTAGGAAAAGATAGGTTATTGTTATTTTGCATGTCTTGAGGAGATAGAAAAAAGAATGAGCCAAGAATAGCGCCCGTAGTTGAAAACAAATCCTTAAATTACCACGGGTTGGTCAGAAACGGCTTATATTTTTTTTTGTCTGACTCGAACTCTCAACGCTTGGATCTCTCTAAGTTTATATCCAATTGCCAGATTTCGTTTTGTAGAATATTCACCTTGATGTCGACTAACAGATGTTCTTAGGGAATTTTTCATATTGTACTCATATTCAGATAGCATATGAATTTTTGTTATGCTGTCCTGTTTCGGCCAAAGGGAGAGAGAACATATTTATCAACTTTTTCTTCAAATCTCATCACACGTGAGTCATAGGAAAACATATGTTATTGTTATTTTGCATGTCTTGAGGAGATAGAAATAAGAATGTGCCAAGAATATCTCCCGTAATTGAAGAACTCCTTAAATTACCACGGGTTGGTCGGAAATAACTTATATTTTTTTTCTCACACTCCAACTTGGAACGCTTGGATCTCTCTATGTTTTTATCGAATTGCCGGATTTCATGTTGTAAAATATTCTTCTTGTTGTCGACTAACAGATGCTCTTGGCGAATTTTGCATATTGGACCCTTATTCGGATAGAAAATAATTTTTTGTTCTGCTGTCGTGATAAAGCCAAGTGGAGAGAGAACATATTTATCAACTTTTTATTCAAATCTCATCACACGTCAGGGGAAGAAAAAGATAGGTTATTGTCATTTTGCATGTCTCGAGGCGATAAAAAAAAGAATGAGCCAAGAATAGCGCCCGTAGTTGAAAAAAATCCTTAAATTACCATGGGTTTGTCAAAAACAGCTTATGTTTTTTTCTCTGACTCCAACATTGAACGCTTGGATCTCTCTAAGTTTTTATCGAATTACCAGATTTCTTTTTGTAAAATATTCTCCTTGTTGTCGACTAACAGATGTTCTTAGCGAATTTTGCATACTAGACCTTTATTCAGATTAAAAATGATTTTTTCTTCTACTGTCCAGATTCGGCCAAAGGGAGAGATAACATATTTATCAACTTTTTCTTCAAATCTCGTCACATGTGAGGGGTAGGTAAAGATAGTTTATTGTTATTTTGCATGTCTTGAGGAAAATAGAAAAAAGAATGAGTCAAGAATAGTACCCGTAGTAGATGAAATCCTTAAATTACCACAGGTTGGTCAGAAAACAGCTTATCTTTTTTTCTCTGACTCCAACTTTGAACGCTTGGATCTCTCCAAGTTTATATCCAATTGCCAGATTTATTTTTGTAGAATATTCGTCATGTTGTTGACTAAAAGATGTTCTTAGCAAATTTTGCATGTTGGACCTTTATTCAGATAGAAAACGATTTTTTGTTCTGCTGTCCTGATTCGGCCAAGGGGAGAGAGAACATATTTATCAACTTTTTATTCAAATCTCATCACACGTGAAGGGTAGGAAAAGATCGGTAATGTCTGTTTTGCATGTCTTGAGGAGATAGAAAAAAAAATGTGCCATGAATAGCTCTCGTAGTTCAAGAACTCCATAAATTACCACGGGTTGGTCAAAAACAACTTATGTTTTTTTCTCTGACACTAATTTTGAACGATTGGATCTCTATAACTTTTTATCGAATTGCCAGATTTCTTTTTGTAAAATATTCTCCTTGTTGTCGACTAACAGATGTTCTTAACGAATTTTGCATATTGGACCCTTATTCAGTTAGAATATGATTTTTTGTTCTACTGTCCAGATTCGGCCAAGGGAAGAGAGAACATATTTGTCAACGTTTTCTTCAAATCTCATCACACGTGAGGGGTAGGCAAAGATAGGTTATTGTTATTTTGCATTTCTTGAGGAGATAGAAAAAAGAATGAGCCAAGAATAGCGCTTGTAGTTGAAGAAATCCTTAAATTACCACGGCTTCGTTTGAAACAACTTATGTTTTTTTCTCTAACTCCAACTCTGAACGCTTGCATCTCTCTAAGTTTTTATCGAATTGCCAGATTTCTTTTTGTAAAATATTCTCCTTGTTGTCAACTAACAGATGTTCTTAGCGAATTTTGCATATCCGACCCATATTCAGATAGAAAATGATTTATTGTTCTGCTGTCCAGATTCGGCCAACGGGAGAGAACGTATTTATCAACTTTTTCTTCAAATCATATCACACGTGAGGGCTAGGAAAAGATAGGTTATTGTCATTTTACATGTCTCGAGGCGATAGAAAAAAGAATGAGCCTAGAATAGCGCCCGTGGTTGAAAAAATCCATAAATTACCATGGCTTGGTCAGAAACAACTTATGTTTTTTTCTCTGACTCCAACATTGAACGCTCGGATCTCTCTAAGTTTTTACGGAATTACCAGATTTCTTTTTGTAAAATATTCTCCTTGTTGTCGACTCATTGATGTTCTTAGCGAATTTTGCATATTGGACCTTTATTCAGATTAAAAATGATTTTTCCTTCTACTGTCCAGATTTGGCCAAGGGGAGAGAGAACATATTTATCAACTTTTTCTTCAAATCTCATTATAAAATGAGCGGACAAACGCATGAAACATGAATTATAGGTGCAAACAAAGATTGTGGTGAAATATTTTAAAACGAACACAAATTTTGGTTTTTTTTGAATAAGTTAGTTTTTACTATCATTCTTTACGCAAACCTATCCGAGTATTTTTTGAATGAAACGAGCAAACAAACTCGTTAAAATGTAAACAAATTTTTAAAAAAGATTGTTGGTAAATATTTTAAAATGTAAACAAATTTTTGTTTGCGTGTGAATAATTTAGTATATTCTTTACGAAAAATCTAGCCGAGTTTTATTGCGTGAAACGAGCGAATAAACGCATGAAACATGAGTTTGAGGTACAAACAAAGATTGTGGAGAAATATTCTAAAATGACAACAAATTTTGGTTTGCATTTGAATAATTTAGTATATTTTTTACGGAAAATATAGCTGTGTTATTTTTGTACAAAACGAGCGAACAAACGCACGAAACATGAGTTTTTGGTGCAAACAAAGATTGTGGAGAAATATTTTAAAACGAAAATAAATTTTGGTTTGCATTTGAATAATTTAGTATTTACTATCATTCTTTACGAAAATTCTATGCGAGTTTTTTTTGGATGAAACGAGCAAACAAATGCATGAATCATGAGTTTTCTGTGGAAACAAAGATTGTCGAGAAATATTTTAAAATAAACACAAATTTTGTTTTGCATTTCAATAATTTAGTATTTATTATGAGTCTTTACGGAAAATCTATCCGAGTATTTTTTGAATGAAACGAGCAAACAAACTCACGAAACATGAGTTTTAGGGGCAAACAAAGATTGTGGAGAAATGTTTTAAAATGAACACCAATTTTAGTTTGCATTTGAATAATTTAGTTTTTACTATCATTCTTTGCAAAAAATATATCCGAGTTTTGTTTGGATGAAACGAGCAAACAAACGCATTGATAAGAGGTATTTTTGCAGTCGTTTTACACTTACCAAAAAAATTTATAACCCTAGACTTAACTACAATAAAGTAGACAGTGGAAGTAGGGGTCGAACCACAGAGAGCTATTTAGACTAAACTAGGTGAAAAGATTACTTCTCTAATGAAAATGGACTCAATAAAAATAGAAACTAAAATAAAGAGAAACCAAGACCATAAATAAAGCCAAACACAAGACCTAAAACAAGACACACAATTGGGGGGGTTGTTGATTGGTTGATTGCAACAAAATGAAAGTAACAAGTAAAGAGAAAACTTAAAGTAAAGATTAAGAGATGTGGTGGTTTTGTGGAATGAGGCATAGTTTCGTGTAGTGAATTTGTGTGTAACTTTATCCTTGATTATAATAATGAATTTGGAGTTAATCTCTTAAGTGCAGTAAGATGAGCTCTAACCGATAAATAACTCAAACGAAAAGATAGGGTTTTAGTTTAGATGAGCTCGTAAATAAAAACACTAACCTATTTGAATATCATAACCAATTCAATAGAAATCATTGGTTATTTAAACAAATCAAAACCTCCTAAACAATGAGCTTGTTTAGAACTGTTCAGATCGTTGTGAGTTATTTGCACTTGGCTATTATTCAAATTCTAATGGATGCTATTGAGCAAAGCAACCAAAGGAATTTTGTGGCCCTTGTTAATTACTATTGAACATAGAATTGACCGAAATAAACTTAAAATAATTCATTGAGCATGAAAGATAATAAGTAAATAAAAACAGAATATAACCGTTCAAATGAAATTCATTATTAATGGTCTCAAAAGTTACAACACAAAAACATAAACACTAACTATGCCTCGAAGGGCTTACTCGAAATACATGGAAAATAAAGAAAATAAAATAATGATAGAACCCATTAATGAAGCGTGGATGGAAGGGTGAAGCTTGCTTGACTTGCCCAACTCCAAGAGAGAGAATGATGAAGTTCAAAAGTGATTAGAATGGATGCCTTGCACCTGGTTATATAACCCTCTCAAAAGGTGATCATGAGGGATGAATGAAGATCCATGCAAAGAGTGTGAAGGAAGCATGGCAAAGGCATGAAGAGTGCATGCTAAGTGCATGAAAGATCTGTCCAGAAGATGGTCAATTTGGGCCATTTGGACTTCTGAATTGGGCTCTGGTGATATAGAATGAATTGTGGGCTTTGTTCTCTTCTTTCCAACGGTATATAGTATGCATATAGAGAAGGCCCAGGTTGTGAGTTATGGCCGAAATACTAAGGCTGTGTCGGCAGGCCCGAGTCTTGATTATTATTTCCATCTTGTGCTCCAACATCTTTTCTCCAAGTTATGCTCCATCTAAATTGCACCTGAAATCACATAAATATATCATTAGCAGTATCAACATTCAAGTTGTGATTATTATCCTTATAAATAGAATATTAACACATATAATGGTGCAATATCATATATGTATAGGGTATAAAATGTGTATAATTAATGACTTATCAAATCACCCCACACTTAAACATTTGATCGTCCTCGAGCAAACATTGTAACTTGTATTGGTAAGATGGGTCCGATGTTTTTGACTCGCTCTTCACTTATATACCAGCCAATAATGATCTTTGGTCCCTTGTGTAAGATTCCATGCACTTTGGTGAAACTCGCACTCACTCTCTTTTTGTATAGTGGAATATGAATATGGAATATGTGGAGTGTCTCTCATAATAACTCTCAGCTCTCAAATGAATCGTGATTTCCTACCTTAGTCGTGAGGGGAATTCTCAAGTTATGTTTGGTGGAATATGATGGAATATGGTGGATAATACATATATATATACTACGTAATTGGTTTGCTTGTCTACTTCGCCACTTTCGGTCAAATTGTCACTTGGTTTTCTAAACTCATGCCTCTACTCTCCGAAAAGATATCGCCTATACCTCTATCTTCTTGGAATAATGAACCTCCTAATGTGCATACCTCCTAGCACCTTCAGTCATCTGGCCCAAAATGTCTCAACCTAGCTGCTGGCCTGAGATGTATGACTGGGATCCACTCTTTCTCACAAATCGGGTAAACTAAGGTTTAGGCCATGTACAAGGGGAGCAAGTTTGAGTCATGCAATCTTTTTTGTTTTTTGTTTTTTTTTTTTTTTTTTTTTTTAAGATTGTGACTCAAATATATTAGGATTATAGGGGTCTAACTTGCCTTTGTGTCAAAAATAGAGTTTACCCGAGAATCTACCCTCATAAATTTGTCTCTCAGATGCATCTCCTCACGAATACACTCGGTGCACAAAGCTCATCTACTACACATAAGCCCTCAACTTCTGACACTAACCTCTACTTCCCGTCCCCTATCTTCTTATATAATGCCTAACCCTCCTTCTCCAAAACCAAGCAACAAAGTGACTTTAGAAGCTAATAGACTTGGATATTATTTATATATATACGAGATGATATAGTGGGTTATTATGGATATTATACTATAAACAACTTGAGTTCCGGGTCACGGTCCAATGGTAAGTCCTCACATGATTTCTCGCGCAAATCTCTAAATTATTGGCACTCAAACAACAAATCGAGTTCACCAGTGACAAACGATCCCTAAACCAACGACCTCAATTCTTCTTGAACTGGTCTATATGATCCTTTTGAGTCTAAACAAGTTCCACCACATTATTCAATACAAGTTACAGTTCTCTCTCATTCCATTTGATTTTTAATTGGGCATTTTTATTTGAGGCTTAAAAATGGGTTTTTATTATTTTTTTTTTTTTTTTATTTTTTTTTTTTTTTAATACCTAACATGCAATAAAGACTCCACCCCACACTGAAACTTTTACTCGTCCCTGAGTAAAGCTAAGCACAAAGTAGTGATGCAATGCAAGAAAAAGAAAATAAACAAGGAAAAACACAACCTTTATTCGCAGGGTTGCCTCCCAGTAGCGCCTCTCTTTAACGTCGTTGGCCCGACGTTTCCATCTCCTCAAGCAGTGGATGCTGGCTCTCCAAGCTCGTGAATGTCAATCCAACTCGCATCGAAACTCTCATGAAACCGCTTCAGCCGGTGCCCGTTGACCTTGAAGACCTTCCCTGAATCAAGACCCTGAATTTCTGCTGCACCATAATCGAACACTTTGGTCACAAGAAAGGGCCCTATCCACCTACTTTGTAGCTTGCCCGGGTGTAATTTGAGTCTAGAGTTAAACAGCAACACCTTGTCACCCACTTTGAAATCCTTGTGGGCAAGCTTCTTGTCGTGATACATCTTGGTCTTCTCCTTGAAGATTCGGGAGTTCTCATACGCGTCATTTCGGATCTCCTCTAACTCCTGGATTTGTAGCTTCCGGTTGAGTGCATCATTTGGGTAGTCTAGATGGCACTTCTTGATGGCCCAATAGGCTCTGTGCTCGAGTTCAACCGGAAGATGGCAAGCCTTTCCATAGACTAGCCGATAAGGGGACATGCCTACAGGGGACTTGAACGCAGTCCTGTAAGCCCAGAGTGCGTCATTCAACCGAAGACTCCAGTCTTTCCTGGTGGGGTTCACCACTTTCTCCAAAACGCCTTTGATCTCCCTATTCGAAAGCTCTGCTTGGCCATTGGTTTGAGGGTGGTAAGCTGTCGAGGTTTTATGTGTCACATGGTATTGCTTCATTAATGCCTCGAAACTCCGGTTGCAGAAATGGGTTCCTCTATCACTGATGATGACTCTCGGGACCCCAAACCTACTAAAGATCTGGTCCTTCACAAAATCCACAACCGTTTTTGCATCTGCCCGTTTTGTGGCCTTGGCCTCAACCCACTTGGAGACATAATCGACTGCCAGGAGGATATACTCAAAACCGTATGAGGGAGGGAAAGGTCCCATAAAGTCGATACCCCACACTTCAAAGACCTCACATGCAAGAATATACTTCATCGGCATCTCGTCTCTTTTGGTTATTCCTCCCGTTCTTTGGCATCGCTCACATGACTTCACGAAGAAGTAAGCATCCTTATGTAGAGTGGGCCAGAAGAAACCACACTCAAGGACCTTATGAGCTGTCCGCTTGGCGCCAAAGTGTCCTCCACACTCTAGAGAGTGACAAAACTCAAGTACGGATCTGACCTCATTATCGGGTATACATCTTCGAATAATTTGATCCGCGCAAATCCGAAAGAGGTAAGGCTCATCCCAAATATAAAATCGGGAATCATATCGGATTCGATCAGCCTGTGCACGTGTAAGATCCTCTGGTAGGTCTTTAGCCACCAGGTAATTCACTATATCAGCATACCATGGTGTATAGCTTTGCACGGCATAGAGATATTCCTCAGGGAAGAACTCCGATATTGGGGTACCCTCCTCAATTCTCGTAGGAAGGCGGCTAAGGTGATCGGCAACTAGATTCTCTGATCCTCGTTTATCTCTAATCTCCAAGTCGAACTCCAGGAGCAACAATATCCAACGAAGTAGTCTCGGCTTGGATTCTTTCTTCTTGAAAAGATGCCTCAATGCGGCATGGTCAGAGTATATAACCACCTTGACCCCTAAGAGGTAGGACCTAAATTTCTCCAGCGCAAAAACAATGGCTAGCAACTCTTTCTCCGTAGTGGTATAGTTGCACTGAGCATCGTCTAAGGTCCTAGAAGCATAGGAGATAACATGGGGTTCTCGCCCATCCCGCTGTCCAAGAACAGCTCCAACTGCCCTATCACTCGCATCGCACATGATCTCGAAAGGCAGATTCCAATCTGGAGCTTTAATGATGGGGGCAGAACACAGTTTCTCCTTGAGAAGGTCGAATGCCGCTTGGCACTTCTCATTAAACTCAAAAGAAGCCTCTTTTTGGAGAAGAAGACAAAGAGGTTGAGCGATTTTTGAGAAATCTTTAATGAAGCGCCTATAAAATCCGGCATGACCAAGAAATGATCGAATGTCCTTCACACTGGTTGGGTACGGAAGGGATCTAATGACGTCGATCTTTGCTTTATCCACTTCAAGACCCCGAGAGGAAACCACATGGCCTAAGACTATGCCCTGATCCACCATGAAATGACATTTCTCATAATTCAGCACCAGGTCAGTCTCCACGCACCTTTGAAGAATTGTCTTTAGGTTTCCCAAACAATCATCGAATGAGTCACCATAGACGGTGAAATCATCCATGAAAACCTCAATAATTCGGGTGACATAATCAGAGAAGATGGACATCATACATCTCTGAAATGTACCGGGTGCGTTACACAACCCAAAGGGCATGCGCCTATAGGCAAAGGTGCCAAAAGGGCACGTGAAGGTGGTCTTTTCTTGATCCTCGGGGGCGATGGCTATTTGAAAGTAACCAGAGAAGCCATCTAAGAAGCAGTAATGGTGGCGCCCAGCAAGGCGCTCGAGCATCTGGTCAATGAAAGGAAGGGGGAAATGGTCTTTCCGGGTGGCAGTGTTTAATTTGCGATAATCAATGCATACTCGCCATCCATTTTGTGCTCTCGTAGGAACTTTTTCGCCATCCTGATTCTCAATTATCGTAATACCAGTTTTCTTGGGTACCACATGGATTGGTGACACCCACTGTGAATCAGAGATAGGGTATATGATTCCTGCATCAAGGAGCTTGATAATTTCCTTCTTGACCACTTCCATCATTGGAGGATTCAGCCTACGCTGAGGCTCACGGGATGGTTTAGACCCATCCTCCAATAATATCCGATGCATACACGTAGAGGGGCTGATTCCCTTAATATCAGCCAGAGTCCATCCAATAGCAGTCTTGTGGTCCCTCAAAACATTAACCAATTTCTCTTCCTGAGTAGCAGTGAGGCTACTAGAGATGATCACTGGAAGAGTGTCTCCTTTACCCAAGTATGCGTACTTGAGATGAGCTGGTAGAGGTTTTAGGTCAAGAGAGGGGGGATTCACAATGGAAGGTTTGGTGGGCTCAAGAGAGGGTTTCAAGTCTATCAAGGGAGGAGGAGAAGAAGAAGAAGAAGAAGAAGAAGAAGCCTCTCCAATGGCCAAGGTAGATAGACTTTGAAGAAAGTCCTGCTCATCTGGAGAGAGATCAAGAATGGTCTCGAGCAGATCTATGAACTCAAAAGAGGATAAGTTGTCGACACACTCGTCAATTGAGTCGATGGTGCAAATAGCGGAGACATTCCCATCAGAAGGATGCTTGATAGCATCCAAGATGTTGAAAGAGATGGTCTCTCCGTCAAATTCCATAGAAAGAGTGCCATTGTGCACATCAATCTTGGTTCGGGCAGTTTTAAGGAAGGGTCTTCCCAGAAGAATGGGAGTCGAATGCGGTGAGCTATCAGACTTATCCATACGCAGAATATAGAAATCCGCGGGGAAGATAAGGCCATTGACCTTAACCAGGACATCCTCTATAACTCCCTCTGGCACAGCAGTAGAACGATCGGCTAGTTGAAGGATCACCCCGGTCTTTGTCAAAGGTCCTAAACCGAGGGAAGAATAGATAGAAAAGGGCATGACATTGATAGATGCCCCAAGATCGAGCATGCACCGAGCAAATTCATGGTGCCCAATGCTGCAAGGAATGGCAAACATGCCAGGGTCTTTTTGCTTCTCTGGAAGCTTCTTGCGAATAACCGCAGAGACATTCTCACTCATTGTTACTCTCTCATGACCATTTAGCTTTCTCTTATTCGTACACAAGTCCTTGAGAAATTTCGCATAGCGAGGGAATCGACGAATGGAATCGAGGAATGGAATGTTCAATTCCACTTTCTTGAAAACCTCTAGGATATCTCTCTCCGCCTCATCCTTTTTGGTGTTAACCGCTAGACGGCTAGGAAAAGGGGCTCTAGGTTTATACGGTGGTATTTCCTTGGACTTTTTTTTCGTCTTCTTGGATTCCGGCTTAATTACTTCAATCTCTCCTTCACCTTGCATGTTTCCTTTACTCCCTTCTATTTCTTTACCACTTCTTAAGGTGATAGCACATGCATTCTCACGGGGGTTTAGAGTTTGGGAAGGAAGTTGTGAGGACCCCTGAGTTTTTAACTGGTTTAATTCAGAGGATATTTGAGCAATTTGGGTGCCCAGATGTGTTAGGGCACTTTTTGTATCCTTCTGAAAAGAAGTAGTTGATGCGGCCAAGGAGGTCACAATGTCAGAAAGACTTTTCAGAGCAGGGTCAATCGGAGGTGAGGAAGAAGAAGAGTTTTGATTATGGTTTTGAGGAGGTTGTTGCTGGTTTCCTGGGTCACGCCATCTAAAGTTTGGGTGGTCACGCCATCCAGGATTGTATGTTTTAGAGTAGGGATCATAGTTTCGGTTGTGGGCCCCATTTGAATTTCCTTGTTGGTTTAGTTTAAAGATGCCACAAGCAGTGGTCGTGACCTTCTCCTCATCATGGAGTGTTGGGCATGCATCAGTCGTGTGTCCCGTCTGAGTGCAGACACCACATGCCTTCACTTCCATCTTGGTTCCCATGAATGACGCCATCATATTAGCCAGGCTATCTAATTTTGCGTCCATACCATTCACTCGCTTCTCCAAATCACAGTCTCTAATCTCATTAACTCCCCTAATTCTAGATCTGGTTCTACTAGATTGGGCATTTTTGGCCATGGTTTCTATCAAGGTACGTGCTTGCCTAACGATTTTATCTATGAAAGCACCCCCACTAGCAGAATCTACATTATCCCTAGTCTCTTGAAGCATCCCATCATACAAGTGTTGAATCAGGAGATTCTCTGGGACTTGATGGTTGGGACATTTTGCACACAACTTCTGGAAGCGATCATAGTACTCGTAGAGGGTTTCCCCTACTTCTTGTTGAATACTACAAATCTGCTTCCTAATAGAAGCGGTAAGAGAGACAGGAAAATACTTGTCTAGAAACAACTTTTGAAGTTCTACCCAAGTTGTTGGAAAAGGTGCTAGATGGTAGTACCAGTCCTTTGCCGGTCCTCGAAGACTGTATGAAAACAGTCGCAGCTTGTAAGGACCTTCATCTTCAATCTCCGCCGGCATCATTGTTGCGGTGATATGGTTGAATTCACGCATGTGAGAGTGCGGGTCCTCTCCGGCACTCCCATTGAAGGTTGGTAACAATTGGAGAAGACCCGTATGGATCTTGAAATTCGGGACTGGTGGTAGTACAATACCATACTGGTTGGTAGCAAAGTCAAAGGTAGACAGGTCCCTAAGTGTCCTATCCTCAAAATTAGCCATGGTTGTAGTGTTACCTGTTGTAGCGTGAGGAGAAGCTGGTGGAGTGGGAGGATCGCTTCCGCTGTCCGAGTTCTCCACCTTTTCAGTTTCTTCGGCTGCTTTCGGTGTTACTGGAATTGCTCTTCTTCGCTCCAGGTGTGTTCTCTCAATCTCCGGATCTAGTGGTGCAAGTGGAAGATTAGAACTACGAGTAGCTTTCATGAACTGGAATCAAGTGTAAGAGAGAGAATTAGTGAATGCAAGTAATGCAGACTCAAAGTGAAAATAAATAGTATGACTGACTCTGACAAAAAGTGAAAAAGATAAGGTAACGAAAGTGTGACTCTGACAAAAAGTAAAAAATATGTGACCGACAAAAAGTAAAACGAATTTGGTTTACTCTGACACAAATGCAGACTACCGTACTACACAAGAGAAGTGTGAATATTGACCTAGACTAGTCGCGTTGCTAGCTCCCCGGCAACGGCGCCATTTTGATAAGAGGTATTTTTGCAGTCGTTTTACACTTACCAAAAGAAATTTATAACACTAGACTTAACTACAATAAAGTAGACAGTGGAAGTAGGGGTCGAACCACAGAGAGCTATTTAGACTAAACTAGGTGAAAAGATTACTTCTCTAATGAAAATGGACTCAATAAAAATAGAAACTAAAATAAAGAGAAACCAAGACCATAAATAAAGCCAAACACAAGACCTAAAACAAGACACACAATTGGGGGGGTTGTTGATTGGTTGATTGCAACAAAATGAAAGTAACAAGTAAAGAGAAAACTTAAAGTAAAGATTAAGAGATGTGGTGGTTTTGTGGAATGAGGCATAGTTTCGTGTAGTGAATTTGTGTGTAACTTTATCCTTGATTATAATAATGAATTTGGAGTTAATCTCTTAAGTGCAGTAAGATGAGCTCTAACCGATAAATAACTCAAACGAAAAGATAGGATTTTAGTTTAGATGAGCTCGTAAATAAAAACACTAACCTATTTGAATATCATAACCAATTCAATAGAAATCATTGGTTATTTAAACAAATCAAAACCTCCTAAACAATGAGCTTGTTTAGAACTGTTCAGATCGTTGTGAGTTATTTGCACTTGGCTATTATTCAAATTCTAATGGATGCTATTGAGCAAAGCAACCAAAGGAATTTTGTGGCCCTTGTTAATTACTATTGAACATAGAATTGACCGAAATAAACTTAAAATAATTCATTGAGCATGAAAGATAATAAGTAAATAAAAACAGAATATAACCGTTCAAATGAAATTCATTATTAATGGTCTCAAAAGTTACAACACAAAAACATAAACACTAACTATGCCTCGAAGGGCTTACTCGAAATACATGGAAAATAAAGAAAATAAAATAATGATAGAACCCATTAATGAAGCGTGGATGGAAGGGTGAAGCTTGCTTGACTTGCCCAACTCCAAGAGAGAGAATGATGAAGTTCAAAAGTGATTAGAATGGATGCCTTGCACCTGGTTATATAACCCTCTCAAAAGGTGATCATGAGGGATGAATGAAGATCCATGCAAAGAGTGTGAAGGAAGCATGGCAAAGGCATGAAGAGTGCATGCTAAGTGCATGAAAGATCTGTCCAGAAGATGGTCAATTTGGGCCATTTGGACTTCTGAATTGGGCTCTGGTGATATAGAATGAATTGTGGGCTTTGTTCTCTTCTTTCCAACGGTATATAGTATGCATATAGAGAAGGCCCAGGTTGTGAGTTATGGCCGAAATACTAAGGCTGTGTCGGCAGGCCCGAGTCTTGATTATTATTTCCATCTTGTGCTCCAACATCTTTTCTCCAAGTTATGCTCCATCTAAATTGCACCTGAAATCACATAAATATATCATTAGCAGTATCAACATTCAAGTTGTGATTATTATCCTTATAAATAGAATATTAACACATATAATGGTGCAATATCATATATGTATAGGGTATAAAATGTGTATAATTAATGACTTATCACGCATGAAACATTAGTTTTTTGTGCAAACAAAGATTGTTAAGAAATATTTTAAAATAAAAACAAATTTTGGTTTGCATTTCAATAATTTAGTATTTATTATGAGTCTTTACGGAAAATCTATCCGAGTATTTTTCGAATGAAACGAGCAAACAAACTCACGAAACAAGAGTTTTAGGTGCAACAAAAGATTGCGGCGAAATATTTTAAAATGAAAACAAATTTTCGTTTGCGTTTGAATAATTTGGTATATTCTTTACGAAAAATCTAGCTGCGTTTTTATTGCATGAAACGAGCGAACAAACGCATGAAACTTGAGTCTGAGGTGCAAACAAAGATTGTGGAGAAATATTTTAAAACGACCTCAAATTTTGGTTTGCATTTGAATAATTTATTATTTACTATCATTCTTTACGAAAAATCTATCCGAGTATTTTTTGAATGAAACTAACAAACTCCTGAAACATGAGTTTTAGGTGTAAAAAAAGATTCTGGAGAAATATTTTGAAATGAAAGAAATTTTGTTTGCGTTTGAATAATTTAGTATATTCTTTACGAAAAATCTTGCCAAGTTTTTATTGCATGAAACCACCGAAAAAACGCATCAAACTTGAGTTTGAGGTGCAAAAAAAGATTGTGGAGAAATATTTTGAAACGAACACAAATTTTGGTTTGTATTTGAATAATTTAGTATTTACTATCATTCTTCACAAAAAATCTATCCGAGTTTTTTTTCGATGAAACGAGGAAACAAACGAATGAAACATGAGTTTTCTATGCAAACAAAGATTGTGGAGAAATATTTTAAAATAAACACAAATTTTTTTTTGCATTTGAATAATTTTGTCTATTCTTTACGAAAAATCTAGCCGAGTATTTATTGCAAGAACGGAACGAACAAACGTATGAGTGAGTTTGAGGAGCAAATTTAGTTTGTGGTGAAATATTTTAAAAGGTAAACATATTTTTGTTTTCATTGGAATAATATAGTATTTACAATCATTCTTTATAAAACATCAACCCGTGTTATTTTTTTATAAAATGAGCGGACAAACGCATGAAACTTGAGTTTGAGGTGCAAACAAAGATTGTGGAGAAATATTTTGAAACGAACACAAATTTTGGTTTGTATTTGAATAATTTAGTATTTACTATCATTCTTTAGGAAAAATCTATCCGAGTTTTTTTTCGATGAAACGAGGAAACAAACGAATGAAACATGAGTTTTCTGTGCGAACATAGATTGTGGAGAAATATTTTAAAATAAACACAATTTTTGATTTGCATTTGAATTATTTTGTCTATTCTTTACGAAAAATCTAGCCGAGTTTTTATTGCAAGAACGGAACGAACAAACATATGAAACATGAGTTTGAGGTGCGAATTAAGTTTGTGGTGAAATATTTTAAAATGTAAACAAATTTTTGTTTTCGTTGGAATAATTTAGTATTTACAATCATTCTTTATAAAACATCAACCCGTGTTATTTTTTTATAAAATGAGCGGACAAACGCATGAAACTTGAGTCTGAGGTGTAAACAAAGATTGTGGAGAAATATTTTAAAATGAACACAAATATTGATTTGCATTTGAATAATTTATTATTTACTATCATTCTTTACGAAAAATCTATCGGAGTATTTTTTGAATGAAACTAACAAACTCATGAAACATGAGTTTTAGGTGTAAAAAAAGATTCTGGAGAAATATTTTAAAATGAAAGAAATTTTGTTTGCGTTTGAATAATTTAGTATATTCTTTACGAAAAATCTTGCCGAGTTTTTATTTCACGAAACGAGCGAAGAAACGCATGAAACTTGAGTTTGAGGTGCAAACAAAGATTGTGGAGAAATATTTTAAAATGAAAACAAACTTTGATTTGTATTCGAATAATTTAGTATATTCTTTACGAAAAATCTAGCTGACTTTTTATTGCATGAAACGAGCGAACAAAGGCATGAAACAAGAGCTTGAGGTGCAAACAAAGATTGTGGAGAAATATTTTGAAATGAACACAAATTTTGGTTTGCATTTGAATAATTTAGTACTTACTATCATTCTTTACGAAAAATCTATCCGAGTTTTTTTTGGATGAAACGAGGAAACAAACGAATGAAACATGAGTCTTCTGTGCAAACAAAGATTGTGGAGAAATATTTTAAAATAAACACAAATTTTGATTTGCATTTGAATATTTTTGTCTATTCTTTACGAAAAATCTAGCCGAGTTTTTATTGCAAGAACGGAACGAACAAACGTATGAAACATGAGTTTGAGGTGCAAATTAAGTTTGTGGTGAAATATTTTAAAATGTAAACAAATTTTTGTTTTCATTGGAATAATTTTGTATTTACAATCATTGCTTATAAAACATCTACCCGTGTTATTTTTTTTATAAAATGAGCGGACAAACGCACGAAACTTGAGTTTTTGGTGCAAACAAAGATTGTGGTGAAATATTTTAAAATGAACACAAATTTTGGTTTTTTTTGAATAACTTCGTTTTAACTATCATTCTTTACGAAAAACCTATCCGAATATTTTTTTAATGAAACGAGCAAACAAACTCATTAAAATGTAAACAAATTTTTAAAAAAGATTGTGGGTAAACATTGTAAAATGTAAACAAATTTTTGTTTGCGTGTGAATAATTTAGTATATTCTTTACGAAAAATCTAGCCGAGTTTTATTGCCTGAAACGAGCGAACAAACGCATGAAACATGAGTTTGAGTTACAAACAAAGATTGTGGAGAAATGTTCTAAAATGACAACAAATTTTCGTTTGCATTTGAATAATTTAGTATATTCTTTATGGAAAATATAGCTGTGTCATTTTTGTACAAAACGAGCGAACAAACGCACGAAACATGAGTTTTTGGTGCAAACAAAGATTGTGGAGAAATATTTTAAAACGAAAATAAATTTTGGTTTGCATTTGAATAATTTAGTATTTACTGTCGTTCTTTACGAAAACTCTATCCTAGTATTTTTTGGATGAAACGAGCAAACAAACGCATGAATCATGAGATTTCTATGCAAACAAAGATTGTCGAGAAATATTTTAAAATAAACACAAATTTTGGTTTGCATTTGAATAATTTTGTATTTACTATCATACTTTACGAAAAATCTAGCCGAGTTTTTTTGCATGAAACGAGCGAATAAACGCATGAAACATGAGTTTTAGGGGCAAACAAAGATTGTGGAGAAATATTTTAAATGAACACCAATTTTAGTTTGCATTTGAATAATTTAGTTTTTGCTTTCATTCTTTGCAAAAAATCTATCCGAGTTTTTTTTGGATGAAACGAGCAAACAAACGCATGAAACATTAGTTTTCTGTGCAAACAAAGATTGTCAAGAAATATTTTAAAATAAAAACAAATTTTGGTTTGCATTTCAATAATTTAGTATTTATTATGAGTCTTTACGGAAAATCTATCCGAGTATTTTTCGAATGAAACGAGCAAACAAACTCACGAAACATGAGTTTTAGGTGCAAAAAAAGATTGCGGAGAAATATTTTAAAATGAAAACAAATTTTCGTTTGCGTTTGAATAATTTGGTATATTCTTTACGAAAAATCTAGCTGAGTTTTATTGCATGAAACGAGCGAACAAACGCATGACATTTGAGTTTGAGGTGCAGACAAAGATTGTGGAGAAATATTTTAAAACGAACACAAATTTTGGTTTGTATTTGAATAATTTATTATTTACTATCATTCTTTACGAAAAATCTTTCCGAGTATTTTTTGAATGAAACTCACAAACTCATGAAACCTGAGTTTTAGGTGTAAAAAAAGATTCTGGAGAAATATTTTAAAATGAAAGAAATTTTGTTTGCGTTTGAATAATTTAGTATATCCTTTACGAAAAATCTTGCCGAGTTTTTATTGCATGAAACGAGCGAAAAAAACGCATGAAACATGAGTTTGAAGTGCAAACAAAGATTGTGGGGAAATATTTTGAAACGAACACAAATTTTGGTTTGCATTTGAATAATTTAGTATTTACTATCATTCTTTACGAATAATCTATCCGAGTTTTTTTTCGATGAAACGAGGAAACAAACGAATGAAACATGAGTTTTCTGTGCAAACAAAGATTGTGGAGAAATATTTTAAAATAAACACAAATTTTGATTTGCCTTTGAATAATTTTGTCTATTCTTTAAGAAAACTCTAGCCGAGTTTTTATTGGATAAAACGAGCAAACAAACGCATGAATCATGAGTTTTCTGTGCAAACAAAGATTGTCGAGAAAGATTTTAAAACAAACACAAATTTTGGTTTGCATTTGAATAATTTTGTATTTATTATGATACTTTACGAAAAATCTAGCCGAGTTTTTTTTGCATGAAACGAGCGAATAAACGCATGAAACATGAGCTTTAGAGGCAAACAAAGATTGTGGAGAAATATTTTAAAATGAACACCAATTTTAGTTTGCATTTGAATAATTTAGTTTTTACTATCATTCTTTACGAAAACTCTATCCGAGTTTTTTTTGGATGAAACGAGCAAACAAACGCATGAATCATGAGTTTTCTGTGCAAACAAAGATTGTCGAGAAAGATTTTGAAATGAAAACAAATTTTGGTTTGCATTTGAATAATTTTGTATTTACTATCATACTTTACGAAAATTCTAGCCGAGTTTTTTTGCATGAAACGAGCGAATAAACGCATGAAACATGAGTTTTAGGGGCAAACAAAGATTGTGGAGAAATATTTTAAAATGAACACCAATTTTAGTTTGTATTTGAAAATTTTAGTTTTTACTATCATTCTTTGCAAAAAATCTATCCGAGTATTTCTTGGATGAAACGAGCAAACAAACGCATGAAACATTAGTTTTCTGTGCAAACAAAGATTGTCAAGAAATATTTTAAAATAAAAACAAATTTTGGTTTGCATTTCAATAATTTAGTATTTATTATGAGTCTTTACGGAAAATCTATCCGAGTATTTTTTGAATGAAACGAACAAACAAACTCACGAAACATGAGTTTTAGGTGCAAAAAAAGATTGCGGAGAAATATTTTAAAATGAAAACAAATTTTCGTTGCGTTTGAATAATTTGGTATATTCTTTACGAAAAATCTAGCTGAGTTTTTATTGCATGAAACGAGCAAACAAACAAATCTGGTAATTCGATAAAAACCTAGAGAGATCCAAGCGATCGAAGTTAATGTCAGAGAAAAACACATAAGCTGTTTCTGACCAACCCGTGGTAATTTAAGGATTTTTTTCAACTACGGGCGCTATTCTTGGCTCATTCTTTTTTCTATCTTCCCAAGACATGCAAAATAACAATAACATGTCTTTTCCTACCACTCACGTGTGATAAGATTTGAAGAAAAAATTGATAAATATGTTCTCTCTCACGTTGGCCGAATCTGGACAGCAGAACAAAAAATCATTTTCTATCTAAATATGGTTCCAATATGCAAAATTCGCTAAGAACATCTGTTAGTCGACAACAAGGATAATTTTTTACAAAAAGAAATCTGGTAATTCGATAAAAACATAGAGAGATCCAAGCGTTTAAAGTTGTCATAAGCTGTTTCTGACCAACCCGTGGTAATTTAAGGATTTTTTTCAACTACGGGCGCTATTCTTGGCACATTCTTTTTTCTATCTCCTCAACACATGTAAAATAATAATAACCTATCTTTTCCTACCCCTCACATGTAATAAGATTTGAAGAAAAAGTTGATAAATATGTTCTCTCTCCCGTTGGCCGAATCTGGACAGCAGAACAAAAAATCATTTTCTATCTGAATATGGTTCCAATATGCAAAATTCGCTAAGAACATCTGTTAGTCGACCATAAGGCGAATATTCAACAAAAAGAAATCTGGCAATTGGATAAAAACTTAGGGAGATCCAAGCGTTTATAGTTGGAGTTAGAGAAAAAAACATAAGTTGTTTCAGACCAACCCGTGGCAATTTAAGGATTTATTCAACTACAGGCGCTATTCTTGGCTCATTCTTTTTTCTATTTCCTCAAGACATGCAAAATAACATTAACCTATCTGTAAATCGCCTTGTTCCTCTTGATCTCTCTTAAATGCTTGTTGATGTCCTTCTTGCGAGGAGTATGTACTTCACCTTGTGATCTTGTCTTTCTCATAAACCTTCAAAAATTCAAGAGACAATAACACTAGAGAAAATATGAGATGGGTTAGTTAAAAACTTGATGCAAGCCACCTCCCCGGCAACGGCGC
Organism: Juncus effusus; assembly: GCA_027726005.1. Classification (NCBI taxonomy): domain Eukaryota; kingdom Viridiplantae; phylum Streptophyta; class Magnoliopsida; order Poales; family Juncaceae; genus Juncus; species Juncus effusus. The sequence continues at coordinate 5,832,919 of CM050907.1, forward strand.
CATTTGTAAATCGCGTAAAACCGTCGTTGAATTTCACACAATTTAACAAAACAATTTATATTTCCCTATTAATCAATTTACGAGTATGAGCGGTAAATGAGTTTAGGGGTCGAACACAAGGAGGTGTGGCCTCAAGAATTAACTAGTCTCAATGATTTATCTCGAGTGCAAATCTTTTAATTCAAGGTTTATTACGTAAATTTTCAAGTTCAAATTCAAATATCAGTTTTGTTTCAAAAAATTCAGCACGTCACACTTGAGTGCTTTAATTTGTAACTAGACAAAATAAACTCCGAATCCAACAAACAAGATACCGTTGGAAACTAGAAAGAGAGATCTGTGATATGGTTCTTTACTGTTATTATTATTTTATTCAAGAATTTCGAGATATTTGCAGTTCAGTCCAGAACTTATTTCAGATTTAAAATCGGTTCAGCAGCAAGTTCAGAAAATTATAGAAAATCCATTAAAACTTAAAAAATCCCAAAATTTGTACAGAAATTCAATTATCAAGTTTTGGATTAGTTGTTAAAATTTTGTAGAATTGTGTTTTGTAGTTTGAGATTTATAATGAAATTTCAGATCTGAATCAGAAACTGGTTCTGACAGACCAGCACTCACAAAAACTGTTATATCTCCTAATCTGTTTTAACAACTACTCTTTTAAAATTCATATTTGGACTCTACACTTCAAAATAATTCAAGTAGGACTATTTTTGGATTTTTATTATTTGTTTTTATTTTTTAAAAATTCAGAAGAAAAGAAACAGTGAATCTGGACAGAAAGTTCAAAAACAGAAATATTACAAACTTAGAAAATTAAGATCTCACAAATTATAAATCGGAATTGGGAAATATTTGATTTGAAAATTATCTACTAAATGAGAACGGAATTGTAAAAATGTTTATTTAATTTTTCAGATTTGAATAGGACACGAAATTAAGGAAAAAATACTGAAAAACAGAGAAAGAACAGTAGCAAGACAGAAACTGGATTAGGGTTTGATTTTCGGTTTAAAAATAAGGATTTATAGGAAATTTATGATGTGTAACAATCATTAATCACTAAGTGTATAATTTCTCAGATTTAGATGATGGATTTGAGCAATTTAAGCTAAGATTTACTCAAGAAATTGACTCAAGAACTAGTTTATTCTAAAACAGCCATTTCAAAACAAAACTTGATTTAAATCAATCACAACTCCAAATTAATCACACAAAATACTAAGCTAAGTGTTTCAAATGATTAATAAGCCAATAAACTCTAGATTTAATAGATCAATTGATGAAAAATACTAAGCTAAGCAATTTTTTCCCAATTTATTCAAAAATGTGTATGTTCATGACTATTCATCAAAATTCAGCAAAATTACAAGATTATAAAGCAAGATTTCATGTATACAAATCACAAATTCCCCTCCCTATCTAGATTTACTCACACATATTCACAAGAACAAGAGTCTGACAAGATTTCATGATGATTATTACAAAATTGAGTTCTTGTGATCTAAAATTCAAACCTAATTATTTAAAGAGAATTGGACTAAACCGAGAGTTGGAGATCCAGCCGGTAGCTCCCTCGAGTCGATTTGAAACTCCAATTGCGCCTCGATTCAAGCTAGAATCGACCGATTCGAATTTTCCCCAAATCAGCCCCAAAATGCTTGTTTTCACTCAAAAACGAAAATTAGAGCTCAAGAAAGCTTGAAACTCATTAATGGAGATTCTAGAGGTTAGAGAAGATGAATGGAGGGTGGTGTATTCTTGAAGAGGCTTGAGGGGTGTTTTATAGACTGAAATGGACTTGAGAGTCTAATGGCCTGTTTTGAATGGAGAAGATGATAGGGACTGAACCGAGGCTTGTGATTGGTTCAGGCGGATCAAGGGTTGTGTACTGAGTATCTGGACGAAATTTCGTTGAATTTCGTTGAGAAATCAATGATTTTGGCGGTTGAATTTCTTACTCTGTTTCATTTTGGCGGAAGAATCATCAGATCGCATCTGAGATTTAAAACGCGAGCGGTTAAATTCCGTTGATTGACTGACAATGGTCCCCACTTGGATCCACTGAGCTGCAACGGGTCATAAATTGCGTGAAATGAGTCGCGTGCTGTTCTTCAGAATGGCGCTGAGTTTTTGAACGTCTTTTTGATCTTTTATGGCGGAACGGGTCGAAACGCGCGTGAAATGGGTCATTTCAGAATGAGAATTGGCGCTGATTTTTTTAATGACGATTGTTTCGATCTTCAGTGGCTTGTGAGTTTGCGTTTAGTCCTGAAATAACTTCCTGACGAGTTTTAATTTCGCAACTATGGATTTTGGATCCAATTCCCGATCGGGTTCTCACTCCGTTTTACCCGTTTCTCAACTCAGTAATCAAACTCGCCATTTTGCTTCATTTCAGCTCGAGTTTTCAATCCAGATTGCTTCCTCTCATCATCACGAACCTACAGGACTTTGAAGCGCAACAAACGGTTGAGAATTCGTTGAGTTTGGCCATTATGAAACTGGTTTCAGCTTCTTTCCGCCATTGATGGCTGTTGAGCTCAAAGGCTGCCCTTTAAGCAGCGACAACTCAGTCAACCGCTCAGGCTTCATTCCTCACCCCCTCACGATGCTCTTCTGTGAGCTTTGATGCTTCAATTCTTCTCCTAATTAGTGAATTTCCGCCATTAACCGAACTCAGCGAAAATAACCAAACGGAACACAAAATCGTGAATCAAAATGAGATTCCGAGTTGTTTTTCCATCGAATTGAGGCTTCGGAATCCATTACGAGACCCCACTGATGCTGTTCGACGCGTCAAATATCATCACCTCGTGAGAAAAATGCAAGAAGACCGATCGAGTTCATTTCACTGCCGAAATTTCGACCGTTGGTTCATCAAGTTTAAAAAGTTCGTTGAGAATTTCATCGAACAGGTTGTTCAAACACGGATTTCTAACTCGACATCACACCATTTGATGAGTTCTGCATACGGTTAGAAAGGGTAGACGAAGGAGAAGAGAATGAGATAGGTTTTGGCTCGAATGGATGACTGTAGACGGCAAGGCAAGTCTACCATGGTTTCAGCTCGTTGTTAGCACCTGTTTTGGCCGAATTCCGGCGATCGCCGGAAATTTCAAGACCGGAGAATGGTACCGGCATGTTTCTCTCTTCATGCTGAATCCATGGCTGGCTTGTTTGTTCGATTTCGAGCAGAATTGTGAATTATGAGGTTTGAAGAAGATGGGTTTGACCTGGTCAATTCATTGACTTTGACCAAATTTGACCTGATTTTCAATTGGTGATTCTGAGAGTTCTAGAAGGTTTCTGATCACGAGGTTTGTACCGTTGGATTCATCTCGTCGAGCTCTTCGTTTTGATGTACCGTTCGACCCATTTTGGAGCAGTTGACTTTTGGTCAACTTGGTGATTTTTGGCGTTTGGCTCGGTTTGACTTGGTTGTAGAAGGTTTTTGAATTGTCGTAAAAGTTTAGGGAATTTTTTTTGTAGAGTGTTTGAGGTTTTTAGTTGGCCATCTTTGGCCCATTATTTGCGTTTTGGTCCAATTCTTCATTTTATGGCCTTTTCGCCTGTAAAATCACACAAAAACGTATTAAGAGGTTTCAAATTGTGTTTTATGAATTATGAGTATTTTTCATACATTCGATGTGAATTATGATTGAATTTGAGATGATAAAAACCCTAAAAATGTGTATAAAAAATACACATTACACTATCTTTGCCTACCCCGAAAAAAGAATGAGCCAAGAATAGCGCCCGTAGTTAAAAATATCCTTAAATTACCACGGTTTGGTCACAAAGAGCTTATGTTTTTTTATCTGACTCCGACCTTGAACGCTTGGATAGCTCTCAGTTTTTATCGAATTACAAGATTTCTTTTTGTAAAATATTCTCCTTGTTGTCGACAAACAGATGTTCTTAGCGAATTTTGCATATTGGACCATTATTCAGATAGAATATGTTTTTTTGTTCTGCTGTCCAGATTCGGCCAAGTGGAGAGAGAACATATTTGTCAACTTTTTCTTCAAATCTCATCACACGTGAGGGGTAGGAAAAGATAGGTTATTGTTATCTTGTATGTCTTGAGAAGATAGAAAAAAGAATGAGCCAAGAATAGTGTCCTTATTTGAAACAAATCCTTAAATTACCACGGGTTGGTCATATACAGCTTATGTTTTTTTTCTCTGAATCCAACTTTGAACGTTTGGATCTCTCTAAGTTTTTATCGAATTACCAGATTTCTATTTGCCAAATATTCTCCTTGTTGTCGACTAACAGATGTTCTTAGCGAATTTTGAATATTGGAGACTTATTCAGATAGAAAATGATTTTCTGTTCTACTGTCCAGATTCGGCCAAAGGGAGAGACAACATATTTATCAACTTTTTCTTCAAATCTTCTCGCACGTGAGGGGTAGGAAAAGATAGATTATTGTTATTTTGCATGTTTGAGGAGATAGAAAAAAGATTGAGCCAAGAATAGCGCCCGTAGTTGAAAAAAATGCTTAAATTACCAAGGGTTGGTCAGAAACAGCTTATGTTTTTTTCTCTGACTCGAACTTTAAGCGCTTGGATCTCTATAAATTTTTATCGAATTTCAAGATTTCTTTTTGTAAAATATTCTTCTTGTTGTCAACTAACAGATATTCTTTGCGAATTTTGCATATTGGACCCTTATTCAGATAGAAAATGATTTATTGTTCTGCTGTTCAGATTCGGCCAACGGGAGAGAGAACGCATTTATCAACTTTTTCTTCAAATCTCATCACACGTGAGGGGTACGAAAAGATAGGTTATTGTTACTTTACATGTCTTGAGGAGATAGAAAATAGAATGAGCTAAGAATAGTGCCCGTACTTGAAATTACCACGGGTTGGTCAGAAATGAGCTAAGAATGGCTTTTTTTTTTGTCTGACTCCAACTTTGAACGCTTTGACCTCTCTAAGTTTTTATCCAATTGCCAGATTTCTTTTTGTAGAATATTCGCCTTGTTGTCGACTAACAGATGTTCTTAGCGAATTTTGCATATATGACCCTTATTCAGATAGAATATAATTTTTTTTTATGCTGTCCTGATTCAGCCAAGGGGAGAGAGAACAGATTTATCAACTTTTTCTTCAAATCTCATCACACGTGAAGGGTCGGAAAAGATAAGTTATTGTTATTTTGCATGTCTTGAGGAGATAGAAAAAAGAATGTGCCAAGAATAGCTCTCGTAATTGAAGAACTCCTTAAATTACCACGGGTTGGTCAGAAACAACTTTTGTAAGCGCTGTAATTAGGGCTTTAGTTATGGTGACTAAGCAGCAATCCTTCGCCTCCTTCTCTAGTATAAATAGAGGGGCAGTCCCCCTCTATCATACACACATAAAAAGGCCTCCAGGCTGCCGTAATACAAAGAGAAAGAGAGAGAGCCTCCTGAAAGTATTTCCGGACTCGTCTAGCCGAGTCCGGTTATTCCGACGATTCGAAGTTCGACGTGGATACGAGCAGAGGTCTTCTGCTTTGAAGACTAGTGAGCGATCAATTTCTTTACCCTAGGAGAAGTAAGGAGTTCATTTGAGTCGAGCTTTAGGAGTACGAAGGAGAAGGCAAGACGGAAGTTCGTTCAGACCTACATCCGCTTTTCTCTCCCGGATCAGGAAGATCCGAGGTATAGATTTTAATAGCATATTCTCGTACCTTTATTTCCTTTACGATGATCCTAGGGTGGGTTGAACCCGTAGGTTCTGCTGCGCATGTAACGTACACGGCTACGGGTTCCCCTACAGGTTCCATTTAACGTTGGCAACGATCTTCCAAAGATAGTAAGTCATGAGTAACCTCTAGACTGGTGTCATGACTACCCATGTTAAATGAAATGATCAGCGATCATAAACCTATCTGAGTAGACATTTGATTATTTCTTTTGTTCTACGATATACGTCTTGATCACCAGGCACGGTAGTATGTCATCCTTGAGTTTGATCAAAGTCTCTTTCCTGATCGAGAATTAGATTGAACAAATACAAAATGATATTAACAACACATGATAATCCATTTTGAGCATGGCCATGCATTTCCTTCAGTCCTAGTTCATCAGGAGGCCCAGAGATATCTCCCTCTTAACGAGAGGAACATATCCCATCTTGGTCACTCACATTCCTCGTCATGATTCAGTGCATACCTAATCATGACCCTAATGATCATCCCGTTACGGATGACGTAAGATCATATTAAAGTATGAAGTTCCTCATACAAGAATCCATCGTGACCTCAGGTCGTAGGAACAAGCACACAATTCATATGAGAATCACTAATGACATATACCATTCATATTCTCATAGTGCGGTCAGTCCAGTACGTGTTTTCTAACACGTGCCTATATTCCTGACTTGACATCCCTATGTCCATGATCAGCAGAACATGATAATCTAGTCTACGAATATACTAGTATAGATATGTATCTTCTTACCTGAAGTATGTTTATCTCTATAAACATCCCACATATCACTAGGGACAGTTTAGAATGTCATTCGTTGGTTCACAGTTCTACTATCAGAATCACGTATTTTGATGACATGAACCCGAAGTGTCATTCTCTGTTGATATAAGATTTACATTCACAACCCATACACATAGATATATAAGAAACAACCTTTATTGAATAAATAATAATGTCTTAATACATAATCCAGTTTCTAGTACAAATACACTGGGCCTAGGGCACTAATCCTACAACGTGAGGGGCAGGAAAAGATAGGTTATTGCTATTTTGCATGTCCTGAGGAGATAGAAAAAAGACTGAGCCAAGAATAGCGCCCGTAGTTGAAGAAATCCTTAAATTACAATGGTTTGGTCAGAACCAGCTCATGTTTTTTTCGCTGACTCCAACTTTGAACGCTTGAACCTCTCTCAGTTTTTATCCAATTGCCAGATTTCTTTTTGTAGAATATTCGCGCTGTTGTCGACTGAGAGGTGTTCTTAACGAATTTTTCATATTAGACATTATTCAGAAAGAACATGATTTTTGTTCTACTATCCAGATTCGGCCAAGTGGAGAGAGAACATATTTATCAACTTTTTCTTCAAATCTCATCACACGTGAGGGGTAGGAAAAGATAGGTTATTGCTATTTTGAATGTCCTGATGAGATAGAAAAAAGAATATCGCAAGAATAGCTCCCGTAGTTGAAGAACTCCTTAAATTACCACAGGTTGGCCAGAAACAACTTATTTTTTTTCTCTGACTCCAAATTTGAACGCTTGGATCTCTCTAAGTTTTTATCCAATTGCCAGATTTCTTTTTATAAAAGATTCTCTTTGATGTCGACTAATAGATGTTCTTAGAGAATTTTTCATATTGGACCCATATTCAGATAGAAAATAATTTTTTGTTTTGCTGTCCAAATTCGGCCACCGGGAGAGAATGTATTTATCAACTTCTTTTTCAAATCTCATCACACGTGAGAGGTAGGAAAAGATAGGCCCGTAGTTGAAGAAATCCTAAATTACACTGGGTTGGTCAGAAACGGCTTATGTTTTTTTCTCTGACTCCAACTTTAAACGCTTGGATCTCTCTTAGTTTTTATCCAATTACCAGATTTCTTTTTGTAGAATATTCACATTGTTGTCGACAAACAGATGTTCTAAGCGAATTTTGCATATTGGACCCATATTCAAATAGAAAATGATTTTTTGTTCTGCTGGCCAGATTCGGCCACCGGGAGAGAGAACGTATTTATCAACTTCTTTTGCAAATCTCATCACACGTGAGGGGTAGGAAAAGAAAGGTTATTATTATTTTGCATGTCTTGAGGAGATAATAAAAAGAATGAGCCAAGAATAGAGCCAGTAGTAGAAGAAATCCTAAATTACAACGGGTCGGTCAGAAACGGCTTATGTTTTTTTCTCTGACTCCAACTTTGAACGCTTGGGTCTCTCTTAATTTTTATCCAATTGCCAGATTTCTTTTTGTAAAATATTTGCCTTGTTCTCGACTAACAGATGTCCTTAGCGAATTTTGCATATTGGACCCTTATTCAGATAGAAAATGAATTTTTGTTCTGCTGTCCTGATTCGGCCAAGGGGAGAGAGAACATATTTATCAACTTTTTCTTCTAGTCTCATCACATGTGAGGGGTACGAAAAGATAGGTTAATGTTATTTTGCATGTCTTCAGTAGATAGAAAAAAAAATGTGACAAGAATAACTCCCGTAGTTGAAGAACGCCTTAAATTACAATGGGTTTGTCAGAAACGGCTTATGTTTTTTTCTCTAACTCCATCTTTGAACGCTTGGATCTCTCTTAGTTTTTATCCAATTGCCAGATTTCTTTTTGTAGAATATTCACCTTGTTGTCGACTAACAGATGTTCTTAGCGAATTTTGCATATTGAACCCATATTCAGATAGAAAATGATTTTTTGTTCTACTATCCAGATTCGGCCACCCGGAGAGAGAACGTATTTATCAACTTCTTTTTTCAAATCTCATCACACGTGAGGGGTAGGAAAAGATAGGTTATTGTTATTTTGGATGTCTTGAGGAGATAAAAAAAAGAATGAGCCAAGAATAGAGCCCGTAGTTGAAGCAATCCTAAATTACAACGGGTTGGTCAGAAACGGCTTATGTTTTTTTCCCTGACTCCAACTTTGAACACTTGGATCTCTGTTAGTTTTTATACAATTCCAAGATTTCTTTTTGTAGAATATTTGCCTTGTTGTCGACTAACAGATGTCTTTAGCGAATTTTGCATATTGGACCCTTATTCGGATAGAAAATGATTTTTTGTTCTGCAGTCCTGATTCGGCCAAGGGGACAGAGAAAATATTTACCAACTTTTTCTTCCAATCTCATCACATGTGAGTGGTCGGAAAAGATAGGTCTTTGTTATTTTGCATGTCTTGAGTAGATAGAAAAAAGAATGTGACAAGAATAGCTCCCGTGGATGAAGAACTCCTTAAATTACCACGGGTAGGTCAGAAACGGCTTACGTCTTTTTCTCTGAGTCCAAATTTGAACGCTTGGATCTCTCGAAATTTTTATCCAATTGCCAGATTTCTTTTTGTAAAAGATTCTTTTTGTCGTCGACTAATATATGTTCTTAGCGAATTTTGCATATTGGACCCATATTCGGATAGAAAATGATTTTTTTTCTGCAGTCCAGATTCGGCCAACGGGGGAGAGAACGTATTTATCAACTTTTTTTTCAAATCTCATCACACGTGAGGGGTAGGAAAATATTGGTTATTGTTATTTTGCATGTCTTGAGGAGATAAAAAAAAAGAATGAGCCAAGAATAGAGGCCGTAGTTGATGCAATCCTATATTACAACGGGTTGGTCAGAAAGGCTTATGTTTTTTTCTCTGACTCCAACTTTGAACGCTTTGATCTCTCTTAGTTTTTATCCAATTGCCAAATTTCTTTTTGTAGAATATTCACATTGTTGTCGACTAACAGATATTCTTAGCGAATTTTGCATATTGGACCCATATTCAGATAGAAAATGATTTTTTGTTCTGCGTCCAGATTCGGCCACCGGGAGAGAGAACGTATTTATCAACTTCTTTTTCAAATCTCATCACACGTGAGGGGTAGGAAAAGATAGGTTATTGTTATTTTACATGTCTTGAGGAGATAAAAAAAAGAATGAGCCAAGAATAGAGCCCGTAATTGAAGAAATCCTAAATTACAACGGGTTGGTCAGAAACGGCTTATGTTTTTTTCGCTGACTCCGACATTGAACGCTTCGATCTCTCTTAATTTTTATCCAATTGCCAGATTTCTTTTTGTAGAATATTTGCATTGTTGTCGACTAACAGATGTCCTTAGCGAATTTTGCATATTGGAACCTTATTCAGATAGAAAATGATTTTTTGTTCTGCTGTCCTGATTCGGCCAAGGGGAGAGAGAACATATTTATCAACATTTTCTTCCAGTCTCATCACATGTGAGGGGTACGAAAAGATAGGTTTTATTATTTTGCATGTCTTGAGGAGATAGAAAAAAGAATGAGCCAAGAATAGAGCCCGTAGTTGAAGCAATCCAAAATTACAACGGGTTGGTCAGAAACGGCTTATGTTTTTTTCTCTGACTCCAAAGTTGAACGCTTCGATCGCTGTTAGTTTTTATACAATTGCCAGATTTCTTTTTGTAGAATATTTGCCTTGTCGTCGACTAATAGATGTCCTTAGCGAATTTTGCATATTGGACCCTTATTTAGATAGAAAATGATTTTTTGTTCTGCTGTCCTGATTCGGCCAAGGGGACATAAAACATATTTATCAACTTTTTCTTCAAATTTCATCACACGTGAGTGGTAGGAAAAGATAGGTTATTGTTATTTTGCATGTCTTGAGTAGATAGAAAAAAGAATGTGACAAGAATAGGTCCCGTAGACGAAGAACTCCTTAAATTACCATGCGTAGGTCAGAAACGGCTTACGTCCTTTTCTCTGACTCCAACTTTGAACGCTTGGATCTCTCTTAGTTTCTATCCAATTGCCAGATTTCTTTTTGTAGAATATTCACTTTGTTGTCGACTAACAGATGTTCTTAGCGAATTTTAAAAAATGGACCCGTATTCAGATAGAAAATCATTTTTTGTTTTGCTGTCCAGATTCGGCCACTGGGAGAGAGAAGGTATTTATCAACTTGTCTTTCAAATCTCATCACATGTGTGGGGTGGCCACAGGGAGAGAGAACGTATTTATCAACTTCTTTTTCCAATCTCATCACACGTGAGGGGTAGGAAAAGATAGGTTATTGTTATTTTGCATGTCTTTAGAAGATAAAAAAAAAAAAGAATGAGCCAAGAATAAAGCCCGTAGTTAAAGAAATCCTAAATTACAATGGGTAGGTCAGAAAGGGCTTATGTTTTTTTCTCTGACTCCAACTTTGAACGCTTGGATCTCTCTTAGTTTTTATCCAATTGCCAGATTTCTTTTTGTAGAATATTTGCCTTGTTGTCGACTAATAGATGTCGTTAGCGAATTTTGCATATTGGAGCCTTATTCAGATAGAAATTGATTTTTTGTTCTGCTGTCCTGATTCAGCCAAGGGGAGAGAGAACATATTTTGTCAACTTTTTCTTCCAATCTCATCACACGTGAGGGGTACGAAAAGATAAGTTATTGTTATTTTGCATGTCTTGATAAGATAGAAAAAAGTATGTCAGAAAAATAACTCCCATAGTTGAAGAACTCCTTAAATTACAACAGGTCGGTCAGAAACGGCTTATGTTTTTATGTCTGACTCCAACTTTGAACGCTTGGATCTCTCTTAGTTTTTATCCATTTGTCAGATTTCTTTTTGTAGAATATTCACCTTGTCGTCGACTAACAGATGTTCTTAGCGAATTTTGCATATTGGACCCATATTCAAATAGAAAATGATTTTTTGTTCTGCTGTCCAGATTCTACCACCGGAGAGAGAACGTATTTATCAACTTTTTTTTCGACTCTCATCAAACGTGAGGGGTAGGAATAGATAGGTTATTATTATTTTGCATCTCTTGAGGAGATAAAAAAAAAGAATGAGCCAAGAATAGAGCCCGTAGTTGAAAAATCCTAAATTACAACGGGTTGGTCAGAAACGGCTTATGTTTTTCTCTCTGACTCCAACTTTGAACGCTTGGATCTCTCATAGTTTTTATCCAATTGCCAGATTTCTTTTTGTAGAATATTTGCCATGTTGTCGACTAACAGATGTCCTTAGCGAAATTTGCATATTGGACCCTTATGCAGATAGAAAATAATTTTTTGTTCTGGTGTCCTGATTCAGCCAAGGGGACAGAGAACATATTTATCAGCTTTTTCTTCCAATCTCATCACATGTGAGGGGTAGAAAAAGATAGGTTATTGTTATTTTGCATGTCTTGGAGAGATAGAAAAAAGAATGTGACAAGAATAGCTCCCGTAGTTGAAGAAATCTTTAAATTGCCACGGGAAGGTCAGAAACAACTTATCTTTTTTTCTCCGACTCCAAATTTGAACGCTTGGATCTCTCGAAATTTTTATCCAATTGCCAGATTTCTTTTTGTAAAAGATTCTCTTTGTTGTCGACAAACAGATGTTCTCAGAGAATTTTGCATATTGGACCCATATTCGGATAAAAAATGATTTTTTGTTCTGCTGTCCAGATTCGGCCAACGGGAGAAAGAAAGTATTTATCAACTTTTCTGTCAAATCTCATCACACGTGAGGGGTAGGAAAAGATAGGTTACCGTTATTTTGCACGTCTTGAGGAGATAAAAAAAAGAATGAGCCAAGAATAAAGCCCGTAGTTGAAGAAATCCTAAATTACAACAGGTTGGTCGGAAACGGCTTATGTTTTTTTCTCTGTCTCCAACATTGAACGCTTGGATATCTCGAAATTTTTACCCAATTGCCAGATTTCTTTTTATTCTCTTTGTTGTCGACTAACGGATGTTCGGATAGAAAATGATTTTTTGTTCTGCTGTCCAGATACGGCCAACGGGAGAAAGAACGTATTTATCAACTTTTCTGTCAAATCTCGTCACACGTGAGGGGTAGGAAAAGATAGGTTACCGTTATTTTGCATGTCTTGAGGAGATAAAAAAAAGAATGAGCCAAGAATAAAGCCCGTAGTTGAAGAAATCCTAAATTACAACAGGTTGGTCGGAAACGGCTTATGTTTTCTTCTCTGTCTCGAACTTTGAACGCTTGGATATCTCGAAATTTTTACCCAATTGCCAGATTTCTTTTTGTAAAAGATTCTCTTTGTTGTCGACTAACGGATGTTCTTAGCGAATTTTGCATATTGGACCCATATTCGGATGGAAAATGATTTTTTGTTCTGCTGTCCAGATACGGCCAACGGGAGAAAGAACGTATTTATCAACTTTTCTGTCAAATCTCAGCACACGTGAGGGGTAGGAAAAGATAGGTTACCGTTATTTTGCTTGTCTTGAGGAGATAAAAAAAGAATGAGCCAAGAATAAAGCCCGTAGTTGAAGAAATCCTAAATTACAACAGGTTGGTCGGAAACGGCTTATGTTTTTTACTCTGTCTCCAACTTTGAACGCTTGGATCTCTCGAAATTTTTACCCAATTGTCAGATTTCTTTTTGTAAAAGATTCTCTTTGTTGTCGACTAATGGATGTTCATAGCGAATTTTGCATATTTGACCCATATTCGGATAGAAAATGATTTTTTGTTCTGCTGTCCAGATTCGGCCAACGGGGAAGAGAACGTATTAATCAACTTGTTTTTCAAATCTCATCACACGTGAGGGGTGGGAATAGATAGGTTATTGTTATTTTGCATGTCTTGAGTAGATAAAAAAAAGAATGAGCCAAGAATAGAGCCCGTAGTTGAAGAAATCCTAAATTACAACGGGTTGGTCAGAAACGGCTTATGTTTTTCTCTCTGACTCCAACTTTGAACGCTTGGATCTCAATTAGTTTTTATCCAATTGCCAGATTTCTTTTTGTAGAATATTTGCCTTGTTGTCGACTAACAGATGTCGTTAGCGAATTTTGCATATTGGAGCCTTATTCACATAGAAAATGATTTTTTGTTCAGCTGTCCTGATTCAGCCAAGGGGAGAGAGAACATATTTTGTCAACTTTTTCTTCCAATCTCATCACACGTGAGGGGTACGAAAAGATAAGTTATTGTGATTTTGCATGTCTTAAGGAGATAGAAAAAAGTATGTGACCAGAATAACTCCCGTAGTTGAAGAACTCCATAAATTACAACAGGTTGGTCAGAAACGGCTTATGTTTTTTTGTCTGACTCCAACTTTGAACGCTTGGATCTCTCTTATTTTTTATCCATTTGTCAGATTTCTTTTTGTAGAATATTTGACTTGTTGTCGACTAACAGATGTCCTTAGCGAATTTTGCATATTGGACCCTTATGCAGATAGAAAATAATTTTTTGTTCTGGTGTCCTGATTCGGCCAAGGGGACAGAGAACATATTTATCAGCTTTTTCTTCCAATCTCGTCATACGTGAGGGGTAGAAAAAGATAGGTTATTGTTATTTTGCATGTCTTGCGGAGATAGAAAAAAGAATGTGACAAGAATAGCTCCCGTAGTTGAAGAAATCTTTAAATTACCACGGGAAGGTCAGAAACAACTTATCTTTTTTTCTCCGACTCCAAATTTGAACGCTTGGATCTCTCGAAATGTTTATCCAATTGTCAGATTTCTTTTTGTAAAAGATTCTCTTTGTTGTCGACAAACAGATATTCTTAGCGAATTTTGCATATTGGACCCATATTCGGATAGAAAATGATTTTTTGTTCTGCTGTCCAGATTCGGCCAACGGGAGAATGAACGTATTTATCAACTTTTTTGTCAAATCTCATCACACGTGTGGGGTAGGAATAGATAGGTTATTGTTATTTTGCATGTCTTGAGGAGATAAAAAAAAGAATGAGCCAAGAATAGAGTCCGTAGTTGAAGAAATCCTAAATTACAACGGGTTGGTCAGAAACGGCTTATGTTTTTCTCTCTGACTCCAACTTTGAACGCTTGGATCTCTCTTAATTTTTATCCAATTGCCAGATTTCTTTTTGTAGAATATTAGCCTTGTTGTCGACTAATAGATGTCCTTAGCGAATTTTGCATATTGGACCCTTATTCAGATAGAAAATGATTTTTTCTTCGGTTGTCCTGAATTCAGCCAAGGGGAGAGAGAACATAGTTATCAACTTTTTCTTCCAATCTCATCACACGTGAGGGGTACGAAAAGATAGGTTATTGTTATTTTGTATGTCTTGAGGAGATAGAAAAAAGTATGTGACAAGAATAACTCTCGTCGTTGAAGAACTCCTTAAATTACAACGGGTTGGTCACAAACGGCTTATGTTTTTTTCTCGGACTCTAACTTTGAACGCATGGATCTCTCTTAGTTTTTATCCAATTGCCAAATTTCTTTTTGTAGAATATTCACCTTGTTGTCGACTAATAGATGTTCTTGGCGAATTTTGCATATTGGACCCATATTCAGATAGAAATTAATTTTTTGTTCTGCTGTCCAGATTTGGCCACCGGGAGAGAGAACGTATTTATAGACTTCTTTTTCAAATATCATCACACGTGAGGGGTAGGAAAAGATAGGTGATTGTTATTTTGCATGTCTTGAGGAGATAAAAAAAAGAATGAGCCAAGAATAGAGCCCGTAGTTGAAGAAATCCTAAATTACAACGGGTTGGTCAGAAACGGCTTATGTTTTTTTCTCTGACTCCAACATTGAACGCTTGGATCTCTCTTAGCTTTTATCCAATTGCCAGATTTCTTTTTGTAGAATATTTGCCTTGTTGTCGACTAACAGATGTTGTTAGCGAATTTTGCATATTGGAGCCTTATTCAGATAGAAAATTATTTTTTGTTCTGCTGTCCTGATTCGGCCAAGGGGAGAGAGAACATATTTGTCAATTTTTTCTTCCAATAAAAATAAATTTTGGTTTGCATTTGAATAATTTAGGATATTCTTTTTGAAAAATCTAGCCCAGTTTTTATTGCATGAAACGAGTGAACAAACGCGTGAAACATGAGTTTGAGGCGCAAACAAAGATTGTGGACAAATATTTTAAACTGAGAACAAATTTTTGTTTACGTTTAAATTATTTAGTATTTGCTTTCATACTTTACGAAAAATCTAGCCGTATTTTTGTATAAAATGAGCAAACAAACGCCTGAAACATGAGTTTTAGTGCAAATAATGATTGTGGAGAAATATTTTAAAATGAACACAAATTTTGGTTTGCATTTGAATAATTTAGTATTTACTATCATTCTTTACGAAAAATCTATCCGAGTTTTTTTAGAATGAAACTAGCAAACAAACTCTGCAAACATGTGCTTTAGGTGCAAAAGAGGATAGTGGAGAAATACATTACAATGAAAACTAATTTTTCTTTGCGCTTGAAAAATTAAGTGTACTCATTACGAAAAATCTAGCCGAGTTTTTGTTGCATGAAACGAGCGATCAAACGCATGAAATATGACTTTGAGGTGGAAACAAAGATTGTGGAGAAATATTTTAAAATAAAAATAAATTTTGGTTTGCATTTGAATAATTTAGTATATTCTTTTCGAAAAATCTAACCCAGTTTTTATTGCATGAAACGAGTGAACAAACGCGTGAAACATGAGTTTGAGGTGCGAACAAAGATTGTGGAGAAATATTTTAAACTGAAAACAAATTTTTGTTTGCGTTTGAATAATTTAGTATTTGATTTCATTCTTTACGAAAAATCTAGCCGTTTTATTTTCGTATAAAATGAGCAAACAAATGCATGAAACATGAGTTTTAGGTGCAAATAAAGATTGTGGAGAAATATTTTAAAATGAACACAAATTTTGGTTTGCATTTGAATAATTTAGTATTTACTATCATTCTTTACGTAAAATCTATCCGAGTTTTTTTTGAATGAAACTAGCAAACAAACTCTGCAAACATGTGCTTTAGGTGCAAAAGAAGATTGTTGAGAAATACATTACAATCAAAACTTATTTTTCTTTGCGTTTGAAAAATTAAATATACTCTTTACGAAAAATCTAGCCGAGTTTTTGTTGCATGAAACGAGCGAACAAACGCATGAAAGATGAGTTTGTGGTGCAAACAAAGATTGTGGAGAAATATTTTAAAATAAAAATAAATTTTGGTTTGCATTTGAGTAATTCAGAATATTCTTTTCGAAAAATCTAGCCCAGATTTTCTTGCATGAAACGAGTGAACAAACGCGTGAAACATGAGTTTCAGGTGAAAACAAAGATTGTGGAGAAATATTTTAAACTGAAATCAAATTTTTCTTTGCGTTTGAATAATTTAGTATTTGCTTTCATGCTTTACGAAAAATCTAGCCGTTTTATTTTTGTATAAAATGAGCAAACAAACGCATGAAACATGAGTTTTAGTGCAAATAAAGATTGTGGTGAAATATTTTAAAATGAACACAAATTTTGGTTTGCATTTGATTAATTT
Source organism: Juncus effusus (assembly GCA_027726005.1). Lineage (NCBI taxonomy): Eukaryota > Viridiplantae > Streptophyta > Magnoliopsida > Poales > Juncaceae > Juncus > Juncus effusus. The sequence continues at coordinate 5,849,861 of CM050907.1, forward strand.
AGTATTTACTATCATTCTTTACGAAAAATCTATCCGAGTATTTTTGAATGAAACAAGCAAACAAACTCTGCAAACATGAGGTTTAGGTGCAAAAGAAAATTGTGGAGAAATACATTACAATGAAAACTAATTGTTCTTTGCGCTTGAAAAATTAAGTATACTCACGTGAGGGGTACGAAAAGATAAGTTATTGTTATTTTGCATGTCTTGAGGAGATAAAAAAAAGTATGTGACAAGAATAACTCCCGTAATTGAAGAACTCCTTAAATTACAACAGGTTGGTCAGAAACGGCTTATGTTTTTTTCTCTGACTCCAACTTTGAACACTTGGATCTCTCTTAGTTTTTATCCAATTGGCAGATTTCTTTTTGTAGAATATTCACCTTGTTCTCGACTAATAGATGTTCTTAGCGAATTTTGCATATTGGACCCATATTCAAATAGAAAATGATTTTTTGTTCTGCTGTCCAGATTCGGCCACCGGGAGAGAGAACGTATTTATCAACTTTTTTTTCAAATCTCATCACACGTGAGGGGTACGAATAGATAGGTTATTATTATTTTGCATGTCTTGAGGAGATAAAAAAAAGAACGAGCGAATAATAGAGCCCGTAGTTGAAGCAATCCTAAATTACAACGGATTGGTCAGAAACGGCTTATTTTTTTTTCTCTGACTCCAACTTTGAATGCTTGGATCTCTATTAGTTTTTATACAATTGCCAGATTTCTTTTTGTAGAATATTTGCCTTGTTGTCGACTAACAGATGTCCTAAGCGAATTTTGCAAATTGGACCCTTATTCAGATAGAAAATGATTTTTTGTTCTGCTGTCCTGATTCGGCCAAGGGGACAAAGAACATATTTATCAACGTTTTCTTCCAATCTCATCACACGTGAGGGGTAGGAAAAGATAGGTTATTGTTATTTTGCATGTCTTGAGGAGATAGAAAAAAGAATGTGACAAGAATAGCGCCCGTAGATGAAGAACTCCTTAAATTACCACGGGTAGGTCAGAAACGGCTTATGTCTTATTCTCTGACTCCAAATTTTAATGCTTTGATCTCTCGAAATTTTTATCCAATTGCCAGATTTCTGTTTGTAAAAGATTCTCTTTGTTCTCGACTAATAGATATTCTTAGTAAATTTTGCATATTGGACCCATATTCGGATAGAAAATGATTTTTTGTTCTGCTGTCCAGATTCGGCCAACGGGGTCCACGGGTAGATGTTTTATAAGGAATGATTGTAAATACTAAATTAATCCAATAAAAACAAAAATTTATTTATATTTTAAAATATTTCACCACAAACTTAATTTGCACCTCAAACTCATGTTTCATACGTTTGTTCATTCTGGCAATTGGATATAAACTGTGAGAGATCCAACCATTCAATGTTGGAGTCAGAGAAAAAAAGATAAGCTGCTTCTGACCGACCCGTGGTAATTTAAGGATTTCTTCAACTACGGGCGCTATTCTTGACGGGTAGGAAAAGATAGTTTATCGTCATTTTGCATGTCTTGAGGAAATAGAAAAAAGAATGAGTCAACTTTTTTTTCAAATCTCATCACACGTGAGGGGTAGGAAAAGATAGGTTATTGTTATTTTGCATGTCTTGAGGAGATAAATAAAATAATGAGCCAAGAATAGAGCCCGTAGTTTAAGAAATCCTAAATTACAACGGGTTGGTCAGAAATGGCTTATATTTTTTTCCCTGACTCCAACTTTGAACGCTTGGATCTATCTTAGTTTTTTTCCAATTTCCAGAATTCTTTTTGTAGAATATTCACTTTGTAGTTGACTAACAGATGTTCTTAGCGAATTTTAAATATTGGACCCATATTCAGATAGAAAATCATTTTTTGTTTTGCTGTCCAGATTCGGCCACTGGGAGAGAGAACGTATTTATCAACTTCTTTTTCAAATCTCATCACACGTGTGGGGTGGCCACAGGGAGAGTGAACGTATTTGTCAACTTCTTTTTCAAATCTCATCACACGTGAGGGGTATGAAAAGATAGATTATTGTTATTTTGCATGTCTTGAGGAGATAAAAAAAAAGAATGAGCCAAGAATAGAGCCCGTAGTTGAAGAAATCTTACATTACAACGGGTTGGTCAGAAACGACTTATGTTTTTTTCTCTGACTCCAACTTTGAACACTTGGATCTCTCTTAGTTTTTATGCAACTGCCAGATTTATTTTTGTAGAATATTTGCCTTGTTGTCGAGTAACAGATGTCGTTAGCGAATTTTGCATATTGGAGTCTTATTCAGATAGAAAATGATTTTTTGTTCTGCTCTCAAGATTCGGCCACCGGGAGAGAGAACGTATTTATCAACTTAATTTTCAAATCTCAGCACACGTGAGGGGTAGGAATAGATAGGTTATTGTTATTTTGCATGTCTTGAGGACATCAAAAAAAGAATGAGCCAAGAATATAGTCCGTAGTAGAAGAAATCATAAATTACAACGGGTTGGTCAGAAATGGCTTTTGTTTTTTTCTCTGACTCCAACTTCCAACGCTTGGATCTCTCTTAGTTTTTATCCAATTGCCAGATTTCGTTTTGTAGAATATTCGCCTTGTTGTCGACTAACAGAAGTTCTTAGCGAATTTTGCATATTGGAGCCTTATTCAGATAGTAAATGATTTTTTGTTCTGTTGTCCTGATTCGGCCGAGGGGAGAGAGAACATAGTTATCAACTTTTTCATCCAATCTCGTCACACGTGAGGGGTACGAAAAATAGGTTATTGTTATTTTGCATGTCTTGAGGAGATAGAAAAAAGTATGTGACAAGAATAACTCTCCTAGTTGAAGAACTCCTTAAATTACAACGGGTTGGTCAGAAACGGCTTATGTTTTTTTCTCGGACTCCAACTTTGAACTCTTGGATCTCGCTTAGTTTTTATCCAATTGCCAGATTTCTTTTTATTGAATATTCACCTTGTTGTCGACTAACAGATGTTCTTGGCGAATTTTGCATATTGGACCCATATTCGGATAGAAAATGATTTTTTGTTCTGCTGTCCAGATTTGGCCACCGGGAGAGAGAACGTATTTATAGACTTCTTTTTCAAATATCATCACACGTGAGGGGTAGGAAAAGATAGGTGATTGTTATTTTGTATGTCTTGAGGAGATAAAAAAAAGAATGAGACAAGAATAGAGCCCGTAGTTGAAGAAATCCTAAATTACAACGGGTTGGTCAGAAACGGCTTATGTTTTTTTCTCTGTCTCCAACTTTGAACGCTTGGATCTCTCTTAGTTTTTATCCAATTGCAAGATTTATTTTTGTATAATATTTGCCTTGTTGTCGACTAACAGATGTCGTTAGCGAATTTTGCATATTGGAGTTTTATTCAGATAGAAAATGATTTTTTGTTCTGCTGTCCAGATTCGGCCACCGGGAGAGAGAACGTATTTATCAACTTTTTTGTCAAATCTCATCACACGTGAGGGTAGGAAAAGATAGGTTATTGTTATTTTGCATGTCTTGAGGAGATAAAAAAAGGAATGAGCCAAGAATAGAGCGCATTGTTGAAGAAATACTAAATCACAACAGGTTGGTCGGAAACGGCTTATGTTTTTTTCTCTGTCTCCAACTTTGAACGCTTGGATCTCTCTTAGTTTTTATCCAATTGCCAGATTTCTTTTTGTAGAATATTCACGTTGTTGTCGACTAACAGATGTTCTTAGCGAATTTGGCATATTGGACCCATATTCGGATAGAAAATGATTTTTTGTTCTGCTGTCCAGATTCGGCCACCGGGAGAGAGAACGTATTTATCTACTTTTTTTTCAAATCTCATCACACGTGAGGGGTAGGAAACGATAGGTTATTGTTTTTTTGCATGTCTTGAGGAGATAAAAAAAAGAATGAGCCAAGAATAGAGCCCGTAGTTGAAGAAATCCTAAATTACAACGGGTTGGTCAGAAACGGCTTATGTTTTTTTCTCTGACTCCAACTTTCAACGCTTGGATCGCTCTTAGTTTTTAGCCAATTGCCAGATTTCTTTTTGTAGAATATTTGCCTTGTTGTCGATAAACAGATGTCCTTAGTGAATTTTGCATATTGGACCCTTATTCTGATAGAAAATGATTTTATGATCTGCTGTCCTGATTCGGCCGAGGGGACAGAGAACATATTTATCAACTTTTTCTTCCAATCTCACCACACGTGAGGTGTCGGAACAGATATGTTATTGTTATTTTACATGTCTTGAGGAGATAGAAAAGAAAATGGACAAGAATATCTCCCGTAGTTGAAGACCACCTTAAATTAGCACGGGTAGGTTAGAAACAACTTATGTTTTTTTCTCGGACTCCAAATTTGAACGCTTGGAGCTCTCGAAATTTTTATCCAATTGCCAGACTTCTTTTTGTAACAGATTCTCTTTGTTGTCGACTAACAGATGTTCTTAGCGAATTTGGCATATTGGACCTATATTCGGAATGATTTTTTGTTCTGATGTCCAGATTCGGCCAACGGGAGAGAGAACGTATTTATCAACTTTTTTTTCAAATCTCATCACACGTGAGGGGTAGGAATAGATAGGTTATAGTTATTTTGCATGTCTTGAGGAGATAAAAAAAAGAATGTGCCAAGAATAGAGCCCGTAGTTGAAGAAATCCTATATTACAACGGGTTGGTCAGAAACGGCTTATGTTTTTTTCTCTGACTCCATCTTTGAACGCTTGGATCTCTCTATGTTTTTATCCAATTGCCAGATTTCTTTTTGTCAAATATTCCTCTTGTTGTCTACTAACAGATGTTTTTAGCGAATATTGCATATTGGACCCTTATTCAGATAGAAAATAATTTTTTGTTCTGTTGTCCTGATTCGGCTATGGCGAGAGAGAAAATAATTATCTACTTTTTCTTCAAATCTCATGACACGTGAGGGGTAGGAAATGATAGGTTATTGCTATTTTGCATGTCTTGAGAACATAGAAAAATTAATGTGCAAGAATAGCTTCCGTAGTTGATGAACTCCTTAAATTATCACGGGTTCGTTAGAGACAGCTTATGCTTTTTTCTCTGACTCCAACTCTGAACGCTTGAATTTCTCTAAATTTTTATCCAATTACCAGATTTCTTTCTGTAGAATATTCGCCTTGTCGTCGACAAACAGATGTACTTAGCAAATTTTGCATATTGAACCTTATTCAGATAGAAAATATTTTTTTGTTATACTACCCATATTCGGCCAAGCGGAAAGAGAACATATTTATACAGTTTTTCTTCAAATCTCATCACACGTGAGGTGTTGGAAAAGATAGGTTATTATTATTTTACACGTTTTGAGAAAATAGAAAAAAGAATGAGCCAAGAAAAGAGCCCATAGTTGAAGAAATCCTTAAATTACCACGGGTAGCTCAGAAACATATTTTAAACGCTTGGATATCTCTTAGTTTTTATCCAATTTCCGGATTTCTTTTTGTAAAATATTCGCCTTGTTGTCGACTAACAGATGTTCTTAGCGAATTTTGCATATTGGACCCCTATTCAGATAGAAAATATTTTTTTATTCTGCTGTCCTGATTCGGCTCAGGGGAGAATAAACATGTTTATCAACTTTTTCTTCAAATCTCATCACTCGTTAGGGGTAAGAAAAGATTGTTTATTGCGATTTTACATGTCTTGAGTAGATAGAAAAAAGAATGAGCTAAGAATAGCGTCCGTAACTGAAGAAATCTTTAAATTACCACGGGTTGGTCAGAAACAGCTTATGTTTTTTTCTCTGACTCCAACTTTGAACGTCTGGATCTCTCTATATTTTTATCCAATTGTCAGATTTTTTTTGTAGAATATTCGTCTTGTTTTCGACTAACAGATGTTCTTAGCGAATTTTGCATATTGGACCCTTATTCTGATAGAATATGATTTTTTGTTCTGTTGTACTGATTCGGCCATGGGGAGAGAGAACATATTTATCAATTTTTTCTTCAAATCTCATCACAGGTGAGGGATAGGAAAAGATAGGTTATTGTCATTTTCCATGTCTTGAGGTGATAGAAAAAAGAATGTGCCAAGAATAGCTCCCGTAGTTGAAGAACTCTTTAAATTACCACGGATTGGTCAGAAACAACATATGTTTTTTTCGCTGACTCCAACTTTAAACGCTCGGATCTCTCTAAGTTTTGATCCAATTGCCAGATTTCTATTTGTAAAAGATTCTATTTGTTGTCACTAATGGATGTTCTTAGCGAATTTTGCATATTGGACCCATATTCGTATAGAAAATAATTTTTTGTTCTGCTGTCCAGATTCGGCCAACGGGAGAGAGAACGTATTTATCAACTTTTTTTTGAAATCTCATCACACGTGAGGGGTAGTAAAAGATAGTTTATTGTTATTTTGCATGTCTTGAGGAGATAGAAAAAAGAATTAGCCAAGAATAGCACCCGTAGTTTAAAAAATCCTTAAATTACCACGGGTTTGTCAGAAACAGCTTATCTTTTTTTGTCTGACTCGAACTTTAAACGCTTGGATCTCTCTATGATTTTATCCAATAGCCAGATTTCTTTTCGTAGAATATTCTCCTTTTTGTCGACTAACAGATGTTGTTAGCGAATTTTGGATATTCGACCCTTATTCAGATACAAAATGATTTTTTGTTCTGTTGTCCTGATTCTGCCAAGGGGAGAAAGAACATATTTAACAACTTTTTCTTCAAATCTCATCACACGTGAGGGGTAGGAAATGATAGGTTATTTCTATTTTGCATGTCTTGAGGACATAGAAAAATGAATGTGCCAAGAATAGCTTCCGAAGTTGATGAACTCCTGAAATTATTACGGGTTCGTCACAAACAACATATGTTTTTTTTCTCCGACTCCAACTTTGAATGCTTGGATCTCTCTAACTTTCTATCCAATTGCTAGATTTCTTTTTGCAAAATATTTTCTTTGTTGTCGACTAACAGATGTTCTTACCGAATTTTGCATATTGGATCTATTCATATAGAAAATGATTTTTTGTTCAGCTGTTCAGATTCGGCCAACGCGAGAGAGAACGTATTTATCAACTTTTTCTTCAAATCTCATCACACGTGAGGGGTAGGAAAAGATAGATTATTATTACTTTGCATGTCTGGAGGAGATAGAAAAAAGAATGAGCCAAGAATAGCGCCCGTAGTTGCAGAAATCCTTAAATTACCACGGGTTAGTCAGAAACAGCTTATGTGTTTTTCTTTGTCTCCAACTTTGGAAGTTCGGATCTCTCTATGTTTTTATCCAATTGCCAAATTTCTTTTTGTAGAATATTCATTTTGTTGTCGACTAACAGATATTCTTAGCGAATTTTGCATATTGGACCATTAATAAGATAAAATATGATATTTTGTTCCGCTGTTCTGATTCGGCCAAGAGAAGAGAGAACATATTTACCAATTTTTTCTTCAAATCTCATCACACGTGAACGATAGGAAAAGATAGGTTATTGTTATTCTGCATGTCTTGAGGAGATACAAAAAAAATGTGCCAAGAATAGCTCCCGTAGTTGAAGAAATCCTGAAATTACCACGGGTTGCTCAGAAACATCTTATGTTTTTTTCTCTGACTCCAACTTTGAACGCTTGGATCTCTCTAACTTTTTATCCAATTGCCAGATTTCTTTTTGTAAAATATTTTCTTTGTTGTCGACTAACAGATGTTCTTAGCGAATTTTGCATATTGGACTCATATGCAGATAGAAAATGAATTTTTGTTCAGCTGTCCAGATTTGGCCAGCGAGAGAGAGAACGTATTTATCAACTTTTTCTTCAAATCTCATCACACGTGAGGGTTAGGAAAAGATAAATTATTGTTATTTTGCAGGTCTGGAGGAGATAGAAAAAGAATTAACCAAGAATAACGTCCGTAGTTGAAGAAAAATCCTTAAATTACCACGGGTTGGTCAGAAACAGCTTATGTCTTTTTCTCTAACTTGAACTTTGAACGTTTGGATCACTCTATATTTTTATCCAATTACCAGATTTCTTTTGTAGAATATTCGTCTTGTTGTCGACTAACAGATGTTCTTAGCGGATTTTGCATATTAGACTCTTATTCAGATAGAAATTGATTTTTTGTTCTGCTGTACTGATTCAACTAAGTGGAGAGAGAACATAATTATCAACTTTTTCTTAAAATCTCATCACACGTGAGGGGTAGGAAATGATAGGTTATTGCTATTTTGCATGTCTTGAGGACATAGAAAAATTAATGTGCCAAGAATAGCTTCCGTAGTTGATGAACTCCTTAAATTATCACGGGTTCGTTAGAAACAACTTATGTTTTTTTCTCTGACTCCAACTGAGAACGCTTGAATTTCTCTAAATTTTTATCCAATTACCAGATTTCGTTCTGTAGAATATTCACCTTGTCGTCGACTAACAGATGTACTTAGCGAATTTTGCATATTGAACCTTATTCAGATAGAAAATATTTTTTTTTCTACTATCCAGATTCGGCCAAGCAGAGAGAGAATAGATTTATACGGTTTTTCTTCAAATCTCATCACACGTGAGGTCCGGAAAAGATAGGTTATTATTATTTTGCATGTCTTGAGAAGATGGAAAAAAGAATGAGCCAAGAATAACGCCCGTAATTGAAGAAATCCTTAAATTACCACGGGGTGCTCAGAGACTTTTTATGTTTTTGTCTCTGACTCCAACTTTGAATACTTGGATCTCTCTTAGTTTTTATCCAATTGCCAGATTTCTTTTTGTGGAATTCTCGCCTTGTTGTCGACTAACTGATATTCTTAGCGAATTTTGCATATTGGACCCTTACTCAGATAGAAAATAATTTTTTGTTCTACTGTCCTGATTCTGCCAAGGGGAGAGAGAACATATTTGTCAACTTTTTCTTCCAATCTCATCACACGTGAGTGGTACGAAAAGATAAGTTATTGTTATTTTGCATGTCTTGAGGAGATAGAAAAAAGTATGTCACAAGAATAACTCCCGTAGTTGAAGAACTCCTTAAATTATAACAGGTTGGTCAGAAACGGCTTATGTTTTTTTCTCTGACTCCTACTTTGAACGCTTGGATCTCTCTTAGTTTTTATCCAATTGCCAGATTTCTTTTTGTAGAATATTCACCTTGTTGTCGACTGACAGATGTTCTTAGCGAATTTTGCATATTGGACCCATATTCAGATAGAAAATGATTTTTTGTTGCGCTGTTCAGATTCGGCCACCGGGAGAGAGAACGTATTTATAGACTTCTTTTTCAAATATCATCACACGTGAGGGGTAGGAAAAAATAGGTGATTGTTATTTTGCATGTATTGAGGAGATAAAAAAAAAGAATGAGCCAAGAATAGAGCGCGTAGTTGAAGATATCCTAAATTACAACGGGTTGGTCAGAAATGGCTTATGTTTTTTTCTCGGACTCCAACTTTGAACGCTTGGATCTCCCTTAGTTTTTTACCAATTACCAGATTTCTTTTTGTAGAATATTCGCCTTGTTGTCGACTAACAGATGTCCATAGCGAATTTTGCATATTGGAACCTTATGCAGATAGAAAATAATTTTTTGTTCTGGTGTCCTGATTCGTCCAAGGGGACAGAGAACATATTTATCAGATTTTTCTTCCAAACTCATCACACGTGAGGGGTGGAAAAAGATAGGTTATCGTTATTTTGCATGTCCTGGGGAGATAGAAAAAAGAATGTGACAAGAATAGCTCCCGTAGTTGAAGAAATCCTTAAATTACCACGGGTAGGTCAGAAACAACTTATGTTATTTTCTCCGACTCCAAATTTGAACGCTTGGATCTTTCGAAATTTTTATCCAATTGCCAGATTTATTTTTGTAAAAGATTCTCTTTGTTGTCGACAAATAGATGTTCTTAGCGAATTTTGCATATTGGACCCATATTCGGATAGAAAATGATTTTTTGTTCTGCTGTCCAGATTCGGCCAACGGGAGAAAGAACGTATTTATCAACTTTTTTTTCAAATCTCATCACACGTGAGGGGTAGGAAAAGATAGGTTATTGTTATTTTGCATGTCTTGAGCACATAAAAAAAAGAATGAGCCAAGAATAGAGCCCGTAGTTGAAGAAATCCTAAATTACAACGGGTTGGTCAGAAACGGCTTATGTTTTTCTCTCTGACTCCAATTTGGAACGCTTGCATCTCTCTTAGTTTTTATCCAATTGCCAGATTTCTTTTTGTAGAATATTTGCCTTGTTGTCGACTAACAGAGGTCCTTAGCGAATTTTGCATATTGGACCCTTATTCAGATAGAAAATGATTTTTTGTTCTGTTGTCCTGATTCGGCCGAGTGGAGAGAGAACATAGTTATCAACTTTTTCTTCCAATCTCATCACACGTGAGTGGTACGAAAAGAAAGGTTATTGTTATTTTGGATGTCTTGAGGAGATAGAAAAAAGTATGTGACAAGAATAACTCTCCTAGTTGAAGAACTCCTTAAATTACAACTGGTTGGTCAGAAACGGCTTATGTTTTTTTCTCGGACTCCAACTTTGAACTCTTGGATCTCTCTTAGTTTTTATCCAATTGGCCGATTTCTTTTTGTAGAATATTCACCTTGTTGTCGACTAACAGATGTTCTTAGCGAATTTTGCATATTGGACCCATATTCGGATAGAAAATGATTTTTTGTTCTGCTGTCCAGATTCGGCCACCGGGAGAGAGAACGTATTTATAGACTTCTTTTTCAAATATCATCACACGTGAGGGGTAGGAAAAGATAGGTGATTGTTATTTTGCATGTCTTGAGGAGATAAAAAAAAGAATGAGACAAGAATAGAGCCCATAGTTGAAGAAATCCTAAATTACAACGGGTTGGTCAGAAACGACTTATGTTTTTTTCTCTGACTCCGACTTTGAACGCTTGGATCTCTCTTAGTTTTTATCCAATTGCAAGATTTATTTTTGTAGAATATTTGCCTTGTTGTCGACTAACAGATGTCGTTAGCGAATTTTGCATATTGGAGTCTTATTCAGATAGAAAATGATTTTTTGTTCTGCTGTCCAGATTCGGCCACCGGGAGAGAGAACGTATTTATCAACTTTTTTTGTCAAATCTCATCACACGTGAGGGGCAGTAATAGATAGGTTATTGTTATTTTGCATGTCTTGAGGAGATAAAAAAAGGAATGAGCCAAGAATAGAGCGCATAGTTGAAGAAATACTAAATTACAACGGGTTGGTCGGAAACGGCTTATGTTTTTTTCTCTGACTCCAACTTTGAACGCTTGGATCGCTCTTAGTTTTTATCCAATTGCCAGATTTCTTTTTGTAGAATATTTGCCTTGTTGTCGATTAACAGATGTCCTTATTGAATTTTGCATATTGGACCCTTATTCTGATAGAAAATGATTTTATGATCTGCTGTCCTGATTCGGCCAAGGGGACATACAACATATTTATCAACTTTTTCTTCCAATCTCATCACACGTGAGGGTAGGAAAAGATATGTTATTGTTATTTTACATTTCTTGAGGAGATAGAAAAGAAAATGGACAAGAATATCTCCCGTAGTTGAAGACCTCCTTAAATTAGCACGGGTAGGTCAGAAACAACTTATGTTTTTTTCTCCGACTCCAAATTTGAACGCTTGGAGCTCTCGAAATTTTTATCCAATTGCCAGACTTCTTTTTGTAACAGATTCTCTTTGTTGTCGACTAAAAGATGTTCTTAGCGAATTTTGTATACTGGACCTATATTCGGATAGAAAATGATTTTTTGTTCTGATGTCCAGATTCGGCCAACGGGAGAGAGAACGTATTAGAAATCTGGAAATTGGATAAAAACTTAGAGAGATCCAAGCGTTAAAAGTTCGAATCAAAGAAAAAAACATAAAGCTGTTTCTGACCAACCCGTGGTAATTTAAAGATTTCTTCAACTACGGGCGCTATTATTGGCTCATTCTTTTTTCTATCTCCTCAAAACATGTAAAATAACAATAACCTTTCTTCTCCTACCCCTCACGTGTGATGAGATTTGAAGAAAAGGTTGATAAATACGTTCTCTCTCCCGCTGGCCGAATCTGGACAGCAGAATAAAAAATCATTTTCTACCTGAATATGTGTCCAATATGCAAAATTACCTAAGAACATCTTTTCGTCGACAACAAATAGAATCTTTTACAAATAAAAATCTGGCAATTGGATAAAAATATAGAGGGATCCAAGCGTTCAAAGTTGGAGTCAGAGCAAAAAACATAAGTTGTTTGTGACCAACCCGTTGTAATTTAAGGAGTTCAGCAAGTAAGATGCAATTCTTGGCACATTCTTCTTTCTATCTCCTCAAGACATGCAAAATAACAATAACCTATCTTTTCCTACCACTCACGTGTGATGAGATTTGAAGAAAAAGTTGATAAATATATTCACTCTCCATTTCGCCGAATCTGGATAGTAGAACAAAAAATCATTTGGATAGTAGAACAAAAAATCTGAATAAGGTCCAATATGCAAAATTCGCTAAGAACATCTCTTAGTCGACAACAAAGGGAATATTCTACAAAAAGAAATGTGGCAATTGGATAAAAACTTAGAGTTATTCAAGCGTTCAAAGTTGGAGTCAGAGAAAAAAATATAAGCCATTTCTGACCAACCCGTTGTAATTTAGGGATTTCTACAACTACGGGCGCTATTCTTGGCTCATTCTTTTTTCTATCTACACAAGACATGGAAAATAGCAAAAACCTATCTTTTCCTACCCATCACGTGTGATGAGACTTGAAGAAAACATGGATAAATTTGTTCTCTCTCCCCTTAGCTGAATAAGGAGAGCAGAAAAAAATCATTTTCTATCTGAATAAGTGTCCAATATGCAAAATTCGTTAAGAACATCTGTTAGTAGACAACAAGGCCAATATTCTACAAAAAGAAATCTGGCAATTGGATAAAAACTAAGAGAGATCCAAGCATTCAAACTTGGAGTCAGAGCAAAAAACATAAGCTGTTTCTGACCTACCCGCTGTAATTTAAGGATTTCTTCAACTACGGGCGCTATTCTTGGTACATTCTTTTTTCTATCTCCTCAAGACATGCAAAATAACGATAACCTATCTTTCCCTACCCCTCACGTGTGATCAGATTTGAAGAAAATCTTGATTAATATGTTCTCTCTCCGCTTGGCCGAATCTGGATAGTAGAACAAAAAATTATTTTCTATCTGAATAAGGTCCAATATGCAAAATTCACTAAGTACATCTGTTAGTCGACAACAAGGCGAATATTCTACAGAAGGAAATCTGAAAATTGGATAAAAACTTAGAGAAATACAAACGTTCAAAGTTGGAGTCAGAGAAAAAAACATAAGCTGTTTCTGACCAACCCGTGGTAATTTAAGAATTTCTTCAACTACGGGCGCTATTCTTGGTACATTCTTTTTTCTATCTCCTCAAGACATATAAAATAGCAATAACGTATCTTTTCCTACCCTCACATGTGATGAGATTTGAAGAAAAAGTTGATAAATATGTTCTCTCTCCCCTTAGCCGAATCAGTACAGCAGAACAAAAAATCATTTTCTATATGAATAAGGGTCCATCTATTAGTCGGCAACAAGGTGAATATTCTACAAAAGGAAATGTGGCAATTGGATAAGAACTAAGAGAGATCCAAGCGTTCATAGTTGGAGTGTGAGAAAAGAACATAAGTTGTTTCTGAGCAACACGTGGTAATTTAAGGATTTCTTCAACTACGGGCACTATTCTTGGCTCATTCTAATATCTATCTCCTCCAGACATGCAAAGTAACAATAATCTAACTTTCCTTACCCCTCACGTGTGATCAGATTTGAAGAAAAAGTTGTCAAATACGTTCTCTCTACCGCTGGCCGAATCTGGACAGCCGAAGAAAAAATCATTTACTATCTGAATAAGTGTCCAATATGCAAAATTCGCTAAGAAAATCTTTTAGTCGACAACAAAGAAAATCTCTTACAAAAAGAAATCTGGCAATTGGATAAAAACTTAGAGAGATCCAAGCGTTCAAAGTTAGAGTCAGAGAAAAAAACATATGTTGTTTCTGACGAACCCATGATAATTTAAGGAGTTCTTCAACTACGGATGCTATTCTTGGCACATTGATTTTTCTATGTCCTCAAGACATGCAAAATAGCAATGACCTATCATTTCCTACCCCTCACGTGTGATGAGATTTGAAGAAAAAGTTGATAAATATATTCTCTCTCCCCTTGGCCGAATCAGGACAACGGAACAAAAAATCATTTTCTATCTGAATAAGGGTGAAATATCCAAAATTCGCTAAGAACATCTGTTAGTCGACAGGAGAATATTCTACGAAAAGAAATCTTGCTATTGGATAAAATCTTTGAGACATCCAAGCGTTCAAAGTCAGAGTCAGAGAAAAAAAATATAAGTTGTTTCTGACCAAACCGCGGTAATTTAAGGATTTTTTCAAGTACGGGTGCTATTCTTGGCTAATTCTTTTTTCTATCTCCTCAAGACATGCAAAATAACAATAACCTATCTTTTCCTACCCCTCACGTGTGATGAGATTTGAAGGAAAAGTTGATAAATATGTTCTCTCTCCCGGTGGACAAATCTGGACAGCAGAACAAAAAATTATTTTCTATACGAATATGGGTCCAATATGCAAAATTCGCTAAGAACATCTATTAGTGACAACAAATAGAATCTTTTACAAATAGAAATCTGGCAATTGGATAAGAACTTAGAGAGATCCAAGCGTTCAATGTTGGAGTCAAAGAAAAAAACATAAGCTGTTTCTGACCAACCCGTGGTAATTTAAAGATTTCTTCAGTTACGGGCGCTATTCTTATCTCATTATTTTTTCTATCTCCTCAAGACATGTAAAATTACAATAACCAGTCTTTTCCTACCACTCACGTGTGATGAGATTTGAAGAAAAAGTTAATAAATATGTTTACTCTCCCCTTAGCCGAACTAGGACAGCAGAACAAAAAATCATTTTCTATCTGAATAAGGGTCCAATATGCAAAATTCGCTAAGAATATCAGTTAGTCGACAACAAGGCGAGAATTCCACAAAACGAAATCTGGCAATTGGATAAAAACTAAGAGAGATCCAAGTATTCAAAGTTGGAGTCAGAGACAAAAACATAAAATGTCTCTGAGCACCCTGTGGTAATTTAAGGATTTCTTCCCTTACGGGCGCTATTCTTGGCTCATTCTTTTTTCTATCTTCTCAAGACATGCAAAATAATAATAACCTATCTTTTCCTGCCCCTCACGTGTGATGAGATTTGAAGAAAACCGTATAAATCTATTCTCTCTCTGCTTGGCCGAATCTGGATAGTAGAAAAAAAAATATTTTCTATCTGAATAAGGTTCAATATGCAAAATTCGCTAAGTACATCTGTTAGTCGACGACAAGGTGAATATTCTACAGAACGAAATCTAGTAATTGGATCTAAATTTAGAGAAATTCAAGCGTTCTCAGTTGGAGTCAGAGAAAAAAACATAAGTTGTTTCTAACGAACCCGTGATAATTTAAGGAGTTCATCAACTACGGAAGCTATTCTTGGCACATTAATTTTTCTATGTCCTCAAGACATGCAAAATAGCAATAACCTATCATTTCCTACCCCTCACGTGTGATGAGATTTTAAGAAAAAGTTGATAATTATGTTCTCTCTCCCCTTAGTCGAATCAGTACAGCAGAACAAAAAATCAATTTCTATCTGAATAAGAGTCTAGTATGCAAAATCCGCTAAGAACATCTGTTAGTCGACAACAAGACGAATATTCTACAAAAGAAATCTGGCAATTGGACAAAAATATAGAGAGATCCAAACGTTCAAAGTTCAAGTTAGAGAAAAAGACATAAGCTGTTTCTGACCAACCCGTGGTAATTTAAGGATTTTTCTTCAACTACGGGCGCTATTCTTGGTTAATTCTTTTTCTATCTCCTCCAGACCTGCAAAATGACAATAATTTATCTTTTCCTAACCACGTGTGATGAGATTTGAAGAAAAAGTTGATAAATACGTTCTCTCTCTCGCTGGCCAAATCTGGACAGGTGAACAAAAAATCATTTTCTATCTGCATATGAGTCCAATATGCAAAATTCGCTAAGAACATCTGTTAGTCGACAACAAGGCGAATATTCTACAAAAAGAAATCCGGGAATTGGATAAAAACTAAGAGAGATCCAAGCGTTCAAAATATGTTTCTGAGCTACCCGTGGTAATTTAAGGATTTCTTCAACTATGGGCTCTATTCTTGGCTCATTCTTTTTTCTATCTTCTCAAAACGTGTAAAATAATAATAACCTATCTTTTCCTACCCCTCACGTGTGATGAGATTTGAAGAAAAACTGTATAAATATGTTCTCTTTCCGCTTGGCCGAATCTGGGTAGTAGAACAAAAAAATATTTTCTATCTGAATAAGGTTCAATATGCAAAATTTGCTAAGTACATCTGTTAGTCGACGACAAGGCGAATATTCTACAGAAAGAAATCTGGTAATTGGATAAAAATTTAGAGAAATTCAAGCGTTCAAAGTTGGAGTCAGAGAAAAAAGCATAAGCTGTCTCTAACGAACCCGTGATAATTTAAGGAGTTCATCAACTACGGAAGCTATTCTTGCACATTAATTTTTCTGTGTTCTCAAGATATGCAAAATAGCAATAACCTATCATTTCCTACCACTCACGTGTCATGAGATTTGAAGAAAAAGTAGATAATTATTTTCTCTCTCGCCATAGCCGAATCAGGACAACAGAACAAAAAATTATTTTCTATCTGAATAAGGGTCCTATATGCAAAATTCGCTAAGAACATCTGTTAGTAGACAACAAGAGGAATATTCGACAAAAAGAAATCTGGCAATTGGATAACAACATAGAGAGATCCAAGCGTTCAAAGACGGAGTCAGAGAAAAAAACATAACCCGTTTCTGACCAACCCATTGTAATTTACGATTTCTTCAACTACGGGCTCTATTCTTGGCACATTCTTTTTTTTATCTCCTCAAGACATGCAAAATAACTATAACCTATCTATTCCTACCCCTCACGTGTGATGAGATTTGAAAGAGAAAAAATAATGTGCCGAGAATAGCTTCCGTAGTTGACGAACTCCTTAAATTATCACGGGTTCATCAGAAACAACATATGTTTTTTTCTCTGACTCCAACTTTTAACGTTTGGATATCTCTAAGTCTTTATCCAATTGCCAGATTTCTTTTTGTAAAAGATTCTCTTTGTTGTCGAGTAACAGATGTATTAGCGAATTTTGCATATTGAACCTTATTCAGATAGAAAATAATTTTTTGTTCTACTATCCAGATTCGGCCAAGCGGAGAGAGAACATATTTGTCAAGTTTTTCTTCAAATCTCATCACACGTGAGGGGTCGGAAAAGATAGGTTATTGTTATTTTGCATGTCTTGAGGGGACAGAAAAAAGAATGAGCCAAGAATAGTGCCCGTAGTTGAAGAAATCCTTAAATTACCACGGGTTACTCAGAAACAACTTACGTTTTTTCTCTGACTCCAACTTTGAACGCTTGGATCTCTCTTAGTTTTTATCCAATAGCCACGTTTCCTTTTGTAGCATATTCACCTTGCTGCCGACTAATAGATGGACCGTTATTCAGATAGAAAATGATTTTTTGTTCTGCTGTACTGATTCGGCTAAGGGGAGAGAGAACATATTTATCAACTTTTTCTTCAAATCTCATCACATGTGAGGGTAGGAAAAGATAGGTTATTGCTATTCTGCATGTCTTGAGGAAATAGAAAAAAGAATGTGCCAAGAATAGCGCCCGTAGTTAAAGAAATTCTTAAATTAGCACGGGTTGGTCAGAAACAGCTTATGTTTTTTTCTCTGACTCCAACTTTGAAAGCTTGAATTTCTCTAAGTTTTTATCCAATTACCAGATTTCCTTCTGTAGAATATTCGCCTTGTTGTCGACTAGTAGATGTACTTAGCGAATTTTTCATATGGGACCTTATTCAGATAGAAAATAGTTTTTTGTTCTACTATCTAGATTCAGCCAAGCGGAGAGAGAACATATTTGCCAAGTTTTTCTTCAAATCTCATCACACGTGAGTGGTCGGAAAGGATACGTTATTGTTATTTTGCATGTCTTGAGGAGATAGAAAAAAGAATCAGCCAAGAATAGCGCCCGTAGTTGAAGAAATCCTTAAATTACCACGGGTTGGTCAGAAGCAGCTTATATTTTCTTCTCTGACTCCAACTTTGAACGCTTGGATCTCTCTAAGTTTTTAACCAATTGCCAGATTTATTTTCGTAAAAGATTCTCTTTGTTGTCGACTAACAGATGTTCTTAGCGAATTTTGTATATTCAACCTTATTCAGATAGAAAACAATTTTTTGTTCTACAATCCAGATTCGGCCCAGCGGAGAGAGAACATATTTGTCAAGTTTTTCTTCGAATCTTCTCACACGTGACGGGTAGGAAAAGATAAGATATTGTTATTTTGCATGTCTTGAGGAGATAGAAAAAAGAATGAGCCAAGAATAGTGCCCGTAGATGAAGAAATCCTTAAATTACCACGGGTTGCTCAGAAACAACTTTTGTTTTTTTCTCTGACTCCAACTTTGAACGCTTGGATCTCTCTTAGTTTTTATCCAATTGCCCCATTTCCTTTTGTAGAATATTCACCTTGTTGCCGACTAATAGATGTTCTTAGCGAATTTTGCATATTGGACCTTATTCAGATAGAAAACGATTTTTTGTTTTGTTGTCCTGATTCGGCCAAGGGGAGAGAGAACATATTTATCAACTTTTTCTTCAAATCTCATCACACGTGAGGGGTAGGAAATGATAGATTATTGCTATTTTGCATGCCTTGAGGACATAGAAAAAATAATGTGCCAAGAATAGCTTCCGTAGTTGATGAACTCCTTGAATTATCACGGATTCATCAGAAACAACATATGTTTTTTTCTCTGACTCCAACTTTGAACGCTTGGATCTCTCTTAGTTTTTATCCAATTGCCACATTTCCTTTTGTAGAATATTCACCTTGCTGCCGACTAATAGACGGACCATTAATCAGATAGAAAATGATTTTTTGTTCTGCTGTACTGATTCGGCTATGGGGAGAGACAATATATTTATCAACTTTTTCTTCAAATCTCATCACATGTGAGGGTAGGAAAAGATAGGTTATTGCTATTCTGCATGTCTTGAGGAAATAGAAAAAAGAATGTGCCAAGAATAGCGCCCGTAGTTAATGAAATTCTTAAATTAGCACGGGTTGGTCAGAAACAACTTATGTTTTTTTCTCTGACTCCAACTTTGAACGCTTGAATTTCTCTAAGTTTATATCTAATTACCAGATTTCCTTCTGTAGAATATTCGCCTTATTGTCGACTAGTAGATATACTTAGCGAATTTTTCATATGGGACCTTATTCAGATAGAAAATAGTTTTTTGTTCTACTATCTAGATTCGGCCAAGCGGAGAGAGAACATATTTGTCAAGTTTTTCTTCAAATCACATCACACGTGAGTGGTCGGAAAGGATACGTCATTGTTATTTTGCATGTCTTGAGGAGATAGGAAAAAGAATCAGCCAAGAATAGCGCCCGTAGTTGAAGAAATCCTTAAATTACCACGGGTTGGTCAGAAACAGCTTACATTTTCTTCTCTGACTCCAACTTTGAACGCTTGGATCTCTCTAAGTTTTTAACCAATTGCCAGATTTCTTTTCGTAAAAGATTCTCTTTGTTGTCGACTAACAGATGTTCTTACCGAATTTTACATATTCAACCTTATTCAGATAGAAAATAATTTTTTGTTCTAATATTCATATTCGGCCCAGCGGAGAGAGAACATATTTGTCAAGTTTTTCTTCAAATCTCCTCACACGTGAGGGGTAGGAAAAGATAAGATATTGTTATTTTGCATGTCTTGAGGAGATAGAAAAAAGAATCAGCCAAGAATAGCGCCCGTAGTTGAAGAAATCCTCAAATTATCACGGGTTGCTCAGAAACAACTTTTGTTTTTTTCTCTGACTCCAACTTTGAACGCTTGGATCTCTCTTAGTTTTTATCCAATTGCCACATTTCCTTTTGTAGAATATTCACCTTGTTGCCGACTAATAGATGGACCCTTATTCAGATAGAAAATGATTTTTTGTTATGCTGTACTGATTCGGCTAAGGGGAGAGAGAGAACATATTTATCAACTTTTCCATCAAATCTCATCACATCTGAGGGTAGGAAAAGATAGGTTATTGCTATTTTACATGTCTTGAGGAGATAGAAAAAAGGATGTGCCAAGAATAGCGCCCGTAGTTGAAGAAATTCTTAAATTACCACGGGCTGGTCAGAAACAGCTTATGTTTTTTTCTCTGACTACAACTTTGAACGCTTGAATTTCTCTAAGTTTGTATCCAATTGCCAGAATTCTTTTTGTAGAATATTCGCCCTGTTGTCGACTAAGAGATGTTCTTAGCGAATTTTGCGTATTGGACTTTATTCAGATAGAAAATGATTTTTTGTTCTGCTGTACTAATTCGGCAAAGGAGAGAGACATATTTATCAAGTTTTTCATCAAATCTCCTCACACGTGAGGGGTAGGAAAAGATAGGTTTTTGCTATTTTGCGTGTCTTCAAGATATAGAAAAAAGAATGTGCCAAGAATAGCGCCCACAGTTGAAGAAGTCCTTAAATTACCACGGATTGGTCAGAAACAGCTCATGTTTTTTCTCTGACTCCAACTTTGAACGCTTGAATTACCACGGACCCATAACAGATGTACTTAGCGAATTTTGTATATCGGACCTTATTTAGATAGAAAATGATTTTTTGTTCTACTATCCAGATTCGTCCAAGTGGAGAGAGAACATATTTATCAAGTTTTTCTTCAAATCTCATCACACGTGAGGGGTAGGAAAAGATAGTTTATTGTTATTTTGCATTGTCTTGAGGAGATAGAAAAAATAATGAGCCAAGAATAACGTCCGTAGATGAAGAAATCCTCAAATTACCACGGGTCGGTCAGAAACAACATATGTTTTTTTGTCTGACTCCAAC
This sequence comes from Juncus effusus, assembly GCA_027726005.1. Lineage (NCBI taxonomy): Eukaryota > Viridiplantae > Streptophyta > Magnoliopsida > Poales > Juncaceae > Juncus > Juncus effusus. Next base: position 5,870,843 of record CM050907.1, read on the forward strand.
TTTGAGCACTTTGTTTTTGTAGAATATGCGCCTTGTTGTCGACTAACATATGTTCTTACCGAATTTTGCTTACTCAACCCTTATTCAGATAGAAAATGATTTTTTGTTCTGCTGTCCTGATTCGGCTAAGGGGAGAGAGCACATATTTATCCACTTTTTCTTCAAGTCTCCTCACACGTGATGTGTTGGAAAATATAGGTTATTGCGATTTTACATGTCTTGAGGAGATAGAAAAAAGAATGAGCCAAGAATAGCGCTCGTAGTTGAAGAAATCCATAAATTACCACGGGTTGGTCAGAAACAGCTTATGTTTTTTCTCTGACTCCAACTTTGAACTCTTGGATCTCTTTTAGTATTTATCCAATTTCCAGATTTCTTTTTGTAGAATATTCGCCTTGTTGTCGACTAATAGAAGTTCTTAGCGAATTTTGCATATTGGAACCTTATTCAGATAGAAAATGATTTTTTGTTCTGCTGTACTGAATCGGCTAAGGGGAGAGAGACATATTTATCAACTTTTTCATCAAATCTCATCACACGTGAGGGGTAGGAAAAGATAGGTTATTGCTATTTTGCGTGTCTTGAGGATATAGAAAGAAGAATATGCTAAGAATAGCGCCTGTAGTTGATGAAATCCTTAAATTACCACGGGTTAGTCAGAAACAGGTCATGTTTTTTCTCTGACTCCAACTTTGAACGCTTGAATTACCACGGACCCACAACAGATGTACGTAGCGAATTTTACATATTAGACCTTATTCAGATAGAAAATGATTTTTTTGTTGTACTATCCAGATTCGGCCAGGTGGAGAGAGAAGAAATTTATCAAGTTTTTCTTCAAATCTCATCACACGTGAGGGGTTGGAAAAGATTGGTTATTCTTATTTTGCATTTCTTGAGGAGATAGAAAAAAGAATGTGCCAAGAATAGCGCCCGTAGTTGACGAAATCTATAAATTACCACGGCTTGGTTAGAAACAGCTTATGTTTTTTTCTCTGACTCCAATTTTGAACGCTTGGATCTCTCTATGTTTTTATCCAACTGCCAGATTTCTTTTTGTAAAAGATTCTTTTTGTTCTAACAGATGTTCTTAGCGAATTTTGCATATTGGACCCATATTCAGATAAAAAAATGATTTTTTGTTCTGCTGTCCAGATTCGGCCAACGGAAGAGTGAATGTTTTTATCCACTTTTTCGTCAAATCTTATTACACTGTGGGGTAGGAAAAGATAGTTTATTGTTATTTTGCATGTCTTGAGGAGATAGAAAAAAGAATGAGCCAAGAATAGCGTCCGTAGATGAAGAAATCTTTAAATTACCACGGGTTGGTCAGAAGCAGCTTATGTTCTTTTCTCTGACTCCAACTTTGAAAACTTGGAACTCTCTAAGTCTTTATCCAATTGCCAGATTTTTTTTTCGTAGCAAATTCGCCTTGTTGTCGACTAACAGATGTTCTTAGTAAATTTTGGATATTGGACCCTCACTCAGATAGAAAATGATTTTTTGTTCTACTGTCTGGATACGGCCAAAGGCAGAGATAACATATTTATCAACTTTTTCTTCAAATCTCATCATACGTGAGGGGTAGAAAATGATAGGTTATTTCTATTTTACACGTCTTGAGGATATAGAAAAAAGAATGTGCCCAGAATTGGTCCCGTAATTGATGAACTCCTTAAATTATCACGGGTTGGTCAGAAACAACATATGTTTTTTTCTCTGACTCCAACTTTGAACGCTTGGATCACTCTAAGTTTTTATCCAACTGCCAGATTTGTTTTTGTAGAATATGCGCCTTGTTGTCGACTAACATCTGTTCTTAGCGAATTTTTCTTAGTGAACCCTTATTCACATAGAAAATGATTTTTTGTTCTGCTGTCCTGATTCAGCTAAGGGGAGAGAGCACATATTTATCCACTTTTTCTTCAAGTTTCATCACACGTGATGTATAGGAAAAGATAGGTTATTGCGATTTTACTTGTCTTGAGGAGATAGAAAAAGGAATGAGCAAAGAATAGCGCCCGTTGTTGAAGAAATCCATAAATTACCACGGGTTGGTCAGAAACAGCTTATGTTTTTTCTCTGACTCCAACTTTGAACTCTTCGATCTCTTTTAGTTTTTATCCAATTTCCAGATTTCTTTTTGTAGAATATTCGCCTAGTTGTTGACTAACAGAAGTTCTTAGCGAATTTTGCATATTGGAACCTTATTCAGACAGAAAATGATTTTTTGTTCTCCTGTACTGAATCGGCTAAGGGGAGAGAGACATATTTATCAACTTTTTCATCAAATCTCATCACACGTGAGGGGTAGGAAAAGATAGGTAATTGCTATTTTGCGTGTCTTGAGGATATAGAAAGAAGAATATGCTAAGAATAGCGCCCGTAGTTAAACAAATCCTCAAATTACCACGGGTTGGTCAGAAACAGCTCATGTTTTTTCTCTGACTCCAACTTCGAACGCTTGAATTACCACGGACCCATAACAGATGTACATAGCGAATTTTGCATATTAGACCTTATTCATATAGAAAATGATTTTTTGTTCTACTATCCATATTCGGCCAGGTGGAGAGAGAACAAATTTATCAAGTTTTTCTTCAAATCTTTTCACACGTGAGGGGTAGGAAAAGATAGGTTATTGTTATTTTGAATGTCTTGAGGAGATAGAAAAAAGAATGAGCCAAGAAGAACGCCCGTAGTTGAAGAAATCCTTAAGTTAACACGTGTTGGTCAGAAACAGCTTATGTTTTTTTGTCTGACTCAATCTTCGAACGCTTGGATCTCTCTTTATTTTTATCCAATTGCCAGATTTCTTTTTGTAGAATATTTATCGTCTTGTCGACTAACAGATGTTCTTAACGAATTTTTATATTGGACCCTTATTCAGATAGAAAATAATTTTTTGTTCTGCTGTCCAGATTCGGCAAAGGGGAGAGAGAACATATTTATCAACTTTTTCTTCATATCTCATCACACGTGAGGGGTTGGAAAAGATTGGTTATTGGTATTTTGCATTTCTTGAGGAGATAGAAAAAAGTATGTGCCAGGAATAGCGCCCGTAGTTGAAGAAATCTATAAATTACCACGGGTTGGTTAGAAACAGCTTATGTTTTTTTCTCTGACTCCAATTTTGAACGCTTGGATCTCTCTATGTTTTTATCCAACTGCCAGATTTCTTTTTGTAAAAGATTCTTTTTGTTCTAACAGATGTTCTTAGCGAATTTTGCATATTGCACCCATATATTCCGATAAAAAAATGATTTTTTGTTTTGCTGTCCAGATTAGGCCAACGGGAGAGAGAATGTTTTTATCCATTTTTTCTACAAATCTTATAACACTGTGGGGTAGGAAAAGATAGTTTATTGTTATTTTGCATGTCTTGAGGAGATATAAAAAAGAATTAGCCAAGAATAGCGTCCGTAGATGAGGAAATCTTTAAATTACCACGGGTTGGTCAGAAACAGCTTATATTCTTTTCTCTGACTCCAACTTTGAACACTTGGAACTCTCAAAGTTTTTATCCAATTGCCAGATTTCTTTTCGTAGAAAATTCGCCTTGTTGTCGACTAACAGATGTTCTTATTGAATTTTGGATATTGGACCCTTATTCAGATAGAAAATGATTTTTTGTTGTACTGTCCTGATTCGGCCAAAGGCAGAGAGAACATATTTATCGACTTTTTCTTCAAATCTCATCACACGTGAGGGGTAGGAAAGGATAGGTTATTTCTATTTTACATGTCTTGAGGACATAGAAAAAAGAATGTGCCCAGAATAGCTCCTGTAATTGATGAACTCCATCAATTTTCACGGGTTGGTCAGAAACAACATATGTTTTTTTCTCTGACTCCTACTTTGAACGCTTGGATCACTCTAACTTTTTATCCAATTGCCAGATTTGTTTTTGTAGAATATGCGCCTTGTTGTCGACTAACATATGTTCTTAGCGAATTTTGCTTAGTGAACCCTTATTCAAATAGAAAATGATTTTTTGTTCTGCTGTCCTGATCGGTAGCAAAAGAGCACATATTTATCCACTTTTTATCCACTTTTTCTTCCAATCTCATCACACGTGATGGGTAGGAAAAGATAGGTTATTGCGATTTTACATGTCTTGAGGAGATAGAAAAAAGAATAAGCCAAGAATAGCGCCCGTAGTTGAACTCTTGGATCTCTTTTAGTTTTTATCCAATTTTCAGATTTCTTTTTGTAGAATATTCACCTTGTTGTCGACTAATAGATGTTCTTAGCGAATTTTGCATATTGGTCCCTTATTCAGATAGAAAATGATTTTTTGTTCTGTTGTGCTGATTCGGCTAAGGAGAGAGAGACATATTTATCAACTTTTTCATCAAATCTCATCACACGTGAGGGGTAGGAAAAGATAGGTTATTGCTATTTTTCATGTCTTGAGGATATAGAAAGAAGAATGTGCCAAGAATAGCGCCCGTAGTTGAAGAAATCCTTAAATTACCACGAGTTGAATAAAAACAGCTTATGTTTTTTTGTCTGACTACAAGTTGATAAATATGTTTTCTCCCCCCTTGGCTGAAAAGGGACAGCAACAAAAAATTATTTTCTATCTGAATATGGGTCGAGTATGCAACGTGTTCAATGTTAAAGTCACAGAAAAAAAAACGTAAGCTGTTTCTGACCAACCCGTGGTAATTTAAGCAGTTCTTCGACTACGGGCGATATTCTTGGCTTATTGTTTTTCTATCTCCTCAAGACATGGAAAATAACAATAACTTATCTTTTCCTACCACTCACGTGTGATGAGATTTGATGAAAAAGTCGATAAATATGTTCTCTCTCCACGTGGCAGAATCTGGACAGCAGAATAAAAAATCATTTTTTATTTTAATATGTGTCCAATATTCAAAATTCGCTAAGAACATCTGTTAGTCGACAACAAGAAGAATATTTTAGAAAAAGAAATCTAGCAATTGGATAAAAACTTAGAGAGATCCAAGCGTTCAATGTTGGACTCACAGAAAAAAAAAACGTAAGCTGTTTCTGACCAACCCGTGGTAATTTATGGAGTTCTTCAACTACGGGAGTTATTCTTGGCTCATTCTTTTTTCTATACCCTCAAGACATCAAAATATCAATAACCTATCTTTTTCTACCCTCACGTTTGATGAGATTTGAAGAAAAAGTTGATAAATATGGTCTCTCTCCCCTTGGCCGAATCTGGACAGTAAAACAAAACATCATTTTCTATCTGAATAAGGGTCCAGTCTGCAAAATTCGCTAAGAACATCTGTTAGTCGACAACAAGGAAAATATTTACAAAACGAAATCTGGCAATTCGATAAAAACTTAGAGAGATCCAAGCGTTCAAATTTGGGGTTAGAGAAAAAAAACATAAGTTATTTCTGACCAATCCGTGGTAATTTATGGAGTTCTTCAACTACGGGAGCTATTCTTGGCACATTCTTTTTTCTATCTCCTCAAGACATGCAAAATAACAATAAGCTATCTTTTGCTACCCCTCACGTGTGATAAGATTTGAAGAAAAAGTTGATAAATATGTTCTCTCTCCCCTTGGCCGAATCAGGACAGCAGAATAAAAAATTATTTTCTATCTGAATAAGTGTCTAATTTTCGAAATTCGCTAAGAACATCTGTTTGACAACAAGGCGAATAATCTACAAAAAGAAAATCTGGCAATTGGAGAAAAACTTGGAGGAATCCAAGCATTCAAAGTTGGAGTCTGAGAAAAAAACATAAGCTGTTTCTGACCACCCCGTGGTAATTTAGGGATTTTTCAACTACGGGCGCTATTCTTTGCTCATTATTTTTTCTATCTCCTCAAGACAAGCAAAATAATAATAACCTATCTTTTCCTACCCCTCAGGTGTGATGAGATGAAAATGTTGATAAATAATGTCTCTCTCTCCTTTGCCGAATCAGGACAGTAGAACAAAAAATCATTTTCTATCTGAATAGGCGTCTAATAGGTAAAATTCGCTAAGAACATCTGTTAGTCGACAACAAGACGAATATTCTACAAAAAGAAATCCTGCAATTGGATAAAAACTTAGAGTTATCGACTAAGACATGTTCTTAGCGAATTTTGCATATTGGACCCATATTCAGATAGAAAATTATTTTTTGTTCTGCTGTCCAGATTCAGCCAACGGGAGAGAGAACGTATTTATCAACTTTTTTGTCAAATCTCATCACACGTGAGGGGTATGAAAAGATAGCTTATTGTTATTTTACATATCTTGAGGAGATAAAAAAAGAATGAGTCAAGAATAAAGCCCGTAGTTGAATAAATCCTAAATTCCAACAGGTTGCTCAGAAACGGCTTATGTTTTTTTTTCTCTGACTCCAACTTTGAACGCTTGGATCTTTCTTTGTTTTTAACTAAGTGCCAAATTTCTTTTTGTAGAATATTTGCCTTGTTGTTGAGTAACAGATGTTCTTAGCGAATTTTGAATATTGGACCCTTATTCAGATAGAAAATGATTTTTTGTTCTGCGGTCCTGATTCGGGCAAGGGGAGAGAGAACATATTTATCAACTTTTTCTTCAAATCTCATCACACGTGAGGGGTAGGAAAAGATAGGTAGTTGCTATTTTGCATGACTTGAGGAGATAGAAAAAAGAATGAGCCAAGAATAACGCCCGTAGTTGAAGAAATCCTTAAATTACCACGGGTTGGTCAGAAATGGCTTATGTTTTCTTCTCTGACTCCAACTTTAAACGCTTGAATCTCTCTAAGTTTTTATCCATTTGCCAGTTTTCTTTTTTATAATATTCGCCTTGTTGTCGACTAACAAATGTTCTTTGCGAATTTTGCAGACTGGACTTTATTCAGATAGAAAATGATTTTTTGTTCTACTATCCAGATTCGGCCAAGTGGTGAGAAAACATATTTATCAATTTTTTCTTCAAATCTCATCACACGTGAGGGGTAGGAAAAGATAGGTTATTGTTATTTTGCATGTCTTGAAGAGATAGAAAAATGAATGTGCCATGAATAGCTCCCCTAGTTGATGAACTCCTTAAATTAGCACGGGTTGGTCATAAACAAGTTATTTTTTTTAACTGACTCCAACTTTGAACGCTTGGATCTCTCTAAGTTTCTATCCAATTGCCAGATTTCTTTTTGTAAAAGATTCTCTTTGTTGTCGACTAATAGATGTGCTTGCTCAGTTAAGTTTAACCATGTATGATTATCGGCGAAATAGAGTTCAGCACACTCAGCTTTGGCATGACCCATGCTGGACGCCATTTCCCGCATACCCTCATTTACAAAGAAAATCCCCCTTATGCTCAGCTTTGGCATGACCCACATGGAATACTGTCTAAGTAAACAGGGCTTCAGTGAAATGGGGCTTCCTTACTTAACATTCTGAAGGATTTTGTTTTGGATAAATTATAAATAAAAACATCACAGAAACTAAGTTAAATATTGTATGAGCCTATTCCTCACGAGCGATCATGAGGTTCCTAATCCTAGATCTATCTATTAGATTGCATGAGTAATCTTCCATGAACCCTTCGTTGTGTGTGTGCGAAGATCCAATGCCATCTTCCGAAAATCGCGCCAAGATCGTTGCCTCGCAGTCTTGATATAAATCGCGCCAAGATTTTGGACAACTCACAGGTTGCCATAATTACAACTTTGGACAACTCTCTGGTTGCCATAGATATTAAATAAAATTACAAGCATTCACACACAAGATTACATCACAGAACAATCACACATCTAAAGCTCATACCATATTTATATATTTAAATTCCATGTATAACAAAAATTAGGGTTTCTCGCAAAATCAACATTATTCCGTTGGGAACGGAACTATTCCGTTCTCAATGCAACTATTCAGTTGGGAACGGAGACGTGCTGGAGATTCGTATTTACTTTAGTTTTAGTTCCGTTTACAAAACGGATTTCGAAAAACTATTTTTCGAAACTCTAGAAAATCATAATATCCAATATTATATTCCTAGAAACTATTTCCGTGAAGTTTTGAAATAATATTTTCAAAACCCTAAAATTTATTATACTTGAATTTACTAAATTTTAAATATAATCGACGATTATTTCCTTAACAAACGCTCTGATGCCACTGTTGGGAAATCCATAGCCATGTACGTTACATGCGTAGCGGAACCTATGGATTCAACCCGCCCTAGGATCTACGTTAAGGGAATAAACGTAAGAGATTAACTATTAAAATTTATACCTGGGATCTTCCTGATCCGCGAGATAAAGAACGGATGTAGGTCTGAACTTTTCTGACTTGCAATCTTCTCCTTCCTGAAGCTCGACTCGCGAACCTCCTTGCTTCTCCTAGGGATGAAGAAGATCGATCGCTCGCTCTACTCATATCCACACGAACAACAGACACACGGAATAACCGGACTCGGCTAGACGAGTCTGGAAATATTTTCCGAATTCTCTAAAAACTATTTCTCACTTTTCTGTGTAATAGACTGCCTCTAAGGCTTCTGAATTGTATATTTCATAGAGAGACTCTGCCCTTCTATTTGTATTAGAGAGAGAGGCGAACGATTGCTCAGTTACCATAACTAAAACCCTAATCTGAGCCTATTCCGTTGCCAACGGAATATGTATTTCCATAACGGAATACTTGGCAACTAAGGTTATTACAGTTTCCATATCTATTCCGTTGAGAACGGAACTATTCCGTTGCCAACGGAATATGGTAATGTTTCGTTCAATCAATTATCCAACAATTGATTATTTCGTTCACCAATTTATACATCATATTTATATCTGTTTTTGAGGTATATTCATCCCGTACGAATGGAGTTCATTGTGTGACCGTGTTGGTTCCATTTAACGCTGGCAACGATCTTCTAAAGATCGTAAGTCATGAGTAACCTCTAGACTGATGTCATGACTACCCAGGTTAAATGAAATGATCAGCGATCATAAACCTATCTGAATAGACGTTTACTTATTCCTTTTGTTCTACGATATATGTCTTGATCACAAGGCATGGAAGTATGTCATCCTTGAGTTTGATCAAAGTCTCTTTCCTGATTGAGAATTAGACTGAGTAAATACAAAATTATATTAACAACACATGTTAATCCATTTTGAGCATGGCCATGCATTTCCTTCAGTCCTAGTTCATCAGGGGGCCCAGAGATATCTCCCTCTTAATGAGAGGAACAAATCCCATCTTGGTCACTCACATTCCTCGTCATGATTCAGTTCATACCTAATGATGACCCTAATGATCAACCCAATACGGATGACGTAGGATCATATTAAAGTATGCAGTTCCACATACAGGAATCCATGGTGACCTCAGGTTGTAGGAACAAGCACACTATTCATATGAGAATCACTAATGACATATACCATGCATATTCTCATAGTGTGGTCAGTCCAGTACGTGTTCTCTAACATGTACCTATATTCCAGACTTGACATTTCTATGTCCATGATCAGTAGAAGATGATCATCCAGCCTGTGAATATACTAGTGTGGATATGTAGCTTCTGACCTGAAGTATGTCTATCTCTATAAACATCCTACATATCACTAGGGACAATTTAGAATGTCATTCGTTGGTTCACAGTTCTACTATCAGAATCACGTATTCTGATGATGTGAACCCGAAGTGTCATTCTTGGTCGATATAAGATTTACATTCAAAACCATTCACCCAGATATATAAGAAACAACCTTTATTGAATAAATAATAATGTCTTAATACATAATCCATTTCCTAGCACAAATACATTTGGCTTAGGGCACTAATCCTACAGCGCCAGCACCATGCCAAGTCACCTCTTGCTCCGAATGTGCTGTTTTCCATCATTCTGCGCTCTTTTCCTGACACACAAGTGAACACTAGCTGTAACTACTTAGTCTTTCTACTTAATCCTTTCCTTCGGTTGCCTTTCCTTGTTCTACATATTAATGCTGATGAGGGGGATCCACCCTGGTACCGTGAAACCAGCTCACATAGTGAATCATTGTACTTGCACCTCCGGGATGTCTGTCCAAGGTATCAGCCCTTTGAGATATGTGGCGTTCCTTACTCCCCTCAAATGTCCCGGCTACTCTTATGCCACGTTGGTCCCAGCATTGATCGTGGGTCTGTCTTTCAACTTCTCCTCTCCCTCCTTTGCCTACTTGCCAAAGTATCAAGGCGTGTGGCGTGCTACACACTTCAAGATAAGAGTTAAACAATTCACAAACAAAATCAAAGTAAATAATAATGAACAATGAGAGAACAACTTATTGGAACACTAAATTGATAGACTACTAACACCGCACCATAGGAGGTGGAGTTAGTTAAAATAGATCATAAAATAACTAAAACCAAGATATATAAGAGGATCAGAAATGAAACTCTCTCTCTCTCTCTCTCTCTCTCTCTCTCTCTCTCTCTCTCTCTAACATCTCTCGAATATCTTTGCAGATCTTCTCACAACTAATATTGATTTATCATTGATTGCTCTTTCGTGATCTACTCCTTCCTGAGTGCCCCTGGCTGACATTGCCAAATTTTCTCTTGAATGCCAATCAATCAGTCCGTGATTTCAGCCTTTGTGTTTCTTTTTCAGTTTCAACGCCTTTGAGCTGCTCCTCTCGAGTAGTGATTCCTTGTGATCCGTACTTTCGGGTCGAGTAATACCGCACCTATGTGTGGGTCCATGGTGTCACGGCTGCTCAAATCGTTCCCTACACTCCTTGTGCCCATTTGCATCCTTTTTTGCCTTTTTGTCCTTATTCCTGGGTTAAAACATATGATTCTGGCAGTAACTTAATTCCTGGGTTAAAACATAATACTAAAATACTAACTAAAATGCAGAAAATAAGATACAAGATAGCGGGTAAACATCTATATGAATTATCCCTATCAGCGTGTTACTAACATTTTCACTAACTGCGGTCGAGGGAATTTTTTTTTTTATATCCCTCGACTACAGATAAGGCTAGCAGTTCCTACAATAAGAAGAAGAAAAGTAAAGTAAAGTAAAAACAATTAAAGGGAAAAATGTTTAAAGGTAAAAAATCCTTAGGTTGACCATCTATTTTGGCTTCCGGGTTACATATGGTTGCGCCTATTTGCGCATCTTGATCGGGGTATTTGACATAGATGTTTACCGCCTATCTTGTATCTTACTTTCTACAGTGTAGTTAGTTATTTTAGTATTTTATTTATGTTTTAGTTAAAGAACAAAGTTATTGCCTAGATCATGTGTGACTGCAGGAATTGGAGCAAAAACATCAAAAAGATTGCAAAAGAGCACGATTATCACAAGGAGACTAGAGCATGATTATCGCACCATTGTCCCACCCGCGGGCCCGATACCTTCGTCCCGTCAGCATGTATAACGAGAAATCGCAACTCAAGAGGAGCAGCTCGGCAGTATCTAAATAAGAAAAGAAGCAGCAATGCTAAAATCACGGACTGATTGATTGGCTGTGAAGGAGGGAAATCCAACAATGCTAGGCAGGCACGTTCATGTAGGAGCAGATCGAGAAGTCATAATCAAGGAGTTAATTGCATTAAGATTTGAAAGGATCCCTAGATATGCTCCCTGCCATTTGGGGACGCTGGCAACCTTAGAGATCTCTTCCTTATAAAAGAACCCTTCATGGGACGGCTAAGGGATCAATTTCAAAGAGAGAAACACTCAGAGAGAGAGAGAGAGTTATAGTCATGCTAGTCGTGTGTGGTGGTATCCCGCGACTACGGTCTTAGTATTAGAGAGAGAAAGACTTTCATTCTTATCATGTATGTATATTGGTTTTAGTTATTGTATCATCTACAGTAACTAACTCCGCCCCTAGGGCGCGGTGTTAGTAGTTTAATCAATTCAATTTTCCATTAAGTTATTTTCCCTTATTTATTATTTTTATTTGTTGTGATGTTTTTTGTAAACTATTAATTCTTATCTTGAAGTGTGTAGCATGTCACATCTCTAGATACATAGGCAAGTAGGTGAAGGACCGACAGGAGAAGATGATAGGGGTAATTTATATAGAAAATTACCGCATATCTTGTATCTTACTTTATGCACTTTTATTAGTTATATTAGTACTTTGCTTATGTTTTAGTTAAGAATCAAGTTATTGCTAGTGTTCACATGTGTTTCAGAAAAAGAGCGCATAATGATGGAAAATAACACATTTGGAGCAAGAGGTGACTTGGCATGGTGCTGGTACTTCATGGGAGGAACAACGGAAGTTCTAGCACCTATTCTCGCACCCTGGAGGGCTCAAACTCACACTCTGGAAGCCTCACATGCTACATGTGAACATGCTGACAGTGGTTCAGTATTTTGGGCATAACTCTCTCTCTGGACCTCGGACCAGGACGTGTGAATATGCGTTGGAAAGCTAAGAGGAAGGCCTACTCCCAAAGAGCCAACTTGGCACACAAGGCAGAGTAACTCATGGATCTTAACAGCTGCTCAATTATGGCAGATTTGGAAAGAGGAATTAATGGAATAAATCAAGGGGAAATTAATTGAAAGATCTTTTCTTGGCAGGGAAGAAATACCATCTTTACAAGGGTCCCTTAGCCTATATAAGGAGACCCCTATTAGCAAGAAGAGGCAGGCCAGCCTGTTGGGAAATCCATAGCCATGTACGTTACATGCGCAGCGGAACCTATGGATTTAACCCGCCCTAGGATCATCATTAAAGGAATAAAAGTACGAGATTAACTATTAAAATTTAAACATTGGATCTTCCTGATCCGCGAGATGAAGGACGGATGTAGGTCTGAACTTTTCTGACGTGTAACCTACTCCTTCCTGAAGCTCGACTCGAACGAACTCCTTGCTTCTCCTAGGGTAAAGAAACTGATCGCTCGCTAGTCTTCAAAGCAGAAGACCTCTAAGGTTACTAATGACTTACGATCTTTAGAAGATCGTTGCCAACGTTAAATGGAACCTACACGGTCACACAATGAACTCCATTCGTACGGGATGAATATGCCTCAAAATAGTTATACATATGATGTATAAATTGGGGAACGAAATAATCAATTATTGGATAATTGATTGAACAAAACAGTACCATTCCGTTGGCAATGGAATAGTTCCGTTCCCCATTGAATAGATATGGAAACTGTGATAACCTTAGCTGCCAAGTATTTCGTTATGGAAATACCTATTCCGTTGGTAACGGAATAGTTCCGTTGGCAACGGAATAGTTCCAACTGAGCAATCGTTCGCCTCTCTCTCTAGTATAAATAGAAGGGCATAGTCTCTCTCTTCTACACACAATTCAGAAGCCTTTGAGGCCGCCTAATACACAGAAATAGAGAGAGAGAGAGTTTTGAGTTATTTTTGAAAAGTATTTCCGGACTCGTCTAGCCCAGCCTGGTTATTCCGTGCGTCTGAAGTTCGCGTGGATACGAGTAGAGGTTCTCTAGCATGAGAACTTGCGTGCGATCGATCATCATCCCTAGGAGAAGCAAGGAGGTTCGCGGATCGAGCTTCAGGAAGGAGAAGGTTGCAAGTCAGAAAAGTTCAGACCTACATCCGTTCTTTGTCTCGCGGATCAGGAAGTTCCGAGGTAGATATTTTAATAGTTAATCTCGTACTTTTATTCCCTTAACGTAGATCCTAGGGCGGGTTAAATCCATAGGTTCCGCTGCGCATGTAACGTACATGGCTATGGATTTCCGAACAGTGGCATCAGAGCGTTCGTTAAGGAAATAATCGTCGATTATATTTAAAATTTAGTAAATTCTAGTATATTAAATTTTAGGGTTTTGAAAATATTATTTCAAAACATCACGGAAATAGTTTCTAGGAATATAATATTAGATATTATGATTTTTTAGAGTTTCGAAAAATAGTTTTTCGAAATCTGTTTTGGAAACGGAAATAAAACTAAAGGAAATACGAATTTCGAGCACATCTCCGTTCCCAACGGAATAGTTGAGAACGGAGTAACGCAGGAAATTCATGAATTTTTCAGCGCATGTTCCGTTTTAAATATACAAATATGGTATGAGCTTTAAATCTGTGATTATTCTGTGATGTAATCTTGTGTGTGAATGCTTGTAATTTTATTTAATATCTATGGCAACCAGTGAGTTGTCCAAAGTTATAATTATGGCAACCTGTGAGTTGTCCAAAATTGTAAATTACTTTTTCTAGCAATAGGATAGTTGTTAGGATAGATATTATATCAAGACTACAAGACAAGGATCTTGGCGCAATCTTCGAAAGATGGCATTAGATTACTCCTGCAATCTAAAGATAGATCTAGGATTAGGAACCTCATGATCGCTCGTGAGGAATAGGCTCATACCATATTTAACATAGTTTCTGTGATGTTTATATTTATAAATCTAAAACAAAATCCTTCAGAATGTTAAGTAAGGAAGTGCCCCCCATGTCACTGAAGCCCTTGGTCTTAGACAGTCTTCCATGTGGGTCATGCCAAAGCTGAGCATATGGGGGATTGTCTTTGTAAAGGAGGGTATGCGGGAAATGGCGTCCAGCATGGGTCATGCCAAAGCTGAGTGTGCTGGACTCTATTTCGCCGATAATCATACATGGTTAAACTTAACTGAGCAAGCAAGTCGGACTTGGGCTCAGGGCATAAGATGGAATAATACACCGAGCATATGATGCTCATAAAAGGAAAGAGTTGTATATGATACAATTGGAAGTGTTCCTACCTAAATAGTTATGTATTGAGGGTTGCGCCAAAGTGCACTTAATACTCAATGAAATACGGATCTTAACTCATTATGAAACCTCATCTAATTGAAGTTTCCGAATCAATACTACTGAAGGTGGTTGATTTGAAGAAAAATAGTGGGAGTACAATATAAGAAACAACAAAACAACCCCAACTGAATAAATAATAATGGCACGTTAGATTTTAACTTGTAGAATAATGGCAAATAATAATTCAACTTGGTTGAATTTGCGATCTATCCTTGAGAAGGTAAGCTCAATGGGTCTAACTTCCTTGACTGGTTTAGAAACCTGAGAATTTTTTTCAAGGCTGACAATAAACTGTATGTCATAGCAGAGGCTTACCCAGAGGAACCAGAACAGGGAGCCGCAAGGGCTGCCCGAGATGCGTATGCTAAATACGTCAAAGACGACACAGAGATAGCTTGTCTAATGCTAGCGACCATGACCTCTGAGCTTCAAAAGTAACTGGAGGACATGGGTGCTTACGATATGATCGTAACTCTCAAGGAAATGTTCCAAGAGCAGGCTAGAGTTGAGCGCTACAAAGCGACCATCTCTCTGACTGATACGAAGATGGTTGAAGGTTCATCTGTGAGTGCTCATGTACTCAAGATGAAGAGCTATCTTGATCAATTAGAGAGGTTTGGTTCAGCTATGCCCAGAGAATTGGTTGTTGACATAATTCTCGGGTCGTTGCCTCCTAGTTTTAAGCAATTCATCATTAACTATAATATGCATCAGATGGAGAAATCCATCACCGAGTTGCATGGGATGCTTAAGAACGCACAGGAGGACATGAAGACAAATGTTGTCAAAGACGTCTTAATGGTTCACAAGAAGAAGGGTAAGAAGACCGAGAACAAGAGCAAGGGTAAAGGCAAGGTGTGGCCCAAACCTAAGATCAAGAAAGACAAGGAGGAAGTTTTCTTCCATTGCAACAAGATTGGCCATTGGAAGAGAAACTACAAACTCTATCAGGACGAAATCAAGAAGGGTAGTGTGACTATCGCTTCAGGTATTTTTTATATTGAAACTAATTCACATACTCCTAAATCTTGGGTATTGGATACCGGATGTGGTACTCACATTTGTAATGATGTGCAGGGACTACAAAGCAGTAGAAGATTAGCTAAGGGAGAAGTCGACCTGTGTGTGGAAAATGGAGCAAAAGTTGTTATTTTGTACCTGCTATGAGCAGAAATATTATTTCTATTTCTAGTCTAGCTTTGGATGGTTATAAATTTGTTATTGAGAATAATAATTGTTCTATCTTAAAGGATAATCTTTTCTATGGAAATGTTCTATTAGAAAGAGGTCTTTACATGCTAGATCTTAAGAAAAAGAATTATAAGTCCATATATAACATTAACACTAAACGATTTAATCCGAATGACTCAAATACAACATACCTCTGGCACTGTCGCTTAGGCCATATAAATGAGAAACACATTTCTAAACTCCACTCTCATGGACTTTTAGACTCATTTGATTTGGAATCATTTGAGACGTGCGAGTCTTGTTTACTTGGCAAGATGACTAAGAAACCCTTCACAAAAGTTGGTGAAAGGGTCAATGACTTATTAGAACTCATACATACTGATGTATGTGGACCAATGAGTACGCCGGTTAGTGGTGGGTATCGGTACTTCATAACTTTCACGGACGACTTCAGTAGATATGGTTATGTCTACCTGATGAAGCACAAGTCTGAATCTTTTGAAGTGTTCAAAGAATTTAAGAATGAAGTACAAAATCAACTTGGCAAGAAGATTAAAGCACTTCGATCTGATCGAGGAGGCGAATATCTGAGTCAGGAATTTGAGGATCATCTTAGAGAATGTGGAATAGTTTCACAACTGACTCCTCCAGGAACACCTCAGTGGAATGGAGTGTCCGAAAGGAGGAATCAAACCTTATTGGATATGGTTCGATCGATGATGAGTCAAACGAGTCTTTCAATGTCTTTCTGGGGTTACGCTCTTGAGACTGCCGCATTCATACTAAATAGGATTCCATCCAAAGCGGTTCAAAAGACGCCATATGAGATGTGGACGGGGAAAAGCCCCAAGTTGTCTTTTCTTAAAATTTGGGGATGTGAGACTTATGTCAAACGTCAGTTTTCCGATAAACTCGGACCCAAATCTGATAAGTGCCTGTTTGGGATATCCTAAGGAAACTAAAGGATATTACTTTTACCAACATCGGAGAACAAAGTATTTGTTGCTCGCAATGGAGCCTTCTTGGAAAGAGAGTTGGTCTCTATGAGAAGCAGTGGGAGTAAAGTACAACTCGAAGAAATTCGAGACTCACCTACAGTTACAGAACCTGTGACGGAAGACCAAACAAGCTCTCAAAGAGTGGGCGAGCTTGAAACACAACAGATTCAACGTAGATCTAGTAGGATTTGTCATGAGCCCGACAGATACGGATTTCTCGTGTCTAATGATGAAGATCTGACATTCATAGATGATGAACCCACGTCCTCCCAAGATGCTATGAAGAGTCCTGACTCTCAGAAATGGTTAGAGGCCATTGAGTCGAGATGCAATCCATGCAGGACAATCAAGTTTGGAATTTGATTGACCCATCCGAAGGCTTGAAGACCATCGGATTTAAGTGGGTCTTCAAGAAGAAGACTGACGTGGATGGAAAGGTACAAACCTACAAAGCAAGGCTTGTGGCGAAAGATTTCAAACAAGTTCATGGTATTGACTATGACGAAACTTTCTCACCTGTAGCTATGCTTAAATCCATCAGAATTTTATTAGCCATAGCAGCATATTATGACTATGAAATATGGCAAATGGATGTCAAAACAGCTTTCCTAAACTGAAATTTGACCGAGGACGTGCATATGATGCAACCCGAGGGTTTTGTCGATCCTAAGAATTCTGGTAAGGATTGCAAGTTTCAGAAATCCATCTATGGATTGAAGCAAGTGTCTCAAAGCTGGAACCTTCATTTTGAGGAAGTCATCAAAAGTTTTGGTTTTACCAAAAGTGAAGGTGAGCCTTGTGTTTACATGATGTTCAGTGGGAGCACGCTAGTATTCCTGGTGATTTACGTAGATGACATATTACTCATAGGAAATGATGTCCCAACATTATTGAACGTCAAGAAATGGTTGGGAGATAATTTCTCGATGAAAGACCTAGAAGAAGCCTCCTACGTGCTAGGAATCAAGATCTATATAGATAGATCTAGAAGGCTTATAGGTCTGAGTCAAAGTACATACATAGACAAGGTCATGAAACGGTTCAGAATGCAAGAATCCAAGAAAGGATTTTTGCCCTTGTCACATGGTGTTTCTCTCAGTAAGACACAATGTCCTACAAGTGAGCAGGAACGAAGACGCATGAATAAGATCCCATATACTTCGGCTATAGGATCTATCATGTATGCCATGATATGTACTAGACCAGATGTGTCATACTCATTGAGCGCAACAAGCAGGTTTCAATCTAATCTAGGTGAAAGTCACTGGATAGCTGTGAAAAGAATCCTTAAGTACTTACGAAGAACTAAGGACCTGTTCCTAGTCTGTAGAGGTATGGAAGACGAGCTCGTTGTAAAGGGTTACACCGACGCAGGCTTCTAGAAGGACTCAGATGACTTTAGATTGCAATCAGGTTATTTATTTTGCCTAAATGGAGGTGCAGTGACATGGAAGAGTTCCAAGCAATGTACTGTAGCAGATTCTTCAACGGAAGCAGATATATAGCCGCTGCAGAAGCGGCTAAAGAAGCTGTTAGGATAAAGAACTTTTTGGAGGAACTAAGAGTAGTTCCGCGCATCTCGGAACCAGTGGATCTATATTGTGACAACAATGGAGTGATCGCACAAGCAAAGGAACCGAGATCAACCAAGAATGACACTTCGGCACGTCATCAGAATACGTGATTCTGATAGTAGAACTGTGAACCAACGAATGACATTCTAAATTGTCCCTAGTGATATGTAGAATGTTTATAGAGATAAACATACTTCAGGTAAGAAGCTACATATCAACACTAGTATATTCGCAGGCTGGATGATCATGTTCTGCTGATCATGGACATAGAGATGTCAAGTCTGGAATATAGGTACGTGTTAGAGAACATATACTGGACTGACCACACTATGAGAATATGCATGGTATATGTCATTAGTGATTCTCATATGAATAGTGTGTGTGTTCCTATGACCTGAGGTCACCATAGATTCATGTATGTGGAACTGCATACTTTAATATGATCCTATATCATCCGTAATGGGATGATCATTAGGGTCATCATTAGGTATACACTGAATCATGACGAGGAATGTGAGTGACCAAGATGGAATTTGTTCCTCTCATTAAGAGGGAAATATCTCTGGGCCCCCTGATGAACTAGGACTGAAGGAAATGCATGGCCATGCTCAAAATGGATTAACATGTGTTGTTAAACTCATTTTGTGTTTGTTCAGTCTAATTCTCGATCAGGAAAGAGACTTTGATGAAACTCAAGTATGACATATTACCGTGCCTTGTGATCAAGACATATATCGTAGAACAAAAGGATAAAACAAACGTCTATTCAGATAGGTTTATGATCGCTGATCATTTCATTTAACATGGGTAGTCATGACATCAGTCTAGAGGTTACTCATGACTTACGATCTTTAGAAGATCGTTGCCAGCGTTAAATGGAACCTACACGGTCACACACTGAACTCCATTCGTACAGGATGAATATGCCTCAAAATAGTTATACATATGATGTATAAATTGGTGAACGAAATAATCAATTATTGGATAATTGATTGAACAAAACAGTACCATTCCGTTGGCAATGGAATAGTTCCGTTCCCAATTGAATAGATATGGAAACTGTGATAACCTTAGCTGCCAAGTATTCCGTTATCGAAATACCTATTCGTTGGTAACGGAATAGGCGCAGATTAGGGTTTTTAGTTATCGTAACTGAGCAATCGTTCGCCTCTCTCTCTAGTATAAATAGAAGGGCAGAGTCTCTCTCTTCTACACACTATTCAGAAGCCTTAGAGGCCGTTTATTACACAGAAAAGAGAAAGAAAGTTTTGAGAGATTTTCGGAAAGTATTTCCGGACTCGTCTAGCCGAGTCCGGTTATTCCGTGTGCCTGAAGTTCGCGTGGATACGAGTAGAGGTTCTCTATCTTGAGAACTTGCGAGCGATCGATCTTCATCCCTAGGAGAAGCTAGGAGGTTCGCGAATCGAGCTTCAGGAAGGAGAAGGTTGCAAGTCAGAAAAGTTCAGACCTACATCCGTTCTTTGTCTCGCGGATCAGGAAGATCTGAGGTAGAAATTGTAATAGTTAATCTCGTACTTTTAATCCCTTAACATAGATCCTTGGGTGGGTTAAATCCATAGGTTCCACTGTGCGTGTAATATACATGGCTATGGATTTCCCAACAAAATTTGGCGTAAGAAGGAATCTGGGTCATCACATGAAGCTTTGTCAAAATCTCGGCAAACTTTTGAATTGTTTCTTGTTCTTTGGGTTATTAGTCGCTGAGGGTAATGTAAAGGTGGTTGATAGGGTGGTGGCAACACGTATTTGTCTTTTGGTACGTATTCCGAAAAGATCTCTGGTTTGTTGGTTTGGGTCTCGGTAGGTGGTGCTCTCGGTTGCTCGGCCTACGTGCGCAGTTGGTTTTCCTCGGTTGGCTCTTCCACCGGCTTCTTCTTAGAGACCGAATTCTCGATCTCTTCGGGCATCTTCGGGTCTTCCATTCTCAAACCACTTCTTGTTTGAATAGACTTCACTTGCTCCATCGAGTTTTGAGGTTAACTCAAAAACTTTCCTTCTTGCTTGTAGGCTTTGCTGGCGTATTGCGCAATTTGTCTCTAGAGCATCTTATTATTTGCCACCAATGAGTTCATCTTTACTGTCAGACCACTCAAGAATTTTCTATTTTCTCGGCCTTATGGATTAGTTCATTATTAATTCTCGTTTGGTCTTTCATGAATTATAATACCATTTGGTAGAAAGATGACTTTTGCCGTGTTGGTTATTATGGTTGACATTATTAGAGTTGTTACTATTATTATTGTTGTTACTAGTGTTGTTTTGGGGTGTTGTGTGGACTGGTTTTTTCTCCATTGGAGGTTTGGGTGATTCCTCCAATTGGAGTTATAAGTATTACCTAAGTTATAGTTTGCACCTGTTGCATTACAGGTTTCTATTTGTTCACCCTCGATAAGTTGCGTGCGTGCAATACAATCAGCCCCAGTGTGCCTTAAATTCCAACAAAAATCACATAGTTTATTGGAATTGTTCACGAGCAACTATCACTTGAGTTGTATTCTCTTTGAAGATTAGTGACGAGCTTACTTTCTCCACTTGAGTTATATATATCATAAGGCATGTAATAGGTCATCCTTAAATTAATCGATTAATATTTCTTGATCCCGAATTAAACTGGACAAAAACAAATTACATTAATAACTCTTATTAATTTATTTGAGTATGGCCATACATTTCTTCAGTTCAATTCATCAAGAGGCCTAAAGATATTTCTCTCATTTATGAGAGGAACAAATCACATCTTGATTGCACTCATCCCTCTACATGATTCATTAGATGTTAGGGAATCCGTAGCCATGTACGTTACATGCGTAGCGGAACCTATGGGTTCAACCCTCCCTCATAATGGAAATAAAGTTACGAGATTACGCCATTTAAATTTATACCTCGGAACTTCATGACCCGCGAGACAGAGAACAGATGTAGGTCCGAACGATTCCAACTAGCAACCTTCTCCTTCCTGAAGTTCGACTCCGCGAACCCCCTTGCTCTTCCTAGGGATGAAGAACTTGATCGCTCTCTTATCTCCAAAGATAGGAGATCTATACTCGTATCCATGAAAACTTCAAACACATGGAAATAGCCGGACTCGGCTAGATGAGTTCGGAAATACTTTCCGAAATTATCTCACAAAAATCTCTCCATTTTTGTATCACGATGGCCTCTAAGGCTTGAGAATTGTGCATCTAATAGAGGGGGCAGCTCCACTATTTATACTAGAGAAAGGAAGTGAACGATTGCTCAGTTACCCTAATTAAAAACCTAGTTTTTTGCATATATTCCGTTCAAAACGGGTTCCATTCAGAACGTAATGCAGTTTCCAAAACTGCGGAAACCTGGCTACCAAGAAACTAGCACCTTCCGTTCAGAATGGAAGTGTGTTGTTTTGCATAATTTATCATCCAATGATTGATTATTTCATTCACCAATTTATGCATCTCGTGTATTGTGTTAAGGTATCTTCATCCCGTATGAATGAACTTCATTGTGTGACCATGTAGGTTCCATTTAACGCGGACAACAATCTTCTAAAGATCATAAGCCATGTGTAACCTCTAAACTAATGTCATAACTACCCAAGTTAAATGAAATGATCTGCTGTCATAAACCTAGCTAAATAGACATTTGCTTATTCCTTTTGTTCTACAATATATGTCTTGATCACAAGGCATGGAAGTACGTCATCCTTGAGTTTGATCAAAGTCTCATTCCTTATCGAGAATAAGACTAAGTAAATACAAATTTATATTGACAATACATGTTAATCTATTTTGAACATGGTGATGCATTTTCGTCAGTCCTAGTTAATCAGGGGCTGGGAGATATCTCCCTCTTGACGAGGGGAACAAACCTCATTTGGATCATTCACATTTCTCATCATAATTCAGTGCATACATAGTGATGACTTAATGATCATCCCGTTCACTACTAGAAATTTACCATGGTGAACAGTGTTTTAGTCAAGGGCGTCACTATTAATATGGTATCAGTTAAGGTCCGAACACACGGTGACTGATATTCGATTTTTGGTCACAGTATTCAGTTTACTCTGACTGCAAATATATGTTTAGTCATGGTATTTATTCAACCCTGGCTAGAATTATATTTTTAGTCCGAAGATAATTAATTCGGTCACTGATTATCAATTTATTTTTTATTTTTTTCTTTAGTGTGCAGCCGTCCTCCATTTCTTTCTTTCTAAACCCTTCACCTGACCTCTCCTTTTCTTTTCTTTGACAAAAACCCAAGCATGGGAATGAAGAGAGAATAAGGGAACAAAGAGAGGGAGAGGGGAGAACAAACCGTCAGCCACCCAGCGACCAGCGACGCCCTTTTCTCCTCCTGCTCGACCTCCGTTCTCTCCTTCTCTCCACTTCGCGGTCTCAGGACTCACAACCCACAATGCCGCAAGGGTTAGAGATGGCGAGAGTTATGAAAATTCGGCTTTCCTCAACTTCGGTTCGGTCGAGCTGGCACGAAAACCATTAAGTTGTTTCATTTTGAAAAATAATATTTTTCATATGTTTTAGTGAAATGTTTGGGAGCTCAATTTTATGATCCATTATATTGAACCTTCCTCGGGGCATGTGTATCAACTATTTCGTAAAAAGAACCATTTGGACCTCTTTTATAAAGTCATTCATTTGTAAAACTGAGGTTATTTTCATGATTTTGCCTAGGATCGTGAAAATAATGAAATCTATTATTGTTGCTAACACTTTTGAAAGTTCAATTTTTAGGACTTTTATCCTTGGAATAATCCCGGTACATTAATGCACTTCCTCAACCACTCCTTGGTTGATTGAGCTCTCTTTTATCTTTTTGATTTTTAGGTCTCAAAGAAGTGGGTTTAGAATCAATTTTCTTCTTAAATCCTAAACCGGATTTTTTACTTGGTTATTGCCGTATTAATATCTTGTCTAAATCAAGTGTGTTTGTGATATTTCTGTCACAAGCGGACTTGAGGGAGTTTATATTTAGAAGTTTGACTTTTAAATAACTTATTTCAGTTTTCAAATCTTCACATTCACAGTTATTATTAATTGAATTCATTTTTCCAAATTCTTTTAATTGTGACTTGTACGAATTTACCAAAGCCTCGAAATCGATTAGCATTTATTGAGTACTGACAAGAGATTTCTGAATCCTATCCAACTCTTATAGTAGTTCATCCCTTGGTCCAAGTTCTATATTATTGTTTAAATTGTTTGAACTTGGAACATGTGCTGGTTCAAAATTGAAATCAAGAGTAGGGTCTAGAAAAAACTCGTGACTTGTGTCACGGACAAAACCTAAAGATGATGCATCGAATGTTGAAAGCGCCAGAGTCAGATTCCGATTCGGCGGAGTTGGAGGAATCGCTCGAGTTGCTCCTCGACTTCTTCTTCTAGTCTTTTGCCTCGTCAACACATATTTTCTCGTGTCTTCTCTCACATCTATCATCGTATCATTCTTCTCCTCGCTCATTTTCTTTCTTGGTCCAAGGTGCAAGATCGAGGTGAAGCGTGTAACGGTTGTCCCTCGTATGCCCCGTCTTGTTGTACTCTAAACAATACATCTTCTTGTTGTTGCATCGACGGTTGTCGTTAAACTGTTTCTCTCATGCTCTAAGTCGCATATCGCTTCACAAGAAACGCCATCTCTTCATCATGTGTGTCAATTGCCGGCATAGATATGGTTGTCGATTGAGAGCAGTTTTGCTTGAGTCAGAATTCCTAGTTCCAGAAGTAGCTGTCTAAGTCTTCTGAACCGATCTCTTGCATTACCATCATCATCTCCAACGAGACTCGTGCCTCCCAGCTTTGCGGCATTGCCCTGATCAATTTTCCTATAACTTGAGAATTTGTTAGGATCTCTCCTAAAACGGTGAATTTGTTTCGAATATGCGACATACGAGTGTACATATTCTCGATGGATTGAGCTTGGATCATTCGAAAAGAGTAAAATTATTGTTCGAGTCCCATTAATTTGGTCCTCTTCATTTTATAATTTCCCTCAAATCGATTTAGCAGGGCTCGCCACATTTGATGGGAATTAATACAACCATCTATTATAACTGATAAAGTATTTAACATGTTTGTGAGTATTAAATTCTCTGCCGTCATCTCAAGTGTAATATTTGTTTTGGTTGTATCGATATAATTTGTGGTACTATTGTTTATAAATCCTACGGTAAAACCATTCTCAACTACCTGATGAAATCCATGTATATCTAAGACATTCACCATGCATTTCTTTCAAAAATTCTAATTTTTACTGTCTAGTTTCTTCGGATAAAAGACGTGTAGTCGATTCGTCGGAAGCTTCACCATAGATCGAAAATATACGTTGTATCAAATAGGAATTTCGAACGGTTTGTATTCCTGCTCTGATACCAATTGTCATTCGATTACGGCCTAAAGAGGGGTTGATAGGCCTAAAAACGTATGGAAGTATGGATTTGACTTTTAGTGTTTTACGACTTTTAGGTAGATTGACTTTTAGATGGATGATTGTATTAATAAGCAAAAGGATAATTGAAATAAGATAAATCATAGAAAAGTAAATAGAGATACAGAACACCAGATCTATTGGCGAAGTTTGTCAAGATGGTTGCATTTAGCCTTAACCACTCATTCTCGCTAGCAGCCCTTACTGCGCCCACGAGTGCCTACTCTCTGGGTATGCCTTTCGGCTCCTTGATTCACTAAAACAAATATCGTTTTACAAGATTCGACTCCACGATCGCTTTACAACACTTGTAGCGATTCATCGAGACTAAACAATAACTACTTTCAATCAAATAACCCAACAAATATGATCCAATTCCTCTCAAAATTACTCACAAAAAATTTTGACTGTTTAAACTTGGTTCTAGAGAGAAAAGCTCAGAATATTGCTTAGAAAACTTGAGAAAAATAGATTTGGGGGCTGCTCTTAAAAGAGGCGAAAGAGCAGCAAACAGATTCAGCCCGCCCTAGGATCCATAGCCATGTACGTTACATGCACAGCGAAATCTATGGATTCAACCCGTCCTAGGATCTACGTTAAGGGAATAAAAGTACGAGATTAACTATTAAATTTTATACCTCGGATCTTCCTGATCCGCGAGACGAAGAACGGATGTAGGTCTGAACTTGTCTGACGTGCAACCTTCTCCTTCCTGAAGCTCGACTTCGCAAACCTCCTTGCTTCTCCTAGGGATGAAGAACTGGTCGCTTGCTTATCTCCAAAGTAGGAGATATCTACTCGTATCCACGCGAACTTCAGACAAACGGAATTACCGGACTCGGCTAGACGAGTCCGGAAATACTTTCCGAAATTACCTTCACAAAACTCTCTCTCTCTCTCTTAGTATTACGGCTGCTTCTAAGACTTCTAATTGTGTGTATAATAGAAGGGGTATGCCCCTCTATTTATTCTAGAGAGAGGGTTAAAGAATGGCAAGTTTCGATAAAGAAACCCTTCCTGCCGCAGAGTTCCTTTCGACCGGAATACTGTTACCATATATGTTCCGTTCGAACTGAGAACTGGTCCGTTCGAACGGAATCTGTTCCGTTCGACTTGAGGATTATTCCGTTCGACTAGAACAATTTCATCCTTTGTAAAATTTCAGCATCTAATGCTTTATTCTTTCACCAATTTATACATCACATGTATAACTGTTTCTGAGATATTTTCTTCCCGAATGAATGGAGTTCATTCTGTGACCGTGTAGGTTCCATTTAACATTGGCAACGATCTTCTAAAGATCATAAGTCATGAGTAACCTCTAGACTGATGTCATGACTACCCATGTTAAATGAAATGATCAGCGATCATAAACCTATCTGAATAGACGTTTGCTTATTCCTTTTGTTCTACGATATACGTCTTGATCACAAGGCATGGTAATATGTCATCCTTGAGTTTGATCAGAGTCTCTTTCCTGATCGAGAATTAGACTGAACAAATACAAAATGATATTAACAACACATGTTAATCCATTTTGAGCATGGCCATGCATTTCCTTCTTTCCTAGTTCATCAGGGTTCCCAGAGATATCTCAATCTTGACAAGAGGAACAAATCCCATCTTGGTCACTCACATTCCTCATCATAATTCAATACATACCTAATGATGACCCTAATCATCATCCCATTACGGATGACGTAGGATCATATTAAAGTATGCAGTTCCACATACAGGAATCCATGGTGACCTCAGGTCGTACGAACAGGCACACTATTCATATGAGAATCACTAACGACATATACCATGCATATTCTCATAGTGTGGTCAATCTAGTATGTGTTCTCTAACACGTACCTATATTCCAAACTTGACATCGCTTTGTCCATGATCAGCAGAACATGATCATCCAGCCTACGAATATACTAGTGTGGATATGTAGCTTCTTACCTGAAGTATGTTTATCTCTATAAACATTCTACATATCACTAGGGACAATTTAGAATGTCATTCGTTGGTTCACAGTTCTACTATCAGAATCACGTATTCTGATGACGTGAACCCGAAGTGTCATTCATGGTGGATCTAATATATGTAAATATATTAGTCACCCATACACTCATTCATATATGAACCGAATAAACGTGTTTCTAACAATCTAATCTCTAGTCCAACACTTTGGCCTAGGGTATAATTCCTTCACTCTGGGTATGTCTTTCGGCTCCTTGATTCACTAAAACAAATAGCGTTTTACAAGATTTGACTCCACGATCGCTTTACAACACTTGTAACGATCCGTCGAGACTAAACAATAACTACTTTCAATCAAATAACCCAACAAATACGATCCAATTCCTCTCAAAATTACTCACAAAAAATCTTGTCTAATTAAACTTGTTTCTAGAGAGAAAAACTCAGAATATTGCTTAGAAAACTTGAGAAAAAACAGATTTGGAAGCTGTAACTATTCCATTCCGAACAGAATCACTATTCATAGAACATAACCAAAAATCGCAGAATGGAACATTCCATTCAAAACAGAATAATGATTCCACTTTGAACTGAATCATCCCATTCCGATCGAAATCGCTCAAACTCTTGAGCGCCACGAGCGAGTCTTGAAAGCTTGAAACATGATGCAATTCTCCGACGACTTCGAATCCGATCGAGATAGAATTTTTGCACGTGGACTCGAACTAGATAGAATTTTTGCACGTCGACTCGAACTTGATAAAACGTTTTCGTGTCGACTAGAACTTGATAAAAATTTTGCACGTCAACTAAAACTTGATAAAACTTCCTGTTCATATGCATGAAACTTAAACAAGATTAGTTTCAAACATCATTAAACCGAGAACAACATTCTTCGGTATCTCAACGTACATCTCATTATCTCGAAATCCCGTCGCCTTACCCTTCATGCATACTACGATGCTGATTGGCCCGGCTGCCCCAATGATTGTCGGTCAACCACCAGTTTTTGTGTCTATCTTGGAAACAATCTCATTTCTTGGTCTTCAAAGAAACATCCGACTATTTCTCACTCTAGTACTGAAGCGGAATACAAAGCCCTCGCCTTAGCCACCTCTGAACTTATTTGGCTTCAATCTCTTCTTACTGAGCTTTCCATTCAACTCGACACTCCACCAATTCTCTAGCGTGAAACTTTGGGAGCCACCTTCCTTCCTTCAAATCCAATTTTTCATGCTCGAACGAAGCATATAGAGATCGATTATCATTTTGTTCGAGAAAGAGTTAAAATGAAATAATTGATTGCTCAATTTATTTGCTCGCGAGACCAGTTGGCAGATGCCCTGACAAAATCTCCTTCTACAATACGATTGCAGTTTCTATCCGACGTCCAGTTTGGGGGGTAGATATAACTTCATTTTGTTTGATTAGTTGACTCAGTTATGTTGTTAGTACAAGAGAGAATTTAGTTAGAGTTGTTATTGAGTTAGGATCTGGTATATGATTAAGAAGTATGTAGTCTGTGTGGTAGTATATTAAATGTGTGCCCCACTGTAACAATCTCTTAGTTTAAGACTATATAAATAGAGACTTCCCATGTACTTATTATTCAAGCAATGAAATCCAACTCATTTTCAGTCTCTAATTACTTACCATGTGGAGGAGGGGAAGCAAGCAAACTCCTAAAAGAAATTGTTTAATGCTGCATTCTAGAGGTAATTAAATTATCTTTTATTTCTTTTGATCGTAACCATAAATTACCCTAAACAATTGAGAGAGCAAACAGGGATGCAGTGCGGTAAGAAGGGAGACGGTTATGGAGTGGACAAGGATATAGAGAAATTTAGTGAATAAGAAGAAATTTTGATAAAAAGAAAACGATACCCGCTGGAAACTTCTATGGAGCAGAAACTCGAGTTTTAGGGTGTACTTGGTTGGAGGGTAGATTAGGGAAAGGAAAGTAAGGGGAAATATTTTTCATGCTTGGTTTGAGAGTAAACAAGGGGAAGGTAAGGTAAGGGAAGAGAAGTGTTTTAAATGGAGATATTTAGTTTAATAAAAAATGGAGAGGAAGAGGAGAAAATTGAAAAAAGCATGGTCACGGAGGAGAAAAATAACAGTTACAAATTTTTTATTAATTTTTTTTTTTTTGTACAACTAAAAGTTATCCATTTACCCTAGGTTACCCTCTAAATTAACCAAGCATGGAGAGAGGTTAACTCTTCCCCCTTGTTCATCCTCATCTGTTTCCTTAGCTTTTCTTCCCCCCTCTTAACCCCAAACCAAGCAGAGCCTTAGGGTTTCCAATTCCCTTTCCAAATGTAGCTCAACTTGTATCAATTTTTGCAATTTCGGAAAATAGGAACTACCAGAATAGCATAACCAAAAGTAGAAACAACAGTATAGTAGAAGAACATGCTTCCCCTCCAGTTCATAGTAAGCTAAAGATCCCCATTTATTGCTCTTTTAACTCGAACAACCCACCACTTCCTTTTATTTCTCTGTTACGGTCATGTCGACCTTCTTTTAATCAATTTAAATTTAACTTTAATGGGCCCAGCCCTTCCTTAACTCTTCTTGTCACCACTTCCGCCTATACGGAGCTTGATGAAGGATGGCAGCTTGATGAAGGATGACGGTAGAACAGGGAGAAAAGGAGGGGCTATATTGTTGGACTTATCCTTTGTTATATTTCTTGATTCTGGATTTTTCCGTTGGCTGGAAAAAGATCAGAGGGACTAATAATAAATTAGGGGATAAATTATTTGCAGTTAAACACATATGAATTCTGGAAAAAGATGAGGGACTAATACTTAACAACGATTCTAGAGACCATGCAACCGGATCCCGAATCAATCACGAAAGTCTAAATAAGAAAATAAATAAAGTGACCATGGAAGGTTTCTTGTCTTATTTAGGCTTTTCATAGTTGATTCGGATCCATGCATGATTTTTAGACTTTTTGAATAATTAATTAGGTGAGAAATTATTTGCAGTTAAGCACGTGTGAATTTTCAACAGTGAGCTCTCATCTCTTCACTACTGCTTATTTTGACCAAATTCCAAACAAAATAACACAATGCAGTCTTTACAGTATATAAACACAACATAATTCAATATTTGACAGGTTTATATAAATATGTTAGCAGGACTGAAAATCTCCAACCTAAAATTCAAAAAATGAAGACATATTTCTCCGAGCAAATATGTACATATAGCCACCATCATAATAAATTGATAAGGGAAAAAACACTAAACTAGCAAACTGAAAAATCACATCACGCCAACCAATAGAAACACATTTATAGGTAATATACATCAATTCTCTTTCACGTACAGCTCAAGCCAATAACCTATGATAGCAAATAGCATCACTATGAAACCTCAAAAATAACAACAGATTTTATATATAAAAAAAGAAAAAGGAACAAGAGATTAATAGGAAATACAAGAATTGTCATGTCGAAGTTGTCCTTTTTACGCTTACCCCTCAAATTTAAAGCTTTTAATGTTTCTCCATGGAAATAATGTGTATCATCCACCGAATTTCACCTGGCTCATGTACAAACAATTCACATATTAAGGAACCTAAACATTTCCTCTCAGCCTCCTCCAATATTCACCATCTTTTCTGTACAGATGGCATGGAAAAATCCTAAATCCTTGTGCAGAACATCCTTAGTAAATTCACAAAATCCCATTCAGAACCCTTTGGTAATAATCGTACTGACGTGTACGCCAGGCGTCTAAGCTGCTACTTATCAGAGAAAGCACCAAAGAGACACATTGCTGTTCCATATATGAAGAAAATTTCAGTATTATCATTTATTTATAATAGAAAAAAAAAATTGAGTCAATTAAGACTTGCTTTAAGATTGATTGATCAAAATACTCAACTTCTAGGACAACAATGAATAATAAAATTTTGTGGGATCAAAATGAACTTTTTAAGAAATCTAACCTCTTCAGTAAGAGAAAGATGGAACCTCTTGCGCAAATTCTGTATAGTACGGGGTCCACCTTTAAAGCAAGGAAATCCAGAATCCTAAAATTGCAAAAAATAAACAAAAAGAAAAGAAAAGGTATAAGCACTGCAAATTTACTTCCTTAGCAAAAGTGGAAATAAGTTCTCAAAATTAAATACGTTCCCCAGAAACTAATCTTCATCAAGAGCCAAATATCAGATGTAAATAGAAACATGAATAGCAACAAAGAAAAGAAATAATCCTGAATAGCATACTTAAGCTTAAAAAATAATCAAACCTCAAGCATTTCTACAAGGAGTATGACACGCTCAGCATGCTTTCGGCACGTCAGAAAACCTTGTATGCACAATACCTTACAAAGTACAACAATATTTAAAAAATATCATTTCATGGACTTGAAAGAATAATGTGATTATGCATTAATTTAAATGGAATAATAGATAATACCTTAAAATAATCAAAGAATTCACTTGGTGTGCCTTCAGCATCAGAATCCATCACCTAGTAACAGAGTTACTTCATCAGCCATCAACACTCAAAATTATTAAGCAAAAGTAGTATAATTTTATTTTATTATATTTAATAAATAAATAAAACAGACCTCAAGAAGCTCGCGAGTGAGCTTAAATGGTGCACTCTCAAAATTCACACCGCCTGGTGAATTGGACAGCATGAAACCAAAATCAATGTGTATTATGTGCCCTTCTTCATCTATTAAGAGATTCCCATTGTGCCTGTCTTTTACCTTTAAATAACATTTTTTAACAAAACATTATCATTTATTTTATTGTATTTTCTAGGATAAAATAATGTAAAATTTGATTGATGTACCTGAAGTAGGTAAGACAGAATGGAATATCCAGCCATGCTTTCAACAAAGTTTCTCTGTTAAATGATCCACAGGTTAACATAACATATCAAATTAATTTTATTGTACGTATAAGCATGCAGCTTTCAAAGTATGCATTAAGAACTGTGAAAAAAACAAACCTGCGCGAGTTTGAAATTTTGGGAATTTTCTCCATATTTGGCAATATAATAATCCCGCAGACTCGAGATATTGGGAAACCTACTTTTGATAGAATGGATAGAAGCCTACAAAAACAAAGAAAAAATTGTGTTAATGAATATTTACATTATCAAAGGAAAATTTTAGTTTTATTTCAAGAGTAATGCAAGTACCAACCGTGTCAGGAATAGTTTCAATAAGGGCAGTATAGGAAGAAGTAACAAGGACTTCATAAGGCCTTAACCAAAGCGGCAATCCAGCTTCTTGATATATATCTACAATTAACGATAAGAAAAAAAAAAACTAAATAATGAAAAACAAAATGAGCGATTATGCTTAAGAGAAAACAAACTAATTACCATAAAAATGAGAAACCAGCTGCACTGCTAGGTGTTCTTGCCTGCAATCATCACCACTCTTCACAATTATCTGCAAATTAGGCGCATAAAACATATTAATATTTACTGACAAAGTTATTTATATAAAAAATTAAAATTAATTTTTTTACTGATGAACTTACAGAACGGAGGTCCCAGCCAGGTAATTTTCCACGATCAGAAGTTTTCCTGATCCTCTCTCTCTTTCTCTCCCATAGCTCTCCTGACAAGGCATCAGTCGGTTTTGGAATTCCCCCATTGCTATCCTGTTAACATACAAGTAATAAATATATGTGGACTGAAATGTAAAAATTACATATTTTGGGAACAAAATTACTTACTTTCTTTGATACGTCTTGTGAGTCCTGTCCAGCTCCTTTCAAAGGAAGCCCAGCCGGAGCCCGTCCTTTTGCTGCTGCCGCCTGAAAAACAAAATAAAATAAAAAATTAATAAATGGCCAAGAATTGGAACATAAAGTTGGCAACACGATAGTTTCATGTGTAACCCAGTAAAATCTCAAAATATCAGGGATAACCAACCATACATAACAAAAGACATATGTAAATATCATCTCTCAATTTCTCAAAATAATAGGCAAACAACTCATGTATCATCAGATTTAATCTACACATAAATGAAAAAAAAAAAAAGGTAAAAAAAGGAGTGTATTTTCGATATTCCCATGTTTTACATGGTATAATTGACAAAAGCTCTAAACTCACAGAAGGTAGAGAGGGAGAGTTAAGAGTTGGCCCACCTTTACTTCCTCCATAGCAATAGTGCTCGGAATCCTCCTATGATCCTTCTTCCTAACGGGCGGCCCCTGTTCGTCCACATCATCCATACTCACCCCCGGAATCGCCGCCAGACTCACCTTCACCCACTCCATATTATTACCCTCATTTTCCGATTTTGCCCCTCCTGACGGGCCGAGCTTCTCAATAGAAAACCTGACGGAGACGAACTTCACCTTGGCCTCCCAAAGGTGGGCCATGGCCTGGTCGATGGCCTGGGACGTTGACTTCAGCATCATGCTGTTCGAGTCGTAGGGCGCGGGATCATGCCGCGACCAGAGCGGGTAAGCCCACGGGGGCGGTTTGGGTAATTGCACGTTGCCGTTTGCTAGTGGGATCCCGCCTTTCGAGAGCTTTTGATGAGATTCTGATGATGTCGACGGCTGCTTCTTTTGGCTGGAATTTAGCGATAGAAATAGAAATAAGAAAAGGGATTAGGAAAATGTGGTAAGTTTCCGCATAGGTTACCCAACGTTGCTATTTGACCAAATAATTCAGCCAAGTTTCAATTGTCTCATATCATTTAAGTCATTCAACTTTCAAATTGTCTAATTTAAATCACTATGTTATTTTTCCATCCATTTTTTAACGGTCAGTTGATGTTGCACGTCCACGTCATCAAAATATTAACAAAAATATACTTCAAAAAGTATGAACTTTTTGAAATATATTTACAGAAAATAATTGTTTTCAAAAAATAATTTTATGAACATATAGATTTTTTGAAAATGTTCTTATGAAAAAAATTATTTAACTGATGACGTGAACTGCTACATCAACTGGCTGTCAAAAAATGGATGGAAAATTATCAAAGTGACTTGATTTGAACAATTTGAAAGTTGAGTAACTTGAATGAGAAAATTGGAACTTGGGCCACCTATTTGGTCAAACCGTAAAGTTGGGTGAAATTTACCCCAAAAAAAGGTAGAAAAAAGAAGAAAGTACCTTGGGGCGTCAGCTTTTAGAACTTCGACACAAATAAGATAAGGTGCTTTTTCTCTTGAATTGAGAAGGACGGCCTCATCTTCTGGAATGTGTACCACTCTGTACATCCCTTTTCCCATCGGAAAACACACGCCTAAATATACAAGAGAAGCATAGTGATAGGATTATACATGTCTATGAATAGAATAATGAATATGAAAGAATGTTCTGCATAATAATAAGATTAGAAAATGCACCTCCGCTCTTCTCAGAAGCAGCCAGATATGAATTTATCTCCACGAGTGACTGAAAATAGTTTTGAACAAAGTAAGATAATAATATCAATTTAATTAAAAAAGAATCCTACTTAAAAAAATCATAATGAGTATTTGTAAAACAAATCTTAAAAATAGGATACCTCACGGAGAGCTAATTTGCGATCTTCAATAGGAAATATATCGACCAAACCATATGACGTGTCACATAAAGTTTGCACAAATTCCAGTGAAGCATGATATGAGCCTTTCCTAAGCTCAGCGATTATATTATTAGGCAAAGGCGGTTTCCCGTTCTGCCTTGGTGAACCAGGGCATTTCTGTCATTTCCAAGTAAAAAATAATAGAAAATCTTATAAATAAAAGAGCGTAGTCTATTCAAAGTATTTGATAATCTAAGAAAAAGAAAGAAGATAAAATCATCTTACCTCTTTCACACTTCTAGAACCAAACAATTCCGAGTCTTCAACAGATCTATCTCTATCTCTAAAAAGCCTTTTAAAGAAATTTTCAGTACCAGGACTACTCTCTAGTGTACTGGTACCGGTACCAGTCTCATTACTGCCAGCTGTACCGCTGCTCTTTCCCTCTTCAGGATGAACCCTGAATAACTTCCGGAAGGACATAAACTCGGAGATTTCTTCCTCTTCACCCCCATTATTTGATTTATTAACGATTTCATCCTCGCCTTCGTTTCTCTTTTCTCTCTCCTCATGCTTGTCTTTAAACAGCCTTTTGAAGAAGTTCTCTTTCTCACCTTCATCTATCACACCATTAGTATTGAATTTGTCTTCTACATTTAGAACCCTTTTCTCTTCATTTTTATCCTTGAAAAGCCGCTTAAATAGATTGTTATCCTCCATGCTTTTGTTAGTACCAGTAGCCTTCTCTTCTCCTTCTTTACTCTCCTCATTTTTGTCCTTAAAGAACCGTTTAAAGAAACCATTTTCTCCCTCTTCCTCTTCTCCCCCGTTCGGTCTTTCTCTCTCTTCATTGCCCCCTTCAGGCTTATCCTTAAAAAATCTTTTGAAGAAGCCGTCTTTCTCCTCTTCGTCCAGACTCTTACTAAGCATTCTCTCCTCGTCTCTCTCATCCTTCTTCTCTTCTCCCTTATCCTTGAACAAAATCCTCTTTAGGAACCCTTCTTTCTCCTCTTCCTCTCCATTGACCCTCTCTCTCTCATCTTTATCCTTGAAAAGCCTCTTCAAAAACCCTTCCGAGCTGGCCGTAAGCTCTGACTCCTCATCTTTACTATCCCTTAACAACCTCTTAAAGAACCCTTCTTTGTCTTTATCCCCTTCTCCATCTTCCTCTTTATCCCTACTATCCCTAAGCAACCTCTTAAAGAACCCATCTTTGTCTTTATCTCTATCCATCTCATCTTCATCCTTCTCCATAGATTTTCTAGAAAACAAGGCATCCCTCACCTTCTGCGGCCCAATACTCAATCTTTTGAGCAATTTATTTTCATCAACCTTGTCAACTGATAAACTCTTACCGCCACTATTCTCAAGTCCAGAGCTTTTATTACCTTCTTCTCCAGGAGAAGAGGTCAACGAAAGCAGCTTCTGTCTTGAAGATCTGATCCTCTCCAGTACAGGATTGCTCTTAGGACTAGCTGGTGAAGCCATAACTGGAGGAGGTCTGACGAGTGGGGGCCACTCGCCAGTCAAAGTAGCAGCAATCTGACACTGCTCTTGTAATCTCGCCACGCTGTCTCCATCTATATCCACTTCCCCTTCTTCGTCTTCCAACTCCGCCATTAAGATCCAATGCACCTTGAGCGCGATTCTCAGAGATTTCGCGCAAGTATCGATCACAAATTTGTCCAAAGAAGGAGAAGGTTTGTGGACCAGCATGTAGCATATTTGCAAGAGATACAATTCAAGGCCGGTTAACGGAAGGGCGTACATGCGATTACACAAATAGTCACGCACTCCAGCGTGTTCATGCTTGTAGAGGTAGCTCACTGCGATCCATTCGCAAAAGAAAGCTGAATCGAAGAATCTGATCAGCCAGCCACTGCTTCCAGCCTCACTGGACCCGACTGGACCGTCACGGATTATCTCTCTAGGTGACTCCTCAAGCCCGAACCGTGCCAGGCTCAAAAGCCGCACCATTTTCAGCTGCTTATCAGGTTCTCTCCAGCATTGATCGGTTTCACTGTCGAATTTGAACTACGAAACTGAACTATGCTCTTGTGGAAGCTCAATTTAGGGTTAGAGTTGGATCTAGGATTCCGAACCCTAGAAAATCAAGTGGAATTCGGTTTCTGCTCAATTCTCGCCCAATTATGGATGAATTGAAATAGAATTAAAGCAAATATCGAGCAGATCAGACCTAACAAGAAATATACGGGAAATCACAAACCCTCGCTGGTAGAGGAAACGAAGCTGGAACAAGAAAACGCGAATTGGAATCTTTCGATATCCTCAGATGTATAATTTTTGGGGGAAAGAAAAATTACAGAGAGAGAGGTCGGATTTGAATTCGCTTAAAATTACAAAGAGAGAGGTGGGATTTGAATTCGCTTGTATTGACTCGATTTTTTTTTTCCTTTTTTTTTCGAAAGTTTTTAAATTTCTTCTGTTTCTTCTTCTTCTACGAAGAGAGAAACAAGAGGGAAAAAGAAATGCAGGAAGTTGCGGATTCCCTGTTAGTTACGGTGCAGCGATCTGTGCAGTTCAATCTATTCTCATATATCAATACAGGTTACACAGATATTTGCATACAAAGAGAAACAGGGGATGTAATGTTGGGGCTGATTGGGGGGCGACAAAGAACCGGTGTTCTTGTAATTGGCGGGTCAGAGCTGCACTAACAAATGGGTTGCGTCTCCATTCTGTACACACATGTGTACCCATTTGGTAACTTACTTTAGTCCTGTGCTATATACTTATAATTGATTTTTTTGAACAGATATACTTATAATTGATAATTTTTTACCTGGGATAATTTTTATTTTTTTATCAAAACTTCTTTGATTGTATTAATTTCCAGAATCACTAGGGAAAATTCCTTTTGAATTAATTGTTTACCTGGGCTAGTATACTTTGGATAGAAGCGATTATGTTGTGTTAAAAGAAGAGCAATGTTAGTCAATTAATCTGGCTTAATGAGGAACATACGTGAGGATTTAAAAAAAAAAAAAAAAAGATTTCGCAATATGTTTAAATTAAACAAAAAAAGTCTATTATTGAAATTGCAAACAAGTCTTTACATTCTTAAGAAATTTCAAAATAATTTCTCTTATTTATTAGTTAGTACTTAACACCGTTAGTTTGTTAGCTCTAATAATTTAGACATACTAGTTCTCTTTGCAACTTAGCACAATACAAGGTACGGGAATCCTTGTGACGGGTGATCTGCTTGTCGAACTAATCATTAAGTTTTACGATTCAAGTGAATAAAGCTAGCAATATACATGGAAAAAACACAATTTATATTATTTTTCACCAAACCACAAAAAATGAAATGTAATACATTATTATTGATTTTCACAAATAAAAAAATTGAACGGAAGTGTAATACATGGAAAAAAGTAATCTTTTATTGTTTTCTGAAAACCACAAATTTTTAAATCAAATACATGAAAAAAACACAATTTATATTATTTTTCACAAAACCACAAAAAATGAAGCGTAATACATTAAAAAAACTATGTTGTCATAGATTTTAACAAAAACACGAAAAAAGAATTGAAGTGCAATACATGCAAAAAAAGACAAGTTTTGTTGTTTCAACAAAACCACAAAAATTGAAGTCTTTTTACATGAAAAAAAGAAAATTTGTATTGTTTTCCAAAAAGCCCCAAAAAATGAAATCTAATACATGGAAATAAATACGTTATTATTGATTTTAACAAAAAAGAAAAATCGAACTACACTTCAATTATTTTTTCGTGTTTTTGTTAAAATCTATAACAACATAGTTTTTTCCATGTATTATACTTCATTTTTTGTGGTTTTGTGAAAAATAATATAAATTGTGTTTTTTCAATGTATATGATTTAAATATTTCTGATTTTGAGAGAACAACAAAAGATTGCTTTTTTTCATGTATTACTTTTCAGTTCAATTTTTTTTTTATGAAAATCAATAATAACGGATTTATTTCAATGTATTAGAATTCATTTTTTGTGATTTTGTGGAAAACAATACAAATTTTCTTTTTTCCATGTAAATGACGTCAATTTTTGTGGTATTGTTGAAACAACAAAACTTGTCTTTTTTTCCATGTATTACACTTCAATTCTTTTTTTGTGTTTTTGTTAAAATCTATAACAACATAGTTTTTTTCATTGATTACACTTCATTTTTTGTGGTTTTGTAAAAAATAATATAAATTGTGTTTTTTCATTTAAAAATTTGTGCTGTTGAGAAAACAACAAAAGATTGCTTTTTCCATGTATTACAATTCAGATCGATTTTTTTTTTGTGAAAATCAATAATAACGGATTTATTTCCATGTATTAGACATCATTTTTTGTGATTTTGTGGAAAACAATACAAATTTTCTTTTTTCCACGTAAATGACTTCAATTTTTGTGGTTTTGTTGAAACAACAAAACTTGTCTTTTTTTCCATGTATTACACTTCAATTCTTTTTTCGTGTTTTTGTTAAAATCTATAACAACATAGTTTTTTCCATGTATTACACTTCATTTTTTGTGGTTTTGTAAAAAATAATATAAATTGTGTTTTTTCAATGTATATGATTTAAAAATTTATGGTTTTGAGAAAACAACAAAAGATTGCTTTTTTCCACGTATTACACTTCAGTTCGATTTTTTTTTGTGAAAATCAATAATAACGGATTTATTTCCATGTATTAGACATCATTTTTTGTGATTTTGTGGAAAACAATACAAATTTTCTTTTTTTCATGTACATGACTTCAATTTTTGTGGTTTTGTCGAAACAACAAAACTTGTCTTTTTTTCCATGTATTATACTTCAATTCTTTTTTCGTGTTTTTGTTAAAATCTATAACAACATAGTTTTTTCCATGTATTATACTTCATTTTTTGTGGTTTTGTGAAAAATAATATAAATTGTGTTTTTTCAATGTATATGATTTAAATATTTGTGGTTTTGTGAAAACAACAAAATATTGCTTTTTACCATGTATTACACTTCAGTTCGATATTTTTTTTGTGAAAATGAGAAATAACATATTTATTTAAATGTATTAGACTTCATTTTTTGTAATTTTGTGGAAAACAATAAAAATTTTCTTTTTTCCATGTAAATGACCTCAATTTTTGTGGTTTTGTTGAAACAACAAAACTTGTAGTTTTTTCCATGTATTACACTTCAATTCTTTTTTCATGTTTCTGTTAAAATCTATAACAACATAGTATTTTCCATGTATTACACTTCATATTTTGTTGTTTTGTGAAAAATAAAAAAAATTGTGTTTTTTCCATGTATATGATTTAAAAATTTGTGATTTTGAGAAAACAACAAAAGATTGATTTTTTTCATGTATGACAGTTCAGTTCGATTTTTTTTTTTGTGAAAATCAATTATAATGGATTTACTTCCATTTTTTGTGGTTTTGTGAAAAACAATACATATTTTCTTTTTTCCATGTAAAAAGATTCAATTTATGTGGTTTTGTTGAAACAACAAAACTTGTCTTTTTTTCCATGTATTACACTTCATTTTTTGTGGTTTTGTGAAAAATAATATAAATTGTGTTTTTTCAATGTATATGATTTAAAAAATTTTGGTTTTGAGAAAACAACAAAAGATTGTTTTTTCCATGTATTACACTTCTGTTCGATTTTTTTTTTTGTGAAACTCCATAATAACGGACTTATTCCCATGTATTAGACATCATTTTTTGTAGTTTGGTGAAAAACAATATATATTTTCTTTTTTCCATGTATAAAGCTTCAATTTTTGTGGTTTTGTTGAAACAAAAAAACATGTCATTTTTTTCCATGTATTACAACTTCAATTCCTTTTTCGTGTTTTTGTTAAAATCTATAACAACATAGTTTTTTCCATGTATTACACTTCATATTTTGTTGTTTTGTAAAAAATAATATAAATTATGTTTTTTCCATGTATATGATTTAAAAATTTGTGATTTTAAGAAAACAACAAAAGATTGCTTTTTTTCATGTATGACAGTTCATTTCGATTTTTTTTCTTGCGAAAAAAATAATAACGTATTTATTTCCATTTTTTGTGGTTTTGTGAAAAACAATACATATTTTCTTTTTTCTATGAAAAAAGATTCAATTTATGTGGCTTTGTTGAAACACCAAAACTTGTCTTTTTTTCCATGTATTACACTTCAATTCTTTTTTTGTGTTTTTGTTAGAACCTATAACAACATTGTTTTTTCAATGTATTACACTTGATTTTTTATGGTTTTGTGAAAAATAATATAAATTGTGTTTTTTCAATGTATATGATTTAAAATTTTGTGGTCTTGAGAAAACAACAAAAGATTGTTTTTTGCCTTGTATTACACTTCAGTTCGATTTTTTTTTCTGAAAATCAATAATAACGGATTTATTTCCATGTATTAGACATCATCTTTTGTGATTTTGTGGAAAACAATAAAAATTTTCATTTTTCTTTCATTTTTCCATGTAAATGACGTCAATTTTTGTGGTTTTGTTGAAACAACAAAACTTGTCTTTTTTTCCATATACACTTCAATTCTTTTTTCGTGTTTTTGTTAAAATCTATAACAACATAGTTTTTTCCACGTATTACACTTCATTTTTTGTAGTTTTGTGAAAAAAAATATAAATTGTGTATTTTCAGTGTATATGATTTAAAAACTTATGGTCTTGAGAAAACAACAAAAGATTGCTTTTTTCCATGTATTACACTTCAGTTCGATTTTTTTTTTGTGAAAATCAATAATAACGGATTTATTTCCATGTATTAGACATCATTTTTTGTGATTTTGTGGAAAACAATACAAATTTTCTTTTTTCCATGTACATGACTTCAATTTTTGTGGTTTTGTTGAAACAACAAAACTTTTCTTTTTTTCCATGTATTACACTTCAATTCTTTTTTCGTGTTTTTGTTAAAATCTATAACAACATAGTTTTTTCCATGTATTATACTTCATTTTTTGTGATTTTGTGAAAAATAATATAAATTGTGTTTTTTCAATGTATATGATTTAAATATTAGTGGTTTTGAGAAAACAACAAAAGGTTGCTTTTTTCCATGTATTACATTTTAGTTCGATTTTTTTTTCCGTCAAAATCAATAATAACGGATTTATTTCAATGTATTAGACTTCATTTTTTGTGATGTGGTGGAAAACAATACAAATTTTCTTTTTTCCATGTAAATGACGTCAATTTTTGTGGTTTGTTGAAACAACAAAACTTGTCTTTTTTTCCATGTATTACAGTTCAATTCTTTTTTTGTGTTTTTGTTAAAATCTATGACAACATAGTTTTTTTCATGTATTACACTTCATTTTTTATGGTTTTGTGAAAAATAATATAAATTGTGTTTTTTCAATGTATATGATTTAAAAATTTGTGCTTTTGAGAAAACAACAAAAGATTCCTTTTTTCCATGTATTACACTTCAGTTCGATTTTTTTTTGTGAAAATCAAAAATAACGGATTTATTTCCGTGTATTAGACATCATTTTTTGTTATTTTGTGAAAAACAATACAAATTTTTTTTTTCCATGGAAATGACTTCAATTTTTGTGGTTTTGTTGAAACAACAAAACTTGTCTTTTTTTCCATGTATTACACTTCAATTCTTTTTTCGTGTTTTTGTTAAAATCTATAACAACATAAATTTTTCCATGTATTACACTTCATTTTTTGTGGTTTTGTGAAAAATAATATAAATTGTGTTTTTTCAATGTATATGATTTAAGAATTTATGGTTTTGAGAAAACAACAAAAGATTGTTTTTTCCATGTATTACACTTCAGTTCGATTTTTTTTTTTGTGAAAATCAATAATAACGGTTTATTTCCATGTATTAGACATCATTTTTTGTGATTTTGTGCAAAACAATACAAATTTTCTTTTTTTCCATTTACATGACTTCAATTTTTCGTGGTTTTGTTAAAATCTATAACAACATAGTTTTTTCCATGTTTTACACTTCATTTTTTGTGATTTTGTGAAAAAAAATATAAATTGTGTTTTTTCCATGTATATGATTTAAAAATTTGTGGTTTTGAGAAAACAACAAAAGATTGCTTTCTTTCATGTATGACAGTTCATTTCGATTTTTTTTTTTTGCGAAAATCAATAATAAC
Source organism: Juncus effusus (assembly GCA_027726005.1). Lineage (NCBI taxonomy): Eukaryota > Viridiplantae > Streptophyta > Magnoliopsida > Poales > Juncaceae > Juncus > Juncus effusus. The sequence continues at coordinate 5,913,363 of CM050907.1, forward strand.
GGATTTATTTCCATTTTTTGTGGTTTTGTGAAAAACAATACATATTTTCTTTTTTCCATGAAAAAAGATTCAATTTATGTGGCTTTGTTGAAACACCAAAACTTGTCTTTTTTTCCACGTATTACACTTCAATTCTTTTTTGTGTTTTCGTTAAATCCTATGACAACATAGTTTTTTCAATGTATTTCACTTGATTTTTTATGGTTTTGTGAAAAATAATATAAATTGTGTTTTTTCAATGTATATGATTTAAAATTTTGTGGTTTTGAGAAAACAACAAAAGATTGTTTTTTGCCTTGTATTACACTTCAGTTCGATTTTTCTTTTCTGAAAATCACTAATAACGGATTTATTTCCATGTATTAGACATCATCTTTAGTGATTTTGTGGAAAACAATAAAAATTTTCATTTTTCCATGTAAATGACGTCAATTTTTGTGGTTTTGTTGAAACTACAAAACTTGTCTCTTTTTCCATATACACTTCAATTCTTTTTTCGTTTTTTTGTTAAAATCTATAACAACATAGTTTTTTCCAAGTATTACACTTCATTTTTTGTGGTTTTGTGAAAAATAATATAAATTGTGTTTTTTCAATGTATATGATTTAAAAATTTATGGTTTTGAAAAAACAACAAAAGATTGCCTTTTTCCATGTATTACACTTCAGTTCGATTTTTTTTTTTGTGAAAATCAATAATAACGGATTTATTTCCTTGTATTGGACATCATTTTTTGTGATTTTGTGGAAAACAATACAAATTTCCTTTTTTCCATGTAAATGACTTCAATTTTTGTGGTTTTGTTGGAACAACAAAACTTGTCTTTTTTTGCATGTATTGCACTTCAATTCTTTTTTCGTGTTTTTGTTAAAATCTATAACAACATAGTTTTTTCCATGTTTTACACTTCATTTTTTGTGATTTTGTGAAAAAGAATATAAATTGTGTGTTTTCCATGTATATGATTTAAAAATTTGTGGTTTTGTGAAAACAACAAAAGATTGCTTTTTACCATGTATTACACTTCAGTTCGATTTGTTTTTTGTGAAAATGAGAAATAACATATTTATTTCAATGTATTAGACTTCATTTTTTGTGATTTTGTGGAAAACAATAAAAATTTTCTTTTTTCCATGTAAATGACCTCAATTTTTGTGGTTTTGTTGAAACAACAAAACTTGTAGTTTTTTCCATGTATTACACTTCAATTCTTTTTTCGTGTTTCTGTTAAAATCTATAACAACATAGTATTTTCCATGTATTACACTTCATATTTTGTTGTTTTGTATAAAATAAAATAAATTGTGTTTTTTCCATGTACATGATTTAAAAATTTGTGATTTTGAGAAAACAACAAAAGATTGCTTTTTTTCATGTATGACAGTTCAGTTCGATTTTTTTTTTTTGTGAAAATCAATAATAATGGATTTATGTCCATTTTTTGTTGTTTTGTAGAAAACAATACATATTTTCTTTTTTCCATGTAAAAAGATTCAATTTATGTGGTTTTGTTGAAACAACAAAACATGTCTTTTTTTCCATGTATTACACTTCAATTATTTTTTTGTGTTTTTGTTAAAACTTATCGCAACATAGTTTTTTCAATGTATTACACTTAGTTTTTTGTGGTTTTGAAAACAATATTTTGTTATTTTCACAAAACTACAAAAATTGAAATCTAATACATGAAAAAAAACATAATTTTTATTGTTTTTCATAAAACCACAAAAATTAAAATCTAATACATGAAAAAAATTCAATTGTTATTCATTTTCACCATACCAAAAACATCGAATTGAGGTGTAATACATGGAAAAAAATAATATTTTGTTATTTTCACAAAACCACAAAAATTGAAATCTAATACATGGAAAAAACATAATTTTTATTGTTTTTCACAAAACCACAAAAATTAAAATCTAATACATGGAAAAAATTCAATTGTTATTCATTTTCACCATACCAAAAACATCGAATTGAGGTGTAATACATGGAAAAAAAACAATATTTTGTTATTTTCACAAAACCACAAAAATTGAAATCTAATACATGGAAAAAGCATAATTTTTATTGTTTTTCACAAAACCACAAAAATTAAAATCTAATACATGAAAAAATTCAATTGTTATTCATTTTCACCTAATGACGTAGTTTGCTTGAGGACAAGCAAATTCTATGCTTGGGAGAATTGTGATCAGCCAAATTCATATCTATATTTTAGTATCATATTTACTACTTTATATCTTACTTTCAACACTTTCATATTATTTCAAGTATACTTTTATTAGAAATCTATTACTGCTAATATTTGTCTTTAATTTCTGGGAATAAGCTAAATTGGGCCGAAAGGAGGTTATATAAATAAAACTATATTTTTAGTTGGGTGTTGAAGAGGAATGTCGTGTGCTAAGGAGTGGCATTACCCAGATTATCTTGGAGCGATTCCACAAGTCTTGCACGTATAAGACGGAATACGCTTTAGGATTTCTCAAAACCACAAATTTTTAAATCATATAAATGGAAAAAACACAATTTATATTTTTTTTCACAAAATCACAAAAAATGAAGTGTAATACATGGAAAAAACTATGTTGTGATAGATTTTTACAAACACACGAAAAAGGAATTGAAGTTGTAATACATGGAAAAAAAAGACAAGTTTTGTTGTTTCAACAAAACCACAAAAATTGAAGCTTTATACATGGAAAAAAGAACATATGTATTGTTTTTCACCAAACCACAAAAAATGATGTCTAATACATGGAAATAAATCCGTTATTATTGATTTTCACAAAAAAAATCGAACTGAAGTGTAATACATGGAAAAAAATAATCTTTTATTGTTTTCTCAAAACCACAAATTTTTAAATCATATACATGGAAAAAACACAATTTATATTATTTTACACAAAACAACAAAAAATGAAGTGTATGACATGGAAAAAAGTATGTTGTTATAGATTTTAACAAAAACACGAAAAAAGAATTGAAGTAATACATGGAAAAAAAGACAAGTTTTGTTGTTTCAACAAAACCACAAAAATTGAAGCTTTATACATGGAAAAAAGAAAATATGTAATGTTTTTCACCAAACCACAAAAAATGATGTCTAATACATGGAAATAAATCCGTTATTATCAATTTTGGCAAAAAAAAAAAAAAAATCGAACGGAAGTGTAGTACATGGAAAAAAGCAATCTTTTGTTATTTTCCTAAAACCATAAATTTTTAAATCATATACATGGAAAAAACACAATTTATATTATTTTTCAGAAAACTACAACAAATGAAGTGTAATATGGAAAAAACTATGTTGTTATATATTTTAAGAAAAACACAGAAAAAGAATTGAAGTGTAATACATGGAAAAAAAAGATAAGTTTTGTGGATTCAACAAAACCACAAAAATTGAAGTCTTTTACATGGAAAAACGAAAATTTTTATTGTTTTCCACAAAACCACCAAAAATGAAGTCTAATACATTTAAATAAATCCGTTATTGTTCAGTTTGATTAAAAAAAATCGAACTGAAATGTAATACGTGGAAAAAAGCAATCTTTTGTTGTTTTCTCAAAACCACAAATTTTTAAATCATATACACGGAAAAAACACAATTTATATTATTTTTGACAAAATCACAAAAAATTAAGTGTAATACATTGTAGAAACTATGTTGTTATAGATTTTAACAACAACACCACAAAAGAATTGAAGTGAAATACATGGAAAAAAAGATAAGTTTTGTTGTTTCAACAAAACCACAAAAATTAAAGTCTTTTTACATGGAAAAAAGAAAATTTGTATTGTTTCTCACAAAACCACAAAAAATGATGTCTAATACATGGAAATAAATCCATTATTATTGATTTTCACTAAAAAAATCGAACTGAAGTGTAATACATGGAAAAACGTAATCTTTTGTTGTTTACTCAAAACCATAAATTTTGAAATCATATACATAGAAAAACACAATGTATATTATTTTTCACAAAACAACAAAAAATGAAGTGTAATACATTGAAAAAACTATGTTGTTATAGGTTTTAACAAAAACACAAAAAAAGAATTGAAGTGTAATACATGGAAAAAAAGACAAGTTTTGTTGTTTCAACAAAACCACAAAAATTGACGTCATTTACAAGGAAAAAAGAAAATTAGTATTGTTTTCCGCAAAATCACAAAAAATGATGTCTAATACATGGAAATAAATCCGTTATGACTGATTTTCACACAAAAAAATATGAACTGAAGTCTAATACATGGAAAAAAGCAATCTTAGGTTGTTTTCTCAAAACCACAAATTTTTAAATCATATACATTGAAAAAACACAATTTATATTATTTTTCACAAAACCACAAAAAATGAAGTGTAATACATTGAAAAAACTATATTGTTATAGGTTTTAACAAAAACACAAAAAAAGAATTGAAGTGTAATACATGGAAAAAAAGACAAGTTTTGTTGTTTCAACAAAACCACAAAAATTGAATCTTTTTACATGGAAAAAAGAAAATATGTATTGTTTTTCACAAATCCATAAAAATGGAAATAAATCCGTTATTATTGATTTTCACAAAAAAATAAAAATCGAACTGAACTGTCAAACATGGAAAAAAGCAATCTTTTTTTGTTTTCTCAAAACCACAAATTTTTAAATCATATACATGGAATAAACACAATTTATATTATTTTTCACAAAACAACCAAAAATGAAGTGTAATAGATGGAAAAAAGTATACATGCAAAAAAAAGACAAGTTTTGTTGTTTCAACAAAACCACAAAAATTGAAGTCATTTACATGGAAAAAAAAAATTGTATTGTTTTCCACAAAATCACAAAAAATAATGTCTAATACATGGAAATAAATCCGTTATGCTTGATTTGCACACAGAAAAAATGAACTGAAGTCTAATACATGGAAAAAACCAATCTTTTGTTGTTTTCTCAAAACCACAAATTTTTAAATCATATACATGGAAAAAACACAATTTATATTATTTTTCACAAAACAACAAAAAATGAAGTGTAATACATGGAAAAAAGTATGTTGTTATAGATTTTGACAAAAACACGAATAAAGAATTGAAGTGTAATACATGGAAAAAAAAGACAAGTTTTGTTGTTTCAACAAAACCACAAAAATTGAAGTTATTTACGTGGAAAAAAGAAAATTTGTATTGTTTTCCACAAAATCACAAAAAATGATGTCTAATATATGGAAATAAATCCGTTATTATTGATTTTCACAAAAACAAAATCGAACTGATGTGTAATACATGGAAAAAAGCAATCTTTTGTTGTTTTCTCAAAACCACAAATTTTTAAATCATATACATTGAAAAAACACAATTTATATTATTTTTCACAAAACCACAACAAAAGAAGTGTAATACATTGAAAAAACTATGTTGTTATAGATTTAACAAAAACACGAAAAAAGAATTGAAGTGTAGTACATGGAAAAAAAGACAAGTTTTGTTGTTTCAACAAATCCACAAAAATTGACGTCATTTACATGGAAAAAAGAAAATTTGTATTATTTTCCACAAAATCACAAAAAATGATGTCTAATATATGGAAATAAATTCGTTATTATTGATTTTCACAAAAAAAAAATCGAACTGAAGTGTAATAGATGGAAAAAAGCAATCTTTTGTTGTTTTCTCAAAACCACAAGTTTTTAAATCATATACATTGAAAAACCACAATTTAAATTATTTTTCACAAAACCACAAAAAATGAAGTGTAATACATGGAAAAAACTATGTTTTTATAAATTTTAACAAAAACACGAAAAAAGAATTGAAGTGTAATACATGGAAAAAAAGACAAGATTTGTTGTTTAAACACATCCACAAAAATTGACGTCATTTACATGGAAAAAAGAAAAATTTGTATTGTTTTCCACAAAATCACAAAAAATGGAAATAAATCCGTCATTATTGATTTTTACAAAAAAAAAATCAAACTGAACTCTCATACATGAAAAAAAGCAATCTTTGGTTGTTTTAAATCATATACAAGGAAAATACACAATTTAAATTATTTTTCACAAAACAACAAAATATAAAGTGTAATACATGAAAAATACTATGTTGCTATAGATTTTAACAAAAACACGAAAAAAGAATTGAAGTGTAATACATGGAAGAAAAAATACAAGTTTTGTTGTTTCAACAAATCCACAAAAATTGGCATTATTTACATGGAAAAAGGAAAATTTGTATTGTTTTCCACAAAATCACAAAAAATGATGTGTAATACATGGAAATAAATCCGTTATTACTGATTTTCACACAAAAAAAAAACGAACTGAATTCTAATACATGGAAAAAACAAATCTTTTGTTGTTTTCTCAAAACCACAAATTTTTAAATCATATACATGGAAAAAACGCAATTTATATTATTTTTCACAAAACAACAAAAATTGAAGTGTAATACATGGAAAAAAGTATGTTGTTATAGATTTTAACAAAAACACGAATAAAGAATTGAAGTGTAATACATGGAAAAAAAAGACAAGTTTTGTTGTTTCAAGAATTCCACAAAAATTGACGTCATTTACATGGAAAAAAGAAAATTTGTATTTTTTTCCACAAAATCACAAAAAATGATGTGTAATACATGGAAATAAATCCGTTATTATTGATTTTCACACAAAAAAAAAATGAACTGAAGTGTAATACAAGGAAAAAAACAATCTTTTGTTGTTTTCTCAAAACCACAAAGTTTTAAATCATATACATTGAAAAAACACAATTTATATTATTTTTAACTAAACCACAAAAAATGAAGGGTAATACATTGAAAAAACTATGTTGTTATAGGTTTTACCAAAAACACAAAACAAGAATTGAAGTGTAATACATGGAAAAAAAGGGAAGTTTTGTTGTTTAAAAAAATCCACAAAAATTGACGTCATTTATATGGAAAAAAGAAAATTTGTATTGTTTCCCACAAAATCACAAAAAATGGAAATAAATCCATTATTATTGATTTTTACAAAAAAAAAATCGAACTGAACTCTCATACATGAAAAAAAGCAATCTTTTGTTCTTTTCACAAAATCACAAATTTTTAAATCATATACAGGGAAAAAACACAATTTAAATTATTTTTCACAAAACAACAAAATATAAAGTGTAATACATGGAAAATACAATGTTGCTATAGATTTTAACAAAAACACGAAAAAACAATTGAAGTGTAATACATAAAAAAAAATACAAGTTTTGTTGTTTCAACAAATCCACAAAAATTGGCGTCATTTACATGGAAAAAAGAAAATTTTTATTGTTTTCCACAAAATCACAAAAATTGATGTCTAATACATGGAAATAAATCCGTTATGACTGATTTTCACAAAAATAAAAATGAACTGAAGTCTAATACATGGAAAAAACCAATCTTTTGTTGTTTTCTCAAAACCACAAATTTTTAAATCATATACATGGAAAAAACACAATTTATATTATTTTTCACAAAACAACAAAAAATGAAGTGTAATACATGGAAAAAAGTATGTTGTTATAGATTTTAACAAAAACACGAATAAAGAATTGAAGTGTAATACATGGAAAAAAAAGACAAGTTTTGTTGTTTCAACAAAACCACACAAATTGAAGTCATTTACATGGAAAAAAGAAAATTTGTATTGTTTTCCACAAAATCACAAAAAAAAATATCTAATATATGGAAATAAATCCGTTATTATTGATTCACAAAAAAAAAATCGAACTGAAGTGTAATACATGGAAAAAAGAAATTCTTTGTTGTTTTCTCAAAACGACAAATTTTTAAATCATATACATTGAAAAAACACAATTTATATTATTTTTCACAAAACCACAAAAAATGAAGTGTAATACATAGAAAAAACTATGTTGTTATAGATGTTAACAAAAAAACGAAAAAAGAATTGAAGTGTAATACATGGAAAAAAAGACAACTTTTGTTCTTTCAACAAATCCACAAAAATTGACGTAATTTACAAGGAAAAAAAAAATTTGTATTGTTTTCCACAAAATAACAAAAAATGTTGTCTACTACATGGAAATAAATCCGTTATTATTGATTTTCACACAAAAAAAACAAACTGAAGTGTAATACATGGAAAAAAGCAACGTTTTGTTGTTTTCTCAAAACCACAAATTTTTTAATCATATTCATGGAAAAAACATAATTTATATTATTTTTCACAAAACAACAAAATATGAAGTGTAATACATGGAAAATACTATGTTGTTATAGATTTTATTAACAAGACGAAAAATGAATTGAAGTGTAATACACGGAAAAAACTACAAGTTTTGTTGTTTCAACAAAACCACAAAAATAGAAGTCATTTACATGGAAAAAGGAAAATTTATATTGTTTTCCACAAAATCACAAAAATGAAGTCTAATACATTGAAATAAATACGTTATTGTTAATTTTCAAAAAAAAAAAATTCGAACTGAAGTATAATACATGGTAAAAAGCAATCTTTCGTTATTTTCTCAAAACCACAAATTTTTAAATCATAAACATGGAAAAAACACAATTTATATTATTTTTCAGAAAACAACAAAATATGAAGTGTAATACATGGAAAATAGTATGTTGTTATAGATTTTAAGAAAAAAACGAAAAAAGAATTGAAGTCATTTACCTGGAAAAAAAGACAAGTTTTGTTGTTTCAACAAATCCACAAAATTTGAAGTCATTTACCTGGAAAAAAGAAAATTTGTATTGTTTTCCACAAAATCACAAAAAATTATGTCTAATATATGGAAATAAATGCGTTATTATTTATTTTCAAAAAAAAATATCGAACTGAAGTGTAATACATGGAAAAAAGCAATCTTTTGTTGTTTTCTCAAAACCACAAATTTTTAAATTATATACATTGAAAAAACACAATGTATATTATTTTTCACAAAACCACAAAAAACGAAGTGTAATACATGGAAAAAACTATGGTGTTATAGATTTTAACAAAAACAAGAAAAAAGAATTGAAGTGTAATACATGGAAAAAAAGACAAATTTTGTTGTTTCAGGAAATCCACAAAAATTGATGTTATTTACATGGAAAAAAGAAAATTTGTATTGTTTTCCACAAAATCACTAAAAATGATGTCTAATACATGGAAATAAATCCGTTATTATTAATTTTCACCCAAATAAAAACGAACTGAAGTGTAATACATGGAAAAAATCAATCTTTTGTTGTTTTCTCAAAACCACAAATTTTTAAATCATATACATGGAAAAAACATAATTTATATTATTTTTCACAAAAGAACAAGAAATGAAGTGTAATAAAGGGGAAAAAGTATGTTGGTATAGATTTTAACAAAAACACGAATAAAGAATTGAAGTGTAATATATGGAAAAAAAGACAAGTTTTCTTGTTTCAACAAATCCACAAAAATTGATGTCATTTACATGCAAAAAAGAAAATTTGTATTGTTTTCCACAAAATCACAAAAAATGATGGCTAATATATGGAAATAAATCCGTGATTATTTATTTTCACAAAAAAAAAAATCGAACTGAAGTGTAATACATGGAAAAAAGCAATCTTTTGTTGTTTTCTCTAAACCACAAATTTTTAAATCATATACATTGAAAAAACACAATTTATATTATTTTTCACAAAACCTCAAAAATGAAGTGTAATACATGGAAAATACTATGTTGTTATAGATTTTAACAAAAACAAGAAAAAAGAATTAAAGTGTAATACATGGAAAAAAAGACAAGTTTTGTTGTTTCAACAAATCCACAAAAATAGACGTCATTTACATGGAAAAAAGAAAATTTTTTATGTTTTCCACAAAATGACAAAGAATGATGTCTAATACACGGAAATAAATCCGTTATTATTGCTTTTCACACAAAAAAAAACGAACTCAAGTGTAATACATGGAAAAAAGCAATCTTTTGTTGTTTTCTCAAAACCACAAATTTTTAAATCATATACATGGAAAAAACACAATTTATATTATTTTTCACAAAACAACAAAATATGAAGTGTAATACATGGAAACAACTATGTTGTTATAGATTTTATCAAAAACACGAAAAAAGAATTGAAGTGTAATACACGGAAAAAACTACAAATTTTGTTGTTTCAACAAAACCACAAAAATTGAAGTGATTTACATGGAAAAAAGAAAATATATATTGTTTTCCATGAAATCACAAAAATGAAGTCTAATACATTGAAATAAATACGTTCTTGTTAATTTTCACAAAAACAAAATTCGCACTGAAGTATAATACATGGTAAAAAGCAATCTTTTGTTGTTTTCTCAAAACCACAAATTTTTAAATCATAAACATGGAAAAAACACAATATATATTATTTTTCACAGAACAACAAAATATGAATTGTAATACATGGAAAATACCCTGTTGTTATAGATTTAAACAAAAACACGAAAAAAGAATTGAAGCATAATACATGGAAAAAACTACAAGTTTTGTTGTTTCGACAAAACCACAAAAATTGACGTCATTTACATGGAAAAAAGAAAATTTGTATTGTTTTCCACAAAATCACAAAAAATGATGTCTAATACATGGAAATAAACCCGTTATTATTCATTTTCACAAAAAAATAAAAATCGAACTGAAGTGTAATACTTGGAAAAAAGCAATCTTTTGTTGTTTTCTCAAAACCACAAATTTTTAAACCATATGCATTGAAAATACACAATTTATATTATTTTTCACAAAACCACAAAAAATGAAGTGTAATACATGAAAAATACTATGTTGTTATAGATTTTAACAAAAACACGAAAAAAGAATTGAAGTAGAAACAACAGGTTTTGTTGTTTCAACAAAACCACAAAAATTGAAGTCATTTACATGGAAAAAAGAAAATTTATATTGTTTTCCACAAAATCAAAAAAATGAAGTCTAATACATTGAAATAAATACGTTATTGTTAATTTTCACAAAAAAAAAATTTGAACTGAAGTATAATACATGGTAAAAAGCAATCTTTCGTTGTTTTCTCAAAATCACAAATTTTTAAATCATAAACATGGAAAAAACACAATCTATATTATTTTTCAGAAAACAACAAAATATGAAGTGTAATACATGGAAAATACTATGTTGTTATAGATTTTAACGAAAACACGAAAAAAGTATTGAAGTATAATACATGGAAAAAACTACAAGTTTTCTTGTTTCAGCAAAACCACCAAAATTGACGTGATTTACATGGAAAAAAGTAAATTTGTATTGTTTTCCACAAAATCACAAAAAATGATGTCTAATACATGGAAATAAACCCGTTATTATTGATTTTCACAAAAATAAAAATCGAACTGAAGTGTAATATTTGGAAAAAAACAATCTTTTGTTGTTTTCTCAAAATCACAAATTTTTAAATCATATACATTGAAAAAACACAATTTATATTATTTTTCACAAAATGTATTTTTCATGTATTACACTTCATATTTTGTTGTTTTGTGAAAAATAATATAAATTGTGGTTTTTCCATGTTTATGATTTAAAAATTTATGGTTTTGTGAAAACAACAAAAGATTGCTTTTTAACATGTATTATACTTCAGTTAGAATTTTTTTTTTGTGAAAAATAACAATAAGGTATTTATTTCAATTTATTAGACTTCATTTTCGTGATTTTGTCGAAAACAATATAATTTTTCTTTTTTCCAAGCAAATGACGTCAATTTTTGTGGATTTGTTGAACCAACAAAACTTGTCTTTTTTTTCCATGTATTACACTTCAGTTCTTTTTTCTTGTTTTTCTTAAAATCTATAACAACATAGTTTTTTCCATGTATTACACTTCATTTTTTGTGGTTTTGTGAAAAATAATATAAATGGTGTTTTTTCAATGTATATGATTTAAAAATTTGTGGTTTTGAGAAAACAACAAAAGATTGCTTTTTTCCATGTATTACACATCAGTGCGATTTTTTTTTTGTGAAAATAAATAATAACGGATTTATTTCCATATATTAGACATCAGTTTTTGTGATTTTGTGGAAAACAACACAAATTTTCTTTTTTCCACGTAAATGACGTCAATTTTTGTGGATTTGTTGAAACGACAAAACTTGTCTTTTTTTCCATGTATTACACTTCAATTCTTTTTTTGTGTTTTTGTTAAAACCTATAACAACATAGTTTTTTCTATGTATTACACTTCATTTTTCGTGGATTTGAGAAAAATAATATAAATTGTGTTTTTTCAATGTATATGATTTAAAAAATTGTGGTTCTGAGAAAACAACAAAAGATTGCTTTTTTCCATGTATTACACTTCAGTTCGATTTTTTTTGTGTGAAAATCAATAATCACGGATTTATTTCCATGTATTAGACATCATTTTTGGTGATTTTATGGAAAACAATATAAATTTTCTTTTTTCCATGTAAATGACATCAATTTTTATGGATTTGTTGAACCAACAAAACTTGTCTTTTTTTCCATGTATTACACTTCAATTCTTTTTTTTTGTTTTTGTTAAAACCTATAACAACATAGTTTTTTCAATGTATTACACTTCATTTTTTATGGATTTGTGAAAAATAATATAAATTGTGTTAATTGTGGTTTTGAGAAAACAACAAAAGATTGGTTTTTTCCACATATTACACTTCAGTTCGTTTTTTTTAGGGTGAAAATCAATAATAACGGATTTATTTCCATGTATTAGACATCATTTTTTGTGATTTTGTCTAAAATAATACAAATTTTCTTTTTTCCATGTCAATGACGTCAATTTTTGTGGATTTGTTGAAACAACAAAACTTGTCTTTTTTTCCATGTATTACACTTCAATTCTTTTTTCGTGTTTTTGTTAAAATCTATAACAACATAGTTCTTTCAATGTATTACACTTCATTTTTCGTGGTTTTGTGAAAAATAATATAAATTGTGTTTTTTCAATGTATATGATTTAAAAATTTGTGGTCTTGAGAAAACGACAAAAGATTGATTTTTTTCACGTATTACACTTCAGTTCATTTTTTTGTGTGAAAATCAATAATAATGGATTTTTTTTTCCATGTATTAGACATCATTTTTTGTGATTTTGTGGAAGCCATACAAATTTTCTTTTTTCCATGTAAATGACGTCAATTTTTGTGGTTTTGTTGAAACAACAAAACATGTCTTTTTTTTCCATGTATTACACTTCAATTCTTTTTTCGTGTTTTTGTTAAAATCTATACCAACATACTTTTTTCCATTTATTACACTTCATTTTTTGTTGTTTTGTGAAAAATAATATAAATTGTGTTTTTTCCATGTATATGATTTAGAAATTTGTGGTTTTGAGAAAACAACAAAGATTGGTTTTTTCCATGTATTACACTTCAGTTCTTTTTTTTTGGGTGAAAATCAATAATGACGTATTTATTTCCATGTATTAGACATCATTTTTTGTGATTTTGTGGAAAAGAATACAAATTTTCTTTTTTCCATGTAAATGACGTCAATTTTTGTGGATTTGTTGAAACAACAAAACTTGTCTTTTTTTCCATATAGTACACTTCAATTCTTTTTTCGTGTTTTTGTTAAAATCTATAACAACATAGTTTTTTCCTTGTATTACACTTCATTTTTTGTGGTTTTGTGAAAAATAATATAAATGTTGTTTTTTCAATGTATATGATTTAAAAATTTGTGGTTTTGAGAAAACAACAAAAAATCGCTTTTTTCCATGTATTACACTTCAGTTCGTTTTTTATTTTTGTGAAAATCGATAATAACGGATTTATTTCCATGTATTAGACATCATTTTTTGTGATTTTGTGGAAAACAATACAAATTTTCTTTTTTCCATGTAAATGACGTCAATTTTTGTGGATTTGTTGAAACAACAAAGCTTGTATTTTTTTTCCATATATTACATTTCAATTCTTTTTTCGTGTTTTTGTTAAAATCTATAACAACGTAGTATTTTCCATGTATTACACTTCATATTTTGTTGTTTTGTGAAAAATAATATAAATTGTGTTTTTTCCCTATATATGATTTAAAAATTTGTGATTTTGTGAAAACAACAAAAGATTGCTTTTTTCCATGTATTACACGTCAGTTCGTTTTTTTTTGGGTGAAAATCAATAATAACGGATTTATTTCCATGTATTACACATCATTTTTTGTGATTTTGTGGAAAACAATACAACTTTTCTTTTTTCCATGTAAATGACGTCAATTTTTTTGGTTTTGTTGAAACAACAAAACTTGTCTTTTTTTTCCATGTATTACAGTTCAATTCTTTTTTCGTGTTTTTGTTGAAATCTATACCAACATACTTTTTTCCATTTATTACACTTCATTTTTTGTTGTTTTGTGAAAAATAATATAAATTGTGTTTTTTCCATGTATATGATTTAGAAATTTGTGGTTTTGAGAAAACAACAAAAGATTGCTTTTTTTCACGTAATACACTTCCGTTCGTTTTTTTTGTGTGAAAATCAATAATAATGGATTGATTTCCATGTATTACACATCATTTTTTGTGATTTTGTGGAAAACCATACAAATTTTCTTTTTTCCATGTAAATGACGTCAATTTTTGTGGTTTTGTTGAAACAACAAAACTTGTCTTTTTTTTCCATGTATTACACTTCAATTCTTTTTTCGTGTTTTTTTTAAAATCTATACCAACATACTTTTTTCCATTTATTACACTTCAACTTTTGTTGTTTTGTGAAAAATAATATAAATTGTGTTTTTTCCATGTATATGATTTAGAGATTTGTGGTTTTGAGAAAACAACAAAAGATTGGTTTTTTCCATGTATTACACTGAGAGTGACAAAACTCAAGCACAGATCTGATTTCATTATCTGGTATACATCTTCGAATAATTTGATCCGCGCAAATCCGAAAGAGGTAAGGCTCATCCCAAATATAAAATCGGGAATCATATCGGATTCGATCAGCCTGTGCACGTGTAAGATCCTCTGGTAGGTCTTTAGCCACCAGGTAATTCACTATATCAGCATACCATGGTGTATAGCTTTGCACGGCATAGAGATATTCCTCAGGGAAGAACTCCGATATTGGGGTACCCTCCTCAATTCTCGTAGGAAGGCGGCTAAGGTGATCGGCAACTAGATTCTCTGATCCTCGTTTATCTCTAATCTCCAAGTCGAACTCCTGGAGCAACAATATCCAACGAAATAGTCTCGGCTTGGATTCTTTCTTCTTGAAAAGATGCCTCAATGCGGCATGGTCAGAGTATATAATCACCTTAACCCCTAAGAGGTAGGACCTAAATTTCTCCAGCGCAAAAACAATGGCTAGCAACTCTTTCTCCGTAGTGGTATAGTTGCTCTGAGTATCGTCTAAGGTCCTAGAAGCATAGGAGATAACATGGGGTTCTCGCCCATCCCGCTGTCCAAGAACAGCTCCAACTACCCTATCACTCGCATCGCACATGATCTCGAAAGGCAGATTCCAATCTGGAGCTTTAATGATGGGGGCAGAACACAGTTTCTCCTTGAGAAGGTCGAATGCCGCTTGGCACTTCTCATTAAACTCAAAAGAAGCCTCTTTTTGGAGAAGAAGACAAAGAGGTTGAGCGATTTTTGAGAAATCTTTGATGAATCGCCTATAAAATCCGGCATGACCGAGAAATGATCGAATATCCTTCACACTGGTTGGGTACGGAAGGGATCTAATGACATCGATCTTTGCTTTATCTACTTCAAGACCCCGAGAGGAAACCACATGGCCTAAGACTATGCCCTGATCCACCATGAAATGACATTTCTCGTAATTCAGCACCAGGTCGGTCTCTACACACCTTTGAAGAATCGTCTTTAGGTTTCCCAAACAATCATCGAATGAGTCACCATAGACGGTGAAATCATCCATGAAAACCTCAATAATTCGGGTAACATAATCAGAGAAGATGGACATCATACATCTCTGAAATGTACCGGGTGCGTTACACAACCCAAAAGGCATACGTCTGTAGGCAAAGGTGCCAAAAGGGCACGTGAAGGTGGTCTTTTCTTGATCCTCGGGGGCGATGGCTATTTGAAAGTAACCAGAGAAGCCATCTAAGAAGCAGTAATGGTGGCGCCCAGCAAGGCGCTCAAGCATCTGGTCAATGAAGGGAAGGGGGAAATGGTCTTTCCGGGTGGCAGTGTTTAATTTGCGATAATCAATACATACTCGCCATCCATTTTGTGCTCTCGCAGGAACTTTTTCACCATCCTGATTCTCGATTATTGTAATACCAGTTTTCTTGGGTACCACATGGATTGGTGATACCCACTGTGAATCAGAGATAGGGTATATGATTCCTGCATCAAGGAGTTTGATGATTTCTTTCTTGACCACTTCCATCATTGGAGGATTCAGCCTACGCTGAGGCTCACGGGATGGTTTAGACCCATCCTCCAATAATATCCGATGAATACACGTAGAGGGGCTGATTCCCTTAATATCAGCCAGAGTCCATCCAATAGCAGTCTTGTGGTCCCTCAAGACATTAACTAACTTCTCTTCCTGAGTAGCAGTGAGGCTACTAGAGATGATCACTGGAAGGGTGTCTCCTTTACCCAAGTATGCGTACTTGAGATGAGCTGGTAGAGGTTTTAGGTCCAAAGAGGGAGGATTCACAATGGAAGGTTTGGTGGGCTCAAGAGAAGGTTTCAAGTCTATCAAGGGAGGAGAAGAAGAAGAAGAAGAAGAAGAAGAAGCCTCTGCAACGGCCAAGGCAGATAGACTCTGAAGAAGGATCTGCTCTTCTGGAGAGAGATCAAGAATGGTCTCGAGCAGATCGATGAACTCGAAAGAGAAGAATTTGTCGACGCACTCATCAACTGGGTCGATGGTGCAAATGGCGGAGACATGCCCGTCAGAAGGATGCTTGATAGCATCAAAGATATTAAAGGAGATGTTCTCTCCGTCAAACTCCATGGAAAGAGTGCCATTATGCACATCAATCTTGGTTCGGGCAGTTTTAAGGAAGGGTCTTCCCAGAAGAATGGGAGTCGAACTTGGTGAGCTATCAGACTCATCCATATGCAGAATATAGAAATTTGCGGGGAAGACAAGACCATTGACCTTAACAAGGACATCCTCTATAACTCCTTCTGGCATAGCAGTAGAACGATCGGCCAGTTGGATGATCACCCCGGTCTTTTTCAAAGGTCCTAAACCGAGGGAAGAATAGATAGAGAAGGGCATGACATTGATAGATGCCCCAAGATCAAGCATGCACCGAGCAAATTCATGATGCCCAATGCTGCAAGGAATGACAAACATGCCAGGATCTTTTTGCTTCTCTGGAAGCTTCTTGCGAATAACCGCAGAGACATTCTCACTCATTGTCACCCTCTCATGGCCATTTAGTTTTCTCTTATTCGTACACAAGTCCTTGAGGAATTTCGCATAGCGAGGGACTTGACGAATGGCCTCAAGTAATGGAATGTTCACTTCTACCTTCTTTAAAACCTCTAGGATATCTCTTTCAGCTTCATCCTTTTTGGTGTTAACCGCTAGACGGCTAGGAAATGGAACTCTAGGTTTATAGGGTGTTGTCTCCTTAGGTTTGTCTTTCACCTTCTCAGATTCTGGTTTAAGCACTTCAATTTCTCCTTCACCTTTTGTGTTTCCTTTGGTCCCTTCTATTTCTTTCCCACTTCTTAAGGTGATAGCACATGCATTTTCACGGGGGTTGAGAGGTTGAGAAGGAAGTTGTGAGGACCCTTGAGTTTTTAACTGATTTAATTCAGAAGATAGTTGAGCTATTTGGGTGCCCAGATGTGTTAGGGCGCTCTTTGTATCCTTCTGAAAAGAGGTGGTTGATGTGGCTAAAGAGGTCACAATGTCAGAAAGACTTTTTAGAGCAGGGTCAATCGGAGGTGAGGAAGAAGAAGAGTTTTGATTATGGTTTTGAGGAGGTTGTTGCTGGTTTCCTGGGTCACGCCATCTAAAGTTTGGGTGGTCACGCCATCCAGGATTGTATGTTTTAGAGTAGGGATCATAGTTTCGGTTGTGGGACCCATTTGAATTTCCTTGTTAGTTTAGTTTAAAGATGCCACAAGCAGTGGTCGTGACCTTCTCCTCATCATGGAGTGTTGGGCATGCATCAGTCGTGTGTCCCGTCTGAGTGCAGACACCACATGCCTTCACTTCCATCTTGGTTCCCATGAATGACGCCATCATATTAGCCAGGCTATCTAATCTGGCGTCCATACCATTCACTCGCTTCTCCAAATCACAGTCTCTAATCTCATTAACTCCCCTAATTCTAGATCTGGTTCTACTAGATTGGGCATTTTTGGCCATGGTTTCTATCAAGGTACGTGCTTGCCTAACGGTTTTATCTATGAAAGCACCCCCACTAGCAGAATCTACATTATCCCTAGTCTCTTGAAGCATCCCATCATACAAGTGTTGAATCAGGAGATTCTGTGGGACTTGATGGTTGGGACATTTTGCACACAACTTCTGGAAGCGATCATAGTATTCGTAGAGGGTTTCCCCTACTTCCTGTTGAATACTACAAATCTGCTTCCTAATAGAAGCGGTAAGAGAAACAGGAAAGTACTTGTCTAGAAACAACTTTTGAAGTTCCACCCAAGTTGTTGGGAAAGGTGCTAGATGGTAGTACCAGTCCTTTGCTGGTCCTCGAAGACTGTATGAGAACAGTCGCAGCTTGTAAGGACCTTCATCTTCAATCTCCGCCGGCATCATTGTTGCGGTGATATGGTTGAACTCACGCATGTGAGAGTGCGGATCCTCTCCGGCACTCCCATTGAAGGTTGGTAACAATTGGAGAAGACCCGTATGGATCTTGAAATTCGGGACCGGTGGTAGTACAATACCATACTGGTTGGTAGCAAAATCAAAGGTAGACAGGTCCCTAAGTGTCCTATCCTCAAAATTAGCCATGGCTGTAGTGTTACCTGTTGTAGCGTGAGGAGAAGCTGGTGGAGTGGGAGGATCGCTTCCGCTGTCCGAGTTCTCCACCTTTTCAGTTTCTTTGGCTGCTTTCGGTGTTACTGGAATTGCTCTTCGTCGCTCCGGGTGTGTTCTCTCGATCTCCGGATCTAGTGGTGTAAGTGGAAGATTAGAACTACGAGTAGCTTTCATGAACTGGAATCAAGTGTAAAAGAGAGAATTAGTGAATGCAAGTAATGCAGACTAAAAGTGAAAATAAATAGTATGGCTGACTCTGACAAAAAGTGAAAAAGATAAGGTAACGAAAGTGTGACTCTGACAAAAAGTTAAAAAGATATGACTGACAAAAGGTAAAACGAATTTGGTTTACCCTGACACAAATGTAGACTACCGTACTACACAAGAGAAGTGTGAATATTGACCTAGACTAGTCGCGTTGCTAGCTCCCCGGCAACGGCGCCATTTTGATAATAAGTATTTTTGCAGTCGTTTTACACTTACCAAAAGAAATTTATAACCCTAGACTTAACTACAATAAAGTAGACAGTGGAAGTAGGGGTCGAACCACAGAGAGCTATTTAGACTAAACTAGGTGAAAAGATTACTTCTCTAATGAAAATGGACTCAACAAAAATATAAAACTAAAATAAAGAGAAACCAAGACCATAAATAAAACCAAACACAAGACCTATAACAAGACACACAATTGGGGGGGTTGTTGATTGGTTGATTGCAACAAAATGAAAGTAACAAGCAAAGAGAAAACTTAAAGTAAAGATTAAGAGATGTGGTGGTTTTGTGAAATGAGGCATAGTTTCGTGTAGTGAATTTGTGTGTAACTTTATCCTTGATTATAATAATGAATTTGGAATTAATCTCTTAAGTGCAGTAAGATGAGCTCTAACCGATAAATAACTCAAACGAAAAGATAGGGTTTTAGTTTAGATGAGCTCGTAAATAAAAACACTAACCTATTTGAATATCATAACCAATTCAATAGAAATCATTGGTTATTTAAACAAATCAAAACCTCCTAAACAATGAGCTTGTTTAGAACTGTTCAGATCGTTGTGAGTTATTTGCACTTGGCTATTATTCAAATTCTAATGGATGCTATTGAGCAAAGCAACCATAGGAATTTTGTGGCCCTTGTTAATTACTATTGAACATAGAATTGACCGAAATAAACTTAAAACAATTCATTGAGCATGAAAGATAATAAGTAAATGAAAACAGAATAATAACCGTTCAAATGAAATTCATTATTAATGGTCTCAAAAGTTACAACACAAAAACATAAACACTAACTATGCCTCGAAGGGCTTACTCGAAATACATGGAAAATAAAGAAAAGAAAATAATGATAGAACCCATTAATGAAGCGTGGATGGAAGAGTGAAGCTTGCTTGACTTGCCCAACTCCAAGAGAGAGAATGATGAAGTTCAAAAGTGAATTGAAGAGATGCCTTGCACCTGGTTATATATTGACTCTTAAAAGGTAGTCATGAGGGATAAATGAAGCTCCATGCAAGGAGTGTGAAGGGAGCATGGCAAAGGCATGAAGAGTGCATGTAAAGTGCATGAAAGATCTGTCCAGAAGATGGTCAATTTGGGACACGTATATCTCTGAATTGGGCTCTGGTGATATGGAATGAATTGTGGGCCTTGTTCTCTTCTTTCCAACGGTATATAGTATGCATATAGAGGAGGCCCAGATTGTGAGTTATGGCCGAAATACTGAAGCTGTGTCAGCAGGTCGAATTCTTGATTATTATCTCCATCTTGTGCTCCAACATCTTTATTTTCAAGCTATGCTCCATCCAAATTGCACCTGGTTTCACATAAATATGTCATTAGTAGTATCAACATTCAATTTGTGATTATTATCGATATAAATAGAATATTAATGTATATAATGGTGCAATATCACATATGTATAGGGTATAAAATGTGTATAATTAATGACTTATCAATCACTGAAAAATTTCAGTGTTAAAACAACTTCAAATTTTGTTAATTAATATTATGAATTAATTTATCTGAAGCGGAGCGAGGTATCTTCTCGTTAAACAAATTATTCTGGCTCTCTATTTATTTGTAACTCGTCATTTTTAGTTCATAATTATAGAAAAATAGGACATTCAAGAAATTATTCCCTCTGCCTCTATTTATTTGTATACAACTTCTGTAAGAAAATTATACAAAATACAATCTAAAAAAGGGTGAACATTTTTACTTGTCCTTTTCCTTACAGAATATTAGCCATATTTAGTCTGAAGGAAATGCAGTCTAAACGAGAAAAATAGGAGAATTATATTATTATGTCCAATTTAAATAGGGATATTGTTTATAATTAGCATAATCAAACTGTAATTTTATCCAGTCTCTAAATAGCAAAAAAAAGTCTCAAAACATTATTTTGGACTAACCTATTCTTCACTTTTATGAGGTCTTATTTGCATTTATTTAATATAATAGTTCTCATGTAATTGGAGATATAATACGAAACATTAATTTAACTGACCATATGATATTGTGGTAATAATTTAAATGAAAAACTAAGATTTGAAAAAAATTTGATCGAACGGACGAGATAAAATTGACGATAGGTCTTTTGAGAATGCTTAAAGAGAGATAAAAAATAAGGTATAAGATATAACTTAATGAGCATATCATTTTTTTACATGTTCTTTTATATAATCTTTATTCACATGTTTTAGCAAGAAAAAAAAATTATAACCATAACAATATGGATCTCAAAATAAAGAGAAAATTTCAACAAATTTATATTTTATGATTTTAACATGAGAAATAAAATATTTCATTAAGAATTATAATTTTTTAAAGAAGAAAAGAAAAATTATTTATATTTTAATGTGTGAACTCTTCATTAATTATTTCTATTAATAATTGAACATAACTTTGAACTATGATTCATTGAAATCATCTGATTAAGATCTGATGGTCAGAAACAAATTTATAACTGTTCTCACTAAATCAGAGATGTAACACAAAAACATCAATTCAACCAATCATATGATTATGTTTTAATAACCACACATATGTTGTCATAAAATATCAATAAATTTGAGAAAATAAATGGTTAAAATTTGACAAAAAAATTGATCGAACAGTGAAGATAAAAGTGATGATGCAGCCTTTTGAGGACGCTCAAAAGTAGATGAAAAATAAGAGGTAGAGGTTAATTACGTGTTCTTTGTATGGATAAATCTGGCACTTGCATTTAGGAGGGTTTATTTCTTTATATTGTTAATGTGTGATTTAGAGTACTAATTTTGAAATTTTGGTACTGAAGTTTATGAATGTGGATGTTAATTATTTACTCAGATGTTATAAATTTTATTAGTTATATAAAACATTTCATCATTATAAAAGTAAGTACAAAGAACTAGTTACTTGATAAAGTCTGAATATTGAACGACGGATCCGGAATTCAGAAATCCAAATCGAACAACAAAAGTCCCTCAAATCAAACATGTCCTATTCTGAACTTTCGAAAAAAAAAATTGATACTTCCACTTTCAAAAAATAGAATTTATATTTTATATTTTATGCTTTTACAAGGGTATCCTGAATTTTATCTTTCATCAACCAATAGCAATATTCTTGAGTGCTTGTATACAACTATTTAAGATAGTTATATGATTCTGATATGAATATGACGACAAAATCATGCATGCATCCACATCAAACAGTTCGCTCTATAGCCACCGTTTGTTCTTCCAAATAATAGACTTCTGCATTTATTTTGGTTTGAAATTTGAGAATGAAATTTAAGTTTTGGTGGGATTATTTGTGACTGATACTGCAAGTTGTATTTGAACTTGACCTAACTACATCTTATGATAGACCAGATTCCAGCTAAATATTGTACTACACCAAGAAATGTCAATCGAATTCTTCTGATTTTTATATTTTTATGAAATTCTATCATATTAATTTAGGAAAAAAATTTGGACCTTCTATCTTATTTAACTCATATTACCTCTCAATAAAATGTGAGCCTAAATTGGGAGTCATCTCATACACTTAAATATTTACTCCAATATATTTTAGCCCAAAGTTTCAACTGACCCATATGTTGGCTCCCGGACTCTTATATATTTTAACCAAAAGTTTTATAGTTTTATTTTGGTTTTTATTTATACATTTGTATTTACAACAATATACCTTAGATTATAAACATTATACTTTTATATTCTCAACAATATACCTTATATTCTAAACATTATATTTTTATTATATTTACCGCAATATGCTTTACATTCTAAACATGAGAAAATAAATGCTAAAATAGTTGAATATAAAAGTCTCATCGTACTGATCTAGAAGATGATATTAATAAAAAGATCTCTCATCCAAAATAAACAATATACCTTTATATTATAACAATATACATTATATTCTAAATATTATACTTATGAGAAATTCACTGGTAGTCATAATGAGTTACTAAGCAAAACAATTAGAGGTTAAATTTCGTGGGAGTTATTTTGGAGCTTCTAATATTATCAGCAAGATATGTGAGCTCGGGAGTGCATAAAATCGGGAGCTCCGAAAGATTTCAAATGACTCTCAATTTTTTGACACATGGCGACTACTCCTTCGACGGGAGTCGGACAACCACAAGTTGTGAGAGGTAATTAGCCGGTCCCATTATTTTATAAATATTATTTTTTTTTACCTCAATAATTAATATTTAGGTTGAATTTTATGTCAAACAACTGGAATATACATCATTTAATTTAAAAATTAAAAAGATGATGACTTCTGGATCCGCATTGAACTACGTCACGAACTTAGAAATCCAAATAGCAAAATCAAACATGTTTAATTCTAATCTTTAGAAAGATAAACCGATACTTGTGCTATTTGGAATATAATTTGATATTATAATTTTTGCAAAGCTATATCTACAATTCTTACCTGATGGTGATATTTCAAGACAAAATCATGCATCCAATCGTCATCAAACAGTTCTCTTCTCACTCTAGCTGCCATTATACTTGTAGCAAATAATAAGCTGGAAAATTTGCATCAGAGCGCAGAGTCGTTATATTATGTCAAAATTACAAGTCCCTACATAACTTTTTTGAATTGCAAGTCCCTACATAATTGGAATTTGTAAAAATACACTCTTCATTCTCCATCCATCGAAGAGAAGAACGGGAGTTCCTCTTTTTTCTCCAAATCTAAATAATTCTTATCATTAAGTTTTCTCTAATGGTAAGTGCATTTTGAAAAATAGAGACTTTTTTTTAAATTTCTGCTAATATAATGTTATTTTTGCAATTTATGCATACATGAGCTATCTTGCAAGCTTTTTTTTTTCGTTGTCAAAATTTTTTTTCAAGACATCCTTCCTCTGTATCCTGTGGGCCTTGATTTAAGATGAAATTACAAAACTAGCCTTTCTTATATGACAATTATATGCCCCCACCTATGTTGCACGGATACGGATAGGAATATCGTATCCGATACGATACGGATACAGAAATACGGCAAATCTCAAAAAATTTAGAATACGAATACGACTATATATATATCTATTTTTAATTATATTTATATAAAGAATAATTATTAAGTAATTGATTAATAAAATAATCAATATTTTAAATTTAATACCACCCTTCTAGATTTTTCCACTTTTTGAAGAACCATTCGAAGCTCGAACACATATTCATATTCTCATCCAACCCCATCCATATTACTGTAAATAAACATTATGACATAATTTTACATATAGCCCTATAAAATAAACATTTTCTGTTTCATAGGGGTATCATTCCTATTTTCTTATTCTTTCAAGGGGTATATATGAAATTACCAGTTCCTTTTCTTATTAATCAAGGAAAGCAATAAATGTCAGTCGAAAAGCAAAAAAAAAAAAAAACAAGGCCAAATTTCATATGTACCCCCCCAAAATCTCATATTTCATGTATTTTCCTACAAAAAGTAAAATATCACCAATATCCATACAAAATCACTCAAATATTATGAATACCCCTACAAAACCACACATCTACCATGAATACACCCACAAAATTCTTAAAATATCACTAATACCATTATCGTAAATATTTTGTCAAAATATGTCAGCCAAATAACATCTATATGATTACATTATTATTAGTTACTTTATTAAAAGTATATAATAACTATTATATGCTAATTTTTTATCTTTTTATTAATTTCTTTTAGAGAATTATAAATTTTTCTATTAAACATATTCATCTTGAACCTGTCATATATAAACTAAAAAGAATATAAAATGACTTAATATAAATCCTTATCATATTTGCATAGATATAAAAATAAAAAAATAAAAAAAACAACAATAATCTTAACACTAAATATATCATAGGGGTATCCATGATATTTGAGTGATTTTGTAGGAGTATTGGTAATATTTCACTTTTTATAAGGGTATACGTGAAATTATGATGTTTTGTAGGGGTACACATGAAATTTGGCCAAAAAACAAAAAAACAATAAATGCCAGTCCCAATCGGCAAGAAAATCAAGGAAATAATCGCAAAAATCTCTGTTCTCCATTCGTCGTCATCTGTTTTGTCATTGTCAAGGGTGGAAATATAATTTCTATCTTTACAAGGTCCTCGAAGTAAAACTCCATTTCGAGACATTTTATTCTCTCCCTCCCTCCTTTTCTTCCTCTCCACCATACCCACTGCGTCACTTTCTGAGAAGTTAGAAGAACCTTTCATCTAATCTAATCTAATCTAATCTCCGTCCCTTCAATCTCTATATTATTAAGCGACTATTTAAAAGGGAAAGAGAAACGAAGTAGAAAAGAGAGAAATGGAGGCCACTGCGGACGGAGAGGTGTTCAATACAGAGATGGCGGAGGCGCTGGTGAAGGGGCTGCGAGAGAGATTCAGGGAAGGCAAAACGAAGCCGTACGAATGGAGAGTTTCTCAGCTGCAGGGGATTGTGAAGATGATAAAGGAGAAGGAGAAGGAGATAATGGAGGCGCTCTGGTCGGATCTCGCCAAGCCTGAGATGGAATCTTATCTCCATGAGGTGAGGTCCTTACTTTTTTTTCTCCTTTCTGTATGAAAATTTGTTAGCGTGTGCAACCCGGAAAGTCTGGAAATTATGATTGGATCCAAAGAGAGATAGTAGCCTTTCGTTTAGCGGTTTGTTCCTTTTTTACGGGACGATGTTCGTCTCCAGGTTCAGTCACTGGAGATATCCTGTGTTATTGTTGTGGTGCCACGTCGGTTAAATGATTGAGTTAAGCGGTTCACTTGGTCTGAGGCATGTGCTCATACTGGAGAGCAGAGGATTGGTCTGAAATGAACAGAAGAGAAA
Source organism: Juncus effusus (assembly GCA_027726005.1). Lineage (NCBI taxonomy): Eukaryota > Viridiplantae > Streptophyta > Magnoliopsida > Poales > Juncaceae > Juncus > Juncus effusus. The sequence goes on from CM050907.1 coordinate 5,939,627, forward strand.
CATGTTCGTAAAGGGTTCTTGATTTTTACTTATACAACCCTGAAAAAGAGAAATATTGGTGGAGGGGCCTTGGAGATGTTACAGGATGCCCAATTGCAAATTGATAAAGATGTCCAGTTGCAAATAATAAATAAGATGGCGTCTATATTAATTCAACTCTTTTAGTCTTCACATGTTATTAATTAACAGGGGTTGGTCCCTTTTAATCTTTATCTGCATTTATTTATTTAATTAAATAATTAATTAATTTGTTATTAGTCCAATACTCATACTGACTATTCAAACTAAGTACTGTAATAGAACTACCCAGATCAACTTCAATTATTCAAACTAAATACTGTAGTACAACTACCCGTATCAACTTCAATTATTCAAACTAAGTTATATTAACAGTTACATAAGTACATAAATTATTCAGTTTATTAATCAGAATGACTTAGAAGGAAGTAAGAAAAATAAATATTTGAAAATATTATAGTGTTAACTTACATTATATAATAATTTAAAATAAATTTTCTTAAATTTATTCAGGTTTCCTTGGCGAGGTCAGCAGCTCAATTTGCTTTGAAACAATTAAAGAGCTGGATGAAGCCAGATAAGGTAAAAAAAATAAATACAAAATTTATCAGTCGCTCTTTAATAAGAAAATAAATTGATCTGTTAATAATTATTTAACGATTAAATACTTAAACAGGTGCCAGCTGCTATCACGACATTTCCATCAACAGCTCAAATTGTATCTGAGCCTCTTGGGGTCATTTTGGTAATTTCCGCATGGAATTATCCCTTTCGTAAGTCTTCGTAAAATATGTTAGAACTACTATTATTTATTTTTTTACACTATTATTATTATCCATCCTTTAAATTCTAAGTTACTAACAATATTGTTTTTTCCTTAAACATTCTTTAAATTATTTTTGTCTCAATTGTTTTTTTCTAAATATTCTTTAAATTATTTTTTCCTTAATTGTTTTTTTCCTAAATATTCTTTAAATTGATTTTTTTTCTTAAATATTCTTTAATTTTTTGTAGTGTTGACTATTGATCCGGTAATTGGAGCCATTGCGGCTGGCAATTGTGTGGTGCTAAAACCGTCGGAAATTGCACCCACCATGTCAGCATTATTCGCGAAAATTTTACCAGATTATGTTGATAATTCTTGTATTAAAGTAGTTGAAGGCGCTGTAACTGAAACTACTGCTCTTTTGGAGCAAAAATGGGACAAGATATTTTACACAGGTTTGCTTTTCAGAAATTGTAGTGTAATGTTAATTTGTGTAATTGATGAATTTTTTGAACTTCTTTTTGGATTTCATATTAGTTTTTTGTTTTTTTTTCTAGGAAATGGGAAGATAGGACGAATAGTGATGTCAGCAGCGGCAAAGCATCTGACTCCAGTTTCATTAGAGCTCGGCGGTAAATCTCCAGCTGTGGTTGATTCTAACGTGAATCTAAAAGTAAATTAATTATTAATTAAAATTAATTTCGCTTATTGTATTCAAATTATTTCATCTCTCTCTCCATGTGATTTCTTTTCAAATTATTTCATCTCTCTATCCATGTGATTTCTTAGTTTTCTTTTCATGAATTTTGTGATTTATTTATTTTTATTTTTTTTATTTTTGAAGGTTGCGGTAAAAAGAATTGCAGTTGGAAAGTGGGGATGCAACAATGGACAAGCTTGCATCGCTCCTGATTATATCATAACCACTAAATCTTTCGCTCCAAAACTGGTACATAATAGCAAAATGAAATAATAAAATAAAAATAAATAAAAAAAATGTTTAAAGATTATAAATATTAATGGGCATTTAATGTAGGTGGAAGGTTTGAAAACAACTTTGGAGAGGTTTTACGGAAAGGACCCTCTTGAATCAGGGGATTTATCACGAATAGTGAATTTAAAGCATTTCAAGCGTTTAACTGATTTGTTAGACGATGAATTGGTCGCTGACAAGATTGTCTATGGAGGGAACCGAGATGAAAAACGGCTGTAAGCATCAATATATTTCCGTATTATTTTTACATAAATAGTGTTATTTTTTTAGGGTTTTGAAATTTGTTAGTGTTTAATATTGAGTTATTTATTTATTTAATTATTTATTGGGTTTTGTTTAGGAAAATAGCGCCAACGCTTTTATTAGATGTCCCACAAGATTCTCAAATTATGAAGGATGAGATATTCGGTCCCCTGCTTCCCATCATCACGGTATTTAATACAACTAATACAATTAATACGCTCATGTACTTTGGCATTATTCTCTGTATAGTAAAATGAAATTTTATTCTAAATAAGAAAGAAATCAGTTTATAGTGTTTTAAATAGCGGCGCTATAGCGCCGCAATTGCGCGCAATAGCGGATTTCGACCATAAAATGCAATACGCAATGAAAATATAGCTAAAATTGCGTTTTGAGCGCTACGACCGCTATAGCGGTCAAATAGCGTTCAAATAGCGGCTATAGCCGACGCTATAGCGTTCAAAGTGTTAGTTTTGTGTTTTTTTTTTTTGCTTATTTTGGATAATTAATATTCGTGTGTTTATTTTGGATAATTATGCGGTATGTTTAGTTATGGACAGCGAACTTTGTGTGGCATTTTATGATAAATAATTATACTATTTTATTTAATATCTATGATATTTTGATTTTTAGTTTTTTATGTTAAAAATTTTATTATGATCATTTTTTTATCACTAATATTTTAAAAAAAAATTATAAATTATATTTCACATCCGCTATAAGGCCATAGTGCCGCTATAGCGCCCCCTACCGCAACCCGCTACAAAAAAAATCAATCCGCTACGGACCGCTATATCGCTATTTAAAACATTGGTATACTGATATATTTTTTTGGAATTGAAAATTCAGGTGGAGAAATTGGAAGAGAGCTATGAGATCATAAACTCAATGACAAAGCCCCTAGCGGCCTATCTTTTCACCAAGAATAAAAAACTTGAACAAGAGTTCATTCAAAATATATCTGCAGGTGGAATGCTCATCAATGACATTGCTTTACATGTAAGCTATTAATTCCTTCAAAAAATATTCTACAAATTCTACATGTATAATTCCTACAAAAAATTACATATGTACCACCATGACATACTGATTTTGTTATACTCCAGAACAAAATTGAGAGAAAAGGTGATTAATTTCACCTTGAGTAGTTACCAAAAAATTACTTAAATAGTCAAATGAGTTTATTAGAATGACAACTCACTTAAGCTTGCAAGGCCAAACTGTTGAGACTATTTAGTTGTAGTGGGGCAGCAATAAACTATTTGGGCTCTAAGAGATTTAATATAACTATTCATTTAATTTTAAAATACAGCTGGCTAATCCGCACTTGCCGTTCGGTGGAGTGGGGGAGAGCGGGATCGGCGCGTACCACGGCAAGTTCTCGTTCGACGCATTTAGCCACAAAAAAGCCGTCCTTTCGCGCGGGTTTCTAGGAGAAGCGAGGGCTCGGTACCCTCCTTATACCGAGCCGAAGCAGAAAATCCTCAGAGGCCTCATTAATGGAAGCTTCGTCGCTCTTCTGCTGGCTCTTCTCGGATTTCCGCGAAATTAATTAGGCTAGGGTTTGTGTGGATTCGTGTTATGTTTGTGAGTGAATATGGGGAGTGGAGTTGAGATATTTGCGTGCGTATGATTGGCCGATGTATACATATTTATTTTATCAATATTTTGTTATGTATTATTGACTAGTAGATAATACAAAAGAATTGATGATTTCTGATGAAATGTCTAAAGTTGCATAAGATAAAATATAGAGATGTTGGATATCAGAAGACTTGGAACAGGGTACAAGATGGAATTTTTTAACTTTTTTAGGGCTGGCCCCAAGGGGCCCCTGAATTATTCATTCTCAAAAAACTCCAATATGAAACTAAAAAAATCGTTTTACATTACAATATAATAAGAAATACAAAAGTTTAATGGCGAAAATCTATATATTTTTAAAAGCAAAGTATCTGTTATATTTAGGCAAGAACGTTTTGGATATGCCTCTAAATCTCACCATAATTTGTTTCCTTTTTATAATAATATTTAGAAAAGAATTATGAGAAGGAAATAAGTATTTAGGAAATATTTAGAGGATAGAAGGAGGTGGTTTATTTCCATCTTTATATCTTATTTTAGGGCAATACATATTGTATCGTTAGTTCAGACAGTTTATATTTTGATAATTAGTCAAGAATCTAGTATATAAAGAGTCATAACGCTATTATAATTGTATCACAATTCTTACAATTTAGTCGATCATTTGATTATAATAATTCTCTCTTCTTTTCTAATCATTTCTCTAACAAGTTCTTTTTTCTCGATATCAATATTCTCTCAATTATCCTAACAAATTGGTATCAGAATTAGGTTACAGTCATTCCATTGCTTCTGGGAGTCAAGCACTCACCGCATGTATTATCATGAATTAAGTGTGGTTATGTCGACAAAATTTGATATTTAGAAATATGATGGCACAGTGAGTTGCGCAATTTGGTAAGTGCGGATTCAGGGTCCAATCTAGGTGTGAAGGCCGCCATCTCCGGATAACCGAATGATATGAAGGGCGAAATATGGGAGATGATGGATGATAGAGCCCTCTTGAGAATTCAGTTATGTTTGAGCAACTCGACTCTTCAAGAAATTCTCAAGGATACTACAACAGCCGGCACATAGAAGGAAATAAAAGACATCTTCATGCAAAAATCGGTTACCATACTTCATACCAAGGACTTACTTACCGTTAAGGATGTCAATAGTAACTTATTAGATAAGTCTGGCATCGACAATGACTTGTCCACGGCCGAGAGTAGTCATCAAGAGTTTAGGTTGTTTGTGGAGAGAGTGAGACGTAAGGAGAGAAATGCAATTTCAGAGAAGACTCGTTGTCTCGTTGCCAATCTAAGCACAAGAACATGACGTGTGCAACTATTTGTAAGGAGAGGGGACACCTTAAGGTCGACTGTTACAAGCTCAAAAAGAAATATAATGAGGATAAAGGTGTTCTCTCGAAAGAAGCTAACGCAGCTGAATACGATAAGTTTGGGGTGGTTTTGGTGGCTGATGAGCAAGAGAGATTTGAGAAGAATTGGGTTATGGATTTGGGAGCTTCACAGCACATGACTGTGAATCCAGAGTGGTTCACCACATAAGAGGCGTCTAGTGGAGATTTTTTTTGGGAGAAGATCATCTCTGTAGTGTTTCAGCGTTTGTACGATTGAGATCAAGATGGAGGACGGGGTTGTCCGTATGTTGGTAGGTGTTAAATGCATATCCGATCTGAAGAAAAATTTGATCTCGTTAGGCGCTCTTGAAGATATCAGTTACAAGTTCTGGAGTGAAGGTGGAGTTCTCAAGGTATTTAGAGGGACTCTTACATTGATAAAGACCAGAAGGATCGGTACGTTATATTTTCTGGATCAGTCACGGACACCAAATTACCACATATGGGGTTAGGGCATATGAGTGAATGCGGAATGACATTCTGGAGAAATAGGGGTCTACCATGTCGTTAGAGTACCGGGAAGTAGGACGTTTGTCACAAGCGGAAGAGAGTCAGTTTTAGTACGGTTGTTCATAGCACGAAGAGAATTTTGGACCAAATCCATTCGGGGTTTGTGGGGACAATTTTGTGCACATTTTATAAGAATTATTCCGCATTGCATAATTGTTCGCTCTCGACAAGATAATGATGTGGCTGAACGAATGAATCAGACATTACTCGAGAAGACTTGGTGCATGTTTTTGTTGGGTTTCGGACGTACTTAAACACAGCGGAAAAATAAAAATTTTGTCCAAAACTAATCCGAGGATCCATGCGTATCGGTTAAATCAAAGAAATAAAACTTAAAGATACAGGCGGTTGAAAATTTTATAAGGATTATTTAGAGGAACTCTTTCATCGCCATGATGTGTTGTTGAAAATGAAATTGTATCTTAATGATGATCCTTGAGAACACCGTTCTTCAATCAGGGGTATGCATGATGGACAATGAACTCCTTCAACTCCATAATGAACATGTGGTGTACGATGAACTCCTTCATCTTCTTAATGAATATGTGGTGTACGATGAACTCGTTCATCTACATGATATATATGTTATGTCTGATTTACTCATTCATCATATCAAGTTATCAACACATATCAAAAAATATAGCAAATATAAACATAATCATAGCATGTCTGCGGAATTCGGGGCGCGGTCATCATTTTCAACATTTGACAGGTCAAAAAATCAACATTTGATTTAGTCAAGAGATGTATATGACATTCTTCATCCTTATCCACATATCATCATCTAGACTCTTCTAGATAACTTGATGTTTTGTGTCAATAGTCTTTATATACATATGTATCATAATCTTATTACATCAGATGATAATATCTTTTGTGACATTCCTATGCAACTCATCATATAAGTCGCTAGGATTTTCTCCGCCCATTTCAGTTTGTTCTTTGTGTGTGACCCTATAGGTTCACTTAATGTTGGTAATAGACTTGATAGTCTATAAATCATGAGCGGACTCTAGCAACCCATCATGACTACCCAAATTAACTGAATATCGCTGATCCGATTTACCTAATCAACAATCATGTATTTAGTCCCTTTGCCACGCGATATCTATCTCGATCATAAGGCATGTAATACGTCATCCTTATATTAATCGATTAATATTTCTTGATCCCGAATTAAACTAAACAAAACAAATGACATTAATACCTCTTATTAATTCATTTTACCATGGCCATGGATTTCTTCAGTTCGATTCATCAAGAGGCCTAAAGATATCTCTCGTTTATGAGAGGAACAAATCTCGTCTTGATTGCACTCATCCCTCTACATGATTCATTATATACCTAATCATAACCGTATGACTAGCCGGTTAAAGGCAGTATTAGATTATGTTAAAGTATATAATTTCTCATGTTGGGAACCGAGTCAACCTCAGGTCAAAGGACTATAAATTCTTTATATTACAAGAATCGCTAATGACGTAAAACATGTAGCATTCTTATGGCGAGTTAGTCCAGTATATGGTCTCTAACATATACCTATGTTAATGACTTGATAACTCTTTATCCATGATCAATAAAACATGATAATCAGTCAACGAACATAGTGGCGTACATTTATAGCTTGCTTACAAATATATATTTATTTGTCTCCGCAAGTATATTTGTCTCCACAAATATCCTATACATGACTAGGGACAATTTAGAATAGCAGTCATAATATTTTATAGTTTTACTATCAAAGTCACGCACTTTGATGACATAAAGCCGAATTGTATATTCACGGTCTATTTTAATTATATTAAAATAACATATACGCATATATTATATGAAATATCTTAGAATAAATAAAATGTTCTTAATTCAATCCGTAAACCTTAGGTCACAAACACTTTGGCCTACGACATAACACCACCAGTTTTATGATGGGGGCTTGGTCAAAATGTTATGGGCAGAAGCCATTAATACTGCTTGCTGATTGGTTAACCATTCTCCGAATACAGCTATCGGGTTCAAGACACCAAAAGTAGTTTGGTCGAGTAAACCGGCGAATTACTCGACATTGCAAGTATTTGGATATCTCTTTTATTCACAAGTCATTAAATAGAAACTCGAGTCTAAGGTGAAGAAGTGCATTCTTCTTGGATATGCTTCAGGTATGAAGGTGTATAGTCTGTGGTGTCCAGCTCCGAACTCTACATTTCGACAGAAGTGAATTTTAAGTCAGTTATGTTATGAGCAAGGGAGCAGTCGAAAGTAATAATGCCCTAGCCCAAACTGTTTTGCCGTGTGGGAAATGGATTATGTATCAGACATTATATTTTTATCTTAGATGTTTTATCTCATAAACTTTTTCATATAATAATTGTGCGTAAAGTTGTTAGATTATTAATTAACCATGAATATGTATGTCTGTTATACATCATCAGAATATGTGTTTCTGATAGTAAAACCGTAAAGCAAAGTGAATACAATTCTAAATTATCCCTAGTCATATATAAGATGTTTGTAAGACAAACATATTTGAAAATCTCAAATCCTATATATAATTACTAGTATGTTATTTGGATGATGATCACGTTTTACTGATCATGGATATTGGATATCAATTCATTAATATAAATATATGTTGGAGAACATATATTGGATCGACCCACTATGAGAATATACATGGTATATGTCATTAGTGTTTTCTCATCATCTAATGTATGAGTAGTCCTTTGACTTGAGGTCATCATAGATTCCTACATGTAAATCTTCATACTTTAACATAGTCAAACGTTGTCTTTAACCGAATAATTATAAAGCTATGATCGCGTATTTAGTAAATCATGAGTTTGAATGTGAATGATTAAGATAGAATTTGTTACTCTCGGATACGATAGAGATATCTCAGTGCCCCCTGATAAATTGAGACTGAAGGAAAACATATGGTCGTGTACGAAAGAATTAGCATATGTTGTTAATGTCTTTTAATTTATTCAGTCCAATTATAATTCAGGAAAGAGAATTGATCATAATAAAGATGACATAAAACCATGCCTTATAATCAATTTAACAAAGGTATTAAATATATAATTGATGTACAGGTTATGATCACGTATCATTCATTTAATTTGGGTAATCATAACGTCGTATTAGAGGCTGCTTATGATTTATAAACTTGAAGTTTATTGCCAATATTAAATGAACCTACAGATACAGAAAATCAAAAGGAACTTACATTAAAAGGAACCTAATTTTACTGGTGATATGTCAAATGAGTACTAAGAACTTACATTAAAAGGAGAACAAATTCAAGACAAATTTTTCAAAGAAAAATGGAGAAACAAGTAGAAAAGACAGAGAGATAACAGCCCAAAGATTGTTTAATTTAGATTATAGATTTTCATATATCTTATAAAAATGAATTATAGAGACAGTATAATCATGAGTTATTTATTTTCTATTTTATAAGATTAGCATTTAATTATTAGGAAGGATAAATATGGAATGAAATAAATTTGTATGGATCCTGGCCATAATAAATAAGGGTAAAATTGGTATTAGACAGAAAAAATTTTAAATTGCCCTCGACGAAGCAAATATAGCCCTCGAAATAGCATTACCCTTATTTTATAAAGACAACAAAATTCCAGCAGTTAAAAATAAAATTAGAAGTAAATTAAATAACAACAATAATATTTACAACAATTAATAATCCAAATCTTAGTCCATCAACTGTGTATAGCTTTTTTGTTATAACCCGTATTTTTTATAAATAATTTATTTTGGGGTATTTTTATAAATTTAAATATTTAAAAATTTCAAGACATATTTTCAAAATTCATTATATTATGAAAATGATATTTTATATATTTTGATAAACTGAAACTTCATAATTTCTAAATTATTATTATTATTATTATTATTATTATTATTATTATTATTATTATTATTATTATTATTATTATTATTATTATTATTATTATTATTACTATTATTATTATTATTATTATTATTATTATTATTATTATATTTGAAAAAAATTCATATTCATTGAATCAATGCTGGCTACTAACATCTAGATTAATGATTAATGTTCATTGGTCAAGAGTGATTAAATGTATTTATGGATGGCGTCATATTTATTTCTGATGCATTTCATGTTTATATTATTTCGAAGTTTTGACTAGTCAAATGTACAAATTTATTAATCTGGTACATTCCCTTTGATTTTATGAGATGCAAGATTTTGTCTCTATTAATTTCCATAATTATTTGAATCAAGAAATCCATTCTTCTATTTATATTTAGTTCTCCATATCACAATAAAACTACAAAATAAAATTCTTTTTCCAAACAAAATAACTATATTTCGACAATCATGATGGATTGGAGTTTTGAAGCCTCATTTAGTCGAATCATGAGTCTTTTGAGGTAAGAATTCTTGCTCGTATACGTTTTCTCCTTAATTATTTTAATATTATAATTATTAGTAATATTAATATAAAAGTATTATTTTGACATAACTAGAGCTTATATGGCTCAAAGCAGAAATTTTAATAAGTCATAAAATAAAGTATTTGAGAATAATATATTTTTTGAAGAAAATATTTTTTGTATGCGGGATATAGTGAGATGTGTGAAAAGTGATAGTAAGACGAATACAACCGTACTTGGTAGGTGGAAGCTAAGATCGCTGATTTGCGTAGGTGAAAGGCCGTACTTAGTAGGTGGAAGTTAGGGCTGCCAATCACCCAATAACGAGCTCGGAAAGATGTGTATCTATGGCGTACTCGATACCATGGATCATTTTCTAGTGTTTATTCGTGTGACATGACAAGTGAGAAAGAAATAGATATCCCAACGATAAATTTTATTTTCTAATAGTTATATTCACCAAAATGAATATTTTTATATATGAATTTATATAATCATTTATTTTAATAGTATCATTGTACTCATCCTTTTATTTTTATAAAATTTTCTAGGTTCATTTAATTGGGAGACCTGGGGTTGAGCGTCGTCACAACATCGAAAAAAATAAGATAAATGTAAAATAATAATAATAATTAAATATAATAAATTATAGATACTAGATTCATATATATTCCTTGTATTCTTCCGCTGTAATATAATTTTTATTGTCGTATATTCTTCGGGATATAGGATATACGACCGTTGCATCTCGGGCCTAAAATGGGTCCGGGGTGTAACATTTTTACTGACTGACTATGATGTTCATCCATTATTGATTGTGTTTCCATGATAAACTCAACCTGAAAATCAAAATATAATATCATATCAGCAAATAATAGTATAGAAAATATTGAAAATTAAAAGTAAACATATCAGTTCAAGCAGATAAAAAATTGTATCTCTTTATTCTCTCCAGAGATAACATCTTGTGTTTCAGGAGCTTCTCACAAAATCAATGATGTTCCCTACTTTCTCCATCCACTAAACTATATGCTTTATCTTAAATGGAGCTAGCTGGGAATTTTAATAGGATAAATTTACAATTCGTAAGATTTTCAATGGCATATATGTAAGAAGACCCAAAAGAAACATAAGAAAAAAAAATAAATCTAACATAAATAATATAATTAGGAATATAAGACAAAAGACAACATATTTGACTTGCCTCTAAAAATTTACATAATAACCCTCTGAATATTTTAGACGACAACGAAATTGTTGGACAGTAAGCGCCGTCCAGACATAAATAAATCCCCACGTTCCCGTCTGAATAAATTCGTCATCCGAAAAAAGGAAAATAAAGACGGCCATATTTCTTCGGGACTCCCCTCCCCCTCCCCCCCCCCTCCCCCCCCCGTCCGATTAAATGCCTATCAGGACGGCCCCGGACGGCACTCCTTATGGGCTTGTTTGGGGAAAGATCGAATAGTGAAAGAGCGGACAAGTGGAAAGTGATTATTTCATTTTATTCCAACATCGTTCGGCAACATCCATGAAGTAACAAGTTAGCTTAAAATATATAAATAATACCTAATTACTACAATGCCCTTATTCTAAACATACTTTTTTTAATTTATTTAATTATTATTATTCAACCTAAAAGAAAATAAAAAAAAAATTTAATAAATAAGATAGAAATAATTTGTTTGATTTACTAAATCATTTATCCATGACAAAAGAGATGTAAAAAATGAGCATAATTATCTTCACATTTTAAATATATAATTCCATGAAATTATTATTGAGAATTGATGGTTTTTTCATCCTTATTTTTTACAAAAAAATATTTAGAAAAAAAATAAGAGAGATAGATGTAGCATTAATTGTTAGTGCCATGTCATCTCAAGGTGGAAAAAAGAAGCATATTTTTGTCTTAAATTTTGCCTTATTCCATGAAAAATAGAAAGCATAATTAAAAGAAAAATTATTTCATAAATTATCCCCTTGTAAGGAATTGTCGAGAAAAATCCCTTTTTTTTTTGCTATTAGAAATTGCAATAACAATCATTTTAAACTCAAGTTAGAAGAGAAATAGAACAATTAATAATATATTTAAACTCACTCAGTTGGTGTAATTGAAAAATATATAATATCAAGAAAGGAAAAATGTCGAGGTATTGAACCCCTTAAAATTACCAGGAATAATCCTGTACCGCACTTAATAACAATTCATATTCTAGCATTTTTCATACATGAAAAATTCAAAAAAATTCTTCAAAGATCGACGACCATCATCTATTTTGACTCCATGAATATCGTACTTGTCAGAAATATCACATAGAAATATGGCCGAACTGCAAAATATCAAAACTTATTATTATTATTTGAAGTAAATTTTACCAAAAATAGATTTATACAACTACACAAGGTATATGAAATGCAGCTTCGAGATGGTCAAGAGTAGTCTTCATTTTGCATCATTATCTGAGAAACAAAATAATAATTAAAAGAAAAGTTAATAACTAAAACATGAAATAAATAAATATATTGCTAACAGAAAAAAGGTTTTCTGTAAAGATAAAGGCAAATAAAGTTCTCATACTTGAAATAAAATGATTTGCATATATGCACCAAACAAAATTGACAATCAATATAAACACACATCTTGTAAGAGTCTAGTGCATTAACTGGTCTAGCCAACCTTCGGCTCCACACCAAATTGTCTTGAAAAAGAATTAAGATTGGTTGGTACTAGTAGTTAATGCACTAGCTTAGTAAAGATGTGACTAATCAACTAACCACCCTTTCGTTCCGGGGTGTTACAAACACCCCAACTTAAATTCTGACGTCTTCGTCAGAACTCACACAGATGACCAGCCGCATCCTAGTACGCATCCGTGCGCACCGTCATACCATAGTATTTCAGATTTCTTTCAACCAATACATATCTGTATGCATATATAAGAGCCTAGTGCATTAAATTGCTCTAATATCATATGTAAGAACCTAGTATATTAACTGTCACAATCTAATCTTTAGATCCACATCATATTGTCCTAAAAAAGACTTAAACTTGGTTGGTGCTAGTAGTTAATGTAGTAGCCTATTTAAGTAACACAAATTCACATTGACAAGTGAAGGTGAGACTAATCAACTAGCCACCCTTTTGATCCGGTGTGTTACACATCTAATGTGCTTTGAAACTAAAATGTTAATAATCAAATATCTCTAAAACAAATATGGAAATTAAAAAGAATACAGTCAAATTAGAAATTAGAAGAAGACCTTAGAGGTACGTTACAATCAAATTAGCCATTTCGCATATGATTCTTAAAATATTACTTAATTACTACCACATATTCTGCATATGTTACATTATTACTTAATTACTACCACATATTCTGCATATGTTACATTTCGTGAAATTATGATGCTTATCATTAATAAATTTACATTTTCTATTTTATGACAAAATAAATAATAAAATAAAAATATTCACAATGTAGCGCGGGTATTATGCTAGTTGTTCTAATATGCGATATGAGTGAAGTGAACTCAAATAGATTTTAATAAAGTTAAGTTGTCACATTATATGACCAAGGAATCCAAACATGCTATAATTAAGCTAATGCTTCAATCAATTTTACAGTTTAATATTGTAATTTCATTATTTACTAAATACTATTAGACTATAGCTATTTAATGTATTTAAATTATAATTTTCTTTAGCGGTTCGTAATTATTCACATAGGGGATAATTTTTTGGAGAGAATTGGAAGCAATTCTTTTTCTTGGAGACTAACTACAGTCTCATAAATGCTGATTTACTTTGGTGAACTCAATTCCTAATTCTTTCAGCCTTTGATTTGTGAATTTGCACCCTTTTTTGAAGAATCCTCCTCTTTGAACCTGAAAAATACATATTAAATTGTTCAGTCAATTGTTTTTAAGGACAATATCTTAATTAACAACTTTTTTGTTTATTAATTATGGATGTTAATCCAATTTAAATAGTAATTTATTATTGTAAAAAAGAAATTACTTTTCGGTAATGGGGTACTCAGGAAATAATTTCGCGAGGATATACGACACAGCTCCCCTCTATATAATGTGTTCTCAGCACATATATATCTGCAATAAATAAATATATTAATATAACATATCAATAACTAACTTTTAAATAACATGATCATTAATAATATTCAGACGCATACCTGCTGTAAGTCTTTGGCGCCTCATAAACTTTCACATGAGCTTCCGCCACATCTTTTACATGCACGTAAGCCTAAGATGCATTTATGTACGTTTTAGCTAATGCAGTAAAGTATTTCATTATGTGGTTCGTACTGACGTTCACTGTCGGCTGTAAGAGTGGACCGAGAACTAAAACCGGGCTTATGACTATGAGGTTGAGGCCGCGTTCTTTTGCGACCTCCCAGGTCCGCTGTTCTGCTACAGTTTTCGTAATATCAAGTTTATGAGAAAATAAATAAAAGTGATTTAGAAGACATGAATATATTATTTTTATAAGTTTTCATAAAATAATTATTATTTATATAAGGATATTTTGATTATTTCATATGTTGAATAAGAACATTAAAATGGATAATATTAACATTGTTGGTTCACTCTATCTTATTCATATTATCATATTTGCATAGGCATATTTGTAAGAAATATTTACATCAACCTATAAAATTATATATTGAAATTAATTTATATATTTATGAAAAATAAGTATAATTTAACCTTGGTGTTCTTGCAATATTCCAGGCCACTCCAACACAATGTTATTAAACCCGGACCAGACACCGACCCGGTTGAGTCCCGGGTCACTAGTTCACCGGTCGGACCGGTGGGTCGCCCGGTTAAACCGCTGATGGTGAACCGGCCATTGGTTTTAAATACAAGTATATATAATTTGCATATCTGACTTGAAATTTTAAATCTATTAATGTACAAAAAATACCAAACAAAATATCTCTTAACTTATAAATGCCAAGCATCAATCTCTTAACTCACAAATGCAAAATATAAAATCCTTAAATAATTTAAAATCATACGAACATCACATACACATAAATTTTAATACTTGACTAACTAATAATACACGATTAACATCAAAATATCTTCTTGCGTGTCTTCATGTTCTGCACCATCATTCCCTTGGGTTGCATAAGTAGATGTTGCTTGATCCTCAGATTCATCACCACAATTCAAGTCATCTAAGTTCAAGATATCATCTATAATAATGTACAATAAGAGACTAATGAATAAAATGAATTAACAGTTAAAGAGTGTATAATATAGCAATAAAGAATATAAATTACTATCGATGTCCTCATTAGTATGTATTTCGAGTCTAGCCATCTGATTTCGAAAATCCTCTAATTCATCGACTGTTAATTGTGGTGGATCATCCTCCAAAACTCATGCGCCATTATCAGCAAAATCTTCAAAATTTATTGGATCATAATTTCGACCACGAAGTAATATCCTACACCATAATTTATCAAATTATAGAAAAAGAAAAAAATTATAAACCAAAATTTTGTATTTTATAATGTGAGATTATATAGTTCATACCTTTGGTGTAGTCTCAAATTGTAACGAACATAAACAAGATCATTCAGTCTCTGATGCTCCATCCTATTTCTTTTTTTTGAGTGTATATACTCAAATACACTCCAATTCCTTTCACAACCCGATGCACTGCATGTCTGACCTAAGATCTGAACCGCTAACTTCTGTAAATTTGGTGCACTGCTGCCATATGTCATCCACCATTCATCTATGAAAGAGCAATAAAAATATGAAAATTGGCAAATATGTTACTAAAAAAAATCTAAATTCCAATTACACATATAATAAAAGTAAATTAAATAAAAACTTATATGTCATGTAATTATCTGGTGCCATTTTAGAACGATCACGTATTGCTATTGCTCGTCCAAAATCCTTTGCAGCCTCTCGAAATAATTTCATCTCGCTAGTTAGCTTGGTTTGCAATCCTACTTTCCCATGAGCGTACCTCTCTATCACATCAAGTACACCAGAAGTAGTTTTTCTATGTTTTACCATTTCAGTAGAGTTATCCTGATAGGAAGGATTAAACCAATATCCCGCTGCATGAATATCTTTGCCAAGTTGTTTATCCCAGCGTGTATCAATTATTTGCAAATACGGTTCCGTAACCTTCTTTCTCCTTTGGAATCTCTGCACAATCTCCTCCCGAGCGGTATGCATAGCACCATACAAATAGCCCATAGCTAGTCTCTCATCGCTATCAACAATCCGAAGAACACGAACTAGAGGCTCAGTGATTTGGCAAACTGTTGCGCAACTTTTCCAAAATTGCAAGTCTAGCACATTCTCTTTGAACCTTTTCCTTTGCTATCCTTTGCATATTTAGAGGTTGTCCACTCCCTTGATGTTACCATATCGCACAGTGCATCTTTTTGTGCAAAGATGCTTTGCAAAGCAATGAAATTGGTTGCAAAACGTGTGGGCGCAGGTCGAAGTATCTCCTTTCCTCCAGTGAACTTTCTCATCAAGTGCAAAGGATAACAATGGTTATAGACATATCTAGTAATGCTCGGTGCTTCGTCAACTACAACCGCAACTTCTTCCAATTTTCCTATGTCAGATAACATCAAATTTATGCAATGGGCAGCACAAGGAGACCAATAAAGTGTAGGAAATTCTTCCTCTAGTAGCTTACCTACGTTGAGATTAAATATTATAATTTATTGATTTATTATGATGTTCTCAAAAGAAAAAGAAAAGATTTATCATGATTTATCAATTACCTGCAGCGACATAGTTTCTTGCATTATCAGTGACTATGTGTACAACATTATCCATGCCAACAAATTCTATAACTACTTTAAATAGGTTAAATAGCGTTTCCGCGGTCTTAGAAACTTCTGTTGCATCAATGGATTTCAAAAAAACCGTTCCCTTTGGACATTGCACTAAGAAATTAATTAATGTTCTTCACTTTTGATCAGTCCAACCATCTGCCATCAATGTACAACCGGTAATTCCCCATTCATTACGAAACCCTTCCACAAACTTCTTTACTTCCTCAACATTGTTTTCAAGAAAATAACCGCCGACATCATAAAAATTCGGGCCGCGGTATCCAGGTCCAAAACTAGCCACTGCATCCAACATCGGCTGGTAATATTTGGAGTTTACAGCATTGAAAGGCAATCCCGCATCAATTAACCACTTTGAAACAGCCAAATCAACTTTCTCTTTGATTTCTTTGGTATGTAAAACATTTTTTATTGATGGTTGAGCCCCTGGCGTTGTTCTAGACATAAAATAATCACCAATCCCGAGTTTTTCGGTTTTTTGGGTCTGCACCGTTCTACCGCTAGTACCTCTTTTTTTGGAGCTTGAAGGTGACGATAAATTTGCAACTTCTTGAACTTCATCGCTTTGCTCGTCAAGTTGATCTCCCTCGGCTTGTTCAGCATTTTCCCTTTGTCTTTTCCTAGCCGCAAGCTCACCAAGATTTTGTTGCATCTGATAACGAACATCTACCGGCACCTTTTTGCAAGGTACAACATCTCCTCTCACACAAGCTAGATGCTTCTTGAACTGGTTGATGCCACCTCCTTTGAATTTCTCTTGGCAATAGACACATATAATGATTTTTCCACCATCAAATCCTTCGGTGCAATGCCCCCAAGCTGGATCTTTTTTGCCTCTTGTCACAGCTTTCGGAGATGGTTGTACTGATCCATTTTCCTCAGGATTAGTCGCTGACATTCTCTATGAAAGTATGAGAAATATGATAAAATTGTCATTAATAATTTGAACTTAAATATGAATTTTTTGAAATCTTATGTATAGCTTCAAATTTAAAATAGTGTGTCCTCTCAATCAAGATATAACTATAATCTCAATAAACTGGCACAGATTAAACATGTGGAGACTGTATAAAATTGGAGCTTTGATTTAACAGTACATGATATTAAAATTGGAGCTATGATAAGAAGTATAGTAATTTCTTCTGTAAGTAGAAGTACCTTAATAATTTCAGCTAAAAAGGACGAATTACTATGTGATCAACATTCAACATCAAAACGAAACTATTATAATTCTCAAGTAGCTAAATTTTATAAAAACGAAAATTTCACAGCCATGAAAATCTGCACAATAACCTGCACTAGAATCATATTCAATTTTAATTCTAGATCCCAACACACAACCATGAAAATTCAAATAAAAAGACAAATAATCAAGAGAATAAATTGATTTTAGAAGAAAAAAAAAAGCTAACCTTATTCTATCTTGGAACAAATAATATACAGAAAGAGAGCAATAAAAAATTTGAGAGAGTTGAGCTGAAGCTTAAAAAGGTGAATTCAAACAAAATATAAGGAAATAGATCAAATATCCTAATTGTTTCCATTAAAAGAGGCTTAAAAAGGAAAAAAAAGTTGGAAAAAAATGAAAAAATCGCAACTTGGGAAGGAAATAAACCCCTGCACTAAAAATTAGAATGGAAAAAAAACCGGCCGGTTTTTTTGGTTAAACGGTTCACAGTTTTATCAAAAAAACCGGGCGGTTCACACCGGTTTAGCCGGCTCACTTGCATTTCCGGTCTATATATAGGATTGAACCGGATTTGTGTCCGGGTCCGATTTTTTCCGGTTGGACCGGCTGGTCCGGTCTGGTTTTTTGGTAACCTATAATTAATGGCTTTTATAATTGTATAGTAATTTATCAAATGTTACAGATTATTGGCTTGACCATCAAGGAATAATTTTATTAATTTAATTTTGAGTTTTATATTTTGCTCCAACAAGAAGTACCATTCTTCCAGCCATTGAAAGTATTTTACTTTTCCATCCGTTTAGTAGGTTTTTAAGATCTATTAATAGTGGATCATAAGCCGCTTTTGAGAGTTTCTTATAATGTAAGGGAAGACCTAGATATGATATAGGTAAGTTTCTTTGCTCACAATGCAAAGTTTCAAGGATTAGGATTGAGATGGTTGTATTTCTTCCAATTGGAATGAGAAATGATTTTTCAAAATTAATTTTCAATCCTGAAAATTTTCCCAATTTAAGTAAGATTACCCTCACTCCATTTGCTTGTTCGATTTGCGGCTCAAATAATATCATTACATCATCGGCATAGAGAACACAATTTTTTAGTAAACGAAAAGGTGAAGAAATAATGCCTTCTACTCTTGGGGCTTGAAATATCCTCGCAAATAGATTTATGACAATTACGAATAAGAATGGTGAGGTGGGGTCTCCTTGTCTCATCCCTCTCTTAAGATGGACGTTTTTTCCCGATATTCCGTTCAACAACACCTTTGAGTAACCGGACAAGATTATATTACAGATAATAAATAAGTCCTCTTGATGAAATTCTCTTGCCGCCAATATTTTTATCAATGCATCCTAATTTTGAGAATCAAAAGCCTTAAATATATCTCTTTTTAGTAGTATTGTATTCTTATTTTTAAGATAGCAATTGGTCATGAGCTCTTGTATATAAATGAAGCTATCCGTAATTTGTCTTTCCTTGAAAAAAAAAAAAAAAAACCGACTGTGATATATCGACGGTTGGTTGTTTAATTTTTAATGAGATGTCTCCAATAAAATGTCACCTCCGATGGTTGGTTGTTCAATTTTTAATGAGATGTTTCCAATAGAAGTGACAGAGATGTTTGCTTCCCACCAAAACAGTGACATGAAAATTTGTTGAGATTCTTGCAGAAATCCAATGGATCCTCTTCCTCTTCTAGATCCATCTCTATTAAACTCTCACTCTCACTTTCACTCGCACCATCACCATCATCATCGTCAGAAATTCTCACTTGTTGTTTTGAGGGAGTTTAAGCAAGAGAGTTGCTGCACCAATGGAGGCAGTGGTGAAGGGTCTGAGAGAGAGATTCAAGGAGGGAAAGACGAGACCGTACGAATGGAGAGTGTCTCAACTGGAGGGGATTATGAGGCTGATTAAAGAGAGGGAAGAAGAGATAATGGAGGCGCTCTGGTCGGATCTCTCCAAGCCTCAGATGGAATCGTATCTTCATGAAGTACTTATTTTCCTCCTTTTTTCTTGTTTTTTTAACTTATTTTCCTTCTTGTTTCTTGTTTTTTAAGTATATAATTTGCCTTAAATTTAGATGGTTTATGATTGTGCAGATTTCTTTGTCAAAAGCTGCATGTGGGCTTGCTTTGAAACAACTGAAGAATTGGATGAAACCAGAAAAGGTAGTTATTACATCTGATTAATCAATCAATGTTGGGAAATTTACAAAAAACCCCCTATCTTTTCTGAATATTACAAATAACCCCCTGCATTTTCGTTTATTACAAAAAACCCCTTGTCAGAAGAAGTTTTCTTTCAAATACCCCCCTACATCACTATTCCATCCATTCCAAAGTTAATTTTTTTAAAAATGACTAAAACGCCCTTATGTATATTGAATATATTTAATTAACAAATAAATTAAATAAACAAACAAAATAAATTAAATAAAAATTGTTAAACGCATAAAAAATAATTCATTAAAAAATAAAATTCATTAAAAAGAAATAAAACTAATTAAAATAAATTAATCAAAAAATAAAAAGAATTAAAAAGAAAAGGTTAATAAAATAATTAAATAGTTAAAAATAAAAAAGTAAAAAATAACTCAATAACAATTAATTAAAATAAAAAATATATACATATTTAAAAATCTAGAAATAATTAAACAAAATATAATAATTAAATAAATAAATAAAAATTAAGTAAAGATAGAAATAAAATAATAAAATTATTATTAATGTGGTGTTGACCTGAATGTTGCACTGTGCCAGTTAATGCATTAGGCACTTACACTATGTTATAATAAATAGAGTTGTGTGTGTCGATAATTATTACTATTTTTAAAAATTGATTTTTCTTCTATTATTTTATTTTATTTTATTTTTTTAATTTTTTTGTATTTTATAATATTCAAATAAGTTAGGGGTTTTTTTTGTAAATTTCCCTATTTTATAACATTAATTATAATTTTATAATTTTATTTTTTATCGTTACTTAATTTTTATTTATTTATTTAATTATTATATTTTGTTTCATTATTTCTAGATTTTTAATTATGTATATTTTGTTTATTTTAATTAATTGTTATTGAGTTATTTTTTACTTTTTATTTTTAACTATTTAATTATTTTATTTTTTAACCTTTTATTTTTAATTATTTTTATTTTTTAATTAGTTTTATTTATTTTTAATGAATTGTTTTTTATGTGTTTAACAATTTTTATTTAATTTATTTTGTTTGTTTATTTAATTAATTTGTTAATTAAATAATACATGAGGGTATTTTCGTCATTTTAAAAATAATTAACTTTGGAATGGATGGAATAGTGATGTAGGGGGGTATTTGAAAGAAAACTTCTTCTGACAGGGGGTTTTTTGTAATAAACGAAAATACAGGGGGTTATTTGTAATATTCAGAAAAGATAGGGGGTTTTTTGTAAATTTCCCATCAATGTTCGTAATGGTTCAAATTTAGGACAAGAACTGCAATTTTGATTTTGATTTTCTGATTATTTTTTGAACAGGTGGCATCTCAAATCGCGACATTTTCATCAACTGCACAAATAATACCAGAGCCGTTCGGTGTAGTTCTGGTTATTTCTACATGGAACTATCCGTTTTGTAACTAATCAGTTCCCCTTCTATTCATTATTCACAAATTTTCTTCATTTCTTTTTCGAGTAATTTGCAAAAAAGCCCCTGCATTATGCCTTAAGTTCCAGAAAAGCCCCTACATTATTGAAAATTGAAAAAAAAAAGTCCCTACATTATTGAAATTTATACAAAAAATCCCCACAGTTAAATACAAGCTAACACCGTTAGTTCCCACACTAAAATCACATTTAAAAAAATTAATTATTATTCTTAATGTTTAATTTGAATTACTTTTGCAAAAAAAAAACACGTTTGAATTAATCTCACTGATAATTTGAAATTCACAATAGGAACTTTTTCGCAATTTCGGAAATAGTGTAGGGGCTTTTTTGCAATTTCGGCATAATGCGGGGTTATTTTTGCAAATTTCCCTTCCCTTTTTCGTTAATAAAATTAAGCTACATTACTAATTCTCTCTTCATTTTTTGTAGCATTGTCTATTGATCCGGTAATTGGAGCTGTTGCGGCTGGTAATTGTGTCATGCTAAAACCGTCAGAAATTGCGCCCGCCACGTCAGCATTTTTCGCGAAATATTTACCAAAATATTTGGATGATTCTTGCATAATAGTGGTGCAAGGAGGCGTGAAAGAAACAACTGCTCTGTTGGAACAAAAATGGGATAAGATATTTTACACAGGTTTTGCATTATTTTTTTCTTCTTTCCTACCTATTTCATATTAATATATAGAATAATATAGACAAAATAATGTACTATATAAGTTGTGAAAACAAAAATCATATGTTTTATTATCATATCAACCAAGTGTAACGCACTGTATTATTGATTTTCATAGATGAATTAATAGATATTGATAAATTATCTCAAACGAATGCATGGACTCGGTGCGTATGTTAAATTATACTATATAGAATATTATTAATTTAAAAAATTATTTTAATTTTTTTATTTAGGAAATGGGAAGATAGGACGAATAGTGATGTCAGCAGCAGCAAAGAATCTCACTCCAGTTTCATTAGAGCTGGGTGGGAAATCTCCAGTTGTGGTTGATTCTGACGTGAATCTAAAAGTAAATTAATTTATTAACTAAAATTAATTTCTCTAATTTTATCAAATTATTTCTTCTCTTCCTCTGTACAATTTCAACATTTTTAAGTTTAACCGATTTACTAATTTTAATTTTTTAATTTTTGAAGATTGCAGTGAAAAGAATTGTAGTTGGGAAGTGGGGATGCAACAACGGACAAGCTTGTGTTGCTCCTGATTATATCACAACCACAAAATCTTTTGCTCCAAAATTGGTATATTTTATAATTTGTATGAAAATTAACTTAGATTGTCTCTAATTATTTTTGTTTAATTTAGGTGGATGCTTTGAAGGATACTTTGGAAACTTTTTATGGGAAGGACCCTCTTGAATCAGCGGATTTATCTCGAATCGTGAATTTAAATCATTTCAAGCGTTTGACTGATTTATTAGACGATCAAAATGTTTCTGACAAGATTGTTTTCGGAGGGAAAAGAGATGAAAAACGGCTGTAAGCATCAATTTACTCGCGTAATCTTTTTTACATAAATTTAATCTAGCATTTATTTTTAATTAATTTTTTTATTTGTTTTTTTGGTGTTTTAATTTAGGAAAATTGCACCTACGCTTTTATTGGATGTCTCGCTCGATTCTCTAATTATGAAGGATGAAATATTTGGTCCCTTGCTTCCTATCATAACGGTTAGATAATTAATTACTTAGTTTTTAACAAGACTCTCTAAGGGGAAATTTTTCAAAAAATCCTAACTTTTTCTGAATATTTTATAGAACCTTCCAAATTTGTGGATTCCCTTTAGACTGTATAAAATTATTTGAATCTTTTAACCCTCTATGTGTGGTGCTTGAATTAATTCGACGGGACCTAACAGAGAAAATTTAAAAAGCTGTCATAAAAGTTACAGGGTTTTGAAAAAAGTTCCTTTTTCAACAAGATGAACAACAAAACACTCTTAATTACGTTCAAATTTACCGTGAATAAATTATACTTTTTAGGTGGAGAAATTGGAGGACAGTTTTGAATTGATCGACTCAATGCCAAAGCCTCTCGCTGCGTACCTCTTCACAAATAACAAGAAATTAGAGGACCATTTCGTAAAAAACATTTCAACTGGAGGGATTCTAATAAATGACGTAGCCTTGCACGTAATAACCCATCTTAATTTTTTCATTCTTTCGTTCCTCTTTGTATCTGATTGATTCGACCTGAATAATTACATTAATTCGTTATGTGGATTGAATTTATTATAAGAGAAAGTTGCAAAAAAGCCACCACATTATGCCGAAATTGCATAAAGTCCCTACATTATTAGAAATTGCAAAAAACAAAACCTACATTATTGCAAAAAGCCCTTACCGTTAAAGAGTTAGCACCATTAGTTTTCATGCATTAATTATTTAAAACATATTTTAAATATTAATTAACATATTTCTCTCTCTCAAGATTTTTTAAAGTTAATTTACCAGTTCTTAAACTTACTTAAGAAATATTAATTTAGTTTAAGAAATATTATTTATCTTAAAAATCTTGTCTAGAATAATTTTTCATTTATTATAGCATTTTTTTTTAAATTGAATTTTAAGAGTTTTAAGATCTGTTTTCAAGTGAGAGAACAACTATTTGAACTTGAAGATTTTGTTCAACTTTTAAACATTTTCTAATTAGACTTCAAGGTTTTTAATGATCTATTTCAAGGGAGAGAGATTAATTAAAGTTTAATTTTTTTCTCAAATAATTATAGTAAAAAATTACTGGTGTTTGTTTTTTAACTAAAGGTAGGGGCTTTTTTGCAAGTTTCGCAATAATGTAGGGGCTTTCTTGCAATTCCGAATAATGTAGGGGCTTTTTTTGCAATTTCAGCTTAATGTAGGGTTTCTTTTGCAAATTTCTCTTATACTTATTCATCATTTCCTACATTTCAATTTCAGCTGATGAATCTGAATTTGTCATATTTCCTCAATTCCTCTTTGTACCTAATTGGATCTGAATAGTTACATTGAATCAGTAAGTCAATTAAAATTTATTATTATTTAAATTTTAATTTCAGTTGGCGAATTTGAATTTGCCATTTGGCGGAGTTGGAGAGAGCGGAATGGGAGCTTATCACGGAAAATTTTCATTTGAAGCATTTACTCACAAAAAATCAGTTTTATCAAGAGGTTTTGCGACCGAAATGAGAATTAGGGCTAGATATCCACCTTACACTCCCAATAAGCAATGGATTCTTAGAAAGGTGATAGATGGAAGTTATGTCGCGCTTTTGCTCGGCCTTTTGGGCCTCCATAGAGATTGAATTAGGGTTCGGTTTGCAGCTTAGCCCTTTCTATTGGTCTATCAATGAAATAAAATTGGAGGCTGTGGTGAGCTTTTGTTGGAATAGAATTGAATGGTTTAAATATAATTGTATTTTTGTAATGAGAGCAACTTGGTTTAGTTTGTGTGAGAAGTTTATAGTTAATTTTATAAAATCCGGGTTACTATTTGTTTGGGGGTGTACTGAATCCACTTGAAGGCAGTCTATGGGCCAAATTTAGGAAATCTTTTAAGTGTTTTTTCTATGACTTTAATTTTAAGCTTCAATTTTCATCAAAAGAAAAATAGTAAGCCCCAATTGCAAAACCAAACAAAGGGAAATTTCATCTTGAACATACTGGTATGGGTACCCAGTGCAAACCGGAACTTAGATTTAGCTTTTTTATTTTTTTTTTGACAATAGTCCGTAGGCATACGCAACACAAGCACACACACTCACACACTGAGAGGCCATAACTAATTCTATATGAAATTCTTTTAAAACCTCTCTAAATCCTGCTAAATGCGGAATTCAATTTCCTGCTAGGCTACACTAGTAGTGGTTTTATTTATAAAGAATGCAATGTTATCTCTTATTTGATTTTGTTATACACCTTTAATATTCAATAGAGAATAAAGTTGAGAGACTTAATATAATTACAATTTGACGATTTAGGATAGTTGTCGGATCGACTAATTGTATCAAGTTGGCTCTTGGCTATAACAATCTCCGTGCAGTAGTTAAAAAAAATGCATTTTCAAACTCCGTAAGTTCAAAATAGATCTAAAATAAATACAAAGAATTACTTTTCTCATTTGCATACTTACAGATATTTTTTTATTCAAACTCTCAGAATTTGAAACTTATATCTTAGAAATTTAAATATCAGAAAACTATTTTTACAAGTCTGATGTTGTTATAATGTTATTTTACCAATCAATCTCATTTGATATGTAAAATTCATTTCCATGGATGATGCAGACATCTGGAGAAAATGGAGAAAATATCTGAAACAAAAAAAATATTTTTCTCACATTAGTTTTTAATCTTTTTTTACTATTTCGAACTCTCAGGCTTCATCAATGTTAATTTTTACAAATTTAACTATCAAAAAGCGTGTTTTTTGTAAATTTATTTTTTACAATGATATTTCAACAATCAACTTAATTTTGAGAGCCGAAAACGAGTAATCTAATTTTATATGTACAATTCATTTTCATAGATGATGCAGACATCTGGAGTAAATAACTGAAACAAAAAATTATTTCTTACTTTTAGCTTTTAATCTTTTTTTACTATTCGAACTCGGGGGCTTCATAAACGTTATTTCTTGCATATTTAAATATCAAAAAGCGTGTTTTGCAAATTTATATTTTACAATGCTAGTTCAACAACCAAGTCTCAAATTTTGAGAGCCGAAAACTAGTAATCTATTTTTTTATGCACAATTCATTTTCATGGATGATGCAGACATCTGGAGTAAATAACTAAAACAAAAAATTATCTCTCACTTTTAACTTTTAATCTTTTTCTACTATTTCGAACTCTGGGACTTCATAAACGTTACTTCTTACAAATTTAAATATCAAAAAACAGGTTTCGCAAATTTATTTTTTACAATGCTAGTTCAGCAACCAACTCTCATTTTGAGAGCCGAAAACTGGTAATCTATTTTTTATCTACAATTCATTTCCATGGATGATGCAGATATCTGGAGTAAATAACTAAAACAATAGAAATTAATTTTCCCACTTTCACCTTTCAATCTAATTTTTACTATGTCGAACTCTCAAACTTCATAAACATTATTTTTATAAATTTAAATATTAAAAAGCGTGTTCTACAAATTTATTTTTTATAATGCTATTCCAACAATCAACTCACAATTTTGCGAGCCGAAAATGAGCATTCTCATTTTATATGTGCAAATAATTTCCGTGGATGATGCAGAGATTTGGAGAAAATATCTGAAATAAAAAATATTAGTTACTACTTCGAACTCGGACTTCATAAATATTTTTTTTATAAATTTAAACATAAGAAAACATATTTTCACAAATTTATTTTTACAACACTATTTCAACAAAACAACTCTCAATTTTGAGAGCCGAAAACGAGCATTCACATTTTGTTAATGTTTAATTTAATTTATTTTTATCACCACTAAGTTAGCCTAGTGATAATGGTACCAACACCATCTTTCTATAGGTGAGAGTTTCGAATCTCGCATTTAGTATAATTGATTTAAAATTTAAAGACGGTATATGAGCTCATTCTAAAAAAACGAAATAAGTGATCGCATGTGGTTCTCTCTCATAATTTAATTTATTTCCACATATGACGGACACATCTGGAAAAAAGATTAGCATCCCCGTGTCGCTATCCATAGAAATAATTAATGCATACAAAACTTGCTTAAATGGGGGATGTATGAGTGATGCCTCGCTTTACATTAAACTAATCCTACAATACAACTAGGCTGCTTTCCCAAAATCGTCAGCTGTTCCCTAACCATTTGTCAGCCCCTCGACAACTCTTGTTTAATTAAATTTAAAATACCCTTCATCACTTGAAAAAGAATATATATGGCGTTTTGATCCGTCTGTTCATGGAACAGGTTAATTCTAACAATGTTAAAATGACCAGCTACAGATTTAGAACCATGGTGATTTTCACATTAAATTAAAACGCACTAAAGATTCCCTCCACTGGACGAAAGACGCAGATCCACAAATGGAATCCTGCCGATTCTGAATATGATCCTATGTGACTGGACCAGAATTACTGCTGTGCAGAAATATGTGCAGTATGTGTGTGTCGGGACTTGTGTGATGCGATGTATGACTATTTGCACATGAAATTGATACATTAACGATGAATAATGATAATATATTGTTAAATGAATGACAATAAATAGTTAGTATTATATAGAATTTAATGGCATTTGAGGGTATATTTGGATTTATCTTAGTATCATATTATAATTGTTCTAATTACAATTCAAAAAAAATAATTGTTCTAATTAATATTCCATGTGAACAAAATAATATTATTAGACTTAATATTACTTTAAATCTAGGGTTGTGATCATTGGCCAACACACACTCATGTGGCTAACGCGGCTAACGAGATTTATTTCTCAAAATTTAAAGAGGAAAATCAAATTTCATCTGTACATAAGCACATGTATGTTCTATATCATATAAATATCGTGTTCCATTATTTTTGTATTATTTGAATATCTTATAAAATTGATGGCATCTTTACCAATTGTTCATTTAGATTTTTTTTTTATTTTGATGAAGGAAAGTCAACAAATAGAAAAATATTTTCAAGTCTAAACTATGTTATATAAATTGAATCCAATTAATAAAATTCAAATTTTGAATTTTCATTTTGATGAATCACGTAGTACATTTTTTGGTTGTTGATCTTTTTACGTATTATGTTCTAAATTATGGTGACTTGTATTTTGTGCGAAATAGAATCTACAACAAACCTCCTTACATAATATAGATCATATATGTACGGTTTAAATTTGATTTTGCTCTTTAGATTTTGAGAAATCAATGTTGTTGCCCATGCTGGCCACATAAGTGTGTTGATCACTGATCCTAACCCTTAAATTCAAATATATTATAATCTCAATAGTGCATACATAATTATGTTCTTTAAATACTTCTAAAATTCCATATATTTTTTTATGCATAAAATACCCATTTCCGTAATAATCACTTTTTTTTACTTAATGAATATAATAATAGTCCAACACATTAGGAATTTATTCTTTACTTCAATAAACCATACAAAAGCCAGTAATATTATTATCCATGAAAAAACAAAAGGCGATTCCAAACAACGGCAAATGCGGCGGATTCTCTAGAAAATTTTGCAATTTGTCAATTATTGCAACATTTTTTAAAACCCCTCTGACGCGTATGACTTAGACCATTATAATTAACCAAATCGAACTAAAAATAATCAAAATGATAGCTCAAAAATTTTAAGTTATAAATTATACCGTAATGAGGTGCATTGCCACGCCCACCCAACCATAAACCCCAAAAAAGAATGGGGTCTCAATCAAAAAATGTCATCCTCATCATCAATAATTTAGATATTTTTTTAACAAAAGATAGACTTTATTGTGAAAAATAATAATTTTAGAGGCAACTTTTTCCTTGTAGACCTTCACCACATAAATTTTTAAGTATTTTTGGTTTGGATGAAAGCTCTTATAACTTTTTACTTTTAATTACTTTGAGTTGGAACCTTTCGGTATATCTAAATGCTGACACATTTTTTACTTTACCAAAGTGGCTTAAATGGATTTGGAAATTGGATGAAAGGACAACTGGTTAAAACAAAAATATAGGCATTATTAAGAAAGAAATTTTAAGAATTAGAATTGTATTTTTTTTTTCGTTTTACCTATGTGTGGAATTTCATTAAGTTCATGAATTATGAACAATAACAATGGTCTTATTATTTGTTTTATTTTTTTAATTTTGTTCGTGTATTCTTCTATAGTGTTCTTTTCTTCATACTTAAATATTACAACTTTCTTTTGCTTATGGCTATGAACAAATACTTGAGAAAGAAAATGTCAATTCAATTGGGGCCACTTGAAAACGCCAGCTTTATTGTATGTTTTAAGTAGCACTTATTAGGCCCGATTTATTCATTATTGGCTTCTCAAACGCAAAAGACAGAAAGAGAAAAATTAACAGATCCAATGTTGTAGATTATATAAATCCTTAGGTTTTAAAAATAACATATAGAAAACGAAAAAATAATATAGAATAGAAAAAAAAAAGTATATATGAAAAAGAATATACAAAACCGAAAAATCGTGTTGAAATATATTTTCTGAAAATAGTATATAAAGGACAAAAAATATATGCAAGAAAATGTTTAAAACACATGAATAGTCTACAAAATATTTTTTATGTTTTATACATTATTTTTAGAAAACAGTATATATAATGCAAAATAAAGAAGAAAAAAATCCAGACGAACTAATATGTATATGAAAGAAATACAAATCAACGGATTTAAAAAAAAAAAATTCATTTTAATGGCAAAATCCATTAAGCTATTTGTTTATGTAGAAGATATGCTAGCTTATTTAAGTTTTCGTCATTTTAATATTTACGCTACTTCTTACTATGTAGATAAGATTAGTCTTATTAAAGGCGGGACTAAAACCATGCGGCTTGAATTATTATGACAATGTTGTTAGCGGTGGATGTTGACTCATATCGTAATGAAAAATGTGTTAAAAATCTAAATAAGAATAATATACATGTAACTTCTAACTGTATTATAAAATATAATAGTAAAAATATATATTTAAAGTGCCGATTATGCCAAATTATTGAATTTTTTTCAAAACTTATTTGTTTAGAACATTATTTTCAAATATATATATTTTTGGAAATCAACTTTTGTCACATTACCAAACACCATTAAAGTAAAATGAAATGTTTTTTTTTCACTTTTTCACTCTTGCTAGACACCTACGTAGATACAGACATGGTATATAATGTTTGGAGGCTCGAGACAATTATTAAAATTCTAATGCTGAAAAAAGAATAGGGAATTAAAAAATCATTCTCGATCGGAATATATCCTAAAAATCAAAAAAGAAGTAAAAAATAAAAACAATAAAAGTCAATCTTTCAAGCTTGCATTCAAAAAAATAAGAGTCAATCATTTTTTTATTTCAATTTTTAAGTTGATTTTTAATTTCTTAAAATTATCAGGCACATAAATATTTCCGTCCTGTTTCATTTTGTATATTTTAGTCCAGCTGCTTTTCTCTTGTAATGGGCGTCGCGTCTCACACCGCATTATATCACCATCAAAACATTATTATTATTATCTTAAACAAATTTATAAATCCCAAAAAGATATCTTCTCCGAAATTAATGCCTTCGTTCCAAATTCAACCCTTCAAATTTAAATATAACAAATGCAAGCAATTTCCGTGCTTATCCAAATTCCGTGCGCGGAAAGTCACAACAGAGACAAATTATTGCCTCTGAACGGCCGCCGCGTCTCATCTTCTCCTGCCACGTGTAAGATCTCCAGAAGTCCACGTAAGCGGGTCAACTTTGTGCCGCCGTATCCAGTGTACGGCCGATGATGACGTTATCCATCCACATCATCACTGTCGTCAAACTTTGTTCTGCTTTTTTACCTTTCTGCTTCAAATTAATCTTTTTTTATATCATTCATACATAACTAGAGAAAACATGCTTCAGATACAAGTGATAATTGAACTACCTAACGTGATGCAATTAATAAGATTCCTAACGTAAGGAATATAAATAAATGAAAATACTGAGCCACTAATTAAAAAATAATAATATTGAGTCATTGACCAAAGCGGATACCTACTGAAACAAATACCAGTATATTCACTTTTGCATTCAACCAGGCAAAAATTTATTACTAAATAAATTCAAATCACGAAATGTTGAAAAACAGAACCGTTTTTTTTTTTACAGAGCCAGCTGTAGATGATTCTGTCAACAAAGATATTTTACACACACAAAAACTTTCATAAAATAATAATCGCGTTATTAAAAAAGTAGGGTTGAATCTCAATGTCGCCCGCCGCGTCTCGAAGAGCCAGCCACGTCATAGTAGGCCCCACCACATCGACAGAAACTAATAGTAAATAAGTTAATAATGAATATTATGTGTTAATCCTTGAAAACAACCAATAAAAGGGACCACTTCTTAAGAGCTGTTCCAAAGTAGCTGACGCAGGCAATGACTTAATAATCCCCTCTGATTTTTACGCCATGTGTCCATACCGACCTGGATCCATGCCACGTGGACTGCCTCGTGGTCAATTTGTTGCTAAAACGGTTGCATCATATACGCGTGAAACATCAATTAATACAAACACCGATGGGATATTTGTTCGTGGTCTCCATAGTCAGTCAGGGAATAATGTGATTCCAACTAGTGAACCGCGTGCAGAGAGGGTTTGAATGGAAAAGACTATGGTCCAGGCCCACGCGTGGAGTCATAAGCTCGGTCCAAATGTCGACACGTGTAGCGCAAAGCGGCTATAAATACCCCGCCGTCCTTTCGTTCCAAGTTCAAAAACTTCCAGTCTTCGAATTTTAAAGAGAACTTGGGAGAGGGATTTAGTAGGTTCCACAATTCTGATTCTAACTTTCAGCTGAGTTTAGTGAAGAGAGAGTTCAAAAGAGGAAAGCGAAAATGAACAGCGGATCAGCTTTGAACTTGCCCCCCGGTTTCAGATTCCACCCAACGGACGAGGAGCTGGTGACGCACTACTTGTGCCGCCGGTGCTCCGGCCAGTCGATCTTCGCTCCGATCATCGCTGAAATCGACCTTTACAAGTTCAACCCATGGGATCTCCCAGGTCAGTTACGCTCAAAATCGAAATTTCCATTTCCCCCTTTTCTTTCACTTTCAATCTTCAGAGAATTAATTACTGATTCTTTTACAGAGATGGCAGCAATGAACGGTGAGAAAGAGTGGTACTTCTTTTCTCCAAGAGACAGGAAGTATCCGAATGGGTCTAGACCGAACCGAGCCGCCGGATCGGGCTACTGGAAGGCCACAGGAGCTGATAAGCCGGTCAGCTCGTCCGGCTCGCCCAAGCCGGTCGCGATC
This sequence comes from Juncus effusus, assembly GCA_027726005.1. Classification (NCBI taxonomy): domain Eukaryota; kingdom Viridiplantae; phylum Streptophyta; class Magnoliopsida; order Poales; family Juncaceae; genus Juncus; species Juncus effusus. The sequence continues at coordinate 5,972,224 of CM050907.1, forward strand.
AAGAAGGCTCTGGTGTTCTACGCCGGCAAGCCGCCAAAGGGCGTGAAGACCAACTGGATCATGCACGAGTATCGGCTCGCTGACGTCGACCGATCGGCTCGCAAGAAGAACAACAGCCTTCGGGTTAGTAAAACAATCAAATCAAAAAAATAAAAAGAAATCAGTCTGGTCCGTACTCTCTTGAAATTACTGTTTACACCTGAAGCACCATTAAGGGATACTCCGGATGGAATTGCTCCCGTTTTGTAACTCAATGGTGCAAATCAATGTTATGGTCCGCGTGTAAATAGTTATTTCAATATTAGTTCTGTGGGTCAACCTGCCGTTTTGTTTTAACCGTCTGAAAAGAATAAAAAATTGAAAAGATGCTGAATGTGGGACCACGCTTCGTACTTATCGTCTGATAAATAAATAAATAAATACAATCCACTGAAAACGACACGACAGCTTTTCGAAGCTAATAAAACAAAACTACTTTACATTCTACACCGTCCGATCATGATCTAACGGTTCTTATTGTTTCTTCTTCACAGCTGGACGATTGGGTTCTGTGCCGCATATACAACAAGAAAGGCGTGATCGAGAAGGAACCGGCTGCGGCGGCGCCGGCGGAGGAAATTGATCGGAAGCCGGTCGGATCCAAGCGCCCCCGACCAAACCCTGAAGCGAATCCGAATTTGATCCAGTATCCGACGGCTATGAAGAAGGAAGAGGTGATCGAGTCTGACCTAGGCGAGATCTGGCCTCAAGCGCCGCCGCCGGAATCCGTGCCTTTCAACGGCAGCATGATCTACTTCGACACGTCCGAATCCGTACCTTTTAATAACAACGCGTACAACACGGGAGATTCGAGCTGCTCGGAGCACGTGCTCTCGCCGGACTTCTCGCCGGAGCTCTCGCCGGAGGAGTTCGCGTGCGAGAAGGAGGTGGAGAGTCAGTCGAGCAATTACTGGGGCGATTGGGAGACCACCTTGGGATTTGGGTTCAATAACGATTCTGCGTTTAACGGGTTCGGCCCGATGTCGCCGGCCGGACTCTGCCGCGACCCGGTTTTCCAGCAAGATATGTTCAGTTACATCCACAAACCTTTCTGAGTGGAAGGCGTAGAATGGTAATTTGTGCTAACATGAGGGTTGAATTTGGAAATTCGTGTTTTGCAGTTTTACTGACTGTTGGATCGGAGGGTGAATTGATTGATGGTCACCGTTGGATTGATTTGAGGGATTGGTAGGTTTTTGGTATATATTTAAGTATATACTAGTTATGTATGTATGTATGTATATCATTTTGATGTGACTGACTGGTGGGCCCTAGGAGTTTTGAAGTAGTTCTGGTCCATTGATCTCTGTTTCATTCGAAATGGAGTCTCCATTTTGATTAGACTAAACAAGAAAGGTGGCTGGTTTTGTCCAGTGATTTAGAAATGGAGACGAGGTGGAAGTTTTCAGTTAATTGGAGTGGAGATTAGTGGTTAATTAGGAGTGATTGAAATGTGTTAGTCTTAATCACTTGTTAAGACTTACTATAGTGATAGGCAGTCGGCTTTCTTTTGTTTTATTTTGCTTCAAGTTTCATTTGAGTTTATGGCCTTCATTGAAGGGTCGTTCCCCCGTCTATTGAGACTGGAGAGCCAATTTTGCTGTAATGTATTTTACTTCTTTTAATGGATACGAGTTTTCAATTAGAGAAATATCAGTCTTTTATTTTTTTTTATTTTTTTTTTCAACTTGGAATATAAGAATCAGTTGGCATGATTCATTGTACTTGGACAGATTAGTGAAGATACATATTTAAAAGGTGAAAAGGAAAACTCTATTATTGTTGAATGAAGACCATGTGAGCAGAATCTTTTTTTTGAAAATGCCAATTTGCAGATTATGTTCGTATTAAGCTGAGATTGAATATTTAGGAGAACTATCATTTAAGAATTCAAAAACCAGACAAGCCGCAATTTGACAGGCCCAAGTAACCAAGTTTCAGAAATTTCTGATAATATATAGTCGGGGTAGTTGACTTTTTCTTAGCTTTTAATTTTGCATCATCTTGAAGCATATATGAGCACTGTTCTTGTGAAACACCATATTATTTGTTTTAGTTATTAATGCGTAATTTTTTAATTATTTTCATAAAAAAATTAATTACTGATTGAATATTGATCTCTAGTAAATATGCAATTATAATTTGATTGTAGAATTTTGTATGTTTCTGTTTTAAGACATTTTTTTATATGGTATTCCATTCAAATGATGAAGATCATGTAACATTATATCAAACAGCCTAATATTTAAATGGGATTCTTATACGAAGCATATTTTGATTAAAAAAAATGATTCATTGTCGTATTCTTGACTCTTTTTTTTTTTAAGTATCATTTTTTCGAAAAATAATTTACCAAATAACATCCATTTGAAAATAATTCAGCATCTACCATTTTCGCCAGCCAGACATTCTGGCGGAACAAGTCATTTTTTCCACTTTTTTTTTTATCTTGGTCATTTGCTTGTCTTAAACAGGCTTAATTAGTAAAAAATAGCTTGTTCCACCAGAAATTAATTTTCATACCAAACTCCAAATTAACAAGCAAATCAGCCTAAAAATCACGAAATATGTTCTCTGGCAGAACAAGCGATATTATATTTTTGAGGATGGCGGGACATCAGAATAGCTTGTTCCACCAGCTAATCTGGCGGAACAGACTGGATTTTTCGAGTTAGCTCTTGACTTGTTCCTGATTTGGGGGGGAAAAGGAAAAATTGTTTGTCCCGCCAGCTATTCTGGCGGAACAAGTTGTACCGCTAGACTTGCTGGCGGAACAAACTCAATGATTGGACCTCTTGTATAAAAATGAGGAATTTCTCTCTCTCTCCCCCATTCTACCCTAAATGGCGCTCCAAAAAAATACAGTGCTTTGAGGCGATTTTTAGATGTTTTTGAGGTGATTTTGAGCCAAAAAAATAGAGAAGCTAGAGAGAAAATTAAGAAAAAAGGAAGCAAGTTAAAGAAAAGGAAACGAAAATAGGTAATCTATTATATATTTATTTCAAAAAATAAATAATTAGTTGATTTTATTATAGATTTATTGTTAATTTGTTGAAATATTATTGCAATTAGGAAGCAGAAAGAATAAATTTTTGAATGAAAATGGCACAGAACTCATCAATTCTTGTCTATTACGATGGTGTTGTTGTTCAAAGACCCAACGGATGCAGTTATGACCCATCTGAACCGATTTATCTCCTAGAAAGTACAACTGTAAATAGAGATTATACCCAATTATGGTTGAAAATTTGTAATAATATCGGTTGGTCATTAGTGATATTCTTTTAATCCGAGGTAGATTTCCTTCCGTTCGAGATGACAATTGGCATTTTAGGCTAGTGAAAATTACGAATGATACACAATTGGTTAAATTTGCCGAGCGCGTCATAAGTCATGGGTTGGAATTAGAAATATATGTTGATCGCGTCCAAGGTAAAGAATCTCAGATAGGAACTAGTAGTAAATCAAATATAGTTGCAGATGCAGACGAGCATGAGATTTTAGAACCCGTACAGAATGAAGTAAATAACGAAGATGGGGATAAAGACCTGTTTGCGAGCTTCGATACGGCACATGTATGCAATAATGTCCTTCCGAAAATAGATGATGATGAAAATGAATTAGATGAGAGACCAGAAATGGGGATAGATGACGAAGAAGAAATTTATGGAGATGGCGAAGAAGAAAGAGAGATAATGAACCATCAGACAGGATTTAAATATACGGAAGAGGGTGAGATGATTAGTATAGGGACTTTCGGCAATCCGCTAGCGGCGGAGTTTGAAGATAGTTCAATGTGGGAATATGTGAGAAATGATGTCCTATCGGGTACAAGTGTGCATGAAAAAGGGACTAAAGTCTTGTATAAGGGCATGCATTTGAAACAAAATAAGAGCTACAATCAGCCGCAAGAGCATTCAGTGTCAGGCATCGCGGAGAAATTAGAGTCGAGAACTTAGACAACAATGACGGGCGTGGCTATAATTTAAGGATGCATGATTCGAAAAATAATCAAAAATTATGGGAAATTAAAACATTTAAACAATCACACATATGTAAAATATATCTATATTATAAATTTATAGAATCAAATTAAAAATAAATACCGTAACGTGGTGTTGCCTGAAACGGAAACCTTCCGGTACTATCACTCCTTCTTCCGTGAAAACTCTCATCCTATGTTCTTCTTGTCGTTCGCTGAGTGGATATGTCGGAGGTTCATCTTCTTGAACCATAGGAGCTTTACCCCCAATCCGCCCGACTAGGTCCGGCTTGACATGCTATCACTATGTAAATATAAATAAAAAAAATAATTAATTAACTAACTAAATAAATAAATGAACTAAAGAATAAATATGTACATAAATAACTACTAAAAAAATAAATAAATTATCTAATTAAATAATATATAAATAAATATGGAAAAAGATACCTCAATTTCAATTAAAAAATCAACAAAAACCTTCCTTCTCCTTCTCCTTCTCCTTTCCCTCCTTCTTCTCCTTCTTCTACTTCTCTAAACAAATCAACAAAAATTCTAAATTAAAATTTAAAATCAAATTAATTACAACCAATTCAATCCAATCTTTTGAAACAAACCAAACTAATTTCAATTAAATCAAACCTATGTCACATTAATTTCTATCAATTCTAACAAATCAACAAAAAACCTAAATAAAAACTCAAAATCAAAACTCAAAATCAAACAAAAAACTAACCTTCTTCTCTTCTTCCAACTTTCTTCTTTCCTTGCTTTAATTGTCTCCTATTTCTTTTTAATTTTCACCTATTTTTGATTTTGGCTGAAAATCGAAGCTTTTTTTGGATGAGGACGAAATGATTGAGGGCGAGAGAGAAGAGGGCGCTTCGTTATAAATGAACAGGTCACAACTCTATTCCGCCAGCCTATTTGGCGGAACGACCTTTTTTTCATAACTTTTTTCTTTTTTTTCTTTTTCGAAATGGATCGTGGAACGGGTTAACCTAAAAAGATTTACGAAAATATCACAGCCTATTCCGCCAGAATTGCTGGCGGAACAAGTATTGTTCCCATTTTTCATCAACTCAGACAAGTAAGTCAGTGCTCACCTCGTAAAAGGAATCTTCTTGTTCCGTCAGGTTTTTTGGCGAGACAATGTTCCGCCAGAAAAGCTGACGGAACAAGCAATTTTGCTGTCCCGCTAACCTCAAAAGTGGGATATTGCTTGTTCCGCCAGAAGTATTGACGGGACATGCGATTTCGTGATTTTTATGCTAATTTTGTTGCTAAATTTGGATAAAAATTTAACTCTTTGAGTTTGGTACGGAAATTAATTTTTGGTTTTGTTCCGCCAAAATTTCTGGCGGAACAAGCTATTTTTTAGTAATTAAGCCTATTTAAGACAACCAAATTACCGAGATTAAAAAAAGTGAAAAAATGGCTTGTTCCGTCAGAATGTCTGGCGGAACATCTTTTGTTCCGCCAGAATTGCTGGCGAAAGTGGTAGATGTTGAATTATTTTTCAAATAGATGCTATTTGGTGAACTATTTTTCGAAAAAGTGGTACTTAAAAAAAAGTCCCTATTCTTCAAGTTAGGGGGAATTCAAGTTATTGGTCTGAACTGTCGATGATTGTATATATCCTCCTAAAACTTCTACATAAATCAATTAAAAAAAAAAAACTTCTGCATAAGATTTTTTTGATTTTTTTGTCATTGTTTTGAACTCTATGTAAAAGTTTTTCTTTTATAAAATTAGATCGTACAACATAATTATTCCATTTCAGTTAATAATAACTTTGATAAATTACAATGTACGAGTTCCAAACTTGCATAACTAATAAGTGAGTTTTAAATTCTCCCTATAAAAAAGACTTGGCAAGTAGTGGCAAGCAATATAAGTCTTTCTGACAAGCTTAGAGAAAGGGCTAAAATGCAATATAGCCTTTCCAATTAAGGCCCATTCTTTATCAAGCTTATTAATGCATTTCCCCACATATAAATACTACTTCAGTTGAAGAGAGAGAGCAAACACATGCCCAGTAATGCAACCGAATGAATCTTTTTATATGCAAATATAAAGGCTTACAACATCCTAAATTCATCAACCCTTCATATTTCCTTTCACTTTTTTTTCTCTTTCATCCTAAAATATACATTTTTCTACATAAATAATGGACGTTCTTCAGTTAGTATACCCATTTCAGGGTAAGCGTTTTGGCACAGACCTTCGTCAAATCCGAAACCCATGCCACTTTTATCTGCACTGTTTAAATAAATAAGAAAAGAATAAAGGAAAAAAAGATGAAGTGAGAATAAACGCAAGCTGAGCTTTACTTTTCACGTACGTATTAATAAATGAGAAAATGAATCAGAGTGAAGATCAAGACTTGCTGCTGAACCGGTCGCATGATGCTTTTATCCATCCTATTTGTCCGCTTTCATTGTCGTATACCACCATTAGATCTTGCAACGTTATATCTGCCCAAATAAATAAATAAATAGATATAAAAAATAAATGAATAAATGATTTATTTTGTAAGATTTTCAAACTAATATCAAAACATTCGTGATGCGAACTCTTCAACTCTATATTCAAAATAACTCAAAATGGACTTTTAAAGTATGCTAAACTATTTTTCAGAAAAAAGATAGCAAAAAAAACCGGGCCTTCAAAAGTCCTAAGACATTTTTATGAAAGCATAACTGGCATTCAATGTTGGTATTGAGTTATTTTGAGAAATTTTCAAAAGTTTTGTAGTTTAGTTTAGTTCAAAATTATTTTAATAATTGTACTATAACAAAATTACCTCCAATCACATTGAAATTCTTCAGCCCAACCTCCGACCCATTCAGAATCCCCAAGCACACATTCCCATATTTCTAAAAAAAAAATAGAACTTTCAAAAACATTTCATCCATTTGTTAAAATTTTAAATTAAAAAAAAACTTACAGTGACGATGAGATAATTCTCTGGCGGTATCTCGAGCGTGACTTTCTTCCCATTAATGAAGCTCAAAAGAACCGGTTTGAAATGCTTTTTCGCATCGGAAATCGATTTGAACGGCTTTTGACCTTTCCAGCACAGAGGCAAGGACGGGTCGTCAGAAGCCTCCTTCAATTTACTGCTCACATCACTCTTCACCTGAATACAATGTAATATAAAACTCAAATTAATTTATCAAAGAGAGTTAGAGGACTTTTTTTTGGGAAATTAAAAAAAAACCTGGCTTTTCTCAATATTTCAAAAAAAAAAAACCTAACTTCTTAACCTTAAATATAGAAGCAAGAAGAGTACTTTGGTCCAAAAAAAAAATATTTAACCCAAATATGTTAACTTTAACACCATAGTGGGTAGTTGAAAATCAAAATCACCTTATAGGTTTTTTTTTTAATCTGAGAAGTTAGGGGTTTTTTAAAATAATGAAAAAATTCAGGGGTTATTTAAAAATTTCCCTTTTTTTGCAAAAATATAAAGAAAATTTTGTTTTTTTATGATTTTTACGGCGGAAACGAGGGCTTGGTAAGGTTGTTGAGTGAAGTAAGTGTAGGAGCTCCCACTGTCAAAAACTATGTCCATTTGCTTGACTCCGAATGACTTGCCCGCAAAGTAAACCGTTGCGGGTCCAGGCGAGTAATAATTCCTACAAATATCATAAAAAATAATATCTCAATCAATAAATATTTTTTAATCGTTTTGTTTTTCAAAATAAAACATGAAATGGAATTAGGCTAAAGAACCCCTACATTATGTATAAATTATAAAAGAAACTGCATTACAGAAAATTGCCAAAAAGTTCCTCCATTCTTGAGAAATTCAAAACTAACAGGAGGGAGTTCTTTTCGAACTTCTAAAGACGTTTTTTTTTTATTATTTTTTGAAAATTCCGACAATGCAAAGATTCTTTTTATGAAATTTAGTCACAACGCGAAGGCTTTTACGCAAAGTTTGCAAAAGATATCCTGCATCATGTCTCAATTACAAAAAAAAAACACCGAATTATTGGAAACTGCAGAAAAGCCCCTCTCTGTTCTCGATAGATCCAAAATACCCGTACGGATATATATTTTCCAATTTCAAAAGACAAGATGCACTTTTCGCAATTGAGACATAATTCACGGACTCCAACGCAATACTTCATAATGCCGACTTTACCTGTAAGATCTAGACAGTGGGGCCCAGTTGATTTTCCCGTACGGCACAAAGTCGTCCCCGAAGAACAAGAAGCCGTTGCCGCGGCTGCTGAGACAGTGGCCGACCACGTTGCGGGTCACTCCTTGTTCTTTGAGCTGAGACAGTATGCTGACTTTTCCAGAGCCCAGCCCCAGCAAGCCGTCCGTTGGCACCGGGGAGTTCGGGTTCGCGAATTGCTGGTCGTACCCGCACCTAAATGTTGGAGAAAATTAAATAATGATTTTGCGAGAAGGTTGTTATGATATTAGAATTAGCAAAAAGAGCATTGTATTTTTTGGACGAGAATTGAAAGGGGGAGTGAGGAGACTGATGATAATGTTAGCGAATAGCGAACTAAAGCAGGGAAGGCATTTTTGAACTTTCTTAAGAGAAAAAGTGTTTAAAATTCTGATAATGGAGGTTTGCAAATTCCCATGAGTAAATAAAGAATTGAATTAAGAAGGGATTTGCAAAAAAAAACCTTCAGTATACGAATTTACCAAAAACGAAAACTTACATTGTCAAGAAAATTCAGAAGTCAAGAAGAGTAAGTAACTCAAAGCTGAAACAATTAACAACTAATACAACAGAACCTAACTTCATATTCGCAAAAAATAATTTAGAAAAATGAATAAATAAGGAATTCCACAAAAGAAAAACCCATACTACTAGAATTTCCAAAAAAACATTATATTCTTTAGTAAGCAAACTAACAGTCTTAAGTACTCTACCTAAAAGCAGGAACTAACTTCCAATTTCATTCAGACAAAGGCTTTTTTTCGCAGATTCCTCAATACTGGTGGTTCCAATAATGCAGGGTTTTTAAAAATAGGAAAACAAAAGTAAACTAAAAAATATTGAGTACCCGAAGGCGAGGGAGGGTCGGACGGTGGAGGAGTTGGCGAGCTTCAGTGCGAATGCATCCGAAACAAGTACGCCCAACGAGGAGCCCTGGTCGTGGTACTCGACCTCGTAGTCGCACTGCGTGGTCTCGCAATGGCGCAAGGCCGAGCAGATCGGGTTCTCGCACGGCACCAGCTTCTGCTTCGTAGGCCGGTAAAGAGGGTGCGGCACCTGCAACAATGTAAATGGGGAATTTTGAGGAAAGTTTGAATTTGTTGATTAGGGAGTGGGAAACTAACGTTGTCAAATTGTAACTAATAGTAGTGAGATTTTGGCAAGCAAAAATGCGGAGTATTTTTGCAATTTTCAATAATACAGGGCCCTCTTCGCAATTTTAGTATAATGTAGGGGCTTAATTGCAAATTTTACTTAATTTTGTCTTAGGTATTGAGATGAGTGACCTTTGAGCAGCGGACACATGGCGCGTCACATTGTAGCCACGTCAGATCGCTGCCAGTATCCACATCTAAGAAATAAGGCCTCGGTGGATCTCCAATGGTCATTGTTACATAATACATCCTGTTTAATTTCATTTCGTTAAGAGAAATTCAATTCATAACTTTCTATTTATGTAATTTCAGAAAACATCACTTTGTAACTCAAATTTTCATTATAATTAAGAAAAAAAATCAGTTTTGTTTTACTGAAAATTTTCAACAACATGAGGTACTTTGTGAAAAATAAAAAAATAAAAACAGACTTCGTTTCTGTCTCTTAATTCAAAACAGAATTTATGAGTGATTATTCTAATTCTGACAGTAAATACAGTAAATACATTTTACAGTCTTTTGCCCTTTTATTCACAAAACAGGACTAATAATCCAACAGATGATTAACCTTTGATTACTAAATCAACCAATCAGCACAAAATGATAACTAATTAACATCAGACTTTAATTAATAATACTAATTACCCGTGCGGGTACACGTCACCGTAAAGGGGAAAAACGGCGGAGGAGGGGCCACGTGTCGTCGCCTCACTCGTGGATTTAGATTTGGACGGCCAGGATGCGTCAATGGACGGCGCGGCGGCGATGAGGAGAAGCGCCGTGAGAAGTAGATTCACCATGGATTTAGCTCCGTCCATTGTAATTTTTAACAGGGGACAGAGAAGGAGAGGGAGAAAGGGAGGTTTAATGCGAAACAAGACTTGACTGAAGGGGGTTTTTATAGTGCAAAATTCTTCTAGGACTATAGTCTATACTATACTTGTTGACGGAAATGTGTATTTTTTCGGAGGAGTCCGTTATGTTTTGCCATAGGGCGAAATTGCCATATTGACGTTTGTGGGAAATTATTTTATGTTCTTGTTGGATAGATATATGAGTTTATAGGGGTAAATATGAAAAAAATTCAATATCGGAACCTGTTTTTCATTCACCGTCGAATTCTACGATTACATACCTCTGTGCCTACATGTCGGAATATTATTATTAATAAAAAATAATGAATTAATATTATTATATAGTTTATAGTCTTATAGAGCTGTATATGTGAAAGATGGTAAAGATAAGTGGTGAATGTACGATCATCGTTTATCGAGGGAGATTTGGACATATTTTGTACGAAGAATAGGACAGCTTGGGAAAGGCGCCATCTATTCAAGTTAACAGGGTCCCACTGGAGTAAATAAATGAAAATGATTTGAATTCTGAATGTGGAGCCCATATGCAGTGAGTGATTGCATTGCATGGCGTCATGAGGAAGGACCGAAGAAAGTGAACTGAGGTTTCCTTTTCTTCCCAACCGTGTGTACACAGTAAAGTAAACCGCGTTGGGGAAAATCCCAGTCATATTATATTTTTTTTATGATTTAATGTTATATATATTCTTTTTAAATTTTAAATTAATTCTGCTAGACGTGAGATTCGAACTCCTCACTTATGAAAAAGTTGGGATATTATTTAGTGGTGGTAATCTAATCACTAATCATTTTGTTTATTTATTCAATGAATGAAGTATTACTTAATGCGAAACAATTCTCCATACACGTGAAACTTTGATTCTAGGTTAACTCATGAACTAAAAATATATTTTGAAAATATTAATTTATTGATGAATATAAAATATGATTAGAGGATGGAAGGGAAGGCATAAAAGCCTTTATTCCAAGCTTTTGCTTCCCTTTTGATTGATTCTAGACTTTGACATTAACCTAAAGGCAATGAAACATTAAAAGTTGGTAAACATATACTTTCTTTGAGATTTGATGCGAAATCTGGTTACTTAAGTTTAGGTTATTCTTCTTCATTTACAAATGCAGGCTTCTTTTTTTATACTTAGTTTATTATTAGACTAATCTTTTTACTCTTGACCTTGACTTCTAACTATACACAAAACAAAGCGGTTACATAAATCAACCCTGGGAAAATTTAATTTATGATGCCCAAATCGATTCCCAACTAATAATAAAGGGCCAGGCGGATTTTCACGTGTGTACCCTTGCAAAACCTCAAAATATCATGTCTTCATAATTTCATACCCCCTCCAAAACATGACAAATACCATTCAAGCTCTCCTATCCAAATTTTCGTAAAAAGCCTAAATTACCCCCTTTTTCATATTTTATTCATGTATGAATGAAAATTACCAACAATGATAATTCGACAATCTCTTGAAACAAACATCAAAATGAGATGTCTTGTGTTCTGTAAGGATATAGATGGCATTTCTCTTTTCTGTGAAAAAATTGATATTTCTCATTTAGGCCTTCATATTTTGAAAGGATCCATAAAAATTGCCACATTAATAAAAATCACACAAACTACCAAAATAACTAATCTCAAGTTCTAAAAAAATTAAATATAAAAATCAATTTTGTTTTAAATACTAAAGACAGTGCAGCCCCCTTAAAATCAAACCAGAAAGGCAGCACGGCCCAGCACCACCACTCCACTGCTGGCACTGTAAAATAACAACAAACTCCCCTATACTTAATTTAATTACACACACACATCCACCAACTACCTGTACAAAACCATCTAAGCCTCCTCAAAAACTACAACTACAAATAATTATTTCAAATTTAAATTAATAAAACGTTTTCTTATTTTACTCGATAGAATTATCATTTGTGCGATTCGACCAAACAATCTCTATCTCTAAAATCCGCGAGCCATCTTTACCCCCTCCTTCTTGACTTAGACTGAACGGACCGCTGTATATTCCTTCCGTCAAAACTTTGTCTATTTGAATCGTAACTCTTCCGAGTGTAGACTGCATCAAAAATACAAAATAAGTTAGACATAATATAACATAATACAAATACATTCATTTTTATGAAAAAACTGGGTATAATACCTTTCCGAAGGTATTCTTGCTTTTACAAATGATATAAAGCTTTTGTCCTTTAGGCGGTACATCAAACGCCCACATAAAAGACTCCATCCATTCCGGACAAGTACTATGACTCACAACCTACATAAACAAATATATACCACATTTCAAAAAAGCACATATCATCCAAAACAAAACAAAACAAAACAAAAAAAATCCTACACATCAGGACTAAAAGCAGCAGCATCACAGAAACATTACAACTGAGCATAAGACTGTCATACTCCATCACGTCATACTTTCTGATCATACCGTGCAGCATTTATAATATAATATAACAAAAAATAAACTCACTCGGGTCTCCTTAACAGGACTATTCCCGATCTTCAAGCAACAAAACGCATTGGTACTCCCAACCGTCTGCTTCAACCCGCTCCCTCGTCTAACCGTCACCGTCAAGCACCCGGGCAGGCAACACAACAACCCATCAATCCTCTCGTGAAACCCCACGGGACAGTTCCTTATCAAGCCCTGCAGCACCGGGATCGCCTCCGCAGCAGTGAGCGCCTGGCCCTTGGCTGTTTCTTCGTTTGTATTCGGCCAGGAGTCTTTTAGTAAAGTGAGGGTGGAGAGGGCGGCGTCCTGCGCGGGCTCGGAGGCGGAGGCGAGGGCGGAGATTAAGTGCGGGATGGAGAGGGTCGCGGATTCAGAGGCGAGGAGCTTTTTGAAGTTGGTGAAGAGGGTGTGGAGGGTTTTGAGGGGTTCGAGGGTGTTGAGGGGCGGTGTGGGTGTGGATGCGGAAAGGAGGTCTCTCTCTAATGCGGCTGTTGAAGGGAAAAAAAAAGTAAATGTATTTATTTTAAGAAATGAAATATAATGGGTTGAGGAAATAGGTAAGGTTTTGAAACTAATCCAAGAAGAATTCGGAATTCGTGAAAGTATGTTATTTTAAAAAACGGACTGAAAGTATGTTATTTTTTTTTCTGAAAAAAAGTACTAGCAAAAAAGTACCGGAACTTTCAAAGTCTGGTATTATTTTGTTTTTTGTTATCACCGAACTTTGAGAATCCAGTGTTTTTTGGTTATTTGATGGTTAATTAACCAAAAAAATGCAAAATTGTACCCAACTTTAATAGGACTTTCAAATTCCAGTACTTTTTCTGAAAAACAAAAAATAACAAACTCTCGAAATCCGTCTTGAGTTAGTCTGAGAATAAAGTAGAAGAATCAATCAGTTTGAAAATTTCAAAATCTTTTCAGGTCGTACCAACAAAACAAGCATACAAAAAAACTCACCAGTGAGAGACCGAATCAGCTCATTGGACACATACTCCTGAAGCGTATGACCTGAAAACAAATACTTAATCAACAACGCCGCCTGGCTCGCCACGTCAGCGCTCGGATGCAGCAGCAGCTCCTGAACGACCAAAACCCCGCCCGCCTCAGCGACAGCTCGCCTGTTCGTCCTGCTGTTCATCACCAGACTCTGCAAGGCACAGATTGCGACAACTGTCATGTCCTCATTGGCCTGCTCTTCCAGCACGCCTATCAAAGCACGACAAGCCGACACAGAATCTCTAGATCTCGCTAGGTTTTCGTGTTGAAAAAGATCTCCTAATGAGAGGGTTATGAGTAACTTGGCAGACTGGCAACGGGTTAACGGGTCGAGGAGATATTGCGATAAGGGCCCGACTGCGTATTTCGCGACCTTCATTTGGCGGACTCTTTTGTTGTTGAACAGAGCTTCTAGAAGCCTTGCGGATGGTTCTTCGCACTGGTGGGATTTTAACAATTCTAGCAGTGCTTCTATCGCGCCGGCTTCAGCCATCGAAACGGAGCTAGACGTACTATTTTTCTGCTGTAATAATAACGCGCTTAGAGCAACAGTGACTGTACTTTCAGTAGTAGAGCTCAAGAGTCTGACGAGGACCAGCATGGAGATTTTCACGTGATTTTCGGTACTGGAGCGTAAAATGTTGGATAAAACTAGAGCGGCCGATTCCCATAACTCGTGAGTGGGTAAAGGGTCATTTTGCAAAATCACCTTGGAAAGTTCGAAAATCCCGCCGGACTCTGCCACGGCCTTCGGCCAGGTCAACGATATGTTCTCAAGCGCTCTGATCGCTGTTTGCTGTATGGATAATATTCCGATGCCCGCCAGCTGGACGAGTGGGACCACCGCGCTTTTTGTGGTTATGTCCTTTTTGAAATGCTCTTGCTCCAAAAGGTGCATTAAAACTTCAGTTCCAAGCTGTTGAATTGCGGGTGAAGGAGATTCTAGGAAAACAATTAACGGCTCAATCACTTGACTTGGAGTCAAATGTAAATTGGTCAAACTTTGGGGTTTTTCTAGAATATTAATTAGGGCTTGTAAAGCGCTGTGCTGGCCCCAGATTGTGAAATCGGGTCTTTGGAGGACCAGGAAAAGTGGCTCCACCATTGGAGCAGAAGCAGAGCTTCTTGCAATTCCACTGTTATTAGTTAAAATACGGAATAGTTCGACCATTAACGAGCTGACAGTTGGCGGTGCTTCTAGAAGCATCTTTAGAGACTTTTCTATCACGTTTGAGTTTATCATGTCGAGTTTGCAGTGCGGCCTGTCCTTGCCTAGTTTGATTAAGGAACTTAAACCCGCCTCGGTTAATTCGTAATTTTCTGACGAAATGTATTTGACTAAAATGTTTACTAAATCATATGATGCGACCACATTCGCATTTTCCTCATCGTCTAGTAATAAATCTAACGCACATACAGCGGGCCCCACGAGAGAATCTAAGCCGGATAAAACAAGCTGTATTAAAGGCTTTATGAACTCATAAACGATCGGTTTTTCTCTCATGAGCGGGTTTTGAAACAGGAGGAAAGAGAATTGGGCCGCATCCTTTTTCAGCTCAAGTGAATTACTGAAAGAGAGGATTTTGCAAAGGCTTTCTAACGGGTCGGATTCTGTTTCGGATAAAAAGGATGAAGCTTTTGAGACATTTCCCATTGTGAGTTTTATTAAAGCGGAAAGAGATTCTTGCTGCTCTCTTTCATTTCCTGAATTTAACATGTCGATTAACGGTTTGATCGCTTGTCTCGCCATTTCAGTCTCTCTCAAACTCTCAGATTTAAACATTTCTTTCAAAGCTCGAGCCGCTGTTAACCTAGAATTTCTCGATCCGAGCCGTAAAACCGCTAGTAATTGGTTCAAAGTGCTCAAAGAAGAAGATTCATGGTACAAAATCTCAGAATTTGTGTACAAAATCGAGATTAAATTAGCTATGGCGGTTTCGGTCGAGTCTTGCGGGCTTAGAGAGAGGTATTTAGTGAGAGAATCCAAAACTCCAGATTCAGCCATTGTTATCTTATTCTGATCACTTGATTCAGCAAGACGCGTCAGAAGCTCGAGCGCAATTAATGGCGCACCAGGTCTATCTGGAATCGGTCTGAGTAAATCCACAATCAAGGGTATGGATCTACGTGAAATCGCACTGTTTACAACTTCTTCTAATTCAAATATATTTTTCATTATTTCTCGACTTGGGTCGCGAGCCAAATCGAATTGTTCAGAAAGAGAAACTAAATTGGGTTCGATTTGGCCGATTAGGGCAATGAGGCCTGGAATTGCGCCGGAATTTGAAATGGAGAGTTGGGTTTGTTTCTCTCCAGTTCTGACAAGACTGGAGAGGGCTTGGGCTGAGAAATACCGGTCGGACAGCTCGTCAGACTTGAGGAGAGAGACTAGAGAGGGAATAATGCGTGAAACTGGAGAGGATTGGATTATGTTTAAATCTTGAAATAGTATTGATAATAAAAGTGTGCTGGTCCAAATTCCGTCCGTCTCTTCATACTCAGCCTGCAAATAATAAACAATAAAGTATGAATTATAGAATATTTAAGGAAATAAACTGATTTTGATTAGTCATTAATTACCTGGGGGTTTGTGACATAATTAGAGAGTTTATCAGACAGACTCTCAATTCCGCCAGCCTCCAAAACAAAAACCCTAGCCGCACTACAAGACGAACAGATAAACCCTAAAAGCCACTCAGCAGCTCGCCCGCCCAAAACCCTAGCCGGATCGGGGCCCGGATCATCGTCGTTCCTTTCAGAATAACTCTTCGGATTCCAAATCTCGATTTCCATAAACCCGGCTTTGAAATCCCGCCTCATCATATCGATCAGTGCATAAACAAGTCTTTCTGATACCTCTGATAAGTTAAGTGCATTAATACACTCATCTCTCATTTCTTTAAAAGCACTTGTTAAAAGTCCGGCTCCACAAGTTTTCACCTCTAGATTGGTCGAGTCGATTATTCTAGAAGCGAGAGAGGAAATACAGCCTGGCATTTGGGCCAAATATTGACCGATTAGAGCTGACTGGTCAACAGAAACCCTAGAAAGGATCTCAATCGTTTTATCTTTCACATTTGGTGAACCGACATCCAAAGATTTAATCAAAGGCAGCAAAAACCGCTCGGATCCCTCAGAAAAGGCTACCCAAACGGGTTGGCCAAAATAAGGACTCACTTTAGCCCTAACCATTAATGAAAGAACATCCAAGGCATCCAAACTACTCGCATTCTCAACCGCCACGTCAGCAAGCGAGTCCACAAGCAGATGAACCAAAAACCGGCACTGATTAAAATCTATCACAACATCACACAAAGGAAAATGATTCAGCAATCGATACAAAGCTCTAGCAGCGCTTTTCTTCCCTTCTAAACTCCCTTCTTTCAGCACTCTTTTCAAAGCGATAACAATATCTCGATCCAAAGCTTCTTGTGCAATACTCATATCCACCAACAAATTCGCCAAAGCAAAAACCGCCATTTCGGCCGAATTAATCAAAGCCGTTTTAGCCATATTAACGAGCGGCGCCACATCACCTTTTTCCAAATATGTGTTATTCTTCAACCTAGAGCTTTCAGGCCTGCTAAAAGCCCCTAATGCTCTTGCAGACTGAGTGGCCACGTTTTGGGCCCCGCTCGTCAGAAGCTTCATGCACGGACTCACAACCTCATCTGTCGCCAGGCTGTCGCAAATATCGGGCCGGGCGGTGAAAAGATCTGCTAAGACAGAACAAGCCTTCTCTTGCATTTCTTCATCTCCCACTTTTAACACTCTAATAAGCGCTTTTAACCCTTTATTAGCTGTTGAGCTGTCACGGGCCAAATTGTCATGTGAAGCCAACATAAGCACGTGACCCAAAACAGTGATGACCTGGCGTTTCGACCCATTTGACTCGGTCAAAAGCTGCACCAACAGTTGGTTTATAACAGTGGGGTCCGCTTGTCTGATCAGCTTCTTCAATGCTTTAGCCGACGCCTCTTGGCCTTTAATTCCCCCGCTCTTCAAAACCCAGAGTAATGACGAAACTGCCCCTGCGCTTTCCACACAGGCACGAATGTCGTCAGAGTGGCTGCACAGATTCCAAAGCACGTGGGCCGATTCTTCTTTCGCTCTGTGGGACCCGCTCTCGAGTAGGGAAACCAAAGGAGGTATCCCTCCTGCTGCTGTAATAGCCCACTTGCTCTCGTCCGTTTCGTCCGTCAGAATCGACAGGAGAGAGACGGAATATTCCTGCTGTTCCTCGCTGGACAGGCCGAGCAGGGAAATAAGCAGCTGGGCCCCTTCTCGTTTGTTAATCGCGTCCCATATGGAGATGTTTTCGTTGCATAAGCTTGTTATAGACGGGATTAGTTGCTCTTGGTTTTCGAGTGAGGCCATGGTTATTAACCCGGTAATGACCCGTTTCGCGTCCGAGTTTTTTATCTTTCTCGCGAGAGAAACGTTGCTGAAAAGACTCGACAAAGCTTCGAGCGCTCGGTCTTGAACCAACTTATTAGTTTGATTTTGACTTTGACCGCCCGGTTTTAACAACTCGATCAAAACCGTCTCGATCTCAATCGGATTGAAATCAAACCCTAATTCCTCTCTATCTCCCTCAAAAACCATCAAAGTGTAACCCAACGCCCCCAAAACATCCGGTACCGGTACGGGTACAACAACCGTACCGCCTTTCAAAACCTCTCCAAAGTACATCACCAACTTGCTCATCCCACCACAAACATTACTCAAAGCTTTTACTGCATAACTTTGCAGATTCTCACACGCCTCCCCGCCTCGCATTCTCTCTTTCGATGGCGCAATAATGGATCCGATCAAAACGGGCAGCCCGCCCGCATCCACAATCGCCTTTTTCGCCTCAGTAGACTTCAACGATAAAACCTCCAATGCATCAGCAGCACTAGCTCTCGCTGAAATCTCGTTCTCTTTCCCCAACAACCGAATCAACGCTTTGACCGATCCCGCCTCGATTACTTTTGAAATACTATCCCCAAAAGCGGAAACTAAACGAGCCAATAAAGACGCCGAGTTCATCTGAGCCGTCGGATTTCCGGACGATAACAAATCCGTGATTATTTCCACCCCGCCGGCCTCTAAAGTCGCTCTCCAATACCCGTCTTTGTCTCGACAAAGATTCCGTAAAGCCCCGGTCAAAAACCCTTGCACTTCTCTCTCTTGTTTTGTTCGACAGCTAAGCTGAAGCTCGGTCCATAACGTGGGGACCACGCCTTCCGTAACAAATATCTTCATTCCCACATGGTCGTCAGACAATCCGCCCGACGAGACTTCATAAATCGCTTCCGACGCGGCCTTTCGCCCTTCCAGAAACTCCGACTTCAACAAAGCTAACAACGGCGGAATGCAACCGCCCAAAAGGATCTTAGTCCTCAAATCATCCTCTTTGCAAAGGGCGGTTAGTAAGGAAGCGACGTTGGATTTGGAAGCCGGGGTGCCGGTTCGTAAGATGGAAATAATGAGAGGCATGGCTTGCGAGTGGGTCCCGATTAGGAGACGCGCATCCTTTTGGGACCGTGCGAGTGAGAGGAGATTTGAGGTGACCTGTTGTTTTTCGATTGGAGAGGAGGAGTGGAGTTGTTCGAGGAGGCGGGCCACCGTGGAGACTGAGCTGTCTGGGTCGTCCAGCTCGGCCAGTGAGTTTGTCTCTCTGTTAAAAAAATACGGAATTATTTTGTTGGATAATTGGATTATTAATCTGAGTGAATTTTTACCATAAGTAATAAAATTAATTATGGAGCAAAAGAAGATTGTGATTTTTTGGGGTATGGAATGAAATGGTTTAATTTCTTTGTTCTCTGGTTAAAAATATGGAATGGTTTGATTTGTTTGTTGTGTTTTGAAGGATTATTGATCTGAATAATTTTTTATTTTTTACCGTAAATGATGAAATTAATTATAAATACAAAAAGGTTGTAATTTGGGGGTACCTGGATCGGCCAGAGGAAGAAGAAGGAACAGGCGAAATGGGCTCTGAAGAAGAATATTGCGCCATTATTTTTAATTTTGGCTAAATTTTCATCAGCTTTTAAAGAATATCTGTAAATAACAATAAATGAAGTTATATTAGAATTTCCGTACAAAAGAAGTGGGATAGTTATAAGAAGAATTTTAGGGGAATATGAGGCATGTGGTGATTGGTTTGTTGTTTTTCGTAAAAAAAACTGTACAGTTGAGATGCGACACGTGTGAATGGTTATTTAAATTTGGATTTAAATTTCCCGCGCAAAAGATGATTCAGATTTGGAAACCCAGTATGGCTTAAATTGAGAAATTAAATTGATAATTGTATTATTATAGCCTTAAAAAGTTTCTAAGTATCAATTGTCCTGCCAGCAATAACCTAATCACACTTCAAGATTCCTTTTATCACTTTTCAGGCCACCTAACAAACTAAAATTACCAAACATAGAGAGAATTCAACAAGTAATTACAAAATTATCTAAATAAAGTAGATATACTGAGATTCAAGGTTTATATTAATAAAAACGAGTAAAACTCAAGTTTATTTCACAGTTCACTAAACCCTGAGTTGAAATTGAACTTCAGTGAACAAAAAAAGAGCGAAAGTAAAGGATTGATTTTTTTAAACAAGAAAAATCTCCAAATTCCCAATAATAGTAATGGGGCAAAAAGCAGATTAAATCTCAATAGTCAAAATTCAGTACATACTAAGTGAAAAAAAAGAAAGAGGCCACTGTAAAAGAAGCAAAATTAAACCTCAAATAGATCTTGACTTCCAAACAAATTCAAGAAAATAAACAACAATTCACATTCACCAAAGCTCTCGCAGCAAAAAACTAAAACCAGCACCAGATCTCTTCACTCTTAATCCCAAAATTGCTTTAGATCTCACTACTCTCAGTGAATCTACTACAGAAACAGATACCAAACAACTACATTTTAACACAAAAATTGAAACAATAGGACTACATTGAATTTTCACCTGAGTAAGAGAAGAACTAGAGCTGTCTTTTCCTCTCTCTTCCCAAGCGTTACTAAACAATTAATGCAAAGCGTCTTCACAACTTAATTACCTTTCCTACCAATTACTTATTTAGCTAAACTTTTTTGGCCCCTCTCTCTTTCTATCTAGCTAACCTGTACAACTGTACTGTACTCTTCTCTCTCTTCAGTGAGAGGGAAACGGAAAAGGAAGAGGAAATAAAAGATCGCGTCGGGAGAGAAGAATGCACGACTGCTGTCAAACGGAACCTGTCTTGTCGCCGTTACGAAACAAATGGAGATATCGGTTTCTATGGAGTGAGATTATTTGTTATTACTGGAGGTGTTGTTTTTATAGAGACTGGAGAGAAAAGTGGCGATTGGAAATTAAGAGGAAAAATACACTGGTCCTATGCACCATATGGTCCATATGAAGTTGAATGGGAAAAATCCGAATGTAACCAACCACTAAACTAAATTATTGTCTGTTATAAAGTTATTTATAGTACAATTTTGAACTTTTAATTTTTTTTAAGTCAATTATTTACTTAAAAAGTCTATAAATAATGTAATGGGATTTTGGATCAATCATGAATGTATAAATAGAAAGATAAGATAAATATAAAAAATTCTTTATTTATACTTTCATTATTAGTTGGCGGTAAAATTGCGAGATTTTTAGGATTTTTGTCTTTTGCTACTTAATTATGAAATTGTTTTTGTACCATTAATTAAGTGTTTTTATGTGATTATTACCTTTGACATGTAAGAGACGATGTATCAATCTCGTATATGACATATAAGTGACAATGCGAAATCAAATTAATCAATAACTTTTTAAAATATTTCGTAGACTAGAAATCAAATTAATCAATAAAATTTTAAAGAAATCAAGTCATGATATCATTATGCGACAAATTTTCTTCTTTCGATTATTTTTTGAAATAACTTTCAAAAATTCATTATTTGATTACTTATGTGTGAAAACATTGCCAAATCATTACTTATGTGCCGATTATTGATTTAACTCAATTCTCTTCTTTCATATATTAGTACCTAAATGTCAATTAACTTTGGGTGATAAAGAAATAATTATGTAAAAAAATTTCTAACATTTTCTAAATGAGAATTCAAATAAACTAAAGAAACTTGCAGAAATCAATCACAGTATCATTACCTAACGAATTTTCTTTTTTAAAAGTTTTACTATAAAGAAAGAGACTTTGATCAAATTCAAGGATGACATATTATCGTATCTTGTGATCAAGACATATATCGTAGAACAGAAGGAATAAGCACATGTCTATTCAGATAGGTTTATGATTGCTGATCATTTCATTTAACATGAGTAGTAATGACATCAGTCTAGAGGTTACTCATGACTTACGATCTTTAGAAGATCGTTGCCAGCGGGGCAACCCATCCATTTGCAGGGAGGCATCTAATTCACGAAGTCACTGAAGCGAATTTTCTGTTGTAATAGAAAGAGGCGAATGAAAGGCGTCATTAATTAGATCATCTTGAAAGAATTGCGCTTCTGTTCCGCACAAATGTGTAGAGTTCCAGGTGCAAACTCATAAGAATACCGTGTCCCCAATCGACATGCCAAAAAGGGGCCGTGTCTCCATTACAAATTTCCCAATTTATGATTTAGGTTAAAGAAGCTAGCAAGAGTTGAAATTTGTTTGGTAAATCTTGATGCCCCCTGCCTGTCAAAAATGTTGCCAAAGTATAGTTTATGTATCCTGAGATTTAAGCATTTAATTAATATAAATTTATTCAAATAATCTAATTAAATAATTGAGTGCTAGAAAATGGGAAAAAATTAGGAGAAAATCCTACATTTCAATTTTTTTCTCAAGTTAGTACTGAGTTGATTGATTTGTCAAATGTTGATGATGCACAAGTGGGTGAACAAACTATATTGGTGTATAATGCCAGGTGCAAACAAAGATAGTAAGATACAATAAAGAAATAAATAATAATTGAGGTGCATCCAACACTCCAACAACCAACATAAGTGTCTGGCTGTGTATAATGTACGATATTGCGCATAAATGTATTGTTGTGTCTGTTTGAGATGCATTTTTATTAACCCTAATAACTAAGAAAATAACTTAATATAAATATTAAATGATAAATGTCATATATGCCCTTTAATATATGAAAATATAATCTGGTATATAATATAGCCCGAAATAAGAAAAACATCATTGCCTTTATAAAAAAATTCTTATTTTATTAGGTTGTACTCATATAATTCCTTTGTCATGAATCTAAATGATAACAGAAATAAAAAAAAACATGATTGGAAGAAATAAATGATAAATATTAATATTGAAAGGATTTTGTTTATGACGAAATTTTATCATTTCAGAGATAAATCAAATGCTCCATTACTTTGGTTCCCTGTTTTTTGAAAAAGACAAAATTTTAAAGATAATGCCATTTAATAAAACATGTTCATGAAAAAAAAATATCTAAATTATGATATTCGAGAGATTTTATGATTTATGGATGTATCCTGTGCATAGGTATTTATTAAATCGTATATGTAAATGTTCATATTCATTTCCCATTAATGTTATTGATATCCCTAATTACAGTTCAGTATGTATTACATATTTTGATTATCGAATTAAACAAATTTGATAAATATGTTAATTAATTGATGAAAGAGTCCAACTGACTACTTTCATTAATCCATATAAACTAAAAAAAGAGACAACAAAATTAATCAAATAAGCCATGAAAAAAACCTGAGCTAAAGGGGATATTTACCTTTGAATAGAACAAATACCAAATTCGCCCCTTGTTATAATAATGTTATCATGTAATGCTTAGCCATTAGCTAAAAATATAATTATATAATATTATCATGTATTATTATTTCTAATTATATAGTATTATATATTGTATAATTATATAATTATATTATCATAATATTAAGATGATATGTTGTTATTGTTATTTGTCGTAAATTCTTAAATTTGTTCTAATATATCATTAACTTTTAATTATTAAATGTATTTTATTTCTTAAATTTTGATTTATTTTTTGAGGACAAATGTTGACTAATTACGGCCTATAGGGGGGGGGGGGGGGGGGGGGTAAATAGGCCTAAATCGTGCGGAAGTATGATTTTAAAGTTTTTTGTAATGTTGCAATTTTTGGTTTGCTTTACTTTTAATTTATGGTTGTATTAATACAAATTGATAATAACAATTAAAAGCAAATAGATAGAAACGAGAAATGGATCAATACCAAACACGCAAACTTGTTGACGAAGTTCGGCTAGGTGGTTGCGTGAGCTATAACCACCCTTTTCTTGCTAGCGAACCTTTCCGCTTTCACAAGTGCCTAATCTCCGGGCCTTGCTTTTCGGCTCCGTTTACACTAATCTAAATAGCGTTTCTTTACAAGACTCGAATCACCGCTCGCTTTACAACACGTAGCGAATCGATGAAACAAAACTTGAACCGGATTTCTTTCAATCCGAACTAACAAACCGGATTTCTTTCAATCCAAACTAACAAACAAGCTCTAACAAATAGCTTACAAAGTTTCTCTCAAATCTCACAAGCTTTTGAGTAAATTTATTATCATACCAAAAGAGAGAGAAAATATTCCTTTTTGAGTTTTAAAAATGGAGGAATTGATGATGAAAAATGGATTGGGTTTTTCCTTTTAAAAGTGGGAGAGAAACCAAATCAAAAAAAGCCTTTTACAGGCTATTCCGTTATGGACGGAATTATTCCGTTCAGAACGGAATAACAACGGTTAGAATAACTCAAAAATTCAAACATTCCGTTTTGGACGGAATATTGCGTTCTGGGCGGAATTATTCCATTCAGAACGGAATAAACAGTGTTTCACACAGTTTTAATAGAGGGATTCCGTTCCGAACGGAATCACTATTCATCATTTCGTTCGGAATGGAATCACTATTCACAGCCTAAGTCAAAAGTGGAAAAAAGCTGTTTTTGAGTTATTTTGCAAGATTTTTTCTCTCAATTTTAATATTTAAATAAAATAACTCAAAATTGAAATTAACCTATTTAAAACTAAAGACTTAAGAAGTGCTCCAACGCTTGATAACTTGAGAGATGTGAGTCACCTTCTTGTCTTTCGGAAAATATAGAAGTTTCTTTTACGGCTAATTCTTCATATCCGATTTCTTGACGTGAATTATTCTAGCTTTGAAAATCATTCCCAAGATTATATTAGTAGCTCGGAATAGGTTTAAATATCATCAAACTGAGAACAATAAACTCCTCCTTTTGAAAATCATTCCCAAGATTTAATGAGGAGTTGTTATCAATATTCCTATCCTTCCTCAACCACATGTACTTCGGTGAAATACTTGTTTTGCGCAAAAGAGACTCCAAGGAAATATGACTTATTTTGCAACAATATTTGCAAAACGTACAAGTGGGGTTCGGAGTCTCATTTGTACCTTTTACAAAATGATTTTTATAGTGGAAAGAAAACTCGGCTTTCCTTAGTCTCGGTTCGGTTGACTTGGCGCTAAAACTGTTTGATTTTGAAAAATTATTTGATTTTGCAAAATTGTTTGAAAAATTATTTGATGTTGCAAAATTGTTTAAGTTTGAAATTTTTTATTTTTGGTGTATATTAATGTAATGTTTGGGAGCTCGATTTTGCGATTCATTATATTGAATCTTTCTCGGGACGTGTGTATTAATTATTTCATAAAAATAATCATTTGGACCTCGTTTATAAAGTCGTTCGGTTGTGACACCATGGTTATCTTCATGAGCTTTTTGTAAATTATTAAAATAATTAAATCTATTATTATTGTATTTATTATTGTTATTAAAAAATTTAAAAGTTTGGTTTTTAGCATTTTTACACTTAGGATAGTTTCCATACATAAATGCATTTCTTCGACTATTCTTAGGTTGATTGAGCTCCGTTTTTGATATATGATCTTTGGATTTTGAAGAAACGGGTTTGGATCCGATTTCTTTCTTGAACCCTAGACCTGTTTTGTCATTTGGTTTTTGCCCTATTAAAATCTTGTCTAAATTAAATCTAGTTGTGACATTTTTGGCACAAGCGAATTTGAGGGATTTGTTTTCATTTTTCAAACTTACTATTTCGACTTTTAAATGATTTATTTCATTTTTTAATTTTTCAAAATCACAAGTATTATTATTATTATTATTATTATTATTTAAATTGTTATTTTTATTTAAATCATTATTATTTAATAAATTTAATTTTTCAAATTCTTTAAGTTGTGCCTTATACGACCTTACCGAGGCTTCGGATACTATCAATAGTTCTTGAGTACTGACAAGAGACTCCCGACCCTTTTCCAACTATTGTGCTAGTTCATCGTGATTTTCATGTTCTACATTTTTAACCACATAATCGGAACTTGGACCAATTACTTCATTTAAAACATAATTTAAAGTTGGATCTAAATATACCTCGTGACTCATGTCACGGAAAGAATCCGTAGATGTTGTGGCGAGTGAGGATGTCGTGGGAAGAGAAGGAGGAAGTGGTGGTCGTCCTTGCTTGCGGAGCATTTCTTGAATCGCTTGCTCACATACCTCATCGACGTTGTCGAGTGCCATAAAAGCGGCATTCGCCATGTCTGATTCGGAGTCGGAATCCGATTCGGCGTAGTTGGAGGAGTTACTCGAGTAGCTCCTTGACTTCTTCTTCTTGTTCCACGGTGCAAGTTCGGGATGAAGTATGTAACAATTGTCCATCGTATGTCCCATCTTGGTGCACTTGAAACAATACGACTTCTTATTGTTGCGTCGGCGGTTATTGTTAAACTGTTTCTCATGTGCTCGCAAATCACCGTATTGTCATACCAAACATGCCATCTCGTCATTCTCGTCGTTTGAGGTGGATGCCGGCATCGCTACGTTTCTAGTTTGTTGAGTGTTAACGCTCACTTGCTTGAGTCGAGTTTCGAAGTTGCTGAAGTAGTTGATGAGGTCCTCGGGCCCGATTTCTTGTGTTGCCATCATCGTTTCCAATGACACTCGAAGCATTTCCCAACTCGATGGCATTGCCCTTAAGAGTTTTCCTACAACTCGATCATCCGTTAGTTTCTCTCCTAAAGCGGTGTATCCGTTTCGGATATGTGACATGCGAGTGTACATATCCTCGACGGATTCACCTTCGATCATTTGAAAATAATCAAATTGTTGTTCTAGACCTATTAATTTTGTTCTTTTCATTTGATTGTTTCCTTCAAATCGATCTAGGAGAGCTTTCCACATTTTATTTGAATTTAAACAACTATCAACTATGACCGACAATGAATTTATCATGTTTGTAAGAATAAGATTTTGTGCCATAATGTCATAAGTTAAATTGGTTTTTGTGTCATCACTATAGTTTGAGGTATTATTGGTTTCGTAAGTTACGGTAAAATCCTCTTCAACCATTTTTTGTAGACCATGAAGAAAGAATGCGTTCATCATACATTTCTTCCATATGTTCCAATTTTTACCGTCAAGCTTGTCGGGATAAGCTATTTGGACTCGGTTGACTTGAGGAAGGGTCACCATAAATCGAAATACAGGTTATTTCAAATTTTAATTTAAAAAGGTCAGTACACCTGCTCTGATATCAATTGTTGACTAATTACGGCCTATAGGGGGGGGGGGGGGGGGGTAAATAGGCCTAAATCGTGCGGAAGTATGATTTTAAATTTTTTTGTAATGTTGCAATTTTTGTTTGTTTTACTTTTAATTTATGGTTGTATTAATACAAATTGATAATAACAATTAAAAGCAAATAGATAGAAACGAGAAATGGATCAATACCAAACATGCAAACTTGTTGACGAAGTTCGGCTAGGTGGTAGCGTGAGCTATAACCACCCTTTTCTTGCTAGCGAACCTTTCCGCTTTCACAAGTGCCTAATCTCCGGGCCTTGCTTTTCGGCTCCGTTTACACTAATCCAAATAGCGTTTCTTTACAAGACTCGAATCACCGCTCGCTTTACAACACATAGCGAATCGATGAAACAAAACTTGAACCGGATTTCTTTCAATCTGAACTAACAAACCGGATTTCTTTCAATCCAAACTAACAAACAAGCTCTAACAAATAGTTTACAAAGTTTCTCTCAAATCTCACAAGCTTTTGAGTAAATTTATTATCATACCAAAAAAGAGAAAATATTCCTTTTTGAGTTTTAAAAATGGAGGAATTGATGATGAAAAATGGATTGGGTTTTTCTAGAAACCAAATCAAAAAGAGCCTTTTACAGGCTATTCCGTTATGGACGGAATTATTCCGTTCAGAACGGAATAACAACGGTTAGAATAACTCAAAAATTCAAATATTCCGTTATGGACGGAATTATTCCGTCCAGAATGGAATAAATAGTGTTTCACACAGTTTTAACAGAGGGATTCCGTTCCGAACGGAATCACTATTCATCATTCCGTTCGGAACGGAATTACTATTCACAGCCCAAGTCAAAAGTGGAAAGAAGCTGTTTTTGAGTTATTTTGCAAGATTTTTTCTCTCAATTTTAATATTTAAATAAAATAACTCAAAATTGAAATTAACCTATTTAAAACTAAAGAATTAAGAAGTGCTCTAACGCTTGATAACTTGAGAGATGTGAGTCACCTTCTTGTCTTTCGGAGAATATAGAAGTTTCTTTTACGGCTAATTCTTCATATCCGATTTCTTGACGTGAATTATTCTAGCTTTGAAAATTATTCCCAAGATTATATTAGTAGCTCGGAATAGGTTTAAATATCATCAAATTGAGAACAACAAAAGACACAACCTCTCATATGTGAGTAGCTTTTTTTCATTTAAATTTGCTATATGGTGCATGGTTAATCACAACGGTATTAGTATTAGGTTTGGTTAGACGTGCTCTATTTCATCTTTAGTCTAATGTTATAAATTTAAATACCAGTCAAGTTGATATTTATATTGTTTTCTTTCATACTTTAATTATTCTATTTTGGTAGTACACGGTGAAAATGTTAGTTTTCTTGTTTAAAATTATAATTATCTTAAATCGTTTTCTATTATTCTTTATTTTCTTTTACAAAAATAACTACAAATTGGACAAATATTTGTCTGTTTATTGATATTTCCCAAACTAATGATGGGGTCTAAAGTTCATCTGTTTCGATATATGGCAAGGGCATATATAATGAGAAAAAAAATAATTTGAGAGTTTTTATTCATACATGAAAATTGCAGTTGAATTAGATAGCAAATAATTACTCTAATTACCAGATGAGTTGATATTTAATTATTATAACTTGAAGGCTTTATTATTAGAAATTAGAAAACGTAACATAAGCAAATGAACAAATATGAATTTTGTTGGGCCTTCCGAGCGGAACTTGACCCATCTCGGAATCAATGGACGTGTTCGGTGAGAGTTAAAAATATTATAAATATACTTTTTTGTGAAAAATATTTCCGGATTGTAGCTGTTCTTTTAGTTCGCAGACAATTTATTTTTTTAATTCCATATCTCTTTATATGGTTATCTTGTTCTATGAATTGAATACTCATATCAAAATTCCTTGAATTCATAATTATTCAAATCAAGTTAGATAATTATTTGATTAAATAATTTTTGTAAAAGCAATATGAGATTGGGGCTTATGTGGACAAGTAGTTTAACAAATAATTTTTTTTTATGAAAGTTCAACAAATATTGCATTTGTGCCTAAAAAAAAATATTGCATTTGTGACTGTGTCATAATACAGATAAAATACAAAGTTATACAAAGAAAATTCTTACTAATTAGTAATCATATGTGCAGACTGTTTATATCATTAGTTTACAAAACTTGGAAATCAATTTGGCTCATCTCATTTCTTTACCAAATCCACATAAAAAATCAAGAAAAAAAAATCACTGGTCTCATTTCTTCCAAGATTCTATAATTATTTTTACGAGGGGCTGAGCATGAAAGTTGAGCAACAGGTTTCTCTCCTTCTGGTAAAGAGACAAATCTCTAATTGGGGCCATGGAAGGCGAGAATATTGTAAGATGTTCTTTTTTTTTGTAGAAAAGCCCCTTTGTTATGCTATATTGCAATAAAGGTGTTGCTTATGTTGCTTATTCCTAAAAAGTTCTATTCTCTTGGATTTTAGTATAGGGGCTTTTTTTGCAAATTTCTCCTTTTTTGTTAATTTATGCTCTATTTTTATTTTATTTTTTGCCTATGATAAGTTATTTTTGGGCAATTTGATATGAACCCTATAAATCTTAAAAATGATATGTATCATATATGCCGATGAAAAATAAAAAAGTATCATGTATATACCAGTACAAATTAAAAAATTGTCTAGATTTATTTAAAATAAAATAGCCCTTTAGTAATTTATACTTTGGAATAAATTAGAAGAAAAGAGACATTATTATATATACAATGGTATATATATATATGCTAATTTGATTTTTACATGGGCACAAATAAATTTCTTCCTTTTTTTTATGAATTTATTTACAGGCGCACCATAGTTACCAGAGACGAGAGGCCTTTGTCTTACTGAAGAGCAAACCACCAGTAATATTAAATTTACCTCATGATTTCGTTTTGCATCTTTTCCCTTGATAGAAGTTGTAAATTATTTTTTTTTTACATATTTACAAAAATACTTTATTATTTCAGGTTTTGGGAATGGAAATTTTTTGACCTGGAAATATAGTTACGAATCTCTGGACGGACAGGTTGAAGGAATTATGCCCTAGGCCAAAGTGTTGGACTAGAGATTAGATTATGAGAAACATGTTTATTCACTTCATATATGAATGAGTGTATGTGTGACTAATATATTTACATACATTAGATCGACCATGAATGACACTTCGGTTTCACGTCATCAGAATACGTGATACTTCAGGTAAGAAGCCACATATCCACACTAGTATATTCGCAGATTGGATGATCATGTTCTGCTGATCATGGACATAGGGGTTAAGTCTGGAATATAGGTACGTGTTAGAGAACACATACCGGACTGACCACACTATGAGTCTCAAAAACTCCAAATTTAGTGACTTGAGCTTTATAGATCGGGTCAAGGTAGTTGTCATCTGTTTCTCTCTAATTCTTTGGCTTTTTCTTGTGTCGATATGAGTATTTTTCTCAGTCGGATTTTTCTTCATTTCCTTACTGCCAGAAGACTTTGTGGGAGGTGAGTTATTTAGAGAAGAGAGTGTGATTGGGTTAGTTGAGGGAGAAAGAGTGATGGGTTTGATAAATGGGTCATTTGAGATAGAAAATTCCGGTCCATCAAACAATTCTGAGTCAACAGCCTAATCCGTTGAGAAAATGTAATTATCTTCTGGCCCGCTAATGTTCTCACTAAAAATTTCCGGCCCAGTGATTAAAAATTGATCATCAGCCCACTTTGCCGAATCAGTTATTATTTCGATTGTACCCCCTCCCTCCTCTAATTGCAGCCCTGCAATTCCATTCTCTAAAATTCCGATTGCCTTTTCTGTTTGAACTGATGGCATTAAATTGTGAGGGGACTGGTTAGCCGTTATTACATTTTCCCCCATCCAGCCATCATTACCCACATTTAATACAGCCGTGTTATGTTGAAAATGTGAGTGATTGAAGTTTTTAATTGATTTTCCTTCACAACGCCATGAAATTGTGGAAATCCCACTGGACCCCTCCCATTTTCCTTGTCTTCATCCTCATTCTCCAATCCCGCCAAAAAAGTTGACTGTTTCAACGCCTCTTTCTCCCCCTCCTCAACAGTGGAGTTGAAATTATTTGACTCTTCCTTCACCCAGTTGAATGTAGTAGCTTCATTAACTATTGTAATGGCCCTCTTTTTCTCCCTCCAAGTCCATTTCTGCACCGAATTTGTTGCCCTCTGAGCATTTCTTATTCCATTCCTTCCTCTTATAGATCATTGTGTAGAGTCAATTGGTGGTCCTCCTTGTGCCCCCCTAATTGTTTTGCTCATGTTGGACATGGATAATATTATGATTTTGACCCATGTCCCCTCACTCCTGTGGTAGATTTTGATTTTCCCCATTATCCACCACGTTCTGGTTGTCTCCGTTTTGTTGTATGGGTTAAATTGGGTCCTCGTCTAATTCCGAAAAAAGATCAACGTAACTCTCCAAATACACCCGAACGTGCTTTCCCCAATGACTATTTTTTTAACCATATTTCTTCGGTATATCATACGGCCTCTCGCAATCAACTGAAAGTAGTATGTACCGGAAATCTCCTTCTGGCGGTAGAGGTGAGTGGACCCTGTCCAATGCTCCAAACCCGGACATCATTCTTACGAGAGTAGTTCCACATGTGTAGAAATGGCCAAACCAATCAAATTTCACATCGGTACCGGTTGTCGAATCGATTAGATCCCCAGGTCGTTGTCCAAGCGTCGATGATGATTACATCGTCTAGCGGGAAATCTTCACCCGTAGCAATTCGGTCGCGTAATTCGGGTGAGCTGCAGATGATGATATAGTGGGCCGGATGCCGGCAAGGAAGATTATATAATCGTTTATAGTCCCTCCATATGTGACAGATCAGATTATCTTTCCGAATCCACAACTAGATCAGACATCACAAGTTCTTAACAACAAGGAAAAGAATAGAAAGAAGAAGGAGAAGAAAAAAGAGAGGAAGCAAAAGTAAGTCAAAATGTAAATTTTTGTGTTTCAGACTCTATCCAAGGCGAAAAGGTTATCTAATTTTCTATCCATACTAATAAATTTTAAGAGATAGGAATGAGGTTGATTCAGTAAACATAAATCTTTTGAGATGAATTCTATAATGTTTCGAAATAAAATACAGAATAGCTAATTTTTTTTATCTCTATCATTGTATATGCCTACAGGTTGATAAGGAAGACGTGATAATAAAATCATCTTCTTTTTTTTCTCATCCACAAATAGATCAGACATCACAAGTTGTTAACAGCAATAAGGAACAAAATTGGAAGAAGGAGAACAAAAAAGAGAGGAAGCAAAAGAAAAGAAGTCAAAGTGTAAATTTGTGTGTTTCAGAAGCTATCCAAGGCGAAAAGGTCAATATTTACTTTTTATTTTTATCACAATTTATACCTAATTTTCTATCCATACTAATAAATTTTAAGAGATAGGAATGAGCTTGATTCAGTAAACATAAATCTTTTGAGATGAATTCTATAATGTTTCGAAATAAAATACAGAATAACCAAATTTTTTTATCTCTATCATTGTATATGCCTACATATTGATACGGAAGACATGATAATATAAATCCTCATATTTCGTTCCCCGTCCACAAAGAGATCAGACATCACAAGTTCTTAACAGCAACAAGGAAAAGAATAATAAGAAGAAGGAGAAGAAAAAAGAGAGGAAACAAAAGAAAAGAAGTCGAAGTATAAATTTTTGTGTTACAAAATCTATCCAATGTGTAAAGGTCAATATTTACTTATTATTTGTAGTGCAATTCACATCTATTTTTTATCCATACTAATAAATTTTAAGAGGTAGGAATGAGGTTGATTTAACAATACATGAATCTTTTGAGATGAATTCAATAATTTTTCGAAATAAAATACAGAATAACTAATTTTTCTTATCTCATCATTGTATATGCCTACAGGTTGATAAGGAAGATGTGATAAAAAAATCATCTTCTTTCTTTTCGTATCCACAAATAGATCAGACATTATAAGTTCTTAACAGCAACAAGGAAAAGAATAAGAAGAATGAGAAGAAGAAAGAGAGGAAGCGAAAGATAAGAAGTCGAAGTGTAAATTTTTGTGTTTTAGAATATATTCAAGACGAAAAGGTCAATATTTATTTACTATTTGTATCACAGTTCACATCTAACTTTCTTCGCATGCTAATAAATTTGAAGAGGTAGAAATGATATTAATTCAATAAGACACAAATCTTTTGCGATGAATTCAATAACTTTTCGAAATAAAATAGTACATAATACCCTAATTTTTTTTTTCTCTATCATTGTATATGCCTACAGGTTGATAGGGAGGACGTGATAATAAAAGCGCCATCTTTCTTTCCGCATCCACAAATAGATCAGAAATCACAAGTTCATAGCAGCAACAAGGAAAAGAATAGGAAGAAGAAGGAGAAGAAAAAAGCGAGGAAGCAAAAGAAAAGAAGTCGATGTGTAAATTTTTGTGTTTCAGAATCTATTGAAGGCAAAAAGGTTAATACTTATTTATTATTTGTATCATAATTCACTTCTAATTTTCTATCCATACTATCAAATTTTAGGAGGTAGGGATAAGATTGATTCAATATTACATAAATCTTGTGAGATGAATTCGTTGCTTTTTGTGAAATAAAATACAAAATATCGACACTTTCCTTCCAAAAAAAAAAATTCTTTAATCTTGTACTCTTAACAAAAAAACATTAGGAAATGGGGAGAGGAAGAGGGAGAGGGAGAGGGAGAGGCAGAGTGAAAAACATACAGGAGGGAAATGGATGGTTTCAAATCATAGTTAAACCCCAACTAGCTCCTACACCCCCTACAAAAGAATTCACTCGTACAACATCCTCCCCACTGCTTCTATTTCTGTTAAACCCCCTCTCTCATCTTCTTTTCCTTTACCCAAGAAACCTCATATTACAAATATGGTTGCGTCTCAAACCAATGCCCAACAAACAACAACCGTAGCCCTTCCCCAAACCCGCCCAGAAGATCAGGCAAGGCCCCCATGAGTCATGAGGAAGAAAAAGCTTCAAGGAAAAAAACTTGGTTCAACAATGGCAACCCAAAACAAGAGAAACTTGTCCTTGGCAACAACGACAGCCGGTAACGGTTACCAAAACAACAGTCACAAAAAGGTACCTCTTATTCTGTCAACCCTCTACCACTCACTCATGTCACCTCTCGTAAAAGGACTGAAGTCACTCAGCTAGCTCTCCTTCCTCTGCCTCAAAAGAGAAGGCTTGTGTGGCCATCCAATCCCAATCATCCTGACCGGGAAGGAAAGTATCGCCGGTGTTTGGAATATGGGCATCCGAAAGAAACTTGCCGGAAACCCAGGTGTTGTGTCAGATGTCGCAAGCCTGGGCACACGGCCAAGTTCGGCACAAAAAGGAAATTCAAAGGACAATCCGATCAAAATTAAAGGGCACAAAGTGCAAGGCAATTCATCCAAGCCATTAGGCAAAATCGCACAAGGAAACCCAACCAAGACCCCTAATCAGAAACCACCTACCTTGATTCAGGAACCCTCTAACGGTGCCAGGAGCACGACGGTGGTACCTCACAATCCCCCGGTCATCACAGACTATGATCCTTTAAACCCTAGAGGCCTAAAGGGTGAAGAACACATGCCACATAACCGCCTTGACAAGGTGTCTTGCTTTATTAGACTTTCACTCAATCATCACCTAGAGATTGCTCGAGGAAGAAGGGCAATCATCCTCGACGGCAGGTTTGTGGAGAACCACAACCTCCATGCAGTCACTATCCTCTTAAGGAATTGCAAGCAATGGAGAACTCCATTTGATATGGTATACAGGGGCAAATCAAGGTACCGCGTGTTCCTTCCTCCTGACATGAATCAGGACAATTTCTTAGCAACAGATTTAAGATCATTCAGGAGGGTCAACTTCGTCTGCTATGAGTGGGACGCCACAATTGATGACAAGCCGGTAGGTTTTCTCTATCGAGTGTGGCTCAGTCTCCACAATCTTCCCTTCCAAGCTTGGTGTATCGACCAGCTCGCCATTCTCACAAGATTCATGGGCATCCTCATGCATCATGGCCCATTAGAGAATCTCACTTCGCTAGAATCACTCACCGTGGTTCTGGCAACAACGGACCTCGCCAAGGTAACTCGAGTTGTGGAATTGATCTCTAGTGGCCTCACTCAAGATGTTCAAGTGCACGTCCTTAGTCACATTGAGGAACCACTAGTCTTCTTGTGAGAATGGCCCAACTCCTCCGATCGAACACTTCCAATACATTTGGGAGGACATTGTCACTGGAGGTTCGATCCTAATGCCTCAGCCCAGTTACCGCTCTCTGACACTTCATGATTGGGCCAGTGACGACTCGGTTACTTCATCGAAGTACAGCGAGTTTGGACTGTGCCGGAACCAGGCCAAGACCTAGTGGCTAAGGAAAATTTCCTAGTTCCCGATGTGTAAGGAGGTCAAGCAGATCGTTTCAGATCTGCTCGTTGAAAATGGGGATGAACCCCTGCCGGAGGTCATGCCGCTAGAAGGTGTTGAATCTCCGGCCATGGTGGAGCCGGAATCAGACATGACTCAGTACATGACAAATGTTCAGTCAGTCCAGACCATAGGCCACACTTCTGCACCGTTTCCAGAGGAGACCGACCCAGAGTGGACCCTGCTGGAAGGTTCCACAGAGCAGGCCGGGACAGAACAGACTGGAGGCGATCAGATCTGCTCTGACGTTATGACTGATGTGCAGGAAGGAGAAGAAGACAAAGAGGAAGGAGAAGTGACAGGGGGGCACGTTCTTCACTCCTAGTCAGGTAATTTAAATACTACAATCCAATCCAAGAAAGAAATTCCATCTATTTTAAAAACGGGGAAAGGCATTCCTTTCCAGCCTCTCTCCACTTTAGCCCAAAGTAGAAAATCGATCAGGCCCAAAAAAAAGTCACCTTCGATGATGGTACAGGCCCACAATTAATTAAAAAAAGGTCCAACTCAAAACCTATCAGGCCGGAGCTGAAAAAGGCTATTAAAGAGGCAAACCTATTTGATCTACTTACAAATGAACCAATTAAGGCCCAGCCTTTATCTCCCCAAATCATAATTTCGGTTAGGTCCACTATGGAAATCAAAACTTCCTTAGCAATGGCCCAAAATATTTCTCAATCACTTATTAACGATAAAAATGCTCTTAATATTACTTTGGGTGATTTTAAAAGGTTGATCAAACTAAAGAATAATCCATCTTCACCGTTGTTATCATTCCAACCGGCCAACAGTGCCGATCCATCTAACAGTGGTTCAAAGGACCCTTCTACCTCTATTGACATCTCTCCTTTCTCATGTGCCTAGGTAACTCTGAGGGTATGAATAATGAGGATGAGCTCGTGGACTATGGCGAGATCTCAGACTCGGGATGCGGTGACTTCTAGGATCATGCACTCCTAAGGCCTCTAAAATCTATCTCTTTAAGGTTTTTTTCGTAGTTGTAACCATGAATATTGAACTACTTAATTTAATTTGTTGGAATGTTAGGGGTCTTGGCCAAAGAGACACGTGTGCGGTCGTTAAAGATTGTATTAAGGTTTCTAAATGCAATATTCTTTTCTTTCAAGAGACCAAATAGAAAGACACAAATATTTTTAATTTGAAGTCTATTTGTACGCCTAAATTTGGTCAATTTTCTTACTTGAATGCAAGGGGCTCCAAAGGAGGCCTGATTACCTCTTGGGCCAAGAGTTTCACGTTGTTGACTCTTTTCAAAAGGAATTTTCCCTTAATGTCATTTTAAAGACAAAGAAAAACTTCACTTTCCTTCTCTCTAATGTGTATGTATCTAATGATGATAACCTAAAGGATTCCTTCCTAGGGGAATTAAAGGCAATAAACTCATCCCTTCAACTACCGTGGATATTGGTAGGAGATTTTAATCTCTATAGAACATTACAAGACACAACGGGCTCGAGTATCTCAATTCTCCTTCTATGCTCATTTAATCAAATGATTAATGACATGGATGTCAAGGAAGTTCCCCTCAAGGGAAAGCGTTTCACTTGGTCAAATAAACGTCCTTCTCCAACTCTTTCCAAAATTGATCGCATTTTCCTCTCCGATCATTTTATCTTGCTTAATCTAGCATCCTCTCTTATTCTCCTTCCTAATATTGCATCCGACCATGCACCACTTCAACTCAATCTCAAAGGATTCAGTCCGCCTAAACGGACATTCAAATTCGAGCGATTTTGGATGAAGGAACCGGAATGCCTTGACATTATCAAGGAAAATTGGAAATGCAAGTTTGAAGGCCTTAATAAGGCTGAGGTTTTTCTTTGCAAACTCGCAAGTTGCTCAAAAAGCCTACGACTTTGGGTAAATGCCCGTTTCGCCGGTTTCAGTTTGCAACTTGAATTAAGGAAACACTTCGTCTCTCTTCTAGACGAGGCCGAAGAAACTCGAAACTCGAAACCTCTCGGAAGAGAAATTTAGATTAAGAATTGAACTTCACTCCAAGGCACATAATCTCATCTCAAATCAAGAGATGAAATGGCAACAAAGATTGTCTTGCAAGTGGCTAAAGCTTGGGGATCAAAACACGTCTTACTTCTACGCAATTGCGTCTTCCAAAAGACAACATAATTATATCCCCATCCTTTCAAGTGAAGACGGTACCTTGACGGACCCAAAGGCAATTCAACTTGCCTTCTCCGCTTTCTTCAAAGCTTCCTTGGGTTCCCCATCTCCTCCCTTTGGTGGGGACCTATCCTTTCTCTACTCGGCTCAACCAACGGCCCAAGCCATGAGGGACCTAGTCCAACCGTTTACCGAAACATAAATTAGGAATGCCATTCTCGACATTCCAACGGGAAAATCTAGTGGGCCAGATGGGCTACCGGCGAATTCTTTCAAACATATTGGGACGTCATAAAAAAAGACGTCATGGAAATATTTCATCAATTCTCAAGGGAACTCTTGACCTTTCGTTGCTTAATAGCGCAACCATCTCGCTTATCCCCAAGAAGGAAGGAACTTCTCTACTAAATGAGTTCTGCCCCATTAGTATCATCTCCGCTATCCCGAAAATAATCTCAATGGCTCTCTCTCAAAGGCTTCAACCTCACCTATCCTCTCTAATTAACACTAACCAAACCGCATTCATAAAGAAGAGATCTATAATGGAATCCTATCTCTCTCCTCTTGGGAACTTTTGAATTTCTTTAACAAACAAAAAATTCCAACGGTGATGTTCAAGGTTGACTTCACTAAGGCATTTGACAATGTCTCATGGGATTTCCTTATCGAAATTTTACGAGTAAGAGGCTTCCCTCCTTTATGGTTGATTTGGATTAGGTTGCTACTCACAACCTCTTCATCCGCGGTCCGAGTAAATGGTCTCACGGGTGATTATTTCCCGCACCACAAGGGCCTTCGGTAAGGTGATCCTCTCTCACCTATGCTCTTCAACCTTGTAGTAGAATCGCTTCAAGCAATTCTACTAAAATTGAACCCTCTCCTCACCTCACCAATTACAATGTCACCTAGAGCATTGCAATTTACGGATGATACCGTCTTATTTATTGAGGCATATCCAAGGAATCTAAAAATCATCTCATTAGTCTTAGATTCCCTATCGGAAATTTCTGGCCTCAAAATCAATAGGGCGAAAAGCTCATTTACGGCTATCGCATTACCATCTCACCTACGGGAGACCATCTCCAACATCTTAGGATGCAAACACGAAACTCTACCTATAAAGTACTTGGGCTTACCCCTTTCTTTATCTAAACCTCCCAAAGCAACTTTTCTCCCACTACTCAAAAAATTGCAAGCTAAGCTTGCGTCTTGCAAAGGAAATTTTCTTTCTTTGGGTGGACGATTAACGCTTGCAAAAGCCGTTCTAAACTCTCTACCAATCTTCTTCATGCAAGATATAAAATTGCTCAAGTGGACACTTGAGTATATGAACCGGCTCATAAGGAGTTTCCTTTGGAAAGGCGACAAGGAACGCAAAAGAGGTCATTGCCTTATGAATTGGGGAAGAGTATGCCTTCCAAGGATAAATGGGGGTCTAGGACTTCACGACCTTGAAATGCAAAATGACGCTCCCCTCTCTAAATGGTTATGGAAATTACAAACAGATCCGAAATCACTTTGGTCCAAGACAGTCTTTGAGATTTATGGTACTTTCGACCCCACAAACCTTAACCAATTGCCCCCATCGCAAACCTCCTTCTTCCTAAAGGATCTCACATCTATTCTTGATTTCTTTCGCGACTCGATCGTAAACAACGAGTGGAGATGGTCGAAACACGGGAAATTCACTTCGGCATCGGCTTATCGTGCCATGAGAAATCCGGATAGAGTACTACCATGGAACAAGAAATTATGGAAGGTACGGTGTCCCTCAAAAATCAAATTCTTCATTTGGTTAGCAATACCTAATGGAATTCTTACCGCCGATAATTTAGCTAAAAGAAATTGGCCTCATCCAACCCTATGTCTGAATTGTAACTTGTAACCGGAATCGCCGGGCCATTTACTTGGTACTTGCATCTTTGCTAAGCAAGTATGGAGACTGGTAAAGCAAGAAACAGAGGGACAAGATATTCGGATCACTGACTCCATCAAGGATAACTGGTTATCCAACCGTGGCACTAGACTTCCAAGCCGAAAGGTGTCTTGGGATCGGATTTGGATGTCGTGCTCATGGGAAATTTGGAAGGAGCGCAATCGTAGAGTTTTCACCTCTAAACGTCTTACGCCGGGGATCGTCTTTGACAGGGAAAGGAGCAACGCGACCATCTGGAAGGACAACTGCTAGAAGGCTAGAATTTAGACAAGGCTATTATAATCATCAAAGAGGTCTTCACACTCTAGAAAATAGCCTACCTACACTCTTTCTTCATTTTGTTATTTTGTTTTAGCTCTTTGTAATCTATAAGGAATTTATTTCTGTTAATGAAATTTTTGAGAGATATGCAATGGCATGCCCTCCCTCAAAAAAAAAAAAATACAAAATATTCTAATTTTTTAATCTCTCTATTTTTTATGTGTACAGCTTGATAAGAAAGATGTGACAGTAAAGTTGCCATCTTTCTTTCTGCATCCACAAAAAGCCCCGTGGCTTGTTTATTTCGGCCATGGAAAATCAGGCAGAAACCATACTTTTTATAGTGTGGAAAAGAAAATTCCTTACGAAAAAAGCATGCCTCAGTTCGCACATAAAATTTGTCTAATGTGCTCACATGGATGGCTTCTTATGGGAGATCAGTGCAGTGAGAAACTTCAAATGGGAGAACTGTACAGTGAGAAATTTACCTTGATAAATCCTACCTCAATGGAAACTATTGACATTCCACCCCCTCCATTGACACCATACAAAAAAGACTCGTATTTCTCGTACACTATGACTGCTCCACCAACCGAGGAAAATTGCATTCTTAATCACCGACACGGAAAAGCCTTTCGTGAAAGTTTTTTGTTTTCAAGAGAAAAAATGGTTTGTGATGAAGTATCACATTGAAGGTAACTGTCTTCAATGGAGAAGTTTTTGGATTAACACATGAACTTGAACATTTTGTGAGTGAGTTTTGATCAGTACAAGCCCACCATCAAGTATCTTAATGCAGGAACGCCTGATGATCCATTTTTCTATATGGAATGTTGCTATGTACTAATTGTGTCTAGAGGAGAGTTATATAAGGTGCAGACGGTTCAACTTCTATGGACAAAAAAATTCGATGGATTTAGTGTTTTTAAGATGAATTTCTCTGAGATGAGGTGGGAGGTGGTGAACAACATAGGAGATGAAGTGTTCTTCTTTAATTTTCTTGGATGCGAGAGTTTCTCATGCAATGCTATTGAAGCAGGCTTAACGAGAAATTCCATTTACTTTGTAAATGCGAACAACCATCTTGGTATAATTAACTCCAACTCCTTATTTTTCATATACTTTTGAGCCTACTCAAAAAACCACATCATCACTTTTATCTTGACCGTTCGATCAATTTTTTTTGTCGAATTTTAGCCATTCATTTTCTCAAATTTATTGATATTTTATAGCAACATTTACGTAGTTATTAAAACATAAGCATATGATTGGTTGAATTGGTATTTTGTGTTTCATACCCGATTTAGTGAGAATCGTTGTGAGTTTGTTTGTGACCATCAGATCTTAATCAGATGGTTTCAATGAATCATGGTGCAAAGTTATGTTCAACAATTAATATTAATAGTTAATGAAGAGTTCATTCATTAAAATATAAATAATTTTTCTTTTCTTCTTTAAAAAATTATAATTCTTAATGAAATATTTTATTTCTAATGTTACAATCATCAAATATAAATTTGTTATAGTTCCAATTTTTTTCTTACTAAAGTATGTGAATATTGACTAAATAAAAGAATATGTACAAAAATAATATGCTCATTAACATATATCTTATACCTTATTTTTCATCTCTCTTTGAGCATTCTCAAGAGGCTGATTGTCAATTTTATCTCGGCAATTGGCGTTTTTTAAATCTTACTTTTTAATTTCAATTATATGCACAATATCACATTTAAGACATATTGTTATGATTCAAATTTCATTTTTTCTTGATAAAATATGTGAATATAGACTATATAAAAGAACATGTAATAAAATGATTAGCTCATTTACTCTTATTATATTATTTTACCCTCTTTGAAAATTCTCAAGAGAACTATTATTATCATAATATCACATGATTAGTTAGATTAATATTCAGTGTTATATCTCTCTCATGTGAGAACTATCGTCTCAAACAAAATTTCAGAATATTGAAAACTATATACTACTGATTTCATAATAATATATGTGAAATCCATATCATTTTAACATCTAAAAAAAATAAGAAAAATAGCGGTGACAAATTTTTAAAGAAAATGAGTAATGTTTTATTTTCCTATGTAGTATACATTTTTTTTCCATATATATAATATTAAATATCATTATTATTTTTTATCTTTTTCAAAATCATCTATAATTTAATTTTATGTAGTTTCAACTAAAATTTTCTAAACTAAAATCTTCGAAATAAATTATCTTGCATTTTATTTTTTCTGATCTCATTCATCTAAGCCTGATTAATACTTAATTTATTTTTCTAATATAATATGTCAAGAGATAATGAGATAAGAAAATCAAAAACAACAATTTTTAATTTTCAAGTATTATTTATGTATTATGGATTCATAAACTTTAAATTAAAATTTTCATAATTGTAAGTTATAGATTATTAGATTTAAATAACTATTAAAATTAAAATACTCGCCGCGAAGCGCCAGTATTGTCCTAGTCTAGCTGACAAGGGAGTTGCAATATTGAAATCATTTTGCCACTTTCGGTGGGATACGCATAGCTGGGTTTGGCCCAAGGTAGTATATAGCTGTTGTTTATTTTTCATCTTTTTCTAAATTAAAAATTCTAAGGATACGGAACTTTCTATTATTTTATCTCTCTTTAATGCTCAGAGTACTATTCCTATCATATCTTACTATTATCATGCTTACTATCCTTCTCTGAATTTATGTGAACTGATAGAGGAATATATGTGTTCAAAGAGTAATCAGAGTTCACACGACCAAACAATTCGTGACCAAAATTACTATGTTGACCATTCATTGGCTCCATCAACATTATTTCATCGAGATATTAGGTATGCATGTACGATTCTTTTATAAAATATTAATAGAAATCAATCAAGTTGGTAAATTTGCAAGTTCGCAATTGAAGGGACATGATTAGTTGCTCCCAAAGTTAACAAAGGTAAGCTTAATTATGGTCGAACAGAATCACAAGTTAACAAAGATGTACGTTCTATCATATATACACATCAAAGTTCTCTGTTAGAGTCAATATCTCGGAGCCTCTAACAATTCGGGCTAGGACAACCGAAATGTCAGGGCCGACCTGTAACATCCCGGACCGAAACGTAAGAGAGGCTAGTGATTAGTCTCACCTTCACTTGTGAATGTGAAATTGTGTTACTTAAATAGGCTAATGCATTAACTACTAACACCAACCAAGCTTAAGCCTTTTTCAGGACAATATGGTGTGGGTCTGAAGGTTGGGCTGGACCAGTTAATGCACTAGGCTCTTACATATGGTCTCAGAGCAGTTCGATCATGAGGGTACTATCGTGCGGTCGCATACGGATATGTATTGGTAGAAAGAGACCTGAAGTACTATCGTATGGCGGTGCGCACAGATATGTACGCGACTGGCCATTTGTGAGTTCTGACGAGGACGTTGTTTGAAGTGTTCAAAATATAAGAAAGAGTTATTGCTTATGGTATTCACGTGAACAATACAAGGATATAAGAATTAGATTCTATACCTTCGAGTATATGTTGAATATTCAATATGCAAGAAAGAGTTCTTACTTATGGCATTAATATGAACAATGAATGACACATGAATTGGATTCTATGCTTTTAACAATATGTATATTGAAGAAGTTCAATATGCAAGAAAGAGTTCTTGCTCATAACGTTCATATGGTGAAGATATACGAATAAGATTCTATACTTATCATCCAATTATTGAAAGGTTCAATATATGAGAAAGAGTTCTTGATAATAGATAAAAATCTCCAGCCATACAATGTACCGAATAAAGTTTGTGCAATATGCTTGAAGCATAATAGAACAAATGATAGTCATTTGATGACTACAATAAACATCTAAGTTCTTATGAAGAACTAAGATATCCCGATCTATAAGGAGCTAAGTAGAAATAAGAGATTACACTTTCCTAACATGGATCATTATCGCAATTCGTT
Organism: Juncus effusus; assembly: GCA_027726005.1. Taxonomy (NCBI): domain Eukaryota; kingdom Viridiplantae; phylum Streptophyta; class Magnoliopsida; order Poales; family Juncaceae; genus Juncus; species Juncus effusus. The sequence continues at coordinate 6,016,365 of CM050907.1, forward strand.
TATTTTGAACACAGTAATTTGGAAAGAGTTCCAAACAAGATACTGCAACTGAGACAAAATCATATTGTCGCTTTAGAAGTGGACAACATGTTTGCTTAAATCAAAACTTGATCTTGGAATTAGGAGTAGTCCTGAGTGCTCTTAAAGCCTGACGATCTATGTTTCAAAAGGGTTCTCGACTAATGATAGAGATCATTAGTAGACATTACAGGTTTGCAACGTAAATTTTTATAATCTAATAGGCATATATTTCCCTCTAGTAGAACATGAAGGTCATGTTGCCTAATGAGCATTATATGCTTAGGATTGACCTAGTGCAAGTGGGAGACTGAAGGAATCATGCCCTAGGCTAAGGTATTGGATTAGAGATTAGATTATGAGAAACACATTTATTGAGTTCATATATGAATGAGTGTATGAGTGACTAATATACGACCATGAATGATACTTTGGGTTCACGTCATTAGAATATGACATTCTAAACTGTCCCTAGTGATATGTAGAATGTTTATAGAGATAAACATACTTCAGGTAAGAAGTTACATATCCACACTATTATATTCGCAAACTGGATGATCATGTTATGCTGATCATGGATATATGGATGTCAAGTATGGAATATAAGTACGTGTTAGAGAACACGTACTGGACTGACCACACTTTGAGAATATGCATGGTATATGTCATTAGTGATTCTCATATGAATAGTGTGCTTGTTCGTACGACCTGAGGTCACCATAGATTTCTGTATGGGGAACTGCATACTCTAATATGATCCTACGTCATCCATAATGGGATGACTATTTGGGTCATCATTAGGTATGCATTGAATCATGATGAGGAATGTGAGTGACCAAGATAGGATTTGTTCTAATTCGTCAAGAGGTAGATATCTCTGGGCCCCCTGATGAACTAGGACTGAAGGAAATGCATGGTCATGCTCAAAATGGATTTACATGTGTTGTTAATATCATTTTGTATTTACTCAGTCTAATTCTCGATCAGGAAAGAGACTTTGATCAAACTCAAGGATGACATATTTTCATGTCTTGTGTTCAAGACATATATCGTAGAACAAAATGAATAAGCAAACGTCTATTCAGATAGGTTTATGATCGCTGATCATTTCATTTAACATGGATAGTCATGACATGAGTCTAGAGGTTACTCATGACTTACGATCTTTAGAGAATCATTGCCAGCGTTAAATGGAACCTACACGGTCACACAATGAACTTCATTCATACGGGATGAAAAATACCTTAAAACAGTTATACATGAGATATATAAATTGGTGAACGAAATAATTAATCATTAGATGATTGATTGTGCAAAACATCACACTTCCGTTCTGAACGGAAGGTGCCAGTTTCTTGGCAGCCAGGTTTTTGCAGTTTTGGGAATTGTATTCCATTCTGAACTAGCATACTAGCATATGATTTTTATTGTGCAAGAGAAGAACACACGTACTAGCATATGTTGTTCTTCTTCTCGTTTTAAGAAGTTTGTTCGTATGGATACCAGTAGAGGCGTTTGTACTTTTGACGCTTGTGATCTATTCGGTCTAAGAAGATGAGAAAGGGTTGTTGAGAGTTTCGGTGGAGATCGGCGGACGAATAATCGTTTCTGAACGGTAATCGATTAGAAGACGCTTGATGGCAAGCATAGTTTGAGCGTCACGGATTAAGCATAATCCGGAAAGTATCTTTGTTTATCAGGCCGCAGACTAGGTTACCACGACCTTGTCCGCGGTAGAGGGTAGATGAAGTTGATAATAGAGATATCTAGGGATAAGACTCTTTCGTAGTTATCCGTCTAATCTCTTTTGTCTTTGTCAGCGTTGCTATTATCTCGCCTTAGATTGTTGTTCTTTCTTTTGTAACGGAGCTGGGTGTCCATCAGGCTCTCATTCTCTGCCGTCACGAGGGGCTGTGACCTATCCTTATGTTAGCCCGGAAGCAGGACCTTGAAGGGTACTGGGAAACCCTTTATGCGCCAACTTGTTATGATCGCCAAACTTCCTTCCTATGATGCAAGGGACTGTCACTTATCATTGCGTGGAGGGACTGTCATTCACCCTCCTCAAGTAGGTCTTCTGGCCCTCCAAACTCTTCGGCCCAATCCCTAAAATGGAATGACACTTCCCTACTCGCTCCACCAAGTCTCGTATGTGCTGATCTGATCGGCGGGCTTTCACCTCCAGGGTCTCAGGCTGACGGGGTAAGATCAACACCTGCCCGCTAGGCTTTACCACGTGGTCTAACACCAAGAATCTAGGTTTCTCCTCACGAGGTCCAACGTTTAACGACCTGGTTTCTCCCGGCTAATAACAAGTACAAAAAGCGGTTCCGGTACGAAGTTTGATTCGTGAAAATCGGCAATCCGGTAAATACTACTCTCATAAGGATGTTCCGCTTACCGATGGTCATGAACCAAAAAGCGAGAATTATGATATGTCGCATGGGCACAAGAGTGAGCGCGTAGACGTGATGGATGAGAGGGTAAGTAATTTGCACGAGAGGAACCATATCAATAAAAACAAATCCGATATGAAGAAAAAATATATTGCCCCCTAAGAAGCTTCTCACGCATAGAAAAGGAAGCGGGTGTGACGACTCTTTTGCATAAGTCGGGAGGGGGAGTTTGTTGGGAATTCCTCCTTATGCATTTTGAGCTAACAAATCAATTTTTGGGCCTTTATTTAACTTTTGTTGTTAAATAAAATTTCAAGTAGATTTTTGTAAAAAGTGCATGAAATGCACTTTAGCCACCAGGGGCTATTTTTTGTGCATGGCTACATTTTGTGGAGAAGACAAGGCGAAGAAAGAAAAGAAAAGAGAGAGAGAGAGAGAGAGAGAGAGAGAGGAAAGAAAAGGAGAGAGAGAGAGAGAGACTGAGAGATTGAACCTTGCTCTTGTGTGCTCTCTCATATCATCGGTTGGTACGAACCGGTACGGTGAAAGTTTCTCTAGTTTTTTTATAATCGAGTAGTCCTTTTCTTGTTCTTTTGTAATCCTCCAAACGTGTAATTCACCGTGTCGGTGATGAGTGTAGTCTAGGTGTTTGATTGTAAATCCTAGAAGAAGGTTTTATTCTTGTATTGTTTGTAAGCGGTATGATTGGTACTGAAGTTAATTAATACAAAGAAGTTTTTCTTAGTCTTGTGTCTCTTGTGGTTCGTGTGTTTATTCCCATGTTTATTGTGTTAATTGGGTTGAATTTGTGGGGTCGATTTGAGTATTTGAATTAATCATAAAAATCACACACAAGGTGTTCGACAAAAATCCTGAGTGATGAAATTTGTGCGAAACGCCCCATTTTTTTCCAACAAGTTTGTATGACCTTGCTAGGGTAGACATTGAAGATGGGGAGTAAGGTAGTGAGGCCCTTCAGAAAGAAAGCAGATATGTGGTCCGATACATCTTCTTGCCTAATTTTACATTATTACAAGGAAATTCAAGTGCTATGTGAGGTTGGCACGTGTTCACTGGCACATTTTGTTACTCACCCATACGAAATGGGTTATATCCAAAAGAATATAATACTCACTGCATAATCCTCCACATGATCAATTATTTGCAAGATTTTTTGTGGCCATACAAACTTCTATTAAATACCCTTAAAGTTTAAAATTATTACAACATATGCCATTAGATATTTTGTATGTGATGAGCATGTAAAAACGAAATGACATAATTGTTAATTTTGCTAACTTTAAGGATATTTTTTAAGGCTTTATTCATCTTCGCAAATTCATGCACCGGCTCAACAAAAGGCAACATAGCATACAATAACTAGCCCCTTGAAAATATTTAAGATTACCCAAGAATTACCCAATAAGCTTTGTGAAAATAATATTCCCCAAGGATTTCAGTTTTTTTTCGGAAATTGTGAAAAGCATTTTAATGCTTTATTTATATATTTTTGTCATTTGGCATCATATTAAAAAAAAAAAATTCCTACTTGAGTTATTATTGGCATTCATCCAAAATTTTTTTTTATTTCGATTGAATTATTTTTTTCTATATAATAATATTTTTCAAATAAAATTTTTAAATAAATAAAGAAATAGTATTTCGCAAAAAATTAAATAGTGGATAATTAAAATACCAATAAATTTGTATAAATTAATAAAGAAAATAAGAATTTACATAAAACAAAAATAATTTTGTAACATAACTTCACAATGTAAAATGCAATGAAAATAGTCATAAAATATCATAACAATAATATCGTGAAATGGTATGTCAAAAAAGAAGTTGCATAAACTCATATCTCGTGGTAGTTTGAAAGCGCCGGCATTAAGCCAATCACTTACCAAAGAATCCAGCTCGAACGACCTTGCTCCAGATCGATGTGTGTCGTGTGTGTACCGTGCAGAAGAAAGACTATCATGGTGGTGAATAACTCTTTTTGAATATCTACGAGAGATGTGTGATTGGAATGTGCCAGTGTTTGTGCCTATTTATTTATTACTTAGAATAAATAGAAAAAATATGATTTTTTTACAGTATATTTCAGTCAAAATCTATGAAACACAATTTTTTTTATTTATGTTTTAATTTGTATGAGTTATTTTTTGTAATTGAAAAATAACATTATAAATTATGAATTCATTTTCAAACAAAACTTTAAGAAGTTAAATCATATATAATCCGAAGCGGAGTGATGGTTACCGCTAGTACTCATTAATCCCAAAGATATCTCTCAATATCTTTGTCCAGGCATTGTCCGGTTCCTTGATCAACTTCCACAGGCACTTTAGTAACAGTGTTTGGTTTTTAGTTAGTAGCCATTTTCGAGAACAGGAATGCCTACATTAAGTAATTTGGCAGTGTTGCTAAGATTGCGTTAATCAATACCACCCTTCCCCCATGTAAAGGATCTTTTCCTTACATCTGATTAGTATCTTCCGTACTGCATCCAAAAGTGAGGAAGCATAGTTTCAATAGTCTATATGATAAGGGAAAATCTAGGTATTTTATGGGAAGAGTTTTTTTCTAGCACTGCAGAATTCACTCAATGATACCCATGACTTCCTGGGGGAACTGCTATTTGTACAAAACATCTTTTAGATTGGTTGACTTTCAACCCTGAGTCCTTCCCAAAATATTTGAGAGCGAGCGATATAACTTTTAAATTATGTGGGTGGACTTCATAGAAAATTAAAAGGGCCATCTGCAAAGAGCAGTGTCGAGGTAGTTATATGAACCGCAATCCTCATTAGGTGAGAGAGTAAGAAGCATCATTCTAGTGTATCAACTGTCAGGATGAACACTAGGGATGTTAGGTGAGATAGAGTAAGAAGCATCATTCTAGTGTATCAACTGTCAGGATGAACAATAGGGGTGATAGAGGGTCACCCTGTCTTAATCCCTTTCTATGAAAGAAAAAGGGGCCATGTAGCTCATTAACTCTATAAGAGGAACTTGAGGAGATTGATAAGTAGCTTATCAAAGTTATCCAATTTGTAGAAACCATCTTGTTTCGATTAATTTAAGGAGATAATCCCAAGATATGTTATCAAAGTATTTCTGAACATCTACTTTATACATTACGGAAGGAACTTTCCTGAGAGAAATTTAAAATTTATCTGGCCAATAAAAATGTATCCACAATTGACTTTTTTTTATAAAAACTGATTGATTCGGGTGGATGAGCATTGGCATAAGAGGCTGCTATCTAGCAGCCAGAGACATAGTGATGATTTTAATTGGTGTTGTGATCATACAGATCGATCTGAACTCTGAAGTCCTCCAAGGCAATTGAGTTTTTTTTTTTGGGCAATATTGTAATTGTTGCTTGATTTATCTCACAGAATTCTAGCTCATTCTAATTGAAGGCATTAACTAAGTCCATCAATTTTCTTTTACTACTTCCCATTCTTTCTGAATGAATTATATCGGGATTCCATGAGGTCCTGACGCTTTTCAATAGTGAGAGGTTTGAGCTCGATGAAGAGAATGCTTGCTCGTGAAGGGAGAGGACTTGCTGTTTTCAAAGGTTCAGAGGGTAGTGGAATGAAAACAAGATACGTGATTTGGTTTGTCATCCCACATTCTTGAGCGTATTACAAGATACATGATTTTGCTCTCTCAAATCAAGTATGTTGTTAAATCAAACGCTGGATTTTATATGAAAAGAGTATTATAAATACAATCCCTAAAAATCACCCAAAGCCCATAGTAAGTATAGAAAAAGAACACAAGAAGAAGACAAAACCTACCAAAGCAAGCACCAACTAATCTAACAATATTTCACTGAAAATAAAATAAAAAACGAATAAAATTAAATAAACTACGAACCTCTATAATTGCATTCAACAATGTGCAAATCACTTGATCACTACAACTCACTAAAAAATACCAAAAAAAGAAATAAAAAAAAATCACCTACATTTGAATTATTACCAACAAAATCACTACAACTCACTAAAAAAGACCAAAAAAAGAAAAAAAATCAACCTACATTTGAATTATTACCAGCAGAAGGTCTCAACAAATTAGGATTAAACCCAACATTCTGAGCCCCCGCATTAAGATTCGGATGAATCGCAGACAAAGGCAAACGGGGCCCGAAAGACAGCATTTGTTGCTGCTGCTGTCTTTGCATGAACTGTAACTGCACGTGTGGCCCGCCTTGCTGCATGCCAGCTGGCATGTTGGGCTGCATTCCGAGCGGAGAGTTGATCAACGGTCTAGGGTTAGGGTTAGGGTTAGGGTTTAGGGGGATGGGGTTGGTGGTTGAAGGGGGGATGGGTGAGGAAGGAGTGGGCCTGCTGACCTGGCCTGACATCATGCGGGCCCGACCGGCTGAGATTTGTTGTCTTATTTTGTCGACTTGCTCGCATTCTTTGAGCAGAAGGGTTTCTATTTCGGCGAATTGCTTCAGCTTCAGTTCAAGTCTTTTTAACTGCATATATAGATGTTCATATTAGGGGAATCTTTCAGAGAAAGAAAACCTTATATTTTCTAATATTTGGAATATTAAGGGGTTTTCTGAGAATTTAGGGTGTTCTCTAGAATGAAAAGTCTTCTAGGAGTTTTTTTAATATTCCAGAAGTGAGATTCTTTTATAAATTTGATAAAATCCAGGGTGTTTATGAAAATATACTCTTCACATCAATTACAAAGTCTAAGTTGAAATTCAAATATTAAAATTCAAATATAGAAATGGGACCTGGTGATTGATGATGGTGGCGGAGAGTCTCTGAATCTCGCGCTCCTCCTGATCCGCAAATAATTTCGCCTTCATTGCTGCAGCAGAAAGACCGCAAACCGCCGCGTATTTCACTCCTTCAGGAGAAAGAGGGTTCGAAGGTTCATCTGTAAATTATTATTCGTCACTATTATGTTGTTCAACTTCAAATTGAATTGTATATATAGTTTTATAACATGAAATGGTAAAGAAAACTGAAATATTATGTGCAGTTATACAGAAAGGAAAATAATTAGGTGGAAATTACCATGCATGTTGGGATGGGCTCCATGGTTACCAGCTTCATCATGTGTACCATCCGAATTTGACCTTTTAAGAATAAAAAAAAAATTGTCAAACGAAAAACTATTTACTACAAAGAGAAAATATTGATATAGTATTAGTATATACAAGGGAAAATATCTAACCTGGAATCTTCCTTTGTTAAAACGCATAAAGCAGCATTTGCACAGGCCGCTGCTACTCTAGGCCCAATCGCTGACGTCAAGAATGCAACCTGTAAAAAAACAAAAAAACAATTTAACAAGAAAAGCAGTACAATTAACCAGTTCAATAATGTACGCGTCCATTCACTTCCTTACAAGATTTCGGAATCTGAAACAAAAACACAAAAAATAAAAAAGCAGTACAAAATAAATTACTCACCAGTGACATAACAGGATTCGGCGCATCCGCAAACGGAAACTTGCTTCCATTACCAACATCTTCTTGCACAGTACCTACACAGTCACATCAATCAGTTCCCAAAAATCAACAAAACACATTCAGCCAAACCCCTCTTCCCCCCAAAATAAAAAAAATCTCACCGTTCGCCTTCCAACCATCCGGAACCATCCCCTCGCCCAGGGGCGTTTCCGGAACATCGAGATCCTCCAGAAGCCCGTCCTCGACCGGCATCCTGATAAAATGCTCGATGCACTGGGCCTTAGACTTCGTGCCGACATGCTCCGCGATCTCGCCCCAATTGTCGTTGTGTTTTTCAATCCCCTCAAGTAATAACAGCGTCTCTCCGTCCGTCCAGCTGTCGCCTTCGGTTTCGGAAGCGGAAGCGTCCTTTTTGGAGTCGGAACGGAGGAAGTCCAGGCTGGAGTGCCCGGTTACGTATTTCCCGTCGTGGTAGCAGTTCGAGCAGAGGGCCACATCAGCCTGGTGGATTAGTTTGATTAGCGTGATTTAACGTAATAAATCTTAAGAAAAGTGATATAATACTGAAAATTTGTACAAGAGACCATACGTTATGGTTAAATTGCAAAAAAGCCCCTCTATTGTTGGAAATTGCAAAAATAAAATTATTCTTTAGAAAATTGAAAAAAATAATTTTATTCAAGAAAATATTAATTTGAGCGTTAAGATGACTAAGCTAAGAGTGTTAGATCTCAATAAATGGTAGGGTTTTTTTGCAATTTTCTAAAAAATAGAGGGCCTGTGTTTACAATTTAAGCATAACACAGGTTTATTTTTTTGCCAATTTCTCAATAAAATGTCATAACATACAACACGAAATAAAATGACACTAACCTCTTTTTGAGACTGGTATTGCAAGCCAGGCAGAGGAACCGAGCAATAGCTGCAAGAATTATCCGACAACTTCTCCATAATCCTCGCATCGAGATCCGCAAACCCGTTACTATCCAGATCCAACAACCCGTCAGAACCCGAACCCAAATCCTCAGCTTTCATACTACACTTGGGCCGGTCAAACAGCATCAAGCTGTCGATCGACTTGAGCGGTGCGGTCATCAACTGGAGCTCTCCAGTACTCGGATCCTCCCTCAAAAGCGGTGCAGCCATGCGTAGTCCACGGTGGACCGAGCCCGCGGCGAAATAGTTTATGATTCCCCAGTTGTCTAGAAATCTGACGATTCGGCTCAGGTCGTATAATTCGTTGGTGTTTGAAACGAGAGGCTGGCACTCGCCAAAGGCGAGCCTTCTCGACGGGTTTTCTAAGTATTTGGAGATTATTTTGTTGCGTAAAGAGATGTACTTTTCGGGCGTGTGGGACGGAGATTTGCCTGAGAAGAAATGGGGCACCACTTGTCTTTCTAGTCTGTGCACTGCATTTGGTGAGAACCATTCTGCAACAAAAAGATAAAAAGTTAGGGAAATAAAGGCCTCTTTCATGAAATTCACAAAATTCGCCAACCAAATTCACCAAGTATATGAAAACAAAATTAAAAGAACTAAAAATTAAGCATGAAATTCACAAAAATCACCAATCAAATTCACCAAGTATATCCAAAAAATCAAAAAACTAAAAAACTCAAAAAAGGGTACGTAGGAAAACTCAAAAGTACCAGAATGAGAAGGGACAGTTACGGCACGACCCCCTTCGAATTTCCTCATGACGCCTTTGCCTTCCATCAGCTGAGGCGGCGTGCAGACGAACAACGGCGGCTTCTCCCCCTCCACCAAATTCTCCGGCACAACAGCAGACGTCGACTGCAGCTGCCCGTGCGACACATTCTCCATGAAAACTCCACTCCCGCCTGAACCCGACCAGCCCGAACCCAAACTCCTCCTCTCAGCAGCCATAACAGAGAGTACCGAGTGGTGCGGCCTGTTGACGGCCCGTTTGAAGGCCAGAGGGAAGTCAGAGATTTTCTCAACCCTGCCTGAGACGACCTCGGATTCACGGAAGTCGAGCTGAAGGTCAGCCTGGCCGTGGCCGTGGCCATGGACAGCCGATGGAGAAGCGCCTAAGGCAGAGTCGGAGTCGGAATCGGAGTCCTGTTGCTGCTGCTTGCGCTTCTTCCTGCGCGCTTTGGGACGGGGATCTGAAAGGCAAAAAAAAAAAACAAAGGAAAAACCCTAACCCTAGGTTAGAAGATGGAATTAAGCTGTGGGTTTGGTTAATTGAGTGTGTTGGATGAGGGAATTGATTTGACCTGAGGAGGGAGAAGCGGGAGGGATGCTGCTACGACGAGGCATCGGGAAAGGGGGTTTGGAAGAAGGTTTGTACAGAGGCAGGGGAGGTGATGGGAGTTGGGAGTTTGTTCTTTTTGGGTTCGGAATGTGTCGCGGTTTGATGTTGGAGGGATTTGGTGTGTTTTTTGTTTTGTGTGGGTGTGGGTGTGGGTGTGGGTGTGCGTGTGGTGGGTCTTTGGTGGTTGAGGGGAGGGATGGAAATGGAATCATTTCATAGTTTGATTTGATGTGGTTATTTCTTCTTAGTCTTGCATTCAGGTAGTACAAACAATTAAATGAAAAGCTTACTTTCTTACCAAGTTTTTAAAAGGGAAATTCTTCAAAAACCCCCTAACTTTTCTCAATATTATCAAAAACTTTCTATCTTTTCTTATTCTTCAAAAAGCCCTTATAATTTGACTTGAATTTTTTTATAACCCCTTATGGGGTTAACTCTCACATTTTCCATTAAATAAATTATTTTTGGACCAAAAACACCCCTGCTTAAATTATTTTCATATTTATGTTAAAAATAATATATGAAATATTTTTCTACATAATATTTCATAATATTATTTTGATTATATTTTATGATATTATTTCATGACTCATTATTTTATTTTATTATTATATTACTTAAAATATTTTTCTCTTATTTTATACGTAAATATAATTCTATTTTTAAATTAAAACAAAAATAATTTATTTTACATAAAATATTATTTTCTTGATTATTATTTATTATGATTTTATTTTTATTTTAGTTCTCATTTATTTATATTAAATGTAAATATATAATTGTTATTTATTATTCTGGTTTTGAAAAAAAAAATTTGATGAGGGTATTTTGGTCCAAAAAAATATATTGGATGGAAAATGTGAGAGTTAACCCCATAGGGGGTTATAAAAAAATTCAAGTCAAATTATAGGGGCTTTTTGAAGAATCAAAAAAGATGAGGGGTTTTTGATAATATTGAGAAAAGTTAAGGGGTCTTTGAAGAATTTCCCTTTTTAAAATGACAGGTTTAAAATTGGTTTTTGTAGGCACCAAGACTGTCAAAATTGACATCTTTTTTATCCCAATTATTATTTATATCCCGTTCAAGTTCAATTTTTTTGTACTTATTAGGTTATTACAATTTGAATTACCTTTTTTTATTAATTATTATTTATATTTGCTTTCTATTTTTTTTAATCGTTTAGATCATTCATCAAAAGAAGGAAAATACTAAATTGAAATGAGTGACGACCTTTGACCGGTAACTGGACTGAAGGAATTAGTCAAGATGGAGCATAATTAATTGATGATGAAGCTACCTATAGTACTTAATGGACCTAAGACTTGAGAATTATGAAATCACTTATCACTGAAAAATGACAAGATTACATGGAGCAAAATGACATGACAAGATTAAATGGACATAAGACTGGAACTTCTGAAATCACTTTTCACTTGAAATGACAATATTACCTGGAGCATAACGATATAACAAGATTAAATGGATCTAATTATACTGGAATGTTGGAGTTAGCAAGGGTATAAAAGAAAAATGGCAGAAAGAGGAAAAGGGCGACTGGGAGGGCGACAAAAGAGGAGAAATGGAAACTTGAGAGCGGTGCCCACTGGAGATGGCTGGAAGCAAATCCAGAGAGTCTTCAAACCACTGTTCTCCCCTTTCACTCTATATAACACTCAATCCCCTCGTGTGCATCGTCCTCTCTTCCCCAACCCACACTCTCTCCATTACCAACAACACAAGAACCGGAGGACAATGCAACGCCCAAACCAACCATCGAAGGACTCATGCCACCGCCGGAACCTTTACCGTGATCAACGTCAGCGTACGAATCAGATGGATAGACGCAACCCCAACAGCCAAGGTAACGACGACCCTCCTCCAGGTTTCTCTCAACGAAGGTACCTCTCTGGTCCAAACAACGCAACCCAACAAACGAGGAACCAGTACGTACCTCGTCGTACCTCTGTCACCGGCAACGCCTCCAGCAGGCCGGAACACCCAGACCGGCGGCCCACAGTCAACGAAACCACTCGCAAAAGGCCTCTCTCACCTCCCATAGAACCTCCGAGCACTGAGCCTATCCCGTTTGCACGACCAGTATACCCGCCAGACCCCAACCACCCCTCTTGGTACCGCCGGTGCCGGAGATGTGTCAAATATGGTCATGAGACGGAAGTATGTCGAGATCAAAGAAGATGCATTAACTGTCGAAAAACAGGGCACATGTTCAAGGACTGCCCCTACGAGATAGAGACTCTCCTGCCACGTGGCAGTCTCGGAGATGAGGCGATGCCGGCCGGAAGACCCAAAAAAACTACATGCTACATCTCACAGTCCGTCGAACACTACAAGCTCATCGCCGAGTTGGAACAAGCCATCGTGATTGATGCTCGTTTTGTTGAACATCATGATGTTTCCACTCTTCGAATCCTCGTGCAGAACTCGGCAGAGTGGCAGGAACCGTTCCAGCTTGTGTACTGGGGAAGGGACCAATACCTCCTCAAGCTCCCACCTTCCATGACTCGACTCACCTTCTCCGACAAGCACTCATTACCTCTAATGAGGGCCAATTTCATGACATTCCCATGGACAAGCTCAATAGGAGGTAAGATCGTCAATTTCAAGTTCAAAATTTGGTTGGATCTTTGGCACTTGCCGGCACATGCATGGTGTGAGAATGAACTCATGACGGTCACTAGCTCTTTTGGGGTGTTACTGGACCATGACCCACTCAATGGCATGCAATCCATGGAGAAATTGCGCATTGTAGTGGCCTGCCCCAAGCTCATAAGTGTACCGGAGATCTTAGAGCTCATCGCCGGAGGTCTTGGGAGAGATGTCCCGGTCAAAGTCAAGGGGGTGGCGGTGGAAGACACGACATTCTTCATCCCCCCGGACTGCTCCCCAACGCCGGAGAAAATTCGATCTTTCCTTAACATGATCAAATTTCAAAACAGAGGAAACACGCCTTCACCGCCACACCATCATCCATTTGCTCCCTCGAGAAAACACTTCGTCAGTGATGAATCTCCGGACTCCGATGACCCGCATGACACTCGCCAGACCATAAACCCACAACCGGAGTGGAAAGTGGCACTCAAGAAAATATGGGAAAGCTCCGAGCCGTCGCAGGCAAAGGACCTCCTTGCCCCCCTTGTCTTCTCAACGGATCCATTAACGAGTCTCCCACCCGCGCTACTCACCCTAGCAAAATCTCTGCTACCCTCCCGGTCAGCGAAGACCAGTGAAGAAACCATGAATCAAGCAGTTCAGAACTCATCCATGGAGGCGGGATTATCCATGCAACAACATCAACCACAAGGATCTCAACCCTTCATTCAAATTGGGGGGAATCTCGAGAAGGAAACCTCAGGCCATAGCCAAACGGCGGGAGTCAGAGCGGGTCAGCTCGCCATCTCGTCAGATACGCCGACGGACGCACGAAACGGAGGGGTCATCATTCATGACATGGACGTGGAAGAGGCTGGGCACGCAAAAAGGAATGATTACAAAGCAGAAAAGAGGAAGGACAAGTCAAACCTCGGTACACTAGAGAGGAAAAGGGAAAAAATACAGCCGCAGGGCCCACAGACACTGCGCCATACAAAAGAAACACGTGCTCAGGTATAAGAGTTCCTTCTTTCTCCAGTACTCTATCTCTTTCAAAAGTTAAAAAACACATAGCATGCCCTTTCTTGCCAATATCATCTATAGTACACAACTCAGTAATCAACAAACGAAGATCCACTCGATCCAAAAAAAATGTGTTCTTTTTCGACGGAACTAGAGCCATAACCCCAAAAAAAATTGTTAAACGTAGGAATTGTAAAATATTACCAACAAAAGGGATACAGGCCCTGAAAGCTTTGTCTAAAGAAGCAACCATGGAAAATAAAAAAAAAATGTGGCAAAAGAGAATTTAGCTAGGAAGTTATGTGGCCTTAAGCCCAATCCAATACCACCTTTAAAAAAAAATCGGCCCAAGAAAGGCCCATTCCGACCCAATCATCCTTCTTGCAAATAAAGACACAGGGGCTAAAGAAGGCCGAAATGAATAAAAAAAAATGTTAAAAGAAAAATCATAGGCTCATGCTCTCTTAATCTTAACTCTAAAGCTAACTCTCTGTCATATAATGTATGCAACTTCAAATCAGCAACACCTACAGATGAGCATCACGTGAAATTTGATTTTGAAGAAGATGATGACGACCTGGACAAGGTCGATTATGGCGATGAAACCGCCCTCTATGATTAGGGCTGCTGCCTTAGGGAATGAATCCCAGTTTTTGTTGGTTTTTAGCTAGTAGTAGCTCCTTTTGTTGTTTTAATGAATGTACGCCTTTTTAACAATTTAAATTTAATGTTTTGGAACGTAAGAGGTCTCGGCAATCATAAGAAATGTAAGGTTGTCAAGGACTCCGTTCGTGATGCAGATTGTAACTTAGTTTGCTTTCAAGAAACTAAATGGGACTCGCCCAATCTATTTAACGTGCGTTCAGTTTGAACGCCTAGATTTAGAGATTTTTGTTTTAAAAATGCAACCGGCACTAGGGGGGGACTGATGATTGCCTCCACACGAACATTCTCCATCTCGCACTCTTTCTCTCTCGAATTCTCACTCTCTGCTCAAATCACCCATGTTAAAGGCTTCAAATTCCTCCTAACCAACATCTATGGCCCAACGGACGAGGCTAGTAAAAGCGATTTCTTCAAAGAGCTTGTAGTATTGCACGATAAAAATGAAGTCCTAGACAGCCCGTGGTTGATAGTAGGCGACTTTAACATCGTCCGATCACTAAATGAATCAACGGGTGACTCACATTCGCCAGTAAACATCTTAGAATTCAATCATATTTTGAACTTAATGAATTTAACAGAAATCCCGCTGCATGGAAGGCAATACACCTGGTCGAGCAAACGACCGATCCCGACGTTTTCTAAGCTAGACAGAGCATTCATGTCGCACCACTTTCTCACGCTTAACATAATCCCGTCCTTAATGGACTTACCTATGACCACTTCCGATCATGCGCCGCTCAAGCTCTCCATTAATAAAGACCAGCCGCGTAGGTTCGGACAAAATAAACTTGAAAGATACTGGCTTCGCCACGAGGAGGGAAACCAACTATTCATTCAAAGTTGGACGGGCAATAGTTCACATCACCACCATCCTAATGCAGCTTCAAACTTCCTATACAAACTTAACAGAACTAGACGCAACTTGAACTCATGGGCAAAAGAAAAGTTTAAGAAACAAAGTGAGGTAGCTTTGGCAGAAAAAAAGTTGGTTCAGGATTTGGATAGACTTGAAGAAATCAGGTTACTAACAGACCAAGAACGTACCCAAAGGATCACCCTAAAAGAAAAAATAAATGACGATGCACTAGATGCGGAGATTAAATGGCAACAAAGATCGTCATGTACATGGCTCAAATTGGGCGACAAAAACTCGTCATATTTTCAGGCAGTAGCCTCGGAAAAAAGAAATATTAATTTCATACACTCACTATGGATAGAAGGGGTGGAAATCACAGACACAACTCAAATTGCTAGTGCATTCTACAATCACTTTAGAGAAACCATGGGCCGAAAAAATGAGAAAGCAACCCAGGCAGAACTATCTTCTCTAACATCTTCTATCTCCGCTCCAATGGCTCTAGCAGCCTTGGTACAACCTTTCCACCCTTTGGAAGTGTGGAGCGCGGTATCCAACATTAAAAAAGGGAAAACCTCGAGGCCGGATGGGATGCCCATAGAATTAATACAGAAAATGTGGCTGGTGATGGCAGAAGACATCATGAAAGTTATAACGGCATTTTACACAAATAGACTGGATCTCTGTAAGATCAACAAGGCATCTATCACGTTAATCCCCAAGAAAGAAGGGGCCAACAAGATCGATGAGTTCAGACCAATTAGTGTCATCTCTACACCTATCAAGATCATCTCCAAATTACTCGCCGATAGGCTACAACCACTCCTACCGCAAATTATACACAGTCATCAAACTGCCTTCATCAAGAACCGATCCATAGCTGAGACCTTCATAGTCACAAGAGAAGTGGCAAACTTCTTTAAAAAGAGAAAAATTCCAGCCGTGTTAATGAAGATTGATTTCAAAAAGGCATTCGACAACATAGCTTGGAGCTATCTAATGAGACTTCTCAAAGCAAAAGGCTTCCCGGATCTGTGGATCATGTGGATCCATAATATCCTACTCTCTTCAAGTTCTTCGATAAAAGTTAATGGTACATCATCCGAATTTTTCTACCATCAAAGAGGAGTAAGACAGGGAGACCCCCTCTCGCCTATGCTCTTCAACATAGCAGTAGATGTGCTTCAAGACATCATTAAAAAAATCGATCACCTATTCTTAAAGTCATACCCATTAGAAACACAAATACTTCAATACGCCGATGACACGATCATAGCCATTGAAGCACATCCGGAAAATCTCAAGCTACTCTCGATAGCGCTAGATATTTTCACAGAAATTTCAGGACTTGAAATTAATTGGGCAAAGAGCTCCTTCATCCCGATAGGCATCCCGGAACACCTTCATCAAGTGGTCAAAGAACTGCTTCGATGTGACAAAAACCCTCTTCCTTGTAAATACCTCGGACTTCCTCTAACCTTAACCAAGCCGAACCAAATTGCATACATGCCTTTACTCAAGAGAATACAGGACAGAATGGCGTCTTGGAAAGGGAAGTTCTTGTCGAAAGGTGGAAGAATCACCCTTATTCAATCCACGCTAAAAGCCCTTCCGGTTTATATGATGCAAGTACTCAAATTGCCCAAAGGTTTCCTTCTCCAGTTAGAGAGAATCATTAGAACGTTCCTATGGAAAGGCAATGATGAATACAAGCCAGGATCTAGTTTGATAAACTGGGAAACAGTTACGCTACCAAAAAGAAATGGTGGTCTCGGAATCCCGAATTCGGAAGGGCAAAATGAAGCGCTACTCCTTAAATGGCTCTGGAAGTTAGACGGACCGAACCAAAGCATCTGGAAAGACTGCATGAACAAACTCTATGGAATTAACTCGACGGCTGACCTGACTACCCCATCCACGAGTAACGCATCATACTTTGTGAGGGACCTCGCCTCTCTTCTCAACAAATATCACACGTCCACGGTTGTTGACCCTACAACGGGGACGACGGTGTGGAGATGGACGCCTTCTGGTAACTTCTCGTCAAAATCTGCATACACGTTCCTGAGGAACCCGGGATTACATTGCCGATGGCAGAAAAGCCTGTGGAAAACTAAAGCACCCCTAAAAGTTCGTTTCTTCTTTTGGCTAGCTTTACACAACCGGGTTAATACGGTGGATAAGCTAAGGCGAAAAGGAGTGCAACTCCCACTCCTATGCACTCTATGCAAAGCAACGGCAGAAGACAGAGACCATCTCTTTATCAACTGCTCCTTTATGAGAGCCACTTGGAAGCTAGCGGAACATTACTCCAATGCACCAAGGAAAACAAGTCTCATAGGAACCCTACCACAATTGTGGGAGAAAGGACGAGTAAGCTACAAAAATGGACAAGCAAAGGATTGGCAATCTCTCATGTTAGCTATAACCTGGTGCATTTGGAAAGAACGAAACGCCAGAATCTTCAACGGGAAAACGCAGCCACCGCTGTCAGCAGCAAGAAAGGCGGTTGACGAGGCAACACTCTGGAAAAAATACTGCTGAGCATGGTATTAATAGTTAGTTTGTTTCATTTAGTTCTAGTTATGTCCTAATTTTGGTCCTCAACCAAACTGTATCTTATATTTTCTGTTAAACGTAACGAATGGCTCACCATTCTTTCAAAAAAAAAAAAAAAAAAAAAATTATACTGGAATGTTTGAAATCACTTATTACTGAAAATGACAAGATTACTTGGAGCATAATGATATGACAAAACTAAATGGACCTAAGACTAAGACTGAAACTTTTGAAATCATTTATCACTCGATATGACAAGATTACCTGGAACATAATGATAATATTAATTATTAACATTGCGATACAAAAGGGAGAAGATTATTGGATGGCTTTTTGGTGACCAGTATCAAGCTCTCAAGGTACATTACATATATTATTCATTTGCATTTATATACAGTGATTTTCTTAATAACATTTTCCGTCTTATTTAATTGTACTTAATTATTTTTCTAGTACATGAAAAAGAAGAAGCCTTACTGTCACAAAAGAAAATGGCTGACAATGAGAAGGAAGAGATATGGATCCAGACCCATTAAGGATGGATCCATTAAGGATAGAGGCGTTTAATGATAAGATTGGACATTTCATTTAAGGCGATATTCACTCAGGATATAATGGACTCGCCCAAGATTACCTGGAGCATTAAGATGATTGGACAATTTACTTTGGAGATTATTTTGACGGGGGATAATATTAAGATTAACATTGCAATAAAAAAAGGGAGGGAAGGAACTCAATCTTATTATGTCTCTCATTTGATAATTGGATGGCATTTTTGTGATTGATCAAGCTCTCAAGGTACAGAATTTCTTAATAATTTTTGGTGACCAATATTCATTTGCATATACCATATTTTCTTAATAATTTTTGTTGTTTGTTTAATTTGTATTTAATTGTTTTTTCTAATACAGGAAAAGGAAAAATAGCCTTGCTAGCACAAAAGAAAATGGCTCATAATGAGAAGAGATATGGGTCCAGAGTCCAGACCCATTAAGGATGGATCCGTTAAGGATAGTACCAACTTGAGGAAGAACTTATTTAGATCTATAAGTATTTGAGAAATGCAGAGACAATGTAGGTCGGAGGTATTTAGGATTTGGTTATTATCATTTAGATCAATATAGGTTTAAGATTGGAATTTTTTTGCAAAATAGTACTTTTTTGAAGAATAATTAATCATATAGCATTTTTTTCGAAATATTTCAGCAGATAGCACTTCCGCCAGACTCTCTGGCGGAACTGAAGTAGTTCCGCCAGAGGGTCTGGCGGAACTAGTGATTTTTTTTTTGTTGATCCCAGCCATTTGGCACCCGTAAATACGCTTAATTAAGAAAAAAAGTTAGTTCCGCCATAGTGTATGGCGGAACTAGGTAAATTTTATTTTTTCAGGTTAAACTCTTAATTTAGAAGGCCAATTAGCTCAAAAAATTACGAATTCATCAGTTCCGCTAGACCCTTTGGCGGAACCAGAAGTTCCGCCAGAACCTTTGGCGTAACTGGCTATTTTATATTTTTTTGCCTCTAAACAGCCATGAAAATTTAGCAAAAAAAAAAAAAAAAAATTACTGTTCCGCCAGAGGGTCTGGCCGAACTATGAACAGTAATTTTTTTTTTTGGCTAAATTTTCATCGCTGCTTAGAGGGAAAAAAAAATATAAAATAGTAGGTTCCGCCAGAGGGTCTGGCGGAACTTCTGAATTCATAATTTTTTGAGCTAATTGGCCTTCTAAATTACGAGTTTAACCTAAAAAAATAATTTTTACTCAGTTCCGTCAGACCCTCTGGCGGAACTGACTTTTTTTCCTTAATTAAGCATGTTTAAGGGTTTCAAATGGCCGGGATCAATAAAAATAAAAAAATTACTAGTTCCACCAGACCCTCTGGCGGAACTACTTCAGTTCCGCTAGTCCCTCTGGCGGAAGTGCTAGATACCCAATTATTTGCAAAATAGTGTCATCTGATTAATTATTCTTCAAAAAAGTGCTATTTTGAAAAAATATTCTTAAGATCGAGACTTTTAGGTCATGTTTTAGTGTCTAGATAGTCAGTCATAGCATGTCTTTCAGTCTCTCTTGTTCTTCTCTCTCCTCTCCTCTCCTCTTACTTCTTCATCTTTCCTTCTCTACTCTTCTCTTCTCATGAACTCTTCGCTGATGACCACATGAGAAGATTCAACTCGGAAAAATGGATGAAGCTTTCATAAAGTAATAATATTTGATCCTTTTCTCAATAGAAATTATTTTTATTTACTCTTTCAAATTTTAATGTTTGGGAAATAATATGCAATTATATAAGTTCTCTTGTTAAATGTATTTGTGATTGAGAGTTTCAGGTTTGAGGTATTATATGAAAAGCATTGAAAAACATTGGTTGGTAAACTCAGCTGAAAAAGAAACAGATCGCGTAGAGGTGTTTTTTCTAAATCACCCTTTCTAACTTTGTATTTATATATAATCTCTGCATTGGTATAAATTGTATGAGATTTTTGTTTGAGCTAGATAAATTGTATTCGATTTGGAAATTGGACACTGAAATGAACCTTAGAAGTAACTCCTTGTTACTACTGAACGTTAAAAATTATTAATTTTAAAGTAACCACTTGTTACTACTTGTAAAATGTGCTTTTGTGTGTGTGCGAGCGTTTTGTGTGTAGGCTTTACCTTTGTATTTACTTCTCGTGTGCCTCGTTTATGTTTTTCTTTGTCTTTGCTTAGTATCTTTTGTGTATGTTTTTCATCTTTATTGTTTTTGTCTCTTGTATTTTTGTGTGCATTAAAAATGATGTTTTTCTTATCTCATTAAAATTTTAATGCACACACCACATAATTTGAACTGGGGGAAAAACAGAATGATGTACACTTTGATCATTACTATCAAATTATGTAATTATTTAAAAAATTAAGCTTACTGGAAATTCTTTGGATTACTCTTTCTTTTAAACTATATATCACTAGAATATTTAATAGCTTTTATTTGGGCACTTTTAATTATTTTTCATATTTTCAATGAGCCATTATTCTTTAAGCCCTCCTTTATTTAGTCTTCACTCACGTGGGTTTTCAGACTAACTGTGATCTCAAAACACTTGAAATATTGGAACAGGATGGGACCTCACTCCGTTTCGAAATTGTTTTGTTTTACATAATCATATATGATAAAAAAAATCTTATGTGAAATATAATTTAATTTATTTTCAAATATGACAAATGAAATTATATCATTTTTGTAGAGCTATGACTGTTATTTCGATGTTCCATAGATTCTACACATATAATAATAGAGAACTAGGAAAATACCCGCGCTACGCTGCTGCGGGCATTTTCATGGCTATATAATTTTTGGGAGAATAGATATTTTGAACAAAGGTAGGATATAAATTAAGAGCAACATCATTGCAAAATCAAATATGAAAACCTAATTACCCTAATGGAAAGTACTAAATTCAATAACATTGCACACCATGATATAACCAAGTTTGAAAAACATGACTTACTAATACAATACATGGCTATGTATAGGAGCTATTATCTAACATAATAGTAGGATAAAAATATGACAATACCTTAATCATCCAACAACATGTGTAAAAATTTAATTTAAGAGACCCTTTTTCATTCTTTTAAATTTTAATTTCCTAAAAATTCTTGAGCGTTAAATCAATTCGCCCGAATTATAGCATATTTTTAGGAGTATATATATATATGCCATCACATCTACTTGAATCATTTGCATTTACATTCATCAAGTTGTTAAATACAAATGCATTCGGTATTATTTCCTTCTTTAGCAATCCCTGCCAAAAAATACAAAACGAAAATGTTACATTGAATACATTTAAGGTAGATGATAATAAAACTAAATAAACCGCATACTTCAATCCCATTTTTTGTATTAAAAATGTGACCATTAAATACAAAATGAAAAGAATAAACAAATTAAAATAATAGTAGTGAAATCCAACAAATAAACAACCCAACCAAAACGGTACTTATAATATTCGATTTAGGGTGATACCACTATATAGAATATGAATTAATCACAGAAACCAATAAATCAGTATAACTGTTAGATTTACGAAAAGCTTTAGATAATCATGAAAAAGACAAGAAAATTTAGCAAAACTACCATAACACTTGTTACTATAATTAAGTTACTTATTTGCAAAATATTTAGAAGATTGAATACATATTTTTATGATGTAATTATTATCTGAGTTTGAAATTATAAAATATAGAATGAACATGGCTAATTTGCTATTTTGTATTATTGCTAAATTGCAAAAAAATCCCCTGCATGATTGAAAATTACAAAAAAACCGCTCTATTTTCCAGAAACTCTTATTAAATCTATTAGTTAAGGTAATTAGTAATTACAACAAGCTAACTAACTAACAACGCTAAACACTAACTAACAGCATCGACTAAGCTTCAAATTTATCGAAGACAGAGGGACCTTTTTTGTAATTTCCAATGACGCAAGGGCTTTTTAGCGATTTAGAGATAATGCAGGAGGGGCTTTTTTGCTAATTTCCCTTGAAAGGGTAAGATAAAATTATGAAAAACAAAAAGGGAAGGGTACTTACTTCCAGGGAATGGAATCGATGGAAGCTGGTTCGGCACTGGCACTTTCACCACTACTCCTAGCGCAATGATCTTCACCCCAACCATGCTCTTAACCTGTATTAATCAATCAATTAAACTTAAACAGAGTCATTCAATTAATTTTTAAACATTTAGTTAAAATGTCGAAGTTTCTAAGCTTGTTATGTCGTCCTTTCTTTTTTCACCTTTTTTCTCGTGTCTGGCTGGTTGTAGCTTTATAGTATGATAAAAATGAGGGAAGAATGAAATTTTTATCAACGGATGCTTGTGAAATGGAGGCTTAATTGAGGCAATAAAGTGTTATGTATAAATAAAAACAAACAAATAAATAAATATGAGAGACCTTGACATTAAATTCCATGCGGGTTCAGCCGACTTCTTTGATTCTCGGTAAGACTGACTCTAAAAAAGGAAGGTTTACTCCTTCAGTAAAATCATTAACTACAAAAAATTATAAGTTTTAATTTTTATACAAGTTTCAGTTTCATTCTATTCTATTTTATATAAGTAAGATAAAATAAAAAGGTAAGAAGAAAAATTTAATAAAATAAAAAAGAAAAATTACTCCATGAGCTCAAGTCAGGACGTACAAAACTGACGATATTTTCCGTATTATATCTCGTCAAATTCACGCACTGATGAAACGTTACATCATCAAGCTCTATCATCTTTCCACTACAACCATTAACCAAAAATAATAAATAAAATAAACTTTTAAAACCCGCATGAAAACAAGTCAAAACTCAAAAGTAAAAGAACGAAAAATCTAAAGCCTCATTTTTTTCTCAACCAAGTAACTTCAAAATCTTATACACCCTTCAGTAATCATCAACTTCTCCAATAATTCAATTCCTTACAATTCAATTCAATTAATTTACTGTGACAACTACTCAAGAATTTAAATCTAAAATAACAAAAAATTAGACTAAGTAGCCATCAACCATCAATCTTCTAATCAAGTTGTTGAAGGGACAAATTATCAGAATTCAGCATAGAATTATATAGAACAATTTCTAAGAACCATCATACCATAAATCTTTGGCAGAATCAAAAGGTAAGAAGAATTATACACCGCATCAAAAACTCAATTAATACTAAAAGTACCAAAAAAGAAGAAAAAAGAAACAAATTGAGAACTTAAAAAGAAATGTTTTATACCATGAAATGGAAATAACAGTGTATCCAATCCTTTGTAGAGAGTCTTCAGTCAAAATCCACAACCGGTCAAATTTCAAGACTTTGTATTCATATTGCCCTCTCTTTTGAGCTTGATTTGGGCCTCTCTGTGCCCAATTTTCATTTTATTTGTCGAAATGAAATAGGAGAATTGAAGAGAGAAGAGATGAAAGTAGTGAAAATGCTCAATTTTCGTGGAAAAATCTCCTCGGACTGGAGTTTTGAAAAACCAGCAAATTGTAGAGCTTCCACGATTTGGCTGGGTTTGGGATTTGAGCAACGAAAGAAACAAACTTCAAACGGCACTGGTTTGAGGAGGAAAGAAGAGAGGGAAAGCGAGCAAAACGGAGAGGACCGGGAGATGAGTAGAGTGTGCGTGTGGGAGGTGCTGTGCGTGAGGAGAGACGGAGGCCTGTTGCATGCGCGTGAGAGATATTGAGGGGGGAGACATATTTGTGTGTGTGTGTGTGTGCGCGTGCGCGTGAGAGAGAGAGATAAGAGTGGAGACTGGAGGGGGGGGGGGGGGGGGGAGTGTACTGTCATTATTTCCTGAACATTTGAAATGATTGTTCGCATCGGATCCGTGATAGAACAAGAAACATGACAATCGTATACTAAATTTTTCAGAAAATCAAAAAAATATAAACAAACAAAAGGCTGACAAACGAACACATTTTTTGAATGAGTGATTGAGAATGAAGGGTCCACGTGGCCCCTCAACTAAGCTAAAAACCAACTGTCTCTATATGGGGGGGCGGGGGGTAATTGTGGTGGCTCGAACGTAATTGATTAACTATACTACACTATTCGGGTAGTTATAGTACTAGAATTTTAAATATTGTCAAATAATTGAAGACAAAATTTCCAGAATTTTATTTTCTTAATTCCAAATAAAATATATTGGTGTTAACTGTTTCTATAATTTTTCATTTATATATATATATATATATATATATAACCTAAAGATACAACGCATCATATAAAATTTAGAATAACTATGGGAATCATGAAATGAGTTTAGCAGCAGCAGCAACAACAACAACAACAACAACAACAACAACAACAACAACAACAACAACAATAATAATAATAATAATAATAATAATAATAATAATAATAATAATAATAATAATAATAATAATAATAATAATAATAATAATAATAATAATAATAATAAGAATCTCTCCATACATAACATAGTCTCATACAAACTGAACTAATAAAAAGCCCCTCAACACTAACTCCATAACAATAAAATAAAAACACTCCACTCCACCTAACATAAAGATACAACGCATTACGAATTGAATACGCCAACGGCCCAATCAACAATGCAAGAGACACGAAGCTCGAAAATAGATACACAAATTAAATGAATATCGGTGATCCGATTTGCTTAATCAACAATTACGTATTTAGTCTCTTTGTCACACGATATCTGTATCGATAATAAGGCATGTAATACATCATCCTTATATTAATCGATTAATATTTCTTGATCCCAAATTAAAATGAACCAAACAAATTACAGTAATAACTCTTATTAATTCATTTGACCATAGTCATGGATTTCTTCAGTTCGATTTATCAAGAGGCCTAAAGATATCTCTCTCATTTAATGAGAGGAACAAATCCCGTCTTGATTGTGAAGGAATTATGCCCTAGGCCAAAGTGTTAGATTAGAGATTCGATTTTTAGAAACACATTTATTCAGTTCATATATGAATGAGTGTATGAGTGATTGACATATTTATAGGTGTTAGATTGACCATGAATGACACTTCGGGTTCACATCATCCGAATATGTGATTCTGATAGTAGAACTGTGAACTAACGAATGACATTCTAAACCGTCCATAGTGATCTGTAGGATGTTTATAAAGATAAACATACTTCAGGTAAGAAGCAATATATCCACACTAGATTGGATGATCATGTTCTGCTGATCATGGACATAGGGATGTAAAGTTTGGAATATAGGTACCTGTTAGAGAACACATACTGGACAGACCACACTATGAGACATTGAGAATATGCATGGTTTATGTCATTAGTGATTCTCATATGAGTAGTGTGGTTGTTCCTACGACCTGAGATCACCATGGATTCCTGTATGTGGAACTGTATACTTTAATATGATCTTACATCATCCGTAACGGAACGATCATTAGGGTCATCATTAGGTATGCACTGAATCATGATGAGAAATGTGATTGATCAAGATGGAATTTCTTCCCCTCATCAAGAGGGAGATATCTCTGGGCCCCCTGATGAAATAGGACTGAAGGTAATGCATGGCCATGCTCAAAATGGATTAACATATATTGTTAATATCATTTTGTATTTACTCAGTCTACTTCTCGATCACGGAAGAGACTTTGATCAAACTCAAGGATGACATATAACCGTGCCTTGTGATCAAGACATATATCGTAGAACAAAAGGAACAAGCACATGTCTATTCAGATAGGTTTATGATCGCTGATCATTTCATTTAACATGGGTATTCATGACACCAGTCTAGAGGTTACTCAAGACTTACGACCTTTAGAAGATCGTTACCAGTGTTAAATGGAACCTACACGGTCACACAATGAACTCCATTTATACGGGACGTAAATACCTCAAAACAGATATACAAGTGATGTATAAATTGGTGAACGAAATAAACAATCATTGGATGATTAATTGTGCAAAATCAGCACACTTCCGTTCTGAACGGAAGACCTTCCGTTCTGGACGGAAGGTGTCAATTTTCTGGCAGCAAGTTTCGCAGTTTTGGAAATATTGTTTCATTCTGAACGGAGGGCTTCCATTTTGAACGGAACATGCGTAGGAAATTAGGTTTTCAGTTATAGTAACTGAGCAATCGTTCGCCTTTCTCTCTAGAATAAATAGAGAGGCAACCCCTCTCTATTATACAGACAATTCTCAAGCCTTAGAGGTCGTCTAATACAGAAATAGATAGAGAAAGTTTAGAGGTAATTTCGGAAAGTATTTTCGGACTCACCTAGCCGAGTCCGGTAATTCCGTGTGTCTGAAGTTCACGTGGATACGAGTAGTGATCTCCTAGTTTGGAGATAAGCGAGCGATCAAGTTCTTCATCCCTAGGAAGAGCAAGGAGATTCGCGGAGTCAAGCTTCAGGAAGGAAAATGTTGCAAGTCAGAATCGTTCAGACATATATCAGCTCTCCGTCTCGCGGACCAGGAAGATCCGAGGTATAAATTTTAATAGCTAATCTCGTATTTTTATTTCCTAAACGATGATCCTAGGGAGGGTTGAACCCGTAGGTTCCGCTGCGCATGTAACGTACATGGCTACGAGTTTTCCCAACATATTGCACTCATCCCTCTACATGATTCATTATATACCTAATCATAACCGTTATGTCTACCCAGTTAAAGGCAATGTTAGATTATGTTAAAGTATAGAAATCCTCGTGTTGGGAACCGAGACAACCTCATGTCAAAGGATTATAAATACATAATGTTATAAGAATCACTAATGGCGTAAACCATGTAGCATTCTCATGGCGGGTCAGTCCAGTATATGGTCTCTAACATATATCTATGTTAATAACTTGATAACTATTTATACATGATCAGTAAAACATGATCATCAGTCAATTAACATACTGGTGACATTTATAGCTTGTATACAAATATATATTTATTTGTATCCGCAAGTATATTTGTCTCCACAAATATTCCATAAATGACCAGGGACGATTTAGAATAGCATTCATAACACTTCGTAGTTTTACTATCAAAGTCACGCGCTTTGATGACATAAAGCTGAATTGCATATTCATGGTATATTTTAATTATATTAAAATAACTTATATGTACATATTATATGAAATATCTTAGAATAAATATTATGTTTGTTATTACAATTCATTATCTAGGTTACAAGCACTTTGGCATAGGGCATAACACCATCAGTCATCACTAACATAAGCAATACACGTCATCACTAACTTTAAAACGCAAATAATCATTTTGAATCAATAAAATCAGGGGAAGTCACTGAACTTTACAAAATATATATCAGTCACTCAACTTTACTAATATTTCATGGAAAGTCACTGAACTTTACAAAATGTATCTTTTAGGTCACTCAACTTTACTAATGTTTCACGGGAAGTCACCAAACTTTACATTATGTATCAACTAGGTCACTCAATTTTAGTAATGTTTCACTGGAAATCACCAAACTTTACAAAATATATTATCTAAGTCACTGAACTTTTATGTTGTCTTATGGTAAGTCAAACAACTTTAAAAATAATTAATTTTATGTCACTTAACTTTATTATTTTATCATAGTAGATCATCGAACTTTAATTTCATATCATACAAGATCATTGAACTTCAAATTTCTATCGTACAAGACCACTAACATATGAAAATTAATATACCAGATCACTACAAAGTAAAAAAAAATGCCCAAACAAACTTTATATATTAGAAAAAATTCATGAGTTCACTTTTTTAAATCATCACATAACTTTGGTATATAGAGATTCAATTTTATTATTTCATCATGGTAGCTCACTGAACTATGATAATTATGTTTCATTTTTTAAACAAAATATGATGAAAAAACACTTAAAAATAAAATATGTGAATAAAAAATAAATATTTATGAAAACAAATCATCAAAAATACATAATTTTTATGAAAAATAATTTTCATCATAAATATTTATTTATGAACTAGTTTTTATCAAAAAAAACATTATTCACATATTTTTTTTAAGTACTTTTTTCATCGTATTTTGTTTGGGAACATAGAAAAATGATTATCAAATTCAGTGACCTATTATGATAAAATAATAATATTCAGTGACTTTTAGTAAAATATTATTAAAGTTGAGTGACCTAATTAATACATTTTATAAAGTTTAGTGACTTTCTGTGAAATAATAGTAAAATTGAGTGACCTAAAAGATACATTTTTGTAAAGTTTAGGAACTTCTCATGAAATATTAGTAAAGTTGAGTGACTTAACTGATACATTTTATAAAGTTTAGTGACTTCTCATGATTTTATTGAATTCGAGATAATTATTTGGATTTTAAAATTAGTGGTGACGTGGATTGCTTATGATTATGATGACATGGATGCCACGTGTCATTTTCGTTAAGAAATGGATGGAAAATTAATGAACTGATCTAATTGGGACAATTTTGAAATTCAGTAACTTATGGGTATAATTGAAAGTTGGGTAACTTATTTGGTCAAAATGTAAACTTGAGTAATCTAAAATGAAATTTACCCTTTTTTTCATTTCGTGATAAATAGTAAGCCAGCCATGCAGGAAAAAGTTAGCGGCTGAGCTTCCTGGCTAATTACTTATCCTTTCTATTAACTTGTTAAAGCTGGACTGAACATTAACTAACATATATTATGTATGTATGACACGCAGGTCCAATAATTAACAAACAAGGATTTTATTTAATGGGATACCTTACTTGACCCTAATCATTTTTTATATTTAATATTATATTTATTTAATATATTATTTATCATTACAAATTTTTTGTGAAGGTAATGATGGTTTTACTACCGCATAATATATTCATTTGACAACAATTAATGTATTTTAATTTAATAACGTATGTACCATTCCTGCTCTATTTAGACAATCATTTGTAGTGCATATTTACATAATATTTCAGTTTGTGTGGAAGGAAAGAAGATCCATTTATTAACGCAATTGCAATAAATATGAACAAAAGATATAATATATACATATATCTAAACATAAGAATGAGTACCTTCAAAATCTTTTATATATGTTTCACAGGAAACAAAACTGACACATTGCCAGTTGAAATTCTAATCCAGCTGTATAATCACTAATCTCCCGATTAACCCTATTTTTCTCACGGGTTTCTCTCTCCTGACGCCCTCCTCTCTTGCATTTACCGAGGAAGCATTTTATCCAATTCTTGCGCCACTTCTTCGGCTCCAATTTCATTTGCGGCGCAATTTTCTTTTCTTCGGCCACAACAGCCCTATGGCTTCGGCTTGCAATTCCGCCCTAGTGGCTAATTGAGCTTGCATTTCTAGTGCGGCCTTCAATATGTCGAGCTGATCAGCCCTCATGGCTTCTGCTTCCGCTAACAATATCTCGACATTGTCAGGAGGCACGCACGTCTCTGGATTGCTCTCTGAGGTGCAAAAAGACAGTAATATCCCTCAACTTTCATTTATTTTATTCTTTAAATGCATAATTTAATACATTAAATTAGGCCATATAGTTTGGTTCTTTCATTTTGTAGTAATATATGCAGATTTTTTTTTAATTAGGGGTGGAGGGTTTAAGGTTTAGGGGTTTTAGTTTTCTTACAATAAACACATAAGTTGAGAGTGTATACGTAAACATAGGATCATCTGCCCTTTATACATATAAACTAATTTTTAACAAATTCAATCATCCGTACAATGAAAAGTAAACATAACAAAACGAAGTCAAATTGATACTTGAGATTTTCAAATAATAGTTACGCATGTGAAACGCTTATGAACCTTTAGTTTTTCAATTATCTAAAAATAAATTGTGGAATATTTCAACTTTTTTTATGATCGGTTATGTTAAAATAATATAGCGGATCCGTATTGGAATACCACCACATAGTTGTATGAATATTGATTTCTTCTATTTTCTTTCATCCCTATTTCATGAATAGAAGAAAGTAACAATGAAAAATTATGAGAAAAAGAACAGCAAACATTGAATAAAAATAAATCCGAACATGAGATTTAAAATTACGTGTTCAACAAAAACAAAGAATTCATATCGGGATTTTTTTTTTGAGAAAATTTGGAGGATGCTTAAAATATCGTCCTTCCAAATAAAATTTCTATATATTTTTCTTTTCATATTTAACATTATTTACAGGTGAAAAAAATAAAATACAATAAGGCTAAGAGTTGGGCCATGTTTCATCCTATACATTTAAATATCCCTAAAACCACGACCCAAATTCAATCTTAACCCAATATCCCTCCTCAACAAATTTCATCACAACCCCTAGCTCCTAGGATGCCCCATTTGTGTGGTCGTGATGTCATATAGCGTCAGCATGCAACCGATTAACCCCAGCAATCAGGTCAAAATTAGTTTTTGGATGATTTTGATAGTTCTTGAAAATCGTGCCCTCGGGTGGTTACAGCAAAAGTAACCACCTAGCCGAACTTCGTCAACATATATGGTGTTCGGTATTTCTTTACTTATTATTATTATTATTATTATTATTATTATTATTATTATTATTATTATTATTTATCGTATTTCAATTATCTATTTGCTTATTAATACGACCATCCAACTAAAAGTCTATTAACCTAAAAGTCGTAAAACACTAAAATGTCAAATCCACCTTCCGCACGAAATTAGGCCTTTTAAACTCTCCTTTAGGCCGCAATCGAACAACATAAATCACGTCTCGACGTGACGTGAAAAGAGACTGCCGAATCCACTACCCATGTAGTATCTTGATAAATGCGGTTGACGAAACTGTCTTCACACACTACTATTATATCGCTATCAAAAGCAATCGCCATCGTGCGATCCTCTTCTCTACCTTCTCTTGATTGCTCTCTTTCACTAGTATCCCGTATCTTTCTTTCATGCTCTATACTCTCTTTTAATGCGACCTAATTTTCCATAATGAAAATATTTAAATCCTTTACGAGAGCTTGACTTTCTCGAAAGCTTACCATGCTTATCCGAATCATATGAGTTTGCCGTTTCGCTCTTTCCTCGCCTTTCAAGTACAAACGAATCGGACCCTATGGAATTCCCCATTTAACATGTTATCATTGACCATGCCTAGCATCACCACACCGTCGAGTGCACCGTCATGTGCGGAGTTTCCAAGTTATACCACAAGCGTGTCCCAATCGTCCGGCAAGGAGCTTAACAAACATCTAAACTCATTTTAATGTTTGTCAATTGATTTATACAATTTGAAACTTACTCAAGTGTTCCGACACCAAAGTTTCCTGTAAGATATCAAATTTTGAATTTGATATTATTCGGGATTTGTTTTCTAAGTTGGATTTAATTTCCTAGTTCTTAAATTCCTAGTTTCAATCTAAATTTTTCACTTTAGTCCAAAGAGAGCAAGATTTATTTCAAACATTTTTTAGAAAAGCAAATGTTACAAAATATAAAACTAATTTGCATGCATGATTAAATTACGTTTTCAGATTCTATATATCGAGATGAAAATTTTGATATAAAATGCATAAAATTTCGTTTTGTAGATTAAAAGTTATGAATTTTTCCTTATCATGCATCAATTAAATCATACATACAAGGACTTATTTGTAAAGGTATTGAAAAGTTATGTAAAATAAATTTTTGAACCATAAATACTTATGGCGTGGAAAAATAAATTATATCATTAGAGTGTAAATTTTATGGACAACATTTTCATATCAAATGCATTAGCTAGTATTTTGTAAATAAAAAGTTATGAATTTATTTATAATGGAGAAATTAATTTTTAAGAACCTGCAGGGACTAATTTGTAAATTTCAGAAAATTGTGAATTTTTATGTAAAATGCCACTGGACACCTGTTGGGGACGGGACTGGCTGGAGGTGACATGTGTACCCCTATGAAATTATCAAAATACCCTTTTAAATTCTATAAAAGAACCCATGAATATTTCTCTCATTTTCTTTTCTCTCACTTCAGAAAATCATTAAAAATTCAGAAGAACTGCGAAAAATCTGAAATTTTAAAGGTAAGCCTATTACTATTTTATGAACAACTTTCATATGTTATGTTTTCTCAAATTATGCTGTTTAGTATTTTTGTCGAATTATTTTTCGATTTAAAGTTAAATTCTGAAATTTTGAAACTTCTCAGAAAATTCTAGAAAAATTTCAGTAGATAGATCTTGTTTTTATAAGAAATATTTCTACATGACATTTTGACAGATTCGATAATTTAATATTTTTAATTCATTTCTTTCTGACTTTCCAGAATATGAAAATATTAAACTTTATGAAAAATAGAATTTCCTCAGAAAATTTTGCGAAAATCATAGTAAATCAGAAATACTATTTTGAGAAACTTTAATATATAAAATTTTATGAGATTCTGTCGTTTACCATTTCAAATTAATTTTTCTTTAAAATTTCAGAACATTGTATTCTATTTGAATGACATGCAGGGTCCACTTTTCAAAAAAACTGTATTTTGAAAAACTGGTTTAATAAATTCTGCAGATTTAGGATTTGATATTCCGGATTCTGACAGAATTCCTGGATTTACTTTTTCCAATGGATTTAGTTTACTTTTCCATAGTTTTGATACTCCAGAATTCCTCAGGAATTCCAAACGATACAATTGGCCGTAACGGGTCCATCTTAAGTCGGTTTTTGACATTTTTGGTATCGTTGGAATCGTTGGAATGAGTACTTTTTATAAATGAATTTATTTCTCATTGAAAGTCTCTGCAAAAAATTTAAAAGCTAATAAAAATGAGAAAATAAAGCTAAAATATTATGATTTGATACATGGCAGTACCGTTTTGTGCGATATCGTCTTTTGGGGGGTCGTGTCCAGAAGTCCAGGGTTCCATCCAGGGCAGGTGAGTGGCTAAAATTATTTTTCTTATTAAGACATGTTGTATTTCGTGAATTGTAGGTAGGGGTGTAAACGGTGCGGATATAGTTCGGATAGTGCTCTTACCATATCCGTATCCATTTTTTTTTTGAATTCGGTACGGATATGGATAGACCCGGATACGGATACGGTTCGGATATTAAACGGATATGGATACGGTTCGGATATCTCGGATACGGATACGAATATGGACTCATTTCGGATTGTTAAAACAGATATTTTAATAACTATCATAGAAAATTGCTATATAAATATAACTATTAAAAGAAAAAAATTTAAGCAAGTAATTGTACTAGAAATTCGTTGTTCTACATAGTCAAACCACAAAAAAATACCATTAGAGTAATTTGGAGGTTAGGGTTTTCTTAGATAGAGAGAAAATTAAAATATGTTTCTAAGTTGAATATATGTCTTGAAAAAGAAGAAAATATGGAAAGTCCTTATGAAATAAGACGAAAGACTAAAGATATATAGGTTAATTAAAAGTAAATTAGAAAAGATGGAAACTATGGTTGTGAAATAAAGGAAATTAATATTTAATGGATCCAAATTGGGTCTCATAAAAATGGATATCCAAATAAAAATATTATCCGGATACGAATAATATCCGTATCCGTATCCTTATCCGCCTCATAAAATTGATATTGTATCCGTATCCATATCCATATAAATTATCCGTATCCATATCCGTATCCGTTCGGATACGGATATTTTTATTTGGATATGGATATTTTGCGGATACTGTACGCTTCGGATTCGGATATTATCCGCACCGTTTACACCCCTAATTGTAGGCCATAAATGTGTCGGTTTAGCCCCAAATTGAGTTCGAATCATTAAGAAAAATTATGGCATTAATAGTTCAGTTATGATTAATATTTTGGAACAAATAGAATCTGTTTTTAATCAATATATTTAATTTCTATTATATTCATACTTGAATAATTCCAGAATTATAGAATTTATGTATTATTAGTAGTATATGTGATTTTAAATATAACTATGAGTATGAAAAATTAATTGAGGATCTTTGTGATATTTTGAAAAATAATGTTATGATAAGAATTAATTATTTTGTGAATCACGCTAAATTTTTGTGTTATGGCTTGAGGTTTACCTCGCTAATGTGAGTTTTGAAAGTATATATGTGAGCGTGATTTTTGTGTTGAGGGAAGGATAGTTGCGATACGTAGTGAGAAAATCCAGAGTTATTTTGGTGGTGGCGCGAAGGATCCTGGGACGTCAAGGCTCTTGTGTGAGAATGCGCGGTTCTCGAGCTTTTTGTTATTCTAAACAGATTGTGATTAGCTCTCCTTTCTGTTTGTCACTTCAGTTGAATACTAGTCGGCCCCTCAATTAAAAACATGATATTTTCTATATTATAGTAAATAAGAATAAATTATGATGAATTTTATTTTACAAGTTTGAAAGGATTTCTAATTTCATTTTAAGCTTTCTTTTGGACTAGAGTGAGAAATATTATGTATGATTTCGTTCTTGGCAGCTTCTTAATTTTCTGAGTAAGATTTAGGACTGGCTTGAGACATGTTGGCCGTCTTAATAAGCTAGACCCTTAACTCCTCACTTAGTCATTTCTTTGACTAACCCCTCTCGTATTTCTTATTTTGGGTCTAGATGGGATTGACGGGCAGTCAAATGCTACTGCCCCATATCTGGTGTAATCGCTCGTTGTCAAGCAGACGTCGGGTTATCGTGGATGGTTGCCTGGTGTAATCGTTCGTTGTCACCGTGAGGTGGTTCCAGGTCGGCGTCTCTGTTAGTAGGGATCATGGAGTTAGCGACACTTTACTAAATTTGATGTAGTTTTATTTCCGGGTCTGTGTGTCCGCTTTCGTTTGATTTTCTTTGTGGCTTTAATGTCACTTGCCTGGTTTATGTATCTTTAATGTGTACGCTTCCGCAAACCTTTCGGGTTGTATCTATTATCCGTGATAAATCCCTTTAATATCCCTTTGTTATTTGTAATTCTATTTATGATACGAATTTGAGCCTCTAGCACACATCTAGTGTGTCGGCGGGTTGTCATGCTTTGTGTCGAGGTGTGACAGCTTTCATGGTATCAGAACAAAAGTTCAAATAACAAGTTAAGTCTTTGTCTCGTGAGCGAGTAGGGTAAAGTTTAAGCGTGTGGGTCAACCTTAAACAATTTCCTGATTCTTAAAGCAAGTATTCTAAGATTTGGCATATTTGCTCACAGGGAAGAATGCCGCCCCGAAGAGCTCTCGTTGCTGCAGGAAGAGCCCGCAGAGAGTCGCGCCGAACTAGGCAGCAACCCCCGATGGTTGAAGCTCAGGCCACTGCGAGAGTTGGCCTTCCTCCTCTGTCGCCACCGCCTCCGCCTCCTCCTCCTCCTCCCTCTCCCCCTCATAATCCTCCTCGGCCTCCTCCCCCACCCGAGAGTAATGCCGAGCAATTCATGAATAATTTGATTCGACTCGTCGCTGATCAGGTTCATGCCCTGAGACGTGGCAGGGAGAATGACCTGGTCACCCATATACGTAACTTTAACCGGATGGACCCGCGACCTTTTTTCGGAGATCGAGGCCCAGTTGATGCGGACAATTGGTTGTTAGAAACATCCAGGATTCTACGCCTAGCGCAGGTGCCAAACCAATCTTGGGTAATTGTAGCGGCCACAAAACTAAAGGGAGAGGCCCTCCAGTCGTGGGAAGCTCAGCGTGGTATAGACCGACAAGAAGAGAACACACCTTGAGATGATTTTAAGGATGAGTTCGAGGAGTTTTACATTCCTGACTCAGCAAAACACCAGTTTAAAGAGCAATTTCATGCATTGAAGCAAGGCGGGAGCTCGGTTGATGCCCTCTTTACAGACTTCAATCGGTTGAGCCGTTATGCGCCCGATGAGGTGAATACTAACGACAAAAGGGTCAAAGAGTTCGTTTACCGATTGGACCCATCATTATAGTTCGAGGTGGATCGGTTCGATAGTGATTATGATTTTATTGAAGTGTGCAATGCTGCTCGCCACTATGAGCAGAGTTTGGCAAAGCGCAAGGGAGTTTCTGTGAATCATGATTCATCGGGTTCCGGGAGTTCACGCTCAAATTTCGGTAGGAACCCGAATCGACCGGGGAAGCGGTCACGTGATGCGAAGAAGTTTCAAGCAAAGATAGCTGATTTAGCCGGCACCGCAGCCGCAGCGACATCAGCAGCCTTATTGCCGCCATTGCGGGAAAGCCCATGAGGACAGCCAGTGTTTCAAGGCACAGGGGCTGTGTTACAACTGTGGCGGATCTGGGCATTTCGCCAATAGGTGCCCCAATCCTCCAAAGCAGGGGAGGTTGGCCCTGCCAGCAGCAGCTCAGCCCCGTGCAGGTGGTCAGCATCCCCGGGCAGCAGGACGGGGTGGAGTCCGATGATTTCGGGTTCACCTGCTTTCCTTTTGTTTGATTATGGTGCTAGTAATTCCTTTGTGTCCTGTAGTTTTGTGAAAATTCATGAGTGGGAGTGTACCCCTAGTACTGTACCATTTGTGGTTTCTACCCCGTTAGGCAAGGCTGCGACAGTTAGTGACCGTTGCGAGGGTAAAGTTGTGGTGATTGGCGAGCACGAGTTTCCTGTAGATTTTACGGTTCTAGAGATGTCTGACTACGATGCCATTTTGGGAATGGATTGAATAGCGCAGCACGGCGCGACGATTGCTTGTCGAGATCAGAAGGTCCATTTCGTGTTGTCCGATGGGACGCGCCTCAGTGTTAGAGGCCGTCGAGTTGGTCATGACTTGCCAATTATCTCAGCAGTTGCTGCCCTTCATCTGATGTCAGGGTCTGAAGATTGTGATGCATTTCTCGCATGTGTACAATCTGACTCAAGAAGTGTGTGTGTAGATAATGTCCCAGTCGTGCGGGACTATGTGAATGTTTTTCCGGATGAGTTGCCGGGTTTGCCTCCAGAGCGGGAGATCGACTTCGGGATCACACTCGTGCGCGGAGTTGGGCCGATATCGAAGGCTCCTTACCGCATGGCACCTGCCGAATTAAAGGAGCTGAAGATTTAATTGTAGGAGCTTTTAGATAAGGGTTTCATTCGACCTAGTGTATCACCGTGGGGTGCACCTGTTCTCTTTGTGAAAAAGAAGGACGGAACTTTACGCTTGTGCATTGATTATCGTGAGATGAATAAGATCACGGTTAAGAACAAATACCCCCTTCCTCGCATTGATGACTTATTTGACCAGCTGCAAGGCGCGTCGGTGTTCTCAAAAATTGATCTACGCACGGGTTACTATCAGTTGAGGGTCAGACCTAGTGATGTAGATAAAACCGCTTTTCGCACCCGCTATGGGCACTATGAGTTCTTGGTCATGCCAATAACACAATAAATAAGAGAATAAACAGAAATATTCAAATTGACACCACAAATTCAACCTAATAGCACAATAAACAAGAGAATAAACACACAAATTGCAAGAGACATAAGATTAAAGAAATTTTTTTTGTATTAATTAATTTCGGTCCACTTACAAATAATACAAGAATAAAAACCTTCTTCTAGGGTTTACAATCAAACACATAGACTACACTCGTCACCAACACGGTGAATTACATGCTGACAGGATTACAAAAGAACAAAAAAAATGAATATTGATTAAAAAGAAACTAGAGAGACTTTTACCGTACTAGTTCATACCATTATTTTGGCCATTAGATTCGTGATCTAAAGGTCACAATTTGATCATGTGTCATCAAAATGATAATATAGTGGTTTATACAAAAAGAAAAGTTAAGATTAACTCCATGTATGTAGGGATGTAAATGGGTCAAATAATATCCGACCGATCCATATTCGTATTCGTATCCGAATCAAAATTTCTGCATCTGGCCGGATACATATACATATTCATATATTTTAAGTCGGGTACGGATTTGGATTCATTTATCGATTTGACATCTAGATACAAATAATATCCATATCCGAATAATTCGTTATTTAAATAATACCTATTTTATGATATTTCGGTCTAAGGAAACGGATTGGATATTGACACAGATGCAGACATGGATATTTTGTGTTTTTATCATATTTGGATACAGATACATATATTATTGTTGTTCTTTTTTTTTTCTTAAAAAATTATAATTTATTAACTTTGTCGTTATAAATAATTAACTGTATAAAAAAAATAATATGGATATGTATCCGGTTAAATATCATAAATAAATTTGTATTTGTATTCGATAATATCCGAATCACATTCATATCCATATAAAACAAACTAAATTTGTATCCGAAGCTATCCACCTTCACATTCGTATCCAAGAAAATAATATGTACATGAATATGTTATGACTAAAATTCGTCCCGTTTACACCCCTATGTACATGTCAATTGCTCCGTTATCTTTTTCATTTCTTTGATTTCTCTACCCATCAATTTACGAGCTTACATTCTCACGTCTAACCATATTTCTTCATCTCACTCTCCTCTCTCCAACTAAAGAAAAACTCTGCTTTCATGTATCCGAAGCTATCCACATTCGCATTCGTATCTAAGAAAATAATATGTACATGAATATATTATAACTAAAATTTGAACTGTTTACACCCCTATGTACATGGCAATTGCTCCGTCATCCTTTTCATTTCTTTGATTGTTCTACCCATCAATTTACGAGCTCACCTTCTCACGTCTAACCCTCTTTCTTCATCTCGCTCTCCTCTCTCCGAAGAAAAACTCCGCTTCCCAATGCTGCCCTCTCTCTGTCTAACACTCTTTCTTGCCTTGCCTTCTGAGACGTTGATTGAAAATGAAATTAAGGTGTCAAATTAGTTGGAAAATGATCTTTCATATTTTTACACATACTTTTAACTCAAAACAATCTTAGGTAACTTCTGATTTTTTTTGTTGTTGTTGTGATATGGCAATGAGTATCATAAATTGTCAGGGCAATTAGTGATGAAAAAAACATATTCATAAAGGAGAGAAAAACATTCTTACTCACAATGATTAAAAATAAGATAAAAAAAATATTCTTACATAGTGAATTACTTATTTATTTTTTCAAAAAAAAAATTACTTATTCATTTTTGGTGTACTTATTTTTTTTAATTAGGAGGTATGGAATAGATGATTACTATTTTGAATCTTTGTCGGGCATGTACTTTCGAATTTCCTGTGTTGTTCATAATGTAGTGGGAATTTTGGCACGACTATAATATTTATTTTTGGCTGAATTAGTATTATGATGCACAATAGTACTAATTCTTATTATATTTTAAAATAATTACTAATTTTATATAAATTGTGCTTAAATTACTTTTTAATCTCGCGCAACGCGTGAAGGGTTTGTTAGTATATTCCTGTTTTTGTCTAAGAATTTTTTGTTTGAATCTTGCCACATCACCATAAAGTTATTTTTGTTCTGTCTAAGATAAAAAAAATTAGTATGTTCATTTTCTTTTGTTTTTGATTGGTTAGTTTCTATGCTCTTAATTAATATTATTTATTAGGGAGCTGATACTACGCGATGTTACTATAGCGACCCTATATCGACGGTATATAAAACTAAAAACAGTATATACAAACATATGAATTGAAAACAAACAATATATAAAAATTCATTCTATAAAACAATATATATTTAAAAAAAATGAAAACAGTATATACAAACATATAAA
The DNA here is from genome assembly GCA_027726005.1 of Juncus effusus. Classification (NCBI taxonomy): domain Eukaryota; kingdom Viridiplantae; phylum Streptophyta; class Magnoliopsida; order Poales; family Juncaceae; genus Juncus; species Juncus effusus. The sequence continues at coordinate 6,056,307 of CM050907.1, forward strand.
CTGAAAACAAACAGTATATAAAAATTCATTCGGTAAATAGTATATATTTAAAAAAATGAAAACAATATATAGCGTATATAGGAACGTGAGAAAACAGTATATAATTTCAATCTGTCGCTACAGTACCCCGTCGTGATTTCCAATTTCTCTATTTATTATTCTGGTTGAGTTCTTCGATATAAAATGCAGTAAGATAATTTATCTATGCATTAGTTGAAAAGTGTAATAGAAAGACGATGGTATAGATAGAATACATGATGAGTTGAAAAAGAATGAATGAAATCGGATCTTTGATCAACTAAAGAACAAATATAATTTAAGACAATGTTAGAAACATTTTTTTTTTTATATGGAACAAACATATTATAAAATAATAAACATATGTGTTAATATGGGTATTTTGTGTAAGATTTTTTTTTTGCAATAATTTTGTTCTTCAAAATATATTGTATTTGTTTGTTGGTAATTTGCTTTGGGACCTGATAGAGCACGACGGTACTATAGCATGACTGTTCACGACGGGTCCAATAACAGTATATATAATTTATTTTCTAATAACAATATATACATAAAAGTATATATAATTCATTTTCTAATAAAAGATATATACATAAAAAGTGAAAACAATATATAAAAATGGAAAAACAGTACATAGAATGAGAAAACAATATATAAAAGTAAAAAAATAAAAATACACAAAGAATGAACAACAATATATTAAATGCAAAAACAATATATAAAAAGAGAAAACAATATATAAAATGGAAAAAACAGTACATCTAAAGTACCGTCGTGCAACAGTGCCATCGTGTTTGCACATTTCCCATTTGCGTTTGTCTATGTTGAGTGCATTTGTCTTACAACAATATTTCCAATTCTAGGAAAAAAAAAACAGTTTTCTGAAAATAGAAACAAAAAAATAAAAAACTGTTTTTCGTTTTTAAAAAAACAAAAAATGGAAAAACGGAAATAATGCCAAACGAGACTTTAGGTTTTTTTGTGCAATTTCTTTTGCTGAAGCATGCATTTAATTCTACACTTGAAACAAGCAGCATACCAGAACTCCGGAAATACTAATATTTACAGAAATGATTTGTCAGTGAATCTCAATGGACTAGCATTTTAAGGAAAAATCTTAAGGTAAATTGGAAATCACCTCGGGGTATTATAGCGAACTTGTAGCGACAGATTGAAATTATATACTGTTTTCTCACATTTTTATATACGCTATATACCGTTTTTATTTTTTAAAGTATATACTGTTTACCGAATGAAAATTTATATACTGTTTGTTTTCAGTTTATATGTTTGTATATACTGTTTTCATTTTTTTTTTAAATATATATTGTTTTATCGAATGAATTTTTATTTACTGTTTGTTTTCAGTTCATATGTTTGTATATACTGTTTTCAGTTTTTATATACTGTCACTACAGTACCCGTCGCGCAGTATCAACTCCCAAATCTTAATATGGTCAGAAAAGATGTGTTTCTTTATCTGTTGAAGTAAAGCAATACACATCACATTATGTCTGAAGAACCCGCCTCTAGTTTTCTTAGATCACTCAAGGCTCTCTGTAGTGATGATTCAGAAACATTGAGTGAAGAAACAAAAAAAAAGTTTGAAATTAGGAACTTCTAGTGAAGAGGTTAAGTATCATTTGAATTTGAATTTGAATTTTCATTCTCGGAGGTCAGTTGCGGATGAAGTAATTAGATCATTTAACGCCGATTGTAGTGGTAGTTTTGAAGAGTTGCGTTCCGCGGAAGAGATTCTTGTAATGTGGAGTGAGGAGAGTTAAAGAGTACCTGCCTTTTATATTTTGTTTAGTTTTGTGAATTTTTGTTTGTTATGTTACTCATTAATTGACACCATTTATTTGAGACTAGTAGTAAACGGAAATCCTAGTTAGATTTTAAGTTTATAATGTTTGGTATGTGTTATTACATTGTTATTAGTTACAGTTATAGTTATTTAGCATTGATTTTATATAAGTTGCATCATATTCATTAGTTTATTACTTGTTTCTTATGTTTATTTTATTTTATTATTTAGCATTATTTTTATATTGGTTGCATTCATTTGGGCTGTAATAAACACAAGGTGGGTTAGTTATTACATATGTATGGAATATAGTTTCATCTGATGTTAGTTATGTGTAGTTATTAAATCATTTTTTTTAGTATCTGTTGTTTTGGATGTGAATTGTTTGATATGATCAATTTTTTTCTCATGTTATTGCTTGGGTCTTGTTTGATTATGTCATACCTTTTAACCAATTGTTCCTTTTAACGAATTATCAAAATCTTTCAAGTAGTATAGTCCTTTGGTACTGGAATTTGTTACAAAATTAATTGACCACTTTTTCTTCTTGAGATTTGTCATATCGTCGTATATGTGTTGTAGCCGATACGATACTCGTATCTTCGCATCTAGTAGCCGTTGTGTACTTGTATCTTACTTCGCATCTAGTAGCCTTTGATTTTACTTGCCTGGATTGTCCCTACGATCAAATGAACATATTAATTTGCCTGTCTTGAAATAAAACATTCATTTTGTAGATCGCATCTTTAGTGAAGCATGTATAGAGGAGGAGCAAAACAGATGTAGAGTGGAGGAGCATAGGGCGATGAGCGAGTTTATTGGAGAGACGATCAGGAAGTTTCTATCCTCAGATCATGGAAATTCAGAAGAGGATGGATAAAGGCAAGTTTCCATCGACAAATCCAATTCCAACCCTGAAACCTCAAACTCAAACAAATCCACAAATTCCTATAATCAAACCACAAACTAATCATACAATACAGAATTGGATTACAATAGTATGAAAGAAAAAGAAAGAACAGCCTTTGCTATGCTACAGATGCCTCTCAACTAACCATTCTAGAGAAAATTGTACAAGCAAGATTAAGTGTTACAAGTGCAACAGTTTTGGCTATATTGCCAAATATTGCCCAGACAAGCCAATCCACAAACCAAATCCAAACCCTAAACCTACACATCCAAATCCAATTAGGCGTTATCAAATCACCATGTTTGTAGATGAGGGGACTCTGGATCAAGTATCTTCTTTTACAACTCTGCGAGAAAGCTTGATCACTTCTCATACACTAATTAGAAGACTCCCTAATCAGTTGGCTGCAGAAGTAAAGATTACCGAAGTAATTGGCAAATTTGAAAAATTAAAAAATATAAATTTCATTACACAAAATAAATTTACCAGTGATGCTTCCTTAACCATCCAAGTGAAACAAATTTTGCATAGCCCTTACTCAACCCTTTTCACTGATGGCAAATCCAATCTTAAATCTTACATATCCATTCAAACCAAAGATCAAACAGTTGATAGAACTCTTAATTGGAGGCCTCAACAACTGACTCATTGTGTGGAGGATTAAACAGGAAGAAGAGGGGATTCCGAATGTCTCGGATTTGTTACCTGATTTAACAATCAATTCATCACCATCCTCCTCCCCTATAATAATCAATCCAACCGAATTTATTTGCCCAATAACCCAATTGGAAACTGATCCAGTATTGATTCAATTAGAGAAACCAGTGATTAAGCCCACCAAGCCTATTCCATCTGAAACCATAGAAGTCATATATGGTAATTCCACCTCCAAGCAGCCAGAACAAACTGAGAAAATTGTTACACAACAATCCCAGGAAGAGACCCAAGAGGGAATTACAAGAAGAAGAAGTCTCAGGATTATGATCAGACCAAACACCCCCATTATGCCTCAGCTATTGAGAAGGCACAAATGGTGCAATACCAGGAGGTAAATCATGGTATTATAAATAGGCAGAGGAGAATTAACACCAAAGTAGAGGCAGGTGAGACCGAAACAATAGAGCAAAGAGTTTATTATGATGCAGAGGTTGTGTTTAGTGTGTTAGGAGTGGTTAGTAGAGGGCTCAGAGAGGATAAGAAGCACCCTCCAATCACTACATGATTAGCCTGAAAATTGTAAGAAGAAAGTTAATAAATAATATTAATAATGATAGTCAAAACCCTAAAATTACTTTCTTGGAATGCAAGAGGAATGAACTCACCAGATAAAAGAGTGCAGTTAAAAAAAAATTTAAGCAGAAAAGCCAGATATTCTACGTATTCAAGAGACAAAGATACAAGATTATAGTGACAAGACCTATAAGGAGTTAACGGGTCAGATATTGACTGATTTTGTAAATAAGCCATCTCAAGGGGCCTCAGGAGGTATTACATTGGCTTGGAATGAAAATTATTTCTCTCTAACCCATTCTGTTACAGCATCACATTCAATCTCAGCTAATTTCAAGTGTAAGTGGCATAATCAGTTGATTAAAGTTACCGAGGTTTATGGGCCTCAAGAGGCCCAAGAAAAAATATTATTTTTAGAAGAATTACCTCAAGAGGAACCAGAGGAGGAAATCCCTTGGTTATCATTGGGTGATTTTAAATTAGCAGCTGAATTGTATGACAGAACCACAAATGCTGAGTGGCACATTGAAGAGGTGAACAATTTTAGTGAATTTATTAGCAACAAGAACCTGATAAATCCTCCACTTCAAGGTAAAAAGTATACATGGGCTAATTCTGTAGCAAAGAGTAAAATTGACAGATTCCAATTTAATCTCAACTAGTGTAACCCTCACGTTGCTTCGGGACTGTGCACTAAAAGTTTGCAATATCTAATATTAATAGTAACATGAAATATCCATTAAATGTATAATTTTAAAATTTAATTATGAATTAAATCCAAACCTGAATCTCAGGTAACTGATTCCAAATGAATTTATCTCATTTATTTCTAAATTAGCAAATCAACTTTCAATCATTGAATGAGTCTTTTACCAGAGAAGAGCTAGATGAAGTTATAAAAAGATGGAAATTAAATAAGTCACCTGGTTTGGAGGGATTTAATGGGGAATTGTATAAAACATATTGGCCTTATCTGAGGGCGGAGGTGTTCAACATCATCTCACATAACAAAGTAGAAGATGGCCTCAAAGAAGTTTCAATTTCTAATATCACTTTAATCCCCAAAATTGATGAAGCCTCTCAAGACTTCAGGCCTATTAGCCTCATAAGTGCCCTGCATAAATTGGTGTCAAAATTATTAGCCAGTAGACTAAAACTCATAATTAATCAAATTAGCATGTCTATAACCAACTTGGTTTTTTTGCAGAAGAGAGAAATTTATGAGGCATATTTCTATGCCAGAGAAACCCTTCATATGCCTAAAATGTCAAATAAACCCCTCCTTCTGTTTAAAGCAGATATCCAGAAGGCTTTTGACACAATTGTCTGGGATTTTATAATAAAGAAAATGGAAATTAGAGGGTTTGGTGATAATTGGGTTAATTGGATTAGACATTACACTTTGAGTGGGGCTGCCATATTAATGGCATGCCAGGGAAAAGTACCCATATGCAAAAGGGGTTCAGGCAGGGGGATCCAATATATCCCCATCTATTTATTATTGCCATGGATGCTTTGGCCAGATTGATAGAGTATCTTGGTTCCCAAAATTTTATTGAAAAATCATTGAATGTTACTAACATTTGCTTATTTTGTGCAGATGATGCATTACTTTTGCTCAAGCCTGGTATTGCTCAAATTAGAAGGTTTAAGTTGACTCTTAATACTTTTAGTGCAAACTCAGGCCACAAAATTAATTATCAAAAAACTGAATACACAATTATACCCGGAAATAGCAAAGGTTTTAATGCAATTTCTCAGGAATTGGGTTGCCCCTTTTCAAATCTACATTTCAATTACATGGGATACCCTCTCCATTACAAAAAACCTAACAGAGAAGAGCATCAGGTCTTGATTGACAAAGGATAAAGAAGGTTGCAAGGCTGAAAAAGTGTGTTTCTCAGTAGTGGGGGAAGATTGACTCTAGTTAATTCAATACTCACAGTCCTGCCACTTTACTACTTTAATGCTTTCCACCTGCCAAAGAGAGTAGATAAAATTAGACTGAATTTTTTGTGGAAGGGAAATAAAGAATTAGAATTTTGTTTAGTTGCTTGGGACAAAATGTGTAGGCCTAAGGCAAATGGTGGTATGGGGTTAATAAAATTAGAATATTTCAATAAAGCAATGACTTTAAAATGGCTCTGGATGTATTTTAATAGAGATGAAAGGGATTACCATGGGATAGATTACTCTCCAATGTTGAAGAAGATGGTTTTGAGTTTCTCAAGTCAAAGGACTCATTCTTTTGGAAAGAGGTTAAAGCCAATGTAGAGTTATTCTTGGCATGGAATACTACTGAGACATCAATTCCTAGTTTTATATTCCTATGCAGATCAGAGGTATGGCACAGTGGCACAGTTTAGAGACATGCAAGATCTTGATGCTAAATTCAAGGCTATGGACGCTCAACAGCCATTGCTTGAATTGGCTCAGTTAAAACAATTGCTTTCCCAAGTGGATTTTTCAAGCAGGCCAATTAAGATAGAGTGGTGATTGAGTAATAAAGACCAATTTTCTGTCAAGAGTGCTTATACAACTATGCATATGAGTGTGGATACTCTCTTAATACTGAAGTACATTTGGAATATCCCATTACCCGTGAGAATAAAAATATTTCTATGGTTAAAAAGGCAAAATCGAATTCTTCCACAAGATAATTTATGAGAAAAGGAAATTATAGTGATAAATCGAAATCACCTCTGTATGTAAGGTTGGGAATATGTAGATCATCTCTCTAAAGAATGCTGCTTGGTACAACAGTTGTGGGAGTGGTACGTTACCAAAACTTTCTCTATCAAAATCCAGTTGAAATCCAACCTCTAGAAATGGGTTTTGGCTCGATTACAGCCTCAGAAATATCCATAAAATTAGACAAGAAGCAACAATGTTTGAATTTGTGGTTTGGAGAGAAGGATGTAGAAGAGTTTTCTCAGAAAAACGTAAGTTGAAAGAACAATCATTAGAGGAGATTCGAGAGGAGCTTAGCTTAATCAGAGCAACTAAGTTCAAAGAGGTGGAATTCTTTTTTGAAGATGAAGAGCGGACTGTTGGTAGATTTTCAAAATGAATATTATTTTATTAGAAAAATAAAATAAATATTTGGATTGTTTATAATATTGAATGAGTGGATATGCTCAAGTACAAGGCCCAGCCCACATACATGGAACCGTCTCATTGAGACGGTTTACTTTTTTTATCAAATTGAAATCTAAATTTGATATAATATGTGATACTTAACGTGTCATGTATGGGATATATGAGTAGGGGCCAAGCTAGAGTAAGTGTGGTGGTTAAGTATTTGACTAAACTTGATGGTCAACTTTGGTCATGATTTCATGTCCATAAATACATGAAGAAGAAATAGGAAGAAGTATACACAAAAATTATAAAAACATTAGATAAACATACTTCAGGTAAGAAGCGACATATCCACACTAGCTAGTATATTCGCAGACTGGATGATCATGTTCTGCTAATCATGGACATAGGGATATCAAGTCTGGAATATAGGTACGTGTTAGAGAACACGTGTTGGACTGACCACACTATTAGAGTACGCATGGTATATGTCATTAGTGATTCTCATACGAATAGCGTGCTTGTTCCTACGACCTGAGGTCACCATGGATATCTGTATATGAGGAACTGCATACTTTAATATGATCCTACGTCATCCGTAACGGGATGACAATTAGGGTCATCATTAGTTATGCACTGAATCATGACGAGGATTGTGAGTGACCAAGATGGGATTTGTTCCTCTCATCAAGAGGTAGATATCTCTGGGCCCTCTGATGAACTAGGAGTGAAGGAAATATATGGTCATGCTCAAAATGGATTAACATGTGTTGTTAATATCATTTTGTATTTACTCAGTCTAATTCTCGGCCAGGAAAGAGATTTTGATAAAACTCAAGGATGACATATTTCCATGTCTTGTGATCAAGACATATATCGTAGAATGTAAACCGCGCAAAACCGTCGTTAAATTTCACACAATTTAGCAAAAATATTTATAATTTCCCTAGATTTACTCTTAAGTGTATATGTGGTCTTTTGAGTTTTAGGGGTCGAACACAAGGAGAATGGCCTTGAGATATTACAATTCTTTTCAAAAGTAGGTCTTTGTTTTGTTCAAATGATGTAAATTGTTTAAGAAGGGTAATGATGTATTAGATGGATTTTAATCAAATTCGTACACAATTTTTTTTTAAAAATTCTTAAATAATAGTTCCAAATGTCCAAAAGTTGCAAATGATATGTCAATGAAAACTAGAGAATGAGATCTTCACAATGCAAGGTAAATCAATTATCACTTTTGTTCATATTTTTATTTAATCTACACTTTTCATAGTCAATCAGCAGGAATTTTCATAAAATCACAGAAATTCGAAAATTACTTCAAAAATTACCAAAATTTTACAACAATTAGGAAAGAAAGTTCAGGTTATGTGGTAAAAATTTCAGATCAAAAAGATTGATATTCCAAAAGTTATGGTCAAAAATCAGAGTATATGACAGAATTGGACAGAGAATGGTATGTGTTGCCAAAAGAGGATGGAATTCAAATTTTATCCAAACAACAATGCAATTAAAATTCAGATCAAGAAACTACACTTCAAAATGATTTCCAGAGACTTAGATTTTTTATTTATAGGATTTTTTTACTAATTTCTAAAAATTGTAGAAAAACAGTCAGATTCAAAATCAAGAACAGAAGATTTAAAAAAAATCAAAACTTTGCACAGATTTTATCTTACAAATTTAACATAAAAGCATTGGGCACATATTATATGAAAGTTGTTCTAAAATATCTAAAGAAACACAAAATATTTTTTTTATAATTTTCTTAGATCAGATCTGAAGTCAAACAATTTTTTTACTGAAACTGACAGAAACAAATTACAGAAAAATGTATTTTTGAATTTAGAGGATAAAAGTAGGGATTTTTAAGGCAATTTGATCAAGAATTGTATCATTAATCACAAAATATTCAATTATTCAGATTTGGAACAAGTTTGAATTATTTCCAACCAGAAAAACTCAGCAAATAGATCAAAATTTCAGATCAAACACCAGTCAACCAACTAGAGTTTGATCTCAAATTTTTGAACTAAAAACTTCACTAAATCAAGCAAAAACCTCAACCAAGATTCAAGATGATAAAATGGACTAACATGCAGAAAAATTCAGTTCTAAATGACCTAATTAATTCAACCAAATCGATTAAACCAAAAAAACCAGATTTAACAGCATATTATGAACAGTAACCAAATCAGTCAATTTAATTCAAATTAAAGCAAGATTTCAAACAATTCTATCACAAAAAGCCTATCCCTACAAAATTCTACTCACACATGATAAGATCAACCGAAATTAGGCATGTGTTCATCATATTTTTTTACAAATTGGATCTTGTAATCTAAAATTGGATACAAGAGATTAAATGAAAATTGAATCAAACCGAGAAGTAGAAGATCAACCAGAAGCTTCCTTGAGCCGATTTGAACCTCCAATTGATGCTCGATCCAGCCGGAACCGCTCAATTGCCTTTTTCACCAAAATCAGCCCGAATTGGTGAATTTTCACTCAAACTCGAAAATTGAAGCTCGAAAAGCTCTGAGATTCAGTAATGGAGTTACTGAAACTTAAAGAAGATGATTGGAGAGTGGTGTGTTGAAAGAATTTGGAGAATGGAAGAATGGATTTGAGAGATTGGATGGAAGGGTGTGTTTTATAGAGAGACTGGTATGGAGAATGGGGGACAAACCGAGCGATTCTATTGGCTCAGGCAGGTCAAGTGGGGTGTACTGAAGATCTGGACGAAATTTCGTTGAATTTGGTTGAGAAATGAACGATTTTGAATCATCGGATTTTTCATCTGTTTATCGCGCGAAATTGAACTGAGTTCAGTTCAGATGCGATTTGAATCGCAGTACTGAGACTGACAGTGGGTCCCTTCAGAGTAAGTTGTGGTGAAACGGGTCGTAATCGCGTGAAATGAGTCGCTATTCCGTTATTAATCTCTGAGTTTTCAACTGTCTTTTTTGATTTTCTGCGGTGAAACGGGTCGAAACATGCGAAACGGGTCGTCTTCTTATTCAGACTTTGGCGCTGAGTTTTGAATTAGATTTCCGGATTTCATGCGGCGAAACGAGCTGCAGCTCGCTTGAAACGAGTCGCTTTTGTGTGAGCTGGGTACTGACTCATTTTAAGCTCGTTCCGTTGATCTGGTGTGGCGAACCGGTTTGAATTGCGTGAAACGAGTTATAACTGATGAAACGAGTCGTCTTCTTCTTCAGAATTGGCGCTGAATGCCTTTTCTCGATCTTCTGTGGCCTGCGATCGTGTGCTCGTCCTAAAACAATCCTCTGACAGCCTTGTGAGTTGCGAATTTGGGCTTTGGATCGATTTTTCTCTTGGATTTCAGACCCGTTTACCCGTTTCTCACAACCATCGATTCGAGCTCGTGATTCTGTACATTTCGCTGTGATTCATCAACCCAGATATCTTCTCCATCTTCTCACGAATCCACAGAGCTTTGAATGGTTGAAAACCGTTGAGTGAAACTCGAGTTTTGCTGATCTGAGTATCGTCCGTTCGCTGTTCCGCCATTGCTGACCAGAGTGTGCAAATCGACCTCTTGTTCGAAATTCACACAACGAAATCCAAAACGGTGACTCAGGCTTCGTTCGCAACTTCCTCACAATGCTTCGCAACCATTACGACTTCCCAATTCGCCTCGAATCCAGAGAATTCCTCCATTAACCAACTCGGTTTCAATTTCGCGAAAATAACCAAAAATTGCTGAACTCGCGAATCAAACTATGATTTGGAGTTGTTTTTCCATCGAATTGAGGCTTCTTAATTCATCGTGAGCCTTCACTAAAGCTTTACGACACAAAAAGAATCATCTTTGCTTGAGAAAAACGGAGAAGACCGATCGAATTCATCACACTGCCGAAATTTCGACCGTTGGATCATCCAGTTTGAAAAGTTCATTGAGGATTTCGTCGAACAGTTGATTTAACTTCAGATTTCTCACGTGATTCTGCACCATTTGATGAGTTCTTCATACGGATAGAAAGGGCAGGAAGAGAGGAAGAGAATAGAGTTGTTTTTGGCTCGAATGGTGGACTGTAGAAGGCAAGGTTGCTCGAAGAAGCTTTCTCAGGTCAGAAACATGGCTGGTTTGCTTTTGGCTGGCGGATTCCGGCGATCGCCGGCGTTCTCAGGGGTAGAGAATAATACCAAACGATTCGTCTTGTCGTGCTGAATCCAAGGATATGCAGTTTGATCGATTTTGAGCTTGTTTGAAAATCGGTTATTTGGGTGAATTTGTGTAGGGTTTTGGTAGACTTGGTCGGCCATCTTTGGCCCATGATTTGCATTTTGGTCCAGTTCTTCATTTTATGGCCTTTTTGCCTGTAAAATCACACAAAAATGCATTAAGAGGTTTCAAATTATATTTTGTGAATTATGACTGTTTTTCATACATTTTTTGTGAATTATGATTGAATTTGAGATGATAAAAACCCTAAAAATGTGTATAAAAATACACATTACAAATTCCACCACACTTAAACCAAGCTTGCCCTCAAGCGTAAATAAAATCAAGTTTTAGGGTTTTTAGAATCAGTTAAAGCGTTTGAAAAGAGATTTAGTTATTGCCATGAATGTTACATATAATATTAGATTATTATAATAATACACGAAGGTCGAAGAATATCCATTAATAATTTCAAATTCAAGTTTATTTAAAATTCCCCAATCCTTCAAATACGAACCTTTTTCCAAAAAATAATGCCCTAATTTTGTTTTCGATACTTTCTCCCCCTAAATTTAAAATGGTGAATTTATAAAATTTGCCCCAAAACTTTCAACTAACTCAACTTTCTCTTTTATAAACACGTAAAGGTTGGTATGCTATCCACTCAAGTTATCAAAAGACAAGCTGTGCTTTGCACGTACAAAAATCCTTCATTTTCTATTGCGGATATGTAAAATTTTTTTCTTTTTCAAGGGTTTTAAAATAATTTTTCACATTTTTGAATTTTTTTTTTGTGAAGGGATAACAGGTTACGATTCGGTCACTTGCTTTTAGTGCGAAAATTAGAGATGGGCATACGAGTCATTAGCTATGTCATGAAAGATAGGTTGAGTTAGAAAAATTTTGCGAAACTAGTGGTATTAAAAGTAAGGTTTGATTTCTCAAAAGTTTTAATCACAGCATTACTTTAAAGAAAACGATTTATAATTTCATTAAAGGGGCAAGTGAAATATTTATGAATTTTCGAAACGTTTAATGGATTTTAAATGGATATTATAGATGAGATGAGGTGGAAAATATGGCATTCATGATGATAATTAATCTCTTTTTGAATTTTCAAAATTTTTTTCATCATTTTCCAAAACCCTAAGTGTTTTCAAAATTTGCTTGAGAGGGCTTAGTTTTAAAATTTGTTTTTACAAAACCTTTTATTTATTTTTATTTAAAATCTCTTTCTTTTAAAACACACAACATTTTATTCACAAAAATGAAAAAAAATAAGTAAAAATTTAAATTTTTATGGTATTTATGAGTTTTGTTGTTGTTTTTGAAATTTTGAATTTTTTATATGAATTTTCACATTTTTACAAGAAAACAAAACTTGGTTTTACATAAAACCACCCCACCACACTTAAACCTTTGTTTGTCCTCAAACAAAAAGTATAAAAATGAGAAAATTTGTGGAGATTGGAAAAATTGTTGGGGTTTTATGCAAAACCTCCCCCACCACACTTAAACTTTTGCGTAGCAAATGTTTAAGTGTGAAAGAGAGTTTTGTAAAAAGAAGAAAAATAAAATAAAGAAAGGAAAAATACGACCTGACACGACGAGTTGCCTCTCGCCAAGCGCCCTTGTTTTACGTCTTGAGCTCGACGCATTTGTGCTTTTCATTCTTTCCTTCTCTCGCTTTGTGGCATCGCTTCTAAATCATGCTCATTGAACCACCTTGTATCATGATTCTCGTAAAAAGCCTTCAAGCGATGACCATTGACCTTGAATTTGATGTCTCCCCCCCTAGAAATTTAAAATACTCCAAACGGCAAAATATGGGTAATTATGTAAGGACCTGTCCATCGGCTCTTCAACTTCCCGGGATGTAATCTCAACCGAGAGTTGAATAACAAGACTTTATCGCCAGTTTTAAATTCTTTTTTGCGAATAAGTTTGTCGTGAGCGATGGTTAGTTTTTCTTTGTAAATTCGAGAATTATCATAAGCCTCAATGCGAAGCTCTTCTAATTCTTGAATTTGCAATTTCCGCAACCCCGCATCTTTTGGGTAATCTTGATTTACCTTTTTGATTGCCCAAAATGCTTTATGCTCAATTTCCACCGGTAGGTGACAACTCTTTCCATAAACGAGTTTAAAAGGAGTCATCCCTATCGGTGTTTTGTATGCGGTGCGGTAGGCCCATAAAGCATCCCCAAGCCTTTGACTCCAATCCTTGCGAGAGGGATTAACCACTTTCTCAAGGATTGATTTTATTTCCCTATTGGATATTTCGGCTTGCCCATTAGTTTGGGGATGATAAGCGGTTGACATGCGGTGTTGTACATGATAATTTTTCAAAAGGGATTCGAGGTACTTATTATTGAAATGCGAACCCCTATCGCTAATGATAGCTTTAGGCACCCCAAAACGCTGAAAAATATTCTTTTTAAGGAATTCAATCACCGTTTTGGAGTTGGCATCCCTTGTTGGTATGGCCTCAACCCATTTTGAAACATAATCAACACACACAAGAATATATAAATACCCATTTGATTGAGGAAAGGGGCCCATGAAATCTATCCCCCAAACATCGAAAAGCTCAAAAAACAATAAAGCTTTAAGAGGCATTTCGTTTTTGCGGGTTAGATTGCCCGTTTTTTGGCAATTTTCACAACTCTTTACAAAGGAATGAGCATCTTTATAAAGAGTTGGCCAATATAATCCACTTTGGAGTACCTTATGACTCGTGCGTTGCCCTCCAAAGTGTCCCCCACATTCTAAAGTGTGACAAAAAGAGAGTACCGAATTTATCTCGTGGTCGGGCACGCATTTTCGTATCATTTGATCGGAGCAAATCTTGTAGAGGTAGGGGTCTTCCCAGAGGTAATAGCGCGAGTCGTTCTTTATTTTGTCCTTTTGAGCTCGAGAGAGAGTGTTTGGCAATTCGTGAGTTTCCAGGTAGTTGACGATGTCGGCGTACCAAGGTGCCATGCCATGGATAGCATAGAGTTGCTCGTCAGGAAAGAGTTCATTGATCGGAATGATATCGCCTTCGTTTGTTGGGAGTCGGCTAAGATGGTCGGCCACCAAGTTTTCGGCTCCCTTTTTATCCCGAATCTCCATGTTAAACTCTTGAAGGAGAAGGATCCATCGGAGGAGGCGCGGCTTGCATTCCTTCTTCTTCATTAAGTGTTTGAGCGCGGCATGATCTGAAAATACAACGACTTTTGTCCCGACCAAGTATGATCGGAACTTTTCCAATGCAAAGACAATGGCCAATAGTTCTTTTTCCGTTGTTGTGTAATTCCGTTGGGCGTCATCTAGGGTCCTAGAGGCATAGTAAATTACGTGGGGTACCTTCCCGATGCGTTGCCCCAAAACCGCCCCGACACTTAGATCGCTTGCGTCGCACATGATCTCAAAGGGGAGATTCCAATCCGGTGGTTGAATAATGGGCGCTTCGCATAGTTTCCCCTTTAGCTTGTCGAATGCCGCCTTGCACGCATCGTTGAACTCGAATTTGATCTCTTTTTGGAGAAGCCTGCACATTGGTTGCGCTATTTTTGAGAAGTCTTGAATGAAACGCCGATAGAAGCCGGCGTGTCCAAGGAATGAGCGGACATCTTTCACATTGCGAGGGTATGGAAGTGTCTTGATAACGTCGATTTTCGCTTTGTCGACTTCCAACCCCTTTTCTGAAATTAAATGACCTAATACAATTCCTTGGCTCACCATAAAGTGGCACTTCTCAAAATTTAAGACAAGGTTAGCTTCAACGCACTTTTCCATTATTAGGCTCAAGTTATGGAGACACTCATCGAACGAGTTGCCATAAATGGAAAAGTCGTCCATGAATACTTCAATAAATTTAGAAATATACTCAGAAAAGATCGAAATCATACACCTTTGAAAAGTTCCAGGCGCATTGCATAGTCCAAACGGCATTCTTCGATATGCGAAAGTTCCAAAGGGGCAAGTGAATGTCGTCTTCCTCTGATCTTCTGGATCGATGGCGATTTGAAAATAGCCCGAGTACCCATCCAAAAAGCAATAGTAGGGCCGCCCCGCTAATCTTTCGAGCATTTGATCGATGAAGGGGAGAGGAAAGTGATCTTTTTTTGTCGCCGCATTGAGTTTGCGATAGTCGATGCAAACTCTCCATCCGTTTTGTACTCGTGTTGGCACTTTCTCTCCTTCGGCATTTTCCACAATCGTGATTCCCGTCTTCTTGGGAACTACATGGATTGGAGATACCCATTCCGAATCGGCCACCGCGTAAATAATCCCCGCATCAAGAAGCTTGAGAAGCTCCTTTTTCACTACCTCCATCATGACTGGATTTAACCTTCTTTGTGCTTCTCTTGACGGTTTCGATCCCTCCTCCAACACAATTTTGTGCATACATGTCGAGGGGCTTATACCTGGCATATCGGCCAAGGTCCATCCGATCGCCTTCTTGTGTTTTCCAAGAGTTTCCACCAATCGGGTTTCTTGGTCAAGAGTTAGGTTCGATGCGATGATGACGGGTAATGTGTTGTTTGGCCCGAGGTACGCGTATTTAAGGTGATCGGGAAGAGGTTTGAGTTCGAGAGTAGGAGCTTCTTCGATTGATGGTTTAATGCGTTCTTGCGATATTTGGAGTTTGTCGTGAGGGGAACCCGAAATGAACTTAATTTCTTCATTATGTTCTTGCTCTATTTCTTGCTTCTCATTCGTTTGTTCGATCTCCCCCCAAACATCCTCAAAAATCGCATCGTATCCCTTCGAGTACTCTTCTTCCAAGTGTTCTTCAACCATTTCATCGATCTCGTCAATAATGGTTAAGCTCGATACATTGTAGTCGTTCGGGTACTTGATGGTGTCAAATATGTTGAAGGTGATTTTCTCGTTGTCGAATTCCATGGACATCGTTCCTGAGTGGCAGTCTCTGCATGTTCGCGCGGTTCTCAAAAAGGGTCTCCCTAAAAGGATGGCGGACGAATCGGCGTTGTCGCCCATTTCAAGAATGTAGAAGTCGGCTGGGAAAACCAACCCATTCACCTTGACGAGTACATCTTCCGCGACACCTAGGACGGCGGCCGTCGAACGGTCGGCGAGTTGCACCATCACCCTTGTATCCTTTAGGTCGCCTAAACCCAAGGTCTCATAAACGGACCTAGGCATTACGTTTATGGAGGCTCCTAAGTCGAGCATGCATCTCGCGAGTTGTTGAAGACCAATGGTGCACGGAATGGCGAAAACTCCAGGGTCTTTCTCTTTTTGCGCTACTCGCGTGTTGATGCTCATTACCGAGGGTAGGTTTATCGTCTCGTTCCCCTTTAATTTTCTCTTATTTGTGCATAGATTCTTGAAGAACTTGGCATATGGGGGGTGCATTCGGATCGCATCGATAATCGGAATGTTTACCTCCACTTTCTTGAACACCTCCAAAATATCTTTATCGAGCTCATCCTTTCGAGAGTTAACCGCTAGTCGAGTTGGGAATGGTGCGCGCTTCTTTTCCTTTTCTTGGGCGATTTCCTTCTCTTCGTTCTTTCCTTGTTCTTTCTCTTGAATTGGCTCTTCCTCTTTCCTGATCTCTTCTTGTGCTTCATCTTGTTTACACGCGCTTGAACTTGTTTCCTCATCTTGCTTTCTTGGAACCATTAACTCTTCTTCTTCGTCGTGTGAGCCAACCTCTCTCCCACTTCTTAGGCGTATCGCGTTGATGGGCTTGTACTCCGGTGGTCCCGAACCTTGAGAAGGCTACCGATTGCCCCCTTGTCCTTTCAATAAATTGACTTCCCCCGCGATTTGCTTGATTTGCATTTCCAAGTTTTGCATTTGACGCCCTTGCGTAGCTTGGTTTTGGTTAAGTGAGCTTACATCATTCTTGACGGTTCCCAACTCGGTCGTGAGGCCCGTCATTAATGCCATCATTTTATCAAGCTTTTCGTCAAGAGAAGAGATTTGGGAATTCGATGTGGAGGGTTGAGGAGGTTGTTGATGAGGGTGAGCTTGAGGTTGTTGTTGCGCTTGTGCATTTGGATGAACATACACATTCGGTTTTTGGTAATTGGATTGTAGGAATTGAGGTGGCGCATCCTCATTCTTCCAACGAAAATTTGGGTGTTTCTTCCATGACTCATTGTAGGTTTGTGAGAAAGGTTGGCGTTGGTTTGAATAGCTTCCGATGGCATTGACATCTTCTTGTAGCCTATCGCACTCATCGGTCGCATGATTTGTATCCCCACAAAACTCGCATTTCCTTGGTTCGATCTTCGCGCCCACAGCTTTGAGCATTTGACTAAATCTTGTCTCGAAGTTTTGTGTGATTCTTGATTCCATTGCCTTGAGGTCAACCGTACTTGTCATGTTCACTTGACCCATTCTTCCCCCGCGTCCTTGGTTTCCTTCGGCCATGGTTTCGATAAGAGCTCGCACTTCCGATGGGGTCATGTTATTGAACGATCCTCCAGCCGAGCATTGGAGTAATCTCGCATCGAGATCGTTCATCCCTTGTAGAAATTGGTCGATAAGTGAGGTCTCGTCGAGGTTATGGTTGGGGCATGATGCGCATAATCGCACAAAACGCTCGTAGTATTCTTGAAGTGTCTCCCCTCCTCCTTGTTGGATCCCCGTGATTTCCTTGCGGATTTTGGCCGTCAACGTGCTCGGGTAGTATCGTTTTAGAAAACGCGTTCCTACCTCTTGAAACGTTGTAAAAGGACCCCCTTGCAAGTGGGTTAACCAATCCCTTGGTGCTTCCCCAAGTGTGTGGGAGAAGAGGATCAATTTGATATTATCCAAGTTATCGGATTTACCAAACAATGCTGTGCATTTACGATCTAGATTATCTAAATGTGCATAAGGGTTGTCATTTTTATGTCCTTCAAATATGGGTAATACATTTAATATAGATGGACTTAGTTTAAAATTGGGCACAGTTGGTATAACAATATTTCCAGGATTTTGAGGGATTTGATGGTCTAAAAGTTCTCCTAATGTTCTTTCTTGAGCCATTTTATGAATTTGAGATGATGATGGTGTTGAATGAGAATTAGAATTAAAAAGAGTTTGAGAGTTTAGCTTGGATGATAATGAGTGAACGGTTGGAGAGATTGGAGCTCTTTCTTGTGGCCCTTCCACTCGTTGTTGCTCCCGATTTTGTTCTTCTTCTTCTTGAGGCCCTTGGATGGAAGGAAAAACCTCGTTACGTCCTTTTTGCCTTGAGTAAGTGTCGTCTTGCTTGCTTCGTGCCTTATCCTTCTTGACCTTTCTTAGATGCTTGTTAATGTCCTTCTTTACAGGTGTGTGCATTTCGCCTTGCGATCTCGTCTTTCTCATGCACCTTCAAAATTCAATGAAACAAAAACACTAGACAATTGATTAGAAGTTAGTAATAAACTCAATTAAAGCCGTCTCGCCGGCAACGGCGCCATTTGTAAACCGCGCAAAACCGTCGTTAAATTTCACACAATTTAGCAAAAATATTTATAATTTCCCTAGATTTACTCTTAAGTGTATATGTGGTCTTTTGAGTTTTAGGGGTCGAACACAAGGAGAATGGCCTTGAGATATTACAATTCTTTTCAAAAGTAGGTCTTTTTTTTGTTCAAATGATGTAAATTGTTTAAGAAGGGTAATGATGTATTAGATGGATTTTAATCAAATTCGTACACAATTTTTTTTTAAAAATTCTTTAATAATAGTTCCAAATGTCCAAAAGTTGCAAATGATATGTCAATGAAAACTAGAGAATGAGATCTTCACAATGCAAGGTAAATCAATTATCACTTTTGTTCATATTTTTATTTAATCTACACTTTTCATAGTCAATCAGCAGGAATTTTCATAAAATCACAGAAATTCGAAAATTACTTCACAAATTACCAAAATTTTAGAGAAATTAGGAAAGAAAGTTCAGGTTATGTGGTAAAAATTTCAGATCAAAAAGATTGATATTCCAAAGTTATGGTCAAAAATCAGAGTATATGACAGAATTGGACAGAGAATGGTATGTGTTGCCAAAAGAGGGTGGAATTCAAATTTTATCCAAACAATAATGCAATTAAAATTCAGATCAAGAAACTACACTTCAAAATGATTTCCAGAGACTTAGATTTTTTATTTATAGGATTTTTTTACTAATTTCTAAAAATTGTAGAAAAACAGTCAGATTCAAAATCAAGAACAGAAGATTTAAAAAAAATCAAAACTTTGCACAGATTTTATCTTACAAATTTAACATAAAAGCATTGGGCACATATTATATGAAAGTTGTTCTAAAATATCTAAAGAAACACAAAATATTTTTTTTATAATTTTCTTAGATCAGATCTGAAGTCAAACAATTTTTTTACTGAAACTGACAGAAACAAATTACAGAAAAATGTATTTTTGAATTTAGAGGATAAAAGTAGGGATTTTTAAGGCAATTTGATCAAGAATTGTATCATTAATCACAAAATATTCAATTATTCAGATTTGGAACAAGTTTGAATTATTTCCAACCAGAAAAACTCAGCAAATAGATCAAAATTTCAGATCAAACACCAGTCAACCAACTAGAGTTTGATCTCAAATTTTTGAACTAAAAACTTCACTAAATCAAGCAAAAACCTCAACCAAGATTCAAGATGATAAAATGGACTAACATGCAGAAAAATTCAGTTCTAAATGACCTAATTAATTCAACCAAATCGATTAAACCAAAAAAACCAGATTTAACAGCATATTATGAACAGTAACCAAATCAGTCAATTTAATTCAAATTAAAGCAAGATTTCAAACAATTCTATCACAAAAAGCCTATCCCTACAAAATTCTACTCACACATGATAAGATCAACCGAAATTAGGCATGTGTTCATCATATTTTTTTACAAATTGGATCTTGTAATCTAAAATTGGATACAAGAGATTAAATGAAAATTGAATCAAACCGAGACGTAGAAGATCAACCAGAAGCTTCCTTGAGCCGATTTGAACCTCCAATTGATGCTCGATCCAGCCGGAACCGTTCAATTGCCTTTTTCACCAAAATCAGCCCGAATTGGTGAATTTTCACTCAAACTCGAAAATTGAAGCTCGAAAAGCTCTGAGATTCAGTAATGGAGTTACTGAAACTTAAAGAAGATGATTGGAGAGTGGTGTGTTGAAAGAATTTGGAGAATGGAAGAATGGATTTGAGAGATTGGATGGAAGGGTGTGTTTTATAGAGAGACTGGTATGGAGAATGGGGGACAAACCGAGCGATTCTATTGGCTCAGGCAGGTCAAGTGGGGTGTACTGAAGATCTGGACGAAATTTCGTTGAATTTGGTTG
The DNA here is from genome assembly GCA_027726005.1 of Juncus effusus. Classification (NCBI taxonomy): domain Eukaryota; kingdom Viridiplantae; phylum Streptophyta; class Magnoliopsida; order Poales; family Juncaceae; genus Juncus; species Juncus effusus. The sequence goes on from CM050907.1 coordinate 6,076,840, forward strand.
AGAAATGAACGATTTTGAATCATCGGATTTTTCATCTGTTTATCGCGCGAAATTGAACTGAGTTCAGTTCAGATGCGATTTGAATCGCAGTACTGAGACTGACAGTGGGTCCCTTCAGAGTAAGTTGTGGTGAAACGGGTCGTAATCGCGTGAAATGAGTCGCTATTCCGTTATTAATCTCTGAGTTTTCAACTGTCTTTTTTGATTTTCTGCGGTGAAACGGGTCGAAACATGCGAAACGGGTCGTCTTCTTATTCAGACTTTGGCGCTGAGTTTTGAATTAGATTTCCGGATTTCATGCGGCGAAACGAGCTGCAGCTCGCTTGAAACGAGTCGCTTTTGTGTGAGCTGGGTACTGACTCATTTTAAGCTCGTTCCGTTGATCTGGTGTGGCGAACCGGTTTGAATTGCGTGAAACGAGTTATAACTGATGAAACGAGTCGTCTTCTTCTTCAGAATTGGCGCTGAATGCCTTTTCTCGATCTTCTGTGGCCTGCGATCGTGTGCTCGTCCTAAAACAATCCTCTGACAGCCTTGTGAGTTGCGAATTTGGGCTTTGGATCGATTTTTCTCTTGGATTTCAGACCCGTTTACCCGTTTCTCACAACCATCGATTCGAGCTCGTGATTCTGTACATTTCGCTGTGATTCATCAACCCAGATATCTTCTCCATCTTCTCACGAATCCACAGAGCTTTGAATGGTTGAAAACCGTTGAGTGAAACTCGAGTTTTGCTGATCTGAGTATCGTCCGTTCGCTGTTCCGCCATTGCTGACCAGAGTGTGCAAATCGACCTCTTGTTCGAAATTCACACAACGAAATCCAAAACGGTGACTCAGGCTTCGTTCTCAACTTCCTCACAATGCTTCGCAACCATTATGACTTCCCAACTCGCCTCGAATCCAGAGAATTCCTCCATTAACCAACTCGGTTTCAATTTCGCGAAAATAACCAAAAATTGCTGAACTCGCGAATCAAACTATGATTTGGAGTTGTTTTTCCATCGAATTGAGGCTTCTTAATTCATCGTGAGCCTACACTAAAGCTTTACGACACAAAAAGAATCATCTTTGCTTGAGAAAAACGGAGAAGACCGATCGAATTCATCACACTGCCGAAATTTCGACCGTTGGATCATCCAGTTTGAAAAGTTCATTGAGGATTTCGTCGAACAGTTGATTTAACTTCAGATTTCTCACGCGATTCTGCACCATTTGATGAGTTCTTCATACGGATAGAAAAGGCAGGAAGAGAGGAAGAGAATAGAGTTGTTTTTGGCTCGAATGGTGGACTGTAGAAGGCAAGGTTGCTCGAAGAAGCTTTCTCAGGTCAGAAACATGGCTGGTTTGCTTTTGGCTGGCGGATTCCGGCGATCGCCGGCGTTCTCAGGGGTAGAGAATAATACCAAACGATTCGTCTTGTCGTGCTGAATCCAAGGATATGCAGTTTGATCGATTTTGAGCTTGTTTGAAAATCGGTTATTTGGGTGAATTTGTGTAGGGTTTTGGTAGACTTGGTCGGCCATCTTTGGCCCATGATTTGCGTTTTGGTCCAGTTCTTCATTTTATGGCCTTTTTGCCTGTAAAATCACACAAAAATGCATTAAGAGGTTTCAAATTATATTTTGTGAATTATGACTGTTTTTCATACATTTTTTGTGAATTATGATTGAATTTGAGATGATAAAAACCCTAAAAATGTGTATAAAAATACACATTACATAGAACAAAAGGAATAAGCAAATGTCTATTCAGATAGGTTATGATCGCTGATAATTTTATTTAACATGGGTAGTCATGACATAAGTCCAGAGGTTACTCATGGCCTACGATCTTTAGAAGATCATTGCCAGCGTTAAATGGAACCTACACGGTCACACAATGAACTCCATTCATACGGGATGAAAATGCCTCAAAACAGTTATACATGTGATGTATACATTGGTGAACGAAATAATCAATCATTATTCATTGTGCAAAACAGCACACTTCCATTCTGAACGGAAGGCTTCCGTTCTGAACGGAATGTGCGAGTTTCTTGGCTGCCAGGTTTTCGCAGTTTTGGGAACTGTATTCCATTCTGAATGGAATATGCGCAGAAAATTAGGTTTTCAATTATGGTAACTGAGCAATCGTTCGCCTCCCTCTCTAGTATAAATAGAGGGGCAGCCCCCTTCTATTTAATACACAATTCTAAAGCCTTAGAGGCCGTCGTGATACAGAAATAGAAAGAGAGTTTTGTGAGGTAATTTTGGAAAGTATTTTCGGAGTCGTCTATCTGAGTCCAGTAATTCTGTGTGTCTGAAGTTTGCGTGGATACTAGTAGATATCTCCTACTTTGGATATAAGTAAGTGATCAGTTCTTCATCCCTAGGACGAGCAAGGAGGTTCGCGGAGTGGAGCTTTAGGAAGGGGAAGGTTACAAGTAAGAATCGTTCAGACCTACATTCGTTCTTCGTCTTGCGGATCAGGAAGATCCGAGGTATAAATTTTAATATCTAATCTCGTACTTTTATTTCCTAAACGATGATCCTAGGGAGGGTTGAACCCGTAGGTTCCGCTCTGCATGTAATGTACATGGCTACGGGTTCCCAACAGCGGCATCAGAGCGTTCGTTAAGAAAATAATCGTCGATTATATATTTAAAATTTATAAAATTCTAGTATAATAAATTTTACGGTTTTGAAAATATTATTTCAAAACATCATGGAAATAGTTTCTAGGAATATAATATTGGATATTATGATTTCCTAGAGTTTCGAAAAATAGTTTTTCGGAATCTGTTTTGGAAACGGAACTAAAATAAAAGGAAGCAAAATTTTTAGTGTTATTCCGTTCCGAACGGAGACTTCCGTTCAGAACGGAATAGGCAGAATTTCTGTCAGAGATTTCCAGCGATGATTCCGTTCAAAACGGAATGGTTCCGTTCCGAACGGAATAAGGCTGATTTTTGCACCCTACTTTTGTTATACATGGAATTTGAATATATATAAATATGGTATGAGCTTTAGATCTGTGATTGTTCTGTGATATAATCATGTGTGTGAATGCTTGTAAATTTTATTTAATATCTATGACAACCAATGAGTTGGCCAATATTATAATTATGGCAGCCTGTGAGTTATCCAAATTTGTAAATTACTTTTTCTAGCAATAGGATAGTTATTAGGAAAGATATTATATCAAGACTATAAGACGAAGATCTTGGCGCAATCTTCAGAAGATGGCATTGGATCTTCGCACACACAACTTAGGGTTCGTTGAAGATGACAACTACAATCTAGAGATAGATCTAGGACTAGGAATCTCATGATCGCTCGTGAGGAATAGGCTCATACCATATTTAACCTAGTTTCTGTGATATTTATATTTATAAATCTAAAACAAAATCCTTCAGAATATTAAGTAATGAATTGCCTCCCATGTCACTGTAACCTCGGTACTCAGACAATTTTCCACATGGGTCATGCTGGAGCTAGGCATGTGGGGGATTGTCTTTGGAAAGGGGCACGTGGCAAGTAGTAACTAGCACATGTCATGCCTGAGCTGAGTGTGATGAAAACTGCTTTGCCGATACTCATATATGGTTAAACTTAACTGAGCAAGCAAGTCAGACTTCCATTCAAGGCATAAAATGGATAATACACCAAGTATAAGATACTCATTCCATAAAAGGTAAGAGTTGCATATGATGCAAATGGAAAGTGTTCCTACCTAAATAGTTGACCATTAAGGGTTGCGCCGGAGCGCACTTACTACTCAATGAACGGATCTTGACTCACTATGAAACCTCATTTAATTGAAGTTTCTGAATCAATACTACTGAAGGTGTTTGATTTGAAGAAAATGGTGGGAGTATAATATATGAACCAAAATTAGGATAACTCTAATTTTAAATAATGAACTTTACATTGCATATTAAACTTGTAGAATGAGTTCGAAATTTATGAACTTGCGATCTATCCTTGAGAAGGATAAGCTCAATGGTACAAACTTCCCTGAATGGTTCAGGGCTCTGAGAATTGTTCTCAAAAGTGAAGGAAAGTTGTATGTCCTTGAGACACCCATCCCAAATCCACCGCCTTCGACCGCTTCTAGAGTCGATCAAGACACTTATCAGAAGTGTATTGATGATTCTGATGAAGTAGCCTGGATGATGTTAGCAGGAATGAAACCTAAGATTTGAAAGTAGATAGGTTTTATGGATGCCTATGATATCATATGGGCGCTTAAGGAAATGGTCCGAAAGCAGGCTACTATTCAGCGCTACAAGATCACCAAGTTATTAATCAAGAGTAAGATGGCTCAGGGCTCCTCTGTGGATACTCATGTGTTCAAGATGAGAAGCCACATTGATTACTTAGAGAGACTTGGTTCACCTATTCCAAGAGAATTTGCGGTTGACTTGATTCTTGGATCGCTTCTTCCGAGTTTTGATTTGTTCATTATTGAATATCATAGGCGTCGGATGGAGATGACGATCACGGAATTGCATAAGATGCTTAAACAGATGGAAAAGGACATAGAGGCAAAAGTTGTCATTGCTGCCCTCAGGATTGGAAGGGAAAGGGAGTTGATGAGACAGGCCGGATGGGAGAGCTAGATCAAGTGTGAAGGAAAAGTGTTGCTTAAACATGAGGAATCTGAGGAAGTGATAGCATGTTCTATGCGTGATCACTGGAGAGGAGGATGTAAGATATGTCAAGAAGAAGAATCAATGTCTGCCATTTCAGGTTATTCCTCTTCCTAAATCTGACTTGGATATTGGATATCCACTATAATTCTCACATTTTGAATGTGCGGGATATTACTCAGAAGTAGAAGATTAGCTAGAGGAGAAGTCAACCTATGAGTGGGGAATAAAGAAAGAGTTGCTATATTAGCTCTAGGATTTTATTGACCTATCCATTATAGAGTTGTAATGAAATAAATGTTATTTCTATTAGCATTAAAATGGTTGTAAATTTTATTATTTGGAATAATAAAACTTTCCTATACAAAAGGAAGACTTTTTCTGTTTGAAATGTTCACTTAGAAAATGATCATTATATGCTAAATAATAAGTTCATTGATTCTATGACATGTAGTTCTAGCAGAGTCATTTAAGTTACAAAATAAGAATTGCATTTCTAAACTCCACCATATGTGGAACGTTAGACTCATTGGATCTCGGATGAATTGAAACGTGCGAATTTTATTTATCAAACAAAATGACGGGAATGGGCAACCATCACAAAGTTGATGGGTCAGTTTGTTGAGACACGTATAGTTACACGAGAGACAATAAGCAAGCCAGCTGAGAATTGCAGAAACCGCGTGGAAGCTCTTCTCAAGTTTTCTTCGCTGGCCAGCCCATTGAACTTCTAATTATATGTTATTCTGTCCAACGGTGAGCCCCATAGAGAAGATAATTAGAGATGAAGAGATAGGAAATTCTGAGACGCGTTTTGAGATGGAGAGGCACGCCACGTGTCGCAATTGGGTGGGTTGTACGAAATTCTCGTACTGAGATTTGTCTGACTCGTCATTCGTCGCAGAAATCGAGTGAAGAAAAACAAACCTCCCGTGATTACAACTGGACAGTCCAGTTTCCATCAAAACGCTTGTTATGAATGAATAGGAGATGTTCGGTTCCTCAGGTAACGGAGAAGAAAATAGCACGCTGAGATATGACTGCGTTTTCCTAAACGCGTATTGACACGTGTCGGCAGTCGATTTGACGAAGGAATGACCTCGTACTGGCTCTCATCAGGCACATCAGAATGTTCCCCAATGAGCAAATGCCACGTGTCCTATATAATTAAGGATTCAAGAGTTGATGCTACGTGGCGCATTCTGGTTTGCTAACTTGAAATTCTCCCTTCCACGTGTCTCCTTCGGATTGGCCTGGATTGTAACCTCGTACAAGTTCGAGGAATTTAAGGAAGAAATATGGGATGCGTGACTCATTTTTATTGATCCAGATAAGGGTTGACCTGTTCAAAGGTTGGCTTTGACTAGGTTTGACCAGATCTTCTATCGCACTTTTCGGGAGTTCTAGAAGGTCTTTTTTCACGAGGTTTGTGCCGTTCGATTCGTCTCGTCGAGCTCTTCGATTTGGTACCCAGTTTGACCCCTTTCGGGACAGTTGACTTTTGGTCAAGTCGGTGATTTCTCGGGGTTGACTTTTCGTCTTTTTGTGAATTTTGTAAGTTTTGGCTTGGATGGTTGGTGGATCAGGGTTGTAAGAGATTTGTAGAAGTGTGTGTAGGCTTTTTGCCGAGATTTGTCGAAAATTCGGCCATCTTAGCCCAGGGATTTGTAGATCAACCCTTCATTTGGAGTTGACTTTTCACCAAGTCATCCAAATATCCCTTTCTTGGTCTTTTTACCTGAAAAATCACACAAAAGTGTATTAAGGGTTTCAAAAATAATTTTTATTAATTTTAAATATTTTTTAATATTTTATGCGAAAATAATTTTTATTAATTTTAAACATTTTTTTAATATTTTATGCGATTTAATGGTGAATTTTATATGATAAAAACCCTAAAAACGTGTATAAAAATACACATCACAGACGTCAGAATTTAAGTGGGGGAGTTTATAACACCCCGGACCGGAACATAAGGGGGGCTAGTGGTTAATGTCAACTTCACTTGTGAATTTGAAATTATGTTACTTAAATAGGCTAATGCATTAACTACTAGTACCAACCAAGTTTAAGCCTTTTTTTCAGGATAATATGGTGTGGGCCTGAAGATTGGGCTAGGTCAGTTAATGTACTAGACTCTTACACGGTCCTGGGTGTTAGACTCCTGCGGCTCCACATCAAAATAACTTCTTTCCGTTTATTTCAAGGGCCTGTAAGAAGAAAAAAAATCATATTAATTCCCTAATCACTAAAGCAATATAATAGCATTTATGTGTCAAAAGGCTTGGAGAAGGTGGGAATTTGGGTGAAATTAGAGGTTAGGGTTTAGGGGTTTGAAGGAGGAAGAATGAAGGGGTGTTTTAATGGAGGGTTTATGAGATTTGGGAGAGAAGAGGAAGGAGGCGCCGGTTATTAATGGGATTTAGGATTTGGATTCTTGGAAAAATAGATCCGGAAATCGAAATTCGCACAGTCCGTTATCAACGGACCACTTCCGTTGCCAACGAAAGTTCCGTTGAGGCTCCGTTTCGAACGGAGAGGTCCGTGATCAACCACCCTTCATCAAAGAACTCAAATCTGCACAAATTAAATATACATTGCAAAATCCATAAAATCATGTAATTATATGCATGAAAAATTAAGTACACAAAAATAACCCATGCATATTCGTTTCCATGACTGAAAGTTTTGAACTCAAAGTGTCTGGCCTTGATTATTTCCAGCAAATTATATCTCTGCCGCATATTCATTCATTCAATAAAATGGATCTTTAATTGCAACCATATATCAACAATAAAATTAATACCAAACATAATAAACTCGAATAAAAATTAGTGAGCTGATACTGCGCGAGGGTACTTTAGCAACCCTGTAGAGACGGTATATAAAAACTGAAAAAAAACATATAACTGAAAACAAACAGTATATAAAAAATTCATTCGGTAAAACAATATATATTTAAAAAAATGAAAACAATATATAAAAACATATAAACTGAAAACAAACAGTATATAAAAATTTATTCGGTAAAGAGTATATATTTTAAAAAATGAAAACAATATATAGTGTTTATAGAAACATGAGAAAACAATATATAATTTCAATCTGTCTCTACAGGGTCGCTACAGTACCCTGTTGTGAGTTCCCATTACCCTAAAAATTAATCCTTTACAATGACCATCAATTAGAACCTAATTGTTTTATGAAATGCCCTTTAAGAAACCCTTAACCTAATATCTAATTGCGGCCTACAAGACACCTAAATTAACCTCAATTAATCCAATTTAATCCTCCATCAAACCTTAATTAACCCCAATCGTACAAACAGTAAACAATTAAACAAATACTTAATAAGAAAAGTAATCAGTGAAACCCTAATTTAAATGGCAAACGGGTGAAATTCAAAGGAATACCTATTATTTTCATTGGAAATTTCCCAGAATGAATACGCAACATGGGACTTCGAACAGAGAAGCCATCAGATTCGTTCTGTCTGAGGCGAGAAAGATGATAGAATGGGAATTTACGGTGCTGACAGCGTAGATTCTGGTGGCATTACGCACTGCTTGACGGTGAGAGAGAGAGAGAGAGAGAGAGAGAGGAAGAAGAAAAATCCCGATCATGGCTACACGTTCCAAGTGATTTTGGGCGCGAGAGAGGACCACTCCAGCGAAGTTTCTGGCAATGGATGGTGGCGAGCGAGAGAGTATTATGCCCGGAAGCTTTAATTCAATTCATTGTTTCCTTTTATGATTTTTGGATGTAATTTAAGAGAGAAAAGTTTAGATTTGTTAAAGAAAGATAGAGAGGTAGAAATTGAAGAAAAGAGAGAAGACAATCTAAAACAGAAAATTTTGTTTGTATTCATTTCCTATTCCTTTCTTACAGCCAAACAACCTTTTATACCTGCCTCAAATGGGCTGACATTATTTAAAGGAATTAAATAAAACAGGCCAACGGCCCACCGAAATAAAATAACTCTCATAATTTACCCAAAATATGAAATATAAACAAACTACGCCTTGGCCCAGTTAACCCAACAGCCCAAGATTTAACTACAGAATCCGACAACACGTTAAGAAAAGACCCGCCGCGCCTTGACCTCATCTCTTCCAGCGACACGACATTTTTTCCCCAAATCACAAATGGGTTCTTCCATTCCGCTAATTACACCCGAATCTGCTTCGTTATTGAGAACTAAAAATAAAATAGCTATAACATCACCCTCCTCTTCAGCTTAACCTTGTCCTCAAGGTTGTGGATCAGCCATAATCTCTAGAAATTGCTTCGCCATCACGTCCCAATCCTCCCAAGTAGTTTCATCTCTGTTAGGCTACTTCACTTAACCCTAACTTTCACCTTTTAAGCATTGTTCTTGTTGTACATTGTGCATTCTAGAATGAATTCTGGCTCTTCTCTAAGGATTCTTTCTATATCGACCAAAGGTAATTTGGGTGCAGGTACCGTTTCTTCTCTAATTTTTTGTTTTAATTGTGATACGTGAAACACAGGGTGGATCGAGCTACCCACTGGCAGTTTTAGTTTGTATTATCTTTTCTTCCACTTGGAAGGGTCCATAGTATTTTGCACTTAGCTTTTGATTCCTCCTTCCTGCTAATCAAACCTGTCGGTAGGACTGAATTTTTAGGTACACCACCTACCAATTGGGAAAGATCTCTCCGATCTCTTCTTATCGGCCAAAATCTTCATTCTAGCTTGTGTGTTGGCTAAAATATCTCTCAGAATGTTCACTGCCTTTTGCCTCTCCTAAAGGTATTCCTCAATTTCTTTCACATTTGTTTCTGAGTTGTCATTGAAACCTAAATAAGGTGGTCGATGCCCATAAAGTGCTTCAAAAGGGTTACATTTCAACCCGGTATGGTGGTTTGTATTATATCGAAATTCGGCCAATGTTAGGCATCTCATTCATTTTTTTGGGTTTCTAAAATACATGCACATTAAATACCCTTCTGTGCATTGATTAACTCTCTCGGTTTGTCCATCGGTTTAAGGGTGGTAAGCGGTTGAATATTGCAAGGTACACCGCAAAATTTTAAATAACTCTTTCATACTTGGCTCGTAAAATTTTTGTCTCGATCACTTGTAATCAGTGTTCTAAAAATCGCGCCTAGGCGGCGTCTAGGCGGCCGCCTAGGCGCTAGGCGGTCGTCTGCCGCTTAATTATGGGCAAAATGTTCAATTAACTCGGTTTTGTCGCCTAGAGTGACAATTAATCCGCCTAATTAGCGATTTGGGCACCTAATTAGCGATTAGGGCGTCTAATTAGCGATTTATCCGCCTAGTACCGATTTTCTCCCTATTTCCTGATTTTCTGTATATTTCTGGATTTTATGCCTAAATCCCAGTTATTTCGAGATCCAGGATTTGATATCTATTAGTTGAAGTCTCCACCCTTTATGTCCAAAAAACCCTAGTTCTCATTCCAGCCGTTCTCTCCCCTTCATTCACAAGTCACGAATGCCGACTCACAAGTCCACCCGCTGCTAATCCGCCGCCTCTTGTCCTCCACCGCTGCTAGCCATGATCAAGCTTCTACTTCTCCCTAAACAAAGGTAATCAAAATGAATATTGTGATTTATGTGTTATTTTGGGGTTTTTTTAATTTGTTTCAGTTCTGATCTTGTTGTTTTGTTCTTTTTTATGTTTTCTTTCTTGGGGTTTTGAGCAAGTTAGCTTCTGTCTTGTGTGATTTTGGGTCTTTTGTTGATCTGTTTGGTTTATTGCTTATCATGATAATTTTCTCACTATTTAACTAGACCTTTATTATTCCAAAAGAAGTAGACTTCCTTTTTACTAAAGTAACTTAACATGTTTTGATAAAAAAAATATGGAGCTTTTAGGACTTTTGTTTCTTTTAGTTCTAATTTTCGAATTATTAGGAGAAATGTTTTTAGTTCTAATTTTTAGTTCTAATATTCTTAGTTGCTGTTTATTAGGAGAAATGTTTTTTTTGCATTAATTATGAATTAATCATGCAATCTTGTTTTTTTATGAAGATCAAAAGATACAAAGTTTCTGACTTTATAACCAATTATCACTGTATTGAATTGTATTATTGTTTCAACTCTAAGAGAATTGTATTATTGTTATATTTTCCTGTTTGGTTGATTAATTGTTAAATGATGCATTTTGTTTCAATCGTTGATTCGTTTGTAGAGAACTAGAATGGCTGATCCTTCATCAAATCCTTCTAATGTCAACACAAACATGCCGAACACGAGCACGGCCACACGCCAAAAACGAAATTCAGGTGATGTTGGATGGGAGTATGGAGAAACTGTAGATGAAAATAATCTCGATAGGGTGCGGTGTAGAAAATGCGGACATACATTTGGAGGGGGCGTTTACCGGCTTAAGCAACATGTTGGTCAGGTAAGATTAAATCATTAAACTTGCCATTTTTAATTTTTATTATTTGAAATTATTTTAGATTGTAGGCAATGTAAAGATTTGTCCAAATCCAACACCAGAAGCCAAGAGAATATGCAGGGAGGCTTTAGCAAATACGAAAAGAAAGAAAGAGAAGAAAGAAGAAAATATTGAAACTTTGAGAGAGGAGGTTGTCGTTGGTGGCACGGGGATTGAGCAAGTTAAACAAGTACCAATTCAATATGGTGCTTTTGATAGATTTGTGGAGGTGAATCCTGTCGATCCTTCAAAATTCACTCGTCAACCGAAGGTCGCGCATTTGTTGGACAAGCAAAGATTGCATGATACTCAACAATATGTAGCACGATGGGTTTATGAATCTGGGATTCCATTTAATGCTATTAATAATAATAGCTTTATTCAGATGATGGAAGCCGTGGGACAATATGGTCCTGGATTTAAACCACCTAGTCAATACCAGTTGAGAGAACCGTGCTTGCTTCAAGAGGTAGAAAATGTGAAAGGCGCTCTTAAGAAGTGTGAAGATGAGTGGGCTCGTACGGGTTGTTCGATTATGACCGATGCTTGGAGCGACCGGAAGCGGAGAAGTGTGATGAATCTTTGTGTGCATTGCAAAGAAGGAACATGTTTTTATGATTCGAAAGAGGTATCAGATGAATCGCACACGGCCGCTTACATTTTGGACTATGTGGACAAATGCATTGAAAACATTGGACCAAAAAATGTTGTTCAAGTTGTGACGGACAATGCATCGAATAACATGACGGCCGCTGGGTTGATGTTAGCTAAAAGACCCACTATGTTCTAGACCTCTTGTGCGACCCATACTGTTAATTTGGCTCTCGAGGGTATTGGCAAGATTCCGAAATACAAGAATGTAGTGGATAAGGCAAAAGCCTTAACCATCTACATATACTCCCATCACAAGACGTTGAGCTTAATGAGGAAGTATAGAAAGAAACGTGATATTGTTCGGCCCGGCATTACTCGATTTGCAAGTTCTTTTCTCTCTCTACAGAGTTTGTTTGAGAAGAAAGAACAATTGAGACTTATGGCTACTTCTCAAGAGTGGATTGATTGTGTTCATAGCAAGACGGTGAAGGGGAAAGCAGCGAGTAATACAATGTTAAGTGTCTCATTTTGGAGGGGCGTGACGATGTGTTTGGGAATCTTCACTCCTCTCGTTCGGGTTCTTCGGGTTGTTGATGGGGATAGACCATCGATGCCGTGGCTGCACGGTGAATTCGAGGCAGCAAAAAAGGAACTAGTAGAGAGAGTATTTAAGGGGGAAGAAAAGTATTACAAACCCGTGATGGATATCATTGATGACAAGTGTAATGGTAGACTTAATAGAGATTTGCATTTAGTGGCTTTTATCTTAAATCCTTATTATTTATATCGATTTTCGGATCGTGAAGAAGTTACTGGACAAGAAAAGTATGTGGAAGCAATGTTGACTTGTGTTTCTAAATTTTTTCCTGATGAAGAGGAAGTTCAGACCAAAGTGCTTGAGGTTGAGTTGTTGAAATACAAAAACAAGGAGGGTTTGTTTGGAAAGAAGGCGTCTGAAAATTCCTTAGAATTTAACGATTTCCATACGTTCAACCCTGGTAACTACTTTAAAATTTTAGAATTTCTTAATTATTGAATTCTATAAAAGCTAGAGTTTAATTATATATATATAAAAAAATACTTATATTTAATTATAGTTGGATGGTGGAGTACTTACGGTGCCGGAACACCAAATTTACGAAGAATGGCCGTACGAATTCTTTCCTTAAGCACTAGTGCATCTGGATGTGAGAGGAATTGGATTGCTTTTGAAGGGGTACGAGTTTGATTTAATGTTTGTAATTTAAATGATATTATAGATTTTATTTTTTTTAATGTTACAATTTTTTTGTATGGTAACAGATTCACACCAAAAAAAGGAATAGGTTGGATTCCATGAGGTTGAAAAACCTGGTTTATGTTCAATTCAATGCGAGATTTCTTCAAAAGATGAAAGTGAATGAGACCGCATCAGACGTGCTTTTAGCTCATGACGGAGATTCTAGTAAAGCTCAACATTGGCTAGTTGAAGGGCTTGACGATAATTATGAAATTGATGGTGATGTGGTCGCGGAAGGCATGGAAGAAGATGGCCGTAGTGGTTATCTCTCTAGGTATCAGCATTCATCTTCCGATCGATCTCTCTCTTGCACTTTCTGAGGTTTGTCATTTTTTTTATGTCAGCTTTCTTTTCTATACAATTAATTAGGTCATTAATTAGGCATCTGTTTTGTACGGTTAGGATGGGCTACTGCAATACTATTGTTCTGTTTGATTTGATCATTTGGGGGTTTAACAAAAGGGTTTGTGATTAATTAATTTTTTGAATTAGGGCACACCTTAAATTGATATAGTACCAGCAATACTTTGGTACCAGTTGTATACCTGCATCAATTAGCCTTTTATTTCTTTTGAATAATTTATATTTACTTGGGGATTTTAACAACAGGGTATGATACTAGTTGGGAATTCATTTAGGCCTGAGCGATTTACAGTTGAATATCTCTGTTTATGTAGTTTTTTGGGAACCATGATTACTCATTTTGATTTTCTGTTTTGCAGGTTGGTTGGTAGGAGAAAAACACAGATGACAAAAACATAAACAGTATAGTTGCGCAAACACATGGAGCATCCATATTTTGCTAGTACTTACAGTTATAGTTAGCATTATTTTATATTAGTTGCAGTTATATCATATTCATTTGTTTATTATTATTGTTTTTCATTATTTTATTGCTATTTTTTGGGCTGTAAAGATAAGGTGGTCTATATATATATATATATATATATAGGATGCATTTATATCTTAGGTTTCATTTGATGTAGTTTTGTGAAATTATTAAATCTATTTATTTTCCCTTATGTCATATTTTTGGAGTAGGCTCTTGAACTAACCAGATTAGTACTCTAGATGAAAATTATCTCTGATTTGCTTTTGCTTGTTAATATTGTTTGGCTGATGCATTTCTATTAGTAAAATTCGTTCAAACTGGTGAGACTGAAGATTTTACAAAGCATGACTCTCACCAGCCCTCAAAGCATGAGAGGACCAACTTAGAAGTTGGAACAGAAAGATGCTAAATATCACAATTTGCAATTTTACAGTAGATAAGATGTTATTAAGTTTACATTCAAAATATTATATGACATGTACATACACATAAAATCTTAAAAAAACATATGGATCAATACAAATATATATATTTTGATTGATCTTCATTGTAAACGATCTCTTTTCATTTGCATCTTAGTCCCTAGACTCCAACAATAAAACTCAAAATTCATCTCCCCTACTTACAAAATATATTCCCTCGGTTTTGTGGTTTCTATCTTTTCCGCTTACATGATTAGCAAAAAAATGAGCGAACGCACAAAGGAGCATGACATGCTATATAATATAATGATTATCTCCCTCCAAAAAAAAAGATTTAAGCAGGTTTAAAACATATATAAATAAACCGTCATTTTTTGCCCGTCATTTTTTGTTGTTCCGTTAATAGGCACAAAACATGTATCGCGGAGTTTTCTAAATCCTGGTTGTTATAATCTGATCTGAAATCCTGGTAATAAACAACCCGAATCCCAAATCCAATATTTCATCCGTATCACCCGATCAGAAATCCTAGTTTGTAATCAAACCCCAATTCCAAATCCAGTATTTCCTTCTGCATCTTCTCCCTCTCCTTCGTTCGGACAGTACTGTTACCCCCTTCACTTCTTCAGACCACGCGGCCTAAGAATAGAATAGAATAGAGAGAGAGAGAGAGAGAGAGAGAGAGAGAGAGAGAAAGATCAGCTTTGCCAAGAATAGCGCTAACTAGCTGCCCGACATTCCAGCGATGGATCGCATAAATGCATCTCCTTCTTTCGACTCTCGATCAATCGATTTTTGCGGAGGAAAGAACAATGGCGAACTGCTGCGTTTCCATCAGGAGTTTTTTTCTCAAGGAACAAGAAGAAGAGGAGGAATAATGAGAAAAGTACTACAATTCATTCAAGTAGAAAAACTAATCTTTAATTTAATAAAATCTTAGTAGGGAAAAGCCTACTCCTAAAAAAAAATAATCTTACAAATTACTTCAGATACTTTCTTATAAATATGATTTTGGTCAATTTGAATAATGTTACTTGTGGTTTTTACTTTAAATATTTACTAGCACTTGTGGTTTTTACTTTATATATTTACTAGCAGAACTTTCGCGCTTTGCGCGAGATTTTGGAAACTCTTATAAAAAATAAGTGCATGTCTTACATAAATTATAATACTTCAAATATTATAGAAATTCTGATTTAATGCAACATAACACGGAACATATTTACACGGAAACATAAAAGAAACTATGAATACATCCCCTCCTAAGGATGGAAATAATCTTGTTCACTTCTTCATCATATCTTTCGGAAAAAAATAAAAAATTCAATCCGATAATATAATCCATTTCCTGTGGTAAAAGAAATGATCCTAAAATGCAAAGTACTACTTGTAATTGTTTTGAAGAAAGTTTTCTTTTAGCTACAACGGCAAAACCTATTAACACGTCTACAAAGTTTTCATACGTTTATACTTCTTGGTTATTAATTGATCAATAGTTTAGATTTCACCATTTTTGTACTAAGTAAAGTTAATGCGTGTTACCAATACCCCTATATTTCTGCAACGGAGTCAAAGTTTGGCTAGATTAACTTTTCCTAGATCTACCTAATTATAAATGTTATTTGTAGAAAATAAAAAGCAATGGAAGAAAAGTTATATAACATCCGGTAAATTGTTAATTTCATCTGAATAGTTATCGGCTAAAAAAGGACATCTAGTATATATTTAAATCTGAATAGTTATTCTTCAGTTTGAGCATGCAACTCGTATTTAAACAATGGAAATCTGCAAAAGCCCCTGCCTGCCAAAAATTGCAATAAAGCCCCTACATTATATAATAAAACATTCCTTCAAAATTAATTAAAACAATTAGCTTCGAACTAATGGCAGCGAGTTTTTGCAGCTTCATATTAACGCAAGGGTCTATTTGCAACTTCGGCAGAACAAATTTTTTTTTTTTTTTTTTTGGCAAATTTCCTTTAAAAATGTAACTTTAATCCTCAAAATCTTAGGTCCTTTGGAAATAAAGGCACTTGAATTTTTAAAATGACATGAATAAGTTAAAGTATAATTGAAACTACTACAAAGAGGAAAAAGATAGAGATGGTGACTATTAAGACTATAACTAAAAACACTATAAGAATCAAATAAACTACTGAACACTTATCATTGCTATGAGGCGAGAGTATTAGAAGAGAAAAGTGGAGAGAGGATTCGCTACAAAGAACGTAGAGAGAGGCAGCTTCCTTTATTTTGAGAAGAAAGACTGAGTTGGGTGCCGACAAAAAAAAAAGAGGTTATGCGCGCCTTTGCAGAGAGGCTGGTCCACTTTTTCCTTCAAATCTGAGCCTCAATTCAAGCAACTCGCAAAAAATTGGTCTTGTAAGCCATTAAATTAAATAAAAAAATTATTGATTAATTAAATGAAGCTAAGAAATTTTCTAGTCTATTGAGACATTAGATGTATAAAAAACCAAAAAGTTGCATACTTTATGAAATCTCTTCACCGCAAGACTTAGGATCTCTTAAACCAGTAATTAACTTATAGAATTGACAGAGAGAGAGAGAAAAAAACTAAGTGAATGGTCATGGAGATAACTTGAATGGCGTGGCGGGTGAGGTGCTCGGACTCACTGAGACACTCGGTGCTATACAGGCGAGGGGAAGCACTGCATACACAATAGTTATCCAATCAGCATGCTCCTTCTCCTTCGGTTGTAGCGCAGCCGTAGAGTCAGTGGTGCATAATTACCAATTTTAAGATCGTGCCATTGATGAGAAGCAATGGATCTTCTAGAGAGAGAAGAAAGGATTAATCACCGCCGCATGTGAATCTTCCGAGACTCCATCCGCGCACCACCGTTACATCAAGAAGAAGCGTTCCGATCAACGGCTGAGATTAGACGAAGCATGTCCAATGTCTCAAACGCGTGAAAGAGCAGAGAGAGGGCGGAGAGAGAGAGAGAGAGAGAGGGGCGGAGAGAGAGCTTTCTAGAGAAATCACGAAGAAGAAGAAAATAAATTAGGGGCGGAAATAACAGACAGGTTTTGACACGCATATAGATGTAATGTAAATGATAAAATCTCAGCCATTAAATAATTATCTAATGGTCTCTATTTAAATGGCCACCGTGTATGGTTAATCTTGAAGAAAAATGCTTAGCATTAATATCCTATTAATAATTTGATGAATTAATATGCTGACAACTAGTAGGTATTGGTTTATCATATTTGGAGATGGGACTTCTCTCAGTGGAAATGAAGGCCGAGTGAGCGGAAAAGAAGCTTGCAGGGTCTATATAAGAGCAATTAACCAAGAGACTGTGGGGTTGTGCATGAGCAGGTTGGCGGAAAAATTCCACTTTTTTTTTTAACTGGCCAAAAAAAAAAAGTTAATTGGGAAAATAATCTAGTTTTTAAATTATTTACGAAACTAGCTATTTCGCCCAGCCATGAGCTAGTTTCGCCAAGTGGCTGGGCGAAACACACTGTTCACAGGCAAAAAAAATTTATTTGCAAAACTAGCTATTTCGCCCAGCCACGAGCTAGTTTCGAAGTGGCTGGGTGAACATACTGTTCACCGGCAAAAAAAAAAAAAAAAAAAAAAAAAAATATATATATATATATATATATATATATATATATATATATATATATATATATATTTTTGGCCAGTGAACAGTGTGTTTCGCCCAGCCACTTGGCGAAAGTTACTGTTCACTAAAAAAAAAAAAAATTTGCCAGTTTCTCCCTGCCATACGGGAAACAGTATGTTTTAGCTTAATTTGAGAAAAAAAAATGTGAAAATTGATATTTTTCCCAGCCCCATTTATTGAGAAATAAGGAAGGCAAGATTGTGCTCCTGCTATTTTTATATTTCTTAGATAGTAACTGTTGCTCTAAAAAATGTGAAAATTAGATAGTAACAGTATTTTTTAGCTTAATTTGAGAAAAAAATGTGAAAATTGATATTTTGTCCCGCCCTACTTATTGAGAAATAAGGAAGGCAAGATTGTGCTCCTGCTATTTTTATATTTCTTAGATAGTAACTGTTATTCTAAAGATGTGTAATATTTTAGGTTTTGTAGTTCTATCATTGTAAATAGCCCATATAACGATTATTTATTCGTATTAATACAACATAATCAAATGCTTATCTTTTAAAAAAATAAAAATAAAAGGGGGAGTGCGGACTTGACCTAGCAAGATTCAAATCAAAAAGAAGAAAATGAATCAAATGCTAATAAAAATAATTCCAAATATTTCATTTATACTACTAAAAAAACAATTAGAGACATACTCATATCAACAAGCACTATTAAAAAATACTGTTTCGCCCCATGACGGGTCGAAACTGACAGTGAACACACTGTTCACTAGCAAAATTTTATTTTATTTTTTTTGCCAGTGAACGGTGTGTTTCGCCCCGTCACTGGACGAAACGGCTAATTTTGAAAATAATTTAAAAACTAGGCTATTTTCCGAAGTAATATTCTTTTTTTTGGTCAGTTCAACAAAAAAGTCGAAAAATTCTAAGTGCAATTTATAGTCCAAGGCGGCCAGGCCAACACATCACCCGGATCCTCCCATTGTTTCTAGTCTGGATCATGAAAATGTCAGTTTATTATTTTTGTATTTAATTATATTATTATAATTTATATTACATATGTTACATTTTTTACGAACAACATCTTAAATTAATGATCATGATTGTCTCCATGATTCAAAATGCATAACTGGGCGTTCCAGTCCAGTGGACACGTCAACACATGATAGTGACAGCTGGACGGATCAGGGAATAGGAGAAGAAATACTGTGAAAAGTGGACAGAAGAGCGTGTAATGATGATCAGATCAAATCCTTATACGTCCACCGGGAACTAACCCAACTAAATAATTGTAGAATGTCAAATACTAGATCTAAATGAATTCTAAAATAAAAATAAAAAATGTCTTCCTTATTTTCATTGTTATCTTCCTAATTTCCATTTTGAAGATTAGACTCGGTTACAACTAATTTCACTAATTCTATTGCATTTTGGTATAACAATCCTCAAACTTGAGCAAGTCATGCATTATGAAATAGTGCCATATAATAAAAGTGACTTTACAAAATCAATAGCCCTAATTTCTTCACTTGGATGAAGTGGTCAGGCTCATTCAACTACTTGCAATTTTTTATCATATTTTCATGCACCTTCCTAAAGTGAAAAGCCTCCTTTGAAATTTCACAATAATAATAATAATAATAATAATAATAATAATAATAGATGGTTGCAGGTTGATCAAAGCTGAAAAACCACAGAGAAAGCTTGATTTCCTGTAGCAAAGCTCACACAAATAAACCTTATATCTATTGATGATAAAGTCATCCGGAGGTGCACTGAAATGGAAAATTCACAACTCAAATGCTTACAAGATGTTGATGTTGGGGACATGTCTTATTCTAATATCAAGCATGTGTGGGGGGATCAATATCTCTTTGAGGATGAATGTGCATTTATGGATTAGAGGCCAGAGGCCTCATACTGGTGAACATGTGTTCTCTGTATCTCAAGGATCCGAAGACAGTGGACCACCTTTAAAGTGGCTATGACTTCATTAATTGACATTGATCAATGTGGCGGGGGAGGATGAACTGTGTAGGTGACCTATCGAGATCAATTTCAGATATGGTGAGACCTTGTTTAGTTTTGTTATTTACTCAATGTCTTTTTTCATATGTATAGAAAGAGTAATATTACTTATCAAGGATTAAACTTAAAATGTACAAAAACTTATACATGATTATCAAATTTATAGAGGGGGGGCATGCCTTTCCCGAGCCACCCCGTCCTTCCGCCCCTGCAAAGCTATATATAATGTACACCAAGTTATATTAGAACTCAAAAAAACATATTAATATGTGCAAAACTATATATTGAAAGACATAATATTTCTTCCATTTTAATAAATTTCGAGATTAATTTGTACAACAAATTTACATGTTGTATATCAGCAAATTTAGATATATATTTTTATTTAAAATCAAAAGATTAATTTACGCAAACAATAATATTAAGAAATATTTATTGTTTGAAAAATAAAAATAGAAAAGGGTGATATAAAATTAACTCTTTGTGTAATATCATTATATTATTAATAAATTAAGTCTATCGAGTGCCATGGACTAGTGTATTCAAACTACAATTTGAAATATCTGATCATCAGGTGCAAGGACTAGTGTATCCAAATAACGATTTGAAAATTGAAATGTCTGATTGTATACAATCCAATTCCGGATTATGTCTAAATCCTGGTTATTATAATCTGATCGGAGATCCTGGTTATAACCAACCCGAGTCTCAAATCCAATATTTCCTTTGTATCACCCGATCTGAAATCCTAGTTTGTAAAGAAACCCGAATTCTAAATCCAGTATTTCCTTCTGCATCTTCTCCTCCCTCCGTTCGGACAGTACCGTTGTCCCCTTCACTTCAGACCACGCAGCCTAAGAATAGAATAGAGAAAGAGAGAGAAAAAGATCAGCTTTGCCAAGAATAGCGCTAACTAGCTGCCCGACATTCCAGCGATGGATCGCATAAATGCATCTCCCCCTTCATACCCTCCTTCTTTCGACTCTCGATCAATAGATTTTTGCGGAGGAAAGAACGATGGCGAACTGCTGCGTTTCCATCAGGAGTTTTTTCTCAAGGAACAAGAAGAAGAGGAATAATAATGAGAAGGGAAATGAGAAAGATAAGAATCAGAAGAATGCGAAGTGGAAAGAAAAGGTGAAGTGAGCTCCGATAGGTTCTGGATCCGGCGGTCAGAGGAAGGGAAAAAGGAAAAATACAGATCGATCCAGCCTGATTCAGATCAGAATGAGAAAGAAAAGAATCCGAAAGGCAATGGAAAGAAGGATGGTGAGCGGAGTATCTTCAAGGGGATCCGGCTTCGGATCAATCGCTTTTTGATACGACGTGAGAAGAAGGGAGATCGCACCGCATCTGATGCCAATCAGGAGGCGGATCACATCGTGCCTGCATTGGATGAGGTATTTTGAGACTTCGTTTCATCTATTTTCTTTTTTTTTATTGTTTTTTGTTTAAATAAATTCGGAAAATCAATTGTGAACTTTTTTGCTTCCAATTTTTTTGTTGTTTTTGCTTGATTTTTTCTCATCAATCACGTAATTCTCAATGAAATTCTCACATCTTGTTTTTTTTTTTTTCTGTTGCTATAAGCCAATTGTATCTTTTTTTTTTTAAATAAAAAGAGTTTGTAACTTGAACGTTTTTTATTATTTCTAGTGTTAGAATTTTTATTACACTTCTGAATTTGGAAATGTTGACTTTGTAAACTTAGACTGCTATGTTCAATTTCAGTAATAGAATCGGAGAAAGAATATATTTGCAATTTTATATGTTCAATTATCAGAGCTTAATTTATGATCATCACTATTTTTTATATTTTCTACTATTTTTAGGAATCTTCACTCGGTTTTGTGATGTTCTGGAAATGGAATTGGTCCAAACCGTTAACTAGCCATCCAATTACACATTATTTATAATTATTAACTTTAATTAAATTATTAAATACAAAGTCAATTGACCAAAATGCCCTGAATACCTTAAAATATCTTCAATACAGAGCCCTTTCTCTCAATCACTCCATTGAAGCTTCTTCCCGCGTGACTGCAACTCGAAACGCCGACGACGAAGCTCAAGCCACCCACACCACACCGACCTCTCGCCTTCCACGCCGCCCAAGCCGCCGGAAGCTTCTACACTCATCCCTACTACTCATTTGGCCGAATCCCCTCCATCTCCGCCTAAAAAAGGTTTAATAGAGCAAGGTCAGCTTTATGCACCTCTTACGTAATATAACTTTCATATTAACTGAGTTCTTTAATGAGAAATGCATTTTTTATCACCCAAAGCTTAATTTTTCATCACCCAAGAACTGATATAGAATTAGAAATCGAAAAAGAAGAATTTAGCGCACCTAGGTTTCCAATTTGAATTAGGTATGTAACATGTTTGAGTGTAATTTGGGACACAATGTGGTATGCATGGTAGAATTTAAGAATTAGGGTTTGGTGATATGAATACCAATTAGGCTTTTTTTATATTTATGGTTTGATTTTAACCGATTCTAACAGTTCAATGAGTTTTATTTTATGAATTAAGTCATTTTGGTGCTTAATAAAGTTAATTATCTAAATCTACCATTTTCAATTTCGGATTTAGTAGACTAAAATCGGGGATTAATTGCATAATTGAGGGCAAATTGATTCTCAATTAGGTCCAATTAAATATTATCCGCTAAATTTGTTAGTCCTAAATATTATGTTATAGCGGTGTTAGTTTATTTTTTAAGGTACTTGAAATATTTTTTATTTTATTTTTGGAACAGAATCCTCTACTATACAAAGAAGCAAGCTTGATTAGGTATTGATATAGCATGACTACTAAAATTTCCTTTATGACTATTGTAGATAGATTAATGTGCTGCTATTTCTTTCTTTTGTATTTTTTTTTTTTTGGAGGCAAGGGTTGAGGTAGGTGATCCTACACACAAGTGGTTTTCTCTGATTTAAAAGAAAGAAAAATACAAAGTCTATTACAAAAAGATAAAAGAAAAAGAGAAAAAAAGAAGAAGAAGAAATTAAATAACTGTTATAAAATAATTACTAATAAGCCCCCCTTTTGAATAAATTAAATAACTGTTATAAATTAAATAACTGTTATAAAATAAAGAACAAAAGAACAATAGAAAAGAGAGAATTGGAAGGAGAGAATTGCATCGAATTGTGGATCCAGAATACAATAGTTACTGCCCTCTTTATATAGTAGAGGGTGAGTGCTGGCCAAGAAATCTCTTGTCTAATTTAGAATTATAATAAAAGAAATTATCTAACCTAAATACAATAGAATATACAGTAGTAAATATCTTGCCACAACTCCTTCCATTCTTACAAGCAATTCCTAATTTATTTTTGCTTACGGGCCAAGTATTGGACATCCACATTAATTATATTCATAACATTCCCCCTTGGATGTCCATATTTCGTGAGCATTAGAAGCTGCCTCATTAAAAACCTTGCTAGGAAAACCTAGTAGGACAAAACCTTGGCTAAGGAAAAAGAGTGCATTACGTATTATCATTATTTCTCATTATTTCATATATTAAATATGCCTCGTTAAAACCTTACTAGGTAAAATCCAATGGGCAAAATTTTCTAGTGAAGGAAAAAGAGTGCATCATCATTCTATATATTACGCACAAAAGTTGTCTCGTTAAAAACCTTGCTAGGAAAACCCATTGGGACAAAAATCATAAAGAGTGCAGTGCATATTATTTCTCCCCCTCATATATGCAACTATATGTGAGATGACAAAGTCCAATCTCTGCAATATATGCTTAAGAAGAGATCTGCTGGATCATCATTTGAGGAAATTCGTTAAATATTTATTTCACAATCATCATGCTCATGCATGCATGAAAATAACTCACCATCCTTTATTTCAATTGTTAATACGTCAAACAAGTTATCTTGATGATCTTAATGGATGCGATTTCTCCACATTATATCATTATAATAGATGGATTATGAAACAATGACTCCTTCAGGGAAATATTCAATTTATAATCAAGATAATATTTTATGCCTTAAAGAATTTAATCTTATATTCTTTTGAATAATATGGTAGCTTTTGGAGCTCTTCGAGAGTACCATAAGATTTTAAATCAACAATATATATATCAACATTCAAAAGGTAAATATATAGTTTCCTAAACGTAATTTTGATCAATTACATAACATTCATTCAACAAACATTTGTTATAGCAATTTTATCACATATCTCAATATTGCATTAATTAGTACAAAGATATTTGTATTTTAATAGATTAAATCTCTCGAGAGTTTGAAATGCTTCGGGCATTCTAAATCCTTCAGGGATTTTCATTAATATATTGCAATCAAATGAGATATGAATAATTTGTTACTACGTTAATAAGTCTACCATGGACGACAAAATTAGAAATATAATTGCATATCAGAATTTAATTTTCTCAATACATATTTTTAAAACACCCTCTTATAAGTTATACCTGCTTATAAGTTACCGTTATACAATGCCAGGTGTTTGGAGTACATGTCCACAATTTTATATTTCAGTAGTGAAAATAATGATGCTTTAATGACATCTTTTGATTTGGCCAATACTTTATCCGTCGACATTATACAAATAATTTTAATTCTAGATGCTCATTTTCATTTATTAATCAATTGCAATTGCATAAATAAATTTTGATTAATCACAATTTTACATATTTATTCTAGTAGACATAATTTATTGAGATCTCATTATTTTCAATATTGTTAGGTACCTAAACCTCTTCTGGGATAATTTGCTCGTCATTGTCTTCTACACTTTTATCATCAATATTCTTTTTAGAATAATTTATTTCTTTTGATGTATTGATAACTTCAAGCTAACTTTCTTATCATTCTCTTTTCTTCTTCCTTAGATCTTTATCATTGGAACCGATTGGTCGACCATGCTCTTGGCATATCTCAAACATAGAATTATCCAAGGGTATCTCAATGAGCACTAAATGCTGGTATATCATTTTTGCATCAATATAAATAATATAATTGCATGTTGTTTCACATTAATAAATTTATGAACTTGTAGTTCATATTAACTTGTTCGAGGATCTAAGTGAAAGATATTAATGATGCATTCCATATAAGATATAACTTACATTTTTCAGCTCTTGTTTCTCTCCCCCTAATGTTATCATTAATTATTAATCAAGTTCTTCATGACTTTCATTGTCTATTATATCTTCAAACATATTCATTAATATTTGATTTGTTTCAGAACAATCACTTTGGTATTCATTCAATTCTTTCTTCTGGAATTTTGTCTATAAACATCTAACACACTTCAGGTGTGTTTTTAGACGATCCTCCAGGGATATCCATCCGAATTAAGATATTGTCAGATTGCTTTTATGAAAGAACAAATATATATGATAATAGATTTGCTATATTTTACAAATGGGTTACATTTTAAATTATAGTTCATATATATAAGATTAAGTATCAAAATAAGATAATGATTGAAAATTTGTCACATCAAATTTATAATCAATAACTTATGTAGTGAATAAATTCATGTAATGAAGTTCAAGATATCAAATTATGCAGGGCAATTTTACTTAACATATATGCCCGACTTTTATTTGTGACCCATTTTTGTGCGTTGCGGTGGAGCTACCGGAACAAATATTATACATCCAAAAGATTTTAAATAGTATTTTCTTGGTTGCAGTTCGGTCACAAATTATAATGGGGAGTACTTATTATAAAATATTGGCTTTACTCTAATTAGTGCTGGAACATATATCATTTCATGGCCTCAATCAAAGACGAGCTTTCATTTTATTATTAGGGGCCAACGATTAATTATAATCGCTTAACAAGATATGATGTAAGATCATTCTAAGTGCGTGCGTGGGCCAATGCTCAACTATAATTTCAATCAACGTATAATACTCGTCGGGTACTTTGGATGTGACTCACTGATCATCATCAAAATGAATTGTCGTAATTATACAATTCATAAATTATGATCTTAATTGGAATATTCGAGCAACCAAACTCGCTAATACAATATTTCGAGGTAATAATAAACATATATGTGACCATCTAGCAGATGCATCTATTTATACCATAAAATATCTAGATGGTCCAAATGAAAGAGTAATAGGCCCACATATATTTCGATGAATACGGTCAAGGAAATTGGATGATTCATTCCCAACCCTGGTTTGTGATGTCTAACAATTAATTTTTCTTGAAAAACATGCAGCACATAAATATTCATTTGATAAAAGAATCTTCTGGTTCTTTAATTGATGCATATTTGAGTTCTCTATGATTATTTGCATCATCATTGCTCCGAGATTAGTTAAATTATATTTCATGCCAAATCATGAAATTCATTAAATTACATTTCAAATTATTGAACTTCTAGTTCATGTTTATAATAAAGTTGCTTTTCTAATTAGAAAACTTCAAGTTCATGTCAAAAACATAAAATTGCTTTTCGACTGGACCAAATCTATTATGCAGAAGCATAAATAAGTTTTAAGTCAATAAACTTCTGGTTTACTAATAAATATGACTTAAATTGTATTAGTCCTTCATAATACAAATCAATAGAAAAGTTGCATGTTGTTCTAGAATAGATTTATTTCATGAACATTTCTCAAAATGCAGAAATATCGTTCACTGCAATGAGGAACATATATTTATAACTCTTATTGTGCCCATACATACTTTGATTCATATTAGTAATATTAAAATAAAGAAAAATAATGATAATGATAATAACAATAATAATAAGAATATAAAATAGAATAAAAGAAAATTTTCTTACTCGGTTCTTTCTCTAACTCGTTCTTGCTAATGCACTTTAGATCCGAGGATGGTATCATTATCAGTTATCAACATTTTATTATCATGATAACCAACGTCGACATTATTATTTTCTCTTTGCCTTCAAGGCGGCTAAATAAAGCTCCACAAGATTCTAGGGCGTACATATGGATATACCAAATGTCCTTTACTACCACATAAACTTTTAGACCATTTAAAAGTTATCTTTTGTGCGCTCTTTCCACTTTCTTGCGCGTTCTTCTAAATATAATCATCACAATGGCAACTATAGTTTCGACTTTGACCTCTTTTACGTCCACATACACATTCACAATCACGACTTATATATGTGGTACATTCACTTCTGGGAATGATGCGGAATCAATTGTATGAAATTCATGATTTTGCTTATATACAAGAAACAATAATAGTAATTCACAATTTTAAATCATTTTCTATTATATATTTTGTTTATTCAGGGAACAAAATAATAATTCTTCTGGAGTCTTGAATTATATTTATAATACGTGATATTGTATTAACACTTGCCTTTCAATTTTTAAGTATTATTTTAGTTGTTCAATGTCTGCTGGACATATGTCTTTATCATCCATTTTGGATTCCACAAATAAATAAAATAAATTAAATAAATATAAAGTATCATGTAATATTTAAGAGCTTATTGAAATAGTTTTCAATTACAAACATAATTAACCATATTTTTTCTTTTCTTTTAAAGAGACTTTATAGAATTCAACAAAGTATTTTGGTTTACAACAGATACTTAACCAATGCTCTTTCATAAAATTCTGAAAACATATTTTAGAATCAGTCATAAATTATATCTTGCTGTATCTTTTCATTGTCTTGTATGATTTTCTTGTAATGACTTCTGACATTAGTCTCATTTATATTATTATTTTGCAGCATTCACTTCTGGGAATTGAGTGCAATTATTTAGACAAGTTTCATATATTTTCTTCTTTTACAACTCATTAGTTTGCTTATTCACAATAGGATATGATATTGATTTTCAATATATCCTACAACTCTCTTCCCCTTGTTGCCGCTTCAAGAGCAAAATAAAATGTAAGGAATATCTTTATTTAATATATATATTCTTCATCTTTTCTCAAATTATTATATGAGAGTTGATATTCGAGATTAAGACAATATTATTGCAACTACTGGTGCTAATTTTGCAACTTCTGGTGCATATAATAAATTTTGCCGCTTATGTGCAATGAATAAAATTATTGCAACTACAGGTGCATAAATAAAAATAAATTTGCATAAAAATAAATGTGCATAAAATAAATATACATAAAAATAAATGTGCATAAAAGTAAATGTGCATAAAATAAATGAACATAAAAATACAGATAAATATACTTGCAACTTCTGGTGTATAAATAACAATAAACATGCAACTTCTGGTTGCGTAAATAAAAATTAAACAAGCAACTTCTGGTGCGTAAGTAAAAATAAATATGTAACTTCTGGTTGCGTAAATAAAATTAAACAAGCAACTTCTGGTGTGTAAGTAAAAATAAATATGCTACTTCTGGTACCGTAAATAAAATTAAACAAGCAACTTCTGGTGCGTAAGTAAAAATAAACATGCAACTTCTGGTTGCGTAAATAAAATTAAAACATGCAACTTCTGGTGCTTAAAAATAAACATGTATTAATAATAACATATTGTATGGAGTTCAAATAAATAAATAAAATAAAAATCGAATAAAGGAAGAAAAGAATCCGAATAAGAAAATATTGGTGTATAAGAAATAATGACAATTCATACCTCTTACGTTGGTCAGAGACTCGTGCTGATAACGTGTTATAAAATAAAGAACAATAGAAAAGAGAGAATTGGAAGGAGAGAATTGCATTGAATTGTGGATCGAGAATACAATAGTCACTGCCCTCTTTATATAGTAGAGGGTGAGTGCTGGCCAAAAAATCTCTTGCCTGATTTAGAATTATAATAAAGGAAATAATCTAACCTAAATACAATAGAATATATAGTAGTAAATATCTTGCCACAACTCCTTCCATTCTTACAAACAAATTCCTAATTTATCTTTTCTTAGGAGCCAAGTATTGGACATCCACATTAATTATATTCATAACAATAACTACATTATTTCTGTTTTTCTAGCAGTGAAGCTCCCACTTAGCCATTTGCACCACTCCCTGTGCAGTTCAAATCTCCCCTCTAGAGAATATGTTACATCTTTCCTTCCAGAATTCGAGTGCCAGGAAGGTTGAGTTGCCTCCACCGGTAACTTTAATAGGAACATTATTGGATATATCTCTGTCATCTCTCATTCCCAATTGTGTCAGACCTCATTTGAAAATGGGCATTGAAATAACATGTGACTTAAATCAAGCTTGCCCTCAAGCGTAAATTAAATCAAGTTTTAGGGTTTTAGAATCAGTTTAATTTCATTTGAAAAGAGATTAAATTACTGCCATACTATTAGTCGATTATTATAATAATACACGAGAGTCGGTGAATGTCCATTAATAATTTTAAAACTTTAAAGTCGTTTCAACTCGCCAATCTTTTATCTCAATTATCCATTTTCCATAAACTAGTGCCCTATGAAAAATTTTCTACTTTAGCCCCCTAATTTTCGCACAAAAGCTTCAGCTAAATTTTACTTCGCCCTTTGAAACAGATTGAAAGTTCACACACGCAATTCCAAGCACAAAATTGTGTCTAATGACACTAAAAATCATTTATTTCATTATTAAAAAGTATATATATATATATATTTATTTATTTATTTCTATTTATTTATTTTTTTATTTTTTATTATTTATTATTTTATTCATTAATCATTTTTTTCTCTCTTTTCTTTTCTTTATTTTTATTTTTATTTTTATTTTTATTTTTTTATTTTATTATTTTAATAACCCTGCTACCCCGGTCTTTTCCTCTCCGCGGTGGATCATCTACCTCTGGTCACTTCTAGCATACTCGGATTCGAGACCATGCAGCGGGCCCTTTTACATGTGTATTAATCATTCATTCATAATTAATACCCAGCTACTTGGTACCATGCAAGTTGGATTGCCTGTAACCGAGCGTTAAGAACTATCTCTCGCGCCGTACATCCCTGAGGGTCACCATAGGACTCGGTGTAGCAGATTATTTAAAAATCATATAAAAGTAATACATTTTTGCACTAGAAAATGGGTGGTAGGTCTTCAACAAGTTTCAAAGGGCTAATAAAATCAGACATTTCACGAGGCCACAGTTTGAAAATTAGGGATAATTCCGAAAATTTTTAATACGACACTAAAGGATGGAAACATTATATTTTGTCATAAAATATTGAGGAGATGAACACGTTATGAAATTTTCAAACTATTAATGGACTTTATATGGATAGTATAGATGGAATGAGGTGGAATAAGTGATATTATGGCAATAACTCAATATCTTTTAAAAAATTTCAAAATATTATCATCATTTTACAAAATCCTATACTTTTCAAAAACTCGTTGCTTGAAGGACTTGTCTTCAAAAACATTTTTCAAAACCCTTTTCTTACATTATTTTCAAAAATATTTTCTTTATTTACAACTCCAAGCAAGATAATTTACTTAAAAAAAATAAAACACTTATTTACAAAAATAAGAAAAATGAAATAAAACCAAAAATTAAAATTTTTATGACTTTTAAGAGTTTTTTAAATTTTTTTAAATTTTTAAATTTTTCATTTTTTTTCTTCTTTTTTTTTTTTTTGAATTTTCACATTTTAGACACAGAAAGGTTACAAAACCTCCCCACACAAAAGTTCAACTGAAATGAAGTAATTTTTTGTGAAAAGAAAAAATTAAAAATAAAGGAAAAATACGACCTGACACGACGAGTTGCTCTCGCCAAGCGCTCTCGTTTAACATCTCGAGCCCGACTCCTTTGTACTAGCCTCTCTCGAACGGGTCGTAAATATGAGCAAATCCTTGTAGAAGCTCACATGGTAGTAAGAGATTCGCCCTGCTTTGTTGTTTGCCCTTATTCTCGCAACAACATGGTCTTCCTAGTTTTGAAAGGAGTTTGAGGTCGGTTTTCGTTGAGAGGGGCAATTCAATACCCAAGTTTATTCTTTCTTGATTGGTTGGCAGGTCGATGTATATCACACCGCTTATCTCAAGCTTGGTGTAATCTCAAGTTTTGGAATGGTCGGTTCGTCCAAATTTTCAATCTTTGAATCATGGTTTAACTCATCCTCGTCCTCGGCCCATAGTTTCTCAAAAATAATTATAATTTCTTTAAGCAATTCTTGGGTTTTGGTGGCACTCGACTAGTCGAAAGGTTCAACCAATGAGTCATCACATGACTCGCATTCCCCATCGCTCGAGACCTTATAAAAGTCAACCATTGAGTCTCCTTTTGATTCACATTCCACATCACTCGAGTTTTCACAAAACACAATCCCTAAATCCCCATTTGACCCACATTCCCCATTAAACAAATGTTCCTCCAACACAAAGTTGGGGTCCTCTTCTTCCTTAAGTTCCTCCCCTTTGAACATTTCCTGCTCCTCATCACCTTGTGAATTCTCAACCCCTAATTCTTAAATAACCCTAGAATCCTTCTCACAAAGGGATTCCCCCATTTCCACTTCTTCAAAGATCCTAGAACCCTCATCACAATGGCTAGCTTCATCATGACAAGGTTGGATAGTAAATTCTCGAATAATGTATGAACTTTGTCCATGTCTTTCATGAGCGAGTTCGACATCTCTAGAAAGCATTTCTCGAAGAGGTCCAGTTTATCAAGCCATTTGTCTTCAAAAGAGGTTTGAGGCTATTGAAATTCTTGGTATGGAGTGTAGTACTCGTTTTGGTGGAGGTAAGGTTGAGAGGAATGGGTTGATGTGGCGGGCATGTACAGATTTTGGAAGTTCGCATGAGGTTCAAAACCCCTGGATTAGTTCAATATTTCATCCCTCGGCTCCAGGATGGAGGAGTGGTTGAAGAAACCTCCTTGCTCATAAGAGTGCCTATAGGAAGGTTGTCCTTGCTGGATGTAGCTTTCATTACTTTGCCATGGATAACCCTCGTTGGACCATCCACTCCACATTTGCCTTCCCGTCATTTCACGTCTTGCCTTTCTGATTAATCTTTTGACCTAAAATCTTAAAAATAAGAAAGACACAACACTAGAGAAAAGATTAGTGGGTTAGTTTTAACTTAATTAAAGACGTCTCCAGGGCAACGGCGCCATTTGTAACGAGCGTGAAAATATGTCGTGGTATAGTCACGTGTTCACAAAATAATTTATATTTTACCCGAATTCAACCAAATAGTGTATAAGTGGTATTTGACCTAGGGGTCGATCCACAGAGAGACTGGCCTTAAGTAAAACTGGTTCACAAATCAATTTCAAGTGTTAATCGTTTAATGCAATTCAAAGTTTTAACAATTTAAGGCAAAAGAGTGTGTGATAATGTTGTTTAAGAGGACATGAACATGTATAAGAAAATAACAAAAGAAAGAAAAAAAGATTTTGTTGTTTTATTTTAAAAGTTAATAAAATTGTAGAGAAATTATGACAATTTATATAACATATAAATCATTAATCACAACAAGTAGCAATTTATTTAAATGGTTCAAACAGCAAGGTTTGATAAATTTCCTTCCAAAAATGAATCAATTAATAAATCAAAGATTAAATTCAACTCAAAAACTTCCACTTTCAAGTTTACATAAACTCGATTTAAAACCTAATTTAATCACAAAAACCTCTTCCAAGTGTTCAAATGATCAAATAACTCCTAAACACCTCACAATTTAAATCCAGACTAATCTTCCAATTACAATTAATTTATTAATTATGTTTTGAATCAAATATATTCTTCCAAATAATTCAACTCAACAATTTAAGTGTTCTTAAGCTAATCTTCTTAAACCACAAAAAATGCCCAAATCAAACACAAGATTTCATCACAAATTATATAAACGTCTTTCCCTACACAAAACTACTCAAGCATGCACACACAAACAAAATTTACACACATGCTTGACAAATTATTAATTCAACAAAAGAGAGAAAAAAAATAAGGAAAAAGAAGAGAAAATTAATCAAACCAAATTGTGGAGATTCAAGCTAGAGCCTCCTTGGTCGATTTGAATCTTCCTTCAAATCTCGCTTCTTCCAAAACAAGACTTTCCTCTTGAAGCTTGGCTCCCTTTTGTCTCAAGGCAACCATCCAACTAACATGTTTCTGGTTGGATGGAGGAAACCTCGGAACAGTCAAAACGCGTTTCAGTTGGTTAAAGTCAGAAACGTGTTTCATGCAATCTCAGTTTCCTTCAAAATGGAGAGGTTCGTTTCTGCTTTCTTTGCATAATTTCTAGGGAGAATGGAGGGCATGTTTTCTTTTGAAATGGAGATGGGTTTTATATTTGATTCCAAATAATGTGAAAACAGGTTTTGCTGAGGAAATGAAAAGATTCCCTGCAGTCCATGGCCTGTCATGTGTCACAGCATGATTGGCTGATTTTTTTTAATAATTATTTTTCTTGCAACGGATTTTTATTTGAGCTTTCCGAGAGTTCTAGAAGGTATTTTTTGCGAGAATGATACCGTTGGATTTGTATCGTCGAGACCTTCGTGTTGACATCCAACTTGAACCTGTTTTGAGATAGTTGACTTTTCGGTCAAGGCGGTTTTTGGGGTTGACTTTTTGTCTTTTTGTGGATTTTTTTATTTATTTATTTTTTTCGCTTGGACGGTTGGTTGATAGGGGTTGTCGGAAGTTGGAGCGGGGTGTGAAGAGTTTTCACGGAGATTTGTGGAGAATTCTGTCATCCTTAGCC
Source organism: Juncus effusus (assembly GCA_027726005.1). NCBI lineage: Eukaryota > Viridiplantae > Streptophyta > Magnoliopsida > Poales > Juncaceae > Juncus > Juncus effusus. The sequence continues at coordinate 6,110,300 of CM050907.1, forward strand.
CAAAATTTGCAAATTGGTCCTTGCTTTTGGAGTTGACTTCTTGCCAAATCCTCCAAATATCTTTTTCTTGGTCTTTTTACCTGAAAAATCACACAAAAGTGTATTAAGAGTTTCAAAAATAAATTTTATTAATTTTAAACACTTTTTCAACATTTTATGTGATTTAAGGGTGAATTTTATATGATAAAAACCCTAAAAATATGTATAAAATTATACATTACAGCACAATACACACTTTGAAGGCATCTGCCACCCTCTTCTAATCAACAGCTTATGTGTAGGCAAAATGTGTTTATTCACCTTCCAGTTGAAGTATTTTAGCTTTGGAGGTAGTTTCATGTCCTCACATACCTTTCCAAGATATGATTGTGTTCCCTCCTGACTGTAGTTTTTTAAAGATAGTGTTGACCACATAACCTTTAACATTGTTCCTTAGATTCCATTCCACCAGATCAGGTTGAGGTTGAAAAGGTAGTTGTTTGTACCCAGCCCTTTAGCTGTGTAAGCTGCTGAGCAGCTGCACTTGATAGGTTGTGGCTGAATGCCAATCTTGGGTCTGTCCTCTCGGAGAAGTGAGCTAGGGTTTCTAATGGCATGGTGGCAAAAGAGAATAAATGAGCCATGGAGTGAATCAACATCCCATGCCCCCACCAGTCCATGTACCAAATTAGGGTTTGTTCACCAGATTTAGGGTTTAGTCTGATGCAGTGTCTGAAGAAATCAGCTGATTGTAGAACCCCAATAAGAATGTGTGATTTCTTAGAGTTATTTCCAGGTGTGAGAATTGCTTGGAAATTTGTAAAGAAGAAATATGTCACCTCCTTAAATAAGTTATCTCCCTGATCCACCCCCTTCCAGAGTCATTTCATGAGTAGTGTGTCATTTACCAACTCAATTTCTTTCAATTCTAATCCCCCACTGTCCTTTACCCTCACCGCAACCTCCCAATTAATCAATGATAAGCCTTTTTCATTCTCTCCATTTCCCTTCCATAAAAATCTTCTTCTGAGCCTATCAATTTGTTGAATGAACCATACAGGCAGCTTTACTACTTACATGTGGTAAACCAATTTACCTAAAATGACAGAATTCAGTAATACTACTCTGCCGGGCAAGGATAGTAGATAGCCTTTCCAACCCTGAAAAGTTGCCTGAATTCTTTCCACACAAGTTGTGAGAATAGGTCTAGGTATTGCATTAAAGTACAAGGGCAATCCTAGGTAATCAATTGGGAAGTCTTTTATCCCACAGCTGAGTCTGTCAGCCATTGATTGAATAGTGGCCAATTCAGTGTGAATGGGCAACAAGAATGATTTTTAGAAATTGATTTTCAATCCAGTGAACTCTCTCAGAGATTTGAGTAATGTTTTAGCCATGAATGCTTCATTAACATTGGGTTTAAGAAATATAATTATATCATCAGCAAAGAGTGTACAATTCCTGAGTTGTGGAAAAGGGGGGCTGATTAACTGGCTATCATGTATCAATCTAAATACTCGCGTTATTACATTAATTATCATAATGAATAGCATTGGTGATATAGGGTCTCCCTGCCTGAGTCCTCTTTTAAGGGTGATGCTTCTACTAGACACTCCATTGAGAAGAATCTTGGAATATCCTGGAAGTACTCCATTAGAGATAGCTAAGACCTCCTGATGAGAAAACCCTCTTGCCAGTAGGATTTTCCTCAATCATTCTCACCTGACAGAGTCAAAGGCTTTGAATAAGTCAGCCTTGCAGATGGCTGTACTGACACTCCTTTTCTGTGCATGATAGACCACTTCATTAACAAAAGCATAACTATCAGTTATGTTTATGCCTTTTACAAAGGCAGACTGAACCATGTCTATTAAGTCAGGTATCTGGGGCCCTAGCCTATTAGCCAACACCTTGGAATAAAGTCTCTGAATTCCATGAATCAGGCTGATGGATCAAAAGTCTGTTACTTGATTGGCTTCTTCTTTATTAGGGATCAGTGCTATATAGGAGTGAGATAAGTGTTGGAAGGTAAAGTTCCCTTGAAGAACACCATTCATTATGATCAATATCTCTTCTTGTAAGATTCTCATGAATTTAAGGTAGAATTTTACTGTAAACCCATCAAGATCATGTGCCTTTTTATTTTTCCAGCTTTTGGGAGCTTCTTTTACTTCAGAGGGTAGTATGTTATGACAGATGGAGTTCTGTCTAGGGTTAGAGTTTTCGTATAGAGCCTGAAGGTCTATTAAATTCAGTGACTGGCCCAGCAATTGGACAAAGGTATCAAAAAGTAATTTTATTTTGTCCTTGTGATCTGATTATTCTACTCCATCAACTGAAAGGGCTGTTATGTTATTGTTTCTCTTTCTAGCTGTGGCCACACCATGAAAGTAGGCAGTGTTCAAGTTCCCTTTCTACAACCATCTACATTTTGATCTTTGCTTCCATTTTTGCAATTTGATTTTGCAGATTTCCCAATACCTCTCTTTGACTTTTGATCTCAATCTCAATTCCCCTCTAGTGAGATTTCTGATCCCTTGAGTCTTATCCAACCAATCAATGATGACTTTACAGTTGAATTCATGGATAGAAGAATTATGTAACTTTTCATTTTTCCATTCTTTAATTCTCTTGGCAAGAAAAGTGAGCTTTGAATGGAATTCTTTTGGATGTGGTGCCTGAGGGAGTACAGACCAGCATTATGTTACAGATTCTTCAAATCCTTCCACTTGTAGCATTCAATTATCGGTTTAGGAAATCTGATTTTGACATGCAATTGAGTGGGCAGTGATCAGAGGCTGCAACAGATAAGCTCTTAAGGTTTGTGTTGGGAAATTTTTTGTTCCAAGCAGTCTGATATGTTGTCTCTGTCAAGTTTGGCCAATGAGGGTTCTTCCCTCCCATTTGACCAGATGAATCTTCTATCTGACAAAGGCAGATCCAACAGGTTCCATTCAAACAACTGTTGTGCCAAACTTGGGTCTCCTTTTGTATTTGTTTTTTTAGTTCGTGTAAATTGTATGTATAAATTGCGATAGTAAAGTGTTTAATGAATTGCTCACAAGATTTATTTTATAAATTTTTCTTTGCAGTTTTTTTCTTCTTCTGTACTTTGCCTTGTACTTTCTTTTAAACATAATAAACTGAACAAAATAAACTAAATTCAATCTCCAGAAAGATGGAGTTCTTTAATATTGATAGAATTACAGAAGAGTACCACTGGTATGGTACTCAGGTGGTACGGTACCAAGCCGACTCAATACCAAGAATAAACTAATAACCATACTAACAAATTCTTAAATAATCCATTAAGCCGAACACCCCTACACAAGAATTATTAGTATGATTATTTTGTTATGTTAAGTGATTTTAGTTTTTAGTGATTATTTTGTTATGATTGAATTGAAATCAAGTATAAATTAGGGCATCATATATTTTTTTATGTAGTTTTAATACAGAAATAAAAAAAGAGATCCACACCATTTTGTTCTGTTATTTACTTCATATTTTGTAATAAAAAAGGAGACCCACGTCAAACTCAAATCGAAACTATAATTCATTATATGTTATGTTTTTGTACAAGTATCTCATAGAACATTAGTACATTCATTCATATTTGATAAAATACAAAACAAACAATTCAGATGAATGCATACAAAATATTGTTCATAAATCAAACAAATCATAAAGCATATCTGGAGAAACTGTGAGTTCGTGAAATCAAATGTATCTTGCTCTGAGAGTGGGCCTGGATCATATAATCTCGGTCGGTCTGACATTCATGTTAGGAACCGAGACGCAACAGCAAATACAGAAAGCAAGACACAAGAACAAAAAGATTTTTACGTGGAAACCCTAAAGGGTAAAAACCACGACCGCCGGCACTCAAACTTTCTTTATACTTGGAGAAAGTGAAAATACAATACAATTGTTTGTAGTTGTTGGAATAAATAAAACTCTATCCTTTCCCTCTATTTATAGGATAGTCATAACTAATACAAGGAAATAACCCAAAGAATTACTGCCCCAATTAACACCTAATATATGGAAATACAAATGTAAGGAAATAAACATATTTTCAATTCCAATTGTCACTTATGGAAATAAGTCATAGAGAGCAAATATGGATAACTTTCTTATCTCCTGCCAGGTTTCCTTTTTTACGGTATCTAGAGTTTTCCAGAAGTCTCCACACAAAACAATCTCTCACTTGGAGACTTCATACTGACACGAATCATTTGGATTGAATCCATTCTCATTTTCTCCGGTATCTTCCTTGAGCCCGGCAACATGCTCCCACTGACTCACTCGACCAGCCCCACTGAGGCAGCGAACAGCCTCAGCTTGTCGATGGGGACTTCCTTGGTCAACTGTCTGGGATCCTGTTTTAGACCGTATAAGCTTTTCTCGAGCTTACACACTAGACCCTCATTTCCCGGGGTCTCGAAACCTTCACGCTGCACCATATAGATGTCCTCCTCCAAATCGCCATGGAGGATTGTCATCTTGACATCCATCTGCTCGAGGTGCAAATCTTCGGCCGCTACAATACTTAACACCGTACGAATGGTTGTCAGCTTCACCACCGATGAGAATACCTCTGTGTAGTCAACTCCTTCTTTCTGTAGGAATCCCTTTACTACCAATCTCACTTTGTACCGCTTGCTGTCAGCTGGTTCATCCTTTATCCGATAAACCCACTTGTTTTGTAGCGCCTTCTTGCCATCTGGTAACCAGGTCAATACCCAAGTCATGTTCTTTCCGAGAGACTCAATCCCATCTATCATTGCACGCTCCCACTTGACAGAATCTCCCGTCTCTACCGCCTCATGGTAGTACTCAGATTTGTCATTTGACCTATCCTTGTAGTAGCGTGACCCGCCTTGGACCGGAACCGGTCCCCACAAATCGCTCTGCACTAAGTCTAGCTTCCTCGTCTTGAGTTCTCGTCTGACATCCGAAAAACTAACCCGTTTTTGCTTGTCGAGCACGCAATTCTCACAGAAACCAGTCACCTTAGGTAACAAACCCTTTGAGGCCGGCACTTGCAGTCCTTTGTGACTGACATGACCGAGCTGATTATGACACAATATCGGCTCGGTTGTCGCTCCCGGAACAGCCAACAAATCTCCCTTGTTATCCGTGAGATAAAGTGTTCCCAGTTTTATACCTTTCGCCACAACCATGGAGCCCTTTACAATCTTCCACAACCCATTCCCAATTACGGTTTTGTACCCCTCACTATCCATCTACCCAATAGATATCAAGTTCTTCTTTAAACCCGGAATATATTGAACTCCCCGCAAAGTCCATCTAAATCCGTTGCTCGATTTTATTTGAACATCGCACATGCCCGATATGCATAGAGGTTTCCCATCCGCTAAGTAAACTTTTCCAAATTCTCCAGATTTAAAATTCAAAAACTTATCTTTCTGTGAGCTAGAGTGGAAGGATGCGCCTGAATCCAGAACCCATGAATCGATAGGGATGTCGATGCATAGAACTAGGGCATCATCTGAATTCTGCTCAGTGGCGGCATTTGCGAAACTTGTTTCCGCCCTTTTCTCCTTTCTCGGGGATTTGCAGTCCCTTTTCATGTGGCCCTTTCTGCCACAGTTCCAACACTCCAACTCGCTGCGACCTCTCGACTTCGATCGTCCGTGGTTCTTGTTTCTCTGACCTCTCCATGACCCTGACTCTCCATATTCAAGGCTGAACTCATGGAACCCGAGGTTTCGCTCCGCTCCATTCGCCGAATATCCTCGTTCAGGATGCGGTCTCGTACCTCCTCAAAAGTCAGATCCTCCTTGCCACCGATAACGTCTACTGTCGTCGACCAGCTTTCCGGCAATGATGACAATAACATAAGAGCCTTCGTCTCTTCACCCAGGTTCAATTTAAACGAGTCTAACTGGTTTGAAATAACCTGAAAAGAGTTCAGATGCTCGGCCACGGATCCACCTTCCGCCATCTTCAGATAGAAAAGACGATGCATCAGGTGTAACTTATTTTGAATTGTTTGAAATCCTTATAATGTCAAAGTTACCCTTCCATAGACACTATAATTAACCAAATTTCGTACATTTTTCTCATATTTCTTCTATGACAAAATTAGATATAGGGGCATTTTTGATAGAATTAGGGTTTTGCTGGTTTAGATGAAATTATGTCAAAAAGAAGTTTATATTATTAAATAAATTTCAGGAAGATGCAAGCCTTCTACCAAAGCTGGAGGCAGATGTTAGAGAGGAATATATGAAGCTGAGCCCACTTCAAATAATGTCAACATATGTATAAAAAATAACTAATTATAAGGATGATAAGTTTTCTTACCAATTTTTATTTTATAATTTTTTAACAATTTGAAAAATGAATTTTGAATATGTAGGTGTATCCAAATAACTTACAAGGGTCATTTTGGTGAAATTTAAGGAAAGAAGGGTTGACGCTAAATGCATTTAGTTAATGAATGGTAGATGGTAAGTCAAATTTTTTATTACAGTAAATGATAGAGATATTTTCTTTATATCCCTGAAAATCCGCAACATATTAGAATTTAATTTATTGAATATATTCATTATATTTGAATGTGAGCCCAGTTCAAATAATGTCAACATATATATAAAAAATAACTAATTATAAGGATGATAAGTTTTTTTTACCAATTTTTATTTTATAATTTTTTAACAATTTGAAAAATGAATTTTGAATATGTAGGTGTATCCAAATAACTAATTATAAGGATGATAAGTTTTTTTACCAATTTTTATTTTATAATTTTTTAACAATTTGAAAAATGAATTTTGAATATGTAGGTGTATCCAAATAACTTGCAAGGGTCGTTTTGATGAAATTTAAGGAAAGAAGGGTTGACGTAAATGTGCATTTAGTAAATGATAGAGATATTTTCTTTATATTCTTGAAAATCCGCAAAATATTAGAATTTAATTTATTGAATATATTCATTATATTTGAAGCTGAGCCCACTTCAAATAATGTCAACATATGTATAAAAAATAACTAATTATAAGGATGATAAGTTTTTTTTACCAATTTTTATTTTATAATTTTTTAACAATTTGAAAAATGAATTTTGAATATGTAGGTGTATCCAAATAACTAATTATAAGGATGGTAAGTTTTTTTTACCAATTTTTATTTTATAATTTTTTAACAATTTGAAAAATGAATTTTGAATATGTAGGTGTATCCAAATAACTTGCAAGGGTTGTTTTGGTGAAATTTAAGGAAATAAGGGTTGACGCTAAATGTATTTAGTTAATGAATGATAGATGGTAAGTCAAATTTTTTATCACAGTAAATGATAGAGATAGTTTCTTTATATCCCTGAAAATACGCAAAATATTAGAATTTAATTTATTGGATATATTCATTATATTTATGTAAATAGGTTTGATGGGAGACAAATCCATGCAAGTGAAGATTTGCGGCTAGCCATACCCTAATCCGTGATTTGTCTTGAGAATTTACACCTCAATTACAAGAGTAAGAGACAATGTCTTTTGGGTAATGGTGGTTTTGGCTTTCTTACTTTTTGGTTCATCTAGCAGATTAGCTAGAAGTACAAGTACTTTTCCTGTTGGAATTTAGTAGTTATATTGTATAGTCTGGTTTCCTTCATTCAGGCACCGATTAACCTATCTGAGGTCAATATCTCAATAAAAAAAATAGAGTAAAAATATTTTATTTTTGCTTTCTCTTTATGAAATCAAAATTAGTCTCTTTCCGTTTTTACAATGATAACTGTAAGTAATGATTTTTCGCAATATACAACAATTTGCATATCTGAACATATTATATGACGAAATTGTGTGCATGGTTTTCTCAATATACTTCAAGTTTGGATATATGAATCTTTCATTTGTGAAGAAATATGTGCATGTTTTTTAATCAATATTATTGGATGGGTTTGCTAAACGATTCTATAAGTCACTATGGAACTTATCTTCTCTTTTTTTTGTTCCAGGTACACGGAAAGAAAATAATATGGAGTGAGAAAAGAAGCATGAAAGAGAAAAAAAAGTAATCATACTTCTTTAGTCCTTTGATTTTACATTTAATTTAACACTTTGTTAGAAAATTGTGTTATTTATGGATTTTAGGGACATGCAAAAAGATAACATTTATTTTCTTGACAATTATGTTTACTAATATATCTTCCATTTTGTTCTATAATGTATCAATTAGATTCTTTCTTTCAGTGACTAATATGACCCAACTCAATATTTTTTGTTTCGCTATTTTATTTTTCTAATTAACATCTCATCCTTTTTCTTTTCTTTGTCAACGCTTCGTTCGCAAGTTTCGCATCTCTTTCCGCCGGATCTGTTGTCCATAGTATCATTGCTTTCTAAACCATAAAAATAAAAAAATATTATTTTACAGATTGTCAGATTGATGAAAATTATGATATAGAAAAAAAAAATCTGTTAATTGTACCCTAAAATCGCCAGAAAGCTCAGAGTGAAGGCGATCATGAAGGGATTCTTTGTAAAGGCTGGCATAGGCTTTGCGAATCTCTGCAATTTGATTCACTGTTCTTCTTCCCAGGATTGTAATAACTGATTTTTCATTTGTTCCCCAACCTAATATATTATATAATTTAATGTGTTACATGATTTAGAGCAAAGGTTGAGAGAAAATTAGCCAAAAATAAATGCCAGCTTTGACAGAAAAAAAGTCAAGTGAGATTTTCTCTTTGCTTCCATTTTTTTGTGATAAGATCTTTGCTTCGGTTTTTCTGTATCATATTTCAATTTATTCCAACAATGTCGCGTGCAAATCCAGTCCTTTTACGGTTTACCAAATCAGGAAAATTAAGGATCGGCAAAAGAAGTACCTTGAAATGCCTTGTTGAGATCATGTGCATCTTCTGTTGGAGATGGAACTGAATTTGGTACATCGATTGTCGACATTCTCTCTTTCTCTTCCTCACTCTCTCTCTATGTTTCTGTCTATCCTCTTATCTTGTACCTTTCTCTCTCTCTCAGTTTTCTCCCCTCTGAAGATGGAGGAACGTTACAGTGACAACTTGATTATGACCGAGTTATAATCGAGTTTAAGGAAATTTGCAGAAACACCCCCTATTAATCCATTATTATATCCCTCCTCTATTCATAAATTAAAACTATATTGTCTTTTTACTTCACTTTCAGTCCTTAAAAGAAGAAAAAAGAGAAGAAGAAAAAAACATTTCTCACAAAAACATAAATCGTCCTTGAGATTTACTTTTCTTAATTTATTATTCACAACATGAATCACATTAATCTGCTTTAGATAAGAATTCTTTCTATTGGGAAATCCAGAAATGATTTGATTTCCACTGCCAAATAAAAGTTGTAAACGTGCGTCCCACCAATTAAATTCGATTTCTATATGAAACATGATACACATGACAAATTAAAAAAATGTTCATTTTATGTCCATAATGACTTTCCAATCTTACACACCTAAGTTCTAACACAGCATTATGGTCCTTATTTTTCTTTGTTTTTTTCCTTTGTTGGTTTCTCTCTTTTTTTCGCCACTGTTTTTTCATCACCTTCGTTGTTTGCTTTTTGTAAATTTTCTCATAGTTAATACAGCTCGGAGTAGAAAAATAACCATGATTGCTGAAATATACTGTTTATATATGATATCAAACTGTATGTTTTTGATATATTCGCAGGTTATATTAGTAAGTGTACTGTTTTTTACTTGTTAATTTCTATTTAAATATGTTGATGATAATTTTGAATTCTTTTTCCATCATTGTCAGCCACACAGATCTGTGTATAGTATTGTGAAAAGGAAAAATATATATGGCCCCCTCTTAAAATCCCCCCAACATGCAAATGTTTCACTGTCAAACGGGACCCACATATTTTTTGATTTTATTAAATAAAAAAGATGTTAAACGGGGCCCGTTTGACAGCACATGGGCCCGTTTGACAGTGAAAGGGAGATAAGTGGGAGATTTGACAGGGAACCATGTATATAAGCTCTTGTGAAAACATCCATTGTGCCATCTGTCTCAAATTTTGTCCATTTTCCACAAACACTTATATATTTCATCTCTGTGGGGGAACATACATTATCTTAGTTTGAATTTCATTTAATTTTGTTAGGTGATGCTTAGTTGGCGATAAGGAAATTATTCTGGCGATTTCATTATTTTGAATTTGAACAATTACAAAGAAAATTCTTTCCTTTCATCACTAATTAAGATGTCTTAATTGCGTATCATTTTTAGCAGAACTCAAGGCGACATCAATTAAAAATCAGCAGCCGTGTTCTATGTTGATGTTTTGCACATCTATTGTAATCTAATTTTTAACTTTATTACAATATTGTGGAAATATGATATTCTGGCTAGGGTCAATCTCGAGGTGAAAGATCTTGGTTGTATCATGTATGTAAGGTTTTGTGTTTGTTTATGATTGAAATTGTAAAAAATCTGCTATGGTTATTATTAAAACATGTCATGTTGTATGCACTAACATTATATTTATTTTGCTTTATCATAAACATTGTTGTCTTCTAAATCATAATGAAATATTTTTTTGAATATCTCGCGCATTGCGCATGGCCTTTGCTAGTTATTTATGAAAAGTGCAAAAATATGTTGAGTAAATGCTGAAAATGCAAAAAAAAAAATAAAATAATTCAAATATAATGTAATGGGCCTTATTATCCAACCCATAACGGACTCTCACCCATTGATACTTTTTCTCTTTTATTGTTCTTTTTGTTTTCGAAGCTTCATCCAGTGTTGATTTTTTTTTATCTGCAACTTTTTTCAAAAATAAAATCAGCAAACACCACTCATTTCAAAATAATGGAGTAACTATCATTTACGTCATTCTCAGTGGCAGAACAGATTCTGATCCGTCACTAGTAGTGGCGGAACATATCCATTTTCAATTCTGTAAAAATTGCCCCATTTGACGGGCTAAATATGATTAATTAGTGTAAAAAACCTTATTCCGCCATTGGTAGTGGCGGAACATATTAAATTTTTTTTTTCCACACTAACAATTAAAAAGGTCTCATGGATGGACAATTAGCCTAAAAATTGAAGAATTTGCTTGTTCTAGCACTACCTATGGTGGAACATGTCAAAATATCATTTTACGTACTGACTTGGGCTTGGACCCAAAAAATTTGAAAACCAACATGTTCCACCACTACCTGTGGCGAAACAGGCGCATATTTCTCTTGTTCCGCCATAGGTAGTGGTGGAACAGTCTTATTTTTGTTTTCTCACACTGACTTATTCTGGAACAAAAAACGCAAAAAAAAAGGCTTTGATCCGCCAGAGGGGCTGGTGGATCAAGGGAAAATATGATGATCCGCCACTACCAGTGGCGGAACTATTTGATGGGTCTCCTATTAGTATAAATACACCCCCCCCCCCCCCCCCCCTCTCTCTCCTCCAATCTAACCTAAACGGTGCCCCCAATAATGAAAAGCAATTTTGAGACTATTTGAAGGTGATTTTGAGCCCAAAAAAAGGAGAAATAGAGGGAAATTAGGGTAAGAAAAAGTAAGTTAAAGAAAAGAAAGAAGTAAGTAATTTATTATAGAATTATTTTTAAAACTTATTAATTAGTTCAATTTAGTATATATTTTTTTGAGTTGTTGAAATATTATTGCAATTAGGGAGAAGAAAAAATAGATATTTGAAAGAGGATGGCACAGAACCCAGAAATATTTCTATATTACGAAGGTCGGATTGTTCAAAACCCCAATGGCTAAAGTTACGATCCATCTGAGCGGGCTGTTCTACCAGAAAGCACACCTACAAATAGAAATTATATCCAATTTTGTTATGAAATTTATGAAAATATCAGTTGGTCATTTAATGATACTCTTTTAATTCGAGATAAATATCCTTACCTTAGCGGTAACGAATGGCATTTCAGACCAGTGAGAATTACGAATGACAGATAACTAGTTTAATTTGTTGAGCGCGTCAGAAGTGTTGGTCTAGAATTAGAAATATATGTTGATCGAGAACCAAGTAAAGAATCCCATATAGAAACTAGTAGCAGAACAACTGTAGTTGCAAATGCGGATGAGAATGAGAAATTAGAACCCCTAAATAATGAAATGAATAATGGAGATTATGAGAGTCTAATAATATCTTCATTCACACTGAAATTAGAACCAAGGATTAAGGATCAGAATCTTCATTAAAAAAAAAAGGATCAGAATCTTGGGTTTATTTGCTTACATTGATCAGGTTTGGGATTGGTACATATATGTTGGCACCAGATCTTTACTTGTCTTTTGCCAGCTGACGTTTGGTTTAGGACTCAAATTGAACCATTAATTTACCAGTATTTAATTTACTAATATTTAGTGGTGCATATGTCGAACAGTTCTTGGATTGATTTGATCAACAAATAAATGAGGCGAAATAAACATGGCAACCTATGATCAGAATAATTTGGGGCATATAAATTCCGTTTGCTTTCTTATTTCTTTTTACTGTAGCTTATAATCTGAATAAATAACACAATGATGTATCAGGATTCAGGAATCTAGTCATACACACCATATTTTCTTTTTCATATTACCATTTTATTTATACATATTTTCTTTTGTGATTCAGGAGAAGCACAAAGGAATGCTGATCTTGACAGAGAGGAGCATGCTGAGGTATAACTTTCTTTTGTAAATATTTATTTTTTTGAGATTTCTGTAAATATTTTACCAGCCATCACTTTATTTTAATTCTGTAATTGAAAATAAGGCTCTTATTCATGATTACAACATTCATTTATTTATCAAACTCAATACTTTGCATTTTTGTATAGGTTTTGTCTCTGCTTCCATGCTACAAAGGAAAACTTGTTTTGGATCTCGGGCTGATAGGAGGGTATTAGAAGAGGAAGATGATGAAAATGAATAAATTAGGAACCAGAAATGCGTCCAGAAGACGAAGAAGAAATATATGGAAATGGCAAAGCAGAAAATAGGGAATGAACTATCAGACATGGTTTATTTATACGGAAGAGGGTCAGATGGTTAGTGTGGAGACTTTCGGCCATCCGCCGGCGGCAGAGTTCGAAGATACTTCAATGTGGGAATTTGCGGGAAATGATGTAATATCGGGAAGTAGTATGTATGAAGGGGATGGAATGTGAAATGAAAGCAGAGTTACAATCGGCTGTAAGATTATAAAGTGTGATGTGACACCGAGAAATTGAAGTCACTAGTTCAGACAAAGAGAGATATATTGTGCGCTGCAAGCTTAAACATGAATCCGACAGATGTAATTGGAGGCTGCATGCTTCAATAAATAAACAAAAATTATGGCAGATTAAAATATTTATGCAACCACCATGCACCTATAAAAGATTATAAACAATTAACCAGTGCACTTGTTGGGGTTCTAGATATCATTAGAGCGGATTTAGCAATTAAAACCGTAACAATAATAGAAACTGTTAAAATGAAGTATGAATATAGCATATCGTATTGGAAGGCTTGGCACGCGAAGTAACACGCGCTAAGAATCTTATTCGGGAGTTAGAAAGAGGCTTATAATTTGCTCCCTGAATATATGGCAGCAATAAAAGTAGCAAATGACGGTACTCGTTACTCTTTTAAACTTGGTGTTATAAATAGTAATGGTGAGACCAAGTTTGAATGACAGTTTTGGGCATTTGGCCCATCACTTCATGGTTTCAAGTTTTGCAAACCAATTTTAACAGTAGATGAAGCATTTCTAACCGGAAAATACCTAGGAACCTTACTAACGGCAATCGCTAAAGACCCAAATGGTCAATTTTTTCCTGTAACTTTTGCTTTGGTTGAGAGGGGGAAAAATGAGAGTTGGGAGTGGTTTTTTGAGTGTTTGGATAACGTGCTTGGCAATCACAATGATTTGTGTATTATTTCGGATAGGCACGCGGGAATAATAAATACAATGAGGGCAACAAACGGAAGGAACCTTACGGATATCATCGTTATTGCTCGCATTATTTCGAAGCAAAGTTGAGTACCCACATAAAAAATAAAGCAGTATCTCAATTGCTAACATCATTAGTTCGAGCGCACAACATATATAAATTTGAAAAAATGTGGCAAAAAATTGAGAAGCTAAGTAAAAAAGAGGCGACGAAGTGGTTAGCTCCATTGGAGAAAAGAAAATGGGCGCTATAGTACGATGAGAAAGGTCGTTGGTGGGGCGAAATAACTAGTAATAATGACGAAATAATGAATTTTGTTTTCAAAGGAATAAGAAAGTTGTCCGTTACGGCAATTGTGATGGTGACTTTTTACAAGCTCAATTCTTATCACGTGAAATATGGAGAGAATGCTACTAACACGCAAAATTGATGGCCGGATGGTGATTTGATGAAAAAATTGGAGAAAAGAGCCAATAAAGCTGCTTTACATACATGTAGGATTAGTGCCCCAGGCCGAATGTATTTGTGCTAAGAAATGGATTATGTATTGAGACATTATTATTTATTCAATAAAAGTTGTTTCTTATATATCTGTGTGTATGGGTTGTGAATGTAAATCTTATATCAACCAAGAATGACACTTCGGGTTCACATCATCAGAATACGTGATTCTGATAGTAGAACTGTGAACCAACGAATGACATTCTAAATTGTCCCTAGTGATATGTAGGATATTTATAGAGATAGACATACTTCAGGTAAGAAGCTACATATCCACACTAGTATATGCGCAGGCTGGATGATCATGGACATAGAGATGTCAAGTCTGGAATATAGGTATGTGTTAGAGAACACGTACTGGACTGACCACACTATGAGAATATGCATGGTACATGTCATTAGTGATTCTCATATGAATAGTGTGCTTGTTCCTACGACCTGAGGTCACCATGGATTCCTGTATGAGGAACTGCATACTTTAATATGATCTTACGTCATCCGTAATGGGATGATCATTAGGGTCATCATTAGGTATGCATTGAATCATGACGAGGAATGTGAGTGACCAAGATGGGATTTGTTCCTCTCGTTAAGAGGAGATATCTTTGGGCCCCCTGATGAACTAGGACTGAATGAAATGCATGGCCATGCTCAAAATGGATTAACATGTGTTGTTAATATCATTTTGTATTTACTCAGTCTAATTCTCGATCAGGAAAGAGACTTTGAACAAACTCAAGGATGATATATTACCGTGCCTTGTGATCAAGACATATATCGTAGAACGAAAGGAATAATCAAATGTCTATTCAGATAGGTTTATGATCGCTGATCATTTCATTTAACATGGGTAGTCATGACACCAGTCTAGAGGTTACTCATGACGTACGATCTTTGGAAGATCGTTGCCAGCGTTAAATGGAACCTACACGGTCACACATAGAACAACGTCTAGTCGGGAAGGAAATGCTCTTAAATGGTTATACATATGATGTATAAATAGGTGAAGGAAATAATCGATCATTGGATGATTGGTATGAATGATTGTGCAAAAATCAGTACAGTTCTGTTGGCAACAGAATAGTTCCGTTGCCAATGGAAGTTCCGTTGCCAACGGAACAGTTCCGTTGCCAACAGAACTCAGCCAATATGTCGGCAGCTAAGTTTTCAGATTAGGAAACCCTATTCCGTTGGCAACGGAATAGGTCCGTTGGGAACGGATAAGCGCTGTAATTAGGGTTTTAGTTATAGTAACTAAGCAATCATTCGCCTCCCTTTCTAGTATAAATAGAGGGGCAGTCCCCCTCTATTAGAAATACATTACATAGCCTCCAGGCTGCCGTATTACAGAGAGAAAGAGAGAGAGCCTCCTGATAGTATCTCCGGACTCGTCTAGCCGAGTCCGGTTATTCCGACTATTCGAAGTTCGACGTGGATACGAGTAGAGATCTCCTGCCTTGGAGATTAGCGAGAGATCAAGATCTTCATCCCTAGGAAGAGCAAGAAGGTTCTCAGAGTCGTGCTTCAGAAGCCAAGAAGGAGAAGGAAGCTAGACGGAAGTTCGTTCAGACCTACATCCGCTTCTCTCTCCCGGATCAGGAAGATCCGAGGTATAAATTTTAATAGCATAATCTCGTACCTTTATTTCCTTTACGATGATCCTAGGGAGGGTTTAACCCGTAGGTTCCGCTGCGCATGTAACGTACATGGCTACGGATTTCCCAACAATACAGTCAGTTGTTACAATTTTAACAAAGGAATCTATCAGGTACAGACAATCCCTCGGCGTACGATTAGTGTTATCGGAAGAGGGGGAAAGCTTTGGGAAGTGAATTTCAATGAAGGTAGTTGCGGGTGCCAGAAGCCTCAGATATATCATTATCCGTGTTCACACATCATAGCAATTTGCATACACAAAAAGGTATCGCACGAGCCGTTCATTAATAAATGTTATTCATTGGATAATCTGAGGCGTACATACAAAATGAGTTACTATCCTGTAAAGGACAAATCCCATTGGAGGCCACGCTCAGAAGTTTGTGATATTACGTTAGTTCCTAGTGATAAACTTGTAAGGAAAGACTCGAATGGAAGAATGAAGCGCGGTAGAAGACAGGAGAAATGATTCCACGATAGTATAGACACCATGAACAAAGAGAGTCGCGGAAAGAATTGCAGTATTCGCAAATTACCCGGACACAATCCACCAAGGTACACGCAAAGAGGTGGAGATTGTCCGAAAAGGGGTCAAACTAGGTACCAAATCGAAGAGCACGACGAGATGAATCCAACGGTACAAACCGCGCCTTTAGAAACTTTCTGGACTCTCAGAAAACCTGGTCAAAATCTGGTTAAAATCTGGACAAAGTCAACAGCCAGTCAGATCCCGCTCAAAAAATCGCGAAAATTTCGAAATTCTTAGAAATATTTAATGTCCAATGACTCATCTTGATGAGTATAACCTTCCTGTAAGGTCCATCGGAGCCAGAAATGCCGACATTCGCCGGAAAACGCAAAAAAATCATTGTTCAGCCCAAAATTTACCAATTAAAAGATGCAGTTTTCTCGAACTCACCACCTTTTTGAGAAACAATCCATTTACTATCTCAAATTCCTCAAATTTTTCATGAAATGGGATTTTGGTGAGAAATATATTATTCTCTGCAATAACTTGATTGGGTTAGTCTTTAAATTTTAACGGTTCGAGTTTCATCTTTTTTTCTTCATTCTCAAAAGAATAAGGATTCGTAAAATCATCATAATTTACTTTATTGTCGTACTGCCAAGGTCTTCCAAAGAATAAACACCAAACTTCATCTCGGTATTTAGACCCAACAGAAACACTCACTAAATAGTCTGTTCCTATTTTAAGAGAGTTTACATTTTGAATCCATGATAATTTATAAGGTCCAAGGTGTTTCTCGGTTTGTAATTTATCAACCGTAATAGTTGAAATAACATTCTCACAACTATTATCTACAATAACTTGGCATATATTACCATTAGAAGCACACTTTGAGTGAAAGATACCTTGACAGAGCGAACTCTCGTTAGAGGCCGAATTAGAAGTCAAAACTCGTTGTGCCACTAGTATCTCTCCAGAATCTGCACACGTCAGTTCATCAGTATCTTCTGGATAATCATCGTAAATCACTGGGACATAAACAATCATCATCTCTTTTATGGGGTTTTCTCTAATAGTGAATATTTCTTGATTCGAATAATTTATGGTAGTGCTCTCTCTCTCTGAAGGCGGGGGTGGAGGAGAGAACTCGTTGCTGAAGATGGCAGGTTGTCGATTATGGAAATGATTGATGTTGTGGTCAGGGCTGCTCGAAAATCCGTGCCTCGATCGGCGGTCACGGCTTCGTTCAAGGGTGCTGCTCGGCGTTCGTGGTGTCGGTCAGCAATGCTGCTCGACTTATCGTGCCTCAGTCGGCGTTCATAGCATCGATCAGCGGACTCCATTAAAGCAAGTCGCTCATGGAGTTGTTGTATCTGACTTTGCATTTCTTCGAATAGGCGATCCCTCGCATTGGTTTCGAGAACTGGTTGGGCGTCGGTGGCATAAAGATCTCTTCGTTGACGGACAGCGGCCATTGAAACTTCTCTGATACCAACTTATGGCGTACGGAAGCGAATAATTGAAAGAGGAATAAAAGACTAAGATACGATACAAGAGGAGTATTACTCAACTCAAGAAAATAGCATTATTAATAATTGATTGGTTGTCACTTACAATAGCTAATAGACCATTTATATAGGTAAGGCCTAAGGGTTTGCCAAAAGAAACAATTACTAAATTTGTCATACAATACTACTTAATATAAAAGATAAAATAAAAAATAAAAAATACATGGTAATAACGAAATCTCCTTGCCAAGAAACCATATTCCTAAGAAATCTCCTTCCTAATTTGTAATTATGGAAGGTTGAACGCCTTCACTAATTGTCCATCCATGAGCCATGTTTAACTGTTAATGTGACAAAAAAAATTATTTAATATGTTCCGTCACTACCAATGGCAAAACAAGATTTTTTACACTAATTAATCATATTTAGCCCGCCAAATGGGGCAATTTTGACAGAACTGAAAATGAACATGTTCCGCCACTACTAGTGGCCGATTAGAATCTGTTCCACCACTGAGAATGACGGAAATGGTAGTTACCCCATTATTTTGAAATGAATGGTATTTGCTAATTTATTTTTGAAAAAGTTGCACATAAAAAAAAATCTCCAGTGTTTTCATGGAATCACTTCTCTTTTAATGAGATTTTTTTTGAATGAATTGAGGAGGGTTCATAAAACCCTTCACCCAATAATTAGATTAGATAAAAAAGTTTATTAATACAAAACATAGGTCACTTGTGGAAAAATAAAACCTCATTTACACATTCCTATTAAGGGCGAGATGCCCCTGTGATTACCCCCTTATAAGTCGCACTTAAGTACATCAATTCCACAAAGTGACCAATTAAATAAAAATTATAACATAATGAAAGAATGAAAAAGACATGCTCTCAATTAAGTATAGTTTCTTCTTTCCCAACAATTATATTCGGCTAGAGCCCAGGTAGCTATGAGGCTCGGTGGTATCTCAACATCTCGTTCTTTATCTTTATCCGAATATTCCATTTCAACACTTCTCAATGCCGTCTTTCAAGGTAAACTTATATATTTTATGAGTGTCTTCAAACTTCCCAAATGGGTAATCAAGGTGGTTGACTCAATGCGTAAGCTCTTCTTATGGAGAGGAGGGGATACAGAATCGAAGGAACTTCATTTATTGAATTGGAAAGCTTGTTGCTTACCAAAAAAATTATGGGGGCTTGGCCTAAGAGAGTTGAGAAATACAAATGACGCACTACATCTCAAGTGGTTATGGAAAGCGATGAACGGGCAAAACTCACTTTATAAAGAGGAAAATGATCTCTTCATTAGCCACCCAAAAAATTTACTAATTGAGGGTTTATGTCAGAGGGGATCAAATTTTACGAAACAAATTGCGAAATTGGCTGGGTTTTTTAATTTAACTACAAATTGGGAGATTCATGACGAGTTCACAACCCCTCTTTGGCATGTCGACTGGGGAAGGGGTTTCTTGTCGGATTTGCGCCAGGAGTTGTACTCATTTGCACAAGATAAAAATATAACAGTGGCAGAATTCTTCGGTGAACAAGAACTCAATCGATCCTTTCATACTCCGCTATCTATTCAAGCCGCCAACTCACTTCAACAATTAATGCAATTCAATCCGGACTTCTCGACAGTGGGGTCACCCGATAAGATCATCTCTAAAATTGGAAGGAATGACACGCTTACAACCAAATCGGCATTCGAGAGACTCAACTCGGGACCGCTAATAAAATGTGATTATTCACACATTTGGAAGTTGCCTATCCTACCTAAAATTTTGATTTTCATTTGGAAGCTATGTAGAGAAATCCTTCCTACACAAGATTTCCTAATTAAGATAGGGTGGCAAATAGTAAGCCGGTGTCCGTTAATCACATCTTACTCGATTGCCTCGTTGCAATTCAAGCTTGGACTCATTGGAGGAACGCCGGAAGAGTTGGTGATAACGTTTTGGTACAAAGAAGAATCTTCAGAGGGTCGGCAGTCACTTCTCTTATATTCTTTCTATTCGAGCTATGGAAAGAGAGGTACCAAAGAAATAATTAATTTTTTATTATCTCGAATTAAGTTTACATCAAAAGATTGAAAAAAATATGATGCTCGAAAAAAGAAAAAGAAAATAATTTTGTTTCGAAGATTTTAGTAGAAATACTAAAAGATTCATTTATTAAAAGAAAAAGAGAAATAAAAAATTATAGTTAACATGATGTTTGAAGGAAAAAAATATAATAATATACATAAGAAAATTTGATGTATATTATATATAAAATATAGTATAACATGACCCATTTTATAAATTGTTATCACCACTTCATTTTTCGTCGATGATTTTTTTAGCTATCAAAGTGATGTGTAGATATATACATGATAACTAAATCACATAATTATTGTTGATCTAATGATTTCATGAAATCGAGGATATAACACAAAATCAATCCAACAAATCATTTGACTGTGCAATAATCTCGTTTAAATTATCATAGAATATCAACAAATTTGGGAAAACAACGATTTTGATGGTTCTCAAAAAAATCAGAGATAGAATATAAACAACAAACCTATTATATAATAATGTGTTAGTTAAAAACACACTTTTGATATCATATAGTGTCAATGAATTTGAGCAACAAAAATGCTAAGATTTAAGAAAATTTCTCTATTGGACGGCCGGTCAAAAATAGGTTGACCCTTGAGAATTGAAAAAAGATGTTTAAAAAAAATAGAAGGGTTAATCAATTTATTACGGTACAATCTCGAATTATTACTATATAGATAAATTTTCTAAATATATATTTTTTATGCATAGGTTTCTCAAAAATATGTTTTTCTTATATTCACATGCATAGTCCATCCTATATTTAAAAATCTAATTATGTTATTTTAATTCTCTAAATATACAATATTTTATTTAGATGTGTCTCATATAACACAAGTCATTTACACATATTAAGTAAAAAAATAAACTAACTCGAAATCATACCAATATGGAGTTCAAAACGAAGAAAAACTTCTAACAAAAATTATATGTGAAGATGTTAGTCGGGAAAAATACAATATTTGATTATAATCACTATTTTTTAAAAGAGAAATTATTCGGAGTGCCCAGCTTTTGGAGTGTCCAAAAGCGTCCAACATACAGTTTTAGCTGTACATATATATATTTGCACTTAGATATATCTTTTGTGTTTACAAATATACATTTTTGAAAATATACCTTTTTGTAATTTCACTATATCTTTTGTGTTTACAAAAATAACTTTTTGTAATTTTATTATACATTTTGTAATCGGGCGCTGCTGGGCGCTCCAAAATACTAGCACTCCATATCTAAATCCTTTTTAAAAAAAGAAAAGAAAAATTATGTGTTTCAATAAATGAACTCTTCATGTAAACCTTGAATTAATATTTCGACATAAATAATCCCAACTGATAAACAATTGGAAGGAATCAGTTTAACACGAACCAAACAAATGAGAACACCTCATGTCATCAACAAAAAATGATGTGTCTTTCTAAAACTTAATAAAAGTATTTGTAAAATAAACAACACATAAAAGTCTTCAAAAACATCATAGCCTTAGAGAATCACGAGTCAATCAATGGTTTAGATCTCCCCATACCTTATCATCCAATGGTTGAAACAATTTCGATGTTACAATGAGAATGCTCAAAGAGATTTGCAAAGTAAAGGGACAAGTTTAATTTTTTTTTTTTTAATTACTAGGAAAATACCCGCGCTAACGCTGCGGTTTTTTCATTTTTTTTAACTTTGTGTAGTATAAATTGACAATGTAATGCATACATATAATATGATACTCTAAATGTTTTTATAGTATATATTAATAAACATGTACTACATTATCCAGCAGAATTCGATATAGAATAGTACATGTACTATGCTATGGATATTTTTTTATTTTCCAATTCAACATCTACATCTACTATGCTATGGATTTTTTTTATTTCCATTTTAATGTAATCTACATCGCACATTTATAAGAGTGCAATTATATAGAAAATGGAAATGTTTTTTTTTTGGTAGAAAAACCACAATTATTGAATATTATTTTAAATAAAATGTATATTTTTTCTTCTCTAAATTTGTGTTCAACAAGATAAAAGGAAATTACGTGAATAATAAACACGACACTTACATGATAATCAAATATTTGAAAACGTTATACCAAAATTAAAATTGAAATTAGATCTTTATTAGTAAAATCAAAGCACAATAATACTAACTAATAAAGGTAATAAAATTCATAACATGTACTTTCCACCCCTTCAATCAAACAACAATCAATTTCCTAATTAATTCGAAATTCCTTCATTAACTTTGAAACAGAAAAAACTAAAAGAAAAATAAAATACAAAATATTATGTCAATATGAAAAGGAAAAAGATAATTTCGTGTTTCTTTTTGCTTTATTGCATACATGAATATTATATGCTTTGTTGCAACTTTACCCTACAAAAACAGAGAAAAAATAAAACAATTTATAAATTTAAGATGAAGTCGAATTTAAAAAAAATATATGTTCATTTAATTGAAAGTCTACCATTCACCATTGTTCAGTAGTTATAAAAATCATTGAGACCGCCACAACTACAATGTTATCCAAATAATGAAAAAACATTAAAAAAAAATCGAAAGAAAAAACCTACAAATATTTTTTATGAGATATTTAGAATAAAAAAAAAGCCTCATGTAGTTCGAGGATCTAAATCCTTTAAACTTCTCACAACATGATCAGTTCGGGCCCATATTTGAAAAAGTGTCATTCGAAAATAGACTAAAAATTTAAGTTAATAAATTATTCAATACATCAATAAAAATTAGCTAAAATATAATAAAAAAACAATGCGTCACGCGCATACAATTTATACATTTTTTGAAATTTAAATAACCTAGGATTATACGTGTAGAATTAAATTTCTCTAGACATTAAATTTAATCTGGAAAAATAAAAATAAAAATAAAAAAAAGAAATCACATAACCAAACATTTTAAAAGAATTTATTTGTAAATCCAAGTAAATATTTAAGATCAATCAAAATAAATTTATTTTGCAAAAGAGCTCATGCTGCCATGCATCATGCCTAAAAAAGAAAACTTCCTCTAGGTTAGAAAACCTCATTTTATAAAAGTTAAAATGTTTTGCAATTTAGGAGGACTATGTATAAAAAAGCATTTCCATAAAAACTTTATACACATCTCTTGTTAAGTTTTTATATGTTTACCAGTTTGAAGAGTTGTATGGACAAATAATGGGGAAGCTTATCCTGGTTCCAACAAACACATCTTTCAAAGGCAAAAAAAAAGCCCCTGTAATATCTAAAATTGCAAAAAAAAAAAAAAAAAAATAGAGAAGTTAAAGTTAGGGATTTTTTTTTATCCTCAATAATGTAGTTTTTTTTTCCAATTTAGGTTATAATGCAAGAGTTTTTTTTTTTACAGGATTTCAATTGCACTTTTTTTTTTGAATAAAAATGAGGTTTAATTGCACTACTCGTGATTAAGTGGAGCAAATTTGGTTCAATTGAGGTAAAAAATTATCTAAATTGAGGGTTAGTTTTACAATTTATGGATTTATTTAATTCTACGTGTATACTCGAATTTCCCAATTAAGGGTTTAATTGAACTTTACTTGTGTAGTTGAGTCTTACTGAAATATCAAATAAAGCCGTAATAAATAATCAAAGTCAAGAAATTGAGTGTTATTCCTACAATTTAGTCGTTATTGCATCTCGGTTACGCAATCACCTGTTGTTCACCTATTTGATAGTACATATATTACTAAATTAAAAAGTAACTAAATTAATATCAAAGTCAAGAATTGAATAACTCTATTACTTACGCATCACCTGTTGTTGACCTATTTGATAGTACATATATTACTAAATTAAAAAGTAACTAAATTAAAAACAAAAAAGGGTTTTCACTTTTAATATACTGTTTAGAAGTTTCTCTGAGACCTCTTCTCATTAACGCGATCTGGGGTCCCACAAGGCTCATAAGTTTTCTTTAGCTGATCGTTCTATAAAAAATAAAAAATTATGTCAAATTAAATCGGCAATGGTTTAACGTCCAATAATTCGGCAAAATACAACCGACTGACCACATATCAACTTCCAGCCCGTACTCGTCCTTCCAATCAGCAATTCCGACAGCCAAAAATTTTAAAAAAGTAATAATAAAAAATTCGATTATAAAATTATGGGAAACTGAAAAGGAGCCCCTGCATTATTTAAAATTGCAAAAGCCCTGACCTTATTGCCAAATTTGCAAAAACAAATTGTCTGCCATTAAACACAAGCTAACACCGTTAGGTCCAACTCTAAAACGACATTTTAAAAAATTAATTAAAATTCTTAATGTTCAATTTGAATTTTTTTTTGCAAAATAATGCAGGGACTTTATGCAATTTGGCATAATGCAGAAGAAACTTTTTAGCAAATTTCCCTAAAATAATATTATATATTACTTATACCAAAGAGTTACCAACTTGCTGGTGAGATTTGCATCTTGATCGCCTGAATAAGATCACGAAACAACAAAATCAGCAAGTTCCAAATACCCTTTGTTATCAATTCAAACATCTGCACCTACAAATTAATAAATAAAAAAGGGAAATTTACAAAAAACCCCCTATCTTTTCTGAATATTACAAATAACCCCCTGCATTTTCGTTTATTACAAAAAACCCCCTGTCAGAAGAAGTTTTCTTTCAAATACCCCCCTACATCACTATTCCATCCATTCCAAAGTTAATTTTTTTAAAAATGACTAAAACGCCCTTATGTATATTGAATATATTTAATTAACAAATTAATTAAATAAACAAACAAAATAAATTAAATAAAAATAAGTAAAAAAATAAATTAAATAAAAATTGTTAAACGCATAAAAAACAATTCATTAAAAAATAAAATTCATTAAAAAGAAATAAAACTAATTAAAATAAATAAATTAAAAAATAAAAAGAATTAAAAAGAAAAGGTTAATAAAATAATTAAATAGTTAAAAATAAAAAAGTAAAAAATAACTCAATAACAATTAATTAAAATAAAAAATATATACATATTTAAAAATCTAGAAATAATTAAACAAAATATAATAATTAAATAAATAAATGAAAATTAAGTAAAGATAGAAATAAAATAATAAAATTATTATTAATGTGGTGTTGACCTGAATGTTGCACTGTGCCAGTTAATGCATTAGGCACTTACACTATGTTATAATAAATAGAGTTGTGTGTGTCGATAATTATTACTATTTTTAAAAATTGATTTTTCTTCTATTATTTTATTTTATTTTATTTTTTTAATTTTTTTGTATTTTATAATATTCAAATAAGTTAGGGGTTTTTTTTGTAAATTTCCCTATTTTATAACATTAATTATAATTTTATAATTTTATTTTTTATCGTTACTTAATTTTTATTTATTTATTTAATTATTATATTTTGTTTCATTATTTCTAGATTTTTAATTATGTATATTTTGTTTATTTTAATTAATTGTTATTGAGTTATTTTTTACTTTTTATTTTTAACTATTTAATTATTTTATTTTTTAACCTTTTATTTTTAATTATTTTTATTTTTTAATTAGTTTTATTTATTTTTAATGAATTGTTTTTTATGTGTTTAACAATTTTTATTTAATTTATTTTGTTTGTTTATTTAATTAATTTGTTAATTAAATAATACATGAGGGTATTTTCGTCATTTTAAAAATAATTAACTTTGGAATGGATGGAATAGTGATGTAGGGGGGTATTTGAAAGAAAACTTCTTCTGACAGGGGGTTTTTTGTAATAAACGAAAATGCAGGGGGTTATTTGTAATATTCAGAAAAGATAGGGGGTTTTTTGTAAATTTCCCAATAAAAAAATATAATTATAATTACCCAAAGAAGCTATACAAAAATTTGAAAGAAAGAATGATGAAAATAGTAAAGAATAATAATGAAGTACATTATCACAGTACTGAAGTCCAATCAGACATTCTCATATAACACTATGTAAATAAAAAAAATTGTGAATGGAATTTCTAATAAAGAATATGTAAAAAGTAAATAAATTGTTATTATTAATACCCTGAGGGACTGAATAGCGATGCCAGACCAGACTGACACACAAGTCATGATCCATGTACCCAGAAAGCATATATATTTCCATTGCATTTACTCCCAACTACTATTATTTTGAAGAGAAAAATCTTAACAGTGTGACATTTCAGTCCCTGATAACTAACCAGGAGATGTGACGATTTCTATCAGCTAAGCAACATTCTGATTCTGCAGCTTCTAACGAATCTTGATTTCACAAATTGCTGTAATTGTAACCTGCAACAAATCCAAAAAATAGGTTTTTATATCCAAATTCTGATCCCTACAGAATCCTAAACCTAAATAGATAGATAGAGAGAGATATTAGACAATTGAGTAAGAAAAATAAACACAAAACTCCTTCTCTCTCAATGTCCATCTCATTCTCTTAAGGCAATAATTTCTTTTGTTTGTGTTTCCATAGCCATAAAAACTTGTCTGTGCGTAACAATCAAAGTCCAAAAACTAATTTCAACATGAAGAATTCCATCCTTGTTATGAGAAATTACTTGAATATAACGTAAAAATTAAAGAAGACCCCCATAAAATTAATAAAAACATACTGATGAGATGAATCATTGAAAAGTAATCAGCACCATTTAATGAAAAATCAGTATTTTTATTATGCTTAATAGAACAAACTGAGATTGGTGAAGGCTCTCACGGGAGAGTTTAAAGAAGAAAAACATACTGAGATGAGTTCATGTTCACAATTTGTGTAGTACACATGCAACTATCAACATCATATGAAGGATGGACACCTGTATATATTCACAAACAACGAATGCTCAATTAGGAAGATAAATCAAGAAAAAATTGACTTGGAATAGTATTTCAGAAAATTAACCTCCCACGCATCACAGAGAAAAGCACAACGAACTTATCCTAAAAATTAAAAAAGAGAGAGAAAAAAGTAAAGAGAACATTAAAAGCACGAATCTATTACATAAACATACCGAATTATGAGCGGGGTACACTGTGATTCTTGTAAGCCTGTTCTGTTGCCGATTAGTCGAAACAGCTGAGCAAACAGTGTGGCCACAGGAAGGTCACACCTTCATGAGGGCCGCCATGTTTGGCGGGTGGGAGGAGCGTGCGTGAGAGACGGGTTAGCATTTTTTACCCTAATTTTCCAATTTTGTCGGAAGAGAGGAGTTGAGGTGTCTGAGGGAGGAGAGAGGAGTGTCGGACTGGAAAGTCGTGAGTAATAAAAATATGTAAGGTTTAGATTTAAACAAAAGTAAATGAAATTAAATCGGACGGATAAAATTATTAGCACCTTAATCGGACGGATTAATAAAATATTAGTGACGTGGCTTAATTAGGTGTCAGATTTACTGTTGAAAAAGAGTGATGATAGTCTTTCCGTTGTGAATTATCTACTAAGATAATTATAATGGATGCAGAGAAAGAGGAATTTTTTTGAATAGTAGCACTATTTTGAAAAATAATTAATCATATAGCATGTTTTTCAAAATATTTGGGTAGGTAGCACTTCTGCCAGACCCTCTGGCGGAACTAGGGATTTTTTTTTTTTTTGCTAATCTCCGCCATTTGGCACCCTTAAACAGCCTTAATTAATGAAAAAGACTAGTTCCGCCATCGGGTCTGGCGGAACTAGGTAAAATTTATTTTTGGCCCAATTTAGACGGTGAAATTGGCCCAAAAATGACGAAAATATAGGTTCCGCCAGACCCTCTGGCGGAACTAGCTAGAAATAACAGGTTCCGCCAGACCCTCTGGCGGAACTAGACCATTTTCCCAACTTACAATCTGACCCAAAAAGTCAAAAAAAATGGTCTAGTTCTGCCAGACCCTCTGGCGGAACTAGTTATTTCTAGCTAGTTCCGCCAGTGGGTCTAGCGGAACTATACCATTTTTTCCAGTTACAATCTGACCCAAAAAAAATCAAGAAAATGGTCTAGTTCCGCCAGACCCTCTGGCGGAACTAGTTATTTCTAGCTAGTTCCGCCAGTGGGTCTGGCGAAACTATACCATTTTTTCCACTTACAATCTGACCCAAAAAAAATCAAGAAAATGGTCTAGTTCCGCCAGATCCTCTGGCGGAACTAGTTATTTCTAGCTAGTTCCGCCAGAGTGTCTGACGGAACTAGACCATTTTTTTCGACTTGCAATCTGACGCAAAAAAATCCCAAAAAATGGACTAGTTCCGCCAGAACCTCTGGCGGAACTAGCTAGAAATAACTAGTTCCGCCAGTGGGTCTGACGGAACCTGTATCAGCTTGTCTTCCGGACACGTCTGACCCCAAAAAATTGAGAAATAGCCTAGTTCCGCCAGATCCTATGGCGGAACTTGTTCAATCATTGGAGCCTGTTATAAAAGGAAAATCTTTCTCTCTCTCCCCCAATCTAACCTAAAGTTCGCCCCAAAAAATAAAAATACTATTCAGGCGATTTTGAAATGTATTTGAGGTGATTTTGACCCAAATAAATAGAGAAAATAGAAGAAAAAGAAGACGAAAATTAGGTATTGTATTATAGATTTTTTGTTTCATTAAATAATTAATTGATTTTATTATATATTTGTTGTTAATTTGTTGAAATATTATTGCAATTAGTAAGAAGAAAATGGCACAAAACTCTCAAATTCTTGTATATTATGATGGTCTTATTGTAAATCTACCAAACGGATGCAATTACGACCCGGAGGGACCGGCTTATATTCCAGAAAGTACAACCGCAAATAGGGATTATGACCAACTGTGTAACGAAATTTATGAGAATCTCGGTTGGTCGTATAATTATATTCTTTTAATCCGAGGTCAGCTTCCTTCCCTTAAGAAAGGCATTTGGCATTATAGCTTAGTGAAAATTATGAATAATACACAATTGATTAATTTTGCGGAGCGCGTCATAAGGGTTGGGATGGAGGAATTAGAAATATATGTTGATCGCGTCCAAAATAAAGAATATCAGATAGGAACTAGTAGTAGATCAAATGTAATTCCAATGCAGATGAAAATGAGATATTAGAACCCGTTGAAAATGAAATAAATATTGAAAATGCGAATGAGGACCCGTTTGCGACCTTTGATATGGCACGTGTGAGCAATAATGTACTTCCCGAAATAGATGATGATGAAAATGAATTAGATGAGAAACCCGAAATGGAGTCAGAGGACGAGGAAGAAATTTATGGAGATGGCGATGAAGAAATGGAGAGAGTGAACCATCAGACGGGATTTATATATACGGAAGAGCGTGAGATGGTTAGTGTAGGTACTTTCGGTGATGCGCCGGCCGCTGAATTCGAAGATAGTTCAATGTGGGAATATACGAGAAATGATGTCTTATCTGGCATGAATGTGAATGAAAATGATGATGAAATATTGTATAAGGGACGTACATTTGAAACGAAATCAAAACTACAATCGACTGTAAGAGCATACAGTGTGAAGCATCACTGAGAAATAGAAGTAGACCACTCGAATAAAACGAGATATATTGTGATATGCAAGCTTAAAGATGAAGGTACTAGAGAATGTAC
This sequence comes from Juncus effusus, assembly GCA_027726005.1. Taxonomy (NCBI): domain Eukaryota; kingdom Viridiplantae; phylum Streptophyta; class Magnoliopsida; order Poales; family Juncaceae; genus Juncus; species Juncus effusus. The sequence continues at coordinate 6,139,961 of CM050907.1, forward strand.
TTGGAGGATACACGCTTCGATTATTAAAAAAAATAATTTATGGGAGATTAAAACATTTAGACAACCACACGTATGTATTAACCAAACACCTAGAAGAGACCACAAACAGTTAACGAGTGCGATTGTTGGGGGGCTAATTCTAGATATCGTAAGAGCGGATTTAGATGTTAAACCTGTAACCATAATAGAAGCCGTTAAATTGAAGGTTGAATACACCATATCGTATTGGAAAGCTTGGCACGCAAAACAACACGCGTTTCGATTCTTATTTGGGGGTTGGAGGGAGGTTTATAATTTGCTCCCTGAGTTGATGGCGGCAATAACATCAACAAATCCTGGTACTTTGTATACATTTAAAACTGTGCCCCAAATAGAGATGGTGAGTTGGAGTTCGAATGTCTATTTTGGGCATTTGGCCCATCACTACATGGTTTTCAATTTTGCAAGCCCGTCATAACAGTAGATGGAAAATTTCTAACCGGAAAATACCAAGGAACTTTACTGACGGCGATTGGTACCGACGCAAATGGTCAGTTATTTCCTTTAGCTTTTGCTTTAGTTGATAGGGAGAAGAATGAGACATGGGGGTGGTTTTTTAATTGTTTGCGTGATGTTCTCGGAGAAGAAAATATGTATTGCATTATTTCGGATAGGCATGCTGGCATAATTAGTGCAATGAGAGTGAGAAGGCAGCTGCCACCTTATGGTTATCATCGTTATTGTATGCGGCATCTTTAAGCAAATTTCAGTAATGCTGTAACAGACAAAACAGTGGTTCCAATGATTCAAGGATTAGTACGTGCACACAACAATTATAAATTTAATAAGATATGGGAAAAAATGGAAAAAAAAGATAGTTCAGCGACCGATTGGTTACAAAAGATAAATAAGAGGCGACATTTTATAAACTAAATTATTATCACGTGAGATATCGGGCGGCTGCTGATATGAGGGAAAATAATTGGTCGGATATAGTGATGTTAAAAATAGAACGTAGACGCATTAAGGCTGCTAGGCATGAAGTCACTTGCTACAACTTAGAGCAAGGTATTTATCAGGTGCTTACGCAAGCTCAGCGTTGGACGAGTGGTATCGGAATTCCGAGAAAGAAATGGCGAGTGGATATCAACGAAGGAAAATGCGAGTGTCAGAAACTTATGATATATCACTACCCGTGTTCGCACGTCATAGCAGTTTGTATACGCAAAGTTATATCTAGCGAAGTTTTCATTCATCCGTGTTATTCCTTGGATAATTTGAAACGTACATATGAAAAAAGTTTCTATTCTGTAAAGGAAAAATCACAATCGACGCCACGCATAAAAATTTGTAATTACAATTTATTTCCTGGTGATAAACTTATAAGGACAAATGCTAACGGAATGATGAAACGTGGAAGAAGGCAGGAGTTGCGAATCCAAAACAGTATGGACACCATGAACAAAGAAAAGCGTGTAATGAATTGCAGCGTCTGCAAATTACCAGGTCACACTAAACGAAAGTGCACACAAATGGGTGGAGACCGTTACAATGGACCGTAGTTTGGTTTATTTAGTTTGTTTTTATTTTGTTTATTTTATTTAGTTTGTTTTATTTATTGTTGAGTAGTTGTAATTCTTAAGTTAAAACAATCTCAATAAACCATAAACCATAAACCCTAAAAAATCAAACAAACAAATCGCAACATAATGCAAATCCCCAAACATAACCCCTAAACCCCAAACACATAAACTACAACGTAGTCCAAATCTCAAAACATAAACCCTAAAACACTAACATAAACCCTAAACATCTCCGCCGCGTGCACCACGGCCGCGTGCACCACGGTCGCGTCCTCTTCCTCTCCTTCACGCCCGGTTCCGAGTCTGCATCTGAGTGAGCTGACTGACGTCTTCTCCTCCTTCCTCTCCCCCCTCTTCCTCTCCTCCCGCATCTGCTCTTGGTTCGTTGAGCACCTCCCACTCAGTATCGTCGGGATACTCTTTAAGCTGAGTACAAATTAGTTTTTGGCATCCCAACCATTTTCTGACGCCGTCCCTTACTTCCGCCCTCATATTTGCACCAAATTCTCTGAGCATTCTGAAACCTATGCGAGCTCCCTCCATGGCAGTTTGTGCCTTAAAATATTAAAAAAATAAAAAATTTATAATTCTAAATTTAACTTTAAAAATATTAAAAAAATTTACCGCTAATATTTTTTCGGGGACCATGGGGCGGTATGTGCTCGAACCGTGCGAAATGGTGCTCTGCACCAACGGATCAGAAGTCTGCCAATACCAGCTCATGTAACCATCATAATCGAGAGGGGTATACCGTATACGGCTCCAGGGGATCCATTTGCGAATACCAATACCATTTATCGTTCCAACGTGTAATCCAATTCTTGTGAATCTTACGCCAATCGTTTCCGTGAAAATTCGTCAGGTCGCGTAATTCTTTGTCGGCAATTTTGTCGGCTTCAGATATTTCCGGGGGTATTTTTTGCCGATACCCGAACTGTCGCATCACCCTCTCAGGACGATAACGCTCGACGATCCAGAAATAAATCAACGGCACACTGAGTAGTGCCGTAGTTCTTTTTTCCTGACAAATGGACGGTAGCCTATCGCGGTATGGTTCGTAAGGTGCCCAAAAGATATCACTTGGAGGGATGTTGTCTAACATGTCGCGGTTCGCCCACAAATGAGTAGTCGACGGATCCTCTTTAACTCTTGCATCTCTCCAGAGCATGCCAACCGTATCATTGTAATCCGGATCGTCGTAGATATTCAATCTTGCCGGAATCAATGAAACTCTCGGTCTTCCGGTCGCAAAATGTTGCCAAGCCCATAATTGTAGTAATAAGATGCAACCTCCCATATTTTTCCGATCGGGACCTGTACTTTTGCACAGCTCTCTGTACAGGTATGCAAGTACCCCACTCCCAAATGCCCACTCATGCAAATTATTCATTTCTTCTAAAAGTACCAGGGGCATGAGCGAATAACAGTCCCCATTCGGATCCGTAAATAAAATGTCGGAAAAAAATCTGATCATGTAAGCTCTACAATATTGCTCAACTCGTAATATGGGGGCATCACACTCCAAATCGGCAAAATTCTCCATGAACCATTTTATTTTTACCAACACGTTGTTTTTCTTATTTCCTGATCCTCTGAACATCTCTTGGGGGGGTGTTTTTCCGAGTAGTTCCCCGGCTTTATTTGCCCAATTAATACCGCTGTTCTTCACACAAAGGGGCTTGTCATCCACCCGCAACCCCAACAAGCATGAAACATCCTCTAACGTTATGGTCATTTCTCCGTGCGGCATGTGCAACGTATGTGTCTCTTTTCTCCACCGTTCCTGCAGAGCGGTTATCAGTATGCCATCTATTGGTACATAACCGATTCTCTGCGTTTGTAACAAACACGCACTCGCAAAATATGGCTCGAACTGAACATTCCATGGCACCTTCGGAAACGAAACATATAAGTAAATTATTTTTACATAATTAAATAAATAGATATATAGAAATAATTTTATATACAATACATTAATATGATGTTGCCTGTATCGGAAACCTCCTTTCGCTTTAGCCTTGGTGTTGTCCGGTTGGCAGAAACATACGGTTCTGTGATCATCCTGGAATTCGTTCAGCGGACGATATACCGGACCTTCTGGCTCAACTATAGGAGTCTTCCCCCGATCCGCACGACTAGATCCGCCCCGACTAGATCCGCCCCTAGATGACATCCCTATATAAATTTTATTTTTTAAATATAAATAATAATTAAACAATTACTATAAATAAATTACTTCAATCTTTTTTTAATATAAACAAATTACTTCACTCTTTTTTTTAATAGGAATAATAGTATATAGTCAAAAATAAAAACCTAACAAATCACTATAAATAAATATATTACTAAACAAATATATATTATATTTTTTCTTAAAATAACTACATATTGAAAATTAATTATTAAATATTTTCATACCGAATAAAATTGATAAAAATATCCCTATATAAATAATAACTAAACAATATATTTTTACATAACTAAATAAACATACTATTTAACACAAAAATAAACAAATTGCTTCATTCTATTTTTTTTAATACAAAAAATTGTATATATTAAAAAAAACCATAAACAATTACAATAAATAAATATATTACTAAATAAATTTATATTATATTTTTCTTTAAAATAACTAAGTAATAAAAAATAATTACAAATTTTTTTCATACCGAATAAATTTGACGAAAAATTTACTCCTTCTCCTTCTTCTTCTTCTTCTCCTCCTCCTCCTCCTCCTTCTTCTTCTTCTTCTTCTTGTTCTTATTTTTCTCTAAAGAAATCAGCAAAAATTCAAACAAATTTCAATACTATCAACATATTTAAACCAATTTCAAACTAATCTCACTAAATCCATACCTATTTCGCACGAATTTCACTCAATCAAAACATATTTCAATTCAACCAAATCAACAAAAATAACTAATCAAAACTCAAAATCAAACAAAATAACTTACATATTTCTTCTTCTTTCTAACTTCTCCTTCTCTTCCTTTAATTTCTCCCCTCTTTCCCCTTTAATTTCCTCTCAAATCGCATGAAATTTCGCCCCCAATGTTCCTCTTTTTTTTCGAACGGACGGGTAGGGTTAAAATGAGGGTCGGACGAGTTTAAATTGGGGTTTAAAAAAACGCAGTGGGTAGTTCCGCCAGACCCTCTGGCGGAACTAGTTATTTCTAGCTAGTTCCGCCAGAGGGTCTGGCGGAACTAGACCATTTTTTTTGACTTTTTGGGTCAGATTGTAAGTTGGAAAAATAGTCTAATTCCGCCAGACGTTCTGGCGGAACCTGTTATTTCTAACTAGTTCCGCCAGAGAGTCTGGCGGAACCTATATTTTCGTCATTTTTGGGCCAATTTCACCGTCTAAATTGGGCCAAAAATAAATTTTACCTAGTTCCGCCAGACCCGGTGGCGGAACTAGCCTTTTTCATTAATTAAGGCTGTTTAAGGGTGCCAAATGGCCGAGATTAGCAAGAAAAAAAAATTCCTAGTTCCGCCAGACCCTCTAGCGGAACTACTTCAATTCCGCCAGAAGGTCTGGCGGAAGTGCTACCTACCCAAATATTTTGAAAAACATGCTATCTGATTAATTATTCTTCAAAATAGTGCTACTATTCAAAAAAAATCGAGAAAGAGAGAAAAAATGAATAAAATAACCATTTGGGACGGTCTGACCATGGTCCGGATTAAATTAGCACAATATTTATTAATAAGCCGTCCATATTAAATTACGCCGTCCGGATTAATAATTTTGAGCCGTAGGAAATAATATTATTTCCGGATTAGCCATCCATATTTTGTTTAATTATACCCCGTCTGAATTAGACACGTCCAATAGCTGTATTCCAAACAGTGTCGTTTGGAATATTCTTTATTAGCTACGCCACAGTCTGGACGGCTTGTTGTCTCGAATATCATTTTAAGACGGTAAATTCATTATTCGTAACGGTAAGTCCCCGTCCGTAAATCCAAATTTAACTAAGTTTGACTAACAATTTAAAAGTAATGTATTAATTTAATTGAGCACGCTTAACTCTGAAGCAATGATTAAGACTTTCTTTTATTGTTGAAGAGGATCAATAATTTGATGAATCTGAAAAAGTGAAAATTGCAGAAAATAATATATAGTTTATACTTTGCAAAAAAAAAAACAAATTACTATACATGGTACGCAATCTTTTGGTGCGCGATACGTGGGGTGTAGAATAAATGGTATGTTTTTTTACGTATGTGGTTTGTTGCGGATATGCATGCATATATGTATATATATATAAATATAATATAAATTAAAATATTTAGATATTCTATTATTATTTATTTGTATATATAATTCAATCATCTATATGTCTAATAAATAATATGAAAAATGGTTTTGGCTAAGTTATCTTTAAATTTTTCTATTTAATAGAAATAATATAGACCACTAGTCATAGATACTTGTTGAGATCAATATTTAGATCCAATGGTGGAGGTAAAAATGGTGATGTGGAGCTCTCTTGTTTTACTAAAATATTTAGAATTATAAACTACTAGAGAAGACCAGCTTCACTTGGGTATTGATGAATTCTTTTTTCAATAAATAAAAATATGAACAAACAATACAGTAAATATGTTGAGATTAACCTACAATTACATGTAGTTGACACTTTTTTGTGCATTTTAAATTTAGTAAATACACAGTAATATTACAGTAAAAAAGTTACAAGTCACATTCCATTCTCAATTATATATTGTCATTCTTTTAATGGCTGCATAATATAAATATAAGATTATAAATATAGATGATATAATTTTGATGACTATGCATCATGAGCGAAGATATTTCTTTGTGAGTTCCCCCTCCATTGGTCTCACAGTTTTTTTGTTTCATTTTTCTAAGAATTGCATATAAAGATAAGGATACAAATAAAGGCAATACTTTCCTTGACTATCATAGAGTAAGCATATATTTGCGACTTTCATCTATTATTGTAGCCAACAAATTTATGGAGGATAAATTAATTTAGGGTTATGTAGAGATTTTTGCAGCATTTATAGTGATAAGTTAATAACAAATCTCAGTAATTTTATCTAAATAAAAAGAATGAATATAAAAACAATTAGTTAACGATTTTAGATACATAGGAATTCAGTTAGTAGATGAATACCTACAAATAACATAACAATAATTAAAAGCAACTAAAGTCTAAAGGTGTTGACATGACAATCAGAATCAACTCGCAACAGTTCTCTAATTGGAACTTTCGTTGCATTTCAACTGATTTAAAGAAAAATAATTTTTTTCATCAACATTGCAAGTTTCCATATATGTCAACTCTAATTAAAAAAATTGTATATCATCTCAAACTCATTGCCTGTTTCGTTTGAGCCGAAAGCAAAAGTAAACGAATTTAATGTTGATAAAAATAAAAAGCATCAAACAAAGGACTAAGGAGAAAACAAGAAACTCATTTCACAATAGTTGTCCAATAAGTAGTTCCATTACAATTTCAATTAAGAACTAAGAAAAAAAAACATCATATTCTCTTTTTGACATCTTATGAAGAGCTAAAACTAGATGCTGAATCAAGATTTTTATTATGTCAAATAGTTATTTCATAAAATTTTATTCAAAAATAAAGATAAATGAAAGAATGAATATGAGATAATAAGATGATGAATGTAACATGTCATATTCACAACATCAAATTATGTGAGAACAAATAAATTAGAAAATGAAAAGTTATAATTTTTTCTATTTTAATAGAGTGAGACATAATTAAAAAAAATAATAATTGATCTCATATTAAAAAATATTATTTCTTGTCTAAGTTTTCATTATTTATTATTTTAATGAATAAAAATGATAATATTTGTTGTCTTAATTTTTCATTATTTGTTATTGTAATGAATAAAAATGACTTGTTACATGATTTTTCTATTTTGATAAAGTGAGACATAGTAAAAATATAAAAATAATAATTTATCTCATATCAAAAAAAATAATATTTTTGTCTTCATTTTTTATTTTATAAATAGAAATTATTTTTTGTCTTAGTTTTTTTATTTTTATTATTTTAATGAATCAAAATTACTCGTTACATGATTGTCCATAAATAAAGTGTCACAAAAAAATCTAAAATTGACACATGTCAAAATGTACCCAATTCACAAGCATTATATATAAGAAGAAATTAAAAAATAATAATGACAAAAAATAAATTTTATATATTATTTTTTTGTTTTATTTATTGTTTTTTATATATTATTTTTTAGTTATGTAGAGGGCTCATATGTCTCTCGTACATCTCCAGAAAAATACCGGCCTAAGCAGGGCTCAAACTTAGGATCTCTACCTTATTCGAATGATGCCTTGAGCACTTGAGCTACTTTTTATTTTTATATTCTATTTTTTTATTCATATATATTATTTACAGAATTTTAGTCTTTTAAATTTTTACTTTCTTTTTCATTTTAGGCGCCCTCATTTTATATACTGCTTTTGATTTGTATATATTGTTTTAAAAGCAAGGCTCTCTATACTATTTTCATAAAAAATATGGCCGTCCATACAGCACCATGTCCCAAAATATAAACTCTCAGATTTATAATGATGGAAGTATATAGGTAAAACATAAACTCCCTAAACAATAATCTGTTGTGGTCTCTATCTTCATTATACAATCATATTTGAAGCCTCCATGAGGAAATTGAAACACAAAAGGTTCATTTATTTATTCTTAATTCTAATGTGTTTATTTGATGAAAAAGAGAAGGTTAAAGATTATAAATTAACTTATTATACTTCTGAGTATGAAACCAAATATACTGATATTCTGGCAGCATTCCGAGTAACTTCTCAATCCGGAGTTCGACCTGAAGAAGCAAGGGCTGTTACTCTCCTTAATCTCTACCAAATCCTTTATCGATAGGCCCATTAGTCTGTATCATCAATCGATTTCTTTATCTCAACCTTCTTACTTCTTAGGTATTTGGAGCCTTTTCAGGATACACAGACTATTTCACAAAGATGAATTATCTAACCAGTTAAGAAGACCTTCAGAGAATACATACATTCTTCCTCCTGAATGCAAAGCTTTCACTTGAGATTTCTGAGCTTATTTAGTATTGAAATATCCTTCCTTTTTCATTATTCCAATTTGGTTTACGGGTGGGACATAACAGAAATCATTTTTTAGAATATTAGAAGAAATATGCAATTTGATAATCAATTTATTTGCAAACCCCAAAAGATTTTTTATTTCTATATTATTTCTTAGAAAATTTGTTATCCATGTTTTAGAGGGCATACGCGATCTTTCATGTTTTCGCCGGGCTACACTAAAAATCCACATTATTATAAGTATTTTGTTGAGGTAGTAAGCAAATTTAGTGGGAATTTAGTAGGAGAACTACAAGTGATCGTTTGTTTCGTTCTCTTTAGGATGTACTCAGATGTCCTCTCTAAAAATTTTAAATCAATCATAAACGCGGAATTCGAACCTCTCATCGTTACCACTAGACTAATATAGCGGTAAGCAAATTGCCGACTAGGATTTCATTAGAAAGTTAAAAATAGTTCAGATATTTAAAGAATGGGACTAACTTTACATTATAAAAAAAAAAAAAGACATGGCATGGAATTTATAGCCACTAAGCTTAGTCCTTGCAAATTTTGAATATTTTCAGATCTTTGACATAGTCCTTGTACCCTGAAAAATACATCCTGATCCTCCGCATCTTCATAAACCTTTCAAAAATAATCATTTCAATTTTCCATACCGAGGAGACAGTCAGGTGCCTTGATGCCGACAATCAATTTCTTTGATAGACTGAGGTTATGGGGTCCTGTAGCTGAAATCTTAGTTTAATTATGAGTAACTTTACTAGATTTTGTAAGGGTGCTGGGAAGGAGTTTGTACCGGTAGTGGTACGGTTCTATTTTGGGAGCTCTTTGAGCACTTCTTGTATCTCTTTTGGGTGTTGTATCTATGTTGGGTTTAGGGTCTTAGTACTACCATCTCTGTTGGGTTTAGAGTCTTAGTACTACCACCGTGTTGTATCATGGATTGCAGCTTGTATCTTTTTAATGATATATAAAGATCTATCTTTTTTATCGTGGAACGTGAGGAGATTGAATGACCCTGACAAGAGAGTGACGGTTAAGGACTCAATTTATGAGGTGAAGCCAAATCTATTTGTACTGTAAGAAACAAAGATTCAAGACCTCTCTGCTAGACAGTTGAGGGAGGTGACGGGTTCTCGGTACTGAGGTTCGGTACAGCTCCAAGCTACGGGGATGAAAGGAGGAGTCTTGATTTGGCGGGATGAGAACATTCTGGAGAAGATTTCTTCTTATAAGGGAGAGTTCATCATTTCGGTTCAATTCAAATTGAGAAAGGATGGCACTGTCATTTGAGTATCCGGAGTATACGGGCCTTCCACCCCAACTCTCTTTGCCTCTATTTTCTTTTATTTTTGGATGCAGATATAGTGTATATTTGAGGATAAACTTTGATTTACCTTAAATGAAGGATCTTCAAACAATACAACATCATTAGTTGGCCGAACCAACTAATAGTCAATACAGCCTTATCTCTATATTCTAAAATAAAAACAAAATAATAACATAAATAACAACAATAGATGCGTAAAAAGAAAAGATAAACAAATTAACTAGATATTTACTTGAAATAGTTGTTGTCAAACTTCAACTAGCGGACCCTCCAAGACTGTCCACCTGGCGAACCAGGTCCATCTTCCTGCAACAGATTAAGCATTTCATTAATTAAATTAGTCAACTAATTTCTTCTAAAAACTAATAATTTCTTATTAAAATAAAATACAGTTTACTTAGTTTCTGAGAAGTTCAAACTAAGAACCCATCATCTAATCTAATCTAATCTAATCTCCATTTTCACACGATTTCTATTTAAAAAGGAAATTAAAAAAAGAAAGAAAAGGAGAGAAACGGTAAGAAGGTGAAAGAAATGGAGGGAAAGGTAAATGAAGAGGTGTTTAATACAGAGAAGGCGGAGGCGATGGTGAAGGGGCTGAGAGAGAGATTCAGGGAAGGAAAAACGAAGCCCTACGAATGGAGAGTTTCTCAACTGAAAGGGATTGTGAAGATGATAAAGGAGAAGGAGGAGGAGATAATGGCGGCGCTCCGAGCCGATCTCGCCAAGCCTGAGACAGAGTCTTATCTCCATGAGGTCCTTGCTTCTTCTGTTTACTTTTGCTCGTATTTAATTGTATTGAGCTTTCCACTTTTTCCACATTTGTTTCTGTTGATGAATTTACGTTCGCGCCCCTGGAAGTCTGGGATTTTATGATTGGGGCCCTGCTGTTTTATTCGCTTTTGTATCAATTTTTTGGGAAGCTGCTCGTCTCCAGTTTCATTTAACCGGAGACTTTCGTATAGTTTGTTGTCGTGCCACATTGCACTTGGCAATGTTGAGTCAAAAGTTGGGATTAATCGGCAGACACGAAAATTTGAGTAGACGGGATCAATCGAGATTAATCGAAAATTAGTCAACGGCATTATTCAGATTGAATTTTCAAATATTTTCCATATTATATTAATATTTAGCAAAAACTTTAAATATTAAAAATTCAAAATCTAACAAAAACATAAACATTCAAAATTCTAATACGTACTTCAAATTTAAAGTTAAAAAATAACAAAAAAATGTCTTAATAATTGGTCAAACGTTTCAGATTACATAGTTCAAAATCAAAATACCATACAATAAAACTACAACATAAATAAATAAAAGAAATTTGGGCTAGACTAGGCTGAAAAAATTGTAATAAAAAAGGAAAAAATAAAAGAAATATAAAAATAGCCTAGTAGGACAAAAAATGGACCTAGTCGTTCAACGACGGCAAAAGTCGGTTGATCAATTTTTGCTAGTTGCTAGTAGTAGTCGAGACGTTTGAGTAGCGACTAGTGATTAATCGGTGACTAATTGACGAATAATCGGGACTTTTATAACATTTGGCACTGAACTTGACTGATCTACTACTACTGGAGAGTAGAGAATTGGGTCTGAGATGAACAGAAGAGAATTGGTCTGATAAAATCATAAAGGGTTCGTGATTTTGTATATACAACCCTGAAAAACATAAAATTTATGGAAAGATCTTCGAGATGTTACAGAAACAGAATGCTCAATTGCTCAATGGCCTAAAGTCAATTGCAGTTAGATGCGTCAATTGCAATTAGATAAGATAGCGTTTATTTATTTATTTATTTATTTTATTTTTCCTTTATTTGTATTTATTCATTTATTCATTCATTCATTCATTCATTCATTTTTACATTTATTTATTTTATTATTTATTTATTTTTATTTGGTTTTTTATTCACAAATTGTTATTTTTGATTCAAACACTCATTAATTATTGTTTGATACAATCTAATATAATTACTAAAGCCAGCCATCATCAACTCGAAATAATCAAAGTAAGTTATATTAACAATAAGATATTTTAGTAATATAAATTATTCATTTATCAATCATAATCACACATAAAAAAAATTTGGTAATGTAATAATGTTAAGTCAAAATACGTCATATAATTTTGGGCTTATTCAGATTTTCATGTCAACGTCGGCAGCTCAATTTGCATTGAAACAACTAAAGAGCTGGATGAAGCCCGATAAGGTAATACTAATAAATAAATAATTTATCATTAGCCCTTAAAGAAAAAAAAAATTGATCTTTTCACAATTCCACACTAAATTAGCGATTAAATGTTTTGGACAGGTGCCAGTTGAAATCACAACATTACCATCAACAGCTAAAATTGTATCTGAACCTCTTGGAGTCATTTTGGTAATTTCCGCATGGAACTATCCCTTTTGTAAGTTTTCATACCCCAATTATTGTTATTATTATTTTTGAATAGTCAATTATTATTATTATTATTATTATTATTATTATTATTATTATTATTATTATTTATTTTTATTTTTTTTAATTATCTGTTCTAATCCATTCTTTAAGTACTAAGTTACTAACATTTTTTTCTTGATTGTTTTTTCAGTGTTGTCTATTGATCCGGTAATTGGAGCCATTGCAGCTGGTAATTGTGTGGTGCTGAAACCTTCAGAAGTATCACCTGCCACATCAGCATTATTCGCGAAAATTTTACCAGAATATGTCGATAATTCTTGCATAAAAGTAGTTGAAGGGGCTATAGCTGAAACAACTGCTCTTTTGGAGCAGCAATGGGACAAGATATTTTACACAGGCTTGTCTTTATTTTATAGCTTTTCATTTGTATAATTGACGAACTTTTCAACCTTTATTTTGGATTTTGATATATTTTCTTTTAATTTATTTAGGAAATGGGAAGGTAGCTCGAATAGTGATGTCAGCAGCAGCAAAGCATCTGACTCCAGTTTCGTTAGAGCTTGGCGGTAAATGTCCAGTTGTCGTTGACTCTGACGTGAATCTAAAAGTAAAATAAAAATTAACATCTCTAATTTTATCAAATTATTTCATCTAATTCTCCATATGATTCCTTTGTTTTCATCAATTTCTAATCTTAAAAATTCTAATTTTCGAAGGTTGCTGTGAAAAGAATTGTTGTTGGAAAATGGGGATGCAACAATGGGCAAGCTTGCATTGCTCCTGATTATATCATAACCACAAAATCCTTTGCTCCAAAACTGGTACACATAGTCCTCTCTCTCTCTCTCTAAACTCACAATATAAGGAAAAAAAAAGTAACAAAATCATAATATTAATGGACAAATTGTGTAGGTGGATGCCTTGAAAACAACTTTGGAGAGGTTTTATGGAAAGGACCCACATGAATCAGCCGACATATCCCGAATTGTGAATTTAAATCATTTCAAGCGCCTGACCGACTTATTAGATGATGAAATGGTTTCTGACAAGATTGTTTATGGAGGGAAAAGAGATGAAAAACGGCTGTAAGTTTATTTCCACACTATTTTCTTTGAACATTAATTTTAATTATTTTTATTTGTTTATTTGCTTGGTTTCGTTTAGGAAAATAGCACCCACGCTTTTATTAGATGTCCCACGTGATTCTCAAATTATGAAGGATGAGATATTCGGTCCCTTGCTTCCCATCATCACGGTATGTGAGAGTTTTGGGCAAAAATTGGGAAAGAGTATATAAATCGCCGTGATGAGTTTACAATTTCTCAACAGTATTTTATTAAACAAGAAGAAAATCAATTTAATGATTTCTTTTTATGAAATGAAACTTCAGGTGGAGAAATTGGAAGAGAGCTATGAGATTATAACCTCAATGACAAAGCCTCTAGCCGCATATCTTTTCACCAAGAATAAGAAACTTGAAGAAGAGTTCATCAGAAATATATCAGCAGGTGGAATGCTCATCAATGACATCGCTTTACATGTGAGATATTTCATTCAGAAAAAGTTCTATAAATCATTTAATTCCGCAATAATAGAATAAATCATTTAATTCCGCCGAAGAAATATAAAAAGAGTGTGGAATAAAACAAAATAAGCATTCCATAAGGAAGGTGAAGTGAAATAATGGAATGAAGAAATCTCTCTCTTCATTCTACAAAATTAGCATGTTCTTAACTCGTACTTAAGTTATTCCTCTTTTCTAGTTTACCAAAATCATCGAAATAAAACAAATTAGTCACAATTCCATAATTCAACTATTCTACTTCCTGTCAAGAACCTACAGAGTTCTTCCATAAAAAGGAGAACAACAAATTCTATATATATGGCAACCTGATCAGTGGCGATCCAAACAAACAGTACAAGATGTTAACCCTTTTGTATTAATTTCCAAATCCAGTTGGCCAATCCACATTTACCATTTGGCGGAGTGGGAGAGAGCGGGATCGGAGCGTATCATGGCAAGTTCTCATTCGACGCATTTAGTCACAAAAAAGCCGTCCTTTCACGTTGGTTTCTCGGAGAAGCTAGAGCTCGGTACCCACCTTACACCGAGAATAAACAAAGGATGCTCAGACGGGTTATGAATGGAAGTTTCGTCGCTCTTATCCTTGCAGTTCTCGGATTTCCATGGAACTAATTATTTTTAGGGTCTGATGTTTGTAAGGTTCTGTCTGATGTTATGTTTGTGTGTATGAGGGATGGAAATGAGATATTTGGCAGTGTATGATTTGTTGGTGTACATATGTTTGATTTCCAATTTTATGTATTAAAAGTATTGTATTTTTAGTGAATATTGTATGTGCATTGTTGACTAGTAAAATTATAAAATAACTGATTATTTATGTCCTCGTAATTCTTAAACATCTTGATGAGATATTTAAGATATATAATATGAAATATAAAGTCTGATTCTATAGATAATATAGAGGACTGTATTGACAATCTAAATGATGTATTTACAATTAAAAATGTACCTAAATACATAAAATGTATATTAGTTCCAGATAGTGTATCATTAAAAAAAAAAAGGTCAATACGCTACAAACTACATTGTATAAACCATACGACAGAAACCAAGTCATATTAGCACTTCAGTCTTAACAAATTTACATAAATACTTTTTAAAAAAAAATTACATAATGAAGCACACGACTCTTATATTTATGAATTTTGAGATTAGTATACAAAACATAGATGTACAATGTACATGTTGTATTACAACAATTTAGAATGATCAACATAGATATCTCATGTTATATATATAGCTCATATTAGAATGCAAATTGGATAGTTCATGAATTTGGCATGCATTGAGCATGCAATACGCATGCAAGACAATGATTTTCATCTCAATACAGACTTCCCTGATGAAACAAATTTTGCTATTTATTTCAGGGCAATACAGCAAAATTAGCCATCATTTTTTCAATAACAGTTGCCGCTTTGCAAAACTGGCCGGGTTCTTCATCACTACAATTTATTATTTTTATGTATTTTGTTAGTTAAATTTGATTGAAATGTGTTGCAACTTGCAAGGAATTGACAATAAAATCAAGCTAGTTGAATGAACTGAAATTGATCAAGTTGCTTTAGATGAAAATTGAAATTGACATTAAATGTGCGATGTATTATTATTATTATTATTATTATTATTATTATTATTATTATTATTATTATTATTATTATTATTATTATTATTTTGACACTAGCTTATAGGCGTACACAACACATACACATAAACATACACACTGAGAGGCCACATCTAATTTTATTTGAAAATCCCTCTAAAAACATCTCTAAATCCTGCTGAACGCGAGATTCGATCTCCTCATCTATAGAAATTCATCATCATTTTAAATTAAAAATGATGAATTTATAGACAGCAACAATAATTATGGTTTAAATATAAAATGTAGAAAAAAACAAATGGTCTCATAGTCATAGCCTAGTAATAGAGTATCATGTTGATATACAAGAGGTTAGAGGTTCAAACAACATATGCATTGACAATAAACAAATTATAAACAAATAATTCCTCACTTGAGAAACCAAAAAAAAAAGGGGGAAAAATGATGTTAAATTAGTTGTCATGTAATCGATAAAGTCAGGATTAGCAGTGTTTTTAACACGTGTAACACACGTACTTGAAATTAGTTCGATTACAAAATTAGAATCAAGTATTTGTGAATATTCTAAACTTTTGCAATTTTAATCAATAGCTTTTTTCAAACTCTTAACACAACTATAAATCAGCATTATTTGCGTGACTTAAATTTCATAGGTTTGCCTCCAATATCTCAAGCATCCAAAAACTCTTATAATATCCAAAAACTCTTATAAGATTGTGTCGAATAGTTTTTGTATATCATAATAAATTGAATGCCTAGTGCCTAAACACTTGCATAAACAAACTCAGGAAGAACTGAGATACTGACTCCACAAGAGGACCAGTGTGTGCCTGTGTGGTGTGATGCGAGTCCTTAAAAAAGAGAAAGATAGACTAGAAAGGCTGCCGGGCATCGTACTCATCTCATCCCGGATTTTTTATAATAAAAAACATAGATATCTCATGTTAGATAGCTCATGTTATATAGCTCATATTAGAATTCAAGTTGGACAGGTCATGAATTTGGCATGCATTACCCATGCAAGACAATGATTTTCATCTAAACACAGACCTTTGATGAAACAAATTTCGCCATTTTTTCAGGGCAATCCAGCAAATTCACCCATCATTTTTCAATAACAATTGCCCTGTTTAAGGTTTACTTGGTGCTTTGCAAAACTACTTTAAGGTTTACTTGGTGCTTTGCAAAACTCGCCAGATTCTACAGCAAATTATGATTTGTATGTGTGAAAAGTTGTTAATTAAATTTGATTGAAATATGTTGTAAGGAGTGGACAATAAAATCAAGTTAGTTGAATAAACTGAAATTGATCAAGTTGCTCGAGACGGAAACGAAATTGAATGTGCGATGTATTTGAAGCGAACAAAAAACAAGGATCATTATGCTGTTTCACAAAAGAATGGCAGTCCATGCAAGCATCATGTCCCAAATATAATCTCTCAGATTTATAATAATGTAAGTATAGGTAAAACATAAACTCCCTAAACAAATCTGTTGTGGTCTGTATCTTAATTATACAATAAAATCTGAAGCCTCATGAGGAAATCAAAATACAAAAAGGTTCATTTATTTATTCTCGATTCTCATTTGCAAAAAAGATAAAGTGTTCATTTTCTTTGGTATACAAGCCCAAAAAATTGAGAAAATTACATTTCTCTATTTTACTCTTAATTATCAGATTCTTCAGCTTCCTAGTCAAGTGAAATGCCCTGAAAGAAAGAGAGAGAAAATTATTATTATTATTATTATTATTATTATTATTATTATTATTATTTCACCTCAGTAGGATTAAATTTGGCGCCAAGATTGCTGAGCTTAGCATGAGCTTCAGCATAATCCCTGAAAAACGCATCCTGGTCCTCCGCGTACTTTTCAGCATAAACCTCCAAAAACATAATAATTTTCACATCAGTCCCTCTAGTTTTTTTATTTAGAAGCAAACATAACATATATTTGAGAAACAAAATTTAATTTACCCTAAATGAAGGATCTTCAAACAGTACAGCATCAGTCGGCAGAACCAACAGATCCTCATCTCTCCTCTCCTTTATATCCTACATTAAAAACAAAACAATAAAATAAATAAAACAATAAATTGGTAAAATATAAAATTATAAAAATCTAGAGAGAGAGAGAGAAGTACCTTGAAATAGCTGTTGTCGAATTTCAACCACTGAGCCGTCCAAGACTGTCCACCTGGCGCACCAGGTCCATCTTTCTACAAACAAATCAACCATTTAATCAATTAATTAATAAATTAATTTCTTCTAGAAGCAAATAAATGATTATTTATTTATTAAAATAAAATACAGTATATTTAGTTTCAGGTTTGCCCCAGCCGCTCCGCTCTGGTCTGGACCTCCCAAGTGTATGAGCTCCTGATAAAGCAACTATTTCCTGAAATATTATTAAAAAATAAAAAAATATTCAAAATTAAATAAAAATATTATAGGTTATATATATGATGCTAAAAATTAAATGTTAATAACCTTGTCATTTAGGCCCATTCTGTAGAAAACCTCACGTAAGTGGTCAGCAGGTGAAGGCGGGCCGGCAGCTGAATTAAACATAATTAAATGTAAATAATTAAATAATTTATTAGATGAAAAATAAATATGATTTTTAATATAACTTTTTAAAATAATAAAGTGAAATTAGTGAATTTATTTACCAGGAAGTCTTCCTTCAGGCGGGCACTGCTCAGGTTCCGTTACATCAACTCTTCCATATTTCATCGGAATTCTGGGCCCACCTGCTTCCTATTTTTATTAAAAAAATAAAAAATATATTTTAGAAAATAAATAACTGATGTATGAGAAAAGCTTAACGCAAAATTATATTGAGAAATTTACAAAATAGCTCCTGTATTATGCGAAAATGCAGTGTATCTTTTTGCAATTTAAAATATTGCAGGGGATTTTTTGCAATTTTAACATAATAGATGGACTTTTTGTAAATTATGTAAGTACCTCAATAGCTGTAGCGCTGGCTAGTTGAAATAAATCAGCGTAAGTAATGCCAGGATACTTGTCCTTAATCGGTTGGATCAGATTCAAAGCATTTACAAGACCTACATTATAATTAAGTTTATTTATTGATTAATGTTAATGAAATTAAAAAATATACGAATTTTTAAAGAGATTAAATTACCAGCATTAGCTCCATGTTTTAATTCTATTTCGAAACGGAGACTTCCATTCGCTCCTCCTCTTTGTGGCCATTCAGAAATTGTTTTATCATACGTACCAGAATCATGCCATCCTAATCTAACCTAAATTTAATAATAATTATCTCACAATTAAATACGATTAAGTGAAAAAATAAGGTTTTCTAGGATTAACTTTCAATTGATCAGATATAAAGATGAAATGTATTTTTTTACCAGAATTGGGTGGCAGAACTTAGATTTGAGGATCTGTTTTATATCCTCCTTTGCGCTTTTGAGCTGCACAGAATCCGATGCGGTTGATGTGGACGAGCTCATTGCACGTGTCAGCATCACGCTTCTTGAGTCTCGTTGCTAAAACAATAAATGTAAATAGATTAACATCCAACAGGAATTATCGTATCTTTTGAGACTTGATTAGTGAAGTAGTTTGCTCTGGCTCAGCTCAGTGCTCAGACATATAATTTCATTTCAGAAGCAAAGGATCAGAAACTGATACTCACTCTGTAACTCCGAATACCAAACGATCTGATTCTCAGCTCGAGAAACAGACGATTCAATAGAGATAGAGAAAGAACCTGAGAGAAGCCGATGCGGAGAGGCGGAGAGGATGAACGGAGGAGAGGGAGGAAGCCTTGTTTGGAGAAGAAGCGCGGGCGGAGCGATGATCGGAGGGTCACGGCGGCGGCGGTTTTGAAGGAGAGAAGAGAAGACATTGGACTAGAGTGGTGAGTTTGTATATTTGTCTCTTGCTTTTGTCAGAGGGCGGAGTAGTAGTTGGGATTTGGGAAAGAGAAAGGGAAGAAAAGGGTTTAGCTGGGTTTGAAGGGTTCATGTAGACGGACCAATGAGGGCACGGAGGACTGTGATGGCGTGGCGTGATCTTATTGGCTGGTTCACTGTGGAACAATCTAGAAAAGTCGAGAGACAAGTTTGATTAAGGTGTTTAATGTTTATGCGTGGCAAATGGGTGGGTCGGGTCGAATTATTCGGGTTCGGATCGTTCGGGTCTCGGATATTTCGTTCGGGTTCCAGGTATTTCGGGTCGTTTGCGTTCGGGTCAGGTCGGGTTTCGGGTCGTTGACTTATCAACATTTTCGGGTCGGGTTTGGGTTCGGGTGGATCGGGTTTTCGGGTCAGGTTAGATTTTGTCAGCTCTAGTTACGCACCGTGTTTAACTTGTAAATAAATATATATCTATTTTCTAGGCCGATGAGTTCTAAAGTCTCAAGTAGAATTTTATGTCTAAAAAATCAATATAATTAATACATTATTTTCTAAAATAATATGTTGACATTATAAGAAACAAAATAAGATATTATAAAAAAATATAAATACTAGCATAACAGTGAAATCAACAGGTGTATGACCAATCATTCATTATATTCAAGTCCAGGTCATTTAGGTTCGGGTCTCGGGTCACTCGGGTTTCAGGTTGTTCGGATCTCGGGTATTTCGGGTCGTTCGGATTCTGGGTATGTCAGGTCTCGGGTTGTTTGGGTTTGGTTGGGGTCGGGTCAGATTTTGCCACCTCTATGTTTATATAGGGGAAGTTTCAATTAACACCCTAATTTCTCGATATTACAATATAAATCTTTTTTTTTTCCGATTATTAGCCCATAGGTACCCAACCCCTAAGTATCTAGCCCCCCTCCCTCCCCCCCCCCCCAAAGTTCGAACCCATCCCTCATTGAAAGGGGGGCTAACGCTACTGCCAACTGCGCCAAGCAGTGGCCGACCGATATTACAATATAAATCATGAGTTTTTTTTTATAGACAAAATAAATTCTGAGTTTTCAGATTTTCAAATAAATCCTATATCATATCTATATACTGTTATATTGTCATGCCATATCTATATTATCACGTGTGTATACTGTTATATCATATATGTGTATTGGTATATATACTGTTATATATTTAATTATATAGTGTTATATATGCTGTTTTATCCGATTTATATACTGTTATATCATATGTATATACTGTTATACCATATCTATATTATCACGTGTATATACTGTTATATCATATCTGCGTATTGGTATATATACTGTTATATATATTAATTATATAGTGTTATATATATATTGTTTTATCCGATTTATATACCGTTATATCATATGTATATACTGTTATACCATATATATATTATCACGTGTATATACTGTTATATCATATCTGCGTATTGGTATATATACTGTTTTCTTCTGGACTATATATACTGTTATATCAGATGTTATAATATATATATACCCTTTTTGTTTGAATTATATACTGGTATATCATCATCTATATACTGTTTTCGTGTCGCCTCTGTTTTTCATCCCGTCGTGATGTCGTTGTGATCTCAGCTTGAAGGCGCCGGTTGGAGCTTTGCCGTTGTGTTGCCGTCGTGATTTGGCTGTTGCCACGTCAGCCGTCGTGATCTCGTCGTGCTCAAAATCAACTTTTTCATCTAATTATTATTTTTTTTCTGACATTTTATAGGGGAGAGACCTAGGGTTTCCAGCGTCTCTAGATGGCATGTAGCATCTCTTGAATATCCTCGCCATTAATGTTTATTGATGCTTGATTGCTCCTTTGCCGATCTGCTCCTAGAGCGCGTCTGCCTGGCATTGCCAGATCTCTTCTTAGCTAGCCAATCAATCAGTTCGTGATTGCAGCGATTGCATTTTCTAAAAAAGTCTTAAAAAATATTTTTCTAAAAAATCATTTTCTGAAAATAAATTTCTTAAAAAATCATTTTAAAGGTATTATTTTTATTTTTTCTATTTGGATATAAAAATTGAAACAAAGCTAAACTATTCATATAATACACATTGTACGAGTAAGACAAAATTGACCAAAATAAGTTGTTTCACATCTTTTATACCATAACATTATTTTTTTTAACTGTAGGTGATTGACCTACATTCAGATTTTCATTAAATTAAAATAAAAAATTTGACTTATACAAAATATTTACAAACTAAATGCATTTTGGTAAACATTAAAAAATAGAAGCAAAATCTAATATAAACAAGTCGACTAATGAAGACTTGGGCGACCTAAGCTGGTGCCGATAGACATTTATCCATTCATTCCAATTATGTCCGACCGTGCTTCATAAGTATGAGCGATTGTTGACCTTGCATGTTTAAAGATAATGATGTTGCTCGCCTTTCAAATCTCCCGACAATACGCCACTCAAAAAGTGTTCCATTCTTGTTGTTTGGTTAGTTGAAATGTCTTAAAAGTTCGTTCCCATAGAGATAGGGGTTGTTATCGAAGACAATTGGTGATATTAAGATTGCGCTTGATTTTGCCCAATTCGCGTAGCTGTATTAGCTAAAGAGAGGTTATATTTCAATCATGTTATCACTTCATAATACACATTATAAATTCAGATTTCCTTTCAGATAACGTCCAGGCATGCATTAGGTTCAGTATTAGGTTCAGTTACTGACTGGCCGAATTTTTGTTTAATGAACAACATTTTTGTAGTGTTGTTCCCACCAATATGTTTGACGGTCTTTATTTGGGTCTTTTTCCAGGCCATTTTCTCTCCATTTTCAGGTATCCCCGATTTACAAAATAACGTGTGGTAAATTTTATTTTTATCTAACTTTATAATTTAAGTAAATAACTAATCTAATTTTACTAAATTAAAATAGTCCATATTCGTACTTTTGACAGTTAATGTACACCCGTAAAAACCGCCATATGTTTGAAAAATAAACACACAAAAAATTGCAAACAGTAACAGCTCTAAAATCAATTCTTTATCAATAATTTCAAATATTCTAATAATTCATCATCTGATGAATGATAACTAAAACAACTAAAGTTACATCCGATACTAAGAATGGGAAAAAATGACTGAAAAAGGAGTATGATTAATTATAATGTTGAATTATATTAGAAAACATTACATTATCCGTCGATATGACTTTCATTTTCTTCTATTATTTATTTTGGTGCCAAAGTAATTATTTTTTTTTTTAATCATCTCATATAATTTCTCAGAGAAGTCCAATACAAATCGCTGACAAGATCTGACAATTGACATGCAGAGCTCAGCAGGACATGTCCATTTGTACAAAGAATAGAGACGATTAAAACCCATGCGGAGTCTCACCAACTTCACCTCCGATCCGATATACGTGATCACGCCATTTTCCATCTAAACCCTTCAAATTTACGTTAATTCCACTCAAGTCCACCCTCCGTCCTCCCTAATTAAGTTAAGAAATTACTAATTACCCCTGGAATTGCCCCTAACCAGACTGTCAGCTTTTCTTACCAATCGCCATTCGTTAAACCGTACAGGGTATTTTCGTAATTGCCTCATTTGTTAAGCCGATCAATGCGGTGTCTTGGCTTTATCTTCCCACCGCCCTATTGAATGTTACCTACACCTGGTTCACAAAAGATTTCATAGATTACAATCACTGAGTCGTGGGAGATCTCAATAACTTTTGATGGTGTACGGCATAAACCTGGTCCAGACATATTTATAAAACAATACATTTGTGTTTGTCTAAATAAAGGCGGGGTTTGTGTGGTGATCCAGTTGTCTAGAAAATATTTCCGTGGACCCGTTTCTTGGTGAACCATTTCACTTACATGTGGGTTCTCTGTAGAAAATGTTAGACCGGGTGTAGTACTTAAATTCTCCCCTCTCTCGGCGCGAAGCGTATTAAAGCAAATGAAATCTCTTTAATTGCGATTTACGAAACAAACAAGGACAGCTTTTTGAATTCGACCTTTCTTTCCATCTCGCTTAATTAGTGCTAATAAAAAGGTACATTTTCTTTCCGCATTTCTCCGTCCTTTGTTCTCTCTTTGTCGAATACCAAACTTTTTTGTTTGGATTTCTAGCTGGAAAAGAAAGAGGTAAGCTTTGAATCTCAGATCTACTCTCTTTATGCTTGTTTTGGATCTGAATCTAGGGTAGCTTTTCCCATTTTTGTTGATTTTTATGCAATTTTAGTGCATTGGGAATTAGAACACTGAAGATCTGCTTATTTTAATGCATTAGATGCCAGCTCTTATGTAGAGATTTTTGGTGGTTTTAATGATTTTTCTGTAGATTTGAACGCAATGTGCTGATGTATATATTGGGATTTACATGGTCTATGTTGATTTTTGAGAGAATTTCCAGAATATTTGAGGGCCATTCTGTTTGTTAATTGATTTTTTAGAAAGGTGTTTGTTAATTGATTTTGGATTTTGATTTGGAGATCTGGTTACATTGCCTCAATTATGCAATTTTTTTTCTTTTCGAATTATAATGTAGTATTGATCCATCTGGAAAGTGATATTTTTTCATTAATTGGACAAATTATGTCAAATTAGTTTATGTCAAAGTATTTTGTTTTTATTTATTCATTTTCCTTTTTTGAATAAATACCCATTAATATTTTTTTTTTTTTTTTTGCTCTGCACCGCACATACCCTTATTAATTAAAACATTGTATTTAAGCAATTTGAATTTCCCTACATTTCTTTCAAACAATCACTCTTCAAATAATGTTTCAATTCATTTTCATTTCTTCATCCGAAATTTGACATCCAAACATTTTGTCCTAAAACAGATGGCTTTATTTGGGAGAAATCCAGGCAGGCGGCCTTCGAACAATTATTCTACAGCGACCGTTATAGTGTTTGTGGCCCTAGTCTTAGTTGGCGTGTGGATGCTGACATCATCGACCTTCACACCTGTCAGCGTGACACCAGAGGATAAATCACAGACAAACGAACTGGCACAAGAGACTCAAAATGATGTACCGACCAATACACAACAAGATGATACTGGTACGAATAATGAAAATAATTCTAATGAGAGTGAAAATGGAAAGGAAAATGGAGAGTCTGTTTCGAATGGTGAGCAGAATTTGAATGAGAAGACTGAGGAAGAAACTATTGAGAGGCTTAATGAGGACACCAAGGGTGGAAATGAAAATAAGCCGAATGAAAAGGGTGAAAATGAAAATACACCTAATGAAGACAGCACGGGTGAAAATGAAAATAAGCCTAATGAAGACACCAATGGTGAAGGTGAAAATAATACTGACACCAAGGGTGACAACGAAAATAATACTGACACCAAGGGTAAAAATGAAAATAATACTGACACCAAGGGTGAAAATGAAAATAACGAGGAAAATAGGAGTGAAAATGAAAATAATGGGAGTGAGGAAACTAAGGGCGATAATCAAAATAATGGCGGCGAGGAAACGAAGGGCGAAAATGAGAAAGAGCAAACTAAGGGTGAAAATGAAAATAACACGACGAAATTCGACGATGAGAACGGAAGAACGGAAGAGTTGGTAAAACAAGAGAGTTCTAACAACGAAACCACCACCGAAAATTTAGAAGAAACTCCAACCAACAACAACAACGAAGAAACCAACAACTCAAATTCAAACGAAGAGAAACCGCAAGAGAAGATAGAACAAGAATCTGAGCCAAACGGGGCGCAATCCGAGCTCTTAAAAGAGACCACCACCTCAAACAGCACTTTTTCCACACAAGCGACCGAATCGAGCAACGAGAAGAAGGTTCAGGTGAAAACAGAGGGAGAAATTAAAGAACAAGGAGAGGAGGAGAAGGGGGATGGATGGAAACTGTGCGCTTCCAGTGCTGGAGCAGATTACATCCCTTGTCTTGACAACGAAGAGGCGATTAAGAAGTTGAGGACTACTAAGCATTATGAGCATAGAGAGAGGCATTGTCCTGATGAATCGCCCACGTGCCTTGTGCCCCTTCCTGAAGGGTATAAGAGACCTATTGACTGGCCCCACAGCAGAGACAAGGTAATTTTTTTAATTAAATTGTTTTGTTTTTTCGTTGTTGAAATTGTTTATTGTTGAGATGTATATTCTCAAGGGATATGAAACCCCGCCACCTTTTGGAGTATTAAAAGATGAACTACTTAAAACTTTTTATTTTCAAAAAAATAAAAAAACGTCCTATTTTCAGAAAACCCTAACTTTAATGTTTCCCATAATTCATTTTGAAACGATAGAGAAGTAATATGTAAATACCTTAACTTTTTTTTTCTGAAATAATAGATAAATAAGTTGTAAAACATTTTTATACATTATTTCATTCTTCATATGTTATTTGAATATTATTTCAGTTTTTTTTTTTTGAAAATAAAAGTTGAAGTTAAGATTTTTTTATGAGAACCTTAAAATTTATGGGTTTTTTTTAGATTTTTTGATTATTCCAATAGTTATTTTTCTTATAAATTTGAGAAAACATAGAGGAATTTTGAAATATTTTTCTATTGCTAATTGACCTGTTCAATTTCATGCAGATCTGGTACCACAACGTGCCTCATACGAAGTTGGCGGACGTGAAGGGACACCAGAACTGGGTGAAGGTCACCGGCGAGTACCTCACTTTCCCCGGCGGTGGGACCCAGTTCACAAAGGGCGCTCTTCATTATATTGACACCATTCAAGAGGTTTGATACCAGTTCCTTCTTTCTAAATAAATAAATATCAAATAATAAAAAAATAGAAACATGATCTTCGGATGTTTTATGCATACGATAGAAAAGATTCAATGAGGCATTTTTCATGGATTCATTTTTCAGACATATTTTTTGAATAGTCATCTTTAAACATATTTAAATTTTAAAGACAATAATTCTTGTTGTTTTTATTGGATAATTTAGTAGTAATGCTCAAACTTAGGACACAAACTACTAGGCCCCTTCTACGACCCATCTAATCCAGAACATCCAGTTCAACAAACATAACAACAAGAACAAAAACAAACCCACATCTCATTGAACCAAATTTCCTTTCTTTTCTTTTCCTTTTTCAGTCATTCCCCGACATAGCGTGGGGAAAGAAGACCCGAGTCGTGCTCGACGTGGGGTGCGGCGTGGCTTCTTTCGGCGGGTTCCTGTTCGAGCGGGACGTGCTGACCATGTCCTTCGCGCCGAAGGACGAGCACGAGGCCCAGGTCCAGTTCGCGTTAGAAAGAGGCATCCCCGCCATCTCCGCCGTCATGGGCACCAAACGGCTTCCCTACCCCGGCTTGGTATTTGATGTCGTCCATTGCGCTAGGTGCCGAGTGCCGTGGCACATTGAAGGTGAGTTGGTTGGTTGGTTTTTTTAGGGCAATTTTTGAATCCTTGTAACTTTTCTGAATATTGTTAAGGAAGAAACCTCTCGCTTTTTGGATTTTGTCGAAAAGCCATATGAGGAGGATTGAATTTTTGTTTTACTTGCATATGGGGGTTTAAACTTTAAAGTTAACTAGTCCATATAGTAGATATTTTCTTTGTTCAAAATACACTTTTAAAACCGATTAGGGTTGAAAACAAGTCGATCCACTTTATAGGTTTTTATTTTATTTTATCTTTATAGGGGCTTTTTGAGCGTATTTGGAAAGTGAGGGGGTTTCTTATAATATTCAGAAAAAATTAGCGGGGTTTGAAAAAATTCCCTTTATCTTAAATTTCTTTTGTTTTCTTTTTTTGTTTTGTTTTGTGTAACGGAAGTATGATATATATTTGGATGTATTTGTAGGTGGTATGCTATTGTTGGAGCTGAATAGGATGTTGAGGCCTGGCGGGTACTTTGTTTGGTCTGCCACTCCTGTCTACCAGAATCTTCCGGAAGATGTTGAGATTTGGAATGGTCAGTTTCTTTTATTTATGTATTCATTCAATTTAGTAAAATCTTAAGTGTTTAATTTAACATTTAATTTTTTTTTGTCAAAACGGCAGCAATGTCTGAACTGATGAATTCCATGTGCTGGAAAATGGTGAAGAAAACGAAGGATGCTCTAAACAAGGTCGGTCTCGCGATTTACCAAAAACCGTTGGACAATAATTGTTACAATAAAAGACCCGACAACTCGACCCCACCCATGTGTCAGCAATCCGACGATCCGAACGCAGCTTGGTAATATTCATTCCCCCCTTCATTAAAACCATTATTAACTTGTTCTGAATTTTCTGGGCGAAATTTCATCTGTACCCTTACAAAATCTCAAAATATCTCAAAATCTCAAAATTTCTAACATTCTCTGAAATGTTAGAAATTTCACGAATACTCCTATGGAACACAAGAAATATCATCAATACCCTTCTCTCCTATTTTTTTCTTAACAAATCACTAGACTACCCAGCTCTCTCACTTATTCATATACCTACATAACATAATAAAACAGGGATTGAATCAAATATGACAAGCAGGGCACACAAAATTTTTCTTTCATCTTGAAACAAATACGACAAGGGGATATCACACACAATATTCCCTATCTTTCATAGTGCCATCTTATCCATGATATTTCCAAACATTTTGCCCCTACACACAATACCACCCCTAACAAACAAACAAACATTTAATACTATAGTTTACCGATATTCCGAAACAAAAACGGGAAGAAGGGTAGAAGGGTATACAAAACATGTCTAGCTTATACTTGTAGGATTATACATGATATTTTCCAATTCTAAATAGGATGCACACTCACAATGGTTCACGGCTCGTAATACATGATCAAATTCCGCCCATAACTATTTATATTTATACAAACTGTTTCACAGGAACGTGTCGCTGCAAGCGTGCATGCACAAAATCCCCGAGTCCCCCGTCATCCGTGGGGCGCAGTGGCCGACGGCGTGGCCGGAGCGGCTTGGAAAGTCGCCGTACTGGCTGAACAAGAGCCAGACCGGCGTGTACGGCAAGCCGGCGCCGCGGGACTTCGAGGAGGACTACCAGCACTGGAAGCACGTCGTCGGGAGTTCGTATGTTAACGGAATGGGCATTGATTGGTCGCATGTGAGGAATGTCATGGACATGAGAGCCGTTTACGGCGGGTAAGTGTTGGTTGTGGGAATGTGTTTTTGGTTGTTTTTTAGGGTGCGTTTTTATTGTGTTGTGGTAATGGCCTAGTTGGTTAAAGCATTTGCATGTGTAACAAGAGATCATGGGTTCAGGTCCCGGCAAACACAATCATATAGCACATATTTAGTAAAGTCTCTTTGGGTTGAACATAAAAATAAAAAGAATTAGTTCTAGAAGCTTATGTGGTTCTTGGGTTTTGTGTTGTAAATCCTATTCATTCTGAACAAAAATAATCAAATTAGAAGGAGAAATAATCAAAATTTGTTATTTATTTATTTTTTCTATGAATTTTGATAGATTTGCGGCGGCGTTGAGGGACATGAAGGTGTGGGTGATGAACATCGTGCCTATCGATTCGCCAGATACTCTGCCGATAATTTACGAGCGCGGATTGTTTGGAATGTATCACGATTGGTGCGAGTCTTTCAGCACTTATCCCAGATCCTACGATCTTCTTCACGCTGATCATTTATTCTCCCGCATCAAAAAGAGGTTAGTTAGTTATTCGTTTCCATCTTTTTAGTTTTGAATTTGGGGGAGTTTCAGAAGTTTAGGGAAATCCCCCTTTTGGAAATATTGTAGAAAACATTACTTTTGAAAGTTTTTAAGAACCCCTTCTTGACTTTTAAAATACTCGAGAGAACCTCGTAAGGTCAACTTTGTATTTTCAAAAGCCCCTAACTTTAATATGTTCAGAAAGAGGCTTAATTCATGTTAAAACAATAAAGAAATAATGTTTAAACACCTTAATTTGTTTTGTAATAATGTAGCAAATGATTTACAAAATGTGTTGCGTACTTTTTGTCATGATATATATTATTTGAATATTATTTAGTTTTTTAAAATAAAATTTAAAGTTAACAGTTTTTTGAGACTTTAAACGTTGGGCTTTTTCTGAATATTCCAGAAGTTAGAGTTTTTTCTCTAAATATCATAAAAATAGAGTTTTTTTAAATTACCTTAGAATTCATTCTCAATTTTATTACTAAAACCTTTTATTTTCTTTTGAATTGTCAGATGTAAGATTTTACCGCTAATGGCGGAAGTGGATCGGATGTTAAGACCAGAAGGGAAATTAATCGTACGCGACAATATTGAAACAATAAACGAAATAGAAAGTATCGCGAAATCTCTAAAATACGAAGTTAGAATGGCATATTCGAAAGAAAACGAGGGTTTGCTCTGCGTTCAGAAGACGATGTGGCGTCCTACCGAGATTGACGCGCCCTTGTCTTAGAAATAATATATTATCTCTAAGCTAGGACTTAGGGCAATATTAATATATTCTAAGTTATTATATATTATATTGTCATTTTTGGTGTAGGTATGTGGATGTGTGGTGGCTCATTCGTCATTATTTGATTTATATAGTATAGGTGTTGTGGGGGTGAGAAATTGTTATGTTGCGTGTTGTACGTTGTTTGTATTATTTTGATTCTATTTTTTCGGTGTACGAGAAGCCGAAATTTTTGATAATTTATAAGTGAGGATCTGATTTTATTAAGTGCATCTTAAATTTTGTTGAATATTCAACATAAGTTTTTCTGCCTCAATTACTATACAAAGCATAGAGTATACAACATGGGTTAGGGTAACATTTTTTTGTCTCAATATTATTTTTTTGAACTATTATGTTCTCTTTTTCTAAGAGCAATAAATAATTATGAAAATTTCATCCTTTATTTATTTATTTATTTTCTGAGAATTCATCATTCTTAGTTCTTTCCATCCACCAGTTCACAAGACCAGAGATGTTATGCATTGAGCCCCCTAAAAACCAGAAATTGCATGTCAGATTGATCAATAGTATCCCTAAAAAAGAGAATTTTACAATAAGGTCTAAAACCAAAATTATCAGTTGAATATTGTGAATTACTAAACTAAACCATAAAAATTGGGGATTTCACCATAAAACAGTTCAAAGAAAACAACAAGAATGTTTGGCAACATATAAGACTGTAACCACAAAATTGATGCTTTAAGTATAGCTGGATTTATATGCACTTGTAGAATTAATTTATAAGTATAGATGGATTTATATGCACGAATTTGAAAATATTGTATATTTTAGAATTGTATTACAGATATAGAAATGTGATATACTATGGAGTCGGAGTCCACTGATGTGTTAATTCGTCAAGGAAAATTAAAACTTGTCTTCTCATTTTCTCACAAAAATATCGTATACATCATTATTAAACCATATAATAACATGATTTTTGTATTTACACCCACTATGATGTTATTTTTTTGTATTTATATCCCTATGATGTTATGGTTTTTGTTAAAGAGTAGAATTAAAGCAAATCAGATATGCTTTATACATACTTATATACTTTGTTTTTAAAGAGTGCAGAATAAAAATCAAAATCGGGTGGCGTTGTTGTCAATTGCATACCAGAAAAAATATCATAAAGAATCTGAAAAGAGAACAAATATATTTATTAATCATTTCCAAAACCAATTGAGGATATTCTTTATATTAACCAAAAGCGAACAAACTAAAAAATCAACTAGTAAATACAATAAAATATAGAGTAGAACCTCATTAAATTAATACTCGATAAATTAATAACCTCTCTAAGATAATAATTTTCTCCGGTCCCGACTTGGGCCCATTATGTAAATTAATAATTTCGATAAAATAATAAGATAATAATTTTTCTGAAGACCCTTATATAAATCTATGGTCCCATCAAAATCATAAATTAATAATCTCCTAAAATTACAAAGATAGCTAGGATAATTTAGTAAAATATGAATGTATTGTTGTTTGCATTTTATTGAAATTTAAATCAAAATGAATTTCATCTCTAACTTTTCTCATGGCATCTAAAAGCTCCGGCATCACGTTCACGAACTGCAACAAAAAATTATGAAGGACTGTCGACGCTATTATTGCTTCCTTTCGCGTAACCGGTACTAATGGTACTGTATCATCCTCAGCTTCATCCTCAACTGGATTTTCAATTCTAGTATCGACAGTTTCTTCTAAGTTTTGGACCTACATGATTCATTTTCACCCGGGTAATCCAATGGGTGAAAATTTAGTTCCTTTCATCATTATACATTGTATTTAGTTCTCATACATTGAATAACTAGATTCAAGTTCCTAGTATTTAGTATTCATGCATTTTCCTATGTAATTAAATTTAAGTTCGTTGAATATAAAAGACCTCTTTTAATTAATAAATTATTAATTTATCGATTAATTAATATCTTTGTAAATTAATAAAATTCCACGGTCCCGACGATATTAATTTATAGAGGTTCTACTGTACTAAATATAATTACCCTCTTCATTTCATATACTAGCCCAAACATAACTACAACTATAAAACAGACAACAAAAGGAGCTCATTTCTTTCCTTCTTTCACTTAAAGCACCAAAAATATATAATTACATAAAAAATCAACACAAACCAAAGTCAAAGTCATGCAAAGAGAAACATCGTCTCGCATCATCACAACTCTCAGTTTCCGTACCGCTGCTGGATGCCTCCATCACCTTGCTTGGATTATATAAAAGCTCCATTGGAACAACATCATCATCTAGGTCATCAAACACCACAAAATCAGAGACATTCAGTTCTCGTGGCTCATGCGACCCAGTTGACTCAATATCAAATTGTCCGCTCGACTCAAGGTCAAATGACTTGATCGAATGAATATCAAATGACACAATCGAATCGAAGTCAAATGACTCAATAGAATTGATATCAATTGACCCAATCAAATCCATATCAATGCATTCTTCCGGTGCAAGCGTAACTGATCCAGTCGACCCATCAAAACCAACATCTGTTAAAACCCTCTCTCCTGAGGCACTAGAGTCACCAATAGCTGATTCAACCATGTCGCTCAACGATCCGACCGACACGATTGACCGCCTTGGCTAACCGGTACCACTAAATCTTTCAATTGAAAAAATTCATTCATCGTCCAATCTCGCGCTCTCATAATTTCAACCAAGGGTCCGAATAAAGTACCGGGCTCCGGTACAGATGTCGGTACGGTCCAACTTCCCATTGGAGCATACGGTACCGGTACCAAATTTGACCCAAATTGAGAAATGGGGCCTTGAAGCATCAGTTTCGCGTCGAGTTCTCTATTATGCAATTCAAGTCTCTCCAACTCGGCCTTCTTAGCCGCGATTTGCTTTTGCAGCAAGGCATTTTGTTTCGCCGTGGCTTTACTTCTTTCCTTTTCTGATACTTTTGAAAAGCGAGAAATTAAGCCTGATACATCGGGAACTGAAGAGAATACTTCCGGATTGGAATCGGAGGGTCCATCATAGATAATAGCGCATAAGTCAATGCCACATAGGATTGACAGCTCTTCCGCCTTTTCTTTGTTTACGGCTCCTGGGATCATCTCTGATTGTTTGCAAGTTGATTTTAGACCGAGGCATATGATTCTAATCTTCTTCTTTTTTTGAAGAAATTTGGAGAGGACTTTAATTATCCCTCTTCCAAATGTGTTACCTATTCCATTAATCTTTTTTGTAAGTTGTCTGTACAAGCCTAAGATCTACATTCTAAAAATCAGCATACCTATCTCAAAAAGAAAAAATAAAGAACAAAATATAAAACCGCTGGATGCATGGGCCAAATTATATAAAACATGTAATATTTCGGTAAGTCCAGAAACTAAAAAAAATGCAAACTAGATTCAACATCAGACGAAAACATAAACTGTCTAATTCATCAATTTTCAAACAGAAAAAGAAAAAAAACCAAGAAATTGATAAAAAAGAATCTGTTGAACTTTTAAAAATACCCTTGAAACGTTGAAATTCCAAAAAAAAAAAAAAATCCTAAAATAATTTTCAGAAAGGAAATTATAACTAACCTTAGAACTAAATGCAGATTCCTGTGAATATTTGGAAGAGACTTAGAAGAGAAGTAGTGTCAAGAACCTATCAGATCAGATCAGATCGAGAACAACCCAGAAAGACAACGATTTGGAACCTAAAAACCCTAGAATCTCTTTTTTATCTTTCTCGCTCTGTTTAATGACCGATGAGAGATTTTTCCCGCCTAATATATCGACTAGGGTTTGTTCTTGTTCCTCTGCAAGCGGGTCCCGTCCAATAGTCGGTGAGAAGCAGATATTTACAGGTCGATAATATTTACGGACTGAAGATGTGTGTTGAAATTAATGATGGAAGGAAATACTATCTAGTTTCTGTCCGTAAAATTTTGGCCTTATGATTCTTTGGATGGTTGTAAATCTGAGTTCTTGCAAAACAGTCCCTTTAAAGTTTTATAATTCTGAACGTGGGGCTGCAGAGATGTACATTTATATCATATTAATGGTATATATAGTATATACTAAAAAAATGTATATTGCACAAAAATGTATACATTATCACTCATAAAAAGTTAAAAAAAAAGATGTCATCATCATATGTTAAAGGCATATTAGTCTTTTTAAAAAAGTATCCTGACACTTAAAAATGTATATTATAGTTACTGAAAAGTGAATAATATATAAATTAAGGGAAAATTAAAAAACTGCACTACTTCAGATATTAAATATCATCAGTTTCATATTCATCATATTTCTAAGTATTTGAGGGACATAATGGCTTAGTACTTGTTGGAGTATATGAAGGCGCGCAACAATCTCATCTTCCGACAAACAAGGCCTACCCAAGAATACGTCCTAGAGAAGATCGCTCAGCAAAATAACAATTGAAAAAATTTCTGCTAGACATGATTTTATCTTTTACTCTTCTTTACTGTCTTTCATTGGAAATGTAAATACTTTTTTCTTTCTTTTCTTTTTCGCTTTTTTATTAAACCAAAACTCTTTTATTTATTTCAATAGAATCTCAACGAGGCATTTCACCTCCTGAAGCTTCAAAAAAAATATCCATCATATTTCTTATGTGTTGTTTGATTGAGGCCTATAAGGGGGGTTTAAAAGGCCTAATGTGCGGAAACGTGAATATTTGTATTTTTAGAGTTTTATATTTTTTATTATTTTTAGACTTTTGTTGATGGTTGTTTAAATACTAATTAACAAAGAAAAATAAATCAACAATAAATTAAAGTAAATAGAAAAAGTAAAGAGATACCGAACATACGAACTTGTTGACGAAGTTCGGCGAGGTGGTTGCGTTAGCCTTAACCACCCGTTTACTCGCTAGCGGCCCTTACCGCGTTCACGAGTTGTCTACTCTCCGGGACTTGCCTTGCGGCTCCGATTTCATTAACAAACAAGATCGTTTACATGACCTCGTACCACCGTCGCCTTACAACAACCTCTTGACGGCCGGTGGAACAATCAACTTACAATCCGATCTCAATTCAACAAACAAACACGAGCAACACGCTCAAAACTCCACTAATCTCACTTTAAGATTTAGAGAATTTAACTAGTATTAAGAAAAGAGTATTTCTGCTTTTTTTGAATAGAATTCGTGAAAAAGATCTGAGAAGGCGGCCACCTCTTTAAAGGAGGAAAGAGCAGCCTTCGGAAAAGGAATCATGCGCAGTTCCGTTGCCAACGGAACTGTTCCATTGCCAATGGACTGTAAAAACGGAAGGAAATTAAAGCAAGATATTCTCCCAACGGCTAAAAATCTGATGGTTCGTTGCCAACAGACTATATAACAAAATTCGACAGCCGATGTCAGGAAGAAAAAATCTTCAATGGGTCAGTTCTGTTGTCAACTCAGTGGTCCATTGGCAACGGACCACTTCCGTTGTCAACGGAACTGGCCAGAATTAGGCAATTTGCAGATTATACTCTTTTTTTAATAATAATTAAAATGCTCACCAAACTAATCACAAACGAAGAACTAAGAAGCTAGCTCCCTCGCCTTGAAAAACTCTCTTGAAATCCTTTGCATGCGTGACGACTTCTTATTCTTCTGAGATAGGCAGGATGCGTCCGAGACGTTTCCAAGAACTTGATCGTGCGACTATCTAGCTCAAGACATTCTCACACAAATATATTAGTAGCGCGGAATAGTTTTAAATATCATCAAACTGAGGACAACATTATGTTGTAGCGGTCTGGATGATATTTTTACATTTGACAGGGATACACATGAAATTGCCCCTTACTAATCTAATTTTTTATTTTTTGAGGAAATTTGGAGAGGGTTTAAAAACTCCTCTTCCAAAATACTGATCTACTAATCCAATCTTATTCTGTTTTATTTTTCATTTTGATAGATTTGTTGCGGCATTGAGGGACATGAAAGTCTGGATTATGAATATCGTGTCGATCAATTTGCCCAACACGCTTCCGATAATTTACAGATGCGGTTTATTCAAAATGTATCACGATTGGTGCGAATCATTTAGCACCTATTCTCCCGTATCAAAAAGAGGTTAGTTATTCGTTTTCATCTCTTTAATTTGAGGGATTTTTTTAAAAAAATTATGGAAAACCCCCTACTTTTTGAAATATTCAAGAATACATTTATGTTTGAAATTTTTTAAGAAGCTCCTAATGTCAACTTTCTATTTTCGAACTCCCCTAACTTTAACATATTCAAAAAGACCTAATTCATATTGAAACAATAAATAAATAGTGTTTAAAACACCTCAATTTATTTTACAATAATGTAGCAAATGATTTAGAAAATATTTTTACATATTACTTGCCATAATACATATTATTTGAATATTATTTATTTAAATAAAATTAAAGTTGGCGGTTTCTTGTGACTTTGAAAGTTGGGGTTTTTCTGGATATTTCAAAAGTTAGAGGGTTTTTGTTTTTTCTAAATATCAGAAAAAGAGGTGTTTTAAAAAAAATTCCTTTAAATTAATTCTCAATTTTATTACTAAAACCTTTCTTATTTTCGTTTGAATTGTTAGATGTAAGATTTTGCCACTAATGGTGGAAGTAGATCGGATGCTGAGACCAGAAGGAAAATTAATCGTTCGTGATAATATTGAAACAATAAACGAAATAAAAAGTATAGCGAAATCTCTAAAATATGAAGTTAGAATGACATATTCGAAAGAAAACGAGGGTCTGCTCTGCGTTCAGAAGATGATGTGGCATCCTACCGAGATTGACTTGCCGTTATCTTAGAAATAATTTATTATCTCTAAGCTAGGACTTAGAACAATATTAATATGCTAAGTTATTATATTATATTGTCATTTTTGGTGAAGGGATTGGATGTGTGGCGGCTCATTCCTCATTATTTGATTTATGGAAAAAGATTTGGACCTCCCATTTTATCTAGCTCCTATTGGCTCCCAATAAGATGAGAGCCCAAATTGGAGGTCTTCTCGTATATTTGAATATTTTTTGTTATCTTCTAATGGCTCCAATATATCTCAGCCCAAAGTTTCTGCCGGCTCATATTGTTGGCTCCTGAATTCTCATATCTTTCAACCCAATGTTTCATAGTTTATTTTGATTTCTATTTATACATTTGTGCTTATAATAATATACATTATATTCTAAACGATATACATTTATATTCCAACAATATATCTTACCTTCTAAATATTATACCTTTATTATATTCACCGCAATATACCTTACATTCTAAACAAGAGAAAGTGAATGCTAAAATTGTTGACAATATAAGTCTTATCATACAGATCTAGAAGATTGGACTAATGAAAAGATCTTTTCGCCAAAAAGAGACAATATATCTTTATATCACAACAATATACCTTATATTCTAAACATTATACTTTTATATTCCCAATAATATACCTTACATAAGAAATTTACAGGGAGCCATAGAGAGCTACTAAAAAAATAATTATATGTTTAATTTCATGAGAACCATTTTGAGAGCTCCTAATCTTTTTGGCAAATATAAGATTTCCGAAAGTCCATTTAATTGGGAGCTAACATGATTTCTAAATGACTTTAAATTTCTGTGACACGTAGCGCTCTCTCGTTGGTTGGGAGCCAGGAAGCCACCATTTGTGGGAGGTTAATACTAATAGTCACTCCCTTGATTTATATAGTGGTTGTGGGTGAGAACTTGTTTTGTTGTCATGTTGTACATTTTTGTATTATTTTGATTCTATTTTTTTGGTGTGCGATAAGCTGAAAATTTTGATTAATATATATGTGAGGATCCGATTTTTCTAAGTATGATTTTTATTTTGTTTAAGTTGATTCATTTGTGTCAAAAGCAATCAACTCAGAATTATTCAATATATTTTTTTCTGTCTCAATTACAAAACATAGAGTATGTAAAATGAGCTAGATGCAATACCCAATTTCTTTTCATGTCAGCATTAGCTATTATTTTTCTTCGATATGAAAAATTTATTTTCAACGATACCAATGAAATATATACCTCTATTATATTGTATATTGAATTTCATGATATTTGAGATTTTATATTTTATTGTCATATACCATCAAAATATGAATAAAAATTAACAACTGCAAATATGTCATTTGATGATAAAAATAGAAAATTTAAAATATTATAAAATTGAATTTACAACATATTTTTTTGAAGTTACAACATATTAATATGGTATATATTTTAATAAAAAAAAATTCATATGGTATATTTTCATTGATACATTTGAAAACCAATTTATGACCTTCAATTTTTGGATATAACCAATATTGACTGATATTGACAGATAATATGTCGGCCATGAACCTAAGTTACATAACCAATTTTTTGATTTAACGTTTTTCATTTTGTAGGACTAGGGGAGTCGTTCTTGCATCACAGAAATACTAAATAATATCTTATTTCCTTAATCGGGAGCCATCATTTTATCTGTACTTTCTCCAAGTAAATATAAACCTGGTCTTGCATTGTTCCACTTCCACCATGAGTCATTGGACGAAACCCAATTTTTTTTTCGAACCCACAATTAAATATTAAATATATGTTATACAATATCGGCCGAAGCCGCTTGTATAATCGAGATCTCGATCAAGAGCAAGGAGCTAGTCAGATTTGGACTGAACTTACTTTCAATATTTGGACACATTATATTATGAATGGCGTTAATTTTTTTTTTGCAAATATTGTTTCGTACAATCAAGTATTGTTCATATAGAGCATTTTTTGATTAGATTCTAAAAATAGCTTTTTTATATTATCATCCCTATTTACAATATGAATTAATAATTTATTTGAACCTTATATCTTTTTTTTAACTTTATCAATGAAAGGATGGGGTCATCCATCTTTTTGAACGTTTTGTTTTACATGAAATTGATTATTAATACATGATGTAAATTAGTTAGATATTTTCTTGAAAAAAAATAAAATAATTAGATTTTCTATGATCAAAATAAATATAAAATAGTATAACTTAATGACTTTTGGGAAAACATTTACAGCACCGCTTAGACATCTCCTAAATATCATCCACCATGTTTTTATACATTTACAGTTATTCATTATACCTTCAAATATAATTATTATGTATTTTTATATGTCGATTATATGCTTTTCATGTTATAAAATTTCATATGAATGACAATATCTCCTAAACATAGCACCACCCGGTTTGAATTTGTATGGATGTCATCGTATTAGATTTGGACTAAAGTTTATACATTGTATTCAAATTAATCACCATAATGTAATAATACCAATCATAATTGAAGGTGCGATATCTTTTTAGACAAAACAAAGTTAGTCTTGATTGTAATTAACAAAGTTAGGATTAATTGGTTTCCCTGCTAGCCACACCCTACTCATTCAGTTTCTTTCCAAAATTACAATATTTACCCATTCTATACAAATCAAAAAAAAATGTTGCATAAACTCATATAAATGATAAATTGGTCCATAATGACCCTCTTTTCTCTCAAAGAAAAAAAAAGAAATTTAATAGAGCACGACGGCACTGTAGCACAACTATTCACGACGGATCCAATAACAGTATATATAATTTATTTTCTAATAACAATATATACAAAACAATATATATAATTTATTTTCTAATAACAGTATATACATTAAAAAATTAAAACTGTATATAAATAAAAAAAATATATAAAATGGGAAAACAATATATAAAAGTAAAAAATAAAAAATATACAAAGAATAAATAAAAATATATATAATGGCAAAACAATATATAAAAATGAGAAAACATTATATAAAATGAAAAAACAGTATATCTACAGTGTCATCGTACTACAATACCGTTGTGTTTGCACATTTCCCCAAAAAAAATACCGCCAACCAAATAAGGGTGTAAGCATTTAACGCAAGACCGGATGGAAATTAAGTTCACTTGACAGTTGACCTTGAGCCATTTCAATGTCAATGACCGTCTGGTGTACACTGGAGATCTCGCTACTTATTTTACCAAGTCAAATTTTCCTTATTATTTTTTAATTTATTTCCTTGTTAAATTTCAACTTCATGGAATCTTTTTTCTGTATGTGGGCTTAATCCAAACAGTGTTTCTATGTTCTATGTTGTCAGTTGTGTGTTCAAATGTGTAAGAGGTAGAATTAACAGATAAATTTATATACATAAATTTGAAAGGCTAATTAGATCCTTTACAAAATTGATATCTATAGAATCAACTAATAATACAAAATGTAAATAATAAATTCAAAATGCATAACATTCAAACAAAATAAATATCAAATTTCAATTAAAAATTTAATTAATATTATAGTATAGCATTTCATAATTTTCTTCAAACTGTCATTTTTAAAACTTATTTTACCATCAAGCCGATTTAATGTTCCTATTAGATTTATAATTTTAATGTGATTTTTGCTTCAGAATGTATTGCTAGAAGGTGAATCGCTGGATTGTAACATGAGATTCAACATGATAAGTCACACAAACTATGCCAAAGAAAAAATGGATTTTTAAGTGTGCATCACCACTAATTACATCATTCTATCACAATCGGACAGCTCTGATTAATCCTGACTTCGGAAGTAACAACAATTGAATGGTTCTTCTCCTCTGGGATTTGCAAAAGCCCCTAACTTAACAACAAATTGCAAAAAACCGTTTCTTTCATAACATCTTATTAAATCATCCAAGGCCCTTGCAAATGCAATTGGCAACATTTCAAAGAAAATGATTTTTTTCCTATGCACGAAAGGAGGTCTCTTTTACAATTATTGACAAATTAGGGCCTCTTTTGCAAATTTCCCTAATTATCTTTCTTGCCCCCTCCTAAGTAAACCATCAAAGAGATAAATGATCTTATTACATACTTAAGCAGCTGAAACCGTGTCTAAGTCTCATTATATATACAACCAAAAATTATTTCGTTATTTCCATCTCCAATCATCTCTCATCAACACAACTAGCCTTTTTTTCTAACCCTTCTCTCCATTTCCTCTTCTTCATCTTCACATCTCAAGTTCTCAACAACAATGGTGACTGGTTTTACTCCTCCTCCGAAAAGAGGTTTCATCAAACAACGAATTTTCAGGTCCCTTTTTACCTGTATGAGAAGGCTGAAGGAATATGTAATGGCTTTCAGTTTCATCTCTCTCTTGAAGAAATGATGATCTGATTATTCCATTATTGAGTTTGATATTAAGCATACTATTGGAGGCGTAGCGTTTATTCTGATTGAAATATATTTTGAAAAATATCCAAAATGTCATTCTCAGGGGATATTTAAGTAATTGAGGCATATGTACTGTTTTCCTTTTTTTTTTCTTTTTTTTAACTTTTAACATATGTGCTGTTTTCATATTTCATATTATACTGTACCGAAACAGAACTTGGGTTTGTTGGAATTTTGGATTGATTTATTGAATGGAGAGAATAGATGAGAGGTTTTTTCTTAATTTTCTTTTCTTTTTTTTCTTTTGGTTACAATTTTAGTGCATAATGAGTCGGTTACCACCCCTCAATCTCACCCTCTATTTGTAGTTATTTTTATGGCACCCTTTCATGGCACTCCAAAAACACCCATTCATTTACACCCATACAAAACACATATTCAAGGCACCTAATTGTTATGGGCCAAGGACCTTATTACAAACACAATATAAAATACAAACTAATTTAAATTAACTTATTAATTTATAAAAACATTAATTTTAATACTCCCCCTTAATGCTTTTACTCGCCATCCCCATTAATTC
This sequence comes from Juncus effusus, assembly GCA_027726005.1. Classification (NCBI taxonomy): domain Eukaryota; kingdom Viridiplantae; phylum Streptophyta; class Magnoliopsida; order Poales; family Juncaceae; genus Juncus; species Juncus effusus. The sequence continues at coordinate 6,181,622 of CM050907.1, forward strand.
TCGGAAGCGAATAAACTTCTCGCTTGGAAGTGCTTTCGTGAAGATATCCGCCAACTGATCGTCAGTCTTGATATGCTTGACAAGAACTTCATCATCTTCAACCACCTCTCGAATAAAATGATGTTTGAGCTTGATATGCTTTGTGCGGCTATGGAAGACGGAATCTTTTGACATAGCTATCGCGGAATTGTTATCACAGAAGAGAACGGTCGCATTGACTTGTTTCTCCCCCATGTCTTCTAACACCTTCCTCAACCAAGTAATTTGTCGTGCGGCTTCATTTGCCGACACATACTCCGCTTCCGCGGTGGATAGCGCCACTCTCTCTTGTTTCTTTGAAGCCCATGAGAATATTCCCGATCCTATAGTAAATGCATAACCGGATGTGCTTCTCAAATCATCCGCACTACCGGCCCAATCACTATTACAAAATCCAAACAATTCTATTTTTCCTTTTTTATTCTTCTCGTACATGAGCCCGAAATCTTGCGTACCTTGAATATAGCGCAACACCCTCTTTGCTACGCCCATATGAAATCTACTCGGTCGATTCATAAACCGAGATAATAGACCCGACACATACATAATATCAGGTCTTGTAATAGCAAGATATAATAAGCTTCTAACTAAGCTTCTATATACCGATTCATCGGCATCATCACTACCATCTTCTTTTAACAAATTTTCACCCACCAATAACGGTGTCGTCACCGGATTGCAATTCTCCATTTTGAATTTAGAGAGAATACTTTGAGCATACTTCTTTTGAGAAATAAAAACGCCATCTTTGCTTTGATCAATTTCAATACCCAAAAAATAATGAAGTAACCCCAAATCATTCATCTCATATTTTTTCAACATCTCATTCTTAAATTCTTGCACAATTCCTTCATCACTTCCGGTAACGATTAAATCATCAACATAAAGAGAAACGATCATCATACCGTTTTTGTCTTTCTTGATGTAGAGGGTCGGCTCACTCGGACTTCTTTTGAACCCTTTATCGGTGAAGTACGCATCAATATTGCTATACCATGCACGGGGTGCTTGCTTCAACCCGTACAACGCTTTCTTCAATTTATACACCTTATCTTCTTTTTCTTCAACCACAAACCCTTGCGGTTGCTCCACATATACTTCTTCTTTTAATACTCCGTTTAGAAAAGCGGATTTTACATAAGTTGGTATAGTTTCCAACCTTTTTGTGCCGCCAAGGCAATCAACAACCTAATAGTTTCATGCCTCGCAACCGGTGCAAATGTCTCTTGGTAGTCGGCACCCGGTTTTTGTGCATATCCTTTCGCAACTAATCTTGCCTTGTATTTTTGAACGGATCCATCCGGATTTGTTTTTGTTTTATAAATCCATTTTAACCCGATTACACTCTTCTCTTTTGGTGTTTCAACCAACTCCCAAGTCTCATTTTTCTCAATCATTTTTATTTCTTCTTCCATCGCATTTCTCCAAACTTCTTCTTTTACCGCTTGCTCAAAACATTCCGGTTCGACAACGCAAAAGTTGCAATTTAAATAAATATCATTTATATTTCTAAATCTTTGATTCTTTACCGGTGGTGTTGAACTTGGCGTAGAGGAACTCGACCCATCATTAGTCGGAGGAGATTGCGGTACTTCCTCTTCTTCATCATTATTTTTATTTTCATCTTCGGCTTCTTCTACGCCGTTTTCTTCTTCATGTACCGGCAATATCGGTACGTTTTCAACTCCTTTTTCTTTCCAAGCCCACTTTTCTTTCTCATTAAAAATCACATCTCGACTTGTGATTGATTTATTTCTTTTTAGACTAAATAGTTTATAACCCTTTGATTGAGAACTATAACCGATAAAAATACATTTCTCGGCTTTTTCTTCAAGTTTATGTCTCATTTCCTTCGGGATATGCGAATAGCAAACGGATCCGAAAATTTGCAAGTGATTCACGGATGGTTTTCTTCCACCCGACCACACTTCAAATGGGGTTTTATCTTTGACCGCTTTTGTGGGACACCGGTTTAACAAGTAAACCGCCGTGTTCACCACATCGGACCAACATTTTGTCGGAACGCCCTTTTCATTTAACATCGCTCGACACATCTCCATTATTGTTCTATTTTTTCTTTCGGCAACACCGTTTTGCTCTGGTGTATAACCCACAATTAATTGTCTTTCAAGACCGATATTTTCACAAAATTTCACAAATTCTTTCGAGTTATATTCACCGCCTCTATCACTTCTTACTTTTTTAATCAACCGGCCACTTTGCCGCTCAGCCATAATTTGAAATTTTTTGAAAATATTAAATACCTCAGATTTTTGTCTCATGAAATAAATCCAACACATTCGCGAGTAATCATCGATGAAGGTGATGAAATATCGGTTACCGCCTTCTGAAGTTGTCTTCATTGGCCCGCACACATCGGTATGCACAAGCTCCAACGGTTTCATGGCTCTCCATGCCCTTTCTTTTGGGAATGGTTCTCGGTGAATTTTACCGAGCGCACACGCTTCACACACATCACCCTTCTCTTGTATGTTCGGTAATCCGTACACCATATTTTTCTTACTCAAATATTTTAAACTTTCAAAATTCACATGACCAAGCCTTTTATGCCATAACCATGATATATCTTCAACACCGGCCTTCAACGCCGCATGTTTGGAAATATTTAGAATAAGAGGAAAATTGCGATTTTTCTCCATTTTAATATTCGTAATTAATTTACTTCCATTTTTAGGCCTATCGTAAAGTTTGCAAAACTCACCCTCAAAATGAACCGCATGACCGTGCTCAATCAATTGCCCAACACTCAATAAATTTTGCGCCAACTCCGGAACAAACAATACATCACCCACTAACAACGACCTCTCCTTGTTTCAATAGCGATTGTGCCTTTTCCCTTCGATTGAACAACCGCACCATTACCCATTGTAATTTGAGTAATGACGGTTGTATCAATTTCGCTAAAGACCGATTCGTTTCCGGTCATATGGTTGCTACATCCGCTATCAACATACCACACTTTTTCTTTTCGCTCTAGGGCCACATGACATGCAATAAAGGTATGTTCCGCACCGTTTTTCCCTTCGGTGTAATTGGCTTGCTCGTTGGTTTTATTTCGGCAATCTTTTTTTAGATGACCGAATTTCTTGCAATTATAGCATTGGGGTTTTCCTTTATACCAACAATCTTTTTCGAAATGAGAGGAATTTTTGCAATTATTATACCACTTTTGATTATTTCCTCTATTTTCTCCTTTTCCAAATCGACTTTTCCCTTTATCGTTTTTACCGCCACGAGATGATTCTCCCTTCACTGTATTTTGGTTTGACGATTCGGTTATGGTGGTTTTCGATTGGAATGCGCTTTCAAAAGATTGCTCGGTATCTCTATTTATCCTTTGGTCATATCTTTCTAATGAACCCATTAGATCATGTACATTAAGGGTTGAGATATCTTGAGTTTCTTCAATGATCGAGGCCATGTTGTCATATTTTGCGGATACGCTAATGAGAATTTTTTCACAAACCGACTTTTCGGAAAACTCCTCACCCAAACTTCTTATTTTGTTTACCAACTCCATAATTTTAGAGAAGAAATCCGTTAGCGTCTCATTATCTTTCATCTTCAAATTTTGAAGATCCCTTTTGACGGTCAAGAGTTTAACCGTTCGTACCTTCTCGTTTCCTTGAAATCCTTTTTGTAGGATTTCCCATGCTTCTTTTGCGCTTTTCGCATCGATTATTCTCGGAAATATTTTTTCCGAAATCGCTTGTTGTAACAAGAATAACGCATTTGCATTTTTCTTCTTCTTTCCTTTCATCTCCGTTTCCAATTCTAGCCTTATCTTTTTAGCTTCGTCCGTCTCTTTTTCCGACGGTGTTACCGCCTCCACGTCTTCATACCCCTCTTCAACTATTTCCCATAAATCTTGAGAAATTAGAAGCGTCTTCATCTTAATACTCCAATAATCGTAATTCTCTCCATCAAAAATGAGTTGTGAAGAATTTGGAAGCCCAAATACACCGCCTTGGGTTGTCATGGTGATCTCCTTCTACTTCTTCTACTAAACTCAAAACACCGTGGCTCTGATACCAATTTGTTGGAATTTTGGATTGATTTATTGAATGGAGAGAATAGATGAGAGGTTTTTTCTTAATTTTCTTTTCTTTTTTTAATTTGGTTACAATTTTAGTGGATAATGAGTCGGTTACCACCCTTCAATCTCACCCTCTATTTGTAGTTATTTTTATGGCACCTTTTCATGGCACCCCAAAATACACCCATTCATTTACACTCATATAAAACACCTATTCAAGACACCTAATTGTTATGGGCCAAGAGCCTTATTACAAACACAATATAAAATACAAACTAATTTAAATTAACTTATTAATTTATAAAAGCATTAATTTTAATAGGGTTTGGGATAAGATTAGATGTATCCGTTTTGAAATTATTTTTCTAATAAAATTAAATCATCATATTAGAAAATAGAAGCATCTTATTTATGAATTGAGCCGTAAATGGATTGGATTAGAAAACTCCAAACAATTCAGAGATCCAAATTAACCATAGTTATTTAATTTTCAACTGATTTCCTTAATCCTGGATTAGCCACGTCATTAACTTCTAATGGCCTTTGGATTAGCTTAATTGCTATATTACTAGCCGTCCGATTTTAATTAGGGCCCAACTCTCCAATTGCCGACCCCGCTAAACCCTAAACTCTCTCCTGCCCTCTCATCTGTCTCGGCTCTCTCTCTCATCCCTTTTTGGTCCAACCCACTGTTGAAGCGACTTCAATTCAAGTCCTATGCCGACAGTACCTTCTTTTTCTTGCGCTCTACTGTTGAATTATCAGATATGTAGTATTTATATACCTATTTATCACTTCTTTAGTGTTTCAATTTTCAATGATTAATTTCCTTGAAATTGATTTCAATTAATGGATTGCGAATATGGATTCTGTTTTCAAATTGTTTTAAGATTTATTATGGTGTGATTTTTTTTCTCATTACCTATGTAAAATCTTGTAAATTAATTGACTATTTCGTTCTGTTATTTCATTTTATAAATTGCAGAATTTGAAGGGCCTCTACGTTCAGTTTTATTGGAATTGAAGATCAAAGAAACGACCGTCTTTCAAAGTATTTAAGAATAACTTCTTCCTATTCAATTATTATTAATTCAAAATTTGTATTAATTTTGTTGAATGTTTTTGGGTTTATATATTTTAGGGTTACGTATGTGAATTAGTATTGGTGATTTGGTCTGTGGTTCAATTACCCTTAAAATTTAGTTGAATTATGGTGAGATATATCAACATAATTTGTAGTTATAATCGAGTTTTGGAGGAGTATTAATTATAGCGACCAATTAACATCATGATTTCTAATCTTTATCAGTTTGTTGAAAGTCATCCCCTTTTGTTTTGAACAGGTGAATCCATTTTTTGATACGAGTTACTACCAGAAATTGTTGCAATGTAAATTCTTTATCATTTTAATTGTTTTTTTTTCATCTATAGTGACAGTATGCTTTGAAGCCAATTTTTTAAATTTGATGTATTTAATGTAATATTATGTCTTAAGCTATTGAGCAAAATTTGAGTTCTCTGACTTTTTAAGGTAATATATTATTTCAGTAATCGGTTTCATGCATATTTGCTCGATTACATCTGAAAGATTTTGAGTGGAATTTGGGTAATTCATTTCATATGTTCAAATTGCAAGCAAGCAAGCAAGCAAAAATTAGGCTCAATTATGCCCAAATTAGATCACAATTATAGCTCATGTAAAATTCAGTGTCACAATTAATGCGGATATTAAAAGATATAATAGCCCCCAACAAACAAAGGTCATCTCAGTCACTTATCATCTCTAATGGCAAAAAATCTCACAAGCTAAGGGAAAATGTAACAGTAATTTTGATTATACAAATATATTTATTTATATATATATATATATATATATATATATATATATATTCTTAGTTTCCTTTTTTTAGGGTTAATTACGATGAATAATTAGCTGTTGGGCTTATTAGATTCGCAATTAAATCGGAACAATAGATTGCCTCGGATCGGTAGGTTCATTAATTAATTATTTTTTTGCAAAAAGCCTTACATTATGCCGAAATTACAAAAAAGCCCCTGCATTATTGGAAATTTGCAAATTAGTGGCTGAACTTTTTTTTTTTTTTTGCAAATTGGGCAATAATGGCTTTTTGGAATTTCATATAACATAGGGGCTTTTTTGCCAATTTGCCATCCACATATCAATAGAGTCAAAAAAAAGCTTAGATTTTCTTGTATTTATGAAAAAAAGAAAGTTTGTGGAAAATAGAAAGTTAAATGTAGTTTTTGTTTGGGGGGCTTTTTATAAATTCAAGAAAATGTAGGGAGTTTCAGACAATTTTCCTGATAAAAGATTATCATGCAACTTGATACTACGTTTGTAAGTTTAGTTACACAGCAAATGAGATAATTATTTATTATTATTTATTTTAGGTATTTCAGATAATTCTTTTGCTTTATGCATGGCTTGCAAGCATAATTTACTGGCTCTCCTCAAATTATTGGTGTGTGTTCTTTTTATTTTAATTAATTCAATTGTTTCCTTTTAAAAAAAATATAATTTTAATCTTATTTTTCTAATATAAAATTTTCTCTCACTAAGGTTATGGTGATAAGAATGAAATTTTAGCAGCAAATGATATTAGTACTATGCTTCAAACACAACTAAGTAAAAACTATAAGATTTTTGAATTATTACAAATATGCTTGTTACTGGCATGCATGTTGAAGAGAAGGTAAATTTTCAAATAAATCTAATATTCTTCTACTTTTGATGAATTAATATTAATATATTATGCATACAATTGATTGAGCAGAATTTGTTATTTTGATTTTTATAAGGGCTTTTTTGATATGCTAAAATTTTGGAAGGATATATTTGAAGTTATGCCAGCTCTTACTAATGGGAGTGAAATTTGTTATAGATTATGGCTTGGGAGTTGAGGTACATCTTTTTGTGCGTGTAGCATGCACTTAGCTTCAACTTTTCTTTTTTTTTTTTTCTTTTTTTTTTTGCTTCTACTAATATTTTAGCATTTCTTACTATTCTCCATTGTACCGAATTTAATTTGTAGTTGTTCTATTACTATATTAATATTATTATTAGCTATGGTTGTTATTATTATCTCATGCTTATAAAGGCATTTAATATTGTTATTTATTAGTGATTTAATGGAGAGCAGAGGCAACAATATTCAAAGATGAGGAAGGAGAAGCTTACATTTCTGAAAAATTGAGGTTACTTAGATAATTTATTCAATTTAAATAATTACTAATGTTAGTTTTTAGTAATCTCACATATATATGTTTCTACTACCTGCTACAATCAATCTTCTGAGCATTTGCAAAACAACCAACCATTTAATTCAGTAGGCTGCCATAATGACTATTATTATATCAAGTTTCATCATTTTTAACTTCGTTTTCAATTTAATTTTGTGAATACATAAACCGAAAAGTTATTCTCCATTTTATGTTACTTTATTTTCTACTTGCAATTAGTATCTAATTTATTTATTATTATATAACTTTATAATATAGTTCTAACAAGTGGACAGTGTAACAGAGAGATCACTTGGGCAAACGAGGTGACAAATTATTATACTTCAAAATAATTTTCCTAAAAAGGACCGGCAAATATAATTTTGTATGGCGCTTAAATTAAGAACATGTTGCTTTTCTTTTTGGCCTTAATATATTCCACCTGTTGCTTAAGGATCTTTCAGTGCATCCAATTTAAACCCAATAGTCCTACAATATTATATGTTGTTGTTTTTATCTTTTTCATATTGTTATAATATAATGTTGTATGTATAAATGTAATTATTTTTGTTTCATTTGGCATAGAAATTTTTAATTTTCATCATCGAGGTTTAATTATGTACTCAATATTTTGGTTCGTGTAAAGATACTTGAGAATCTTGTGCCAAAAAAATGTTGTATATAATAAAAATAAAAATAAAATTCAACCGTGTTGATTTTGTATTTTTTTTTCATATTTTTTCAATTCAGTTATTGCAAAAAAATGTAGGAATTTTTTTAAATTAAGAAAACTAAATTATTTTAGAAGATTTCATTGACATTCTTTATAGTAGCAGATAAAATAAATGCATGTTCGAAGAAAAGGTACATATCTATTGTTATATTATAGTATATGACAAATTTTAATTGGGATATTTTTATTAGCAACATTTGATTTTATTGTTATATTATAAAGTGGTTTAGATGATAATTTCTAAATACGTCACATTAAATTTAAGTACATGAAAAACAAATTAAAATACCCGCAGCGTAGTGCGGGTATTATTCTAGTGCAATTCAAAATTCAACTAAACGTGTTTTGAATCGGAATTTGATTTTTATATTAAGTTCCTAAAAGGAAAATAAGCATGAATGAATAGATAGGTCATGTCACTCCAAAGTCCATACCTAACAAGTTAATGAATTCTTCATAAACCCATATGTAAATTGATAATGTTATGTATCTTAAGAAAATATTTACATTGTTATAAAATTATCGTTTGATTACGGATATAAGTTAACAGCCCTTATGAATTGCACCGGAATATGTACTCTTGACTCTTGAGCATGGTTGAACAAAAACTACGTTACGAAACAACTTAACAGACCCATACTGAGTATTGAAAGCCCAGAAGCGGAAAATTGGGCTGGAAGCACAAACAAGGCAACCAATCGAATGAATTTCGAGCCTAATATCCGTCGTGACCCACTCAAGCAGTCAAAATTTCAAGTAAAAATATATGGTTCTAACCAAAAGCATAACTCAATTAACTTAATTATAAAAATAAATAATGGAAACCTGTTAGTATGCGCTCAAGAATGATTTTTGCATAAAAAAATAAACAGATAATATACATTGTCTTTTTTTCATTTTGTATTAAGAAAGATTATATATAGTGCAAAATGGTATATAACGAACCAACGCTTTAGCGAGGTACGAGTCGGCATTAGGCATAGTTAACAAGAAAATAAAGAAATCAATTATTAGTTGGCACAAATACACTGTAACTCGTCAAATATTTATAACCATATCATTTTTGTAAGTGCATATTAATTAGATTTATTGTTTCTTGTTTACTCCTTAACTAATTCATGCATAGGAACCAAGGGGTAAATTATTTTGGAAAAATTAAATGTTAGGGATAAATAAAGGGTAGCCAGACATTTCTTGCAAGAAACATGTTAACTTTCCCTGATCTTAACAAAATGGATAAAGATAAACATATAATCTCCTTCCAAATTACACCCTTTTACAAAATAAATATAAGGAGATTTTCTTAACAGATGTATATCTTTTGCACTAAATGCTTTTGGACAAACTACTTCTTTTGTATAATAGACCTGCAATTTGTAATATGTGTGATGTAGCCTCTTATAACAAATTAATAGGAATATTGAATCAAACAAGAAATTTGAATAAATTTATAATACACACTATAGGAACCCATAAATCAGTTTCAGAATTAACATTCGAAGACAATTTTCCTTTTTTAATTTTGGTATCGATTTCAGATTTGATTTCTGTTTTCTTAAAATTTTATTTATATAATAAGTGAAATTATTTGAACCTACCTCAATTTCTCAAAAAGTGTGAAATTGTGGAAATACTTAATTTTGGAGGGTATATATGACAAAAAAAACCTCCTTATAAAGTACCTCCAAAGGCCAAAGCTGTTCAAAACAATAAGCCAATTTTTCTTCCAAACAAGCAAATAGAAAAAAAATTCACATCTGTTTTGCCTCTCCATGAAATCCTCTCTCCAAATTCCAACCCAAAACATCCCCAAAAATGTCCCCCATGATACCACCCACAACAAAATCTTCAATCCTTCAACGTTGACAAACCTTCCCAACATCCCAACACAATTTATATGGCCCGACTCCGAGACTACTGCTGCTACTCGTATCCTATCTGCACCCACAATTGACATGCATTGCCTCCTAACAGGCGACAAATCATCCATCAAAGAACAAATTGATTTAATACGTGCTGCTTGTGAAACGCACGGATTCTTTCATGTTATGAATCATGGTGTAGACGCACGTTTGACAGACGAGACATTAAGATATACTGAAGAGTTTTTTAAGATGAATGTGGATACCAAGATGCAGATGGTGCAGAAGAAAGGAAGTATGTGGGGCTATTCAGGTGCTCATTCCGACCGTTTCGCTGATAAGTTACCTTGGAAGGAGTGTTTGTCATTCGGATCTGATGGAAAAGTTGAAGAGTTTTTGGGATCCGCTTTAGGAAAGGAGTTTGAGCCCATGGGGTAAGTTTACACCATGCATATTTATATACATTTACACATATATTAAACTAGTACTTTTTCCTATTAAATTCATTTCCATTAAATTTTTGATATATAGGAGTAATCGAAATTTCTATCACTGGTCTTATTCGTATACAGTTACAATTACTATCAAGCAAAATATTTTATAAAATCCGCGATATAATTTTTTTCCTAATTGTGTTTAGTGTAGTTATTTGCATGCAATTTTGAGCAACTCCAAATCTTGTGTCCGTTTTTTTCTTTTCCATGGAAGTACTCAGAAATATTTATTAGTGAATTATACTTCACTTACCATCTATTAGTAAAAAAGGAAAACATATAGAGAGAATATATTCTATTTTGAGCATCTTGATTTGAGAATTTGGAGATTCTGGTGCGCGTACCGGCCGCTTTCTTTAAAAACGTTAGAAACATATTGAGGGTCACATGTAAAATGCAACTTGAAAAAGGAATCTGTTTTTATACATATATATAGATCATAGATACATTGACATACTGATATCACTAGTTTGTGTCGCCAATAAAAGGACTACTAATAATGGAATTTACAATTTGCAAAATGGTGCACAAAAATGATAAGACGTATGGAGTATGGTGGATTCTTTCGTGAATATTTGCATACAAACTCTACTACTAGCTAAGATTAGACATAGTTCTTAGACATTTCTGTAGTTTGACAATTACAATCTTAATTAACTTTTAATTTTTTTTATGCTCAATTAACTTTTAATTTTCATCAATCACACACTGTAATTTCTACATGAACTTGTTATACATTAGGTTGGTCTATGACAAATATTGTGAGGCCATGATGAAGCTCACATCATCAATCTTGGAGCTTCTAGGGTTAAGCTTGGGCGTAGAAAAAGGTTATTACAAAGACTTCTTCATGGATTGTGGATACATAATGCGGTGCAACTATTACCCCCGGTGCCCGCAGCCTGAGCTAACGCAGGGCACCGGCCAGCATCGTGACCCTGTCGCCATCACGATTTTACGACAAGAGGCCGTGGAAGGCCTCGAGGTGTTTTCTGATGGAACTTGGCAGTCTGTTCCCCCAGTTCCCTGTTCCTTCGTCGTTAATATTGGAGATACTTTCATGGTAATATTTCATATTTACGGTCGGATAATGAAGTCTCATTTTGTAGACAGTATCAGCAATGAAATTTTACAGCAAACATAAGTTTATTCAACATCCTACCAATACGTCAAGAATTTGGGAGGCAAAATCAACAATAACCCAAAATTACCCGCGTTTAATTCTATTACTTTTTACCTCAAATGCAAGAAGTTTTTTTTTTCCCTCAATGTAGTTATTGTTTTTTTTTTTTCTTTTTCGCACGATTTTTAGGCATTATCCAATGGATTATACAAGAGCTGTCTGCACCGGGCGGTAGTTAACCGTGATTCTGATCGCAAATCGATCGCCTTCTTCATCTGCCCGAAGGAAGAGAAGGTGATCAGGCCGCATGATTCGCTGGCGTGGCCGAACGGCAAACGGCTTTACCCTGATTTCACTTGGTCTGAGCTTCTAGATTTCACTCAGAATTGTCGTAGGTCTGACGATAGGACCCTCGAATTCTTCATGGAGTCAAAAAAGAATTAGAAGTTTATTTTTATGCAATGTGAAATAAAATGGGCCCTATTTAAGTTGAGACTTGAGAATATTTGATTAGGGACTTCCAATGAAAGAGAATAAGATTGCATTTATTTTGCAGTTAGTTAAAAAGAGTATTTGATTAGGGCGCTTGAATGAGAATAAGATTGCATTTCTTTTTGTTACATAAAAGCATACAACACAAATAATTTAGTTGAAGTTACATCTCTCTCTAGTCCCTTCAAAACTATGTACCAAACTAACTAGAACCCTAACTACACTAAAAAACAAACTAAAAGACGAACTAAAAAAGCCTAAAATATCCTTGTTCTAAGCCAATAATTGGAAATTTCACTAGGCGCCGCAAAAGAGTAGACCCTATCATTATTTCCAAATGTAGTCTGTGGCCAACATGGTGCATTTATCTCACTTATCAAAGCATGCACTTGAAACCCTAAAACATCTTAACCTGTCTCTGAATATAACAAAATTAGGGTTTAATTTATCAAATCAAAACCCTAAAAGTTCCACCGCTCAAGTTGTGACTTAGCCTCAGCCATGTCCTTCTGTGCTTTCCTCCTCCGGTAAAATATCGGGCAATCACGACTAAATCAAAACAACATACAAACAAAATAATTAATATTTACCACTATGTTTGTTAGATAATTAAATAAATTATTTTTGAAAATTAAAAGATATATAAACCTGGTGCATAAAACATCTTGATGAAGAGAGCCTTGGCACTCTTGGCATTGCGTCCACAGCCTCCCAAATAAAGTCTCCAATTCACATACTGTAAATTAATAAATATTTAGGCCCTTTAATAAATATTTTAGGTCCCTTGATAGAAATTCACACAAAAAGAAAACTCATACCATTTGCGACAGTTTTGCAATATAATTCAGCTTCTCTTCCTTTACAATGCGAACAAAGAGTTTGATTCGCACCGCTATCAAATAGAAAAATAATATCATAAAGAATCATAATTTCTCACAAAGCAATAAAATTACAAAAAATAATATTAATTAATCAATTAAAAAAAATTAAAGATTATTAATATTATTACCTTATAACGGCTTTACAACCGAGACAACTAAGTTGTTTCTTAGCGAATTTCATAATTCCGCTATTTGAAGGAGTTGAAATTGAAACGGCTCTCGTATGGCTTCCATGTAATAACTCTCTACTCGCGTTTTTCAAAATCGGCTCAAATATTCTCAAAAGCGGCTGTAATTATTATATTAAAAATACTAGTTTAATTATTCTATTTAAACATACACATGTAATTATTTACTCGTGTTTTTCAAAATTGGCTCAAATATTCTAAGAAGCGGTTGTAATTATTATGTCAGACATATAGATGTCAGTATTATATTTAAACATACAGATTTAATTATTTACTTATGTTTTTCAAAATCTGTTCAATTATTCTAACAAGTGGCTGTAATTATTATATTTAAACATACACACTTAATTATTATTTTTAAACATTCACATTTAATTATTTACTCGTGTTTTTCAAAATCGGCTCAAAAATATTCCCAAAGCATCTGTAATTATTACACACACATTTAATTATTATCTTTAAACATACACATTAAGTATTTAATTGCGTTTTTCAAAACCGGTTCAAATATTCTCAAAAGCGGCTGTAGTTATTGTACTTAGACATACACATTTAATTATTATTTTTAAACATACACATTTAATTATTATTTTTAAACATACACATGCAATTATATACTCGCATTTTTCATCGGTTCAAATATTCCAAGCGGCTGCAGTTATCGTATTTAGACATACACATTTAATTGGGGTTTTAATTTGTTAAAAAAATAAATCGCAAGAAAGAAAAGATTAAAGAGGTATTGTATTTTGCGTACTTTACTGATTTGATTTTCAAGGTAATAGTGCGGGTCAATTGGAATATTATTTTCCAGCACATATATCGGATCTTCTGACTTCTCATAAGCCTGCGCACAAAAAACATAAAATAACAAAATTGCAATAAGTCCTCAAACGTGTCGTAAATTTCAAATTTACCCCTAAAAGATATATAATACTGCAATGTTTAGAAAAATTTATTAAAAATAAATCTTACTTTGGCTCCTTTGGCAGCTTTGATTATTACGTAAGGAACGCGATCTCCCACATTTGGTGCTGTTGCTGCATCCCTCTGTTCATAATTAAAAAAATATAAATTTAATTCTCAAAATAAATAAAAAGTAAATGCTAGATTTTTTATAAAATAGAAAAACAAGTACTTTTCGCATTCTTTCAGCAAGCTCGACATGTGCAGCTTTAACCGCATAATCATCTCCAGTTTTTGTCAAACCCTACGAAAAGAATAATAAATAATAAATACCAAAAAAACTAATATCCACAAATAAAACGAAATATCACAATATAGTACAAGGCTTTACCTTTGTAATAACCAAGAGAGACAAATCTACTCTGTTCATTAAAAGATCAGAAATGGTATTTTTGACGTATTGTACCGCACCAGGTACGTCTTGATCGATTAATATTTTGTGAAGGCATTCTGTCACTAAATTCTTTACTAATAAACAATTGTCTCTTCTCACTGTCTCTATGCCTGTAGAAAAAAAAAATTAAAAAATATAAATAAATAAATTGTTTAAAAGTTGAATTTTGGAACAAGACCCTGAATTATGCCAAAATAACAAAAAATGTCGGCTTTACAGAAATTAAAGTTTGGTTTGTCAACATGCTAAAAGATATTAACTTTAATTTAGCAATGTTTAGCAGTGACATATAAATGAGATAAGAGAGTTCTGCAATTTTAGTTAATGTAGGGGTTTCTTTGCAAGTTTAGTTTTACCTTTAGTGTCCATTTTGTCGAATTTTTCCGGATTAGTCCAGTACAAACCGGCATATCGCTTCTTGCTGATAAGCAAGTACGGAAAGTACACTTTCTCAAACTCCAATTTAATCGGCTTCAAAAACAAAACAAAAAATAATTCCCACAATTAAACAACATTATTCCAAATTCCAAATTGGCGAAATAATTAAGCATAAATTTTGGGCACCTTTGTAAAAGTGCCGCTGATTAAATCAGCGGCTTCTCTTCCCAATTTCATGGCAGATTCTACGTTCGACACCCCGAATTGCACCATCACAGAATCCGTGTCTCCATATACAACCTTTATTAATTAATTAATTAATTTAATTTAATTCGTTAAGGTATGGAATCAATTTGGGAAGGGTATTAATGTAATTTGGTACCTCGGCGTTATGCTCGTAGCCTGCCATGGTTGTGAATTTTTCTTCTACGATTTTCTTTGTGTGTTCAATCATTTGTCGACCTGAAATAAATAAATAAATAAAATTAATAAATAAAGTTTTAAAATAAATAAATCAATCAAATAAATAAATAAATCAAATAAATAAATAAATAAAATTAATTAATTAATTAAATATAGTAATAAAAAAAATAAAAATAAAAATGAGTGTATTTTACCATAGCTTGTGACACTAGAAGAAATTTCTAAGCAGGGTAATTGACCGACAGTTGCTCCAGTAAAACCATACACTGAATTTGCACTAATCTATATAAAATAATCAATATTTAATTCAGATAAGATCATAAAAGTTAATAAAAGAAATGTAAAAGAAATGAGAATTACTTTCAATGCCAGCTGGCGGCCGTCCAGAACGGCCCTCTCAAATGGATCTTTTGCTTCCTAGACAAAATTACAGAAAAAAAAAAGATTTCAATTTGTCAAAATTGCAAAATTACATTAATAATTAATATTTACTTTTATAAAAATGTACTTACTTTCAAATCTGCTTTTGCTCTTTTACGAGCTGCTATTAGCTCTTCCAGAATTTCAGGGAGTATACCCTAATTAGGAATGAATTAATCATATACAACATGTCAATAAAAAATATAAACTCCCAAATTTTAGTTGCAAAAAATAAATTAAAAATAAATTTTACCTTTTGGACATCAGATTTTACAAATATTTCATTTGAAGGGGTTTTATTAAAGCTCCCATCTGGCAAATTTAACTTCCGAAAATCCTCTGGTGTAACCTAAACAAAAAAAGTTAATTAGATTAAATTAACAAAATTTAATCATATAATTAAGCAAATAAATATGATATAAAGTTCAGTTCTTACAAGAGTACAATAGCATAAATTATACGCCATCATAATTGAAGGATACAAAGAAGCAAAATCAAGAGTAGCAATTGGTTTTTCATAAAACCCAGCCTTTGCCTCCAAAACCTATTTAATATTTTTAATAAAATTAGTATACTTTTTATTTTGAGTTTAATTAATTTGTGAATTATGGCAAACTTACAGTTGCGCCCTCAAAACTTTCTGATGCAGAGCCTTGACCTTTAATATTTGGTATAACAAGGTTCCTCTGTTTTGCCTTTCTCAAAAGTTGAGATAAGACCTAAAAACAAATTCTCTGTTAGAAAAAGTTTATTTTTCAAATATTTAGCATATTAAGGTAAAAATATAATATATATATATAACCTTGATACTTTGGCCTCTTGAGAGAAGAAATGAAATAGGGACGCCTGTGACTCTTGCCATTTCAACATAATTATATATATACATTAATTTATCTAAAAGCCTTTGTGGGAGATAAGCATCCTAAGTTTGCAAAATAAATAAAAATTTTGTCATTAAATATCTAAATGAAATATAGCATTCAGTTTTGAGAAATAGAGATGGTAATTAAAAATAATTAACCTTTAAGCAATAAACAGCGAGACGCCTTCTTGTTTCAGGGTTTCCGTTTTGAAGATCTGATATTATTGAATGATGTACATCCTCTTTCTGAAAATTAAAATGAATTTAAATTGAGTTGAAAATGGAAATAAATGGATAAAAATTTAAATGGTAGGAAATTTCATATTTAGGATTCCAAATTTTCATAAATATCATATTTTTATCTCTCGAAAATTACAAATATCAAAATTCACCCTTCCAAAATTCAAAATTTATCATATTTACCCTTCCATAAAAAGATTTGGAGGGGTAAATACTAAATATGACATATTTTGGAATTTGGAGGGAAGGGTAACTTTAATATTTACAATTTTAGAAGGATAGCTATGATATTTTGGAATTTTGGAAGGTAAATATGAAATTGCCCCAAATATAAATAGTTAAAACTAACTTGCTCTCCAAGAAAGTGTGCCGAGACGGAATTAAGAGAATACGAACTAAGCTTGTAATCCCTTTGCATAGCCTGTTTATATTTTTAATCCCAAATTTTAAAAATAAAAAATAAATTATAATTAATTTATTTATTAGTTATATAAAATTTAATTTATTAACCTGAAAAAGATCGAACTGAACTCTTCCTTCAATGGTGATCTCTTTACTCTCACGAACACCATACTGCCTGAATGACAATATAAAAATTAATTTTAACTTTAATTATTATTTCAAAAAAGATAAAATTGGTAAGAAATTAATGCGTAAATAAAAAATGATAAGTAATGTATAGAACCTAGAGGAAAAAGTAGAATCACGGACTCTAACACGACTGTTTCTGATCCGACCGAGAATTGGAAACTCTGCTATTTTAAGCACTTCAGCCCTCTAATAAATCAAAATAACAAAAATAAATAAAAAATACAACTATATTGGAAATAAAAAATAAAATAATATTAAAAACCTCGAGAAGATAAGGAAGGTCGAACTTGCATATATTATATCCAATTATAATATCCGGATCAGTCTCACGGATCAAATCCTTCAAAAACAAAAAAGAAAATACTTCATTACTCTAAATAAAAAAGTAGAAAAAAATTAACCTTAGAAAAAAAAAGGTAATTAGATAAATTAAAAAAGGGAATAAATTACTTACTTTCCAAGCGAGCAAAACATCTCTTTCGGTCTCAAATGACATCACATCGACTCCAACAATTGGAGAACAAGATTTGAGTGTCATCACATTTTTTACCAAGGGTTTATCTTCTCCTTGTAATGTCACCAAATTTGCTATCTACAAATTCAAAAAATAATAAAAAAATAATTTAAAAAGCAAGAAACAAAGAAGTTCAGGTTCAGGCGGGTTTTTTTGGTCAGGTCAGCTGTCAACTCGCAAAATATATTCAAAAAATATTAATTAGAGTAACTAAGGTGACTAAACTAATGCTATTATATTTAACAATGGTACTGTTTTCATTTTGCAATTTTTTAAAGAATAGAGGGACTTTTTTGCAATTTCGAATAAATAAGGAATTTTTCTAATTTAAGCATAATGGAGGGACCTTTTTGCATATTTCCCAAAAAAATACATAATTCATGAGAAACAAAAAATGTGAATTGAAAAGTAAATACTAATTATAAAAGAATGAAAAGTTACCTGAATAACAGGATCATGAGTGGGTTCAGGAAAATGACCCTTTCGCCCTGCACATTCTATATCAAAACTTAAAATACGAAAGGGAGCCATTTTAGAATACTCTCCTTCTGCTGCATGGCTTATTAAATCAGAATATCTTCAAAAAAATCCACTTAAGGAACCCAAAATAAACAATAAAAAACAAAATCCAGCTAAAATTATACTATATATTTATAGATAAGATTTTTTTCAAAGACTGAAGCAGATTCTCAGACCAATTGTATATATTATTAACTGATGAAGTTATTACAAAACTAATCAAAAATATTCTAAATTATTATAGTTATGATAAAACAAAGGATACAAGCAATCGATTTCCAGCTGGCAATGTGAAATACTTCTAGAAGCCTTCTTGTATTTTCCGACAGGGACTTCAATCCAATTTCCACCAACCACATTACAATCTATCATAAACCTAAGTGCGAAAAGTATATTACTTTCATACGTGACAAAGCTCTTCGAACCTAGGCCTTCAATTGTAATTCCCTTCTCCAAAATACCTGAAAAAATAAATAATAAAAAATTAGCTGCTAATGAATTAAAAGGGGAATAATTAATTAATTGATTAATTGAGTAATGTACCGCGACAGCTGGCGACCATTGTGGGTAAAGAGACGGTTATTTTGAGGAAAGATTGAGACTTTTGAGGCTGGTAATACATAATGCTCTTTCTTTGTACTAACTCGATTTTCTTCACAAATCTCGGTACGTTACTGCTCCTGTTTGATTCCTTCATTCTTACCTGTCAATAAAAAATACCAAAGTGTAAAAATAAGAAAAAGTATATATATTTTTCTAATATTAAAAAGGTGGGAAATTTAGTATGTAGAACCTCTAAGGCTTGGTGAAATTTGGAAATTTCGTCAGGTCCCATGCCAGCTGGACAGCATATGTAGAAATACGGTTCAAAACCATGCACAAGACAACATACACTATGACCTGTCATAATGAGAAAATTTTAGATCAAAAAGTTCGCAATTATTTTAAAAAAAAAATTTAATCAGCTCATCAAGTCTGATAAAATAAGGGCTTATATAGACAACCCCTAATTTCTCCACCAAATTTACTGTCAAAATGGTCAACTCCCATAATATGGTCATTTATATTAATTTTTTTTTAATAGTTATCTAATATTTGAGAATAACCATATATAATTAAAATTTCAATAATCACTAATTTACAATAATCACTTATTTGAATGACCACTTGTCACTACAAAAATGAATAGCTATACTCAAACTTGGTGGAGAAACTGGGGGTTATATATAATTTCTCATAAAATACCAGTGGTAGTGAAAGACTTCAACTTTATTCAAGAGACAAAATTTGTGAAGAAATTAATTAATTAATTGATTAACCTTCTCTTGTGACACCAAAAATCCGCAAAATCGCAGCTGAGCCTGATGAATTAGGCAAAAGCTCCTTACGACTGTCACCAATTATGTAATCAATCTCCAGCTGCTGAAAAACTGCGAGCAAAACCCCCAAAATATTTCAGAAAAAGAATCCAAAATTCAGCAAAAAAAAAATCTCAAAATTCAAATCAAAAAACGATCAAGACCGATGCTTTGAGAAGAGGCCAGATATCCAGCAGAAAGATTAGGCCTTCTCCACTTCGCGATCCGTGAAGCCAGCGCTTCATCTCTGAGCAAAATCAGCGCTTCTTCCCCTTCTTCGTAGGTTTCTTCTAGAAAGACATCCTCATCCATCATTTCCTCTTCGACTGTCGCCGGAGTCGGAGGCGTCGCTGCGGCGGCGGCGGATGGTTGAAATCGTTTAGTCGAAGCAGGCTTCTTGCCTGAGCTCATGGTAAGAAGTTCTTTTTTTGTTGTCTTGAATGAAAGATGGACTGGTAAGACGATTATGTGCTTCTCTTCTCTTGCAGGGTTGAAATTGCAAGAAAGAAAGAGAGAAAATTGGGAAATTAGGAGGGAAATATTGGGGTTCTTCCCGCCAGTACCTCAGGGCGGTAATAAGGATGATTTATTGGACATCTCCATTTTCTATATTAACCCAAATTTTGGATTTTTTTTTTTTTAAAACACTGGGAACAAAAATATTTAAGAAAAGGGAAATTTTTCAAAACCCCCTAACTTTTCTGAATATTATCAAAAACCCTCTATTTTTTTAGATTCCTTCAAAAACCCCCTATCTTTTTAGCCTTCTTCAAAAAACCCCTAACTTTTTTGAAAATTATCAATACCTCCCTCTCATTTAGTTACATTTTTTTAAATGACAATTTTATCCCTCTCATTTTAGTATAGTTTTATTTTTCTATTTTAAGGGTTATTATTATTCTCAATATTCCAACTTATTTTAAAAAAATATATATTTTTTACAAAAATGTACAAAAAAAGAAAAACAAATTATTTGGAATATTTTTTTAAATATAATTTGGAGTAAAATGACAATACAACCATAATCCTACAAAAGATATAGGAAATTTGCAAAAAGCCATGTATTATGTCTAAACTCCAAAAATATTTTTAAATATAATTGGAAAAGAATCGTTCTAAAAATTATTTTTTTGAAAAAAAAATTGTTTCGGTAAAATATTTTAAATATTTTTTTATTTAAAAATATTTTTTATTTTTGTATAAAAATATTCTTTTCTTAAAAAATACTTTAAAAAATATTTTTAAAAAAATTAAAATTATTAATATTTCAAAAAATATTTTTTTTAAATATTTTTAAGAAAAGAATATTTTATAAAAAAATAAAAAATATTTTTCAGTAGACAAATTATTAAATAAATATTTTTCTGAAACCAAAATGTTTTTCTGAAATAATTTTTTTTCAAAAAAAAAAATTTCATAATATTTTTTTTCCAATTATATTTAAAAATATTTTTGCAAATTTCCTATATTTTTTGTAGGATTATGGTTGTATTGCCATTTTACTCCAAATTATATTTAAAACAATATTACAATTAATTTGTATTTATTTTTTTGTACATTTTTGTAAAATATATAATTTTTTCAATATAAGTTGGAATAATGAGAATAATAATATCCCTTAAAAAACAAAAATAAAAGGGAAATTTTTCAAAAACCCCCTAACTTTTTTGGAATTTATCAGAAACCCTCTATCTTTTCAAATTCTTCAAAAACCCTATAAAGCGGCTTGAATTATTTTTTTACCCCCTATGGGGTTAATTCTAACATTTCCATCCAATATAATTTTTAAAAGACCAAAATACCCTTCATATATTTATTTTTATATTTTATTTTATTCAATTAAAAATGAAAAATAATTATTTTTACATCAAATATAAATAATTGTGAACTAATATACAAAATCATAATAAATATTTTACGTAAAATATCATCACCAACAAATATCGTCAAAATAATTTAGTCAAAACTATAATTTGTAAATAATAATTTTTTTTTGAAATATAATATAATAAAATAAAAAATAATACATCATAAAATTTTACCGAATTTATTTATTATTTTTATTGAATAAAATAAAATATGAAAAATCAATAATTGAGGGGCATTTTGGTCTATTAAAAAATTGAGTGGATGGAAAAGTTAGATTTAACTGTATAGGGGACTAAAAAATAATTCAAATCACTTTATAGGGGGTTTTTGAAGAAGATTGAAAAGTGAGGGGGTTTTTGATAAATTTCAGAAAAGTTAGGGGGTTTTTTAAGAATTTTCCTTCAAAAATAAAACTATACTAAATGAGAGGGGTAAAATTGGCATTTAAAAAAATATAACTAAATGAGAGGGGGTTATTGATAATTTTCAAAAAAGTTAGGGGATTTTTGAAGAAGGCTAAAAAGATAGGGGATTTTTGAAGGAATCTAAAAAGATAGAGGATTTTTGATAATATTCAGAAAAGTTAGGGTTTTTTTGAAAATTTTTCCTTAAGAAAATAACGCTGATTAAAGATTACTTACAGAAATAGCTCTCTCTTGTGCACTCACAAGTTAAACTATTAATTCAGATTAAATATCTGTTTCCCCGGTGACTAAAGGAAAGAGTTATTTTTTTCAATTTAGAGCACAAAAAGAATTATTTTTTCCTGTTTCGTCTTGTAATCGGACGAAATAGAATATTTAAGTTTGATTATTATTAAATTAAGCTTCTCTAAATCAATTTTTCAACTGTTTCATCTAATTATTGGGCGGAACAATTAGTTTCGTTCAGTAAGTGATTGAAAAAGTTATTTCCGTAAATAATCTTAAACAAGCCGACTATCTTCTTAAATATTTTTTTCTTCTGAATACTATTTTAAAAAAAATGTCCAAAATTTTGAGAAGTGGGTTCCACACTTCCGCTCTTCAAGGTAAAGATGTACAGACCAAACAATGTTATTCCACAGAAATCTAGGGAATGGCCCAGTCCATTATATATCTATTTGGGCCCTTAGTTTACAAGCCTAAATGAATTGAATTGGTTTTTAGTATTTGGACAAAATTGTAAAATGGAAGTTTTGAAGAAAATAATTAAAACCTTAAATGGAATGTTGGTTACCAATTCAACACATGTTGAACAATGTATGTATTTTATAATTTGTGGTATATTATATTTGATAATTTGGGGACAATCTTGAGAAAAATTAATTCAGCATTAATTAGCATTAACTGATGGTTCGTTGATTGTAAATGCAGTTCGTTTCAAATTATCAGCAATGTAGCTCTTTACTGAACGAAAATCTTATACTGAAAAAGTGAAGAGGAAATTTTATAACTATTGATGGAAATATTATTTTGTTATGAACAGGCAAAGGATGTTTCTCCTACATGTCGCTGCATGCACAATTAGATATAGTGTAATGCAATGTAATATAACATATTCTCTGTTGTTTTGTTGAGTCTGACCATATGATAGATGTAGAATTGAAAGGAGGGAGGAGAGATATTTGAATAATTGTGTTAGATTGATTAGAGATTATTGAATTGATTAGTCTTTACAAAAGGACTCTATTTATAGAGTTGAGATCCTACCTAATCTAATCTACTCTACAATCCAAGTTATATATCTACAATCCAATCCCTAGAATGCTACGTTATACAAGGTACTCTATACATACTCTACTATTCTAACACCCCCCCTCAAGACTAGCCGGGTCTAAACACGGTGAGCTTGTCACGTAATCGAATGAAATGAGGTGTTGTGAGTCCCTTCATAAGAATGTCTGCAATTTGATCCTTGGTGCTAATGAAGCGCACTTGAAGGGTTTTAAGCTCAATCAATTCGCGTACGAAATGATAATCGATCTCGATGTGCTTTGTGTGAGCATGGAACATGGGGTTGATAGCGAGATATGTTGCACCAATACTATCACACCATAGGACTGGGACTTCTTTTTGAAGGATGTGGAGTTCACGTAGTAGGAATTGGATCCATACAAGTTCCGCGGTAGCCATTGCAAGGCTGCGATATTTCGCTTCGGTGCTAGATCGAGCAACCGTTGCTTGCTTCTTTGCGCTCCACGAAACTAAGTTAGGCCCAAGAAAAATACAATATCCGGTAGTGGACCGTCTATCGTCTGGACAACCAGCCCAATCCGCATCGGAGAAGGCTTGGAGTCGAAGAGAAGGGGAAGAACGAAGGAGGAGACCATGGGTTAATGTGCCTTTGAGATATCTCAAGATGCGTTTGACGGCTCCCCAATGGATGTCGGTTGGTGAATGCATGAATTGGGAGACTTTGTTTACGGCAAAGGCAATTTCTGGTCGTGTGATTGTCATGTACTGAAGCGCGCCAACCGTGCTTCGATAGAGTTTGGGATCCTCCATTGGGTTCCCTTTAAGTTTGGAGAGTTGTTCTCCAGCAGCTATGGGAGAGGAGCACGGCTTCGCCCCGTCCATTTTGGCCGTCTTGAGAAGATTCAAGATGTATTGGGGTTGAGATAATAGAACTCCTTCTTGCACCCGTTGTGCCTCAATGCCGAGAAAGTAGTGAAGGGAGCCAAGGTCCTTCAGAGAGAATTGTGCGTTTAGATCCTGAATAAGGTGCTCGACGGAAGCGGGATTACTTCCGGTTATGAGAATATCGTCCACATAGACTAAGAGTGCAAGAAGTTCATTGTCGTGAAACCGAATAAAGAGAGAAGTATCGGTTCGAGAGCAAACAAAACCAAGATTGAGTAGAGCACCCTTAAGTTTTGTGAACCAGGCACGTGGAGCTTGTTTGAGCCCGTAAAGAGCTTTGTTGAGGAGACAAACATGGTTTGGTCTAGAGTCATCCACAAATCCAGGGGGTTGTTGGATGAATACCGTTTCTTCAAGATCCCCGTTGAGAAAGGCATTGTTAACGTCGAGTTGTCGTATTAGCCAGCCTTTTGATAAGGCGAGGGTAAGAACTACACGAATAGTAGTTGGCTTAACGACTGGGCTGAATGTTTCGGTGTAATCAATCACTTCCTCTTGGTGATAGCCTTTTGCTACTAGTCGTGCCTTATAACACTCTACTGATCCATCCGCATTTTTCTTCACCTTGAATACCCATTTGCACCCAACTAAATTTTGAGAAGAATGAGAGGGAACGAGATCCCATGTTCTGTTTTCAAGAAGCGCATTGAATTCGGTTTGCATTGCGGCACGCCACTTGGGATCTTTGTTAGCGTGGTTAAAGCATGTCGGTTCACTTTCTTGTTCAGAAAGAGTTATAGGAATATGGTGTTTGGTGGTTGTATATGTGACATGATCAGGAAATTTTCGCGTTCTTCGCGTGTTGTCACGCGAGCGAGTTACCATTGGGTGAGAAGGTAGCGGTGGTGCAGAGGAGTTAGAAGAAGGATTAGGATTCTCACTCGATGGTTGAGAACCTTCAAGTAAGTTTGTGGATATTTGATTGGAGAGGGGAAGACTCTCATGAGAAAGGTTGGAGGGGAAAAATGTGAGAGTTGTTTGAGTTGGAGGTGGAGAGGTTTGAGAGGAGCCGAGAGTTTGTTCATGCATAAAAGGGAAATAGGTTTCATTGAAGATTACATGGCGACTTACATAGATTTTGTTGGATGGGATAGGAAGACATTTGTACCCTTTTTGATTTGACGCATATCCAAGAAACACACACGGGAGAGACCGATTTTGTAACTTATGCGAATTGTAGGGTCGCGTATATGGAAAACACAAACAGCCTATAACGCGCATGAAGTTATAATCAGGATCTTTGTGGAAGAGTGTTTCGAATGGAGATTTTAGTGGGTTGGCGGTATTCGGTAATCGGTTAGTGAGATAGACAATATTATAGAACATGTCATCCCAAAACCGAAGGGGAATAGAAGCGTGTGCCATGGTGGAGAGGGCTAGTTCGACAATGTGGCGATGTTTTCTCTCGGCAAGTCCATTTTGCTCGGGGGTATAGGCGCATGTGGTCACATGAGTAATGGAGGGATGAAGGCGTGCAATGGGTTTATATTCCGTCCCTCCATCAGTTTGAAGTGTTTTTATGGAGCACGAGAGAAGATTTTCGGCTTGTGCTTTAAAGAGATTAAAGGCTTGAGACACTTGGTCTTTGGAGGAGATGAAATAAATCCACGTGTAACGCGAGTAATCATCGGCAAAGTGTACAAAATAACGGGTACCCGAATGAGAGAGGACCGGAGCCGGTCCCCAAACATCAGAGTGCACAATTTCAAGTGGTAAAGAAGAACGAGAAGCATTTTTATTAAATGGTAATTTGTGGGCTTTGCCCTCACAACAAGCATTACAAAACATCATTCGTTTATTTGAAAACAACACTTTATTTTGCTTAATTAAACTCTCAATAATTGGAAAAGAGGCGTGACAAAGTCGCCTATGCCACAAGTCGGCAGAAGCGCGTTCGCCGACAATTGCGGAAGGTCGATTTATTCCATTCGGTCTTTTGGAGAAGCGATAGAGACCGTTGTCAAGCACCGCGCGATGCAAGATCTTGTTAGAAGCCCGATCCTTTATGAAACAATCAAAAGGATTAAATTCAAGAATAATGTTATTATCGTGCGTAAGTTGGGAGATGCTTATATGGTTTTTCGTAATTTTGGGCACATGAAATACATTCTTGAGGGTTAAAGAGCCATTTGAACATTTAAGAAGTGTTTCACCAATATGTTGAATCGGAATTCCCGCACCATTTCCGACCCGTATAAGATCAGTACCTGAATAAGGATGGTATGAGGTGAGAGAGTTGAGGTTGGCTGTCATGTGGTTGGACGCGCCAGAGTCTAAGAACCAATCATCTGATGGCCCACCGAATGGTTCGGCGAGAAGAGCCATTGGAGGATTACGAGTAAAGCGTTCGGGGCAATTTAGAGCGTCATGACTGGGTTGAGAGCAAATTTGACACCGTCCACCTTTGTTTTTATGGGTGTTGTTATAGTTGTTATGATTGTTGTAATTATTATTGTAGTTGTTATTATTATTATTATTATTATTATTATTATTATTATTATTATTATTATTATTATTATTATTATTATTATTATTATTTATTATTATTACGACCGCCTCGGCCCCGTTTCCCGCGCCCACGAAAACCGCTCGATTTGATGAATTGGGCCGCGAAAGCCTCACACATTGGTTTAAGAAGATTTTCTGGGCCAGGAGACGGACCTAAAATTGAGCCCAATTGAGAATGGGGAGAGGGAATGATGTGTTGGCCCATGGTTGGGCCCATGTGGTGAGACAAGGGAGGCTGGCCCATTGAAAGACCATTAAGCCCATGCTGGCCCATGGGCGGAACCGGAGAGGTGAGATAAGAGGGCGCACTGGAGAGAGAAGGAGAGAAGGGTGGTGTTAAGCCTTTGGAAAAATCGCCTCCAGTCGAGCTTCTCGAAACAACGAGAGCTGAGCTCGATCCTTCCATGGAGATCTGTTGCTCGATTTGTTGCTCGTGTCCAAGTAAAAAACCATGGAGTTGAGAGAGAAAGAGGGGCTCAGTTCGGGTAGTGATGGCAGTCACAAACCCGTTATACTCCGATCCAAGACCTTCGAGCATAAACAACACCAATAGTGTCTCATCAATTTTCTGACCAATTAGGGCTAATTGATCAGAGTAGCTTTTCATCTGACTGAAGTACTCATTGCACGATTTCTCTTGCTTCTTTGTGGTGCTTAATTTCAGAAAAAGCTCAAGTAGTTTGGCCATGGTTGTCGAATTATACAACTGGTTGAGGTTTTTCCAGACATCGGCAGCGGTTGTGCAGTGCACTAGCTGACTGAGAACATTGTCTGTCATGGTCGTTCGGAGCCATCCGAGGACCATGCAATCTTGCTGACACCATGCTGTAAATTTAGGGTTTACTGTGGTGCGAGGTTGGGTTGTTTCAGAGGTGGCCGGAATCGAAATCTCGAGGGGAGGAGGTGAGAATTGGGGATCGATGTGGTTAGCCAAGTCGTATCCGAGAAGGATCGGTTCGACTTGTGATTTCCATACCAGGAAATTTGTACCATCAAGTTTGGTTGAGATTTGGTTTGTGAAAGTGATGATTTTGGGGGTTTCAGAAGCCATTGAAGAAGAATGAGAGAGAAGAAGACCTGATGATGATGAGAAGGTTTCTGAATCAGGTTAGTAAGCAGAATTTTTTGACTGTTCTTGAGCTTGTGTTGCTTTTCTGTCGCCTTTTTCTTGTCTGCCTGTGATGATACAGTACTGAATCGATACTGTGAGGTGAAATCATAGTAGAGGAACCCTGATTCAGGCGCTCGCTCCTTTGATTTGCTCCAGTTTTCGAGTGACTGATACTGAGGCTTTGAATTTGAGTTGAGAAAAGGTTGAATTTTGTTTACTGGTTTCGAATTGAGCTGGATCAATCCCCAATTGGACGGAAAAGAGTGGATCTTGATCTGGAACTGCCTGATGTAGTACTGATCCGATCAAATTCTTGATTGATTGTGACAAATTTAGTCAAGAAACACCTCACACTTCCCTACTCCTTCTCAGATTTCCACAAACACCTCGAATAACCCTCTTTTTGACTAATTCTAGAAGAATTCAGTCAAAGATTTGATGCGAACTGTTCAAGAAATCAGTTCTTGAACTGTTCTTGAATGGAGAGGCGCAAAAATTACTGCACTCTAGATGAAGTAGAATGAGAAGAAAAAAAAAAGGAGAAATTTGGAGAATTGGAAAAGCGGAAGCAAAACGATTGCTCTGATACCATGATAGATATAGAATTGAAAGGAGGGAAGAGAGATATTGGAATAATTGTGTTAGATTGATTAGAGATTATTGAATTGATTAGTCTTTACAAAAGAACTCTATTTATAGAGTTGAGATCCTACCTAATCTAATCTACTCTACAATCCAAGTTATATATCTACAATCTAATCCCTAGAATGCTACGTTATACAAGGTACTCTATACATACTCTACTATTCTAACTGATGGTTCGTTGATTGTAAATGCAGTTCGTTTCAAATTATCAGCGATGTAGCTCTTTACTGAACGAAAATCTTATACTGAAAAAGTGAAGAGGAAATTTTATAACTATTGATGGAAATATTATTTTGTTATGAACAGGCAAAGAATGTTTCTCCTACATGTCGCTGCATGCACAATTAGATATAGTGTAATGCAATGTAATATAACATATTCTCTGTTGTTTTGTTGAGTCTGACCATAAAACCTGGATTCGAAGCCACATTTTGATTAAGAAATAATACACTAACTCGGGTTCTTTCTTTTTCTTATTTTTTATCTAATCCTATATATTTTGTGCACTTAGACTGCACTATGTGTAAATTCTAAAGAGAGGTATTTCTGGCGTGTCGGTCCTAATTTTAGACTGAAAAGGGGGCAAATGAAGCCTCACTAAACCCTAATCATATAATTTTCAAATTAGCAGAGTAAAGGAAAACTGAAACACAGAAAATTCAACATCATTTCTAATTCAGAACCCAAATTTCAAGTGCAACACAAGAGTGTATACAGGAATTATTTATTGAATATAGTTTATTGATCAAATGTTTAACAAGGTATGTTTTGCATAATTTGTGGAAAATGCTGAAAAAAAATCCAGCATTTATTGATGATTCGCGATTGTAAATGCAGTTAATTTCAGATTATCAGCAATGTAGCTCTTGGGCGAACGAACATTGTATGTGGAAGAAGAGAAATTGAAGGAAATTTCGAACTAGAAATAAAGGTCACAAAATTGATGAATTAATTGGTTACGAACAGGCCAACGCGTTTCTCATGCATGTCGCTGCATGCACAAGACGTAACGTATTTTGTGTTTTTTGTTCCGGCAGATGAAACCGTGATACTGAACTTGCCCCATTTTGAATAACAGTTAATATATCGATTCAGATTGTTTTTTTTTTTTTTTTGAGGAATACTCAATAAGTGATAGATCATTGTTGCTTTTTATTTACAAGCAAATAAAAAGGAAAAATAAAAAAGAGAAATCAAAGAGAGAAAAGGCAATCGTCACTAAAGAGAACAATTTCTTCCCTAATTTCTAATGTTCTCACTAAAAGGGGGGAAATGAAGCCTCTCACCAAACCCTAATCATATTATTTTCTAGTCAAAATGAATTCCTACTTAATTAAATTCACCAAATCGAATAGCATACGCAGCTTATGAAGAGGAAACAAATTTGAAACACAGAAAATTGAACAACATTTCTAATCTTCAATATAAAACTTAAGACACATAAACTTGACAGGACCCAAATTAAAGTGCAACAAGAGTCTATACATGGATAATCTGTTGCAGACTGAAGACTGAGGACTGATACAAAGACAACCAAAACCCTAAATTCAACCAACCCATTAACTAAGCAACAATTGAAAATAAGAAACAACAACAACAGCAACCCTTGACAACAACAACATCAACAAAGCAGCAGAATTTATTTTGAGTTAATACTTTTTTGCCCTAATCTTCATTATTTTCTTGTGACGATTCGAGTACTCACCTCCCAAATCAGATCTTTTCCTGAGCTGATACCAGGCCTATACTCAGGAAAGAGACGGTTCGAGCTATACCTTATTCCACAAGCATTGCATAAGCTTCCTTTACCAGACGGACCGCCTCTCCACTGCGGAGTTCTTGCAGTCTTGCAGTGCTCACACTTACGCGAAATTATTATTGGCAAAAAGTAGCTAAAATCTTCTCTCTTACTCTTCACGGTCTTGCTTCTCTTTTTCTTTTGAGTTGTGCTGGGAAGAAGAAAGCTCTGTAAATCAGAATTAGAATGAACCTTAGGTAAAACCATCAGGTCACTGAGGAGTGAAAAACTATCATAAAAGTTAAACGGGTGTTCGTATGGAACGGGTTTAATATTGTTGAGGCTGAGATCATCGTTGAGTGAGAATACAGGGAATAAATCATCAGCTATTATTTCTCGGAAAGGGCTCAGATCGCCTGACATGGCACCTTTTTGGGGGTTTTATTTTGAAGCTCTCTCTCTCTCTCTCTCTCTCTCTCTCTCTCGCTCTCGCTCTCTACCTCTCAGTCTCTCTGTCTTTGTATCTCTGTCTTATTTGCAGAAGTCAACACTGCTGTTTCTTCCTCTGACTGAGCTCAGTGTTTGAGCCAGTACTGAAGAGAGGAGGATTTATAGAATGGAATGAGAGGAAAAGCGTTACAATTCTGATAGGGATGAGTTTGTTTTTAGGGTTTGCATGGGAGCATAGCGAGAGAAGGCGGCTCAGTTTTTGAGTTAGAATTGTTGTCAAAATGTTAGATGTCCAGTGATTCTAGAATCTTCACACTCAGTTTCAGAGTTGGAATTTTTGTCAGCCGTTGGATCAAGTTTTTTCTTTCATTTTCTTTCTTTCGTTCGTTTATTTTTTTGGCTAAAAATGTAGTTTCATTAATGGCTGTTTTATAGTTTGCAGAAATAATTTGTCAGGTGTTAGCTCACTAGTGAGAGAGTGACACGCCTGGTTTGCTTGAGGTTTGCTTTGTGTACATCTAAAGTGCACTTCAAAAAAAAATTGTGTATATTTAAGTTAATATTTACTAACGGCTAGATTCTCGATTTGGTAAAACTTATCAGCGGCAACAAGTAATTATAATAATGCAGTGTCTTGTTAATATGCGGTGTTTGTTGTATTGCATGGAGTACATGAAATATTTAATACATAAAACGATCTCTCTATTTTGTAACTGCCAAAGAATATCTGACTAAAATGTATTTAAAAGACGTCTATAGATATTATTGACGTAAAGAAAAATAATTACAGAACCGACAAAGATAATTGTCACAATTACAGTACTAGTATTGATGCATATATGGCCAATTAATATTTGAGAAATTATTTTATATATAGGAGTTACCATAAGTCATATGGGAATAAATTAGCACAAAAATTGAAATACTTGTCCAAAATCATATACTAAATTACATTTCTTTTGTATATAAATAAAAACTAAAACATGTCCTACTATATGCAATGTATTAGAAATAAGTTACATAAGTCATCCACACCAAACATTTCTATTTACTTACTATAGAGAAGTTTTGCCAAAAAGAAAAAGAAAGAATAAGAAAGTTAAAAGAAAAACACATGCATATTAACGTTGGAAAACGTTAAAATTCGTTCCATAATTATACATATTACACGAAATAATATTTTATAAAAATGAATTGGCAATTAGGAATATCATATCAGTATAACCTCATGAAAAATAATCTTTCTGTCAATATACAATATGGACGATTCAATTGTGGTTGCAAAGCATTTACCATGTTTTCTCTTGAGTGAACAAGTCAGTACAAATAGTGTGGCATATGCAACAAGTTAATAAAATAATATTTGTTTAAACTTAAACTAATATTTAACATTCATGATTTGGCAAAGCTGGACACTCCCAAGAGAAATAGATGACATATTTATTAGGTTACACAACATCATGTACGATTTCTATTCACTTAGGTGGCATTCGGCAGGATGAAATAAAAGTGGAATAAAATGGAATAAATGTGTGGAAGAGTGAAATTTTTTTTTTCATGAGCTAGGAAGGTGTAAGATTTTTATTCAATGGAATAAAGCAAAATTTAGGAAAATAATTCTCTTTCTTTTATCTTGAGATGACAGGACACTAGTAATTAATGATATGTTTTTCTTTCTTCTTTCTTTCTATATCTTCTTTTGCAAAAAAATATGGATGAAAAATTCACCAATTTTCGATAATAATTTCATGAAATCATAAATTTAAAATCTGCAAATGCTTGTCCTCATTTTTCTTTATCTAAAGAGATCTGTCTTCCTATATTTTTAAATAAGATTTTATTTTTCTTTTATTATTGTATTTTTAACAGAATATTTGTATTTTTATATTTTCAATCTTATTTAATTAAAATAACAAGTTATTAAATTAAAGTTAATAGAATAATTATTAGAATAAGGATATTCTAGTAATAATGAATTATTTATATTTTTTAAACCAATTTGTTATTCCACGAGCCGGACAATAGAATAATAACCATTCTTCCGTTCTTCCGATATAAATTACATACCATCATTCTTATTAAACATTTGTATTCATTTACTGCAGAGAAGTCTTACCAAAATGAAATAGTTAAAAAGTCCCGAACACATGAATATTAACAGTAAGCTTCATTCCATAGTTACATATAATTTCATTGAAGTAATAACTTATAATTTTATACAAATAAAATGACAATTAAGAATATGTTACTATAAATTATGTCAAAAACGAAATTAATTCTTGAGCTCCGAGTGTGGGATTGACCCACCTCGAGCAAACATTCAAAAAAAAAAAAGAAATTATCAAAAAAAAAAATTCAAAGAAATAGTCTTTATGCTAATATACACTTTGGATGACTTCAATGTGTTTGCAAAGTTTTTATCATACTTTTCTGCAAAGTTTTTATCATACTTTTCCCTGGGCTAAAATTGGATAAGTCAATACAAATAATAGTGTGACATGTACAATGAGTTACTGAACTATAATATATTTTCCTAAAGTAAAAATTTGTTTAAATTCAAACTAACTATGATATATATTCGTAATGCTATAATATAACCTTATTTAAATTCAAACTAGTATTTTATCATCAGCGACACTCCCGATTTGGCAAAATTGATCAGTGCCAACAGATAATGAAACACGTTATCGTGAAATATGCGGAGCATATGATACCACTGATATGTGAGCATTCCATCAATTATTGTGTTGCATATTATATAAAGAAAATATTTTAATTTATTAAACTATCTTCCTGCTTGTAAATATGTCGGGGAGTCTGAATTATTTTGATGATTATAATTCGAAGGTATTCACAGAAGATTGCACATATGGTCATTTCTTAGATGTAGAATTTTTTTTTGTACATGAATGCTATTGAAGAGAGTCAAACGCCCAATGTCAAAAAAAAAAAAAAAAAGAGTCGAACGCCATTAAATAAGCACAAAAACTGAAAAGTTATTTAAATTTTTAATAAATAAAATAAAAATATTGGTGGCTCATTGAATTTAATTTAAGAGTATTAGCGAATAATTTGAAAACTATCATACCAAACTTTTTTTTTTTATTTTTTTATTTCATTAGAACTTTATCAAAGAAATAGAAAAGAATTAGAAACTCCCGAACACATGATACATACTAACCTTGACATTATCTCAATAATTATATATTTCTACAATAAATAATAAATTTTAATTTTAATTAAATGAACTGGTAATAGACAAAACATGCAAATATTGATCTCATAAAAAAAATCTTTGTAGCACTATGCACTTCGGAGGTAACAATTCTGATTGCGAAGCTTTTACCTTGCTTTATTTCTCAAGACTTGACTCCACAAGTCAGAGCAAATAGCATGGCATATTTGTTGCAAGTCATCCAACTGCATATACGTATTACTAAATTATAATAAAACATGAGCCAATTTTTAAATTAAGACTGTGGACTCCTTATATGCACAGGCACAGATAATTAAATTATGTATAAGAAATGGATATATAAAATTAACACTTATTAAGGACAAGCGAAATTTCTATATTAGATGTTAAATTTTTTTTAGTAAAATATTTTTAGTGAACATTATTTTACAAAATTATACATGCTTTTTGATTCGGACTCAATCAAATTATATGTGGTTCATTGCAACTTGCAGTTCCCGACTTCTTGGTCTGATCTACTTAGATTGAGCCCAAATTTTACTGCAACATGTGAAATATCACCAATGGCTCCACAAAAGCACACACACATATCATTTATTTTTTGCATTTTTGCGCAATGTAATAAGGTACTTGTACTCAGTCATTCTATGTTCTTTTTTGGTCTATATTTATATATGATACATTCAAGATTGAAATTTTTGAGGAGACCTTACAATTCTGGGAAACAAATAACGAAATAATAAAAAATAAGGGTATAATAGTTCTTTATATTTTTTTTAATAAAATAATTAATAAAAAATCAACATAGATGTTAGTCGACTAACAAATCTTAACGAAATGTTAATGACAAGCACATTAGTGATATTTTAAGAATTTTATGGGGTTATCATGATATTATGAGTGGTATTATGGGGTATTGGTCATTTTTTAAGTTTTGTAGGAGTATAGGTGATATTATGATGTTTTACAGGGGTATATGTAAACTTTGGCCTTAATTTTAGAGATTTGATAGAGCATGACGACACTTAGCATGACTGTTCATGACGGATCTAATAATAATATATATAATTTATTTTCTAATAACAATATATAGGTAATAGTATATACATAAAAAGTGAAAATAGTAGATAAAATGGGAAAAATAATATATAAAATGGGAAAACAATATTTAAAAGTAAAAAAATAAAAAATATACAAAGAATAAATAACATTATAAAATGACAAAACAGTATATAAAATGACAAAACAATATATAACATGGAAAAAACAGTATATCTACGATGCCGTCCTGTTTGCACATTTTCCTTAATTTTAAATGGAATAAAAAAGAGCCATACATGGTTATTTTCTTCCACCAAGACATGCATGCATTACACATTAAATGTAATTAATGGAGAAGCATGAATTAATAATTTTGTTGCCAAAATAAAATTTTATACACGTTTTTCCATAGTTGGCATGCTCAGTGGATAAGATTACAAAGCTCTAGCATGTAGAAACAAATATGCCTATTTTCCATTTTTCTGTAAAATTTTTCAAAAGATGACACCCACCCTAAAGGACTGGAGCGGAAATAATTTTTCTTTTTATTTTCATTATTTATCTACCATGGAAAGCATGAAATATGTAACTAAGATATTATTAGTTTCCCATATGATTATGATTTTATAAATGCAGTTTTTTCTTCCCATACTTTAAAGTCTGACTAACCCTAAAGAGGCCAATTTTCAAGATCTTCTTCTCAATGGAATAGATAAAATCTGGACTTCAATTCTGACATCATTTTCATGTGTACAATGCTAAATAAAATTAATAAACATTCAACTCGAGACGCTCATCAGTTCGATCTTAGAAAAACTAAATTTCTCATTTATTTCCCTGAATTTCTCCTTCA
This sequence comes from Juncus effusus, assembly GCA_027726005.1. NCBI lineage: Eukaryota > Viridiplantae > Streptophyta > Magnoliopsida > Poales > Juncaceae > Juncus > Juncus effusus. The sequence continues at coordinate 6,217,428 of CM050907.1, forward strand.
GGTGCTGAATCTAAACAAACAACAATAAAAAACACAACCAACATTAATTCCAATCAGTTTTAAGAAAATTGAATAATTTAAAATAAAAGAGAAAATATTTGTTTTAGCTCGATTTCCAAATCTCTTTTCCTTCTTTCTAGCAAGCTCTTGATAAGCTGAGTGATGTTAAAAATTATGTCCAAATCATTTTGAATAACCGACTCAAGATCTTCTCTCAGAAGCGCCGGCAGTTATAACCGACTCAAGATCTTCTCTCAGAAGCGCCGGCAGTTTATCCCCAATCGGCATAAGTAAAAATCAATTGAACTGCAATATTTCAAGGAATAATTGTGTAGTTAGTTTCTAATTTTATTCTATATTCATTTGTCAATTTCTTATGGGAGGGTCAAAAAAAGCGCCAACATTTGTACAAAATTGCAAAAAAGTACCTGCATTATTAGAAATTGCAAGAATATCCTACCCAAAATTATGAAAAAAACCTTCCAATACAAATTAACACCATTAGCTAGTTAAGGGACGGAGCAGTATTAGGACGGTACCAGGACTATCGCAAAATATTTTTTTTTATTAGTACACCGTAATTTTTTAATAAATTTGTCTAATCACTAGTATAAAATTTGTCTAAATTTGTTTATATAATTAATTGTTAAAAGTAAAATTTTGTTATTTTGTTTGCTCTGATCTAGTAAAATTAAGCAACTATCCAACTCTTGCTAGCTCAATGGTAGCTACATCAGTAAACTTTGGTTATTCAAGTCGTGACAAACTCATTTTGCACATTTGGCTAGCCTCTCAACTCATTAGTAGTGAGTTTGGGTCTAGAAAGAATATTGAGCAACTGATCTAACAAGATATATTAGAATTTTAGAAACATAGCAAATCCATATAATAGTTAATTAAATGATATACAAATATGACACATGAGAAAAAATGATATCACATGCATGATATAAGTTAACTTGTTTTTTATTTGCAAGGGTCAAGTGTGTCATATAACTCTATTTCTTCATGTTATAAACTTCTAAAAACTACAATTCATATGTTATCTTAGTATTAGACCACACAAGATCCACTTTTCACTTCCAACTTTGGCAAGCACTTTTAGATTTTCTGTTATAACCCGAAGTAAGGGTATTTTCGTAATAGTTTAGAAGTTAGGGGCTAAATTATAAATACTAAAAATTAGTTTTTGTTAAAATAATAAAATTAATATTTAATTAATTAGTTGTATGTAGTTATATGTGAAAATTTGTGCAGTTATATTTCAAAGGGTGTATAATAAAATAAATAAATAAATAAATAAAATAAAAAGATTATAAAATGAATGAGTGCAAGTAGGAGATAAGATAAGATCCTAAAATGAATGGGTGCAAGTAGGAGATAAGATAAGATTGTAAAATAAAAGGGTGCAAGTAGGATATGTATATAACTACACCTATCTCTTATTCTCTCTCCCCTAATTCCTTCATTCATGTCATTTTTTCTCTCCCTCTCTAATTTCTCCAATAAAATAAATAAATGATCAAATTCCAACAAGAAGAATATGAGATATTAGTATCGGTGATGCGAGTTAATTCAAGATGATAGTTATAATCAGAAGTTTCGAAGCGTCATTAGTCATGTCGTGTTTCTTTCAAGGTAAGAATTTATACTCTCAAATACGTTTACGATTTTTAAACTATTTTGACATATATAGATATTAATAATATAAATTATATTTTATTAGAGCTTATATTGCTCGTAATAAATATTTTATTATTTATGAAAATAGAATAATTGAGAATAATATATAATAGTTTTTGAGAAAATATAAAATGTTTTATGGATTATATAGTATTTTGAGAATGATTTTATGGAATAAAGAATGAGATGTGAAAGAGTGAAATTAGTGAAAGTGGATACAACCGTACTTGGTAGAGCGAAACCAAGACCGCTGATTCGCATTGGTGAAAGGCCGTACTTAGTAGAGCGAAACTAGAACCGTCGATCACCCAATAACGAGCTCGGAAAGACTTGTATCTGTGTGCGTACTCGATGCCACGGAGCATGATCTAATGTGTGTGCATGAAGTGGAATGAGAAAATCGATATCCCAATATAAAAGGATTTTAAATATATTTATACTTACTACGATTTACTTAAATATTTATTTACTAAAATTAATATTATTTTTAACGTATGCGAAGCATACCCTTACTGAGTTTCGACTCACCCCCTTTACCTTTTCTCGAATTTCAGGTTCAGTTATTAGGCGGGACATCGGGTTGAGCGACGTCATAATTTCGAGATTTTTAATGTAATAAATGTTTATAGATACTTGATTTTTATAATATATAGATACTCAATTCTTTTATTTTCCGCTGCTTTAATACGATTTTAGAGTCGTATATTCTTAATATAAGTTGAGGGTATACGACCGTTACATCTCGGCCCGAAAATGGATCGGGGTGTAACATTTTCAGGTTTAGCAATACTTTTTTACTTACATGACCCTATTTATTATTCTCCATTCAACATCTCTATTCTATCATGCATAATTTCATATACTACAAGAGCCAAAATATTATTCAATGACTTTAATTATAACTATGAAGGACTAAATAATAATTTTCAGTTTTCATAGGGGGGCCAAGTCCCCTGCTTGCCCCTCCTTGTCTCCGTCCATGTCTAGAACCCTCCTTGTCTCCGTCCATGGCTAGTTTTCTACTCTAATTATTTGGAAAAAAATATTTTTTAAAATTTATTAATACGCTGTCTGTCTCCTGTCTCAATGTTAATTAACATTTCTCTCACCAAACCTCTATTCACCTCGACTATTTCAAATGAGGAAGTGAAGAGAGAGATCATATTAATAAATTTAAAAAATATTATTTCAAACGATATAGTGAAGAGAGATGTTAATTAATCTTAAAGAAATGAATTTTAGCACTAATGCAGGATCTTTCTACAATTTCAGCACAATGCTGGGGCTTCTTTCCAAATCTCTCATATGTATTAGTTCACCTTCAATTCGTTGGAAAGAAGAAAATGCTCTTTTAATCCCATGAACAATCTGGTGCAAACAAGAAAATGCTTTTTTACTTCCATGAAAAATCTGTTGCACCAAAGCACAAATAAACCACTCTGACGACTGAGCCAACATTCTGTACTATCCAACAAATCAACAAGTCTGGTTTCCGTTTGTTGATTCTTCCCTGTAATGCGGGATTCTAGTGCCCTACAATTACTCGATTTTGATTCAACATTTCCAGATGTAATGGTTGTTTGAAGAGTGGTTTGCTTCTGATGCATCAAAGGAGTGTAGGAAATTTCTTCATCCAGCATGGACCTACGGACCTAGACCGGGTGTTTGAGGAGGCGACAAGAGAGACGATTCTCGATAGAAGAACCAAATATCAGGTGCGTGAGATCTGACTCTGTCCCAATCCCTCTCTACTGAATAATCTCACACCGAGGACACCCTCGGTAGATCTGAATGGAGGACGAAACAAGTCGTTTGCTCAAGTAGTAGCGGTGAATAAAACTCAAAATGAGTTTAATTGAAAAGGAGAAAGATGGTTTCAGATCAATTTTAAGAAGAAATTGAAGGAGAAACTAATTATGTGCTTTAGGTATTTATCGGATCATCACACAAAGGAATTTTGCGAAGAAGCGATCAAAATATTACAAGTGCAAGAACTCTGGTCATATTAGAAAGTTTTGTAACCTATCACCAGAGGAGTTTTTATATCTTGCTCGACTGCTAATTGCACGGCTACTATTAGATTTGATTTCTATATCGGACAGCTCAAACAGTTCCCAAAAATACTCCAACCTTAAAGACTTTCCATTCTTGTATGGTACTGTATTAGTATGAAAGGGTAAAATAGTAACTTTATCCTTTAAGAAAGCTAGCTATTCTTCTTTGGGTGCGGCTATTCTAAGCGACCTTTTTTTTATATTGAGCGGAGAGAGAAAATTTTATGAAATTATACCTATTTTAACCTTGTGATTGCCATATTTAAAATAATCATTAAATAAGAGATTTATTTCTTACTATAAATAAACACAATCTTTTTAAATAGCATTCAAGCTGTGTGAAAAAAGAAAACAAAGAAAAATTAATGCCAAATTTGAGTTAAAATGCCCCATATTGCACATAATGATTTGTCATATATTGTTGTGCGTGTGCATTTTTTTATTTCTAAACCCTCAACAGAGGTATTATACATGACTACAAATACTTTTTACTTCATAAAATACAATATATAGTTGATATGCACATTATGAAAATGTTATATGCTTATAACAAAAATATACTGGAGCATTTTTAATCAAATGCTTCTTAGCCTATAAATATAGGCCATATGCATCACATAGTCCAGAAATTAATGTTGAAGTTTTATATTTAAATTAGTCCTTATGAGCATTCATGTAAGTACATGAGCATATATCTTAAATTAGTCCTTATGAGCATTCGTGCTACCTTCATATACAGTGTATACATGCATGTACATGAGCATTCGTGCTAAGTGTTTTTTGTTTTTAATTTAATCAAAGTTTGCAAAGAATGGAAGAAATATTAATAAGTAATAACATCATATATCTTAAATCAATGAAATAAATTATAACGTAATTGATTTGGTTGTATTATTTTGTTATTCAAAAATATTATTTTTTTACTATTTTGATATTCAATAGTTTTACATGAATCGTTATGTGCATATCTGGGTGCATTTAAATAGAAAATTTGGCATTAATTTGTTTCTTTTTTTTTGTTTTGCATACGGCTTGAATGCTATTGTGAAAGATGATTATTTATAGCAAGAAATAAATTTCTTATTTAATGCTTATTTTAAGTATGATAATCATAAGGGCAAAATGAGTATAATTTAATAAATTTTTCTCTCTCCGCTCAATATAAGAAAAACATTGCTCAGAATAGCCGCACCCTTCTTCTTTCCCTGGAGTGTTCCTCTCTGGTACGTTCATTCATTTGGTTGTTGGGTGAAATCCATTTTGTCTAAAATTATGTTTGAATATTTTTTTATGTTAAATATTCTTTTTATGATGACACATATTTTTTAGTATTAATTAATGAAGTCAAAATATATATTTTTTAAGTTCAAATGCACTATTTTCAATCTCGATATGAATTTTGAAGTCCTAATTATAATTTTTTACGTGAATATACTAAATTTCAGTGTCAACATGTATAATTTTATATGAATATACCAATTTATTTGTTAATATATCATTTTATGTAAATATACTAATTTCAATGTGAATATATTATTTTTACCATTAATAACTTATTTTTAAATAAAAAGACCTATGGTTTACTCGGCCATTGAAAGAAGGAGAAGCAGTAGACTGTTGGAAAAATAACCTATGGTTTACTCGGCCATTGAAAGCACAATTTTTCTTTGAGAATTAATATGTGGATATCGTATCTAACCTTTAACTTGTTCGGGGGTGAAGTAAAAATCGAGTTGAAACTCATGGGGCAACAATTGTTTGCCACTTTTAAAGTAAATTTTTTTTATTAGGGTACTAGTTTTTGGAAAATAGATAATTGAGATAAAGGTTTGAGAATTTGAAATGAATATGGATTTTAAAAGTATTAATGGACATCCATCGACTTTCGTGTATTATTATAGTAATCAAATATTAGTATATAACATTCATAACAATAATCTAATCTCTTTTCAAAATATTTTAAACTGATTCTAAAAACCCTAAAATTTTATTTAATTCACGTTTGAGGGCAAGTTTGGTTTAATTGTGGTGATATTTGTAATGTATATTTTTATACATATTTTTAGGATTATTATCATAATAAATTCATCCTTAAATCACATAAAATGTATGAAAAAATTTAAAATTCATGAATAAAAAAAAATTAATCTCTCAATACATTTTTTTTTCTGGTAAAAAGACCTATCAATAGGGCTGCAAGTTTAGCTCGGGACTCGAAACTCGCTCGTGTTCGACTCGGCAAAAAACTCGATAACAGCTCGCTCGACTGCAACTCGAATTAATTTCGAGTCGAGTCAAGCCAGCTCGAAATGAACTCGAGTCTAGTTCGAGTTCGTGTCAGCTCGATCAAATTAAACTCGAAATAATTTCGAGCTGGGCCTTATGACCCATATATTTTTTGAAAAAGTATTACGGCCCATGTATAAACTAATATGGCCCAAAAAATATAATGAACTATCAAAATAACATAACATCCCTAACCCTAACCTATTCTGTACGAGACTCAGCCCTCACTTTCCCTTTTTCCTTTCTCTCACGTCTCCTTTTCCTCTCTCACGAACTAACGACGGCGCCTCCTCTGTAGTTGACGGCAGCCGGCGAAATCTTGCATTTTTTTTTGGAACATTAGAGTTTATTTGGATGATATTGATATTTTTTGTAGGGTTGTAAACTGATATTTGTGTTGGTTTGCTAGTAGATAGGATATGTTGTTGGATTTTTTGTTAATTTGAAATGAATATTAGTTGTTGAAGTAGTATTGAAATGGATTAAGTAAAAAGTATGAAATTACTTTATTTTGCTAGCAGATTACATTTTTTGAGTGAATATTCATTTAATATTGTATTATGCGTGATTTTGAGCTGAGTCGAACAAGTTTCAAATTTAATTTTGAGTGGAATTTCGAGTCAAGTCAAGCAAATTTGGTAATAAAAATCTTATTTCGAGTTGATGTCGAGTCGAGTCGAGCTGGCTCGAGTCAAAATCGAGTCGAGTTCGAGCCGGGCTTTCTGGCTCGAAACTCTATATCAATTTCGAGTCGAGCCAGCTCGATTCAATTTCGAGTCGAGTTCGAGTTGGGTCCAGCTCGTTCGAACTCGACTCGATTGTAACCCTACCTATAAAAGAAGAATTGGAGGACTTAGATAAAAAGTCAGCTCCAAAAGACGGATCATATTGCAAATAATGCGTCAAAGATGGCCAAATTTTCCACAAATCTCCACAAAACCCTACACACCTCTCTCCAACCTCCAACAACCCTTTACATCTCAACCATCCAAGTAAAACCCCAAGAAATTCACAAAAAGCCAAAAAATCAAACCCTACAAATCATTTTTGATCAAACGGTCAACTTTCCCTAAACGGGTTAAGTTATATGTCGAAATGAAGATCTCGACAAAACGAATCCAATAATGCAACCATCTCAATCAAACCCCTATTGACCAGTCAACTATCGCTCTTTAAAATTGTGAACATGTGTAGTGCTCAGAATTGAGTGTGTTTAACGTCATTCGACTCAGAATGAAGAACCTTGACTGCCTATGGGGTTCACTAGAGCCAAATCGTCGAAATTTTTTGAAAAACCACTAACCAGCCATGGAAATGGACTGACAGTGAACTTCGAGCCTTTTGCTCTACAGAGCTTCAGATTTCACCAAGCCAATGCCAAATTCTTCCTCTCTCTCTGCCCTTTCTTCTATAACAACAACTCCTCAAATGGTGAAGAATCAAGCGGGAAAATGGAGTTTTACAACCTGCTCGATGAAATGCTACATTCAGAATTTGTATTACGATCGGATTTTGGAGATTTTGAACCGTAATTCAATCTCGATCGACCTTACTCCATTTATCTAGAAGCAAGGTGTTGTTTTTTACTTTAGAGAGTTTCAGTAAGGGGTTGTGAAGAGTTCTGGAGCTTCAATTGAATCTTAAAGCTGGTCGAAACAAGGTTTTGAATCACGACTTTTTATTTCGTTGGTTTTTTCTCGAGATCGAGTTCTGGTTTGTTCATGGAAGAAACTCGACAAGATAGAAAGTTTTCATGGGACCAAACTCAACAAGAGGATGTGAGAGAGTTGGGAAGAGTTCATGAGCACTGGTTTGATTTGGTGATGATCGAATCTCGAACTTGAGCTCAAAATATTCATCAATGGTCCTGGAGAGAAAAACACGAGCTGAAGCTCATTTTTAAGGAAGAGCTCAGTACATTCTCAATAGTTTTGCACCGTTTAACTTCCTATATGTTCATAGTGATAAGGAGGAGCATTCTGAACTGAAAATTGGCATTAAGGTGTAGAGAGACGAGAGATCAACATCTCAGTGAGGAACAGAAAAATGGCGGCAGAAAATGTTGAAATTCTTGGTTTGGAACACAAAGATGAGTTGCATTTGAGAAAACACCACAGTCGCGATGCCACAAAAGATCCCTGGGACCACTTGAGCATCAAACAAACTGAATTTACTCTGAACTCTCTATCAGCTCAATAAAAGCTCTTAAACAGAAGGCCTCCATTACTCATCTCCAAACAACGCAACAACTCTTCAAGCTTTCAAAACTGTAACTGGACCCTCCAGTAAGTCTCCAAAACGCAGAACTAAGTCCCTTTCTTCTTAATTCTCTCTGAAACTTCTGAAATACCTCCATTTTTCGCCAAAAATAGGGAATGCAATCCTCAGCTCGAAACATGACGAAAAATGTAAATTAATGAACAAAAATTCATCTATGTGTCCCTCTTACCTCCTAGATCCACTCTGAACCAATAAAAATCTCCGAATTTCCCTCTACTCTTCTCTCCATTCATAATAGGTCAGCACCTCCATTGATTTATCTTACTATAAACCTATTCTTATCCCTTCTTTCGAATACACAACCGACTCCACTGTAAATACCATCCCTTTCCACCCCTCAATTGATTTTCTTGAGAATTTTTTAGGTCAAATTTCGAGTGAAAAGCTAGTTGAAGACTATTTCTGACAAAAGGTGGCTGATTCAATCTCAGATGCAAATTCCTCACTCTAGCTTCACTACTCTAGAGGGACCATAGCTTGTGTTCTTCAAAGTGGTTTACTCCAATTTCTCTTTTTTCATCTATTTTTGCTGTTTCAATCATATCTATTCTGTTGTGAATAAAATGAACTCAATCATGTTTGTTTATGTTTGAGTAGTGTTAGATATGGATTGGTGTTTGTGAGTTGATGGTATGAAATCTTGCATTTAAACCTACCAATTTGATTTATTTGTGCTGTTTAATCATGAAACCTCACTGTTTTTGTGTTTTAATCAATATTTTTTTGGTTGAATGAATTGAGATTAAATTAGCCATAAATTTGTCATTTAAACCTTTTGTTTGATGACTTGTTAATCACTAGAATGCTTGGCTAAGGTTCTTGTGTGATTAGATTAGGTTTTGACTTGAATTTGTGTGATATATACTTGAAATGGTTGTTTTAAGTAGTGTTCTTAAGTTTGATTTATTAATTGAGTTATCTTAGCTTAGAATTGCTTAAATCTAGCTGATAAATTTATTAAATTGAATATTGAGTAATTAATGATTACCTAGATTCACAAATTACCTATATGTCCCTATTTTTGTCATTCAAAAGACTGTTTGTTTAGAGTGACTATTTTTCTAGAGTTTGATTGTTTTGTCAATCTTTTATCAGTGTTTTGTGCCCAAATTAGTCCAAAAATAAAATAAAAAATCTTATTTTCGTGTTCAAATTTAGGTTTTGTAGATTAATTTCAATACAAAATTTGCCCTATTGATGAAATATTTTGTGAGATATTATCATTTTAAATTTGCTACTTTTAGAGTTTTGTTTTTCAGTTTCTGTTGCTGTTTGTTTCAATTATTAAAAATATAAAATAAAAAAAAATCCTAGTTAATCTTGTATGATATATTTTTGAGTGTAGAATTTGAATATGAATTTTAATCATATCCTCAAAGTTTTAGAATTTGAAATATCACACAATTCTCAACTGTTGGCATGTCTGTGTTGTGTTCTAAGTTGATGTTTGCGTTTCAGTTGTTTCACCCAATCTGTTGAGCAATTTTTTCTGAAATTTTTACTGTAGAATCTAGACTGTGGAATTTGTGTTAAAATTTCATGATTTTAGGGTAAACAATATGGCCTGTATGAATTTTTGAATCTCTGCTTAATTACTGAACAAGAAACTATGGTTGTCTGACATGTTCTGATGTTTTCTTCATAATATTGAAAAAAAGTGATAAAAAAAACTTGATTGTTATTGTCTAGGTATCTCTTTGTAGTTTCCAACGATATATAATTTGCTATATTTGAAGCTTGTTTAAGCTAGTTATGAGTTAAATTACAAAAGTGTGTCAAGGTTAATAATAAAACCTTCAAATTTCCATATAAAAACCTAAATACTTGAGAATTAATTGTAAACTTGTTAATTTAAGGCCAGTCTCCCTGTGCTTTGACCTCAAAACTTGATACCACATATACACTTGCTAAATGAATTAGGGAAAAATAAATCTTTGTTAACTTTGAGAATCGCAAACGACACGTTTTCATCAAAATTACAGTGACTCTCTCCTTCGGAAACCGAAACATTTGCCATTTGCCGAGCCAATGATTCTTGAGAAGCGAGTAAATTTTCAAACTCTGTCAACGATAGTTGTTGTGCCCATCCTTGTATTGAGGTAATGAACGGACATACTCTCTTCAAAGACCGCAAATAATGTACTGCATCTCCGAAATAGCCTCCTCCGGTTCCAAGATTGAAATCTCAAAACATAGATTCTTTATTCTCAAAAAATATTGAGAAATAGAGATTTCCCCGTGTGCAATTTGCCAACTCATTCTTCAAAAATTACAGTCGTGTAGTGTTCTTCTTGTTGAGCAATTCTTCAAAAGTCCTCCAAATCTCAGCCGCCGATCTTAACCCCATAATATGCTTGAATAGATCGTGTGATATCGATCTCTTCAACACAAACTCCACCTTAGCATTCACAGTCAACTAGTCATTCACTGCTGCTTCATTCGTCACTGTACCATCAATATCGGTAACAGGTGCCGGTGCAACCTTCATACCAACAACAATCTCTCATGAATCATCGCCCTTACTATAAGACTCCATACACGACTTCCAAATCTTTATAATTCGAAAAACTCAGAGCCTCAATATCAAGTCTACTAACTCGATCTCCGAACTCCATCAATGCCGAAATAAACAATCATCTTCTTCACCAAGGGATCTTGAAAAACATCGTCACCACCCTCGTAACTTTAATACCATGTAGAGATAACCAGGGATATAAAGATAACTGTGTGGTTATCACAATTGCAGAAATAATAGTGCAATCATAGTCACACTAGGCCAAGATGAAACCAATAGTAGAAGAAGAATAAGAACAATGGAACTTGATAAAATATACTTATTATTACAAGAACAAGAGAGATTATAATATCTGATATTTGAGTGGTACATATAAGTGGTACTTTCAAAAGCTCACAAGCCCTCTTTCTTTATAGGCTAACATAGACTATTATCCTCTAGAGTACTATTATATACATGCATACAATCTAATATCCCCTAACTCTTCTATACACTCTAGACTCATCTAATTATTAAATAATCTAGGAGACAACACCATTGAACCTTTGATTTTTTAGAATGATTTATACAAATATCTACAATACATAAATGCATTTTTATATTTTAACAGATTTGAAACAGTTACACATGCAGTCCTTAAAGCAAAGCAGAGCGCAAGTTATCATTCATTTCATCTTTTATCCTTATTTTATCGGGATTTTTTGGAATTTCTGCTTTCTCATTTTGTTATTCGATAAATTGCATAAGCAAGATTTGACGGATCTTTACATCTCAATTTGCATTTTTTTTCATCAACAAAAGATTAGAAATCGTTAACAAATTGTTGGTGCAGGTTAATATTTACATCAACGTAAATATTTATATATTTTTATTTAAGTAAATTTAAGCTTTGTTGTATTCAAATAATTTTTGATGCAGCAACGTACATTAAAATATTAGAACTTACATGTGGTATTTGATCTTTGGATTCATAATTTCGTTCCGTCAAGAGTGAGACCGTGCGTTAGGGTATCTAGTTCTTTTAGAAAAAGTAATAATTATATTGGTGTAATTAATGTTTGATTCAAAATTTTATTTTATTTCTAAATTTGTTTAAAAAAATTAAAGTATTTTAGAGAGAGAAATTTTGATGTGGCAAAATAATGATATATCATTAATAAGGGTAAAATGGGTATTTGATAAAAAAAATTGAAGCGTTCTCAGCACAACAAAGTCAGCTCTCCCGATAGCACTACCTAATATTTTCCCATAAAATATCAATTTTATCCTCATTTATTACGATCATAATTTATTCATATTTTCTATTTACCAAATATACTTTTTACTAATAAATTTTCTATCATTAGAAAATACAAAATATAATAAATAATATAATTTACTATATCTGAACTTAATTCAACAAAAAAAGATTAAGCATTTTTCAAAAAATTTCGCAATTTAATTGGACCTTATTCTTTTACATTTGTTAAAAGAAATAATCAATGGCTGATTTGATAAAAAATACATGAAGAGAAGTAAGATTAATTTAATATGTAATTAAATTATATTGTGTATACTATATGTTACTTATTGAATATTTCTATTTTTATAAAGTAAAAGATTAATTATTTAGGAAGCATAAATGTGGAAAAGAAAAAAAGAATAAGTGATGATTATAACAAACAGGGGTAAAACTGTCATTTCGTAAAAAAAATATTTAATTTGCTCTCAAGGAAGCAAAGTTAGCCCTCTCAATATCGTCGAAAATCCCCTATGTTTTCTCAAATTTATAAAATAACGCCAACTTTCGGAATATTCAGAAGTCCTTTTTTAATTTTCAATTTTTCAAGCCCCCTTTATTTTCTCAAGAAACTCCTTAACTTTTAACTTTTATAAGGAAACATATAATGTATCATACTCTATATAAATAATGATAAATAATAACTACACATATTTTTTCAAATTATATATCTATTATTTCAAAATACTTAAGGTATATTTACATATTATTTTTCTATTATTTCAAAATGAGTGGGGAGTTTGTTTTCTCTAAAATTAAAATATTAAAGTTTTGCGGTTTCTGAAGATAAAAAATTAACATAAGGATTTTCTTAGTATTTTAAAAGGTCTGTTTTTTCGAGATGGAAAGTTTAAAGCAGAGTTTGTTTAATAATCCAAAAGATAGTGATTTTTTATAAGTATCACAAAATACAAGGTTTTTTCTTTGAAAAAAATCTTCTTATATTAATTAACAACACTCCATTATTTTTCATCACCTTTTGAGCCTTCTCCAGATACCACGTCACCCATATAATTTAAGCAGTTGAATGATACAATGTATTTACATCTCACTTGCTGATTCAAGTCCGATATTATAAGTTTTCTATATTTTTGTAGTTATTCATGTGTTAGTTTTTTTATACCCTCTTGAAGCCTCTCATGATGCCACATCATCATCTTCACTTTTACTACAGCCGTTCAATGCGAATTCAAGTATCTAAATTCTTAATTTGTTAATCATGAAGAAATTTAAAGAAGCACACACTATTTTCAACATAAATGTATAACTTTTAATCTTTCTTAAACCATCATATTCTTGAACAATTTAAAATGAGTCTCTTCATGTTCTTTTATTTTCTATCTCTTTTTGAAAAAAATAATAATCATTATTTAAGTATAGTTTTAATCTTCTTAAACCATCATATATAAATTCTTTTGAAGATCCTCTTCATGTTGAGCTCCAAGATAGTATAGTTCCGATTAAAATACTTGATTTCAATTAAATTTATACTAAGGAACTATGTAACTTATGTATTTAAAAACTATTTTAGAGAAAGAAATTTTCATATGTTATTAAACTTTTATAATTTATTTTTGACAATAATTGATTTGGACCACATATAAGAAAAATATTTTTTATAATGAATATTTCTTAAATGGATTTCTTTATTCAATTAAAAAGTTATATATTGCAACAAATATTTTTTATTAAGTGATGTTTTTTGTGCTAATAAAAATCGAAGAAAAATTCTTTTTTTATTTCAACAATTGTTTTGATGCAAAATAAAATTCAATGAACAAACTTTTGTCTTCTTATGGTCTTCACTCAACTAATTGAATTACGAGTTATTGATCATAATAGATGATTTTATTTTTAATTAATCATAAATTTTAAATACCCGCACATAGCGCAAGATTTCCAAATTTGTTTGAATTTTTTCTTTATTTTGATTCATATTGTTATGGTTTCAATTTTATTTTTTTCTTGCTAAAGTATGTTAAGATATAAAATAACAAATGCACGTAAGAAAATATATCTTTACATAATAAGATTTAAAGAATTTAAACGTTTAAAATATAATATAATGAATTATTAATCTTTTCAATTATCAATAAATTCTAAGTTCAAACATTTGGGTATAATTAAGATTCAAAACTGGGATAAAATTCGTGCTATGCTATGAATATTTCAATTTTATTATTTATTTTGATACAAAATGCATAAAATTGGAAAAAATAGATGTGATAGAAAAAATACAAACCCTTTGACCATATAATATTTTTGCAATGAATGATAATTAATAAGTTATCTTATGATGTAATGCAAAATTATAAGTAAAAAATATAATCAATTTATGATTATTCTATATTATTTATGTACAATAAATTAATTTTTATTTTTATTTCTTAATTGCAGTTTTATGCATTTTACATTAAAATTAGTAATTAAACTGCAATATTCGCACGCAAGTATTATCCTATTTTATATTATTTAATGCCTTGAATATTAGTACATCCTGACGATCTTCAACTCCGCAAGCATTTTGTAATTGGAGGGCATTTCATGCCTCCTACTACAAGACAAAACTACGGCATTGCACTGTGATATAAAGTTCCCCGTAAAGAGACATATCCCAGCACTATAAAACTCAAAATATAAAAACAACCAAAGTGATTAAAAATTGGGAAATTAGCAAAAAAAAAAAAAAAAAAAAATTATATATATATATATATATATATATATATATATATATATATATATATATATCATTATGCCGAAGTTGAAAAAAAAAACTCGTGTATTATTGTCAAAATTGCAAATAAGCAAATGCCATTAATTAGAAGCTAATACCATTAGTTTTTATACTCTAATGCAGGGAGGTTTTGTTATATCAATGATTTTGGCAATAATATAGGAGCTTGTTTGCAATTTTTAATAATGTAGGGTTTTTTTTAATAGATTGAGAATAATGTAGGGTTTTTATTGTAAATTTCCCGTAAAAATTGAACTAAAGATATTTTTTTTTACAGGCAACATTTTGTGAGGAAGACGAAAACTGTTGGATCCAGTGGATGTTCCACCGTTTATCCTCTCGTCTTGTATTGTTTCTCCTGATATTCTTAATTTGATTAAATAAACATATCCAAAAAGTGAGAATTAGACAACAATTGGTCTAACCAAATTTATGAGGAGGAGCCATCACACTGCCCTATGTGTAAATTCTAAAAGAGAGAAGTATTTCTGCGGCTCTGCACTAATTTTTGACTGAAAAAGGGCAAATGAAGCCTTTCACCAAATCCTCTATTCTTATAATTTTCAAGTTAGAAAACAAAATTGACAGAACCCAATTTTCTAGCGCAACAAAAGTCGACATAGGGATTATTTATTGAATATAGTTTAGTGATCAATTGTTGAAGAGTATATGTATTTTATAATTTGGGAAAATGCTGAAAAAAAGTCCAGCATTTATTGATGATTCGCGATTATAAATGCAGTGCATTTCAGATTATCAGCAATGTAGCTCTTGAGCGAACGAACATCGTCTGTTGAAGAAGAGACGTCGAAGGAAGTTTCTAACTAGAAATGAAGGTCACAAAATTGATGGAAATTAATTGTTATCAACAGGCCAACGTCATTTCTCATGCATGTCGTTGCATGTATAAGACATAACGTAACGTATTTTGTATTTTTTGTTCCGGCAGATGAAACCGTGATACTGAATTTGCTACATCTTGAATAACAGACAATACATCGTCAATTCAGATTCTTTTTTTATTTGTCTTATTTTTTGAGGAATACTCAATGAGTGATAGATCATTGTTGCTTTTATTAAAAGTAAAAGACAGTACTATTTACAAGCCAATAAAAAGAAAAGGAAAAAGGAGAAAATCAAAGAGAGAAATATTTTCCTTATGGAACCTATATATTTTGTGTTCTGTGTGTAAATTCTAAGGAGAATCATTTCTGCCCTAATTTCTATTTTTCTTACTAAAAAAGGGGAAAATGAAGCCTCTTGCCAAAAATAATTCCTACTTAAGTAGATTCACCAAATCAAATCGCATACACAGCTTAGAAGAGGAATGCAAATTTGAAACAAAGAAAATTCAAATTGAACAACATTTCTAAACTTCAAGATAAAAGACAAACTTAACAGGACCCAAATTAAAGTGCAACAAGAGTCTATACAGGGATAATTTGTTGCAGACTGAAGACTGATACAAAGACAACTAAACCCTAAATTCAACCAACCCATTAACTAAGCAACAATTGAAAGTAACAAAACAACAACAACAGCAACAATACTTATTTTGAGTTGTACTTTTTCGCCCTAATCTTCATTATTTTCTTGTGACGATTTGAGTATTCACCACCCTGATCAGATCCTTCTCCTGAGCTGTTACCAGGCCTATACTCAGGAAAGAGACGGTCCGAGCTATACCTTATTCCACAAGCATTGCATAAGCTGCCTTTACCAGACGGGCCGCCTCTCCACTGTGGAGTTCTTGCCGTCTTGCAGTGCTCACACTTACGCGTAATTGTTATTGGAAAAAAGTGGCTAAAATCTTCTCTCTTACTCTTCACGGTCTTGCTTCTCTTTTTCTTTTGAGTTGTGCTGGGAAGAAGAAAGCTCTGTAAATCAAAAGTTTCAAGCTTAGGTAAAACCGTAAGGTCACTGAGGAGTAAAAGACTATCGAAAAAGTTAAGCGGGTCTTCATATAGTGGAACGGGTTTAATATTGTTGAGGCTAAGATCGTCGTTGAGTGGGATTTCAGGGAATAAATCATCAGCTATTATTTCTCGGAAAGGGCTCAGATCGCCTGACATGACACCTTTTTGGGGGTTTTTTTTATTTTTTTTGAATGCTTGCTTCAGCCTTTTTGGGGGGTTTTATTTTGAAGCTCTCTCTCTCTCTACCTCTCAGTCTCCCTCCTTCCCTTTCTATCTCTCTTTTATTTTCAGAAGTCAACACTACTGTTTCTTCCTCTGACTGAACTCAGTGTTTGAGCCAGTACTGAGGAGAGGAGGATTTATAGAATGGAAGGAGAGAAAAAGCGTTACAATTCTGATAAGGATGAGTTTGTTTTTAGGGTTTGCATGGGAGTATAGTGAGAGAAGGCGGCTCCGTTTTTGAGTTGGAATTGTTGTTAAAAGGTTCGATGTACAGTGATTCTAGAATCTCCACATTCAATTTCAGAGTTGGAATTTTTGTGAGCCGTTGGATCAAGTTTTTATTTCATTTTCATTTGTTCGTTAATTTTTCTCTATAAATGGAGTTTTATTAAATGGTTTTTACAGTTTCCAGAAATAATTTGTCAGGTGTTAGCTCACTAGCGAGAGTGACATGAATGGTTTGCTTGAGGTTTGCTACGTGTACATCTAAAGTGCACTTCAAAAGAATTGTTTATATTTATCTACTAACAACTAGATTCCCGATTTGGTAAAACTTATCAGCGACGACAAGAATTATAATACAACAACTTTTTTATATGCGATGTTTGTTGTATTGCATGGCGTACGTGAAATATTAAATATATAAAGTGCTCTTCCTATTTTAACTGCCGGAGGATATCTGACTATTACATATTTATAAGATGTTTATAGAAAATATTGACGTATCGAAAAATAGTTATAGAACCGACAAAATATAACTAGGTAGAATTTACTGTATATACACGAATAAAAAAGGAATTCCCAAAAAATACACCTTCAGAAACAAATTCCAATTTATAGCATTAGAAGTGCGGTTCAGAAAAAAAAAATTTCTAAAACCGCACTTTAGTTCCAATTTATAGCATTAGAAGTGCGGTTCAGAAAAAAAAAAATTTCTAAAACCGCACTTCTAAAGTGCGGTTATAGAAATTATTTTTTTTTAGTTTTTTTTAGTTTTTTAGGATGAATTTTATATGTTTGGAAAAAAAAACATATAGGTCTTTATCTATATGATAAAAATGAATGAATGTTTATAAATATTTATTTCAATATATGTTGTCAAACATATGTTGTAGGATAAATATTTTTATAGGTCGTAATTTATTGTCTTGATATAAATATTTTTATTCAATTTCAACAACATATAAAAATACACTTGCATATTATAATTAATCAAAATAAAAAATGCTTTTACTACCAAGATTAGGTTCTTGATAAAAATGAAAAATATTTTTATATGTCCTTAAATGAATATTTGGCAAGTGCATTTTTATATGTTGTAGAAATTGAATAAAAATGTTTATATCAAGACAATAAATTAAGATCTATAAAAATATTTATCCTATAATATATGTTTGACAACATATATTGAAATAAATATTTATAAACATTCATTCATTTTTATCATGACCTATATGTTTTTTTTCTGAACATATAAAATTCATCCTAAAAAACTAAAAAAAAAAAAAAAATTCTATAACCGCACTTTAGAAGTGCGGTTTTAGAATTTTTTTTTTTCTGAACCCACACTTCTAAAGTGCGGTTTCAGCCAAAAAAAAAAAAAATTTGCAAACCGCACTTTATATTCGTGTATATACAGTAAATTCTACCATATAACTATCACAATTGCAGTACTAGTATTAATGCATATATGTTATTTCATATTTGAGAAAATATTCTATAGGTAAAAATTACCATAAAGTCATTTGTGAATAAATCGGCACAAAATTGTAAAAAATGTCCATAATCATATAATAAATTGTATTTCTTTTATAAATAACAAGAAAATATGTCTCACTATTTGGGAAGTAGTTGAAATTGGTTACGTAACTCATTCACTTCAAACATTTCTATTCATTATTACTACCGAGAAGTTTTACCGAAACAAAAAAAGAAAGAATTAGAAAGTCCCGAACGCATGCATTGTGAGTTGAATTCCTTCCATAATAATATATATTATTATACTAAGTAATAATTTAGAGTTTATACAAATAAATTGGCAATTAAGAATACCATATTAATATAACCTCATGAAATATAATCTGTGTCAATATACATTCTCGAGGATTTAATTGTGGTTGCAAAACTTTTACCATGTTTTTTTCGCGAGTGAATTGGATTGGTGATAAATCAGTACTAATAGTGTCATGCGCAACAAATCAATAAACTATACAATACATATTCCTAAAATAAAACTTTGTTTAAATTCGAACTAATATTTATCATTAGCAACATTTCCAATTTGGCAAAACTGGTCAGGATCAGTCCTAAGGGAAATAGATGAAATGTTTATTAGGTTACACAACATCATTCATATACGATTTATATTCACTTACTTCAAAGAAACATATGCTCACGATACGTGATTTATCATAAATAAATTACATAAAATAAATTATGTAACGTCATTCTTATCAAACATTTGTATTCATCCAACAAAGAAGTTTTACCGAAACAAAAAACGCAAGAGTTCGAAAGTTCCGAACACATGAATATGAACCGTAAAATTTGTTCCATGACTACAGCTAATTTGCAATAAAGTAATTACTTATAATTTAATACAAATAAAATGACAATTAATAATATCATGTTAATATTAACTCGGAATAATAAATTATAAAAAAACCCAACGAAATAATCTTTATGCTAATATACACTTTAGAGGATAGAGGACTTAAACGTGGTTGCCAAGCTTTTACCATACTTTTCCCCATGTTAAAATTTGGTAAGTCAATAGAAAGAATGTGACATGTACGAGTCACTTAACTACAATATATATTCCTAAAATAAAAATGGTTTAAATTCAAACTAATTTGTGAAACATCATATCAAACTTGATTTTTGTTATTGCAACATAACTTTATCAAAGAAATAAAAAAGAATTAGAAACTCCCAAATACATTCATACTAACCTTAACATATATCTCAATAATTATATATCTCTATAGTAAATAATGAATTATAACTTTTACTCAAATAGACTGGTAATAAAAAATAACATACAAATATTAATCTCACAAAAAATAGTTTTTGTGGCACTATATGCACTTCGGAGGTTACAATTCTGGTTGCAATAAAGTTTTTTCATATGCTTTATTTCTTAAGTTGGATAAGTAAGTACAACTGTACAAATAGTATGGCATTTGTAGCAACTATCAAGTCATTAAACCTCAGATATATATTCTAAATTATAATAAACACATGAGCCAATTTTGAAATCAAGACTGAGTGGAGTCCTTATGCAATCCCTCACTCACACAGATAATAAAATTATGTAAAAAAATGGATATCTAAAAATATCATTTATGAAGTACAAATTTTGTATATTAGATGTTAAATTTGTAGTAAAATATTTTCTGATGAATACTATTTTCCAAGCTTGTACATGCTTTTTGATTTAGACTCAGGCTAATACATGGTTCAGTGCAATGCAACTTGGAGTTCCTTACTTCTTGGTCTGATCTCTCGGAAATTTTTTTTTGGAAGGAGCGGCAGGCGATTACCTGTTCCGCTCATTTTCATTGAAATGATGAAAGTTTTCGCACAAGATATAAAATTAAGAGAATTACAAGTATTGGAGAAATGAAAAAACAATGAAAACAGCAATGAGAATTACTCCTAGCTTTGTTACTTTCCTTCGTCATTGGAAAGTGATTGGAATTGTCGATGTATCATATATGGGTGTTCCATCCTTGAGCTAACAGGGTAGCTTCCTTGGCGATTAGTTTATGAGGTCTCTCTTTTGCGGTGAAGATTCTTCGGTTTCGCTCCTTCCAGATAGATCACCAGACTGCTGCACAAATTGAATCTCATTGTCTCTGAAGAGTTCCTAGTATTTTTAGACATTGGTCGTACCAGAAATCAATTATTGAAGAAGGTAATTGGATGAAATCCCACATGGCTCTGATGTGTACCCATATTCCTTTGGCGTAATTGCAGTCAGCCAGCAAGTGTGTCTGTGTCTCGGGTGCTCTGTTGCATAAACTACAGATGGGGTTGTGAGGGGAGTTCCTGCGAGCCAAGTTGTCGGCCGTGGGCAGTTTGTTGAAGAATGCAAGCCAAAGAAAGATCCTAACTTTAAGAGGGATTTTCATCTTCCACAGGCGTGATTGCCAATAAATTAAAGTACCAGAGTTACAAAGCATGGAATAAACTTGTTTGGAGGAGTAGTGAGAGGGGGGTCCCCATCGCCAGATTGTTTGATTATTTTGAGAGTTATAAGTGGTTGCTGATGTGTGTATAACCATTAATTGTAGGAGTTCTTTCATAAAATTTGAGAGTAATGTGGATAGAATTGTGGAGAGTTGAGATGAGTGTGATACGCCATATAACTCTAAAACAGTCTCCTTCCATATCCCGTTGCTATTGCTATCGAGATACCACAACCAACGTAAGAGGAGAGCTTTGTTTTGTTCTTCAATGTTCGTGATACCTAAACCTCCATTTTGTTTTGGTAGGCAACATTTTTCCCAATTAGCGAGGCAATTCGAACCCGAGCAAGATTCTTCTCCCTTCCAAAAGAATGTCCTTATGAGTTTGCTAATTTCTTCGATGACGTTTTGAGGAAGTAAAAAACTTTGCATAGTGTAGTTTGGTATGGTGGCTAATACATACTTCACCAATGTTAATCGACCTCCTTTGACAATATTTTACCCTTCCATGTGGCAAGTCTTGCTCGAATTTTGGAGATGAGGGGTAGAAAAATGATTTTTTGAGCTTTCTTGAAAGTTAAAGGTAGACCAATGTATTTAATGGGGAGAGTCTTCTTGCGACATGGAAGAATGTTGGCGATAGTATCATGAAGATGTTGCGGTATGGCAATTGGGACAAATCCGCTTTTGTCCCAATTTATCTTAAGTCTGGACATTTCGCTAAAGTGGGAGAGGGTTCTATTAAGGATATGGAGATTGGTTGGATGTGCTTCAATAAAAATAATGGTATCATCTGCATATTGTAGGACTTTAGGTGCTGTAGAAATTGGGGTGGTGAATAGTGGACTTATTCTCTGCAAGAGGGCTTGTAGGAAGTCAACGGCTATGTTGAAGAGGAGCGGGGATAAAGGGTCCCCTTGACGTACTCCCCTCTTGTGTGGAAAGAATGGACCTTCTAGCCCATTAAGTTTAATAGATGAGCTAGAAGAGGCAAGAATTTTTTGTATCCATTCGATCCATTTGGATGGAAATCCTCTTGAAGAAAGTAAGTTGAGAAGGTACTCCCAAGAAATATTGTTAAATGTTTTTTCGAAATCAATTTTAAGCATGATGGTAGGAATGTTGTGTTTGTGCGAGAAGGTTAATAATTCTCGTGTTATTAGGGACGTTTCAGTGATGGATCTTTCATTAATGAATGTTGTTTGGCATTTGTGGATAAGAGATGGAAGAAGAGTTTGTAGCCTATTAGCAAATATTTTGGTAATGATCTTAATAGGCATGGAGATGACACTGATGGAACGATAGTCTGCTAAAGTCGTGGGTGATTCTTTTTTGGGGATAAGAGTGATTGAGACTTTATTGATTGGTTTGAGATCAAGAGAGTTATCTTCAAAGTGTTTGATTAGTGTAAGATCTCCTTTTAAACTATATGCCAATATTTTTGAATAAACTCACTTGGAATTCCGTCAGGCCCACTGGATTTGCCTTTAGCGAGGCTAAAGACAGCATGCTTGATTTCTTCTTCTCCAATATGAGCAATTAGTGGGAGCATGTCTGAGTGTGGGAGAAGTTGTGGATAGAGTTGTGTAATGTTGTACTGGAATTGAGCAGGATGTGTGGCTCCGAGTATTGATTTATATTAGTGGGTGAAAGCTCTCATAATTGCTGGAGGCTCTGTTATTGTGTTACCGTCAATGGTGCTATGGTTGATATGATTTATTTTCCTTCTTTGAGAGGCAAGAGCATGGAAGTAAGATGTGTTGTTATCGCCTAACTTAAGCCAAGTACAGGCGGATCGTTGTTGCCATTTGATCTCTTGGATATTGGCTAGAGAGTAAATTCTTTCTCTAAGAGAGATTCTTAGACTGAGTTCTTGTGATGATAAGGTTCTCATTTCCTCCTGCCTATCCAGAAAGTTTTCCACTAGTTTGCAACGAGCTAGAATGGAGTCGGAACGATTGAATTTGTCACGAGCCCATGAAAGGAGAGCTTGACTTGTCATCTTCAGTTTGTGTAAGTAAGCGAATGTGGGGTTTAGGATATGGGAGGGCGAGGTCCAGTTGGTGAGGATGATTTCTTCACATTCCTTGAACTCTGACCAATATCGTTCAAAGCGAAAGTTACTACGTGGGTGGGAATAGGTTGGGGGTGATAATTTAAGTGGTGCATGATCGGAAGTTGAAGTTGGAAGATCTGTTAAGGAGAGGTTGAAAGCATCCGAGTGGAAGTGATGAGTTACTAGAAATCGGTCTAGTTTAGAAAATGATGGGAGAGGACGCTTGTTGGACCAGGTGAAGTGTCTACTTTTTAGAGGTATCTCTAAAAGTGAGTTGTTATTTATGAAATCATTAAAGCGCTCCATGGACTGAATAGTGTGACTATTACCGGTGGACTCCGACGGGTGCCTTATTTGATTAAAATCTCCCAGAAGTATGGATGGGGCATCACATAAATCTTTGATAAGAGAAATGTCTTTGGTCAGTGTTCTAGAAATCGCTAGGCGGTCGCCAGGCGCTAGGACGGCGACTAGCGCCTAGGGCGTCTAGTCGGCGCCTAGGCGCCGCCTAGGCATTTTAGGATCGTAATAGAAGTTTTCTCATTAATATACACACATATAAAATAAAGATATGAAATTTAGGAAATTTGGGACAAAAATTATTGGAATTAGGTGGGAAAATCGGAATTAATTGGAAAAATTGTGATCTAGGCGGACAAATCGGGATCTAGGCGGAAAAATCAGTAGCCAGGCGGAAAAAATCGGCACCCAGGCGGCCAGGAATCATGTGGAATTAATCAGTAAAATTAAAAATTAATCGGAAAAATCGCTAATAAAACTGAAAAATCGCTAATTAATCGGAAAAATCGGAAATTAGACAGTTCTAGGCGACAAATCCGATTTTTTGGCCGATTTGGCCAAAATTCCTCGGTGGAGGGACGATTAGCGCCTAGGCGCGATTTTTAGAACAATGTCTTGGATAAATTGTGGTTTAATGTCATCATCAATTGGCCCATAAATATTTGAAAGTAAGAAAGTAAAGCCCTCTGATGTTGAGAATGATGTATTAAGGGAGAAAGTTGTGTTGAATTGAGATTGGAGAGTGAAATTATCCGTCCAAGCCGTCATTAATCCTCCTCTCGTGCCTATAGCATTTTTAAATTTAGCGGTGCAAATGGATTTCATTTTAAAGAAGTTCTCATCATCCCGTTTCGTTTCTTGAAGACAAATAATGGAACAATTTGAGTTTCTAATAGAATCTTTGATCACCTTACATTTTTCATGGTCATCCACGAACGTTCCAACACAAAATAGATAAATTTTTAGGGTACGACATAATTAAATTAGTACTTCAAAATAACACAACCATAACTAATCAAAATAAAAACACTAAAAATAGGTTTGACAGAGTAGAGTAAGCATCAGGTAGCTTAAAAGGCCCCCGGCTCGAAGTCTACATCGCCACCATCCTCTTGTGGAACTTCATCAGCTTGTTCAATGAGTTGGTTTTGGAGGATGATGTGTGCTGCTTGTGCTTCTTCGACTGCCTCAGCTGTGATGTTTGAGATGTTTAGTGAGTTGCGGACGATATTGTTGGAAGTGTTATCACAGTGAGAAGTGGATGCTTCATGAGAGTCAGCATTCGAAAAAGTGAATGCTGAAATTGTGTTTGAGTTGGTGTGAGTTGTGACTGTAGTATTGGTTGTGGAATTATGATGAGTATTCTCCTTATTTGTACTAACAGTGTTATGTGTGTGTTTAACGGCCCCACAAAATTCATCAAGAGAGTCAATTCTAACAGGCGAGAGTGGTTTGGGGTTATTACTTTCTTCTGTAATTTCCTCTAGTAGATTAGCTCTTTTCATGGCCTTTTTTAATTTTTTCGATATTGGTAAAGGCTTATTCTTTTTATTTTTTTGGACTGGTTCAGGGATGGACCCATCAGCCATTAGTTTTGGTTTTATGATTCTTTTGGGCCTTGAGTTGGTATTAACAATCATGGGCTTGTGTAATATTAAGTTTGAATTTGATTTTTTAGATTTACGTTTTTTTAATAAAAGGGAGTGTCAGGTCAGTACCTTCTCTCATCTGTGCTATGTCTGCAGAGTCGTATTCAGGTGTGATAGGGAGTCCATCCGAGTCAAAGGAGTACGACCTGACAAGGTTTTCCTTTTCAACTTCCAATCTGATGGCATCTTCGTCTTGCTCTTTAAGCGCCTCTTCTTCGCCACTATAAGAGTCGCGAAACTCTCTTTCTTTTGACACCGCTCTGGGAAGGGAGAGGTTTTTGATTTGCATGCTTGGTTCTAAAGGTGGAGTATCTTTTGGCATATGGGGAGGGGTCTCAATTAATTGCATGTTCAAAATTTAGGGCTTTCTATATTAACTTTAGACCTATAGAGTAGTCATTTTATAATTTTAATAAAGTAGTTAAAAAAAATCATTCTAGATATTACTCGTCTAATATATCTTAACAGGATATTAACGACAAGGACATTAGTGATATTTTAAGAATTTATAGGGGAATACATGATATTATGAATTTATGAGTGACTTTATAGGGATATGGATGATATTTTAAGTTTTGGAAGGGTGTACGTGATATTGTGATATTTTACAGGGGTACATGTCAAATTTGGCCATAATTTTAACTGGAATAAAAAAAGAACCATACATAATCATTTTTTTTTTCATGAAGACATGCATGCATTACACATTAAATAGAACAAAAGGAGAAGCATGAATTAGTAATTTTGTTGCCAAACTAAAATTTAGTTACCTGTTTTTTTATGGACATATTCAGTGGATTACAAACCTAGCATGTAGAATCCAAATATGCCAATTTTTCATTTTTCTTTAAAAGGTTTCAAGAAACGACACACCCACCCTTGTAAGGACCGGAGTGGAAATACTTTTTCTTATTTTCATTATTTATGCTATGGAAAGCATGAAATTTGTAATTAAGATATTATTAGTTTCCCATATGATTATAATTATATAAATGCCGTTTTTTCTTCCCATCTTTTGAAGTCAGACTAACCCTAATAAGGCCAATTTTGAAGATCATCTTCACAAAGGAATAGATAGAAGGAAATAAAATCCACTTAAAACTCAAACTTCAATTTGTGCCATAATTTTCAAGTCAACAATACTAGATAAAATTAAGAATTTTAATAAATAACATTCAACTCGAGATGCTAATCCGTTGAATCTTGTAAGAACTCAATTTCTCATTTATTTCCCTGAATTTCTCCTTCAGGCGATGAATCTAAACAAATAACAAAGAAACAAATTTATTAAAACAATTTTTATGATCATCATTGGTTATGGGATAAAACATTACATAATTAAAAAAAAACAGAAATATACCCGTTTCAACTCAATTTCCAAATCTCTTTTCCTTCTTTCTAGCGAGCTCTTAAGCTGAGTGATGTTGAAAATTCCATCCAAATCATCCTGAAAAACCGACTCGAGATCTTCCCTCAGAAGCGCAGGCAGTTGATCCACAACCGGCATCAGTAGGAAACAATTGAACTGAAAAAATTGAAAAAAAATAATAATTGTATAATTAGTTTCTATTTTTTAATCTATTTGTATAAGTCAATTTATTATGGGAGATTTGCAAAAAGGCCCTGTATTAAGCTGAAATTGCAAAGCTACGTACTACTGAAAAGTGCAAACAAACCCTCGCATTATAGCCGAAATTGCAAAAAAGTCCCTACCATTAGTTACGAACTAACACCGTTAGTCTCCTACTCTAATTATTTGAAAAAGAATATTTCTTAAAGTTCAATTAACCCTGTTAGTTTCCTTACCGACTGGGAGTTTTTTATCTCGCTATAATACAGGGGCCTTTTTGCAAGTTCAGCAATAATATTTTGCAATTTGGGCACAATGAAGGGGCTTCTTTGCAAATTTCCCATAGATCATTTCTTCACCTTTAATTCAGTAGAGACGAGAAAATGCTCTTTAATCCCATGAAAAATCTGGTGAACCAAAGCACAAACAAGCCGCTCCGACGACTGCGCCAGCCTTCTGTTCCAAAGCGTACTATCCAACAAATCCACGAGTCTGGTCTCCGTTTGCTGACTCTGCCCTGCAATGTTTGATTCTACCGCTCTACAATCACTAGATTTTGAGTCAACATTGCCAGCTGTAGTGGTTGGGTTTGAAGAGTGATCTGCGGCTCCGGTGAAGGAGTCCAGGAAGTGTCTTAGTCCGGCCCGGTTCTGAATAAAATATTGAGAAGTATAAATCTGCTGAATATAGTATTATAAATTGGGAGAAATGCCTTGTTAGTCCTTGTATTATTGATTTAAATATTTTGGTCCATGTACTTTAGTAGATTGTGCACACTTAGTACCTTACTTAATGAAAGTAACTAACGCGCTTAACTTTTTTATCTTTTGACCATTTTACCCCTTTAAATGATATCAAATACAATGATTTGTTCAAATTTAGTAATTATAAAAAAGCCAAATTTCACATTCCCTATAAAACATCATAATTTCACAAATACACCTACAAAATGTGAAATTTCACAACTACCCCTACAAAATCACTCAAATATCATGGATAACTCTATGATATATTTAGTGTTAAGACTAACGTTATTTTATTTTATTTTTTTTCCTCTATGTAAATATGGTAAGGATTTATATTGAGTAATTTTATGTTCTTTTTACTTTATATATAGTAGGTTCATGATTAATATGTTTGAGAGAAACTTACAATTCTCCAAAAGAAATTAATAAAAAAAATAAAAAATTAGTACATACCATTTTATATTTTTAATAAAGTAAAAAATAATAATGCAATCAATATAAATGCTATTTGACTGTCAAATTTTGACGGAATATTAACGACAAAGGTATTCGTGATATTTTAAGAATTTTGTAGCGGTATTCATGATATATGTGTGGTTTGTAGGCGTACTCGTGGTATATGAGTGGTTTTGTAGGGTTATTGGTGATATTTTAACTTTTGTAGGGGTATACATGAAATTATGAGGTTTTGCAAGGGTGCATATGAAATTTGGCCTTATAAAAAATATATTTGCATATATAATCATTTTTGTAGATTTATTTTCTTGTTAGAAATAAAAAGTATATATTTTTTAAAGATTGAAAGGGCAAAATAGTCATTTAAAAAAATACTAACGGTCTTAGCTACTTCAGTTAAGTGAAGGACTAAGCGTGCACAATTTTACAAATTACAAGGACCAAAAAGTTTAGATGAATAGTATAGGGACTAAACTTGCAATTGCAACATATTAAAGTACAAGGACTAACTGTGCATTTATAAATTTATGAAGGTATATTTTCACAATATTTAGGTAATAATTAATAGTATGAACCTTGTTGTGAAGAGACCATGTGACGTAACGGGTGGTGCTTTCCAAATCCTCCATGCATCTGTGAAATTATATCATATAAACTGTTTAGTAACAAAGGATATTATATTTTACTATAATTAAATTCTAGGGGTTTATTTAAATAAAATGAATGCGAGAATTGATTCTTACTTAGCACGACATGAATTCTCAGTGGATTCGGCGAAATTATTGAAGGCTGTTTCAACCCGTTTCAGAAACATTCCGTGCCCGCTGAGATGCTCTCCTTCTTTCTGTTTGAATATATAATTATCATGTTAATTATATACTTACAGTTAGGGGGAGAGGCTTTTAATTAGTTACCTGCAGTAAATAAACAGAAATTGGGAGCAGTCTCTTCAATATGTATAAAAGCCTGAAACCCAACTGCATGGAAACGAAATAAAATAAAGTTATAATTAGTGTACAAAAATGATTAATATAATGATAATTAATGCATTAGCTGACCTGATGAAGAAACGGCTGAAATGTTTCGCGTGCTTTTGAAACGGCAATTACACATGCAGTCCTATAAACAAAAAAGAACACAAATATTCATCCAATTTATTTTATCTTTATTTTGTGGGGAATTTTCAAAAAAAAAAAAAAAAAACACCCTATATTTTCTCAAACTTATAAACCCCCCAACTTTTTTAATATTCAAAAGACCTATTTTAATTTTCCATTTTCCAAACCCCCCTTAACTTTTACAGTTCTCAAGAAACTCCTTAACTTTAACTTTTATTAAAGAAAACCCATATATAATATATAAATAATGATATATAGCATTTACATATTATTATATATCTACTATTTCAAAATAAATTAAGGCATTTACATATTATTTCTGTATTATTTCAAAATGAGTTGTTCCTTTTTAATAAAACATTAAAGTCATGGGCTCTTTTAAAATAAAAAATTAGCACTAGAGTTCTTTCAGTACTATAAAAGTTACGAAAAGTTCAAACCAGCGCTTTTCAACATTCCAAAAGATAGGTGGTTTTTCATCAATACCACAAAATACATGGTCTTTTTTCTTTGAAAAATTCCCATTAGTTTAATTACTATTGTTCAATACCTTGAGTAATTAGTGCCATCATGAAGATCTTCAACACCACAAGCGTTCACGATTTCCTCCCTTGTGATTGGAGGGCATTTCATGCCACCCACTACGAGACGAAACTCCGCCATCGCACGGTGATACTGCGCTCCCCCGTAAAGACGCATCCCTGCATTCTAAACCCCCACCAAAAATAATACGAAGTTGTAAAAAGAACGCTGCATTGTTGTTAAATTGCAAAAAAGCTCCTGCAGTTAGCTAGAATCTCACACCTCTAGTTTTTATACTCTAGTGCAGGGATTTTTTTTTAACATTGGCAATAATGCAGGGGATTTTTTGCAAGTTTTAAAATGCAGGGGTTAATTGCAAATTTCCCTAAAAAAGTATAATAAATATGTTTTCTGTTTGTAGTAAATCGAGTTGCATTTTACAGGCATCATTTTGTGAGGAAGCTGAAAACTGTCAGATCCAGTAAATGTTCCACTGTTTATCCTCTCGTCTTGTAATGTTTCTCCTGTAATTATTAAAGCCCTTAATTAATATAATGAGGGCAAATTAATTCATACAAGATAATTTTTAATTTGGTTATATAAACATATGAAAAAAGAGAGAATTAAACAACAGTTGGTCTAACCAAATTTATCAGGAGGAGCGACCACAGTGCCCTTTAGTAGCAAAGACAACTGAAAATTCAAATTTCAAAACTTCAAAACTTTCATTTCCACAAAAAAAAAAATTAATTAAACATAAATTTGAAAAGAAGAAACTAGTGGTTTATAATTTGTATACAATACCTTTGTAAGAAAGGAATCATGAAAGACACGAGCCTTCTCTTTCAATTTAACTTCATTTAAACCGTTGATTTCTTGATTAACTTCTCTTAGCTTTCTTGTCACGCACCGAAATTCCTTATCCAAAAGCGGAATAATCAAAGGAACACTCGCTATATACCTACCAAAAAATGAAATATTAGATATAAAGAAACAAAATATTAGTAGAAAAAAGTTAGGGAATGAATATATATACCTTTTTTGTAACAGTTGTTCTAGAAAGAGTCTAAGGCTACTAACTCCAATTCTGCTCTTTTCCTCCTGAGTCAATACTCTGCCCAATTTCTCCTCTAACAAAATAATATCTTCCAATTCTCTCTTGCAAATCGCCTGTATAATACAAAAGTTACACCAATTCACATAAATAAATAAATAAAAAAAAAACCTCTGTAAAATACCTAGCACCGTTTGTTAAGTTCATAGTCATGCCAATTAATATTTTTTATGATCTGACACAGTAAATTTTACTCTAATCACCAGTAAAATCTTAATCACCATTAAATATTTAAGATCTGTTCGTTAATTGCAAAAATTAATTTCATTCAAAGATTTATTAATTCGAGTAATTAAGATGAGTAAATTATAATTTCAGATCTTAATTCGCAATTTCCTAAAGAATAAGGGCCTTTCCGCAATTTGAGCATAATGCAAGGTTTTCACTTTCAGTATAAAACAAAACTACATTATACTTAAATTACAAGGAGGCCCCTCCATTATTAAAAAATATTAATTAGAGTGAGTAAGACGACTTAACTAACAGTGCCAGATCTTAAAAAACAAGGGCTTTTTTAATTTTCCTTAAGAACACAGATTTTTCATTCCCAATTTCCAATAACAGATGGTATTTTACTACTTTTTGCAATTTTAGCATAATTCAAGGGCTTTTCCGCAACTTACTTTTTTGAACTGTTTGTTGGACCCAAAAACGGATCCGGGTCCGGACCCGACTCGGACGGACAGGGCGGAAGTAAAGAAAGGAGAATCAGCCAACAAAGAAGGTTTTCTGTTTCAATTTATCATAACACCAGGGCCTTTTTGCGATTTAAGCATAATTCAAGGGCTTTTCCACAACTTGCTTTTTTGAACTGTTCGTTGGATCCGAAAATGGATCCAGGTCCGGACCCGACCCGGCCAGACGGCAAAGAAGTAAGGAAAGGAGAATAACCCAACAAAGGCTATTTGTTTCAATTTACCATAACACAAGGTTTTTTTTTGCAATTAAAGCATAATTCAAGGGCTTGTTTTTAGCTTACTTTTTTGAACTGTTCGTTGGACCCAAAAACGGATCCGGGTCCGGACCCGACCCGGCCGGAAGGCACGGAAGTGAAGAAAGGCGAGTCGCCCAACAAAGAGGCGTCCAGAACCGAAGCTGGCGGCCTCAGAAAGACCTCCACGTCTGACGCTCTTGCGAATTGGGGGATTTTCGTGTCAAGCTTTGTCGACACGAGGACCGTTCTAGAAAGTTCTGGATCAATCTGGCAAGAAAAATAGAAAATAGAAAAGGGAGATGTGTCATGTATTGCTTGATTAATTATGCAAACGATTTCGTGTGTTCTCTATAAAAAAGATATATAGCATAAAAAGAATTATAGATTTTATACCTGCATGACAACTCTTCTAGTAGTAGCATTAATCCAATCGCTGCAATCTTCAAGGCATAATATAATGAACTCTCTGTGCTGCAATTTAGCTCGCACAAGTGTCTCTACTGCACGGGCTTGGCTCTGAAATATTTTATATTCAGAAAGAGTGGGCTTAATTTGATTTGATTTAACTATTTGAAATTGTTATGAAAATAAAGGGTACCTGCAAGATTCGATTTTTATGGCCAGGAGCTGGAATAATCAGGCCTGGAGTGTCAATAATGGTGAGATTAGGGCAATATTTGTATTCTATGTTTATCACTATTTCCTTCTCTGAAAACTGGCAAGGATCGGTTTCTAGCCTCATATTTTCCGTCTCAATATAAGCCTAAACACAAGAGAAGAAGCCTTTATCATGAACTAAAACAGCCTATTTAATGCAAAATAAACAGGCTTTTGATCAAGCACCTAATGAGCATTCTATGACCTGAATATCTTGAAGAGGCATTGGGGTAGAGAGAGTAGGCTCAGAATCTGACATGAGCCGGCAAAAAGGCGCGTCTGTACAGTCCGGGTTGTACCTCAGACGGAGCTCAACAGGCCGGCGAGTTTTAGTCCCACCACCTACGTGATTAAACTGGAAACCCATGAGGGCTTCCACAAGGGCGCTCTTCCCGTCGGTCTGCTGCCCGACGACGATCACCGCCGGAGTCTCTACCTTCCCCTCGAACCCGCCGGCCGCCGTTGCCAGGTCGTTGTAAGCTTCGTAGAGACGCCATCCTGTTTCCCATCCCAGTGAGTTTAGAGAAACTTGTTCTTCCTCTTGTTCTTCCTCCTCTTCAGGGTAAGTGGTTGAATTGAAGTCTTTCTTCGCCATTTTGGGTTTCAAATTCAAATGTCTTGCTTTGTTTTGTTTTACAGGGTGCACTGGGTAGTGTTATCTAGAGAAAGCGAGGTGAAATGAAGCTGGGTTTTAGTTTGTCAGTGAGCCCGGTCGGTCTCAGTGCTGTGCCTGTGAAAGAGACGTTACTTTTCAAGTTTCAAGTTTGTCCAAAAGGTCTTCGTCTCATATTAGGTGCTCCCCGCTCCGCTTCGGGAACACATTTTTTTCCAAGAAAATATCGGCACCATTCTTTTTCTTAAAAATAAGCCATTGCATGCAAAGATAAATATTTGTTTTGAACAGTTAAATAGAAAATGTGAATATAAATTAAATTTATTTGTATGAACTTCCTCATTTTTTTATTAGATATATAATTAAGATGATGATAATTGTAGTTACATAAATTAATTATTTATGCATATAAGCGGTATAAATAATTAAGAAAATAATTGGCTTCTAATGCACATGTAGGGATGAAATCGGTCCGGATCCGGTCCGGATAATGGTCATCCCATATTCATATCCATATTTTTTTTCCGGATACGAATCGGGATCCGGAACGTCCCGGATCCGGATACGGTTCGGATCTTAAACGGATACGGATACGGATACGGTCCGGATATTTCGGATACGAATACGGATATGGATTTTATTCGGATAATTAAAACGGATATTTAGTACTTAATATAAATATTTATTTTATAATTCTCAAATATCATTATATACAAAAAATTTGAATTTTAATAACAAAACATATTTTTACTGGATAAAAATTACAACTATTTGATCAACTATATAAAATATTAAAAAAATCATCAAAAAAATATGAATATGTAAGAAAAATATCATAAATTTCATTTATATAATATTTTATTATATTTTTAAATTAATAATTATTAATTTTATAGATATTTGAAGATTTTGTATTACTAAATTTATAGATATTTCAATGATGGGTACCCATTTTTGAATAGTATCCGGATCCGGATCCAAATACTACACCAAAATCCAATACCGTATCTGAATAAAAGATCCGGACCCGGATCCGGATCTCAACGGATCCGGATATTTTTGGGATCCGGTCCGGTCCGGGTAATATCCGGACCGTTTTCACCCCTTTGCAGCACATGTCTAATGTGTAAATATAAAATATACACTTTCATATGTAAATACTTAGTATAATTTCATCTATAATACTTAATTAGGATATTTCAATTCCATAATCTTGTATATATTTGTTTCTTGTATCGCTACGTTAAAATACTCTATGTAGAACTCTTCTGATTTAATTAATGAAACAGAACATACCAGATATGAAAGGCATGTTGTTCATTCAAATTTTTTTTTTATCTATAATACCATAAAATATCAAAATATCATTTACACTCTTATAGATTGAAATTATAGTATACATAAATTAAAACCTGAGAATTAGCTTCTAATGCTGTCCATTTAACACATAATTCTTGCAAAACGTCAACTTAAACCAACATAACATAAAATAAGATGACTTGGAAATATTATGATTCTTTCTCACTCAATCCTGTATAAAAAAATTAATACAATTTTCTCTCTTAAAATTGTAAAATATCAAAATATAATTTATAATGAAATTTCTTTTGATCTCTTGGAAAAAAAGTTGACCTTAACAATTGTAATTATACTTATAATCTATATTAAAAATCATGTTTTATAATGATTAATATTTTGTAACAAATAAAAAAACATACTTTACACATTTAATTAACCCTAAATATTTTATTAATAAAAATGCATTTATGTTTTTGCAAAAAAGTTCAACTCTATTTGTTTCTTCAAAAAATAAATGATTTTTTGTTCTTATTGTTGCTTGAGGTCAAAAATAAATAAAAAAAATTATTAAATCTATATGGACCCATCAGAGGATCATGTTGCATATTGCACGGAGGGAGTAATTCCTACTATTGAAATTATAAAAGACCCCCAACATTAACTCAAATAATAAAAATGCCACTCAATCTACCATGGGATGGCATCTCGTAATAAAATTGAAAATTAGGGATATTAATTTGAAGGGAAAAAACAAAACATAAGAAACCCAAAATTATATTGCCAACTGTGCAGAGAGTACAAAAATTAGATTGAAATGATGTATTTCCCACATGTAAGCATTAGTCTTGTTATAAAAGATTCTCATAATGGACATGTGTCAACGAGAAAGAAGAGGTTCATATTGTTGTATTCTTTTAAGAATGACTTTTTTTGGGAACAAGATATGAGAAGGATAATTTTATTTGGGGATAAGGAGTTGTCCCACTTTAATCTTGTATTTTAGTTTGATGTTTGGTAAGACGATAGAGATAGAAAAATGAATAGTGTTGAGTTTTAAAATGAGAAATGTGTCTTCTCGACGGCCGTGATCACGACTATCATGGCAGTACGACCATCGGTCAATCGTCAATTTTCTCCCCGTTAAGTTTTTTCTCCAGCACGACGCGATATACTGTTATTGGTTGATTATACACCGATATGTCTGAATAATATATTGTTATATCAAATATATATATTTTGTTATATCATATCTATATATCACATCTATATATTGTTATATTGTTATACAATATCTATATTATAACGTGTATATACTGTTATATCATATCTGTGTATTGGTATATATATATTGTTATATATATTAATTACATAGTGTTATATATATACTGTTTTATCCGATTTATATACTGTTATATCATATGTATATATTGTTATACCATATCTATATTATCACGTGTATATACTGTTATATCATATCTGCATATTGGTATATATACTGTTATATATATATATATATATATATATATATATATATATATATTAATTATATAGTGTTATATATATATATATATATATATATATATATATAACACTATATAATTAATATATATATATATATATATATATATATATATATATACTGTTTTATCCGATTTATATAATGTTTTATCTGATTTATATACTATTATATCATATCTATATACTATTATAACATATCTATATTATCACGTGTATATACTATTATATCATATATGCATATTGGTATATATGCTGTTATATATTAATTATATAGTGTTATATATATATATATATATATATATATATATATATATATATATATATATATATATATATATATATATATATATATATATATATATATATATATATATATATATATATATATATATACTGTTTTATCTGATTTATATATTGTTATATAGTATCTATATATTGTTTTCTTCTGGACTATATATACTGTTATATCAGATGTTATATAATATATATATATATATATATATATATATATATATATATATATATATATATATATATATATTGTTATATAGTATCTATATATTGTTTTCTTCTGGACTATATATACTGTTATATCAGATGTTATATAATATATATATATATATACACTGTTTTGTTTGAATTATATACTAATATATCACCATCTATATACTGTTTTCGTGTCGTGCTCTGTTTTTCATCCCGTCGTGATCTCGTTGTGATCTCAGCTTCAAGACGCCGGTTGGAGTTTTGCCGTCGTGATTTGGCTGACGTGGCGCTTGTGATCTCGTAGTGCTCCAACTCGTCGTGCTCTATCATATCCCTTTTAAAATTATATTTTTCTTAGAAGACCAAAATGCCCTCTGTTTTGTATGATTAAGAAAATTGACAAGAATAATTAATAAATAGTAGTTGATGATATCAATTATATTTATATATTATTGTATATACTAATTATGTATTTTTATAATTAAAATGTACTTACCACTTAATTAGCATGAAAGCCCGTGCATTATTATAAATTGCAATACTCATACTGTAAATAACAACTTGAAACTAATGTATATTCATGTATGAGTAAAGATGTAAAATTACAAACAATCTTCTCATTTCTAGTTCTTTTTATAATTCTTCTCCTTTCTTCTCACCATTATCTTTCTGTCATTCACATATGTTCATCACACTTACAACTTCCCAAATTCAAAAATTTCCTAAAATTTCTCCCAATTGTTATTCTCGGTTTGATGATATTTAAAACTATTCCATAATTATTAATCTTATTTGAGTTTCGTGTGTAAGATTAGGAATTTCTCAAGTTTATGTCGTTATGCAAAATGTTCATTTCGATCGAATTTGAAGTTGTCGAAGAGTTGCTTCGCGTACTCAAGCTTTCAGGTTTTGTGTTTTTAGCATTCAATTTTTGGAGCTCTTTTAGTGTCTTCTTGGTTTTTTAAGTTCAGGTTTGAAGTAATTATTTTTTTTACACTAAAAAGAGAATTACTGCAGTTTTTGTATATTCCGTTATGAATGAAACATGGTCCGTTTAAACCGGAATATACAAAAATATTTGTTCTGCAAGATGCAGTTCTGCCACTTTTTCACTCCCTTTCGTTCTGAACGGAACATGTACCATTCAGAATGAAATGGCTGATTTTTAGCAGTTTGGATTTTATTCTCATTAATTCCGTTTCCATTTTTTTAGTTCTGTTCTGAACGGAACATGCATAATTTCCTTTTTTGTGGGATGCTCCTTCCCTCTTTAAAAGAGTTGCCCCAATCCAAATTTCTCATCAGTTTTTCAATATTCTAAAGTAATAATTCTCTCTTAAGTATTCAACAAAATTACTCTAAATCTTGTGTGAGATTAGGAGATTTAGTGAGCGGTTATTTTGTGTTGTTAGTTGTGATTAAAAGAAATCAAGTTTAGTTTCACTGAATTGCTACGAGTGTTGTAAAGCGATCGGTGATTCGAGTTTTGTAACGAACGTTATTCGGATTATTGAATCAAGGAGACAAAAGACATATCCAGAAAGTAGGCGCTCGTGAAAGCAGCAAGGGCTACTAGAGAGAATGGGTGGTTAAGGCTAAACGTGACCACCTTGCCGAACTTCGTCAACAAGTCTCGGTGTTCAGTAGCTTTATTTACTTATCTTTATTTATCTTGTTTTAATTATCAATTTCTTTATTAATACAATCATCCATCTAAAAGTCAATCTACCTAAAAGTCATAAAACACTAAAAGTCAAATCCACACTTCCGCACAAAATTAGACCTTTAACTCTCTCCCTTTTAGTCCGCAATCGAACAACACCAATTGCCTGATAATATTTCCTCAAATAAAGAACTAGGAAAAAAAAGTGAAATAAGCTAGAAAAATCAAACACACATAAAAAATAGCTTCTACTAAAAAATATATATATTTTTTTTAATCGAAACCCCCCTAAGAATGATCTCAAATGAAATAGAAAAAAAGGAAGAAATTGCTGATGAGATTTGTTTGTTGAGAGGATGTAAATGTGAGAAGAAATAAGAGTTTAGAAGAGAAGATGAGTGAAAGAGAAATAAAAAAGAGTGGGTTGGAGAAGGTGATGACATGGCAATATTTGAGAAGAAATTCTTACTAATATATAAAACTTATGGTTTGAGCTTTTTTGACACGTGTCCTTTGAAAATTAAAAGCGATCCCCAATTCGCACCCAATTGATTCTCCGTATGTATTCTCATTTGATAAACATCCCCATTTTTAACCCAAAAAATATATTTATCTTTTATAGAATTTATTAATGAACACCAATTTGAACTCAGTATTGATTCTCTCTACCAATAATTATTTTTATTTTTATAGAAATATTTTAATTTATTAAGTTATAATAAGGAGTAATAATATTATAAAATATTATTAATTATGGAATTATCTTCTTATATATAAAGTTTGGAAAGAGTTCCTTTTGTGACATGTGTCTATTTTGCGCTGTAGTCATTTATCAATCGATATTACGTCGCGAATCATATTTAACCCGTTAAACCAAGTTTGTTTATTTATGATTCTTAGTGGCATTTCAAGTATTGGTTTGATGTATTGAGTTATCATAAAATTATAATAATTCATATAACTAATTATACATGTTATTAATAAAAAAAAATCAAATTTCTCAAAAACAAAATTAGAAGTATTAATGTCCCAAGCCAATTTATGGGACAGGACGCTCAATTCCATACTAGAAGCCCAATGGAACGAAATAAAAGTCAATGCGGCATAAATAATTCTTAGTCAAGAAGAAGACGAATATCTATGGGAAACGACCAAAGAGGACAAGGAATATAATGTCAAAAAAAACACACGACTTATACACCAATCTGGGCATCCATGGCACGCAAGCTAGCAATCTTGGGAGCTCCATCGCCCCACTAAGAGTTAAAATTTTCTGCTGACCATGAGGAAAAATAAACTCCTGACAAAAGACAGAATTAAAAAGTAGGACAGATCTGTCAACACGAATTGTGTGTTGTGTAACGGTCAAAGCGAAGAGTCTCATAACCATTTATTCGCCTCTTGCCCATACACCAAGGAACTCTGGACTGCCGTCACAACTAATACAAGCACTTCAATGCCGGTAATCGAGGACAATCCAATGGCTATCCTACAAACTTTACGCCAAAACAAAACCAGAAAAGAAAAGAAAACAAGGGGGGCACTTTGAATAGCTACCAATTGGAATGTGTGGCAAGAGCACAATGCCCGCATCTTCAAAAGTTGTATACGATCCGCAAGTTATACGGCGGCCATAGCAGAGGCAGATTTTGAGCGATGGATTAAATGGATGAGACAAACAGGAATGAGTCGAAACTCATGAAAAGAGTTTTGGGTCTTAGGAATTATAGTAATTTGTAATCTAGAACTGATTGTGCTGCCTTGTAAAAAAATTATAAAAACTTCTTAATTTAATTAAATCCTAGTAGGCAATGGCCTACTCTTAAAAAAAATATTCTACCTTTTAAAAAATTAAAAGTTTAATATTAGTTTATTATTGCTGATAAAATTAATACTCACGTAAGTAAGTTGGTAAGTTGCACGATATCCATTAAAGTTTTAATCGCTTCTGTCGCAATTTCTTCCAATCCATCTTGAGGCATTGGCTCTGATTCCAATCTAGAATATACAAAAAAAATTATGAAAAGAAGTTAGAAAAATACAAAAAAAAAATGATGTTTATAGTGGATAAAATTTATACAATTTCACTACAAAAGTTTATTATTTTATTCTAAAAAAGTGTTTTACTAATTATTACACTAGTTTTTGTCAAATGATACTATTGTTTATTATTTTATAATTACTTGGCGAAGAAACAGTCTAAATTGTGAAATTTAGGATCCTTGCAACGATTTCCAAACCGGATTATCTCTCCTGAAAATGCATTCAATTCTCTCCTGTCAAAATTCCAACACAAATTTAAACGACGTCAAAATATAAAACAAAAACAAATCAAATACAAAAATGACATGAAATAATGTTAAACTAAATATGCACCGTTTGTTAAACGCAGAGAGACAGAGAAGCTCATTCCCATCATTAGAAATCAAATTTTTTACGCCTTCTAATCGAAGCAAAACTTTTTTAGAATGTTCAATTTTTTCTTTAGAAAGAGATTCAATTAATTTTGATCCTTGGAAAATCGTATTGGCCACTTCAAAGCACAAAATATTAATGTTATCATTTTTCTGTACTAACGAAGAACTCGTACTCGGGCCGAAAGTGGTATCAATTATGTCTAGGACCTCCTTTGTCTTAAAAATTTTTGTACTTCTGGCCTTGCCCCTTCTTTTTATTGCATCTATACCCTTGCCTTTTTCTTTTATTCCATCTAAATCCTGTGTGATGGACAAAATTTACAAAAGTAAAAGAATTAAACAAATTTGACTAGGCCGCTGATTTATTTTGATTTTCTTAGTTTTGATTGGAAGGACCAATCGATTTTTAATCCCATTTTAGCAGAAAAAAATTAAGCACATTTTTTTTTTTGAATTGTAGTTTGGTTGTTTTCAACTATTTATGTCTTTTCTTGATTTTTTATATCTAATGCATAAATGAGTATCATTAAGGCCAAATTGAGCAACCAATATTTTGGAAAAATATATATAACACTTCCAATGGTCGTGAATCTTTTCTCCTTTTTTCGAAAAATAAACTAAATCCAAATTAATTTTAATACTAATCTAAGAGAAACTTACCTTTGACATGCCGGGTTGTTTCAAATCCTTGAACTTATTTCCTTTTAGTTTTTGTGAATCATCGCTCAAAATTTCGAGCTCTTTTGAATTTGAAAAACACGACGAGTCACCATTTTGAAGAGATTTTTCCTCTTTGAATTCTTCACCCGTAGTTCGCGAGGCTTTTTTCTTGCTATGCCTCATTCCATGTCTATTTTCCTCTTGGTTTGATTCTCTGTTAGAAGCTCCATTTGTACAAGCACCTCCCATTGTCAATATCGACTTAAATTGCGCACAAATTCAAAATTCAAAAACTAAAACGGGGAACTGAATCAAAAATTGAATTCAAGATACCCAAAATTCGAATTGGGTAAATTTGTAGATAAAAAATTTGGTTAATGGGGAGAATTGTGATTAGAGTTACAATGTGCACAAATAGCTTTCTTCCTTTTCTGCTTGCTCTCTACTTTCTTTGTTCTTTT
Source organism: Juncus effusus (assembly GCA_027726005.1). Taxonomy (NCBI): domain Eukaryota; kingdom Viridiplantae; phylum Streptophyta; class Magnoliopsida; order Poales; family Juncaceae; genus Juncus; species Juncus effusus. Next base: position 6,258,826 of record CM050907.1, read on the forward strand.
CCTCTTATTTTCTTTCTTTTATACTCAGGAATTTAAGGGACAATGAGACACGAAGAAGAAGAGAGGTCGGGAATTTAAACAAATTAATGAAACCAATAGAAAACTAAAAAAAGAAAAAATATACAAAAGTCAACAATTTCTAGCAAGATTTTCGCTGTCCTGACTTGGGTCGGAACGGTCAACGCTGTACACCTCAGAAAGTACTAAGAGTAAGAAACAGACGCTGCTTACCAATTTTAGAATTGATCGAAAATTCAAACTTCAGTTAACCAATGTGGTTAGTAAGGGATATTTTTTAAGGAACCCTTCAATTCATGATATTTTCATCTAGAAAATTCTGGTTTTAAATCTGGATAATTCTGGGTAGTGTTCTGATTAAAAAAAATTCTTGAGATACTAAAAATTCAGTCAAGAAAAAAGAAGCAATATTTTTGACAAAAACTAATTCAAAAACAGAATAAAAAACTCAAATTAAAAGGGGAAAGCGTTTGCTCGAAGGGATTAGAGCACGTCGGAGAGGATTTTTGAGATGTGTTATATATATTGTTCTTAAAAAAATACATATATAGAGAAAGCTGTTTACAAATGCATTGCTTTTGTATTTTATGTTTTGATATATACTGGTTTGTGTTTTAATATAATATATTTTATTTAAATATATTATTTTAAAAATTATATTTTATACATTATTTTCATTTTATATATTATTTTTATTCCAAATTTTTTATATTATTTTTATATATATTGTTTTGTGTTCTTATATACTTTGCTTTATTTATATGTCTTGTGTTCAAAAATATATTTTATATATTATTTTTTGTTCTTGTATACTGTTTTTTTATATACTGGTTTGCCAAAACAAAAGAGATCGTCATGCCCAATTTAAATCACATGCAACATTCCCTTCAATGAAATAACATGCCATGGCCACTCTTTTACTCCAAGCAAACAAGCAAAAATGCTAAGGTTATTTAATTGAACTTCATCACGTCCTTTTTAAAGCTGTAGTAGACAATTGCCTACTGAGATACTTGATTAAACATTAAAAACTAAGGGTACAGAAGGCATGTGAATGAGATTAAGAAGAATTACACGGTGAGAAACATAAATAAAGAATACAAAAAAGTACTCAAGGAATAATACTCCAGCAACTAGTTTCTTGCTTGGCAGTTTCTTCCCTCATCTAGTATGATCTCCATTGTTTGCAAAAACTCTATTCTTTTCTGTTCCTTTGATAGGCTCCAACATATTGCTTCTTTCACTAAAAAGCGGTGAGATGTAGCCACTGGTTCCGCTCCTCTGAATTGTGTAAAAGACACTGAAGAAATAAGTGTGTCAAAGTTTCTGCTTTATTCTTTGTGCACAACCTGCACACACTAATGGATGGTCAATCCTTTCTTTCATCAAATTGTTTTGAGTTGTTAACTTATTTTGGTGTACCTGACTATGTTTTGGTGAATACCAAACCGAATCTATTGAGTTGGTTGGTTGAGAGAACGTAAATAAAGTAAATAAAAGAAGGCCGCGTTCGCGTCGTCAATGCTCGCGTGGGGGAGGGGGGGGGAGGATCGGGTGTTATCTTGTAGAGAGAGATCTAGGGCTTAGAGATTTCGTTTATCTCTCCAGTTGTTCATTTCGGTTGCTTCCCTTTATCCTTCTTGCTACCTTTAGTGAAGGGGATCCGCCATGTTATCGCGAAACCGGTTGTCACAGTGAATCGCAGTGCTCGCACTCCCGGGTAATTAGCTGACCAAGACGCGAACCCCGTAAGTTCCTTGACGTTCGCGGCTCCCCTCGGACGTTCCGGCTACGGTCATGCCTCGTCGGTTCAAGTGTTGATTGCGCGCTACACACTTCAAGATAAGAATCAGCAATACACAAACAACATCACAACAAGTAAAAATATGAATAAAGAGAAGACAACTTAATGGAAAACTAGATTGATAAACTACAAATATCGCGCCCTATGGAGCGGAGTTAGTTACAGGACATAATACAATAACTAAAATCAAGATACATAGATGTTCAGAATAAAACTCTTTCTTTCTCTAATGCTAAGTCCATAGTCGCGCGTTGTCATGCCGTGCGGCTAACAGAAGTCTCTCTCTCTCTCTCTCTCTCTCTCTCTGAGTGTTTTCTCTCTAAATTGATACCCTCTTTAGCTGTCCCATCGAAGGTCATTTTATAGGGAGGAGACATCTAGAATTGCCAGCATTTCCAAATGGCAGGGAGCGCATCCGGAGATCGTTACAAATATTTTTGTCATTAACTCTTGATTGATCCTTCCCAATCTACTCCTTCCTGACCGCGCCTTGCCTGGCATTACTAGATTTCCCTCTTTTAATGACAATCCATCAGTCCGTGATTTCAGCATTGATAGCTCTTCCTTATTTGGATGTCGTCGAGCCGCTCCTCCTGAGTTGCGATTCCTTGTGATCCGTGCTACCAGGTCAAATGGTACGGCACCCGCGGGTGGGACCGCGGTACGATGATTGCTCCAATTATGCTCCAGATTTCTTGCGCCTCTTTTTGCATCCTTTTTGGTACTTTTGCTCCAATTTCTACAGTCACATTTGATCTAGGTAGTAATTTCGTTCTTTGACTAAAACGTAAATAAAACACTAAAATAACTAACTAAATTGCAGAATATAAGATACAAGGCAGACTGTAAACATTTATATGAAATACCCCTATCATATTCCTCCAAGCTTACTCTTGCTCGTCCCGAGCAAGTCACAACTCCAAACCAAACATTCGGCTTACCTTACCCGTGTGATTCCTATACCTCACATGTACTCTCACTCGCGCATGCGCATCCTCCTCGCTCTTTAGTCCCTCACATAAAACACTCGTGCATCCATCGGAGTGAAAGAACCCGTTCATTCGGGGAACTGTCCTCTGGACAATAGAAGCTCCACGTTGAAGATGACTGATTGCTCGGTCCCGGTTAACCGCGCCAAACCTAACAGGCTTCCTCTTTGGTGGTTTATGGGTGGAATGGATATATATATATATATATATATATATATATATATATATATATATATATATATATATATATATATATATATATATATATATATATATATTATAGTTGTGTTATTAATCTCTTCTCTTCCTACTCAGGGTTCAATATTCGCGTGGGTTACTCTCATACGCGGGCGCAGTTGTGGAAATTCTAAGGCGTCTTAATTTGCCTCGTTGGTTCATGGGGAAGTCTTTCCCCCAAGCTTGATTTTTTTTCGTGCATGTCTTTGCATTTGCGAGTGCGGATGTCGCTCTTTTCCTCCTTGGTATATCCGTGATCGATTTTTTTTTAATGATTGGAAAACATTTTCTTATAAGCCGGCATTTGGGGTCTTCGGCCTTTTATGATCGTGGCTCCGCTTTAACTTGGCCAATTTAGCCCTTCCTACTTATGTTTAGACATTATTCCGAAGGGTTCACCTCCAACTATCGGTCTCTAAAAGGATTTCTCCTAATCATGAGCGAGCGGCTTAATTTTTTCTTTCTTCCTTTCACTTTAGCCTTATTTGGTCGCTCATACTCAGTCCCCCTGGACTGGCGAGCTACGAGCCATTTAATTTTTTTCTTTTTCTCCTTGGATTTACTTATTTAGCAGCTTGCTTTCTGGATTGGTTATGTATAAGTCGCAGCCCTTTTTTTCTATTCTTCTTGGCTTTGATTCATGACTTGTACTCTTCCTCCTTGCACCAACTTTGATCCTTGCATTTTTTTCCAATATTTTTTTAATCATGGATTTTCTCCTTTTGGTCGTCGAGATACTTTCTGTTCGCGCCTCCTATCGCGAGTCAGGTCGCTAGCCTGATTGTCCTCTTTAATCCTTGGATGAATCGAGTGACCCGAGATTCTTTCTTTCTCTTCATTCCTCCTGTTGCGAATCGAGTTGCAAGCCTAATTTTCTCTTTCTCCTTGGCTGAATCGAGCAACTCAGACTTCTCCTCTTTTCATTTCTAGCCTGATTACCTCTTTCTCCTTGGCTAAGTTGAGCTACTCGTACCTTTTTTTGCAGTCTTCCTGTGCGGGACGAGTTGCTAGCCTAATTTTTCTCTCTCTCCTTGGCTAAGTAGAGCAACTCGTCTTTCGTCCCTTTTTTTTGCCTGCGCCTAGTTTGGATCCTTCGCCGTTTGTGCGACCTGCTGAGTGTGATACAAAAGACCACACTCTGTGACTTGTTTCTCTCCTTGTAAGATCGAAAAAACCACATGATTCTTTTCCCCTTCGGTGGCTCGAAGATTGGGTGGATGGCGATGGAAATGGAGTTGTTATCACATATAAGTGGATATAAGGGGTTAAGGGTTCGTTAGTTAGGTAGGTAGGGTGTTGTTGGTTGGTTCCTCTGATGATGCCCTTAGGACCTCGAGACAATTTGACCGCTCTCACGGGCATACTAACCCTCCTAATCTGAAGTCCCCACGGATGGTTTATACGAGGGACCTCGATGCATATGGTTGCAAGTGCGTATGTTCCTGTCCATGTGAGTATAGTCTACACGAAATAAAGAGACTTTGTTTGATCTACCACCTAAGTTTTTTTATCAATTTTTTTCATGCATACTAAACTAAAACCTAACTAAACTAAGATGCAAAGAAATTTTTAAAAGAAAGCAATAAAAAGATACAATGGTCTGGTGTCCATCCTCGCCAGAAAATTCTATCGCGGGTAAGCAATTGTATTTGTCTGCTAGCCAAATGAAGGTTCGTATTCGCGACGGTACCTTTATTTTCCATAATTTTGCCTGGTGTTGGTCACGACACCCTCTATCTGCGAAGAAAGAGTGTACTTTGCTAACAAAGAATGTGTCGCTTGCTTGGCTTCCTTGCCAACTTAATTTGTCTTCCTTGTCTGTTAAGTTGAGATCATGAAGCATATCGATCACTTTGTGTAATTCATCCTGGAGTGATGAGGAAAGTGCTATGTCCTATTGCACGGCATTGGGAGTTATTTTCGCTTTGAATAACGGGAGAAAGATGATCAAATCCTTCATAAAGGTGTTGTGCCATTGATAAGGCATTAATTATACATATTTTATACTATATATATATATTATATTGGACCATTATATGCGTTAATATTCTATTTCTATGGAAAATAATCATAACTTGAATGTTGATACTACTAATGATGCATTTATTTGAATTCAGGTGCAATTTGGACGGAGCATAACTTGGAGAAAAGATGTTGGAGCATAAGATGGATATATCAATCAAGATTCGGACCTGCTGACACAGCCTCAGTATTTAGGCCATAACTCACAATCTGGGACTCCTCTATATTCATACTATATACCGTTGGAAAGAAAAGAACATGGCCCATAATTCATTCCATATTACCAGGCCCAATTCGGAAGTCTACATGTCCAAAATTGACCATCTTCTGGACAGATCTTTCATGCACTTTGCATTCACTCTTCATGCCTTTGTCATGCTCCTTCACACTCTTTGCATGGGGCTTCACTCATCCCTCATGATCACCTTTTGAGAGACATTATAACCAGGTGCAACGCATCTCTTCTACTCACTTTGAACTTCGTCATTCTCTCTCTTGGAGTTGGGCAAGTCAAGCAAGCTCCACTCTTCCATCCGCGCTTCATTAATGGGTTCTATCATTATTTTCTTTTCTTCTTTTCCATGTATTTTGAGTTAGCCTTTCGAGACATAGTTAGTGTTTATGTTTTTGTGTTGTAACTTTTGAGACCATTAATAATGAATTTTATTTGAACGGTTATTATTATGTTTCCATTTAATTATTATCTTTTGTGCTCAATGAATTATTTTAAGTTTATTTCGGTCAGTTTTATGTTCAGTAGTAATTAACAAGGGCCACAAAATTACTATGGTTGCTTTGCTCAATAGCTTCCATTAGAATTTGAATAATAGCCAGGTACAAATAACTCACAACGATCTAAACAGTTTTGAACAAGCTCATTGTTTAGGAAGTTTTCATTTGTTTAAATAAACAATGATTTCTATTGAATTGGTTATGATATTCAAGTAGGTTAGTGTATTTTATTTACCAGCATATCTAAACTAAAATCCTATCATTTTGTTTCAGTTATTTATCAGTTAGAGTTCATCTTACTGCACTTAAGAGATTAATTCCAAATTCATTATTATAATCAAGGATAAAGTTACACACAAATACACTACACGAAACTATGCCTCATTTCACAAAACCACCACATCTCTTAATCTTTACTCTAAGTTTTATAATTACTTGTTACTTTCATTTTGTTACAATCAACCAATCAACAACCCCCCCCCCCCAATTTGTGTGTCTTGTTTTAGGGTGGTCGGTTTTATTTACGGTCTTGGTTTCTCTTTATTTTAGTTTTCTACATTTGTTGGAGTCAATTTTCATTACAGAAGTAATATTTTTACCTAATTTAATCTAAATAGCTCTCTGTGGTTTGACCCCTACTTCCAATGTCTACTTAATTGTAGTTAAATCTAGGGTTATGAATTTCTTTTGGTAAGTGTAAAAATGACTGCAAAATACCTCTTATCAAAATGGCACCGTTGCCGGGGAGCTAGCAATGCGACTAGTCTATGTCAATATTCACACTTCTCTTCTGTAGTACGGTAGTTTGCATTTGTGTCAGAGTAAACCAAATTCGTTTTACTTTTTGTCAGTCATACCTTTTTAACTTTTTGTCAGAGTCACACTTTCCTTACCTTTGTTATCTTTTTTACTTTTTATCAAAGTCTGTCTTACACTACAACAGGTAACACTACAGTCATGGCTAATTTTGAGGATAGGACACTTAGGGACCTATCTAACTTTGATTTTGCTACCAACCAGTATGATATTGTATTACTACCGGTCCCGAATTATAAGATCCATACGGGTCTTCTTCAATTATTGCCGACCTTCAATGGGAGCGCTGAAGAGGATCCGTACTCTCACATGCGTGAGTTCCACCACATCACCGCAACAATGATGCCGGCGGAGATTGATGATAAAGGTCCTTACAAGATGCGACTATTTTCATACAGTCTTCGAGGACCAGCAAAGGACTGGTACTACCATCTAGCACCTTTTCCAACAACTTGGGTGGAACTTCAAAAGTTGTTTCTGGATAAGTACTTTCCTGTCTCTCTCACTTCTATTAGGAAGCAGATTTGTAGTATTCAACAAGAAGTAGGGGAAACCCTCTACGAATACTATGACCGCTTCCAGTAGTTGTGTGCAAAATGCCCTAACCATCAAGTCCCAGAGAATCTCTTAATTCAACACTTCTATGATTGGATGCTTCAAGAGACTAGAGATAATGTGGATTCTGCTAGTGGGGGTGCTTTCATAGATAAAACCGTTAAGCAAACACGTACCTTGATAGAAACCATGGCCAAAAATACTCAATCTAGTAGAACTAGATCTAGAATTAGGGGAGTTAGAGAGATTAGATATTGTGATTTGGAGAATCGAGTGAGTGGTATGGATGCCAAATTAGATAGCCTGGCTATTATGATGGCGTCATTCATGGGAACCAAAGTAGAAGTAAAGACATGCGGTATCTGTACTCAGACAGGGCACACCACTGATGCATGCCCAACACTCCATGATGAGGAGAAATTCACGACCACATCTTGCGGCATCTTCAAGCTAAACCAACAAGGAGGTTCAACTGGGGGTCAAAACCGAAACTATGATCCCTACTCTAAAATATGCAATACTGGATGGCGTGAACACCCAAACTTTAGATGGCGTGAGGCAGGAAACTAGCAACAACCTCCTCAAAACCATAATCAAAATTCTTCTTCTTCCTCACCTCTGATTGACCCTGCTTTAAAAAATCTTTCGGACATTATGACTTCTTTGGCCACGTCAACCACTTCTTTTCAGAAGGATACAAAGAGCGCCCTAACACATCTGGGCACCTAAATCGCTCAATTATCCTCTTAATTAAACCAGTTAAAGGCTCAAGGGTCCTCACAACTTTCTTCTCAACCTCTAAACCCCCGTGAGAAAGCATGTGCTATCACCTTAAGAAGTGGGAAAGAAATAGAAGGGAGCAAAGGAAACACGAAAGGTGAAGGAGAGATTGAAGTGATTAAGCCAGATTCAGAGAAGGTGAAAGAAAAGCCCAAGGAAACACCACCTTATAAAACTAGAGTTACTTTTCCTAGCCGCTTAGCGGTTAACACCAAAAAGGATGAGGCAGAAAGAGATATCTTAGAGGTCTTAAAAAAGGTGGAAGTAAATATTCCATTACTCGAGGCCATTCGTCAAGTCCCTCGCTATGTAAAATTTCTCAAGGACTTGTGTACGAATAAGAGAAAGCTAAATAGCCATGAGAGGGTGACAATAAGCGAGAATGTCTTTGCGGTTATCCGTAAGAAGCTTCCAAAGAAGTAAAAAGACCCTGGCATGTTTGTCATTCCTTGTAGCATTGGGCACCATGAACTTTCTCGGTGCATGCTTGATCTTGGGGCATCTATCAATGTCATGCCCTTCTCTATCTATTCTTCACTCGGTTTAGGACCTTTGAAAAAGACCGGGGTGATCATCCAACTGGCCGATCATTCTACTGTTGTGCCAGAAGGAGTTATAGAGGATGTCCTTGTTAAGGTCAATGGCCTTGTCTTTCCCGCAGATTTCTATATTCTGTGTATGGATGAGTCTGATAGCTCACCGAGCTCAACTCCCATTCTTCTGGGAAGACCTTTCCTTAAAACTGCCCAAACCAAGATTGATGTACACAATGTCACACTTTTTATGGAGTTTGATGGAGGAAACATCTCTTTCAATATCTTTGATGCTATCAAGCATCCTTCTGATGGGCATGTCCCCGCTATTTGCACCATCGACCCAATTGATGAGTGCGTCGACAACTTATTCTCTTTCGAGTTCATTGATTTGCTCGAAACCATTCTTGATCTCTCACCAGATGAGCAGATCTTTCTTGAGAGTCTATCTGCCTTGCCCATTGGAGAGGCTTCTTCTTCTTCTTCTTCCTCCTCCTTGATAGACTTGAAACCTTCTCTTGATCCCATCAAACCTTCCATTGTGAGTCCCCGCTCTCTTGATCTAAAGTCTCTACCAGCTCATCTCAAGTATGCATACTTGGGTAAAGGAGACACTCTTCCAGTGATCATCTCTGGTAGCCTCACTGCTACTCAGGAAGAGAAATTAGTTAATGTTTTGAGGGACCACAAGACTGCTATTGGATGGACTATGGCAGATATTAAGTGAATCAACCCCTCTACATGTATGCATCGGATATTGTTGGAGGATGGAACTAAACCATCCTGTGAGCCTCAGCGTAGGCTGAATCCTCCAATGATGGAAGTGGTCAAGAAGGAAATCATCAAGCTCCTTGATGCAGGAATCATATATGTTAGGTTTCTGCCGTTCATAACGCAGCGGAAAAACAAAACGAAACAAAGTTGAATTCGAAACCCAAAAGAAGGATCCGTGAATTACAATTAAATTAAAGAAAAGTTCATAACTTTGTACCTTCGGATTACGCTTAATCCGTGATGATCGAAAGCTAATTTGGTTGACGCTTTTCTTTGCCCGATTCCAAACCGGTTTTCAAACCGATCCTTTGTATGTTTTGCCTAACCGGTCTCACAAACCGATCTCCAAGCGATCTCCAAACGAACCGATTCTCCAAGAAACCGATTCTCCAAACAAACCGATTCTCCAAACAAAACCACGGTTTCAACCCGAATCAAAAAGACGCCGCACTTCGCTTCGTCCTCTATCGGTATCCACACGAACAACCCCTTTGAATGAATAGAGAACGATATATGCTAATATTCGTTCTTTATTTTTTTTTTCACAGAAATAACAAGAGAAGGTTTTTCGGATTTTTCTCTCTTTTTGTCTCACAAAATTGGACGAAAATAATATATCTTCATATATCTACTTGGGGTGTCTCTTGTGCCTATATAGTCCATAAGTTTCATATCCTATGTGCATAGTAACTATGTAACCATATATGCAACACATCCTATCATATAAGAAGTAGGATTTGATGTGTCACTTGACTATGTAGCTCTTCATACAACTTATCACATAAGTTATGATTTTTCTGTGTACGTCTCAATAGTTGTTCTTCGTGTGTGACCATGTAGGTTTACTTAATGTTGGCAATAATCACAACGGATTATAAATCATGAGCGGCCTCTAGCAAGACATCATGATTACCCAAATTAAGCAAGTATAGATGATTCGATCAAACATAATTTATGTTCATGCATTGTATCCCTTTGTTACACGATATCTATATCGTCCATAAGGCATGGTATGTGTCAACCTTACGTTGGTCGATAAATATTTCTTGACACCGAATTTGATTGAACATGAAATGACATTAATAACTCCTTATTAATTCACTCGAGCACGGCCGTGGGTTTTCTTCAATCAAATCATCAAGAGGCCTAAAGATATCTCTCTCATTTTATGAGAGGAACAAATCCTATCTTAATTAAACTCTTTCCTCCGCAAAATTCATTATATACCTAATTATAATCTTTATGACCGCCAGGATAAAGACGATGTTAGATTATATTAAAGTATAAAATTTCTCATGTAGGAAACTGAGTTAGTCTCAAGTCTAAGGATTACAGATACATTCTTTACTGAGGATAACTAATGACACGAACCATGTAGTATTCTCACGGTGGGCCAATCCAGTATATGGTCTCTAACATATACTTACGTTAATGACTTAATAACTCTTATTCATGATCAGTAAAACGTGACCATCAGTCAACTAACATACTGATGTACATTTATAGCTTATCATGAAATATGTTTGCCTCACAAACATCCTATGAATGATCAGGGATGGTTTAGAATATCATTCATAATACTTTATAGTTTTACTATCAAAGTCACATACTTTGATGATATAAAGTTGAATATCATATTCAAGGTTCATTTTAGTAATAAGAATAAAATAACCAATACGCATTTATTATATAAAATATCTCCAAATAAACACAATGTTTGTTTAACACAATCCATACATCTAGGTCTCAAATATATTGGCCTAGGGCATACTACTAACAATATACCCTATCTCTGATTCACAGTGGGTATCACCAATCCATGTGGTTCCCAAGAAAACTGGTATTACGATAATTGAGAATCAGGATGGTGAAAAAGTTCCTACGAGAGCACAGAATGGATGGCAAGTATGTATTGATTACCGCAAATTGAATACTGCCACCCAGAAAGACCATTTTTCCCTTCCCTTCATTGACCAGATGTTTGAGTGCCTTGCTGGACGCCACCATTACTGCTTCTTAGATGGCTTTTCTGATTACTTTCAAATAGCCATCGCCCCCCGAGGATCAGGAAAAGACAACCTTCACGTATCCTTTTGGCACCTTTGCCTACAAACGCATGCCCTTTGGGTTGTGTAACGCTCCCGGTACATTTCAGAGATGTATGATGTCAATCTTCTCTGATTATGTCACCCGAATTATTCAGGTTTTCATGGATGATTTCACCGTCTATGGTGACTCATTCGACGACTATTTGGGAAACCTAAAGATGATTCTTTAGAGGTGCGTAGAGACTGACCTGGTGCTGAAATATGAGAAATGCCATGTCATGGTAGATCAGGGCATTGTCTTAGGCCATGTGGTTTCCTCCCAGGGCCTTGAAGTGGATAAAGCAAAGATCGATGTCATTAGATCCCTTCCGTACCCAACCAGTGTGAAGGACATTTGATCATTTATTGGTCATGCCGGCTTTTATAGGCGATTCATCAAAGATTTCTCAAAAATCGCTCAACCTCTTTGTCTTCTTCTCAAAAAGAGGTTTTTTTGAGTTTAATGAGAAATACAAAGCAGCATTTGACCTTCTCAAAGAGAAACTGTGTTCTGCCCCCATCATTAAAGCACCAGATTGGAATCTGCCTTTTGAGATCATGTGCAATGCGAGTGATACGGCAGTTGGAGCTGTTCTTGGTCAGCATGATGGGCGAGAACCCCATGTTATCTCCTATGCTTCCAAGACCTTAGACGATGCTCAGTGCAACTATACCACTATGGAGAAAGAGCTGCTAGTAATTATTTTTGCACTAGAGAAATTTAGGTCCTACCTCTTAGGGGTTAAGGTGATTATATACTCTGACCATGCCGCATTGAGGCATCTTTTCAAGAAGAAGGAATCCAAGCCGAGACTTCTTTGTTGGATATTGTTGCTCCAGGAGTTCGACTTGGAGATTAGAGAAAAAAAAGGATCAGAGAATCTAGTTGCAGATCACCTTAGCCGTCTTACTATGAATATTGAGGAGGGTACCCCAATATCGGAGTTCGTGCAAAACGATACACCATGGTATGCTGATATAGTGAATTACCTGGTGGCTAAAGACCTACCAAAGGATCTTACACGTGCACAGACTGATCGAATTCGATATGATTCCTGGTTTTATATTTGGGATGAGCCTTATCTCTTTCGGATTTGTGCGGATCAAATTATTCGGAGATGTATACCAGACAATGAGGTCAGATCCGTGACCATCTAGCAGATGCATCTATTTATACCATGAAATATCTAGATGGTCCAAATGAAAGAGTAATAGGCCCACATATATTTCGATGAATACGCTCAAGGAAATTGGGTGATTCATTCCCAACCCTGGTTTGTGATATCTAATAATAAATTTCCTTAAAAACATGCAGCACAAGAAAATTCATTTGATGAAAAAATCTTCTGGTTCTTTAATTGATGCATATTTGAATTCCCTATGATTATTTGCATGCCCACTCTATATAACGATGCTTACTTCTTCGTGAAGTCATGTGAGCAATGCCAAAGAACGGGAGGAATAACCAAAAGAGACGAGATGTCGATGAAGTATATTCTTGCTTGTGAGGTTTTTGAAGTGTGGGGTGTCGACTTTATGGGATATTTCCCCCCTCATATGGATTTGAATATATCCTCCTGGCAGTCGATTATGTCTCCAAGTAGGTTGAGGCCAAGGCCACAAAATGGGCGGATGTAAAAACGGTTGTGGATTTTGTGAAGGACCAGATCTTTAGTAGGTTTGGGGTCCCGAGAGTCATCATCAGTGATAGAGGAATCCATTTCTGCAACCGAAGTTTCGAAGCATTAATGAAGCAATACCATGTCACACACAAAACCTCGACAGCGTACCACCCTTAAACCAATGGCCAAGCAGAGCTTTCGAATAGGGAAATCAAAGGTGTTTTGGAGAAAGTGGTGAACCCCACAAGGAAGGATTGGAGTCTTCGGCTAACTGATGCACTCTGGGCTTACAGGACTGCTTTCAAATCTCTTGTAGGCATGTCCCCTTATCGGCTAGTCTATGGAAAGGCTTGCCACCTTCCGGTTGAACTCGAGCACAAAGCCTATTGGGCCATCAAGAAGTGCCATCTAGACTACCCAAACGATATACTTAACCAGAAGCTATAAATCCAAGAGTTAGAGGAGATCTGAAATGACGCGCATGAGAACTCCCAAATCTTCAAGGAGAAGACTAAGATGTATCACGACAAGAAGCTTGCCCACAAGCATTTCAAAGTGGGTGACAAGGTGTTGTTGTTTAACTCAAGACGCAAATTGCACCCGGGCAAGCTACAAAGTAGGTGGATAGGGCCCTTTCTTGTGACCAAATTGTTCGATTATGATGCCGCAGAAATTCAGGGTTTTGATTCAGGGAAGGTCTTTAAGGTCAACGGACACCGGCTGAAACAGTTTCATGAGAGTTTCGACGCGAGTTGGATTGACATTCACGAGCTTGGCGAGCCAGCATCCACTGCTTGAGGAAATGGAGACGTCGGGCCAACGACATTACAGAGAGGAGCTATTGGGAGGCAACCCTGCGAATAAAGGTTGTGTCTTTCTTTGTTTATTTTCTTTTTCTTGCATTGCATCACTACTTTGTGCTTAGCTTTACTCGGGGACGAGTAAAAGTTTAAGTGTGGGGTGGAGTCTTTATTGTATGTTAGGTAGTTAAAAATAAAAAATAAAAAATAAAATAATAATAATAATAATAATAATAATAATAATAATAATAATAATAATAATAATAATAATAATAATAATAATAATAATAATAACAACAACAACAACAACAATAATAATCATAATAATAATAATAACTCATTTTTAAGCCTCAAATTAAAAAAAATGCCCAATTAAAAATCAAAAGGAATGAGAGAGAACTATAACTTGTATTGAATAATGTGGTGGAATTTGTTTGGACTCAAAAGGATCGTATAGATCAGTTCAAGAAGAATTGAGGTCGTTGGTTTATGGATCTTTTGTCACCGGTGAACTCTCGATATTTGTTTGAGTGCCAATAGTTTAGGAATTTGCGCAAGAAATTATGTGACGACTTACCATTAGACCGTGACCTGGAGCTCAAGTTTATCTATAGTATAATATCCATAATAACCCACTATATCATCTCGTATATATATAAATAATATCCAGGTTTTGGAGGAGGGTTAGCCATTATATAAGAAGATAGGGGATGGGAAGTAGAGGTTAGTGTCAGAAGTTGAGGGCGTATGTGTAGTAGAGGAGCTTTGTGCACCGAGTGTATTCGTGAAGAGATACATCTTAGAAACAAATTTGTGAGAATGGACTCTTGGGTAAACTCTATTTTTGACACAAAGGCAAGTTAGGCCACCATAATCCTCATAGTTTTGAGTCACAATCTTCCCAAAACAAACAAAAAAACAAAACAAAACAAAAAAACAAAACAAAACAAAAAAAAATAATAAATAAATATATATATATATATAATAAAATAAAAAGATTGCATGACTCAAACTTGTTCCCCTTGTACATGGTCTAAATCCTAGTTTACCCGATGAGTGAGAAAGAGTTGATTCTAGTCATACATCTGAGGCCAGCAGTTAGGTTGACATATTTTGGGTCAGATGACTGAAGGTGCTAGGAGGTAGGCACATTAGGAGGTTCATTATTCCAAGCAGCTAGAGGTATAGGTGATATCTTTTTGGAGAGTAAAGGCATGAGTTTAGAAAACCAAGTGACAACTTAACCGAAAGTGGCGAAATAGACAAGCAAACCAATTATGTAGTATATATACATGTATTATCTACCGTATTCCATCATATTCCACCAGACACAACTTGAGAATTCCCCTCACGACCGAGGTAGGAAATCACTATTCATATGAGAACTGAGAGATATTATGAGAGACACTCCACATATTCAACTATACAAAAAGAGAGCAAGTGCGAGTTTCACCAGAGTGCATTGAATCTTATACAAAGGACCAAAGATCATTATTGGCTGGTATATAAGTGAAGAGTGAGTCTAAAACATGGGACCCATCTTACCAATGCAAATTATAATCTTTGCTCGAGGACGATCAAATATTTTAGTGTGGGTGATTTGATAAGGCATTAATTATACACATTTTTATACCCTATACATATGTGCTATTGCACCATTATATGCATTAATATTCTATTTATATGGATAATAATCATAACTTGAATGTTAATACTACTAATGATGTATTTATATGAATTCAGATACAATTTGGATGGAGCATAACTTGGAGAAAAGATGTTGGAGCATAAAATGGATATATCAATCAAGATTCGGACCTGCTGACATAGCCTCAGTATTTCGGACATAACTCACAATCTGGGTCTCCTCTATATTCATACCGTATACCGTTGGAAAGAAGAGAACAAGTAGCACAATTCATTCCATATCACCAGAGCATAATTCCGAAGTCTATATGTCCCAAATTGACCATCTTCTGGACATATCTTTCATGCACTTTGCATTCACTCTTCATGCCTTTGTCATGCTCCTTCACACTCTTTGCATGGCGCATCATTCATCCCTCATGATCCATCTTTTGAGAGGCATTATAACCAGGTGCAAGGCATCTCTTCTACTCACTTTTAAACTTCCTCATTCTCTCTCTTGGAGTTGGGCAAGTCAAGCAAGCTTCACTCTTCTATCCGTGCTTCATTAATGGGTTCTATCATTATTTTCTTTTCTTTCTTTTCGATATATTTCGAGTAAGCCCTTCGAGACATAGTTAGTGTTTATGTTTTTGTGTTGTAACTTTTGAGACCATTAATAATGAATTTTTTTAAAACGGTTATTATTCTGTTTTTATTTACTTATTATCTTTCATGCTCAATGAATTATTTTAAATTTATTTCGGTCAGTTCTATATTCAGTAGTAATTAACAAGGGCCACAAAATTACTATGGTTGCTTTGCTCAATAGCTTCCGTTAGAATTTGAATAATAACCAAGTACAAATAACTCACAATGATCTAAACAGTTCTGAACAAGCTCATTGTTTAGGAAGTTTTGATTTGTTTAAATAACCAATGATTCTATTGAATTGGTTATGATATTCAAGTAGGTTAGTGTTTTTATTTACAGCTCATCTAAGCTAAAACCCTATCTTTTTGTTTAAGTTATTTATCGGTTAGAGTTCATTTTACTGCACTTAAGAGATTAATTCCAAATTCATTATTATAATCAAGGATAAAGTTACAAACAAATTCACTACACAAAATTATGCCTCATTTCACAAAACCACCACATTTCCTAATTTTTACTTTAAGTTTTATACTTGTTACTTTCATTTTGTTACAACCAATCAATCAACAACCCCTCCCCCCCCCCCCCCCCCCAATTTGTGTGTCTTGTTTTAGGTTTAGTGTTCGGTTATATTTGAGGTCTTGGTTTCTCTTTATTTTAATTTTCTACATTTGTAGGAGTCCATTTTCATTAGAGAAGTAATATTTTCACCTAGTTTAGTCTAAATAGCTTTATATGGTTCGACCCCTACTACTGTCTACTTAATTGTAGTTAAATCTAGGGTTATAAATTTCTTTTGGTAAGTGTAAAAACGACTGCAAAATACCTCTTTGTTGGGTTTCAACCGTTCATAACGCAGCGGAAAAAACAAAAAAAAAACGAAACAAAATCGAATTCGAAACCCAAAAGAAGGATACGTGAATTACAATTAAATCAAAGAAAAATTTCATAACTTTGTACCTTCGGATTACGCTTAATCCGTGATGATCAAAAGCGAAGTTGGTCGACGCTTTTCTTTGCCCGATTCCAAACCGGTTTCCTTTGTATGTTTCGCCTAACCGGTCCAACAAACCGATCTCCAAGCAAATCGATTCTCCAAACAAATCACGGTTTCAACCCGAATCACAAAGACGCCGCACTTCGCTTCGTCCTCTACCGGTATCCACACGAACAACTCCTTTGAACGGATAAAGAACGATATATGCTAGTACCCGTTCTTCATATCTCTCACAGAAAAATAACAAGAGAATAATTTTTCGGATTTTTCTCTCTTTTGTCTCACAAAATTTGGCCGAAAATATTATGATCCCTCATCAGATTTTGGGGTGTCTCTTGTGCTTATATAGTCCATCAGTTTCATATCCTATGTGCATGGTAACTATGTAACCATATGTGCAACACACCTTATCATATAAGATGCAGGATTGGATATGTCACTTGACTATATAGCTTTCCATACAACTTATCACATAAGTCATGATTTTTCTGTGTACGTCTCAATCGTTGTTCTTTGTGTGTGACCCTGTAGGTTTACTTAATGTTGGCAATAATCACAACGGATTATAAATCATGAGCGGCCTCTAGCAAGACATCATGATTACCCAAATTAAGCAAATATAGATGATTCGATCAAACCTAATTTATGTCATGCATTGTATCCTTTTGTTACACGATATCTATATCGTCCATAAGGCATGGTATGTGTCAACCTTATGTTGGTCGATAAATATTTCTTGACACCGAATTTGATTGAACATGAACTGACATTAATAACTCTTTATTAATTCATTTGAGCACGGCCGTGCGTTTCTTCAATCAAATCATCAAGAGGCCTAAAGATATCTCTCTCAATTTATGAGAGGAACAAATCCTATCTTAATTAAACTCTTTCCTCTGCATGATTCATTATATACCTAATTATAATCTTTATGACCGCCCGGTTAAAGACGATGTTAGATTATATTTATAAAATTTCTCATGTAGGAAACTGAGATAATCTCAAGTCTAAGGATTACAGATACATTCTTTACTGAGAATAACTAATGACACGAACCATGTAGTATTCTCACGGTGGGTCAATCCAGTATATGGTCTCTAACATATACTTATGTTAATGACTTAATAACTCTTATTCATGAGCAGTAAAACGTGACCATCAGTCAACTAACATACTGATGTACATTTATAGCTTATCATAAAGTGTGTTTGTCTCACAAACATCCTATAAATGATCAGGGACGGTTTAGAATATCATTCATAATACTTTATAGTTTTACTATCAAAGTCACATACTTTGATGATATAAAGCTGAATATCATATTCAAGGTTCATTTTAGTAATAAGAATAAAATAACCAATACGTATTTATTATATAAAATATCTCTAAATAAACACAATGTTTGTTTAACACAATCCATACATCTAGGTCTCAAATATATTGGCCTAGGGCATACTACTAACACTCTTACCAACCATCTGTGAGTCCATGGGTGTGTACCATAGCACTCTTTCAAGGCCCGATGTTCATATTATTTTTTTTGTTTTTTGCTTTCCGTATCCACTTCATTAATAAACTTTTGCTGTGCAGTTTGAGATCATTAACCCCTAATCCTCCGTTGACCTTAGAGGTACAAGCAAGGTTCTAAAAATCCGCCTAGTAGGCTGGCTAGGCGTTGTGCGGAGGTAAAACGCCCAGAAAATGAGTATTTGGCACCCCTGTGCGGTTTTTCTGCTTGGAGACCGCCCAGCCCGCCTAGATCTGTCTAGAGCCCGCCCAGACATGTCCCATGATAAGTCATTAATTATACACATTTTATACCCTATACATATATGATATTGCACCATTATATGTGTTAATATTCTATTTATAAGGATAATAATCACGACTTGAATGTTGATACTGCTAATGATATATTTATGTGATTTCAGGTGCAATTTAGATGGAGCATAACTTGGAGAAAAGATGTTGGAGCACAAGATGGAAATAATAATCAAGACTCGGGCCTGCCGACACAGCCTTAGTATTTCGGCCATAACTCACAACCTGGGCCTTCTCTATATGCATACTATATACCGTTGGAAAGAAGAGAACAAAGCCCACAATTCATTCTATATCACCAGAGCCCAATTCAGAAGTCCAAATGGCCCAAATTGACCATCTTCTGGACAGATCTTTCATGCACTTAGCATGCACTCTTCATGCCTTTGCCATGCTTCCTTCACACTCTTTGCATGGATCTTCATTCATCCCTCATGATCACCTTTTGAGAGGGTTATATAACCAGGTGCAAGGCATCCATTCTAATCACTTTTGAACTTCATCATTCTCTCTCTTGGAGTTGGGCAAGTCAAGCAAGCTTCACCCTTCCATCCACGCTTCATTAATGGCTTCTATCATTATTTTATTTTCTTTATTTTCCATGTATTTCGAGTAAGCCCTTCGAGGCATAGTTAGTGTTTATGTTTTTGTGTTGTAACTTTTGAGACCATTAATAATGAATTTCATTTGAACGGTTATATTCTGTTTTTATTTACTTATTATCTTTCATGCTCAATGAATTATTTTAAGTTTATTTCGGTCAATTCTATGTTCAATAGTAATTAACAAGGGCCACAAAATTCCTTTGGTTGCTTTGCTCAATAGCATCCATTAGAATTTGAATAATAGCCAAGTGCAAATAACTCACAACGATCTGAACAGTTCTAAACAAGCTCATTGTTTAGGAGGTTTTGATTTGTTTAAATAACCAATGATTTCTATTGAATTGGTTATGATATTCAAATAGGTTAGTGTTTTTATTTACGAGCTCATCTAAACTAAAACCCTATCTTTTCGTTTGAGTTATTTATCGGTTAGAGCTCATCTTACTGCACTTAAGAGATTAATTCCATTCATCTAGGTCTCAAATATATTGGCCTAGGGCATACTACTAACAATCTCCCACTTGCACTAGGCCGAATCTAACAAGTATCTAATACCCATCGACCTAGCATGACCCTCATGCTTTCCTTGAGAAAGTGGTTTAGTCAACGGATCGGCAACATTATCATCACTATCAACTCTGCATATTTTAATATCTCCTCTCGCAATGATCTCTCTGATCGAATGGAAACGTCGAAGTATGTGTTTGGTTCTCTGATGCGATCTTGGTTCCTTTGCCTGCGCGATTGCCCCATTGTTGTCACAATAAAGATCCACAGGATTTGCGATACTAGGAACCACACCAAGTTCTTCAATGAACTTCTTCATCCAAACTGCTTCCTTAGCTGCTTCTGAAGCTGCTATGTACTCCGCTTCTGTCGTAGAATCCGCTACAGTGTCCTGTTTGGAACTTTTCCAACTTATTGCACCTCCATTCAAACAAAACACATAACCAGATTGCGATCTAAAATCATCGTTGTCGGTTTGAAAGCTTGAGTCCGTGTAACCTGTTACAACTAGCTCACTTTCAAAACCTCCATAAACCAAGAATGAGTCTTTAGTTCTTCTCAAGTACTTCAGAATATTCTTGACCGCTGTCCAGTGACTTTCACCGGGATCAGATTGGTATCTGCTAGTTGCACTTAATGCATATGATACATCCGGTCTAGTACAAAGCATGGCATACATGATAGATCCAATAGCCGAAGCATATGGAATTTTATTCATGCGATTTCGTTCTTCCTGATTATCAGGACGTTGAGTCTTACTCAATTTTATGCCATGTGACATTGGTATGAAACCTCTTTTCGAATCTTCCATTCGAAATCTTGTCAACACTTTGTCGATTTAGGTACTTTGACTTAGACCTATGAGCCTATTAGATCTATCTCTATAGATCTTAATGCCGAGTATATAAGCGGCATCTCCTAGGTCCTTCATTGCAAAAGACTTTCCTAAAAATGTCTTAACATTTGTTAAAGTCGGAATGTCATTTCCAATGAGTAATATATCATCTACATAAAGTACTAGAAAAACTATTGCGCTCCCACTAATCCTCTTGTAAACACAAGGTTCATCTTCATTTTTGATAAAACCAAAACCTTTGATTACTTCATCAAAACGAAGATTCCAACTCCGAGATGCTTGCTTTAATCCGTAAATGGATCGTTGCAATTTGCATACCTTACCCGAATTCTTAGGATCTACAAAACCCTCGGGTTGTGTCATATACACATCCTCGAGTAAATTTCCATTAAGAAAAGCTGTTTTGACATCCATTTGCCATATCTCATAGTCATAATATGCAGTTTGGCAAGCAGAATTCTAATCGATTTAAGCATGACAACTGGTGAGAAAGTTTCGTCATAGTCTATACCATGAGTTTGTCGGAAACCTTTCGCAACAAGTCTCGCTTTATAGGTGTGCACATTTCCGTCCATGTCAGTTTTCTTTTTGAAAACCCATTTACACCCAATGGTCTTAGAACCTTTAGGTGAATCGATTAAGTTCCAAACTTGATTATCGTACATGGACTGCATCTCTGTTTTCATGGCCTCTAACCATTTATGAGAATCAGGATCCTTCATAGCTTCTTGGTAAGATGTGGGTTCATCATCTATGAGCGCCACATTTTTATCATCAGTCACGAGAAATCCATATCTCTCGGGCTCATGACGAACTCTACCAGATCTACGAGGAGCATCTTGTGTTTCAAGACCGGACTCGTCAACTCTTGAAGAGACTAGTGGATCTTCCAATGGCTGTTCATTGCTAATTAGTGGATCTTGAATTTCTTCAAGGTGTACTTTATTCCCACTAGTTCCTTTAGAAATAAATTCTCTTTCCAAAAAGAAACCATTTCGAGCAACAAACACTTTGTTCTCGGATGGGTTGTAAAAGTAATATCCTTTAGTTTCTTTAGGATATCCCACAAATAAGCATTTATCAGATTTCGGTGTTAACTTGTCAGAAATTTGACGCTTCACATAAGTTTCACAACCCCAAATCTTTAGAAAAGACAATGTGGGACTCCTCCCAGTCCATATCTCATATGGAGTCTTTTGAACAGCTTTTGATGGAATTCTGTTTAGTATGAACGCGGCAGTCTCAATGGCATAACCCCAAAAGGATATCGGAAGATCTGTTTGACTCATCATAGACCGAACCATATCTAATAAAGTTCGGTTTCTCCTTTCCGAGACACCATTCCATTGAGGTGTTCCAGGAGGAGTAAGTTGTGAAACTATTCCACAATCTTTAAGATGATCTTCAAACTCTAGGCTTAAATATTCGCCACCTCGATCTGATCGAAGTGCTTTTATTTTCTTACCTAATTGGTTTTCTACTTCACTCTTGAAAATTTTGAACAATTCAAAAGATTCCGATTTATGTTTCATTAAGTAAACATATCCATATCTACTTAAGTCATCAGTAAAAGTAATGAAGTATCGAAAACCACCTCTAGCTGGTGTGCTCATTGGTCCACATACATCTGTATGTATGAGATCCAATAACTCACTTGCCCTCTCACCTCTCTTTGTGAAAGGAGCCTTTGTCATCTTACCCAATAAACAAGATTCGCACGTCTCAAACGATTCTAAATCAAATGAGTCTAAAAGTCCATATTGGTGGAGTTTAGAAATGCGTTTCTTATTTATGTGTCCTAAGCGACAATGCCAGAAATATGTCGGATTCAAATCATTAGATTTAAATCTCTTTGTATTAATGCTATAGATAGACTTGTAATGTTCATGATCAAGATTTAAAACATAAAGACCATTTTCTAATTGACCATTCGCATAGAAAATGTTTTCTTTACTTATGGTAAAGTTATTATTCTCAATAACAAACTTAAAACCATCCAAAACCAATCTCGACACAGATACAATATTCCTGTTCACAGCAGGTACATAGTAGCAATTATTTAAATTTATTACAAGTCCAGAAGATAAAGATAATAAATAAATGCCCACGGCTAATGCAGCAACTCTTGCTCCATTTCCCACCCGCAGGTCAACTTCACCTTTCGCTAATCTTCTACTCCTTTGCAGCCCCTGCACATTATTACAAATGTGAGTACCGCATCCGGTATCTAATACCCAAGATGAGGAAGTAGATAAATTAATTTCAATAACATTAATACCTGAAGTAGTAGTCTCACTACTCTTCTTCTTCTTCTTTAGATCCTCCAAGTATGCCTGGCAATTTCTTTTCCAATGGCCTGGTTTGTTGCAGAAGAAACAAACACTCTCCTTGGGTTTCTTGTTCTTAGGTTCGGACAACACCTTACCCTTACCTTTTCCTTTGACTTTGCCCTTGAATTTCCTCTTTTGACCCTTGCCTTTCTGAACCAAGAGAACATCGTTGACAACATTTGTCTTCATAGTCCCCTCGAAGTTCTTCAGCATGCCGTGCAACTCCGTGATACTCTTGTTCATGTTATGCATATTATAGTTCATTATAAATGGCTTGAAATTCGGAGGAAGAGACCTAAGGATCAAATCGGTGGCCATCTCATCGCCAACCTTCGCCCCTAGTTTCTCAAGTTGATCAAGGTACCCTTTCATTTTCAGAATATGAGCACTCACCGAGGAGTTGGGAACCATCTTACAACTTGCTAATGCACAATGTGCATTATACCTCTCATTTCTAGCTTGCTCTTGGAACATTTCCTTGAGTTGTGCCAACATTGCAAATGCCTCTAAATTTTCAAACTGCTTTTGAAGATCGGCATCCATGGTGGCTAACATGAGACATGTCACGTCATTAGAGTCGCTTGTATGCTTGGTATAAGTGTTTATCACTTCTTGATCAGCATCATTAGCGGGTTGGTCAGGAATGGCCCTTTCAAGGACATAGTTCTTCCTTTCTTGTTTGAGAACAATTCTCAAATTTCGATGCCAGTCGAGGAAGTTTTTCCCATTGAGTTTGTCCTTCTCAAGGACGGATCGCAATGTTAAAGTTGATGTGTTGTTTGTTGCCATTTTCTACACAGAATTTAAATGCAGGTTTATATTAATATGTGATTTGAGATATTTTAATACAATTTTAACTCCCACTATTTTATTCAAATCAATAACCCTCAAATGTATTGATTCGGAAATTTGAACTTTAAATTTCATAGTAGGCCAAGATCCATATTTCATCAAGTTCCAAGTGAGCTTAGGCTCATCGCCTAGAATCTGATTATTTAGGTAGGAACGTTTCCAATTGTATCTCATACAACTCTTGATTAATCCATAGGATGAGCATCATATGCTCGGCGTATGCATCCTATCATATGCCCCGAACCCAAATCTGATTTGATAGTTCAGTTGAATCTAACCATGTCTAAATATCGAGAATCACTATTTCTCGCTTCTTATCACCCTAAGATTATGCTAATTCACTATGCTTTGGCATACCCAAATTTTGCATGATCGAAGGGATAATAAGTATAGATACATGGGAGGCATTTCTATGATTCAATATTATATGAGGGATTGTTATGTTTAACCTTTTTGTTTTATTTTATCATGTATTTCATCACAGAACATCACATGCACAGATAAAATAAATATGATATGATATAACATGGCCTGGATGATCTAAATGAGCCAATCATGAAGATCATTTCCTAAGATACATTCAACCACAAGGCATTGATGAACTCCTTCATCTCCATGATGTGTATGAGGTGGACGGTGAACTCCTTCATCTCCATGATGTGTATGATCGTGGTAGTTATATTACATGTAATATAAACGGAACCATGCCCGTTACAATTAACCATCAAAATAAATACTTGAAAAACCATTTTACGAAATATGTATAAGGCGTTATGAATATGAAATTCGGGGTCTACGATTAATCTATGCGTGAGTGCGGGGTTCGGGGCGCGCCCCTGAAGAAATTTATTTTATATAGGTGCCGAAACTCAAAATTTCTCTAAAAAAAAAACTTGATGTGTTGAATACATCCATTCGAAATTTATTTAGTGTATCATATACGTAGTTTCGCACCTTTTTCATAAAATTTAGACACCCATCCGAAGGTTATGATACATCACATGCATCCCTTCATGACATAACCAAAGCACCCTTTCATAATCAAGATACATCACATGCACCCTTTCATGAACAAGATACATCACATGCACCCTTTCATGAAGTCGCATCCTTTCATAAACAAGATACATCACATGCACCCTTTCATGAAGTCGCACCCTTTCATAAACAAGATACATCACATGCACCCTTTCATGAAGTCGCATCCTTTCATAAACAAGATACATCACATGCACCCTTTCATGAAGTCGTACCCTTTCATGAAGTTGCATCCTTTCATGAAACCGCAACCGTTCATGATCAAGATACATCACATGTACCCTTTCACGAAGTCGCACCCTTTCATGAAATTGCAACCGTTCATCACGAATTTTCAATAATTGAAAATAACGCCTCAATAAATATTTCGAAAATGGTTTATCCGTCTTAATTTAATTGGAATTCACTTGGCTCGGATACCACTGTTGGGTTTCAACCGTTCATAACGCAGCGGAAAAAACAAAAAAAAAACGAAACAAAATCGAATTCGAAACCCAAAAGAAGGATACGTGAATTACAATTAAATCAAAGAAAAATTTCATAACTTTGTACCTTCGGATTACGCTTAATCCGTGATGATCAAAAGCGAAGTTGGTCGACGCTTTTCTTTGCCCGATTCCAAACCGGTTTCCTTTGTATGTTTCGCCTAACCGGTCCAACAAACCGATCTCCAAGCAAATCGATTCTCCAAACAAATCACGGTTTCAACCCGAATCACAAAGACGCCGCACTTCGCTTCGTCCTCTACCGGTATCCACACGAACAACTCCTTTGAACGGATAAAGAACGATATATGCTAGTACCCGTTCTTCATATCTCTCACAGAAAAATAACAAGAGAATAATTTTTCGGATTTTTCTCTCTTTTGTCTCACAAAATTTGGCCGAAAATATTATGATCCCTCATCAGATTTTGGGGTGTCTCTTGTGCTTATATAGTCCATCAGTTTCATATCCTATGTGCATGGTAACTATGTAACCATATGTGCAACACACCTTATCATATAAGATGCAGGATTGGATATGTCACTTGACTATATAGCTTTCCATACAACTTATCACATAAGTCATGATTTTTCTGTGTACGTCTCAATCGTTGTTCTTTGTGTGTGACCCTGTAGGTTTACTTAATGTTGGCAATAATCACAACGGATTATAAATCATGAGCGGCCTCTAGCAAGACATCATGATTACCCAAATTAAGCAAATATAGATGATTCGATCAAACCTAATTTATGTCATGCATTGTATCCTTTTGTTACACGATATCTATATCGTCCATAAGGCATGGTATGTGTCAACCTTATGTTGGTCGATAAATATTTCTTGACACCGAATTTGATTGAACATGAACTGACATTAATAACTCTTTATTAATTCATTTGAGCACGGCCGTGCGTTTCTTCAATCAAATCATCAAGAGGCCTAAAGATATCTCTCTCAATTTATGAGAGGAACAAATCCTATCTTAATTAAACTCTTTCCTCTGCATGATTCATTATATACCTAATTATAATCTTTATGACCGCCCGGTTAAAGACGATGTTAGATTATATTTATAAAATTTCTCATGTAGGAAACTGAGATAATCTCAAGTCTAAGGATTACAGATACATTCTTTACTGAGAATAACTAATGACACGAACCATGTAGTATTCTCACGGTGGGTCAATCCAGTATATGGTCTCTAACATATACTTATGTTAATGACTTAATAACTCTTATTCATGAGCAGTAAAACGTGACCATCAGTCAACTAACATACTGATGTACATTTATAGCTTATCATAAAGTGTGTTTGTCTCACAAACATCCTATAAATGATCAGGGACGGTTTAGAATATCATTCATAATACTTTATAGTTTTACTATCAAAGTCACATACTTTGATGATATAAAGCTGAATATCATATTCAAGGTTCATTTTAGTAATAAGAATAAAATAACCAATACGTATTTATTATATAAAATATCTCTAAATAAACACAATGTTTGTTTAACACAATCCATACATCTAGGTCTCAAATATATTGGCCTAGGGCATACTACTAACACTCTTACCAACCATCTGTGAGTCCATGGGTGTGTACCATAGCACTCTTTCAAGGCCCGATGTTCATATTATTTTTTTTGTTTTTTGCTTTCCGTATCCACTTCATTAATAAACTTTTGCTGTGCAGTTTGAGATCATTAACCCCTAATCCTCCGTTGACCTTAGAGGTACAAGCAAGGTTCTAAAAATCCGCCTAGTAGGCTGGCTAGGCGTTGTGCGGAGGTAAAACGCCCAGAAAATGAGTATTTGGCACCCCTGTGCGGTTTTTCTGCTTGGAGACCGCCCAGCCCGCCTAGATCTGTCTAGAGCCCGCCCAGACATGTCCCATGATAAGTCATTAATTATACACATTTTATACCCTATACATATATGATATTGCACCATTATATGTGTTAATATTCTATTTATAAGGATAATAATCACGACTTGAATGTTGATACTGCTAATGATATATTTATGTGATTTCAGGTGCAATTTAGATGGAGCATAACTTGGAGAAAAGATGTTGGAGCACAAGATGGAAATAATAATCAAGACTCGGGCCTGCCGACACAGCCTTAGTATTTCGGCCATAACTCACAACCTGGGCCTTCTCTATATGCATACTATATACCGTTGGAAAGAAGAGAACAAAGCCCACAATTCATTCTATATCACCAGAGCCCAATTCAGAAGTCCAAATGGCCCAAATTGACCATCTTCTGGACAGATCTTTCATGCACTTAGCATGCACTCTTCATGCCTTTGCCATGCTTCCTTCACACTCTTTGCATGGATCTTCATTCATCCCTCATGATCACCTTTTGAGAGGGTTATATAACCAGGTGCAAGGCATCCATTCTAATCACTTTTGAACTTCATCATTCTCTCTCTTGGAGTTGGGCAAGTCAAGCAAGCTTCACCCTTCCATCCACGCTTCATTAATGGCTTCTATCATTATTTTATTTTCTTTATTTTCCATGTATTTCGAGTAAGCCCTTCGAGGCATAGTTAGTGTTTATGTTTTTGTGTTGTAACTTTTGAGACCATTAATAATGAATTTCATTTGAACGGTTATATTCTGTTTTTATTTACTTATTATCTTTCATGCTCAATGAAATTTTAAGTTTATTTCGGTCAATTCTATGTTCAATAGTAATTAACAAGGGCCACAAAATTCCTTTGGTTGCTTTGCTCAATAGCATCCATTAGAATTTGAATAATAGCCAAGTGCAAATAACTCACAACGATCTGAACAGTTCTAAACAAGCTCATTGTTTAGGAGGTTTTGATTTGTTTAAATAACCAATGATTTCTATTGAATTGGTTATGATATTCAAATAGGTTAGTGTTTTTATTTACGAGCTCATCTAAACTAAAACCCTATCTTTTCGTTTGAGTTATTTATCGGTTAGAGCTCATCTTACTGCACTTAAGAGATTAATTCCAAATTCATTATTATAATCAAGGATAAAGTTACACACAAATTCACTACACGAAACTATGCCTCATTCCACAAAACCACCACATCTCTTAATCTTTACTTTAAGTTTTCTCTTTACTTGTTACTTTCATTTTGTTGCAATCAACCAATCAACAACCCCCCCAATTGTGTGTCTTGTTTTAGGTCTTGTGTTTGGCTTTATTTATGGTCTTGGTTTCTCTTTATTTTAGTTTCTATTTTTATTGAATCCATTTTCATTAGAGAAGTAATCTTTTCACCTAGTTTAGTCTAAATAGCTCTCTGTGGTTCGACCCCTACTTCCACTGTCTACTTTATTGTAGTTAAGTCTAGGGTTATAAATTTCTTTTGGTAAGTGTAAAACGACTGCAAAAATACCTCTTATCAAAATGGCGCCGTTGCCGGGGAGCTAGCAACGCGACTAGTCTAGGTCAATATTCACACTTCTCTTGTGTAGTACGGTAGTCTGCATTTGTGTCAGAGTAAACCAAACTCGTTTTACTGTTTGTTAGTCATACCTTTTTTTTAACTTTTTGTCAGAATCACACCTTCCTTACCTTTGTTATCCTTTTCACTTTTTGTCAGGGTCAGTCATACTATTTATTTTCACTTTGAGTCTGCATTACTTGCATTCACTAATTCTCTCTCTTACACTTGATTCCAGTTCATGAAAGCTACTCGTAGTTCAAATCTTCCACTTGCACCACTAGATCCGGAGATTGAGAGAACACACCTGGAGCGAAGAAGAGCAATTCCAGTAACACCGAAAGCAGCCGAAGAAACTGAAAAGGTGGAGAACTCGGACAGCGGAAGCGATCCTCCCACTCCACCAGCTTCTCCTCACGCTACAACAGGTAACACTACAGCCATGGCTAATTTTGAGGATAGGACACTTAGGGACCTGTCTACCTTTGATTTTGCTACCAACCAGTATGGTATTGTACTACCACCGGTCCCGAATTTCAAGATCCATACGG
Source organism: Juncus effusus (assembly GCA_027726005.1). Lineage (NCBI taxonomy): Eukaryota > Viridiplantae > Streptophyta > Magnoliopsida > Poales > Juncaceae > Juncus > Juncus effusus. The sequence goes on from CM050907.1 coordinate 6,288,351, forward strand.
GTCTTCTCCAATTGTTACCAACCTTCAATGGGAGTGCCGGAGAGGACCCGCACTCTCACATGCGTGAGTTCAACCATATCACCGCAACAATGATGCCGGCGGAGATTGAAGATGAAGGTCCTTACAAGCTGCGACTGTTCTCATACAGTCTTCGAGGACCAGCAAAGGACTGGTACTACCATTTGGCACCTTTTCCAACAACTTGGGTAGAACTTCAAAAGTTGTTTCTAGACAAGTATTTTCCTGTCTCTCTTACCGCTTCTATTAGGAAGCAGATTTGTAGTATTCAACAAGAAGTAGGGGAAACCCTCTACGAGTACTATGATCGCTTCCAGAAGTTGTGTGCAAAATGTCCCAACCATCAAGTCCCAGAGAATCTCCTGATTCAACACTTGTATGATGGGATGCTTCAAGAGACTAGGGATAATGTAGATTCTGCTAGTGGGGGTGCTTTCATAGATAAAACCGTTAGGCAAGCACGTACCTTGATAGAAACCATGGCCAAAAATGCCCAATCTAGTAGAACCAGATCTAGAATTAGGGGAGTTAATGAGATTAGAGACTGTGATTTGGAGAAGCGAGTGAATGGTATGGACGCCAAATTAGATAGCCTGGCTAATATGATGGCGTCATTCATGGGAACCAAGATGGAAGTGAAGGCATGTGGTGTCTGCACTCAGACGGGACACACGACTGATGCATGCCCAACACTCCATGATGAGGAGAAGGTCACGACCACTGCTTGTGGCATCTTTAAACTAAACCAACAAGGAAATTCAAATGGGGCCCACAACCGAAACTATGATCCCTACTCTAAAACATACAATCCTGGATGGCGTGACCACCCAAACTTTAGATGGCGTGACCCAGGAAACCAGCAACAACCTCCTCAAAACCATAATCAAAACTCTTCTTCTTCCTCACCTCCGATTGACCCTGCTCTGAAAAGTCTTTCTGACATTGTGACCTCCTTGGCCACATCAACTACTTCTTTTCAGAAGGATACCAAAAGTGCCCTAACACATCTGGGCACCCAAATTGCTCAAATATCCTCTGAATTAAACCAGTTAAAAACTCAGGGGTCCTCACAACTTCCTTCCCAAACTCTAAACCCCCGTGAGAATGCATGTGCTATCACCTTAAGAAGTGGTAAAGAAATAGAAGGGAGTAAAGGAAACATGCAAGGTGAAGGAGAGATTGAAGTAATTAAGCCGGAATCCGAGAAGACGAAAGAAAAGTCCAAGGAAATACCACCGTATAAACCTAGAGCCCCTTTTCCTAGCCGTCTAGCGGTTAACACCAAAAAGGATGAGGCGGAGAGAGATATCCTAGAGGTTTTCAAGAAAGTGGAATTGAACATTCCATTCCTCGATTCCATTCGTCGATTCCCTCGCTATGCGAAATTTCTCAAGGACTTGTGTACGAATAAGAGAAAGCTAAATGGTCATGAGAGAGTAACAATGAGTGAGAATGTCTCTGCGGTTATTCGCAAGAAGCTTCCAGAGAAGCAAAAAGACCCTGGCATGTTTGCCATTCCTTGCAGCATTGGGCACCATGAATTTGCTCGGTGCATGCTCGATCTTGGGGCATCTATCAATGTCATGCCCTTTTCTATCTATTCTTCCCTCGGTTTAGGACCTTTGACAAAGACCGGGGTGATCCTTCAACTAGCCGATCATTCTACTGCTGTGCCAGAGGGAGTTATAGAGGATGTCCTGGTTAAGGTCAATGGCCTTATCTTCCCCGCAGATTTCTATATTCTGCGTATGGATGAGTCTGATAGCTCACCGCATTCGACTCCCATTCTTCTGGGAAGACCCTTCCTTAAAACTGCCCGAACCAAGATTGATGTGCACAATGGCACTCTTTCTATGGAATTTGACGGAGAGACCATCTCTTTCAACATCTTGGATGCTATCAAGCATCCTTCTGATGGGAATGTCTCCGCTATTTGCACCATCGACTCAATTGACGAGTGTGTCGACAACTTATCCTCTTTTGAGTTCATAGATCTGCTCGAGACCATTCTCGATCTCTCTCCAGATGAGCAGGACTTTCTTCAAAGTCTATCTACCTTGGCCATTGGAGAGGCTTCTTCTTCTTCTTCTTCTTCTTCTTCTTCTTCTCCTCCCTTGATAGACTTGAAACCCTCTCTTGAGCCCACCAAACCTTCCATTGTGAATCCCCCCTCTCTTGACCTAAAACCTCTACCAGCTCATCTCAAGTACGCATACTTGGGTAAAGGAGACACTCTTCCAGTGATCATCTCTAGTAGCCTCACTGCTACTCAGGAAGAGAAATTGGTTAATGTTTTGAGGGACCACAAGACTGCTATTGGATGGACTCTGGCTGATATTAAGGGAATCAGCCCCTCTACGTGTATGCATCGGATATTATTGGAGGATGGGTCTAAACCATCCCGTGAGCCTCAGCGTAGGCTGAATCCTCCAATGATGGAAGTGGTCAAGAAGGAAATTATCAAGCTCCTTGATGCAGGAATCATATACCCTATCTCTGATTCACAGTGGGTGTCACCAATCCATGTGGTACCCAAGAAAACTGGTATTACGATAATTGAGAATCAGGATGGCGAAAAAGTTCCTACGAGAGCACAAAATGGATGGCGAGTATGCATTGATTATCGCAAATTAAACACTGCCACCCGGAAAGACCATTTCCCCCTTCCTTTCATTGACCAGATGCTCGAGCGCCTTGCTGGGCGCCACCATTACTGCTTCTTAGATGGCTTCTCTGGTTACTTTCAAATAGCCATCGCCCCCGAGGATCAAGAAAAGACCACCTTCACGTGCCCTTTTGGCACCTTTGCCTATAGGCGCATGCCCTTTGGGTTGTGTAACGCACCCGGTACATTTCAGAGATGTATGATGTCCATCTTCTCTGATTATGTCACCCGAATTATTGAGGTTTTCATGGATGATTTCACCGTCTATGGTGACTCATTCGATGATTGTTTGGGAAACCTAACGACGATTCTTCAAAGGTGCGTGGAGACTGACCTGGTGCTGAATTATGAGAAATGTCATTTCATGGTGGATCAGGGCATAGTCTTAGGCCATGTGGTTTCCTCTCGGGGTCTTGAAGTGGATAAAGCAAAGATCGACGTCATTAGATCCCTTCCGTACCCAACCAGTGTGAAGGACATTCGATCATTTCTTGGTCATGCCGGATTTTATAGGCGCTTCATCAAAGATTTCTCAAAAATCGCTCAACCTCTTTGTCTTCTTCTCCAAAAAGAGGCTTCTTTTGAGTTTAATGAGAAGTGCCAAGCGGCATTCGACCTTCTCAAGGAGAAACTGTGTTCTGCCCCCATCATTAAAGCTCCAGATTGGAATCTGCCTTTCGAGATCATGTGCGATGCGAGTGATAGGGCAGTTGGAGCTGTTCTTGGACAGCGGGATGGGCGAGAACCCCATGTTATCTCCTATGCTTCTAGGACCTTAGACGATGCTCAGTGCAACTATACCACTACGGAGAAAGAGTTGCTAGCCATTGTTTTTGCGCTGGAGAAATTTAGGTCCTACCTCTTAGGGGTCAAGGTGGTTATATACTCTGACCATGCCGCATTGAGGCATCTTTTCAAGAAGAAAGAATCCAAGCCGAGACTACTTCGTTGGATATTGTTGCTCCAGGAGTTCGACTTGGAGATTAGAGATAAACGAGGATCAGAGAATCTAGTTGCCGATCACCTTAGCCGCCTTCCTACGAGAATTGAGGAGGGTACCCCAATATCAGAGTTCTTCCCTGAGGAATATCTCTATGCCGTGCAAAGCTATACACCATGGTATGCTGATATAGTAAATTACCTGGTGGCTAAAGACCTACCAGAGGATCTTACACGTGCACAGGCTGATCGAATCCGATATGATTCCCGATTTTATATTTGGGATGAGCCTTACCTCTTTCGGATTTGCGCGGATCAAATTATTCGAAGATGTATACCCGATAATGAGGTCAGATCCGTACTTGAGTTTTGTCACTCTCTGGAGTGTGGAGGACACTTTGGCGCCAAGCGGACAGCTCATAAGGTCCTTGAGTGTGGCTTCTTCTGGCCCACTCTACATAAGGATGCTTACTTCTTCGTGAAGTCATGTGAGCGATGCCAGAGAACGGGAGGAATAACCAAAAGAGACGAGATGCCGATGAAGTATATTCTTGCATGTGAGGTCTTTGAAGTGTGGGGTATCGACTTTATGGGACCTTTTCCTCCCTCATACGGTTTTGAGTATATCCTCCTGGCAGTCGATTATGTCTCCAAGTGGGTTGAGGCCAAGGCCACAAAACGGGCAGATGCAAAAACGGTTGTGGATTTTGTGAAGGACCAGATCTTTAGTAGGTTTGGGGTCCCGAGAGTCATCATCAGTGATAGAGGAACCCATTTCTGCAACCGGAGTTTCGAGGCATTAATGAAGCAATACCATGTGACGCATAAAACCTCGACAGCTTACCACCCTCAAACCAATGGCCAAGCAGAGCTTTCGAATAGGGAGATCAAAGGCGTTTTGGAGAAAGTGGTGAACCCCACCAGGAAAGACTGGAGTCTTCGGTTAAATGACGCACTCTGGGCTTACAGGACTGCGTTCAAGTCCCCTGTAGGCATGTCCCCTTATCGGCTAGTCTATGGAAAGGCTTGCCATCTTCCGGTTGAACTCGAGCACAGAGCCTATTGGGCCATCAAGAAGTGCCATCTAGACTACCCAAATGATGCACTCAACCGGAAGCTACAAATCCAGGAGTTAGAGGAGATCCGAAATGACGCGTATGAGAACTCCCGAATCTTCAAGGAGAAGACCAAGATGTATCACGACAAGAAGCTTGCCCACAAGGATTTCAAAGTGGGTGACAAGGTGTTGCTGTTTAACTCTAGACTCAAATTACACCCGGGCAAGCTACAAAGTAGGTGGATAGGGCCCTTTCTTGTGACCAAAGTGTTCGATTATGGTGCAGCAGAAATTCAGGGTCTTGATTCAGGGAAGGTCTTCAAGGTCAACGGGCACCGGCTGAAGCGGTTTCATAAGAGTTTCGATGCGAGTTGGATTGACATTCACGAGCTTGGAGAGCCAGCATCCACTGCTTGAGGAGATGGAAACGTCGGGCCAACGACGTTAAAGAGAGGCGCTACTGGGAGGCAACCCTGCGAATAAAGGTTGTGTTTTTCCTTGTTTATTTTCTTTTTCTTGCATTGCATCACTACTTTGTGCTTAGCTTTACTCAGGGACGAGTAAAAGTTTCAGTGTGGGGTGGAGTCTTTATTGCATGTTAGGTATTAAAAATAAAAAATAAAAAATAAAAATAAAAACCCATTTTTAAGCCTCAAATAAAAATGCCCAATTAAAAATCAAATGGAATGAGAGAGAACTGTAACTCGTATTGAATAATGTGGTGGAACTTGTTTAGACTCAAAAGGATCATATAGACCAGTTCAAGAAGAATTGAGGTCGTTGGTTTAGGGATCGTTTGTCACTGGTGAACTCGATTTGTTGTTTGAGTGCCAATAATTTAGAGATTTGCGCGAGAAATCATGTGAGGACTTACCATTGGACCGTGACCCGGAACTCAAGTTGTTTATAGTATAATATCCATAATAACCCACTATATCATCTCGTATATATATAAATAATATCCAAGTCTATTAGCTTCTAAAGTCACTTTGTTGCTTGGTTTTGGAGAAGGAGGGTTAGGCATTATATAAGAAGATAGGGGACGGGAAGTAGAGGTTAGTGTCAGAAGTTGAGGGCTTATGTGTAGTAGATGAGCTTTGTGCACCGAGTGTATTCGTGAGGAGATGCATCTTAGAGACAAATTTATGAGGGTAGATTCTCGGGTAAACTCTATTTTTGACACAAAGGCAAGTTAGACCCCTATAATCCTAATAGATTTGAGTCACAATCTTAAAAAAAAAAAAAAAAAAAAAACAAACAAAAACAAAAAAAAAAACAAAAAAAATAAATAAATAAATAAATAAATAAATAAAAACAAAAAAGATTGCATGACTCAAACTTGCTCCCCTTGTACATGGCCTAAACCTTAGTTTACCCGATTTGTGAGAAAGAGTGGATCCCAGTCATACATCTCAGGCCAGCAGCTAGGTTGACACATTTTGGGCCAGATGACTGAAGGTGCTAGGAGGTATGCACATTAGGAGGTTCATTATTCCAAGAAGATAGAGGTATAGGCGATATCTTTTCGGAGAGTAGAGGCATGAGTTTAGAAAACCAAGTGACAATTTGACCGAAAGTGGCGAAGTAGACAAGCAAACCAATTACGTAGTATATATATATGTATTATCCACCATATTCCATCATATTCCACCAAACATAACTTGAGAATTCCCCTCACGACCAAGGTAGGAAATCACGATTCATTTGAGAGCTGAGAGTTATTATGAGAGACACTCCACATATTCCATATTCATATTCCACTATACAAAAAGAGAGTGAGTGCGAGTTTCACCAAAGTGCATGGAATCTTACACAAGGGACCAAAGATCATTATTGGCTGGTATATAAGTGAAGAGCGAGTCAAAAACATCGGACCCATCTTACCAATACAAGTTACAATGTTTGCTCGAGGACGATCAAATGTTTAAGTGTGGGGTGATTTGATAAGTCATTAATTATACACATTTTATACCCTATACATATATGATATTGCACCATTATATGTGTTAATATTCTATTTATAAGGATAATAATCACAACTTGAATGTTGATACTGCTAATGATATATTTATGTGATTTCAGGTGCAATTTAGATGGAGCATAACTTGGAGAAAAGATGTTGGAGCACAAGATGGAAATAATAATCAAGACTCGGGCCTGCCGACACAGCCTTAGTATTTCGGCCATAACTCACAACCTGGGCCTTCTCTATATGCATACTATATACCGTTGGAAAGAAGAGAACAAAGCCCACAATTCATTCTATATCACCAGAGCCCAATTCAGAAGTCCATTCTAATCACTTTTGAACTTCATCATTCTCTCTCTTGGAGTTGGGCAAGTCAAGCAAGCTTCACCCTTCCATCCACGCTTCATTAATGGGTTCTATCATTATTTTATTTTCTTTATTTTCCATGTATTTCGAGTAAGCCCTTCGAGGCATAGTTAGTGTTTATGTTTTTGTGTTGTAACTTTTGAGACCATTAATAATGAATTTCATTTGAACGGTTATATTCTGTTTTTATTTACTTATTATCTTTCATGCTCAATGAATTATTTTAAGTTTATTTCGGTCAATTCTATGTTCAATAGTAATTAACAAGGGCCACAAAATTCCTTTGGTTGCTTTGCTCAATAGCATCCATTAGAATTTGAATAATAGCCAAGTGCAAATAACTCACAACGATCTGAACAGTTCTAAACAAGCTCATTGTTTAGGAGGTTTTGATTTGTTTAAATAACCAATGATTTCTATTGAATAAACTCAATTTAGATAGGGTGCGGTGCAAGCTTTGCGACCATTTAGGTGGTGTCAACCGTATTAAGCAACACATTACTTGAGTAAGTGTCTTGTTTGAATTATTTTTAATTCTCAAATAATTGAACATGTTTAATTATTTTTAATTCTCAAAATCCTCAAAGGAAGACCAAAGGATTTGTAGAGGTGTTGCAAGAAGTTAAGAAGCAAAAGAAGAATGAGGAAGTTGCTAATTTGAGGGATAATATTGTTTTGACTAATGCGGGATTGGAGAGCGAACAAACTAAACAGGCACCCCTCAATTATGGTACTTTTGAAAAATACGTTGAGATTAATTCGATTTATCCAACAAAGTTTACACGCCAATGAAATGTGGTGAGTGTGCTTGATAAGAAAAGGGTGCATGATATGCAAATGTATATACCACGTTAGATATATGAAGCAGGTATATCTTTTAATGCAATTAATAAGGATAGTTTCAATCAAATGTTGGAAGCCGTTGGACAATACGGCCCTAGAGCTCCACCACCCACCCAATACCAGTTGAGAGAGCCGTATTTGATAGAAACGGTCAAAGATGTTAAAAGGATGCGTAAGAAGTATGAAGAAGAGTGGGCTCATTCCGGATGATCCATCATAACTGATGATTGGAGCGATCAGAGGAGGCAGAGTATAATGAACATATGCGTGCAATCCAAGGAAGGAGCATCTTTTTTTGGTTTGAAAGAGGTATCCGAGAATTCTCATACAGGTACATTCATCGAAGAATATGTGGATCAAGCAATCGAGAGCATTGGGGTGAATAATGTTGTGCAAGTTGTGACGGATAATGTATCCAAGAAGATACCCTCAATTTTTTGGACTAGTTGTGCCAAACATACAATTGATTTGATGCTTGAGGGTATATGCAAGTTACCCAAGTACAAGACCATAATTGATATAGCAAGAAATATTACAATTTTTATTTATTCTCATCACAAAACTCTAAGTTTGATGAGAAAGTTCACCCCAAAATGGATTTAGTATGACCGGGGATAACACGTTTTGCGAGTTCATTTCTTTCTTTGTAAAGTTTGCGAGATAAGCAATCGGAAATAACGGTGATGGCGCTTTCAATGGAATGGAAGAGTTGCAAAGCTACCAAGATTAGCCAGCGTCAAGCAACCGAAACGACAATATTAAACCACGATTTTTGGAATCGTGTTAAAGCAATTGTGAATTTGCTTACTCCATTGGTTAAGCTTCTAAGAATCGGAGATTCAGATGGGCCATCAATATCTTGGTTGTACGGGAAATTTTTAGAAGTGAAAAAAAACTCGTAGAGAAAGTGTTTAAAGGAATCGAGAGGAACTACGAACCGATAATGGAAATAATTGATGATAAATCCAAATCCCGTATTGATGGAAACTTGCATTTGATGGATTACATTTTAAACCCATTTTATTTTTACAATCATCCGAACCCGCTAGATCTTTTCCAAGAGATTACTTATGTGGACGCGAGGTTAAATTATTTGGAGAGGTTCTTTCCGAGTAATTGTTATGTTGTGAATGCTAATGAGTTTAAAATGTACAAACAAAAGAAAGATTTGTTTGGAAGAAGAGGGGTGCACGATTGTCTTTTGTGACTTTCGATACATTTGATTCTGTTAAGCAAATTATTAATTTATATGTAATTAAAATTTCATATTGTTTATGTTTACATATTATTAATTTATACAGCTGGATGGTGGAGCACTTATGGAGCTGAGACGCCCAATTTGCGGTTTATGGCGGTACGGATTCTTTTCTTGACCACTAGTTGCCAAATCTTCTTTGTATTTGGCACATAGAAAAAAACATCATGACTAATTGTAAGAAATTTTTCGATATGAAAAGAAGGTTGGGATATTTTCTATTTTCTTGGAACAATCTTGTGTGTATTCTTCTAGTGATGATGCTTATGAAAGTAGTTGGAATGATCTTTCACTAGCATATAACGAGAAAAAGAAGGTTGTTGAGTATATAAGAAAGAATTGGTTGCCATGGAAGAAGATGTTTGTTAGTGCATGGACCGAAAATTATTTGCATTTCGGTACTCGAGTGACATCACGGGCTGAAGGAGCACATGCAAGACTCAAAAAATACTTGCAAGGTTCAAAAGGAAACTTCAAAGAAGTTAAGACCAAACTATGTTTGGCAGTCCAAAATGAATTCAATGAAATTAAGGTAATTTTTTTTGTAATTAACAATTTGTTAGTGTTTAATTTTTCTTTATAACATTGACAATTATGTTATTTTTTTTCATTATCAGGTCCAGCTTGTGAGCGAACAAATTCAAGTACTACATAAGTGTAACAACCCTGCTTTTAAAAATCTTATATTACATGTGTCATTATTTGCTTTGAATGAGATATACAAGCAGTATGAAAAGGCTAAAAGAGGTACCTTACATCCTATTTGTACCGGTCAATTTATGACTACAATGGGGCTTCCATGTGCTCATCAGATGAACAACTGAGAAACTTTGGTGTTCTTACCTGTTCAAGTACATTCCAATTGAAGGATTGATAATAGGCAATTGAGTATCTCTAACACGCCGAATGATAGAGATAGTAGAATTACTAGTTTATTTGATGGTTTTTACAAGAAATACCAAGAGTGCCCTACTGATAAAAAGGATATGGTTGAAAAGAGAATTACCGAATTCATTAATCAGTCGGATCTGATGTTTGAACCAATCACGAAATCTCATAAGGGTCGCGCCAAAGTGTCAAAAAATAGAGAAAAACTTTGAGTTCCACTAGACGAGATCCTTTGCAATTTGAAATTGTGTAAGCAAGTTTACAAGCTAGCGGTACAAGTCGGATTAATGAAGAGATGAACATAGAATCTACAATGCCTACCACTGATCTTTCTAATGATATTTTCACTTCCATTGATTTAAATAGTTATCCCGATTTTAATTTTTTTATGTAGCAAGTTTCTATATATTTTCCTAGTCTTTCAAGTTATTAAGTCATGTAGTTGGTGCGCTTATGTGATTTGTGTTTTCAAGAATGTTTTTGCTTATTTTTTTAAATCAAGAAAATTATTGATCTAAATATTTTTCATCTTATTTTTATTATTTTAAAAAACGAATGTAAGAGTGAGAGACTTTTCTAAAAATCATTCGGATGAATTTCAGCCTTTTTTACCCCTTTTATTATTAGGTCTGCGCAGAAAACTTGCTAGGCCTTTTTTTATTATTTGGTCTGTCTTATTTTGACTTTGTAATTTTTAGGGGTATAAAATGTGTAAACTGTATCAAACAAAAAAATAAAATAAAAAAAAAGTATATGCCAACATTTCACTGCCATGAATTTTATTCGAAGAGCATCTTTCATATATCTGATAAGAGATTTTTGCAAATTTAATGGCCCTATCTCACGAATTATTCAATGCTAATTAATGTTCACTTATGGAAATCTAATACAAAATATTATACGGATGGATTTATAGTCAATTTGAATTCTACTTTCTATAATTTGTCTATCTATTAAATAGGGGCAAAAGTGACATTTTAGATTGATTTTTCCTATAGCAAGTAATATTTTTTCCTGTCGATATCATTTCCCGAGTTCTTGAGAATACAAAGAGTCTATATAATATAATATAATATAATATAATATAGGATAAGATAATATGACATCACATAACTTAGAATAGAGTGACATTGTATAATATAGTATAATGCAATATAATATAACATAACATAACATAATATGATATAGTATAATATATTATAACATAACATAACATAACATAACATAATGTAACATTGTATAATATGGTATAACATAGTATAATGTAATATAATAAAGTATAATGTAATGTAATAAAGTATGATATGATATAACATAATATAATATAACATAACATAGTATAATAATATAGTATGATGTAATATAACATAATATAACGTAACATTGTATAATATAGTATAATATAATATAGTATAGTATATATGATGTAATATAACATAGTATAATATAGTACAATGCAATATAATGTAATATAATATAACATAACATAATATAACATAACATAACATAATATAACATAGCATAACATAATATAATATAATATAATATAATATAATATAATATAATATAATATAATGTTTTATGTTTTCTTGGAAAGTAAACATTACATGTCGAAAATATTGTTACTTGATGTAGTTTGGAAGTTTTGTTTCTGGATCACGATTTCTTTCTGGTTTTTGCAAGATTTTGTCTAAGATTTTGCAAGTCCTATTTTAATGGAGTTCTCCATTGATTGAAGAAATGGAGGACAAAATAAAATGGAAATGAATTTGAAATTGAATCTCTGTAATTAATACGACATATACCGAAAATACCCCTGTCAATCTAGTGGTCTTGATTAAATCTATCATGAAGTTAAAAAAAATGGAGTACTATAGACGAGCTCATAAAAGTAACAGAGGAAAGATATTTGGTTGAGATATATTTATATGAAATTATGAATATGATGATCTCATTCAAATAATTTTTAAGCTAGGCTAATATGACTCTTGATATTATTTTCGTGCTAATATATTTGTTTGCGTCAATATATCATTTTTAGTGTTAATATACTATTTTTAGTATCAATATATATAATTTTAGTGTAATATACTATTTTTAATACTGTTGTTGATGTACTTGTGTCACTGTATCATGTTGAGTGTAATATACTATTTTTAATACTTGTATACTAATTTAATTGTAATATATTGTTTTCACGTCTTAGTGCCAACATATCATTTTCAGCATCAAAATACAATTTTCAAATATGATAATAATTCTATCATCTCTTTTTTTAATCATTGTATCGTCACATCGTACCGGATGTGATGCTCGTATCCGCACATATATAGTTTGTAATATCTTCAATATTTTTTGTTACTTTGAACTACCTATACAATGTGTACCATTAAATAAAAAGTATATAATGTAGCTAAAATATATATTATTGATTATTAAACAAAATTAGATACATAATGCACTATGTTATTCGTATGTTTCAAAAATCCAGCCATATTGTACGTGTGAAGTACATCTATACCATGTGTAACACTAAATAAAAAGTAAATAATGTAGCTAAAATATTATATTGGGTAAATTTCACCATATATCACTTAATTTTGAAAAATAAACAAATAAGTAACTCAACTTTCAATTATCCTCTAAATGTTACTCAACTTTAAAAAATTATCCGATTTTTTCAAAAATTTCCGTATCGCTGTATTTGTATCGTATCGATACCCATATCCGTATTCATGCAATATAGATAATGCATATAGTGTGTAATAATATTATATATAATTAATAGTCAATTTAAAAAATAGGACTTGTTTGGCATTTTTTTTTTTGGTTTTCCAAAATCAGAAAAACAATTTTCTATTTTAGTTTATAAAATATACATTTTCATTTTTTTTTAATTACAGTACACTTATCTTCTACTTTTGTAACTATAAAACCATTTATTAAAAATGTGATTAAAAAAAAAGCACAATTAGACATAGGAAATATTGATACATCATAACATACATTTATATCGACTTTGTTACAAACTGTGAAAATGCTCACATATTTATACCTCATAAGATACCATATATTTATTATCAAAATATGTGGAACAAAATCTTGTAAAAACTATAACTTTCTATTGGCCAAGAAAGATGAGAGTTTTTTTGAATGACCAGTGCGTCCTTGTGACTACTACATGTAACTTATAAAAAGAAGATGCAAGACGCTGACCGATAAATGACCAAAGTCAATAATAATATTCTAATAACCAACAAAAGAGCCAACATGGTTTGATTAACCAGTGAAAAGAGAGGACGTAGCAGAAAAAGAATCATATTTTGCCAAAAATGATTACATTTTATCCCAAAAAAAAACCCGGAAAACATCAAATATAAACTTAGCCAAGTAATGTTTTGAATGCCAAGTTATGTTTTTTGCATATGAAAAATATAAATTTGGGTGAATTTGTTTACAAATTGAAATTTGAAAGATATAGTACTATTTGATGAAAACTTCGGATACTTATCTTTCATTTTTTTTCTTAGAATCCAAAATTTGTCAATGATGATTTTTTATGTAGTTTATATATAGTTTGAGATAATTAGTATTTTCGCCGATGATACAGTCACCTGTAATGATTTTATGTGCCTAATAATACTTCTTACACAGTGACAACATCTGTTCATCACGAAAATATAGAAATTTGTGTGTATTTATTGTTGTCACAATAAATAGTACGATAGTGATAACGTATCAAGTTGTCACAAATAAACAACATTTATTGTGAGGATAATGTAATCGTCACAAAAAAATATTGTATTTGTGACAATTTTTCATCTTTCACTATTTTGTCGTCACTATATGACTCGTTAGTGACAACAAAATTGCATTTCACTATTATCAAAATAAATTATAAAATAGAAATAATAAAAAATATTTTTCTTGAGAAAAATAACCTTCTCTTTTAATATTTTTTATATTTATTGTTGTATTTGAAATTTTATTCATAAAATCATGTATTATAGTTTATTGTAGACATCTATACAATGTTTCTAACTTTACTGTGAGATTCTCTATTTTTTTAATGATATGAGGAGAATAAATTATTTTTATTATATTACTTTTGTATATATACTTGTTATATTTTAATATTTTATTCATAATTTAGTTTCATGTTTTATTATGGAACATGTCGTTATGAGATATGGCCATACGGGGCATAAATTTATTGATAATGCAAGACGGAAAAACTGACGCGGGGATTATTATTATAATTATTAGGTTAAGAAGTAATAGAAAATGTTAATTATTTAAGCAGAGTAATGTACTTGGTATGCTCCATTCCAATTAATTATTTCTTTGTATAATCAATTAGTTTGCTAGTATGTTGTGAGTTACAAATAATATATTAAATTACTCTGGCTGACTTCACAAAAGACTTGGGCATTTTTTGGGCCTTACGTAGCATCTCAGGAAAGGGAAGGAATAAAGTTCTTGATAAAACATGGTCCGGTTTTGTTATTCCTCTTTAGTCCCACAGACAAATATGGGCTTGTATTAAGTGGTTTGTAGGTCCGACCCAAATTTAGCAAATTCAAACTCGGCAATAGGTTTCGAACCTGCGACCTAAAGGACTGGGTGACACGGAAATTACCAACCACGCTACACTAATTTCATGTTATGTATATCTTTCGAAATTACTCAAATATTACACTTAAAGATTGTATACGTGTCAAGCTGAAAATGGAAATATATATGTGTTTAATTCTCAGCCACTACAATCAGGGGTCTATGATCTAAATAGCAATTGTCTTCTGTTGTAATTCACTCAAAAAAAATGAATAAAATATTTCTTTTACTCCTCCATTATTATGGTTTCCGACATCATCACTCCATTAACCCAAACATCTCTGTTAGTGATCCATTGGTCAATGTCAGCTAGGAAATACATTTTGTAATCTATTGCGTCACCTTTTTTTAAGATCATCTTTTACATCACTTTATTCCTCTTATAATTTTTCTTGCTTATAATACAGAAAGATATATTAATAACCAAAAAATCTCTGTTTATAACAAAAAAGACATTGATATATAAACAGACAGATAAAAAATTATATATTTGCAAACAATATGAAGCACTATATATAGAGCAATCCAAACCTCTACATATTGCTTACTAACAATTGAGATCGTATAGTACCTACATCCTGTATTTCTTCTTTCTCTTTTCAAAAATAAATAAAAAGAACTTGTACATTATACAAAATGATTCATCACAAGTACAAAATATATCCCCTTTTTAATCAAAATCGGACAATTTCATCGAGAGGATGAAATTTCCTAGTTACCGTTATAAATTCATCTTCTATGGTTAGATGCATGGATCGTGGATTGAGTCGTTGACCCGTTATTCTCAACACATTTAACGAGGTAGTGAAGTAAAACTAATATATCCAATATGATTTGATCTGTTTTTTTAATATTTGCATGTTCAAGTGTTTGTAACTTGATCAATTCATGCTGAATTGTGTTGTCATTTTCTTCTGCCTCTTTCCTAAAATGAGAAGAATTATGAGAAAAAAACTTAATCATCAGAAAGAAAAAAATTAAAAAAGATTTGGACTAGTAATATTATGAGAATACTGCGAGCTTAAATGTAGTTCATATTTTTTTTACCGTATATTTGATATTTCACCGACCCATCCGAACCCTTGCTGTGCTTTGACTGTGTTTTTTGCCATTGGTAAAAGCCATTTTAGGGTTTTCTCCAATTCTCTTCTGATTTTGTGAATTGTATACTACAAGAAAAAATACAGAAATTATTCAGTACAAAACCCCAAGTTATAATTACTGATTAACAGTTTCATTGTATGTAGCATGGCGAGGATCTGTTTTATTTACTAAAAGTTGACGGTTTTTTGTTGGAAATTCTTGGAAGGTAAATTTAAAAAGGATAATTTAACTTGCCTCTTGAATTGGGTTATTTGAAAGTCGGAGTTCAGATTTTAGAGCGGCTTTAATATTGAGAGGCAATGATTTGTACAATTCTTCCTTTATAGATTCAGGCAAAGATTTATGCATAATTACCTGATATATTATCACAATTCAATAAAAATGAAACATTAGAGGCGATTAATTGACAAAGAAATGAAATTACCCCCTTACAAAAAAAAATTGAAAAAATGAACTTACCACATTATCCATTTTTATTATTATATTTGCATAATGCAACGCAAGCCCAGATGATCCGAGTGTTTCAGTATACCGTGATGATCTGTTGGTGCAATTTTCTTCACCTATAATTTGATTAATCAATTTAATAATTATTAAGTTCTCAAAAAGAATAATAATTCAACATAAATTCCACAGTTTAATTTTCGTTTTCAAAAAATTTACTGGCAATTTTAAGTTGTGATTTTTTTTTCAAAATCGAAAAGAAATGGGTACCTTCCATTTTAAATGCTTCACGGAGCTCGAAATATAAAAAGCGAACTATATATACTAGCTTCTCCACTATCTACAAATGCAAATATAACGTTATATTTCCATTTCTTTTGAATTATATTCACTAGAAAACAGACTTAAATTAATAATAATTTACCTCTTCTAGCTTTTTTGACCAAAGTGCTTCTTTCTTTAGGTCTTTAATGCAACTCTTTTGATTATCCATTTCTTTCTTAACATCTTTCGCTCTATCGCCTGAAATTCCGTTATAACCCCCCATTTTACTACTAATTATAAACCATCCCTGAAAGGACTTTTTATGAGTAACAATATCATAGAAATATTTTATTGAATTATGAATATAAACCTACCTTTTTGAGAAAATTTGTTGTTTTTCTCTTGTGTGCATTTCTTCTCATATTCTTGTTCGAATTTCCTCAATAAATACATCTCGAGATAAAGATCCTAACAAAAAAAGGAACACATTGAAGCAAATAATATATTTTTATCTAATATTCTACATTTGGAAAAAAAAATATACATAACAATCAACCTTTCTTTAATATAGTGATAAAACTAGTTAAAGTTAGAACATACATAAGTACGCTGCGCGAGATTCATTAAAGTTTTAATTGCTTCTCTTGCATTTTCTTCTAATCCATCTTGAGGAATTGGTTCTGATTCAAATCTAGACAATACCAAAAACGTATATTTATCAGCTAATAAACAAAATTATTGTAAAAATATTCCTTTTTATTCAAAACGTGCCTTTACACTTTTTCAAAATGAATGTAATTTATTTATTTATTACTTGGTGAAGAAGCGGTCTAAATTGTGAAATTTAGGATTGTTGCAACGATTTCCAAACCGGACTATCTCTCCTGCAAATACTTTCAATTCTCGCCTGTAAAAATTTAAACAAAATTTCCAAATAAACGTCAAAATTATACAAAAACAAATCAAGTCCAAATGACAATTATTATAAATTAAAAACACACCGTTTGTCAAGTGCAGTGAGAAAAAGAAGCTCATTTGTATTGTTAGAAATCAAATTTTGTACTCCTTCGGATCGAAACAGAACTTGTTTACAATGATTCATTTTTTCTTCTGATAGAGATTCCATTAATTTGGATCCTTTGAAAATCGTATTTGCCACCTCAAAACACAAAATATTAATTTTGTTATCCTTTGTTGGTACCGATGAAAAACTGGTACTCGGGCATAACGTGGTACTGAATTTGTCTAATGCCTCCTTGGCCTTAATAAATTTTGTGCTTTTCACCTTGCTTTTTTCTTTTATTGTCTCTATATCCTTGCCTTTTTCTTTTATCGCATCTAAATCCTGTGTAAAGGACAACAATTGCAAAAGAAAAGGTAATTAAAATGTTTGATTAAGCTAGTTGATTCTTTTAGTTTTGATTTGAAGGACCAATATAGATCATTAAATGTGTCTAAGCCCATTTTACAAGAAAAATGATTGAAGGGAAAAAGGATAAGCAAATTAGCGTTTTAATAGTTTGGTTGTTTTGTTTTCATTTATTTTATGTCTTTTTCATGATATTTTATATCTAAAGATAAAAATGAGGATCATTGAGGCTAAACTAAGCACAAACATTTTTCGAAAAATAATATGACACATTGGAAATTTATCCAAAAAAAGTGAAAAATCCAAATTGTCAGTCAGCGAATATTTTTTAATAAAAATAAATCCAAATCTATTTAAATTAATCTAAAAAAACTTGCCTTTGAGTCACCGGGTTGTTTCAAATCCTTGATTTTATCTCCCTTTGATTTTTGCAAATCGTTGCTCAAAATTTTGGCCTCTTCTGAATTTTGAGGAGATTCTTCTTCTCTTAATTCTTCATCTGTAATTCGAGAGGTTTTCTTCTTGTTTTGACTCTTTCCATGGCTGTTAGTTTCCTCTTGGTTCGATTCTCTATTCGAAGTTCCGTTTGAACAAGCACCTCCCATTCTAAATATCAACTTATATTGTCTCAATTTATTCAAAAAATATATCAATTTATATTGGGCACAAATTCAAAACTTAAAAACTAAAACGGGAACTGGATGGAAAATCAAATGGAGACTAGGACGTGAACTAGATGGAAATACCCAAATTCGAATTTGGTGAATTGTAAAACCAATTTGTAAATTCAAAAAATTGGTTAATGGAGAAAAATGGTGATGAATTAGAGATCAATTACAAAAACTAGCTTTCTTCCTCTGTTTTCTTTGTTTTTGCTTTTTTTCTTTCTTTTACACTTTTGAGGAGTTTAAGGGACATTGAGACAAGAAGAAGAAGAGAGTTTGGAATTCAAACCGAACAATGTAACGAAAAAAACTAAAAAAAAGGAAAAAAATACAAAAGTCAACAATTTTAAAATTGATTTTAGCTGTTATGACTTAGGTGGAAAAGGTCAACCATGTACACATACTCAAAAACTTAACAGGACTAAAATAATAAGCCGAAACTATTTATCAATTTTAGAATTCGTGCAAAATTTCAAACTTCAGTTTACCAATGAGGTTGGTAAACTGCAGCTAACATTCTTTCCAAAAAAAGTAAAGGATAGTTTGAAAGAACCCTCCAATTTTATATATTTAGAGCTAGCTAGTTTTATTTTCATTTATAAACTGTATTAGGTAAAAGAAAAATCTTGAGATCCAAGCAATTTGAAAATCTTTTGACGACAAAAGAATTTTAAAGATATATTTTTTACAAATGAATTATTCTAAAAAAGTATGTACTGATTTTCGAATTGCATTTACTCATTTAGATAAATGGGAAATGTGCAAACACGACGGCATTATAGTACGATCGCACTGTAGATATATTATTTTTTTCTATTTTATATACTGTTTTCTCATTTTATATATTGTTTTGCCATTTTATATGCTGTTATTTATTCTTTGTGTATTTTTTTATTTTTTCACTTTATATACTATTTTTCCATTTTATATACAGTTTTTCCATTTTTATATATTATTTTCACTTTTTATGTATATATTGTTATTAGAAAATTAATTATATATATTGTTATGTACATATTGTTATTAGAAAATAAATTATATATATTGTTATTGAATCCGTCGTGAACAGTCGTGTTACAGTACACGTCGTGCTCTATCAGGTCCCTAGATAAATTAACATAATTTAAAAGATTGTAACTGGCGGTCAGGCGGAGTAGCAAAATCTAAGGCAGTTCTGTGACAATGTTTGAATCCCGCAAACAAATTATAATATCTTTTCTTATTTAATTTAATGAAAAACGAAGCAGCACGTTCGTAGTTTTCTTAAAAAAAACATATTTTAAGAGCTTGTCTTACTGAAAATGTTCTCTTTCTTAATTTTTTTTTGTTACACATGTTCTCTATGCAAAAACACTTTCTGTAAAAAAATGAATATAGGCATATGAAAACATTTATATAATTCTCAAAAGATGTTGATTTAAACATAAACTTACAAGGTTAAATATGCAAAATCCTACCGAACCAAAATTTACTTGTGGTTTCGTAACTCTAAATGACAACATAAGGCGGCCAATGATTAAAATATTTGCAAATAATCAATATTGCATGGCAAAAGAAAGGCATTTTTAGAAGATATTCGTCAAGCTGTCTAATAAGTTAATTACTAAATAATTTCAAATAACTAAATTATATAAACAAACTAATTCAACTCACTCAGTACTAGAATCTGATTAGCATATGCTTTCAGGTTTCAATTTTTTATTTTATGAATAGTAGGTCAAACCTGACTTGTAATTATAATAACATACTTGAGAAAGGTTATGTTGTTTCAAACTAGACCACTAATTTTTAATTAATTATATCTCATCAAATTCAACCTTAATGGATAACTAATAGATTTTTGTTAATAAAGGGCTGGTAGTATTTAGGCACATCCGGACGTATCTTTATACGGACTGAGAGTTCATGCCCCCTCCCACCATGATTTTTTTAACATAGTAGTATTTGTTATTAGAGCTTTTGTAAATAAAATAAAATAAATAAAAAAAAAAAAAAAAAAAAAAAAAAAAAAAATATATATATATATATATATATATATATATAATTGCTCTCCATCCCAAAACTTATATATAAAAATAATTAGTAGTAGAAAAAAAAATTTGGCCCCTCCGAACGCATATACAGTTAAGATCCTTAACTTAAGATCCGACTGACTACATTAGAAAATAGTTCCAAACTTTTGTAAGGTAAAAGATATATTTTCATATGATTTGCCACGGCTCGAATATGGGGCTATTTTCTTGTTCAAGCGGTGTTTTGACCGTTTGTGTTAGGAAATCTTGGCTAAGCATAAAAGGATATGATAAAAGTTACACCGATGCATTGTGAAAAATTTACTGGTACTAGAAAAGATAACTTGAACTATATGTAAAACGGTATACTTAACGACAAGAAAATTATTAATGATTGGAAAATGAATATAGATTCAACAGAGTTGGACGAGTTTAAGGCGAATTATATAAAAGAAGTTGTGGTGTGAAAAAAAAATGTAGCCTGCTAGATTGCAGATGCGTTTTCAGGTTTAGCGTGGATTGAGCGGGGTTGGACATTGACAAATACAATTTAGGCTTGCACTCAAAATCTTCTCTTTTTGAGAAATTAGCATGAAAGCCTTCCTATTATCTCAAAATTTAGGTTGGCAGTCAAAATCTTCTCTTCTATTACTGCAAAATTGTGAAGAAATTACGAAATTGACTGTTAAGTTCACCCATCATAGTATATTAACACAACACACATTAACTCTTTTGCAGAAGCCGAAGGAATTAATTGGACTCATTTTAACGCATCTTAACTCTTCGCGAGCAGTCGAGCTACCAATTGTAATAAAAGACTTATTTTTCTTCTTAAAATTATCATGACAATAATTTTGTTAGTTTTGAAAAATTTTAAATTTGGTTTGTCCAACGTCATCAAGAACTGGATTCCGCGCACTACAATATACAATTCAACTCTTGGACTCGAAAAAAAAATCTCAGTCTAAATATGCAAAAACTTATCATGGTCTCATTTATATAAAGAACAACATAACAGGCTTATCTGAATATTAGTTTGTATGCATGAAATTATGTACGCATTTAGGCCAGAATATACAAAGATAAGCCATATTGACAAAATAAATACTACATTGTTTACCACATAAGGAGTCTCACACAAGATCCGATTTTCTCTTTATTTGCAGGATAATGCAAATATAATTTCGCTTAAAATAATAGAATAATTTTTTTTAATGTAGAATAAAAATGAGAGTATTCCAAGTTTATTCCTTAATCATGCAATTGAATAATGAGATTTTTTTTCAAGTTCTCACTGGTAGCCCACACTTGTTCCCATTTCAAGATTACATGGTACGGGGAATTGATAATGCCAGGCATCAATTTGATGAAGACAGGCAAATAAAATTTTAATGACATTTTTGTCCTTAATTAACAAAAGATCATTAAATGTTAAATGTAACATATTATGGTAACTGTATTAATTACTTTCCAGTTTTACGAAGATTTGTAACTACAGATAATATTATTGTATTTTGTTTCCTTTTTATTTCTAATATACATATATTAAAAAAAAAATACTTTCCCTATTATTAATATTTTATTCCTTCATAATATTAAGTGAGTTATTTCGACCATATACAATAAAAACATGACACCATAAATAAAAATTAAGAAATAACTTATGAATAAAAAATCCAGAGAAATGTATTATATAAAAAAACACAAATAAAAAAAAGGAATTGCCTATAGGACATAATTAATAAACTCAATTCATCATAAACCATTTTTATCTTGCTTTTCTTAATGTCTCTTGAAAATGTATAAGTAATATCATGAATTCTTATTTGAAAAAAATAATAGTAAAATAAAGTTTCCACCACTAGGTTAGCCTAGTGGTCATGTTAGTTCTGCATTTCTTCTCTTCGCTTTCTCTTTTGGATGCTACCAGTGGAGCTCCGTCGCTTCTCGCCATTGTTGCTCTTACTTGTTAGAGCGAAGAGAAGAAAGGGAAGAGGCTGCTGCTGACGTGGAATAAAAAATCAATATATTTGCCAGGTCAGCATGCCACGCAATCAGTTAACTGCTGACTGGGCATTTAACTGGATGGAGGGGGCAAGTTGAACATTTGGAAGAGTTTAGGGGGCAAAAGTGTGCAAAAAAAAGTTGAGGGGGCAAGTCGAACAATTTTAAAAAGTTCAGGGGGCAAAAGTGAGCTTTTTTCTAAAGAATATTTTTATTATATAGACACTAGTGAAAGTAGGATCTTAAAATATAAAATAGAGGAAAAAAAATATTTGACTTCATTCACAAATATAGAAACACAAATAATGAAAAATTCCATCCATATGAACTAATCATGTATTTAATACGGGGATTAATTGATCATGCAATTATTATGAGGGCAAAATAATAATTAGACATTTTCCATGCCTGTCTACATCAAATTCATGTCTGGCAATATCAATTCCCCATGGTATGCCATATCCCCACTAAAAAAATCCATCTGTGTCAAGTTTAGAAACAAAATATTTTAATCTTGCTATCCCCATTTTCCAGAGTGACAGAGTCATATACAATAAAATACAAAATACTATATCTAAGAACAATATATAAACTTACAACATACAAGATATTTCCTTTGATTTATATACAATTTTCTAAAAACAACATATATAACGTTTATTTTATAATCGTGTCATGCACCTTCGTGCTCTAAAATGCCGTGATATCAAATTTCTCTAATTTTTGAGCTTTGGTCCTTTGGTATTTAATTTTCCAATTTGGACACGGATTGAAATGTTTCCCATTTTTATTTCTGAAATAAAATAGAAAAAAAAAATTAGATTAAGTATGATCCCTCCAGAAGTGTAATTTGTTGCACTAAATAAAACATGAGATCTATAAAATTCAAATACATAATAAAAATAATATCAAGTATTTTCATTTTTTAATGAAAGGCAAGTCGGTTCAATCAAATTTTGCAATGGGTTTGTGGGGCATAGTTGTCTCTAATAACTTGATCAATGAAGTCAAATACTAAATTAAAATTTTTTAAGTCAAAAGGCTTATGGAATTAGATTTGTCAACTCTTTTTTGATTGGTGGTAATGGCTTCTCAACTGTTTATTTCCTTTTTTCCAGAAATTGATAAAAAATAATATTGTTTCTTGAACAACATAAATCAATATATTAATATTGTACTATTGTCACAAAGTAATTTTCAAAAAAAAAAAGGGACTTAAAAGAAAAAAAATCTAAACAAATCACATATGCAACTGTTATTTATTTATTTATTTTCTTTAAAATCAATATATCAAATAGTATAGCAACTTGCTTTGATTAAATTTACAAGAAAGGGAATTTTCATTATTTAACTGCAAGAGATATATACTGCTTTGGACTAAGAAAAAGTTACTGTAGAAATAACATTATCCAATTAAATAATATAAAATGGTTTGACAACTTAATATTCTATCATTTGAAAAGAGCCGACTAAATATTAATTAAATAAAAGTAAACTATTTAGTTGGTACCAGTGAGATGTTAATGACATAAGAAGCTTAATTAACTAGTAACTAACCCCAACCTCTTACTTTTCACCTCTTTTTGAGTCTTCTCAAAAGGCTACATCATTATTTTCGTCTTAGACCGTTCGATCAATTTTTTTGTCAAATCTTAGTCATTTATTTTCTCAAATTTATTGATATTTTGGGCAACATTTATGTGGTTATTAAAACATAAACATATGATTAGTTGGATTAGTATTTTGTGTTTCATCCCCGATTTGATAAGAACCGTTGTGAGTTTGTTTGTGACCATTACATCTTAATCAGATGGTTTCAATGAATCATGGAATTAATGAAGGGTTCACTCATTAAAATATAAATAATTTTTCTTTTCTTTTTAAAAAAATTATAGTTCTTAATGAAATATTTTATTTCTTATATTAAAATCATCAAATATAAATTTGTTGAAATTTTTTCTTTATTTGAATTCCATATTGTTATGGTTCAAATTTTTTTTTCTTGCTAAAATATATGAATATAGACTATATAAAAGATGTACAAAAATGAGATGCTCAATAACTTATACCTTATACCATGTTTTTCATCTATCTTTGAACATTCTCAAGAAACATGTTATCAATTTTATGTCGGTCGTTGGATCAAATTTTTTTGAAATCTTAGCTTTTCATTTATATTATTACCACACTATTACATGTTCAGTTAGATTAATGTTTCATTTTATATCTTCAATTACGGGAGAACTATCATATCACATAAAATTTCAGAGTATTAAAAACTATATTATATTAAATAATGTATTACGAATTTTAAAAAAATATATGTGATCAATTTATACATAATCTGTATCATTTTAAAAACAAACAAAATAAAAAAAAATAAAGAAGAAAAATAATTGTTACAATTTTTTCATAAAATGAGTTATGTTACATTTTCTTACGTATAGTAAACACATTTTTGTGGTTGTGTTATTTTAGGTATTTTTTGTGATTGTTTATTCATATTAGGACTACACAGATTATTTAAAAAAAAGTATGATGGCGTTATTTTGATGCTCAAATGTCACTATAACTCTTACTATAAATAAAGTTATTGTCATGGATAAATTATATGAATCATATATTCATTTGTTTACAACTCAGAATTTTGGAACCACTTCTTGGGGCATGGAATAACTAAAACTTCAATATTTCAAGTGTTATAAACCCATGGCTAATAAATCGAGACCATTGAGACTACTATTATTGATCTTACATAATCAAAGGACTCAGTAATACTAATGTGACTATGAACTGTACCAATATTTATGTTTGCAGTTTAACAACCACATTACTCTCTCTTACTGAGACATCTTGATTATGGTAGGTGTTTGTTAACATTAATTACTCTATAAAAAAAGTGGGAAGGAAACATAGTCTAAAATATTCTTCTAGAAATTTAAATTAAAAAAAACACTGCATAGCTTAATTGCACCCGCAAATGGGCCGACTTTGTCAATAGAAAGCGACATGCAATTCAGCGTTTCACATCTTTCCAAAGTATTTAACAGTTGGTCAATTCGATACATAATTTCCTCGCCCCTTTATTTTTCAAAGCTTTTTGAGCATTTTCAAAATGCAACATCATCTCAATTATTTAGACTTTTTTTTTTGAAGTGGTCGAAAAGAAATAATTAAGAGAATAGTCTAGTTTTGAAAATATTTGTAAAAATGGCCGTTTCGCTCAGCCACTGGACGAAACTGAGGTAGTTTCGCCCAGTAACGAGGCAAAACACAGTTTCGCCCAGTAATTGGGTGAAACTGACACTGTTCACACTATTTCGCCCAACTACTGGGCGAAACAGGCACTGTTCCGCCCAATCAAAAAATAATTTTTTTTTTTGCCAGTTTCGCCCGGTGACTGGGCGAAACTGGCACTGTTCACACTGTTTCGCCCAACAGGCACTGTTCAAAAAAAAAATTTTTTTTTTTTTTGCCAGTTCCGCCCAGTGAAAAGAAACATTTTTTTTTTGCCAGTAAAAATAATTCTAAATATTTCATTTATATTAGCAAAGAATCAATTAGAGGCATAATCATATCATTTTTCTCTAGAGTTTTGCATATATAATAATGACATATAGATAATTGAAAACTCATAATCCAACTAATTGAGTGCATTTGTTAATTGAAGGATTGTAATCTCAAATCACATTAGTATTTTTTTTATTTAATTAATAAATATATATGCATAAGTTGTCTGTTGCTCTCACAAAATATTGTCAGATAAATAAAGATATTGAAGAAATAAGGAACATAACATATATTTTTCTCATGAGAAGCTTGAAAAATATAATGTTACCTTATCAACAAGCACTATTCATTTTCTATTGTTCCTGTAATAAATTAATAATATGTCAGATAATTAAATGCAAATGTTTATAGACCTAGTCTACAAAAATATGTTTTTTATCTTAAAAAATTAGTTGATTTAGTTTCGCCCAGTAGCGGGGCGTGGGCGAAACATCTATTTTCTCATTTTTGTCCCACTGAATTAAGCTAAAAAAATAAAATTGGCAAAAAAAAAATTCACTGGGTGGGCGAAACTGGCAAAAAAAAAAAAATTTTGTTTGACTGGGCGGAACAGTGCCTATTTCGCCCAGTGGATGGGCGAAACAGTGTGAACAGTGGCAGTTTCGCCCAATCACTGGGCAGAACTGTGTTTCGCCCCTTTACTGGGCGAAACTACCTCAGTTTCGCCCAGTGGCTGGGCGAAACGGCCACTTTTGCAAATATTTTGAAAACTAGACTATTTTCTTAATTATTATTATTTTTTTGGCCACTTCAAAAAAAAAGTCAATTATTTACTCCCTTGGATTAAATATCATGGTTACATCTACACCATTGCATTTTTTACTTACTCTGATTTTTTGTGACAATATTTATATAACATACTAATATGTACAACACTGATTGTTGGTTTTAGTGTTTGTTATTCTATGTCCGATTTGGTGAGAACGGTTAAAATTATTTTTTGTTGTTAGATTTGAATCAAATAATTCTAAAGAATCATGGTACATTCAAATATTAATGCAAAGGGAAGTGAAGAGTTCATTTATTCAAACATATTTAGTTTTTTCTTTTCTTCTTTAAAAAATACTAATTCATAATAAAACATTATATTTCTAACGTTAAAATCTTAAAACTATCTTTTTTATTTTCTCTTTATAAAATTTCCATATTGATATGGTTCTTATTTAAATTGTTTTTCTCGGTGAAGTATGCAAAGATAAACTATATAAGAGAATATACTCATGTGGAGAATATATCTTTACATAATTAAATTTAAACAGTTAAACGTCTAAAATATAATGCAATAAATTAGTTTTATTATCAATAAATTATAAATTCAAACATTTAGATAAATTAACTCCAAAATATTATTTTTCACCTCCTTTTAAGCCTTCTCAGTGAAGCATGCTATCCATTGTCTCTGGGTCGTCCAATCAAAATAACTATCAAATTTTATTATTTAATTTCTCAAGTTTCTTGATATTTCATGGTAATATGTGTGGTTATTAATACATAATTATATAATTTGTTAGATTATTTTTTTTGTATTAAATTTCCGATTTGTTGAGAATTACCAAGTTTTTGGGTTCTCCCTAGAAGAAAATAATATATTAAGAAATACATTACATTAATTAATATATTACATGTTTCAATGATAGTTATGTGATCCATTTATTCATAAAATATATAGCTACTGCACATCATTTTGTTAGTTGGATAAGATCAGCAATAAGAAAATTAATACTGACATCATTTTAATAAAATGATTCATGTTATATTTTTTTCTATTAGTACACAATATTTTTTCTCTATATATAACATTATTTATTTTCTTCGAGGATAATTTGTTAAATAAAAGTTTTCTTTCTCTTTTTGTCAAAAAAAGAAATGTCTTTGACTAGATCTTTTGGAGCTTCTACTATAATTTTCGAAAAATAATGTCTCTATATATAACATTATTTTTCTTTTTTCTAGCTCCATCTAAGAATGATTATAACTTATATATTTCTCTAATTGTAATATCTCACAAGACAACAACATAACTTCAGAGAACAACTCAAAATAAACTTAAATTAAGATTATAAAGATTAATTCATAGTGCCTTATTAAAAAAAAATAATGTATTCTTTCCATTAAGTTGTCATTTATATAATTAATTTATAATACCATAATTTAGTATATAAAAATTAACCGTCATTACGAAATTAGATGTGGTAAAATATCTTATAATGTAATACAAAATTATAACTAAAATAATACTAAACTTGCTCTACATAAATTTTCTATATTTTTTTATGTGTTATGAATCAATTTAAATGTTATTTTAATTTCTATATATTTTTTTTAAAGTTACGAAAAGCTTATGTAATTTTTATAATTGTAAGTTTATCTATTATATATCGAAATAAATAAAAATGAAAATATTTTCAGCGCATAACAAGTTATTCTTATGTGTTTCTTATATTGTTATCACTTTACAACATAGCAAGAAAAAACTGAAAAAATAAAGAAGATACTGATGTTGTCCTCAGTTTGATGATATTTAAAACTATTCCACGCTACTAATATATTTGTGTGAGAATGTCTTGAGCTAGATAGTTGCACGATCAAGTTCTTGAAAATGTCTCGGACGCATCCTGCCTATCTCAGAAGAATAAGAAGTCGTCACGCATGCAAAGGATTTTAAGAGAGTATTTCAAGGCGTGAGAGCTAGCTTCTTAGTTTTTCGTGTGTATTTAGTTTGGTGAGCAATTTAATTATTATTAAAAAGAGATTATATTCTACAAATTGCCTAATTCTGACCAGTTCCGTTGAAAACGGAAGTGGTCCGTTGACAACGGAAGCGTTGTCAACGGACCACTGAGTTGGCAACGGAACTGGCCCGTTGAAGATTTTTTCTTCCTGACATCGGCTGTCGAATTTTGTTGTATAGTCCGTTGGCAACAGACCATCAGATTTTTAGCCGTTGGGAGAATATCTTGCTTTAATTTCCTTCCGTTTTTACAGTCCGTTGGCAACAGAACTGCGCAGGATTCCTTTTCTGAAGGCTGCTCTTTCCTCCTTTAAAGAGGTGGCCACCTTCTCAGATGAAATTCACGAATTCTATTCACAAAAGGCAGAAATACTCTCTTCTTAATACTAGTTAAATTCTCTAAATCTTAAAGTGAGATTAGTGGAGTTTTGAGCGTGTTGCTCGTGTTTGTTTGTTGAGTTGAATTGAGATCAGATCGTAAGTTGATTGTTCCACCGGCCGTCAAGAGATTGTTGTAAGGCGACGGTGGTTCGAGGTCCTGTAAACGATCTTGTTTGTTAGTCAAATCGGAGCCGCAAGACAAGTCCCGGAGAGTAGGCAACTCGTGAACGCGGTAAGGGCCGCTAGTGAGTAAACAGGTGGTTAAGGCTAACGCAACCAACTCGCCGATCTTCGTCAACAAGTTCGTGTGTTCGGTATCTCTTTATTTTTCTATTTACTTTGATTTATTTCTTGTTTATTTATTTTTCTTTGTTAATTAGTATTCAAACAACCATCAATAAAAGTCTAAAAACAATAAAAAAAAATATAAAACTCTAAAAATACAAATATTCACGTTTCCGCATATTAGGCCTTTTAAACCCTCCTATAGGCCTCAATCAAAGAACAACTGAAACTAGTGATATTGATATTACGTTTGTAGAAAAGAATAAACTATATAAGAAAAATAAATAAGGTGATATATAAAAAAAAACTAATGTGATCAATTTTCTTAAAATATTAATTCATATTCTCATTATTGATTTTTTGAGTTGTCAATATTATGTACAATATATATACACTACGTGAATAAAAATTTCACATATTATTGATGAAACTCAGTACATAAATTAATATAATATGATTCTTAACAACTTAAAAGTATTTTGATGTAACGTTTCATGAAATTGAAGATATAGCACAAAATACTAATCTAATTATATAATAAAATGAAAATATTCGCAGCGTAGCGCGAACATTTTCCTAGTATTTTTTAATTTGACAATTCAGGGGGTAATTTTAATCAATTTATTTTTTTCTTTTTGCAAAAATTGAAACTAAAAATATTACATAATTGTTTTTGCAAACCTTTTGCATTTAGATTGAAATATTTAAATAGTTGTCAGGAAGGTTATGGCAGAAAGATCATTATTATTTATTTTATTTTATTATAATATAGTTGGGCTTTACTGGTTTAACTTTTAAGCCAGGATTAACAAACAGATAACTAATGAAAAAATTAGGGTTAGTGAAAACTACAAAGTTTTTTGAATTAAAGGCAAAAAGATGATAAGATTATAAGCACAATATTTAAGAGCATCTTAATGTAATAAAATATTTAACCAAATTAAATTTAAGATGTCTGCTGTCACATAAACACACCCAAAGTGTCATATAACTTAAAACGACAAATACTGATAAATAAATGATAATACATGGCAATTGCCAAAATGAATAACATAATAATATTTATATAATTTAATAATGAAAATGAAACGACTAAATTCACACAAGAAATCCACTAATCTTTCAGCCGATTAATCAATAGGGACCCTGAATTATAACAAAATAATAATTAATATAATTTTCATTACAGATTTAAGTACGGTGCAAAGAACCATCATGATTGAATTTAATTAAATAATTAACCTTTTTTAGTTTAAATAATTTAATGATTAGATTTGAGTGACAACTCTTCTAACTCATCAATTATAGCTTCATAGCAGAACATTAACTGATCCTGGAAAAAACAAAAAGAAACAAATGAAAATTAAAACAATCAAAACTGATTTTCATTCAAGTAAAATAAAGCTTATTGATTTTACTTTCATACATATAACTTAGGTAAGACCACTTTTCAACATTATTCTCAAACTAATCCAAAGCTTCACAAACTTTCTAAGACCATTTCGGGTTAATTCGAGAATAAAATTAGATGAAACATTTCATCTAATTTTCTGAAGAAAGAAAAGTAACTTTGTGAAATATATTTCAACCAATTTTATAATTAAGATAATCCATTAAAGTACCAAAGTTTGAACCATGCCGAGTCTCTGAGACCGAAAATCAGCGATGGTTTTGACAAGGTCGAGTGATGACATGTCACCAATCAGAATCCTTTGAATCGTGTTGTGTATCGCGCAGTACGTGCCCGTCCTTCCAATACCAGCACTTTAATAATAATAAAAACGATAAAAAAAATTAGTAAAAGAATGAATAATGGGAAATTTGCAAAAAAATCGCGTGGGGATGCCAAAATTGCAAAGAGGCCCCTACTGTTAGTTAGTTTCCTGCTTTGATTATTTGAGAAAAAAAAAATGAGTTTAATTAATCTCTCTCTTTGAATGTTTTTTCTTAAAGTTAATTAACTGCTCTCTCGTCAAACCTCCAATTAGTAAGTGTAATAAATATTTCAAATAAATTAGACGAGACAGAAAGATGTTAACTTCAAAAAACACACTTCAAATGATATAACGAACATACAGCGAGATGTCAATTAACTAAAAAAAATATTCCAAAGACATAACAAAGTGACCTTTCGTAATTCCGTCAACAATCGTTAAAAACCGGTGTGCTATTTCATTTTCACAACTAACAGTAGGGATTCTCCGGTACAATAACACATGGCCTTTCCCCAATTTCCAACAACGCAAGGGCTCCTTTGCAAATTTCCCAAAGAATAAATTAATGAATTTGTGTTGTTTTTAGAGTTAACATTGAAAAAACATACTTCAAATGATAGAGACAGCGAGATGTTAATTAACTAAAACCATATTTCAAATGATATAACGAAAAGCGAGCGAATTTTTAATTTCTCTAAAAAATATTTTCGAAATAATGAAAGTAGAAAACTAACAGTGTTAATTCATAACTAGTTAATTCATAACTAATAGCAGGAACCTTTTGCAATTCCAACAATAACCCAGGGCCTTTTCCCCAATTTCCAACAACGCAGGGGCTCCTTTGCAAATTCCCCAAAGAATAAAGAACAAATTAATGAATTTATGCTGTTTAATAGGGTACCTGCAATGGACGACGATGGGGCCGGCGTCGTTGGGCACCTGGTACAAACGTCTTAAAATGTCTCTGACCGGGACGGTGTATTTCGGCACGCCGTGGTCCGGCCACTCCGGGTACTCCACGTGCAGAACCTCAACCGGAGCCTCCGTTTCCTACATGATAATAATAAAAATAAGGGAAATGGGAAATCAAGGGGGGTACTGTAGCGACCCTGTAGCGACGAATTGAAATTATATACTGTTTTCTAACATTTCTATATATGATATATACTATTTTCATTTTTTTTAAATATATATTGTTTACCGAATGAATTCAGTTTATATGTTTTTATATACTGTTTTCATTTTTTTTAAAATATATACTGTTTTACCAAATGAATTTTTTATATAGTGTTTGTTTTCAGTTTATATTTTTTTTTCAGTTTTTATATTCTGTCGCTACAGGGTCGCTATAGTACCCGTCGTGCAGCAGTATCAGCTCCCTAAAAATAATAATGGGAAAATATAACGGGATGTATTTTGTGGGGTTTGTGAGAACGTAGTTGGCGGATTATTGTTGAAGAATAAGTGAGGTGTTTGTGGATTGTTTTGTTTCTCTGTTGTGAGTTAAGGGTTTATTTGGAAAGGGAAATGCGTAATCACGACGGTTGAATCAATCCAGTGAGTTGAGTTGAGTTGAGTGAGTTATATGTAATGTTTTGAACTCTTGATATGCTTTTTGTGTGTTCTTATATACTGTTTATGTGGTTTATATACAGTTTTTCTATTCTATGTACTGTTTTTATATATAATGTTTTGAAATCATATTTTATAAACTATTTTTTGTTTCATATACTTCTTATGTTCTATATACCATATCGCTTAAAAAAGAAAAAAAAACCGGAGTGCACCAAGGGAGTGATTTATCATGTCCCTTTATGAAAATAAAACATTAAAGTTAGGGGTTTTTTTAATAAAAAGTTAACTTTAGGGTTTTTTTGGAGTACAATGAAATTGTAAACGTATTAATGTTAGCATACTGAAATTGTAAAATATATACTTGCCTTAGTATGATGCAATTCCAAGCAGCGCAATACAAGCGAAGAAGAAGTAACAGTCTTAGATTTAGTAATCACATTTATATTCCCAAATTGCCCTTGCTCTTTTTCAGATTTTAAATAATCCGAACACTTTCCCACCATCTGTCATTATTCAAAATAATCACAAATCATATTAAATTTAACAATAAATTAAGTGGAGTTTGTATGCATACAAAATATAAAAATGATATAAGAACCTTGGCGTTATCAAAATGAGTGAGCATAACAATTATATGGCATTTATATTGGAAAATCATCTCCCAAAAATCTTCAAATGTATCTGGAAGAGGGCCCTGTGTCGCGATAAATCGAGAAACTTTTCCAACTGGACCTGTCTATAATTAAAATATTTCTTTTATTAATTTCATTTTCAGTAATGTTTATTATTGAAGTTTTTCTTTTATTTAATAGGAATTGTCTTACTGTAACAAAGCTTGCGTTAATATATCCATTCCCTTGATCCCTTGAAGAACTTAGAACAACTCTCGTATCATCATCTAAAATGAATGAAGAAATAAATATTAATTACCAAGAAAATAGAAACAAAAGTACTAACAAAAATTAATAAAAAAAATGTAAATTACAAGGCAAAACATCAATATATCGATTTTTGTTGATATTCGCATCTCCAAGCGCAGTAATACACCGTCTCATCGTATCGCTCCTCGGAGATCTCATCCCCTTCAACAACAAAAAACATCAAAATTTAACAAACTTTCAACACAAAACCCAGTCAACTGATTAACAGATTCAGATTATATCCCATCACATCACCTGGAGTTGACAGAACTCATTGGCAACCGTCTCGCCGTTCTTCACCTTCTTCTTAAAGAACTCCACGGCTTCCGCGCAGTATTTAATCTGATCTTTCGACAGCCTCAGCGGCGGCGGCGGCACGACGGAAGCGAGGTTAGTAGGATCGAAAGGGACGGAGGAGGAGGATAACGGGGCGGAGGAGGCAGGGGAAGGAGTGGAGGGCGAGGCGGCGGCCATGGATGATCTCCGGCGGCCGAGGATCCGACGGCTCGTTGAGTTCCCCGTTGAGGCGAAGAAACGGGATGAGAATTCAGTGGACGGGTTCTCAAATTCCGTTTTTGGATATCTGAGTTTAGTTGTGGCTCAAAGAACAGGGAATAGAAGACCCTTCGAGTTATATAGAAGACTCGGTAATTAAAATACCGGTTTTTACTATAAGCCTGATTCGATTTCCGGGTTTTCGTTCTCGCACTCCTCCCGTCTTACCGCCAAAACGCGAATGAATGAAGCTTGTCCGTCTCCCCAATTGAGTAGATCGAAGTACATTACAGCAGTCAGTAAGGCTGCCCGTAACCTGTTCGACGAATGGACTCCGACGATGTAAGATCCATTCTTTCTCTTATTACCTTACAGTAGTATCAGTAATCAAACCTAATTGAGTAATTTCTCAACTCGTTGTTGTTTCTCTATCCTGAACAGTTTGATTGGGAAGCAGCGGTGAGAGAGATCGATTCCGCATGTGAAGCTGCCGCCTCCACCTCCAGTCGATATACTAGTAATGCTTGTGTAAAGACCGGTACTGGAAGTGGTAATGGTACGAAAATGGTTGGTACTGGTACTGGTACTAGTACGGTGAGGCAATCAACGCTAGAGAGATTTGTGAATTCATTTACGAAACGGAGGAAAGGAAACGAGGGATTTGTTAAATCAAGGGTTGGTGAAACTAGCGCACAAAGAGGAGATTTTAATGGGTCTGATAAAGCAAGGGTTTGTGGTAGTACAGTGGAAAGAAAAGATAATATTAATAATAATAATGGAGCTGAATTTCAGGTCCCTTTTGTTCAAGTTGATCCAGAAGCGGCTAAAACCTGGATTTATCCCAGTAAGTGTTAATCTTTTTGACTCCGTTCATGAATGTTTGTTTGATTGAAAGTATTATTTTTCAAAATTAAACTTTTTGGTTTATTAATTTAATCGAATTGGATCGTGCAGTTAATGCAAATGCACCGAAAAGAGAATACCAATACGAGATTACTAAGTTAGCTTTATTCACAAATACACTTGTCGTGTTGCCAACTGGACTTGGCAAGACTCTTATTGCAGCTGTGGTTATGTTCAACTATTTCAGATGGTTTCCAGAAGGTTCCATTATATTTCATTATTATTATATTATAATATAATCAAGCAATGGATTTTATTTTTATTTTTATTTTTAATTTATTATTAGGTAAAATAGTGTTTGCTGCACCATCTCGTCCTCTTGTAATGCAACAAATTGAGGCGTGTCATAAGATTGTCGGTATACCACAGGTACCAAATAATAAAAAATTAATAGTTTATTTTTTTTATGTAATTTAGTCATGATTTATATAAATTTTTGGAAGAATGAGAAAATAAAAAAAACTGAATGCAGGAATGGACAATATATATGACAGGTGTCATGCGGCCCGCCAAGCGATCTGAGTATTGGAAAACCAAGCGGGTTTTCTTTTTGACCCCTCAAGTTCTCCAAAAAGACATAGAAAATGGTATATTCAAAATTCAAAATTTTAAAAAAGCCTCTGCATTGTGCCTAAATTGCAAAAAAGCCCCTGTATTTATGGAAATTGCCGAAAAACTCCTTCATCCTTCAAACTCTCGGACAATGCAGGGGCTTTTTTGCAAATTTTCCTTGAAATTTCAATATGTTTGGAATCAAATCTTCGGTTATTTTTTTTTTTGTTTTTTTTAGGAATTTGTTTGGTGAAAAATATTGTTTGTTTGGTGATTGATGAAGCCCATCGAGCTCAAGGAAATTATGCTAGTTGTGTTGTTGTTAAAGAGGCAATTATTTCACATATTTCGCTAAATTAATTATTTTTATTTTTCACATTATCTTAATAATTTTTTGTACTTTTTGTATTTTTAATAATGTTTGAAATGCAGATTTTGGCTATTCCTGTTCAGTTGAGGATTTTAGCTTTGACTGCCACACCAGGATGTAAGCTTATTCGTTACCATTTTATTATTTTTTTGAATTAAAAAATTTATTAAATTTAAATATAAATTTTTTTAGCAAAAATGCCTGGAATTCAAGACTTAGTAAACAATTTATCACTCTTATTATTATTTTTTTCAATTTGAATGTGTGCTAAATATTATTCAATTTGAATTATAAACAATTTATCACTCTTATTTTATTTTTTTTGGTTTAAAACTTTACTAAATATTATTTTTTTTTTTTTAGCAAAAATGTCTCGAATTCAAGATCTAAACAAATTTATCACTCATTTTTTTTCAATTTAAATATGCACTAAAAATATTATTTATGCACTAAACATTATTTTCTCTCTTTTAGCAAAAGTACTTCAAACTCAAGATGTGATAAACAATTTATCACTCTTATTATTATTTTTTTCTTCTGATCTTAAATTTTTTTTTGAATTTAAATATTATATTGTTAATTTTTTCAGCGAAAGTGGCTCAAATTCAAGACGTCATAACAAACTTATCCATCTCAACATTAGAATACCGCGATGAAGAGGATCCAGACGTAAAACCCTACGTGCATAACAGAGCTCTCGAACTTATTCAGGTAAAAACAGAGGATAAATTCACAAAAAAGCCCCTGCATTATAGTATAATTGCAAAAATGTGCAAAAAAGCCCAGACCATATGGTAAGACCTAACGCATTAACTGTAGGGCTATTTTGCAATTTCCTAAAGAATAGGACTTCTTTTTGCACTTTCTAACAATGGAGGGGCTTTTTTGCAATATAAACATAGTGCATGGACTTTTTTTGCGAATTTCCCATAATAAAATTACTTGTCTACTCTCCAACCCTAGCTATGAAATTATTATAATTCTATATATTTGAGATATAAGATAAATTTACAAATATATGATAAATTTACAAAAAATCCCCTGCATTATGCTTAAGTTGCAAAAAAGCCTCTCTATTCTTTAGAAATTGCAAAAAAAAAAAAAGAGGGGATTTTTTGCAATTTAAACATAATGCAGGGGCATTTTTGTGAATTTCCCAAAATAAAATGACTTCTCTGATCTCTAACCATAGCTATTAAATTATTATAAATTTGCAATTAATAATTTTAATAAAGTTGAGATATAACAGGTGCCGCTTGGTGAAGATACAAGCACAATACACAATCTATTACTGGACGTAATTCAACCTTACGCGTCCTTTTTGGGTTCTTTTGGGTTGCTTTATCGCCGCGACATTTCAAATGTATGTTACTTCATATATTTCATATCCTCTGTTATCTGTCAAGTCGGCATATTTCATATTTAGGGCCCATTTGAGTTCATTTAATTTCCTGTTTTCTGCATTTTTTCAAGAAAAAAAATGAAACATGTTGAAGTAATTACTTTATTTTCATTTTTTTTGTTCCAAATAGCAAATAAGAAACAAGATTTTGGAAGCAAGAAAAAGTTGGTTCTGTTTTTTTTTTTTTTTTTTAATTATTGCATAACAAAATTTAGCAATGCTTCAAACTACATTGACGCGGTATCAAGTAGCGAGTATATAATTTTGGTGTGTACATACTAAAAATATATATTCTAGCATAAAATGTATGTTGATACTGCAAATAGTATATCGACAGTGTAAACACATCATCAATGAAAATGTTAAATATCTACTGAAAATAGTATATTGACACCTTCAATTGGTTTATTATTATTTAAAATGGTATACTGATACTAAAAACAATATATTGACATTGCAAAAAAAAAGTTTTAAACTTCATCAGGGGCTAAACTCTGAGACCTTTAATAAAACTTACCCTATTTTACACGCGATTAACATTTTGCGTTATTTACAGTTTAGTCCCTGTGAAATACTAAGCATCAAAGACAAATTCCGTAAAGAGCCGCCGTCACATGTGCCGCAAGAAAAGCATCAGGAAATTGAAAATACGTTTTTCACTCTCATAACGCTTTTCCATTTGAGGAAACTTTTGTCGAGTCATGGAATTAGGCCGGCTTATGAGATGCTCGTTGAGAAGTTCAAAGACAGGTTTGTGGAAGTACAGGGAATTTGTAAAAAAGTCCCTGTGTTATGCTTAAATTGCAAAAGGACCCCTCAATAAAAAGAAAACCTCTATTGGCGTTAGATCTTAACAAACGGCAGAGGTTTTTTAGCAATTCTGTTAAGAATAGAGGTTTCTTTTGCAATTTAATCATAATGAAGGGGCTTTCGTGCAAATTTTCAGTAAAAATATTATCAGAAAAATGAAATCTATTTTTGAATGTTTAGGATTATTAAAAAGGATAATTTTTTGGTGTGATTTATGAACAGGTCATTTAATGCACGGATGTCAAAGTCTGAACCGATGGCAAGAATAAAGCTTCTGATGCAGAGAAATCTCTCGCATGGCGCGCCTTTTCCTAAATTGGTCAAAATGATGGAGATTTTGACTGATCATTTCAGTACATAGCTTTTTATTTTCTTTATTTTTTTATTATTACTTTTTTATTATCTCTTGACATTTTTGAGCTTTTGTTTTTTCTTGGGTGCAGAAACGAAGGATCCAAAAGACTCGAGAGTTATTATATTTTCGAATTTCAGAGGAAGCGTCACGTAAGAACATTATTTCGCCCGAGTTTCTGTTTTTTATTTTATGTTAATTTTTTCTTTCGGTTAAATTATTATGTCACTTTTGAAGTTTTGATTGTGATAATTAGTATTAAACTGTCTCAGAGATATAATGGAGTCATTGGCGAAAATCGGCGATGTGGTCAAAGCGACCGAGTTCATTGGTCAAAGCTCAGGTTTGTAAAATACCATATTTGACCTAAATAATATATCATTTACATCTTATTGAGTTATGTATTTTCAAAATTCTTGAAATGTAGGGAAAAATTCGAAAGGACAGACACAGAAAGCCCAACAAGCTGTTTTACAGGTAATAAATTGAAGGGGCAAATTCATGTGTAACCCTGCATAATTTTAAAATATCACATATATCACTGCAAAATGAGAAATATCATGGATCCCCCTACAAAACATAGGAAATATCATGTATTCCTCTCCTTTTCATATTTGTTTCAAAAGATCTTTAAATTGTCCTTGCTTAAATATCCTAACACAATAATGGATAATGCAGGCATTTGTTAGAAAAAAAGGTGTTGATGATATTTCTTCTGTTTTTAGGGGTATCCATGACATTTCACATTTTCGAGGAGTATACATGACATGTTGAGATTCTGTAGGGGTATATATGAAATTCCGCCTAAAAATAAATTCTTCAATTCCTATAACTTCCTGTCATACATAATAATTCATCTTCAATTGTCTATACTATATAAATAACAGAAGTTTAGAGAGGGGGGATATAATGTGATAGTGGCGACATCCATAGGAGAAGAAGGGCTGGACATAATGGAGGTCGATTTGGTAATTTGCTTCGACGCGAATGTTTCTCCTCTGAGGATGACTCAGCGCATGGGCCGCACCGGCCGCAAACGCCACGGCCGTGTCGATATCCTTTTCTATTATTTTTATTATTTTTTTGTTTTTGAGGAAGTATTTTGAGGAACTTCTTGTCTATTGGATGCGCATCGAAATCCGTGTTATTTGTCGCGTTGCGCGAATTATTCTGGATGCATATCCGATGGATGGTAAGTCCTAAGTATGAGGCCTGAATAGCTTGATTAATCCTGAGATGTTTTGCAAAATTCCCCTGTGTTTTCTAAATATTATTGAAATCCCTATACTCTTAGATGCTCTCAGAAGTCAAACCCTGTTTGTAAAGTGGATCGGATTTTTTTACCCCGTCATGTTTATCATCTAAAATTGGGAAAAATCCAGTCCACTTATTGGGGTATTTCTTGAAGTACCTAAAATATAGGGGGGTTTCCAAAATATTCAGAAAATATAAGGGTTTTTATTTTTAAGAATAAATGAGGCCAATTGGGGGTTTTTTGTGGAGAAATTTAGATTCAATTGAGTGTTTAGCGTATTTGCATATTTGGATTATTGCAAATCATGGGAAACGTGAATATAGTAATACTATTTTTTTTTTTTTGGTTATTTGTTGTGCTTGACTAAGAACACTTGTTCTAGCTTGCGAAGGATCAGAAATAAAGGGTTATTCAAAGAAACAAGAAAAAAACAAAGCGATTAAAAAACACATGCGAAATGCGAGCAAGAGCTTCGATTTTTATCCAAGTCCAAGAATGGTACTCATTTCACACTTTCATTTCTCACATTTAAATTTCTCCTAATTTCAAACCATCACAAAACCTAATTAATTCATTCATTCATTATTCATTTTAAATAATTGCAGATTCCTCACATTTACAAACCAGAAGCGCAACTCGTCGAGCTCTCAATCGAAGAATATATTCCACAAGGGGGCAAAAAGGAAAATAAATCAAACAAAAACTCTCCGTCTCCTTTTCTGAATAAAATATCCAATCAAGAGAGGGACCTAATCGCGAAATACTTCAAAAGTTCCGAATGGAAACCGTCTCTCATTGCTTTTCCGAGCTGTCAGGCTTTTCCTTCTTCTGTGTATAAAGTTCACCATTCGTTTAGGAGTACTAATATGCTTATTGATGCGATGCAATTTTTACAAGGCAATTCGGTTTGTAAATCGGAGCCTTTTGTGAAGGTATAATAATTTGAATTATTGTTTGAAATGTCCGTAATTTCGATAATTTAAATTTTGAATTTGGTTTTCAGGTTGAGAGCCCTAGTTTGTCTTTTGAGATGGAACCTGCTTTGAGAGGTAATAATGCAACAAAAGTTGATAATTAATTAAGTAAATCTTGATTTATTTTTCATAACATTATATTATTTTTTATTTTTTATTGCAGATGATGCCTCAGTTGAGATGAATATTATGGATTCGCCTGATCGTAACAAATTCACGGATCTCGATGCACAAAAACAAGAAACAAATTCAATTAAAACCAAATCTTTTACTCATAATTTCCTTTTTGGAGGCGAAAATTTCATCACGATTGACCCAAGCGGGTCGGTTTCAATTAAATCCGTACCGTCGCTTCCATTCAACCCCTCTCCATTTATTCACGCCAAATCACCTGTCCCTAACAAAATTCCATCTCAAAATACCAATCTAGAGAGAGAAAATACCGAAAAAGAAATTTTGAATTCTGAGAGTAATGAAAGTATGGATCTAAGCCCTAGATTAACTCTTTACATAAACGAGGGTTTAGTACCAGAATCTCCTCTAATAAATGAAATTGAGATGAGTGAGAAAGTAACTACCCCATTAATAAATCAACTGAGAGAAAGCTCGAGCGAGGATTGGCTATTGAGGTCTGCAACTGGAGCTTCCAGTTCAGTTCAAAACCGGCCCAAGTACAAAAGATTAAGAAAATTAGGGGAAATTGTGAAAAGACGTCTCGATGAAAATTGTGAGAATGATGAGGGTATTATTGGAAAAGAAAATGAAGAAAATGTTTTGAACAAGACGCGACCCAATAGAGGTAAGTTGTATTTCTGAATATTTTTATAGAGAAATTTGCAAAAAGGCCTTGTATTATGCTTAAATTGCAAAGATAGGAGCTGTTTGCAATTTCCTAAAGAACAGAGGATCTTTTTTTTGTAATTTAAGCATAATGCAGGGTTTTTTAGTAAATATTTCTATATTATTATTATATGAAACTTTGAAGCTGTACGAAGTTGATTTTTTTATTACCTTATTATAGATAAAAAGGAGAAAAAGAGGGCGTTTATTGAAGAGGAAGTTGAGTACGTATTATCAACTTTTCTACCTTCCAAATAATTTAGTTCTTTATTTTATTTTATTAAATTATCATGTTAAATTCATGTGTTTTATTACTTTTAGGGTTTCGAATGATGCAACGGTATCTGAAGATGAATTAGGCAGCGAAAATGAAGATGAATATGAAGATAGTTTTATTGACGATGCAAGAAACCCTAATTTTGAACAAAGCTCCCAATTAGAACAGCACAGTGGCGACATGTTAGCCTTTTACAGGTACCCATTTTATATAATTACCATTATATTATTCTTAATCTCAAAAATGCGTAAAATTTCCTGATTAGTTAATCATTTGTCTCAAATTTATCACAACAATCTCAAATTTATCGTAAAATATAAATATTATTATTTTTTTTAATGAAAACTAAACACTTATTAATATAATAATTTACATTTATTAATATATGTGTTATTAATACATGTGATTAAACATATTATTAATCCTTGCGAATTTCCCATACTATTATCTCAAAAATTAACTTCCCAAATTTTACTCCATTAATTAACTTTCGTCTTTACTCTTTCCACTCAATTTAGACATACAGGGGCTTCTTTACAAATTTCCCTTATTATTATTATTAATCCCACATTAATTACCAGAACTAATCTCAAATTTATCACAACAATTCAGGCGGTCTCTTTTGACTCAGTCTCCAATGGAAACCGTACCGAGACATTTAACAACACCTCATTGTTACACTTCTTCTTCAAAAACGAGTACGAGTTTCAGTTTCTCATCTGGAAACACAAACACGCCTTTGACACACCAAAGGCCGCAGAGTTTACTGCCACATCAGATCGATCAGAGCTCGCTGACTCGTGACTCAAGACAAAGTAATATAATCAACCGACTGACTAACAATGCCAGTAGTATACAAGAAGAGTTTGAAAATAAACTCGAAACGAGAAAAAGAAAACTAAGTTTCCAACAACAACAAAATAATATTACTGGTATTGCATCGATTTCCGTGCGGGGAGAGAAATCTGTTGAAGTGTTGGATTGTGATGATATTTGTACTGGTACTGCATCGATTGCCGTGCAGGAGCAGGAATCTGTTGAAGTGTTGGATGATGATGATGATTTTTACAAGTCGATTGATCTTGATTTGTTGGAGGCTCAAGCGACCGAGTTATTAAGGCAAAAGACTCAGCAATCCAATGTTGAGACTAATTCTATAATTAATGATAATAATAATAATAATTCGGTAGGATTGAAAGATGATTTTGATAATTTATGCGATCCTTCATTTGACCTAGGGTTTTGAATGGTTGGTTGTGTGTTTAAGTTATATATGTATATGTATATCAAAAATATGTGTTGTGTGAATATGGTAAGTTCTATATAACATTAATTTTGATTATTATTCATTGGTGGTCCTAAAGAGAGAAGCTTATGTTGTATGTTTCTTTTAATTATTGGTTATGGGTGTTCAAATGTCATTACTCGTTTAGTAGGTAAAACTAGAAAGAAACAAAGGATCAAGTAACAAGAAATGGACACTATTTCTATTACGGCAAACTTGTTATATTATAAAGATGTAAGATGCAACTTTGTTGGGAATTATTATGGCTCAATTTGAACTACAGTGTAAAATTATTGCCGGTGGTGATAGAAGCTTCTTTTACCTATTGTTGTTTAAAAAGGACATGCTTATATTCATTTGTTAGCTAGATAAAAGAGACTAGTCTTATATTAGTTCAGGATTTATTTTTCAAAAACCCTCTATATTTTGTTAAATTTGTAAACTAATTTTAACTTTTAAAATACACACGAACCCCTGAAATTTAACTTTTGTTTTAAAAAAAAAATAAAGAAATCTTTTGCTTAAAAAATTAAATAACATTTAAGCAGTGTTTTAAATAGCGGCGCAATTGCGCGCAATTGCGAAAATTACCCATAAACGCAACTCGCGATGAAATTATAGCAACAATAGTATTTTCGCCGCTACAGGCGTTATAGCGGCGCTATTGCGATTGAAATAGCGGAAAAAACCGGCTCTATAGCGCTACTTGGATAGTGTTTTTTATTTAGACCCGAAATTCATTAATCCGAACCCAATCCAATAAGTAATTAAATCCAAACCCAATAAGTAAATAAACCTAACCCAAAAAAATAAAACACATTTTTTTCTCCATAGGCAAACGAAGACAAAAAAAATGATAAAGACAAAAAAATGATAAATCCAAACCCTACATTTCTAAAATGATGAAGTTGATTCATCATTTTCATCCGAAGATGACGAAATAATGAATGCTAATTTCTCTTCATCCGAAGTGTAAATAATTAGTTTAAGTATTAATATTTATTTTGGATAATTCAGTATTTGTGTGTTTATTTTAGATAATTAAGTTTTCATATGTTTATTTTATGTCGCATGTTTAAATGCGGACAATGAATTTTGTGTGGTGCATGTTTAATTATGGATTATTGTAATATTTTTATTTATGGTGGTTTTGATTTTGATTTTTATATTGAAAATTTTGTTATAACTATACAAAATGGCATTTCCCCGCTATGAGGTCGTAGCGGCGTAATAGCGCCCGCTACCGCGATCCGCTACAAAAAAAGCTCAAACGCTATGGACCGCTGTATCTCAATTTAAACCATTGCATTTAAGTAATAATAAATACACATTTTTTAGATTATTTACCTGTTATTTCAAAATAAAATCGGATATTCACATCTAATTTCTCTATTATTCCAAAATAGATTAGGGAGTTTTTTGAAATAAATCATTAAGCTTAAGGAATTTCTGAAAATAAAAAAATTGCATTATGATTAGAGTAATTTGAAAGTCATGGTATTTTTGAAAATGAAGAATTTAAAGTAGATGATTTTTTGATATTCCAGAAAGTAAGGAT
Source organism: Juncus effusus (assembly GCA_027726005.1). NCBI lineage: Eukaryota > Viridiplantae > Streptophyta > Magnoliopsida > Poales > Juncaceae > Juncus > Juncus effusus. The sequence goes on from CM050907.1 coordinate 6,333,077, forward strand.
AACATAAAGTGGTTCTAAACCCCTAAATCCTGAACTTTTCAATATGGGGGGTTTCTAGAAATTTTCCCTATTAGTTATAACATGAAAAGTTAAAAAAAATAATATGTTGTTTTACCTAATCTCTACTAATTGGGCCAGATAGCATTATTTTTGGAGAAAAAGATTCACCAAATGGAGTGATATGATAACTCTAATTATAGTTATGAAAGTTTGTAGTGTAGTGTGATTACTGTTGCACCTAACCATTTCTCTCACCATGCAAGCATAGATTTATATACCATCACAACTAACCTCTAACACTTCTACTTCTCCCTTCCCTATCTTCTAGAAGCCATTTATACTTTTTAAGTTTTTTTTCTCTAGCACTTTTTGCCTTAACGTGTCACCATAATGCACCTAAAATGTTTTAATGGATCATTTTACAATTCAGAAGGTCTTATCTTCTTATCAAAGTCCTTCAATGTTTTAGTATACTTAAAATGATTAATCATATTACTATTCAGAAGTCCTTATCTTCTTATCAAGTCATTGGATGTTTTGAAACATTTCAAATGTTTTAATTGACATCTCTATTCAGAAGTCCTTTCAGAAATCCTGACCTATTATAGAAAATCACTCAATTGGTTCACCTTAAATGTTTTAATCGTATGTTACTGAACTGCTCATTTTATGATCAAAAGTCCCTCAACGTATTAACGATTGTGAAATTTTACTTCAACATGGTATAAAAGTACACCGAAGTAATGAGCGAATGATGCTGACTCAAAGGTTGTAAAATTTTAACGACTTAGAATCATTAGAATGTACACAATATATAATGTGATTTTCAGTAGTATTATGTCGGTCATTTTATGTGATATTTTAGTCTAATAATTGTATATATTGTAACGATCGTTTTTACGGTTGATAAGAAATTCAGTACTTTCAATCACCAAGAAAAGCCAAGACATCAATGCCGTTTTAGAGTGCCGAACTGAGATGTTTACATTTACTAATTAATATGATATTATTTCATAACAATTCATAAAAATGATACTTTCCTAAAAAAATAATTATGGGGGTATCAATTTATTGGTGGATTCTGACCAGAATGATGGATCTTATAGTATACTAAAATCTAATTTAAGATTTGCAACTTTCGATTGCGACAACATTTAATAACAACAATATTATAATATATAAGATGAAACAAGAAAAATAAACAAAAGAATAAACATGCTTAAAATAAAATAAAATAAAATAAAATAAAAGGCATTAAAAGAATATAATTCCAATTGTTTGGTGGTGTCAATTCTATTTAATTGGGACCCCAACTCCATGGCCACAATAATAATGGGATTGGTTGGTAGAGAGAAACCAATTCATATTACTTTGTTTTTCTGTAGAATTCCATTCTGTGGCATGATATTATATCCAATATTAACATATTAATATCATTTAATAAACTTCTTATTGTATAACTTCTGAGTTCTAATAAAACACCTGTCACTGCAGGGCTAGTAACAAATAAGAACCAGAGCTTTTTTAGAAGTCCTTTGGTACTAGAAAACTTTTGTTAGTTTTGATCATGAAAGATTTTTTTGAAGTAGGTAGAGAGAAATTCAGTTGGGTTTCTAGAAGGAAATGAAAATTGAGTGTAATAGTATGGACATTTCTAATCAACATAAATATTCCCTATCATGCTGTCTTAGGTGACCTGTCACTATTTGAGTCCATCTAATTACAAACCCTAATTTACTTACCCTTCATGATGCATATGTTTTTTTACTGAGTATGTTTTTTAGACAAAATATTTCTTGAATACCCCTCAAAATGGTAAGGTTCCTCAAGGTTTATTTTGTTGTTATTTAAAATGAGAATTGGAAAATTAGGGTTTGTCCATTTAAGATAGAATTTATGTTGGCTTGACAGGAAAGTGGAAGAACTTTGAAGACTAGTAAGATCTGGACTTTTTTTTTGAACTGGCCAAAAAAAAAAATTAATTAAGAAAATAGTCAAGTTTTCAAATTATTTGCGAAACTAACCGTTTCGCCCAACCACTGGGCAAAACTAAGTTTGTTTCACCCAGTAACAGAGAGAAAATCTATTTTCTCATTTTTCCTACTGAATTAAGCTAAAAAAACACTGTTTCGCCCCCGGTATTTTTTTTCAATTTTTCGTCCAGCCATGTGGAGAAACAGTATTTTTTCGATTTTTTGCGGAAAATAAAAAATTGGTTGTTTCGCCTAATAATAGAGCGAAATGGCATGTTCCGCAAATAATTTGAAAATTTAACTATTCTCTTAATTAATCTTGTTTTTTTGGTCCCCTAAAAAAAAAAGTCTAAGATCTGATACAGATACAAATTGACCTGGGAATAAATTGGTACCAGACACATTAAATATGATTCTGATGCATATTGACCAGAATCCAACTTTGTATATTTCTCCTACCAGTACCACCTTGTAAACAGTACCGTACCAGTACTAATATTGTAACAAAATTATTTATTTTATTTTTCTCTCATTTACATACAGTTATCGATTTATAGGGGAATTTTTACTAAATTTTAATTAACAATAGTGTTAAGAAAAGTTTCTAATTAATGATCAGATATTTTTATGGTGCAATATAAAACCTTCTAGAAGCACTCAACTGCCGAACTGATGGATATAAATGAAGTGCCTCTAGTAATAGTGGTAGGTAGGTAACCTTATGATGTTACCTAAAAATTAATAAATAAATAATAAAAAAAAACTTGCGAAATGTGCCCATTTGTGTGGCCTATCACTGCAAATAAAGATCAAAATTTACTTTTTTATGGATAATAATGTGTTTTACAGAGAATTTCTTTTTAATTCTAACTCATATTTGATAGATTGAGAAATTTTACTAAATATGTGCTAAATAAGAATATATTTGCTGAAACTTGTTTTTGTTAGACAACTCACGATCTATGAATTATTAAGTTTGCTAAATATTAAGTTAAATATGTTCGCCGTGATTCAAACTCATGTTCTCTTCCAAAGTTGACCGAGACTTGAACCGATTACTTCTTGCTACACGACACATGTAATGCAATGTACCAATTTATTTTTATGGATAGAGATATTCAATTGTGTCTTATTACAAAATATTCAAATAGTATATATTAAATTTGGATTTGGAAAGGTTGTACATTTTATACAATCAAAATGATATTAATAATTAAGATGATAAAATATGCATGTAAATACTATGGTGTATATGCATTTATATATATGGCAGTGTATCAATGTATGACAACTTGAAATAAATTCCATTTATCACTTGCTGATGTATGAAAAACTGAGGAAATAAAATCTACAAGATTTTGTTCCATAATTATCATAAATATTTGTGTATGCTAGTCATGTCTTGCACTTTTCTTTTTGAGCTATTTAATGCAATAAATACATTACTTGACCAAAGAATAAAGTTTCGAGATTTTCCTCAGTTGTAGGTACTGTGTGACCTGAGACCAGGCCATGTTCTCTTTTTTAAACAAAGACAAGAAATGTAAGAAATTTGAAGATAATACCTCTTACTTTTTATTTCCAAAAAAAATACTTCTTACTTTGTCAAACTAATTTTGAATCCCACATTCTCCAAACTAATCGCATGAGCTGAGAAAAATATTTGGCTGCGTCCAAAATGACTGTATAGATTTGAAGTATAGCGCCGATTAAACATTTATTTGAAAAAATATCATATCTTTACAAAGAATAATATATTTCGAAATATTGTTTTGTATTGTAAGTTATAACATTTTTAACATGTCTTTTTTAATACACAACAAAAAATCTTACAAGGACCTCTGCTCCGGTAGGTGTTCAGGTACAAACCGAAATATGGAGAAGTAGCAATTATATTTTATTCTAATGAAAATGATGTTCCATAAAAGAGACGAATGAAATAATGAAAGAAATGTAATATATATTTTTTTTGGAATGGAGAAAGAGGAGAAAATATTTATTTATTTTCATATTATTCCCCTCTTGTTGAATCGAGTTTAAACCACCATTTCACTTCTTCATTCCACACTATTTCATATTTATTCAATGTCATTGTTTCACTCTATTTCACTCCTGATGGCCATCGTCTGTTCATAGATACGTGTTGTTTTTTCAGCAACCGTGCATATAAATGAGGAATTTTCCACTAATACACATGTTGAGTTTTGGAACACCAAAAAAACACAACCTCAAAAAAATTTCAATAATGACATATTCGGTCTTTCAAAGACCAAAATTTACAAAAGTGGGACCCATCAAATTTTCTTCTTCACTGATACGGTGCAAGAATATTCAAGAGATTGAAATTTTACTTTGCTCCTTATAAAATAAGATATTTGCGAAAAATACTATAAAAATGTCTCTCCATGTATACTATTGACATTTCCTTTTCGACGACATGAAAGAATCCTTAAAACTATTGACATTTCCTTTTTGACTGAAGGCAGTTAGGAATCCTAATTTGGTTCTAATGTATTGCATTTTTTTTCTATTATTTATTTTGAAAATTATATTCTAGAATATCTGATACAGTATTCCCCTCTGATAGGATTTCATACTCTTCCAGCTCACCACGGTCCTTAATCTTAACCTAGTCAACAAGCCATAGAAGGGCTAATTGGTAACTTGTTTTTTCTGAAATTGCAAGCATATGCATTGTCAATTTATTTACTAAAATGATTATAATCCACCAATTTATTTATATTTTATGTATTTATTTTTCTAGTGGGTCTACTAGAGAAGCCTATACATTGCGATGTTGCTGGTTGGGACATGCGCGATGTCGCTTTTTAGTACATAGGCATGAAAGTAGCATATAAATGAATACACAAATAAATTACCAAAACAATATTATTACCTCTGCTCAAGAAGTATAAAAATAATACATGAAATATCAACAATATTATATAAATTACTAAAACAATATGTATGTATTAAAAGAACAATAATACAGTATATTGATACACAAAAATATATATAAATTTTCAATAAAAAATATAGTATATAAATATAAAAATATATAGATGATGGTTAAAATAGTACAAATATTCGATATAATAGATAGAATTATCAAATCAGTATATAAACTCACCAAATAATATATAATTGACAATACTATCATATAAGTGGAGACAAAAATAATGTATAAATATCTGAAAAACAATATACAAGAGATTAAAATCACGTCCTAAATGTAGGCATGATTTCAAATATCTCCTTTTATTTAACAAATTATCGTTTTTGCACCATTCCATATTTGAAATAACAGAGAATTTTGAACAATTAAATGAGATTAGGGTCAGTTTGGGAATTTATTAAAAGTTCTTGTACCTACCACCCCTTATACTATGTCTTCTTTTCTTCTTCTTTTTTACTTTTATCTTATTGATATAAAGTTAAGATTTTACAACTCCATTTGTCTAGGAAGTTCTGGATGAACTTATGACTCAGTTTTACAGAATTTTATTTTAATTCAAAATTCAGGGAAATTCTTTTACGTTGACCCTCACTCAAGTAAGGTGGCAGGAAGGAACCACACTATCAAGGAAGGAAAATATAATCAAAACATAGTGAAAATATTAAGGTATGAAGTGAAAAAACAATCTCACTGAGTTAATGCTAGAGCGATTCCACCCAAATACTTTATCATTTGAGATTAAATTTAAATCTTAATACGAATAGAAAAAAAAGAATTTACATATCAAGACAAATATTTTTTTCTCTTTTTAAAAAAATGATAGTAAATCAAATATTATATAATGTACTTTTCCTGACAAATTTGATATATAAAATTCGTTTGAAATTACTAGTAAAAAAATTGGTTGATTTTTTTTTTGAGTTTCATGTTGGTATTGTTCTAGTTTATTTTTCTTGTCACAGTAATGTAAATATAGACTATAAAAGAGTGTGTATAAGAAAAATTATACTAGATGATGTATGTAAGAAAAAAAAAATTTATATAATTAAGACTTAAGTAATTAAACTCTTAAAATATATTTTAATAAATGATTGTGTTTTTATTTAACAATAAATTTTCAAATACAATAGATCGCAAGACTTTTCTTGGTCTTGTATTTTTTTTCCCAAATTAGACTCTTGCTTAGAAATATTACATAGAACAAGCCAAAGAATAGAATTAAGTTAATTTAATATTAAAATAAGCCAACTTGTTCCATAATTAGAGGCAGGAAAGGATTTAATTGAGGTGGAGGGTTGGTCACCAAATGTAGATATTCCTTTTCTCTTTCTCCCACAATCACACACACAAAAAGGCCACCTTGTTATGTTCTCTTCTCTAGAATCCTTAAAAGGTGGGCTTTGTGTGTGAGGTATTCAAAAAATGGAATTGAATCTTGTGTGATTTATACAGATGTGTGATCTGTGTAAGAAGATTTTTGCACGAGGTTCATATAATACTTTTGGGAATGTTAAGATAACCCCAAATAAAGAACAAGAAATGCAAAAATTCATATATATATATATATATTGTATTTTTTTTTTTTTTTGGAAAGATTGGAGAAGTTTCTCAAAGCAACAATATTAAGATCACTTGTCCAATATTATAGTTGTTATTCGGACAGATCCTAATAGTGTATATATATGCAATAGGGATCGCCTATTGTTACTTATATTAAATTAAAGCATTCATATTTACATATAGTCACAATATCACCAAAAGAAAGGAAAATATTATAAAATAAAAAACTACACTCCCCCTTTCCATCCTATTCAACAAGATTGGTCTTTTAATCCCTAGCCGTTGTCCCTCCACTCAATCAACGCTTTGATTATTTTTGTTGCAATTGTTTGATGATTTATGGCCACATCGTTGAAGATCCGATTATTTTTTTCCAACCAAATGAATCATGATCCTGTTAGCTAGGCACGGAGCTTGACTGGATTTACTGGGGGGGCCAAAAACAATTTTCCCTACTGATTAACACTATACAAAAATTTTGGGGGGGCCAAATGCATAAAAATACATGTATTTCAATTTTTTTTTCAACTAAAACACTACTGATATATACTACTCTGTCAAAATTTTGGGAGTGCCATGGCCCCCTTCATTTCCTATTAAGCTCCGTCCCTACTGATAGCCAAGCTGAATCTCAACGTTCGTTGTGATCATATCCAAATTGTTTTCTCTTTGTAGCCAAAAGTCTAGTATTGATGTCACGTTGTAGAGTAAGGTAATATTTTCTTTTTGTGATATGAGGCTCCAAACACGTTTAGAGAAATCACAAATGCTAAAGATGTGGTTCATTGATTCTTCCGCCTTTCTACAGAGATAGCAGATTGACGGGCCCATTATACCTCTTTTCTGAATATTGAGGAATGTCAGGATCATATTGTTTAAGGCTAATCATGCGAAAATCTTTTGCTTTAGGTCTTCTTTGATCTTCCATAGTCTATGTGCCTACGCACAATGTAGCTCTGGATCAATCATGCAATTATACGCTGATCCCATAGTAAACTGTCTGTTTCTAGTCCATCTCCATATGGGGGTTATGTTCCTTTCAATGAATGTATGAAATAGGTCGGTTAAGGGAATTAGATCTATAATGAAGAAAGAAGATATTGTTTCTGGGATGTTTTAATGTCGTTTGCATCTCTAACATTATATATTTGTCTCAAAAGAGAGGTTCATATGTAATTTTTTCCATTTTGGATCAGTCAGAGTGATTTCATAAGTAACAGATCTTATAACTTAATTTTTCTTTTAAAATATTCGAACAAAATGGATAACAACAAATTATCTTCTAAAAAGAAATTAGTCTATATATCGAATTGATGAAATTATCAGGAAAATCATATTTTTCAATTTAAAATAAACTACACTTTATAATTAACAACTTCACAAGAATCCAGAAATCATATATGAACTCCAAATTTAAAATATTGAATGACGTTTTTGTATGTTTTTTAGATTTAACTTATATTTGATAGATTGAGAGACTCTGCTAATATGCGAAATAAAGATTGTGTTTGAACTTACGATCTTTTACTATATATATATTATATTTTTTTTTTTATGTTTTTGCTCATGCATTCTTATTTTTCGAATTGATTTGCTAGTTTCTGAATTTCCAGCATTTTTTATTTATATTAAAGCGCATTTTATCAAGAACTTTTGGGGTATATGAACAATGTTTGGAAAGCAATATTAAGGGTCTTAACTCAACTTATTCACAAAGAAAGTTGATATGATATAATATATAGTTGGGGACATGGGGGTGGAGCAAAACAAGGGACACACTCTCCATAAAAGAATGCCTTACCTACCTAATCCAAATCCAGCTCCCTTACTTTGTAGCCACTCGCTCTCTCTATCATCCCTCCTTACCAACTCAGTCAAATGGGCCTAAATGCCACTACTCGTAATTAAGGACCCACCTAAGTTCCTTCCTTACAAATTGTGTTATTGTTTCAAATCACCAATTTTTCGACCAAGCCTTTTGGACATGGTGCAATCTGAAGCTTTTTTGTTATACAATCACAAATGACATACAAATATAGTGACATTATATAATTTATATTGTTCTAATTTAATTAATCATTTACCTTTTCTTTCTTTTATTTACATCATGTCAAAAAAATCAATTTAACAATAAAATAAATGGTTAGTCAAATTTCAGAATAGAAATACATTTACTCTATTTTCTTTCTTTTACTCATAACATTTAAAATAATTCGGTTTTGTTTTTTTGACGAGACTTTAATATAATTGATTATTCTGTGATGATTGTATCAATCAAATAGAAAAATTAAACAATATGATGTTAAAATTGATTTTTATAAATTGCAAGATCGTATTGATAAGATGATTTACTATTTCTTATAAAAGAATATGCCTGTGTAGTATTATTTTCTTAAGAATGGAATAATACTTCCAAATAGACAAGCTATATAGAATATATAGTTAATTAACCTATTTAATATATATGCTCTATCGTCTATCAGTATCTTATCATCAATAAATATTTTCTTTAATTTTCTGTATTTCTTACATACTAGCATTATTTTTCATAAATTTCTTACAATTTTTCCTAGTCTTCAAGTTGGTGTGTCATAACAGAGCTTCCTACAAAATCTCTCATCCGCTCGTATAAATCCACCCACTTCCCCTTCTCTCTCTGGCCCTTCATTTGCACTTCATTCCTTTTCATTCTTGTAAACTCATCTCCTAACCCTCTCAAAAGTAAAGAATAACAAAAGAAAAAGGAGGAAAAAGAACAAAAATAAAAAGCCCTTCAAAAAGCACAAAATTAGACTGAAGTCCCTCTAGTACTTAGTCTCGGTTTCATTTCCACCATGGGAAGGTCCCCTTGTTGTGAGAAGGCTCATACGAACAAAGGCGCATGGACTAAAGAAGAGGATCAACGACTTATTTCTTACATCAAAGCTCATGGTGAAGGGTGCTGGAGATCTCTTCCTAAAGCTGCTGGTATACTCTCTCTCTCTCGAACTTTTTGAGATCCGAACCTATAATTAATGTTTGAGAGACTTTGCTAAATAGGTGTAATATAAGATTGGATCTGTCGGGATCCGAACTTCGGACCTTTTGTCTATATGAACGTGTGTGTGAGAGAAAGAGAGAGGCGAGCTAGCTCATTTAACACTAGTTCTACATATAAATAGAAGCAAAAGTTATTTTTCATTTTATGAAGAAAAATAGAAAGAAGCAATGGTCTATACCAGTTTATTAGTTTCTTTCATTGTATTACAGGTTCTTCTTTTCATTTCCTTTTTTGTGTTTTTTTGGTATTTGTTTCCCTGAGTCAAAAGAAATGCACATAAAAAAGATGCTCGACACGTATAAAAAAAAAAGGAGAAGAATATATAAACTATGCCTTTCTTTTTTACCCTTTTTACTTTTTCTTTTTCTCTTGCACTCATTTAGAGGTTTTTTCTTCTTGTTTTGGCTTAGGGTTACTTCGTTGTGGAAAGAGCTGCCGTCTCCGATGGATAAATTACCTCCGACCCGATCTGAAGCGCGGTAATTTCACTGAAGAAGAAGATGAACTCATTATTCAACTACATAGTCTTTTAGGCAACAAGTAATTACTTAACCACAACATCATATCATATATCCATTTTATCACAATTAAATGTAACGAACTCTAACTTCAATCTTTTTATATTCTTTTGAACAGATGGTCTCTGATAGCTGGACGACTGCCTGGACGGACAGACAATGAAATCAAGAATTACTGGAATACTCACATAAAAAGAAAGCTCTTGAGTCGAGGAGTAGACCCACAAACCCACCTTCCGATCAATGCCATGTCATCACCTCAGCTAGGAGGGTCCCACCTTCAAACTAATCATATAGATGCTCATGAATCACTTACAATGGGCCCCACAGACTCATTCGAAGATCATAGTAGCGCGCAAAGCCACGGTGAAGAAACTCAAAATCATGATAATATAATAGAGGATCTTGAAATAGATCTCAACCTTTCCATAAGTTTGCCATGTCAATCTCCAAGTAAGAAGAGTGCTTCATTGTCTCCTTCAATGGCGCTAATGGAGGAAGCTAACACGTCGAGTAGCATTGGCTATTCTAACAATCTTTGCTTATGTTACCATCTAGGGTATCGGAGAAGTGAGGCTTGTAACTGTCAAACAACTCAAAACACACAGGTTTTTAGATTTATTGCACCATTTGAGGAAGGTCAATGATGTTTAAAAGATTAGAATTTTTGTTTTGATAAAGTATGAATTAGTTTCTTTTTTATCTGTTAATAACAATGCATGCAATTGAGCTTTCATTAATAGGGAAATAGTGCCATTCAGCAGTAAACCAAAAGTTCTTCTTTAGCCAAGAAAATGTTTAAAAAAAGTCAGAACTTAAGAAATTATACGAAATTTGTAAGGAATAGGAGTTTGAATTTAACGCCATGAACTTACCGCTTGTACAGAAATGAAGCTTAATAGGACCGAAGGTGGCCTTCTTAAGATTTTGACGGAATAGTATATATTGGTAGTGCTTTAGCGATTTTTTTTGAAATACATGTATTTCTATGCATTTGGTCCCTCTAAAATTTTAATGAAGTGCTAATTAGTAGAAATAATTTTTTTGGCCCCCAGTATACCTAATCAAGCTTCGTCCCTGCGCTTGTATAAGAGACAATGATAGAACTTGACCGTCTTATATAGTTGGGGAGAAGTCGCAAACACATAAAGATACATATATTTCAAATAAAATTTTATTAAAATATTACTGATATATAACAAATACATAAAAATACATATATTTCAAATAAAATTTCATTAAAATGCTATTGATACGTACTACTCTGTCCGTCTAAAATATCGGAGAAAAACCATGGGACCTTATGACCCTCTCGGTCTTTATTTTATTATATACTACTCCGTCCCTGATAAAAGAGAATTATATGAAGAGCATGTGCTGACATACAACATATTTTGAAACTTTATTTTATTAAAAATATTAAAAAAATTTAAGTCTACTCCAAAAAACTTTCCAAGTATATTAAGAATAAATAATCAAAGGACCTAAGGACCTTAATTTTGTGTGGAACATAAACATTACATAAAAAAGGTGATAAACTGATAATGGTTGTGTGATGAATAAAGGAGAGGTGGTGGTGGTGGTTAAGAGGGGAGTTAGGTTAGGTTCTTAATGTTGGAAGCATCTATATAGCTATGCATAGACTATACGGGTGGCTATATATATAAGTTGCTTTATTAAATGAGCTTCATATAAAAATAAATTGTTAAAACAATATTTTTAGATTTGAATTGTTTTTTAAATATAGGAGTTTGAGCTTCAAGAGTTTGAAATAAAAAAATAAAATAGTTTTTTTACTTGATTAAATAGAGATGATTCTATGTCCCATTTCTATTTTTAGTATCAAAAGGTTAAACCCATAATATTTGATTTATTATATTTTAGACTTAAAGTGACATTTGAAATAAAACGTCTCCGAACTATTAAAATTTAAAATATGATAACTAAAATAAATGAATGTTATTTTTATAAATATTTTGTAATATGTACAAAGGTTATTTCAAAAGGATATTGTAGATAAACTGCCCAATAATAGATAAGTGTTTTTTATCTAACTAATCAAATCTGTTATCTCTATGTTTATTTCTACAATGATATTTTATTTTATTTTTTATTTTTTTCCTCACATAATTATTCACATTTAGTCACATGTAAATTATATATCCACCCAAGTCATTCAAAAAGCACTGGTGCAGCATTCTATATTTCCTTTTAGAAGATTAAATAGAAGGTTTTGGCACGTAGAGGATGGAAGAGAGTGGGGAACATATGATGCGAGGTGTTGTTTCTTTTGGTAGGTAGAAGTACAAGGGTGGCTAATAAACAAAACAAACAAACAAATGCTTGAGAAGACAAAGGATGGATGCAATGTGGTGTGGCACTTTGGAGACCATGTGTGGGAGTTTGTAACATACAAAAGAATAATAACAAGAATATTTTTTGTAATTTAATTGGCATGCTAAATTAATATATTCAGTGCTAAGTTATCCAATATGTGTTTAAATAAAATATTACTATTTTACAACTTAATTGACATATTAATTTAATATAGTTAATGCTAAGTTAATCAATAATTTGGAGTGTTTATGTTCAATTAGTTAAATATGTATTTAAGATGTTAAACTTAGAATGTTTCATGTTCATCCATTGAATTTAATATATTAAATTTTCTGAATTTTGAGTTACGACACCCTCTTACTCTCTCAGTACAAATGTGTTTTTCACTATATATTATTTGTCATGTGTTTTTCACTATATATTATTTGTCATATTTACATACACTCTGATGTTTATTTGTGACACTCTTTCTCTCCTAACAGCAGTGATTTATTGGCGAATTAATAAATAAATTTATATATATATTTTTTTTATATTATAAAAGAAAAAATAGCAATTGATATATATAATTATCCAACAGTTATTCATATACACATAATATTAGAACTCAAGTGTAAATATTATTATATAATAAGTAACTCCCATAAAATATAGAACATTGTGTTCCGTTCAAGTGAAATATAAAACAAGTTGGCATAGAAATGGCTAGAGAGAAGAACCACAAACATCAGGGGTTTTTGTCATGTGAGGGGTGTGTGTTGTAAGTGGGTGAGTTGGTGGTGAGGGTTGGTGGGCTAATTAATAGTTTAATCATCAATGCCATGCCACACTTTTCCAGGTAAGGAGGGACTCAGCCACCGAGGTTTATGCTATGTTTTATGTCTCATCTATTTGTTCTCCCCTACCCTAAGCTTTATTTCTTCCATTATTTTAAGTTGTTTATGTATTAAATGCTAGTCTTAATATTATATTATATTATAATACATTCTTCTCAGTTATAATTTTGACGAATAGTATCCAAATTAACCCGATCTTCGACTGATTTCTCCAACTGACCTTGCTCAGATTCCACCGCCAACTGAGGCTATGTTTGGATGGACAAGTAATTTCAAGGAAAAATTAGTTTAGGAATTTTTTAGTAATATATGTTTGGATGCAATTTAGGGATTTATAGAGAGGTTTTGATTTCGAAAATTTTAGAAAAATTTTGTATATAAAGTTGGAGGAAATGAAAACTTGACTTTTTGACAAATTTGTTCTACTACTTTTTAGGATTTTATTAAATATAATAAAATAAAATCTATATTATATTATATTATATTGTTCTATTTTATATTATATTATATTATATTGTTCTATTTTATATAATATAATATTATATCATATTATATTATTTTATATTATATTATTTATTTTATTTTATTTTACATTATATACCACATATTTATTTCTTATATTTGAATATAAAATTCATAAATAAATTAAATACATACATAAATATAATATCAAACCAGATTCCTTTATTTTCCTAAAATAATATCCAAGCAACATTTTTAAAAATTCCTACATATTACTTATCTTTTAGGATCCCCCATTTCACAATCCTAATCCTCAAAAAATTTCATTCCTAACCTATAAAGTCCTTGTGCATCCAAAAATAGCCTACAAAATAATGTAACTTTCTAGTGTTTTTAACAGAAGCTATTTGAAATTGTGTTTCTTTATGTGGGGGAATTTAAAACTTCAAACTTGGCTAATGAGAGATAAATTGAATATCATATTATGTTGAATATTTTAGAAACTTAAGGGTTAGATATCAAAATGCTGTCTATTATTTTCTCCATATTTTTGGGTTGGATATCTCTATTCTTGTACAAAATGGTGAGGTAAAAAACTTCAGTCATTTTGTATATTTGTATCTTCTTGAGCATTCTACATGAAGCCTAGGGTATGTAGTGAAGTACAGCGCTAAGTACCGATTTTGTGACGGGTACACAACATTTCAGATCTTGAACATGAGTTAATTTTTTTTAAAAGTAACTCCAAAAAAATGTGAATTTGTGGAAATAATATCGGCATGATTTAATTTGCATGAATAACATTATTGAATTTTAAGAGTTTGAAATTATCTTTTTTCGACTGGTAAAGTTAGAATGCAGCTTTCACATTTTTCTTTTGGGTTTATATACACACCCCCCAACAGTCCCTCAGTCCGCCGCTTGTCACTGGTAAACGGGATCCATTTTTTTTTTATTAAATGTGGGATCCGTTTATCAATGATAAACGGAGGACTGGAGGGGATGTTTACTAAGGGATGTATATTTTTCCTTTTCTTTTAGTATGGATTGAAAACGAGATGAGAATAATAATAAAAACTATTTTTTCGTTTTTTTTTTGGCTCACACCCTACCAATGGGTTTAGAAACTAGCTGAATGTGCTAAATATACTAAATGTATTCGATGTGATTTGAATTTAAATCTCTTTAAGTTTCCGAAGTGTCTACCGTTTTTCGAACCATTGAGTAATTCGAAATAAAAAGTAATACCAAAATTTTCAAAGTTTGAAAAATATTATTATACGTAAAAAATTAAAACACTAAATACAAGTCAACAGAATAGGAAAACGCAAGACAAATGATTGACTACCACAAACCAAAAATAAAAGAGACACACATTCAAATAAAATTACCATTGGATTTCAACAAAATTAGTGAAACCTATGATTTTAAACACTAAATTGTCACATTTGATATGGTAACTAGAATTTTATTGGTTGTAACTAGAATTTTATTGGTCAAATTTCTAGTTTTAGTATCAAGTTCAACAAATGTGATAGCACATGAATGTCAGTCATTGCTTTTTCATGGCTACGTGTGATACAATTATTCAAACCAACTAACTTGTCCTAAACACTCAATAAAGATGCAAACAAAACAATATAACTAAAATTGCACTATTTCATACTTTAGCATGTTACTAATGTAATATGTATCACCTTCAAAAAATATAATGTCTACTCGAAGAAAATGAGAGAAAAAAACGAATTATCTCATTATTGGTAGGATTCGTTGAAAGGTTGATGAGCTCTTATTCTCATTTTAGAATTCCACCAAACATTCCAAATTCAAGTTACAATCCCATTACTTACGAATAAAATCCAATATCTTGAACAAATTGATTAGATTTTTCATCTCTTTATTCAAAAACAAAAAGATTTTTCATCTCATTCTCTCGACTAGTGGATGGCTTTGGAATCTAATTCTGATAGTTTGAAATCATGCAAATTAAACTTATCCATGTTTTTTTTACAATAGCCCGAATGCAAATTAAACTTATCCATGTATTGTTATTTTCAAATATGCACTTGGTCTACCTAAACATACTCCAATTGGGAAATGTGGTGCCCAACCCAACTTTTAAATAGAATAAATTAAAGCTGAAAAAATAACAAAAAGAAAATGTTGCATTGCATTGGACGGTGGTAGTTGGTGGTTGGTAACCCAAATGACGTCACCCCATGACAACTACCTTTGTCTTTGCCCGCCATTTTGAACTCCTTTTGTTATGCCATTCCAATTTGCACCTACAAAATATTTCATTTAATTGCTATATTACTTCTTTTTTTTTTCTGTTACGCTGTACTATTTCTAACAGGTCCTGATGTTGTACTAAGGGGATTGTGAAAAATAGTATATCAAGGCAATAGATAATATATGAAATTAAATAAATAATATACAAAATTTATTTTTGTAAATAGTATATAGAGACAAGGCTGCAAGACAATAAACAATATATACGTAAAATAGTAAAAATAATATATAGAAAATCAAAAGTATATTGAAAAGCGAAAAAAATAGTGTATCATTGTGTTTTGATCGTGCTACACCTGTTGAGTTTTCATATTTACCTTTCGACTATATCTCAGTTATATTTATAAAAGAAAGTTGTCCACTAAATGCAAAATTTCAATCATTTTTATTAGTTAAATAGAAGCAATTGATTGCTTATAACCTCTGATATAAGAGATTAATTATATGGATTATTAGGTTCTAAAACTGGTTCATAAATGAAATTTTAAGTTAATAAGTTCGAAAATAAACTGTTCAACCTTATTAAATACATCAATAAATCATCCACCACAAAATTGATCATTGTTGGGACCCAATGGATATTTGTTTTCATAATCATTTATAAAATTGATGATTAATTTATTGTAGGGATAAAGCAAAGCGTGGTCCTTTGTTTCTAGAAATCCTAAAAGCCCCACTTCGAAGAATAAGTAAAAGACACGTTTTAATTTGCCTAGTTAATTTGTTAGGAACGTTTCATGTTTTTGAAATTTCCATGCATTGCTTGTTCTGAGAGACATGACATTATGCAATTTGACTGAAATGTTGAACTAAATAATTAATGACGAAATATATCAAACTATGTATCTTCTTCGAGCCGAGAGTTTATCTAAATTGGAAAAAATTTGGATCATTTCTTGATTTGATTTCTTAATTTCTCCGTGATATTCTTGTGCAGAGATCATGTTAATATTGTCTGTATCGTTCCAATTTTAAAGGATGTTACTGAAGAATATTTTTCTAGCCAGGGATAATTTCTATTCACACACCAACGTAAAATCTCTGTAAATTAATTATTTTATAAGTGATCATACATTTTTGATGGAGTATTTCTAGAGAACAACATAATCGCTTCTTTAGATCACACAAAGTGAGTACATCTACATTTAGTGGTGGACTTTGAAATTGATTTCGTAAATGTTTTAAATCGAAAAAAAAATTTCTGTAAAATATACTAATATATACTAGTTTGCTAAAATTTTTGAGAGAAGCATGATCCCCTCCGGTTTGTATATAGTTCTGTCATTGTCTACATTACTTAATGTGCAAATCTATTTCTTATTCTTATAATGGTAACTTTTTTTTTCCGGTTAATATAAAAGAACAAAACAAACAATACTTGTTGTTCGTTCAAAAAATAAATATTCGAAAGATGCCAATTGCATATTAAAAATATACATTCTGCTAGAAAGCCAACAGAAATGAAATTTCGGATTTAGCGGTCCGAAAGTAGGTAGGATTTGCTCGAGTTCTTCGAGGAGATGATGCAAAGCACTAGAAGCTGTACCTAACCCCCATATAAATTATGTTATTAATTTTTTTAATTTTTACTGAAAATATGCTATTATATTAGTAGCTTCTAATTAAAAAATGGTAGTGTTTTTTTTGCAATTTTGCTAAGAAGGAAGGGACTTGTTTGCAATTGTGGACAATGTAGGGGATCTTTTGTAATCTGGACATGATGCACGGGATTTTTGCAAATTTCTCCAAAATATAGACGAGATCAAGAGCCTAGTAAGTAGTAATTGATTGTCTAAAAAAAGTAAGTAGTAATTAGCAACTCTAGATGAAGGTAGTTTTGTTTTTATATATAGATTATATCCTTCATCCTTATAGATTTTTTTGTATATGCCCCTTGAAATATTGGTTTCCTATAAATATTTCTACAAATATGTTAATGCCAACATTCCTGAACAAGGTTCTTTCTTCCTCAAGGAAATAATTCAAGCATAAATTGAGAAATGAAGACGAAATGATCATGTCAACTCTAATTTTGATACAGAGTCGGCAAGTCCTGATCAGATTAATATATCTGATTCACATGGTCATAATCAATTTTTTTACAAAATTGAACAAAATATTTATTCGTTTCGCTGATTCTGATTCGGTCAATTCCTACTAAACTTCAGTAACCGACTGTAAATCGAACCATGATTTTAACATAAGTCTATAATACATGTGACATTGAATGAGAGACGGGTTAAGAAAATTTTATATATTAGATTTGGCTAAAAAGGTTACTATTACAGACATACTTTTGATTTTGGACTAACTATAAGAAATGCAAGTGCTTATCAAATTTAACAAAATGATCTTTTCCAAATTGATTCACCCAATTCCGAACGGAGACGCAAGTCCAGATTTGATTAACACCCGATTTCATGTAAAAAATATAAAATCAAATTTTATCAAAAATTGATTAGGTTTTGTATTCTATTCTGTTGATTCTCATCTTATTCGGCCAATTCCTGATCCTAGCTAGCCCCCTTAATAACCGATTCCAAATTAAATTCTGATTTTTGAAATCATAATTTTAATAATACAAGTAGGATATCCTGTGGCACTAAGTGAGAGAAAATAGAAAGGGGATTAAGAGAAATTTTCTCCCAAAAAAGTTATTACATATTAGATTTGGGGAAAAAAGATATTATTAGCACTTTTGGTTTTGGACAAAGTAGGAAAAATGAAAGTGACCTAAACACATAGAAGCTTCTATAGACGGCCTTCATTACATCATGAGACTACCTAACATTGGAGATAAAATGATTAATTAGTAGATAAATCAGTTCGAATCTACAAAAATTGACAACATGCATGTTTTTTTATTATTAACTGCACCACTGTCCCTTTCATCTCTCCATTTTTAATTTCAAAAATAGTGGAGAAAATGAAACGAAATTCTTGTAGCAAGGAATTTTCTTAGGGAAGTCCGGCCAATTTGGTATTGTTCATGACCGGCATGTTATATTATTCAAAAAAATCTATTAGCCTTATAAGAATGATTAAAATAAAGTATTTGAAATTTCATATTAAAACTTATCATCACTAAGAGGCTGTTTGGCTAATGTTAAGTAGGCTAGTTAGAAAATACACCTATCGTAATTAAGATTTTTTGAGTATTTAAATTGTGGTATTTGTTTCAACTACGGAAGTTTGAGTTTCTACATACGACCACGCGTGGTAACTCGACTTTCTCTCAAAACTATGATCTTCCGACTTACGGAGAAAAGACAAAACAAAAAAGGAAGTTTGTTAAGTTAATGGCTAATTGGATATGATATTTTAGGTTTAATTACATCAATTCAAACATGAAAATTATAATTACAGTAATTTCAGCCTCTTCTATCTAAACACTAAAATTGGATGTACAACTGTAGAGAATTCAGCTACAGAAAGATCAAATTCTCTAGTAACTAGGATAATTCTCGCGCTTCGCAGCGAATATATTAATTTTATTATTTATTTCAATCTATAATATATAAATTACAATTATGAAATTCAAAATATAAATTTATAGTGAATCCATAGTACATAAGTAATATATATAAGTTGTTTATATTTTAAAATCATTTTAAATTACATCATAAGATATTCGATCTATTTTATTATTCATTTAAAAATATTTTTTATATCATATCTAATTTTGTAAAGTCGGATAATTCTGTACAAATAAATTTACATATGAGATAATATAAATGATATATTCATAAAAAATAAAAGATGATCTCAATTTAGATTTGCATTAAGATTTCTAAAATTAAAAGGTCATCAATTTCTTATGCATTTTGGTATTCTTATGCCGTTATCTCTTGATATATAATTAGAAAAAAAAATTACAATATTTGTATTTAAGATGATGTTTAAAAATAAAATATGATATTGTATATGGTATTATTATACATAGAAAAATCTAACATGACTCATTTTTTTCAAAAACTTATCACCACTATTTTTCTTATTTTTTATTTGTTAAAATAATTGGATTATGTATAAATTGATCACAATGTTATTTTGAAACTCATAATACATTAAGTAATATAATATAATTCTCAATATTCTAAATATTTTTAGATGATAGTTTTTCACGTAATTAGAGATATAACACGAAATATTAATCTAACTAATCATGTGATATTATGATAATAATTTAAATGAAAAGCTATGGCTTGAGAATTTTTTGATTCGACCGTCGAGAGAAAATTATTGATAGATCTCTTGAGAATACTGAAAGAGAGATGAAAAATAAGGTAGGAATTAATGAACATATCATTTGTTTACATTTTTTTTATATAGTCTATATTTACATATTTTAGAAAGAAAAAAAATAAATCTGAACCATAACAATATGAAATTCAAAATAAAGATAAAATTTCAACAAATTTATATTTGATGTTTTAACATGAGAAATAAAATATTTCATTAATAATTATTAATTTTTCAAAGAAGAAGAGAAAAAATATTTATATTTTAATGAGTGAACTCTTCATATTATATTTGCATTAATATTTGAAATATAACTTTGAACTATGGTTCATTAAAACCATTTAATTAAGATCTGATGGCAAGAAGCAAATTTAACGGTTCTCATTAAATTGGAGATGAAACACAAATACCAATTCGACCAATTATATGACTATGTTTTAATAACCACACATTTGTTGCCACAAAATATCAGTAAATTTGAGAAAATGGAAGGTTGAGATTTTACAAAAATTTTGATCGAATGGTCGAGATGAAAGTGATGATGTGGCTCAATAAGAGGGCTCAAAAGTAGATGAATAATAAGGAATTGGAGTTAATTTTTAACACGCTCATCCAAACGGCCCCTAAATGTGCATTAAAATTCATATTTTGCAATAAATTACTGACTTTTACATACTTCAAAGTCAGATAAATGCATATATCACAAGCACAGATCTTAATGCATATTAAATAAGTAATAACTAATTATGATATCTAAAGTACTTGATGTTTTTTCCTCCAAAATCAGTAAAACTAGGATAATATACACGCTACGCTGTGTATTTTATTGTGTTCATCTCAACATAAAATGCATGAAATTAAAATAACGCCATGTAAAAGAAATGAAATTAAAATAATGCAAAATCAAAAATAAAATTTGAAATTGATTCACAATATAAAAATAATAGAATACAATCAAATATTTCATAAAAAAAGAATATAATTTTATAGAGTGAGTTGACAACATATTTTAATTATGATTTTGAATTGCATATCTATATGTACTACTATTTATAACATTCACAAAAAAACAGTTTGTGTGTCACAATTCAAGTATAAAATTTGAAATAAGAACAAAGAAAAAGTTACATGGTTCTAAATATCTTGAGAATTTTTTTGATGTAAGATTCTCACGAAATCAAAAAATATGACACAAAATTTAATTCAACAACTATATGATGTTATACTGATAACAGGGTCGGTCCTGTGATTTAGAAGCCCTTTGACAAGAATTATAAGTAGTTTTAAAATTCGAAAATTATATTATTTTAATACAATGTGTTTTTTAATTTGAATCTAATAATTAGTTACTAAGTGATGAGAAAGTTGAATTGATTAATCACTAATCAATAACAGCTACATTATTATCACAACAAATATACAAATTATAAGGTTATTTATAGACATGAGAAATAAAGAAAATGAACTTCTAATTTAGAACAAATTTGGAGATGAGAGTGAAAATTTGAAGATTTTTTTCTTTCTCTTCCTTACTACCAACAAAACTAAAATTTTGTTTTCTATTACTATTTTATGTTTCTTGAGAATCAGAACTTTCCTAATTAGATTCTAATGAATTTCCATCATCTCCTGCATATTAATGCTTATTAATTAAGATAAAGAAATTTGTAACTCCAAGGAATTGAAGGAAATATATAATTACATGCTAAAAAAAGGAATGAAAATCAATTGCAATCAAATTTATTTCCTTCCTTAAAATGTTTAATCCCCTTCGTGCCCGTTCTGCAAACTATGGAATAGAAAATTAGTAGAATAGAGAATAGACAACTATTATGTTTTATTCCAACAATGTTCTGCTAGATAATTGGAATAAAAATTTAGTTTAAATAATATAATAATGACTAATGACCAAAATGATCTCGTTCTATAATTTGATTACTGTGAATTTTGATAAATAAAAATTTTCTAAAATTAAAAAAAGATGCTAATAAAAATAAATTTTCTCAATTAATTAAAATCAGAAGTACGAAAAATATAATAAATACTTATTTAACCAGTTGTTAGATTCAAAATTTAATGATAAATAAGAAGAAAAAACCATAAAAATATTTTTTTTGTAACAAAAGTTTTAGAAAAAGAAAGAAATATGGAGGGAGTGAAGGAGAAATAAAATAAGAAAATAAGATGATCTTGCTGCCACATAAGATGAAATTTAGAATAAAAGATGATATTTTTGTCAGAAATTATAACCTAATACACGGAATATAGCAATTCCATACCTACCATGGAATTAAGAAATTCCTCTCTTTCATGTCTTAATCCGAGATATACCATTCACGTTCTCCTAGGATAGACACTCTAGTCCACTAATTCACTCTATTCCATATGTCAAGAACATATACTTCATTCATATTTTTTTTCTTCTCCAACCATATAGTTAGGCTTTCATTTTTGTTGAATTTTAAAGCAAATAAGAAATTTACAAAATAGGAGACCCTCGGTATTATGGGGCCTTTGACGATTGTCAACCCTGGCTACAGCCAGGGCCGCCCCTGACTGATAATCTTATATAAATTACTAAACTTGAAAAATCCAAGGATGGAGTGATTTTCACAAAATCAATGATAAAATACGAAATATCAATTCAAACAATAATATACGTTCTCATATTAATAATATTGGTTAGAATATCACATTAATATCAACGAACTTGATAAACCAATAATTTGATGGTCCTCATGAAACTCAAGATGCAAAATAAGAGGAAATGGTTGATATGGCTCAAGCAATATTGAAAAGGAAGAGAAAAAAAAATGTAGAGGATTATTATTATTTATTTTCTCTTTTAGGTGAAAAAAAGGGTACATTTTTATTTAAGTTATTTGTTTCTTTCAAAAGTTCTTCCATGTTGGGAGAAAGTGAAACCCTACTAATTACATCCAGAAGGAAAGAAACAAAAGGTAATACAAAGAAAAAATACATGCAAATGCATGAATGTCAAAGATAGAGAAAACAATCTATGACCTGTTCAGCAATATAATATAATATAATATCTTTCATTTCGTTAAACAAGTATGAGATAGACTAAATTAAAAATGCAGAAGAGTTATTCCACGATTGATAATGAAATAGTTGAACATAGTGGAACTAAACATAATTTTATCTCTCTTATTCATTTTCCAGTAAAAGATTTTTTTTTAATCATTATTCCATTACAACATTCTCAGAATAAAATGATGAACTATATTTTCATATTCTACAGTTTCACAATTTCACTTGTTTTAATTTCACCTCCATTCTATACTGTATGTATTCAGTGCTTGATACAAGATTTTCAAACATCAACTCTTTATTGATCCTATTTTTTAACCTTCTCTGTTCAAAAATAGCAATAACTAAAATCAAAATTTCATCTAGGGGTGTACAAGGGTTTTGAGAAAAATTGCCAACTATAACGGGTTCATATTTTTCCACCCGACCCAACCCATAATACTTCAAAAAATTATCCAACCCGAGGATGTTTTTCTCGGACGGGTCCGGTCGGGTTGGGCGGGTTAGATGGATTTTGAACTTTATTAAGTTTATTTTATTATAATATATATTAAAACAAATAAATTTTACGATATTTAATCTTCTTTTCTGTTGAAATATTGGAGATGAATTTCCAACCAATTTCACCACTCTAATTATTTTCTCAATTGGATTAAATACTAGATTAAATCTACACCATTGAATTTTTTACATATTCTAATTTTTTGTGATATTATTTATATCTCATACTAACATGAATAACAATGATTGATGATTTTCGTGTTTGCTATTCTATTTCCTGATTAGATGAGAACGGTTAACATTATTTTTGATCGTTAGATTTTTAATCAAATAGTTCTAACGAATCATGATACATAATTATCCTCAATTATTAATACAAAGATTGAATTTTCTCTTTATTTTTAATTCCATATTGCTATGATTCCAATTAAATTTTTTTTTTCTGATGAAGTATGTAAAGATAGACTATATAAGAGAATATGCTCATGTAAGAAATGTATCGTTACATAATTCGATTTAAACATTTAGATATTTAAAATGTAATGCAATAAATTATTTTTTTGAATTATCAATAAATTATAAATTCAAATATTTAGATAAATTAACTTCACCCCATTATTTTCACCTCCATTTGAGCCTTCTCATTGAATCTGTTACCAATTTTCTCCGGGTTGTCCGACCAAAAATTTTCTCAAATTTTATTATTTAATTCTCAAGTATCTTGATATTTTATAGTAATATGTGTGATTATTAATACATAATCATATAATTTGTTAAGTTGTTATTTTTTGTATTACATTTCTAATTTTAAGGGAACCATCAAGTTCTTGGGTTCTCACTATAAGAAATAATATACTAAGACATACATTACAGTAGATTAATATATTACATATTTCAATGATAGCTATATGCTTCATTTATTCATAAAAAATATATATACCTATTGCACATTAATTTGACAGTTGAATAAGATCAACAATGAGAAAATTAGTGGTTATATAATTTTAAGAAAATAATTAATGTTATATTTTCTTATATTTGTATAAAAGTTTTTTCTCTATATATAACATTATATTTTTTCTTCGAACATAATATTAAATACATATATTATTTTTCACTTTTATCCAAAAAAAATATATGAAACGTCTTTGACTAGATCTTATGGTGCTTCCACTACAATCTTCAAAATAAATTGTGTTAGTTTTTTTTCGAGCGCCATCTATTGATGATTATAACTTACACATTTTTCTAAATAAAATATATCTAAAGACAAAAGAAGAATTGAAAATAAACTTAAATTGAGATCATAAAGATTAATTCATAATGTCTTATTAAAAAAATATTTTTTTTCTTTCCATTAAGTTGTCATTTATATTATTAATTTATAATACCATGATTTCTTATATAAGTTATCCGTCATTATAAAATTAGATGTGATAAATCATCTTATAATGTAATACAACACTACGAGCAATCTCACGCTACGCCACAAGTTTTAAAATCTGTTGCTAATTTAAAATAAAATTATTCACCGACTTACAAGTATTTACTTAAGTGCAAAAATAATAAGCTAAAAATTTGTAATTAAAATTTTTATTTGTATCACAATTAAAGTCTGACAAATAATCTCAGCATTAAAAAATAGTAATTGCAATATACTATTTTTTTATTGCATGAAATGTCTGTTAATAAAAATATTAATTACAATATATTATCTTTCATTTACGATACTTTTAAAAAAATGATTATTCAAAATCTAATTATGTAAACTGACATTGTCTTACCTAATATTTCTTTTTGTATACATATTCAAAATAATTCTTCATATATTCAATTGAAAGAAAAATTAAATATAGAGCTAAACTTATATGGAGTTCAAGATGAATAAAAAAATTCAATCAAATTTATATAGAAAGGTTCTAATTAGAAAAAAAAATTATTCAAATAATGATTATTAAAAAATTATTGAGAAAGAGAAGAAAGAATTTTTTAAAATAATTTATTTTAATTGAAAATCTATTAAGATATACATATATGTAAAATAATTTTGATTTATTTAATCTTTAATAAATTCTCGGTGTAGAAAAAAGTCTGACAAGCATTAAGTATTTTATGTAATTTACAATATTTATTGATTAAATAAATCTCTATGAAAAAAAACATTCTAATAGAGTCCTACTGTTGTTTTTAAATTTATTATTGTGAAGGCGGAGTAAACAAGCCTAATTTCGTGCGGAAGTGTGGATTTGACTTCCAGGATTATGCAACTTTTAGATTGATTGACTTTTAGACGGAAGGTTTATATTAACAAAGAAATAGATAATTAAAACAAGATAAATAAAGAAAAGTTAATAAAAATACCGAACACCATATCTGTTGACGAAATTCGGCTAAGTGGCTGTGTATGCTATAACGACATGTTCTCACTAGCAGCCCTTGCTGCATTCACGAGCGCCTACTATCCGGGTATGCCTTTCGGCTCCTTGATTCACTAATCCGAATAGTGTTTTACAAAACTCGAATCACCGCTCGCTTTACAACTCCCATAGTGAATCGATGAAACAAAACTTACAACGATTTCTTTCAATCAAACAATCCAACAACTTGATCTAAAACCTCCCAAAGTTGCTCACAATAATATGAAGTAATTAACTTGAACTCTAGAGAGAAAAACCACAAAATTTTGCTTAGAATTCTTGGTCAAAACAAAATGAGGCGGCTTCTTTTTTAAAGAGGGAAACAAGCAGCTCACAAAAAAGGAAACTGTGCTGAAAAAAATCTGTCATCAGTTCGAATGGATGAGGCTACTGGAACTCATCAGTTCGAACGGATGAAACATCAGTTGGAACGGATGAGGCTGAAAAATGATATTTTCTCTCTGGAACTTAACTTAATTAACCAACCCAAAAACACCTATACAAGCCCAAAACACATGAAGGTCTTCAACTCTTGAGCGCAATCAACACGCGTCTTTAAATCTTGAAACGCGATGAAACTCTTCGACTTTTCATGATCTGATTGAAACAAAACTTTTGCACGTCGACTCAAACTTGATAAGTTCCTGATCTTATACATGAAACTCAAACAAGATTAGTAATTACGGAATAGTTTTAAATATCATTAAACCGAGAGCAACAATAAGTACATATATTCTCCTGCATAATTGTTTCGCATATTTTTCTACATTTTCAATATATACATAGTTCAGTGAGAGAAAAATTAATCTGGAATGTAAAAAAAATGCGATTTTTTTAATCTTTAATAAATTCTCGGTATAAAAAAGTCTAACAAGCATTAAGTATTTTATGTAATTTACAATATTTATTGAATAAATAAATCTCTTTGATAAAAAGACATTCTAGGAGAATCCCGCTATATGGCGCTATTTTTTAAATTTATTATTAATTAAAAATAAAAAAAATGCATTAAATTGTTATAGCTTATTTAGTTAGCATTAATATTATAAGTACATATATTCTCCTATATAATTGTTTCCCATATTTTTTTTACATTTTCAATATATATATATATATATACTTCAGTAAGAAAAGGATTAATCTGTAATCATATCAATATATGAAATTCAAAATAAAGAGAATATTCAAATGAATGTATATAAAAAAAAATTTAATATGTGAAATTTGATATGTTATTGAGAAGTATTCTATTTATATTTAATTCCAAATGATATGTATTAAATTTCATGAAACCGGTTCATGGATCTAACGAATACAATCAAATATAAAATATACATGATTATACATGTCATCAATATAAAGTGATTTGCTTTTCTACAAAATAGATGTAAAATATTGACACATAAAAGTATATAAACATCTTTGATCTCATATGATATATAATGAGATGTAATTGGTTTATCATGAATCTAACGATTGTCAACAATACATGTCATCAATGCAACATAATGTGATTTTCTAAAAATAAATAAAAATAGATGTAAAATAATAAAACATAAAAGTATACAAATAAATAACCATATGAAAACTCATTGATTAATCAATGACTAAGATTTGTTCATATCTTATTATCTGATGGTTTGAAACAAATTTAAAATGGAACTAGAGCAATATGAAATTCAAAATAAAGAGAAGTTCAAACAAATTTATATTTAAGCATTTTAACATGAGAAATACAATGTTTTACTATGAATTATTATTTTTAAAGAAGAAAAGAAATAATATTTATGTTTTAATAAATGAACTCTCCATATTCTCTTTGTATTAATGTTTGAACATAATTATGTTCTATGATTCGTTAGAACCATTTGATTCAAATTTAACGATAAAAATGATTTCAACCGTTCTCACCTAATTGGGATGTAGAATAGGAAACACTAAAAGCACCAATTATGGTTATACATGTTAGCATGATATGTAAAAGATCCAAAAAATCAGAGTAAGTAAATAAAATTAATGGTCTAGATGTTAGCAAATTATTTAATCTAATGGTTGAAATAAGTGGGGTGATGTGGCCTCAAGAGAGGTCTCAAAAGACTTTGAAAAATAAAGGGTGGGGAAATTATGACTAAAAAATATTGAACTTACTCTACAAAAATATTATATTTTTTTGTGTTATGAAATAATTTAAATGTTATTTTAATATATATATATATATATTTTAAAAAGTTACAGAGAACTGCTGTAATTTTTTATAATTGTGATTATTATATATCAAAATAAATAAATAATGAAAATATAAGCAGCGTAGCGCGACTATACAGTTTCTTTACTTATTGTCTTTAGTTTTCTTATATTATTATCACTTTACAACATAATAAGAGAAAAATGAAAAAAAAAATAGAGAAAAGACAGAAATTAATGAAACTGACATTACGTTTGTAGAAAAGAATAAACTATATAAGGAAAATATATAAGATGATATATAAGAAAATTTTATATGGCCAATTTCTTAAAATATTAATTATTCGTATTCTCATCATTGATTTTTTTTAGTTGTCAAAATATGTACATTATATATACAGTATGTGCATAAATATATTTTTTATTAAGCGTAAGAGAAAATGTATATTAAATTTTTGAGTTGTGATCTCCACAAAGAGAAAGTATAATTTAATTTTTAGCTTGAAGTTGAATTTTAATATGCTCATGTTCTCTATAGGCTCATTTCTTGCATTTACTTTTTGATCTCTAACTTGATCTTTCTAATTATAAGATTTAATCTTACTTTGTGAGGAATAAACTGTAATAAGATCAAGTTATAAGATTAAGTTTCCAATTAAGTTAGCATATAAAATATATTTCTATAATATGTTAAGAACTAAAATATATTTTATATGTTAACTTAATAATTGAAAACTAAGAATACAATATGTGGGAATTTATAGAGAAATTTATAGTAGTAATGGAAATAAATAAACGAAATATACGGAATATATAACATAGTATATAATTTGGAATGTCCGGATTGGGTCGGGTTAATTTCAGTTTCTAATTTAAAAACCATAAACCAACCCATTACTCCAGGTTATTCCAAATTCAAACCCAAACCCGACCCAACAACTTCAAAATCCATAAAAAATGGGTTGGGTCGGTTCGGGTTAGACGGGTTGGACGAGTTTCATATTTATTTGTACACCCCTATTTTCCCATCACAGACGAAATAAATTAGTATGAGTACTATCGCCTATTTGGGCCTGTTCAGCCCACTTTATTCAAGATTGACTACTTTTCAAGGCCAATTTGGGACATTCTAATTCTTACTTTCTTTCTTCCCTATTTGGGCTTAATTTCTCCCAAAATCAAAACTTCTTAATTCAATCAAGCCCGGTCCAAGCTCTTACATCTCAAACCTCACATGAACCAGGCTCACCATCTCAAATCTTCTAAAAACACACAAACTATTCTAAAATCCTCTACGCCGAGCGCAAACAACATCATCCACCACTCTACCTCTCAAATTAATCCCCCATGAACCCGTCTCACAACACAAACAATCTAAACCACCCCCACCTCATTATACACAATCCATTACACCATCTTCACCCAGTTAAATAAACCATCCATTGTATTTTATCGCAGCAACCAGCAAGCTTAATTAAAACTCCAATCTCCCTTTCTTTCTCCTTCCTTCTCTTCTGATTCTGACTCGCACATCGTCGATCGATTCGGGTCGAATCTCCGTCAAATCCGATCCGACCCGATAATCCCGATGCTCTCCGTCGCAGTCCTCTTCCTTCTCTTCGCTTCCTTCGCCTCCGCCTCCGAATCCGATCACAAGGTAATATACAGGATCCATTATCATTCATTTTCGCTTTGTTCGATTCAGATCTGTTCTGTTTTGTTTTAAGTTTTAAGTTTGTGAGGGTTTTGTTTTTGGGGAATGTCAGATCTGGATCTGAATTAAGGATAGGAACTGATAGGAACTGGTTTGATTTGATTTGATATGTGGTTTGATTTTTTGTAGTATCGGGCGGAAGAGGAGGTGACGCTGTGGGTGAACAAGGTCGGGCCGTACAACAACCCGCAGGAAACTTACAATTACTACAGCCTGCCGTTCTGTCAGACTTCGGAGAATCCCGCCCACAGATGGGGCGGGCTAGGGGAGGTTTTGGGCGGGAATGAACTGATTGATAGTCAGATCGACGTTAAGTTCTTGAGTATGGATTCTTCAGTTTTGTTTTTTCAAATTTTTGTGTATTTTTTTCTATTTTTGACTAATTTAAGAAAAATTAAAGTATAATATTTCTTTTTTTATTAGAAAATGTGGACAGGAGCTCTATTTGTACAATTGAGCTTGATGCTGCGAAGGTTCAGCAGTTCACTGATGCCATTGAGAGCTCGTATTGGTTTGAGTTTTTCATTGGTAAGTGTTTTTTTGTATGGATTTATTTACTTTTTGTTTCTAAATTTATATCATATTGTTTGAATAATATTTTTCTTGATTTATTCTGACTTTTTTGTTGTTTTATATTTGGATCTGCTCTTAATATATTGATTGCATCAGATGATCTGCCTTTATGGGGTACACAACAACTCTTTTCTCTTCTTTTATTTGTATATTTTTTTATTTCTTTTTGTTTTGATTAACTGACTTTATTTATTGAATTAATTAGGGTTCGTGGGAGAAACAGACAAAAACAATGAGAACAAGCACTATCTTTTCACGCACAAGGACATAACCGTAAAATACAACGGAAACAGGGTTAGTATCTAAAATTCTAATTTCTTTTTTATGTACTTTACGCCCGATTTCTTACTAATTAATCCATTTATTTATTTATTTTCAGATTATTCATGTGAATCTGACACAACAAAGCCCAAAGCTTTTGGAAGTCGGCAAAACCCTAGACATGACTTACTCAGTTAAATGGAGCGAAACGAATGTTACATTTGGTCGCCGTTTTGACGTCTATTTGGACTATCCCTTCTTTGAGCACCAGGTAAATAAAATAATCCCATTTTCATATATTTGCAATTACGATACTTACTAATTCGTGTTTATTTATTGGTCCAAACAGATTCATTGGTTTTCGATCTTCAATTCCTTCATGATGGTTATATTCTTGACCGGACTTGTTTCTATGATTCTCATGCGCACTTTGAGAAACGACTACGCGAAATACGCTCGTGAAGATGATGATATCGAAACTCTGGTACAATTTTTCTTTTTCATTGATTAATTTAAGGAAAAAGCTCACTTTTGCCCCCCTAAACTCTTTAAAATAGTGCAACTTACCCCTCAAACCTTTTTGAGCACTTTTGACTCCCAACTCTTGATTTTGAGCACTTGTGCCCCCTCCATTCATTATGTGCACTGTCAGCAATTTACTGATGAAGTGGCAAACATAATAATTTTAAAATGACAAGGTGGAATTTAACAAAAAAAAGGAGGAAAAAAAAATCAAAACCCAGCCCTCTTTCTCTTCAATTTAAAAATGTTATTTTTGCTACGTCATCAATTTAAAATATATTATTTTTGCTACCTCATCATTTTAAAAACATTATTTTTCCCATCTCATCAATTTAATAACATTATTTGGTCACGTCAGCAATTTGACTGCGCACTTAAGTGATGGAAGGGGGGCAAAAGTGTTCAATAAAACAGTGTGGGCTGTAAGCTGGACTTTTTTTAGAGAGTTTAGGGGCACAAGTGATCTTTTTCCATTAATTCAATTTATATTTTTTCTCATTCAATGTTTATTTTTTTATGTTTTCAAGGAGAGAGATGTGAACGAAGAATCGGGATGGAAATTGGTCCACGGAGACGTGTTTAGGTCGCCGCGCAATTTGGTCCTTCTTTCGGCCCTCGTTGGAATTGGGGCTCAGTTGGCCACTCTCGTTCTTCTCGTGATTCTACTGGCTATCATTGGCATGTTGTACATTGGGTAAGAATATCATTTAATTATTTTATTCACCAAATGTGTTTTTTTTTCTTCTAAAAGGCCCCTAATTTTTCTGAATGGTTTAAGAAACTCCCTTAATTCGAGATTCCCTCAAAATCCTTATAAGATGGATTGATTTTTTTTAATGTTCAGAAGAGTGAGGGGATATCTAGAAATGTTAGGTTAAGAATATCAATTTAGTATTTTATTCACCACAAATTTATTTTTTCCTACGTGGTGTTTTATATGGGAAGTTTGTCAAAAAGACCTGATTTTTCTGATTGTCTCAAGAAACCTCCTTAGTTTGTAAATTCTGTAAAGAAAAGAAAACCCTATAAAGTGGATTGGATTTTTTTAAATGTTCAGAAAATTGAGGGGGGTTTGTAATATTTCGAAATGTTATTTTTTTTGTTTGACAAGTTTTCTTATTTATAAACATTTTTTCTAAAAAATAATATGTAATAATTATCTGTTTCAGGCGAGGGAGCATTACCACGACATTTATCGTATGTTACGCTCTCACCTCATTCATATCCGGCTATGTAAGTGGCGGCCTCTATTCAAGAAACAGCGGTAATCAAACCAAACCCTAATTCTAATTTTTTTTTTCATATAAGCATCCATGAAATACAGGTGAATTATTATTATGGTTGCAGCAGTTCATTCCATGTTTATCTCAGTAGCACGCAAGCATAACAAACCATTCTAGACCCACTACCGTGCTTTTCATGCAAGCACCAACCCTAAACCCCAATTCTAAACCGAAGTATTTCAGTAAAAGATGTTTGAAATTTACAAATAACCCCCTAACTTTTCTGAATATTACAAAAAAAACTATAATTCAGATTAAAAAAAAACCTATGATAAATTTTCATTTTCAAAACAACCCCTCCTTTTCCATCTAATTATTAGTTAAAGTTTTCGAAATTCCCATTTTGCCCCTATGATAAAGTGTTTTTCCAAAAATCATTTTCTTAAAAAAAATTTATATATTTTTTAATATTTATATTTTCCCAGTTTGAAGATCTGAAAATATAGTTTTTTTTTATAATATTCAGAAAAGCTAGGGTGTTATTTTTGTAAATATCCCAAAGATATTTCAGCAGATGATTTCATCTTTCTTTATTTCAGCATCACCCAAGCATAACAAACCACTCCAAACCTTAAACACCCTAATCCACAACCCCTAACCATTCTTTCCCTTTCAGGCAAGACTTGGATAAAAGCGATGATCCTCACCGCCTCCCTCTTCCCGGTCCTCTGCTTCTCCATCGGCTTCGCGCTCAACACGATCGCCATCTTCTACCACTCGCTCGCCGCCATCCCCTTCGGCACCATGCTCGTCGTCCTCTTCCTCTGGGCCTTCATCTCCTTCCCCCTCGCGTTACTCGGCACCGTCGTCGGCCGCAACTGGAGCGGCGCCCCGAATAATCCGTGCAGAGTGAAGACGATCCCGAGACCGATTCCGGAGAAGAAGTGGTATCTCACGCCGGCTGTCGTGGCACTCATGGGGGGGTTGCTTCCGTTTGGGAGTATTTTTATTGAGATGTATTTCGTGTTCACGTCCTTCTGGAATTACAAGGTTAGTAGTTAGTTTGGTTTGTTGGTGGGGAGTTTTTGAAGTTTTGCTTTTACGTCCTTTTGGAATTACAAGGTTACCTTAGGGTTTAGGCTTAGGGTTTAGGGTTTAGGCCACCATCCGGTTCGGAACCATCTCCTTCCCCCTCGCGCTTCTCGGCACCATCGTCGGCCGCAACGGGAGCGGCGCCCTGAATAATCCCTGCAGGGTGAAGACGATTCCGAGATCGATTCCCGAGAAGAAGTGGTACTTGACGCGGGCTGTCGTGGCGCTCATGGGGGGACTGTTGCCGTTTGAGAGTATTTTTATTGAGATGTATTTCGTGTTTACTTCCTTCTGGAATTACAAGGTGAGTTAGTTTGGTTTGGTTTGGTCTGGGAGTGTTTTTATTGATGTGTACTTCGTGTTTAGGTCAGTTTGGAATTACAAGGTTAGGGAGTTTGGTTGGTAGGTGGGGTGTTTTGAGTACCCCCCCTGTATTATCTCAAATTTGTGAAAAACACCTCTGTTTGGGCTTTTTATTTTGCAAAGGCCCCTATATTCTTGGGCTGGGTTGTTGCGGTTTGGGAGTATTTTATTGAGATGTATTTCGTGTTTACGCCCTTCTGGAATTACAAGGATGAGAAAGCAATGATGATTGTATGATAGGGTATGCAGTGTGAATATTACTTGTTTAATTAGCTATAATGCTCGGTTGTAATATTTGCACTACACATCCTATTATGATGTATGTCATCACGCTCTATTGTCATATTGTGCTGTCTTTTTGTTAATTTATGAGAAGTTTTAAAACCCAAACCCCTAGTTTTTTGTATTAGTTCTAAAACAAAAAAAAATTTCTTTTCGGAAACTCTATTGGTTCTACAGTTGAACCTTTCGTAACCCCTCCCGTTAAACTTTCCTTACATTGACCATATAAACGTGTTCTCAGAATATTAAGAAAAAAACATGGACTTCACAAACTCCCCTCAATTCAATCCAAAACAAAAAAAAACACTTCTCTTTTCTTAAACTTAACTAGCAATAAATCCGTCTTTTTAACATGCAGGTGTACTACGTATACGGCTTCATGCTCCTGGTCTTCCTGATCCTCATCATCGTCACAATCTGCGTCACAATCGTGGGAACCTACTTTTTACTAAACGCGGAGAATTACCACTGGCAGTGGACCTCATTCTTCTCGGCCGCCTCCACCGCTTTATATGTCTACCTCTACTCGATTTACTATTACCATGTGAAGACCAAGATGTCCGGATTCTTCCAGACCAGCTTCTACTTTGGGTACACGCTCATGTTCTCGCTCGGGCTCGGCATTCTCTGCGGTTAGTTTGTTTGTTGATTTTTTTGTTTGTTTTTGGGAAATTTGGAATTAGGCCCTGGTATTGTTTGAATTGAAGATCGTGCTTTGACGAGGATTTAAGAAAGTTGTTCGTACTGTTTGCGTTATTGAAAGGGATGATTAGAGAGGGCGGAATGGTTGACATTTCATTGAATGTTGAAAAATGCAAAATACCCTTGTTTATGGGAAATTTGCAATGAAGCCCCTGAATTGTTCAAAAATGCAAAAAAGTATTGCCTTCTATTAAGAAAGTTAAAAAAATGTGTGCTGTCTTAAAAGAGAGTTGGGGGTGAAATCATCAACAATTCGTTGAATATACCATTGCACTTATTTAAGTGGCGATCTTAAAAGAGTTGTTTGCAAATATGTAAAAGGTTGGGTGTAATTTGCAAAAACAGGAAAACTTGTGCTAATAAATTTGTTTTAATTTTTAATTTTAATTTTTTATGATATTAGGTGCGGTGGGGTATCTTGGGTCGACTTTGTTTGTGAGGAGGATCTACCGAAACATTAAATGCGATTAAGGTACACAAAACCCGTATCAGAAGCGAAATTATTTCGATTAATGCTAATTCTGATTAGGGTTTTGTAATTGACACGCTTTAAGTCGGGTTTTCTTGTTTCTTTTATATTTACTTGATTATTATGTATTTGTTTCATTTGTGAACTTTTTATTTTTAATTTTTGAGTTATTTAGAGTCGTTTGTGGTGTTTGTTTCATGGTTATTATACTATAGTGGTGTAGGGAATAGTTAGTAATAGATGGTTCATACTATTGTTGGTCTATTTTTGATGAAAATTTTATTATTCTTATTAATTCTATTTTATCCAGTTGTCAAGTTTAAGTTTATTATTCTCATTTTCAATATTGCTTTCGAACTTTCTGTTGTTTTTCTTGTTTAAGTAGAAGGATTATTTGAATGATTGACATCTGAATTATTAATGAGTTGTATGATTTTTCCAGTTAATTTATTGGTCTAAGTGCTCTGGCAAGCTTTGCTATTTAGTTACACTAAAATTGTTTAAAATTTCAAACTAAATCAAGCTCTTGAATTAATTATAAACATGTAAAGTTAAAATTACTAGCTAATGTACTTAATTGTTATAGAGCTGAGGTATAATTAAAACAATTAAATGCATTATTAATTTAATTAGCTTGTTCATTCGATTTGGTTTGCACACTTTGATAAATTAAAATCTACTAGGAAAATACCCGCGTTACGCTGCGGGTATTGTATTTTTTCAATTGCTCATATTCAATGCGTACATCATTAAAAAAACACTACATAAAAATAATATTTAATTTAAAATTAAAATTTTCCTTCAGTATAACTACAAAAAAGCAATTATTTACTTGAACTTCTGCTACAACATAAAAGAATGTCAACATAAAAGCATTTATATTTATATTTTTCTTAGTCAATAAATTGACATTTCAGATCTTTGCCTTTTACAAAAATTAAATAATAAAAATGAAAAATGAAACAAACTTAAGAGAGATTCTTGCTTTTATATTCAAACATTTTTTTCGCAAAGATTCTTGCAAACCTTAATCCCAACCATGATACCATTCTAATTTTTCTTCACATAACCTCAGTATATATTAACCTCAACCAATATTGAATAAGATTTAAACCTAATAGAAAGAGAACCAAAATAAATACTGAAATGGATATAATCCAAAACAACAATTCACCCAAAACGAAACAAACAATACAAATCATACTTATACTAAGAAATATTACAAGAAAAAAGTAAAAAAAAAAAAAAAGTTTCTCAACTGCTGGTACAGAGTAATAATAGTAAAAATGGGGAACCGAATACCTTGAAGCCCTTCATGAATTCATCATCTTCTTCTAATGTTGGATATCTTTTATTTTCCCTTTTTTATATCCAAGCCATAAATGAATAGATGAAATTAGCCTCACAACTTCCAATCACTAACTTGATTAAGCATCCTTCTCTCTTGATCGATTGGTAGTTTCCAAAAGTTGTGTTGTATAATTTCTCCCAAGTCCTAATCCTAAAACATACAAAAAAAATATATTTACGCAACATGAAGTAAAACTTTGATGATGAAATTAAATTGCGTTATAATAAGCATTTGGACTCATGGGACTTTCTAAAAGTTGTCATTTTCATCAGAACAATACTGAATTACTTTCCTCTTTGCACCTAATTATTTTTCTCATTGGCAGAAAAAATAAATAAATGAATATTTTTTACACAAAAGCACCCGATGGTTCATCATAAGTACAAAAAAGTAACAATGGTGATTAATTTTGAGTGTTTATTTTGCAAGAGTAGACGGGGCATTCTATAAAGGATAACAGCTACATAGATTTAATCATCATCAAATAGTACTTCCAGAATTAATTAGAACTACAATTTTAAAATATTTTTATTTCATTTCAAAGATATTATAGAAACTGAATTAATTGATTAATAAATTAGTTAAATAAAAGAAACATTAAGTGTGAATAACAGATTCTTTCAGGGTTACTACTCAGGATAGGAACAATTTGCTGACCTTTCATATCTGACCATTATTGTACTTCTTCAAATCATACTTCACATAGTTAGTACTTGGTATAGGACCAATCAGCTGCTTTCCTCTCTTATTCCCTGTGAATTATCTCCCTAGCATTTTCAACTTCAGTACCATCTACAGACTATAAAATGCAAATCAGATTAAACATTGCATCTCCACCCCATACGCATAGTATTCTTCTCCAACAAAAACAATCTTATTTTTTTAGGAAATGAGGAGAGGGCTTTAAATATCCCCTTCTAAATGATAAAAAGATTTAATTAATTTTTCAGAGTTTTACATTTTTTTTCCTATAAATTTATTCAATAAAAGCAAAAAAAAAAAAATGTAAAGATAAAATGCCCAAAACAATGAGCTAAAGAAGAGATCCCGACCCGTTTTACAAATCTTGAAATTGAATGACAAAAGAATAAAACAGGCCCGCTAAAAACCATTCGGCCCAGACAATGGATAGATGGCGGGTGAGAGAGTTTGGGTCTGTGCGAGAGGAGAGAGAGGCAGGGAGAAGAGGAAATAGTGGGCCCCACTCTTCCTGTGCTTTGAAAATTGATGGTTCTTATTCTAACCGAGATAGAACAGCAAATATCACACACCAATCAAATTACTACAATTTCTTCATTTCACAACCAAATTTTACGAAAGATCAAGAGAATAAAAAATTATAGGGCTGACAATCAACCACATTTTTGAAATGAATGGCCCACACAAAAAGAGCTACGTGTTGGCTCAACGAATTCCAAAAGGCACTGCCCCTATATGGGGGGGCCAATTTCAAGAACACAAAGTCGAATACCATTGAAACCAAATCAATTAAGCTAAACATAATATTGAATCTTTGGTATATGATTTGTGTCTTTTAATTTATATATTTTCCAATACACTGGCCACCTATTTGAACACGTGGCATGCCCTCTTCTCCACACACAGTCCACGGGCCAGCTCATCACATCCTATTTGTATGTGCCTCACTTACCTTCTTCCCACCAAAGAAAACAAAAGCTGAAAATTCCCAACAATAAGGAAGAAAATGAGTTGATTATTATGGCTCAGGTACTTAGGTCAAAGGGTTTTTTGAGAGGGTTAGCAAGGTATGTATTTTGGCCTTTGCAAAGAAAGGGAAGATTATTTCTAAGGGTTTTCAATCTATCAACTACGAAATTTTCGACATCACGCAGATCTCGCGCTAGGCACTGATCTAGACTGTTATTTGTTCGACATGTGTCAATCAAAGGGATAACTGATAAGTTTTTCCTCTTTGATACAAATTCTGATTAGGATTTTGAAATGGACACGCTGAAGTCGGGTTTTCATATTTCTTTTATATTTACTTGATTATTATGTATTTGTTTCAATTGTGGGACTTTTTTATTTTTAATTTTGTGTTATTTAGAGTTGTTTGTGGTGTATGTTTC
Source organism: Juncus effusus (assembly GCA_027726005.1). Taxonomy (NCBI): domain Eukaryota; kingdom Viridiplantae; phylum Streptophyta; class Magnoliopsida; order Poales; family Juncaceae; genus Juncus; species Juncus effusus. Next base: position 6,372,088 of record CM050907.1, read on the forward strand.
GCTGTTGTAATATACTACAATATACTGGTATAAGGAATAGTTAATAATAGTTGGTTCAACTTTGGTTGGTCTTTTTTTTATGAGTCTTTATTATTTTTATTAAGAGATAAATATATCATTAGTTCCTGTATTTTAATTATTTCCACGTTTAGTTCCTTACTATTGATTTAGACCTTTTGGTCTCTATACTTTATAGATTGTGCGATTAGTCTCTAACTTAATGGAAATAATGAAAACCATTAATTTTTTTATACTATGATCATTTTACCCATTTGAATGATTTTAAAACACAATTTATTCAAATTCAATGATAATAAAAAATATATTTGCATTTATATCATTTTGTTGATTTATTTTGTTGTTAAAAATAGAAAAGATTATGTCAAGATTAAAAGGATAAAAATAATCATTTATAATTTTTTTAATGATGTTAGTTATTTATGTTAAGTGAGCGACTAAATGTACATAATTCATAAAGTAAAGAGATCAAAAAATCTAAATAAAAAACACAAATATTAAATGTGCAACCAATTAAAGTACATGAACTAATGATGCAGTCAGCTTCCATGACAAGCCCAGGAAGTCCGTGGGCAGGACAATCTATTATAAATCATGTTAGCTTAGAGAGGTTTGGGTTGTGAAACAAATAAATTTAAGGAAGGTCCTAGTTTCTTTGGGAAAATAGTTCTTTGGCCCTTCTCCCTGAGAAGAAATCCTAGCCGCCACACAAGAGAGAACTCCGATCTATGAGAGGTGACGCCACCGGCGCCTCCCCTCAGGACTTCTGGTGGAGCCCCTCCTCTCCCCCACCCCATACTCCCTGTAATCCCGTCCCCACTCCTCCCCGCCACCTCCTCTTACCGAATCTGTCATCTCCCATCACGAATCCGCCCGTTCCGCACTCTATTTCCACTGACTCCGCTTCCTCTCCCCCTCCACCTCCTGTCTTATCCCGATTCCCCTAACTCTGCCCCAATCACCTCCTCTCATATCTCATTCGCGTTACCCCAAATCCCGATCACCTTCCTCTCCATCGAGTATTCTTTTGGCTCCGTCGACATATGTGGCCATTCATGAAACCTTGGTATGGCGCCGCTCTCTTGGACAACTTTAGCCAAAGTCGAGGTCTTTTTCTTCTTCAAACCTTAGCTGTGGCTCTATCAGTATCACCTTTCCTTGGAGACGAAACCCAAGATATGACTCTACTGGTGCCACCTTCCCTTGAGGTGAGAACCGAGTTGTGGCTCTATTTGCACTATCTCCCCCTTGGGCGACACCCTAGGCCATACCTCAATTCGTACCATCACTCTTTTGAGATAAAACCCTAGACTGGTGCTGTCTTCCGGACTGGCTAGCCTTTAGATAGCGGAGGGTTTCAATTAACCGGTCATCGATCATTGAAATGACTGTTGGGGAACTCGTAACCATGTACGTTACATGCGCAACGAAACCTACAGGTTCAACCCTCTCTAGGATCATCGTTTAGGAAAAAATGTACGAGATTAGCTATTAAAATTTATACCTCGGATCTTCCTGATCCGCGAGACGGAGAACGGATGTAGGTCTGAACGATTCTGACTTGCAACCTTCTCCTTCCTGAAGCTCGACTCCGCGAATCTTCTTACTTCTCCTAGGGACGAAGAATGATCGCTCGCTAGTTCTCAAGATAGAGAACCTCTACTTGTATCCACGTGAACTAGAAATACTTTCCGAAATTACCACTAAACTCTCTCTCTTTCTCTCTCTCTCTCTCTATTTCTGTATTAGACGGCTTCTAAGCCTTGAGAATTGTGTGTTAAATAGAGAAGGGCTGCCTCTCTATTTATACTAGAGAGGAAAACGAACGATTGCTCAGTTACCATAACTAGAACCCTTATTCTGCGCCTATTCCGTTCCGAGCGGAATAAGGGTTTCCATGTATAAAACCTTGGCAGCCAAGGAAGCACAATTACCATATCTATTCCGTTCAGAACGAAACTGTTTCGTTCCGAACGGAATAGTATTGTTTTGCATAATCAATTATCCAATAAATAATTATTTCGTTCACCACACCAATTTATACATAACATGTATAACTGTTTTGAGTCATTTTCACCCCGTATGAATGAAGTTCATTGTGTGACCGTGTAGATTCCATTTAATGCTGGCAACGATCTTCTAAAGATCGTAAATCATGAGTAACCTCTACACTGATGCCATGACTACCCATGTTAAATGAAATGATTAGCTATCATAAACCTATCTTAATAGACATTTGCTTATTCCTTTTGTTCTACGATATATGTCTTGATCACAAGGCACGGTAATATGTCATCCTTGAGTTTGATCAAAGTCTCTTTCCTGATCGAGAATTAGACTGAACAAATACAAAATGATATTAACAACACATGTTAATCCATTTTGAGCATGGCCATGCATTTCCTTCAGTCCTAGTTCATCAGGGGGTCCCGAGATATCTCCCTCTTGACGAGAGAAACAAATCTCATCTTGGTCATTCACATTCCTCGTCATGATTCAGTGCATACCTTATGATGACCCTAATGATCATCCCGTTACGGATGACGTGGGATCATACTAAAGTATGAAGTTTCTCATACAGAAATCCATGATGACCTCAGGTCATAGGAACAAACACACTATTCATATGAGAATCACTAATGACATGTACCATGCATATTCTCACAATGTGATCAGTCCAGTACGTGTTCTCTAACACATACCTATATCCCAGACTTAACATCTTTATGTTCATGATCAGCAGAACATAAGCATCCAGTCTGTGAATATACTAGTGTGGATATGTAGCTTTTTGCCTGAAGTATGGTTATCTCTATAAATATCCTACATATCACTAGGGACGGTTTAGAATGTCATTCGTTGGTTCACAGTTCTACTATCAGAATCACGTATTCTGATGACGTGAACCCGAAGTGTCATTCATGGTCGATCTAATATATGTAAATATATTAGTCACCCATACACTCATTTATATATGAAGTGAATAAACATGTTTCTCATAATCCAATCTCTAGTCCAACACTTTGATCTAGATCATCGCCTTGTGATTAGAACCCACGTTCTCTCGGTTGTCTTTCATGACGGAATGGTGCTTCTCCGCGAGTTGGCGGAGTATTTTCATTTCCACTCTTGTTGATGATGGCAAGAAATTTCCTTTTCTCTTTGAATTGAGATCGCAGATCTCTTCATCGTGTGTGTAGGATTTAGAAGGGTTTAGGTTTTTTTTAATAAAAGTTTAGACTTGTCTTTTTGGCGCAACAATTTGGTTTAGAAGAACAACGGATTTTTCATCGGAGTTTGAGAAAATCGGAAATAATTGCCCGCTTCGTGTTCTGAGAGGCCAGCGAATGAAGGGATAACTGATTTTCTCTCTCTCTTTCTCTTTTTCATTTAATTTTTATATTTTTCTTTTTTATTCTGTTGTAATTGCTAATTCTTATTAATTTAAGTAACAATAAGTGATAGAGCAATTCTCAAAAAAACAAATAAATTTAACCTTCATACAAAATAAAAACCAAAACTGACAGTGCTGTGTCCGCTGCCAATGCACTAGGTGAAGATTTATGGAAATAGTCTCTTCTGAGTCTCTGACCTCCATTTCATATAAACTGGAGAGATAAAGTTGCAAGAGGGATCAAATTCAAGACTGCCCTTAGCTTTGCTTCCCTATTTTGCATTGGAGAGACGGCACCCATGAACCAATCGAGAGGAATTAGACCTGTGTTTCCTTCCATGTTTCGAACATTGTCAAGATAAAAAGCAAAAAGAAAGAAATAAAATAGAGAAGAAGAAGAAGAAGAGACCAAGACCACGAGCCAAAATAAGTTTAGGTTTTTATAATTTTGTTTCTCTTTTCTAGTTTTGGTTCTGAAATTGGAACAATGAAATAACAGTTTATAACAATTAAGATGTGTTCTCATTTGCAAAAATAAATTGGATATCTTGATACACCAATTTATGATTAACAGCCTTATGCAAGAATTATATGGCCAATCTCTTGATAAAATATTTTCTAAATAGCAACCATTGTCAACAAATAGACGTCAATCAAAGCAGTGAGTATATTATGTGGAGTCTTAATTCTAGTATTTTTTTTTTTATCTAATTTAGTTTTTCTTTTCATGAACACAAGATGTTCGAGAAATTGTCCAAGAAAGAAGAACAGGGTTTAGGATGATAAATGAAAAGCCATCCGACGAACACAATTATGGGTTTCATAATAGAAAGAAAAAAAAGAGCAACACAATTTATACAAAACTGGCCGTGCATTTTAACAGGTTTCTGATACGTGTCCCTTCAGTATACACTCTTTCATCTCTTTACCTGCTCACAATTTCGGTATTTAATCAAATATACTCACCTCTCCATCCAAGTTTTAATAAACACTCAAGGTGACATATAATTAAGGGATAAATGCACGGTTAGTCCTTGCACTTTCATGGCTTAGCAATTTAGTCCCTGTACTATTCATTTGAACTTTTTAGTCCCTGTACTTTATACATTGTGAGCAGTTAATCCTTCTCTTCACAGAAAAAAATCTAAACGGGTTAATATTTTTTCAAAATGACCTTTTTGCCCTAGAACATTTGTTTTTTCTTGACGTCAGAGAAAGAGCTTCGACCCCTTTCCCTCCGCCCCTCTCTCCCACAACCCAAGTGAGGCGACCAGAAGCTTCACCTGTTTCATTTTTATTGCTCTTCTCCGCGCGGCGATCCTCTATCAGACTCGACCCCGTCTTTAATCGCTATCTCATAATCGATCTCTGCCTGCCCCCAACTCATTCGGTTCTTTCCCTAGCTCGCCTTTCAAAAGGACACTGTCTAGCGTTTTGATGAGTGGAACAGAACGAATTCCGGGTCTTTATCTCATCTTTAGTCTTAGCTAAGTTTTTTCTTGTTTGATTGTCCCAATTTTACTTTAAGTGAGGCAGATTGCGGTTCAGTTAAGGTTTAATTGGGGCTGATTGGGGTTCATTTGAGGCTTAATTGGGTCTGGTTGAACCCTAATATCAGGCAATCAATTGTATTTACTGTATATAGATTAGATTATTGTAAAGTTTAATTGTCTTTGTTTTGACGTTTATAGCTTGTTACCAAGACTGGCATAGAGGACCTGCAGTCCTCCTCTTGAAGGTAAGTGATAATTTACCAATTTATACAATAACAATATATCTTGAACTAATAATATAATGTATGATTAAAGTAATTTATTCTTACTAAGCTACTTGTCGGAACATTAAAAATTTAAGGAATTGAAGGAACGATGCATGCCTCAGGTTTGGTTTGGATTTTTGAATGGAAAGGGTCTCAATTGAAAAAGAAGAGAGTGAGGAGAAGAAGCAGATTTACTGAAAAAAGGTTGCACTGGTATGAAGCTGTACTACTAGAGACTAAGCATTGGTATAGAGGTTCAACACTGTACATAACCGAAAACAGCTGTACCGATAATATTGGTATCGTTCGTACTGCTAGGATTGAGTAGTGAGATGGTTGAGCTTTTGTGCCAGCAGGATTTTAGGGCTAATTAGTTAACTGAATTGCTTATTGGAATGAATATTTAGGGATTATGCAAATTGGAACAAACAATGAAATCTGAGGTGTAATAGGTAGAGTATTTTAATGTAATAGATACGGTTTGGATGTATAACATAAATGTAATTGTATGTATTGTAATTCAATTTAAAATATAGACAATTTAATGGGAATTCAATCTAATTGTATGTTGTGAAAATGGTTGGTTAAATTTTACAATATTATAATTATAATTCAATGTACAATTGTTGTTTATTGTGTCAATTATTTTCAATTGAAGCTTGTCAAAATTGATTAATTGATTTATTGTGGCAAGTTATATTATTTTCATTCGTCTATAAAATAGGTAAATGACAAGCAAAATTCATTACCAACAATAATATGATGGAAATTTCTTCAACAAAAATAACATCATAGAAAAATAATTAGTATTAATAAGAAAAACAACAATAATGACATAATCTCTTTTCTCCATATACATATACAAAATAATATAACACTATAAATATCAATTCATTTCTACAATCATACATCCTATGACACCCTACTACAATTTTCAAGATAATGTTTCTCTAATGAATCAAATCCTATAGTTTTGAAACAAGTTGAAATGGGTCGTCTAAATGAGTTTTTCTAGGTTGAATATTTTGCAACAATTAGCTTTGGTTTCTTGCTTCGCTCTTCTGCTCTTGGTGGGTACATTTGAAGGGATGGGCAGTATGGATGCTTGCTTGGTTTTGAGCAGACATGGTTTATTTAAACCTGCAAACAAAACAAAAGGGGAATGTTTTTTACAATAACTTTTTAAAATAAAAAAGGTTAAATATTAACCAAGAGACTCGAGTAAGCCCCAAGTCAATTAAGATATCAATTTTTTCTTTTTTCAAATTACCCAATTTAAGTATCTCTCCTAACAGCGAGAAGCAAATTGAATAATATAATCTCTTTCTTTACGAAATGTATACATATAGTATTGTAAAATTAAAAGAGAAATTAGTAGGAAAGTATTGTAAAACTAAAAGAGAAATTAGTAGGAATTGAAATACTCACAGTCAATTGAGAAGATTGGAATGCAATTGAAGATACTATAGAGTCAATGAAGCACTATTGCTAGCAATCTGCCATTCAAGTGTTTTCAATCGAAACAACCTACATAAAAAAATTCAATTGAGATCAGATGACTAACTCAGGAAAATCATTTCATCAAGCATGTTTCTATCGCAAATCCAAAATGATCAAATGACTTTCTCGTCTATGTACCAAAGCTCAGCAAGAGGCGAGGAAAGGAGAGGAGTTCAGTCAGCAAGAGGCGAGGGAAGGGAAGAGCGGCAAGATCTATCTCCATCGAAGGTTGGAGAGGAGCTCGATCCATCATCTGTTAGAGGCGCGAAGTGAAGAGAGGAAAAGGAAGGAGCTCGATCCGTATCTGTTAAGGCGAAGGGAAGAGAGGAAAGGAGCAGGGGCGAAAGAAAGATGAGAATGAATCTGCTCTATGGGTAAAATGGTCAATTCCCGTGATTTATTAACGGAGTTTGTTGTTTCTGTTAAGTCAGGGACTAAAAAGTTCAAATCAATAGTACAGGGACTAAATTGCCAAGACATGTAAGTACATGAACTAACGGTCCATTTATCTCTATAATTAACAGCGGTGGGACTAAAAAGATATAGCAAAACCGGAAAATTGTGAATGGACCAAAAAGTTTGTTTGCACGTGCAGGTATTGCAAAATAAGTGAAAAACTAACGATCCCAAATTTGTCTACCCACGAAAATTCAATGTAATGTAAAATTGAGTGAAAAGCTAACTGGAACAAATTTTTGTACCCATACGCAAATCCAAAATATAATAATACATTTATACCCCTCCAAAATATTAAAATCATTTAGACCCATATCTTCCAAAATAATGTGCATAATTTGTTATGTATATTCCTAAACACAAGAAAATGACAACTGTTTACTTATGGATGACTTTATGTGCATCTATGAATTTTTTTAAATTATCACATATATGCCCTTATAAAATAATATAGAAAGTATGATGTTTTTGATCTCTCTAGCTAGGTTAAAGAAACAAAATGGATATGCATTTATTAGTACATCTATTAAAAGAAACTTATAAATTAGAAGCATAAAAGTATAAGTGTATTTATATCAATTATGATATATTGTTTTGACATGAAGTAATATCATCTTGAATCCACAAACATTATTCAATTTAGTTATACAAAATTATATTATTTGAAGAAAACAAGTAGAAATTTTATAATAATATTCTGTTCTAATATACATATCTCTATAAAAATTCTCTAAATAGCTTTAGCATTAACAACTGGGATTAAAGTTACATCAGAAAACCATAACACTTTTTTTTGGAATTTTATTCTTTGTATGATTTTTGTTGTGTCATGGTATTAAAGCTGACATATATACATGAATACAAATACTATATATATATATATATATATATATATATATATATATATATATATATATATATATATATATAAGAATGAAATTCTGTGCAATTTTTTCATAATATAATATATATCCAAGTAACGTCATTATTTTTGTTCTACCTCATATATACTCTTATATATTTGAAAACTATGTGTAACTCTCTAAAAGAAAGCAACTCCATTTACTCACACAAAAAATAATAAAAAAAATATATCACATTAATCCCCCTATGTTTTTGCAAAGGAGCAATTCCCTATATGCGCTTTTGTAATAATGAAATAGGGATATATGCACTATTAATTTATGTACTTTAATTAGGTTGCAAGTTAGTATATGTACACCATATTAAATTTTTTTAGTCCCTCAACTTCTTTAAAGTGTGCATGCTTCGTCCCGACTTAACAAAAAAAGTTGACCCAATTAATATTTTCTTAAAATGATCATTTTATCCTTATATAATTTTTTCCAGAAAAGTGTTGTTTAAAAAAAAAATTAATTGGTCAAGACAAAATGTACAGTTTCAATAAACAAAAAAATATATTACTAGATAAAGTCAATAATTTAAAAATAAAAATAAAAGACAAACGAGTAAATGATCATTTCTAAAAGTAACTAATGATACCATTCTATTATGTTAAGTAAGAGACTATACATAAATTATTTTATAATGTTAAAAGATTTAAAAATTTAATTGTGTACTATACAGACTAACTTTGCAATCAAATTAAAAATACATTTCTACCAAATCAGAAATCTCATTTATAACCTAGCAAATTTTTCAAAATATAATTGATACCCCCTTATAAAATGACAACAATCAACTTTTATCTGTCTTTTGTAAACTAATCTAATGTGTACACTTACAAAAACTAAAGATAAGAAACAATTTTAAGTGTATCCTTGAAAAATCTCAAAATATTACTAAAAAGTTTAAATGATATTTACAGCTCTAGGAGCCGAAGCGGAGCGAGGGTATGCAGTTATCCCTTTTATTAATTCTATTTTATCTAGTCACTAAGTTTATTATTCTGAACTATGTAAGTAATAAATTTAGCTACGATAAAAAAAATTATAGTCAGGAATATTGCTTAGGGATTGTCTATATATAGGTTTACATGTAAGAACTTTTTTCTGCTTTGGTTTTTAAAGTATGTGACATTATTTGTTTGACTGAATTTCAATTCTTAATGATTGTACTTTTTTCCATGCATTTTTTTTATAAGTACACTCTTAAGCTTCAGTACTTAGAGGGTGTACTTGCTATGAGTATAGGAATTTACGCAAATTTTCTTCATTATTACAAGGAAGTTCAAGTGAAATCGACACCTATCATTTCTGAATTGATATAATATGTAAGTTTGAACATATCAATTGACAAAAGTGAATCTCTCTCAATGATAGAGTTGTTGTATTGTGACCCCACTGACTCAAGTTCGAAACTTGGGTCTTGCATAAAAATTTTCAAGGAATAAAAGTGAGACTTTTTTAGTGCTTTATGTTCTCTTCCCACCTGCAAAATGAGGTGAGAAAAAATCATTTAAACCCCTTTACAAAGTAGTAATTCTATATCATATGTAGTAAATTGTGAGACATGAGAATTATTTTCCATATTATACTTTTATTTTATTTTAGTTATAGAAAAATTAAATATCCAATCAAGTATTAGGTACTTAGTTATTTATCATATCTTTTATATTCTCCACAATAATAAGGAAGTTCAAGTGAAATCCTAGCTTGACACCTGTCATTTCTGAATTGATAATATTGTAGTTTTAACATAACAATTGACAAAAGAGAATCTATCTCAACTATAGAGTTGTTGTATTGCGACCCCCACTGACTCAAGTTCGAAACTTTGGTCTTGAATAAATTTTTTCAAGGAATAGAATAGAAGTGAGACTTTTTGAGTGTATTATGTTCTCTTCCCACCTGAAAAAATGAGGTGAGAAAAAAGCATTTAAACCCCTTTATAAAGTAGTAATTCTATATCATATATAGTAAATTGTGAGCCATGAGAATTATTTTCCATATTATACTTTTATTTTATTTTAGTTATAGAAAAATTAAATATCCAATAAAGTATTAGGTATTTAGTTATTTATCATATCTTTTATATTCTCCACAATACTAAAATCCAATTTTTTTATGAAAAGATAATGAAATTTCTGCACATAAATTATAAATAATGTAATAAACCAAATTCTTAAAGTATGTTAAGATGTGCATAGTTAAATCATTATATAATTTTATATGTATATGTTCAAAAATAATATTATAATGGTTTTTATCTAAGTATTTTATAGAGTGAAATATTATAATAGAAAATATATTGGTAAATATCAAAATAATAATTATTTGAACAAATAAAATGAAATTTTCTAAATACTATAAATTTAAAGGACAAATACAGAATTAATACACAAATATCCTCTGCATAAAAGTTAAAAGTGGGTCCACTTCATGTCTTGGGGACAAAAAATTATGGCATTTCCTCTCTTTTTTCATTGGTTGGTCTAATTGTATCAGCATTATGGATCCATGGAAGTATATATTTTTTATTTATCTCTCCCATGTTATTTTTTTATTGTTTTAAAAAATAGAAGAAAAATGTTGGCAAAGTGGAAATTGAGGACTTATTTTGTGTTAAATACAAGATACATATTGATTATATATCTAACAGAACAATGATGAATTTTATACAAAGAAATTAGTTAATTTTTTGATAGTGTCATAGATATAATTATACTATGTTAAGATTATTTTTTCTAAAAAATATTAAAACATTAAGTTATATTATGTAAAGATGTAAATCATGACTGAATTTTAAATTAAGGATGTTAAATATGATCTTTTTATGTAATTATAGCTATAGGAAACTATCCTTATTGCTATATATAGCAAAAAAAAAAAATGAAATGTATTTCATGAAATTAATGATTGTCACGAGATTAAATATAATATAAATAGAGATCACTTGCATGCAACTTAAATTTTATAAAGATGTAAATTAACACATTATTTTTAAGTGAAACCTACTATCATCATGTCAAATTTGAAAGAGACCTAAATTTGAATCACGACAAACGCAACTTAATATTAAAAAAAAAATCTAAAAAGACGTTGATTGTGGATTGTCTAAATAAATATATTACCTAAATATAATATTAGTTTTAGTATCCTGTAGCAAAGCAAGGGGTCCCCTAGTTATAGAAAAAAGTATTAAGCCCCCCCTTCTTTTGCATACAGCTTTGGGATTTGCTGGGGAGCCACGTCGCGAGTGATTTTTGACTGCCCGATGAAAGGATGTGTTTTTATCTCAGCGGTTAATTTCTTCCGTCTTTGAGTATATTTGTGTGTGCAACGGGATTTAGTGTGAAATAAGGCCACTTGGTCTCTCACTCCCTTCCACACCCTTCTCTCCCCACGTAGCTCTCTCTCCGCTGACAGCAAGAGGAGAGCACCGCCATGGCCAGAAAAAGAGTGAGATCCGCCGTGCTGTCGTGGCTACTTATTTCATCGAACAATTCTTGCGCGAATGGAGGAGCGCCGGCGGAGCGACTCGCCGGAGCTCACTGCCTTCATCAACTCCGGCGTCTACAATCTCTCCAGCTCCGGCGGCTCCGACGCCGTGTTCTTGGATCCCGTGCGTTTTGTTGTTCTTTCAATCAGGTAATTGATTCAGTTTGGGGGTTGGGTTGATTGAAGGTTAGATGTTGTTGGACAGATCGATTTCAGCTTGGATCCGCCAGCTTCTTTCGTGTATGGGGTACGTACTCACCTTCTCATCTCGATTTCGCTTCCGATTCCACTTCACAAAACCATCAATTTTTTGTTGTAATGGTGGATTTGCAACAGAGCAGAGGTTGTTTAGGCTGCTGCTCCAAATCCACGCCCATCACAGCCGTCGACGAGCCCTCAAAAGGGTTGAAAATCCAGGGCAGAACCGTAAAAAACACGAATAAATCTCGCAAAAATAATAATCCGTGCGAGGATTTGTGGAGCACAACGAGCACTTATGAGATGGATAATAACAGCGCGATGCAATCTCAAAGGAGTATTTCTTCCTTGAGCACTTCTTTGATTCAGAACGATCAGAATAATCATAATCAGGCTGGAAGCAGTAATAGTAGCTCGAATCCGAATGAGTTTGTAAATCACGGTAAATTTGTCAAAAAGACCCGAACTTTTTCAAAAAGTACACTTGCATTGTTCAATTGTAAGTCTGATTATTCTTACTTGATTTATCTGGCACTCACAGTTCTTGATTTTGATGTTTCTCTCATGATAATGGAAAATGAAACTAAAAGTTTGCTCGATTGACATAATTTCTTTCTTTTTATTTTTTTAACTAATTATGAATAAATATTTGGGTTTAAAATATGTAGGTATTCTGTTGTGGAATCAAACAAGGCAGCAATGGCTTGCGAATAAACGGCCAACTGATTCCAAGTCTCAGCAAGTCAAAGAACCCAAATTAAGGTAAATTATGAGTATTTTTAATATTTGTACTTTCATATAGAAAATAATTAGCAAATATTATGCTTGAATTGAAGCATCACATAATAATTTTATGTTCCTTTTTTTGTATTTAGTTGGAGTGCAACATATGAGAGTTTACTTGGAACCAACAAGCAATTTCCTCATCCTATTCCTCTCTCTGTAAGTTGAAACCCTAAACCCTAATTCCCCTCAGTAATTTTGAGCATGTTTGATTTAGTGTATTTAAGTGAATTGTATTTATTTGTAAATACAGGATTTTAAACAAAATCCTTTGTTTGATTTTGTGAAATCCTGGATTTGAGAGCTCAAATCCAGGGATTTTGTGATACACTCAAAATTTTGGTATTACAAAATATACATATTCATTCATTAATATAAAATTAAATTCAATGTGTATTTTTGATGAATTTAATTTAATCGGTCATAATTAAACATAAAATAAAACTAATCACTCAAGTAAACATAAAATTTATGATTTTTAACCAAAAAAACTAACAATAATATTTGACATCAATGATTTTGATATACACCAAATCAAACAATCAACATGAATTTGATGATCCATGTATATTTTGCAGGAAATGGTAGATTTTCTTGTAGATGTGTGGGAACAAGAGGGTATGTATGACTAAATTTAAAAAAGAAAGCACGAGTGAAAATTGAAAAGAAAAAAAAGGATCAAAATGAATTATTATGGTACTAAGAGAGGATGGAAACCCTAATTTATTGAGCGGCATCCCTCAATTGAAAATCAATTGTAATAATTGTATCATGAGTGAGTTGTTGTAATTTTTATTTTATTTTTATCCGTGTTGAAATGCTTGTTTGACCTAATTTGTTTATGTGGTTTGCGATTTATTTATGAAACTTTGAGGGGATGTTCGGATATGTTGTATATATGTTTTTTTGAATTGTACTTGTGCTTATTTGATCGACTTTTTTTGATATTTTGGTTCAAAGTTTGAGATTTGTTATCGCAAGTTTTTCATTTCAAAAATGTTAACATTTTAATAATATTCATCTAACCATTTATTTTATAAATATTCATCAATGTGTTTTTCATTTGGACAATGCTTGTTTTCCGTTGTGTTACATCAGGCTAATTGTTTTAGCTGTCAAATAATAATCTGTAACAAATCTTAAATTGATTTCTTAGTATATATTTTCTGGTTGTATATTTTTTTATTTGTTCTTAGTTTACAATCTGGAGTTCAGAAGCATCGATTCTTTTTCTTTAATCGAGCCTTGAGTCTCAAGTTGTTTAGAAAGTTGATACCTTTCACTTATCGCTTTGATGGATTTTTTGCTTTAAAAAAAAGAAATTGCAAACTAAAAAAAAAAGAGAAAAATCCTTTAGCTAAGATAGAGGAGCGATGTAATCAAGGAGAGAGAGTTGAGAGTTTCAAAGCATAGTATTATTTTAAGAAACATTGACTTCTTTTCCTTGAAAAAAATTTCATCTTATAATAATACTCTTTGTTTTGAGATTTTCAAGGGTGCTCTCAAAAATTCTCTTTAACTTCAAAGTTTGTAAGAATGTATTACTCCTTTTACAAAAGATGAAAGCCAAAATAAACTCATAATTGTCATTCTATAAGGATATGAATTATATTTTCAGATTTTGCTGCGTTAAACAAGAAGTTTCTTATTTTGTAAGTACTGTTATGGATATGATACTTTCAGACTTTTTACGGTCATACTTTACGATTGTTGTAAGATTTAATGACATACGCATGATATATGCTTAGTAGATTGTTATAAAGTTTTGTAGCATTTACAACTTATGTTAATATATATAAATTTATACCCCAAAAAGAATTGTTAGAAATATGAGTGACAAAATATTGCGAGTCAAAATTTAACTCGCTTCACATTTCATAAGAAATTGTCATGTATAATCAAATAGAATGAAAAATACAAGTTCTTTTTATGTGCAAATTTCATCTGGTTTAAAATATGTAGTGAATGAAAATATCAAAATGCATTGAGTCGTCTCATACTACTACACAAAATAAGAACAATAAAAAATCATAAATATGTCACGGACTTATTTCTTACTTACACCTCTCGAGAAGTAGAAAATTGTATAACAAGTCTATATATCCTACAAAGTTAACCCGTTTCACACTTATCTCCAAGGGGAATGATATATAAAATCACGAAGTAAATGTATCTTTTTTCTTACTTGCACATGCACCAAAAGATGAGAGAATATATAACAGCTCAGATCATATACAAAATTGGACATGTTTCATGCTATCTTCATTAGACATGACACAGAATATCATGAAGATGGACATGTTAAAATCTCATCCCCCTTGTTTAAATTTAAACATAACTAACTCAACTTTAAAAAATGACCAAATAAGTCATTAAATTTTTGATTGTCTCCTATAAGTTACTTGATTTTAATAAATTATTAAATATATCATTTAACTTTCAATTGTCCCATATAGGTCACTCAACTTTCAAAAATAAACAAATAAGTCACCCGATTAATTAAAAAAAAATCAAATAAGTCACTTGACTTGAGTGTCTTTTTTGATAATTTTTTAAAGTTGAGTGAGTTTTTTTTATCATTTTTTTTAAAAGTCGTGACCTGTGTGAGATAATTGAAAGTTGAGTGACATATTTTGTTATTTTTGAAAGTTAAGTGAAATATAATGGACAATTGAAAGTTGAGTGGTTTATTTGGTCATTTTTAAAAGTTGAGTGACCTGTGGTGAAATTTACCCTACAATTTTCTAAACTGGTAGATGATTGATACGTGTATTTTTCCCAAAAAAATTTGTATTATAATTTATGTGTAACGAGTCAACTAGAAGGATTTAATTCAATTAACACTCATTATATTTTTTTTGTAATATAGAATTGCCATAAGAAATCCAATTCTTCCACTAAATTCATGAAAATTCTATGATAAATTCTATGAAATATTTCATGTAATGGGTCATATTATTTCCTAATAAATAGTGCCATACAGAATCAGCATATTTCATTTCAATATCCTTAAAGAAAAGTAATAATTAGGATGGATCATGAGTAGTTCTTAATCAAATGTTGCATTTTTCTAATAAAACATTTATATATAAATTCATTTTAATTTAATTTTGTTTTAAACTACATGTTGGTATGCATTTTGTTTACTTTTTTTTCTCTCATTTAAGTAGGGCATGCAATTCAATTTGTATTTTGTTCTTCGATTGAGCTCGACATGAAAATCACTCATTCAAATTCAGCTCAAGCTGCAAGCTCAAATCAAAACCGAGCTCTGAACCGTTCAGCTTTGACTTCAAATAGTTTTAAATATAAATCCATAATTCACCCAATGAACTGAACCGGTACAATGAATTGAGCCGAGTTAGCGCGAACAAATTATGAGCCGGACAGCTTCGTTTGATTAAGCTCGGCTTGTTACACTCTTTTCTTAATATTTAATATGTGAGGATTACAATTCAAAAAAAAAAATGTGAGGATTAATTATATAAAATAATATGTAAAGAAAATATAAAAGGCGAGTCTTAATATTCGTTTGATTAGCTTCTTCTCGTGTATCTTCTCCTATTCCAAAGGCGAGTCTCTCTCTCTCTCTCTCTCTCTCTCTCTCTCTATCTCTATCTCTCTCTCTCTCTCTCTGATATGGACTTGTTTGAATCTTTTTATGCATTTTTGCGGGATCTTTTGAGTCTTTGACTCGAAGGAGTCGAAATTTGAATCTGATGTGGATGTGTATTCATCAATCTGAATTACGTTGCAACACAATTGCTTGAATCATTCGTTGAATTTTAGAGTGTTTAAATATTTGGAAATTTTTTTGGGAAATTTGGGTAGAATTGTTAGTTTGATTAGAGGATCTTAGACTCTGTGATTTTGGGGGCGATTTGAAATGGTCGTTTAGAGGATTAGGAGGCAATTTTTCGTCACTGTTTGATTAATAGAAATAGATCTTTGGAATTTGAATAGATATAAGCTTGATTTTTTGTTTCTTTTTTCCTCAGAGGGAAATTTACTTTCGGTCGAGTTTAAAATTCAAATCGAACTTGAATCTTAATTGAATCTATTTTATCATTTGCGGGTTTCTTTTTGAAGTGTTGTGAGCTCAACAAATCTGCCGGACTCGAAGATTCTGAAAAGTTAGCTAGAAAAACTGTTTGTACATTTTATTTATTCCAAAATTTATGATTTCTTATTTATTTATGTTTTATTTTTCCATTTTCTTTTTTACAAACTTGATTTATGTTTTGTTTGGTTTGTTGGTTAATATTATTGTAGCATGATTTAGCAAAGAGAATTTTGTGCATGCATTTACTTATTTTATTTTATTTTTTTGCAATTTTTTTTTGCAAACATGATTATTATACATAACATACCACTTTTCATTACTCAATTTGAACTTCAATTTGGTTATTAAATTTTCTAAATTTGTTCTTTATGTTTTATCATTAAGGCTTAGTTTGGCTATTTGGTTTTTTTTCCAAACTCGATTATCATATATAATACAACAGTCTAATTTTACACAATTTAATTTTTGTTTGGGTTTAAATTTAATGCAGTTAGCGTAAGTGAAATTGAAGCTCTGTACGAACTGTTCAAAAAGATTAGCAGTGCAATAATTGACATTGGTTTAATTAACAAGGTTTGAATCTCATTATATTTTAATATATACATAATATATTGCTACATTTTATCTTATTTAATTAACTTAACTAAATACTATTTTTTTCCAGGAGGAATTCCAGCTGGTGTTGTTTAAAACTAACAAGAAAGAGAGCTTATTTGCTGATAGGGTTTGTTTGTTTGTATGTTCATATACAAAATTCATAATTGAAAAGAAGTACAATTTACTTATATAACCTTTGGTTTTTGTATATTTATTTACAGGTGTTTGACTTGTTCGATACAAAGCACAGTGGAATTTTAGGGTTTGAAGAGTTTACGCGTGCCCTTTCTGTTTTTCATCTAGATGCTCCAATTGAAGAAAGAATCGATTGTAACTTGAATAGTTTTTTACTTTATTTTATTTTATTTTTATTTTTATTTGTTTATTGTGTTTAAGATTTATCTATTGCTATGTGTTTCAGTTTCGTTCCAATTGTATGATTTGAAGCAACGAGGTTTCATAGAAAGACAGGAGGTAATTTTATTATTTTTGAAATTTCAAAAATAATAAATATCAAGCTAACTACCAATTAGAGTTTTTTAATGACAGATAATCAAATGCATATATTTCTATATACTTTTTTTCTATGAAAGAATATTTAATTATTTTTTGCCATTTTTCATTTAAAATTTTGCCATTATTAGTTCAGATGAAAAAAATTCTCTTTCTCTGTTTACTTTAATTCTGTTTTCAGAATCAAATAACCATATAAAATTATTTTATCTAGGGCTTAATATTTTTATTTTTTATTATTTATTTTAGGTAAAGCAAATGGTAGTGGCAACTCTTTCAGAATCCGGCATGAATCTTGTGAATAAAGTCATCGAAAGCATCATTGACAAGGTTTGCACTCATTCATTCACAAATATTACATTTTACTATTTATTTATGGAAAAGACAAGGACTAATTTGCTTCGAAAACCAATGGTTACTTAATATTATAAATAGTTTTGCGGCTGATTTGGAACTGCTTTATTATCTATTGTATCAAAAGGAGTCATGTTTAAAGAACTTTGCTATCCTTATGGTTTGTAATGTATTGAATTTAGTACTTCATATTATGGTATGCAATGTTATTGCATTTAGTACTTCACAGATCATGTTATGGTGCGTAATGTAAAATAAAAAATATGTTTTGAATCATTAATTTATGTCGGGCAATTAGACCTTTAATATTATTTTGCTCTTAATTTTTGGTCATATGTATTGTTTAAACTCATGTTCAAACTCTCAAAATTATATCGGCTCTGAAAATACCCGCACTCAAATTATATGGGCTCTGAAAATACTCGCAGCAAATACCCGCAGCGTAGCGCGGGTATTCACCTAGTTTAATTTAAAACGCATGAAGATATATATATTCAGAGGCAGAGGGGCAATGACCCTCTATAAATCTGAAAATCCAACAGAAGTCCTTTGACGTTTATATTTTGGTCCTCTAATATTTATATTTGACCCCTCTAATGAACTAGAAAGTACACTAATGAAATGAGTGGATTTTCTATGGTCTCAAAGCACATAAAAAATATATAAGTTGGTCTTTTATAGACTATTAGATTTTATATTGTCTCACTACTGAGCCGTGACGGATCTTGACTCAAATATTTGAGAGGCTACAGTGTAAAATACATTAAAAATCTTGAGAGAGAGGGGTATACATATAACTTACAAATTTATCACCAAATATAGTAATATTATCATATATAGCACAGAGGACATGTATTTATTTCATGATACTAATTGAGTTGTAGTTCAAGCTTAACTATAAACTTTTATATGTGATCAAAATAATTCATCAATGTATAGTTTTAATGTGATTAAATTTGTTATAAAATGTGAATTCATTATTTTTTTTTATCATTATTTACTCAATTTCTACAGGCAATTTTTTTAGAAATGATAAATAATTGACTTTTTAAAATTATGATATGTGAACAAAAAATTATATTTGCTATTATGCTGTCTCTAACCACGGCCCCCCTAATATAAAACCCTGGCACTGTCTTGTGCGTATTACTGTCAACTCTGGTAGAAATGATTAGACATCATCTCACCAATCAGAAGGTTGTGGGTTCAAAACTTTTAAGAATATTTTTTTAAAGTGACCGTTTCATGTTGATGACAATATACTTATATTCCATGTTACATCACTAAGTGCAAGTATTAATATCACTTATATGATCCGAAAGAATATCGTTCTTCAATACCATCCATAACTAAGCTAAAGACATGGATGTTCATTTGTATTTAGCACGCATTTGTAGGGGTAAAAGAGACATTTCATAATAATTTAGACCGAGGTAAATTGTTGGACAGGGTGAGTGGGGATCATGCAAGCTTGTGCCACTTTAAAGCACAAATTATTATATTACTTATCTCAATATTATATATGCAATAATAATATAAATTAATAACTAAATATATACAATATTATATTTCTAATATTAATAATATAAATTAAAAATAATATTTATATTGTTATTTATTCAAATGATTAATAATATTATTATTAATAATATTTTGTATTATGTCAAAAGAGAAATTATTTAAGACTATTAACGTTATTATTTATTATGTTGATAGTTGTTGCTGCCATATAATTGATTAATTTAAATAAAGAACAACAATAATATCATAAGTCTAAATCTCAAGTACATCATATGTATTTGTATCATTTTCTCGAATGTGGCTACGAATATGATTCATTTCAGATATTTGAATAGATATACTAATATGTAAATTTATCGCATTCTACGAATACGGATTGCTTGAGGATACGGATTCAGTTTGAATATTATATGGATATGAATATTGTTCAGGCATTACAAATATCAGATAAGAATACTATTCAGATATTGATTAATTTCGGATATTTAAACGGATATATTAATATGCAAATGTATCACATTCCATGGATACGGATAGCATGAGGATACAAATTCGATTCAAATGTTATGTGGGTACGAATACTATTCAGATTTTATCCGATATGAGTATGGATTTAGTTTACATATTTAAACAAATATATTGATATGCAAATAAATTATTTATACGTATACAAATAGTACCTGGAGATAAATTATTTTCAATATAAGATACGAGTACGCTCCGAATATTACCGGATATGAATGCAAACACAGATAGGAAAACATAAACTTAACACATTTTTTTGTCAATATTTCTTTTTCTATGCACTTTTTTTCTTTCTCGAAAACAGTTTTAATGAATTTAATTTATTCACCATTCTTGTAAATTAAATATAATTTGATGACGTGACAAATGACATGGCTCTCTATAGGTGTCATGTCACCATTCCGTAAATAATAGATGAAAATTTGATAGAACGATTTGATTTGAACAGACTTGAAAAATAGTATGATACAGACTACAGTATGAATAAAGTGTTGTAAGAGAAGATTGAGCATCAAAGTTGCAAGGTTGATATTCTGAAGTGATAAAATTACGAAGGACAATCAAATAGTATGATCTAAGTGAACAAATTTATTGGTTATTTGAAGACTCAAAGATCTGTCAAGCGGTATGAACATCACATCTGAATGATCATATCGATATTTTGTGCAACTTTAAATTAATTTGATGTTTTATGATAATTGTCCTGTGCAAATTTAAATCAATTTGATGTTTCGTGATAATTGGCAGTGTGATACATGTAACTTTTTTTTACTGTGTAAATTTGCATTTTTAATATATTTGAATATTCAATTCTTGTTAGAATTCTATAATTCTCAAAATTATATAATAAATGAATCATCAACACGGTGCAACCCACGTATGAAAACTAGTTTATTGAAAAAAGGGGCTCTGTGATAAACTCGAATCTTTGTTGAGTTGAACAGGGAGTTTTCGCCCTTTCTGTCCAAAGCAAATCATAGTTCCACACGTAGCAATACCCAATAAAAACGTCTGTGGACTCGGCACGTAATAAACCGCATGAAAAGAAAAGCTTGGCTCACGGTCCATGGAAACCACACTTCATTTACACCGCTGCTCCTCTGTCTCTTCAGTCTTCACTCCTGATGACTCAACAGTCAACACTGAAACACGATATATTTGGTGAAATAAAAAAATATGAAAAGTCTCCAATAATTTCAAAACTAAAAAATAGAAATTAATGTCAAACATGCCCTTAGTCGACAATAGTAAAATAATAATTTAAAGTAGCAAATTTGAAGTGTACATCCTTCAAGAGACCACCTCGACCAACACGTGGCTGGTCCTCGTATCTCTTTGTCGACGTATCAAAGCATCACTTTTTGATTGCTTTGAAGCTACGCGTGTTATCAATTCATCACACCTATTTATATGTGCGCTTATTTACATTCTTCCCAACACAAAACCGAGAGAAAAACAAAGCCGAAACTTGTCCAAAAAAGAGCGAAGAAAAGAAAAAGAAGTGGATTATGCCTCAGGGATACAAGTCCAAGGGTAATATGATGGGTTTAAAAAGGTATGTATTGTGGCCTTTGAAGAGAAACGGGAGAAATTTGCTACGGGCATTTCATCTATCAGGTAGGAAATCTTCGGCAACACGGCCACCACGTCGCATTAGGACAAGAAGGACCTGTTGTGGCATGTAATATGTTTGATTGACACACGTTAGTATGTTAAAAATAAACTTTTTCCTTTAATTATGTATGACTCACGGAGTTCTTTATTGTATTGTATGTTATGTTGTATTATGTTATGTTGCGAATTTAGGGATAAATTTGGGTAAAAAATTATGTAAGTTGTTGTTCTGAATTTAAAAAAAATAATTATATAAAGTTATGTGTTCAACATGTGTTAGTCAAGGATAAGCTTTGTTCTTTAGATTATGTAAAATGAAGTGGGAGTTTCATTGTATGAGGATGTTGTTAATTCTGTTTCAAGTATATTTATTTTGCAATTGTGGTTTGTAGATTTAATGTTTCTTGAAAATATCCAATGCTTATGTACGTTGATGATTAGGCAATGATTTCACGTTTCATTTTTTGATAATTAAGCAATAATGGACGATGTTATTTCGTGAAATTATGGAAACTTTTAATTTTATATTCATGAAACTTGAACATTTTTTAAGTTGGGAGATAAGAGAAAGCAGGGATGTATGAATCTCAATTAAACATGTCCCTCAATTGCTCGTCACTTCACGTGCTCCGTTCTTCCCTCACTCTTCCCAGTCCCCTCAGTACATGTACATCTAATAAACAGATGGTTGCCCAGAAGCATTCAAGAAGACTATTTATAAAGGAGCCCCTACATTTTTCTAAAAGCACAAGTCTGTTTCATTATTAGTAAAATTACAAAAAACTTTTCTATTCTTTGATAAATTGGGAAAAATCTCTTTATATTTATTGATCAATTTAGTTGAGAGACTTACTAAATAACAATTGTGCTAAATATATTTGCCGTGATTTGAACTTGAGATTTTTCACAAAGTTCAATGAATGTCTACTATTTGAACAAACAAGCTTTAGCAAAATATTTATGATCAAATAATATTGATTAATTTATCTTATTATACCTTATAATTTATTTTTGAATAAAATCTTTATAAAAGTAACATATTCTTAGTAAGGACAAATTGGAGCAAAGTATTTCTTAACTGCAGAACTGAACAACAATACATTCAATATACTGACTGAAACAGAGTAGTAGGAGGTAGTTATTTAGAATGAAAATGTACTGGAATGTATTAATGAGAGCAGTGACTCAATATTCTCTAAAAAAATAATGTACGAGATAAAAAAGAGAACAAATGAAATAATTTTATGAAAAAAAATTAAATAAGTTAATTGATAATGTAAGATTTTTATTCTTCAAAAAGAAAACGTAACATCTTATACAATACATTTTCCTAAAGAAAAAGACTTCTAACAATTTCCAACGACAGATTAGGGTTTTACAAAAAAAGAGTATTTTGCTATTTAAGCAAAATAAAGGATGTTTTCTAACAATATTTATTTTTACAAAATTTAGGGATTTCTGAAAACTTTACACAACATAAAATAATGCAGTGTTCCCTCGCAAATCGCGCTGGTGCTCGTGCCATCAGATGCTTCTGCTCTTCCTCTCCCCCTTCTCTTTCTAGCGAAATACTCAGAAAAATACGAGGAGGGATAAAAGTGGAGAAGAAGAAATGGGGGAGGGGCGGTCTCTGGAGGAGACTCCGACGTGGTCAGTGGCCACTGTTACAACGGGCATGGTCGCCATTTGTTTCCTTGTTGAGCGCTCCATTTTCCGGTTTGGCAAAGTATGTTGTGTCACAATTTGTTTTTGTCTCAAAGTATTTCAGTTATATACATGAGTGAGGCGTTTTAAAGTAGAACTTTTCAGTATTTCAAGCGTTTATGGTACTTGGAAATCCATTTCCCGATTTGGGTTCTTTTATATAGTAAGATATGAATTTTCAAAATTTGAGCAATAAATCGGTTTTGGTGTGATAAAGTTTGATATTTTTCTTTTTTCTGAGCTTGAAAAAATAACTAATTTTCTCTCATGTTTTTACAGTGGCTGAAGAAGACAAAGAGGAAAGCAATGCTGGCTGCACTAGAGAAAATCCGCGAAGGTAATAATCAATTCAAAATCCAACTTATTAATTCAGTCCACATTTTATCTCTTTCCATCTTACCAATCCAAATTTGTTTGATTATTTGCCTCAATTTGGTAAAACAGAGCTTATGTTACTGGGTTTATTATCTCTCATGCTGAGTCAGACTTCCAGATGGATTTCTGAAATTTGCGTACCATCATCTCTTTTTACGAGCCGTTTCTACATTTGTTCTGAACATGATTTTGACGATTTATTAAATCCAAATGGCGTGAATCAAACCGAAACTGCAGCGAGTATTTATGGCAACATACCACATAATTGTGGTGAGGTGCGTTTTTCACTTCATAAATAGATAAATACTAATCTAATAAAAATAGAATTATGGTAATGAAATTTCATGAAGTGTTTAAGTTTTTTTATTATTTTAGGATCATGAGCCATTTGTATCATTTGAGGGGCTTGAGCAGTTGCACAGATTCTTATTTATTCTTGGAATAACGCATGTTTTGTATAGTTTTGTTACAGTCGTTTTATCTATGATTAAGGTATTTAATATTTATTTATTTTAATTTAATATTGATTGGTTCGTAACATTAAGTATATGTTATTTGATTTTTTTTTGTTTTTGTTTTATTTGGTGATTCAGATATATAGCTGGAGAAAATGGGAGAACCAACTCTCTACTCAAGATTTACAAGGTGAAAAATAAAATTAATTCTAGGGACTTAATCGCAAAGTTGGTCCTTCAATTTTTATTTTTTGCAAAAAATATTTAGTTTTTTTTTTATTATTTTATTTAGCTAGGAGAAATAGAATGATGAGAAGACAATCGACATTTGCTTTTCACCATGCTTCTCATCCTTGGAGCAAAAATCGATTTCTCGTTTGGATGGTTCGAATTTTCAAAAAAAAAAAAAAAAAAATCAAACAATTCAATAATTTCATTTTCTTTTTAACTATCAAACTTAAACTTGAAATTTGGAAAATGTCAGCTCTGTTTCATACGGCAATTTAAGGGTTCTATCACAAGATCAGATTATATGGCTTTGCGATTAGGTTTCATTACTGTAAGAATTTATTTAATTTCCTAATATGAAACTTTAGTTGGTATTTAAGGTCTTAAGTAATTAAATATTTTGCATGATTTTAATTTATAGTATCATAAATTGCCTCATTCATATGATTTTCATAAATACATGGTGCGAAGCATGGAAGATGATTATCATGCTACGGTTGGAATCAGGTAAACCATTAAAATATATAACTTTTTTTGTTTCTTAATTATCTATTCATTTTAGCCAAATAATATTTGATTTTAATTTTATAAACCATTTCATTTGGATGAAATTCTAAAATTCTTTTTGTAGTTGGCCACTTTGGGCGTACAGCATAATTTGCATCTTTGTAAATATTCATGGTAAGCATTAATTTATGACTCAAAATATTTAAATTAATATTTAACACTCTGTTTTAAACTAAATCATATTTTCATCCTTTGTTAGGTTTAAATATCTACTTTTGGCTTTCATTCGTCCCAGTTATTGTAAGCATCAATTAAACCACATAGGCCCATAATTAATATAAATTGTTAAATTTTTATTTAAATAACTAATATATATTTGTTTTTGTAAAGTTGGTTATGTTAGTTGGTACTGAGCTTCAACACGTAGTTGCACAATTGGCTGTAGAAAATTCTGACGCGATCGGTCCAACCCACTTGAAGCCAAGAGACGAATTATTTTGGTTTGGAAAGCCCGCTATTTTATTGTGGCTAATTCAATTCATTTCATTTCAGGTAGAAAATTTAATTTCTCAAAATACTTTTCCCTTGTTTCATATGCAGATTTCTTTTTTTGTTGCTGTGATTAATAGTTGGATGGTTTTTCTTTTTGTTTCAGAATGCATTTGAGATGGCGACTTTTATATGGTCCGCGGTAGGAAAAATCGTTTTATTTGTAAATTAATACATTATATACTCAATATACTATTTTTGTTCATAACAAATTATTTTGTATTGTATTTAGTGGGAATTAAGTGCACATTCTTGTTTCCTGAAGAACCAATATATGGTTGTAATACGCTTAGTTTCTGGGTAAATTTTTTAATTTAATTTAATTTATTTTTTATTCAGTTTTGTTTTCATTATTTTAATATACTACTATATAATAAATATTTTTACTTGAAAATAATATTTTACGCTAATTTAGGGTTTTCAATGCAGAATATTTGTTCAATTCTGGTGCAGCTACAGCACACTACCACTTAACGTAATTATAACCCAGGTAAATATGTATATACTAAATTCGCTCTACAGTCTATATTGTTATGAAATTATGAAAATAAAAAGAAAACCCAAAATTTCCTGATTATTCAAAAAAAAAAAAAAGATCCCATTTTTTAAATTCCCTCTTTTGACCCCTACAAAGTGGATTTCATTTTTTTTTATCCCCTACAATAATCAACTCTTACATTCCATCAGGTTTGTTTTTTTTCTTCTAAATATTCAGAAAAATTTGAGATTTTTCAAAATTTCCCTACAAACCTACTCAATCATCCTAACCAATTACTCCCTTTCCACCGACTCAGATGGGCTCGAAGTTCAAGAAATCGCTGATCTCGGAAAACGTGCGTCAGTCCCTGCACAGCTGGTGCAAGCGCGTCAAGCGAAGGACGCGTGGCGCCTCTCGCTCCGTCTGTTCCTTAGATTTCACAATCGACGAGACATTAACGATAGGAACTCTAGACGAAGAAACGTTAACGGTGGGGACTTTAGATGAGACTTTAACTGTGGGCACTCTGTCGAGGACCGTCTCGGTTACTTCCTTGGAGGGTGACCTCACCGCTGACGTCAGCGACAGGGAGCCCCCGGAGATTGAGGTGGAGGGTGATGTCAGCGATAGAGAGCCCCCGGAGATAGAAGATGATGTCAGCGATGGGGAACTGCCGTGACGGGAATGAGTTGGAGGATATATATGTAATATAGTTTTTGTTCGTTTTTTTGGTGTGTTTTGGTTGGATTGGATGTAGTGCTTTAAGTATGTAATTTTTTTTTTGCTCGTTTGGTTGTAATTGTAGAACAGTTTTAAATGGATCTACAATCAAAAGAACAGTTTTTGATGTTTGGCCCAAAATGTTAATGTTGGCCCACTAATAATATTGGAAATGACGCAAGGGATGAGAAAAGAAAGTACAGCACAACAAAATCTTGCGGTTCAAACTTGACCTCCTCTTTTATTTGATTTTCAATAGTTCACAGAGGCCCCTGTATTGTCATAAATACCGTAAATAACTAACGCTGATTTTCTGCTTAAATTATTACCACCACTACAAATTTCTTGGACTGAATAAGAAAAACAATTCCATCTCTCTCTTTCATTTCGGCTCCAAAGTCCAGATCCTTCGCAAAAGAACTCCTCAGAGAAACAAGCAGGAGGAGAAGAAGAAAGAACAGAGAGATGCAAACAGTCGTGTGGAATCCATGCAGTTTCTCTTCCAGAATTTCCCTCGAGCCTTCCTCTTCTTCCTCCTCCTTCAAGGTTCTCTCTCTCTCTCATACTGTTGTAGGTTTGGCTGTTTTCTTATAACGGAATATGATTATTGATTAAGTTTGAGCTGTCTTAATTTCAGGATTCGACCATCAGAGGCAATACCAGGACAGGAGCTAGGGTTTCAGTAAGAAAGAGATTTTCTCTTTCCCTTAATATTTCCAAGAGAAGACAATTAGCAGGTAAGCTCAATCCAATCATTCTTATCTTCTCTCATTTTTCTCCAGTTCTTACTTTATAATTCACTATACTCACCTCACAAATTTGTTCCTTCCATCTCTCCTTATTACACAATAAATCCCCTTCGAGTAATTGAACAAAAAAAACCTAATTGAAATAACTAATTTCGCATGTTTACAGCAATAAAAGCCGTCTCATCATCAAACCCAGCACTCGTCGAAGAACTTCCCTTAACAGCAGAAAATGTAGAGTTAATCCTAGATGAGGTTCGCCCGTATTTAATGTCGGACGGCGGAAATGTCGCATTACACGAAATAGACGGAAACATCGTCAGACTCAAACTACAAGGTATTAACAGCTTCATTGTAAAGATTGGTTTTTGTTGAAGTATCAGCAGGCAAAAAGCCTGCTGAAAATGATAATAAATTAAAGAAAAAGAGTTTTACAATGTTCATGTAACAACAAACCAAAATAACAAAATAAAAATTACATAACTAAGATAAAAAGGAGCCAAATGAGAAAAATGAGAATAAATAAAAATAAAACAAGTATGCTGCTTAAGAGTGGCGTGTAGATGGTATTTTTGTAAAGATTGATAAAAAATCAAATAGAAATTCTCTTTTCTTTTCTCTTAATCCTCTGAAATTAATTTATGTACAAGGCGCGTGTGGGTCCTGTCCGAGTTCCGTCATGACGGTCAAAATGGGGATCGAGAGACGATTGATGGAGAAGATTCCGGAAATTGTGGCGGTCGAGCCGATTTCAGATGAAGAGACCGGGTTGGAATTAAATCCGGAAAATATCGAAAAGGTAGTTTTTTTTTTACTTCTTTTGTCTTTTCTGTAGTTTTTATTTTTATTTGGGATATGTTGCAAAAAAACTACTTATGTTTACTGAATATCTCGGGAAAAAACCATGTGTGTTTTTACTTTTTAGATGCTCTTAGTCTAAAACCCTGTATAAATAAGATTTTATCATATATGTTGTTGTTTCTTTGTTTGTGTTGAGATTTATGTTTTTATTATTTGAATAAAATTAAACATGGGAAATAAACAAATTTAGATGAGGGTTAGTTTGGTCTGAGATTTTATTTGTGTGTGTTGGGGGAGGAGATTCAATCTGTAGGTTTTTTTTCTGAGAGTATCTAAAATTCTACATTTTTTCAAAATATTCAGAAATATTGTGATTTTGAATAAATTCCCTTTTATTTATGTAGCTAAAATGTGAGGTCGTTAAAATATCTTGAATTGCTTTCTAAAACTATAGAAGGCTTTTGATAGAGTCTAAAAAAATATAGGGGGTTTTCTCTATCCAAAATATTCAAAACACATAGGGTTTTTTTCTGAAAAATTTCTCTTCAAATCGAGAAATTGGTGAAATATCTTTTCTTTTTTTCTTTTGTAGGTGCTTGATGAAATGAGGCCGTACTTGACCGGAACGGGAGGAGGCGAGCTGGAGCTGGTGGAGATAGAGGAGCCGATTGTCAAGGTCCGACTCACCGGACCAGCAGCCAGCGTGATGACCGTTCGAGTTGCTCTTACACAAAAACTCCGCGAGAAGATTCCCAAAATTGCAGCGGTTCAGTTATTATCGTAATGAATGAATGTAATACGAAAAGTTCAATTATCGGTTGGGAGGGAATGTAATACGGAAAGTTCAATAAAGAAAATCAACCACAGAAAGTGATGGAATAATAGGATTTTATTTATTGTAGTATGTGTTGTTGATGTTGTATTTAGGTGGATGATTGTATTTATGACTGTTGGTAATTGTGTTTACTTGGTTTTTGTTGAGTTTGAATTTGAGTTTATGTTAAGAGTAATTTACGAATTGGCACCTGCATCATGTCTATTGAGCATACACACAGCCAGAAACATTTTATTCAATAATACATCAAAAATTAAAGATTGGTAAAGTTTAAATTCTTCAAAAGAAAGATGAAAAAAAAAACAATGAAATCAAGATACGCATCATTAGATTCTTATTACATTACTGCCTTAAAAAATGCATTACACAATTAACGAAACAAAAAACCAAAAAGAAACAGAATAAGGTCTCATGACAAATTAATCAGATCAGAATGGAACAACTGCCGAAATGGCTTCAGGCCAGATCTGATTCAGGAGGAAATAGCAGAGGAAAGCGAAGAAAATGGCGAGGAAGAGATAATCCACCAACACGAACAATGACGTGGATCCGTGCCTCCTATTCCTCTTATTCCCGCTCTTATTCCCTTCCATGGCGTTTCTTCTCTCTATTCCTCTTCTTCTTCTTCTTCTTCTTGAAAATGGGGATCGATCGATGTTTTTCTTCACCGT
This sequence comes from Juncus effusus, assembly GCA_027726005.1. Taxonomy (NCBI): domain Eukaryota; kingdom Viridiplantae; phylum Streptophyta; class Magnoliopsida; order Poales; family Juncaceae; genus Juncus; species Juncus effusus. Next base: position 6,401,852 of record CM050907.1, read on the forward strand.
TTGCCGTTCCCTTCTTTTATTTATGCTTCGTCTTTAATCGGTTCGGAACCAAAATAAGCCGACATTCGAATACATCCATATGGGATAAAAAATGGAATCCGTATTTCATTTCTCGGTTTATACAGAAATGAATATGCAGTGTAATAGCAATTGGAATTTGAGTTCTCCATTGTACAAAAAGCATCCAACATGAAATCTTATTAATATTTTATTCATCAAAAAGAATCTTAGTAATATATATTTATTCATAAACTTATATATTTAATATTTATTCATCAAAAGAAAATCTTATTTATTTGTTCATCATAAAGAATTCTTACTTATATCTATTAGAAATGTTAATTGTTTTGCAACAACAAAGCGCCCGTGGCCTAATGGATAAGGCGTCTGACTTCTAATCAGGCGATTGTGGGTTCGAGTCCCACCGGGCGTGAAGTCCCTTTTTACTTATCAATCTTCTTTTCCTTTTACATTTCTTTTTCTCCCTTCGACCGTTTCACTTTCACTTCTGACGGTTTCTTTAATATTGGTGCGTGGCGGACAAAAGCGCCAGACAAACAAAACCCATAGAATCTAAACAGACTGAGCTGGTTTGAAGATATAAAATCTGATCCTGTCTGTTCTTTGCTCGAGAAGAGAGAAATTAAGGAGGATATGGGGATATGGAGCTGGTGGCCATGGGCGAAAGGTCCTTCCGGTTTTGGGTTTCATTCCACGGCTGAAGAGGTGACTCAAGGAATTGATGCCTCCAATCTCACTGCCATTGTTACAGGTTTCTCATTGAATTAAACAACTTAACCTGATTCATTCAGTGTGTACAAATATACAAATACCATACAATTCAAGCTTCAATTGCATTATCATATAATTAACAGGCTCTATGATTTTTCCTTGTTTATTTCAGGATATTTATTGTTTTTGTATCTTTTTAGGTGCGACAAGTGGTATAGGGAAAGAGACGGCAAGAGTGCTGGCTTTGAGAGGGGCAAAAGTGATTATACCAGCAAGGACAGTGGAAAATGGGATGAAAGTGAAAGAAAGCCTCCTTGAAGAAAACCGGGATTTGAAATTCCAGGTTATGGAGATGGATGTCAGCTCTCTTGACTCTGTTCGGAATTTCGCCAAAAGTTTTAATTCTTCGAATAAGCACTTGAATATTCTCATGTAAGACTAGGTAGCTTTGTACGTAAGATATAATTCTTCTTTGTTGTTCGAAATTTGAATATATTCATTGGTTGGGTTCATATGCAAAAAGGGGCTGTTTTTATGTAAGCATTAGCTTAGAAGTATTTTTTTTTTTTGTGGAAATTTCGTGCAGAAATAATGCGGGAATAATGGCATGCCCATTCCAACTTTCAAAGGATGGCATTGAATTGCAATTTGCCACAAATCATCTTGGTACACTTTAATTAAGCAAGCATACGTTTGGTTATACAACATTTTGATTTTTGAGTGAAAATCTCTAATTAGCAAGATTTTTATCACTCAAATTCGTATTTTGGAAATGCAGGGCATTTCTTGCTCACAAATATGTTGTTGGAAAAGATGAAAACGACAGCCAAAGAAACAGGAATAAAGGGGAGAATTATTAATGTTTCTTCGACTGCTCATACAAGAAGTGATGGGTCTCACTTCAGTCTAGATAAATTAAATGACCAATCAAAGTAATTTTTAATTTTGATTGTTTTTTAATTATAATTTTGAAATATTATTATCATAACATTATGTTTCCCATACCAATCTGGTACGATATTAAACTTGTTTTTTTTTCTTATGAAGTTATAAGGCTTTTCGAACTTGTTTTTTTTTCTTATGAAGTTATAAGGCTTTTCGTGCATACGCTGATTCAAAGCTTGCTAACATTCTTCATGCAAATGAGCTGTCAAGCCATCTAGAGGTGATGATCTTAAAACTAATCTATATAACTTATTTTTAACTATACTAATATATATGTTATATACAAGTTGTTTGAATATTAACTGAAATTCAAATTTAACACCAAAATAGGAAGAAGGATCTCTTGTAACGGCCAATTCTCTTCACCCTGGATTGATAATCACAAATATTGGACGCCACCTAAATGTAAATGGTAATAATATTTTCTATACTTATCTCGTCATTTTTTGTTCCGATCTATATATTGCATAATTGCATTTAATATTAAACATATTTGAATTGTGATTTACTGTAGGTACTATATTATCACTAATTGGTAATTTGGTGAAACCGGTCTGTAAGAATATACCTCAGGTATATGTAACAAAATACTCATAAATTTCATTCATGAAAATATTCTTTTGTTGAATTTTCATATCTTGAAAATTATTCAACATGTTAATAGGGAGCTGGAACTACTTGTTACTTAGCATTGCATCCTAGTCTTAAAGATGTAAGTGGAAAATACTTTGTAAATTCAAATGAAACTATGCCGACTAAGGAAGCCAGAGATATGAGCTTGGCTAGAAATTTGTGGAATTTCAGTCAAGAGCTTGTTGATAAGAGTAACCAACAAAAAAATTGATCATGTAATTAAACAAGGGTGTAATTTACATTTGTGTAATAAGATGTGAGGAGCTGTGAGAAAAGTGTAATTTTCCGAAGCAAAAAAGAAAAAAGAAAACTCTCAATTGAAACATGCACGTCTCATTTTCTGATACGTTCTATTTCTATTAGCTAAATTTTATTATTTGCAGCTTGTGTCATATGATCTAATCTGTTTTTACCGGGCATCCTTTTCTATCCTCAGTACAGAAAATGGTCATTGCGGATTATTAGCAAACTAAATCTTCATTACGTCATTGTATGCATCTCTGCAAATGCCAAATTTTGATTCAGACATGCTTGAAATCAATTTATCTAACGTAACACAAATTACTTTGGGCTGAAAACCCCCAAAAGATGACTTTTCTGTTACTAGTTTGCAGTGCCATGTACATTCCATCAAATTAATATACAGGTGAGACATACCCTAAAATCACTATGCAAGTAAGATTGCATTAGTTAAAATCTTTCCTTCGTATCCTCTGTTTCTCTTGTCTGCAAAGTGCCATGCTCACCCGTGCTTAAGGACTGTGAACATATCCTCTTTGTCACCATGGCTGAATGAAACACATTTTATCACATTTTCCAGTTCTTTGTCATCTGTTAACCCGCTCATTATCAATTCTTACCGAGGCAACATTGGAAAATGGTTGGATGTGGATTTTGGATCATTGGCCATGGTGTTTGCTGCTTTGACAATCAGTATTCATGTCAAGATTACAACCGCACAAGTTATACGTACTAACCACATATACACTAAACAACTCCTGGCAAAAGAATTACAAAAAATATTATTATTATTATTATTATTATTATTATTATTATTATTATTATTAAAATCAAAACTCAAGTCTATAATATAATTCAACACCAAAAAACCTACCAATACATAATGGTTTTCAACATATTATATTATTATTATTCACAACAAATATCTCACGTAAAACGCACAAGTAACATTATTCATTGTGCAAAACCTTATTTAAAGTACCTGAATTAATTAATTTATTCACTAGTGATAAAACCTTATTTGCCAAAAAGTAGCAAAGTGATTTATAAGATTGATTTGTTTAACAGTAGTAAATCAAGATACCTTTCTTGGAAAAATACACAATTAGTTTTGATTGATTTTCTCCAATAGCTAATGAAGGACGAAAATATAAAAAATTGAACTGAAGACGAAAATAAACATTTATTTCGGCAAAATATATATCTATTTCATTGAAATATATATAATCCATTCCATGTAAGTTAACGTCTTTTATGAATTGAATTAAATGTCATGCATGGTGTGTGAACAACTAATTGTGTTTCTCACAAAGTTTCCACACTGTACATACTTTTCAGATGACAGACCAACTCTATTTGTCATTTATCTGACAAAATATATTTTACATCTACTAAATGGGTCGGATCAAGTCCAGTCCTTACCCATTTGCCGAAATCAATCCGACTCAAAAAAATCTAGAAACTTAAAAACTAGATAAAAATCAACTGGTATGTTATAATATTATAAGAAATATAATGTCATAAAATTGTAGTAATTACATAATATTATTATAACTATTAAATTTATAGTTATTTAACAATAGTATATAAACTACTATAATATAAATAATGACATTATATATTCTTAATTTTGCCAATCGGTAGTTAGTTGTTTAACCTTTTTATGAATCCATTGTCTTTGATTGTGTCCGGTTTGTAGTTCTTTGAAATGTTTTGTAAACAGATCTCCTTTTTCTTCAAACTCATTCACTTCCATTGAGAATTAAGGAAACTCAACTACTAAATAATATTTTTTTTTTTACTAAACAATAGTTTACCTACATAACTGCAAATGATTATGGCAAAGTAGACCCAAGGAACCACACAACGGCTGTGTCAACATATGATAACAGAATGAGAACAGTCCAAGATCTTACTCAAATTGATAAGAAAATACAATAAAGTAGTCACAGGCCCACACATTAAATGAACTGAAATGCTTGTCTCAACATTATCGTGCTCTCCATGCCATTTTCAATGGGTGTATCGCTCCTTAAATCCACGACGAATTAAATGATCTCTAACTTTTTCGATATTTCGCAATCTTCGCAAGTTCTGACAATCTCGACAAGGACAAAGAAGTGTCCGTACATCTCTCAGCCTCATATCTTCCATGGCACATTCCACAAATTCATCAATACCTCTCAAATATTCAATTGTGTCTCGCTTGATCCAATACATCCAACTGCTACGATCCATCTGAAAATAAATAAATTATATAGACCTAATTAATATGATCAGCTTTACTATAAGGCTACGGGCCGGTCAACAATCCTAACCCACTCTCTGAATACTTTGTTTCATTAGCACACATACGTTAGCTGCAATATGATATTTGAGAAAAATCCGGCAGCACTTTCCCTAAGCTCCCCGAGTACGCCAACGCACATTTCAATGTGCGTACGTACCCGTGGATGCAATAGGAGAAATACTACTGAATTCTTCTCAAACACCACATTGCAGTTAACGTATGTGTGCTAATCCTAAATGAGACAAAATATTCAAAGAGCAGTCCCAAAAACAGGGACTATTCGAGATTAATCCATATTGGATTAATCTCGAACGGGTTGGATTAATCTCAAACGGGTACCGAGACCAAAATTATTTTAAGCAGAGGTTGGAGAATATAATATTATCTTAGAAAAGAGAGGAGGAGGAGAGGGCGAGCAGCGCTGATTGGAGAGAAGAAAATAATAGAAAGAGCTTCCTTTCTCTTCTATTTCGCTGGTTGGAGGAGAAGAGAGGCGGCCAATGAATTAATTTGTTTCAATTCGTTGGAGTAACCCTAAAATATTAGTATCGGTTTTTAAAACAAAACCGTTACCAAAACTGAACAGGACATTCTGCATCTGCATCGGTTTTTACAAAAAAACCGTTACCAAAGGCGCACGCCACATTCTGCATCGGTTCCTTCACGGAACCATTACAGATTTGCATCGGTTCCATGGAGGAACCGTTACAGAGCTGCATCGGTTCCTTGGAGGAACATACACTAACACTATACGCAATGGTTTCTCCAATGAACCGTTACAGAGTTTGCATCAGTTCTTTGAAGAAACCATTATAGAATATTCCTGCCAACTTTTTAATCTTTTCTTATCTTACTTAGTATCGGTTTCTGAGTTACAGCCGATATGGAAAGTTTAGAAATTAATTTCGAAACTGCCATTGGCCTCTTTTAGTAACAGTTTTCTTATAAACCGTTATTAAAGTGGCGTTACTAAAAATCTTTTTTGTAGTAGTGACGATTAGGGAAATTGGATTTGATTATTTTTTTCTTATTTAATCAATATTGCTCCGAGATATTTGGTGCTCATTTTTGGTTGGAAGTTATAAACATATTACAAAGTTTTCCTGATTAATGTTACTTTCATGCCATCAAGGGTCCCTTTGCTTGTAGTGAGGAGTCATCAGAAAACTTAATGACATGTGCTCTCTTGCATATCTCATTAAGCCTTCCCCCCAATGAATCAATGATATAATAACTCTCTTTTTCAACCCTCAATGTGAAAAAATGCCCACCAAAATTTACAATATAAAAAAGGGGGCCGTGTGAGGACTGAAGGAGTGTTTCCATACCCGACCAAATATCATTAAAGGTAAGGCATGCGCTGATGTATTCTGCGAAACTTGGCGGTAGAATTTTCAAATTATCCGGCCTGTAAAACCCTGTGAAGGATTTGGCTGTTGCCTGTTTTAGTTCGCAGGTCCGGGCCGTGAAAGCCGTCTCCAGATCCAAGTGGCCGTCCGGGAATTTCGTTTTGTACATAGGCCGCATCCTGTTCCATTCATTAGCTCCTAATAGAAAAAGAATTAAAAACAGTTAATAAACACAAAAGGAATTCAGTTAATAACTTAAACTCTAGTGGTCGGTGACTACAATACAATCAAGGGAACAAAAGCAGCAGGAAGCAAACATGTATTCACTAGTATACCAAATTACATTCCTAATAAATCAAGTAAAAAAGGGTTTAGTTCATGACTTAAGCTGTACTAGCAACAATAAGTAGACACAATCAAGTAAGCAACAGGGAGCAAACAGGTATGCAGCAATATACCAATTACAGTCCTAATAAAATCTAGTAATAATTGAAGGAAACTTTCCCCAAAGAACCGTGTATATTCTCATATTTTCAGAAAAGACCATGATGTTTGGAATATACAAAAAAACTGTATCTAATTACGAAAGACCTAATTTCCTACATGCCAAAAGTACCCTTATTAATGTGACATAACTTGGAATCCCAGCAGCATTTAAGACAACAATTTATGAAAGTATCTAAATATCTTTTCGCATGACAATACATAACACCAGCTATACAAAAAGTTCCTAGAGAGAATATCATCATTAGACATTTCAGCAAACAACTCATGCACATAACGAATACTACTTACTACAAATTACAAACCATTATCGACCAATTCCATTTCCAGAACATGACAAAACAGAGTGAAGATTCCTAAAAATAGTAGAAAATGTAAAAAATAGTGATGATCATAAATTAACCTCTGATAAATGAGATTGTCAAATTCCTCCCTTGAGAGGGGATCTGTGGGGTTGCAGATCATATGCTGCGCGATCGTCAGGGCGAGGATCGAGCAGGCTCCCAGCCCTTGAACGCGATCCAAAAATTGATCGAAAGAGCCAAAAAAATACGTCGGTTTTGAAAAGGACGGTTCCGTCACCGCTAAGGATTTGAGTTGGCTCCCACTTCATGCCGACTTCCCACTTATCCTGCATTAGAGTAGAGAAATATTGCAGTATGTTAAAAAGTGTGGTGAAATGAAGTGAAGGGTGCGGTATTATTTAGGCAGTCAAGTGATGATGGTACAATATTATATTATACTATCGATTATAAAACAAGCAAGAATAAGGTAGCTGACGCCAAAATTGCATGAAACTTTAAACAGTATGGAAATGAGCACAAAACTTGTAACAGTATGGAAATGAAGTCAAAATTGCATGAAGGTGAAGTTAGTAATTTGGGAAATGAAAAGGGTAGCTGAACTGATCTAAACAGAAATAGAATTGATCTTGGCAGGAAAACACACAATTGCAGAAATTAGTAAAATAGAAGGACTAGATCAGAACTGTTCTAATTTTCAACCTTTTTCTTAAAGTATATTTAATAAACACTCAAAAATCAATAAAATCAACAACAGAATATTAAAGTTTGTTGAAAAATACAATTAAATGTACAGTAGAATAAAAACTCATCCTTCATTACATGTTAAATAGTATTTCAGATCCTTCTTTGGACACTTTGGTTAATATTTCCTATTTCATCTTATTTTTTTCTATATTCAATAAAAACTCAAAAATCAATAAAATTACAAAATGTATTCTTTCTCTGATTCTATTACTGAATTCGATAAACCCTATTTTATTTAAACCACAAACAAAAAAAAGAAAAAAAGAAAAGAAAAATGATGTACCTGATCTAGGGTTTCATCGCGGCTTACGACTTCAGTCGGCGCAACCTCTAGCATTTCCTGCATTAATATTAAGAACATAGTACAATATTAGAATATTATAGTTAAGCTAGAGAGACACAGTTATAACATAATCATTTTACATTATGAGTATATTAAGAATCTAATAACTATTTCCATCTGTATTAAAAAAAATAATTCAAGTTATAATTAGGTTTGTTTCTTCACAGTGATTAAAAAAGAAAGCACAATATCTGAATTCTTATTCAGCATTTTCAACTAGTACATTATTAATTGAATTGTTCATACCAATTTATCTAACAGATAATGTAATTCAAAAAGAAATAAATACTGACATATCCTTCTCTGAGTGAGAATTTCGTTGAGAATTACGTGATTGATGATAAAAAAAAATCAAGCAAAAACGAAAAACAATTGGAAGCAAAAAAATTGACAATTGAGTTTCCAAATTTGTTTACACAAAAAACAATAAAAAATGATTAAAATAGAAGAAAAAAACTCTCAAATACCGCATCCAATGCAGGCACGATGCGATCGGCCTCCTTCTCATACCGCATCCAATCCAGAACCTATCGGAGCTCCACTTCACCTTTCTAAATATAACCATTTATTTTTGTATGATTTTCTCCAATGACTTATGAGAGACGAAAATATAATTTATTTTGCATACAGTTTGGCATTCAGAAAATGCATCTATGTTTTTGAAACACATATATTTTATACTTTGTGATCATGCCATGAAATTAATGCCTTTTATAAATAGAATCAAATATCATACACATGCCCCATGAATAATTAATAGTGTGAATCACAAAATTTACACGCTTATTAGATGAGAGACCAACTGTAATTGTCCTTCATCTCACAAAAAAGATTTTACAACTACTAAACGGGCCAGATCAAATCCTTACATGTCATCCGCAACCAACAAAACAAAAAAAATTTAGAAATGCAGAAATTAAATCTAAAATCAACGCTGAAATCAAAACAAAAGAATTTTCATTATTATTATTGTTCCTAATTTCAAAGAAATTGAATTTTGCCAAGTTTTGAATTAGCAATCATTACTTCTACTCGAGGAGCTTTGACTCCTAATTCTATTGTCGAAGATTCAATTAGTAACTGAATTCTAATTCTAGAGCATTTCAAAAAAATCCCTATTTTCTTCTTTGTCTGCTGGTTTTATTCTTTGCTCGAGTCTCATGAAAAAAGAGAGTTCTTTCTTTCTAGAGGGAGCGGGGACCTTTGCGTGAAGCAGCGAGTGAGTATGCTGCTCTGCAGTTAGCAGCTGTTCATTTAGTTGGGCCTCGATTGATACCAGCCCAGTGTCAAAAAAGTAGTAATGACTAGTATTGTATACCTCATTAATGCACACATTGAGTTCAAAATATCGATAATAAATTGATTTAGGCCGCTATTTTAACCACCCAATTATTATCTTAATCCAATATCAAATTGATCATATAAACACAATTCCTATCAGATTTAAATCAAGTCATAATTATATATAAGCTGTCAATTTAGTTTGTCATGCAAAATTTTAGTCATGAAGATAACAACTACAAGATCAATTATACTTTTTTACTATATATTTAGTATTATTTGATAAAATAATTAGATATCAATTAATGCATTATTTTTATCTGGGTACAAGTTTTAAAATTCAATAAACAAACCTAATGTTTTATTTCAAGATAGAAAAATTAATGTGTTCATTTGATCGTAGGGACAATCAAGGCAACTAAAATCAACGGCTACTAGATCCGAAGCAAGATACTCACTGCTTCGCGTGAAGCAGGGAGCTCCCCTTTCTAGAAAATTAACATCGTCTCTTTATTTTTCAACTATATTGCAAGAATACGAGTATCATATCGGATACGACACAAATACGACGATATGACAAATCTCAAGAAGAAAAAGTGGCCAATTAATTTTGTAACAAGTTCCAGTACCAAAGGACTATACCACTTGAAAGATTTTGATAATTGGTTAAAAGGAACAACATAATCAAACAAGACACAACCAATAGCTTGAGAAAAAAAAACGTGATCATATCAAAAAATTCACATCCAAAACTACAGATACTAAAAAAATTGATTTAATAACTACACGTAACTACCATCAGATGAAAGTTTATAATCTAAATTGTCATCCATACATATGTAAATATAACTAACCCACCTTGTGTTTATTACAGCCCAAATGAATGCAACTAATATAAAAACAATGCTAAATAATATTCATATTTGATACATGTTTTGATAATATATTGATGTTTTGGCCCACCTACATATATATATCATGTAACAAACCAAAATTCACAAAACTGAACAGAATAAAAGACAGGTTCCCTTTAACTCTCCTCACTCCACATTTCAAGAATCTCTTCCGCGGAAGGCAACTCTTCAAAAATATCACTACGGTCGGCGTTAAATGATCTAATTACTTCATCCACAACTGACCTCCTCGAAAGGAAATTCAAATTCAAATCATACTTAACCTCTTCACCAGAAGTTCCTAATTTCAAACATTGTTTGGGTTCTTCACTCAATTTCTCCAAATCATCACTACAGAGAGCCTCGAGTGATCTAAGAAAACTAGAGGCGGGTTCTTCCGACAGAATATGATGTGTATTGATATACTTCAACAAATCGTGAAACACATCTTTTCTGACCATATTCAGATTTTCTCTTAAAATGCTAGTCCATTGAGATTCATTGACTTTGAGTGAAGCATGGGCCATGCAATTAATGAGGCTCAAGGCCCGTTCAAGATTGTCTTGAGAGATAGTCTGACAAATCATTTCTGTAAATATTGGTACTTCTGGTATGCTGCCTGTTTCAAGTGTAGCATTAAATGCATGCTCCAGCAAAATAAACTGCAAAAAAAACATTAAGTTAATGTCTTTCCAACTATTTTTATAAATAATTAAAAATAATTAAATTCTCATTACCTTTCCGGATCGTGAAGCCTCAATAAGTAATTTTCCATATTTCCTTTGATCCAATTCGAAACCATTCAAAGCCATTTCTCTATACACAAACTCGAAATACTCCCACTGTAAGCTACTTGCACACGCCTCAAGCATTGAATTATAAGTATATAAATTTGCTTTAAGACCAAACTCCATTTCTATACTCTCAAATAACTCTTTTGCTCTTGAAAACATGTCTGCCTTTGAGTAAACTCTCAACATGGCATTTATTGTCCCAATATTAGGGTTACAATATTCCTTCATTAATCGGAACATTGAAATACAGTTTTCTATATAGCCTCCTTCAAATGACGATATAATCATTCCTGTAAATGTAAATTCTAGTGGTTTGGTACGAGGCAGTTTTTTCAGCTTTTCCACCTGTGATAATAATATAAAATTTTCTTTCAGTGTTGATCTAAATAATTAATTAACTAATATTAATTACTGACCTCTAATATAGCATCTTGCCATTTTCCATTTTTGCATAAACAACATGCTAATTCATAATATACACTTGATTCACCAATTATACCTCTTGTTTCCATTTCTCTAACTGCCTCAACTGCCTCACGTACTCTTCCTTCTTTCCCAAGACATTTCACTAGAACTGAATTTTTTTTTTTTAATAATTACATGTAAGAAGAAAATGTATATTATAGGCAAATTGATATATAAGGAATTTTTTTTAAGTTAATTATACCTTTATAAGTGATTGCTTGAGTAGCTAGTCCATTTTTCTTCATTCTCTCAAAGAACTTGTGGACAAAACTATACTTTCCAGAATTAAGCATCACCTGCAAGACTAAGAATCTCAAATATAACAAAGAACATATTAACTGAAATAAAAAAAATAAACTGAATAATTACATACAATAACTTACTTCCATAGCCAAACCATAAGAAGCTGAAGTAGGTTCTACGCAATTATATCTCATTTGATCGAACACCCAAAATACTCCCTTCCAATGAGATGAAGCGATACAGCTGTTAAGTACCTAATCAAGATTAAAAAAATTACCACATCAACATGATTATAAGCCGATAAAAAAAAAATAATAAGAAGAAAATAGTAAAATGTTTAAAGGATGAAGCATTACTGCATTATAAATAATCACATCTGGTTGTAAACTTGGGTCCCAGTTTTTCCTCTTCATACTCCTAATCTTTTTTGAATCCTTTTCTCTCATTTCTTCAATTACTTTGATTAATTCATTTACATGTCCAGCTTGGCCAAGCGTGACTGCTATTGAATGATATGCAGCCATATCAGGATATATTTGAGCATCACTCTACATTAATATAAATCAAATTATATCATTACAGGGAGAATTGAATGTAAATGTATTTGATTTTAATAAACTCACACGCATATATTTGAAAATTTTAAGAGCTTCAGCAGCCATCCTTGCTTTTCCTAGTATAGATAGAAGCTTGGTGTACACAAACCTAAATGAAGAATACAACTTCAGATATATGCTATTTCATGAGGTTTTAACAGATCAGAATTTAGTGAAATTTTTAAATGAGCTTACCTGCTTTTTCTTTGCTTGTAGTTCTTTTGACTATACACCCATTGAACAACACATAGAGCTTGTCTCCAGCTTCCACATTTCTCCAGTCCTTTCAGTATGTTCAGCACATTCATTTCGTGATATGTTATTTCTGATTGCTTCATCAGTCTCACGAGCCTCCAGTCATGCAAATTATTCACGTCTAAAGCACCAAGACTGGTGAAATCATGCACTCGAATTATTCAGTGACTTTAAAGTTTAATCCAAGAAAAATAAAATTAGGGATAAATGCACTGTTAGTCCATGTACTTTAGTTAAATTGCAATTTAGTTCATGCACTACTAATTTGGCATGCCTGGTCTCCGTAATTTATGAAAACAACGTCAAGGACTACCCGTGAATAATTCTTTAACATGCCAAATCAAATTAAGGGACTAAATTGCAATCCTATAAAAGAACAAGGGCTAACGGTGCATCTATCCCTTAAAACTAACAATTCGTAACAAAAGAAAGAGATAAGTTTCACCTTTTAACAAGAAATTCAATCTTCTGCTCATCTCCCATGACTCTCTTCTTCGATCGAGTCAAATCCCTATCTCTTCCCTCATACTCCTCCTCAAATTCCACATCATCATCCAAAAGCCATTCGAACTGCACTCTATTCCTCTCCTTGAGCATCACTCTCAGCTCTTCCAGATTCTCTCCCCCCTCTCCTTCACCCAAAACTATTCGATTTGCATCACTGGTCCCTCTCTCCCAAGGTCTACCGCGCACCAATTCCTTTCTAAACTCTCTATACTCCGCACGAATGGTGTTAAAACGGTCATCTTCTGCTAAGGATTGCTTCTGGGCCTCAGTCAGCGGAGGAGGTTGTTGGTTTAAAGCCTTTTTCTTAGCTCGGCGGAGGGACTTTAGAGTTTCTTTCTTGCGGAGGTTGTGGAGGATTTTGGGCGTCGGTTCGACCCCCTTTCGGCGGAGGCGCTTTTCTCGAGTTTCAGTAGTCGGGATTCGGGGTTTGTTCTGTTGGGCGTGCGATAGGTTGGCGGAGGGAATGGGAGAAGATACCAACATCATATCATATCATTGAGCAAAGTTCGAGCAGACTTGTGAATGGAGATTGAGGAGGCGTTTGGTCTGATTTTGAAGATGAGAGAGAAAGAGGAGCTGCCAGAGTGAGTGAGGTGCCGCAGTAAGAATAGGGAAGAAAATTAGATACTTCTATTTTCCCTTTAAGATATTGGGCTAAGATTGAATTTGGGTCGGGGTTTTTAGGGATGTTTAAATGTATAGGATGAAACAGGGCCCAATTCTTAGACATTTTTCTTTACTGTTATGAAGTTAGTGTTGGTGGCTTTTAGCAGTTCAATTTGTATGAGACAATGTTTGGTATGGGGAGAATATTATTATTATTATTATTATTATTATTATTATTATTATTATTATTATTGTTGTTGTTGTTGTTGTTGTTGTTGTTGTTGCTGCTGCTGCTGCTACACTCATTTCATGATTCCCATAATTATTCTAAATTTTATTTGGTGTGTTGTATCTTTAGGTTAGGTATGCGTATATGTATATGTATATGTATATGTAAGTGTATATGAAAAATTAGAGAAACAGTTAACTCTAATATATTTTATTTGGAAATAAGAAAATAAAATTCTGGAAATTTTGTCTTCAATTATTTGACAATATTTAAAATTTTACTGCTATAGTTACACTAACTGTTACTCAATTCTGGTCAAGCCACCACAAATCTGTATTATTATATGTGTAGAATTTATGGAACATTGAAATACAGTCATAGGCCTACAAAAATGATATAATTTCATTTGTCATATTTGAATATAATTTAAATTCTGTTTCACATAAGATTTTTTTTTTTTAATCATATATGATTATGTAAAACAAATCAAAAAATTCCCAAAACGGAGTGAGGTTTCCTCTTGTTCCAATATTTCAAGTGTTTTGAGATCACGGTTATTCTGAAAACCCAGGTGAAATGAATACTAAATAAAGGAGGGCTTCAAGAATAATGACCCATTGAAAATATGAAAAATAATTAAAAGGGCCTAAATAAAAGCTATTAAAATAGGCTAGCGATATATTGGTAAAAAGAAAGATTAATGCCAAGAATTTCCTGTAAGCTTAATTTTTTAAATAATTTCAATAATTTGATAGTAATGATCAAAATGTGCATCATTCTGATTTTTTTTGGATGATAAAGTCAGAAACAATATACTAATTAACATTTTAATAAATCATAAATGAGAACATGAGTAACTGTCAGCTTACTAGCACGTTAATTAACACAGTTTAAAAAATATATCTGAAGGAGAGTGTTCTTTTATTTTTTTGCAGAATGCAATGGTTGCTGACCGGTCCAACATTGCTTATCATATTTTAGCTGATCCATTTAATACTGTCACTAATGATGGCACATTATACTTTTTAAGACAGGTTTTTCTCTTTTTATATTTTTTCCTCTTATAGTCTTTGAAAAAATATTATATATGTTATTATGTGCAAAAACATTTATATTGTTTTCATTACTTTGCAAATACCCTTTCGTTTTCAACTTCAAAAATCAACCATATAAGGATTTTTGTTATATATGTTGTATTTCATAATATTGTTTCTCGTTTATGGTGTCATTTTTGTTATATATACTGTTTATACATATGCAACTATTACATAGAACTGCTTTCTTTTGCCAGAAACCCTTTCTTTTGCAACTTCAAAAAAAAAAACCTTTCCATATGGTTAGCTTATCTCTCTCGGCCAGGGCACGTCGTCGTGAGCTGTTTTCCACCGTCGCCTTATTCCGAAGCCATTTTCGGTGGCTGAGAGCTATGTCGCTTATATTGCGTCGCCTCAAATTTCAGATATATGGAGCGAGTGCCATTGTCGTGTTGGCTGTCGTCACGCCCTGAGCTGGTCACTTTCAAATCATCACGTCGCATAGCCATCAGTGGTCGTGCCGTCAGCATGCTGTAGGTGATTTATCACATCCCCTTTAATAATATGTCAACACAGGGTGACACATTTCCAACTTTAAAGAGAAGTAAAAATGTCCTTGAAAATTAATATTCAATCTCTTTACTTCAATTTTTTATTGGTTCCAACTCTTCCAAGTGATAAGAAAAGAACAAAAATAAAATAAAAATGTAATTTCCCAACACAAACAACCAAGTCAAAATACAATTCATTAACCATAACCACCTTAAATTAACTAAATAAAAAAAATTAAACCAACCATTAAATGCTCACACCATCACATAATACACTGTACAACCATCCCTCCTTAAAAACAAACATTATTTTCTAGAACACACCAAATTATTAATTAAATTATTCCTCGTCATCTTCGTCTTCATCTTCTTCTTGCAATGCGGAATCTTCACCAATCCCTTCTAGAAGATTCTCAACATCCTCCCCCAGCTCCGCCAGCCTGGCGCTCAATCTCTCAACCTTAGTCTGTTCTTGCCCTAAACAAACCAGCAAGTCATTCAATTCCCCCTCACTCTCTCTCTGCGCCTCTTCTCTCGCCTCCTCTCTCATCCTCTCCACATTAGGGTTTCTCAAATCCTTAATTTCTTTCTCTAACTGTATATTAGCTTGCTCCATGCTGTTGTAAGCGTCCGACAGGGATTTCAAGTCTGACTCGAGTTTCAACGCGAGGGATTTGAAGTTCGAGCTTTCGGATTTCAGATTTGAGTTCTCGGATTTTAGGTTTTCGATGAGTTTGGATGCTTCTAGAAGGTCTCGTCTTAGGGTTTCTGTCTGGACACGTTCTTTTATGTTGGTATTTGGTTTGCTGGATGAGTCTGCAACAGTACCAGTGTGTACAAGTTCTTCAGCTAATGTAGCATTTCGTGCTAGCAAGTCCTGCAGAAAAATAAATAAATAAATAATTGATTACCTTGTATTGGTTGAGTTTAATAATGATGAATACATTCATTTATTAAACCCTTTCGAGAACTCATACTAATTTGCACTTCAAAACTGCAAAATATCAAATTGAACTCCTAATACTGAAAAAGTATCAAATTTTCACTTCCAAAAACACAAATATATAAAATTCATCCTTTTCAAGACAAATGTGTTTGGGTAATTTTGATATTTTTGGTTTCAGATGTGGACAAATTTGATACAATTTAAGCTTTTTTTTGGACGGATAAAATTGACATATTCAAATTATATCCATTCAATTCAAACGAGCAAGAAAATAAGAACCTGCATCTCATTGCACTGTTTTTCCAAAAATGCCCGCAGCCTTTTCACATAATCCCCATCCACCTCCCCATTTCTCTGCTCCAATTCAGCCGGCAAAACCAAAACCTTGCTCTTCGTATTTCCATAAATGCCCAATATACCCTCCCTAATTTCCTTCTCCAATTTGCTCACAAACCCGACGAAACTCGCATCAAACACTTCCAAAAATATCGGATTTTCATTTTCGCCCCTGATAATATTTTGATTTTCGTCCTCATTTTCTTCAGTGTCTTGCGTGTCTATCATACCAGCTGTGTTTGTTCTTGAAAGGGGTTTTGCGGCTTGTGCTGACGTGGCGGAGAGAGAAGATTTAAAGGTTTTTGCCAGCTCATCGAATTTCGTAAAGTATGAAGTGAGGCTGAGTTTTTGGCTGATAGAGTCCACAATTGCGAAAGGGTCCTTATTATTTTCGGTATTTTTATTGTATATCACGCATTGTCCTAATACAAGGGCGGTCAATCCAGATGTATAAATATCTGAATTAGGGTTTGAGATCAGTTCGAAGAAATATGTGAGGTGTGTGGGTTGTGATAAAATGCATGAAACTGCACTTGGGCAGTTTTCAAGCCAAATTACGAGTAATTTGAGGAGAAATGGGAGTAAATATGATGGTGAATTTTGATTTTGAAAAGTCTGGTTTTGGGTTTTCTCTTTGCTTAATTTAGAGGAAATTAGGGCTAAATATTTAACTATTTGGTGTAGTAATGGTTCTTTGGTGAGGCCCAAGGATGGAATTGGAGATTCAAGCTCAATTTTCAGAACCTGGAATTGCATGAATAAAAGAATTTGATTATTTAAAATGGAATTATTTAATTTTATGCGGAAAAAGTGAATAGAGTTTATACCTTTTCTTTGCATTGCAGGTTGTCTTTTAGTATGTGAGAGAGAGCACTGGCAGCTCTGCAACAGGTCTGTTTTTAAAACAATTCATAATTAAAAATATAGGGATTATCATTCTGATATAAGGGGCAATTCAAATATAAAATAAAATAAAAAAAATAAGACTTAACTGTACCAATTAATTGGAAAACATTTACAACAGAATGGTACATAAAGCACTTCACCCCGCAAAATTAAGAGGAAAGTATTTACAAAAGAACGGTATATAAAGTGCATTTTTTAGACCTAGCTTCTAGTAACAAATTACAGTTATGGATTATAAGTAATTTACTAATTTGTAAAAAAAGTAGGGTTAAAAGAATGAAATGACCAAAAGTTTGAAAATCTAAATGAGAAGTAAAATTAAAACCTCAGAATCTCCATTACTGGCAAATCCCACCAAAGCTTGCAGAAGCATACTACCAAAAATAAACAAAATAAACAACTCAATAAATAAAAAATAAACATATAAATAAAAAATAAGTAAATGAATAAGATTTTTAATTTATAAAGAAATTAAATTATTAGTTTTTAACTAACCTTCCAAAGGGCAAATTGGTCATTTCAGTAGGGTTTACAGAGAGTGAGTTTGTATCTGAAATTGTCAATGCCAGCAGTGCTTGTCCTTCCGGATTTTTCTACAAAGGAAAAAAAATACAAAAACAAGTTTGGTAAAGAAATCAATACATAAGAAATGAGAAATAAAAACAAAAAAATATATGCATTATTAATTATAGAGGAAAAGTGCGAACAAGATTAATGAACCTCGCAAAAGCATTTAATGACATAATCGGCAGAGAGAAACTCTTGGATGAATTGGGTGCGCAAAGCAATACTCAAAACAGCATTTAATGCTGGTATTAAATGAGGCTCCTCTCCCACTTGCTTGTTCGCCAGCTGTTTCAGATTGTTAGGGTTTCCTTTCACCAAATCCCCTGTACATCTTAGTGCCTTCCAAATTAAAAAATAAAATAAATAAATAATTATGTAATAATAAGACAACAAAGATAAGTGCTATATTTAATAAATAATTTGTCCTGCACAGTATAGAATATAAATGGTATGGTATCAGATAGACTCTAGTTTATTTAGTTTTTTATTTTTTATGCCTCAAAAATCATAATTAATTCCAGAAACCCAAATAAACAAAACCTAACAAGAAAAATACAAAAGGGAAAAAATACCGTGTGAATAATTCAAAATGTCACAATCCAATTTTAAGAAATGAAAGAACATGGATTTAAATTTGAGCTAAAAGAAAGAAGCATACCATACAGCGCACAGAAACAGGGGCCCACTGACTCTCCACCCCCAATAGTAACAAATATGACAAAATGTTCTTCTGAGCAATTTATAAAAAAAAAGTCAGATATTAATTAATGCTATAAGTAAATAAATAAACAAAATAATAAATCCCAATGTTTATAGTTTTGAAGGGGCAAACTTCTTGTATATCCCCTACAAAATCTAAAAATATCATATGTACCCTACTAGGAAAGGAGAATTATAATGGATACCCATATATAACAAAGAAATTTTAATTGTAGATATACTTCAAAGTATCATCTTTAAAAAAAAAAGAAATTTGTAAGAATGCCCCTAGATTATGCCTAACTAAACTTCAAACAAAAAACTCGCACCAGCTACTAGTTTTGCACATTGGGCAAAACACAGGGAATGTTTTGCAAATTACCAAAACAATAGGTTGTTTTTTTCAATTTTTACCTGAGCAAAAGAAGTTTGATTGTCTTGCTTACTGCTGTCCTTTGCAGGCCCACCAATCAGAAGTAATTCCACAGTTTCCAAAGTATTCAGAAGATTTACTGTCTAAAGTGTTACGACAAAAAAGATTTCATTAAAATGTATATTTACAACTAATTTGTATTGTAAGCAAAAAGATGCAATTTCATATGTACCCTTCCAGAAACTCAAATATCATAATTACCTTTCCAGAACTGCAAATAAAAATTTACCCTTTCCAGACCCAAATGAATTTGTAAAAAATTTGATATTTTTTTCCTTTTAGTTGGGTAAGTTTGATAATATTTTGAGTTATGGAAGGTCAAATTTGATAAGTTATGAATTTTGGAAGGGTAGTTCGATAATTTTTTAGTTTGGAAGGGTAATTTGATAATTTTTTATTTTTGGAAGGTAGTTTTATATTTTGATACCTTTTGTTGAGTGAAATTATAAGCACTGCCTCTCCTAAGCTTTAGAATTGAGACCAAAGGATCATATCCAATTGTTTCTCTCAGCAATATCTACACCAGCAAAAAATCAAGTTACAATAAATAAGGATAAATTTGTAAAACATAGTATATATTTCTTTCAAATAGTTCATTTTTTTTTATTTATACTGACCTGATTGGATGTGTTATGACGAATAAGATTTTTCAACAACTCAAGGCAATCCTGTAAGATAAATAATTATAGTTACAACTCACAATTATAGCAATTTCAGTAGTAATAATAACAATTGAAAAGAACAAATAATTTTTATTTGTATGGTTCTTTTGGAAGGACCAAATTTTAAATAAATTATCTTGATTAATTTACCTGCACAACAACGCCTCCATCTGAAGCACCTTCTTCTCGAATAATACTAAATATTTTCTCAAAAGCCCCCTCAAAAACCACAATTTTTTGAATTTCCTGAGTACAAAAGGTTTTAATATAAGAAACAAAATCCAAATAAATCAACATAAAAAAATATTAGGTATAAAATTAATATACTCACTTCAGCTTCACGAGTCAGATAAGTGAGAAGCAAGAGTGCCTCATTTCTTATAACCTATCAATCATAAATAATTTATTATGAAAAAATAACAAATACTTTTTAATGTACATTTGAAATTTATTTTTTATAAATAATTTTATTTTGCAAAATGAAAATAGAGACCTCACGATCCATAAGCATATCCATGAGACCCGTGATTCCACGAGGTATTGAAAGAATGGCTTCTTGTAATCTGAAAAAAAATATATAAGCAAGTTTAATCAAGATAATTAAAAACATAATGATTAAGGGTTAAATAGCAAATTTGGATACCTTTTGGGCGAATTTGTAAGAAGCGCAGTTAAAAGCTGAAGAGTATAGTACCGCACGTAAAAATCATCTTCTGACTGTAACAAAATAAAATAAAAAATAAAAAACATGTTAAAAAGTAAAAATTACAAATACAACCAAAAAAAGTATTAAATAATTTTTTTACCAATAAGCCCAAAAGAAGAGAAATATTGTCGGTTTCTCTAGAGAGCAAGTCTGAATTCATTGAAGCAGCTTGAATCTCATTTTTTGATCCATTTGAGGTCTCTAAAGGAGTCAATGAGCTAATTAGGGTTTCCAAAGCACCGCGAATCAGCTCCACATCTTCTCTCTCTTCTCTCAAGATATTCAAAAGCACTGGAAAACCTGTTATTTAAAAGAAAACAAAACAAGATATTACAAAGAAAGAAAATGCCTATATTGCAAACCGGCCCCTGCTTTATTTGAAAATTGTAGAAGGAATTCAAAAACTGATTCCTAAAGTCTAGAGAGAGAGAGAGACCCATGGCGCCAAAAGCCATTTGAGCTTGACGACTTTCTGCTACAAGAGATTGTAATTCAGTCATGGCAGATCTTCTATCCTCTGCTATTTTTCCATTACTTATTCTATCTAGATATCTTTCAACATGACTACAAATTAAAAAAAAATAGAAATATTAGAATATTTTATTGAAGAATATCTATACATGGAAAATAATATAAAATTCTAGTCTAGACTGACCTATCTTCACTAGAAGCATTGTTTTCATTTCCAAAAACAAATCCACCAATTCCCTGCATTATAATTTTACAAATGGAAAATACATTACAAAAATTCTGAAAGAATATGTAAATTACACTGGCTGGTTAATATGATTTTACGTACTATACTAACCTGCATGATATTTTTTCCAGCATTTCCAGCGATTCCTCTCAAATTAATGGCCCTTGAATCCATAGTGCAGGATGCTTTTTCAAAAGAGTCCCTGAAATAAAAGTCAATTTCAAAATTACATGATTATTTAACATTTTTCGCTGGTTCTCTTAAATCAGATGCTTATACAATTAACAAATCAATTAAATATTCATACATAGAACTGGTTAGGAAACAGTATCAAAGTCGATTTCAAAAAAGAATTAGAGTGTATATTGAAATTAGGTCTGAATTTGCACTAAAATCCGTATAAACCTTCTCTCATTACGAATCAAAGTCGATTTCTACGTTCAAGTATAATCGAAACAAAATAGGGTGAAAGTACCTCAAAGAAAAAGGGGCAAAAGCAAAAATTAAGCTAAACAAGCATGATCTCACCTCCAAATTACATAAAAAAGGGTAAAAAACAGGATTAACTAATACCAACAGTCACTACGTACCTCGATTTTGTTTGCCGATTCAAGCAAAAAAAAGAAGAGAGGAGAGAGACAAAAGAGGCGTTAATTATTTAGTGCATTATTACAAGCTTCAGAATTGAAATCTCAGGTGTATACAAATCGAGATTTGAAATCTAAGATTTTTATACAACCGGATTTCGGATTACATGTAAATCGGTATTCAAAATATTGGATCATGCACAAGTACAATCCGAGGATTATTATAACCGATATGAATTCTTGGTTTATGAAACGACCCGAATCTCAAATCCAATATTTCCTCTATAGGACTATAGCCTATAGGGCATGTTGATTTGGTGTATATTACATTAATCATCAAATACATGTATGCCGGAAATATATGTATTTGATGATTCATGATGTTGATGCATGTTTAATTTGGTGTATTTTAAAATCATTTGTTATTGTTGTTTGATTTTTTGTAAATTTCATACTTAATTGATTAATTCAAGTAAAAATTATTAAAAACAAATATTTTATTTTATTTATTGTTAATTAATGAGTTTAGTATATTTTGTAATACAATTTTTTTAATGTATCACAAAATACATTGACTTGGACTCTAAAATTTATGATTTTACAAAAATAAAATTATGATTTATATTTAAATATCATTTTGAAAAATATCTTCCAAGTTTTTTGGAAAATATTTTCTAATTTTTTTTTCTAAAAAACATTTTCTAAATGTTTTTAGAATTTATTTATATTTGAATTTTTTTTTTAAATATTTAAAAAAATTTATGAACCATAGTTTGTTTGAAAAATATTTTATTGAAGATTATTTCTTTTTTTTAATTATTTCTTTGAAAATTATTTTTTGGAAATCTGTTTTTCTTAAAAAAATCTAATAAAATTTCCAAAAGAATTTCCTATAAGTTTGGATTTATATTTTTTATTATTTTGTGCTACATCATCTTCAAGCGCCATATAAACATTCAACTGTATTCCATGTTGAAACTTAACAGCCAAATCATTACATAACAAATGGAATGACTTAATTGAACAAACTTCAAGAGGTAAGGGAGATGATTGAATAAATTGAAAGAGAAGAAATTTAATTGAACATTGAGTAAAAGATAAGGGGCCGAAAGTAAACTTTTCCCATAAAAATAATATATATAATATTTATTTTGTGTTTTATATAAATTTGTTCAAGTAATATATTTATGGCAGGTTAAAAAATAGATGCTACGCCGTCATGGACCTTAATATACTGAAATAATATATGTAATATGATTGTTCCGGCTTAAGTGGCTAACCTAACCCACGGGCTTGCTGGGCCCTTGGGCCGGCCATGCTCATACAATCATATTATAAAAATATTTGATTGATCTTCTCGATACTTTTTTTAGATAAGTTACTTAATTACATCATGGTGAGGATTGTGGTAACTTTACAGAATTTTCTTGTCTGATTATTATTATCTAAAGTTTTTCATAAATCTAGGAATTATATTGACTTAGTTGTTTATGTGAATATTTCATATTATGCGTAGTTGTATCAATCTAGATGAAAGACTATCAGATTCATGTGCGGAAAGAAGAAATGTGGGCTCAAATAATATTGGAATCATAAAAATTGATGCGGTATGAGGTTTATATTTCATGGATTAGAAGTTGAAGACTTACTAGGGCTAATTTAGAATGTGGGGTTAGGGTTTAGATTTGAATTAAGTGTTCTTCTTATTTATGACATGTATTTTCTTTAAGGACTTTGGAGCTTTTAAAATTATATTTGGTGTTCTAAAGATAACTTTAGTCATCATGCTATTGGTACTACTAGTAAAATTCCCAGGCTTCGTTGCGGTTTTCCTCATTTTTATTGTTTAATGATTAACATATTAAGTTAATCTTATGAATTGATAATCATATAAAGTTTACATAAATGATCTCACGAAACAACTTATAATAAAAAAAATAATGAATTATTCATATTCTTTTTAGAAATTATCTCTGAATCAAATAAGATTTATACAAGTCATAATACAAAATATGTAATATTGACATAACATTATAATCAACAATTTAAAACTTTGTTTTCTTATCGATGCGATATTTTAAAAAAATAAAGTACAATTTTTATTTTAAATTGATTATAATTTCATCTTTCTTTTCACATAATTAATTTGTATATTTCTCATAATTTATGTCATATAAGAAAACTTTGGTTGTAGATATCAATATTTTATATGAGTCATTTCCTACAACAAATATAATTTTTTTCTTTAATCCAAAAAAATAATTATTTTTTTCAATTAGCTTACCAATTACATCTGATTTATAATTTGGACGAAAGTTATTTTTTTTAAATGCAAAACTCACACTTACATGTTAATATCTTAGCTAGAAATTCAATCATGTACTTCTTATACACCATTATTTACTAACAAATTTTGGTGTATCGTAACAGTAAGCACCTATAAGATAAAAAAATAGATAAATCATATTTTTATTATAGACTGATCTTGAGTCATAATGCAATCTGACATGGTGATATTCAATCCATTCACTCTTATCTCAATTCAACAATCCGTATAAAAAACTTCATCTTGCTTGAAAACACGAGATATTAGAAGTCATTATGAGAAAATATAATAATGCGTTCGAAAACATAATAATTGAGTTCTTGAATGAAAGATCTCATCATCCTTGTTCTATTTTTTATTTTTCACAAAAAAATGAGCTATTGAAAAAATCATATTTTGAAAGAAACTTTGGGAAAAAAATTACCTTAGAGTGAAAGAAAGAGAGAGAAAAAGAGATGCATGGGGCCCACATTATTATTTTTTTTTTTAGAAAATAACTATTTCATTTTTTTTAATTATTTGAGGGAGAGAGAAAAAGAAGCCCACATTCTAGTTCCTCTACTTTAATTGATTGCAAGTTAAGTCCTTATACTATAGATTTATTTGGTTTTGATCCCTATACTTTATAATATTATGTATGTTCAGTTTCTCACTTAATGAAAATAATTAACACTGTTAGTAATTTGCTAAATAACTATTTTGTTCTTTCAAACTTTAAGGATTTTTTTTTCAAGAAATTAAGCCTATAATGATGATAAGCAATTTTTTTATTATTATTATTGGGTTTGAATAAATTATTATATTTGGTATGATTTAAAGGGCTAAAATAATCATAACATACAAAATTAACGGTGCTAATCATTTTCCGTTAAGCGGGGGACTAAATGTGCACAATTTTATAGAGAATGTGGACCAAAAAATTTAAATCAAGACCTAATTTTTTTCATACATACAAAGCTGAGTTTGTCACAGATGGTTGACACGTGTCCCACCTTTGGTTGTTTTGTTTATCGTCTCCAAAGTGTACACAATGATTTCATTCTTTTTTTGTTTCTTATCTCCAAATTATACACAATTTATTTAATATTCTATTTTTTACACAAAATATTATGAATGTTACATATGAGAAATTTTGAGCATTCTAATATGGAATACGGCGGGCTTGAGCACGCCCAAAACATGATGGAATTTCGTATACACTCTTTTTCGGCTTTTCAGTATACTATTTTTTAGATATTATTTTCACTTTTTACGTATATATTGTTATTAAAATATTAGTTTCGATGGATTTCTATTACCAAATTTAATCATATGTCATACAGTATAAAACCGCCAATATAATAATTTAAAATTTATTATTATTAAAAAGTAAAAAAATTATTACGAAATATTAATAATATTATATTATATGAGATTTTAAGCATTTTATATTGGGAAATCTAAAATCATGATGGGCGCGATGGGCTTGAGCACGCCCAAAACACAATGGAATTTTGTATAAACTATTTTTTCGCATTTCAATATACTATTTTCTTATATATTATTTTCACTGTTTTACGTATATATTGTTATTAAAGTAACCAACAATAATCCAATTTATGATTGATTTCTATTACCAAATTTAGTCATATGTCTTAAAATATAAAACCTACAATATAATAATTTGAAATTTATTATTATTAAAGATAAAGAATAATTTAGAACTATATATTTTAAAATTCTAATAACATAAATCATATATATTTTTTAAATTATTTGAAAAAAAATTGTTTTTCAAAAATGTTTTTGGAAGAAACTTTTAAAAAAGAATCTTAAGAATACTATTATAGAAAATTTTATTTTGAAAAATACTATTTTCTTGGAAATACTACTAAAAATATTCATAAATATAATTTCTTAAGAAAAATCATTGTGTAAATAATGTTTTAATTCTTATTTCAAAAAATTTTAAGTTTTATTTTTTTCATAAATTGTGAAAATATTTTTATGTTTACTTTTAACATTTTGTGCCATTTGGCATGATCTTAAAATTTTTTTACTTCCTATTTGAGTTATTTTTGACATTCATCCAATCAATTTAGTATGATATAGTTATATTATAACTTTTATTTTACATAAATTTTAATTGCATGATAATTATAATAAAATTTCAGTTTTAGTGTAATTACTGACAAAAGTCTTCATAAAGTTTTCAATTTTAGTATCGTGAAAATTATTTTGTCTACTAACTAATATATGTAATTCCGCTTATTCCTTTGTTTATTTAAGCTGCAACAATTTCTTTCTTTTCAAAATATATATATTTATATATCAATTCTAATGCACCGGTTTAAATATTAATATATTTGACTTTAAGATATGAACTTGCGTGTATTATTTTCAGAAAATAACGTTGGTAAAAATCTTCTTGCATAATTGTCATTAAACTACTCAAAAAATCAAATCATTATAATTTACTTTCTAGTAAATTAAATTATACTTACACCGAAAGAGAGTGAGGGTACACGCTAGTATTATACGATGAGGGGTATGCATCGTGCAGCACGACCTTTATTTTTTCGCGAAAAAATAATATATAAAGACAATAAACAATATATTAAACTAAAAAAATATAATATTTATGATTCCTTTTGTGTAAACAATATATAGATGCAATAAACAATATATATATATATATATATATATATATATATATATATATATATATAAGTTTGAAAACAATATATATATATATATAGTAGTTTGAAAAATGTAAAAGATAATATATAAACATTTCTGTTGCGTTTGGGCGTGCGCTACTTTACCCCGTCGTGTTTTCAGATTTCCCTTAAACCAATAGTACAAGGACTAAACTTGCAACCGATTAAAGTACATGTACCAATGGCTCATTTATCCCATAATAATAATAATAATAATAATAATAATAATAATAATAATAATAATAATAATAATTCAATATTTAAAATCTTGGATTATGGACAACTAAATTTGGTAATTGGTATAGGTATTACATACAACTGCACAATTGAAATCTCAGGTGTATATAAAATCAGGATTTGAAATCTCAGATTGTATACAACCAGATTCCGGATTATATGTCAACAGAAATTTAAAACATCGGATTATGTAATCAATATGTAAGTTGGGATTATTATAATCCGATTCGAAATCCTGATTTATAAACAAATCGGAAACTCTAATTCCACATTTGATTCGTATCTATCTCCATTCATTCGGACAGTCTCCCCCCTTCACTTGAGCTCACTCTTCTTCTGTCTTCTCACCTCTCTTGCTGTAAGGAAGCCTAAGAATAGATACCGATAATGAGAGAGAAGTCTTCGCTAAAAACGGAAAAGATATTACATTCATCCGCCCTTATCGCTATGGCGTCCATAAAACTACCTCCCCTCGCCTTCTCTCACCCTTTTGCCGAACAATTGCTTTCATCTGGAGAAAAGAACAATGTCGAGCTCGAATTGCTGTGTTTGGTTGAGGAGCCTTTTTGCGAGGAACAAGAAAAAGGAGAAAAAGAACTGGAAGTCGATTGATAAAGAGAAGAATGTGAAATGGAATGAGAAGAAGGATGGTGAACGGAGGATCTTCAAGGGAATCCGGTTTAGGATCCAACGGGCTTGTAAAGGGAAAGAGAAAGAAGAGCGCAATGCCTCTGATGCGAACCAGGAGGCGATGAAAATGGCGAGTTGTTCGTGGGCGAGAAATCTGTTCTCCAATCGGATGGAGAAGAAGGAGGGAAATAGGAGATGGAGTATCAGACGGATCGGACGGAGTATCAAGAGGATCGGTTTGAAGATCCGTCGATTTGCAAAGAGAGAGAGCAAGGAAGGAGATCACAGGGCTGCGATTGATGAAATTCATGAGAGCAATGGCGTAGTGCCAGCTTTACAGGTAATTCCCTTTTCTCCTTTTTGCGTTTTTCTTTACAGTGAATTCCTTTTTGAAGTCTGGTATTTGATTTTGATTTGACGGTGATTTTGATCTGTTTGATTCTTGTTAAAGTAAATTGATTCCAAAATCTGATCATTCCGTGCAAGTATTATTAGGTGTAAATCCAGCATCTGATCCAAAATCTTGTTTGTATGGTGATTATTTTTGCTATTGTTCTTTTTGTCATGTATGCACTCTGTTTTGCGATGTTATATCTATGTACAGTCCATAATTATTGATTTGTGTCTTGCTGTTAGTTTGTGTTTCTTATAACTTCCGTAACAAATCCGTAGATATTATGTATTCTACAGTACTTGATTCTTGATGTGTGTTATTTGCTGTGTGTACATTAAATTGTCCACGGTTTTAATGTTCACAATTGTTTTATGCATTATTTATATTAAAATAAAGGGTTAAGGGATAGAAAATCACAAGTTAAAAGTAGTTTTTTTAATAGAAAATACAGGGTTCTTTTTGTGTGTTTTATTGATGCACATGGTTAACTGTTTTTATTTTTATTTTATTTTTCCTATTAGGTGCTCAAGAGTGGCAAAGAATGGTCCCGTTATATCACTTTCAATTCCCGGGCAGCCACCTGGACCTTGAGACGGCTCTCACTGCCCGCACCTATCACCTCAAATCAGTACCGACCAAGTCTTTCACAGGATTTTTCAAACCTGAAAATCCAAAACAAGTACCGGCTGTATTTTAAGCTTATATCGAGGGTTCTTTAACCTTTGATAAAATCTGGTCCGGTGTCGAGACAGTCGTACAATCGTCAACCTCGCCAGCGTTTTATATAATAAACTTTTGTGATCACTTCTTTCTCTTATGCGCTGACAAGAGCAATTACTATATCGTGGACTCCTCAGGGGCGAGATTAGGTATCTGGTGTAAAAGCGCTTATATTATTAGGTTTGACGACGCAACATCTCTCAGCGGAAATGGTGACGGAGTGAGCGGGAAAGAGGCATGCAAACTATACATAGAACGGTTTATTGCAAAGAGACTTCTGTCCGACATAAGCAAGGTGGTGGAAATGAACCTGTTGGCAGACAAATATCAAGTTGAGTTCACCTGTATTGAGTCCAAGGCAGCCAGGCCGACACCTCACTCCGATCCTCCCACCATTTCTCATTTGGACAAACAAAAGGTATGTTTATTATGTTTGCATGTTATTATATTATTTATAATTTATACTATGTATGCTATATTTCTTATGAACGGCATGTTAATTAATGACCAGGATTGCGTCCCTGATGGAAAAGGCTTGACTGGACAATCCAGTCGAGTGGACGCATCAAGGGATGAAGGGATAGAGAAAGACTGTGAAAAGTGGCCTGACTGGATGGATCAAAGGCATGCGAAGCAGAAACCCAAGGTGGCCAGGCCAAAGCATCGTTCAGATCCTCCCATTATTTCTGGTTTGGATGATCAAAAGGTGAGATTATTATTTCTACATTTTATCATATTATTTATAATTCATATTACATATGTTTTATCTCTTTGCTCAATGACACGATTAATTAATGATCAGGCTGACGCTACTTCTGACTCGAATTGTCTCTCTGGTTCAAAAGACATAACTGGACACTCCAGTGGAGTGGACACGTCAGCAAGTGAGCGCTACAGCTGGACGGATAAGGGAGTAGACTGCGATAAGTCGACAGAAGATCATTTAATGCCGGATTCAAAGTCTGAGTGCAAGAAGCAGTTCATTACACGTCCAGATGAAGAACGGTTGCTTGAGAATAATTTGGATTCTCAAGAGGAGGACTCAGAGAATTGTGAGTTAGTTTCGGACCGTAATGGTGAGTCTTTATTTCTAGAAAAGGAATTTTTATGAGTTCTTTTTCTGTTTTTTGTTAACCTAATTCATTGTTCTCTTCTGTAGGTACTTCACAGAGAGATATTCTTTCTCCTACAACCCTGGTGAGTGAATAATGTGCACTGCCGTTTTTTCAATATAATGAAAAGAATATACATGCAAATGTGAAATAAAATAATTGTTTTGATTCTTGAAGAAGCAATAAGAATATGGGTGCAGAATTGAGAATAATTAGATTATTTGTTTGTTTATTTTATTGTAGGTTGTGTGCTTGATGCTCTGTGTTGTAATGCTGGTGAAGTGGAATGGTAGATTGATGTCGGTTGAGAAGCCCAAGTGTAGTGTCAAAACTGAGGATCCTAATACTGGAGGGCTCCAGTTGGTGACGGTACCATTTAATAGCTTGATGCTGTTTGGTACGCCCAACTGTAGTAGGAAGGCTCGCGACTTAGCTTCTACTGGTTCGGGTTTGGTTCGTCAGCCTGGGTTTTATTATCGATCACGCAAAGAGGTTGGTTTATTAGTTCTATTTTGTATGTTACAATATATATTTGTTTATTTTTTCTAAATTGCATGGCAATTGATCTGCCAGGCTGATAGAGCTCTCTGCTTGTATTATGCGAAATACATAACTGGAGTAGAGAAGTGCCGCTATAACTGGAGCGAAATTGTGGAGCCTTCCGGCACAAAATCCAAGGAACAATGTGTGAAGTGTTTTATTATACTTGTGGAAGATCGGTTGCTTGAGAATTTTGATATTCCGAAAATACCCTTGGCTCAAGAGCTGGATCCGGATGTTTCTAATTGGAACTTTAAATCCATTGGTTAGTTTAAGTTTTACATTTTTTGTTATTTTTTCATCTTTTTTCATAATTGTTTTCCTTGTTATATTTTTGATAAATGATTATCTTTGTAGGTACTCCAAAACAAGATGATAATTCTGGTAGCTGGTATCCCTTTGCTGTTGCGCCAGATACAGTTCCCATTCTCAGATCATGATAAGAGTATAAAAAATGTGTAAATTCATGGTTATGGGGAATAAGTTTGAATATGGGTATAACAAAACATTCAGATTAATTAGACTACTATAAGTGTTTGTTTATTTATTGCAGGTCCCATTTTTGACACCAGCAATTGGGCCTAGAGTTCCACCAGCCTTTGCGAATGCAACTTTATGTGTTTTTATAAAGAAAGATTCCAGGTATATATCGTTTCTTCTTTCTCGCAATATATTATAAATTAGAGTTATAACATGACAAGATTCAAAGTGTTTGTTCATAAAAAATAAAAATAAAAAACAAGATTCAAACTTCGAAGCTTATTCTTGCATTTGTATGTTGTTTTGTAACTGTAGGACCAAGTATTCAAATTCTGAAAATAAACATGTCATGAAAGAAAAAATATCTGCTTCATGCGAGATTCAGACCGTCATTAATTGCCAGGTTTGTTTCTCTCCTCTTTCTTAATGTTAATTTTGGTAATACCAATTTAAATTCAGACTTTATAATTGATGTGAAAATGAAAAATCTATCGACGTGCAGTTAGGAAGGCCGGAACTGAAGCTGAAACGAATCGCCAAAACCGAAACACTTCTTGTACTGAAAGAGTGTGAGGGCCTCTTCGACTGGGCCCGCCCTCTTAAACCCTAACCTTGACTTCACTCCTCCTCTCTCTGGAAGCAGCGGTTTTATTGAAGGAATACAAGGAGAGAGGGGGAGGAAAAGGTGAGCTGGCCATTGCTAAAATGTGCCATGTCACCTTGCATTCCATGGAAACTCAAGTGAATCAGAAGAACATCTTGGCACGGAATCCAACGGGACAGTAGGCCCACAACCTTCAACTAACCCAACCCGCCAAACCCCAGCCCAACACCCGCTAGCTCACACACATTATTAAACATGCCCTTCAACAGCCGGCACGGATCTCAACGCACAGTAGAGACAGCTCACATCACTCTCCCTGCGATAAAAAGGCAAATGAAATCCAACAGCTAAGGGAACCACGACCTGGCATTTCAAGAGACGAAGGGCAATATCGTAATTTCCAACAGCAGCATTTTCGCACAATCAGTGAAGATTTCTGAGTCCAGAACAGACATGCCAGGTGTCGGCGCGATAGACAAGCAAGCCCCACGAGTTGCGGTTTTGGGCGTGTCCGTTTCAGGTGCCTTCCTCGTCCCCTTCCTCTCAAGTCAGTTTGTCGTCCTCTCTAGTTACGTATCCATTGGAGATCTCCCTTTAAACTTTTATTATATCCAAATCTTCGTCTCCCCATTCGGCTCTGGTCCCCTCCAAGGCCTATGGAGTATGGAGGGTGCAAGTAATTGAATAAGCCTACTCTAAACCAATCAATTCCTTATAATTTATAATCCAAATATGTCATGAGAATGCATGAAATTTTGACTAAATAATGTAAGTGATTAATAGGTCTATGGATCTACATACCAGACAATGAAATTCGGGCTATTGATCTTGGAAAGACACTTTTTTCGTCCGACCCAATTTGTATAATGGATGTCTTGTTCCGAAGTTTAGGCTCATTATACAAAAATACCTCGGTTACACATTTAATCTCAAAATGGAAATTAGGAGGTAGCAATGAGCATAAGACATTTTTGCATTTTAATTTCTGATTTTAGATCTAGTACCTGAGTATCTAGAATTTTTTTAGTTGAGTTGGTTCCGGGTTAACAGGTGAAGACATGATCCGGCCCGTTTAGTAGTTGTAAAATACATTTTGTGAGATAAAAGAACAAATAGAGTTGGTCTCTCATCAAATAACCGTGTAAAGTTTGTGATTCACACTATTAGTTATTCATGAGGCATGAATATGATATTTGATTCCATTTGTAGAAGGCGTTAATTTCATGGCATGATCACAAAGAATAAAATATATGCGTCTCAATAAAACGGATGCATTTCTGAATGCCAAACTGTATGCAATTAATGAAATTATGTTTAGTTTTTATTTTAGATATTTAATTTTATTGAACTAATATGCTGACAATTAGTATGTATTGGTTTATCGGATTTAGACATGGGACTTCTCTCAGTGGAAATGAAGGCCGAGTGAGCGAAAAAGAAGGGTGTAGGATCTATATAGAGTAGTTAGCCAAGAGATTGCTGGCAGAAAAATTCCAAGTGGAATTCATGTGTGTGGAGTCCAAGGCGGCCAGGCCAAGATAGACCCTCCCATTGTTTTTGGTCTGGATCATCAAAAGGTCAGTTTATTAGTTTTGCATTTTATTATATTATTTATAATTTATATTATGCAGTGTTTTAAATTGCGCCGCAATTACCCGCAATAACGGAAATATGCCATGAAACGTAACTCGTAACAAAAATATAGCAAATATAACGTTTTCGCCGATACAGGCGCTATAGCGGCACTATTGCGAACCCTTTTGAAACCGAAGGTAGTTCTCATATTTTATATGACAAAGCGTGCAACTAATAGACGTTGCTGTCTAGGGTATAGAATCAGTACCCTATTCGAATTATTTATGGACAAAGCCAAATGGCACAAGAAATGCATGGCTGGATAAATACGCGTGAGTGGAAAATGGTCATCCATGCTAACTTGGTGATAAGAGTTTCCAGCTTTGAACCGTGGGATCTGCAATGGTGTTTTTAGTAAAAAGGCTTAATGACCTATTAGAGAAAGAATGACTTGTTTTGGAGCAAAAATGAAAGTATCAAGTCAAAGGATTTATGCACATCATCTGCTCATAGAGAGTCAGTCTCACCCCTTTGAACTCATTTGAGCTTCAAAACAAAAGGTAAACTTAGTTTAAGGAGAAGCATTTTACCATAGTAAAATCTAATATAATCAATCTCAATTGCATGACTGGCCTGGTTCTGGTTCATACAGGGTTCATACAGGTACAGTGTTATTTGTTTAAACCCTAAACTTGTAGTCTATTAGTATTTTTGGAATGTTAATCCTACTGTAATGTTCTAGACCTAAAACTTGAATCTTATTTACAGAATACTTATTTTTCATAAAATGCAATCTCCGATCAAAATATACAACTTTTTCATTAAAAAATTTGTGTCTAATTTGAGTTCTCTTTTCCCTACCAGGGAGCTTTTGCGCACAAGTTTGTATTGCACAGAGACACAAAGACACAAGGCAGTCATGTTGGTAAAATCTCTCTTTGGGCACTCATGTTTGTCAGTTGATATTCACTAGTCACTTAATTGTTAATTTATTCAGTT
The DNA here is from genome assembly GCA_027726005.1 of Juncus effusus. Taxonomy (NCBI): domain Eukaryota; kingdom Viridiplantae; phylum Streptophyta; class Magnoliopsida; order Poales; family Juncaceae; genus Juncus; species Juncus effusus. Next base: position 6,436,246 of record CM050907.1, read on the forward strand.
AAGCCCCTCCAATGTCATAGTTTTCTCAATTAGCCCTTTTATCGACTAAGTGAAATGTGGCTGTTAAATGAATCAATATTTTGTTGAGACAGTGTCTAAGCATAGCATATGAGAGATGTGGAGTTTTTCGTGGAATTTTTATGTGGAGTTTTTTTTTGTCTTATTTTCTTGTGGAAGTGGAAGTGGAAGACATACCTTGTGGAAGTGGAAGTGGAATTTAGCTTTCATATGCTATGTTGGCAGCTGAGTCAGCATTGACTTTCGCAATTTTACAGCCACATCATCACTTTGTTTTGATGAGGGTTTCATTTAACAATTTCGATAGTTGAGGGGTTTCGAATAAATTAACGACTGTGGCTTCTATGCACATTTGGTATATGAATGAGTGGGTCAAAAGAGAGATTTTGTCAATGGTTGTGTGAGTCAGCACTTACTTCAAAACCCTTTCAAGAACATACACAGCTCGTATGAATTATGATAGACACAAGAAGATGCTGAAGATGGGGAGGAAAGTAGTAATAATAATAATACAAGGGGGAAATGAAAATCCGATACTTTTGGAGGTGATCGATGTGAGTTTTGTTGGGTTTGTGAGCAAATTGGAGAGGCAAATTGGGAGGGTATTTTGGGCATTTTCGGAAATACGAAGCGCAAGGTTTTGGTTTTGCCGGTTGAATTGGAGCAAAGAAATGGGGAGCTGGATGAGGATTATGTGAACATGCTGAGGGCGTTTTTGGAAAAACAGTGCCATGAGATGCAGGTTTGTTTTTATATATTTATTACTGGTTTGAATTGAATTCAATATATTGAATATGTCAATTTTATCCGTCCAAAACTGGTAAATGTCAAATTTGCGCTTCCAGAGCTCATCAGATTTATCCATCTAAACTAAAAATATCCAAATTTACCAAATACATTGTTTGAAAAAGGTGAATTTGATATGTTTGTGTTTGTGGAAGTGCAAATTTGGTATTTTTCAGTTTTAGGGGGATAAATTTGTAATTTGCAGTTTTGAAGTGCAAATTAGTATTTTGAGTTTTCAAAGTTGAAATTTTGCCATATATTAGTGATTCTCATTACTAAACTAGCCCAAAAAAATTTAAAACAAAATTTATATATTCATTCATTTATTTATACTATTTATTTATTTTCCCACAGGACTTAGCATGAAATGCTGCGTTAGGGATTTGAGAAACCCTGACTTTGAGAGGATGAGATTGTCTCGTAGTAAGACCATCATGGGGCCTACCTGAGCTACACGGCCGGTTATGCGAGTGCAAGATTGGCACGGAATTTGATGCGTCCTTTAGCCATTCAAGGCCTCTGACGTTCTCTGATGCCTTCCATGGAAACCCAAACTGAAGAAAACCAAGGAATCTGATTCCATGGAAAGAAATAGATAACGAGATTGCAAATCAGCTTCCACGAAGATTCTAATGCAATGGTGAATTTCAGGATTTCTCAGGTGCTCAGAGAGAAATTGAAGTCTAAAAGGATTGAACTATTTATGGTATGGTTTATTTGGGAATATGATGTGGAACTTAGTTTAGGTTTATTAATTTTCTTTTTTTCTTGAATTATTTATAAATTTATTATTCGAAAATTTCATAATTAATAATTTTAAATAATTTTAATTTTTTTTACATTTTTTATTCAAATATTAATGATAATTATCAATTATTTTTAGTGGGGGTTGTGAAGAATTATTTTCGTTGAGAAACCCTAATTTGGAGAGGATGAGAGGGGAGGCGAGAGAAGAGTCGCAGAGAGAGAGAGAGAGAGAGAGAGGGAGGGTAGAATGGCATGCTGGTTTGTTTAGGGCAAGAACAAAATAAGGTTGAGAGATTGAGCGCCAGGTTGGCGGAGAGGGGGGATGATGTTTGGAAGCTTCTAGAAGGGATCGGTGAAGATTATTCTGCATTGCAAGATGACGATGAAGATAGTGATGACTAGTTTAATTAATAATTGGTTGTGTTGTAGAAAATAATGTTTGTTTTGTTTTTAAGGTGGGATGGTATACAATGTATTATGTGATGGTGTGAGCATTTAATGGTTGGTTTATTTTTTTATTTAAGTTATAAGGTGGTTATGGTTATTAAATTGTATTCAGATTTAGTTGTTTGTGTTTTGGAAAGTTAAATTGTTTCTTTTGTCGTGTTCTTTTCTTATGACTAAAGAATGCAAGTAATATGGTCGGCTTATGGAGGGTGCAAGTAATTGAGTGGGCCTACTTTAAACCAATCAATCCCTTATAATTATAATCCAAATAAATCATGAGGATGGATGAAATTTTGAATAAATTATGCAAGTAAATAATGGGCCTATGGACCTACCTCATCAAGACAGTGAAATTTGGCATAATTATTTTAGACTATTTTTGTAAGACCATCTTGTTAATAATTTTGAGGCTCGTTATATTAAATACCTCGGTTACAAATTTAATCTCAAAATGAAAACTAGGAGGTAACAATGAGTGTAAGGAAGACACATTTTGCACCTTAAATTTCTGATTTTAGATCTAGCATCTGAGTTTCTAGAATTGTTTGGTAGAGTTGGTTCCGGATTAACAGGTGAGGACTTGATCCGGCCCGTTTAGTAGTTGTAAACCGCATTTCGTGAGATAAAAAAAACAAATAGAGTTTGGTCTTCTCATCTAAAAAGCGTGTAAATTTTGTGATTCACACTATTAGTTATTCATGGGGCATGAATTAATATTTGATTCCATTTATAAAAGGCGTTAATTTTCATGGCATGATCGCAAAGTATAAAATATGTGTGTTTCAATAATATAGACACATTTCTGAATGCCAAACTATATGCAAATGAAATTATATATTCGTTTCATAAACCATTGGAGAAAATCATGCAAAAATAAATGGTTTATCTTTTCAAAAAGGTACCTTGATTTACTAAATATTAAACAAATCGATATTATAAATCAATTAGCTACTTTTGAGCAAATAATATTTTTCGGCAAATAAATCTCATCTAACATTTTTTACAAATTACGTCAAAAAGGTTGACGGCTTGAACTCCAAGGCTAAGCTGGTAATGGGCGGTTTAGAAGGCCAAGTAAAGAAGAAATTATATTTCTGAATGCCAAACTGTATGCAAAAGAAATTATATTTTCGCTTCATAAGCCATTGGAGAAAATCATGCAAAAATAAATGGTTATCTTTTCAAAAAGGTATCTTGATGTACTATCATTAAACAAATCTATATTATAAATCAATTAGCTACTTTTGAGCAAATAAGATTTTTCGGCAAATACTAACAAATTACTCCATGTACTTTTGTATAAATATGATTTTGCTCAATTTCAATAATGTTACTTGTGGTTTTTACTGTAGAAATTTATTTTCGGTGAACTAATATGCTGACATCTAGTATGTATTGGTTTATCAGATTTGGAGATGAAACTTCTCTCAGTAGAAATGAAGGCCAAGTGACTAGAAAAGTAGCGTGTAGGATCTATATAGAGCGGTTGCCAAGCAGAAAAGTAACCTGGCGGAGCTAGGGAGTGGGGGAGAGTGTTAAAAAATTTTAGAAGTGGGGAAGTTTCTTCTTTATTGCAAAGGATCCAGCTAATTACCTCTCACAAATTGTTGCTTTCCGGCTCTCATCCAAGGAGAAAATGGACATGTCCATAAAATTGGAAGATATTTGAAATTTTTTGGAGCTCCTGATTCTATGTACTTCCGAGCTCTCATATCTTACTTATAAGATTAGGACCTCCAAAATGACTCCCACGAAATTCGGCCTCTAATTGGTTTGTTTAGTAGCCCCTTATGGCTTCCAGTGAATTTCTCGTGTAAGATATTTTGTTGAGATATAAATGTATAAGATTTTTAATCTAAAAGTATATTGTTGTGATATAAAAGTATATATTTTTTTTTTTGCGGAGATCTTTCTCATTAGTCTTGTCATCTAGACCTGTATGATGAGATTTATACCTTCAACTATTTTAACATTTTCTTTTTCTTATTTAGAATGTAAGGTATATTGTGGTAAATATAAAAGTATAATATTTAAAATGTAAGGTATATTGTTGAAAATAATATTTTCTAATCACCTAGCGGACTGAAAAGCAAAAAAAACAAACAATTTTTCTAACATTAATAACAAAACTTCCTATAATGTGAATGAATTGTACATGCAAACAACATTCAATTATATATTGATGCAAAAATGATATTCCAACATTTAGTGCTCATTAAGATACCCTTGGATAATTCTATGTTTGAGATATGCCAATGCATGATCGACCAATTGGTTCCAATGATAAAGAACCAAGGAAGAAGAAAAGAGCATGATAAGAAAGTTAGCTTGAAGTTATCAATACTTCAAAAGAAATAAATTCTTCTGAAAAGAATATTGATGATAAAAGAGTAGAAGACAATGACGAGCAAATTATCCAGAAGAGGTTTAGGTACCTAACAATATTGAAAATAATGAGATCTCAATAAATTATGTCTCTACTAGAATAAATATGGAACCGAAATAAAATTGTGATTAATCAAAATTTATTTATGCAATTGCAATTGATTTATAAATGAAAATGAGGATCTAAAATTAAAAATATTTGTATAATGTCGATGGATAAAGTATTGGCCAAATCGAAAGATGTGATTAAAGCATCATTATTTTCACTAGTGAAATATAAAATTGTGGACATGTACTCTAAACACCTGGCGTTGTATAACGGTAACTTATAAGCGAGTATAACTTATAAGAGGGTGTTTTAAGAATATGTAATGAGAAAATTAAATTGTGATATGCACTTATATTTTTTAATCTTGTCGTCCTTGGAGGACTCATTAACGTAGTAGCAAATTATTCATATCTCATTTGATTGCAATATATTAATGAAAATCCCTGAAGGATTTAGAATGCCTGAAGCATTTCAAACTCTCAAGAGATTTAATCTATTAAATTGCAAAGATCTTTGTACTAATTAATGCAATATTGAGATATGTGATAAAATTGCTATAACAAATGTTTGTTGAATGAATGTTATGTAATTGATCAAAATTACGTTTAGGAAACTATATACCTTTTGAATGTTGATATATATATTGATGATTTAAAATCGTATGGTACTCTCGAAGAGCTCCAAAAGCTACCCTATTATTCAAAAAAATATAAGATTAAATTCTTTAAGGAATAAAATATTATCTTGAATTATAAATTGAATATTTCCCTGAAGGAGTCATTGTTTCATAATCCATCTATTATAATGATATAATGTGGAGAAATCGCATCCATTAAAATCATCAAGATAACTTGTTTGATTAACAATTGAAATAAAGGATGGTGAGTAGGGGTGTAAACGGGGCGGATAATATCCGAATCCGAACGGTACCGTATCCGCAAAATATCCATATCCGAATAAAAATATCCGTATCCGACGGATACGGACACGGATATGGATAATTTATACGGATATGGATACGGATACAATATCTATTTTATAAGGCGGATAAGAATACGAATACGGATATTATCCGTATCCGGATAATATTTCTATTCGGATATCCGTTTTTATAAAACTCAACATGAATCCATATCCATTAAGTATTAATTTTATTTTATTTCACAACCATATTATTTTCCATCTTTCCTAATTTCCTTTTAATTCGTCTTCTTGTATTTTTTTCCTCTTATTTGACAACCGAGTTTCCATCTTTTCATATTCTTCTTTAATCACCACATTCGACTTAGACATGTTTTAACTCCTTCTCCATCTAATAAAACCCTAGCCGCCAAAGTTGTGTCATTTTTGTTTTAGTATGGTTATTATATTGAAGTAGTTGTATTTTTTTTTTTTGTAGTTTGACTATGTAGAACGATTATAATATCTAATATAATTTCTTACTCAAAATGTTTTCCTCTAAAATCTATATTTATATAGCAATCTAGCAAAGTCGAGTTTTGAAATGATATATCGGACTACATATTAGAATATTCGTTTTAACAATCCGAAATGAGTCTGTATTCGTATCCGTATCCGGGATATCCGAACCGTATCCATATCCGTTTAATATCCGAACCGTATCCGGATCCGGATCTATCCGTATTCGTATCCGTATCCGAAAAAAAATATGGATACGGATATGGTAAGAGCACTATCCGAACCGTATCCGAACCGTTTACACCCCTAATGGTGAGTTATTTTCATGCATGTATGAGCAAGATGATTGTGAAATGAATATTTAACGAATCTCCTCAAATAATGATCCAGCAGATCTCTTCTTAAGCATATATTACAGAGATTGAACTTTGTCATCTCACATATAGTTGCATATATGAGGGGGAGAAATAATACGCACTGCACTCTTTTTCCCTTGTCTATGGTTTTTGTCCCAATGGGTTTTCCTAGCAAGATTTTTAACGAGGTTGTTTTTGTGCGTAATATATAGAATGATAATGCACTCTTTTTCCTTCATTAGGATTTTTGTTCATAGGGTTTTTACCTAGTAAGGTTTTAACGAGACATATTTAATATATGAAATAATGAGAAATAATGATAATACGCGATGCACTCTTTTTTTCTTACCCAAGGTTTTGTCCTACTATGTTTTCCTTATAAGGTTTTTAATGAGGCAACTTCTAATGCGTATGAAATATGGACATCCAAGGGGAGTGTTATGAATATAATTAATATGGATGTCCAATACTTGGCCCCTAAGAAAAGATAAATTAGGAAATGCTTATAAGAATGGAAGGAGTTGTGGCAGGTTATTTACTACTGTATATTCTATTGTATTTAGGTTAGATTATTTCCTTTATTGTAATTCTAAATCATGCAAGAGATTTCTTAGCCAGCACTCACCCTTTACTTTATAAAGGGGACAATGACTATTGTATTCGTAATCCACAATTCAATGAAATTCTCTCCTTCCAATTCTCTTTTTTATTATTCTTTTATTCTTTATTTTATAACAAAATATAAATATATTATTTTATTCAACTTGTTTCAAACAAACCACTCAACATTCCGTTTCAAAATATTTTGGTGGATGATACGGAAACTGGGAAAATATTAGATTTGGTAGAATGACTAAAACACGGCCCTTCGAAGCAGGAGATTATTGAACAGCAAAAAGGAGGCGCAAATGCATATGTGGATTGAGGATTAACAAGGATGATTAATTAGTTATTACAGGTGAGATTTACTTACCTTTTCTGGATATAAGGAGAATTAATTACTGGGGATTGGATTGGGTGGAAAATTCTGGAAAAAATGTTTAATTACGGCCCCATCCATTTCAGGATAATATCAGTTGGAGAAGAAATTTTGTTGAAGATGTAAATAATTAGTTTCCTTTTTATATTTATTATTTTTTTATCTTTTTGATAGACCATTGTGTAAAAAAAGATTAAGAGACAACAAAAAATTTCCTCTAAAATGCATAAGATGTTATTACAAAAAGATGTCAGAGTGAAAACTTAACAATGAGAAGTGAATTAAGGGTAAGCAATATACTTTGAACTTGTTCCTTCAAAAAGAAGAATATACTTAAAACTTGTAATACAGTTTTTTCCAAAGAAGTATATTATTAATCAAAAAATATATTGATATTCCGAAAAGTAAATCCTATATATAAAAGAATAATGAACAAATACGGAAAAGGTATACTAAATAAATAAAAACAAAATAATATGGGTACTTATAATATAGTGAATAAAAAATGCATAATTGATACTTGAAAAGATATAGTGAACAGAAAATGTACTTATTAGTTACATGAGTATAATGAACAAATAAAAAATATATTAAATATAATAAAAATTCTTTTAGAACTTTAGAGTATAAATGTAATTATTTTTTTGGATACTTTTTTAAAAGAAAAGTCAACGACCTAAGAAAGAATCTACGGGTAATAGAGATAAAATAGGAAAAAATACGGGCAAAAGCAGTGGGAATTATTTTTATTTTCAATATCATGTCCCTGCCGTAAAGAGTCTAGGTACAGTTATTCTAAATTAAGGATATAAGCAAGTTTTTTTGAGGGAAAAGGTTCTACCCAATTTTGTCAGGTCAATCAATTGCGCCTTCAATCTCACCTAGCTAGAAACATTGACACCAAATTCTATAAAAAAAAGGCCAAACTTCATCTTCAACCAATCAAGAGAATTCTTTTTTTTAAGAGTAATCAAGAGAAAATTAGAAAGAAAGAGACAATTTTAATGGATCAATCAGTCCCCTTCAAATGGGAGATCAAGTCAAGCGTTCCAAAACAATACAAGAGAGAAAGCTCAATCTACCACCAATTGAAACCCATCCTTCCTCTCCTTCTCATTCTCCATCCTTCTTACCCCGGACGGCTTTTGTTTCACCAATCAATACACATAACAAGTTTATTCCAAAGCACAATTTTGGACCAAAAATAGTCACACTGTTTCGTCTTTACATTGCAAAAACAAAGCACTGGAATGTGAATATAAAGAGCACAGGGGGGGCATAGCGGGTCAAATGATCGCTATTTTGTTGCTGCTAGTACAGGGGTTATCAGGTCAGGCCAGCGTTGTTATTCTACTTCATCTGCTTTCTGGCCGGATTTTGGAAGGTCGATTAGGGTAAAGAGGAGGGCAGGACGCGGTGATGGTAGCTAATATGCTTTACTAGATTTGCATGGATCATACTTCATAGCATAGGTTATAGTAAGGTCTAAAGTGAATAAGATGGGTTTCTAACCTTTTTTATGAAAAATGACTATAATTTCCATGCCATCCGCAAAATGGCTCATAGTTTGGTAAGTAGAACGTAATATATGTGTAGAAATAAGTTATATATTTAAGTTTCGACAGACAAACGTAATCTTATTTAGTAAGTCTCTTAATCCGTAAATTATGAGGTGAATCACAAAAAAAAAAATCATGTCATCGGTGATTCATGAAGCGTGTTAATTTCATGGAGAAAACAAAATAATCTAGCTTTTTTTCCTCTAAAATGTATAAGCGGTTATTAGAAAGATTGTAAGAATTAAAACTGATAAAAATAAGGGAAATGAGAAATCACGACGGGATACTATAGCGACTTTGTAGCAACGGATTGAAATTATATACTGTTTTCTCGCGTTTCTATATCGTTATATATTGTTTTCATTTTTTTAAATATATATTGTTTATCGAATGAATTTTTATATACTGTTTGTTTTCAGTTTATATATTTTTATATACTGTTTTCGTTTTTTTAAATATATATTGTTTTACCGAATGAATTTTTTATATACTGTTTGTTTTCAGTTTGTATGTTTTTTTTTCAGTTTTTATATACTGTCGTTACAGGGTCGATACAGTACTGTTTACATATAAAAATGAATAATTAATAAATACGAAAATATATTCGCACTTAAAAAGTTCAAAAAAATTTATTTGTGCTTAAATTTTTTTTAGTATATATATATTTTAAAAAGCCCGTAGGCATTAAATGCATATATTGATATTTGAAAATTATATATTCATCAATAAAAATGTATTTTGTTACTTACAAGAATATAATGAACGACTAAAATGATATACCAACTAAATTGAAGGTATTTTAGAACTTCAAATTAGTATAATATATTTTTTTTATTAGGAAATGTGATATCACGACGACACTATAGCACGCCGGATCACGACGGAATGGTGTATATACTATTTTTGCACTTTTATATACTGTTTTACCATTTTATATATTGTTTTTATTTTTTATGTATTTTTTTATTTTTGGAATTTATATATATTGTTCTAACATACTATTTTGATTTTTATATGTTGTTTTTACTTTTTATGTATATACTGTTATTAAAAATGAATTATATATATGATTATTACACAGTAGTATGTTATATATATTATTGTCGTGATCCGGCATACTACAGTGCCGACATGACCTATCGAGTCTTTTTTATTTGGATAACTTCTTTAAAAGAAATCAAATGCTAAGAAAGAGTCAACCGTTAGAAAAAAAAAACTGGCGATGAATAGGGAATGCTTTCTAAGGCCCGTAATCAATTTTGTCAGTTATTCTAAACTAGCTACCCTTAATCACACCGCCCTTAAGAGTCCACATACAGTTATTCTAAATTAATCAAGGGTAACCAATTTTGTCAAATTTCAACCAAACCCCTCCAATCTCGCCTACAAGTACTGATGCCAAACTTTAACTCTATAAAAAGGCCAAAACACTTTCAAGTTTCCAATCAAGCCAAACATAAAAAGAAAGAGATCCAATTTTAATGGACGAATCATTCAAGAGGCCTGGTTTAATCCCCTTCGATTGGGAGATCAAGCCAGGTGTTCCAAAACCCTACACCACCCCTCAAACTCAAAGAAAGCTCAATCCACCACCAATCAAAACCCCTCCTCCTTCACCATGGCAATCACCATCTCCTTCTCGCTCTCCAGCTTTCTTTCGCCGATCGGCTTCCATTTCACCAATCAAAATGCAGAACAAGTTTATTCAACGAAATGTTACTGGGCCTGAAATAGTCATGCAGGGTTGTCTTCCTATTGTGGCAATGAGGCATAAGGATGTAAATAAAAGAAGCACTAGTACTAGGCGTAGTGGGTCAAGTCGAAATTGTTATTCTTCATCTGCTGATGGTGTTGCTATTTCCAGTAGAAGGGGTTGCGAGTCAAATCGGGGTTCTTTTTCTTCATCTGCTTCTGTTGATGGTTTCTCACCGGATTTTGGAAGGTTGATTAGGGTGAAAAAGGAGGCGGAGATGATCGCTAATTGGCTTTTCTAGATTTGCATGGATCCGACTTCATAGCATAGTTATATTAATTAAGGCCTAAAGAGAAGATGGGTCTCTAATATTTTTAAAGAAAAATGGGCTTTCTAATTTCTATGCCAGGATGCCTTGAAGTGTACTTAATTTCCATGGAGGAAAAAATAATCTAGCTTGTGAAATTTAGCCATCAAAATTATATTAGAATATCCCATTGCATATTTGATTTTCCTTCTTTAGAAAAACAAAAACATTTTACTAATGACAAATCACAAAATTAAAATAATGGCACACAATAAAAAACGAAAAATCCATTGTTTTCGAGCCATCTCATGAAAATAGTACCGAGAAGCTCTCTACCTTCCCACATTCTCTCTACTCTCTTTTCTCTCTAGTTTTTGTTCTTCTTATACCACCACTCACTAATCAGACTTCAACTCAACAACTTGACCAGCCTGGATCTGGCCCCAGCCAATCAGGCGCCAGTACCTCTCGATCCGCCGGCTTATAGCAACCTTCTCCCCTGTATTTGTGCAAACTGGTTTTAGTAGTTGCAGTTTCACCCAGTCATTTTTTACCGCAAGTATTGTCCCACTGTTAGTCATGGATCCAATGTTAAGCATTAATATCTCGCCCTTTACGAGCTTGGATACCTTCTGTGGCTTCTCTGATTTCACGCCCAATAACCTCCTCAATAGGAAGAAATTCACCTATTTGTGAGTAAAAAAGCATGAAAATTAAACAAATTAGCGATTAAAATGCTAAAAATAAATAATATATTTGAAGGAAAAATAATATGAATTACAAACCTCAAGTTGAATAAAAACGTCAGGTAGAGAACCAACTTCTCCAAGGACATGGCCGACAAGCTTGTCACCTCGAGCAATATGCGGATCAATGGTGGCACCGACTCCAATAAGCCCGCCTGGCACCGCAAATTGAAGCTCATTCTGCTCGGCAAATAAAGAAGCTACTCTTGAGAAAATAGGGCTGCAATATTGAATGTTGCCTTGTTTGTCACGGTGCGTTCTTCCCGGACGGATTTCTATTAATTGGTTCACCTTCAAGACTCCCTGTGTATGTACATGAATAATATATCTCTTTTTACTAACAAAAAGAAAAAAAGGATAGAAAGAATATTAAAATAAAAAATAGTATATTCACCCTTAAAATGCTTCCGCCAGCAATGCCGCCTTTGATATCATCAGCTTCGGAACCGGGTTTGTTCACGTCGAAGGATCGAATAATTATCATGTTTGGAGGCGAAGTGAAGTCTCTTATAGGGACAGGTATTTTGTTGACTATGTATTCGCACAAAACATCAATATTGTACTTTAGTTGCGCAGATACTGGCACAATTGGGGCTCCTTCAGCTGCAGTGCCCTGTCCAAAAGAGAAAAAAAATACAAGATCAATTTATTTGTATAATCGATATACATACATCATAATATTATTTTTTCTTGATAGATTGATGTATTACATGCATTATGTAAGATTACATTTTTTTACCTGAACAAAGTTGAGAATGTCTTGATGCTGATTGAGGGCCGCGGTTTCCTTAATAAGATCGATTTTGTTCTGAACAATTATTATATGTTTGAGACACATCATATCAACGGCTGCCAGATGCTCAGAGGTTTGAGGCTGGGGGCAGCTGTCATTCGCTCCGATAAGTAACAGAGCTCCATCCATTACCACCGCTCCGTTCAACATTGTCGCCATGAAAATATCATGCCCCTGTTTTACCGAAAAAATAAAGGAATGATATTTTAAAGATTCTAATTAATATAGTTATATTGTGTATTAGAAAGTCATCATGTTCATACAGGGCAGTCAACAAAGGAGACATGCCTCAAGAGCTTCATCTTGCTGTTTTCAAAACCAGGCACGTCGCACGGAGGATTATCTTCTTTTCAGCTTCCGTATGATCTATGTATAAAATTTGATAATAAGTTTGCGCTGACTTATTACATTTCAAAGATGATGATGATGTATAAAATAAATTAGAGAAATTATCGTACTTGTAGCACCAAGGTCGCAGGCATCTGTCATCTTCACATTTATATATTTTTGCATTCGCATACCCAAGTTTCATGGTGATATTGCGTTGAAGCTCACTTTTAAATCGAACCGTCTACATTGCGTAAGAAAAAAGTTAGTAATCAATCATATTTGCATATAAGCACTTCAATTTATTCAATTTGTAGTGATAGGTTATGCACATAAACTTTTTTTTAATGATGTCAAATGAATATGAAAAGTACCTGAACACCCGATATCGCTTTAATGAGAGTTGATTTCCCGTGAGCCACATGACCGATTGTGCCTATTGTAAATATAACAAAAATGAATGATTGCAATAAATGAAAAATTAATTATCCCGCAATAATAAAAGAATATATAAAATTGCGAAAAAGAGTTTGTAAAATTACCAATATTAATGGCGGCTTGGTGGGAAATAACCTCTGGTGACAAAGCATGAAGTTTTGTCATGTCAAGATTGCTCAAATCCTGTTCCATCAAGCCGTTGCGCGACATTTTTTTTATCTTTACAATTCAACTAACTCGTAAGACTGAAAAATAAGAACAATAAAAAATTAATGATGATTTGTTACAACTAATGATGATTTGAAGTATGTTGTGATCGTGAAGTCACAATTTCAAAATAATTCTTAAACAACAAATTTAATTAAGCCAATCTTAAAAAATGTACAAAGAATAGGAAGGAAATGAAAATGGGCAAAACAGTTATTTACCTGTGGTTCTTCTGAACAGACTAATAAGATCCTTTTTTTTAATGAAAGACTAATGAGATCCTTCAAACGAGAATTCAAAACCTTATGAAAAATAGCTTTAGCTCTTGCTTAAAATCTGGCAAAAGAAAATTAAAAAACTATAACGTTTAATCCTTAAGAATGATTAACCAAAGCTCGTTAGGGGTTGGGGGTGAAATTGGGTATTTGTCAGTTTTTTGGGGAAAGATTAAATGAGGACTAGGATTTTGAGGAATGTCTTAAATAGCATGTTGGCAAGTTTTACTTCCGTAAATGAACATCATACAAGGAAATAAGAAACTTTATAAACTTGGCCGTCAATTATAGTAGCTGTGGCAAACAATTAAAGAAATTTTGCATATGAAACTCCAACAAATTCAAATTACAGGCTGTGACATTCACAAGAATTCAGTTCCCTGTTTTAATAAAATCGGGAAAATAAATATCCAATTCTTTAAGAATCCAATTTATGATTTTGTTTAAAACCAGGAACTCTTCAGATTTATAATTTAAAGCTGAAATTACCCCCTTACCCCCACCCCTTCATTTTGCAACTTCTTTTGATCATTCTCATGAGGCACATCATTATAATTATTTCCTCTCATGAATTAAATAGTATACTTACTCCGATTTTTGTAGTATTATTTGTATCTCATATTAACACAATATTTCATCTTATAACACAACATTTCACGTGATCTAGATAGATTAAATTTTAAAATTAAAAAGTAAATAAAAAAACTACAAGTTTTAAAATTTGAAAAAAAAAAAAAATGCTATATGCACATATCATATGATATATCCAGATGTATGAAACAAAATGAGAATATAATAGACTAATATTGAGCTAAACATAATTTCATATATTACGGCAAATAGTAACAAATTTTGAGAAAAAAATGAACAAAAATATAACAACTAAAAAGGAACAAACTGAGTAGATAATAGACTGTGAATAATAGACTGTGAATCTCCAATAAAAGAAATTTCGTATAAACATAATTCCATATGCTACTAGCCTACGACTTACTTACAGACAAATAGTGATATTTTCTGAGAAAAATTAAAACTAAATAATAAAATAAAATAAGGAAAAGTATAATTTCTAAAATTTGAAAGATTTGAAAAATGTAATAACAAAAAGCTTATATGCATATATCATGCATCAAATCTCTCATTGTATAATCGCTAAATGTATTTCAAATACACTGCCATTGCTGGCAATTGCCTTTACATTTCTTGTATATTTATGCAAGGATATTTTCCTTACTATTAACGCGGTGGGATTGTAGTTTTTTTACTATTTCCGTTCATTTTAAAATTAGAATTATTGAGGATAAATTTCCATTTTCTTTTTTTAGTTTTTGTTCAAATAAGAAATTTCCCTTTAAATATGTTATATATAATAATTATCAATAACACAACATTTCACATGATCCATACATATTAAATTTTAAAACTAAAAATAAAATAAAAAAACTACAAATTTGAAATTTGAAAAATAAAAGAAAAAAAATGCTATGCACATATCATATGACATATCCAGATGTATGAAACAAAATGCATATATAATAGACTAATATTGAGCTAAACATAATTTCATATATTACGGCAAATAGCAATATTTTTTGAGAAAAAATAACAGAAAATTAACAAATAAAAGGAACAAAAGGAGTAGATAATAGACTGTGTAAACAATAGACTATGAATCTCACATAAAAGTAAATTTCATATAAACATAATTCCATATGCTATGAGCCTACGACTTACTTAAATACAAATAGTGATATTTTTTGAGAAAAATTAAAACTAAATAATAAAATAAAATAGGAAAAAGTATAATATCGAAAATTTTGAAAAATGCAACAACAAAAAGCTTATATGCACATATAATGCATCAAATTTCTCATTATATAATCGTGTATTTCTAATACACTGCCATTGCTGACAATTACCTCCACATTTCTTGTATATTTATGCAAGAATATTTTCCTTACTATTAACGCGGTGGGATTGTTGTACTTTTTTACTATTTCCGTTCGATAGTGATATTGACAGAAAAACGTTAACCATAGAAAATAAAGTTGTAAAATGAGAATTATTGAGGATAAATTTCCATTTACTTCTTTTTAGTTTTTGTTCAAATAAGAAATTATTGAGGATAAATTTCCATTTACTTACGACAATAGGAGCATTATTTGAGAAAAAATGAACAGAAAATTAACAACTAAAAAGAAACAAAATGAGTAGATAATAGACTGTATAAATAATAAACTACGAATCTCACATAAATAAAATTTTATATAAACATAATTCCATATGCTACGAGCCTACGACTTACGTACAGGCAAATAGTGATATTTTCTTAGAAAAAATAAAAATAAAACTGAATATGAAAATAAAATTAGAAAAAGTATAGTTTCTAAAATTTGAAAAATACAACAACAAAAAGCTTATAGGCACATATCATGCTTCAAATTTCTCATTATATAATCGCTAAGTGTATTTCTAATACACTGCCATTGCTGGCATGCCTCTGCATTTCTTATATATTTATGCAAGAAAATTTTCCTTATTATTAACACGGTGGGATTGTTGTACTTTTTTACTATTTCTGTTCGATGGTGATATTGACAGAAAAACATTAACCATAGAAAATAAAATTCTAAAATTAGAGTTATTGAGGATAAATGTCCATTAGCTTCTTTTTAGTTTTTGTTCAAATAAGAAATTTCCCTTTAAATATGTTATATATAATGATTATTAATAAGATAACATTTCACGTGATCCAGATAGATTAAATTTATAATTAAAAATAAAATAAAAAACTACATGTTTTAAAGTTTGAAAAATAAAATAACAAAAATGCTATATTCACATATCATATGATATATCCAGATGTATGAAACAAAATGAGTATATAATAAATTAATATAGAGCTAAATATAATTTCATATTTGACGGCAAATAGCAACATTTTTTGAGAAAAATTCAACCAAAAATTAACAACTAAAAAGATTAGTAGATCATAGACTCTGTAAATAATAAACTGTGAATCTCACAAAAATTTTCATATAAACATAATTCCAAATGCTACAGGAGCTATGACTTACTTACAGGCAAATAGTGATATTTACTGAGAAAAATTGAAACTGAATAATGAAATAGGAAAAAGTATAGTTTTTAAAATCTGAAAAATGCAACAACAAAAAGCTCATATGCACATATCATGCATTATTAATCTCATAATATAATCGCTAAGCGTATTTCTAATACACTGCGATTGCTGACAATTGCCATAATATTTCTTCTATATTTATACAACATAACTTTCTTACTTCTAAAATGGTGGGATTATGGTAAGATTATTATATCTTTCACTAATTCCGCTCTTGAGCCTTTAAGTTTTGAGTTTACTAAGGGGAAATATATTCCGCGAGCAAATTTCTTGTTCTGAGAGCATGAATATGTTCCTAGTGTTGGAATTTGGATCGTTTTATTTTTGTATTGATGGAGAGAATCAATTTGGAGATGAGAATTTGAGAGAATAAAAGAGACAAATTATTTCCAATGGAGGGATAGTTTCCTCCTTTCTTTTTTTTATTTCTTTCTTCTTGTTGCTTTGTTTACAACATAGATAATGACGGGGTTGGATTTGTTTCCCAACTCATACCTCCTATTTATACTCTATTACATTTTTTCAAAGACATCCCAAAATTACACCATTTTAGATGGATATACATCATTTCATACATAACTACATAACCCTTCAAGGCACTCTTACACATACCCTTATGGATATACATCTTTTCACTCACACCCTTTGGATGTAAGGGTGTATATCCATACATAAACTAAGAAAACTACTTATAACCTATGGGTCATGGGTTTTATAATTACAACCCAACCCAATAATTATTTTAACATAATTTAAATAAATAAATATTATTTTCCAAAAGCATTAATTTTAACACTTAGAGCATCTTTACTTTCATAATCTAGGAAATACGCTCTCAAAATATCTCTCCCCCACAAAGTCTCCTTCTTCATAAATGAGCTTATGCAACTCATGCCCATTTTTAAACTATCAACAAGAGCCATAATTGACTCAGGTTCAGAAACACATTTCTGGACGGACTCTTGGCATCCAGTAAGGACCTTAAAGGACGAATTTCCGGAACTTTATACATGTGCTCCAAATAGATCCAACTCCGTCAGACAAGTCATCCTCTCATATTCGAACCTGAACCCATTCATCTCCTCAAATAACTTGATTCTCGCTGCCCAAACTAACCAACTACAATTCATTCTAAACAACAACCCTCTAAGTGATGATCCAGACTCTCTCCTCTGGCGATGGACCAAACAAGGCAACTATACCTCAAAATCATGCTACACCTTCTTTTTCAAAACCGACACAAAATCATTGTGGAATAACAAAATTTGGAAGCTTAAAATTCCTACGAAAATACGATTCTTCATATGGCTTCTTGAGGCACATATGCTGCCTACACAGGAAAAGCTTATTCGGAAAGGGTGGCAAAGCATTAGCTCATGCACCTTGTGCACGTCAAATGTGGTAGAAACCTACAACCACCTCTTCATGGATTGCCCATTTAGTAAACGAGTATGGACTCTACTGGGCATAACAACCCCCATACCAAACAACTATGCCATCTCCTTCTGGTAGGTAACAAGAAGAACTCTCAACACCACCACGGAGAAAAGAGATTGGGATCTCAGATGGGCGGCGGGTTGCTGGAACCTGTGGAAGCAGCGCAACCAATGTATTTTCAATAACCGACGCGCAACACCGACAATCACGGCGAAACTTGCAGCGAATTACTCAGAGCTATGGGCGAAATACTGCTAAACAAGCTCGCCAAGAAGCTCTTCTCCTTAGACAATTGTAATAGGGATGCTCCTCTCAAGACAACTGAATGTAATTTTTTATCTCTAAGTTGTAACTATTACCCCTAAGCTGCTACTTATAAAAGCTGCAAAAACCTCATGTAGTCTGGAAAGACTACTTTTTTTTTAATATAATAAAATCTCAAGCCGGCAATTGCCTGCTAGAGCTTCAAAAACAAATATTGTCTCCCTTATTAAGTACTAACGTCTCTTCACAAGACTAACCTTTTATTTCTCTCTAAACCCTAAAAACAAGAATCCACGAGAAGATCTTCGTCTCTCCTCTCCACCCTCATCAAATCCAGAATCTCTCTGAAAGCCCTCGTTAAACCCCAAATCTCGACAAACCCGCATCGATTTCTTCTCCCCAGTTACAGAAATGGGTTTTTTAGGAGTCTCTATTCGAGTGACGAGTTTACACCTTCAATTCTTCCTCCTAGACAGAGGAAGATCATAGAGAGAGAAGAATTGGAAGAAACCTTTGAATCAGCAACAACTACTGATGAAATTATATCGTCTTTGAAAGCTTTGGAAATCCACCAAAGCCAATTGGGTCAAAATTCCTTGGAAGTAGCGAACGATAGAAGATTATTAGGTTTAATTTACACTGGTTTAGAGCAACACAAGAAGGCGTTAGAACAAAGCGAACAATCCAAAAAGGTTTTAAAAAATTGGGGCTTAAAACCCGAGCTTCTTCGCACGGAAATCAATGCGGCCAATATGCAAATCGCGTTGGGAAAATACGAAGAATCAATCAAAACCCTAAAAACCTTGGTTCAAAACATGGAAGAAAATTCAGAGACTCACGCTTTTGTGTACATTTCAATGGCCAAAGCTCTGCAAGTCAAGAAAATACGAATTTCGATGAGGTAAAAAAAATACTCACAAAATGCTAGACAAATTTTGGGAGAAAAAGAGTTTGAAATTCCTGATAGGGTTTCTGAAACATATGTGGAAATCCGAGTTCATGTGAATCATTAAATGAGTTTGAAACGGCGATTTTGGTTTTGAATAAGAGTCTTGAGATGATTGAGAGGCTGCAACATCAGCAATATTTGGAGGAAAATTTGTCGGCCAAAATCAGCTGACTTTCGCTATTGACAAGTAAATTAATTCATTTCTTAAAATTTTGAAAATTTTGGATTTTTATTTTTTATTATGAAAATGGACCACTTAACTTTCGGACTCGTTTGTTATCGTTACCATTTTCTGTTTTCTGTTTTTTTTCTCCAAAAAAAAATGTTTGGGTAAATGGCTCTGTTTCTATTTTTTTCTGCACAGAGAAAAAAGAATAAACAGAATTTTGGAAACGAGAAAAAGTTGTTTCTTCTTTTCTTTTTTTTATTGTCAAACTTATAAATGTTCTAAACCACACAAAAATAATATAGTATCACTAAAAGAATGTTTATCTTGAATATTATATTGCGCTAAAAATGATATAATCACATTAGAAAAAGAATTTTGACCCAAAAATTGTATATCACACTAAAAGAGATAAGTTGACACTAATTAAAAATATTGATCCTGAAACTTTATATTGCAGTAAAAAAGATAAGTTAGCAATGAAATTAGTATAATAATACCGACAAAAAATATTATTAATGCTGAAATCTATACTGAAATCTTTATATTCAAACTACAATGGTATATTTACACTAGAAATAATATATACTAATATTAAAAATGTTATATTGAGATTGAAAGTGGTCTAATGATACTAAAAAGGGTATTTTAATACACTAAAAGTAATATATTTTCACTGAAAATAGTATACTGACATAGAAAATGATATATTGATATTGTAAATAGTATATTGACACTAAAAACTCAATATATTAGCATCAAAAATATTATACTAACACTAAAAATGATTACTAAAAACAAGATATTAATACTCAATAATTATAAATCAATATTATAAACGGTACATTGACACAGAAAATGATATATGGGTACTTAAAATGGTATATTAGTGCTGAAAATATTATATTAATACTATAAACGGCATATTGACGCTGAAAACTTGATATATTGGCAATGACAATATTATAAATGCGCATTTGATAAAATAATAAGAAGGAAAAAATATTGGTTTTAAAAACAAAAAAAGTTTTTTTAAAACAAAAACGGAAAAATAAAAAACTGATTTTTGTTTTTGAAAAACGAAAACCAAAAAAAACAGAAATGAGGCCAAATGAGACCTTACTTTCATTTTTAACAAGTTAGACGCTTTAAAATAAAACATTAAAAGTTAGGGGGGTTTTGAAAGTATTATCATTAGAGGTTTTTTTTTAGTATTTTCAAATTAAGTAGATTTTTAAAAAATGGAAAGTTTAAAATACTTTCTTTTACATTCCACAAGCTAGAGGGTTTTTCATAAATATTAGAAACTATGGGGGGTTTTGAAAACTCATGTTCTTAAATTCTAAGGGTATTTTAGTAATTTTCTAACATTTCAGGAAAGGTGCAGGAATCCGTACCGTATTTAGAATCAGCTGTAGAAATAATGAAGCAGAGTTTTGCCTGAAGCATTTCAGCGTGGGTTATATATATAATAATTTAGGAGCAGCTTTTATGGCGATGGGTTGTTTTCAATCTGACATGCAGATGTTCGCATAGGCGAAAGATGTAACTGGATCTCGCTTTGGGCCCGCAGCATGTGGATTCTGTTGAAGTGTGTCAGAGCTTGGCCGACGCCTATAGCGCAATGGGCAGGTAAATTATTTTTTTTGGTTTTTTGGGGAAATTTGCAAAAAAGCCCGTACATTCTGCTTAAATTTCAAAAAAGTCCCTACATTATTGGAAAATGAAAAAACACCTACATTTTTTTTCAATTTTTGTATTAATGTATGTTGAAATATTAAAATTAATATTAATAATATTTATTTATTGTTACTTAGAATATGAAAAATAATACCTAATATGTATGGTGAGAGTTAGAGGAGTTAGTAGGAATAATGAAGTTAGTGGGCATTGATGGGAGTTACTGCCATTTAGTATAGGTAGATGGAGGTTTTGTGTCTAGGTTTAATATATTAGAAATATTAAAAGTCACCATGTTTGGCTATATAAACATGGTTAAATTGTAAGTTTAAAATATAGAAGAGAGAAATTGTAATAGAGGTGGCATTCGGCAAAGTGGAATAAGAGTGGAAAAGTGGAAGAAGTGGGTTATTCCAGCCAAACAAGGGTGGAAGAAAATAGAATAAATAGGTGGAAGAGTGGAATTTCCTTCTTCCATGGGGGGCTGGAAGATCTTTCTTCCATGGAATAAGGCAAAATTTAAGACAAAAATATCCCTTCTTCTTCCACCTTGAGATGACATGGCACTAGTAATTAATGTTATGTTTCTCTCTCTTATTTCTTTCCAAACAATTTTTTATAGAAAAATAAGGATGAAAAAACCATCAATTCTCAATAATAATTTCATGAAATCATATTTTTAAAATATGAAAATAATTATGCTTATTTTTCTCTATCTAAAGAGATCAATCTCCCATATATTTCTTTCGTTGTTCATTTTTTCCATCTCCCTTGTCATGCATAAATGATTTTGTAAATCAAACAAATTATTTTCTATCTTATTTATTTAAAAAATATTTTTATTTTCTTTTAGGTTGAATAAGTATGATCATAATAAGGGCATTGTAGTAATTAGGTATTATTTATATATTTTAAACCAACTTGTTATTCCATGGATGTTGGCCGAACGATGGTGGAATAAAATGGAATAATCGCTCTTCCACTCTTCCGCTCTTCCACTATTCCACCTTTCACCGAACAAGCCCAGAGAGAATTCACATATTAATAAAATTAAGAGAGCATTTTTTAAATTTTATTGTCTTTCTTCTATCAATGTAGATGCTTTTTTTGCAATTTCCAATCATGCATGGGTTTTTTACAATTTAAGCATAATGTAGTGGCTTTTTTTTCATTAAACAAACTCTGACACGCCCAAACAGAATCAACATGATCCAGTACGCCCTTCATAATTTTCTAAGGGCATTTTGGTAATTTCCCCGCATTTTGGCGTCGGATATATTTATAATAATTTGGGAGTGGCATTTATAATAGCCGAAGGATGCATTGGATCTCACTTTGGGAGCGAGCGAAAATAGAAAAAAAAAATCATAAAAGAAAATCACTAATTGAAATCAAACCAAAAACGAGAATACAAATCGAATCAAACTCTACATAAACCACCTCCAATTATTCAAATCGAATCAAACAATCTCCATTAATTTTCTTGAACTTCGCATCAAACTTTCAAAGGATAGTACAAATTGATTTACTCTCGTTGGTCTCAGTCGAGACATTTCCGGTACCGCTTCCTATGTCAGCTGATACGCCAGGCCAACTCTTGCACATACAATGTTGTCCTTCTGGTATCTGCCTATAAACAGACGCCACGTGGCGACCACATCCTTGCCATGTGGTTTTTTGACACTTGTTGCACTTGGCTTCATAACACATGATTGGTTTTTTGATATTTCTTTTTTTTAAGTTTTGATTGTTTTCGTTATTTCCTAGTTTTGATATGATCTCTATTTATAGGTTAGAACTTAGAATGAATTTGACTTGAAAAAAGAGAAATTGATTAGTCGTGTATACTCTCTAAAAGGATTTGATTTGTTGATGCTATGTTGAATCTGCCGAAGGATGTATTGGATCTCGCTTTGGATTTATGGCGCCATGGGCAGGTGAAAATTGATAAAAGCCCCTACATTATGTCAAAATTGCAAAAAGCCCTTGTACTAGTGGAAATTATAGAAGAGAATAAAAATTGTAAAAATGTTAGGGGTTTTTTTTTGCAATTTTTGACATAATTCAAGGGTTTTTTGCAAATTTTCTATGATTTTTTTGCTTTGTTTAGTTTTCTTTTTTTTTTTGCTCGTGATATTGTTCGTATTTACTGAAGTAAAAATACAAGTAAAAAAATGTGAATAAAAATGCAAGCTCTGAAATGCCTAGACAAAATCAACATGTTGTGGGCCCAGTGCGAGATCCGATACATCCTTCATGGAGATGGGCTGCTTTCAATCCGTCACTCAGCTGTTTGCACAAGCGAAGGACGTATTGGATCTCGCGCTGGGGCCTCAGCATGTTGATTCGGTCGAGGCATGTCAGATTTTGGCCAACGTTTATGGCACTATGGGCAGGTAAATTGATTATTTGATTTTTTTTTTTTTAGTCGAGTTAATGTAGGGAAATTGGGGAATAATCTCTTGCATTCATTTGTGGAAATTGCAAAAAAAAAAAAAAAAAAAAGCCTTCTCAAAATTGACTTTTTGTTTTTGTTTTTTTTGAGGTAAATTAATGTAGGGAATTCATAGAATATGCTAAAAAAAAACCTCTATTAGGTACAAAATTGCAAAAAAAAAAAAAAAAAAAAAAAATTATAGTTTGTTTAGATTTTTTTTTTCTTTTTAGTATAATTTGATATTCAGATCTAATCTTATAGTGTTTGTCAAATCATCTTGATCAGTCTAATTGATATTTTAGAGTTTCAACATTTGATTTATCCGCAATTCTTTTTGTTTTAATCTTTTTTTAGTTACGCGCTTGCGGTGGAATTCCAAAAGAATGTGATTAACGCATAGGCGAGTCACGGACCGAGCGTGATAGATGAGCTTGAAGATGCGACGAGGCTTTACAATGAGCTCAAGAAGAAGGCCTTTGAATCTCTATCTGGCAGAGTTGTTTCAAATCAAAATAATGAGGAATTGAACGGTTCAAAAACGGAATCGGAAGAAAAGAAAGAAGCGAATGTCGTTGCTGATCGATCTGAAATCTTTCGACAGTTATGATTTGTAAGCTTTTTCTTTGGATTTTATTTATTTATTTAGGTTTTGTTGTTTTGAATCATGTGGGAAAATTTGTTCTGTTGTACTTGTATATTTATGTTTTTTTTCATAATAGTCCATAGGCATACACAACACTCGCACGCACGTGCACATACACTGAGAGGGCACATCTAATCTTATATAAAATCCCTTTAAAATTTCTCTAAAATCCTACCAAATGCGAGATTTGATCCTCACCAATGAAAATTGGGCCTTGTTGGAATTAATCGGCCATTTGCATATCTCATATCAATAGAACAACAGAAACTTGCAAGAAGCTTGCAAATCTAAAGCATAAAATTCTAAAATTATTACAGAAAAAAACCTAAAAAAAATTCGATTCCGATTTAACTTACACATTAATCCTCTCATCACACAACACACTGCCATCTCTCACCCTCATTTCTTACACCTTTCTTTCACAAAATGAAACAAAACATTTCACCGAATTAAACTACACCCCCTGTTTCAATTTCAGAGCTCTCCATCCAATATCCGTTCTATAAAACCCTTCCGGCCAATCAATCGCCTCCACAGCGTCATAAACCCTACTTCTCGCCTCTTCAATATCCTTTCCCTTAGCGGTAACCCCTAAAACCCTACCGCCCAAACTTATAAAATTCCCATTTTCATCTAAACCGGTACCGGCATGGAATATTTTAACAGTTGGAGAAACTGTTTCGGCCTCTTCTAAGTTTCTTATTATGGTGTTTTTCTTGTACGGACCAGGATAACCGTCGCTCGCCAGCACAACGACCATTGAGCTCTCGCTGGACCATGTTAAGAAGACTCGGTTTAGTTCGCCTTTACATGCTGCCAGTAGGACTTGAGCCAAGTCTGATTCTAATCTCATCATTAAAACCTGTTTATACATACAAGAAATGTTATATTTATTAATAATAAGGGGAATTTAAAAAAATATATATTTTATAAAATTTATCAAATCCTCTAAATTTTGGGATATTAAAAAAAACACTTTTAACTTTTCAATTTCCAAAAAAACCAAAAATATTAAAGGTCTCAGAAAAAAAAACTGAAATTTTATTTTCATAGAGCCCATCTAAACAATGTTCAAATAATATATAAATAATAATAAATAACATGTTAACATATCTTTCAAATATTTATCTATTATTTAAAAAATTAATGTGTTATACAAATTATTTCTCTATCATTTAAAAATGAGTTGGTGGTTTTCTGAAATTAAGACATGGTTTTTTTTATATAAAAATTAACATGAGGGTTATTTTTTTGCGGATTTTATAGAAACTTTATAACAATTTTTTTAATAATCCAAAGGAGGAGTTTTTTCACAAATACCACAAAACATAAGGTCTCTTTTTGAAAAAAAATCCACTAACAACACTAATAAAAACCATGATTCTGATGATGATAATTTCGTAATAACTGACCTGGCATTCTGGATCGCCAAAACGGACATTATACTCAATCAACTTAGGCAAGCCAGATTTCTTCTCAATCATAAGGCCGGCATATAAAACCCCTACAAACTTGCAACCCTCAGCAGCCATTCCTCTCACTGTAGGTTGTATTATCCTCTCCATTACCACGGACTGGAGATCTCCAGTTAAAACCGGTGCTGGCGAGTATGCTCCCATCCCACCTGACATTCATTACAGAGTCTCATGTTTAGTCGTAGTAGAATTAAATCAAAGTTAATCAGTATTTAGGTTTAATTAAGTTGTCGAATAGTGCTTTCTTGAGCAAGCGGGAAAAGATCTTTTGTTATACTTATTTCTTGTTATGCATGCTTTTTATTCAATATTCGGTTTTTATTTACAAAAACCAAATAAACCAAACGGACTGAAGTATATGTTGTATTGCTAATTTTTAACGATACAGACTTAATGCCTATTAATATTGTCTAACTAACATAATCATTATTTAGTCTAAAATTTACTAACTTCGATTTAATACTTAGATCGCTATCTTATTCAGCCTAACCAACTAAACCTAAACCAAATTCGGTTTATTCAATTCTTTAAAATTCAGTCGGTTCGAATAACTGACTTGCCCAAACAACACACCTATGGTGATAAGCTGAGCCTCTAACAATCTACTACGACTAACGGTACTAAAGCCGCAAGAACATACTAAAGTGATACTAATTAAAAAGGGGATAATAATTTAATACCATATCCTAAACAACATACTATGACTAAAAACGGTATTAAAGACGCAAGAACATACCAAAGTCGTTCCAACTAAAAGGGGATAATAAATTAATACCATACCCTAAACAACATACTACAATTAAAAACAGTACAAGTACCCAAGAACACACTACCAACTAAAAAGGTTATAACAATTTCAACCCATACCCGTATTAGGACCTGTATCGCCGTCCCCGACCCGTTTATGATCCTGCGCGGACTCCATCGGCAGCGCCACCTCACCATCCACCAACGCAAAAAAGGACGCCTCTTCTCCTTCTAAAAACTCCTCGATCACCACCCTCGACCCGGCCGACCCAAACGAGTTGTCAACCAGCATCGAGTCGATCGCATTAAATGCTTCTTGGTGGGTCTCGGCGATTATCACGCCCTTGCCGGCGGCAAGGCCGTCCGCTTTGATTACAATTGGGGTCGGTTCGGTTTTAATGTAGGATTTGGCCGAGGTTGGGTCCGTGAAGGTTTTGTACTGGAGAAATTATAAAAAAATAAATTAAATAAATAATTGAGACTATCATTTTATTTATGAATTTTTTCATAAACCCCATAATGTTTCAAATACTCAAATATTCATTTAATGTTAAGTTCTTTTTTTGAAAGTACCCCTAACTTTAGTGTTTTATTTTAAGAAAAAAAAAGTAATTCATTCTGAAATAATAAAGAAATAATATGTAAACGCTTTAGTTTATTTTGAAATAATAGATTCGTAATTGAATATTATGTTTACATGAGGGAGCTTTTTCAAAACAAGGTTTAAATTATGGTGTTTTTTTAATATTCCAAAAATTAGGAAAAATTTTCATAAATTTGAGAAAATAAAATACAATTAAATTTTTGATCAAAACTACCTTAGCAGTTGGAATCCCATACTTGTCGCACAACCTCTTCATAAAATCCTTACTCCCCTCGAGAGCCGCCGCTTCCGCCGAGGGCCCGAACGCCAAAATCCCCTCTTTACTCAAATCATTCACCAAACCCTTAACCAGCGGCGCTTCGGGCCCCACCACCACGAGCCCGACCCCCCACTTTCTGCAGAACTTGGCCACCGCCAAGCTGTCGGAGACGTTCAAATCGGGGAGACAGGTGGCGTCACCCGATTGGCTGATCCCGGCGTTGCCTGGCGCGCAGAAGACGGCGTCGCAGGACGGGGAGTGTTTGAGGGCGTAGCATAGGGAGTGCTCGCGGCCGCCCGAGCCAATCACTAGGACTGTTATCCTTTCACCTGCAATTTGGTTGTGATTGATTGGAGAAAATGATTATTTAAAAATGAAATGATACAGCAAAAAATAATCTCATGTTTTGCCCACCAGATGTTGCTTTGTCGTTGGCCAAACTAGATAAAACCTCAAACCGGTTGAATTTGAAGCTTTTACGTAAAGGAGCCCGCCGAAATAAGTTATCATTAGATTGGAAAATCTTATGACAAGAGGAAAGGCCATTCCACGATTGAGAAGCAGAAAAAGTGACTGAAGAACCCAACCCGTTACAGAAAGTACTTTTTGGAAAACCTGCGCCGCGTAATTTGAAAGAGCTTCCAGATGTGCAAGCAGCACAAGCCATTGATTAATTTATGATTCTTTGTCTTGAGGGCCTGATATGAATGTTCAAATGAGGCCTCTGCATATGAAGGGAAATTGTGAGAGTTTGTAAAAAAAAGGTTTATTTTGTTTGAACAAAATTACTTACTGGTTGTAGAGATAAATTTCTGTTCTTGTGTCACATTTACAGTCTTTCAGCTAATTTTGCAACTTTTTCAAGTTCTAATTGATTGTCAAATCAGTACAAATACGGATAACGAGCATCTATGGATAAAATAATTATTCTTTAGATATCCAAATGGGAAAAAAAAATATAAGAAATCCAATATCAAGCAAATTAGAATAATTTGAATTTCCCCTTTATAAAATCCTTACATTTCCTTTTCTTAAAAGAAAAGCTCATGTGGTTCCTAATACTATGTCCATAGAATTTCATGTATCTTAATTCAGCATGCAAACAAATAACATAAAATTTGCAGCCATGAGCCATGCTAAGTTTTTAGAGAGAGAGAGAGAGAACCTGGAGATGGACTATGGAGAGAGATAGGCACGTGGCTGTCGTTCGTCACCGTCGCCGGTCATAAAGAGAGAGAAAACCCAAAACCTTGGCTCAGTCGTTAAATAGAGAGATTAAACCCTAGTTTGTGAAAACGGTGGGTTTGGGTTGGGTTGGGTTGATGGTTTGGTGTTTAATGGTTTGGTATGGTGTTTAATGGTTTGGTGTTTAATGACGATTAATGGTTTGGACTTTGGTGTTCGAAACAAACATTTCTTATGTTTAATTTCATTTTCATCCCTACCAACTACCAAATATCAAAATAGTATTTCATTTTCACCCTACAAAGCATCAAAATAGCATTCAGTGTACTTCCGAACTATATAAAGGTATATATTTATTTATAATCCTAGTAAATATTTTCAACTATAATTCATATAAAATCATAATTATTAACCTAATACAAATAATACTGTAAAATATAAAAAATATATAATCTCCGCAGCAGAGTGAAAGTTTCGTAATTGAATTAAGGTAAATGTGAAATCACGACGGTCTAGAGCAACGGAATTTGTATATAATATTTTTTTCATTTTTCAATATATTATTTTTTTCTATATGCTATTTTGACTGTTTTATACATTTTTTTTTGTGCATTATTACTCTTTGAATTTTTATATGTTGTTTTTCTGCTTTTTAATATACTATTTATTTTCTATATAATGTTTTCATTGTTTACGTAAATACTATTTACAAAAAATATATTATATATACTGTTTTTTCAATTTTATGCCTTGTTTATTATCCATTTATGTTATCGTCGTGCTACACCACAGGAAACCAAAAACCCCCATCGTGATATTATCAGATCCCTTCAATTAAAACTCCATTTCTTTAAGAACAGTATTCTTTTTTTTTTTTTTAATTTGTAGCCAAAGAGACTACTAGAGACATTCATTTCTGAAAAAGAAAGCTACATTCAAATTACAAATTCCAGGTATCTTCGACCTGCTTCCCCACTCAACCTTAAAACAAGCAACTATCACTCTCTTAAACTAATTCCTAATCTCTATTTCTTGATCTTGTTCAATGCTCCTCGGCGATTTTCCATAGTTCCTAGCAGGTCACTGCTCAAACCGCTCGTCATTCCAATCTCTTGGTCTTGTCAAGTTTTCCTTCAATCTATTTGAGGATATGAAAGGGTTTGTCCCATGTAGGAGTTGTTGTTTAAATAAAATTTGCACACGTAGAATCCCATAATTCTTTTGCTAACCTGCATTCTAAAAACAGGTGGTTGCGGGTTTCTGTTTGGCTTGCATTACAGGATTGACATCCATCAACTTGCAACTGGCCTCTTTTCTTGAGCATATCCTTTGTAGGAAGCTTTCCTTTAGTATCTGTCGGAGAAAGAATTTGATTATCTACGACATCTTTAGGGTCCAAATTGCTTTACGGCCTTGGTCTTTTATCCCTGTATTTGTAAAAAACTTATACGTGGAGTTGACTGAGAATCTACCTTCCTTATTGGTATTCCAATGAAGTTTGTCCTTTCGTGTTGTGAGTTGTGTTGCTGAGATTTTGCTTCTCAATAGTTGGAGCTTTCACATTTGAAAGGAATAGTATTCTTTATTAAGATTAAGAACTAAACAGTCTAAATTTGTGCCAAGTTCTTTATATCTGTCCATCTGTTCAACTAATGTCTCTCAAATCACAATCATAATTATAATTCTACTTATATTTAAAGTTAGATGGGTGCAGTTTGAGTGAGAAACTGGCACGTGTACAGTGGTCCATCAGCCTTTTCTTTACAAATTTTCGTATATACCACTTAAAAAATAGGAAATATTATATTATATTTTTTAGTCTTCATTTGATCTTATGTGGCCATGTCTACTTATATGTATAAAACAGGTCACGTCAAATGTAATTTCCGATCCGGCACATCTATATAATTATTCTGAAGTTAGAAATGTTCATCCTCTTCCAATTTTGCAACATAGGTTTGGTTTTTTCACACATACCCATGCAAAAATTGAAAATATCAATAACACCCCTACAACATTATACTCCACCTCCAATAAAATTGAATATATTATTTTTTGCATACACCCCTATAAAGCGAAATATAATTTTCAATATGATATATTTGTTGTTTACTGGAGGCCTATAGGGGGGTTAAACTGGCCTAATTTCATGCGGAAGTATGAATAATTGAACTTTTTAGGGTTTTATATTTTTAAAGTTTTTGGACTTTTGGATGATGGTTGTACAAATTCTAATTAACAAAATAATTAAAATAAACAAGAAATTAAAGTGAATAGTAAAAGTAAATGATACAGAACACCAGATCTGTTGACCAAGTTCGGCGAGGTAGTTGCGTTAGCCTTCACCACCCGTTTACTCGCTAGCGACCCTTACCACGTTCACGAGTTGCCTACTCTCCAGGACTTGCCTTGCGGCTCCGATTTCACTAACATACTTGATCGTTATAAGACCTCGAACCACCGCTCATCTTACAACTAATTTGACGAATCGATGGAGCAATAACTTACAAACTCAATCTTTTTAACTTCAACAAACAGACACCTATAGATCTTTAAACTCTCCTTAATCTCACAAGGAATTTACAGTACTTTTCTTAGTCACCAAAGAGGGAATTTTTGCTTAAATATTACAGATAAAAACCTTGGTTAAGAAGCTAGAGTCGGCCCCTTTTTAAAGAGGGAAGGAAAGGCCGAACAGAAAAGGAAATATCCTGCTAGATCCGTTCGAACGGACCAGGTAAAACGAAAGGAAATTAAGGCGAAATCCAAAACAAACGGCTAGAAAATATTCCATCCGTTCGAACGGATAAGCTCTGTCAAAGATCGAAAAGAAAAGCTGTCCAATCCGTTCCAACGGATTGAGGATCCGTTAGAACGGATCAGGCAGAAGAAAAACAGGCATAAGCTCTCTTTTTGGTGATCAAGATAAATACTCAAAAGATTACTTAATTAACTAGAAAACACTCAAGCAAAAAGCCCCAGCACTTGACGCATCTTGAGATCTTCTAGGACTTCTAACAAGATTAGAGATTGTCCGCTTTGAAGAAGTTGTCACGCATATCGACTTGAACACTTTTTCAAACTAAAACTTATTCATAAAAACTCAAAAGTAGTACGGAATTGTTTTAAGCATCATCAAACTGAGAACAACAATATTCACATGGTTATAAACTAAATTTGCACATATAAATAGGATACATTATTCTTTCTAATAGAAGATATATTTTTCATAATAATCCTACAAAAATATTAGATGTATTTAAAAATAAAGGCATATACCGTGCATTCCGAAGGAGAGCGAGGGTTCCCCTATATAAAAGCTGGTCGGGTTGCATCAGATTTTGACACCTGTCCCCGCCTGGAATATACTATTTATATTGATTAGATAAGTTAATATCAACAATGTTCTAGCGCAGTTGGTAACTACGCTTGCTTGTGGATCAAGCGACCCGAGTTCGAAATTCGGTGCCCACAATTTTTTTCTTCAATATTTGAAGCGTAGTCAATTCTTGACCGTTTGATTTTAATCTGACGGCTCAAAATTATGTGCGGCTCATAGAGTACGGCTGTGGACCGCTTTATTTTGACTGGTCTATAGCCGTACACCATATATAATATAGGTTGGTTTAACTGAGATCTCCAATTTTTTCTTTCATTCCCCCCCTCTCTCTCTTCCATTGGGCTCAATCTCCCCCACTTTTTCAGGCAAAATTAATTTTAGCCCCTATAAAATTCAAAATAGCATGTACTACTTTTTATTAAGAAAATTTCAATTTAACCCCTACAAAATTCAAAATATTATTATTAAATGTGCCATAATATTTTTCTCCTAACTTTTGTCAAGCCTCTATAAAAAAGAAATCGTAAAATTATGCATATATTTATTTCAATTTTCCACAAAAATAAAAAATATCATGAATATTCCAAGGGAAATTCTTCAAAAACCCCCTAAGTTTTCTAGAATTTATCAAAACCCCCTAACTTTCTAGATTCTTCGAAAATCTCCTATAAAGTAGATTGGATTTTTTTTTTGCCCCCTATGGGGTTAACTTTAATTTTTCCATCCATTAAATTTTTTAATGGACCAAAATGCCCTTATATAATTATTTTCATATTTAATTTTATTCAATTAAAAATAGAAAATGTATTTTACATGAAATATAAATATTAAATGAGAACTAATATGAATAAAATCATATAAATATTAAAGAAGAAAATAATATTTTATGTAATATAAAATTATAATTTATATAATAATAACATATATTATTTAATATATTATCATAAAAAGAATTAATGCATCAAAGAATGATATCATAGAAAAATATTATAAAATATCACAAAATATTATGTTGAAAAATATTATTTTTATTTATTATTTTCAATTGAATAAATGAAATACGAAAATAATTATATAAGGGCATTTTAGTCAATTAAAAAATAAATTGGATGGAAAAGTTAAACATAACATCATAGGGGGTTAAAAAAAATTCAAACCACTTTATAGGGGTTTTTGAAGGAATCTAAAAAGTTAGGGGGGGTTTTGATAATATCCAAAAAAGTTGGGGGGTTTTTGAAGAATTTCCCATGTTCCAAAAACTTAAATGAATATTATGTGTTGTTCATAATGAATACGTTTTATTTATTTTTTTATATAAAATACAAATTCATGTTATATCTTGCATAATCTCATATATCATTAAATACAAAATTTAATTTAAGAATTTATTTTCAAGTTTAGTTAAAATAGATTTCTTCTTCCTGTTAACATTTTAACTCAAAGCTAGTATTCTGATAAAAGGAAAATTGCAACAAGACCCATGTAAAACCAAAATCATCAAAAAAGGTAGTGCAGTTGTAATAATACACCTTATAATTTTCAATTTTACAGAATTTAAATACTTAAGTCAGATTTTGAAGTTTACTGAAAAATCAAAAAATGTATATAAATGATAGCAAGGGTTTAATCTTATCATTTAAGGACTCCACAATATTCTTGAGTCTGAAGCACATCAAAATATTGAAAATATTAAACCTAACATAATTTGTACATACAATATGTATCAGTACTATGCACTTAAGCCACAAAAAGATAATCTATCTAAAATTTTAGGTGACAGCTTGATGAGACTTCTCTCAATTTCATCTTTGTGCTCTCATAATAGTCAATTTCGCCTAATTATTGCTAATGCTAACTAACAGTGAGGCCTAATAAGCTCCTAACAAAGCTGAAAACAAGGACGCATACTTCAAGCCTAGTTAGAGAAGAAAGTTTCCAATTCATATACAGCACAAGATCAAAAGAATCCAAGAAATCAAATCAAACAGCAAAAGGGAGAAAAAGAAGAGACCGTGATTGAAGAGAGATTAAAGGGGTGATGTAATAGAGGAGCTTACCGCAATACACTCGATAAAGGGGTTTCAATCTGGACAAAGAGAGAAAAAGTGCTGCGTAAGGACGATTCGAAGGTGAGAGGCGATTGGAAGAGAATTGATGAAGACAGGTACAAGATATATGAAAAGTCTATTTTACCCTTCTAATAAACGTCATTTATGTTTTCCTTTATGCCAATTGACGACTGCTTAATTAATATGGATTGCATGTATTAATTTCCTACAAATATGGACCGATCTCACATATTAATTTCCTACAAATAAGCAAATGGATGAATAAAGCAATAATCATCTTTAAATATTCTCTCTCGACATATATTATTTTTTTAATAATATATTGTAACTATAATTCTCTAATATTGTTTCTAGCTGTAGATAATATATTTTGGTATTGTTTCAGACTTTGATTAAATATCATAATATTTTGCGATTAAATCTTCATATTGTGTGATTAAATATTAGAATATTGTTGTGATATCATGAAAGAATCAAAATAAATAATAATAATAATAATAATAATAATAATAATAATAATAATAATAATAACAATAATAATAAAATTATTTAACAGTTCATTGGAAAAATATATTAGAAAATTATAAAATAATGGGATCTAAATTCGAAATACAAAAAACCTTCTACAAATATGAAAAATATATTTTCTTTATCATACAGTATGAAAAAATATTATTTTTCATTTTAATTAATAGTAGCTATGAAAAAAATATATGTGTATCTTTCTAGATATAAACTTCTATCTATGCAATGAAAAAAATAGAAACATTCAGAATTTTAAACACTACATTAATTACAGGATAGAGGGTTATGTGCATTTATTATGAGCGGGTAAAACTGTCATTTAAGATTTTGCTACTTGTACTAATCAAAATTGGCGCCTCCCAATATCAATTCCCCCTTTACACCTTACCAAACAGCCCTAAAAGGTACTTTTACTGAAAAGATATTTTGTTTTGAAATTTTTGTTTTGAATTTTTTGTTTTGAAAAATTATACCATACATTAGTTCTAAACAAGAATTAGTTAGAATTTTTTTTTTGTTTTCTCCCGACTTATTAACCTGCTCTCTTTTATAAGTGCTTCACGAAAAGAACAAGAAATCTACATTGTTGTGTTATTGGTGAGTAATTAGCATGCACTGCCCTTTTTTTGCAAATAATGAATAAAAATATAGATATAAATGTGGAATAAAATGATGATGAGGATTAGAATCTAGGGCAATAGCCAGATTAGTTAGATTATTTCTTTGTAGGCTGCATGTTTGGTGTTGTGCGCTGGTGCAAGGAATCGATGTGATAAGGAAATTAAAAGGGGAACTTGGTACTATTGTGCATTCATATTCTGGTCAGATTTTTTTTTCTATGAATGTATTTTGGTAAATTTTGTTTGGTATACTTCTGAATTTATGAGTAGTTATCTGTTGTGCGAAGAATATTTATGAATGCCAATAACAATTTTTGTTTTAGTTACACCAACATCATTTCTCATTTCAAAACATATTTTTTTTTAGGATTCAGATATGATGTGTCAGCATTTTGGAGGGTTCAGCAGTGCTCAATTACAAAAATTATGATGAAATTACAAAAAAATATTTTTATAAACACAAAAAGTGTAGTGAAATTACAAAAAGTTTTATTTTCAACAAATTATATTTATAAACACAAAAGATATATCCAAATACAAATATGTATGTGTACAGCTAAAACTACATGATGGGCGCTTCTGAGCACTCCAAAAACTTGGCACTCCGAATAATTTTTTTTTTATTAAAGTAAAATATTATGAAATTTACTGGTCTCTAACTTTTGTTAACTCCATTACATTTTTTTTACAGAACGGTTTTCACCAACTGCAAAAAACATGCTAGATGCCCGTCCTTTAAAGAGTTTATATTTCTCATTTCAAATGCGAGTCCAATCGTCTGGCTTTTTAGATTAAGTGTCGGTTTATGAGTTACTTTACTGCGGGATTGGTCCCCCATGTGTTATAACAGAGAATTTTTTATTTTTCATTCAAGCGTATTTTTATAATTTTGTAACAAAGTTTAAAGTTTAATAAAGTTATTATTTATTAAATTTATATTTTTGAAACTAAGGTTCTTTTTTTCAAGTAAATTGTTTTTACGTTTATTTCATATGAAGAATGTATAAGTTTGATCAGGTCAAAGGTGTAAAATGACCTTAAGGAGACTTGACCGGTCAATAAAAGTTTTATGTGATATTAAAGTTGGTTTGGTAACTCATGGAACTAGGGGGCTATTTCGTTCTACTTAATTTTGTCCCTTCAAGTTTCAGCAACCAAAAAGGAAAATAGTTCTAATAAAAAAGTCCATATGAATAAGATTAGTGTTTAATAAATAGCATAACGCACTCGAACTATTCTCAAACTTTAACTAAATAGAAAGACACGGTTGCTTCATTGAGCAGCACGCTGGTGAATCGGGTGCTCCAAATGGGCCATTTTTTATAAGTAGAACTGGCGATGGAGGATGAACCGGAAGCCGGATTACGGTATCCAATTGCACACTAATCTAGAACCCACAAAGGATATTGGTCAATTAAGACAGCAGAACAGTGATCATGAAAGTCAAAATTCACTAAGGAATATGTAGCAACTCACGCGACCTACACCCCGCCATCGAGCCACCTCCATGCCCCGATGAGTAGGAGGGCGTGGTGGCCGCCGCAAAACCCGGGGCGTGAGTCCGGACGGAGCGGCCGTCGGTGCAGATCTTAGTAGTAGTAGCAAATATTCAAATGAGAACTTTGAAGGCCGAAGAGGATAAATGTTTCATAGAATTAGTGTTGAAAATTAAATAACTATGGTTAATTATCTTCTTATGTTGTATACATATAATACTTTTTAGACATAATATAGTTCTCAGTTTAATTTGAGTATATATTAGGCTAAGAAATCATTGGTAATATTGTACTTTTAGATATATATTAGGAATTATGAGTCCATTGGTGATATCATATCATGTGAGGACTTCAAATTATTTTGTGCATGTCCAAATTCTTCATTTCAACTAATATATAGTTATTTAATAAACAGTTGAGAGAAGTATTATAATACAACTCCTCAATCATTTCCTTTAATCCTGGAATTATAATTCATCAAAAATACAAACTGTTTCAAATTTTAGACCCATTATTACACACATGAATGTCACCAAACCAAACGGCTCCAAAAATGAGAGACAATGAGAGAGTTAGGTTCCACCATGATAGACACTTGACTTAGGTCTAACAAGACATACACAACGAGACTACCATCAAGAGTTCAAATTTATTTTTCTTCCAAGTTCATACAAGTTAAATAATAACTAAGGTGGCATTCGGCAAGATGGAATAAGAGTGGAAGAAATGAGTTATCCCAGCCGAACAAGAGTGGAAGTAAATGAAATAAATGAGTGGAAAAGTGGAATTTCCTAATTTCATTGGGGAGTGGAAGATCTTTATTCCATGAAATAAGCTAAATTTTAGGACGAAAATACCCTCCTTTCTTCCACCATAAGATGATGTGGCACTAGCAATTAATGCACTGTGTCTCTCTCTCCTTTTTTTCTATAATTTTTTTGTCAAAAAATATGAATGAAAAAATAGCTTATAAAGATTCTCTCAACTATCACATGATTTTGAGTGAGTTATTATCATTACCAAAAGAGAAAAAGTATTATTTTTTGAGATTTAACAATGGAGGAATGGATAATGAAAAGTGAATTGAGTTTTTCCTTTTAAAGGTGGGAGAAAAACCAAGTCAAAGAGAGTCTTTTAAAGGCTATTCCGTTCTGGATGGAAATATTCTATTTAGAACGGAATAACAACGGTTAAAAAAATCTCCATTAAAATAACATCGAATGACTAAAATATTTTATTAAGTATTTGGGTTCTTATTACCTAAAGACTTATTATTCATTGAGTATGCACCAAGATTCATAATATACAATTAAATAATGGATTGGATTGCACATAATTAAAAGAAATAAATACATCAATAATTATCATAAAAAATCAAATAAATTGTTAAGTACTTTAATCATTATATACAAATAACATAAATATTTAATTAATTCCATAAGTTTCTTTATGAAATAATTTAAGCCGTTCTGGACGGAATAAACAGCATTTTCACATAAATTCGACGGAGGCGTTTCGTTTTGCACTGAATATTCTGTTCTGGACGGAATTATTCCTTCAGAACGGAATAGGCTTTTTTGAGTTGTTTTGCAATATTATTTCTCTCAATTTTAGTATTTAAATAAAATAACTCAAATTGAAATAAACCTATTTAAAACTAAAGAATAAGAAGAGCTCCAAAGCTTGATAACTAAAAGTGTGAGTCATCTTCTTGCATTTCGGAGAATTGAGAAGTTGTGTTCTTTTGCGACTGATTCTTCATATTTGATTTCTTGACGTGAATTTTTCAAGCTTTGAAAATCATTCAAAAAATAATATTAGTAGCTCGGAATATATTTAAATATCATCAAACCGTGAATAATATGGACAAGTCATAGTCGATGCCAGACTTGACTAGTAAGTTTCTCTTGGCATCCTCAACGATAAGTGATTCCATGATATGAAGCATGGACAACGTGCACAACAACACCACGGCTTTATACTTTCCATTCATCTTAGTACCGATTGTCTCCATATCATTACAGAAATCGATATATTCCAAAACATGGATCTTAACGGACATACCTTATGCCATCTTCAAATAGTGGAATTGATGCTTCAAATATAACCGGTTGGTAGCCGATTTCTGCATGTAGATGTCTTCTAACTTCTTCCATATGCTGGCTGTTGTAGTATCTTGAATAGTCGAGTTGCTCAAACATAACTGATTATCGAGAGGGTTTTATCATCCATCATCTCCCAAAATTCGCACTTCGTCTTCTTCATCCGCACTTGCCAAAGTGGGAAATACGTCGTGCCATCGTGTTTTCCGATATCAAATTTTGTCGACATAACCACACTTGAATTCGTATTGATACAAAGCGGTATACTTGACTTGCGGAAGTACAAAGATTTTCGTAACCTAGCTCTGGTACCAATTTGTTAGAGTAATTGGGAGAATATGGATATAGAATAAAAGAACTAGTGAGAGAAATAACTTGAGAAGAAGAGAGAAATCGTATAATCAATTGAGAGACTACATTATAAGAATTGTGATACAATTACAATTGTTTTAGGTTTCTTTATATAGTAAAAAGGCATGACTAATTGCCGAAATAAGTTGCGTAAATTAAGGATATAATCTTTAAATTATCTAAAATAAAATATAATAATGAAAACAATCTGTCTCCTTCTATTATCTAAATATTTCCTAAATATTTATTTTCATAGCTTAATCCTTCTCTAAATAATATTACTAAAAAAGGAACATATTATATTGAGATATCGAGGCATACATAATATTAACAGTTTCGGTCTGTCCAGCAAATGAAGTGATTCTTTGATGTAATCCTTGAACTTGTTCGTATTATATTATTAAGCAGGTTTTAGGGTTCCATACAACAAGACAAGACTTTTTCGCCCATTATATTATTTGACGGTATTAGTGTGGATTTCGTTTTGACATTTCTGATTGATGAAATATCTATACATATATATCATATTATTGTCATCACATATATATAGGGAAATTTATGTCTGCAAATCTCCAATAAAAAAATTTCACTGAAATTTTTTTTGACAGCAAGGAAATAATTAAATAAAAAAATCACTTATTCATTCTGAGATTGATCCGCACTTAAAGGATCTCTGACTTTAGAAGAAGAGATGGCTTCTCTTGACCTTGCATATTTTACATGCATGTATCCATGTGCATATTTCATTTTTTAATTCCAAAATAAAAAAATGGAGCATTGAAATTAAGACCAAATCCTTTTTAAGTCAAATAATCAATCATAACTTGGAAAATTGGATCTGAATTAATTTATCATCTTTTGAAAATCTCATGCTACCCTAGATAATTAAGGGCTCTAGTTACAAGGAGAACACACTTAAAAACTTCGTAAAGTGAACTTGCGTAGAACTTAAACTGAAGAAGAGAATCACTACTTAGTTAAAAAATGAAAGAAGGGTCTCAGTTTAAAATAAGTTACGCATTCGCTGTGAAATGCCTTCTGTTTGTCGTTGCTATTTTTTCCGTGCTAAATCCAGCTATGTTTCCTCAGTTCAGGTCGAACTTCGGTAAGTTCATCTTATATCAAAAAAATTAGGGTTTGTTTTGGGTAGTTTGATCTTGAGAAATCATTCCTACAATTTATTCCTTAATAATTTGGTTAAATTATCTTTTTTTTCATTCTTCTTTTTCCTCAATTGATAGGATTCTATATCATGGGATATGATTTCTTCTAAATTTTCTTTGTGTTATGCATGTTATTATAGGAGAATTAAATAAATGGCCCTCTCCAGTTGAAGAAAATCAAAACTAATTTTCATGTCGATTGGATCAACAAGTTCCAACCATTCCTAACGAGCCTCTCTCGCTACCCTATCATAAACTTAGACTCAGAAACCCTAGTTCATTGTTTCCCTTCGGCTCAAGTGGGCCTAACAAGCCATGGCCCCTTGCAGATCGACCCATCCGTTTCTCCGAATGGGTACACAATACAAGATTTTAGACATTTTGTTAGAACAAGTCTCTCCTTAAAAAGATTTCATGTTAAGATAGTAGAAGAGAATTCAAACAAGAAACCTAGGTTAGCTATTCTACTAAGAAAAGGTACCCGTGCATTTATGAATGAAAAAGAGATCATGGAAATGGTTGAACAAGTCGGGTTAGAAGCCGTAGCAATTGATACAGAAACAACAAAAGACTTCCCCCGAATCGCTAATGTTGTGAATTCATGTGATGTTTTGATGGGTTTGCATGGCGCTGGTTTAACGAATATGATATATTTACCAATAAACAGTACGGTAATACAAATTTTACCATGGGGGAATTTGAGAGATATGGGCTGGGGAGATTATGGGGAGCCAACAAAAGGTATGGGGATAAAATATGTGGAATATGAAATAAAAGAGGAAGAGAGCACTCTTACAGAGAAATACCCTAGAGATCATGCAGTTTTTGCAAACCCTCGAGAGATACAGAAACAAGGGTGGAATTTTATGTACAATATTTATTTGGTAGAACAAAATGTGAAGCTTGATGTGCATAGATTTAGAGGGGTTTTGGATGATATATTTAGATCTCTTACACAACATTAAAGAAACAAAAGAGAGAGAGAGAGAGAGAGAGAGAGAGAGAGAGAGAGAGAGAGCTTGGTTAATGTGCTTTTGAAATTGAGGTGGGGCTAATTTAATTATAACGAAGAATTTTCAAACAACTTTCTTAACTTGTAAAACGTTGAATTAAATTTATCGAAATAGTAAGGGGGAATTAAATGACAGATTTACTGCAAAGTTGATGCAACTCTTTATGTAAGTTTTTTTGAAGTCAACTCTTTATGTAAGTTATCAACAAATTCATGCCAATTATATAAACAAGCATATTATAGTCTCTAACTTCACCAAAACTGCTTAGTAGAAATGATTAGACACTATCCCACAAACATCAAAGATTGTAGGTTCAAAACATGACAAAGTTAATTTTCTGTGAAAATGGATGTGTGGGACATAAGAGTCCTCCCTATGAAAAAAAAATAGTCTTAACATCATCCGAACATTTTTTTTGCTCGCTAATATTAGTAAGTGGTCAATACCGATCCTTTATATGACAATAATTTATTGAAATGGAGACATTGCCTTTGGTCAATCCTTTTACTTTTATCTTTTTTAGATATTTTTTGAAGTAATTTGGTTATAGTTTAATCTGTTAATCAAAAGATAAACCTCAAACAATATTTTTGCTTTCATTTTTGCACTAAACTGGATTCTTGTTATTTTTACTCAAAATATTTAAGAAACGTGCAAAACTAATTAACAAAGCTGGTTAGAAAGCATCACTAAATATAATAAGTAAAACCAACTATTTTTTTTTACAATACTGTAAAAGCATCCATCATTTATTTTGGAACATAAACAAATGATCACGTTCACGACTCATTTTTTTTCTTCTCTTGATCTCCTCTAAAAAATAGACGATCAAATCACATCCAAGTAAAAAATTGGCAATATTGATTCATGTTTTTCTCCACAAGGCAAAGTGCCGGTAGTGAGAACCACAGGGTACACCGTCTGACGCAACTTTCGATGGATCGTGCAGAATCAAGTGATATATTTGTACCTGGCAAGTATTTCTTTCAGGGATGTTGATGCATTCGTAGGCAATGGGTACATGTCAACTCATCTCCAAGGTTGAACCTAACTTCAACCTGTTCGCATTCATGTATTCATTCATCAGGAAAAGATGGACATTTTTTCTACCGCAAGGCCAAGTGTTTTATGAGCGGCGCAAACACAAGAAAGAACAAATAAATTTTTGAGAGTTATTTTGGAACGAGTGCGAAGAACATGAGGCAAGAAGAATCGTGTAGAGTTTGAACTCATACCGAACGCAGAAGCCATTTGTGGTTGAGCTCAGCTCATAATAGGTTGCGATAACTAGGGACAAGGAGTTATGGTATGAAAGAGTTCACTCGAGAGGAAGTTTTTATATTAGTCGTAGGAGACATCTATTTGAAATTGTACACTAATTTTAATATTTGTAGTACTAAAAAATTGTTATGATCTGATATGTATTTTTATTTTTTGAAGGACTAGGATGCTAGCGCTATGTTGTGAATATTTTAAATTTATTATTTATTTTGATATAAAATGCATAAAAATTGAATTACGAAAAATCAAAATAATATTTGATATGAACTCAATTGCTACTTCAAAAATCCAGCCATATCATATCGGATACGCCACGTAACGTATCCTAATATTTTATTTCAAAATAAGACCGGGTACTTCACAGATACTTCCCGTATCCGCATCAGATACTTCCAACGTAAGAAAATATATTTTTAAAATATATGATTACATATATAAAATCAATAAAATTAAATTAAGACATCTAATTATTTAATTAACTATAACAAACAAATATTCTGCCTCAAGATATTTCTATAATAAACAAGTTTTTAGTATCTCCTCCATCGAATTCTAATATCTAAATATATATAAATTAATTAAATATATATATATATAATATAATTAATAAATAAATAATAAAATAATATATAAATTGCCGGATTCGTATCCTAGATTTTTTGAGATTTGCCGTATCACCGTATCCGTATCGTATCGAATACGATACCAGTATCCGTATCCGTACAACATAGGTACAGGTACACGTGAAATTTGGTTTTCTTTAGACTAGCAGAAATGAATTCTAGCTAGATCTTTTATTTTGAAGGTGTCTTTATGAATATATTGTAGTTAGAAACTTGGAATTCTGGGCCTACGGGCATCAGCCGAAAAAAAAAATTGGAATTCTTTCTAGTTAGAAACGGACCACAATTCAATGCAGTAGCAAACAAAGGACCTAACCAACCGGTGTTTTTTTTTTCCACGCGGTGTGTTTGTTTGACTTGTTTGATTTCAATGGCTCTTGGAGGGACGATGACAATCAAATATTTGAAAGAGCGGCCCAACAAATTTGGTATTTAACACAGAAATTATTTTAAATATTTTATTTTGAAAAATTATATTTTAGAATTAGAGTTCCCTTTAGTTAAAGTTCCATATTTAATATTTGTTTATTCGTGTTATGATATCGATAAATTTGTTATATTGAGATAGTTATTGGATAATTCATTAGTATTTATAATTTTGAAAAACATCTTTCAGCATGCATTATTATTCATAAATGTTGGTGTATTCGTTTTCTGCCAACTAACTTTATATATTATATTATTAATATATTATGAATCAGTTGTAATATTATTTAGATTTGCAATGTCATTATGTTTTTCATTGCATTTTTATATCAAAATGAAAAATAACAATAAGATATTCGCAGCATTGTGCGAGTGTTATGAATTATCCAAGTTTAGACATTCGCAGCATTGTGCGAGTATTATGAATTATCCAAGTTTAGACTTAATTTGCATTGAATATTATGATTGAAATCTTTTGATACTATTTTTTATCCAGAATAATTTATCTATTCCTCAATGGTAACTAATAATTTATCTACAATTCTTTCTGATACTAATGACCCTAAGGAGATTACGAGGATCTGTGAATTGTGATATAAATATATCCACATAATATTTAACTTAATGCAAGTATTCCTTTGTTTTAATATAAGCACACATCTAAAGGCTCATCATGCAAGTATTTTAATAGAAGTTTATGTAGTATGCCTATACTCTGAAAATATCCATGAAGAACACTAGCTTCATCCAACACTAGCTTCGTCCAACCCCGCTTTCGAATATTATTTGCGAACAAAAATACACTTTTTCTGGTGTCACTAATGAAATTTCGATTTTTTCTACATTAGAGAAATGCAAAAAATTTCTAGTGTCGATTGGCATAACCAATCA
Source organism: Juncus effusus (assembly GCA_027726005.1). NCBI lineage: Eukaryota > Viridiplantae > Streptophyta > Magnoliopsida > Poales > Juncaceae > Juncus > Juncus effusus. The sequence continues at coordinate 6,480,665 of CM050907.1, forward strand.
ACTTTGTATTTTACAGAAAATTGTAGATTTTTCTAGTGTTGATCGGGCGCAACTTAAAACAAATAATTAGTGGAAATTAAGCCAGGAAATGTATTGAATGCCAAGCCATCCTTTAAGACAATCGCCATTTTATGAAGGATCAATGAACATATGTAGAATTGTGCATAAATTGACCAGCCTTGTTGACAAGAAAGACTATCCGGTCGTGATACTGATATTGCATACCCACAGACCAATTTTACTGGAATTGAATATGTTCTCTGAGCCATAAAACAAATAATGAAAACAAAATAGGAAGATTTAATTAACATAATACAAGATTAGAGAGTCCTAATATTATATATCCTAACAACCATCTACAATCACTATTTTGTAATAATACTTGTACTTTGTACAACATAATTGTTATTTGTACGTGATTCATGTAGATCTTCCATCTCATCTAATTAATTTCGAGTTTTTCATCACCAGCAAACCGCCAAAACTTTTCTAGTGCTAGAGATTTTACTGATCTTCGAATTAATTGTGAAAAGATGTGTAATAACAACAGGAACCTGATATAGCACGATGACACTGTAGCATGACTGTTTACGACGGATCCAATAACATTATATATATAATTTATTTTCTAATAACAATATATACATAACAATATATATAATTTATTTTCTAATAACAGTATATACATAAAAAGTAAAAACAGTATATAAAATGAGAAAAACAATATATAAAATGGGAAAACAATATATAAAAGTAAAAAAATAAAAAATACACAAAGAATAAACAACAGTTTATAAAATGGCAAAACAATATATAAAAATGAAAAAATAGTATATAAAATGGAAAAGCAGTATATCTACAGTGTACCGTCGTGTTTGCACATTTCCCATAACAATAATAGTAAGGTTCTTTTGACAATATGCTTATTTAGACAACGGTGACAATATATTTAAAATATGTATATTTTATCCGTAAAGTTAAAATTTGAGTTAGCACTTTAAATTTTAATATATGACGAATATTATCACCGTTGTCCAAATAAACTTATTGTCAAAAAAACCTATCTCTAACAATAGTAAGATTTTTTTGACAACGGTCTTAGATATATATACTACAACAATAATCACGATTGTGAACTTTTTTCTCAGTTACGCTTTTCTATTTTTAGAGCCAAACAAAATAAGTAACTTTGCCGATTGTAAAGCATGGCACTAGTATTAGTAATCAATATTTTCAAGCCATTTTTTGTGTTTTAATTATTTATTTAGTGCAAATTATTCAGTTGTTCTTACATCAAAATAGTTTATTACGAATGCAAAACAATGAAATTGTCATGAGAATTTAATAAAATCCTATCAACAACAATAAGTACATAAAAAAAATCATTTTTATTTTAAAAAGCAAGAGATATTCAATCTACATATTGTTTGTTTTGTTATATAATTATTTGATCGATATTTGAAAATAAAAACAACATTTTAATTTGGGCATTCCCCCTATATACAATTCTTCAATTTTTCTCAAATCACGACACGTGTAAATTTCATTGCTTTATGTGACATTGATCTTATGTAACTTATGTAAAACGGGTTATTTCATTATTATTTTGAAACCCGCTATAAATTTTGATACAAAGAGTAGTTTTACTAATAAATATGGACCCTATTGATTCATTAAAAAGATATGGACAATATTTATGCTATATTTTGTAACGAATCATTTATAACTATATAATGACCCATTATATTTATAACATCCCAATTTTACCTATATACAAATCTCTAATTTTCCTAGAATAATGACAAGTGTGTTTTTTGAAATTTTTATGTGGCATTTGTGTACTAAATAACATGAAATGAGTCATTCAATGAGTGATTATTGTGACCCGTTAGAGAATAAGCATCAAAGAAAAAATTTAATAAAAATATATGGGTCCCATTACTGATGATTCTTTCTTGATTTTTTGTGACATTCTGTTATATAAAAGAAGTTAATTAATAGGATAAGATAGTTCATATGTTACACCAAATACTATAATTTCTTTTTTTTAATTTTTTAGACAATATTGAAAAGATACCCTTAATTAATAAATATTCATAGTATTAACATTTTCACTAATTTTCAAAATATATAATTAGCCTTTCATAATTATTTTTTATATAGATATTATTTTTTTTAATATAATTAAAGTAAATTTATTTTTTCATTTTGAAAAAATCATTACTTATAATATGTATGAATAAATACCATACATAGAAACAAGTATTTTAAAAATATATTAAGTATATTAGCTTCATAGTAACAAGTAAATTTTAAAATCATTATGTGTAACTATAGTATATTATCTACCTTAAAGTTATCAAAGTATGATCAATGTGTCATTTTATTTTATTTTATTTTAGTATAATTTCAATGTAATCTCTTTTATTGTTGCTATGGCAGTTTTATGGTAAATTTGTTTATAGTATGTTTTCCATGATTTAATAAATATATCAAAGCTAAAATAATAGACAAATTATAACTTATATTATAATTTTAGATACATAAAAAAATTTCGTCAACATAAGAAATAGAGTTAAAAAATGTCTCCGCATAGAAAGAATCAAGTTAAAAGTATCTTTTGTTTTAGTAAATTGAATATGATATACACCATTTTATGGGTAAAAATCTTTTTTTATTAAATTGGAATTTGAATATCTCAACAAAAATAAAGATGCATGATACTTCAATATTAAAAAAAATAATCAGTTGGAGATTAAATTGTAAATTAGTATTATATAGAATATTAATTTTCAAAAAGGACAAGTTATTCAAAATTATATATTAGCTTCTAAAATTGTAGATCAAATACGAACTTAGAATTTAACACGTCACGTATTAATCACTGATAATAAGTATTTTTGCAGTCGTTTTACACTTACCAAAAGAAATTTATAACCCTAGACTTAACTACAATAAAGTAGACAGTGGAAGTAGGGGTCGAACCACAGAGAGCTATTTAGACTAAACTAGGTGAAAAGATTACTTCTCTAATGAAAATTGACTCAACAAAAATATAAAACTAAAATAAAGAGAAACCAAGACCATAAATAAAACCAAACACAAGACCTATAACAAGACACACAATTGGGGGGGTTGTTGATTGGTTGATTGCAACAAAATGAAAGTAACAAGCAAAGAGAAAACTTAAAGTAAAGATTAAGAGATGTGGTGGTTTTGTGAAATGTGGCATAGTTTCGTGTAGTGAATTTGTGTGTAACTTTATCCTTGATTATAATAATGAATTTGGAATTAATCTCTTAAGTGCAGTAAGATGAGCTCTAACCGATAAATAACTCAAACGAAAAGATAGGGTTTTAGTTTAGATGAGCTCGTAAATAAAAACACTAACCTATTTGAATATCATAACCAATTCAATAGAAATCATTGGTTATTTAAACAAATCAAAACCTCCTAAACAATGAGATTGTTTAGAACTGTTCAGATCGTTGTGAGTTATTTGCACTTGGCTATTATTCAAATTCTAATGGATGCTATTGAGCAAAGCAACCATAGGAATTTTGTGGCCCTTGTTAATTACTATTTAACATAGAATTGACCGAAATAAACTTAAAACAATTCATTGAGCATGAAAGATAATAAGTACATGAAAACAGAATAATAACCGTTCAAATGAAATTCATTATTAATGGTCTCAAAAGTTACAACACAAAAACATAAACACTAACTATGCCTCGAAGGGCTTACTCGAAATACATGGAAAATAAAGAAAAGAAAATAATGATAGAACCCATTAATGAAGCGTGGATGGAAGAGTGAAGCTTGCTTGACTTGCCCAACTCCAAGAGAGAGAATGATGAAGTTCAAAAGTGAATTGAAGAGATGCCTTGCACCTGGTTATATATTGACTCTTAAAAGATAGTCATGAGGGATAAATGAAGCTCCATGCAAGGAGTGTGAAGGGAGCATGGCAAAGGCATGAAGAGTGCATGTAAAGTGCATGAAAGATCTGTCCAGAAGATGGTCAATTTGGGACACGTATATCTCTGAATTGGGCTCTGGTGATATGGAATGAATTGTGGGCCTTGTTCTCTTCTTTCCAACGGTATATAGTATGCATATAGAGGAGGCCCAGATTGTGAGTTATGGCCGAAATACTGAAGCTGTGTCAGCAGGTCGAATTCTTGATTATTATCTCCATCTTGTGCTCCAACATCTTTATTTTCAAGCTATGCTCCATCCAAATTGCACCTGGTTTCACATAAATATGTCATTAGTAGTATCAACATTCAATTTGTGATTATTATCGATATAAATAGAATATTAATGTATATAATGGTGCAATATCACATATGTATAGGGTATAAAATGTGTATAATTAATGACTTATCAAATCACCCCACACTTAAACATTTGATCGTCCTCGAGCAAAGATTATAACTTGCATTGGTAAGATGGGTCCCATGTTTTAGACTCACTCTTCACTTATATACCAGCCAATAATGATCTTTGGTCCCTTGTGTAAGATTCCATGCACTTTGGTGGAACTCGCACTCACTCTCTTTTTGTAAAGTGGAATATGAATGTGGAATATGTGGAGTGTTCTCATAATAACTCTCAGTTCTCAGATGAATCGTGATTTCCTACCTTGGTTGTGAGGGGAATTCTCAAGTTATGTTTGGTGGAATAGGATGGAATATGGTGGATAATACATATATATATATATATATGTATATATATATATGTATATATATATATATATATATATATATATATATATATATATATATATATATATATATATATACATAATTGGTTTGCTTGCCTACTTCGCCACTTTCGGTCAATTTGTCACTTGGTTTTCTAAACTCATGCCTCTACTCTCCAAGACGAAATCGCCTATACCTCTATCTGCTTGGAATAATGAACCTCCTAATGTGCATATCTCCTAGCACCCTCAGTCATCTGGCCCAAAATATGTCAACCTAACTGCTGGCCTGAGATGTATGACTGGAATCCGCTCTTTCTCACAAATCGGGTAAACTAGGGTTTAGGCCATGTACAAGGGGAACAAGTTTGAGTCATGCAATCTTTTTATTATTTTTATTTTATTTTATTTATTTATTTATTTGTTTTTTTTTTGTTTCTTTTTTTTTTTTTTTTTTTTTTTGAAGATTGTGACTCAAATCTATGAAGATTATGGGGGCCTAACTTGCCTTTGTGTCAAAATTAGAGTTTACCCGAGAGTTTACTCTCATAAATTTGTCTCTAAGATGCATCTACTCAGTGCACAAAGCTCATCTACTACATATAAGCCCTCAACTTCTGACACTAACCTCTACTTCCCGTCCCCTATCTTCTTATATAATGCCTAACCCTCCTTCTCCAAAACCAAGCAACAAAGTGACTTTAGAAGCTAATAGACCTGGATATTATTTATATATATACGAGATGATATAGTGGGTTATTATGGATATTATACTATAGACAAACTTGAGCTCCGGGTCACGGTCCAATGGTAAGTCCTCACATAATTTCTCGCGCAAATTTCTAAATTATTGGCACTCAGGAAACAAAATCGAGTTCACCAGTGACAAAAGATCCCTAAACCAACGACCTCAATTCTTCTTGACCTGGTCTATACGATCCTTTTGAGTCCAAACAAGTTCCACCACATTATTCAATACGAGTTACAGTTCTCTCTCATTCCATTTGATTTTTAATTGGGCATTTTTTTATTTGAGGCTTAAAAATGGGTTATTATTATTATTATTTTTATTTTATTTTATTTTATTTTATTTTTTTATTTTAGTTTTTTTTTTTTTTTTTTAACTACCTAACATGCAATAAAGACTCCACCCCACACTTAAACTTTTACTCGTCCCTGAGTAAAGCTAAGCACAAAGTAGTGATGCAATGCAAGAAAAAGAAAATAAACAAAGAAAAACACAACCTTTATTCACAGGGTTGCCTCCCAGTAGCGCCTCTCTTTAACGTCGTTGGCCCGACGTCTCCATCTCCTCAAGCATTGGATGATGGCTCGCCAAGCTCGTGAATGTCCATCCAACTCGCGTCGAAACTCTCATGAAACCGCTTCAGTCGGTGTCCGTTGACCTTGAAGACCTTCCCTGAATCAAGACCCTGAATTTCTGCTGCACCATAATCGAACACTTTGGTCACAAGAAAGGGCCCTATCCACCTACTTTGTAGTTTGCCCGGGTGTAATTTGAGTCTTGAGTTAAATAGCAACACCTTGTCACCCACTTTGAAATCCTTGTGGGCAAGTTTCTTGTCGTGATACATCTTGGTCTTCTCCTTAAAGATTCGGGAGTTCTCATACGCGTCATGTCGGCTCTCCTCTAACTCTTGGATTTGTAGCTTCCGGTTGAGTGCATCGTTTGGGTAGTCTAGATGGCACTTCTTGATGGCCCAATAGGCTCTGTGCTCGAGTTCAACCGGAAGATGGCAAGCCTTTCCATAGACTAGCCGATAAAGGGACATGCCTACAGGGGCCTTGAAAGCAGTCCTGTAAGCCCAGAGTGCATCATTCAGCCGCAGACTCCAGTCTTTCCTAGTGGGGTTCACCACTTTCTCCAAAACGCCTTTGATTTCCCTATTCGAAAGCTCTGCTTGGCCATTGGTCTGAGGGTGGTAAGCTGTCGAGGTTTTATGTGTGACATGGTATTGCTTCATTAATGCCTCGAAACTCCGGTTGCAGAAATGGGTTCCTCTATCACTGATGATGACTCTCGGGACCCAAACCTACTAAAGATTTGGTCCTTCACAAAATCCACAACCGTTTTTGCATCTGCCCGTTTTGTGGCCTTGGCCTCAACCCACTTGGAGACATAATCGACTGCCAGGAGGATATACTCAAAACCGTATGAGGGAGGGAAAGGTCCCATAAAGTCGATACCCCACACTTCAAAGACCTCACATGCAAGAATATACTTCATCGGCATCTCGTCTCTTTTGGTTATTCCTCCCGTTCTCTGGCATCGCTCACATGACTTCACGAAGAAGTAAGCATCCTTATGTAGAGTGGGCCAGAAGAAGCCACACTCAAGGACCTTATGAGCTGTCCGCTTGGCGCCAAAGTGTCCTCCACACGTAATACATGGAAAAAACTATGTTGTTATAGATTTTAACACAAAAACGAAAAAAGAATTGAAGTGTAATACATGGAAAAAAAGACAAGTTTTGTTGTTTCAACAAATCCACAAAAATTGAAGTCATTTACCTGGAAAAAAGAAAATTTGTATTGTTTTCCACAAAATCACAAAAAATTATGTCTAATATATGGAAATAAATCCGTTATTATTGATTCACAAAAAAAAAATCGAACTGAAGTCTAATACATGGAAAAAAACAATCTTTTGTAGTTTTCTCAAAACCACAAATTTTTAAATCATATACATTGAAAAAATACAATTTATATTATTTTTCACAAAACCACAAAAAATGAAGTGTAATACATGGAAAAAACTATGTTGTTATAGATTTTAACAAAAACACGAAAAAAGAATTGAAGTGTAATACATGGAAAAAAAGACAAGTTTTGTGGTTTCAACAAATCCACAAAAATTGACGTAATTTACATGGAAAAAAGAAAATTTCTATTGTTTTCCACAAAATCACAAAAAATGATGTCTAATACATGGAAATAAATCCGTTATTATTGATTTTCACACAAAAAAAACGAACTGAAGTGTAATACATGGAAAAAAGCAATGTTTTGTTGTATTCTCAAAACCACAAATTTTTAAACCATATACATTGAAAAAACACAATTTATATTATTTTTCACAAAACCACAAAAAATGAAGTGTAATTCATGGAAAATACTACGTTGTTATAGATTTTAACAAAAACAAGAAAAAAGAATTGAAGTGTAATACATGGAAAAAAAGACAAGTTTTGTTGTTTCAAGAAATCCACAAAAATTGACGTCATTTACATGGTAAAAAGAAAATTTGTATTGTTTTCCAGAAAATCACAAAAAATGATATCTAATACACGGAAATAAATTCGTTATTATTACTTTTCACACAAAAAAAAACGAACTCAAGTGTAATACATGGAAAAAAGCAATCTTTTGTTGTTTTCTCAAAACCACAAATTTTTAAATCATATACTTGGAAAAAAACACAATTTATATTATTTTTCACAAAACAACAAAATATGAAGTGTAATAGATGGAAAAAACTATGTTGTTATAGATTTTATCAAAAACACGAAAAAAGAATTGAAGTGTAATACACGGAAAAAACTACAAGTTTTGTTGTTTCAACAAAACCACAAAAATTGAAGTCATTTACATGGAAAAAAAAATTATATTGTTTTCCACAAAATCGCAAAAATGAAGTCTAATACATTGAAATAAATACGTTATTGTTAATTTTCACAAAAAAAAAATTCGCACTGAAGTATAATACATGATAAAAAGCAATCTTTTGTTGTTTTCTCAAAACCACAAATTTTTAAATCATAAACATGGAAAAAACACAATTTATATTATTTTTCACAAAACAACAAAATTTGAAGTGTAATACATGGAAAATACTATGTTGTTATAGATTTTAACAAAAACACGAAAAAAGAATTGAATTATAATACAAGGAAAAAACTATAAGTTTTCTTGTTTCAGCAAAACCACAAAAATTGACGTCATTTACATGGAAAAAAGAGAATTTGTATTGTTTTCCACAAAATCACAAAAATTGATGTCTAATACATGGAAATTAACCCGTTATTATTGATTTTCACAAAAATAAAAATCGAACTGAAGTGTAATACTTGGAAAAAAGCAATCTTTTGTTGTTTTCTCAAAACCACAAATTTTTAAACCATATACATTGAAAAAACACAATTTGTATTATTTTTCACAAAACCACAAAAAATGAAATGTAATTCATGGAAAATACTATGTTGTTATAGATTTTAACAAAAACACGAAAAAAGAATTGAAGTGTAATACACGGAAAAAACTACAAGTTTTGTTGTTTCAACAAAACCACAAAAATTGAAGACATTTACATGGAAAAAAGAAAATTTATATTGTTTTTCACAAAATCACAAAAAATGAAGTCTAATACATTGAAATAAATACGTTATTGTTCATTTTCACAAAAAAAAAAAAATCGAACTGAAGTGTAATACATGGTAAAAAGCAATCTTTTGTTGATTTCTCAAAACCAGAAATTTTTAAATCATAAACATAGAAAAAACACAATTTATTTTATTTTTTACAAAACAACCAAATATGAAGTGTAATACATGGAAAATACTATGTTGTTATAGATTTGAACAAAAACACGAAAAAAGAATTGAAGTGTAATACATGGAAAAAATGAAAAGTTTTGTTGTTTCAACAAATCCACAAAAATTGACGTCATTTACATGGAAAAAAGAAAATTTGTATTGTTTTCCACAAAATCACAAAAAATGGAAATAAATCCGTTATTATTGATTTTCACAAAAAAAAAAATCGAACTGAACTGTCATACAGGAAAAAAAGCAATCTTTTGTTGTTTTCTCAAAATCACAAATTTTTAAATTATATACATGGAAAAAACACAATTTATATTATTTTTCACAAAACAATAAAATATGAAGTGTAATACATGGAAAATACTATGTTGTTATAGATTTTATCAAAAACACGAAAAAAGAATTGAAGTGTAATACACGGAAAAAACTACAAGTTTTGTTGTTTCAACAAAACCACAAAAATTGAAGTCTTTTACATGGAAAAAAGAAAATTTATATTGTTTTCCACAAAATCGCAAAAAATGAAGTTTAATGAGTATTTTTATACACATTTTTAGGATTTTTATCATGACAAATTCAATCGTAATTCACATAAAATGTGTCAAAATTGCTCATAATTCATAAAACATAAATTGAAACCTCTTAATACATTTTTTGTGTTATTTTTACAGGGGAAAAGGCCATAAAAGGATAAATTGGACCAAAACGCAAATAATGGGCCAAAGATGGCCGAATAAAAACCTCAAACACTCTACAAAAAATTCCCCAAACTTTTACGACAATTCAAAAACCTTCTACAACCAAGTCAAACCGAGCAAAACGCCAAAAATCGTCAAGTTGACCAAAAGTCAACTCTTCCGAAATGGACCAAATGGTATATCAAAACGAAGAGTTCAACGAGACGAACCCAACAGCATAAACCTTGCGATCAGGAACCTTCTAGAACTCTCAGAATCGCCAATTCAAAGTTTGGTCAAAAACTAGAAAAGTCAATCCTGCAGTAAAAGTCAACTCATCTTCTCCAAATTACTGAATTTTCAAAGTGCTCAAAATTGAACAAACTCGATACCATTCGACTCGTCTTGACAAGACAAGCACAACCGTATGATTAGCCATCGCTGAAACGGCCAGAGTTGGCCGCAAAACGCAAAAAACCTCCTGTCGGCCCAAAAATATGTTGAAAATAGTAAACTTAATATTAATTAGTAGTTATATGTAGTTATTTGTCAAAAGGTGTGTGTAGTTATGTGAAAATGTGTGTATAGTTATATGAGGAGTTGTGTGTGTGTGAATAGGTGTGTATGTGTGTGAATGGGTGTTTCTAGAGGATAAGATTCTATGAGTGCATGTCTCTATATAATGGTTTTGTGTGTCATTTGTAACAAGGAGAAAATAATGAGAAGATAATAAGAAAGAGAAAAAGGAGAAAATTTGTTTTCTTCTTCCTCTTCCCAATTTTATTTTTTCTAACAAGTGGTATCAGAGCGTTCGGGTTCGATCTTAGAGATCAAGATGGCAAAGATGAAGAAGAAGAAGAAAAAGAAAAGGAAGAAAGACGAAAGGACTTGCGGTGATACACGTCATATGAATCTCATAAGATTGGATTTGAGTTGCACGAAATGGAGAGAAGAAGAAATTTGGCGCAAAAGGATGTATCTGACGCATTTACCGCGGGCATCATGGCTAGTCTGTTGTCTTCATAACCATCACTGATGAGACATTGTTGTTATCTTATCGAAGAGAGACGACACGAGCGTAGGCATCGTGAAAAGGTGCAAGTAGAGATGTGTTGGACGTACGTCGTTTTTGAGTGAAGAAATGCGAAAGAGTTGGAGATGCCATTATTGGTTGTTTCTAACTTGATTAGAGAGATTGAGGAGTTCAAAATTAGACGAATTGTCGTTCTATTTAGGGGATTTTTGGAGACTCATGAAGCAAGAAAAATGTAGAAAATTAAGAAATGTTAGACGAAACATTTCAAGAGAAGATGTTGGTATCTGTTGAGAAGATGAGAAGTCAACGCCAAAGAAGATGTGATGAAAGATGTGTCATGATTGCATGATAGTCGTGGTCATAAAAGATGATAAAAAGAAGTGAAGAGTTTCAATGAATCTAGTATGATGGTGGAAAAATAGCACGTGATTAGAAGAACATCCAGAAGTTGATGATTTTTATTGGTGGCACAAGTGTAGCGTCGGTATGTTGTGGTTGATGCCTTTCATAGTTTTGCGGGAGAAAGTTTTGCGGGAGAAACTATGAGATTGTGCAGTTATAAAATCGTAGTTGAAAAAGGAAACTACGGTATTTGAGAAAAGACTCATGAAGTAGCGGATATTGTAAAGTTTTGCATGGTTGTGATTCTGCTGGTATTCTCGACATGAGAAAGATATGTGCTCCTGTTCGACCGAAGATGTCGACGGAGATGAGAGTCCCCAGTTATGGGAGAGTTTAATCCTTGAGAATTATCTCGGATTAGAAGTATGACTATGTGCTAAGGAGGAGTAACGTAAACTCCGAAAGTGAGGGCAGCAGAGTTAGATCAACCATGACATTAAGAAGTATCGACCAAGCAACCATAAGACGCTATGACGCGGGTTGTCAAAAGGAGTCGATAAACGATATAACTTGTATTCTGTGTGAACATGTTGAAGTAGTGATCCGCTACGAAGAAGAGTTAATGAGAAGTCTCTTAATGAAGTGTTGAGATGAGATATTTCATCGCTACAACGAAGAGTAAATATTCGGGTAAAACATCGTCAATTGAGGAAGACTTACAAGAAGGTCAAAGTTGGCGTATGACGTGATACAATAACGAGACGGAAGATAATATTAAGTTTAACGAGACGGAAGATAATACAAAACGCGAAAAACCTCCTGTCGGCCCAAAAATAACCAAATTCGAGCTGCCGTCTTCTCGAGCTCACCATTTCCGGAACAGACATTGGTTTGTCATAATTCCAACGCCATTATCTTCTACACATTCCCCTCTTTCCAACCATATAAAGAACTCAAAAAATTATGAAGAATTGAGTGAGATAATCGAGTTTGAACTCAGTGTTCAATGAAATTGAATTCTGTTTTTGCTGAAATAACTCAATTCGAGCTGAAACTTCTCAAGTCCATAACTCACTCCACACACCTCCTTTTCATGCAAAACAAACTTCATTCTCTTCTTCTCTCTTTCCTCTTTCCACGGATACCAAGAACACCAAAAATTATGAAGAAATGAGAGAGATATTTGAGTTTGAAGTCGTGCCAGTAACTGCTCAAGAAATTCCAGCTTTAACGCAGCAGCTCATTAATGGAGCTGAAGCTCGGGTTTTCGAGCATAACTCGAGTTTTACTGAACCGTTTTGCATTCAAAGCCCCACAGATTCCTAAGAATGAGAGGAACATCTTTCTTATGGAAAATTCGTGCTAAAAAGTAGTGAATCAAGAGTTATAAGTGATTGTTTGATGATAAACGAAAAATTGGCTGAAACTGTACTCGCGCCCAACGCGATTCATTTCACGAATTTTAACTCGCTGCGACACAGGAGATCGGGGACGTTTTTTCAAAGATTCAGCGCCAAGAACCTGACTCGTTTCAATTTTTTCCGACCCATTTTGCCACAAACGAACACACATGGTCGAAAGATTTTTTTAAACCTATCCAAATCTGTCCGCCAAATCAAAACAGGGGAAAATTTCATCCCACATGAAATCTTGCTTTATAATCTTGTAATTTTGCTGAATTTTGATGAATAGTCATGAACATACACATTTTTGAATAAATTGGGAAAATTGCTTAGTTTAGTGTTTTTCATCAATTGATCTATTAAATCTAGAGTTTATTGGCTTGTTAATCATTTGAAATACTTAGCTTAGTATTTTGTGTGATTAATTTGGAGTTGTGATTGATTTAAATCAAGTTTTGTTTTGAAATGGCTGTTTTGGAATAATCTAGTTCTTGAGTCAATTTCTTGAGTACATCTTAGCTTAGATTGCTCAAATCCATCATCTAAATCTGAGAAATTATACACTTAGTGATTAATGATTGTTACACATCATAAATTTCCTATAAATCCCTATTTTTAAACCGAAAATCAAACCCTAATCCAGTTTCTGTCTTGCTGCTGTTTTTCTCTGTTTTTTTCAGTGATTTTTCCTTAATTTCGTGTCATAATTAGTTCTGAAAAATTAAATAAATATTTTTATAATTTAGATCTCATTTAGTAGATAATTTTCAAATCAAATTTTGCCCAATTCCGAGTTATAATTTATGAGATATTAATTTTCTAAATTTGAAATATTTCTGTTTTCTATCTTTCTGTCCAGATCTACTGTCCCCTTTCTTTTGAATTTTTAAAAATATAAAAACAAATAATAAAAATATAAAAATAGTCATTCATGAATTATTTTGAAGTTTATAATCCAAATATGAATTTTAAAATATTAGTTGTTAAATCAGATCAGGAGATATTACAACTTCTACGAGCATTGGTCTGTCAAAACCAGTTTCTGATCCAGATCTGAGTTTTCTTTATAAATCTTAAACCATTAAACATAATTGTACCATATTTTAACAGCTAATCTAAAACTTGATAGTTGAATTTCTATATAAGTTTTGGAATTTTTCAAGCCTTGGTTATTTTTCTATAATTTTCTGAATTTACAGCTGAATTAATTGTGAATCTGAAGTAAGTTCTGGATTTAAACTGCAAATATCTCGAAAGTTTTGAATAAAACAGTAAATACCAGTAAAGTTCCATATCATAGATCTCTCTTTCTAGTTTCCAACAGTATCTTGTGTGTTGGAATCGGAGTTTATTTGGTCGAGTTATTAATTAAAACAACAAAGTGTGACGTGCTGAATTTTTACGGTAAGGCTGAAAATAAAATTTGAACTTAGAAATTTATCTAATAACCCTTGAATTACAAGATTTTACACTAAAGAATAATCTTTGAGACTAGTTAATTCTTGAGGCCACACCTCCTTGTGTTCAACCCCTAAACTCGTTACCACTCATACTCGTAATTGATTAATAGGGAAATATAAATTGTTTTGTTAAATTGTGTGAAATATCAACGACGGTTTTACACCATTTACAAATGACACCGTTGCCGGGGAGGCGGCTTGCATCGAGTTTTTTAACTAACCCATCTCATATTTTTCTTTAGTGTTTTGTCTCTTGAATTTTTGAAGGTTTATGAGAAAGACGAGATCACAAGGTGAAGTACACACACCTCGCAAGAAGGACATCAACAAACAAGTTAAAACTAACCCACTAATTTTTTCTCTAGTGTTGTGTCTTTCTTATTTTGAAGGTTATTAGGGCACAAGACCTTTCAATGGATTGGCAAGGCAAGAGGTGAAGGAGATTCAATGACAGGAAGACAAACGTGGACGGGATGGCCACACGATGGCTATCCATGGCACAATGGCGAAAGCTCCTTCGAGCAGACACAACCTCTCTACGGACAATCTTATGGGCAAGGAGCGTTGTTCAGCCACTCCTCCATCCTGGAGTCGAGGGATGAAATGTTGAGACAATCCTGGGGTTTCAAACCTCAGGAGAATTTCCAAAACCCGTACACGCCTGCCACACCAACCCATTCATCTCAACCTCACCTCCACCAAAACGAGTACTACGCTCCATACCAAGAATATCAACAACCTCAAATCTCTTTTGAAGACAAATGGCTTGATAAACTGGACCTCTTCGAGAAACGCTTTTTAGACATGTCGAACTCGCTCATGAAAGACATGGATAAAGTTCATACCATTATTCAAGAATCCAATATCCAACCTTGTCGTGATGAAGCTAGACATTGTGATGAGGGTCTTAGGGCCTTTGAAGAAGTGGAAATGGGAGAATCTCTTTATGATGAGGGTTCTAGGGTTTTTGAAAAATTAGGGGTTGAGGGTTCTCAAGGTGATGAGGAGAAGGAAATGCTCGAAGGGGAGAAAAATGAGGAGAACAAGGACGCCAACTTTGAGGTGGTGGAATATTTGTTTGATGGGGAATGTGGGTCAAATGGGGATTTAGGGATTGTATTTTGTGAAAACTCGAGTGATGTGGAATGTGAATCAAAAGGGGAGTCAATGGTTGACTTTTATAAGGTCTCGAGCGATGGGGAATACGAGTCATGTGATGACCCACTGGTTGAACCTTTCAACGAGTCGAGTGCCACCAAAACTCAAGATTTGGTTAAAGATATTATAAAACTTTTTGAGAAACTATGGGCCGAGAACGAGGATGAGTCAAACCATGACTCAAGGGTTAAAAATTTGGACGAACCGACAATCCCAAAACTCAAGAAAATTCCACAAACTTCCCCAAAATCTATCTCTTGCCAAACCATACATTACACCGAGTTTGAGATAAGCGGTGTAATGTACGTCGACCTTCCAACCTACCAAGGAGTGAAATTGGGCATTGAAATGCCCCTCTCGACGAGAATCGACCCCAAACTCCTTCCCAAAGCAAGAAGGCCACACTTTCATATCCTTCAGAAAACTAAAAACAAGTACAAGAAATCCCCAACGAGCGTCTTATTCCCATGTGAGATTTTTCAAGGGTTTGCTCATATCTACGATCCATTCGAGCGAGGCTAACACAAGGGGCGTCGAGCTCAAGACGTAAAACAAGGGCGCTGGCGAGAGGTAACTCGTCGTGTCAGGTCGTATTTTTCCTTTCTTTATTTTATTTTCTTATTTTTACAAAACTTCTCTTTCACACTTAAACATTTGCTACACCAAAGTTTAAGTGTGGTGGGGGAGGTTTTGCATAAAACCCCAATAATTTTTCCAATTTCCACAAATTTTCTCATTTTTGAACTTTTTGTTTGAGGACAAACAAAGGTTTAAGTGTGGTGGGGTGGTTTTGTGCAAAACCAAGTTTTGTTTTCTTGTAAAAATGTGAAAATTCATAAAAATTGAAAAAATTGAAAATTTTCAAAAAAAAAAAAAAAAAAAGAACTCATAAATATAATAAAAATTTTAACTTTTTACTTGTTTTTCTTTCATTTTTGATTTGTTTATTTTTGTACATAAAAGTTTGTGTGATTTAAAGAAAAGCAAGAGAATTATTAATGAAAAAGTAAAAGGTTTTGAAAAATTGAAAAGATTTTAAAACTAAGCTCTTTCAAGCAAATTTTTGAAAAATAGTTAGGGTTTTGGGAAATGATGAAAAGATTTGAAATTTTCAAAATGATTTGACCTTGTCATGAATGTCATATTTTCCACCTCATTCCATTTATAATATCCATTTAAAATCCATTAAGCATTTCAAAAATTCATAAATATTTCACTTACCCCTTTAATGAAATTATAAATCGTTTTCTTTAAAGTAATGCTGTCATTAAAACTTTTGAAAAATCAAACCTTACTTTTAATATCACTAGTTTCGCAAAAATTCTCTAACTCAACCTATCTTTCATGGCATAGCTAATGACTTGTATGTCCATCTCTAATTTTCGCACTAAAAGCAAGTGACCGAAATCGTAACATGTTATCCCTTCACAAAATAAAAATTCAAAAATGTGAAAAATTATTTTTAAACCCTTGAAAAAGAAAAAAAAATATTTACATATCCGCAATAGAAAATGAAGGATTTTTTGTACGTGCAAAGCACAGCTTGTCTTTTGATAACATGAGTGGATAGCATACCAACTTTTACGTGTTTATAAAAGAGAAAGTTGAGTTAGTTGGAACTTTTGGGCTAATATGTATAAATTTACCATTTTAAATTTAGGAGAAGAAAGTATCAAAAACAAAATTAGGGCATTGCTTTTTCGAAAAAGGTTCGTATTTAAAGGATTGGGGAATTTTAAATTTGAAATTATTAATGGATATTCATCGACCCTCGTGTATTATTATAATAATCAAATATTAGTATATAACATTCATGGCAATAACTAAATCTATTTTCAAAACGCTTTAAACTGATTCTAAAAATCCTAAAATTTGATTTTAATTTGCACTTGAGGGCAAGCTTGGTTTAAGTGTGGTGGAATTTGTAATGAGTATTTTTATACACATTTGTAGGATTTTTATCACGACAAATTCAATTGTAATTCACATAAAATGTGTCAAAAATGCTCATAATTCATGAAACATAAATTGAAACCTCTTAATACATTTTTTGTGTTATTTTACAGGCGAAAAGGCCATAAAAGGATAAATTGGACCAAAACGCAAATAATGGGCCAAAGATGGCCAAATAAAAACCTCAAACACTCTACAAAAAATTCCCCAAACTTTTACGACAATTCAAAAACCTTCTACAACCAAGTCAAACCGAGCAAAACGCCAAAAATCGCCAAGTTGACCAAAAGTCAACTCTTCCGAAATGGGTCAAACGGTATATCAAAACGAAGAGTTCAGCGAGACGAACCCAACAACATAAACCTTGCGATCAGGAACCTTCTAGAACTCTCAGAATCGCCAATTCAAAGTCTGGTCAAAAACTAGAAAAGTCAATCTTGCAGTAAAAGTCAACTCATCTTCTCCAAATTAATGATTTTTCAAAGTGCTCAAAATTGAACAAACTCGATACCATTCGACTCATCTTGACAAGACAAGCACAACCGTATGATTAGCCATCACTGAAACGGCCAGAGTTGGCCGCAAAACGCAAAAAACCTCCTGTCGGCCCAAAAATAACCAATTTCGAGCTGCCGTCTTCTCGAGCTCACCATTTCCGGAACAGATATTGTTTTGTCATAATTCCACCTCCATTATCTTCTACACATTCCCCTCTTTCCAACCATATAAATAACTCAAAAAATGATGAAGAATTGAGTGAGATAATCGAGTTTGAACTCAGTGTTCAATGAAATTGAATTCTGTTTTTGCTGAAATAACTCAATTCGAGCTGAAACTTCTCAAGTCCATAACTCACCCCACACACCTCCGTTTCATGCAAAACAAACTTCATTCTCTTCTTCTCTCTTTCCTCTTTCTACGGATACCAAGAATACCGAAAATTATGAAGAAATGAGAGAGATATTCGAGTTTGAAGTCGTGCCAGCAACTGCTCAAGAAATTCCAGCTTTAACGCAGCAGCTCATTAATGGAGCTGAAGCTCGGGTTTTCGAGCATAACTCGAGTTTTACTGAACCGTTTTGCACCATTCAAAGCCCCACAGATTCCTAAGAACGACAGGAACATCTTTCTTATGGAAAATGCGTGCTGAAAAGTAGCGAATCAAGAGTTATAAGTGATTGTTTGATGATAAACGAAAAATGCATCCAACGCGATTCATTTCACGAATTTTAACTCGCTGCGACACAGGAGATCGGGGACGTCTGTTCAAAGATTCAGCGCCAAAAACCTGACTCGTTTCAATTTTTTCCGACCCATTTTGCCACAAACGAACACACATGGTCGAAAGATTTTTTTAAACCTATCCAAATCTGTCCGCCAAATCAAAACAGGGGAAAATTTCATCCGCCCAAAAATCACTCAAATCTCAACGAAATTCAACGAAACTTGGTCCAGATCTTCAGTACAATCCCTTGATCTACCTGAGCCAATCACAGGCCCCAAAATATCCCTGAACTCTCTATATAAAGAACCGTATTTCAATCCATCAAAACACGCTCTTTCATCCAATCTCTCAAATCACTCATTCTCTCACTCTCCTTAACTTATACACCACTCTCCATTCTTCTTCTCTAACCTCTAGAACCTCCATTAATGAGTTTCAAGTTTTCTTGAGCTCTAATTTTCGTTTTTGAGTGAAAACGCGCAATTTGGAGCTGATTTGGGGAAAATTCGAATCGCTCGATTCTAGCTTGAATCGAGGTGCAATTGGAGCTTCAAATCGACTCGAGGGAGCTACCGGCAGGATCTCCAACTCTCGGTTTAGTCCAATTCTCTTTAAATAATTAGATTTGAATTTTAGATCACAAAAACTCAATTTTGTAATAATCATGATGAAATCTTGTCAAACTCTTGTTCTTGTGAATATGTGTGAGTAAACCTAGATAAGGAAGGGAATTTGTGATTTGTATACATGAAATCTTGCTTTATAGTCTTGTAATTTTGCTGAATTTCGATGAAAAGTCATGAACATACACATTTTTGAATAAATTGGGAAAAATTGCTTAGCTTAGAATTTTTCATCAATTGATCTATTAAATCTAGAGTTTATTGGCTTGTCAATCATTTGAAACACTTAGCTTAGTATTTTGTGTGATTAATTTGGAGTTGTGATTGAGTTAAATCAAGTTTTGTTTTGAAATGGCTGTTTTGGAATAAACTAGTTCTTGAGTCAATTTCTTGAGTAAATCTTAGCTTAGATTGCTCGAATCCATCATCTAAATCTGAGAAATTATACACTTAGTGATTAATGATTGTTACACATCATAAATTTCCTATAAATCCCTATTTTTAAACCGAAATCAAACCCTAATCCAGTTTCTGTCTTAATGCTGTTTTTCTCCTTTTTTTCAGTGCTTTTTCCTTAATTTCGTGTCATAATTTGTTCTGAAAAATTACATAAATATTTTTACAATTTAGATCTCATTTAGTAGATAATTATCAAATCAAATTGTGCCCAATTCCGAGTTATAATTTGTGAGATATTAATTTTCTAAATTTGAAATATTTCTGTTTTCTATCTTTCTGTCCAGATCTACTGTCCCCTATCTTTTGAATTTTTAAAAATATCAAAACAAATAATAAAAATATAAAAATAGTCATTCATGAAGTATTTTGAAGTTTATAATCCAAATATAAATTTTAAAATATTAGTTGTTAAATCAGATCAGGAGATATTACAACTTTTACGAGCATTGGTCTGTCAGAACCAGTTTCTGATCCAGATCTGAGTTTTCTTTATAAATCTCAAACCATTAAACATAATTTTACCGTATTTTAACAGATAATCTAAAACTTGATAGTTGAATTTCTAGACAAGTTTTGGAATTTTTCAAGTCTTGGTTATTTTTTTATAATTTTCTGAATTTACAGCTGAATTAATTGTGAATGTGAAGTAAGTTCTCGATTTAAGCTGCAAATATCTCGAACTTTTTGAATAAAACAGTAAACCAGTAAAATTCCATATCATAGATCTCTCTTTCTAGTTTCCAACGGTATCTTGTGTGTTGGAATCGAAGTTTATTTGGTCGAGTTATTAATTAAAACAACAAAGTGTGACGTGCTGAATTTTTACAGTAAGGTTGAAAATAAAATTTAAACTTAGAAATTTATCTAATAACCCTTGAATTACAAGATTTTACACTAAAGAATAATCATTGAGACGAGTTAATTCTTGAGGCCACACTTCCTTGTGTTCGACCCCTAAACTCGTTACCACTCATACTCGTAATTGATTAATAGGGAAATATAAATTGTTTTGTTAAATTGTGTGAAATATCAACGACGGTTTTACACCATTTACATGAAATCTAATACATTGAAATAAATACGTTATTGTTAATTTAAGTATAATACATGGTAAAGAGCAATCTTTTGTTGTTTTCTTAAAACCACAAATTTTTAAATCATAAACATGGAAAAAACACAATTTATATTATTTTTCACAGAACAACAAAATATGAAGTGTAATACATGGAAAATACTATGTTGTTATAGATTTTAACAAAAACACGAAAAAAGAATTGAAGTATAATACATGGAAAATACTACAAGTTTTGTTGTTTCAAGAAAACCACAAAAATTAACGTCATTTACATGGAAAAAAGAAAATTTGTATTGTTTTCTACAAAATCACAAAAAATGATGTCTAATACATGGAAATAAATCCGTTATTACTGATTTTCACAAAAATAAAAAACGAACTGAAGTGTAATACATGGAAAAAAGCAATTTTTTGTTGTTTTCTCAAAACCACAAATTTTTAAATCATATACATTGAAAAAACAAAATTTATATTATTTTTCACAAAACCACAAAAAATGAAGTGTCATACAAGGAAAAAACTATGTTGTTATAGATTTTAACAAAAACACGAAAAAAGAATTGAAGTGTAATACATGCAAAAAAAAACAAGTTTTGTCGTTTCAACAAATCCACAAAAATTGACGTCATTTACATGGAAAAAAGAAAATTTGTATGGTTTTCCACAAAATCATAAAAAATGATGTCTAATACATGGAAATAAATCCATTATTATTGATTTTCACACAAAAAAAACGAACTGAAGTGTAATACGTGGAAAAAAGCAATCTTTTGATGTTTTCTCAAAACCACAAATTTCTAAATCATATATATGGAAAAAACACAATTTATATTATTTTTCACAAAACAACAAAAAATGAAGTGTAATAAATGGAAAAAAGTACGTTGGTATGGATTTTAACAAAAACACGAAAAAAGAATTGAAGTGTAATACATGGAAAAAAAAAGACAAGTTTTGTTGTTTCAACAAAACCAAAAAAATTGACGTCATTTACATGGAAAAAAGAAAATTTGTATTGTTTTCCACAAAATCACAAAAAATGATGTCTAATACATGGAAATAAATCTGTTATTATTGATTTTCACCCAAAAAAAAACGAACTGAAGTGTAATACATGGAAAAAAGCAATCTTTTGTTGTTTTCACAAAATCACAAATTTTTAAATCATATATAGGGAAAAAACATAATTTATAATATTTTTCACAAAACAACAAAATATGAAGTGTAATACATGGAAAATACTACGTTGTCATAGATTTTAAAAAAAACACAAAAAAAGAATTGAAATGTAGTATATGGAAAAAAATACAAGTTTTGTTGTTTCAACAAATCCACAAAAATTGACGTCATTTACATGGAAAAAAGAAAATTTGTATTGTTTTCCACAAAATCACAAAAAATGATGTCTAATACATGGAAATAAATACGTTATTATTGATTTTCACAAAAATAAAAAACGAACTAAAGTGTAATACATGGAAAAAAGCAATTTTTTGTTGTTTTCTCAAAACCACAAATTTTTAAATCATATACATTGAAAAAACAAAATTTATATTATTTTTCACAAAACCACAAAAAATGAAGTGTAATACAAGGAAAAAACTATGTTGTTATAGATTTTAACAAAAACACGAAAAAAGAATTGAAGTGTAATACATGGAAAAAAAGACAAGTTTTGTTGTTTCAACAAATCCACAAAAATTGACGTCATTTACACGGAAAAAATAAAATTTGTATTGTTTTCGACAAAATCACAAGAAATGATGTCTAATACATGGAAATAAATCTGTCATTATTGATTTTCACCAAAAAAAAATGAACTGAAGTGTAATACATGGAAAAAATCAATCTTTTGTTGTTTTCTCAAAACCACAAATTTCTAAATCATATACATGGAAAAAACACAATTTATATTATTTTTCACAAAACAACAAAAAATGAAGTGTAATAAATGGAAAAAAGTATGTTGGTCTAGATTTTAACAAAAACACGAAAAAAGAATTGAAGTCTAATACATGGAAAAAAATGACAAGTTTTTTGTTTCAACAAAACCACAAAAATTGACGTCATTTACATGGAAAAAAGAAAATTTGTATGGATTTCCACAAAATCACAAAAAATGATGTCTAATACATGGAAATAAATCCATTATTATTGATTTTCACACAAAAAAAATGAACTGAAGTGTAATACGTGGAAAAAAGCAATCTTTTGTTGTTTTCTCAAAACCACAAATTTCTAAAACATATACATGGAAAAAACACAATTTATATTATTTTTCACAAAACAACAAAAAATGAAGTGTAATAAATGAAAAAAAGTATGTTGGTATAGATTTTAACAAAAACACGAAAAAAGAATTGAAGTGTAATACATGGAAAAAAGACAACTTTTGTTGTTTCAACAAAACCAAAAAAGTTGACGTCATTTACATGGAAAAAAGAAAATTTGTATTGTTTTCCACAAAATCACAAAATATGATGTCTAATACATGGAAATAAATCCGTTATTATTGATTTTCACCCAAAAAAAGACGAACTGAAGTGTAATACATGGAAAAAAGCAATCTTTTGTTGTTTTCACAAAATCACAAATTTTTAAATCATATATAGGGAAAAAACACAATTTATATTATTTTTCACAAAACAACAAAATATGAAGTGTAATACATGGAAAATACTATGTTGTTATAGATTTTAACAAAAACACGAAAAAAGAATTGAAATCTAATATATGGAAAAAAATACAAGTTTTGTTGTTTCAACAAATCGACAAAAATTGACGTCATTTACATGGAAAAAAGAAAATTTGTATTGTTTTCCACAAAATCACAAAAAATGATGTCTAATACATAGAAATAAATCTGTTATTGTTGATTTTCACAGAAATAAAAAACGAACTGAAGTGTAATACATGGAAAAAAGCATTTTTTTGTGGTTTTCTCAAAACCACAAATTTTTAAATCATATACATCGAAAAAACACAATTTATATTATTTTTCACAAAACCATAAAAAATGAAGTGTAATACAAGGAAAAAACTATGTTGTTATAGATTTTAACAACAACACGAAAAAAGAATTGAAGTGTAATACATGGAAAAAAAGACAAGTTTTGTTGTTTCAACAAAACCACAAAAATTGACGTCATTTACATGGAAAAAAGAAAATTTGTATTGTTTTCCATAAAATCACAAAAAATGATGTCTAATACATGGAAATAAATCCGTTATTATTGATTTACACAAAAATAAAAAACGAACTGAAGTGTAATACATGGAAAAAACAATTTTTTGTTGTTTTCTCAAAACCACAAATTTTTAAATCATATACGTTGAAAAAACAAAATTTATATTATTTTTCACAAAACCACAAAAAATGAAGTGTAATACAAGGAAAAAACTATGTTGTTATATATTTTAACAAAAACACGCAAAAAGAATTGAAGTGTAATACAAGGTAAAAAAGACAAGTTTTGTTGTTTCAACAAATCCACAAAAATTGACCTCATTTACATGGAAAAAAGAAAATTTGTATTGTTTTCCACAAAATCACAAAAAATGATGTCTAATACATGGAAATAAATTTGTTATTATTGATTTTCTCCCAAAAAAAAAGAACTGAAGTGTAATACATGGAAAAAACCAATCTTTTGTTGTTTTCTCAAAACCACAAATCTCCAAATCATATACATGGAAAAAACACAATTTATATTACTTTTCACAAAACAACAAAAATTGAAGTGTAATAAATTGAAAAAAGTATGTTGGTATAGATTTTAACAAAAACACGAAAAAAGAATTGAAGTGTAATACATGGAAAAAAAAGACAAGTTTTGTTGTTTCAACAAAACCAAAAAAATTGAAGTCATTTATATGGAAAAAAGAAAATTTGTTTTGTTTTCCACAAAATCACAAAAAATGATGTCTAATACATGGAAATAAATTTGTTATTATTGATTTTCACCCAAAAAAAACGTACTGAAGTGTAATACATGGAAAAAAGCAATCTTTTGCTGTTTTCACAAAATCACAAATTTTGAAATCATTTATAGGGAAAAAACACAATTTATATTATTTTTCACAAAACAACAAAATATGATGTGTAATACATGGAAAATACTATGTTGTTATAGATTTTAACAAAAACACAAAAAAAGAATTGAAATGTAATATATGGAAAAAAATACAAGTTTTGTTGTTTCAACAAATCCACAAAAATTGACGTCATTTACATGAAAAAAGAAAATTTGTATTGTTTTCCACAAAATCACAAAAAATGATGTCTAATATTTGGAACTAAATCCGTTATTATTGATTGTCACAAAAATAAAAAAGGAACTGAAGTGTAATACACGGAAAAAAGCAATTTTTTGTTGTTTTCTCGAAACCACAAATTTTTAAATCATATACATTGAAAAAACAAAATTTATATTATTTTTCACAAAACCACAAAAAATAAAGTGTAATACAAGGAAAAAACTATGTTGTCATAGATTTTAACAAAAACACGCAAAAATAATTGAAGTGTAATACATGGAAAAAAATACAAGTTTTGTTGTTTCAACAAATCCACAAAAATTGACGTCATTTACATGGAAAAAAGAAAAATTTGTATTGTTTTCCACAAAATCACAAAAAATGATGTCTAATACATGGAAATAAATCCGTCATTATTGATTTTCACCCAAAAAAAAAGAACTGAAGTGTAATACATGGACAAAACCAATCTTTTGTTGTTTTCTCAAAACCACAAATTTCTAAATCATATACATGGAAAAAACACAATTTATATTATTTTTCACAAAACAACAAAAAATGAAGTGTAATAAATGGAAAAGAGTATGTTGGTATGGATTTTAACAAAAACACGAAAAAAGAATTGAAATGTAATACATGGAAAAAAATGACAAGTTTTGTTGTTTCAACAAAACCACAAAAATTGACGTCATTTACATGGAAAAAAGAAAATTTGTATTGTTTTCCACAAAATCACAAAAAATGATGTCTAATACATTGAAATAAATCCGTTATTATTGATTTTCACAAAAATAAAAAACGAACTGAAGTGTAATAAATGGAAAAAAACAATCTTTTGTTGTTTTCACAAAATCACAAATTTTTAAATCATATAGAGGGAAAAACCACAATTTATATTATTTTTCATAAAACAACAAAATATGAAGTGTAATACATGGAAAATACTATGTTGTTATAGATTTTAACAAAAACACGAAAAAAGAATTGAAATCTAATATATGGAAAAAAATACAAGTTTTGTTGTTTCAACAAATCCATAAAAATTGACGTCACTTACATGGAAAATAGAAAATTTGTATTGTTTTCCACAAAATCACAAAACATGATGTCTAATACATGGAAATAAATCCGTTATTATTGATTTTCACAAAAATAAAAAAGGAACTTAAGTGTAATACATGGAAAAAAGTAATTTTTTGTTGTTTTCTCAAAACCACAAATTTTTAAATCATATACATTGAAAAAACCAAAATTTATATTATTTTTCATAAAACCACAAAAAATGAAGTGTAATACATGGAAAAAACTATGTTGTTACGGATTTTAACAACAACACGAAAAAAGAATTGAAGTGTAATACATGGAAAAAAAGACAAGTTTTGTTGTTTCAACAAAACCACAAAAATTGACGTCATTTACATAGAAAAAAGAAAATTTGTATGTTTTCCACAAAATCTCAAAAAATGATGTCTAATACATGGAAACAAATCCGTTATTATTGATTTTCACAAAAATAAAAAACGAACTGAACTGTAATACATGGAAAAAAAGTAATTTTTTGTTGTTTTCTCAAAACCACAAATTTTTAAATCATATACATTGAAAAAAAAATTTATATTATTTTTCACAAAACCACAAAAAATGAAGTGTAATCCAAGGAAAAAACTATGTTGTTATAGATTTTAACAAAAACACGCAACAAGAATTGAAGTGTAATACATGGAAAAAAAGACAAGTTTTGTTGTTTCAACAAATCCACAAAAATTAACGTCATTTACATGGAAAAAAGAAAATTTGTATTGTTTTCCACAAAATCACAAAAAATGATGTCTAATACATGGAAATAAATCCGTCATTATTGATTTTCACCCAAAAAAAAAGAACTGAAGTGTAATACAAGGAAAAAACCAATCTTTTGTTGTTTTCTCAAAACCACAAATTTCTAAATCATATACATGGAAAAAACACAATTTATATTATTTTTCACAAAACAACAAAAAATGAAGTGTAATAAATGTAAAAGAGTATGTTGGTATGGATTTTAACAAAAACACGAAAAAAGAATTAAAGTGTAATACATGGAAAAAAATGACAAGTTTTGTTGTTTCAACAAAACCACAAAAATTGACGTCATTTACATGGAAAAAAGAAAATTTGTATTGTTTTCCACAAAATCACAAAAAATGATGTCTAATACATTGAAATAAATCCGTTATTATTGATTTTCACAAAAATAAAAAACGAACTGAAGTGTAATAAATGGAAAAAAACAATCTTTTGTTGTTTTCACAAAATCACAAATTTTTAAATCATATAGAGGGAAAAACCACAATTTATATTATTTTTCATAAAACAACAAAATATGAAGTGTAATACATGAAAAATACTATGTTGTTATAGATTTTAACAAAAGCACGAAAAAAGAATTGAAATGTAATATATGGAAAAAAATACAAGTTTTGTTGTTTCAACAAATCCATAAAAATTGACGTCACTTACATGGAAAATAGAAAATTTGTATTGTTTTCCACAAAATCACAAAAAATGATGTCTAATACATGGAAATAAATCCGTTATTATTGATTTTCACAAAAATAAAAAAGGAACTGAAGTGTAATACATGGAAAAAAGTAATTTTTTGTTGTTTTCTCAAAACCACAAATTTTTAAATCATATACATTGAAAAAACCAAAATTTATATTATTTTTCATAAAACCACAAAAAATGAAGTGTAATACAAGGAAAAAACTATGTTGTTATAGATTTTAACAACAACACGAAAAAAGAATTGAAGTGTAATACATGGAAAAAAAGACAAGTTTTGTTGTTTCAACAAAACCACAAAAATTGACGTCATTTACATAGAAAAAAGAAAATTTGTATGTTTTCCACAAAATCTCAAAAAATGATGTCTAATACATGGAAATAAATCCATTATTATTGATTTTCACAAAAATAAAAAACGAACTGAACTGTAATACATGGAAAAACGCAATTTTTTGTTGTTTTCTCAAAACCACAAATTTTTAAATCATATACATTGAAAAAAAAAATTATATTATTTTTCACAAAACCACAAAAAATGAAGTGTAATACAAGGAAAAATCTATGTTGTTATAGATTTTAACAAAAACACGCAACAAGAATTGAAGTGTAATACATGGAAAAAAAGACAAGTTTTGTTGTTTCAACAAATCCACAAAAATTGACGTCATTTACATGGAAAAAAGATAATTTGTATTGTTTTCCACAAAATCACAAAAAATGATGTCTAATACATGGAAATAAATCCGTTATTATTGATTTTCACCGAAAAAAAAAGAACTGATGTGTAATACATGGAAAAAACCAATCTTTTGTTGTTTTCTCAAAACCACAAATCTCTAAATCATATACATGGAGAAAACACAATTTATATTATTTTTCACAAAACAACAAAGAATGAAGTGTAATAAATGGAAAAAAGTATGTTGGTATAGATTTTTAAAAAAACACGAAAAAAGAATTGAAGTGTAATACATGGAAAAAAAAAGACAAGTTTTGTTGTTTCGACAAAACCACAAAAATTGACGTCATTTAAATGGAAAAAAGAAAATTTGTACGGTTTTCCACAAAATCACAAAAAATGATGTCTAATACATGGAAATCAATCAATTATTATTGATTTTTACACAAAAAAACGAACTGAAGTGTAATACGTGGGAAAAAGCAATCTTTTGTTGTTTTCTCAAAACCACAAATTTCTAAATCATATACATGGAAAAAACACAATTTATATTATTTTTCACAAAACAACAAAAAATGAAGTGTAATAAATGGAAAAAAGTATGTTGGTATAGATTTTAACAACAACACGAAAAAAGAATTGAAGTGTAATACATGGAAAAAAAGACAAGTTTTGTTGTTTCAACAAAACCACAAAAATTGACGTCATTTACATGGAAAAAAGAAAATTTGTATTGTTTTCCACAAAATCTCAAAAAATGATGTCTAATACATGGAAATAAATCCGTTATTATTTATTTTCACAAAAATAAAAACCGAACTGAAGTGTAATACATGGAAAAAAGCAATTTTTTGTTGTTTTCTCAAAACCACAAATTTTTAAATCACATACATTGAAAAAACAAAATTTATATTATTTTTCACAAAACCTCAAAAAATGAAGTGTAATACAAGGAAAAAACTTTGTTGTTATAGATTTTCACAAAAACACGCAAAAAGAATTGAAGTGTAATACATGGAATGGAAAAAAGAAAATTTGTATGGTTTTCCACAAAATCACAACAAATGATGTCTAATACATGGAAATCAATCCGTTATTATTGATTTTCAAACAAAAAAAAAGAACAGAAAATTTGTATTGTTTTCCACAAAATCACAAAAAATGATGTCTAATAGATGGAAAGAAAATCCGTTATTATTGATTTTCACCCAAAAAAAAACGAACTGACGTGTAATACATGGAAAAAAGCAATCTTTTGTTGTTTTCACATAATCACAAATTTTTAAATCATATATAGGAAAAAACACAATTTATATTATTTTTCACAAAACAACAAAATATGAAGTGTAATACATGGAAAATACTACGTTGTTATAGATTTTAACAAAAACACGAAAAAAGAATTGAAATGTAATATATGGAAAAAAATACAAGCTTTGTTGTTTCAACAAATCCACAAAAATTGACGTCATTTACATGGAAAAAAGAAAATTTGTATTGTTTTCCACAATGGAGAGTTTGCATCGACTATCGCAAACTCAATGCGGCGACAAAAAAGGATCACTTTCCTCTTCCCTTCATCGATCAAATGCTCGAAAGATTAGCGGGGCGGCCCTACTATTGCTTTTTGGATGGGTACTCGGGCTATTTTCAAATCGCCATCGATCCAGAAGAACAGAGGAAGACGACATTCACTTGCCCCTTTGGAACTTTCGCCTATCGAAGAATGCCGTTTGGACTATGCAACGCGCCTGGAACTTTTCAAAGGTATATGATTTCTATCTTTTCTGAGTATATTTCTAAATTTATTGAAGTATTCATGGACGACTTTTCCATTTATGGCAACTGTTCGATGAGTGTCTCCATAACTTGAGCCTAATAATGGAAAAGTGCGTTGAAGCTAACCTTGTCTTAAATTTTGAGAAGTGCCACTTTATGGTGAGCCAAGGAATTGTATTAGGTCATTTAATTTCAGAAAAGGGGTTGGAAGTCGACAAAGCGAAGATCGAAGTTATCAAGACACTTCCATACCCTCGCAATGTGAAAGATGTCCGCTCATTCCTTGGACACGCCAGCTTCTATCGGCGTTTCATTCAAGACTTCTCAAAAATCGCGCAACCAATGTGCAGGCTTCTCCAAAAAGAGATCAAATTCGAGTTCAACGATGCAAGCAAGGCGGCATTCGACAAACTAAAGGGGAAACTGTGCGAAGCGCCCATTATTCAACCACCGGATTGGAATCTTCCCTTTGAGATCATGTGCGACGCAAGCGATCTAAGTGTCGGGGCGGTTTTGGGGCAACGCATCGGGAAGGTACCCCACGTAATTTACTATGCCTCTAGGACCCTAGACGACGCCCAACGGAATTACACAACAACGGAAAAAGAACTATTGGCCATTGTCTTTGCATTGGAAAAGTTCCGATCATACTTGGTCGGGACAAAAGTTGTTGTATTTTCAGATCATGCCGCGCTCAAGCACTTAATGAAGAAGAAGGAATGCAAGCCGCGCCTTCTCCGATGGATCCTTCTCCTTCAAGAGTTTAACGTGGAGATTCGGGATAAAAAGGGAGCCGAAAACTTGGTGGCCGATCATCTTAGCCGACTCTCAACAAACGAAGGCGATATCATTCCGATCAACGAACTCTTTCCTGACGAGCAACTCTATGCTATCCATAGCATGGCGCCTTGGTTCGCCGACATCGTCAACTACCTCGAAACCCGCGAATTGCCAAACACTCTCTCTCGAGCTCAAAAGGACAAAATAAAAAACGACTCACGCTATTACCTCTGGGAAGACCCCTACCTCTACAAGATTTGTTCTTATCAAATGGTGCGAAAATGCGTGCCCGACCACGAGATAAATTCGGTACTCTCTTTTTGTCACACTTTAGAATGTGGGGGAGACTTTGGAGGGCAACGCACAAGTCATAAGGTACTCCAAAGTGGATTATATTGGCCAACTCTTTATAAAGATGCTCATTCCTTTGTAAAGAGTTGTGAAAATTGCCAAAAAACGGGCAATCTAACCCGCAAAAACGAAATGCCTCTTAAAGCTTTATTGTTTTTTGAGCTTTTCGATGTTTGGGGGATAGATTTCATGGGCCCCTTTCCTCAATCAAATGGGTATTTATATATTCTTGTGTGTGTTGATTATGTTTCAAAATGGGTTGAGGCCATACCAACAAGGGATGCCAACTCCAAAACGGTGATTGAATTCCTTAAAAAGAATATTTTTCAGCGTTTTGGGGTGCCTAAAGCTATCATTAGCGATAGGGGTTCGCATTTCAATAATAAGTACCTCGAATCCCTTTTGAAAAATTATCATGTACAACACCGCATGTCAACCGCTTATCATCCCCAAACTAATGGGCAAGCCGAAATATCCAATAGGGAAATAAAATCAATCCTTGAGAAAGTGGTTAATCCCTCTCGCAAGGATTGGAGTCAGAGGCTTGGGGATGCTTTATGGGCCTACCGCACCGCATACAAAACACCGATAGGGATGACTCCTTTTAAACTCGTTTATGGAAAGAGTTGTCACCTACCGGTGGAAATTGAGCACAAAGCATTTTGGGCAATCAAAAAGGTAAATCAAGATTACCCAAAAGATGCGGGGTTGCGGAAATTGCAAATTCAAGAATTAGAAGAGCTTCGCATTGAGGCTTATGATAATTCTCGAATTTACAAAGAAAAACTAACCATCGCTCACGACAAACTTATTCGCAAAAAGGAATTTAAAACTGGCGATAAAGTCTTGTTATTCAACTCTCGGTTGAGATTACATCCCGGGAAGTTGAAGAGCCGATGGACAGGTCCTTACATAATTACCCATATTTTGCCGTTTGGAGTATTTGAAATTTCTAGGTGAGAAGACATCAAATTCAAGGTTAATGGTCATCGCTTGAAGGCTTTTTACGAGAATCATGATACGAGGTGGTTCGATGAGCATGATTTAGAAGCGGTGCCACAAAGCGAGGAAAGGAAAGAATGAAAAGCATAAATGCGTCGAGCTCAAGACGTAAAACAAGGGCGCTTGACGAGAGGCAACTCGTCGTGTCAGGTCGTATTTTTCCTTTCTTTATTTTATTTTTTCTTTTTACAAAACTCTCTTTCACACTTAAACATTTGCTACGCAAAAGTTTAAGTGTGGTGGGGGAGGTTTTGCATAAAACCCCAACAATTTTTCCAATTTCCACAAATGTCTCATTTTGAACTTTTTGTTTGAGGACAAACAAAGGTTTAAGTGTGGTGGGGTGGTTTTGTGCAAAACCAAGTTTTGTTCTCTTGTAAAAATGTGAAAATTCATATCAAAAAATTCAAAAGTTCAAAAACAACAACAAAACTCATAAATAACATGAAAATTTAAATTTTTACTTATTTTTCTATCATTTTTGTTTATTTTTGTGAATAAAATTTGTGTGTTTTAAAAGGAAAAGATTTTAAATGAAAATAAATAAAAGGTTTTGTAAAAACAAATTTTAAAACTAAGCCCTTTCAGGCAAAATTTTGGAAACACTTAGGGTTTTGGAAAATGATGAAAAGATTTGAAAATTCAAAAAGAGATTAATTATCATCATGAATGCCATATTTTCCACCTCATCTCATCTATAATATCCATTTAAAATCCATTACGCGTTTCGGAAATTCATAAATATTTCACTTGCCCCTTTAATGAAATTATAAATCGTTTTCTTTAAAGTAATGCTGTGATTAAAACTTTTGAGAAATCAAACCTTACTTTTAATACCACTAGTTTCGCAAAATTTTTCTAACTCAACCTATCTTTCATGACATAGCTAATGACTCGTATGTCCATCTCTAATTTTCGCACTAAAAGCAAGTGACCGAAATCGTAACCTGTTATCCCTTCACAAAAAAAAAGAATTCAAAAATGTGAAAAATTATTTTTAAACCCTTGAAAAAGAAAAAAAAAAAAAAAAAAAAAATATATATATATATATATATATATATATATATATATTTACATAACCGCAATAGAAAATGAAGGATTTTTTGTACTTGCAAAGCACAACTTGTTTTTTGATAACTTGAGTGGATAGCATACCAACCTTTACGTGTTTATAAAAGAGAAAGTTGAGTTAGTTGAAACTTTTGGGGTAAATTTTATAAATTCACCATTTTAAATTTAGGGGGAGAAAGTATCAAAAACAAAATTAGGGCATTATCTTTTGGAAAAAGGTTCGTATTTGAAGGATTGGGGAATTTTAAATAAATTTGAATTTGAAATTATTAATGGATAGTCATCGACCCTCGTGTATTATTATAATAATCAAATATTAGTATATAACATTCATGGCAATAACTAAATCTCTTTTCAAAACGCTTTAACTGATTCTAAAAACCCTAAAACTTGATTTTATTTACGCTTGAGGGCAAGCTTTGTTTAAGTGTGGTGGAATTTGTAATGTGTATTTTTATACACATTTTTAGGGTTTTATCATCTCAAATTCAATCATAATTCACATTAAATGTATGAAAAATGCTCATAATTCATAAAACATAATTTGAAACCTCTTAATACGTTTTTGTGTGATTTTACAGGCGAAAAGGCCATAAAATGAAGAATTGGACCAAAACGCAAATAATGGGCCAAAGATGGCCAACTAAAAACCTCAAACACTCTACAAAAAATTTCCCAAACTTTTACGACAATTCAAAACCTTCTACAACCAAGTCAAACCGAGCCAAACGCCAAAAAATCGCCAAGTTGACCAAAAGTCAACTTCTCCAAATGGGTCAAACGGTATACCAAAACGAAGAGCTCGACGAAACGAACCAAACGGTACAATCCTCGCGATCAGAAACCTTCTAGAACTCTCAGAATCACCAATTGAAAATCAGGTCAAAATTGGTCAAAGTCAACGAATTGACCAGGTCAAACCCATCTTCTTCAAACCTCACAATTCAGAATTCTGCTCGAAATCGAACAAACAAGCCAGCCATGGATTCAGCATGACGAGACGAGCATGCCGGTGCCATTCTCCGGTCTTGAAAGTTCCGGCGATCGCCGGAATTCGGCCAAAACAAGTGCCAAAAACGGACCGAAACCATGGTTGATCTGCCGTGCCTTCCACCATCATCCATTCGAGCCAAAACCGATCTCATTCTCTTCTCCATCGTCTACCCTTTCTAACCGTATGAAGAAATCATCGAATGATGCGGAATCGAGTGAGAAATCCGTGTTTGCGTAATCTGTTCGACGAAATCCTCAATGAACTTTTCAAACTGGATGAACTAACGGTCGAGTTTCGAACAGCGGATGAATTCGATCAACCATTTCCGTTTTTCTCAAGCAAAGATGATTCTTTTTGTGTCGTAAAGCTTTAGTAAAGGCTCACAATGAATTACGAAGCCTCAATTCGATGGAAAAACAACTCAAAATCATAGTTTGATTCACGAGTTCAGCAGTTTTTGGTTATTTTCGCGAAATTGAAACCGAGTTGGTTAATGGAGGAATTCTCTGGATTCGAGGCGAATTGGGAAGTCATAATGGTTGTGAAGCATCATGAGGAAGTTGCGAACGAAGCCTGAGTCACCGTTTTGGATTTCGTTGTGTGAAGTGCGAACAAGAGTTCGATTTGCACACTCTGGTCAGCAATGGCGGAACAGCGAACGGATGATACTCAGATCAACAAAACTCGAGTTTTACTCAACGGTTTTTTAACCATTCAAAACCCTGTGGATTCGTGAGAAGATGGAGAAGAGATCTAGGTTGATGAATAACAGCGAAATGTACAGTATGACGAGCTCGAATCGATGGTTGTGAGAAACGGGTAAACGGGTCTGAAATCCAAGAGAAAAATCGATCCAAAGTCCAAATTCGAAACTCACAAGGCTGTCAGAGGATTGTTTTAGGACGAGCACACGATCGCAGGCCACAGAAGATCGAGAAAAGGAAGTCAGCGCCAATTCTGAAGAAGAAGACGACTCGTTTCATCAGTTATGACTCGTCTCACACGATTCAAACCGGTTCGCCACACCAGATCAGCGGGACGAGTTAAAACGAGTCAGTACCCAGCTCACACAAAAGCGACTCGTTTCAAGCGAGCTGCAGCTCGTTTCGCCGCATGGAATCCAGAAATCTAATTCATACTCAGCGCCAAAGGCTGAATAAGAAGACGACCCGTTTCGCATGTTTCGACCCGTTTCGCCGCAGAAAATCAAAAAGACAGTTCAAAACTCAGAGATTAATAACGGAATAGCGACTCGTTTCACGCGATTACGACCCGCTTCACCACAACTTATTCTGAAGGGACCCACTTTCAGTCTCAGTAATGCGATTCAAATCATCTGAACTGAACTCAGTTCATTTTCGCGCGAATAAACAGACGAGATTTCAGTGATTCAAAAACCTTTCAATCCTCAACCAAATTCAGCGAAATTTCGCACAGATCTTCAGTACACCCCACTTGATCTGCCTGAGCCAATGGAATCGCTCGGTTTGTCCCCCACTCTCCAGACCAGCCTCTCTATAAAATTCGACCGATCAACCCATTCATAATCATTCATTCTTCCATTCTCCAAATTCTTTCAACACACCACTCTCCAATCATCTTCTTTAAGTTTCAGTAACTCCATTACTGAATCTCAGAGCTTTTCGAGCTTCAATTTTTGAGTTTGAGTGAAAATTCACCAATTCGGGCTGATTTTGGTGAAAAAGGCAATTGATCGGTTCCGGCTGGATCAAGCATCAATTGGAGGTTCAAATCGACTCAAGGAAGTTTCTGGTTGATCTTCTACGTCTCGGTTTGATCCAATTTTCATTTAATCTCTTGTATTCAATTTTAGATCACAAGATCCAATTTGTAAAAAAAAATATGATGAACACATGCCTAATTTCGGTTGATCTTACCATGTGTGAGTAGAATCTTGTAGGGATAGGTTTTTTGTGATAGAATTGTCTGAAATCTTGCTTTAATTTGAATTAAATTGACTGATTTGGTTACTGTTCATAATGTGCTGTTTAATCTGGTTTTTTTTTTATTTAATCGATTTGGTTGAATTAATTAGGTCATTGAGAACTGAATTTCCCTGCATGTTAGTCCATTTTATCATCTTGAATCTTGGTTGAGGTTTTTTGGTTGATTTAGTGAAGTTTTTAGTTCAAAAATTGAGATCAAACACTAGTTGGTTAACTGGTGTTTGATCTGAAATTTTGATCTATTTGCTGAGTTTTTCTGGTTGGAAATAATTCAAACTTGTGCCAAATCAGATAAATTGAATATTTTGTGATTAATGATACAATTCTTGATCAAACTGCCTTAAAAATCCCTACTTTTATCCTCTAAATTCAAAAATACATTTTCTGTAATTTGTTTCTGTCAGTTTCAGTAAAAATTTGTTTGACTTCAGATCTGATCTAAGAAAATTATAAAAAAAATATTTTGTATTTCTTTAGATATTTTAGAACAACTTTCATATAATATGTGCCTAATGCTTTTATGTTAAAATTGTAAGATAAAATCTGTGCAAAGTTTTGACTTTTGAAATTTTCTGTTCTTGATTTTTTTTGAATCTGACTGTTTTTCTACGATTTTTAGAAATTAGTAAAAAATCCTATAAATAAAAAAATCTTAGTCTCAGTAAATCATTTTGAAGTGTAGTTTCTCAATCTGAATTTTAATTGAATTGTTGTTTGGATAAAATTCGAATTACACCCTCTTTTAGCAACACATATCATTCTCTGTCTAATTCTGTCATATGTTCTGAGTTTTGACCATAATTTTTGGAATATTAGTCTTTTTGATCTGAGCTTTTTACCACACAATCTGAACTTGCTTTCCTAATTTCTGTTAAATTTTGGTGATTTTTGAAGTAATTTTCGATTTTCTGTGATTTTATGAAAAATTCTGTTGATTGATTATGAAAAATGTGGACTAAAAACGAAAATTACATGAAAATATGAACAAGAGTGATAATTAAATTGCCTTGCATTGTGAAGATCTCATTCTCTAGTTTTCATTGACATATCATTTGCAATTTTTGGACATTTGGAACTATTATTAAAGAATTTTTCAAAAGAATTGTGCACGAACTTGATTAAATTCCATCTAATACATCATTAACTTTCTTAAACAATCTACAACATTTGAACAAAACAAGACCTACTTTTGAAAAGAATTGTAATACCTCAAGGCCATTCTCCTTGTGTTCGACCCCTTAAACTCAAAAGACCACATATACACTTAAGAGTGAAGCTAGGAAAAATTATAAATTGTTTTGCTAAATTGTGTGAAATTTAACGACGGTTTTACGCGGTTTACAGTCATTTACATGGAAAAAAGAAAATTTGTATTGTTTTCCACAAAATCTCAAAAAATGATGTCTAATACATGGAAATAAATCTGTTATTATTGATTTTCACAAAAATAAAAAACGAACTGAAGTGTAATACATGGAAAAAAGTAATTTTTTGTGGTTTTCTCAAAACCACAAATTTTTAAATCATATACATTGAAAAAACAAAATTTATATTATTTTTCACAAAACCACAAAAAATGAAGTGTAATACAAGAAAAAAACTATGTTGTTATAGATTTTAACAAAAACACGCAAAAAGAATTGAAGTGTCATACAAGGAAAAAAAGACAAGTTTTGTTGTTTCAACAAATCCACAATAATTGACGTCATGAAAATGAAAATTTGTATTGTTTTCCACAAAATCACAAAAAATGATGTCTAATACATGGAAATAAATCCGTTATTATTGATTTTCACCCAAAAAATTAACAAAAACACGAAAAAAGAATTGAAGTATAATACATGGAAAAAACTACAAGTTTTCTTGTTTCAACAAAATCAAAAAAATTGACATCATTTATATGGAAAAAAGAGAATTTGTATTGTTTTCCACAAAATCACAAAAAATGATGTCTAATACATGGAAATAAACCCGTTATTATTGATTTTCACAAAAATAAAAATCGAACTGAAGTGTAATACTTGGAAAAAAGCAATCTTTTGTTGTTTTCTCAAAACCACAAATTTTTAAACCATATACATTGAAAAAACACAATTTATATTATTTTTCACAAAACCACAAAAAATGAAGTGTAATACATGGAAAATACTATGTTGTTATAGATTTTAACAAAAACACGAAAAAAGAATTGAAGTGTAATACACGGAAAAAACTACAAGTTTTGTTGTTTCAACAAAACCACAAAAATTGAAGACATTTACATGGAAAAAAGAAAATTTATATTCTTTTCCACAAAATCATAAAAAATGAAGTCTAATACATTGAAATAAATACGTTATTGTTCATTTTCACAAAAACAAAAATCGAACTGAAGTGTAATACATGGTAAAAAGCAATCTTTTCTTGTTTTCTTAAAACCTCAAATTTTTAAATCATAAACATAGAAAAAAATACAATTTATATTATTTTTCACAAAACAACCAAATATGAAGTGTAATACATGGAAAATACTATGTTGTTATAGATTTTAACAAAAACACGAAAAAATAATTGAAGTGTAATACATGGAAAAAAAGACAAGTTTTGTTGTTTCAACAAATCCACAAAAATTGATGTCATTTACATGGAAAAAAGAAAATTTGTATTGTTTTCCAAAAAAACATTAAAAATGATGTCTAATACATGGAAATAGATCCGTTATTATTGATTTTCACACAAAAAAAAAAGAACTGAAGTGTAATACTTGGAAAAAATCAATCTTTTGTTGTTTTCTCATAACCACAAATTTGTAAATCATATACATAGAAAAAACACAATTTATATTATTTTTCACAAATCCGCGAAAAATGAAGTGTAATACATTGAAAAAACTATGTTGTTATAGGTTTCAACAAAAACACAAAAAAAGAATTGAAGTATAATACATGGAAAAAAAGACAAGTTTTGTTGTTTCAACAAATCCACAAAAATTGACGTCATTTACATGGAAAAAAGAAAATTTGTATTGTTTTCCACAAAATCACAAAAAATGATGTCTAATGTATGGAAATAAATCCGTTATTATT
Organism: Juncus effusus; assembly: GCA_027726005.1. Lineage (NCBI taxonomy): Eukaryota > Viridiplantae > Streptophyta > Magnoliopsida > Poales > Juncaceae > Juncus > Juncus effusus. The sequence continues at coordinate 6,519,838 of CM050907.1, forward strand.
TATTTTCACAAAAAATAATCGAACTGATATGTAATACATGGAAAAAAGCAATCTTTTGTTGTTTTCTCAAAACCACAAATTTTTAAGTCATATACATTGAAAAAACACCATTTATATTATTTTTCACAAAACCACAAAAATGAAGTGTAATACATGGAAAAAACTATGTTGTTATAGATTTTAAGAAAAACAAGAAAAAAGAATTGAAGTGTAATACATGGAAAAAAATGACAAGTTTTGTTGTTTCAACAAATCCACAAAAATTGACGTCATTCGCATGGAAAAAAGAAAATTTATATTGTTTTCGACAAAATCACAAAAATGAAGTCTAATAAATTGAAATAAATACCTTATTGTCATTTTTCACAAAAAAAAAATTCTAACTGAACTATAATACATGTTAAAAAGCAATCTTTTGTTGTTTTCACAAAACCACAAATTTTTAAATCATAAACATGGAAAAAACACAATTTATATTATTTTTCACAAAACAACAAAATATGAAGTGTAATACATGAAAAATACTATGTTGTAATAGATATTAACAAAAACACGAAAAAAGAATTGAAGTATAATACATGGAAAAAACTACAAGTTTTCTTGTTTCAACAAAACCACAAAAATTGACGTCATTTACATGGAAAAAAGAGAATTTGTATTGTTTTCCAAAAAATCACAAAAAATGATGTCTAATACATGGAAATAAACCCGTTATTATTGATTTTCACAAAAATAAAAATCGAACTGAAGTGTAATACTTGGAAAAAATCAATCTTTTGTTGTTTTCTCAAAACCACAAATTTTTAAACCATATACATTGAAAAAACATAATTTATATTATTTTTCACAAAACCACAAAAAATGAAGTGTAATACATGGAAAATACTATGTTGTTATAGATTTTAACAAAAACACGAAAACAAAATTGAAGTGTAATACACGGAAAAAACTACAAGTTTTGTTGTTTCAACACAACCACAAAAATTGAAGACATTTACATGGAAAAAAGAAAATTTATATTCCTTTCCACAAAATCACAAAAAATGAAGTCTAATACATTGAAATAAATACGTTATTGTTCATTTTCACAAAAAAAAAATCGAACTGAAGTGTAATACATGGTAAAAAGCAATCTTTTCTTGTTTTCTTAAAACCACAAATTTTTAAATCATAAACATAGAAAAAACACAATTTATATTATTTTTCACAAAACAACCAAATATGAAGTGTAATACATGGAAAATACTATGTTGTTATAGATTTTAACAAAAACACGAAAAAAGAATTGAAGTGTAATACACGGAAAAAAAGACAAGTTTTGTTGTTGCAACAAATCCACAAAAATTGACGTCATTTACATGAAAAAAAAAATTTGTATTGTTTTCCACAAAATCACAAAAAATGATGTCTAATACATGGAAATAAATCCATTATTATTGATTTTCACACAAAAAAAACGAACCGAAGTGTAATACGTGGAAAAAAGAATTCTTTTGTTGTTTTCTCAAAACCTCAAATTTTTAAATCATATACATTGAAAAAACACAATTTATATTATTTCTCACAAAACCACAAAAAATGAAGTGTAATACGTTGAAAAAACTATGTTGTTATAGGTTTCAACAAAAACACAAAAAAAGAATTGAAGTTTAATACATGGAAAAAAAGACAAGTTTTGTTGTTTCAACAAATCCACAAAAATTGACGTCATTTACATGGAAAAAAGAAAATTTGTATTGTCTTCCACAAAATCACAAAAAATGGAAATAAATCCGTTATTATTGATTTTTACAAAAAAAAAATCGAACTGAACTCTCATACATGAAAAAAAGCAATCTTTTGTTGTTTTTCACAAAATCACAAATTTTTAAATCATATACAGGGAAAAAACACAATTTACATTATTTTTCACAAAACAACAAAATATGAAGTGTAATACATGGAAAATACTATGTTGTTATAGTTTTAACAAAAACACGAAAAAAGAATTGAACTGTAATACACGGAAAAAACTACAAGTTTTGTTGTTTCGACAAATCCACCAAAATTGATGTCATTTACATGGAAAAAAGAAAATTTGTATTGTTTTCCACAAAATCACAAAAAATGAAGTCTAATACATTGAAATAAATACGTTATTGTTAATTTTCACAAAAAAAAAAAATTCGAACTGAAGAATAATACATGGTAAAAAGCAATCTTTTGTTGATTTCTCAAAACCACAAATTTTTAAATCATAAACTTGGTAAAAACACAATTTATATTATTTTTCACAAAACCACAAAAAATGAAGTGTAATACATGGAAAAAACTATGTTGTTATAGATTTTAACAAAAACACGAAAAAAGAATTGAAGTATAATACATGAAAAAAACTACAAGTTTTGTTGTTTCAACAAATCCACAAAAATTGACGTCATTTACATGGAAAAAAGAAAATTTTTATGGTTTTCCACAAAATCATAAAAAATGATGTCTAATATATGGAAATAAATCCGTTATTATTGATTTTCACACAAAAAAAATGAACCGAAGTGTAATACGTGGAAAAAAGCAATCTTTTGTTGTTTTCTCAAAACCACAAATTTTTAAATCATATACATTGAAAAAACACAATTTATATTATTTTTCACAAAACCACAAAAAATGAAGTGTAATACATTGCAAAAACTATGTTGTTATAGGTTTTAACAAAAACACAAAAAAAGAATTGAAGTGTAATACATGGAAAAAAAGACAAGTTTTGTTGTTTCAACAAGTCCACAAAAATTGACGTCATTTACATGGAAAAAAGAAAATTTGTATTGTTTTCCACAAAATCGCAAAAAATGATGTCTAATACATGGAAATAAATCCATTATTATTGATTTTCACACAAAAAAAACGAACTGAAGTGTAATACTTGGAAAAAAGCAATCTTTTGTTGTTTTCTCAAAACCACAAATTTTTCAATCATATACATTGAAAAAACACAATTTATATTATTTTTCACAAAACCACAAAAAATGAAGTGTAATACATTGAAAAAACTATGTTGTTATAGGTTTTAACAAAAACACAAAAAAAGAATTGAAGTGTAATACATGGAAAAAAAGACAAGTTTTGTTGTTTCAACAAATCCACAAAAATTGACGTTATTTACATGGAAAAAAGAAAATTTTTATTGTTTTCCACAAAATCACAAAAAATGAAAATAAATCCGTTATTATTGAGTTTTACAAAAACAAAATCGAACTGAACTCTCATACATGAAAAAAAGCAATCTTTTGTTGTTTTTCACAAAATCACAAATTTTTAAATCATATAGAGGGAATAAACACAACTTAGATTATTTTTCACAAAACATCAAAATATGAAGTGTAATACTTGGAAAATACTATGTTGTTATAGATTTTAACAAAAACACGAAAAAAGAATTGAAGTGTAATACACGGAAAAAAATACAACTTTTTTTGTTTCAACAAAACCACAAAAATCGCAGACATTTACATGGAAAAAAGAAAATATATATTCTTTTCCACAAAATCACAAAAAATGAAGTCTAATACATTGAAATAAATACGTTATTGTTCATTTTCACAAAAAAAAAATCGAACTGAAGTGTACATATCTTTTGTTGTTTTCTCAAAACCACAAATTTTTAAATCATAAACTTGGAAAAAACACAATTTATATTATTTTTCACAAAACAACCAAATATGAAGTGTAATACATGGAAAATACTATGTCGTTATAGATTTTAACAAAATAACGAAAAAAGAATTGAAGTGTAATACATGGAGAAAAAGACAACTTTTTTTGTTTCAACAAATCCATAAAAATTGACGTCATTTACATGGAAAAAAGAAAATTTGTATTGTTTTCCACAAAATCACAAAAAATGATGTCTAATACAAGGAAATAAATCCATTATTATTGATTTTCACCCAAAAAAAACGAACTGAAGTGTAATACATGGTAAAAAGCAATCTTTTGTTGTTTTCTCAAAACCACAAATTTTTAAATCATATACATTGAAAAAACACATTTTATATTATTTTTCACAAAACCACAAAAAATGAAGTGTAATACATGGAAAAAACTATGTTCTTATAGATTTTAACAAAAACAAGAAAAAAGAATTGAAGTGTAATACATGGAAAAAAAGACAAGTTTTGTTGTTTCAACAATTCCACAAAAATTGATGTTATTTACATGGAAAAAAGAAAATTTGTATTGTTTTCCACAAAATCACAAAAAATGATGTCTAATACATGGAAATAAATCCATTATTATTGATTTTCACACAAAAAAAACGAACTGAAGTGTAATACATGGAAAAAAGCAATCTTTTGTTGTTTTCTCAAAACCACAAATTTTTAAATCATATACATTGAAAAAATACAATTTATATTATTTTTCACAAAACCACAAAAAATGAAGTGTAATATATTGAAAAAACTATGTGGTTATAGGTTTTAACAAAAACACAAAAAAAGAATTGAAGTGTAATACATGGAAAAAAAGACAAGTTTTGTTGTTTCAACAAATCCACAAAAATTGACTTTACATGGAAAAAAGAAAATTTGTATTTTTTTTCCACAAAATCACAAAAAATGGAAATAAATCCGTTATTATTGATTTTTACAAAAAAAAATCGAACTGAACTCTCATACAAGAAAAAAAGCAATCTTTTGTTGTTTTCACAAAATCACAAATTTTTAAATCATATATAGGGAAAAAACACAATTTATATTATTTTTCACAAAACATCAAAATATGAAGTGTAATACATGGAAAATACTATGTTGTTATAGATTTTAACAAAAACACGAAAAAAGAATTGAAGTGTAATACACGGAAAAAAATACAACTTTTTTTGTTTCAACAAAACCACAAAAATCGAAGACATTTACATGGAAAAAAGAAAATATATATTCTTTTCCACAAAATCACAAAAAATGTAGTCTAATACATTGAAATAAATACGTTATTGTTCATTTTCACAAAAAAAAAATCGAACTGAAGTGTACATATCTTTTGTTGTTTTCTCAAAACCACAAATTTTTAAATCATAAACTTGGAAAAAACACAATTTATATTATTTTTCACAAAACAACCAAATATGAAGTGTAATACATGGAAAATACTATGTTGTTATAGATTTTAACAAAATCGCGAAAAAAGAATTGAAGTGTAATACATGGAGAAAAAGACAACTTTTTTTGTTTCAACAAATCCATAAAAATTGACGTCATTTACATGGAAAAAAGAAAATTTGTATTGTTTTCCACAAAATCACAAAAAATGATGTCTAATACATGGAAATAAATCCATTATTATTGATTTTCACCCAAAAAAAACGAACTGAAGTGTAATACATGGTAAAAAGCAATCTTTTGTTGTTTTCTCAAAACCACAAATTATTAAATCATATACATTGAAAAAACACATTTTATATTATTTTTCACAAAACCACAAAAAATGAAGTGTAATACATGGAAAAAACTATGTTCTTATAGATTTTAACAAAAACAAGAAAAAAGAATTGAAGTGTAATACATGGAAAAAAAGACAAGTTTTGTTATTTCAACAATTCCAGAAAAATTGACGTTATTTACATTGAAAAAAGAAAATTTGTATTGTTTTCCACAAAATCACAAAAAATGATGTCTAATACATGGAAATAAATCCATTATTGTTGATTTTCACACAAAAAAAACGAACTGAAGTGTAATACATGGAAAAAAGCAATCTTTTGTCGTTTTCTCAAAACCACAAATTATTAAGTCATATACATTGAAAAAACACAATTTATATTATTTTTCACAAAACCACAAAAAATGAAGTGTAATACATGGAAAAAAATTTGTTGTTAGAGATTTTAACAAAAACACAGAAAAAGAATTGAAGGTAATACATGGAAAAAAAGACAAGTTTTGTTGTTCCAACAAGTCCACAAAAATTGACGTCATTTACATGGAAAAAAGAAAATTTGTATTGTTTTCCACAAAATCACAAAAAATGATGTCTAATACATGGAAATAAATCTGTTATTATTGATTTTCACAAAAAAAAAAATCGAACTGAAGTGTAATACATGGAAAAGAGCAATCTTTTGTTGCGTTCTTAGAACCACAAATTTTTAAATCATATAACTCGAAAAAACACAATTTATATTATTTTTCACAAAACCAGAAAAAATGAAGTGTAATACGTTGAAAAAACTATGTTGTTATAGGTTTAACAAAAACACAAAAAAAGATTTGAAGTGTAATACATGGAAAAAAAGACAAGTTTCCTTCTTTTAACAAACCCACATAAATTGAATCTTTTTACATGGAAAAAAGAAAATATGTATTGTTTTTCACAAAACCACAAAAAATGGAAGTAAACACCGCTATTATTGATTTTCACAAAAAAAAAATTGAACTGAACTGTCATATATGAAAAAAAGAAATCTTTGGTTGTTTGTTCAAAATCACAAATTTTTAAATCATATACATTGAAAAAACACAATTTATATTATTTTTCACAAAACCACAAAAAATGAAGTGTAATACATTGTAAAACTATGTTGTTAAAGGTTTTAACAAAAACACAAAAAAAGAATTGAAATGTAATACATGGAAAAAAAGACAAGTTTTCTTCTTTCAACAAAACCACATAAATTGAATCTTTATACATGGAGAAAAGGAAATATGTACTCTTTTTCACAAAACCACAAAAAATGGAAATAAATTCGTTATTATTGATTTTCACAAAAAAAAAATCGAACTGAACTCTCATACATGAAAAAAACCAATCTTTTATTGATTTCTCGAAAACACCAATTTTTAAATCATATACATGGAAAAAACACAATTTATATTATTTTTCACAAAACAACAAAATATGAAATGTAATACATGGAAAATACTATGTTGTTATAGATTTTATCAAAAACACGAAAAAAGAATTGAAGTGTAATACACGGAAAAAACTACAAGTTTTGTTGTTTCAACAAAACCACAAAAATTGAAGTCAATTACGGGGAAAAAAGAAAATTTATATTGTTTTCCACAAAATCACAAAAAATGAGCCAAGAATAGTGTCCGTAGTTGAAGAAATCCTTAAATTACCACGAGTTGGTCAGAAACAACTTATGTTTTTTTCTCTGACTCCAACTTTGAACGCTTGGATCTCTCTAAACTTTTGTCGAATTGCCAGATATCTTTTTGTAAAATTATCTCCTTGTTGTCGACTAACAGATGTTCTTAGCGAATTTTACATATTGGACCCTCATTCAGATAGAAAATGATTTTTTGTTCTACTGTCCTGATGAGGCCAAGGGGAGAAGAGAGAACATATTTATCAAATTGTTTTTCAAATTTGATCACATGTGAGGGGTAGGAAAAGATAGGTTAATATTATTTTGCATGTCTTGAGGAGATAGAAAAAAGAATGAGCCAAGAATAGCGCCCGTAGCTGAAGAAATCCTAAAATTACCACGTGTTGGTCAGAAACAGCTTATGTTTTTGTCTCTGACTCCAACTTTGAACGCTTGGATCTCTCTAAGTTTTTATCCAATTGCCAGGTTTTTTTGTAGAATATTCGCCTTGTTGTCGACAAACAGATGTTCTTCGCGAATTGTGCATGATTGACCCTCATTAAGATAGAAAATGATTTTTTGTTCTACTGTCCTCCTTGGGCTAAGGGGAGAGAGAACATATTTATCAACTTTTTATTCAAATCTCATGACACGTGAGAGGTAGGAAAAGATAGGTTATTTTTATTTTGCATGTCTTGAGGAGATAGAAAAAAGAATGTTGCAATAATAGCTCCCGTAGTGGAAGAACTCCTTAAATTACCACGGGACGGTCAGAAATTACTGATGTATTTTTTCTCTTACTAGAACTTTCAACGCTTGGATCCCTCTAAGTTTTTATCGAATTGCAGGATTTCCTTTTGTGAAATATTCTCCTTGTTGTCGACTAACAGATGTTCTTAGCGAATTTTATATATTGGACCCTCATTCAGATAGAAAATGATTTTTTGTTCTACTGTTCAGATTCGGCCAAGGGGAGAAGAGAGAACATATTTATCAACTTTTTCTTCAAATCTCATCACACGTGAGGGGTAGGAAAAGATAGGTTAATGTTATTTTGCATGTATTGAGGAGATAGAAAAAAGAGTGAGCCGAGAATAGCGCCCGTAGTTGAAGAAATCCTTAAATTAACACGGGTTGGTCAGAAACAGCTTATATTTTTTTCTCTAACTCCAACTTTGAACACTTGAATCTCTCTAAGTTTTTGTCCAATTGCCAGATTTCGTTTTGTAGAATATTCGCCTTGTTGTCACTACCAGATGTTCTTAACGAATTTTCCATATTGGACCCTTATTCAGATTGAAAATGATGTTTTGTTCTACTGTCCAGATTCGGCCAAGTGGAGAGAGAATATATTTATCAACTTTTTCTTCAACTATCATCACACATGAGGGGTAGGAAAAGATAGGTTATTGTTACTTTGCTTGTCTTGAGGAGATAGAAAAATGAATGTGCCAAGAATAGCTCCCGTAGTTGAAGAACTCCTTATATTACCACGGGTTGGTCAGAAATAACTTATGTATTTTTTCTCTTACTCAAACTCTGAACGCTTGGATCCCTCTAAGTTTTTATCGAATTGCCAGATTTCTTTTTGTAAAATATTCTCCTTGTTGTCGACTAACAGATGTTCTGAGCGAATTTTACATATTGGACCCTCATTCAGATAGAAAATGATTTTTTGTTCTACTGTCCAGATTTGGCCAAGGGGAGAAGAGAGAACATATTTCTCAACTATTTCCTCAAATCTCATCACACATGAGGGTAGGAAAAGATAGGTTAATGTTATTTTGCATGTCTTGAGGAGATAGAAAAAAGAATGAGCCAAGAATAGCGCCCGTAGTTGATGAACTCCTTAAATTACCACGGGTTGGTCAGAAACAACTTATGTTTTTTTCTCTGACTCCAACTTTGAAGGCTTGGATCTCTCTATGTTTTTATCCCACTGCTAGATTTTCTTTTTGTAAAAGATTCTCTTTGTTGTCGACAAACAGATGTTCTTAGCGAATTTTGCATATTGGACCCATATTCATATAGAAAATGATTTTTTGTTCGGCTGTCTAGATTCGGCTAATGGGAGAGAGAACGTATTTATCAACTTTTTCTCCTTTCATGTCTTGAGGAGATAGAAAAAAGAATGAGCCAAGAATAGCGCCCATAGTTGAAGAAATCCTTAAATTACCACGTGTTGGTCAGAAACAGCTTATGTTTTTTTCTATGACTCCAACTTTGAACGCTTGGATCTCTCTCCATATTTTTTTTTCAGTAGAATATTCGCCTTGTTGTCGACTAACAGATGTTCTTCACGAATTTTGCATGTTGGACCCTCATTAAGATAGCAAATGATTTTTTGTTCTGCTGTCCTCATTGGGCCAAGGGGAGAGAGAACATATTTATCTGGCAATTGATTAAAAACTCAGAGAGATCCAAGTCTTCAATGTTGGAGTCAGAGAAAAAACATAACCAACATCTATTAGTCGACAACAAAGAAAATCTTTTACAAAAAGAAATTTAGCAATTGGATAATAACATAGAGAGATCCAAGCGTTCAAAGTTGGAGTCAGAGAAAAAAACATAAGTTGTTTCTGACCAACCCGTGGTAATTGAAGGAGTTCATCAACTACAGGAGATATTCTTGGCACATTCATATTTCTATCTCCTCAAGACATGCAAAATAACAAAAACCTATCTTTTCCTACTCCAATTTTTAACGCTTGGATCTCTCTGAGTTTTTATGTAATTGTCAGATTTCTTTTTGTAGAATATTTACCTTGTTGTCGACTAACAGATGTTCTTAGTGAATTTTGCATATTAGACCCAGATTCAGATAGAAAATACTTTTTTTTTCGGCTGTCCAGATTCGGCCAACGGGAGAGAGAACGTATTTATCAACTTTTCCCACACGTGAGGGGTAGGACAAGATAGGTTATTGTTATTTTGCATGTCTTGAGGAGATAGAAAAAAGAATGAGCGAAGAATTGCACCCATAGTCGAAGAAATCATTAAATTACCACGGGTTGGTCAGAAACAACTTATGTTTTTTTCTCTGACGCCAACTTTGAAAACTAGGATCACTCTAAGTTTTTATTCAATTGCAAGATTTCTTTTTGTAGAATATTCACTTTGTTGTCGACTGACATATGTTCTTACCAAATTTTACATATTAGATCCTTATTCAGATAGAAAATGATTTTTTGTTCTACTGTCCAGATTTGGCCAAGTGGAGAGAGAACATATTTATCAACTTTTTCTTCAAATCTCATCACACGTGAGGGGTAGGAAAAGATAGATTATTATTATTTTGCATGTCTTGAGGAGATAGAAAAAAGAATGAGCCAAGAATAGCGCCCGTAGTTGAAGAAATCCTTAAGTCGTAACAAGGAGAATATTTTACAAAAAGAAATCTGGCAATTCGATAAAAACATAGAGAGATCGAAGCGTTCAAAGTTGGTGTCAATGAAAAAACATAAGTTGTTTGTCACCAACCCGTGGTAATTTAAGGTGTTCTTCAACTACGGGAGCTATTCTTGGCACATACTTTTTTTTATCTCCACAAGACATGCAAAATAACAATAACCTATCTTTTTCTACCCCTAACGTGTGTTGAGATTTGAAGAAAAAGTTGATAAATACGTTCTCTCTCTTCCGTTGGCAGAATCTGGACAGCAGAACAAAAAATCATTTTCTATCTGAATTGGGTCGAATATGCAAAATTCGCTAAGAACATATGTTAGTCGACAACAAAGAGAATATTTTACAAAAAGAAATCTGGCAATTGCATAAAAACATAGAGAGATCCAAGCGTTCAAAGTTGGAGTCAGAGAAAAGAACATAAATTGTTTCTGACCAACCCGTGGTAATTTAAGGAGTTCATCAACTACGAGAGCTATTCTAGGCACATTCTTTTTTCTAACTCGTCAAGACATGCAAAATAACACTAACCTATCTCTTCGTACCCCTCACGTGTGATGAGATTTGATGAAAAAGTTGATAAATATGTTCTCTCTCGACTTGGCCGAATCTGGACAGTAGAACAAAAAATCATTTTCTATCTGAATACGGGTCCAATAAGCAAAATTCGCTAAGAACATATCTTAGTCGACAAAAAGAGAATCTTTTACAAAAAGAAATTTGGCAATTGGATAAAAATTTAGAGAGATCCAAGCGTTAAAAGTGGGAGTCAGAGAAAAAAAACATAAGTTGTTTCTGACCAACCCATGATAATTTAAGGAGTTCATCAACTACGGGAGCTATTCTAGGCACATTCTTTTTTCTATCTCCTCAAGACATGCAAAATAATAATAACCTATCTTTTCCTACCCCTCATGTGTGATGAGATTTGAAGAAAAAGTTGATAAATATGTTCTCTCTCCACTTGGCCGAATCAGGAGAGTAGAACATAAAATCATTTTCTATCTGAATACGGGTCCAATAAGCAAAATTCGCTAAGAGCATCTCATAGTCGACAACAAAGAGAATCTTTTACAAAAAAAAATTTGACAATTGGATAAAAACTTAGACAGATCCAAGCGTTCAAAGTTGGAGTCAGAGAAAAAAACATAAATTGACGTGATTTACATGGAAAAAAGAAAATTTGTATTGTTTTCCACAAAATCACAAAAAATCATGTCTAGTACATGGAAATAAATCCGTCATTATTGATTTTCAAACAAAAAAAATCGAACTGAAGTTTAATACATGGAAAAAAGCAATCTTTTGTTGTTTTTTAAAAACCACAAATTTTTAAATCATATACGTTGAAAAAACACAGATTATATTATTTTTCACAAAACCACAAAAAATGAAGTGTAATACATTGGAAAAACTATGTTGTTATAGGTTTTAACAAAAACACAAAAAAAGAATTGAAGTGTAATACATGGAAAAAAAGACAAGGTTTCTTGTTTCAACAAAACCACATAAATTAAATCTTTTTACATGGAAAAAAGAAAATATGTATTGTTTTTCACAAAACCACAAAAAATGGAAATAAATCCGTTATTATTGATTTTCACAAAAAAAAAAATCGAACTCAACTGTCATACATGAAGAAAAGCAATCTTTTGTTGTTTTCTCAAAATCACAAATTTTTAAATCATATACATTGAAAAAACACAATTTATATTATTTTTCACAAAACCACAAAAAATGAAGTATAATACATTGGAAAAACTTTGTTGTTATAGATTTTAACGAATAGACAAAAAAAGAATTGAAGTGTAATACATGGAAAAAAAGACAAGCGTTCTTGTTTCAACAAAACCACATAAATTAAATCTTTTTACATGGAAAAAAGAAAACATGTATTGCCTTTCACAAAACCACAAAAAATGGAAATAAATCCGTTATTATTGATTTTCACACAAAAAAAATCGAACTGAAGTGTAATACATGAAAAAAAACAATCTTTTGTTGTTTTCTCAAAATCACAAATTTTTAAATCATATACATGGAAAAAACATAATTTATATTATTTTTCACAAAACAACAAAATATGAAGTGTAATACATGGAAAATACTATGTTGTTATAGATTTTAACAAAAACACGAAAAAAGAATTGAAGTGTAATACACGGAAAAAACTACAAGTTTTTTGTTTCAACAAAACCACAAAAATTGAAGTCATTTACATGGAAAAAAGAAAATTTATATTGTTTTCCACAAAATCACAAAAAATGAAGTCTAATACATTGAAATAAATACGTTATTGTTCATTTTCACAAAAAAAAAAAAATCGAACTGAAGTGTAATACACGGTAAAAAGCAAAATTTTGTTGTTTTCTCAAAACCACAAATTTTTAGATCATAAACATAGAAAAAACACAATTTATATTATTTTTCACAAAATAACAAAGTATGAAGTGTAATACATGGAAAATTTTATGTTGTTATAGATTTGAACAAAAACACGAAAAAAGAATTGAAGTGTAATACATGGAAAAAACTACAAGTTTTGTTGTTTCAACAAATCCACAAAAATTGACGTCATTTACATGGAAAAAAGAAAATTTGTATTGTTTTCCACATAATCACAAAAAATGATGTCTATTACATGGAAATAAATCCGTTATTGTTGATTTCACACAAAAAAAATCGAACTGAAGTGTAATACATGGAAAAAAGCAATCTTTTGTTGTTTTCTCAAAACCACAAATTTTTAAATCATATACATTGAAAAAACACAATTTATATTATTTTTCACAAAACCACAAAAAATGAAGTCTAATACATTGAAAAAACTGTTATTAGGTTTTAACAAAAACACAAAAAAAGAATTGAAGTGTAATACATGGAAAAAAAGACAAGTTTTGTTGCTTCAACAAAACCACATAAATTGAATCTTTTTACATGGAAAAAAGAAAATATGTATTATTTTTCACAAAACCACAAAAAATACAAATAAATCCGTTATTATTGATTTTCACAAAAAAAAAAAATCGAACTGAACTGTCATACATGAAAAAAAGCAATCTTTTGTTGTTTTCTCAAAATCACAAATTTTTAAATCATATACATGGAAAAAACACAATTTATAATATTTTTCACAAAACAACAAAAAATGAAGTGTAATACATTGAAAAAACTTTGTTGTAATAGGTTTTAACAAAAACACAAAAAAAGAATTGAAGTGTAATACATGGAAAAAAAGTCAAGTTTTGTTGTTTCAACAAAACCACATAAATTGAATCTTTTTACATCGAAAAAAGAAAATATGTATTATTTTTCACAAAACCACAAAAAATAGAAATAAATCCGTTATTATTGATTTTCACAAAAAAAAAATCGAACTGAACTGTCATACATGAAAAAAAGCAATCTTTTGTTGTTTTCTCAAAATCACAAATTTTTAAATCATATACATGGAAAAAACACAATTTATATTATTTTTCACAAATACTATGATGTTATAGATTTTAACAAAAACACGAAAAAAGAATTCAAGTTTAATACATGAAAAAAAAAGACAAGTTTTGTTGGTTCAACAAATCCATAAAAATTGATGTCATTTACATGGAAAAAAGAAAATTTATATTGTTTTCCATAAAATCACCAAAAATGATGTCTAATACATGGAAATAAATCCGTGATTATTGATTTTCACACAAAAAAAATCGAACTGAAGTGTAATACATGAAAAAAAGCAATCTTTTGTTGTTTTCTCAAAACCACAAATTTTTAAATCATATACATTGAAAAAACACAATTCATATTATTTTTCACAAAACCACAAAAAATAAAGTGTAATACATTGGAAAAACTATGAATTTAACCAAAAACAAGTAAAAAAATTAATAATAATAATTATCAAATTACCCAAATTGTGCGGGCCCATGTCTCGCGCGAACTACTTGCTAGCTCCTCTCAAGTCGGTCTCCAAAAGATTGATGATTTGTGTGTCTTCTTTTTCTTTGCCTCGTACAAAATTCAAATAAATAAAATTAGTGCTAAAAATAATACTTTGAAAATGAATTTATCCAAAAAAAAAGTAAAATAATAATAATTATCACATTACCCAAATCGTGCGGGCAGGCGAATTGGTTCGGCTCTGACAGATGGCCGGCTATCACACTTGATGCACATTCCCACTAACCCAAAACAAAGAAGAAGAATAAAAATTTGCTTATTTAATAAACAATATTAAGTTGAGATTTTTTCAATGAGTGAGGCGGAAAGAATGTGGCATCTGAGTCTCGTGCACCACAAGAAACTGAACTCTTGTCTCGTATAATTTATGCATGAAAATAAATTATACAGTTGCTTATTATGTTAAAAAGCAGAGAGATTAAAAAATTGAATATTTCCTTGAAGAGAAGAGCATTTCATTGCAAAATTAATAAATAAATATATTAATCAGCTAGTTAAATGCATGCCATTGGGATCATTGCGAGGCCATTTCCAGAGTAGGTGAATGGCGCTTGAAGCTAAGACCAATATTGCAACAGCAGAATTTGTATAAATCAATCTCGTAATCTGCATTATGGTCAAGATTCAATGTTACATTTCATTAGATAACTCAAAAACATATTACAAACTCAAAAAAGAAGAAAATACGAAGAATTAGTACCTTGCTTGTACGTAAGTTGTCCATGAGCCTTAAGGACCGACAGTGAGCCGGCTCACTAATCTTAGTAAGCTTCCATATCAACCATGTTCTAGGCTTCACATCCATAATTCTAGGCTATTATATCAACTATGTTTCTACTTTCCCCATTCTGCAATAAATGCACACCATAATCAGCATGAAACAAAATAAATTCCACATTAAAAAATAAAATTAATGTAAATAAAAAAAATATTAAGAAACAAACAAACAAACAAACCATTGCATTGATAGCACTTGGAGCAGCCGGTCTTTCTGCGACACTCGAGCTCGTCGCACAGCAGTCAACGGACTAATCAAAGGCTGCATCAAACCCGAAACAACAACCGAATGTTAATATTTATTTCTATTCATGAAATCTGAAGAAATTTTAAGGTCTAAATTCTAATAATTTAATAATTACCTTAGTGAGTGCCTCTGAGACATTCCTTGAAGGATCAAAAGAAGAGCCCTCAACAAGCGGACCCCATTATCCTGAGTCGAAACCACCAACAACGTCCCCTCTCTATTGAACCTTATCCTCAGACTCGCCTACCCACCAAAAATTAAAAATTTAAAATACGCGATTAAAATTTAAAATTTTGATTTTTTACTGACAGGAAGGTCGCCCTCAGCGTCAATAGTGGCTAAAAGACTCGTGGTGTCCATAGGCGACTATTGCGAGCAAAGTCCAGCACAAATCCTTGGCTTTATTCAACAGTGATTTGCTAGGGCAATTTTGCTTATCACACCCTGTAAAACCGAAAAATTAAATCATACAAATAGCAAAATTGGAAGATGCACTTGTACTACACACCATACGGACCAGTGAGATACATTTGAAGTTTTCTACTTGTATTAAATTAGGTCTATTTTGGGTTTATCTCAAGGCTGGTATACATACATGATTAACTCAAGCTCTAATTAGTAACTAAAGTATTAATCAAAACTTCAACTGAAAAATAACAAAAAAAAGCTACAAATACATCGTAAAAACAATAATCTCACACAAACCTGAGAAAATATGGGCAATTGTCCAAGGAAGCTTCAATATTGGCAGAGCTAAAGATTTTCTTCCCTACAAAAAATAACACACAAAAATAAATAAATCTTTTGAGCTTTTAATCCTTGAATTCAATTATTTGAATACAAGTTATAAGAAAGAAATGGAACTATCACCCTGATTATGATGGTTCTTCTGAAATGGATTAGCATGTCGACTATTTGTATGTGCCCCTTTTTGCTCTATGCATCTAGAAAGTTCAAAATTGTCTAAATAAGAAAATAATTAATATAAGATGGATTATTAAAATAAATTAAATAAATAAATAAATAGATGTCTTCCCTTTATTTTTCTGAAGTTGGTCGGTCTCTAAAAGATGATTTTCATGTGCGCCTTTTTGCTCTTTGCATCCTACAAAATTCAAATTTAAGAGTTAAACTTTAGGCGGTAAATATTAAATAATATTTTCCAAAATATGTTATTAAATATTAGATTGCTAACCTCGTTGTTTAGTCCAAGAGCTCATTCTGTCCTTGACTTGGATCACCCGATTCTTCTTTCTAATACCCACGTGTATTTTTTTAGCCCACAAATCCTCTGTTTTTTTCTTGCATTTGCGTATGCATATTTCTTTATAAAATATCGTCTATATCATTATAAAATTTTAAACTTCTCAATCCATCTATTTTTATTTTATATATATATATATATATATATATATATTGTTTCAATGTACTATTTATTTTTTATATACTATTTCATTTTTACATACTATTTTTATTTTTTGCATATATATTGTTACAAAAATAAATTATATATACTATTATTTTCACCATTAATTAGCTATATATATTATCTTCGTGATTTCGGCGTGCTATGGTGCGTCATGACATGTCATTATTGTATTATGTTTGTAGTTACGTAATTGCAAATATATTGGAGAAAAAATATTTTCAAATTAACTGTACTTTCTTTCTTCATTGACAACAACACACAACATTTCATTAGATTTGCATGTGATGAAAGTAAAAATTATCCAAGAGACTGTCACATTGTGCAGGTACGGGTTAAGTGGATATGCAATTGAATCTTTTTCTATTTCTAATTTTTTTTTATATTTGTAATTGATTTTTTTTATTATTTTATATTTTCATTAGTAGTGTTGTTCTCGGTTTGATGATATTTAAAACTATTCCGTAATTACTAATCTTGTTTGAGAATGTCTTATAAGCTCCTGTTGTCACACGTTCAAGATTTCGCAAATGAAGATTTGATCGGATTGAGCGCCTCTCTTATCCCAGAAGGACAAGAAGTCGTCAAGCTTTTCAAGGATTACAAGTAGTGGGAGCAAGCCTCTTTAGTTCTTCGAGTATGTAGTTTGTTGAGGTAGTTTAATTATTATTAAAAAGCGAGTAATTTCTGTAATCTATTCAATTTTGACTAGTTCTGTTGGCAATGGAAGTGTTCCATTGGCAACGGAACACTCTATTGTAAATGGAACCTTCCGTTGTCAAAATTACATTCTAGACATTTTTTGGCGAAAACCTACACATTCGGTTGGGAACGGACATGTTCTGTTGCCAACGGAACTATAGGAATATAGCCGTTTCATTTTAAATCTTCATTGATTTCCTTCTATTTTTGCAGTCCATTGGCAACGGAACTGGTCCGTTGGCAACAGAACTGCACAGGATGACATTTTTGAGGGCTGCTCTTTTCTCCTTTAAAATGGGGCAGCCCTCCTCAGAACAATTAGCGAATTTTCAATTGAAAAAGCAGAAAAAGTTCTTCTTAATGCTAGTTAAATTACTCTAAATCTTAAAGTGAGATTAGTGGAGTTTTGAGCGTGTTTGAAGTTCAAGAGATCGAGTTTGTAAGTTGTTATTCCACGGGTCCGTCAAGAGGTTGTTATAAGGCGACGGTGGTTCGAGATCATGTAAACAATCTTATTTGTTAGTGAAATTGGAGCCGCAAGACAAGTCCCGGAGAGTAGGCAACTCGTAAACGCGGTAAGGGCCGCTAGCAAGTAAACGGGTGGTTAAGGCCAACACAACCACCTCGTCGAACTTTGTCAACATATATGGTATTCGGTATCTTTATTTACTTTTCTTTATTTATCATTTCTTTAATTATCTAATTAATACAAACCATCCTAGTAAAAGATCTAAAAGTTATAATAACCTAGAAAGTATAAATATATACGTTTAGGCCTATTAAACCCCCCCTATAGGCCTCCAGTAAACAACAATTGATACCAGACTAGGAATACAGACTGTTTCGAATTCAATTTGAAACAACGTGTATTTTCGATCTATGGCGACGCTCCCGACGAATCGTCTACACGTCTTTTTTCCAGAGAAACTCGATGGTAAAAATTGGAATCTTCGGAGAGATGCATGGTGAATGTCTTCGAACTACATGAACTTCGTCAAGTAGTAGAAAATGATTTTATCATAGAATTTGTACCCAATAGTATCACAGACCATACCGATACAACCAAAACAAATATCACACTTGACATTATGGCACAAACCTCATTCTCACAAACATGATAAACACATTTTCAGTATTAATAGATGGTTGTCTTAATTCTAATCAAATGTGGAAAGTGCTCCTAAATATATTTGAGGGGAACGATCAAATGAAAAGAACCAAACTTATGGGACTCGAGACTTCCTCCGATTCTTCCCGCGACACGAGTCGCGAGGTATATCTAGATCCCACTCTTAATTATGTTTTAGAAGAGATAAAGGTTCCTAGTTCCAATCAAGTAATTATAAATGTAGAACTCGGAACCAGCGATGAACTAGAACAAGAATTAGAAAGGTTTTGGGAGTCTCTTATTAGTACCCAGGAATAAAATTATATTTATTATTCATACTATTATATTTATTCTTCAATTTAATCGACAATTTTATTTATTCTTAAAACTATATTCAGTGAATTTTTCAAAGTTGGAATAAATAGATCAAATTTTAATGAAGATTAATGCAAAGGTAATAGTTCTTTTGCAAAATGAGTATAAATGATTTGATCAGTGCATTCTAATTTTAAAAAAAATATGGACAGTCAAAGATATAAAAACAATAAAAATTAAATTAAAATGATTTATTGTCATTATTATCTGGAACTTAGACGCAATCGGCATCAAGGTCATATGTGCCCCTTTCGTAGCTGACTCGGATTATGAATCTATTTCATTTGCACGCTTTATATGAATATCCACCTTCACTGTACAAAAAGAAAATAAATTTTATTAAATTAAAATATTTTATTTATTATTACCTCTACAGGATGGGAATCAGAAAGGGCATCGAGACGCATACCATTAGCATTCCATTAGAGGTCTGATCAAGAAATTGAGTCCATGTTTACCGTACGCATCTTGTAAAAACCAGTAAATGCCCCCTTGTAAAAACAACCAAGGGCTGTCCTGCATGAAAAAATGAGTTAAAAAAAAAACATTTGTAAACAATATAAACAAAATTCAAGACATTAAGAATTGTTGCTCTTAAAAGTGACTAGCTAACGGCTAATAAATACCTAGTGGAGAAGCAGAATTTAATTGTGCCGATCGGAACTATAGTATTGTAGACCCGCTTCTATCCATCTCTTTTGATACTTTATATGGATCGGTTAGGGGGAAAAAATTCAAATTTTTCTTGTAAAATATGTATATAACGAACAAATATTTCAACTACATAAAACAATTAAATGATAGGTTTATTCACAATCTTTTCAATTTCGCAGGGGCGTAAATAGAGGTGTAAATAGTTCAGATAATACTAATTTTTGAAGCTCATGAAATGAAATGAAATTTTCTGAAAAACACGTACCCATTTTCATTACATATTTAAGCAGTATCTATCATGTATTTTTTAGTCTCATTGTGTAATAAATTGCGAGAAATAATTATAGTATGTTTGAGAATGAGAAAACTTTGTATGAAAATTTGAGATAAATTTATATGTGAAGTTGATATAATTTGAGATAAATTATGAATTTGTAATAAGCCGGGCAACATATAAAAACTCATTTTTAAACTCATATTTTCTATTTTCAACACCATGATTTGTGAGAGATTATTGTGAACACAGGTAGATTGAAACATGAAATCCACAAGAAATAATTCAACAGTAATTGTCACGTTTCAAAGCTTTCGCATATCACAAAAAAAAAATTAACATCACTAAGACGCACATAATGCAACACATATACTATTAAACATTAACTAAACATCCAAATCATTCTTAACGAACATCTCAAAACACTAGTACTGCTCACATATCACAACAACCCCAAGACAACTAATTTGTATCAGTTTTCTCTAGCGCTGTTAAAAAAAAAAGAAAATAATTTCGTCAAAAAAAATAAAATAACTCTCAGATAAAAAAGAATAATTGTGTTGGAAAAAGAAATAAAAAACTTACTGTTGTAATTGAGTAATTTCTCAATTAGGTCGACATGAGTCATCAACATGCGCCTGCAACAGTACCGCACCAGGCCCAATGCATCCAAAGCATCACTGAACAAAACAAAATTATTACCACATAATTGAAATAATTATTAATTAGAGACATTATATAAGTTTGGTTACGAAATTAGTCAGAGAAAAATATCTACGCTTGTTCAGTTTTGTTTGATTGGGCCAAAAAGATGTACAGTAATTTTTATGATGGTTTGTAATAAAACTAATTATTATGATTGTGTTATTGGATTATTACATAAATCAAGAGAGATGTGAGAAATTTACCCCTCAGTGTAATCAGCCTGAAGAAGATCGAGATAAGTGTCCCATTTGTTTCCAATCACCTTCCAATAAAAAGAAAAAAAAAATTAGAGCAGAAATTACATTATGTAAAGCCCAAAACTGAAGTAGAACCCTAACATAGAATAAAAACTTAAAAAGGAAAGAAATAGAAAAGAAGCACTCTCTAAAACCCTAGGTGAATCAATAAATCAATCATAACAGAGAATGCACCTAAACAGTGACAATATACAAAACTATTTCCTATAAAGTATACGAAACAATACCCTAATTGAATCAGGAACTTTTACCACCAAGATTAACTAAACCCTAGACAACACTTTAAACCCTAGTTGAACTGAAAGAAGCCAAGAACAAAAAACACTAAACCCTAGAAAAAAGAGGGAAATAATCAACAAAAGACCATGAACTATACAAGACAAAAACCGAAGATGCCATATCACTCAGACCACAAAAGCAAAACCTAATTAAAATCGTCGAAAAGGGGAGCAAATAGAAACAAAAACACAAAAAAGTACTTTTCCACAGGTGAAGCATCGCACTGGGATAATCATCTTCTCTCAAATCGCTCGAAGAAATCGTCTGAATCTTCTCTCCTCCCCTCGCTAGAGTTCAGCTCGACGGCGTTCTGAACTGGAGAGAAAAATAACTCATCCTTCTGGGATTTATTAACGATGGAAACTTGGGCCGAAATCTAAGCCTAGCCCATTAATAAAAATAGGGAAATTTACAAAAAAAACCCTATCTTTTCATAATATTACAAATAAACCCCTGTATTTTCGTTTACTACAAATAACCCCCTGTCAGAAATATTTTCTTTACAAATACCCCCCTCCATCCATTTTTCCATCCATTTAAAGTTTAATTTTTTTTTAAATGACCAAAATACCCTCACCTAAAAGAAATTAAATAAATAAAAATATAACAAAATAATTATTTAAAAAAATAAAATTAATTAAATAGAAATAAAATTAATTAAAATTAATTAAAATAAATAAAATTTAAAGAATAAAAATAAATAGAAAAAGTTTAAAAACAAAAATAATTAAATAAAAATAAAAAAGTATTCAATAAAAATTAATTAAATAATAAATTAAACAAAATAAAATAACTAAAAAGCTAGAAATAATTAAATTAAAATACATATAATTAAATAGAAAGTAGAAAATAAAAAAATTAAATAATATTAAATAATAATTATTATTATTAACACATGAAATCCTCATTATCAGTGGTGAAACTCTATAGAAACGGGAGTTGCATGCGGCATGCCCCTCCCCCCCCCAAAAAAAAAACAAATTTTGCACTATTGATATTTTGGGGGGTGGGGG
Source organism: Juncus effusus (assembly GCA_027726005.1). Lineage (NCBI taxonomy): Eukaryota > Viridiplantae > Streptophyta > Magnoliopsida > Poales > Juncaceae > Juncus > Juncus effusus. Next base: position 6,542,083 of record CM050907.1, read on the forward strand.
GACATGCCGCATGTACCCCCCGTTTCTATAGAGTTTCACCACTGATAATAAGGATTTCATGTGTCAATAGTAATTATTATTATTTAATATTATTTAATTTTTTATTTTCTACTTTCTATTTAATTATTTGTATTTTTATTTTATTATTTCTAGCTTTTTAATTATTTTATTTTGTTTAATTTATTATTTTAATTAATTTTTATTGAATACTTTTTTATTTTTATTTAATTATTTTTGTTTTTAAACTTTTTCTATTTATTTTTATTCTCTAAATTTTATTTATTTTAATTAATTTTATTTCTATTTAATTAATTTTATTTTTTAAATAATTATTTTGTTATTTTTTATTTATTTTATTTTATATTATTTTATTTTATTTTTATTTAATTTCGTGAGGGTATTTTGGTCATTTTTAAAAAATTAAACTTTAAATGGATGGAAAAATGGATGGATATTTCTGACAGGGGGTTATTTGTAATAAACAAAAATATAGGGGCTTATTTGTAATATTCAGAAAAGATAGGAGGTTTTTTGTAAATTTCCCATAAAAATATCACATTATGGGCTTGGTGATATTGACAGCAATTTTTTTCATATTAACAAGCCGAACTCTAAGCCTAGCCCATTAATAAAAATATCACATTAGACCATTAATAGCAGGCTGCAGCCTGTATATATCACCACCGGCCGAACCAACTTCTCAGTCCAAGCTATCTCACGCCGAATCCCTAACGGCCTATGTTACGCGGACACTTCAAAAGTCCGGCTGTATCTGTGTCGGATACCGTGTCGGACATGACACTCCTCAGACACTCATCGGACACGTGTCCGACATACCACGTGACGTGTCAAATATTTTATTATTAAAAATCTTCAGGACACTTCTCAAACACGTGCATCGAGCTTGTTAGCGCAATTATTGCACTATTTCATCATCTTCTTATTTGAGAGACTAGTTCAGCTCACTTTTCTATTTCAGTAATTGCGAGACTGCACATTTAAAGTGAAGTACGATAATGCTCGCTCTTCGCGGCAAGTATTTCAATTTTAATAGTTATTTTAATATAATAATGTATAACTTACAATTATGAAAATTCAAAATTAAAATTTTTGAATCCATAGTACATAAATAATGCATGAGAATTCAAAATTGTTGTCTTTGTTTTTCTTATGTCATTATGTCTTGGCATATTATATTAGCAAAACAAATTAAGTATTAATCATGCTTAGATGATTGAGATCATAAAAAAATAAAAAACAAGATAATTTATTTCGAAGATTTTAGTTGAAACTATATAAGATTAAAATATAGATTATTAACTTTTAAAAAAATAAAAAATAAAAATTTTATTTTATATTTTATATATGGAAAAAATATGTATACTATATAGCAAAATGTAACATTACTATTTTAATCTAATAATGTATAACTTGCAATTATGAAAATTCAAAATTAAAGTTTGTGAATCCATAGTACATAAATAATGTATGAGAATTCAAGATTGTTGTCTTTAATTTTCTTATGTCATTATGCCGTGACATATTATATTAGAAAAATAAATTAAGTATTAATCAAGCTTAGATGAATGAGATCAGAAAAAATAAAATGCAAGATAATTTATTTCGAAAATTTTAGTTAAAACTACATATGCTTAAATTATAGATGATTAACTTTAAAAAAAATAAAAAAAATAATTATAATTTTTATTATATATATGGGAAAAATATGTATACTACATAACAAAATGTAACATTACTAATTTTCTTCAAACTTTGTCACCGCTATTTTTCTTATTTTTTTAGATGCTAAAATGGTATGGATTACACATATGTTATTATGAAACCCGTAATACATTAAGTAATATAATATAGTTTTCAATATTCTGAAATTTTGTTTGAGATGATAGTTCTCGCATAACGGAGATATAACACTGAACATTAATCTAACTAATCATGTGATATTATGATAATAATTTAAATTAAAAGCTAAGATTTAATATTTTTTTTATTTGCGGAGAGAAAATTGATAATAGTTCTTTTGAGAACTTTCAAAAAGGGGTAAAAGAAAATGATATGAGTAAATGAACTTATCATATTATTACATGCTCTTTTATATAATATATATTCTCATATTTTATCAAGATAAAATGAAATTGAAATCATAATAATATGTCTTTATGTGATATTGTTGTAATAATTTAAATGAAAAACTACGATTTCAAAAAAAAAAAAAATGATACAACGGCCGAGATAAAATGCTCAAAGAGAGATGAAAAATAAGGTATAAGGTATAAGTTAATGAACATATTATTTTTGTACATCTTCATTTATATAGTCTATATTCACATATTTTAGAAAGAAAAAAAATTTGGAACCATAACAATATGAAACTCAAAATAAAGAGAAAATTCTGACAAATTTATATTTGATGATTTTAACATGAGAAATAAAATATTTCATTAAGAATTATAATTTTTTATAGAAGAAAAGAAAAATTGTGTATATTTTAATGAGTAAACTTTTCATTAACTATTGATACATGTGATATTGTGGTAATAATTTAAATAAAAAACTAAGATTTAAAAAAAAAATTGATCCAACGACCGAGATAAAATTGACAATTGTTCTCTTTAAAATGCTCAAAGTGAGATGAAAATAAGGTATAAGATATAAGTTAATGAGCATATCATTTTTGTACATCTTCTTTCATATAGTCTATATTCACATATTTTTGCAAGAAAATAAATTGGAACCATAGCAATATGGAACTCAAAATAAAGAGAAAATTTCAACAAATTTATATTTGATGGTTTTAACATTAGAAATAAAATATTTTTTTATTAAGAATTATAATTTTTTAAAGAAGAAAAGAAAAATTATTTATATTTTAATGAGTGAACTCTTCATTAACTATTAGTATTAATAATTGAACATAACTTTGCATCATGATTCATTGAAACTGTTTGATTAAGATCTGATGGTCATAAACAAACTCATAACGGTTCTCACTAAATCGGATATGGAACACAAAACACCAATTCAACCAATCATATATTTGATGGTTTTAACATTAGAAATAAAATATTTTTTATTAAGAATTATAATTTTTTAAAGAAGAAAAGAGAAATTATTTATATTTTAATGAGTGAACTCTTCATTAACTATTAGTATTAATAATTGAACATAACTTTACATCATGATTCATTGAAACCATTTGATTAAGATTTGATGATCATAAACAAACTCATAACGGTTCTCACTAAATCGGATATGTAACACAAAACACCAATTCAACCAATCATATGCTTATGTTTTAATATCCATATAAATGTTGCTATAAAATATCAATAAATTTGAGAAAATGAATGGCTAAGATTCGACAAAAAAATTGATCGAATGATCGAGATAAAAATGATGATGTGGCCTTTTGAGGAGGTTTAAAAATAGGTAAAAAATAAGGGGTTGGGGTAAATTTTGATTATTTAGTGTTAAGTTTCCATACACAAACATATAAAACGTCAAATATCTTATATGCACGTATAAAAGTACAATTTTAAATGTTATATATATTGTATAAATTATAAAATATTACGTTTAACTTTCTAATTATAAAATAAAAATATTATATATAATTCTTTAAAATAAAATAAAATTGACATAAATAATATATATAATAATTAAATTATATATGTCCTGTGCTTCTTTTTATAACTGCGGCGTGGCCGGGCCGGTGTCCGTGTCGTTTCTAACGGGCTCAGCGAAAAATTTCCCGCTCCCGCCCCCTTCTCACAAGGCACAAGTGTATGTCAAAAACATTAAAAATTGAAGGGGTATTTTCTAAAAATGCGCCTTTCCTTCCTCATAGTTCGAGTCTCTGACAGCATTCGGATCCATCTGTGAAGAGAAGAGAGGGATGGGGAGTAATGGAGCGAGAAAAGCACTAACTTTCGAAGGGATTAACGTCTACCTCTCTAGGAATCTCGTAGCGCCGGAGTTGTACGACGCTCTGCACGACGCGCTCCGCCTGAACGGCGCCACTGTGTACACCATTTGCGACCCCGATAGAAACTCTCCGCTCGATTACCACGTCATCTCCTCCCCAAATCATGTACGTAATTGAAATGTAATAAAGTTGTTAATTACAGCATGATGGATTTGCCTCCGTTTGACTCCGATTTGTTCTTTTTATTGTTTCATTAACCAATTGCAGGAAAAATTTGCGAATCTTAAATCCAGGGGCTGCTGTCTACTCGGTGAGCTTTGAGATTGTAGAATTATTTGCTCTTCTACTATTTTCAGTATATAATCACATTTTTGAATAATTTATTTGAATTACAACATGTAATAGGGCCTCAGTGTGTATTCTTTTGTGCGAAAGAGCACAGAACATTTCCGAAAAAAGATTACACGTGCTGTCTTACAATGGATGGAGTTAAAGTAATTACTTCCGGTTTTGAAAAAGATGAAAAGGTATATATTATACTAGAAATTAAAGAAATTATTTCAATGTAATAATTATCTCTTTCTCTCTCTAGGCTGTAATTGAAGAGAGAGTAACTGCAATGGGCGGTATATTGCTAAAAGATGCAACTCTAGATGCAAATTTTGTGATTATGAAGAATGTTTTGGCCTCTAAATACCAAGTACTAAAAAACCCTAATCCCATTTGTTTATTCCTCCATTTTGCGAATTGATTTTTATTTATTTACTTATTTTGTAGTGGGCATTAAACGTTCTGAAAAAACCTATAGTCACAAAGAGTTGGTTAGATCAGTGCTGGACAGAGCACAGACTTGTGCCTCAGGAGCCGCACAGAATTCTTCCTTTTACTGGACTCATTATTTGCGTGACTAAAATACCTCTTGGTAATAATATCACATAACTTGGAGGGTCTAAATGAAAGTAATTTTGTACTCTCCGCTTATTTGCAATTTATTTCTTCAACAGATGAAAGAAAAGAGCTTGAGGAGATTGTTGTGCAAAATGGCGGCAAATACTCTCCTGATCTGACCAAAAAATGCACACATTTGGTTTCACATATATCCTTTCTAATTAATCAAAATGTTTTTTGTCTTGTTTTTATTTTCTTATAGTAATTTATATGACATTTCTATATTTTTCTTAACAATTTTATACGGTATTGGAGGTGATAAGTACTTAGTTGCGAGAAAATGGGGTATGCACATTGTAAACAGGCGATGGATCGATCAATCCATCATTAAAAGAGGTAACAAATAATTAATTCCTTAACCGAAATTTAACATTCACATTCACATTTAATTTAATTTCTTTTTTTGGCTTTTATTTTTAAATACAGCTAGACTAGATGAGGCCTCGTTTCCAGTCACTAACAACCCACCCTGTTCCAAAAACGGAATCACCATCTCTTCTCAAAAGGAGAAACAACAAAAACACCAAAACCCCAATACAACCGCCAGCTGGACCCCACAACCGAGTCAAAGTCAACAGACCGCCACGTCAGCAGAGCTCGCGGGCCCTACCCAATCCCAAAACGGATCTGTTTCCGTCCCCAACACGCTTCAAGATGCACCGAAAGAGAAGAGAGAGGGCGATGAGGTGGCGACGTGCGATTCACGGGTGGCCGAGGATTCCGACAACGATGATCTGTATTTGTCGGAAATTAGGGTTTCATTTGTGGGGTTTGAGGAGAAGGAAATGGAGAGGTTGGTTGGCTTGGTGAGGAGAGGAGGCGGGACCCGGTTTGTTGGTCTCAGTGAGAAGCTGACTCATATTGTTGTTGGCTCCCCTTCTGAGATGTAATTTTGTTATTTTCAAATTTCGTTTTATTTTATTTTATTGCGAAATTTGCAAAGAGCCCCTGCATTATGCTGAAATTGCGAAAAGAGATCCTATATTATTGAAAATTGTAAAAAAAGAGACCTGAATTATTTCTGAATTTGCAAAAATCTCCCTACAATTAATTGAAAGCTAACACACTAGTTTCTTACTCTAAAATCACATTTTAAAATGATGTAGTGGAGAGAGAGAGATGTTAATTGATTTTTAAATTTTTTTGTCAAATAATTAGCAAAAAGAAAATAACTGTCTTAGCTTCTAACTGACGGCAGGGTACTTTTTTCAATTTCAGCAATAATGCAGGGTATTTTTTTGCATTTTCAATAATGCAGGGGCTGTTTTTGCAATTTTCCTTTTTCCTTTTAGTTTTTTAAAATTTTTTTTTTTTTTGGGTGCAATCGTGTTTCTCATTTGTATAGTGCCTGTTAGAAGTAGGTATTATGCCATACCAATGCCAGTATGTACTTGTTTATATTTGTAACTTGGGATTTAATTCAAGAAAAATATATTTTTTTAATTGAATTTTTATGTTTATATTTTTTTAGGGAAAAGGCAGAGGTTAGAAGATTGGCTGTATGCGGAGTAATAAATGTGGTGAGAGCTGCATGGCTTGAAGAATGCGATAAAAGAAAAAGAGAAGTTCTTGTTTCGCCCCTTCATTCTGCTTCTGATCTTATTTCCTCAAAAGGTTTGTATCAAAACCCTAATTCCGCTGTAAAACCTAACACAAGTTAAGTTTTGAACTCTTGTTTTTAGAATTAGTTTTATTTTTCTGGAAAGTTATATGACAAAATGAAATAATATTAATTTCTTATTTCAGATTCAGGTTTGGGAAAATCAACAGATAATTGTACAACAAATGGAGTCAAAAGCAGTCAAGGAGACAAGGAGAGCTTGTTAGACAAAAGAAAAGGGAAGTCCCAATCTGAGAACAATTACACAAAGGCCCCTGGAATTTTAGAATTCGGATCCAAACCAGAAAATCCAACTCAATCCAATGGTTCTTCTAATAATAAATCCGGATCGAAACCCACTCAAACTTGCTCAAAAGATTCCGATTTATTCAAAAATTCAAATACTTTCAAGGGCAAAATATTCTGCTTCTCTCCTTCATTTCCTCTTGACCGCGTATGTGTATTTCAACTCCTTATTTCGTTACAATATTGAATTTGTATATGTTTAATTCAATTTGGTTATTTTTTTATTTAGCGCGCGGAAATATTAGGATGGGTGCGTAAAGGAGGAGGAATAATTGTAGAGGATCCCAAAAGGATTAAGGTTCATTACATAATTACATGCCATGGAATTAGTAACAATGATATTAACTCGCCTATTTCAACTATCGTTTCTACTCAATGGATTCACTCCTCTCTACAGGTATTTATTTTATTTTATTTAGGGCTCGTTTGGTATCAATTTTATTTCCTGTTTTTCGTTTTTTTCCTTCAGAAAAAAATGGAAACGTGTTTGGGTAACTCAGCCGGTTTCCACTTTTTTCCATCCGATTGCCAAAATAAAAACGGAATTTTGGAAACGAAGAATAGACGTTTCATAATTCTTGTTTCCATTTCTTCTCTCCCCTGCTCTATTAAAATTTCTGCTATCAGCATCGCCCTAGACTTATTACATTCATTCTTAATTATCCCTGTATAAAATAATTTCAATTTTGTTGTCTTTTTCTTGCCGCTTAAGCACAGCACAACTAAGAACAAAAAAAAATATATTTTATCATCAACAAAGGCTTCTAATCTTCTTGTACTGTTTTTTTTTTATTGATCTTTTTGCAACAATTATTTTCATAGTCCATGATTGATGCTGGTTGACTTTCAACGTAATTATTATGTACAAATTCTGATGGTTGTGTTTAGTCCTCATTTCATCTTATAAACTTAAAATATATCTTCATCAATCAGATACATGTTATTATATAAGTAGAATTTTCTCTTCTTCGCATGAGTATGCAGTAAAAGAATTACACGGTTGGTACATGAGATAAGAGTTCCTCGTATGAATAAATTTCGAGATTGTTTGGTAAAAACAATATTGAACAACAAACATAAAATATTTGTCTCAAGGTTCCATTAAAAAAAACATTAGATATTTGTATGTATATATTTAATACCTTTTCTTTTCTTTTTGTAACATTTCACTTTTCGAGAAACACTATTTGTATGTTGTTAATTTACTTTGTAATTATATATGTTAAGTATATTGAGAAAAAATATTTCCATTCTTAAAAATAAAAAACAGTTATTTGAAAACAAAAACAAAGAAATGAAAAACTGTTTCTTGTCTTAAAAACAAAAAACAGAAAAACATAAATAATGCCAAAGGAGGCCTTATTTATTTATTTTAAAGGTCCCTAACTTTGCTGAAATTTAGTAAAAGGCCCTCACTTTTTAGATTGAATAAAAGCATTTATAAGAAAATGACAAGGCGGATTTTGGTCCAGAAAGAATGAAATTGATGTGATATTTGAGTGAACCAAAAAAGTGACGGATTAAGAAGAGTTAAGGGTTTTCTGAAAAATTTCCCTTATATATTTATTTATTCATTTTTTATTTGTTTAGTTATTAATTAATTATTTATGTATTTATCTATGTAATTTGATGTTTTCACTCTCCTTTAACATTGAATTCTTTGCATGTATGGTTCTATTCATTTTGAAATTGTTTTACCAAATTAAATATTTGAAAATATAACTATTTTTAAACGCTTATTTTTTATTTTTTTAATGAAGGAGGGATCATTGCAAGATGTGAAAGGCCACATAATATACTCTCCACTAAAATGCCGGGTCCCACTTCCCGGTTTTGAAAACTTCAAATTCTGTTTCTCTCAGTACGAGGAGAGAGAAAGGCTCTTGCTGAAGAACCTCTGCTTCATTTTGGGCGCCAAAAGTACGGACAGATTTACTAAAAAAGTGACCCATTTATTGTGCAAATTCGCGAGCGGGCCCAAATATGAGGCCTCTTGCAAGTTGGGTGTACAGGCTGTCACTTCTGATTGGATTTCAGAGTGCGTCAGAAAGGTTATTATTATTATTCTTTTGTAAAAAAATATATATATATTATTTAGGTTTAATGGTGTTTTGGTAATGTATGCTTTTATTTTTTGATTAATTTAGGATATGGTTGTATCGTTGGATGAATTTCGGCCTAGAAATGTGACGACTCAGGAAAAAGAAGAAGGTTTATGTGCTGTTACTCAGTTTCCTACTCAGGCCAATAGAATTTTACTCAGCCAAACTCAATTAACAAATTGTTCGAAAGATAATCCAGGTTTGATTAGAGCTGTTGTATTTTTTATTCTTTAATCTGTCGTGTAAAACTTATATTTATTTGATTTTGTTTTTGCTTTTTTTATGAAATTCAGAAGAGAGTAATCAGGAGGAAATAGAAAGTTTTGGCACAGTATGTAAAAAGTCAAAAATTGAAGTGTCAAAAGATCCAAGTGATGTTGCTGATGTGGCAGAGGCAATAGAGGATCTATTGGCTCAATCTTCTAAGGTAACTTGGTTTAATGTCTTTTATGTTTTTATATTATTTTTGAGTTAACAAATAAATATATAGCCCTTTTTAATTTTTATTTTGATATTTTAAATCTGTAGATTCAAGACGTGAAAATGGCAGAGCAACCAGCTTTTGAAAGAAATGTATTCTTCAAATTTGACATTTTTTTATTTATACTTCCTGTATTCTATTGCCATTAATTTTGATTCGAATATTTCACAGGTATTTACCAGCGATCATTCGGTTTTGGGCAAAGATCATGAGAATCCTCAATCTATACTTACTATTTCAAGACACTGGCTAAACAAGTATGTTTCTTGTAAAAAGTTCATTATAATGTTTCAATTAATTTAATGCATAAATCACTACTTCTAAACAAATATCCCAGAACAGAGTGATCGGTCAAAATAATGAAACAAAGAACTTAGATTCTGTTGAATTAAATCTCATTTTATTTTTCTAGGGCTCAGACGCAAGAAAGCACCAATGAACCTATAATGGGTCGCTTAACGGATCAGAGTAGAAACCCGACATATGATGCTTTCAGCGAAACACAGACCGATTCCCAGGTTTTGATCCATTTTCTTTCCTCTTTATTACTCACATATTTAATTTTATTGTATTTTAGTCCAATTTATGTGTGGTAACTTTTGTTAACTTTCATTGAATGTCAGGTTGTGGGATATGAAGAAGATTTATCAGGCAGGCAGAAAATAATAGACAGAGTACGGTCACAAAGCACTACTTTAACCCCTTCAAATGAATTGCCTTCAGTTGTGTGAGGCAAAGTTTAATTAATGATAATTAGCGAGTTTGATATATGGTTTTGAAATTCATGAACCAAATTCGCCGGTGCCAATCTGAGCCTAGTTAGATTTTCAAAATGGAGTGTTTTGACTGATCAAATTTTGTATGTTAAGTGTTAACAGTTAAGTAGAGACTAGTTATGTATATTATTCCTTTGGTTTCGTTTAATTATTATGAATTTATATTGTGACTTGTGAGTGTGAGTAAAGTCACAGTTTATGATTATGAATTTATCTTGTTAGGAAAATCACAGCCCAACCATAATTTGACTAGAATTATCAGCTGAACGGGTCCCCTAGTTGAAGCCAGCAAAAACAATCCACGTCATTCAATCTGCAGACGTGGCATGCTTCCATTGGCTGGAATCATTGTGGTCCAGTGCCGCCTAATAATTTCCCTCTTCCTAATTCCAATTTCACAGCAGAATCGTGCATTGAAACGATGGTCTCCTTTTCTTTTTCGTTCTTCTCTTTTTTTGTGGTTATAATCATCCATGTCCCAACGCCTAGAATAATAATTCCTTCACTGAATAAATCACAAAAAGAAAAAAACTACGTCTCTCCCAAATTTATCCACTTTCTCTCTCGTCTCCTCTTTCGGACACTCAAAAAGTCTGAAGTACGTACCTCAAACAACATCTCCTCGATATTCACGCTAAACTCTTCCGTTCTTTCGTTCGGATCGGATGCCATGCTGGCGGCGTGTGGATGCCAGTACAAGGGACCTGCAAAGCTGCCATGGCTTGGCCACTCGTGCGGTGGGAGTAATCTGACCATCAATGGCGGGTCGCAGTTCTGCAAGGAGAGATGGCGGCGATCCAGGTCCGTACTACTTGTCGTTGCCAAAGCAGGCCGTCTCTCCAGCTTCTTCTCCTCTCGAATCGGACTCGACTCTCCAGTAATTTTCCTTCTCTTTACTCCCTCTCTCCTCTCCATTTATGCTTTTTTTTTGCTGAAACTTAGGTGTTAAAGCTTAATTAATTAAGGCTCACCAGTGCTCAATTGTGCAAATTCACAACAATTTATATCAAAATCATTTGAAATCCTCCAATTTCGAGACAGAAAAAAACAATGTAATCATACTCAATCTCTCAACAGACATACAAATCTCGCGACTCCTCCCAAATCCTCTGGACGGGCCCCACACCGGGTGACATTTCAGAAATCGAAGCTTTCTGTCGCATTTTCAGATCGGCCGAGCAATTACACAACGCGATAATGGAAACGCTCTGCAATCCTGAAACAGGCGAGTGCTCAATTTCCTACGATCTTCCATCAGAAGAGCTACCGATTTTAGAAGAGAAAGTTGTCGCCGTTTTAGGCCACATGCTTGCCTTGTCAAGCCGTGCAAAGGAGGAAATCATTTCCGGTAGATCGGTTTCTGGTAAAACGGAATCCTTCGAGGCGAACCTTCTAGAAGGAAAACTCCCTCCCTTAGCGTCCTTCAGAGGCGAGATGAAGCGCTGTTGCGAGAGTTTACAGGTTGCTCTTTTCAACTATTTATCTCCTAATTTGGAAAATAATTCGGGCATTTGGAGAAGATTGCAGAGGTTAAGGAATGTTTGTTATGATGCGGGTTTTTCGCGGGCTGACGGGTCGCCGAGCCCGACCTGCTTCGCGAATTGGTATGCGGTTTATTTGAATAATGAGGATTCTGAGCCGGCTTTTTGGAGAGGAGGCCAGGTCACTGAAGAGGGTTTGGACTGGTTGTTGAATAACGGGTTTAAAACCATAGTGGATTTGAGAGAGAAAGAAGAGGGTTTGAGAGACGAGCGTTATGAAAAGGCTCTGAACGAAGCTGTTTTGAGCGGTAAAATTGAACTTGTTAATTTGCCTGTCGAAATTGGTACGGTTCCCAGTGCAGAACAGGTGAAGAAGTTTGCTTTCATTGTTAATGATTTGAGTAAAAGGCCGATTTATTTGCATAGTAGAGAGGGAGTTAATAGAACATCTGCTATGGTTTCTAGATGGAGACAGTATATTGCACGCTCCTCAAAGCAGAATAATTCAAATGGAAAAATGAGTAAAAATGGAAATGTGGGTACAAATGGAAGTGTGATTTTGGAGAGTAAAAATGGGTCGGTTTTGGAGATTAATGAAAGATCTAGTGAAAAAGAGGAAATTATTGGAGAAAATGGAAATGGGGCCCATTTGTCAATCTCAGTCTCAGAGAATAATGAGGAGGTAAAAGGAGAATCTTTGGAAGATTTTCGTATGGATAAGAATCCATTTACGGCGCAAATTCCTACATGCAACATTTTCTCTAGAAAGGAAATGAACAAGTTTCTCAAAAGCAGAAAAATATACCCCACCAACTATTTGAATTCTAGAAAGAAACGATTCGACAAACTGCAAGCTGATATCCAAAAAAACACGAATTCAAGCATTAAAGGCAATCAATCACCAAGTCTCAACAATTCAAACAATTTAGTTCCTAAAAATGGAAACCCTAAATCTCTTAAATCGAACACTAACAACATTCAAGTGGAACAAACATCACAAAACAAACCCACCAACAACCCAACTCCCACACCCAAACCCCAAACCTCCAACAATCCAAATCCAAATTCAAATTCAAATTCGAATTCGGATTCAAACATGTGCGCCTCGACGACCGGAGTGGTACGGCTGCAGTCCAGAAGGAAAGCCGAGATGTTTCTGGTGAGGACGGACGGGTTCTCGTGCACGAGAGAGAAAGTCACGGAATCGTCCCTGGCGTTCACGCACCCCAGCACTCAGCAGCAGATGCTCATGTGGAAGAGTCCGCCTAAGACGGTTCTGTTGTTGAAGAAGTTGGGGCCGGAGCTCATGGAAGAAGCCAAAGAGGTATGTGTGTGTGGGTTTTATATTAGGGTTTAGGATTCAATGTGTGTGGATGGGTCTGGGATGTAATTGAATTCTATGTCGGTCATTATTTTAACACATAATTTTTTTCTTTAAGAAAGGGAAGTTGGTTTTTGTAGTTTAGATTTTTTTTTTAAATTATATGATATGCTGAAAGTAATTGGGGTAGAACTTGTGGAGGAGGCTAAAGAGTTAAAAATTACGAGATAATAGTTCTTTTAAGGAAATTTAGGACATAAGATTTGCGAAATTATGATTTATTGTCAAAATATAGGTTGCAAAATTTTTGTATTACCAAGAGAAAATGAACGTGCTTGTGGAGCCGGACGTGCACGATATATTTGCCAGAATGCCTGGCTATGGCTTTGTACAAACCTTCTACAGTCAAGACACCAGGTATTAAATTACTATTAAATATCCTACCAAAATAAATAAAAAAGGAAAAATGATATTTTGTGATGAATATATCCATGTGAATTCACTCACTTTATTGTTTTTGATTAAAATTCAGTGATCTTCATGAGAGAGTGGATTTCGTGGCGTGTTTGGGGGGTGACGGCGTAATTTTACATGCGTCTAATTTGTTCCGAAGTGCGGTCCCGCCAGTTGTCTCTTTCAATCTTGGTTCTCTTGGATTCCTTACATCTCATACCGTACGTATTTATTTATCCTTTTTCTATACTTTATTTGCTTATCAGCCCCCAAAAAATAAAATTGCATGCACTGTTCAAATCTTTTGACAAAAAAGCAAGCTCCCGTAATCCCCCCAAGCCCTCTCACTCTGGTAAGCAAACTGTTTTGTGGTGGTAAGTGTTATTTTAGTATTTATATTTTATACTTTCCGTCAAATCATAGTTAGCTTGCCATAGCAGCACAGTTCACTTAGGGCTTGTTTGGATGTGTAAAATTTTCTAGGATAGTATTAGGATATTTCTTAGGGAGTAGGATTTGCAAAATCCAAATACTAAAGAATTAGAAACTCTAGGGTGTATGCAAAATGGGTGTGTTTGGATGCAAATTAGTAAATTTGTAGGATTATATTTATATGAGTTTTCTTTTCTTTACAATTACCAACCAAAATAATAATTCTTCCTTACAATTAATTAATATGTCCTCTTAAAATACTATACTAATTATTTAATTAATTAATCATTTATTTATTTAATATTTTAATTAGGTGTTAAATAATTATTTAATATTTTATCTCATTAATATTTATTTATGTAATTTTAATAATATTATTTTATGAACATTAATGACATTGTAAAATTTTAATTATATTTTCAATAAATATATTTTGTTTAATTATATAATAATAGATTATTATACTATTTTATTAATATTAATGACATCTATTAATATTTAATTATTTAATATATTATTCATTAATATTTTATTAATATTAATGGCATTAGTAACTTATATTTAGTTTTTTATTTATTTTATGATTAATTTATTATATTTAGTTTCCTCTTTTACAATTTCAAATATTAGGAACTGAATTTATCTATATGTTTTTTTATCAAAATAAAATAGCAGACATGAAAAATTGAGTTACCAAAATTGAAAAACATAAAAAAATTCTAGACCAATTACACGTGAGAAGGTATGGTGAGTTAATTTAATCATCCAAAGATCATGATACATTGAAATATATAAATCTTCTCAGCAAAAAAAAATACACCTTTCAAGAATCTCAAAAATGTCAACTTTGTAAATATCAAAGCCCCAGAAATTCTTCATAAAAACTCAGAAAATAATTAGAAATCAAAAGTCCCAAAAAATTCATAATCTATCAACTTCGAGAAATTATGAAAATATCAGTCCATTAACTCAAATATGTAAACAATTGACCCTAACAGAAGACAACATCTCAAAAATTCACATACGCCCCTTTAAATTTGAAGAGAAGACATCGAGATTTGAAGCTTATTGGAGAGGCGTGACAGAACTCGTGGAGAAAAGACCATCCACACATGCATTTTGGAAACTTTAGAATTTTCTCCCTATCCTAGCCTAAACCGAGATTTTACTAGACATCCAAACAAGCCCTTACCATCTATCTTTTTGTAAGGCTTACTACAATTTTCCTTCCACTCTGCAGTTATACATACTAATGTTCTTTTCATTTATTTATTTTTTTTTAATTTTCTTTTGTTCTGTTTAGTTTGAGGATTTCAGGCAGGATCTGAGGGCGGTGATCCACGGGAACAACACGACGGACGGGGTTTACATCACCCTTAGGATGCGCCTGCGGTGCGAGATATTCCGCAACGGGAACCCCATTCCCGGCAAAGTCTTCGACGTCTTAAATGAAGCCGTTGTGGACCGCGGCTCCAACCCTTATCTCTCCAAGATCGAATGTTACGAACATAACAGGCTCATTACTAAGGTGAGCTTTTTTCTTTTTGCTTATTATTTTTGGAATTTTAGTGTATATACTGCAAAAACTCAATATTACAAATTTGTCCTTCTTAAAACTGAAAATGTCGAATCAACCTTTTCGGACCCAGAGTTGCAATACTAGTTCGTAGAAGTGTCATTGTGATGCTATTTTTTGAAAAATCAAGTGTTATGAACATAATAGGCTCATTAGCAAAGTAAAACCTATTTTGTTTTGCGTTTTACTTTTGTGGATTTCGTGTATACCCCTTCCGAAAAACTCGATATTACAAATTTTTCCTTCTTAAAACTGAAAATGTCAAATGTACCCTTTTCGGACCCCAAGTAAGTTTCTATTTGCAGTAATATTTTGTATTAGTGTCGTTATGATATTATTTTTTGAATAATTGAGTGTTATGAGCGTGACCGTCTTATTTCCAAAGTAACCTTTTTGTTTTGCTTTTATTTCATTTTCATGAAATTGCTCAATAAATCAAATTTTGTCCTCCCGAAACTGAAAACAGAATGGAATTTACCCTTTGAAGACCAAAATGAATTTCTGTTTGCGATAATAGTTTGTAGTAGGGTCAATATGATATTATCTTTTGGAATTTTAGTTTTGATTGTGAAATTAAAAATATAGGTTCAAGGAGATGGAGTGATTGTTGCTACACCAACTGGGAGTACTGCTTATTCCACTGCTGCTGGAGGATCAATGGTATATGGATTTACTTATTAGTTTATTTACTTAATTTTCATTAGCTCCCAATTAAATGAATAGCAAGAATTCATTTTATTATTTATTTTTTCGTTGTCAATAGTATCCTTATTACCAAATTAAAACGATTCCAGTTATTTCAATTGAGATTGGGATTGTATATATTCGGTATGAGTGCCAATAATTCTAAGCTCTTAATTGGAAATGTGTGATTTTTATAATATATATTAGCTAACAACTAAATTTAATATTTATTGAAAAAAATTGTGACTAATTGCTGCTCCAGGTGCATCCAAATGTACCTTGCATGCTGTTCACTCCAATCTGCCCTCACTCCCTTTCATTCCGACCCGTTATTCTTCCTGACTCTGCACAGCTCGTATTAAAGGTAACCCTACCCCCAAACAAAAATAAAAAAATAATAATAATAAATAAATCTATTATTAAAAGATTTTCATTGTTTGAACAGATCCCGGAGGATACAAGGAGCAACGCATGGGTTTCGTTTGACGGAAAAAGGAGGCAACAACTGTCGAGAGGAGATTCAGTCCGGATCCACATGAGTCAGCATCCTTTGCCGACCGTTAATAAATCCGACCAGACTGGTGACTGGTTCAGGAGTCTGATCAGGTGCTTGAATTGGAATGAACGGCTCGATCAGAAAGCACTTTGAGAAAATGAAGATGTGGCTTGTTGTTATTGGTTGGGGTTGGCGGTTGAGCTGGGTATTTTTTATTTTTATTTTTATGGAATTGTATATAGATGTAAATAATATGTGGAATATTCACTATTTTTCTGTGCTTCGTTGTAACATGACTGTAACTTTGGTGTATAGGATCACCTATACGGTCCCTTTTTAGGGGGTATATAGTTTTTACATAAATTATACTCCATTTTTTTTGCAATAGCTGTTTATTTAATGAAGTGTTGTAGATGTGATCCTTATGAGCTTGCTTTATGATTCTGCAAGTCAATTGATCATTTCATCATTAACTATTTCAAGGTAAAGGAAATTGAACATGCCCTCTTTTCATTTACCATGCATAACGTTACTTCAAAATTACTTTTTAGTTACTTTGCAGATAAATTGTAGCCCATTTTTTTTTCTTTCTCGTTACTTTGTACATATTTTACTTCAAATTTTTATAGTCTCCACTAAATACTATTTTTACTGTTTCTAGTTCAACCAACAACTTCATACTTGTACTGAGCATGCAGCATGTTTTTGTCTTGTTAATTAGGCGATGAAGCCACCTTTCCAAATTGATTAGACATTTTATTTCAACTAGTCGCATAAAATTCTCAATCAACTTCTATCCTCAATAAATCAATTTGGTTATATGCATCGTGTAAACCTATATTGCACGGATACTTCAAAAACTGAGAAGTATCCTGATGATACGGGTATCTAATATGGATACGACTGCGATACGGCTCCGATACGTATTGGATATGCCACGTGGTGTATCTGATTATTTTAATAATAAAAAAATTTGGATACTTTCATGATAAGGCAGGATATGACAGGATAAGGTTGAGATACTTCTGGTGATACGGCTGGGACACTTCTGTCAGGATATTTCTGTAATATTTTCACTATATATTTTGGTCCACTATACTTTTTTTAACCATTTTTTTTCCATAAATCAAATTTTAACCCATATTCAAACCAATAAAAAACTTATTTGCATTTTACAAGTCACATTCTTTTTTTTTTGGTCTACAACTCGCACAATTAAAAAATAAAAAAAAATCAATTCCCGAGAAAGTCATAATAATTGACTTTCCTTAAATCAAATCTTGAATTTCATGAACATTAATTATCGAATATGTGTTTAATTTCATTTACTTATTTTGGTATTAAATTTGAACTGTTGATTATTTAATTAATTAATTATTATTATTATTTTATATAAATATAATTAAAAAAAGATATATATAGCCGTATCCGTATCCTAAATTTTTTGAGATTTGCCGTATCTCCGTATCCGTATTGTATCGGATACGATATCCGTATCCGTATCCGTATCCATGCAACATAGGTATAAACTATATCAATACCAATGTGGAGCTAAAAATATTGTTGAAATATCATACATGTAATAAAATTGGCTCTACTTTTTGCCAAATACAAAGAAGCATCAACATAATATTCCATAAATAAAGGCACTTATGTAAAGTGTGTTTTGGTTTGCTTCTCGAGGGAAGTTCAACTTTAACTTTTTCGAGTATGTTAGAGCATGAGAATGACTGTCTACTTTTGGTGTGACATGAGAGCCGTATGTAGCCAGGAACTTGGATTATCGTAGAAAGTTTTTTGTTAAATCATGTAATGTTAAACGTTATTTCTACAATACCACTAGATTAGTCCCATTGAGGGGATCAAATCCTACATATAGCAGAATATTAGAGTTTTAGAGAGATTTGCAGATATAATTAATTGTGTCCTCTTATTGTGTTAGTATGATGTGCGTGCATGTGCACGTGTTATTGTAACAAAAATATTATTTTTATAGCTAATTTTCTTTGTCTAAGCTGTATATTTTTTTTCACAATCAAATATCGAAAATAACCCCTATTTTAATTGTGGTAACTATTAAACTCACAAGTAATGACTTTATTTTATTGTATTAGTTTCTCTAATTGACTTTTATAGAGAAGAAAACTTAAAAAATAAAATAACTTAAAGCCGCCGAACATGTGGGTGAATATAAATTGAATAATCTAATACATTTTCATTCACGTATCTTTGTAAGACATATATTTCTAAATCTGTTATTTAATAATGAATGTAAATTATGATATTATATTTTTTTCTTTGTTAACATAAAATATATGCTAAATTCCAAAAAAAAAAGTTATTATTTTGTTAATAAAATTGTTTCATTTTTAGAATTTCGGTTATATCCCTACTAAACATCTAAATATCAAATATATCTCTCTTAAACACTAAATATCAAATATATTCCTCATACACTCAATTAGTATCAAATTTATCCAAACTTAACCTTTCCATCATATTTAACGGTAAATAGGAAGAATGACTCTTTTACCCTTCTTCTTTGGTCCTATCTAAGAACCCGTCTCCCTCCTCTCCTCTTAGGCGAACATATCCACACACGAGAGAGAAAATTTGGAGAACTCTTCTTTGGCGATGAAAATCTGAAGAACCTCTCCTCTCTCTGGTAAGGATTCCCTCTTCTCTCTCTCGCACGAGCGAAGGAACTTCCATTGCTTCTTCTCTCTCTTTCTCGGACGGACGGACGTCTCGTTCAAAAACGAAGGATTCTCGCATTTAGGCTGATGGATTTGGGGTTAACTCCCTCCCTTTGCACAACCCAAGCCTCTTGTATGTCGAGCTTGGAACGAAACGGTATTCATCTCTTAATTTCTCTTTTAATTCTTATTTTATGAATAATTGAGGTATATTTTAGCCTGATTTGGATTGATATCAGGCCCGGCCCCAGGCTAAGGCCTGGTCTGGGGTCCGAAATTCTAGAAGGTCGATGTTATAACAATTCTTTTTATAGGGTTAAGCTGATAGTCCAATGAGAAAAAAATGGCCCGTGGCTCAATGTTTTCATATGAACCACTCATTCTTTTCTTCTCTTCTAATTTTTCCCATTTCATCTTTCCTTATGAACTCTGAGTGTCCGTCCTTTCTTCTGAAGCCGCAACAAATTCAATTGTTGACAATTTTGTTCTGCTAATGATGCTTCTAATTGAAACATTTTTTTTTCAAAACCCATTGAAATTCTTTGTTATGGATAAGAAGAAAAACAATTCTTCTCAACCAGGAATGATTCTCTTTTTCTTTTTGAAGGAACCAGCAGTTCACACTTTCATAGGGTTGCGAGTTCTCATTATTAGTTGAAGTTCTCTGGTGTATTGGCTTTGTCGTTGTCATTTTTGGTTGAACTGTGACGGTTTTTATGGATATCTTACAAGAAGTACTATAATATTTTTTTTTTTAGGGAGAACTACAAGCGATCGCTTGATTTTTATTTTCTTTTAAATTAATCCTGCTATACAAGGGATTCGAATCCCTCACCTATGGAATGATGGATTAGTACCTTACCACTAGACTATCCTAGTGGTGGTAGTACTATAATATTTTGCTTTTCTATTGACAATTTAAATTTATTTTTATACTAGACCCTCAATTAAGTGATAATTTAGCCTTAAAACCAAGCATATGAAAATCTTATCTAACTATATAAACTGATAATTTTTCATATTAAGTCTCAATTGTGCAGTTAGTTTCTTGTTTTAGAGTCTTTCTATAAAATATTTGGTTCGTATTTTCAGGGTGAAATGTCAAGAAATTCTTTGTTTGAATCATCATTTCTAAGAGATCTCATACTTAGGATAGGCCTTGGGGCCCTCAAAAGCTCGGGCCGGCTCTGATTGATATGGGGATAATTCCGGGTTATTAGAGCATGATGAGGTAATTAGTGCCTGATATGGGGAATTAGGTTTTTCTTTGGCTGAATTGGGATGCAATCATGCAATAAATACACTCAATCAGTCCTAATTAGTGTCCATTCGAATTAATTACACTTTGTAATTAAGCTGAATTCGGGTTGAAATCAGCCCTAATTACACTGAATTGTTGTTAACAGATCAGCATTTAAATAGTTATTCGGGTCTTTAGTTTGGATATAATTCTGTGCATTTTCATTACTTATGAGGGTGTATAAAATGTACTCATTGTACAAACATTTTCTTATGGTGAGATGAATGTATTTGTAGGAGATAGCAACATGGAATTCAAGACAGAGTTGAGAGTCTTGAGACTCTCTGCACAAGCTTTGGATTTGTGTGAACAAGAAATGAGATGGCGATATGCATAAAGGGGAAATGAACCATGAATTTGTATGCTTGGTTTCCATTGTTTTAGAACTTGAAATTTGGAATTTAGATTGTATGTATATATAGTATATGGTCATGAAAATATATTTAGATTGTAATTAATTTGTGGATGTATGTTATTTGTGTATGGATTTGTGTATGGATAAATGAATAAGGGAATATAATTGCAATGAAGTTGGATTTGATGGATGAATTATTGATGTATATTTTATTATGCGTGAATTTTAATCAATTTGAATAAATTTTTTGTTATGGATGAATGATGAAATAAGTTTGAACACTAACAGCTCACTGGTACCAGATTGATACATTACTAGTTGGTAGTTTTTTGTCATTGAAGGCTAATGGACTAACTATAATGAATGGCGACCATCAGTCAGCAATAGCACTAATTTATTATACTTGTATTTTTATGAATCACAGGATATTTGATCAGATTAAGTGAAGACGTGATATCAACTTAAAATAAAATATGTGAACTCAGTTAATTTTAATTTATTGCACAATACAAATTATTATACCATTCAAACATAAATAAGTACCATAGGTCCATAATATACAACATAGTCACAATTTATCATTCAAACAAAATGGATACCATAACATACATAAAAATTAAACATTTGATTGAAACAAGATTCATACATATCACATTTAAAGCAAAAACAAAATAAACACAAAAAACTCCGTACCATCCATACACAAATTGTACAAACCTTCATGCACATATAGTTCCAAATTCAACAATAATCCTAACCCTCATTCTAGTCATAATTCATTCATTCATCCAGTCCAAGTTTCATCAAAGCTATGTTTCCTGAAAAACATAAAAAATCAAAACTACCAAGATTATTCCATTAGGGTTTAATTTTAGTTCAAATTCAGCTGAATAAACCCTAATTATTACTGAATTAGTCTTGATTAGTCCACAACACCCTAAAATTCCCTACAAAACCCTAATTAGTCCAAGAAAACCATAGTTTCACTAAAATTAGTCAAATTCAATAAAAGGGCTGATTTAGGGTAACAGAGCCTAATTTCAGTCCAAATTCCAGCCAAAAAACTTAACTATCCTCAAAATCAGGCACTAATTACCTCTAACACACACGCATAATGTGAAATTACAACCATGCCAGTCCAAAATATGCAAAAAGAATTATTACGGGAACTTTGTTAAGAATTGCAAGAATCTGTCAGACCTTGCAATTCTGCCATAGTGTATGGGTTTATTCATATTCATATTAAAAGAACTTTGTTAATGTGAAAATTACAGTAACAAAAGCTGACCTTCGTCGATTTAGAACTGATTTGGGCCGAGATGGAGGGACTCAGCGATGCTAGATTTAGGACTGATTTGGGCGAGAGGCTTATTTGGGAGGAGATGAAGGAAGCTTCCGGCGAGGCAGCGGCATGAGGGAAGGGCGGATGGGCAGGCCGGCGGCAGGCGAAGAGTCTTCTTCCCTTCAATGTTGAGGATTTCAGGGTATAAAGGAGTATTTTGGTCATATACTTTTGTATTTAATAATTTAAATAAAATTAATAATTTTAAATAATGTTTAGTTAGATGGAGAGTTAACAATATGGATATATTTGATATGATTTATGTTTAGTAGTGATATATTTAATATACTTTTAGATTTAAAGGGATAAATTTGATACTAATTGAGTTTAAAAAGAATATATTTAATATTTAATGTAAAAAAGGGACAAATTTGATATTTAGGTGTTTAGTAGAGATATACCCGAAATTCTTCCTTTTCTTTATTATCTTTACATTTTTTTAAGAATTAATTAGGGTAAGATATTGATAGATACTTTAGTTTTATGCAATTAATAACCACCGTCAAGAAATAAGGGTATTTTTGTTATCTTGAATAAATTATCACCAAAATATACATGTATTAAATATTATTTATTATTAATTGTCTAAAATGCCCTTAACTATTTTCCTTTTAGTCTTTTTTTCTATTTTCTTTCCTCTTCCTCAAGACAGACTTGAGAAGAAAGAATTTTGTTTATTATTAAATATTATTTACTATTAACTGTCTAAAATGCCCTTGAGAAGAAAAAATCAATCTTGTTTGCCTCTTTGCTTATCATTTCACCTGTATTTGGCAGTTAACAAATTAGGAAAGATGTTTCTTGGAAATAAGATTTCTTGACAAGGAATTTTGATATTACCATAAATTAGATTTCCTGACAAGGAGGTTTAGTATTTCCATGTATAGGTGTTAATTGTGGCAGTAATTCTTTGGGTTATTTCCTTATATTAGATATGACTATCCTATAAATAGAGGGGTAGGGGTAGAGTTCTATTCATTCCAACAACAACAATATTTTGTATCTCTTTCTTTCTCTTGTAATAAGAAATTTATCTTATTTTTCAAGTTCCATTGTTCAATCCTTTCTTCTTCTATTATTGTTCTTTCTTAGGCTAGTGTAAGCGTATTGCCGTACTATTATTTCCGCTGCTGATAATCACAAGGTCGCTGCTGGTTTAGTGCTGTCGTGTTACTGCGCAGTCACTATTGTTCTCTGTTAGCGACGCGGTTATCTGGTTCAGTCCTTGTGTGACTGTCTGGTTTCTTTACATGGTACCAGAGCTTCAAGGGTGATAGACGACGACGTTGGCGATAGACGGTGTTGTTCTCATCCCTTGGTGAAGAAGAGGATTGTTTATTATGGCATCCATGGAGTTTGGAGGTTGGGTTAGTGGACTTGGTATTGAGACTCTAAATCTTTTGAATTATTCTATGTGGAAGAGTTGTATGGAGTCTTGTATTAGGAGTGAGGGGTTATGGGAGATCGTTGTTAGTACGGAGGTTGCACCGACGTCCGTCACCGATACGACTGGTACGGTGACGAATGCAGACGCAGTAAAGGAGTGGTCGAAAACGAATGCTAAGGCGGAGTTCTTGTTGAAGAGATCGATATCACGCGATCTATTCGAGCATATTAAGGGGTGCAAATCGGCGGCTGAGATTTGGAGAACTTTTGACGAGTTGCTCAACATGAAGAACACGACACGATTACAGTTTCTGGAGAATGAGTTGGCGGGTTGTACACAAGATGAATTATCTATCTCTCAATATTTCTTGAGAGTAAAGGGTTTATGTTCTGAAATTTCTATCTTGGAACCGGAGGAGGCTATTTCGGAGGTGAAGTTGAAGCGGTATATTATTCGCGGTCTTCGAAGAGAGTATGTCCCGTTCGTTACCTCAATACAAGGGTGGGCGCAACAACCATCCTTGACGGAGTTTGAAACTTTGCTCGCTTCTCAAGAATCGTTGGCTCGACAAATGGCGGGTGTTTCGGTTTCTGAAGGCGAAGGCCACACTCTTGTGTCTAACAAAGTAAAAACTCGGTATGACCAAGAGGAACGGAAGAAGGAGGTTACGAAGAAGGGGGAGTCTTCATCAAATAGTGGTTCTCGGTCGACTATCAAGTGTTACCGATGTGGGAAACTCGGTCATATGAGGAAAAATTATCGTGTTAAGTTGAGGGAAGGAAATGCCGCGAGTAAGGAGGATATTGTGAAGAGTAAAATTTGGGATACGGGTTTCGTAGCAGAAGGAGTTTCATTAGACGTGTGTGCTTCTGTTAACTACGAGGACAACTGGATCATCGATTCCGGTTGTGGTCATCATCTGACTGGTGACGATTCCAAGTTTTCTTCACTTCGCGGGTATAAAGGCAATACTGCCTTTGTTACTGCCGACAACAATGTTCACCATGTGGTGAATGAGGGCGCGGTTGTTGTTTCTGATAAAGACAACAGGTCGATAACTCTCGACAGTGTTTATCACGTGCCTGGTATGAAGAAGAATCTTCTGTCGGTGGCGAATGCGGTTGATGCTGGTCGCTATGTGATGTTTGGCCCAAAGGATGTGAAGTTCCTCCGGAATGTGGAGGAGGTGAAGGGTGATGTTACTCACGTCGGTAAGAGGGTAAAATACTTGTATGTTCTTTCGGCTTCTTCCTCGTATGTTGACAAGATGAGCAACAATGATGGCGTGTTGGTTTGGCATGCTAGGCTCGGCCATGTGGGTATTGACAAGTTGAAGGCGATGGTTTTGAGGAATCTTGTCAACGGGCTTCCGTCTCTTTCTTTTGCAAGTGGTGTTGAGGTGTGTGAGGGTTGTCAATAGGGTAAATCTCATCGGCTGCCTTTCGAGAAGTCTCAGTCAAGGTGTAAAGGTGCGTTAGTACTTATTCATAGTGATTTGATGGGTCCTACGCAAAACGCGTCGTACGGGGGTGCTCGGTATATGTTGGTACTCGTCGACGATTTTACACGGTACACTTGGGTTTATTTTCTGAAGGAGAAACGGGAGGCATTTTCTAAATTTCGAGAACTTAGAACAATGGTTGAAGGAAGGCTCGGTAAAAGGATTAAGAAGTTTCGAACCGACAATGGAGGCGAGTTTACATCCAAGGATTTTCTCTCATTTTGTGAGAGGCATGGCATCAAGAAGGAGTTGACTTGTGCTTATACACCGCAACAAAATGGTATGGCGGAACGGAAAAATCGGCATATGGTGGAGGTATGCAGGAGTTGGGTGTATGCGAAGAATTTACCGAATGCCTTATGGGCAGAAGGTATGGCATGTGCTACCTACGTAGTTAATCGGCTTCCCTGCAGTCCGATTAACATGAAGTCACCTCACGAGTTGATGTTCGATGAGAAGCCAAGTGTAAAGCATTTGAAAGTGTTCGGTTGTACGTGATTTGTTCACGTACCGGATGAGAAGAGGACGAAGTTAGACGCTAAGGCTCGGAAGTGTGTTTTCATTGGTTATGATCAAGGAAAGAAGGGATGGAAATGCATGGATCCGACAACTCATAAATTCATTGTCTCTCGAGACGTGCTGTTTGATGAAGCGTCTTCTCTATATGGTGATGGTGGTTCCCAAGCGGTAGTTTCGAATCTGCCGACGCCACCTGTTGTTCACGTGGCAAACTCGGGTGTTGATGACATGGGTAACTCGAGTGAAGATCCGAGGTTCTCGTCACCTACGTCGACTGTCACGAGTTCAAGTGAGATGGATCAAGGTGACAAGGGGAGCAACGAAGTGCAATCGCAAGAAGAGGAAAATGCACAAGCTCTAAGGAGGTCGACAAGGACGGTAACTCGACCGGCTAGATATAGAGATGAAAACTTCGTGTCGACGTATTCGTGCTTCTTTTTAGGATTGACGGATGGTGAACCTTCATGCTTTGAGGAGGCGAAAGGTAACAAGTCGTGGGAAGATGCTATGGACAAGGAGATGCAAACTCTTCGGAAAAATGAAACTTGGAATCTTATTCCGAAGCCCAAGGGAGTGGACCCGGTTACTTGCAAATGGGTCTACAAGTTGAAACGCAAGGCGGATGGGAGTGTTGAGCGCTATAAAGCGAGGCTTGTAGTGAGAGGATTTTCTCAACGGTATGGCGAGGATTATGAAGAGACTTTTAGTCCTGTCGCCAAGATGACATCCGTGCGAGTTGTGATTTCATTGGCTGCTTCGCTAGGTTGGAAGCTGTGGTAGCTGGATGTGAAAAATGCTTTCCTGTATGGTGAACTCGACAAGGAGATTTATATGGAGCAACCGGTTGGATATATTTCTAAGGTGCATCCTGAGTATGTGTGTAAGCTGAAGAAGGCGCTTTATGGTTTGAAGCAGGCACCCTCGAGCTTGGTATGACAAGATTGCGGAATATTTGCAATTTTGTGGTTATTTTTCTTCGAGTTCGGATCACAGTTTATTTGTGAAAAGGAAGGCGGGTCTACACGTGGTCGTTCTTTTATACGTGGACGACATGATCATCACCGGCAATGATGAAGGCGAAGTTGCAAGACTTCGGGGTGAGCTCTCGATTCGATTCGAGATGAAGGATCTTGGAGAGCTTAGTCACTTCCTGGGATTGGAAGTGGAATGTTTGAAAGACGGGTATTTTGTCTCTCAAACGGGTTATGCTGGAAAGCTCATTGAGAAATTTGGCTTAAAAGAAGGTAAGCATTGTTCGACACCGTTGGATGCAAATTTCAAATTGAGACTTGATGATGGAAAGGTACTTTCGGATCCTCGGAAGTTTCGTGCTCTTGTTGGAAGCTTGATTTATCTCACGATTACTAGACCGGATATTGCCTTCGCGGTCGGCCTGGTGAGTCGGTTTATGCAAGCTCCGACAAAGTCGCATCTGGATGCAGCGAAGAGAATTCTCAAGTATGTGAGTTCGACTCTTGATCTCTGGTTATTTTATAAGAAGGGTTCCGAGTTCGTTTTGCATGGATATACCGATGCTGACATGGGCGGTGATTTGGATGATCGTAGATCGACATCCGGTTATGTTTTTTCTTGTGGTTCTGCAAGTGTTTCTTGGTGTAGTAAGAAGCAAGATTCGGTCTCTCTTTCTAGTACCGAGGCGGAGTACAAGGTGTCATCACTTGCGGCACAAGAGTGTGTTTGGTTGCGGAGGTTGGTCGAGGATGTTTACAATGCA
This sequence comes from Juncus effusus, assembly GCA_027726005.1. NCBI lineage: Eukaryota > Viridiplantae > Streptophyta > Magnoliopsida > Poales > Juncaceae > Juncus > Juncus effusus. Next base: position 6,569,517 of record CM050907.1, read on the forward strand.
GTTACTGGTCCTATGGTTATTCGAGGCGACAATCAGAGTGCGTTGAAGTTGGCGACCAATCCTGTTTGTCACGCGAGAACCAAGCACATCGAGATCGAGCATCACTTCATTCGTGAAATGGTGCTTGATGGAATTATTGGAGTTGAGGAGGTGAGAAGTGTTGACAACGTGGCTGATATCTTCACCAAGTCTCTCTCCAAGGGATCATTCGAGTTATTGCGAGCCAAGTTGGGGCTCGTGGCCAAATGCACTTTAAGGGGGAGTGTTAAAATATGAAGATGCATTTGTATGTTATGAAGGAAGTTAACAAATTAGGAAAGATGTTTCTTGGAAATAAGATTTCTTGACAAGGAATTTTGGTATTACCATAAATTAGATTTCTTGACAAGGAGGTTTAGTATTTCCATGTATAGGTGTTAATTGGGCAGTAATTCTTTGGGTTATTTCCTTATATTAGATATGACTATCCTATAACTAGAGGGGTAGGGGTAGAGTTCTATTCATTCCAACAACAACAATATTTTGTATCTCTTTCTTTCTCTTGTAATAAGAAATTTATCTTATTTTTGAAGTTCCTGTTATAAAATAAAAGAGCAAATAACTATAAAACAGAGAATTGGAATGAGAGAATTATGTATTGAATTGTAGATTAAAGAATACAATAGTCACTGCCCCCTTTATATAGTAGAGGGTGAGTGCTGGCCAAGAAATCTCTTGCCTGATTCTGGATTACAATAAAGGAATAATTTGATCTGGAAATTAATAGAAAATATACTAAGTAATACCCTATAATAACTCTTTCCATCTTTACAAAAATCTCCCAATTTATTGTTGCTTAAGGGCTAACTAACGGACATCCATATCAATTATATTCATAACACTCCCCCTTGGATGTCCGTATTTCATTACGCATTAGAAGCTGCCTCATTAAAAACCTTGCTAGGAAAAACCCGATGGGATAAAAACCGCAGCAAGGGAAAAAGAGTGCAGTGCATATTATTTCTCCCCCTCATGTGTAAAAATATCTCTAAAGTGACGGAGTCCAATCTTGTGTCTTAATTGCCTGAAAGTTTTAGTTGGTAATGACTTGGTGAAGAAATCTGCAAGATTATTACTTGAGCGAATTCGATGAATATCAATTTTGCCGCTCTTCTGGAGCTCATGTGGAGAAATATGGCAGTATTGTGAATAAATATCCAGTTTGAGATTTGGCTTTATGTGGGTCTGACATATATCCAGCATCTGCATATCCAACTAATTTGGATTCTGAGGTCTTTAGATACAATAATCCCATATATGTTGTTCCTCGAAGATAACGAAGTATGTGTTTAATACCATTCCAATGCCTTCGTGTTGGCGCAGAACTATATCTCGCTAACAAATTAACAGAGAATGATATGTCAGGCCTGGTATTATTAGCAAGGTACATTAATGCACCAATTGCACTTAAATATGGTACTTCTGGACCAAGAATTTCTTCATTATCTTCTTTTGGACGAAAAAAATCCTTCTTTATATCAAGATATCGAACTACCATTGGTGAACTTAATGGATGTGCTTTATCCATGTTAAATCGCTTTAGGACATTTACTACATATGTAGATTGATGAAGAAATATCTCATTTCTCAAATGTTCGATTTGCAATCCAAGACAAAACTTTGTTTTCCCAAGATCTTTCATTTCAAATTCACTTTTCAAATATGAAGCAGTACTTTCAATCTCTTCAGGAGTTCCGATGATATTTAGATCATCAACATATACTGCAATAATTAAAAATCCTGATTTTGATCTCTTAATAAAAACACATGGACAAATAGGATTGTTATGATATCTTTTTTGTGTAAGGTATTCATTTAGACGGTTATACCACATCCTTCCAGATTGTTTCAACCCATACAAAGATCTCTTTAATTTTATGGAATACATTCCACGAGACTTTGTGTTATATGCTTCAGGCACTTTTAATCCTTCAGGGACTTTCATGTAAATATCACTATCAAGTGATCCATATAAATAAGCTGTTACAACATCCATGAGATGCATATTCAGCCCTTCAGAGACTGCCAAGCTAATTAAAAATCTAAATGTAATTGCATCTAATACAGGGGAATAAGTTTCTTCATAATCAATTGTCGGTTTTTGTGTAAATCCTTGTGCAACAAGTCTTGCTTTGTATCTTACAATTTCATTTTTCTCATTACGTTTTCTCACAAATACCTACTTGTATCCTACGGGTTGTACACCATCAGTTGTTCAGACTATAGGTCCAAAAACTTCACGTTTCTCAAGAGAATGTAATTCTGCTTGAATTGCATCTCTCCATTTTGGCTAATCTTTCCTATGTCGATATTCTTCAATTGTTTTTGGTTCTTGATCCTCATTTTCATTAATTATATCAACCGCGATTGCATATGCAAACTTCTTGTCAATAATAGTTTTATTTTCCATCTCTTTCCAGTAGAGACATAATTTATTGAGATCTCATTATTATCAATATTTTCAATATTGTCAGGTAACTGAACCTTTACAGGGGTTATTTGCTCATTCATGTCTTCTACTATTTTGTCGACAATATTCTTTTCAGAAGAATTTATTTCTTCAGAAGTATTGATAACTTCAGTTATACCAACTTTCTTATCGTGCTCTCTTTTCTTCCTTGGATTTTTATCTTTGGAACCGATTGGTCGACCACGCTTCTGGCGTATATCACATTTAGAATTATCCAAGGGAATTTCAATACGAGCCGCAACATTTTCTGCTGGAATATATGATTTAGTTACTCTTTTTGTATCAATAAATGCATCTGGTAGTTGATTTGCAATTTGTTGCAAATGAATAATTTTCTGGACTTCTAGCTCAGATTGATTTGTTCGAGAATCAAAATGATACATTGATGATGCATTCCATACAATTTCTTGTTTTTCCAGCGTTTGTTTCTCTCCCCCTAATGCTGGGAACATAGCTTCATCAAACTTACAGTCAGCAAATCTTGCTGTAAATAGATCTCCAGTTAATGGTTCAAGATATTTAATAATTGATATTTGAAACCAACATAAATTCCCAACCTTCTTTGAGGTCCCATCTTTGTGCGTTACGGTGGAGCTACCGGAACATATACAGCACATCCAAAAGTTCTTAAATGAGATATATTTGGCTGCAGGCCAGTTACAAGTTGTATGTGGGAGTACTTATGATAAGCAGTTGGACTTAATCTAATTAGTGCTGCAGCGTGTAATATTGCATGGCCCCATATAGATGACGATAATTTTGATTTCATAATTAAGGGCCTTGCGATTAATTGTAATCGTTTAATAAGAGATTCTGCTGGACCATTTTGCGTGTGTACATGGGCCACTGGATGCTCAACTTTAATCCCAATTGACGTACAATAGTCATTAAATGCTTGAGATGTGAATTCACCGGCATTATCAAGACGAATTGTCTTAATTGTATAATCCGGAAATTGTGCTCTTAATCTAATTATTTGAGCAAGTAATCTCGCAAATGCAACATTCCGAGAAGATAATAGACATACATGTGACCATCTAGTAGATGCATCTATTAATACCATAAAATATCTAAACGGTCCACATGATGGGGTAATAGGCCCACATATATCACCTTGAATATGCTCAAGGAAATTGGGTGATTCAATCCCAACCCTAGTTTGTGAAGGTCTAACGATTAGTTTTCCTTTATAACATGCAGCACATGATATTTCATTTGATAAAACAATCTTCTGGTTCTTTAATTGATGCCCATTTGAATTTTCTACAATTCGTCGCATCATTATTGCTCCAGGATGACCTAGACGTTCATGCCAAACCATAAAATTACTTTGAGAGTTATTAAACTCATTTTTCATTATAGCATGATGTGCTTCAATTGTACTAATACGTGTATAATATAAGCCTATTGACAAAGCATGCAATCTTTCTAATATACGTTTGTTACCGCAAACAATATTTGTTATGTGAAGGTACTCAATATTATCTTCATTCATTGTTTCAACATGATATCCATTTCGGCGGATATCTTTAAAACTTAGCAAATTTCTTTTTGATTTAGTAGATAATAAAGCATCATCTATTACAAATTTTGTTCCTCTAGGCAATAAAATAATGGCTCTTCCAGAGCCTTCAATCAAGTTTGAGGTGCCTGATATTATATTGACATTTGCTTTCATCTTTGTCAAATTAACGAAATATTTTATGTTCTTAAGTATAGTGTGTGTAGTTGCACTATCCGCTAGGCATATATCACCGTCATCCATTATTGTAATATTCAAAAGAAACAAGACCTCCAAGTCTCTTCATTTATTAAATAAAACAAAAACGAATACAAGATAAGATAATGATAACATGAAAATAAACATGCTAAAGAAAATACTCTTAATAAAGTAAACGTACTAGAAAATAAAACATTATTGATGCATAAAGAAAAATTATTTTAGTCTTGAACATCTTCACTAGCAAGGTAATATTCATTATCTCCATTTGGGGGGTTAAGATAGTCCTCTACATCCAAGCGTGTATTAACCAAGGGCACATTCAACGGGTATTCATTATCTTGATAGACCAAATTAACCTCCTTAGTATTTTCTTTCTCCTTCAGGGAGGCTTGATAATGTTCAACGAGATGCCTTGGCGTACGACATGTACGCGACCAATGCCCTTTCACAACGCATCTAAAACATGGGTCCCCAGATCCCTTGAGAGTGACACTTTGCGGCTTCTTGCCCGTTTCTATGCGGGCTTCTTAACTTGGCTATTACGGTTCCAAGAATGATTTTGACCACGGCCTCTTCCACGCCCGCGTCCACGACCGCGATTACGACCGTTAAATGCAGCAGCATTCGCTTCTGGGAATGGCCTAGAACCTGTCGGGCGAGACTCATGATTCTTGAGTAATAATTTGTTATTTTGTTCCGCCACGAGTAGGCACGAAATTAACTCAGAATACTTTTTGAACCCCTTCTCCCTGTACTGTTGTTGCAGGATAATATTTGAGGCATGAAAGGTTGTGAAAGTCTTTTCTAGCATATCTCCTTCAGTAATATTCTCCCCGCAAAGTTTCAACTGAGAAACAATTCTAAACATCGAGGAATTATACTCACACACCGATTTAAAATCCTGTAGTCGTAGGTGTGTCCACTCGTCACGAGCTTTCGGGAGTATTATTGTCTTCTGGTGGTCATACCTCTCCTTGAGGTTTTTCCATAAAAGTAGAGGATCCTTAACAGTAAGGTATTCACTCTTTAATGATTCGTGGAGATGGTGGCGGAGGAAGATCATTGCCTTCGCCCGATCTTGGATCGATGCCTTGTTTCCCGCTTTGATGGTGTCTCCCAGACCCATGGCATCAAGGTGGATCTCAGCGTCGAGGATCCATAATAGGTAATTGTTGCCCGATATGTGAAGGGCAACAAACTCAAGCTTCGTTAAATTTGCCATGTCGAAGCTATATTAATGGGATAAATTAAATTAGACCCTCGCAATTTAATATTGAAACTTCAGGTTTCAATAAGAATTAATTTCAAACTTTATGTGCATCAATAAACTGAATTGCAACTACAGGTGCATAAATAAATAAAATAAATGTACGAAAAATAAATGTGCGAAAAATAAATGTGCGAAAAAATAAATGTGCGAAAAAAATAAATGTGCGAAAAAATAAATGTGAGAAAAAATAAATGTACATAAAATAAATAAAAATAAATATACTTGCAACTTCTGGTGCATGATTTAAACAAGCAACTTCTGGTGCTTTAATATAATAAACATGCAACTTCTGGTTGCAAAAATGAAAATAATTAAACAAGCAACTTCTGGTGCGTAAGTAAAAATAAACATGCAACTTCTGGTTGCGTAAATAAAATTAAACAAGCATCTTCTGGTGCGTAGTTAAAAATAAACGTGCAAATTCTGGTTGTATAAATAAAAACTAAACAAGCAAGTTCTGGGGCATAAAAAAATGATAAGCAACTTCTGGTGCTTGAAAATAAATATGTATTAATAATAACATGTTGTCTAATGTTCAAATAAATAAATAAAAGAAAATTCGAATAAAGGAAAAAAAGAATCCGAATAAAATTATTGGAATATAAGAAATAATTATGGTTCATACCTCGCTTACGTTGGGTCAGAGTCGTGCTGATAACGTGTTATAAAATAAAAGAGCAAATAACTATAAAACAGAGAATTGGAATGAGAGAATTATGTATTGAATTGTGGATTAAAGAATACAATAGTCACAGCCCCCTTTATATAGTAGAGGGTGAGTGCTGGCCAAGAAATTTATTGCCTGATTCAGGATTACAATAAAGGAATAATTTGATCTGGAAATTAATAGGAAAAAATATTAATTAATACCCTATAATAACTCTTTCCATCTTTACAAGAATCTCCCAATTTATTGTTGCTTAAGGGCTAAGTAATGGATATCCATATCAATTATATTCATAACAGTTCCATTGTTCAATCCTTTCTTCTTCTATTATTGTTTTTTCTTGGGCTAGTGTAAGCGTATTGCTGCACTATTATTTCCGCTGCTGATAATTACAAGGTCGCTGCTGGTTTAGTGCTGTCGTATTACTGTGCAGTCACTATTGTTCTGGTTCTCTGTTAGCGACGCAGTTATCTGGTTCAGTCCTTGTGTGACTGTCTGATTTCTTTACACATAGTTGCAGATGTGTGTTATCACTTTATTGCACTTGATCTTAAATAGTAGTTTAGTCTATTGAGTTGTTTATTTTTCCACCATATCATCAAGAGTACAATGTATGAAAATAAACTGCAAATATTAAGATATCATTAGATGTAGTGTTTGCTTTTTATATTGAGTCACTGAGTGACAAATATGTTCATATGTAAAAATGCTAAGTTTCATAATACCACAGGAGTTCCTTGACATTATACGAAATTGTATGACATGAAAATATGCTGCAAAAATATCACGTTTTGCGCGAGTATCTCTTGCATATTATAATTCTAAATGGCTTTTTCTACAGTAAATGAATATTAGCCTCCACGTCACTCAAGTTGTCTCAGCCTTTGACCTAACATCAAATGGCTATCATTTGCATGATTTGTATATAGAATTTAGTTGCTCATAGTGCATCCAATTAAAGCATGAAGCTAAATTATTATTCCTCCTATAGATATTGTGTAAGGACTTTTCTTTTATCTAGTGGATAGATAATTTTCATACAATATCCAATAGTACCGTTTAAATTGACTTGACCTAATTCATGGATTTTTCTATTATTATTTAGGAACACAAATAAGAGCATAGGTCTTACAACAGTCTCAAATAAAAACAAAATAATAAACTCAGGCTTTATTATTTTTTATGAATTCTTTGTGCATGAATTGATTAAAAAGAAATATTTTAGAGCAGCTTTTGCGTATGTCTAATGGCTACGAATAATTGTTTTTTCAGAACTCAACTCATCGAAGAATATAATTTAGATTGCTATCAAACCTAAGAAAAATAATATAGTTAGATGTTGAAGAAGAAATAACTAATGGAGATTGCATTTATATTTCAAATGGAGAAGGTGTTGAAGAAAATAGTGGAGCAGTTCACTGTTAATTAAAATGGAATGATTCTTCCAATCAGAAGGAATTCTGAAGGCTATCTCTCCTTGATTGAGCCATATTTTTCATTTTTGTAAATTTATTAATTGTTAGCATGATCTTTAGGCTAATTGTTAGCATGATCTTTAGGCTAATTATTAGCATGATTTTTTGCTGATTGTATTCTCAATAACTCTATAAATAGAGACTCAAATCCTATGTAATTCATCATCAAAAAATAAGATAATAAAAAAATCTGTTCATCATTGTTTTCATGGTATCAGACGCTTAAACGAGCTAACGCTCTTTCTTTCTCTCGAATGCCCTATCTCCTCTTCTTTTTCTACTATCTTTCTCTCCACTACATACCTTCTTTCCTACAAAACAAACCGTTCGAGCTCTACTTCTCTTCCGAAATCACCTACCAAAAGTATTCAAGCTCATGGCTGAGTCAACCGAAAACACCAATTCCTCCAGTTTAACCCCAAATGCTCTACCTACTCTCAAAATCGTTACCTTTGCCCATCCAATTCCTGTAAAATTGGATCATGGAAACTTTCTAACCTGGAAATCGCAGGTCTTTTTAACACTGAAAGGTTTCAATCTATTGCAATTTATTGTACCAAATGAAACCAACTCTCAACCCTCTCAAACCGAGTCATCTGAATGGCAATCGCAAGATTCTCTAATTCTAGCATGGATCCTAGCATCTCTTACCGAGACTATACAGTCTCAAGTTATTCATCGCACCACTTCCGCTGACGCATGGAAAATAATACAAAACTCTTTCTCCTCCACCTCTCTTGCTCAAATTCGCAGCCTTCGTCGGCAATTTCAGAATACCAAAAGAGAAAATATGACCATCAACCAATATTTCAGTAAAATAAAACTATTAGCCGATCAGCTTAAATTTATTGGTGATACCGTAACTGAGCAAGATATGGTAATTAATATTCTCGACGGACTTGGTGAGGCGTATCATCAGTCTGTTCTGGCTATCACATCGAGAACCGACAAAATATCGGTTACTGATCTCCATGGCATCTTGCTAAGTCATGAGCAAGAAATTAACAAATTTTACCCTCAAAACACTTCTCATATATCCACTTCACCTCTGGCCTTAAACCACAATCTTCAATACAATTCCTCAAATAACGCCAATTATCATAACAAGCCTACTTATCAACCACAAAACAACTACAATCCCAATCCCAATCAAAAACCAAACCAAAATTATAATAACCGCAAAAATAACGACAAAACTAGAAGCAACAAAAACTTCAACGGTGATAAGATCCAATGTCAGATATGTACGAAACCGGGTCATGGTGCCAAAACATGCTACTTTCGCTATTATCCACCACACGGGACTGCTACTAATCGAGCACCTAGACCCACTGTCAACCAGCCACCACTCATAGCACATCCTCCTACTGCTTATATGGTTGCTCCACCAGCGTATGTTCCATCACACACTGGTGAATGGGTCCTTGACTCAGGCGCCAGTCACCACCTCACTCCAGAACTGAATACTCTCTCTTCTCACTTCACTTACAATGGCAATGATCAAGTGCAAGTTGGCAACGGTGAAGGTTTGAAAATAAAAAATATTGGCTCTTCTATAATTCAAACTCCATCCAAAAATCTTAAACTCTCCAATGTTTTACATGTGCCTACTGTCACAAGAAAACTTCTTAGTATTAATCAATTCACAAAAGAAAATAATGTTCTAATTGAATTTAATCCATTTTCTTGTGTGATTAAGGATTTTCGAACAAAGGAGGTTCTTCTTCGAGCCAAGCTTGACAATGGTCTTTATTCGGTTCCTGATTCATCGTCTTTTGTCTCCGCTGATTCTTCCATTTCTTCCCCTTCAGCTTTCTTCGGGCAGAAAACAACTCCAATAATTTGGCATTCTCGTCTTGGTCATCCTTCTTTTGATGTAGTTTCTGTTTTGGCAAAATCAAATAAAATTAGCTTGTCTAATAATAAATTCAATCTTTGTTATGATTGTTGTAAGGAAAATCCTCAAAACTTCCTTTTCAATTAAATAAAAATCATTTCTCTCGTCCTTTGGATCTTGTTCATTGTGATTTGTGGGGTCCGTCCCAAGTGGAATCTTGTCAAGGCTTCCGTTATTATGTTAATTTTGTTGACGACTATTCTCGTTATTCATGGATTTATTTTCTCAAATCTAAAAATGAAGTCCAAATTGTATTCGCACATTTCAAAAGACTAGTTGAAAATCTGCTTTCCACTACAATCAAAAGAATTCAGTCAGATGGAGGGACCGAATTCTTCTTCCTCTCGAAACAATATCCACAAATTTTGCATCAAATCTCTTGTCCTCATTCCCCAGAACAAAATGGAGTCGTCGAAAGAAAGCATAGACACATTCTCGAATTAGGTCTTTCAATTATTTCTCAAGCATCTATTCCTTTACAATACTGGCCGGAAATATTTCAAAGTGTAGTTTTTCTTATAAACCGTCTGCCAACTCTCACAATTCCAAAATTATCACCATTTCAAAAACTTTTTCACAAGGATCCAGATTACAAATTTCTTCGAGTCTTAGGCTGTCTTTGCTTTCCATATCTAAAGCCATACAATTCAAATAAGCTACAATTTAAATCATTGCCTTGTGTTTTCATTGGATATAGTGCTAATCAAAAAGGGTATATATGTTTACACATACCTACAGGAAAGATTTTTATTAGTAGGCATGTAGTATTTGATGAAAATAATTTTCCATTTAAATCAATTTACCCTTTGAATAATCCACCATCCCCACCTGAGCAATCTACATTTCCCCTCCAAGTTATTCAACCCTCACAACTATTTTCTCATACACCTCTTGTGCAGCAACTACAATCTTCATCAAACCCGATCGCAACTCATACAACTCAACCGGTTTCTGATCCTTCTCAACCACAGACAACTCAAACAATTTCCAATACTTCTCAACCTCATATTGAACACCAAACAGTGACCATCGAAAACACCACATCAACTATTTTGTACCAAACCCTACCTCCACACATCGGATGGTCACTCGAAGCAAAACTAATACTAGAAAACCAAAAAAGGATTCCAATTTCATAGCCTTTACCACAACTAAAACCGACCCACAAATTTACCCCTCTGACATTGAACCAACTAGTTATAGTGCTGCAAATAAATCACCACAATGGCGAAATGCAATGGCCACTGAGATCAACGCGCTCATTCAGAACGGCACTTGGACTCTAATTCCAAGAGGTAACTGTCACAATCTTATTAAATGTAAATGGGTGTTTAGAATCAAAAGAAAAGCTGATGGTTCCATTGACAAATACAAGGCCCGTCTCGTAGCTAAGGGATACACGCAAGAGGAAGGAATTGATTATGAAGAAACGTTTAGTCCGGTAATAAAGCCGACAACTATTCGCTTAGTGCTATCATTAGCTGCTGCCTTCAAATGGGATGTTAAACAACTTGACGTGAATAATGCGTTTCTAAATGGGGATCTCAAAGAGGTGGTGTACATGGAGCAGCCGCCGGGTTTCTCAAATCCGACATACGCTAACCATGTTTGTCTTCTTCGCAAAGCTTTATATGGTTTAAAACAAGCCCCAAGGGCATGGTATCAAAAATTAAGCAACTCTCATACTCAACTTGGTTTTATTACATCGCTCAGTGATACCTCACTCTTTCTCAAAAAAAGCAAAGATGGAATTATATTTATCTTAGTGTATGTAGATGATATATTGATCACTGGTAGCAATTCTCAATTGGTAAAATCTATCATTTCAGAATTGAATAGTCAATTCAGTTTGAAAGAACTTGGTTCTATTAATTATTTTTTGGGCATAGAATGCAAGAAGACTGATTATGGTTATCACTTGACCCAAACCCAATATATCAAAAATTTAATACTAAAGGCTAAATGGAAGGGGCAAACACATGCTCCACACCTATTGCTAGCAATGAAACACTTTCCAAATATGTTGGCGATCCGGTCAAAGATCCTATGTTGTATAGAAGTGTGGTTGGAGGGCTGCAATATGCTACGCTTAGTAGGCCGGATATTAGCTTCGCAGTCAATAAAGCGAGCCAATACATGCACAATCCATTAGAACCTCACTGGGCATTGGTTAAAAGGATACTAAGATATCTCAAAGGTACATTAACACATGGATTAGCAATTCAGAAAAGCTCTGATTTCTCTCTCAATATATACTCGGACGCCGATTGGGCAGGATGTCCGGATGACAGAAAATCAACCACCGGTTATTGTGTATACTTAGGGCCTAATCTTATCTCGTGGTCTTCTAAGAAACAACCAACTGTAGCGCGCTCAAGCACCGAAGCGGAATATCGTGCACTAGCTCTAGCAGCTTGTGAAGCAACGTGGTTACAATACCTTCTCACAGAGCTGTCCGTGCAAATAAGAATTCCACCAATTCTATATTGCGATAATCTTGGAGCAACATATCTTGCTTCGAATCCTATTTTTCATGCTACAACAAAGCACATAGAAATAGATTATCACTTTGTTCGCGATCGTGTAAGCAAAAAGTTACTCCTTGTTCGATTTCTTTGTTCACAAGATCAAATAGCCGATGTCTTAACCAAAGGCTTATCCAAAAATAGATTCAATTTGTTACGAGCCAAGCTCACGGTGATGCAATCCCCGGATTCGCTTGCGGGGGGCTGTTGAAGAAGAAATAACTAATGGAGATTGCATTTATATTTCAAATGGAGAAGGTGTTGAAGAAAATAGTGGAGCAGTTCACTGTTAATTAAAATGGAATGATTCTTCCAATCAGAAGGAATTCTGAAGGCTATCTCTCCTTGATTGAGCCATATTTTTCATTTTTGTAAATTTATTAATTGATAGATGATCTTTAGGCTAATTGTTAGCATGATCTTTAGGCTAATTATTAGCATGATTTTTTGCTGATTGTATTCTCAATAACTCTATAAATAGAGACTCAAATCCTATGTAATTCATCATCAAAAAATAAGATAATAAAAAAATCTGTTCATCATTGTTTTCATTAGATAAGCCTAAGATACATAATCTGATACATTCAAATATCACTGATAATGTTTACACCATATTTGCATGTTGCTTGCGATGAGAAAATTTTCTTACAATATGATTCTCTTTTCTTTTCATTTTTTCTTAAAAAACAAGCACAAAAAATCGATAGTTATTTTTTTACTAAATCCCTCCAATGTTCATTTATATTGTTTGAGAAAATATGTTAAATATATATTAGAAAAGAAGAAGTGAATGCCCAAGAGGCCAAGAATATAAACAAAACACCATCAACTTAATAATTCCGATATAGCCGGTTTGTAAAACATTTGTACATAACAATTTTAAAAACCACATAATTATTCAATCATGTAAAATAGAATGTACCAAAATCTTGAAATGTACTTGAAAAATGTCCACACAAATAAATGTGTACAGTATTACATATGTCGCGCAAAGCGCGGACATCTTCTTGTTTATGAAAAGACATTATATAAATAAAATTTATGATATTTTTCTTGCATATGCATATATTTTTTAATGATTTTTTTATATGTTATATAGTTTTATCAAATAGTTGTAATTTTTATCCAGTAAAAATATGTTTTCTTATTAAAATTCAATTTTTTTTTGTGTATAATGATATTTGAGAATTATAAAATAAATATTTATATTAAGTACTAAATATTCGTTTTAATTATTTGAATAAAATTTGGATCTGTATCCGTATTGAAAATATCCGAACCATATCCGTATCCATTTAAGATCCGAACCGTATTCGAATTCGGACACTTCCCAATCCGGATTCGTATCTGAAAAAATATGGATACGGATCTGATATGACCACTATCCGAGCCGGATGCGAATAGTTTAGACCCCTACTTCCACCCCATTAGGATGCAATAAATCAAATAAAAAGAGACATTGATGGTAATTGATAAATAAACCTAACTAGAATAGTACTTGGGCTACGCTGCAAATATTTCAATTTTATTTTACATCAATATAAATGGCACTGGAACATGACTTATTAGGGATGGTGGAAAACAACAGGGATGGCCCGGTTGGTATTGATAAAAAAATTAACGACGGGTTGTCGCTAATATCTTCGACCGCCGGTATTGGTCAAAATATTAGCTACAGTCTGTGGCTGTTGGCTAGAACCATCGCTATAAACTGAATCTCACGCATTTGGTACTTCAAACTAGGTAGGGCGTCACAGAATTGACTTGTGCCTCAACTTAATTAGCGACAGACTGTCACAATAAGGTTGGTTCTTTTTTTTTTTGGTTGGATTTCTTCCCCCTCTCATGACCTTCCGCTTGCAGGGTCATAGGTGGAGGATGTGGATCCGCAACTTTAGAAATGCCCTCTCCAACTCAGGTTAATTCGCTCTTTTTCTCTCCCTTTAAAGTTTTCAAATACTTAGCTATCTAGTGCATCGAGCATGGTGCATACTTCAAGCTTGGGGGAGCGTTTTACCTATTTATACTTGTACCAACATTATTTTTGCATAAAAAAAAGGTGGTAGACCAAACCAGGACTCTTTATTCTGTATAGATTATCCTCACTTGAAAAGAGAACAGACGAGCCCGCACTGTAAGCACAGAAGTCCCCCGTATAAACCTCCTGTCGAGACTTCAGATGAGGAAGGTTAGTATGCCCGTGAGAGCGACGGGCTATTTCAGACGGTCTTCCGCGTGTCCTTTAGAGAATTTTCCAGAGGTCTAGCCTATGGAGAACCTTAGCCTACCTTGCGAGTGTGACCGTCAATCCACTACTTGAGAACCAACCCTCATAACCCATATATCCACCTATATGTGATACCACCAAAAGGGGAGTGAAATGCACGGTTGATCCGACTCTTCGAACAAACAAGGGGCAAGGGAGGGGGGGGGGGGGGGGGGTTGAAATCCACGGTTGATCCGATCGTAGGAGAGTAAAAATGGGAGAGACCGAAACGCAGAAGTAGAAGTTGACGGATTAGGGACAAGGAATGAGCGGGCGGCACATATAGCCACACTCGAGTAGACTGAACGCACTCGTGGCACAACAATAAAAAAAAAAGAAAAAAAGAAACAAAAAAATAAAGTTGTGCGGCGTTTGCGAAAGAAGAAGAAATCTTACCCGAGAATGCCGAACAAGTCCCAAGACCGAGTCGTTAGGTAAAGAAGAGCGAGTTGCTCAACGCAGCCACGGAGTAAGAGAAAAATTTGGCTAGCAACTTGCCCCGCAAAAGAGGATTGTGGAAGAAGAAGTACAAGTCGCTCAATTTAGCCAAGGAGAAAGAGAAAAATTAGGCTAGCGACTTGACTCACGATAGGAGGCGCGACACAAAAGGAGAAAGATCGAGTCGGTCCATTTAGCCAAGGAGAAAGGGAAAAATTAGGCTAGCGACTTAACTCACGATAGGAGGCGTGACGAAGAAAGAGAAGTTCGAGTTGCTCGATTCAGCCAAGGAGAATAGAGGAAAATCAGGGTAGCAACTCGACCCACGATAGGAGGACGCAATCTCAGAGGATTACCACCGAGAAAAAGGACGACCATGACCGATGAAGTAGACGACCTGAAGGATTTAGACCGAATCGCGAGTAGGAGAAGGAAAAATCGTCAGTCGCACAATGAGCCGAGAAGAAGGGGAAAATTAAGGCTGCGACTTACAATCCCAACTAACCTAGCGGGCGAGCTACGCAAAAGGAGAGCCAGGGAGAATAAGAAAAATAATATGGCTCGCAGCTCTCTTGTCCAAGGGGGATGCATCTCTTAGCTCGCAACTAGCTAGTCCGGATAGTGGCTTGCTGGGGATGAGCAAGAGTTGTTGGGGAATCAATAGCCATGTACGTTATATGCGCAGCGGAACCTATGGATTCAACCTGCCCTAGGATCATCGTTAAGGGAATAAAAGTACGAGATTAACTATTAAAATTTATACCTCGGATCTTCCTGATCCGCGAGACGAAGAACTGATGTAGGTCTGAACTTTTCTGACGTGCAACCTTCTCCTTCCTGAAGTTCGACTCCACGAACCTTCTTGCTTCTCCTAAGGATGAAGAATGATCGCTCGCAAGTTCTCAAGTTAGAGAACCTCTACTCGTATCCACGTGAACTTAATACGCACGGAATTACCGGACTCGGCTAGATGAGTCCGGAAATACTTTCCGAAAATAACTCAAAACTTTCTCTCTCTATTTCTGTGTATGACGGCTTTTAAAGCTTGAGAATTGTGTGTCTAATAGAGAGGCACCGCCCTTCTATTTATACTAGAGAGAGAGGCGAATGATTGCTCAGTTACCATAACTAAAAACCCTAATCTGTGCCTATTCCGTTGCCAACGGAATAGGTATTTCCTTAACAGAATACTTGGCAGCTAAGGTTATTATAGTTTCCATACCTATTCCGTTGCCAACGGAATGATGCTGTGTTGTTCAATCAATTATCCAATAATTGATTATTTCGTTCACCAATTTATATATCATATGTATAACTATTTTTAAGGCATTTTCATCCCGTACGAATGGAGTTCATTATGTGACCGTGTAGGTTCCATTTAACGCTGGCAACGATCTTCTAAAGATCGTAAGTCATGAGTAACCTCTAGGCTGATGTCATGACTATCCATGTTAAATAAAATGATCAGCGATCATAAAGCTATCTGAATAGACGTTTGCTTATTCCTTTTGTTCTACGATATACGTCTTGATCACAAGGCACGGTAATATGTCATCCTTGAGTTTGATCAAAGTCTCTTTTCTGATCGAGAATTAGACTGAGTAAATACAAAATGATATTAACAACACATGTTAATCCATTTTGAGTATGACCACGCATTTCCTTCAGTCTTAGCTCGTCAGGGGGCCCAGAGATATCTCCCTCTTGACGAGAGGAACAAATCCCATCTTGGTCACTCACATTCCTCGTCATGATTCAGTGCATACCTAATGATGACCCTAATGATCATCCCATTACGGATGACGTAGAATCATATAAAAGTATGCAGTTCCACATACAGGAATCCATGGTGTCCTTAGGTCGTAGGAACAAGCACACTATTCATATGAGAATCACTAACGACATATACCATGCATATTCTCATAGTGTGGTCAGTCCAGTACGTGTTCTCTAACACGTACCTATATTCCAGACATGACATCCCTATGTCCATGATCAGCAGAACATAATCATCCAGTTTGCGAATATACTAGTGTGGATATGCAGCTTCTTACCTGAAATATGTTTATCTCTATAAACATCCTACATATCACTAGGGACGGTTTAGAATGTCATTCGTTGGTTCACAGTTCTACTATCAGAATCACGTATTCTGATGACGTGAATCCGAAGTGTCATTCATGGTCGATCTAATATATGTAAATACATTAGTCACCCATACACTCATTCATATAAGAACTGAATAAACGTGTTTCTCATAATCTAATCTCTAGTCCAACACTTTGGCCTAGGGCATAATTCCTTCAAGAGTAAGCTTGGGGAAACAGTGGTGTCGCTAATCGCCGAACTATGCACGGGTGACAAAATAAGGCTAAAAAAAAAATATTTCAAGCCGGTCACCCATGTGTGGAAGAAACCCTTTTGAAAACCATTAATTGGAGGTAACCTATCGGATTAATATCCGAACATAAGTAGGAAGGCCAAACTAGGCAGAGTAGGTCGCGATTAGAAGAGTCGATGATCAAAATGCTTGCAGAGTTTCACGGATTCAGGTGGCCAATGAGAAGAGAAGAAGAATCGGTCGTGGTCGAACATAGATCGTCAGGCCTTAAGAGCAATCGGGACTACCCCAAGTTCCAAGATCAAGTGCTTGATCCAAACATACCTATTGTCCGCTTCTAAAGCGACAATATGGTCTTGTTTTAGTTACAGTACCTTATTCTGGAACTCTTTCTAAATTACTGTATTCAAAATAAATGAATTGCGATAATGATCCTTGTTAGGAAAGTGTAATCTCTTTCCACTACCTAGCTTCTGATAGATCGGGATATCTTAGTTCTTCATAAGAACTTAGATATTTATTCTCGTCATCAAATGACTATTATTTGCTCTCTTATGCTCCAAGCATATTGCACAGTACATTGTATGGCTTGAAGGATCGTATCCATCCCGTTACTAAGAATTGTTTCTTGTACATTGAACCTTTCAATAAACGGATGATATGTCTTCATTATATGAACATTATAGGCAAGAATTATTTCTTGCATATTGAACTCCTTCAATATATTGTTGAAAGCATAGAATCCAATTCATGTGCCTTTCATTGTTCATATTAGTGCCAAAACCAAGAACGTTTTCTTGCATATTGAATATTCAATATATATGATCAAAGGTATAGAATCTAATTCTTATATCCTTCTATTGTTCAAGTGAATGCCATAAGCAAGAACTCTTTCTTGCATATTGAACATTTCAATATATGGATGAAGGCATAGAATCTCATTTGTATGTCTTAATTCTTGCGTATTGAATTCTTTCAATATTTTACCAATGTACTTTATCTTGCATCCATAAGTCTACATAGATTTCAACTCCCAACTATTAGGATGGTGAAGGTTCTTTGTTGTAACACTAGGAGACTGTCATACTCCCACTGAATTTCTTGAAACTGATGTGGTCTTATCTATTTCGATAAAGCTAAATTCTGCAATTTACTTTGTCAAATAAACTCATTCTGAGGTGCTTGCTTTAATCCATTCATGGATTCGAAGACTGTTAACTTTCCAGAATTCTTGGGAGCATAAAACTCTTGTCATGTATCGAAGATACATCCACAGTAAAGTTCCTGTAAAGGAATGTGAGTTTTATATCTCTGTTCCATCATTCACAATCGCATTGTGCTATGGAAGCTAGAATTTGTAATAGCAACAAGTGAGAAAGTCTTTTACTATAGCCCATACTATAGCAATTTTTTTTTGCTATTTATAGGTTAACCATGCAATGGTCATCAAGCCATTGGATACTCCAACCAAGTTCAAAACTTGATTGGGTTGCATCTCAGTTCTTATGGTCCAACCATTGATTCTTCACAATCTGCTCGGTAGAAAGTCGACTCATCTTCTACGAGCACCTTTTATGAGAGATCATGTCTCTCACCCCAATGTCTACCGGGTCTGTGAGGAAGACCTTATGTTTCAAGTATAGCCTTATCAACTACTTGAAAGCCTCATTAATGGTTCATCGCTGGTATGTGGATGTCGAACCTTTCGAGACGTATTACACTCCCACTGCTTCTTTAGGAGATGAGATCTCTTTCAAAGAAGTCTGAATTATGAGTAGCAAACAGTTTGAACTCGTAATGGATGTAAAACAATATCAAACTGATATTCCACAAATATTTATAAGATTGTTGTGTTGACATTGTCAAACCTTTTGACACGAGTCGTACTTCAATCTTTTAAATATAACTTGGGACCATTCCAATCCATATCATATATGGTGTCTTTTTGAACCTTATGATTTTCAGTGTTTAGTATGTTCAAGAGTATAAACCTATAAGGATTTTGGAGGATCTGCTTGACTTATCATAGATCGAATCTTATCCAATAAGGCTCATCATCTTCTTTATGAATATATCGTGATATATATTCAATATAGAGTTAGTTGTAAAACCTCTATCATACTCGTCAAGCTTTTTATCACCTCGATCCAATCAAAATGCTCTTATTGTCAAGTCGATATCGAATTTCATTCTTAAATGCTTTGAACATTTCAAATATTTTGTGTTTCATTAAGTAAACCTTTTACTTAATACACTTTAAGATGAAATACTGATATTCCTATTTCTAGTTGTCTTGCTTGTTGTCTCTCGTGCATCTTTATGCATGAGTCTCAACAAACTACTCAACCTTTTGATGGTTGTCTATTCTTGTCATCTTGTCCGATAAATAAAATTCGCACGTCTCAATTGATCCTAGATCTAATGAGTCTACCATTCCACATAGGGTGGAGTTTAGAAATGCGATTCTCATTATGTGACTTAGATGACATTGCTAGAAGTATGGAATAAATAGATTTATCATTTAGCATATAATGATCATTTTCTAAGTGAACATTTCAAATAGACAAATCTAGGAAAATCTTATTATACAAAATAATAAATTTTATAACCACTTTAACGCTAATATAGAAATAACGTTTATTTCATTACAATTCCACAATGGCTAGGTCAATAAAATCCTAGAGCTAATGTAGCAACTCTTGCTTCATTCCCCACTCGTAGGTTGACTTCTCCTCTAGCTAGTCTTCTACTTCTGAGTAATATCCTGCACATTCAAAATATGAGAATTACAGTGGATATCCAATATCCAAGTAGAGATTTAGGAAGAGCAATACCTGAAATGGCAGCCATTGATTCTTCTTCTTGACATATCTTACATCCTCCTCTCCAGTGATCACGCATAGAGCATGCAATCACTTCTTCGGATTCCTCAGATTTAGGCAACTCTTTGCCTTCACTCTTGATCCAGCTCTCACATGCGGCCTGTCTATTCAACTCCCTTTCTCTTTCAATCCTGAGGGCATCAATGATAACTTTTGCCTCTATGTCCTTCTCTGCCTGTATAAGCATCTTATGCAATTCCGTGATCGTCATCTCCATCCGACGCTTATGATATTCAATAATGAACAAATCAAAGCTCGAAGAAAGCGATCAAAGAATTAGGTCAATCGTAAATTCCCTTGGAATAGGCGAACCAAGTCTCTCTAAGTTATCAATGTGGCTTCTCATCTTGAACACATGAGTATCCACAGAGGAGCCCTGATCCATCTTGCTCTTGATTAATAACTTGGTGACCTTGTAGCGCTGAATACTAGCCTGCTTTCGGAACATTTCCTTAAGTGCCTTGATCATATCATAGGCATCCATAAAACCTATCTGCTTCTGAAGCTTAGGTTTCATTCCTGCCAACATGATCCAGGGTACTTCATCAGAATCATAAATACACTTCTAATAACTATCTTGAATGACTCTAGAAGCGGTCGAAGGCGGTGGATTTAGGATGGGTGTCTCAAGGACATACGACATTCCTTTACTCTTGAGAACAATTCTCAGAGTTCTTAACCATTCAGGGAAGTTTGTGCCATCGAGCTTATCCTTCTCAAGGATAGATCGCAAGTCCGTAAATTTCGAACTCATTATACAAGTTTAATATGCAATGTAAAGTTTTTAATTAGAATTATCCTAATTATGGTTCATATATATTATACTCCCACTATTTTCTTCAAATCAATCACCTTCAGTAGTATTGATTCGGAATCATTCAATTAAATGAGGTTTCATAGTGAGTCAAGATCCGTATTTCATTGAGTATTAAGTGCACTTTGGCGCAACCCTCAATACACAACTATTTAGGTAGGATCATTTTCGATTGTATCATATACAATTCTTGCCTTTTATGGAATGAGCATCATATGCCCCCCATCTTGTGCCCTGAGCCCAAGTCCGACTTGCTTGCTCAGTCATGTTTAACCATGTATTAGTATCGACGAAATAGAATCCAGCACACTCAGCTTTGGCATGACCCATGCCGGACGTCATTTCCCGTGTATCTTTCTTTACAAAGACAATCCCCCATATGCTCAGCTTTGGGATGATCCATATGGAAGACTGTCTAAGTACCGAGGGCTTCAGTGACATAGGGGGCACTTCCTTACTTAACATTCTGAAGGATTTTATTTTAGATTTATAAATATAAACATCACAGAAACAAGATAAATAGAGTATGAGCCTATTCCTCACGAGCGATCATGAGGTTCCTAATCCTAGTCTATCTTTACCGAACCCTTCATTGTGTGTGTGCGAAGATCCAATGCCATCTTCCGAAGATTGCGCCAAGATCCTCGTCTTGTCTTGATATAATATCTTACCTAACTGTCCTATTGCTATAAAAGATAGTTTACAATTTTGGACAACTCACTTTTTGCCATAATTACAACTTTGGACAACTCACAGGTCGCCATAGATATTAAATAAAATACAAGCATTTACACACAAGATTACATCATAGAACAATCACAGATCTAAGCCTCATACCATATTTATATAAATTAAATTCCTTGTATAATAAAAATTAGGGTTTTTCGCAAAATCAGCCTTATTCCGTTGGGAACGGAACTATTCCATTCTCAACGGAATTAGCGCTGAAAATCTGATAAATTCCATTGTTATTCCGTTCTCAACGGAACTATTCCGTTGGGAACGGAATCCTGTTGGAAAATTCGTTTTTCCTTTGTTTTAGTTCCGTTTCAAAAACAGATTTCGAAAAACTATTTTTCGAAACTCTAGGAAATTATAATATCCAATATTATATTCCTAGAAACTATTTCCGTGGTATTTTGAAATAATATTTTCAAAACCCTAAAATTTATTATACTAGAATTTACTAAATTTTAAATATATAATCGATGATTATTTCCTTAACGAACGCTCAGATGCCACTGTTGGGGAATCTATAGCCATGTACGTTACATGCACAGCCGAACCTATAGATTCAACCCGCTCTAGGATCATTGTTAAGGGAATAAAAGTACGAGATTAATTATTAAAATTTATACCCCGGATCTTCCTGATCCGCGAGACGAAGAACGGATGTAGGTCTGAACATTTCTGACGTGCAACCTCCTCCTTCCTGAAGCTCGACTCCACGAACCTTCTTGCTTCTCCTAGGGAGGAAGAATGATCGCTCGCAAGTTCTCAAGTTAGAGAACCTCTACTCGTATCCACGCGAACTTAAGACGCACAGAATAACCGAATACTTTCCGAAAATAACTCAAAACTCTCTCTCTCTCTATTTCTGTGTATGACGGCTTCTAAAGCTTGAGAATTGTGTGTCTAATAGAGAGGCACTGCCCATCTATTTATACTAGAGAGAGAGGCGAACGATTGTTCAGTTACCTTAACTAAAACCCTAATCTGCGCCTATTCCGTTGCCAACGGAATTGACATTTCCTTAACAGAATACTTGGCAGCTAAGGTTATTACAGTTTCCATATCTATTCCGTTGGGTACACGGAATGATGCTGTTTTGTTCAATCAATTATCCAATAATTGATTATTTCATTCACCAATTTATACATCATATGTATAACTGTTTTTAAGGTATTTTCATCCCGTACGAATGGAGTTCGTTGCGTGACCGTGTAGGTTCCATTTAACGCGGGGAATGATCTTCTAAAGATCGTAAGTCATGAGTAACCTCTAGACTGATGGCATGACTATCCATGTTAAATGAAATGATCAGCAATCATAAACCTATCTGAATAGACGTTTGCTTATTCCTTTTGTTCTACGATATATCCCATCTTGGTCACTTACATTCCACGTCATGATTCAGTGCATACCTAATGATGACCCTAATGATCATCCCATTACGGATGATGTAGAATCATATATATATATATATACATATATATATATATATATATATATATATATATATATATATATATATATATATATATATATATATATATCTCCACATACAGGAATCCATGGTGACCTCAGGTCGTAGGAACAAGCACACTATTCATATGAGAATCACTAACGACACATACCATGCCGAGAATATAGGTACATATTAGAGAACACGTACTGGACTGACCACACTATGAGAATATGCATAGTATATGTCATTAGTGATTCTCATATGAATAGTGTGCTTGTTCATACGACCTGAGGTCACCATGGATTCTTGTATGTGGAACTGCGTACTTTAATATGATCCTACGTCATCCCTAATGGGATGATCATTAGGGTCATAATTAGGTATACACTGAATGATGACGAGGAATGTGAGTGACCAAGATGGGGATTATTCCTCTCGTCAAGAGGGAGATATCTCTGGGCCCCCAGTTGAACTAGGACTGAAGAAAATCCATGGTCATGCTCAAAATGTATTAACATCTGTTGTTAATATCATTTTGTATTTACTTAGTCTAATTCTCGATCAAGAAAGAGACTTTGATCAAACTCAAGGATGACATACTTCCATGCCTTGTGATCAAGACATATATCGTAGAACAAAAGGTATAAGCAAACGTCTATTCAGTTAAGTTTATGATCGCTGATCATTTCATTTAACATGGGTAGTGATGTCATTAGTCTAGAGGTTACGCATGACTAGAAGATTGTTGCCAGCGTTAAATGGAACCTACACGGTCACAAAATGAACTCCATTCATACGGGATACGAAATACCTTAAAACAGTTATACATGAAATGTATAAATTGGTGAACGAAATAATCAATCATTAGATGATTGATTGTGCAAAACAGCATACTTCCGTTCTGAACGGAATGTGCCAGTTTCTTAGCAGACAGGTTTTCGCAGTTTTGGAAACTATATTCCGTTCTGAAGGGAAGGGTCCGTTCTGAACGGAATATGCACAGAAAGTTAGGTTTTCAGTTTTGGTAACTCAGCAATCGTTCTTCTTCCTATGTAGACATACAATTCTGAAGCTTTAGAGACCGTCTAATACAGAAATAGAGAGGGAGAGTTTAGAGGTAATTCCGGAAAGTATTTCCGGACTCGTCTAGCCGAGTCTGGTAATTTCGTGTGTTTGCGGTTTGCGTGGATACGGGTAGAGATCTCCTTCTTTGGAGATAAGTAAGCGATCAAGTTCTTCATCCCTAGGAAGAGTAAGGAGATTCGTGGAGTCGAGCTTCAGAAAGGAGAAGGTTGCTAGTCCGAATCGTTCAGACCTACATCCGTTCTTCATCTCGCGGATCAGGAAGATCCAAGGTATAAATTTTAATAGTTACTCTCGTACTTTTATTCCCTTAACGATGATCCTAGGACGGGTTGAATCCATAGGTTCCACTGCGTATGTAACGTACATGGCTATGGATTACCCAACAGTGGTATCAGAGCGTTTGTTAAGAAAATAATCATCGATTATATATATTTAAAATTTAAAAAATTCTAGCATAATAAATTTTAGGATTTTAAAAATATTATTGCAGAACATCACGGAAATAGTTTATGGGAGTATAATATTGGATATTATGATTTCCTAGAGTTTCGAAAAATAATTTTTCGAAATCTGTTTTGGAAACAGAACTAAAATAAAAGGAAACAAAATTTCAGCTCATGTTCCGTTCAGAATGGAACAGTTCCGTTTAGAACTGAATAGGCTATTTTTCTGTCAGAGATTTTAAGCGTTGGTTTTGTTCAGAACGAAACTGTTCCGTTCTGAACGGAATATGGCTGATTTTGCAAGAAACCCTAATTTTTGTTATGCATGGAATTTGAATACATAAATATGGTATGAGCCTTAGATCTGTGATTGTTCTGTTATATAATCTTATGTGTGAATGCTTGTAATTTTATTTAATATCTATGGCAACCAGTGAGTTGTCCAAAGTTATAATTATGGCAACATGTGAGTTGTCCAAAGTTATAAATTACTTTTTCTAGTAATAGGTTAGTTGTTAGGAAAGATATTATATCAAAACTATGGAAGAACGAGTGTTCTATGCGAGGGACTGAAAAGCGAGAAGGGTGTGCAAGTGAGAGTACTTGCTATGAGAATCACACAAGTAAGGTAAGCCGGACTTTTACCAAAATTTTTAAGTTGTTCCTTGTACGAATTTATCGAAGTTTTAGACTCTTTTAATTTTTGTTGATCATTGTTAAGACATTCACGAAGCTGGGTCATTTCTTGTACTAATTCATCACGTGATCCAAGTTTTACATTATTGTGAGAATAAGTTGAACTTTGTGCATGTAATGTTTGAGAAGAAAAATCTTGTTCGAGTTTTGAAAATAACTCGTGACTCATGTCACGGGCGAACCGGAAGGCGATGCGTCAGAAGATTAAAATGTGGTCAGTGTAACCCACCCTTATTTTCGAAGTATTTCTTGAAAGTCTCTTTTGACTACTTCATCCATGGAAGGTAAGATCCTCATCATGATCGAAAATAGTAGTTTGTTTCAAAATAAAATTTGAAAACGGTCTATATTCCCCATCATGATTGAATAATATTCCAGAATTATATTATTTTTTCTCTCTTTTGTTTATTTGTAAATATTCATATTTAATTGATTTACTAATATTTTTTCATAGAAATCTACAAGTCTTGAATATCTTGAGCAAATCTTGTATGTAAATGTCGCTTTGTTTCTTCGAGATCTTCTGATTTGATCATATTGCATCCTTCGTCTTAATATAGGGCATCTCGAACTTGTGTATTATCTGTTCGTATTCATATAACTCAAAATATAGTTAGTAATATGTAATTGTTTTAAATATCATAAACTAGAGAACAACAGAAATGGCTGTGAAATTTCATGACGGTAGCCCGACAGACTGGATATACCTAATGACAGCCTCTACAGGACTAACTTCATCTTCAAGTAACACAAGGATACTATCAAAGGCCTCCTCCTTCTGGAAAAATTGCGTCAAAATTCTTCCATTGTTTCTTATCTCCACTGAGTTTATAGTGGGGAATGGATTATCCATTGACTTCTGGAATAGAACCTGGGTCTCGAAAAAACTCATATTTAAATACCTAAACCTCTACTCATATGCTATACACCAAGCTTTTAGGATAAGTGGTCTATTCAATTGCACCCGAATCCGGCCCTACCACACAACAAGAATTAAGAGAGGTTACTAACCTTCTAAATGTCCAGCTCAATGACAATAAAGATCTAATAACCTGGCCATAGAACCCCGATGGACAATTCGTGGTTAAAAGCTCATACAACTTTCCAATGAGAGGAGTTCAAACATCATCCAGTATGAAAAACATTTGGAAGCTCAAAGCGCCCCTAAAAATTAGAATTTTTGGATGACTCCACCTTCGTAGTAGGCTCAATACCATGGATAACCTGAGAAAACATAGAATGCAATTTCCAAATAAATGATGCCTATGTTTCTGCATGCGGTTTGATGGTTGCCTCATTGGGGTATTTCATATAAATGTTTACCGCCTATCTGGTATCTTACTTTCTGCACTTTAATTAGCTATTTTAGTGTTTTATTTATGTTTTAGTCAAAGAACCAAGTTGCTACCTTGATAAAATATGATTGCAGGAATTAGAGCAAAAATGCCAAAAATGATGCAAAAAGAGGTGCAATGAGTCTGGAGCACAATTGGAGCAATCATCGCACCGCGGTCCCACCCGTGGGCATGATACCATTAGACGTGATAGCAAGGATAACAAGGAATAGTAACTCGAGAGGAGCGGCTCGATAGCGTCCAAACAAGGAAGAAGACACAAAGGTTGAAATCATGGACTGTTTAATTAGCATTCAAAATGGGAAATCCAGTAATGCCAGGCAAGGCACGCTCAGGAAGGTGCAGATTGGGAAGGATCAATCAAGAGTTAATGACACAAAAATTTGCAAGGATCTCCGGATACGCTCCCTGCCATTTGAAGACGCTGTCAACCTAGAAGTGTCCTCCCAATAAAAGGACCTTCGATGGGACGACTAACGGGGGGGTCAATTCAGAGAGAAAACACTCAAAGAGAGAGAGAGAGAGAGAGAGAGAGAGAGAGAGAGTTTTATTAGCCGCGCGGCATGACAATGCGTGACTACAAACTTAGCATTAGAGAGAGAGAGAGAGAGAGAGAGAGAGAGTTTCATTCTGAACCTATGTGTTTCTTAGTTTTAGTTATTGTATTATGTATTGTAACTAACTCTGCCCCCTAAGGTGCGGTGTTAATAGTTTATCAATTTAGTTTTCCAGTAAGTTGTCTTCTATTTATTCATATTATTACTTGTTGTGATGTTGTTTCTGTATTGCTAATTCTTATCTTAAAGTGTGTAGCGCGCCACACCGCCTGATACCCAGGCAAGTTGGCGAAGTGCCAGGAGGAGAAGTCCAAATCTAGATCCGCAATTAACACTTGGACCGACGAGGCATGACGCTAGTCGGAACGTCCGAGGGAAGCTAGGAGCACGAAAGAACTTAAGGGGTACGCGCCTTGATCGGGCAATTAACCGGGGGAGTGAGCACTGAGATTCACTACGACAGTCGGCTTCTCGACAATAGGGTGGATCGCCCACACAAATGGTAGCAAGAAAGATAAGGAGAAGCAACCAAAAGGAACAACTAGAGAGATAGACGAAACCACCGAGTCCTAGATCACTCTCTACGAGACAAGACCTGATCACCCCCTGCGCAAGCACTGCCAATCTGGCGAAGCCTCCTGAACCACTGATTTCTTTTTCCGGTTCTGAGTCGTTGGCTGAATTTTTCTTTTTCATTTTCTTTTTGTTTGTTGGGGCGGGGGCGGGGGGGGGGGGGGGGGGGGGGGGAGACTTTCTTCAACGATGAGTTGGATTGGGTTTGGATGGTATACTTGACCTGTCTGTCCTAGGTGGAATTGGTATCCCAGTACCGCAGACCGAAAAGAAAAAAAATGCGTCACTTCGGTCTTGTTTTATTTACTTTATTAACTCTCTCAACCAACCAACTTAATAGATTTGGTTTGGATTATTCATCAAAACCTAGTCCGATACTAAATTTAGCCTCCCTGTGGATCGACACCGGTTTGCTACAACGCGAGGTCATGAGGGTAACCAAGCCGCAATATTGAGATCTACAAATATCGAATTGGGACATGACATATCTATATATACGCTCATCAACAAGGCCTAAAGGGGGTGAGGAGGGAGGGAGGGACGGAAGGGGGCGGGGGGGGGGGGGGGGGGGGGGGGATTGTGGGGGATAAATAGGCCTAAACGTGCATAAGTATGAATTTTTATAACTTTTTAGATTTTAGTTTTACTGATATTTAGGTTTTTCAACCTTTAAATGGCTTGATTTTATTAATTAAATAATTGAAATAACGATAAATAGATAAATAAAGTAAAGTAAAATAGATGAACAAAACTACTGAACACATAGATTTGCTGACGAAATCCAGCGAGGTGGTTGCGTAGGGGGTAAATAGGCCTAAACGTGCGTAAGTGTGGATTTTTATAACTTTCTAGGTTTTAGTTTTAATGATATTTAGGTTTTCAACTTTTAAATGGCTTGGTTTTATTAGTTAAATAATTGAAATAATGATAAAGTAAAGTAAAATAAATGAACAAAACTACTGAACACATGGATCTGATGATGAAGTTCGGCAAGGCGGTTTTGCATAAGCTGTAATCTTTGTCACGTTTACGAATGCCTACTATTCGGCTATGCCTCTTCGGCTAATTGTTCCACTAATCCAAATATTGTTCATTACAAAGTTGAATCGAGAATCGTTTTACAACTCTTAGTGATCGTCAAAACAAAACAACCAAGATTTCTTCAATCAAAAAAATAAACGCGCTCACTTTTTCTCCTAATCTCACTTGAAATTATTGAGTAATTTAACTAGACACTAGAGAGATAATTCTTTGATTTTGCTCAGAAAATTGGTGAAGAAAAATGAAATTGGGGGCTACTCAATTTAAAGAGGAAAAAGCAGCCAATTATAAAAGGAAACAATCGCTGGTCCGTTCGAACAGACTATCTGTACCAACGAACGGAGTAAATGGAAAGTATTAAAGGTTGAATATTGAATCAAACATCTAGAAAAAGCAATGCTCCGTTTGAACGGATGGTGGCTCCGTTCAAACAGACCATTGACAAAAACTTTGTAAACTGAGTTTGTTTAAGTCTGTTCGAACGAAACTGTATTATAATTCTTAGATAAAGTTCTTTTTTATTTCCTAATTAATTTATTCAATTACAAATTTAAGTACTAGAAAAAGATCTATTGATCTTCAAGTATTGTAAGTCTTGAGTATAGAGTCTTGGATCTTTGAGATCGTATGGTTTGATCGTGTTCCGTCCTTCGCGATTAGCTCTTCATATACTTCATCTTGAACTTGTGTTTTATCTAATCTTATTCATAAAACTCAAATATAGTAGATCAGAATTGTTTTAAATATCATCAAATAGAGAACAACAAACTCCCCCTTTTGATGATTTGGAAAATAATTTCGAAAAATAAGTATTTTATATCTTCTCCCCCTTTTTGAAACACGATCAAAAGGAACATCAGACGAGAGAACAACTCCCCCTAAATATATGCTCCCATTGAGTTTAATAACCAGTTTAAAACATTAAAAACAGTGATAACATATACACATATCATAACACAAGTTCATAAAATACTAGAAAAAGTAGCATAATATAAAGTCTTTAACACAAAATAGTACAATAATTCTGATCAATATAAGTTCAACGATAATACTCGAGGACTTAACACACAAGAAAAATAAACATAAAAACATAAAAGAAAATATCTTGACGAAATTCAAATTTAAATACACAAAAGAAGGTGATAGTGGATAATTGGTTAAAATATTTGGATAATGGTAAATCATCTAGGGATTTGGACCAGTGTAGTCGGGTTAAGTAGGGTTGTCCGATGAAGAGGCTGATGGATATCCATGACTAAGATTGGGGAGTAAAGCCAGAAGTTCTGCCGTGATGAAGTCAGGAAGGGCATCAACACGAAGACGCAAGTCATTATTTTCCATACGCATCTCGAACAGATGTCGTTGATGGTTTCGAAATACTGGGTTGATCGCCGAAAGTAAGCACGAATGGCCTCGTGGTATATACCAGTCGTATAGTTATAATATACCGGATCATCATCTTCCTCATCGTCTATTTTGTCCTCGGGTCGCACTGGAGGATTTGAGGAACTCGCGACATTTCTCACGTCAGTCATAACGGTATTAGTCGGTTCCCATATGGGGTCCTCAATCTTGTCCAATATGAGGAATAGGGAGTCGTTATTCCGAATGTATCAAAATAGGATAAGCTTGGTAGGATCCATTAGGTTTTTACCGTCTTGTTTTTCCATCATAACGTTGGTGCGAGGAAACTCCATCTCAAGTTTCTCGACAATCCAAGTGATAATGTGCCCGTAAGGTAAAGACCCCGACTTGTGCTGAGTTTTCATATAGTAAAGCAAAGAAATCTTATTTTAATCATTGCGGTTTTATACCATAGATGCCGGAGGAGGTATGCATTTTGGCGTTCGAGATTGGATTTGAGTTTGGCGAATGGCGCAAGAATGTTATTGATGAAATAAAATATTATCTGTTAGGTCGGTTCATAAGACGTAATTGAGCCGTTGAGAGGGGCTCCGAGTAAGTAGGACTTGTAATCGAGGAATAGATGGTCCTTATCCGGCCGTTCTTCACCCCGTTCTAAAAATAGAATTGTTCATCCACATTGCATACCTCAAAACCGAACCATTCATAAAAAGTAGCGGGTTAATTAAAGCCATAAATCCACTTGGTAGATTTTCTTGCTAAACATAACGTTAGCGTAAAAGAGACGAACCACTTCGGGATATGCGGGAAGTACAATATCCAAAAGTTTTGAGAATTGCAAAAGTCGGTGTAAGATCGTACCGCATCATAAATTGCGGCGGATTCGTCGGACTGGGTTGCATAAAAGAAATCGGTGAGACCGTGGTTCTAAAACGCTTTTCGAAACTTTCTACATGTTTCGGGTTCTTTGAAAAAGTACTTGTTATTTTCCTTTGACTAATCCATATTCATGGCTATGGGTCTTGGTGCCATATGGGTTAATAAAGTGAAATTCAGAGTAAGAAGAAAAGATATACCAAGTTCGAAGTAGATCGACATAGAAAAGGTTTCCGGAAGGATAGAGATGCCAAGAATCATCAAGAGAGTCGCACAATCGTCCAAAACGTCAAAGCTTCGAATTGAGCGATAAATAAGGTCGATTGAGGGTCTTTGAGTTGATATTTGGTAGAGATTTAGCGTTTGGGGTGATTTGGTAAGTTACGGACAACAGGTATTTGGGCAAGCGAATTGTGTTACTATCATCTTTCACTGGAGGACCAAGGTACATGTCCCAAAATTACCAACATGCACTGGCTATTTACAGGAACTTTTGGCCGCCACATTTATTTATTACATTCACATGTAATAAGCAGTGGTCTGAAATAAAATGTGCCCTTCTTGAAAGAAAAAAATGTTGATGATAGTCCCGATTTAATTGCGTAAGTTTTCAAAACGAAAGTTGACTAGTTGATCTCAGATATAAAGCAAGCCTATTAATGATGGTTAGTTCTTAACTATTAGCTCTATAAATTAATAATATCCGCTGCAGCATAATACTATATATTGGAGAAATTATAAGTTGGCATGGTTTCATGCAATAGATGTGGGATTAGTACCTTAGGCCAAATGTATTTGTGCTAGGAAATGGATTATGTATTAAGACATTATTATTTATTCAATGAAGGTTGTTTCTTATATATCTGTGTGTATGGGTTGTGAATGTAAATTTACATATCTTATATCAACCATGAATGACACTTTGGGTTCGCGTCATCATTATACGTGATTCTAGTAGAACTGTGAACCAACGAATGACATTCTAAACTGTCCCTAGTGATATGTAGGATGCTTATAGAGATAAACATACTTTAGGTAAGAAGCTACATATCCACACTAGTATATTCGCAGGCTGGATGATCATGTTCTGCTGATCATGGACATAGAGATGTCAAGTCTGGAATATAGGTACGTATTAGAGAACACGTACTGGACTGACCACACTATGAGAATATGCATGGTATATGTCGTTAGTGATTCTCATATGAATAGTGTGCTTGTTCATATGACCTGAGGTCACCATGGATTCCTGTATGTGGAACTGCATACTTTAGATTCTACGCCATCTGTAATGGGATGATCATTAGGGTCATCATTAGGTATGCACTGAATCATGACGAGGAATGTGAGTGACCAAGATGAGATTTGTTCCTCTCGTCAAGAAGGAGATATCTCTGGCCCCCTGATAAACTAGGACTGAAGGAAATACATGGCCATGCTCAAAATGGATTAACATGTGTTATTAATATCATTTTGTATTTACTCAGTCTAATTCTCGATCAGGAAAGAGACTTTGATCAAACTCAAGGATGACATACTTCCATGCCTTGTGATCAAGACATATATCGTAGAACAAAAGGAATAACCAAATGTCTATTCAGATAGGTTTATGATCGCTGATCATTTCATTTAACATGGGTAGTCATCACACCAGTCTAGAGGTTACCCATGACTTACGATCTTCAGAAGATCGTTGCCAGCGTTAAATGGAACCTACACGGTCACACATAGAACAACGTCTAGTCGGGAAGGAAACACTCTCAAAAGGTTATACATATGATGTATAAAAGGTTGAAGGAAATAATCAATCATTGGATGATTGATATGATGGATTGTACAAATCTCAGCACAGTTCTGTTGGCAACAGAACAGTTCCGTTGGCAATGGAATAGGTCCGTTGGGAAACCCTATTCCTTGGCAGTTCCGTTGGCAATAGGACTCAGCCAATTCCTTGGCAGCAAAGTTTTCAGATTAGGAAACCCTATTCCGTTGGCAACAGGACTCAGCCAATTCCTTGGCAGGAAAGTTTTCAGATTAGGAAACCCTATTCCGTTGGCAACGGAATAGGTCCGTTGGGAACGGAATAAGCATTGGAATTAGGATTTTGGTTATGGTAACTGAGCAATCCTTCGCCTCCATCTCTAGTATAAATAGAGCGGCAGTCCCCCTCTATTTGAGAGACAATAAAGAGCAGCCTCCAGGCTGCCGTAATACAGAGAGAAAGAGAGAGCGCCTCCTGAAAGTATTTTTGGACTCGTCTAGCCGAGTCTGGTTATTTATAATGTGTATTTGTATACACATTTTTTTGGTTTTTATCATCTCAATTTCAATCATAATTTGCATAAAATGTATGGTAATTACTCATAATTCATAAAACATGATTTGAAACCTCTTAACACGTTTTTGTGTTATTTTACAGGCGAAAAGGCCATAAAATGAAGAATTGGACCAAAACGCAAATAATGGGCGAAAGATGGCCAAATAAAATCCTCAAACACTCTATAAAAATTCCCCCAAACTTCTGTGACAATTCAGCAATCTTTTACAACCTAGTCAAACCGAGTCAAACGCCAAAAATCGCCGAATTGACCAAAGATCGGCTTTACTAAAATGGGTCAAACGGTATACCAAAACGAAAAACTCGACGAGACGAATCTAACGGTACAAGTCTCGCGATCAGAGACCTTCTAGAACTCTTTGAATCGCCAATTGAAAATCAGGTCAAACCTTGTCAAAGTCAATGCTCTGACCAGGTCAGACCTTTCTTCTCCAAAGTTCAATTTTTCAAACTTGCTTGAAAATGATCAAAATGATCAGCCTTGGACTCAGCATGATGATAGGAACTGGCCTAAACCCTTCGCCAGACCTGAAAACTCCGGTGATCATCGGAATTCGACAAAAATCGAGCTTGAAGACAAACCGAAATCATGGCTGCCCAACGTTGTCTTCTACAGTCCATATTTCGAACTAAAAACCTTTCCATTCTACTCCTCATCTTCTGCCCTTTTTATCCATATGAAGAACTCATCAAATGATCCACAAATGAGTAAGAAAATTGCGATTGAAAAAGGTGTTTGAATGCATGGCGCCAAAATGACTCGTTTCACCCGTACTCAACCCACTTTGCCACAGTAAATCGAAAACCTTCAAAAATCTCAGCACTTGGACTCAACATGAAGATTATTCGTTACACAACACGACTCACTTGAGGAAATTTCGAACTGTGGTGCCACAGTAGATCAAAACAAAAAATAATTCAACAGATCAGCGCTAAACACACAGACTTGACTCGTTACACCGTTGCCTTAACTCATTTCGCCACACAGAATCAAAGATGGGACCACTTTAAGCCTAATAACATCGCGATTCAAACTCAGATGCGATCTGAGTTCTGTTTTCCGCCAAAAAGAAAACAGGGCAAAAGATTCAACCCCCAAACACTGGATCAAATCTCAACCATTTTCAACGAAATTTCAACCGGATCCTCAGTAAAACCCCCTGATCCGCCTGAGTCAATCACAAGCCTCAGTTTGTCCCCTACTCTCCTCTCCATTCAAAACAGGCTATTGGACTCTGAAGTCCAATTCAGCCTATAAAACACCCCTCAAGCCTCACCATTGAGCACGTCACTCTCCATGCTTCTTCTTCAACCTCTAGAACCACCATTGCTAAGTTTCAAACTTTCTTGAGCTCTAATTTTCATTTTTGAGTGAAATCGCGCAATTTGGGGCTGAATTGGGGAAAATTCGAATCGGTCAATTCTAGCTTGAATCGAGGTGCAATTGGAGCTTCAAATCGACTCAAAGGAGCTACCGGCTAGTCCTACAGCTCTCGGTTTAGTCCAATTCTCTTTTAACATCTTGATTTGAATTTTAGATCATAAGAACTCAATTTTGTAATAATCATGATGAAATCTTGTCAAATTCTTGTTCTTGTGAATATGTATGAGTAGATTTAGATAGGGAGGGAAATTTATGAGTTGCATATATGAAATCTTGCTTTAATTTCATGTAATTTTGCTGAATTTTGATGAATAGTCATAAACACACATATTTTTGAATAAATTGGGGAAAATTACTTACCTTAGTATTTTTCATCAATGGATTTATTAAATCCAGAGTTTATTGACTTGTTGATCACTTAGAAGGCTTAGCTTAGTATTTTGTGTGATTAATTTGGAGTTGTCATTGATTTAATTCAAGTTTTGTTTTGAAATGGCTGTTTTCGGATGAACTAGTTCTTGAATCAATTTCTTGAGTAAATCTTAGCCTAGATTGCTCAAATCCATCATCTAAATCTGTAGAATTATACCCTAAGTGATTAATGATTGTTACATCGCATAAATTTCCTATAAATCCCTATTTTTAAACCGAAAATCAAACCCTAATCCAGTTTCTGTTTTGTTGCTGTTTCTTCTCTGTTTTTTCAGTTTTTTAACACTAATTTCCTATCTAATTCAGATCTGAAAAATTAAATAAATATTTTTGCAATTTAGTTTGCATTTATTAGAAAATTTTCAAACAAAATTTTTCCCAATTCCGATTTGTAATCTGTGAAATATTAATTTTCTAAATTCGTAATTTTTCTGTTTTTGATCTTTCTGTCTAGATTTACTGTTTCTTTTCTTCTGAATTTTTAAAAATATAAAAACAAATAATGAAATTACAAAAATAGTCTTAATTGAAGTATTTTGAAGTGTAAAATCTAAATCTGAATTTTAAACAAGTAGTTGTTAAAACGGATCAAGAGATATTACAACTTTTGTGAGTGCTGGTCTGTCAGAACCAGTTTCTAATCCAGATCTGAGTTTTTATTATAAATCTCAAACTACAAAACATAATTGTACCAATTTTAACAGCTAATCCACAACTTGATAATTGAATTTCTATAAATATTTTGGGATTTTTCAAGATATGGTGATTTTTCTATAATTTTCTAAAGTTGTTGCTGAACCGATTTTAAATCTGAAATAAGTTTTGGACTGAATTGCAAATAACTCGAAAATCTTGAATAAATAATAATAACAGTAAAGAACCATATCTTAGATCTCTTTTTCTAGTTTCCAACGGTATCTCGTGAGTTGGATTCAGAGTTTATTTGGTCTAGTTACGAATTAAATCACTAAAGTGTGACGTGCTGAATTCGTAAGACAAAACTGAAAATTGAATTTAAACTTGGAAACATACCTAATAACCCTTGAATTAAAAGATTTTACGCTAAAGATAAATCATTGAGACTAGTTAATTCTTGAGGCCACACCTCCTTGTGTTCAACCCCTAAACTCATTTACTGCTCATACTCGTAAATTGATTAATAGGAAAATATTAATTATTTTGCTAAATTGTGTGAAATATAAACGACGATTTTACCCGATTTACTTTATTCCGACGATTCGAAGTTCGACGTGGATACGAGTAGAGGTCTTCTGCTTTGAAGACTAGCGAGCGATTAGTTTCTTTACCCTAAGAGAAGCAAGGAGTTCGTTCGAGTCGATCTTCAGGAAGGAGAACGTTGCACGTCAGAAAAGTTCAGACCTACATCCGTTCTTCGTCTCGCGGATCAGGAAGATCCGAGGTATAAATTTTAATAGTTAATCTCGTACTTTTATTCCCTTAACGATGATCCTAGAACGGGTTGAATCCATATGTTCCGCTGCGCATATAACGTACATGGCTATGGATTCCTCAACAATAGATGCAAGAAATCAACCATGATGAGTCCCATTGATAAATTTTAAAGTTCACTTATTTTAAAATTATGGGGCCCAGAGAATCAAGAATTGTTCAAATATTGGATGTTTCAATCCAAGCCATCTAATACTTTTTCCCATTGGGCATTAGACCCAAAATTAGCTGTCATGGTATAACTTTTCATAGTTAATATTTTCTTTGCCTTTCCATTCATATAATAAATCTCCCTCTTTTGTAGTAGTTTACATGATCGAATTTCAAAAGTGCGGCTTGCCCCATATACATATAATTGTCGAGTATTTATGATTCATGGTTATTGCCGTGTAACAAACCTTTATTGTTCATGTATGATAAAAAATGTATGTTCCAAAAATTTCCCAAAAAGTTTTGTAAATGTAATTTATCTTGATGGGAATGCAAGAGTACAATATAAACGAAGGGATAATGGTCGTGTTATCATAAAGAAAGGGATCCAATTGGATAATAGTCATGCTGTTCCATATAATATAGCTCTAATTCTTAAATATCAAGCACGTATAAACATCGAAAGCACTGGTAATGCGCAAATGATTAAATATATTTTGAAGTACATAACAAAAGGTTCATATCGATCATTCGTAGTTATAGGTAGTTACAATGTTAAGAATAAAGCTAATTCAAATTAGGATATTGTGTTCGATGAAGTTCTTTCATTCTTAGATTGTAAATATATTTTCAAGTACAACATACATTTTTTCGAACCCGGAGTTGAACGCTTATCAGTGCACCTACCATTTCAAAATAATGTACTTGACGATGAAAGAGAATCACTAGAGCATGTTTTACGCAAACCTTCTAGCAGCCAGACAATGCTTACAGAATGGTTTAAGACCAATGAAATGTATGATGATGCTCATGCGTTAATTTACTTTCAATTCCCTATGAAGTGGGCCTGGCAAGCTCATCATAGAACTTGGTCTAGAAGAAAAAAAGGGCACAAATTAGGGCGAATATCTTATGTTCACCTTACTTCTGGTGAGCTTTATTATTTACATATGTTGCTCGACATTGTTAAAGGCTCGACATGTTTTGCTAACATAAGAACTGTAAACAATGATTTGTATCAAACATTTAGGGAAGCATGTATGGCCTTGGGTTTGCTCGGAGAAAACAAGGAAATGGAGCAAGCTATGTTTGATGTCGATATATGGGCTACTGGTTGGGAAATGCGGCAACTATTTGTGAGTATTCTAATATTATCTGAGGTGTCCAATCTAGCAAGTTTGATGAAAAAAAATTGGGTGTCTATGCGATCAAATGTAGAGTGAAAACATTCAATCGTCTTCACAAGAACGTCGCATCCATCTTGATTAGGTCTTCATGAATGCCTTTCTTGAACTAGCGTTTTATCTGAACTTATTCATAATACTCAAAATATTATTAGTAGCTCAGAATTGTTTTACATCATCAAACCGGGAACAATATTGCCGCCTTTCTTCCTCGGTCGCGGCGCTCCTCACCAAGATCATTGTGAGACAGAGACCTGAAGTCGCTACAAAGGC
Source organism: Juncus effusus (assembly GCA_027726005.1). Taxonomy (NCBI): domain Eukaryota; kingdom Viridiplantae; phylum Streptophyta; class Magnoliopsida; order Poales; family Juncaceae; genus Juncus; species Juncus effusus. Next base: position 6,607,735 of record CM050907.1, read on the forward strand.
TACTACGGTTGCGGTGAGGAAGACCGGGTCCAAGGAGATTGGTCCATGATCCATCTTCGGGCTCTGCTCTATGTAGCTCCAACAAGTTCTTTATAAGCTCCATTTGACTCTGAATCGTTTCTTTCCTATAATTAGAGATGGACATCAGCAATAACTGAATTCTAACAAAATAAACATGAAATAACATAAAAAGTAGTGAATGTAAGATAAAAAGGAAGAAAATATGAATCTAAAATATAGATATGAATTTGACCGTCACCCTTGCACTTGAAATATTGGGTTGTCTTTCCTTTGGACCGAGTCATGATGATTCTTTCGGTGGACTTGTCTAGATTGTTTGTAATAGGATTTTTTGTGGTTTGTGTGTGGTGGCTTCGGTTCAATCGAACAATAAATTCTTGATTGGTGTTATGGAAAATTTCACTGTGGTTTACTCTTAGCTCCTTCAACTGTTTCTCGATCCTTAATGTAAGTTTCAACACGAGGAGTAATACAATTGAAGTTGTACCTTGTCTCTGATGTGTTTATGGAGCCCTCAGAGATATCGTGCAATCATTTGTTCTTCGGGTTCATATACTCCACATTTCATCCTGAAAAAATTGAACTCCTCTGAATAGTCGCTAACTGTGCGATTATCCTGCTTCACATCTTAGAGTCGATTAAAGGCCTCCTGCAAGTAGCTGTCGGGTAGAAATTTCTTATAGAGTTACCTTGTCATCTTCTTAACATAAAATACTACGTAATGCAAAATATAAAATAGGAAATAGAAATACATAGTAATAAAGAAATATCATTCCAAGAAATCTCCTTCTTTTCTTTAATCTTTTCTAATTTGCAATTAAGAAAGGTTGAGGGACATCATAATCGATTGATCATCTCTCGACTCGGTTCATGGTATTAGCGTCAAACTTTCAGTAGCCTTCAAAGTGCAGGTCGACCTAAATTGCTCAAGACCCTATATCTATTTTCGAAAAGGACCCCTAAAATAATTTAATCTTTAAAAGATTTAGATAAGAAATTCAAAAAATATATTCTTTTACTATAATATATATATATATCTAACTTTCTAACCTTAATAATAATCAACCCAATAATTCTAATAAGTTGAATTCTCCCATAATACTAATTTTTAGCCTTTCAAAAAAGAAAATTATACTAATCCCTAATAATCTATTCAAATCAATTAACCATAATAACCAATGAAATAAGACCTTTCATCAATTTTCAATAATCAATTGACAACTCAATTTCTTATGTCAACGACAAGAATAATTTCAGTTAGAGATAGAAAAATACCAATAAAATTTATGAATCAACACCTCCGAATTAACTGAATTTGAGAAGAAGACAGATATGACATGACTGGAGGTTGGCCAGCCTTAGCAGAGGCTCGCTGGTCTGATGGAGACGAAGACAGCGTCGTAGGCCGATCCACGGTCGACGTTAACCCGTGCGTTGCTTTTCTCTTCTCAACCTTTTCTAGTGATTTGAGGAAGGGGCTTCTATCTGGGAAAGGGGAAATTGAGGGGATTTGGTGGAAAGAGAAGGAGAAAGGGGTTTGTGGGCTCGTGTTAGCTGAGCCTAATTTAAGAAGTGTTGGGCTTCTTTTAAGATATATATATATATATATATATAGGAAATAAAATATATTTTAGGCCCTCGAAAAATTTTGGCCCTAGATCGAGGTCTCGTCGGTCGGCCGTGAGGGATACATGGAGAGATGAAAAAGACTTGGGGCATACTCTGGATGGTAGATATTTGGAGCATCTGACTCGAGAGGAATAGACTTATTTTCTCCAACCATACAAGACCGAGGATCACACTACTGAGATGGACCTCTTCAGAGGTGTCCAAGTGGTTGAAGTACTGTTGAATGTGGTTGTATTTAGTTTGTTTGGTAGTTATTCTCTTTATTTTTTTATTAGGCTACTTTGTTTTTTATTTTTTTGGGGCGCGGGACGGGGGGGGGGGGGGGGGGGGATTCATATTTGCCATTAAAAAAAAACTTTAAATTTATTATTTGCCATTACAAAAACTTAAATATTCCATTATAAAAACTTAGAAATATCATATATGCCATTACAAAAACTTAAAATATGAAATTTGCCACTATATAGACTTACTATATCATATTTGCCATCAAAGTTACTCAAAACTTAAAGTATCAAATTGTTCCTTTAAAATGAACGGTCTAGTCTTATAATTACCGATATACCTCTAAATTTATTTCATAATAATCATTCATTTGATAGTATCTTCCTATATTTTATCTTCGCCTCTATCTCTCTCTCTCTCTCTCATCATGATTTAGGCTCACTATATACGACCAAATATATTGTTCTTTTATTTAAATTGAAGTGAAAAGAATAGAATATATGTTAGTGAAAAAAAAATTAGGATATTTCATATTAAATAAAATCTAACAGAAAGTTAAGAATTTTGAATATATTTGATATTTTTGAAGTTTTAAAATAATAAATTCGATATATTTTGTGTTTTGTAATGGTAAATAGGATATTTTAACCTTCTGTGATGGGAAATATGATATTTTGAGTTTTTGTAATGGTAAATATGATATTTTAAGTTTTTGTAATGACGAATATGATATGTTAACTTTTTCTAACGACAATATGATATTTCGAGTTTTTCTAATGGCATATACGTAATTCGTTTTATTCGTTTATGAGAAAAGCTCACTTTTGCCCCCTGAACTTTTTAAAATTGTTCAACTTGCCCCCTCAACTTTTTTTTGCACACTTTTGCCCCCTAAACTCTTCCAACTGTTCAACTTGCCCCCTCCATCCAGTTAAATGCCCAGTCACCAGTTTAGTGCTTACGTGACATGCTGACGTGGCAAATATATTAATTTTTTAATCGCCCAGTCAGCACACCTCCATTCTTTCTTTTCTTTTCTTCCCTTTTATTTTCTTTTCTTCCCGTTCTTCTCCTTCTTCTCTCCTTCGCTCTGTCTCTCTTCTCTCCTTCTCTCCTTCGCTGGTCGCCCAGTCGCCGTCGCCGCGCTGCCGCCACCTGCCGTCTCTCTTCTCTCCTTCTTCTCTCCTTCGTATCGGTTTTTAGAAATAACCGATATAAAATAGTAACGGTTCCTTCTGAAGAACCGTTACAGATTTACAAAATAAGTGTAATAACGGTTATTTGGGAAGAACCGATACTAATAATTGTAAATCTGTAACGGTTCTTCAGAAGGAACCGTTACTATTTTACTAATCTGTAACGGTTCCCGTTACAGATTTACAAAATAAGTGTAATAACGGTTATTTCGGAAGAACCGATACTAATGATTGTAAATCTGTAACGGTTCTTCAGAAGGAACCGTTACTATTTGTATACTAATCGCTTCACTTCGCACGACCTCTCTGTCTCCTTCTCTGTCTCTTCTCCTCTCTCCGCGCGACGCCAGCCCCAGCCAGCCAGATCTCCGGCCCCAGTCTCTCGCCACCGCCAGCCAGCCAGATCTCCGGCCCCAGTCTCTCGCCACCGCCAGCCAGCCCTTCTGGACGATGAAGCAGCTACATTCAGGTCAGTGGGGCGCGAAGAGACAGAGAAGAGAGCGAAGGAGAGACAGAGACAGAGGAGAGCGAAGGAGCGAAGGAGAAGAGAGCGAAGGAGAAGAGTCAGGAGCGAAGAGAAGAAATGGAAGAGAAGAAAGGGAAGAGGCTGCTGCTGACGTGGAATAAAAAATCAATATTTTTGCCACGTCAACATGCCGCGCAATCAGTTAACTGCTGACTGGGCATTTAACTGGATGGAGGGGCAAGTTGAACATTTGGAAGAGTTTAGGGGGCAAAAGTGTGCAAAAAAAAGTTGAGGGGGCAAGTTGAACAATTTTAAAAAGTGGGGGGGGGGGGGGGGGGTTAAAAAGTGAGCTTTTTTTCTTCTTTTATTTCTTTAGTTTAAACTCATGGTAATCTGCGAGCCTATCGCCTCTTTTACAAAAAAAACCTTAATTATTGGAAAAGCTGAGATTGGATTCTTTGCTTCAGAATCCGGGTTCTTTGCAAGCCGAGATTCCTTACATTCCCAGATTCCAAATCTTTTGACCGTGGATTATCTACCGAGATTCGAAATTTGCTTTCCCAAACCTTTCCTTCTCTTTCTGCCACCACGTGCCATACTTCTATGCAGCGTCCATGGCGGGAGGTTGGAAGGATCGGAGATTTCGCGTCAGAACCGGTGCTAATTATCGACTCAGAACCTCCTCATTCATCTTCTATTTCGTGTTGATCCTTTTTGTACTCTGTACAATCGGCCTCCTCTTCCTCTCCCAACGCCAGATCTCAGCCGTCGATCGTGATCCCTTTTCTCGTTCCGAACACTTCCAGGTACTAACTTTAACTTCATTTTAAGCAAATTTTCATCTTATACCATATGAAACTGTAGAAATTACATATTTGATCTAAAATCGTAAGCTACTATACTGTTGATTGATATAATAATTGCCTGTAAATTTCATTTCAGGTGTCTGAAGAGCAATTATGGGGTTCTTCATTTGGATATGGTTATCATGCTTGTGTCAAACCGACCTCCAAATATTCAGGTTATATTTGTAAATTGTAATTTGTTATTATCTTACAAAAAATTGAATTTTATTGATTTCATTATTCTGTCATTTGTTTTCAGTAGAGAAAATTGTAGAACTACGTGATTTAAAGAGATGTTTATTTAATTTCAGCTCCACAAATCTTGGACCAATATGTAACTGTGAGAAGTAACGGAGGGCTAAATCAAATGCGCACTGGTGTAATTAGATCAAACATTTTGTTGAAATATATTTTTTCAAAGCTTGTGTTTTCATTTTCTTAAATATCCTAATTAATGATGCTATTAATTTAATAATGCAGATATCTGATATGGTTGCAGTGGCTCGCTTGATGAATGCAACTTTAGTTATTCCTCAGTTAGATAAACGCTCCTTTTGGCAAGACACAAGGTTTCATTTCTCAAAATTTATTTATCCAATAATGTTTACTTATACCAATATTTCTTTCCATAATTGAATAATGAAAAAACCTTATAATGTAGCACATTTGGGGATATTTTTGATGAGACACATTTTATCGAAACCCTAAAAGGAGATATAAATATTATTAGAGAATTCCCTAAGGAATTTGAATCGGTACCAAGAGCTAGAAAACACTTCACATCTTGGTCTAATGCTGGTTATTATGAGGAAACGTCAAAACTTTTCAAGGACTATAAGGTAAACTACTTTTCACTTATGTATATGTTATTTAACTTTTTTTTCATTTATTTATTTATTTTATTTAACAGGTGATTCATGTACCAAAATCTGATTCAAGATTGGCTAATAATGATCTTCCAATAGATATACAAAAGCTGCGGTGTCGATCTCTTTATCATGCACTCAAATTCTCTTCTCCAATTGAAACCCTAGCCAAGGTCGTGCTTTTATATTAATTCCATATATAATAACAATCTTATTACACCATATTAAATGTGAAAATAAAAGTAAAGCTGACTACTGTGCCCCTACTTTTCTAAACTTGTTATTTTTGTGAAATTTGAGGGTGTTTTTGTAAAATATTGGTGCTGAGCTTAAGTTAAAAATGACAGGACAGAAGCTAGTGGGGAAACTAAGGTCAAAAGGGAAATATATCGCGCTTCATTTACGATACGAAAAAGATATGCTTTCTTTTACTGGATGTACGTACGGATTAAATAATACACAAGCAGAAGAACTTAGGATCATGAGGTATTAAAGAAAAAGATAATTCTTTCCTTAATTGAGAAAATACAATTTTGAGGGGCAAATGGTAAAAAATGATTTTTTTTTTAACAGAGAGAAAACGAGTCATTGGAAGATGAAGGAAATAGACTCGATGGAGCAAAGAAAAGGAGGATTTTGCCCTTTGACCCCTAAAGAAGTTGGTATTTTCTTAAGAGCCCTTGGCTACGCTAAATCCACTTGGATATATATTGCGGCTGGCGAAATATACGGTGGCGATACGTATTTATCCGAGTTGAGATCTCATTTTCCGAACTTAGTCACTAAGGTTAGTTACTATTTTTCTCGATTGTTATTTTTCTTTTGTTTTGTTGACTTAGTATAATCCATTGCTAGTCCTAGGTATAAAATATAAATAGACATTTAATTGAGTTGAATTTCATATGTACTGCTAGAAAACCTCAAAATATCAGGTATACCCTGGAAAATATGAAATATCATGGATACCCTTATAAATACCCCCTCCTTTCCTATTTTTTTTTTTATAAAAATTATTTGAGTATTATCCCTTTTTTGCTTACTTGCCAATGCACGCATAAAAGATTATGAAGCAGTTGTAGTTTAGGGTTCCTTTGAAATAAGTCTGGAATGAGTGGTATACATATGCTTTATAGGGGTATACATGATGTTTCTCATTTTGTAGGGGCATACATGATATTTGATATTTCACATGCTATAAATGAAATTTCCTCATTTATTATGGTCTCAACACAACTATATCATAACCTTAGCTACTATCTAGTCCTAACTAGAGATTATATATGTGCAGGAAATGCTGGTAAGGAAGGAAGAGTTGGAGAAATTTACGAAGCACGCCACTCAAGCAGCAGCAATAGATTATGTAATATCGGTTGAGAGCGATGTTTTTGTGCCGACTTATACAGGCAACATGGCGAGATCTGTTGAGGGCCACAGAAGATTTTTAGGGCACCGTAAAACCATCACTCCTGATCGGTACCAAGTTTTATTTTATTTTATTATTATTTTTTTTTTTTGAGGAATTTTTGGTTTGGCCATTTGGAAGTTCATGTTGTTTGGTACATAGTAGGTATTATGTGTTTCTTTAGTTAGAAATAAATTCCTGGTTTTAATTCATGTAGGCTTTTTGTATCTGATATATCCTTTTAGAAGAGATGATAGTTGATATTTGAGATAGAAACTTTTTTAAGTATCGTTTGGCTTATTTATTTTGGTAAATTGCCTTTGCATCGTAAATAAGCTTTTCATTTTATAGGTTTGGTTGTTGGTGGAATAATAGGTTGTTTTCCTTTTTACCAGGGTAGATGAGATTATTTGGTTGTGTAAGGGTGCATTGAAAAGTAATTACCTTCCTTTTCTGAGGGTGCAAAATTACATGTTTAACCCTGTAAAACTGTCATTTGACCAAATAGTTTCTTTAAATTTTTTAGAAAAGGATTAGTTGAGCTCTTTGATTTGATGGACAAAGGAGAGCTAGAAGAGGGCCCAAAACTATTTTCTCTCATCACTCAAATGCACAAATACAGGTATAATTATTAATACATTACAAGGTTAAATATGTATATATTTCTTATTTTTTAATATTATTTAGGCAAGGGGCTCCAAGGAAACGATATGGTTCATTACCAGGAAGTAAAGGGCGGGCCCGCCTTAGAACAGAGGAATCTTTTTATGAGAACCCGCTCCCTGAGTGTATTTGTCTCACTGGAAAACCCTAATTCACCATTTGTTTTTAGGTTAGTTTTATCAGGTCTTATTATTATATGCTATTCATTCAAAGGGACGTTTGTAAAGGACTGACCAGGAAGCATTCTCATTTGTAAGAAGAAATTTTGTATTTGAATCACTATATTTCAATCAAATTTAGGCCTCATGGCAAATGATACAAGACGCTGTTGTGTTGCTTAACAATGAAATCCAAGAATTCTAATATGTTATGTAACAAACTCCAATTTTTAGATATAAGTTTTTTTTTTTTATATAGCAAAATCTGAATCCAACCTTGATTTCAAATGTTGGGTTTTCTAAAAACAAATCTTGGAAATCTAATTTCTATATAGTCCGAGAATGCAAATTTCATTTCTAGCAAACCCCAAATTTCAATCTGAGATTAAATCTCGGATTAGTTGGAACCAATGCAGGGGAGTGATTTGCAGATTCGTGGGGGTCCAATGATGATGATGAAAAGAATGACTAGTCTATGATGGTCATGAAAATAACACCAACGAAGGTATCAATTGTGTGATGCCTTCAATAAAACATGCAAGTGGATATCAATTGTGTGATAAAATCGCATTCTTTATGTTAAACCCACTTTATTTATCAATCAATAAATGGAAAAATTGGAAAATATCATGCTTTACTTTTCAGTTCACTTTTGTAAGAAGTTGGAGAAAACCGAGATCTTGTATAGAATTGAAAGTCCCTCAACTTGTAAACAATTTATTTAACAGTGAAACCTAAGGTTATACTTATAGCAACTTATGTTGTAACATTTAACGAGATTCCGATAATCAAGAGAGCACTAAAGAGATTATACTTATAGCAACAGTTTACTGGATCTCATAAAATTCACATTGTTCCAAATTACAACTTTATTTCATCTATAGACCATCAACAAAACAATTTCCTTTATTACAATAGACGGTTATGTTTAGTATTTTATAGATGTTTGGATATATTATTGTAACTTGATATTTTGTAAAGTGAGCTTCTCCAAATTAGGAGCGCATCTACAAGTGAATGAATTGGTTCCAAGTCATGTTTATAGTAAATGAACCAAAAACCATGTTTCTTAAATTACAAATACTGGCAAATATGATGATTCCTTTTCCATCATTTCCTCCACTCACAAAAAAAATCATTACGTAAAAATATTTGAGTAACTAATAGAAGAAATATATTGTTTAATTTTTATATATAGCGTTAACTAATATTACGTTGACACCCGTAAGTTGAGTTTTTGCATTTGAAAGATTCCGTAGCAACAACTCAAGAGATGCAGATTTTCAGAGGAATCCCTACTGAAACAAACTCCACATGAAAACTAGTCAAAATTTGAACTAATGTTTCTGAATTGTTTTCTGCATTTTAGATCTAAAGAACTATTCTGAGAATTGAAACATAAGAAATAAATTATTTCTAATAAAAATACATTTCTTGTAAATAATTGCTGTTAACTTTGTGGGAATAAAATTCTGTTGTTTTTTCGTTTTTCATCTTTGAATTGATTCTTTCTTCTTTCAAATTACGTAGAGTAATAATTGCACGAGACAAAAACTAAAAATCTCAAAATTTAGAGCTCAATTTTATCAAAATATATATATATATATATATATATATATATATATATATATATATATATATATATATATATATATAGTGCTTAAAACGCAAACATCAACATGCCAATTTATTCAATTTCACTCCAAACATCAACAGGCCAATTTATTCAATTTCAACAAATCCAGAATTCCTAAACTAATATCAACAGGCCAATTTATTCAATTTCAACAAATCCAGAATTCCTAAACTAATTTATATTGGTACTAATCCAACTGACTATAAAAACTAACTTTGATTTGTACTCTTAGATCAGATTAGACCAAACTAACCCCTAATTTAAATTGGGGCGTCTACAGACTGATTCTAATTTGGTCTGACATCTTTATATTGGAGAGTAAAGCTTCTCGCGTACAATTAAGATCCAAGTACTTCAAAAAAGCTCTGAGTATTCCATTATGTTTTGGCCACATAATTTCAACGTAATTCAGACTACTACATTGCACTGGATCTGCTTTACATCCGAAGAAATAGCATACTAATGTTCCCATTTAGGGGTATGAGTTAGAAACCAAGCAATTGGTTCCAAGTCATTGTTTACTCTAAAAGAATCAACATCCAAGTTCTTTAGGTTCAAAAATGGGGCAAATCTTCTGATTCCTTCTCCAACATTTCCTTCACAAACAATCAAAAAGAAAAGAAAAAGAAGTGTTATATATCAAACGTCTAAGAAATAATCACATTTATTTGATTAGGAAGAGAAATAAATTACTTTGACACTGGAAACGGACAATCGAATATGCTTTGCATTTAAAGGCTGTTGACTAATTTAAACTCTTCTCTATAAATATCATCGACACTATTTAGATTTACGTATGCATACTCAAGAGATAACATATTCTTAAACAAAACCTGACGCAATTGAGCTTCACATGATAAATACACCAAACTCGGTATTGAAACCCTCAATCTCGTTATATCACTCAAATAAGCATTCCGAATAGCCAGCTTCTTCAAAGTAGAGAAACAATTTCTTAGTTACAGCCAAGAAGCACTTTTCAAAGACTAATTCTTCAGAAATAGGGCACCCTAACAAGAACCTCTCAATAAAATTATCATCAATCCCCAACCATCCAAGATTCAAAATTTTCAAACAAGAAAGTTTTATAACCAACTGTTGGATCGATATTCCCCCACGCTCCATTCATTTCAAACTGGAAAAACAAACTCTCCAATGTGGAGAAAGTGAATAAGTGTGAAACATCCAATTCGGATACATTCATGTAAAAACTCTTGGTTTCAAATTGATGAGATGAGAGATCGACATGCTGATCATATCGAAGCTTTCATTGGAATGGGTGCACAATGTCAGATGAAACGAGTCCAACCACTCGGGATTGCGGAAGAACAGAATAACATTCACAAAATCATCAAAGTTTCTCACTTTATCTGATGCATCTAAATCGAGACAACACAAGGATTTTGAAACACTGATCTACCGTTTGGAAAGGCTAGTCTGTACTGATTCTTTCGTTTTTAAGAAGGAGAGTATGTGGTGAAGTAAGCAAAGCAATTCGGAAGGGATCTTATCCTATTAATTTCCTCCATTTCTTCATATCTTTCTATTTCATGACCTCACTACAATTGTAATAAGCATGTTTAGCAGTTAAATTAAGCGAAAACCAAAAGAACCAAGAAAAAAAGACTATTGAGGTGCTCAAGGAAAAGCACAATTTCATATAAAAGAAGTTAGAAATACTCTAGCCTGCATATGGAAAACCCTAATTAGAAATTGAACCATAATGACCGAATTTCTTTTACACAATGGAACAGGGAAGGTGAAGGGGTTTATGGTTTCCTGGCGGGAGAAGAGACAGGCTCACTATGAAATGTGAACAATCATTTGTTCATACAATGTCCATATTCTATCAGATTTTGGAGAAGGTTTGGTACATCTCCACTTGTATCGGATCCCTCCAACATAGGCTTCTGGATGAGAATAAGAAAGTCGCAACCAACGATGATGGAGAAACTCGACTGGGAAGTCCGTTGGGCAGCAAGGTCATGGACCTTTTGGAAACAAAGAAACCAGAGAGCTTTCAATAACCAGAGAGCGCCAACGACTATCACATACCAACTGGCAAGTCAAGAGGCGCATCTATGGAAGCTACATTACTGACCCTCCATAAAAGGAGTAACTTTCCTGTTTTTTTCTTTGGCAGATTCTTCGTCTTCAACATGCTTCTCGTCATATTTAGAATGCTTCGATTCTTCCTTTCGATCACACCATTTTGTTGAGGAGACCTTTGAACGGTTAAGACATTTGATGCCATTCTCTTCACAAAATTTATTGAACTCGTTGGAGGTAAACTCTCCACCTCTGTTGGTCCTCAGCGACTTGATAGAATAGCCACTTTGATTCTCCACAAGAGCCATGAAATTCTTAACGGAATTAAATGCTTTAGATTTTTCTTTCAAGAAGTACACCCAAGTCTTTCTACTAAAATCTTTGATGAAGAGTAGAAAGTATGGATTTTTACCGAATGAAGATGAATTTATTGGACCACATACATCGGCATGGATCAATTCAAACGGTTCACGTGCTTTTGAAGTAGTTTCTTTCAGAAAACTCTTCCGAAATTATTTGCCCACGAGACATCCTTCACAAACTAGATTGGGTTTATCGATAGACGGCAAATCTTCTACCATCCCCTTCTATCGATCATCATTCACTTAAGCCTCCAAAATTTGCATGCCCAAGCCTTAAATGCCAGAGCCATGACGTTTCTTTCACGCAAGCTTTGAGACACTTCGCGAAATCAATTTAAAGGTCGAGATAGAACAATCTATTCTTCGTCATGGGAACCTACGCGATGACATTCTTCTTGCCGTCTTGAAGTATGAAACTGCGATTTTTCATATGTACCTCATAGTTCTTCTCCAAGAGTTATCCCAAACTCAAAATGTTACTCTTCATGCTCAGAATATAGTAGACGTTCCTCATGAATTGATGACCATCATCTTTCATGCAAATTAAGATCATCCCTCTACCTTCGATCCAAACTTTGGAGTTATCACCAAAAGTAGCATTCCCCGTCACCGAATTATCTGCAGGATTAGTGCCCTAGGCCAATATAATAGTGCTAGGAAATGGATTATGTAAGGCATTATTACTTATTCAATAAAGGTTGTTTCTTATATATTTGTATGTATGGGTTGTTAGCGTATACTTACATAACTTATATCAACCATGAATGACACTTCGGGCTCACATCATCAGAATATGTGATTCTGATAGTAGAATTGTTAACCAATGAATGACATTCTAAACTGTCCATAGTGATATGTAGGATGAGATAAACATACTTCAAATAAGAAGCAACATATCCAAACTAGTATATTCGCAGACTGGATGATCATGTTTTGTTGATCATGGATATAGAGATGTCAAGTCTGGAATATAGGTGCATGTTAGAGATCACATACTAGACTGACCACACTATGAGAATATACATGATACATATCATTAGTGGTTCTCATATGAATAGTGTGTTTATTCATATGACCTGAGGTCACCATGGATTCATGTATGTGGAATAATCCTACATTATCCTCTACCGGATGACCATTAGGGTCATCATTGGGTATGCACTAGATCATGACGAGGAATATGAGTGTCCAAGATAGAGATTTGTTCCCCTTGTCACAAGGGAGATATCTCTGGGCCCTCTGATGAACTAGGACAGAAGTAAATGCATGACCATTCTCAAAATGGATTAACAAAGAGTTTTTAATATCATTTTGGATTTATTCAGTCTAATTCTCCATCAAGAAAGAGACATTGATCAAACTCAAGGATGACATACTTCCATGCCTTGAGATCAAGACATATATCGTAGAACAAAAAGAATAAGTAAACGTCTATTCAGATAGGTAAATGATCGTTGATCATTTCATATAACTAGAGGTCACTCATGGCTTACAGTCTTTAGAAGATCATTGCCAGTATTAAAAGAAACCTACACCGTACACAATGAACTCCATTCATTCGGTAAAAAAATACCTCAAAACAGTTATACATGTTATGTATAAATTGGTGAAAGAAATAATCAAATATTAGATGTTTGATTCTGCAAAACAGCACTGTTCCGCTTGGAATGGACTGGGTTCAGTTATGAACGGAATAGATATGGTAGCTGAGGATTCCTTGGTTTGCCAAGGATGCAGTTTTGTAAACACTATTCCGTTCGGAACAGAATAGGTTCCATTCTAAATGAAGTTGCGCTATTTTCTAGAATTTCAGTTCTGGAAGTTGATAATTCCTTCGCCTCCCTCTCTAATATAAATAAAGGTGCGACCCTCCTCTTTTCTACACACCAAGCCTTAGAGGCCAGCCGTAATACTCAAAGAGAGAGAGAGAGTTTTGTGAGGTGGTTTTTAGAAAGTATTTTCGGACTATTCTAGCGGAGTCCGGTAATTCCGTCTATCTGAAGTTTGCATGGATACGAGTAGAGGTTCTCTAACTTGAGAACTTGCGAGCAATCGTTCTTCAACCCTAGGAGAATCAAGGAGGTTCACGAAGTCGAGAAGGAGAAGGTTGCACGACGGAAGTTCATTCAGACCTACATCCGCTTCTCTCTCCCCGATTATTGTTATCTGAGATATAAATTTTAAATAGCTATTCTGTAGTTTTATTTCCTTATCGATGATCCTAGGGAGGGTTGAGTCCATAGGTTCCGTTGTGCTTGTATCGTACATGTCTATGGATTCCCCAACAGTGGCATCAGAGTGTTCGTTGAGGAAATAATCGTCGATTATATTTAAAGTTTTTAAATTCTAGGAAAATAATAAATCGGGTTTTGAAACAATATTTTCAAAACATCACGGGATTAGTTTCTAAGAAATATAATATTGGATATTATGATTTTTTGGAGTTTCAAAAAATAGTTTTTCGAAAACAAGATGAGACGAGGATCTTGGCGCATTCTTCAGAAGATGGCATTGGATCGCACACACAATGAAGGGTTTGTTGAAGATTACATCTGCAATTAGATCTAGGACTAGGAATCTCATGATCGCTCGTGTGGGATATGTTCATTCTATATTTTATTTAGTTTCTATGATGTTTATAGTTATAAATCTAAACAAAATCCTTTAGAATAGCAAGTAAGGAAGTGCCTCCCATGTTCCTGAAATCCTTGGTACTCTAATGGTGTTCCACATGGGTCATGCCAAAGTTGAGCAGGGAAATTATCTTTGGACGAGGGCATGCGGGAAATAGCATCAAGCACAAGTAATGCCAAAGCTGAGTGTGCTGGGAGCTATTTTGCAGATACTCATACATCGTTAAACATGGTTAAACTTAATTGAGCAAGCAAGTCGGACTTGGACTCAGTGCAGAAGATCGGATTATACACCGAGTATAAGATACTCATCCCATGAAAAACGAAAGAGTTGCATATGATGCAATTGGAAGTGTTCCTAACTAAATAGTTGAGCAATAAGGGTTGTGCCAGAGCTCACTTAATGCTCAATGAAATATGCATCTTTACTCACTATGAAACTTCATCTAGTTGAAGTTTTCGAATCAATACTACTGAAGATGATTGATTTGAAGAAAAATAGTGAGAGTACAATATAAGAAAACACCAAAAACCAACCCCAAAGAATAAATAATAATTGGCACTTTACATTTTAACTTGTAGAATAATGGCAAACAATAACAATTCAACTGGGTCGAATTTGTGGTCTATCCTTCAGGAGGATAAGCTCAATGGGACAAACCTCCTTGAGTGGTTTAGAAACCTGAGAATTATTCTCAATGTCATAGAAGAGGCTTACCCAAAGGAATCAGAACAGGGAGTGATAAGAGGTATTTTTGCAGTCGTTTTACACTTACCAAAAGAAATTTATAACCCTAGACTTAACTACAATAAAGTAGACAGTGGAAGTAGGGGTCGAACCACAGAGAGCTATTTAGACTAAACTAGGTGAAAAGATTACTTCTCTAATGAAAATGGACTCAATAAAAATAGAAACTAAAATAAAGAGAAACCAAGACCATAAATAAAGCCAAACACAAGACCTAAAACAAGACACACAATTGGGGGGGTTGTTGATTGGTTGATTGCAACAAAATGAAAGTAACAAGTAAAGAGAAAACTTAAAGTAAAGATTAAGAGATGTGGTGGTTTTGTGGAATGAGGCATAGTTTTGTGTAGTGAATTTGTGTGTAACTTTATCCTTGATTATAATAATGAATTTAGAATTAATCTCTTAAGTACAGTAAGATGAGCTCTAACCGATAAATAACTCAAACAAAAAGATAGGGTTTTAGTTTAGATGAGCTCGTAAATAAAAACACTAACCTATTTGAATATCATAACCAATTCAATAGAAATCATTGGTTATTTAAACAAGTCAAAACCTCCTAAACAATGAGCTTGTTTAGAACTGTTCAGATCGTTGTGAGTTATTTGCACTTGGCTATTATTCAAATTCTAATGGATGCTATTGAGCAAAGCAACCATAGGAATTTTGTGGCCCTTGTTAATTACTATTGAACATAGAATTGACCGAAATAAACTTAAAATAATTCATTGAGCATGAAAGATAATAAGTAAATGAAAACAGAATAATAACCGTTCAAATGAAATTCATTATTAATAGTCTCAAAAGTTACAACACAAAAACATAAACACTAACTATGCCTCGAAGGGCTTACTCGAAATACATGGAAAATAAAGAAAAGAAAATAATGATAGAACCCATTAATGAAGCGTGGATGGAAGAGTGAAGCTTGCTTGACTTGCCCAACTCCAAGAGAGAGAATGATGAAGTTCAAAAATGATTAGAATAGATGCCTTGCACCTGGTTATATCCCTCTCAAAAGGTGATCATGAGGGATGAATGAGGCCCCCATGCAAAGAGTGTGAATGAGCATGGCAAAAACATGAAGAGTGAATGCAAAGTGCATGATAGATCTGTCCAGAAGATGGTCAATTTGGGACACGTATATCTCTGAATTGGGCTCTGGTGATATGGAATGAATTGTGGGCCTTGTTCTCTTCTTTCCAACAGTATATAGCATGCATATAGAGAAGGCCCAGATTGTGAGTTATGGCCGAAATACTGAGGCTGTGTCGGCAGGCCCGAGTCTTGATTATTATTTCCATCTTGTGCTCCAACATATTTATTTTCAAGCTATGCTCCATCCAAATTGCACCTGAATTCACATAAATATGTCATTAGTAGTATCAATATTCAATTTGTGATTATTATCGATATAAATAGAATATTAATGTATATAATGGTGCAATATCACATATGTATAGGGTATAAAATGTGTATAATTAATGACTTATCAAATCACCCCACACTTAAACATTTGATCGTCCTCGAGCAAAGATTATAACTTGTATTGGTAAGATGGGTCCCATGTTTTTGACTCGCTCTTCACTTATATACCAGCCAATAATGATCTTTGGTCCCTTGTGTAAGATTCCATGCACCTTGGTGAAACTCGCACTCACTCTCTTTTTGTATAGTGGAATATGAATATAGAATATGTGGAGTGTCTCTCATAATAACTCTCAATTCAATTGAATCATGATTTCCTACCTTGGTCGTGAGGGGAATTCTCAAGTTATGTTTGGTGGAATATGATGGAATTTGGTGGATAATACATATATATACTACGTAATTGGTTTGCTTGTCTACTTCGTCACTTTCGGTCAAATTGTCGCTTGGTTTTCTAAACTCATGCCTCTACTCTCCGAAAAGATATCGCCTATACCTCTATCTTCTTGGAATAATGAACCTCCTAATGTGCATACCTCCTGGCACCTTCAGTCATCTGGCCCAAAATGTGTCAACCTAACTGCTGGCCTGAGATGTATGACTGGAATCCACTCTTTCTCACAAATCGGGTAAACTAAGGTTTAGGCCATGTACAAGGGGAACAAGTTTGAGTCATGCAATCTTTTTATTTATTTATTTATTTATTTATTTATTTATTTTTTTTTTTTTTGTTTTTTTTGTTTTGTTTTTTTAAGATTGTGACTCAAATCTATTAGGATTATAGGGGCCTATCTTGCCTTTGTGTCAAAACTAGAGTTTACCCGAGAATCTACTCTCATAAATTTGTCTCTAAGATGCATCTCCTCACGAATACACTCGGTGCACAAAGCTCATCTACTACACATACGCCCTCAACTTCGGACACTAACCTCTACTTCCCGTCCCCAATCTTCTTATATAATGCCTAACCCTCCTTCTCCAAAACCAAGCAACAAAGTGACTTTAGAAGCTAATAGACTTGGATATTATTTATATATATACGAGATGATATAGTGGGTTATTATGGATATTATACTATAAACAACTTGAGTTCCGGGTCACGGTCCAATGGTAAGTCCTCACATGATTTCTCGCGCAAATCTCTAAATTATTGGCACTCAAACAACAAATCGAGTTCACCAGTGACAAACGATCCCTAAACCAACGACCTCAATTCATCTTGAACTGGTCTATATGATCCTTTTGAGTCTAAACAAGTTCCACCACATTATTCAATACAAGTTACAGTTCTCTCTCATTCCATTTGATTTTTAATTGGGCATTTTTATTTGAGGCTTAAAAATGGGTTTTTATTATTATTAATTTTTTTTTTTTTTTTTTTTTTTTTTACTACCTAACATGCAATAAAGACTCCACCCCACACTTAAACTTTTACTCGTCCCTGAGTAAAGCTAAGCACAAAGTAGTGATGCAATGCAAGAAAAAGAAAATAAACAAGGAAAAACACAACCTTTATTCGCAGGGTTGCCTCCCAGTAGCGCCTCTCTTTAACGTCGTTGGCCCGACGTCTCCATCTCCTCAAGCAGTAGATGATGGCTCGCCAAGCTCGTGAATGTCCATCCAACTCGCGTCGAAACTCTCATGAAACCGCTTCAGTCGGTGTCCGTTGACCTTGAAGACCTTCCCTGAATCAAGACCCTGAATTTCTGCTGCACCATAATCGAACACTTTTGTCACAAGAAAGGGCCCTATCCACCTACTTTGTAGCTTGCCCGGGTGTAATTTGAGTCGTGAGTTAAACAACAACACCTTATCACCCACTTTGAAATCCTTGTGGGCAAGCTTCCTGTCATGATACACCTTGGTCTTCTCCTTGAAGATTCGGGAGTTCTCATACGCGTCATTTCGAATCTCCTCTAACTCCTGGATTTGTAGCTTCCGGTTGAGTGCATCGTTTGGGTAGTCTAGATGGCACTTCTTGATGGCCCAATAGGCTCTGTGCTCGAGTTCAACTGGAAGATGGCAAGCCTTTCCATAGACTAGCCGATAAGGGGACATGCCGACAGGGGACTTGAACGCAGTCCTGTAAGCCCAGAGTGAGTCATTCAACCGAAGACTCCAGTCTTTCCTGGTGGGGTTCACCACTTTCTCCAAAATGCCTTTGATCTCCCTATTTGAAAGCTCTGCTTGGCCATTGGTTTGAGGGTGGTAAGCTGTCGAGGTTTTATGCGTCACATGGTATTGCTTCATTAATGCCTCGAAACTCCGGTTGCAGAAATGGGTTCCTCTATCACTGATGATGACTCTCGGGACCCCAAACCTACTAAAGATCTGGTCCTTCACAAAATCCACAACCGTTTTTGCATCTGCCCGTTTTGTGGCCTTGGCCTCAACCCACTTGGAGACATAATCGACTGCCAGGAGGATATACTCAAAACCGTATGAGGGAGGAAAAGGTCCCATAAAGTCGATACCCCACACTTCAAAGACCTCACATGCAAGAATATACTTCATCGGCATCTCGTCTCTTTTGGTTATTCCTTCCGTTCTCTGGCATCGCTCACATGACTTCACGAAGAAGTAAGCATCCTTATGTAGAGTGGGCCAGAAGAAGCCACACTCAAGGACCTTATGAGCTGTCCGCTTGGCGCCAAAGTGTCCTCCACACTCCAGAGAGTGACAAAACTCAAGCACGGATCTGACCTCATTATCGGGTATACATCTTCGAATAATTTGATCCGCGCAAATCCGAAAGAGGTAAGGCTCATCCCAAATATAAAATCGGGAATCATATCGGATTCGATCAGCCTGTGCACGTGTAAGATCCTCCGGTAGGTCTTTAGCCACCAGGTAATTTACTATATCAGCATACCATGGTGTATAGCTTTGCACGGCATAGAGATATTCCTCAGGGAAAAACTCCGATATTGGGGTACCCTCCTCAATTCTCATAGGAAGGCGGCTAAGGTGATCGGCAACTAGATTCTCTGATCCTCGTTTATCTCTAATCTCCAAGTCGAACTCCTGGAGCAACAATATCCAACGAAGTAGTCTCGGCTTGGATTCTTTCTTCTTGAAAAGATGCCTCAATGCGGCATGGTCAGAGTATATAATCACCTTAACCCCTAAGAGGTAGGACCTAAATTTTTCCAGCGCAAAAACAATGGCTAGCAACTCTTTCTCCGTAGTGGTATAGTTGCACTGAGCATCGTCTAAGGTCCTAGATGCATAGGAGATAACATGGGGTTCTCGCCCATCCCGCTGCCCAAGAACAGCTCCAACTGCCCTATCACTCGCATCGCACATGATCTCGAAAGGCAGATTCCAATCTGGAGCTTTAATGATGGGGGCAGAACACAGTTTCTCCTTGAGAAGGTCGAATGCCGCTTGGCACTTCTCATTAAACTCAAAAGAAGCCTCTTTTTGGAGAAGAAGACAAAGAGGTTGCGCGATTTTTGAGAAATCTTTGATGAAGCGCCTATAAAAGCCGGCATGACCAAGAAATGATCGAATGTCCTTCACACTGGTCGGGTACGGAAGGGATCTAATGACATCGATCTTTGCTTTATCTACTTCAAGACCCCGAGAGGAAACCACATGGCCTAAGACTATGCCCTGATCCACCATGAAATGACATTTCTCGTAATTCAGCACCAGGTCGGTCTCTACACACCTTTGAAGAATCATCTTTAGGTTTCCCAGGCAGTCATCGAATGAATCACCATAGACGGTGAAATCATCCATGAAAACCTCAATAATTCGGGTAACATAATCAGAGAAGATGGACATCATACATCTCTGAAATGTACCGGGTGCGTTACACAACCCAAAAGGCATACGTCTGTAGGCAAAGGTGCCAAAAGGGCACGTGAAGGTAGTCTTTTCTTGATCCTCGGGGGCGATGGCTATTTGAAAGTAACCAGAGAAACCATCTAAGAAGCAATAATGGTGGCGCCCAGCAAGGCGCTCAAGCATCTGGTCAATGAAGGGAAGGGGGAAATGGTCTTTCCGGGTGGCAGTGTTCAATTTGCGGTAATCAATGCATACTCGCCATCCATTTTGTGCTCTCGTAGGAACTTTTTCACCATCCTGATTCTCAATTATAGTAATACCAGTTTTCTTGGGTACCACATGGATTGGTGATACCCATTGTGAATCAGAGATAGGGTATATGATTCCTGCATCAAGGAGTTTGATGATTTCTTTCTTGACCACTTCCATCATTGGAGGATTCAGTCTACGCTGAGGCTCACGGGATGGTTTAGATCCATCCTCCAATAATATACGATGCATACACGTAGAAGGGCTGATTCCCTTAATATCAGCCAGAGTCCATCCAATCGCAGTCTTGTGGTCCCTCAAGACATTAACTAACTTCTCTTCCTGAGTAGCAGTGAGGCTACTAGAGATGATCACTGGAAGAGTGTCTCCTTTACCTAAGTATGCGTACTTGAGATGAGCTGGTAGAGGTTTTAGGTCAAGAGAGGGGGGATTCACAATGGAAGGTTTGGTGGGCTCAAGAGAGGGTTTCAAGTCTATCAAGGTAGGAGAAGGAGAAGAGGAAGAAGCCTCTCCAATGGCCAAGGCAGATAGACTTTGAAGAAGGTCCTGCTCATCTGGAGAGAGATCAAGAATGGTCTCGAGCAGATCTATGAACTCAAATGACGAGAAGTTGTCGACACACTCGTCAATTGAGTCGATGGTGCAAATAGCGGAGACATTCCCATCAGAAGGATGCTTGATAGCATCCAAGATGTTGAAAGAGATGGTCTCTCCGTCAAATTCCATAGAAAGAGTGCCATTGTGCACATCAATCTTGGTTCGGGCAGTTTTAAGGAAGGGTCTTCCCAGAAGAATGGGAGTCGAATTCGGTGAGCTATCAGACTCATCCATACGCAGAATATAGAAATCCGCGGGGAAGATAAGGCCATTGACCTTAACCAGGACATCCTCTATAACTCCCTCTGGCACAGCAGTAGAACGATCGGCTAGTTGAAGGATCACCCCGGTCTTTGTCAAAGGTCCTAAACCGAGGGAAGAATAGATAGAAAAGGGCATGACATTGATAGATGCCCCAAGATCGAGCATGCACCGAGCAAATTCATGGTGCCCAATGCTGCAAGGAATGGCAAACATGCCAGGGTCTTTTTGCTTCTCTGGAAGCTTCTTGCGAATAACCGCAGAGACATTCTCACTCATTGTTACTCTCTCATGACCATTTAGCTTTCTCTTATTCGTACACAAGTCCTTGAGAAATTTCGCATTGCGAGGGAATCGACGAATGGAATCGAGGAATGGAATGTTCAATTCCACTTTCTTGAAAACCTCTAGGATATCTCTCTCCGCCTCATCCTTTTTGGTGTTAACCGCTAGACGGCTAGGAAAAGGCGCTCTAGGTTTATACGGTGGTATTTCCTTGGACTTTTCTTTCGTCTTCTCGGATTCCGGCTTAATTACTTCAATCTCTCCTTCACCTTGCATGTTTCCTTTACTCCCTTCTATTTCTTTACCACTTCTTAAGGTGATAGCACATGCATTCTCACGGGGGTTTAGAGTTTGGGAAGGAAGTTGTGAGGACCCCTGAGTTTTTAACTGGTTTAATTCAGAGGATATTTGAGCAATTTGGGTGCCCAGATGTGTTAGGGCACTTTTTGTATCCTTCTGAAAAGAAGTAGTTGATGTGGCCAAGGAGGTCACAATGTCAGAAAGACTTTTCAAAGCAGGGTCAATTGGAGGTGAAGAGGAAGAAGAATTTTGATTATGGGTTTGAGGAGGTTGTTGTTGGTTTCCTGGGTCACGCCATCTGAAGTTTGGGTGATCACGCCACCCAGGGTTGTACGTTTTGGAATAGGGATCATAATTACGGTTTTGACCCCCATTTGAATTTCCGTGTTGGTTTAGTTTAAAGATGCCACAAGCAGTGGTCGTGATCTTCTCCTCATCATGGAGTGTTGGGCATGCATCAGTCGTGTGTCCCGTCTGAGTGCAGACACCACATGCCTTCACTTCCATCTTGGTTCCCATGAATGACGCCATCATATTAGCCAGGCTATCTAATTTGGCGTCCATACCATTCACTCGCTTCTCCAAATCACAGTCTCTAATCTCATTAACTCCCCTAATTCTAGATCTGGTTCTACTAGATTGGGCATTTTTGGCCATGGTTTCTATCAAGGTACGTGCTTGCCTAACGGTTTTATCTATAAAAGCACCCCCACTAGCAGAATCTACATTATCCCTAGTCTCTTGAAGCATCCCATCATACAAGTGTTGAATCAGGAGATTCTCTGGGACTTGATGGTTGGGACATTTTGCACACAACTTCTGGAAGCGATCATAGTATTCGTAGAGGGTTTCCCCTACTTCCTGTTGAATACTACAAATCTGCTTCCTAATAGAAGCGGTAAGAGAGACAGGAAAGTATTTGTCTAGAAACAACTTTTGAAGTTCTACCCAAGTTGTTGGAAAAGGTGCCAAATGGTAGTACCAGTCCTTTGCTGGTCCTCGAAGACTGTATGAGAACAGTCGCAGCTTGTAAGGACCTTCATCTTCAATCTCCGCCGGCATCATTGTTGCGGTGATATGGTTGAATTCACGCATGTGAGAGTGCGGGTCCTCTCCGGCACTCCCATTGAAGGTTGGTAACAATTGGAGAAGACCCGTATGGATCTTGAAATTCGGGACCGGTGGTAGTACAATACCATACTGGTTGGTAGCAAAATCAAAGGTAGACAGGTCCCTAAGTGTCCTATCCTCAAAATTAGCCATGGCTGTAGTGTTACCTGTTGTAGCGTGAGGAGAAGCTGGTGGAGTGGGAGGATCGCTTCCGCTGTCCGAGTTCTCCACCTTTTCAGTTTCTTCGGCTGCTTTCGGTGTTACTGGAATTGCTCTTCTTCGCTCCAGGTGTGTTCTCTCAATCTCCGGATCTAGTGTTCCCCGGCAACGGCGCCATTTTGATAAGAGGTATTTTTGCAGTCGTTTTACACTTACCAAAAGAAATTTATAACCCTAGACTTAACTACAATAAAGTAGACAGTGGAAGTAGGGGTCGAACCACAGAGAGCTATTTAGACTAAACTAGGTGAAAAGATTACTTCTCTAATGAAATGGGACTCAATAAAAATAGAAACTAAAATAAAGAGAAACCAAGACCATAAATAAAGCCAAACACAAGACCTAAAACAAGACACACAATTGGGGGGGTTGTTGATTGGTTGATTGCAACAAAATGAAAGTAACAAGTAAAGAGAAAACTTAAAGTAAAGATTAAGAGATGTGGTGGTTTTGTGGAATGAGGCATAGTTTTGTGTAGTGAATTTGTGTGTAACTTTATCCTTGATTATAATAATGAATTTAGAATTAATCTCTTAAGTACAGTAAGATGAGCTCTAACCGATAAATAACTCAAACAAAAAGATAGGGTTTTAGTTTAGATGAGCTCGTAAATAAAAACACTAACCTATTTGAATATCATAACCAATTCAATAGAAATCATTGGTTATTTAAACAAGTCAAAACCTCCTAAACAATGAGCTTGTTTAGAACTGTTCAGATCGTTGTGAGTTATTTGCACTTGGCTATTATTCAAATTCTAATGGATGCTATTGAGCAAAGCAACCATAGGAATTTTGTGGCCCTTGTTAATTACTATTGAACATAGAATTGACCGAAATAAACTTAAAACAATTCATTGAGCATGAAAGATAATAAGTAAATGAAAACAGAATAATAACCGTTCAAATGAAATTCATTATTAACAGTCTCAAAAGTTACAACACAAAAACATAAACACTAACTATGCCTCGAAGGGCTTACTCGAAATACATGGAAAATAAAGAAAAGAAAATAATGATAGAACCCATTAACGAAGCGTGGATGGAAGAGTGAAGCTTGCTTGACTTGCCCAACTCCAAGAGAGAGAATGATGAAGTTCAAAAATGATTAGAATAGATGCCTTGCACCTGGTTATATCCCTCTCAAAAGGTGATCATGAGGGATGAATGAGGCCCCCATGCAAAGAGTGTGAATGAGCATGGCAAAAACATGAAGAGTGAATGCAAAGTGCATGATAGATCTGTCCAGAAGATGGTCAATTTGGGACACGTATATCTCTGAATTGGGCTCTGGTGATATGGAATGAATTGTGGGCCTTGTTCTCTTCTTTCCAACAGTATATAGCATGCATATAGAGAAGGCCCAGATTGTGAGTTATGGCCGAAATACTGAGGCTGTGTCGGCAGGCCCGAGTCTTGATTATTATTTCCATCTTGTGCTCCAACATATTTATTTTCAAGCTATGCTCCATCCAAATTGCACCTGAATTCACATAAATATGTCATTAGTAGTATCAATATTCAATTTGTGATTATTATCGATATAAATAGAATATTAATGTATATAATGGTGCAATATCACATATGTATAGGGTATAAAATGTGTATAATTAATGACTTATCAGGGAGCAACAACATCTACCCGGGACAAGTATAACAAATACGTCAAGGATGATGTAGAAGTAGTTTGTCTCATGTTAGCCACCATGGCCTCCAAGCTTCGAAAGCAAATGGAGGACATGGGTTCTTATGATATGATCATAACTTTCAAAGAAATGTTCCAAGCGCAGACTAAAGTTGAGCGCTACAAGGTGTCCGGATCTCTCATGTCCTGCAAGATGGCCCAAGGTTCATCCGTGAGTGCTCACGTACTTAAGATGAAGGGCTGTGTTGATCATTTGAAGAGGCTTGGTTCACCTATTCCCAAAGAATTGGCCATTGACATAATTCTCGGGTCGTTACGTCCTAGTTTTGAGCAATTCATCATGAATTATAATTGCATCAGATGGAGAAATCCATCACCGAGTTGCATGGGATGCTCAAGAACGCACAGGAAGGCATGAAGACAAATGTTGTCAATAATGTCCTGATGGTTCAAAAGAAGAAGGATAAGAGGACCAGGAGCAAGAACAAGGATAAGGGCAAGTTATTGCCCAAACCTAAGACCAAGAAAGGAACTAATTGAGTTTGCTTCCATTGCAACAAGACCGGGCATTGGAAGAGGAACTGCAAACTCTATCAGGAAGAGATAAAAAATCAGAAGAGTAGTATGACTACCACTTCAGGTATTTTTTTATTGAAACTAATCTATTTACTTCTAAATCCTGGGTATTGGATGCCGAATGTGGTACTCAGATTTGTAATAATGTACAGGGACTGCAAAGGAGTAAGAGACTGGCAAAGGGCGAACTCGACCTGCATGTGGGAAATGGACCAAGAGTTGCTGCATTTGCCGTAGGAACTTATTTATTGACTTTGCCTAGTGGACTTGTATTAGAATTAAATAATTATTATTTTATACCTACTATGAGCAGAAGTATCATCCCTATTTCTAGTCTAGCATTGGATGGTTACAAATTTGTCATTGAGAATAATATTTCTTCTATCCTAAAAGATAATCTTTTCTATGGAATTGTTCTGGTAGAAAAAAGGTCATTATGTGCTAGATCTTAAGAAAGAGAATTACAAGTCCATCTATAACATTAATACCAAGCGATTTAAATCAAATGACTCAAATATGACATACCTCTGGCATTGTCGCTTGGGCCATATAAATGAGAAATACATTTCTAAGCTCCACTCTCATAGACTTTCAGACTCATTTGATTTGGAATCATTTGAGACGTGTGAGTCTTGTTTACTTGATGAGATGACTAAGACACCCTTCACAAAAGTTGGAGAAATGGTCAATGACTTATTAGGACTCATATATACTAATATATGTGGACCAATGAGTATGCCAACTAGAGGTGGATAACGATACTTCATTACTTTCACAAACGACTTAAGTTGATATGGCTATGGCTATTTAATGAAACATGAATTTGAATCCTTTGAAGTGTAAGAATGAAGTACATAATCAACTTGTCAAGAAGATTAAAGCACTTTGATATGATCAAGGAGGCGAATATCTGAGCCAGGAATTCGATGATCATCTCAGAGAATGTGGAATAGTTTCACAACTGACACCTACGGGAACTCCTCAATAAATGTTATTTGTGCTAGGAAATGGATTATGTATTAAGACATTATTATTTATTCAATAAATGTTATTTCTTATATATCTGCGTGTATGGGTTGTGAATGTAAATCCTATATCAACCAAGAATGACACTTCGGGTTCACGTTATCAGAATACATGATTCTGATAGTAGAACTGTGAACCAACGAATGACATTCTAAACTGTCCCTAGTGATATGTAGGTTGTTTACAGAGATAGACATACTTCAGGTAAGAAGCTACATATCCACACTAGTATATTCACAGGCTGGATGATCATGTTCTGCTGATCATGGACATAGAGATGTCAAGTCTGGAATATAGGTACGTGTTAGAGAACACGTTCTGGACTGACCACACTATGAGAATATGCATGGTATATGTTATTAGTGATTCTCATATGAATAGTGTGCTTGTTCCTACGACCTGAGGTCACCATGGATTCCTGTATGTGGAACTGTATACTTTAATATGATCCTACGTGATCCGTAATGGGATGATCATTAGGATCATCATTAGTTATGCACTGAATCATGATGAGGAATGTGAGTGACCAAGATGGGATTTGTTCCTCTCGTCAAGAGGGAGATATCTCTGGGCCCCCTGATGAACTAGGACTGAAGGAAATGCATGGACATGCTCAAAATGGATTAACATGTGTTGTTAAATATCATTTTGTATTTACTCAGTCTAATTCTCTGATTAGGGTTTTTAGTTATGGTAACTGAGCAATCGTTTCTCTCTAGTATAAATAGAAAGGCAGAACCTCTCTATAATACACACAATTCAGAAGCCTTAGAGGCCGTCTAATATACAGAAATAGAGAGAGAGAGAGAGAGAGAGTTTTGATTGATTTTCGAAAAGTATTTCCGGACTCGTCTAGCTGAGTCCGGTTATTTCGTGCGTCTGAAGTTTGACGTGGATACGAGTAGAGGTCTTTTGCTTTGAAGACTAGAGAGCGATCAGTTCCTTTACCCTAGGAGAAGCAAGGAGTTCGTTCGAGTTGAGTTTCAGGAAGGAGAAGGTTGCATGTCAGTAAAGTTCAGACCTACATTCGTTCTTCGTCTCGCGGATCAGGAAGATCCGAGGTATAAATTTTAATAGCTAATCTCGTACTTTTATTCCCATTAACGACGATCCTAGGGTGGATTGAATCCATAGGTTACGCTGCGCATGTAACGTACATGGCTATGGATTCCCAACAAAAAGAAATACTTTTGTTTAGCCCATTTTTATTTTCACTGCCCAATCCAACATAAATTTCTATTTTCATTTCATTTACTTATTTATTCCTTTCCAAAGAGAGAAAAGAGGTCGAGCCCAAACAATTTTTATTCATTTCATTTACTAAATGCTCATTTCCCTCCAAGTCCAACCAGAGAGAGAAAGAGACGAGTCCCTTTCTAGAAAGTTCCTTCGATGATATTCTCTCTCTCTCTTGTGTCGCTCGTTGCCACATTAAAAACGGCCACGTTCGTCCTTTCCCTCTTCCCTTTCTCTCTGCTTTGTTACGTTTGTATCAAGCAAATAAATTAGTTTAGTGCTTAATTAGAGCCACAATGTAATAGTTCTTCCATTTCCCTTATCTCTCTAGTCTCTTGTTGTTGTTGTTGTTGTTGTTGTTGTTGTTTGTATCCTTATATAGTTGTTTTATTTTTTATTGTAATTAGGGATTAAGCTTGAATCAATGGCTTCTGATGCAACAACTACAACCACACCTTGTACTGAAAATCGCCCAAATTAAAGCCTGATTCAAATGTTGTTGGGTGGCTTTATGGTGAATATGAAAGTGAAACTAGTACGCAAAGGGTGCGATGTGACTATTGTAGGTTTGTTTGTACGTCTGGCATATTCCATTTTAAGCAACACATTGCTGGAGTAAGTTTTAATTGTTTTAATATTATTTTTTGCAACAGTTTAAAATTTAAAATTATTGAGTTGATTTCTGTTAATTTCTTGTAGATCAGGGGCAATATAAAGCCATGTAAAAAAGCTACGGATGAG
Organism: Juncus effusus; assembly: GCA_027726005.1. Classification (NCBI taxonomy): domain Eukaryota; kingdom Viridiplantae; phylum Streptophyta; class Magnoliopsida; order Poales; family Juncaceae; genus Juncus; species Juncus effusus. The sequence goes on from CM050907.1 coordinate 6,636,119, forward strand.
GCCAAAAGAAAATGCAAAGAAGCCATAGATCTTGAACAAGATGCAAAACGGGAGAAATTGGATGGAAATGATAAGCTGAGAGATGATGCGTGCATTGTAAGGAAGGGGTATCTTTTTCTGAATCGAATGAGGCATTCTATGATTCTCGTACCGGTCAATACATTTCAAATTTGTGGATCAATGTATTGAAAAGATTGGGGTGGATAAGGTTGTACAAATTGTAACGGATAATGCATCAAATAATATGGCGGCAACCAATTTGATGCTACAAAAGAGACCCACACTTTTTTGGACCGGTTGCGCCACTTATAAAATTAACTCGATTGTTGAAGGGATTTGTAAGCTCCCAATGTATAAGAATGTAATTGATACGCCAAGAAATATAACCACTTTTATTTAGTCGCACCAAACAAATTCTAAGCATAATGAGAAATTTGACAAAGGGTGAAATAGTCCGACCTGAGACAACCCGTTTCGCGAGTACCTTCCTTTCGTTACAAAGCTTGTGGGACAAGCAGAAGGAATTAAAGTTCATGGCCCTCTGATCAGAATGGGCTATTGTAGGGATGTTAAGAGTGGTAAGGGAAAAGAGGCATAAGAGGCATTGTTAAATCCTAAATTTTGGAGAGGAACGATGTATATTTTGGCTATTTTAAATCCTTTAGTTCGGTTTCTTCGACATACCGATGGTGATAAAACGTCAATGCCTTGGTTATACGAAGAATTTGAAAAAGTGAAAACTGAACTCGTGGAGAAAGTGTTCAAAGGAGTTGAGAATAGTTACAAACCTGTCATGAAAGTGATTGAGAATAAGTGCAAGAGTAGAGATGGAGAGAAGTCTAACAGTAGACTTGATGGAGATTTGCATATAACAGCTTATGTCTTAATCCCATTTTATTTGTACCGTCACCCATATTATCCAAAAATTGCAGCAAAAATAATTTACGTCAAGAAATTTTTGAATTGTCTTGATGAGTTCTTCCCACCCACAATTGATATTGATCTAAATTCTGATGTGAACGATAAAGAATTTGTCATGTATAAAAATAAGGATGGTTTGTTTGGAAGAAAAGGGCCGGAAAATACAGTCATGAAAGCAACTATTTAAACGTTCAACCCTGGTAAGTAAAAAATATGGACTTTTTGTACTATTTAATTTTGTATGCTTAAATAACATTAATTTTTATTTTTTACTCTAGTTGAATGGTGGATAAGTTATGGTGCCAGATGCACCGAATTTGTGAATGATGGCAATAAGAATTCTTTCTTTAACAACTAGTTCATCAGGATGCGAGTGGAACTGAAGTACATTTGAAGGGGTATGACTTGATAAATTTATATTTATAAATTGCATTTCTCTAATTTAACATGGAAATATATCTCTTAAAATAATTTGTTTTTCTTTGGTTTATCAATAGATTCATACAAAGAAGAGAAATAGGCTTTCGTCGTCAAAATTAAGCCAATTGGTATGTGTACAATTCAATTCAAGGTTAGTGGAAACACGAAAAAAAAGATGGTTATGTTGTAGCCAAAGATGCTCTTGTTTCTCCAGTGGCTCGCACTGCACAATATTGGTTAAATCCCAACATTGAGGAGGACTATGACAGTGATTTGGAGGTGAGGGAGGTTAATGATGACGAATTTGATTCAAGTGGTTCGGATGAGGAAGTTCATGTGGCACCACAGGATGATTTTAATTTTGAGCTGAAGGTATTGGGAGCTGCATCACATGACGAGTTGGATTTCCCGATTTAATTTGGTTGATGTGTTATATGTTGTTTATTTTGGACAATTATATACTTTGTTTAAGTTTTAATTTGGACTTTGGAGTGTAATAATCTAATTTAGATGTTGTATGTTATTTGAACTTTAAATTATGAGATTTATATTTTGATTGAATTTAAATTATGATTATGATTATTTATATTTTTATGTTTATGTTTTATTGTTGTTCGATTTTAAAATTTTAAAAGTAGTATTGATAATTTGTAGTATAGTATTTGGAAAAAAAATATCAGAAAGTCAAATCCGATGTTTGACCGACGTACATCCGATAAGTCTCCGATTAATCACCATATAACAAGTCGATAAGGTTTCCGACGTGATCCGACGTCCGATATTTAAAACAATGCTCTCTAGTATAAATAGAGGGGCAGCCCCCCTCTATTATATACACAATACAATCCTTAGAGGCAGCCGTAATACTCAAAGAGAGAGTTTTGTGAGGGTTATTTTCAGAAAGTATTTCTGGACTCGTCTAGCGGAGTCCGGTAATTCTGTATTATATCTGAAGTTTGTGTGGATACTAGTAGATGTTTTCTAACTTGAAAACTTGTCAGCGATTATTCTTCAACCCTAGGAGAAGCAAGAGGTTTGCAGAGCCGAGCTTCAGAAGTCAGGAAGGAGAAGGTTGCACTACGAAGGTTCGTTCAGACCTATATCCACTTCTCTCTCCCGGATTATTGTTATCTGAGGTATAAATTTCAAATAGCTATTCCATACTTTTATTTCCTTATTGATAATCTTAGGAAGGGTTGATAGGAATAATTCATATAGATGTTTGCACACTATCTTACATCTTACTTTCCGCACTTTAGTTAGTATTTCTAGTCGCTTACTTATGTTTTACCCAAGATCCAAGTTACTGCCAGAATTATATGTGATTGCGGAAAATATAGTAAAAAGGCCAAAAAGGACACGGAAAGAGGCACGATGAATCTAGGGAGCGATTGGAGCAATCATCGCACTGCGGTCCCACCCGCGGGCACGATATCACTCGACCCATCAGCACAGATCACAAGGAATCGCGAATCGAGAGGAGCAGCATACAGGCATCCAAATTGGAAAAGAAACACACTGGAATCATGGACTAATTAATTGGCAATTTAAGAGGAGATCTGGCAACGCCAGGCAGACACATTCAAGAAGGAGTAGATCCGGAAAGAAGCAATCAAGATCAATCAACGTTAATGGCGAGAAGATCGACGAGGATATTGAGAAGATGCCACCTGTAGTTTGGAGACGCTGGAAATCCTAGAGGTCTCTCCCCTATAAAAGGCCCATAGATGGGATAAGTAGAGAGGAGATCGGAGAGAGAGAAATACTCTGGGAGAGAGAGAGAGAGAGAGAGAGAGAGAGAGAGAGAGAGAGAATAGTCTCATTAGTCGTGCGTGGTGATAGCCCACGACTACGGACTTAGATTTAGAGAGAGAGTTTTTTTTTTTCTAATCCTAATGTATCGTGATTTTAGTTATTGCATCATGTACTGTAACTAACTCCGCCCCCTAGGGCGTAGTGTTAGTAGTCTCATGAATTCAATTTTTTGAATAAGTTATTTCTCTCTTTGTTCATTATTATTATTTACTGTGATGTTATTTGTGAGTTGCTTAACTCTTATCTTGAAGTGTGTAGCGTGTCACGTGGCTTGATATATAGGCGACTAGGTGAATGACCGAGAGGAGAAGTCGAAAGCCAGACCCACGATCAACACTTGGACCGACGAGGCATGAGAGTAGCCGAGACGTCCAAGGGGAGCGAGGAATGCAACATATCTTAAAGGGCTCGTACTCTTGTCGAGTATCCCGGGAGTGCGAGCCAAGCGATTCACTGCGAGAGCCGGCTTCGCGATACTAGGGAGGATCCCCCTCATCAGCATTAATAAGAAGGACAAGAAGAGACAACGGACGGAGATACTGAGGAGATAGACGAAACCACGAAGCCCAAGACCGCACTCCACTAGAGAAATCTACAGATCACCCCCTGCACGAGCACTGACAACGGGAGCGCTGGACCTTTTTATTTTATTTACTTTTATTTTGCTTTCTCTCAACCAACCAACCAAACCTTATATTAGGTTTGAATTATCAACTGGTAGCTAGTCCAGCACTCCACCTTTGGCCTCCTTGTGGATCGACATCCCACCTTTACTACATTAAGAGGTCATGAGGGCGACCGAGCAAAGTAAAACTAAGGTTCTAAATTTTGAATTGGGAACCTCACCTTTTATCCATACACACTACCCAGTGAACCAAGTTTTCTGGCGCCGTTGCCGGGGAGGCACAGATATTGAAAATCTAGCTTTCTGGTAGTGAGACCAGACCATTTTCTTTTTTATCTTTTAATCTCAGATTTTTCTTTTTGTGACAACAAGGACGAGATGCCGGCTAATACGAGATTACGTTAAGCCCTACTTCAGACGTCTACATGCAGAAGGAACCCAATTACGAAGCAAAGAACGATGGCAGGTGGCACAACCTCAAATGATGCAGAAGATCCAAAACTCCGTAACACTGGAGGAGACGGATCGCAGGTTCACATGAGAAACATGAATGCACCCTGACAACCGAATCCTAATGACCCACGACCACCGATGCGAAGGACATTGCGCGACTATGCTTCACAGGCGTTGTTCTTCCACAATCGAGCATCGTGATGTCGGCCATAGGACTGAACTCATTCGAGCTAAAACCTTCTCTGGTCAGCATAGTTCAATAAAACCAGTTCACAGGTCAGACATCCGAAGATCCGAAGCTGCGCTTGTCGATATTTCAGGAGTGTTACGACACCCTGAAACTAAACGGAGTTGACCCAGACGCAATCAGACTATGACTAGTCCCATTTTAGTTATGAGATAAGGTGCGATCATGGCTTCACACACTACCGAGCAACTCAATTTGCAATTGGAGTCAGCTGGCTGGGATCTTTCTCAACCACTTCTTCCTGCCGAGCAAGACTGCACACTACCCAAATTCAAATCACGAGTTTCAGCCAAAGACCACCGGAGACTCTCTATGAAGCTTAGAAGCATTTCAAGTACATATTGAGGGCTTGGCCACACCATGGACTCAAAGAGTGGCTCTTGATCCATACCTTCTACAATGGGCTAAATGATACATCGAAGGGGAACGTAGACACCACTGCTGGAGGGCAGCTCACGATGAAGACTCCGGCCAAAACACTGGCACTGATAGACGGAATGTCGGCGAATTATCAAAACTAGAACAATGAGCAGCAGTCTCAGACGCGAGGAATTCACGCGGTAGATTAATCTACCTTACTAGAAGCAAAGCTGGACGTGCTTAACAAGAAGTTCAACGATTTTACCAAAGCAAAAGAGGCAAAAGCTGCGACCGTCAGCCAGAGAAGCAGTTCCAATTCCACTTGTGTAGTATGCGGTCAGATAGATCATGATGGTAACAATTGTATATTGATCCACGAAGAGAGTGAAGAAGTGAATGACATAAATCAGTATACACCCGCATATAACAATGCACCTTATAACAACAATAATAATTGAAATAACCCAAACCAATCCTATAGGAGTAATCAGTTAAGCCAATCCCAAAACATCGCACCAAATCAAGGGTATAACAACCAAAGATCGGGACTATATTCTATGCTAACGAGCTTTATGGCGGAACAAGCTAAAGTTTCCGCTGAACTTCGGGCCCATGGCCAAGAAATGAAAAATCAACTGCAGAAATTAGCAAGCAAGGTGGACGCGCTAGTCTTGCAAAACAAGGTATTGGAGACGCAGGTTGCAAAGGCAAACAATACATTCCAGCAAGAAGGGAAGTTCCCGAGCCGAACCGAAAACCCACGAGAGCAAGTCAATGTTGTGATGGCACCAAGGAGCGGGCAAACATATCGAGGGCCAATAATGAAGAGAGTTATAACAGATCAATCACCACCTGCGGTCTCTACACCGCGACCTGAAGCTCCGCCATCGCAACCCCTGATACTAACCGAAGATGCTACAAACCCAAACCGACAACAAACGACAACGAAGGGGCAAATCCGACTGAACCCGCAACAACCGAAGTTTCAAACTCCATCGACAAACTTAATAAAGACTTTCCCTCATCACCATCAGGACCTGATTATGAATCACCACCACCATACAAGTCACCCCGACCTTTCCCTAGAAGGCTAGCTAGACACAAACTAGAGCGGCAAATCACGAAATTAGCCGAAATTCTAAAGAAGCTCAATGTCACTCTACCCTTCACAGAAGTAGTTACCCAGATGCTGGCCTATGCGAGGATCTTAAAGGATATCCTCTCCAATAAGAGGAAGATTGAAGATTTCAAAAATGTCGCGCTCACGGAACAATGTAGCGCAATCATACAGAACAAGCAACCTCAAAGCTGAAGGATCCATGCAGTTTCTCCATACCATGTTACATCGGTAAGAAGCGATTCGATCGAGCACTATGTGACTTAGGAGCGGGCATAAGCTTGATGCCATTGTGTGTCTACAAGAGACTTGATATCAGAGATCTAGAGGAAACAAGGATAACGCTAACCATGGCGGACAAGTTGGTGAGGTATCAGGAGGGGGTAGTAGAAGATGTACCGGTACGAGTAGGAGAGACTCATATCCTGATAGATTTCGTGGTGGTAGAAATAGAAGCTGACCAAAGATACCCAATCATAGTAGGAAGACCTTTCCTAGCGACCGCCGATACAATAATCGATGTGAAGAAAAGACACTTATCATTCAACTTGGGGGAAGGCAAGGTGGAATTCAACTTCATAAAGAATTCCGTGAGACTGTGAATGGAGGCATGCTACAAGGTCAGGACTGAAGGCGATAACTCATAGGGAGAACCTCAAGATCTGATGGAATCAAGAGAAAAGTCAGCGCGTAGACAAGCAGAACAAGACGAGCCAAAAGGACCAAACAAACCAAACACGCAAACGGAAGGCACGAACAACAAAACTGGGGGCCAAGAGACGAGCAATGAGGAAGAATCCGAAGACAAGGCCCAAGAAGACGAACCCACCATGTGAGAACAAGGCACGATCGACAACTCTAGAGAGCATGAACATCATGAGCCAAAGCCGGACGAGCCACCCGATCGAGATCCCATACCTGAAGGGGGCAGACGAGAAAGCTAGAGAGAACGGACTTACGAGACATGCGACCCAAACATTCCCATTAATCTCTGCCCAATCTGTATATCAACAAAGGAGGGCTTGGGGCGGCCTAGAAAATTGGAGCCCTTACCTCCAGGCCTCATGTATAAGTTCTTAAGCCCTGACGACTACCCAGTCATAAAGATAACTGACCTCGGGATGAACCACTTCAGAGGAAGCACCTGAGTCAGCGCTAGTTTTCACACCCTACGAACTTGTGACTACTGTCACCAAGGGAGAGATAGGGATATGTCTCTCCAAGAGGAGGAACAACATCCTATATCCGGTTCTCTACCGGAGTAAAGTGCTCAAGGAGACGTTGAAGGGCTACACAAGGGCTGAGACAGAAGTCTTCACCCTCGTCCACACATTAGAAAGGTTCGAGCCCTACTTGCTCGAATCTAATATCGCCACATATACAGACTACTCGGCGATCAATTATGTTTACAACAAGATAAACACAGGGGATAGAATGATGGTTTGGATCATCTTCCTGCAGAGGTTCCACGTATGATTCATGGAGTGAGAAGGAGGACACACTCCCGAAAACCTGGTCGACAGAGTGATCCAGCACGAAACAGAGGATCCGGAACCAGATGACTGCGGACATCACAATATAGTACTCGAAAATAGACTCGGACAAACTAAGAAGAAGGCACGAGCAGAAAGCACACTGCAGGGAGCGAGGAGAAACAGAATGCGGTCCCAAATTTGCGCAGCATGGGCCGAATTGGTGGAAGCAGAGGGACGTCAACTCGAGTCCGAAAACGATGTTGAATCCGAAGGGGTGGTGAATGAAGAAGAAGAGGAGGAAAGGCTAGGTGACGTTATTAGAGCGAGGAGGAAATGTTTCTCACTTCCGGACTGTCTAGAGGAGGACAGAGAGATCGAGAAATATCCGCGGATATCCTGAAAGGAAACGCGCAATCAAATAAAGGGAATTAAATTTTACCCGTTTCCTAACCGAAGATCCATGTATATCGACCAAATTAGAAAAGAAATCAAATTTCATACCTCGAATTTGACAAATCCGGTCAGTAGGGTTTCATGATCTCCTTGCTTCTCTTCACAGATCTGATCACAAAAGGCGCTATGACTCCGGCACCGCTCTCTACACGTATCCACATGTCAACTTCTCTCGTTGGCGGAGAAATCGAGATCTACAAGAATCTGGTTTCCCTTTCTCTTTCCCAAAATGCGGCTAGGGTTTTCTGAATCTTGATCAGACGGCCCCTTCATCTATTTATAGCATCTCATGCTTACAACTCCTTCACCTTCCTTATGATTTTCTGTGTCCAACCAAGTTAGTTCTGTTTGTGTGCGACCCTGTAGGTTCATTTAATGTTGGCAATAAACTTCAAGTATATAAATCATAAATAGCCTCTAGTATGACGTTATCATTACCCAAATTAAATGAATGATACGTGATCATAACCTAAACAACAATTATGTATTTAGTCCTTTTGTTAAACGATATCTATATTGATCATAAGGCATAGTTTTATGTCATCCTTAATATGGTGAATTCTCATTATGATTTATAATTAGACTGAATAAATTAAAAGACATTAACAACACATATCAATTCTTTCGTACACGGCCGAGTATTTTTCTTCATCCTCAATTTATCAGGGGGCCCGGATATATCTCTCTCATATCCGAGAGTAACAAGTTCTATCTTGATCATTCACGTTCCAACTCATGATTTACTAAATACCCGATCATAACTTTTATAATTATCCGGTTAAAGACAACGTTTGACTATGTCAAAGTATGAAGATATACTATGATGACCTCAAGTCAAAGGACTACTTTTAAATTAGATGAGGAGAAAACATTAGTGACGTATACCATGTGTATTCTCATAGTGGGTCAATCCAATATATGTTCTCCAACATATATTTATGTTAATGAATTAATATCCAATATCCATAATCAGTAAAACATGATCATCATCCAACTAACATACTAGTATCTATATATATGATTTGAGATTTTCAAATATATTTGCCTTACAAACATCTCATATATGGCTAGGGATAATATAGAATTGTATTCACTTTGTTTACGGTTTTACTATCAGAATCACATATTCTGATGACGTATAACGGGTACATATTCATGGTTAATTAATAATCTAACAACCTTTAGGCACAAATTATTATATGAAAAAGTTTATGGATAAAACACTTAATACAAAAATATAATGTCTGATACATAATGCGTTTCCCACACAGCAAAACAGCTTGGCCTAGGGCATTATTACTTTCAGTCCTGCAGCTCACATAAGGGGCACAGATAACTTTGCCACGAGGCATTAGTGGACTTGCAAATCGTGCTCGACATAACCAATATTCTGAAAAGGATTGGCCTAGAGATCGTGGTTTTCCGCATGAAGCAGTCTTATGCGAAAGCGATAGCAGCGTTTCTCGCATGCTTCGAGACAGAAGTAGAAGGGGGCAAAGCGGTAGTAATACATTTCCAGCTTGGGGTAGACAATGGAGATCGACGATGGAGGCATTCGAAAACGCAATCGGTATCGGATAGAACAGACGAGAGGGGCCAGGCCATTACAACTATGTTGCGAGGGACTTCTGAGAGGAAATTTCGGCTTTCCACCGGAGAAACCTGAACCAAAGAGTCAACAAAGTCCATAACCTAGCCTTCAAGGTGGTACTAAGAACAATCGCTTTCAACCTATTTCCAAGGGGCGACGACAGAAACTACCCGTCATCAATAAAGTTGAGAGCCTTATGGAGAGCTATGCAAAATCCCTCGATCAGGACGAACTGGGGAGAAGAAATCGTAAATCACCTATTGAAAATTTCAAGGGAAGAAACGCGGGGTTCGGTAGGTTGTGGGGATATGTGACTGCAATAGGAGAATACCTGAGAATTGACTTCAGCAAGTACCCAGCAACTGATCCGACATTGATGGACTTCAATCAAATGGTGAAATATCGATTTTTACAGGAATTGGAAGGAAGATTGAAGACGAACGAAAATCTGCCCGATTTCTACCTACCGGACCGCTCAAGGGCAATAATAGGAAGCAAAGAGGATTGGCTACCCGTCGAAAGGCGACACCAGGGGCACGAAGGGTGGCCAACCAGCCCGAGAGAATAGATAGGCGAATGCAATCACCTCAGGACGAGCTTACCCAGCAGCTGGAGGACTTACACCAACGAATAGAGCAAATTCAACGAAGCACGGAGGTAACTAGAGAACCGATCCTCGTAGTTAGGGCTTTAGTGGAAATAATGGAGTCGTCAGTGGACAAGATCGAAGAACAATCATAACCCTGACGGAAGTCGAGCACTACGGGAGTAAAGTGGACACATTATTGAAACACCACCGGTCAATTCTCATTATGATTTATAATTAGACTGAATAAATTAAAAGACATTAACAACACATATCAATTCTTTCGTACACGGCCGAGTATTTTTCTTCATCCTCAATTTATCAGGGGGCCCGAATATATCTCTCTCATATCCGAGAGTAACAAGTTCTATCTTGATCATTCACATTCCAACTCATGATTTACTAAATACCCGATCATAACTTTTATAATTATCCGGTTAAAGACAACGTTTGACTATGTCAAAGTATGAAGATATACTATGATGACCTCAAGTCAAAGGACTACTTATAAATTAGATGAGGAGAAAACATTAGAGACATATACTATGTATATTCTCATAGTGGGTCGATCCAATATATGTTCTCCAACATATATTTATGTTAATGAATTGATATCCAATATCCATAATCAGTAAAACATGATCATCATCCAACTAACATACTAGTATCTATATATATGATTTGAGATTTTCAAATATATTTGCCTTACAAACATCTCATATATGACTAGGGATAATTTAGAATTGTATTCACTTTATTTACGGTTTTACTATCAGAATCAAATATTTTGATGACGTATAACGGATACAATTTCATGGTTAATTAATAATCTAACAACATTTAGGCACAAATTATTGTATGAAAAAGTTTATGGAAAAAACACTTAATACAAAAATATAATGTCTGATACATAATGCGTTTCCCACACAGCAAAACAGCTTGGCCTAGGGCATTATTACTTTCAGTCCTGCAGCTCACATAAGGGGCACAGATAACTTTGCCACGAGGCATTAGTGGACTTGCAAATCGTGCTCGACATAACCAATATTCTGAAAAGGATTGGCCTAGAGATCGTGGTTTTCCGCATGAAGCAGTCTTATGCGAAAGCGATAGCAGCGTTTCTCGCAAGCTTCGAGACAGAAGTAGAAGGGGGCAAAGCGGTAGTAATACATTTCCAGCTTGGGGTAGACAATGGAGATCGACGATGGAGGCATTCGAAAACGCAATCGGTATCGGAGAGAACAGACGAGAGGGGCCAGGCCATTACAACTATGTTGCGAGGGACTTCTGAGAGGAAATTTCGGCTTTCCACCGGAGAAACCTGAACCAAAGAGTCAACAAAGTCCATAACCTAGCCTTCAAGGTGGTACTAAGAACAATCGCTTTCAACCTATTTCCAAGGGGCGACGACAGAAACTACCCGTCATCAATAAAGTTGAGAGCCTTATGGAGAGCTATGCAAAATCCCTCGATCAGGACGAACTGGGGAGAAGAAATCGTAAATCACCTATTGAAAATTTCAAGGGAAGAAATGCGGGGGTCGGTAGGTTGTGGGGATATGTGACTGCAATAGGAGAATACCTGAGAATTGACTTCAGCAAGTACCCAGCAACTGATCCGACATTGATGGACTTCAATCGAATGGTGAAATATCGATTTTTGAAGGAATTGGAAGGAAGATTGAAGACGAACGAAAATCTGCCCGACTTCTACCTACCGGACCGCTCAAGGGCAATAATAGGAAGCAAAGAGGATTTGCTACCCGTCGAAAGGCGACACCAGGGGCACGAAGGGCGGCCAACCAGCCCGAGAGAATAGATCGGCGACTGCAATCACCTCAGGACGAGCTTACCCAGCAGCTGGAGGACTTACACCAACGAATAGAGCAAATTCAACGAAGCACGGAGGTAACTAGAGAACCGATCCTCGTAGTTAGGGCTTCAGTGGAAATAATGGAGTCGTCAGTGGACAAGATCGAAGAACAATCATAACCCTGACACAAGTCGAGCACTACGGGAGCAAAGTGGACATATTATCGAAACACCACACTGATCGGCATCCGCCGGCTAGCGGAAGCAACTTCTAGGTCGCGGGAAAGATTTCTTACTCTCCTTTTTAAGTTTTATCAATAGCTACCTAAGTGCACCGGGACGAAGCCCAATTTAAGTTTGGGATGGAGAGCATCACTGCATGCATTATGTATCTTTTTATTTTCTTTCTTTTTTTTTTCTTTGCATTTAGTTTAGTTTAAAAATTAGTCTGCATGAAATTAAAAACATAGGTGGTAGACCAAACCAAGACCCTTTATTTCGTGTAGACTATATACTTATATGGACAAGAACAGACACACTCGTGACCATAACCACCGAGGTCCCACATATAAACCACCTGTCAGAACTTCAGATGAGGATGGTTAATACGCCCGTGAGAACGATGGGCCATTTCAGAGGGTCTCTCGCGTGACCTTAGAGATATTTTGGAGGACTAGCCTTGGGAGAACCCCAGCATACCTTGCCAGTGTGACCCCCAATCCACTACTCGAGAATCAACCTTGATCATCACCCCTTATATCCACCTATATGTGATAACCATTCCACTCCACCATTCATCCACCACATCTTCAAACCACCAAAGGGGGAGAGATCCGCGTAGTTATGAGTTACAAGGGCCGAAAATAAAGAAAGAGAATAAGTCTCAAGGGTGGTTACTATTACCGCTATCACTAAGTCGCACGTCGCAGGAGGTGACAAACAAGGCACGAGCAAGAAGGCAATAAGCCAAGTCAGTCAATTCAGCCAAGAAGAAAGAGGAAAATTAGGCAAGTGACTTGCCCCGCAAAGGAGGATTGCAGAAGAAGGTACGAGTCGCTTGATTTAGCCCAGAAGAAAAGACGATATCAGGCTAGCGACTCTACCCATGATAGGAGGCGTGACAGAAGAAAGAAGTTTGGGTCGCTCAATTTAGCCAGGGAGAAAAGAGGATATCATGCTAGCTACCCAACTCGCTATAGGAGGGCCGAACAAAATCAAGACTCAACAAAATGAAGAAGAATCCGTGATTGAAAGAAAAGAAACAAAAAATGACTGAAAGACAAGAAGAATCAGAGTTGACGCCACGAAAAGGAGGAAAAATACAAGTCGCAAACAAAGGCCGGGAAGAAGAAGAAAAGCAAAAGGCCTTGACTTAAACACAACCAACTCAGAGGGCGAGCTGCTAAAAAGGAAAGGCCAAGGAAAAAGAAAAAAATTAAATGTCTCGCAGCTCGCAAGTCCAAGGGGAACTAAAGGTACGAGTGACCAAAAGAGGCTAAGAAGAGAAGAAAAAGAAAAATTAAGCCGGTCACTTGCGATTTGGAGAAACCCTATTAGAGACCGTTAATTGGAAGTGAACCCTTCAGAGTAACATACGAACAGAAGTAGGAAGGGCCAAACTAGCCAAGCTGAGGTAGTGCCACGACCTGAGAAATGCCGAAGACCCCAAATATCGGCTTGTATCCAATAAAGAATTTTTCAATCATTCAAAAAAATGATCATGGATAAAGACGAAGGAAGGAGTGACATACATGCTCGCGAATACACTAACCGCATGACAAAAACCAAGTTTGGGGAAATCCTTCCCCACGAATTGACAAGCAATCAGCACCTTAGAAACCCTGAGTAACACGCACGAGGATCAAATCCTGGGTGGAGAGAAGAACTATATAGTATATATATAATATCCATAGTACCTACTTATCCAAATACAAGTCTTATAAAGGGTGTTCAATAGAGATTGAGGGAGTGATCCGGTAAGGTATGGCGCATGTTAACCCATACCATGAAATCGATCCTTCTTCTAAGGCATACGATGAGGCCCCGAAGGATGGTTCCGTTGAAGGAGCGGTTATTTCACTCTGATGGACGAACGGGTGCTTTATGTAGGGGACCAAAGAGCGAGAAGGATGCGGGTGCACGAGCACCATGCGAGGAATAGGAATCACACGGGTAAGGTAAGCCGGACGTTTGATCCGGAGTTGTGACTTGCTCGGGACGAGCAAGAATAAGTTTGGAGAATTGTGATAGGGGTAATTCATATAGATGTTTACCCGCTATCTTAAATCTTACTTTCTGCACTTTAGTTAGTATTTCTAGTAGTTTGCTTTTGTTTTTGCCCAAGATCCAAGTTACTGCCAGAATTATATGTAAGCCAAAGAAAATATAGCAAAAAGGCCAAAAAGGACGCGGAAAGAGGCGTGAGGAATCTAGGGAGCGATTGGAGCAATTATCGCACTGCGGACGCTGTATCACTCGACCCGTCAGCACGGATCACAAAGAATCGCGACTCGAAAGGAGTGACTTCCAGGCATCCAAATTGGGAAGAAACGCAAGCGCTGGAAGCACGAACCAATTGATTGCCAATTTAAGAGGAGATCTGGCAATGCCAGGAAGACGCGTTCAAGAAGAACCAGATCGGGAAAGAAGCAATCCAGATCAATCAACATTAATGGCGAGAAGATCTGTGAGGATATTTTGAAGATGCTACCTACTGTTTGTAGACGCTGGAAACCCTAGAGGTCTCTCCCCTATAAAAGTCCCTTAGACCAGACGGCTAGAAATACTCTGAGAGAGAGAGAGAGAGAGAGGGAGAGAATATTTTCGTTAGTCACACGTGGTGACAGCTCGTGACTACAGACTTAGACTTAGAAAGAGAGTTTTCATTTCTGATCCTCATGTATCTTGATTTTAATTATTGTATCATATACTGTAACTAACATCGCCCCCTAAGAAATAAAAGATAACTGAATTCACCATTGGATCTTTCATTCAAAGGGAAAAGAATTGAGAAAGAAAGGGAAAAAGGAATTGGGTGTGGGGGGAAAATATAAAGGCAAGAAAAGGCGATCAAGAAAAGGCAAGAAAAGGCGATCAGGCGGTTCATCCGTACTCTCCTCCTCTCTTCGATGAACTCTCTCCTCCACGGCGAGATTCATCCTAGGTAACAGAACTACGATAGACTAGGCTGGAGAGTGCGTTGTAGTCTACCGAGTTCATTTGACCAGTCCTAGTTGAAAGAGTTATATTTCTAGCTTTGAGAGATTGGATCTATAGGCGCTTCTAATAAGATCCTGATTGATAGATTCAAGATCATATTTCCATTCATTCTCGATTCAATTATATCAAAACATGGAAGCCAAACTATCCTTCCTTCAATCTCTGTTGACAAATCTGGCATCAGAATTTTAAAAAACCTAGCAAACACCAAAAGAAAATCCATGGATTGAGGTCAAAAATAAGAAACACAGAGTCAACAAATCATTATATTGTTACTGATGCGTTGATAATACACATTCTAGAGAAAATTGCCAAAAAGCTATTGTGTGCCATAGTGTAAACAGGAAGAAGACATAGTAAAATTTTGCAAGGGTATTTTTACAACCATTCCAACCATTAAAAATCCTCCCTCTCAGAAACCTAATAACCCTTCCTCTCAGAAACCTAATAGCCCATACACTTCTAGAAAATCATACTCAACCTTATCCTTATAAGAAGAAACTCTAGCATCATCTTTATCCACTCTGACCAAGCCTAATCCTCTCATCGAAGCCAACATTCTCATCAAAGATCTTCTAAGCTCAAATATAACTGAAATAAAGGTAAAACAATATGTCTCAAATTTTGGTGTTTTAAAAAAATAAACAATTTTAAGCAGCTGCAGAACCTAGAAGAGGTTTATATGACTCTCTTGGTTAGAAATATATGTAGTATACCATATGTAATGTACCTTCAAGACGAATTCTCATCCCACAAAACCTACAATGTGCTCCCAAAAATCCCCACTCTTGCGGAAATTGAGAAGTCTTGGAAAGTGAAAGAAAAGGCAATAGCAATTCAGAATGCACATTCGAAGAAACTTATATCAGATGCATCAGTACCTAATTCGTCACGGCCTCTTATTCCCAGAATTTCACCAACAAAATCTATTCAACCAACTGAGCCCATTGTAGAATACATAGGGGAGAAAACTAGAGAAATCCAGTTAGAAATGGAGAACACCACTTGAGGTAATATGACATCTGAGAAAGTATATGAAGAAGAGGAAATAGAAATAATTGAAGGTACTTCCCAAAATTCATATTTTGATATCAACCTAGTAGAAAGAAGAAAGAGTGCAAGGCTTTCAGAAAAAATGTCTTCTCATTATGTATCTTCAATTGACAAGGCACAAATTACTCAGTATAAAAAAATAACACATTGATATAATAAAAGAAATAGTAAAGGAAAACAACAACTATTAGTTATCAAATTGAAGAATTTTCTGAAGCAAAAGATTCTCTTAATATGCAAGAAATATACACCATCTTAACTAGAGTTGGGTATCAAATAACCACAGAGCTAGATGAGGCAGTAAAAGCTCTGATCAAGAAGAAAAGAGAGGCCTAAATAGAGAAAGATAAAGAAGTAAATAAGAAAGATGAATATTAAAATGAATTGCAAAAATATAAAATTAATGAGCTGGAATGTTTGGGGTATTAATGCACCGAAGAAGAGGAAAAAAGTTAGAGATTTTATTAAGGCAGAAAATCCAGAAATAATATGCATTCAAGAGAGCAAAATGGACGATTATACTGATAAAATTCATAAAGAAGTAATTGGCACAAAGTTAGATAGTTTTACCTGCCTTCCTTCAATAGGAGCTTCTGGAGGGATCGTAATGGCTTGGAATTCGAACTTCTTTTCAGCCGCTACCACTACCAAACTAGAATATTCTCTTACAACAGAATTAACATATCTATGGGATGGAAAATTGATAATAGTAACATGAGTCTATGCCCCTCAATCTTTGCAAGACAAGACAGAGTTTGTGAGGAAGATAGAAGAAATTAATAGGGATGCCAATATACCATGGATAATATTTAGGGATTTTAATACGGTAGTTTCTCTTAATGAAAGAACAGGTGATAGTCTTGATGCACCTCTATTTAGAGGGATGATCTCAAATCTAGACCTAATCAATCCTCCATTATAAGGGAGTGAATTTACATGGGGCAACACAGTGGTCAAGGGGAGAATTGATTGATTCTTATTTAATTTGGCATGCTCCAATATTTTTCTTATATACAATCAAAGATCCTTAACAAGAACTTGCTCTGATCACCATCCCATCACTTTACAAGTTAACAGTACCTTTCCCATGTATCAAGGATTCAGGTTTAAAAATTCTTGGCTCAGAAAAGTGGAGGCAATTAATATAATAGAAAGGCACTTACAAACCACACAGGCACAAAATCTAGAAGAATTTAAGCTACACTCTTTAGGTTTGAAACGTAAAAGATGGGATAAAAACAGGAAACAAGACTTAAGAAATTATAAGAGTAACTGTACATTTGCAATAAATTGGGTGGAAACTAAAGAGGAAAAAATGGAGGCTTCAGAACTTGAAAAGTGCATTAAAACAATTGCAAAGAATAGATTGGAGGAATTAATAGATCTAGAAGAGAGTCATTGGTACCAAAGAGCAAAGAATAAGTGGGTACAAGAGGGAGACAAAAATACCATATTCTTTCATAATTATGAATCTCAAAAAAAAATAAACAAATGATTCCTCAACTGATTAATCCCACAAACAATCTTGAGGTATCTCAGCACAATGGAAAAGCCCAAATATTATTTAATCTCTATAAATCACTTGTTGGAACAGAATCACCCAACTATGTAAGTGAAATTGCTCTAAATCCCTCACAATTATTCTCGAATGACAAAAGGGATCTATCTTACTTAAGTGAAGATCTAAGAATAGATGAGATTGATGAAGTGGTTAAACACTGAAAAAGAAACAAAACTCCAGGGCCAGATGGCTATACTGGAGAATTTTTTAAAAGATTCTGGGCCCTTTTAAGAGGAGAAATATTAACAATTATGTCCAATAACCAGTTCAGAAAGGGCTAGGAAAATTTTCTACCTCTCTTACAACTCTAATACCAAAAAAGCTTGGTGCTAAAAATCCAAAGGATTTTAGACCAATAAGCCTAATAAGTGGAATACAAAAGTTAATCTCAGAATTAAAGAAAGTAATCAATGAACTTATTTTACCAAACCAATTAGGATTTCTAGAGGGGAGATCAATCACAGAATGTTATATATATGCAAGAGAAACACTTCATATATATGTTGCCAAACCAATTAGTGTTTCAAGGAATTGCTGGCTCCAAGACCTCAGCAGGAGTTCAGAGAATTCAATAATACTTTAAACCTTCTCCAATTGAATGATGAAGAAGATATAGTACGGTGGAGATGACATGACAAACCCATTTTTCCACCAAAAGTGCTTATCACCAAATGGCAGTAGGTGTATTTACACATTCAGACCTGAAACATATTTGGAAAATAAAAATTCCACTGAGAATGAATGTATTTTTGTGGGAAATGAGACAAAATCGCATACTTACGCTGGATAACTTGAATAAGAGAGGGTATTCATTTCTCAGTCGATGTTTCATGCGTAAAAAAGAGGAGGAATCAGTCAAGCACTTGCTAATCGAATGTGAATATGGGAGACAAATGTGGGATCTAATCCGGTCAGCAACTGACCTAGAAAATGAGCTACCAAGTAGCACGATCTCAATACATGAAGATCTTTTTAGTGGAAAGGGGAGAAAAAGATGTAAATAAATCTCAGGCTTATTCTTGTTTGTGCTATGGAGAGCAAGGTGCAGAAGAGCACTAGATGGTAGAGAACAAAGTTGTGAAGAGATAGTGAAGAAAACTTTAGAGGAAGAAATAGTCATTAGAAAAGCAGAAGAACAGAACAACAATGGAGATGAAAGCTGGAGATGAAGGAACAAGACAGAAAAAATAACATGAAGAAGAAGAAGAAGAAGAAGAAGAAGAAGAAGAAGAAGAAGAGAGAAGTTACTGGAGACAAGTGCCGGCGAGAAAAGATTTATGTTAGAGATATTAATATTTTTTTATATTTAATCTGTTCTTTTAGATGGGCCGTAGTTGTTGGCCAAAAGAAAGGAATCTAATTTTTCATTTTTCTCAAAAAAAAAACTCCACCCCCTAGGGTATGGTGTTAGTTTCCTCATCAATTCATTATTTCAATAAGTTGTTTCTCTCCTTGTCCATTATTATTATTTACTGTGATGTTGTTTGTGAATTGCATAACTCTTATCTTGAAGTGTGTAGCACACCACATGGCTTGATATATAGGCGATTAGGTGGAGGACCGAGAAGAGAAGTCGAAAGCTAGACCTGCGATCAACACTTGGACCGACGAGACACGAGAGTAGCCGGGACATCCGAGGGGAGCGAGGAACGCCACAGATCTCAAAGGGATAGTACTCTAGTCGGTCATCCCGGGAGTGTGAGCATAGCAATTCACTGCGAAAGCCGGCTTCGTGATACTAGGGTTGATTCCCCTCATCAGTATTATTAAAGAAGGACGAGGAGAGGCAACGGACGGAGATACTGAGGAGATAGACGAAACCATCAAGCTCTAGATTGTACTCCACTAGAGAAATCTTTTTTATTTTATTTACTTTTATTTTACTTTCTCTCAACCAACCAACCAACCCTTAGATTAGGTTTGGATTACCAACCGGTAGCTAGTCCGGTACTCCACCTTTGGCCTCCCTATTAATCGACACCCCAGCTTTACTCCATGTTGAAACTAAGATTCTAAATTTTGAATTGGGAACCACACCTTTTATCCATACACACCACCCAGCAAACCAAGGGTTGAGTGTGTTGGTTCTGCCATGCATGTATCATGTACATGACTACGGATTCTCCAACATTATCAAGCTCGACAAACTTGCTTCTATCTCCACAAACATAATTGCTCGCTCTATTATCAAGACACCACACATCTTTCTTTCCTCTTACTTCATTGTAGGTTAGCAATAAGATAGCATCAACCTCTTCATTCTCGACATAATTAGCCTTTTCTTCACCACCTTTAGGCGAATCCCAACAATCTCGAGCATAATGTCCATGCTTGTGGCAGTTATAGCATTAAACTATCGCCTTGTCTCTCCTGGAAAAATTTCCTCGCCACGACCGCGAAAAGATCTACCATTCTCTTCGTCATAGAAAATTTATCTGCTTCTTCCTCTTCCTTGGCCTCTTCCTTGGCCTCTTCCTTGGCCTCTTCCACGGTCGCGTCCTCGTTCTCTTCCATGCGCACTTGCTTCGTGATCAGCTTCTTTCTCGTTTAGAGAGAGCTTCGCGGCAAAAACTTGTTCAGTCGGTTCCTCTTTCTTCTTGTTGATTCTCTCTTCATGGCTTGTAGAGAGCCCATAAGTTGGTCAACCGTCATAGCCTCTAAGTCCTTAGACTCATCAATGGCTACTACAACATGCTCGAACTTCGTGTGTAATGAATGAAGAACCTTCTCAATGACCCGAACATCCTCCAAAGTTTCTCCGTACCTTTTCATTTCGTTGACTATGAGCAATACTCTCGAGAAGAAATCCGCTATATATTCAGATTCTTGCATTTGCAAACGTTCAAATTCGCCTTGTAGCGTCTGAAGTCGCACCCTCTTCAACGCCTTGGTTAGAGTTCCATAAGATCTCCCATGCTTGCTTAGCATTTGTCACACTAGCTACTCTCTCAAACATCGATTCATCCAAACATTTCTGAATGATCGTGAGAGCCTGCAAATCCACCTTTCACATGTTTTGCAGAGTCACCTTTTCGGCAGCAATTAGCTCAGATTCGTTCTGAGATTCGGTGTGGCCTTCCACGACAATCTTCCATACTTCTTGACCACAAAGCAAAGCCTTCATACGGATGCACCAATTTTCATAATTTTCCTTCGTAAGGCGAGGAAACTGGAATGGGTAATTTGAACTAGCCATCTCTGGATCACAAACCTAACGCTCTGATGCCAGTTTGTCAGATTATTTGGAGAAAAATAATGGGGAATAGAGGAAGAAGAAGAGAAGCGATATTGTATTATTACTTATTATTTCTTATTTCTTATTCTCTTGTCTTTTACAACAACCATGACTCCAACTTGAGCATTTGACCTTGAAATAATTTCTCTAATTAGGATTGAATTAAAAAATGTTTGTGACACCGTCCATACCGTTCTTGCTTAAATCTTAGTTAAATTGTTCTTTTTTAAAAAAACTAATTTTCAACCTCTATAAAAAGAAAGGTCCTTTCCTCCCCAACTCATTCATTCATTGCACATACAAAGAAAAACTCGTCAGGAGAAATATAGTTTAACTTTCTCTTTACTTCTGCAATGGTGATTCCAGTTATAGATTTTTCGAAATTAGAAGGAAAAGAGAGGGCTGAGACCTTGGCCCAGATTGCCAATGGCTGTGAAGAATGGGGTTTCTTTCAGGTATTGTATGGTAAAGAAATTCTGAATCTCCTGCTTTTATTTTTTTGTTGAAAAACTAAACAAAATTTTGATTTGGAAGTAAGGTCAATTTCTTTTTGACCGAAACATGTATATAGATGAAATGTCAAGTTGAAGTATAATGAATTTGACAAAATAACTAATAAGCTCACATCTGAATTTAACACTAATTAATTTCAAAATATTTAGTTGGTAAATCATGGAATGTCGGTGGAGCTGCTCGAGCGAGTGAAGAAGGTGAGTACAGAGAGTTACAAGCAAAGAGAAGAAGGCTTCAAAAACTCCGAGCCAGTTGAGAAGCTGAACAAGCTTTTGGAGGAGGGAAATGTGGGGCCCATAGTTCAGAGACTTGATGACGTGGATTGGGAGGATATTTTTACTCTACAAGATGGCAACCCTTGGTCTTCTAACCCTCCTGAATTCAAGTAATTTTAAAAAAATTTACTACTTTCTTTAAGAGATTTTTTAATTTATTCTTCGACTTTCAGTTGATTGTTATTACATAATTTGTTTACTTGAGGTCAAAGCTTTTTTCATGGAATAAAGTAATCTGAGCATGGATCTGATGCTCAGTATTTCAATTCAATGGGGAATGTTTAAAATATATATTACAATAAAAAAAACTAGTGTGTAGTCTTGAAACTTCCACCAATAAATGATTGAGATCATGAGGGCAATTTGTCTTTGCATGCATAAAGTAGGATGAGCATGGTTCTTGTGCATAGTATTCTATTTCATATTGTTTTGAAAAAAAGGAAGTGTTTTGTTTCAGGGAGCACAACAGTTAAGATAGTAAAAGAAACAAATAATTTTATAGGTAAAAGTTTTACTTCTTCATTTATAATACACCTTTTTATTTAATAGGTAAAAATTTTAATTTTCTAAGATAGTACAAAAGCAAGTAATATTGTTGGATAAATATTATTTCAATATGTAAAAAAATTATACATTTTCATTTCTAATACAACTTACTATTCAATAGGTAAAATGTACTTTTTCATGGAGTCATGGAGATAGTTAAAATAGTAATTTTTTTTTTATGAATATTATTTCAATAGGTTCAAAATCATAATTTAGATATCCTAATACACCTTTTCTTCTACTACGTATAGAGAGACAATGATGGAGTTCAGGACAGAGCTCAAGAAGCTCGCCGAGAAACTTCTCGGAATAATGGAAGAAAACCTCGGACTCGAAAAGGACTACATCAAGAAAACATTCTCTTGTGATGATAAATACAAACCATTTTTCGGTACCAAAGTGAGTCACTATCCGCCATGCCCTCGCCCTGATCTGGTAGCAGGCCTACGGGCTCATACAGACGCAGGAGGACTTATTCTCCTTTTCCAGGATGACCAGATGGGCGGTCTACAAGTGTTGAAAGATGGTAAAGTAAAGAAATTATTCTTTTCATTAGAAATACAGAATCTATATTTCTTAATTGAACACTATAATTGTAACATAACATGTTTATATGACAACATGATCCCAATATCTTGAATAAACACAAAATTCCAGCAAAAATGATTTTGGATAAACCATCTCAATTGAAAATCTTCATAACTAAACTAATTACTAATTCATAATTAATTTATTAAGTGTAATATATCGAACAGGTTATTGGATTGATGTGCAACCTGTGAGAGATGCAATCGTGATAAACATGGGAGATCAGATAGAGGCAATGACTAACGGAAAATATAAAAGCGCTTGGCACCGTATACTGGCGAAACGCGATGGTAATCGCCGTTCGATCGCCTCCTTTTACAATCCTTGTTTTGAAGCTATTTTAGGGCCCGCAGAAACGCTGAAAGATGGTTCTGAGCAGTTATATCCAAAATATATGTTTGGAAATTACATGGATGTATATGTGAAACAGAAGTTTGGAGCTAAGGAGTCTCGATTTGCAACTGTTAAGAAATAATTTGAAGAATATATATATATATACATCAATAATATATATAGGGATTTTTATGCATATGTCATATGCATATAGTCGTATAAGTGTAGTCTTGTGTTATTGTAACAAGATTGCATGTGTATGGTACAAGAAATGTGGGCTTAGGTTAAACCCTAATTTTCATTAATGGAGGTTAGGAGAAAGGTAAGGCCTTATTTCTTATTGGGTTTGCTGTAGAAAATTTACAGCATTTATATGTTAAATAGGTTTGAGTTTTATTTTACGCATATTTATATAGGGTCCTTGTGATTTGGTTTGAGTGATTGTAAAATTATAAAAGCTTGTAAATTTATTTAGATCATTATGATATTAAAGCGTGTGGTTGTTGTTGGCTTGCTAGTTTCTTTCATTCTATTCCACCTATTAACTTTCAAATTTCTTTTCTTTTCTTGATATATTTCTGTCACTAGTATTACAATTTAGTGATACTACAGATTTTGAGTTTCTATATTAAGGCAAAATATGAACAAAAATGATAAAAAAAATGCAGAGCAATAGTTTGAGAAAAAAAATATAAGGCCAATTTAATTAACCGAGTAATAAGTAACGAACATGCATCTCCTTTTGGGCCTTGGAAATTATAGAACCTTTTTCAGCCCCAAAAAGTGCCAATTTCATATTTAGAAAAATTGGGGAATTTGCAAAAAAAAATCAATAAATAAATAAAAAAAAAATAACTGTGCATTATGCAACGGCAAAAAAGGAGCACTTTGTTCTTCAAATATTAAAAGAGGGAATTTCATATTTACCCTTCTAAAAACTCGAAATATCATATTTACCCTTGCAAAAATAGAAATATCATATTTACCCTTCTTAAAATATGAAAATATCAAATTTGACCAACTGTTAATTATTCTGTTAACACGGAAAATGCATCAAATTACATTTATACCCTCCTATCATTTCAAACTCCACGTCTCATCTCTCCTCTCTATCCATTTTTTTAAGAAAAATAATTCAGTCTATCTATTTCTTCGATAATCATCTACTCTCTTCTCTCTATCCATTTCTTCATGGCATGTAACTCTTCTTCTCTGTAATTATTGTTGTATTGTTTAAATAATCAAATACAACATTCCCGCTCAAATTTTAAAACTTTGAGTTATAATCAATTAAAAACTCTTTCTTCCAAATAACTTGGTATCTTACTATACATAAGTATTCGGAAGAAATATTTAAATATTAAGTTTTAAAATTTGAGGGGTGTTGTATTATTTATTATTTATTAAAATAAATAATATTAAATTTTAGAACTTATTTTTTTATTTTTAACGGTCATTTAAATAAAATAAAATAAATAATTAATGAGGAGTTTAGAATGGAATTAATTCTTTTGACCTAGTTTTCTGCTCTTCCTTTATAAAAGAAGTTTCCCTCCGGCTTCTTATGAACATAACATAAGATTATATATCTTCTTCATCTTCCTCTCAAATATTATTCTTCCAATTTAGTTCGAGAAATATTCATTCTGGGTTATATAGTTATTTGTTGGGCTGGGCCTGTTGTTATTTTATTTGCTTGTTTTGAATTTTCTTTTTATATGTTTGGGATAATTTCATATATGCCACTATAAAAACTCAAATATCATATTTGCCATTATAAAAACTTAAATATCATATTTGTCATCATAAAAACTTAAAAATATCATATATACCATTACAAAATCTAAAATATCATATTTACCATTACAAAAACTTAATATACCAAATTTGCCATTTAATTTACTTAAAACTTAACACCATCTATTTTTTCCGTTAAAATTAACGGTCCAATCTTATAATTACTATTATATTCCTAAATTCAATTCATGAATTAGATTCATATTAAACATCTCTCTCTCTCTCTCTCTCTCTCTCTCTCCCCCCCCCCCCCCCCCTCTCTCTCTCTCTCTTCATGATTTAGATTCATATATAAGCAAAAAAAATCTTTGTTTTAATTTGAAGTCAAAAGAATTTGATATGAGAGAAATGAATTAATTATTTTTTTGAATAATTTTTTCTCTCGTATCAAATTATTTTGACTAACAAATTGAAGTGAAAATTATTTTTGTTTATATATGAATTTCAATCATGAAGAGAGAGATAGAGAGAGAGAGAGAGAGAGAGAGAGATCATCAAATGAATTTTTAATATGAAATCTAATTCATTAACTAAATTTAGGGGTATAATGGTAATTATAAGATTGGACCGTTAATTTTAACAGAAAAAATGGATGATTTTAAGTTTTGAGTAAATTTGATGGCAAATATGATATATTAAGTTTTTGTAATGGCAAATATGATATTTAAGATTTTGTAATGGCATATATGATATTTTTAAGTTTTTACAATGACAAATATGATATTTAAGTTTTTATAATGACAAATATGATATTTTGAGTTTTTGTAATGGCATATATGAAATTATCCCTTTATGTTTTAAGACTATGTAAGGTGGATTGTTGTTTTAATAAATGCCTGAGGGCTTTTATAAAAAAAAAAAAAAAAAAGTGGGGTGGGTAACATAGCCATAGGGATCGTCAAAAGTTTAAATCATAATGCAGGGTGCTTATGAAAAAATGTCAAAAATGAGAAATCCTGCGGTTGAGGAGTCAGTCCTCAACTCATCTTCTCCATTTCATTTTCTCACTCACTCGACGAGTTCTAAATTGCATATTCACTCCTCTCTAATGTCAGCTTGGATGCACGCCTCTCGCCCTTCAATCTCGTTCCTTATTAGAAATATGAAGACTGCTCTTCGAGCTGGATACACAGGCAAGATTAATTTCAATTTCAACAATTTGGTTCTGGTTGTCAGCGTTTCATTCAATTCAATTACCGATTTTTCAGGTTTCTATTTACATACTTATAAATTGAGCTCATTTAAACATGTAAAAATGAGATGCAAGTGTACTGCGGCTAAGCCTATTACTTATGAAAAAGTTTCTAAGGATAACAAGACTGTTCCTTATTCTGATCCCCCTGCTTCTAAAGACGTGAATCTCTTGCACGAATTTATTGATCGGAGGTGAAATTTACCTTAATTAGATCAGAAAAAATTATTTTGAGTTAAATTCAAATCCTACTTTTGTTTAATTTCCTCAGTAGCAAGCTCATGGTCTTGACTGGAGCTGGAATCAGCACAGAATCTGGAATCCCTGATTATAGAAGGTAATATGTTTTGAATAAATTTCGTTTTCATTCATGTCAATTAAATTTGTCTTTTTGTAATGTAAAAACAGTCCAAATGGAGCTTACAGCACTGGATTTAAACCAATAACTCATCAGGTAATTATACAAAATTTTAACAAATTGGTATCAACTCTTGTAAGTAATAAATAATTTTTTTTTCAATTTTCATGAAAATTAAAAGGAATTTGTACGATCGAATCGGTTTCGGAGGAGATATTGGGCAAGAAGCTACGCTGGTTGGAGAAGGTTTATTAAATCAAAACCAAACACAGCTCATTATGCTTTGGCAACTCTAGAAAAAGTCGGTCGAGTCAATTTTATGGTTACTCAAAATGTTGATAGGTGATTAAATGATTAAATCTTCTATTTTATATATGGTAATATATCATTGTTGAATCGCATCTTATGCATTTTTTTTAAATTATTTTTGAAGGTTGCATCACAAAGCTGGAAGTAACCCGCTTGAATTGCATGGAACTGTGTTTACTGTAGTTTGCTTAGATTGTGATGAGTCGATTAGTAGGGAATCCTTTCAAGACCAACTCAAAACCCTTAATCCAAAGGTATGTATAGCCATATCTTTTTTGAATATTTTTTTCTCGACTTTTTTGTAATTTTTTTTTTCCAAAAGCCAAATACCCTCTGACTTTAGGACTATTAATAAAATCACCAATTTTAACTTTCACTTTTTTTTAAAAGTTAGGGTGTTCTTTAAATGCAGAAAGTTTAAAGTAGGTAATTCTTTGAATATCCAAAAAAATAGTTTTTTTCATAAATAGCGAAAGTACAGTTTCTTTAAATTTCCCCATTTTATTTATTTTGATAAATTTTATAAAAAATGTTTTTGTTGGTTCAGTGGGCTTCGGAAATCGAGAGTCTGGAAAATGGTTATTCAGGCTCAGACGAAAGTCTCGGAGTTCAGCGTCCCGACGCAGATGTGGAAATCGACAAGAAATTTTGGGAAGAAAATTTCGAAATTCCTGAGTGCAAAACTTGCGGAGGAATTCTCAAACCTGATGTTAGTTGATTATTTTACCTACCTAATCATGTGGAAAGTTTTGATTTCGAAAAAGGGATAAATGCACTAAAGTTGGTCCCTGTACTACACATTTGACTTTTTTAGTCCCTGAAATTTTTAAAATTGTGCATGTTTAGTCCCTGAGTTAATATGAAGATGTTAAAACTGCTAATCATTTTCTAAAATGATCATTTTGCCCTTCTATTTTTTATTTTATAAAATTATTGGTTTTCTGTGGTAAAATATTTTGTAATGTTAAAAAAATGACCATTTGTCCTGTTTTCATTAATATTTTTTTATATTTCTTAAAAATGACTATTTAAAAAAGGGAAATTTACAAATAACCCCCTAACTTTTCTGAATATTACAAAAAAAAACTATATTCTCAAATTTACAAAAAATCCTCTTAGCTAAACTTTTCATTTACAAAAAACCCCCTCCATTCACTTATTAGTTAAATTTTTGAAATTTCCATTTTGTCGCTATGATAATATATTTTTCAGAAAATATACTATTTTTTTCTATATACTGCTTGGACATATTTTTCTTATTTATGCATCATTTACTTTTGAGAATTTGTATATATTGTTTTACCGATTTTTAATATACTGTCGTCGTGTTGCACGAAGGGAAAACCCCATCGGATATTAGTTCCCTTTCTTAAAAACAGTTTTTAATAAAAAAATTGAAGGAAATTTTCGTTAGAATTTTTTTTAGAAAAAGATTTGATAAGATATTTATTTTAAAAAATATTTATTTTTCGAAAATATTTTTTAGAAAATTATTTTTTAAGAAAATTATTTTTGGAAAAACATTTTATCATAGGGACAAAATGGGAATTTCAAAAAATTTAACTAATAATTGGATAGAAAAGTGGATGGAGGGGGTTTTTTGTAAATGAAAAGTTTATCATAGGTTTTTTTTTTGTAAATTTGAAAATATAGAGTTTTTTTTAATATTTAGAAAAGTTAGGGGGTTATTTGTAAATTTCACTTAAAAAAAATAGAATAGTAAAATGATCATTTAAAAAAAATTATTAACAGTGTTTAATTATTAAGAACTACACATGCCCGATTTTAAAAAGCGGGGACTAAAAAATTTAAATGTATAGCACATGAACTAACTTGCTATCCAATAAAAGTACAAGGACTAACGGTGCATTTATCCCTTTGAAATATTGGGCTTTTCTGAGAAATCCCTATTACTCTATAGGTGGTCTTTTTTGGTGATAATGTGCCAAAAGAAAGAGCCGATAAGTCTATAGAAGGGGCGAGAGAATGTGATGCGTTTCTTGTGCTCGGTTCGTCTCTTATGACCATGTCAGCTTTTAGACTTGCGAGGTATTCAAATAATGTAATCAATGTCTCAAATATATTTCTTTTTTTAATTAGCCATCGTGAATGTTACATTTTTAATGTGTTGAAATTGGTTTGGAAATGGATGTTATGAAATTTTGATTGGCAGATCTGCACATGAAGCGAAGGCTCCTATAGCGATAGTTAATATTGGTGATACGCGGGCTGATGATTTGGTCTCGCTCAAAATTAATGCGAGATGTGGAGAGGTATATTTCCTCTTTCTTTTCTTTTTCTCATGAATATGGTATAGCTTCTTAATTGTTGAAATCATCTTTAGATATTTTTGCTGTTTATTTATTTAGATACTGCCAAGGTTACTTGACATGGGAAGGCTTGCGGTGCCCAGCATCAGTTGAAAATTAAAGATATGTTGATGATCATTTTAATTTATTTCATGTATATAAAATCTCTCAATTGGACATTGGCCGCCAAAAGATCATTTGATTTTTTTATTTTTTCTTTGGAAATACAAACATTGAACTTATTTCTTTTATTTCCTGTTCTTTTCTCTTGTTCATCTAGCTAAGATATAAATCTACAACATAAGCAATTAATTAATTCCCAATTTTTTGCCCAATCTTTTTTTTTTATACTATTCTTCTATCACATCACTTATTTTCTCTTAACCAAACGGTAGAATCAAGAATTTTGATTAAATCTTATTCATCCATTTTTAAATTCATTGATATTCTTTGGCATTTTATGCATGTTTGTTAGCATAATATTATATAACTAGTTGAATAGATATTTTGTGTTCATAATCTTTAATTTTTTATGTTTGCTATTATTATGTTAAACCGCAACAATTCAAAATAGTAATTTCAGCATGGGCCACAAAATATCTTCAAAAAGCCCTCTTTAAAATACACACTTGAAGAAGATAAAAAATTATATTATACATAAAAAATCTCATACGTAGTATTCGAGTATTCGAGTATTCATCAGTAGTTTTGCTAGAACAAGATTACTAATATAGGGTATTGGTTAAAAGTTATGCCAGAACAAGATAAAATAGATACTATTATAGGTTAAAAGCTATGCAGATGCTAGATCTTTAATTCATGTTTTACATAATAAATACTAGGATAATACTCGTGCTGTGCAACAAATATTTCAATTCTGTTATTTATTTCGATATAAATGTATAAAAATTGTAATTATAAAATATTAAAATAAAATTTGAAATCAATTCATAGTACATATATAATATAAAATAATTTTGTGAAGTTTTTTTTTTAATTAGTAGGCGAGGGCCTAGAAAAGACTTTTCATTAAATAAAATAAAAAGCTGACTATTTATTTTAATTATCTTGCATTATATCATAAGATATTTTATCTATAATCACTCATTTCAAAATAATTTTGATGTGTCACATCTAATTTGTAATGATGTATAACTCTAACCAAAAATATTTAGATATCGGAAAACAAATAATACAAATGATAACTTCATGAAAACACAACGAAGAAGATTTTTAATAATCTCACTAAATAATTTGGCTAAAGAATAATTAATTTATGAGCATAATTTAAGTTTGCATTATGATTTCTAAGATTAAAAGACCATCTCTTGACTTGTTCTCTTAAGTTTTTATATCTTATTGTCTCTTGACTTATTATATTAATAAAAAAAATCAAAATCTTAATCAGACATAGATGGAACTCGAAAAAAAAAAGCAAGATAATTTATTTGAAATATTATAGAAGAAACAACATAAAATTTAATTACATGCGATTCAAAAAAGAGAAAAAAAATATTATATTTAACATAATGTTTGAAAAATAAATATAATATTATATATAGGCGAAAGAAATGATGTGTACTATATATAGGAAAAGGTAGGATAAGTCATTTTCTAGAAAATGTTATCATCATTAATTTTCTTGTCGTTGATATATTAAGTAATATAGTATAGTTATCAATATTATGAAAATATTGTGATGTCTCTGTTTATCATGAAATCGGAGATACAACACGAAACATGAATCCAACAAATAATATTATATTGTGTTAATAATTTTGCAAAAATTTCCACATATATCAGTGAATTTTAGAAATCTATGGATATGATGATTTACACAAAATTGATGCTAGAACACGAAATATCACCAACCAATCATATATATTGTTCTCATAAAATACTAATAAATATGAGAAACAAAATGTTTCTCACGAAATGGACAAAACACAATTCCAAGCAATTATATGATTATGTGTTAATAATCACACATATATTATCAAAAGTACGATTTGTAAAAGTTTTTGATCGAACGTTCAAGAGAAAATTGATTGATGTGGCCTTGAGAATGTGAATATAAGGTAAAAAAAATAATATAAGGGTTACTTGTATTCAAAGTTTTGAACTTAGAATTTGTTGATAATAGATAAATAAAATAATTCATTACTATAATTTAAATATCTAATTATTTATGTCTAATTATATAAAGAAATATTTTCTTACTTGAGCATGTCCGTTTTCAACACATTTTCTTGTATAGTCTAATTTTACATACTTTATAGAGAAAAAAAAAAATAAACTTAAGCCATAACAATATGAAATTCAAATTAAAGAGGAAATTCAAACAAATTTATCTTTAAAGATTTGAACATGAAAAATACAATATTTCATTAAGAATTAATTACTATAGTTTAAAGAAGAAAATATAAATTATTTATGTTTTAATAAGTGAAATTTGGGTAGGCTTGTCAACGGATCAGATCGGATGCGGGTTTGGCCAGTCCGAAATCCGACCCGAAATTTTTGGGTTTGACCCAAATCTGAACCCGAAATTATTATGGAATTTTTTTCAAACACGAACTAGAACCCACGTGTAAGCCCAAACCCGAGTTTTGAGGGATGAAGATATAGCTTCCGGCGACAAAGTGGAGATTTGGCCAGGACGGAATGAAGAGAAAGAAGGGAGCGGTTCTTTTTTCTTTTTTTTCTCTTTTTGTTGCTTCTTTACGTGAGGGAGGTGGAAGGGAGAGAGATTAGAGATCGGTTAGGATTAGAGTTAGAAATGAATGGTTGAGATGAGAGTACAAAAAAAATGGATGGTTGTGATTCATGGCATATTTGTAATTTATTTCGGGTTCAGGTTCGGGTTTGGGATCAGGTATTGCAAACCCAAACCCGAACCCGACCCGAACCAAACCCGAACCCAGTTTTGATTTTCAATCCATAAATCAATCCGTGAGTTTTCTTATCGGATTTTACCCGACCCATTCAGATCTGATACGTATTGGGTTCGGGTCTAAGCCGATCCATTGACATGCCTAAATTTGGGCGTAACAAATTAAGCATGCATAGGATTAAGTTGTTTTATGATTGGCTTTACAAATTCAAAGTTGATACAAAATTGCAAAACAATTTGGTATGATAATTATAGGCAGTAATGAATCCATTATGTCTCTAGATTGTTAGCTATATTTCATAAAATTAATCAAAATTAATTTATTAAATAGAAAAATAAAATTAGAATGAGACAAGCCTGGATTAGTGTAACCGTGTGATCGAGTCTCGACTGCCCTAAAACAGAATGACATCTTTCTGTGCTGAGTTCTCATTTATATGTCTCCAAAGTTTTATACCCAGAGGATGTCCCGTATTCCACTCCGGTAATAGAGTCGCAAAACTGAAACATCCATCTCGAAATAGATGAAGGTGTATGCACTCGATTTCTCAACCAAGTTTATTTTGTTTAATTGTAACAACATATTTGAGGAATTGAGGAAGATGAAAAGAAACTATATTGTATCATATGTATTGTCATATTAAAAAGAATGAGAAGAAATCCTTATCTATAATAAGAGAAGATAAAACTTGGTTAAAGAAATTAAGTTACATTACTAACTCTTCATTAATTTCCCTTTCTATTTCGGAAAATGTGATACGACGGCACTGTAGCACGACAGATCACGACAGCACTGTAGATATAGTATTTTTGAACTTTTACATATTGTTTTACTATTTTTATATACTGTTGTGTCTTTTTATATACTGTTATTTATTTTTTGTCTATTTCTTTTTTTTTTTTACTTTTATATACTGTTTCCTCATTTTATATATTGTTTACACTTTTTATGTACATACTGTTATTAGAAACTACACTATATATAATATTATGTATATATTGTTATTATAAAATAAATTATATATATTGTTATTAGATCCGTCGTGCTATAGTATCGTCGTGCTCTATCAGGTCCCTTCTATTTCATATTAGTGATTATTAGATATAAAATGTTATGAGCTCAAACCTCATATACATCAATTGAGTATTTTTCTTTTCTTTCTTGCAAATATTCCTCTAACAAGGACTTAAAAAACGGTAAGGGGCCATTTGGAGCAGAGAATCTTGAATGGGAATTGGATTTTGAAATTATGCGGAACATTAATTCTTTGTTTGGCAACACTTTAGAACTGGAATTAGCTAATTCTAGAATCTCTCCACTTATACAAACTCACCAAAATATAATTCTCTAAAAAAGTTGGAATGCCAAAGTGCGGCAAACTATTATATTATATTGTATTGTGTTGTGTTGTGTTGTATTATGTTATGTTACCTTATGTTATGTTATGTAATATTATTACATTATGTTATGTTATATAACCTTATATTATGTTACCTTATATTATGTTATGTTATGTTATATTATATTATATTATATTATATTATATTATGTTATGTTATGTTATGTTATGTTATGTTATGTTATGCTATGCTATGTTATGTTATGTTATATTATATTATATTATGTTATATTATATTATGTTATATTATATTATATTATGTTATATTTTATTATGTTATATTATGTTATATTATATTATGTTATATTATGTTATCTTATCTTATATTATATTATGTTATCTTATGTTATATTATATTATGTTATATTATGTTATATTATGTTATATTATATTATATTATGTTATATTATATTATATTATATTATATTATATTATATTATATTATATTATATTATAAATGATAAAATTTGATGACCTATAGGTCATGTTTGGCAACGAGATAAGTCAGGGTTAAGGAGGTTTAATCCTGTTATCTCGGCCAAACAGTGAAAACAAAAATCAAGATTAAATTAGGATAACTGGGGTTAAAGAACGAAATTATTATCACTGGGTATGACTATGGATAAGCTTTCCTATTGGTTAACCCCATTTTATTGACGAAAACACCGTCAACTTACCCCTTCACCGTAGTTTTTTTTTTATTTACGAGTGGGTGCCTCGCTCCGCTTCGGACCTAATAGTTTTTTCAGAAATTATAAAAATAATGGTCATATATTTCATAATTTAGTAGCATAATTCCCAATTTTGTGGCTAATTTTTTTTAAATATTGAACACGGTAGATTTACATGATATTTACCATTATGACCATCTTGGTTAATGCATGTTTCTAATTTAAGATATATTCAAATATGAATGTTACTATATTCAGGTTATTTTTCTTTGCTATCACAATTATGCTATTTTATAATATTTTTGCATTAAATATGAAAAAATAATATTTTATCACTCGTGATTTAAATCCTAAAAAATCATACAAATAACAACGAGGTGATAAACATGAAATTTGTTGGGCAACTAATAATTTGAGATTTTGCAATCTTTTATATATGTATTTTAGTAGGGCTCTTTTGCAATATACTATACATTAAAATTTAAGGTGTATATATGATATTTTTAGATTATACACTCCTTTAACGGAAAATGTTTTCAATATTTCAGCTTTTTTTTAGTGCAATACTCAATATTTGTCGAGTAGGCATGAAAAAAAAACTTATTTAGATTTCTCATTTTATAGGGTATACCTGATATTTTAGCCTCTTTTCAAATATAATTTGGATCGTTGTTGTGAATATAATTTATTTAATTAGGATATATCAATTATAATTCAATTTGTATTGTTTATAACAACTCATAATACTACTCAGATATGATCATCAAGTTATTGGTAATAATTTTCAGAATTTTAAGACCATAATTATTAGTGAATATGACTAACCACGCAATAGTTAATTGATAAATGCATAATGATTTTAAATTATATGATTAAATGCGAGATATTTATTTTGGTTGTAAATGAAATCATATCTTAAACAAGGTCTATAAGGTATGAGTAGACAGAACCATACGGGCTGTTACTCCTCTTGTACAACGTACTTTGATGCTAGGGTTTGGTCGTTTAGCCATTTTTCGTGTCAGAAGCTGATCTTTTGGCTATTTCCTATTGTGATTTTGATTTTGTGCTTGAACAAGTTATCGACGAAAGGCGAGTTTTTGGGATTCTTATTTTGAAGTTGGGTGGTTCTGTAAATCTTCTGAATCCTCGATGACCATGGTGATTCCTGGTTATTTTTAAGTTTCCATAGCCTAGAATATTAGATAAAATTTTACATCACTTTAATAGAATTTGCTTCTTGTTTTCGTTAGGATCTTTACATCGAGATGTATTTATTGAGGAAATCTGAACAAGAATATCAGAAGAAATGCACGGAAGAACAAAACAACATCTTTTCTCAAAAAGGTCAGAAAACTCTATAATATTCATAAGAAGAACGATTCTAGAGGCTTCTCCGTTGTCATAAATTTACTCAGGGGTTCTTACACAATTTCAGGAGAGAGAGCGAAAGATGTGAAGAAACAAATGAATAATCAAAAGAACTGCATTAAAGACCTAAAGAAAGAAGCACTTTGGTCCAAGAAGCTTGAAGAGGTAAACTGAAGTCTTCTGATTTTTGGTGATTAAATTTCAGAAGAAATGGAATATTTCTAAATGCATCGGTATATTTGCAATTGCAGATAATGGAGAAGCTAGTATATATAGTTCACTTTTTACATTTGAAGATTCCTAAAGCATTTGTAATTGAAGGTACCATTTGCTTTTTTTTAATAAATCACCAATTAAAAGTACCATTTAAAATTTTCGAACAAGATAAATAAACCATTCAATTTATGTTGAATTATTTTCCCGTTTGAACATTTATTAGTTCATAAATTCACATTTAAACCCTCGAAATTGCTAATTCAAATTATAGGTGAAGAAAATTATATAGACAGATCATTATGCAATTCTGAAACACTCGGATCAGTCGGGCTTGCGTTCCGTTATGCAAATATAATAATAAAAATGGACAATGCGGTAACTTCAATTATTTAAAAACAAGATCATTACAAGTGAATCATATTTTTTCATTAAATCAGTTCTAATATTTCCTTGTTCTATGAATTATAATAATTTATCAGGTAATTTTTCATAAATCGTTGCCCGAGTCTATAAAAGACGAATTGTACAAATCATTACCTCACAATATTAAAGTCGCTTTAAAAGCTGTGCTTCGACTCTCAAATCTAAATCCTCAAGAGGCAAGTTAAATTATTTGTTTACTAATTTACCGTGCAAGAATTTACAAAAACAACCCCTCAACTTTTATTAACTAAAAATACACCGTTGCTTTGCTATATAAAATGAAACATTTTGTACTGATTTTATGAATTTTTTTCTTGCAGTATGCAGTTCACAAAATTAGAAGAAAATTGAAGAAAATCCTAAAATGGCTTTTACCAATGGCAAATAACACAATAAAAGCACAACAAGGCTTGGGATGGATATGTGAGATATCAAACATAAGGTAAAAAGATAAAAACCACATTTATACACACAATATTTAATAATATTACTAGTTCTACCGAAGTGGCTGATAGTACTGTAAAATAGACCCACTTTCAACTCTTTTGTAATTCTTTTTTCTTTTTTATGAAAGTATTTTATTTCTTTTGTTTTGAGGACCGACGGGGAGGAAAATGGCGGCACAATTCATCATGACATGATCAAGTTACAAACACTTGAACATGCAAATATAGAAAAAACAGATCAAATTATATTGGATATGTTCGTTCTACTTCACTTCCTTGTTAAATGTGCTATGCATAACAGGTCGACCAGATCTGTTATCCACACATCGAACGGTAGGAGATTAATTTCTAGTGATAACCAAGAAATTTCATCCTCTCAATGAAATGATCAGATTTTTAATAAGAGGAGGAGGAGGAGGAGTATTTTTTGTGTTTGTGATGATTCATTTTGTATAGTACATAAAGTTTTTTAAAAGAGAAGCAAGAACAGCAGGAAGTAGGTGGTGGTTTGTGTTGCTTGATGCAGTACTTTTGTATGGTAAATATATAATTTATATATGTTTGTTTATATATTTACATATGGCTAATTATGCAAACCACACGTTCAACATAGAGAAATCATCGACTTATCATCCATCATTAATTAGTGTTTTCCCCTTTTTTAAATAACTTCGCTAATCAGTAGTTTAATATACATTGTATTCTATGGTGGTTGTTGAGGAATCCATCACATAAGTCTTAGCAATCGCAAATCCACAAGCCATTCTACTCATTCCAGTCCCTCCAACTCTTGACATCTCGAGTGTCGCACTCATTGCAGTGTTACGTCCTAAATACTGATATTGTAATCACACCCCGTTATATTTATCGCTCGTGAAAACTAGATTCATACTCTGCATAATATTGATTTAGTTAGCAAGATCTTTATTTAATTATTCTCTACTTAGATGCTTATTAGGCATATAATTCTTACACAGTAAGGCAAGAGAACATGATATCAGTATGATACTCTTGTTGATGTAATTGCTTTGGGTAGCGGTGGAACTCAGTATGGTTAATTAATGAAGTAATACCAGCATTAAGCCGAGCTCAGTATGGTTTATTGATGAAAGTAATACCAGCATTAAGCCGAGCTCGTCCAAACAGGCTGCCGCTTACACGTGATTCTGCATATAGATCTAATTGAAGAAGAAATTCAACTTGTATGATTCTGAATATTTCTTGGAGAAGTAATTCAAAAGTTTCTCTCTTATTTCTCGAAGATCTTATCAGCAACTACCATTTTATATAGTTTTCTTCTAATATGAAAGCATTAAAACAAGTACGCTTCTCTTTACAGATTGTATCACATATACCTATGAATTCATTTGGCAGCACAATACCATATTGCGTTAACAAATTGATCCAAGATGTTATCAGTTATTGTGATTATCTCATATATGTAGCTCGCTTTTTTGGGGTGAAGGAGTGTCAGGCCTGATATTCCAAGAGACAAAATGACAGGTCAAGACTTGAAAGAGAGAAATACAGGTGTCCACGACTTGGCGAAGAAGAGAAATAAGGGCGCATAGGGTTCGCAAATCGCAAAGGAGATCAGGGCAAAGAGATGAGACGGAGACTAGACGCATCTAAATCGAGAGGTGGTAGGATAGAGGGTCCCACACATGAGAGACAAGGCGGCAAATCAAACCCCTTTTTCTAAGTATTTCAAATCTCAAACTTCTAGATTAGCTAATAAATTTACAACTAACGACACTCATTATGTTACACCCCGGAACGAAATAATGGAAAGAGGAGCTAGTTGTTTAGTCCCACCTTGAGTAGTGAATCAAAATTGGAGTTACTTAAATAGGCTAGTGCATTAACTACTAGCACCAACCAAGTTTAAGCCTTTTTTCAGGACAATATGGTGTGTGTTTGAAGGGTTGGGCTGGGCCAGTTAATGTACTAGGCTCTAACAAATGATATTCAGAGCAGTTCGATCCTGGGGGTACTATTGTGTGGCCGGAAACGTACCATACTGTTATCATACCCAGAGAACCTGAGGATCGTATATGCCTCAGTGGGGATACATTTATGGGGTGAAGGTGCGCACGGATGTGTACTAGGACGAGACTGAGACCATGTGTCAGTTCTGACGGGGACGTCAGAAATTTAAGTGGGAGAGTTTGTTACATCCTGGAACGAAATAGTGGAAAGGGGGGCTAGTTGTTTAGTCCCACCTTGAGTAGTGAATAAAAATTGGAGTTACTTAAATAGGCTAGTGCATTAACTACTAGCACCAACCAAGCTTAAGCCTTTTTCAGGACAATATGGTGTGGGTTTGAAGGTTAGGCTGGGTCAGTTAATGTACTAGGTTCTAACACATTAAACATAGGCAAATCACAAAAACCTTTGTTAACACAAGAGAGATAACTTGCTTCTTAAAGAAGAAAAAAATTCCATCGGTCCTCTTCAAGATCGACTTTAAGAAAGTTTTCGACTCCATTTCTTAGGATTTCCTCAAAGTAGTTCTTTCAAGAAGAGGATTCCCGAGTAAATAGAACTCTTGGATTGAAAATGTACCCATCTCTTCTTCCTCCTTCCTCAAGGTTAATGGATGGAAAGGAATTCCTTTCACCTATAGGTGGGGGTTAATACAAGGGGATCATCTTTCTCTCATGCTATTCAATCTCCCTCCTATGTTGTTGCAATTTGCGGATGACACCACCATCCTCGCGGAAGTGGACCCCAGAAACCTTAGACTAATCAAAGAAACTCTAGATACATTCTCCAAAATCTCGGGACTATATGTTAATTGGGACAAAATCGCGTGTACTACTATCGCAATTTCGGAGGAACTAGCATCTACAGTCCCGGAAATCATTAACTGTCAAGTGAAAAGCTTACCTCTTAATTAGAACTTGGGCTTACCACTGACGATCAAGAAACACTCTAAAATTATTTATACTAAAAAACTTGAAAAGTTCAAAAGAGATATGCAGGATGGAAAGGAAAGATTTTGTCATTTGAAGGGAGACTTACGCTCATCAAGCCTATTCTCCTCTCACTAGTAACTTATGAAATTCAAGTCTTAGTATTCCTGATGTGGCTTATCGATGAGATTAATCGATTAGCAAGGGACTTCCTTTGAAGGAAAGATAAAAATATATGGGAGGCCATTATCTCGTAGCGTGGGACCGGCTATGTCTCCCCAAGGAAAATGGAGGAGTCGACATTGTGTCCATAAGAAAACAAAATATTGCGCTTCTTCTCAAGTGTCTATAGATCTGGAAATTAGACCCAAAGAGTAAATGGGTACAAACATTACGCCTTCTTTATGGGTTCGAGGACCCGAACACCTAAAGTCTAGCAATCAATCTCTCTCTTTCTTTCTCTCCCAGTTAGCAGAGTTACTGCTCATATTTAGTACCTCTATCTCATATGAATTAGGAGAAAACACGAATATTAACTTTTGGAACAATACATGGGCCTTTGAGGGTACCCTTAAATCATTATTTCTGATAATCTATAGGATTATAAGAGATGACTGATGAAGGTGGCCCAAGTGTTAAGTGGATCCATTAATTTCCAAATACTCCGATCCTAGCCTCTAACGATAAAACGATCAGATCAGAAGCATATGAAAATTTTCTCACGTTAGCTCTTATAAATCCTACCACTCAAAGAGACATGCCAAGATGGAGATGGAAGGTATCGGAACAATTTACAATACAATCTGCCTATAAAGTGCTTCACTTAGCACATACATCATCCAAAGAAAATCAAAGATTGTGGAAAATCAAATGCCTGAAAAAAGTCTGCTTCTTTGGATGGCAAATATTGCCATGTCGACTGAGGACCCAAGATAACCTTATGAAAAGAGGTTGGCCGAATGAGGGGGAGT
This sequence comes from Juncus effusus, assembly GCA_027726005.1. Taxonomy (NCBI): domain Eukaryota; kingdom Viridiplantae; phylum Streptophyta; class Magnoliopsida; order Poales; family Juncaceae; genus Juncus; species Juncus effusus. The sequence continues at coordinate 6,676,587 of CM050907.1, forward strand.
GTTCGATGTGTCAACAACATGTCCTAGAGATAACGACACACTTGTTCCTCCATTGCAACTTTGCACGATTAATTTGGCTACAAAAGGAGATGGACACGGATGCTTCAGCCAATGTCAACGAATTTTGGACGGAGCACATCGGGGAAGGCAAGGAAGCACGAAGATGGTGGGACGGAGACTGACTAAGTGGATGTTTGGAGTATTTGGAAAGCTCGTAACCAGCAGATCTTCCATCAAAGAAGGGCTTCCCAAACGGCGACCATAACAGAAATAAATTAGCAGACAAAAAAAAGGAGAGAATACTGCTAGATTTTTTTTTGAATAAAATGAGGCGGGTTTATCCCGCACTCATTGGGTCGTTAAATCATTTAATTAATATAATGTTTTACAAGCATAGAGCGAGAAATACATAACCAAAAAAAATAAAACGTCCTCTTGATGTTTTATAAGCATAGAGCGAGAAATACATAACCAAAAAAAAATAGAATATCAAGTGGGATCAAAAGACTAGTAAAGCTAACCCGAATTCCCCTCCCCCCTTCTTACTATTATGATTTGATATTCTCCCAGGTGTGGAGTTCGGCATTTGTCACCCAACAGATCTCATCTGATGTTCTTGATAAGTCAGAGAAGATCATGTTGCATCTTTCCTTCCAAAACTGAAATAGCATGAAGCAAGTGTCTATCGGGAGTTGCCCACTTTCTTTAAGCATTCTTAGCGCGTCAGCTCCATGTGTTCTTCCACTTTCCGCCCAACTCGCCCATACCTCTTGAGAGTAGTAGCATGATATCAGGATATGTGTCGTATTTTCTCTCTCCTGTCGGCATAACATGCAGATATTTGGTAACACCCATCCTCTTCTTTTCAAAAAATTGTGTGTCGGGAGGATATCTCTCGCAACCTTCCATAAGAAGCATCTTATTTTGGGTGGCACCCTAATTTTCCCGATTCCTTTTCAATGCGGAGATGTTCTACCTCCCCTTACTATCGTGTTGTACGCCGATTTGGTGAAGAATATCCCTGAATTCTCCCAATTCCATCGCACCTCATCCCTCTCCGCCGGCTGTATACTTTCTGCCGCCACTTCTAGTAGGCCGATAAGTTCACACTGCAAGCGAGGTTGCAACGTGTAGAATAAGCTTTCTGGGTCCGGGTGTACCAGAAATTCGAGAATTGATATGTCCGGCCGTCTCGTATGGGAGAAAAGATCAGCCATTGTGTAAGCCTTTATACCGTTATCCCAGTTGGAGAACCATAACGGCACGTGGATTCCATTTTCGATGGTGACTGTTGTCGCAACAAAAAAATGTGTCTCAATCTGAGGGCTCCAGTACAGAGTCTAGACACTCTCGGTGAATGTTGCGGAGGTAATAATTCCAAGAAATGGCCATAGAATAGCATTACCACCTCCTTGAAAAGTGGTCCGCTTCGCGCTCCTTTCCATAGCCATTTCATTATGAGAGCATCATTTCTTTTGGCTAGGTCAGCTAATCCGAGACCGCCGAGTTCTTTTGGTAGACAGACGGTTTTCCAGTTAATGAATGAGAGTCCTTTGGTTGAGTTTCCATTCCCTTTCCACAAGAAGTTCCTCCTGATTTTGTCGACCAAGTTAAAGAACCTAGTCGGCAGCTTACAAACCAACATGAGATACACAAGCGTGCCTTCCAATACGGCCTTAATTAAGACCAACCTGCATGCCATGGATAAGAGATTACTCTTCCATGCATTCAAATGCACACTCAATCTGTCAATCCAAGGAATCAGTGCCTCCATTGGTAACATTTTATCATCCAGAGGTAGGCCGAGATACGTTATTGGTAACATTTTATCATCTCCTCGCATCCGAATTGACTCGTGATTTTAACAGGTACGTCTTGGAGTGTACCGATGGGAGTAAGAAAGGATTTTTGATAGTTTATCGAAACCCCGTTACCGTTCAAGCTGCACGGAGAATATCCTTAATGACGATGGCTTGTTGATCGGAAGGTTGGAGGAATATCATGATGCCATCCGCAAATAGGATGCAATTCCTAACTCTTTCCACGGGTGTGCTGATTAGTTGTTGCACTTTTGCCTACTGCAACATAATTGCGTAGAGGTCCATAACTAAGATAAATAATGTTGGAGATGTTGGATCTCCTTGTCTGATCCCCATGTGCAACTTCACTGTCTTCCCTGGCACCCGATTGAGCAGTACCTTTAAGAATCCCGGTATTATACTTTGATCACACATTTAATATCATTCTCTGAGAATCCCCTTGCCGCCATAATGTCTTTGAGATCCTTCCAGCTGACCGAGTCAAAAGCCTTGAAGATATCAGCTTTTAGAACTAATCCATCTGTATTCCCCTTCTTGCACTGAAAGAGAACTTCCTGCACATAGGCGCAGATATCCGCGATTTGCCTTCCCTTGACAAAGGCGTATTGCGCCAAGTCTACCAACTCATGCATCACTGGCTCAAGTCTCATGGCTACCACCTTTGATAATAACCTTTGTACTGCGTGAATTAGACTTATAGGTCGGAAGTCCATCACCTCTTTAGCGTTGTCTTTTTTAGGGATCAAAATAATGAAACAGTCGGATAGATGTTCAAGATGAAATCTACCTTCTTTGGCTCCATTGATTATCATTAACATGTCGTCTCGCATGAATTCCCAGCAAGCCGTGTAAAAATCTCCCGTGAAACCATCCGGCCCCGGAGCCTTATTTTTCCCCCATTCTTTGAGCGCCCGCTTTACATCGTCGTCCGTGATTACGGTGGAGAGAAAATCCGGCCTTTCCTCTGTCCCCGCATAGATGGTTGTCAGGTCAAGATTATTTGTATGTTCTTGTCCGGTTCTTCCTAACAAATCAACGAAGTAGCGATGCAACACGGCCGCCTTATCGGCATGTTTCCTTTTTTCCACATCTGCATCCTAATGGCGGACGGAAGCGAATAATTGAAAGAGGAATAAAGACAAGACACGATAAAAGAGGAGTAGTACTCAACTCAAGAAATATCTATATTGATAATTGATTGGTTGTCTCTTACAATAGCTAATAGACCCTTTATATAGACAAGGCCTGAGGGGTTGTCAAAAGAAACTATTACCTTGTTACTAAATTTGACATACAATACTACCTAATATAAAAGATAAAATAGGAAATAAAAAATACATGGTAATAACGAAATCCCCTTGCCAAGAAACCTTATGCTTAAGAAATTTCCTTCCAAATTTGTAATTATGGAAGGTTGAACGCCTTCATTCGCTTCAGCTGCGCGTAAACTCGTCCCGAGTTTATTTCTTCATCTTCATTATTTGGAGTGAGATCTTTAAAATTGAAAATTGCTAAGACTCCATAATTTTCTGGAAGCTTAATCTTGTAAGAGTTGTCTTTGATGCGTTCAAGAACCTTGACAGAGCCATCAGCATGAGTTTTGATCTTTTCAAGTCGGTTCGATGTGAAGCAGTCCCTACTTGCATGTATCCCTACTAAATTTCCTTCTTTGAACCTACCACGCTTACGCTGCCTCCTATTGCTCCTTCTGTGATTCGTATTATGTCGCAGAATTCGATATCTTGAGGCATACCACTTCGTATCCTTAACAAATGGAAGTTCGGGAGGTATTTCATCTAGGATAAAGTTTCGGAGATCTTCAAGTAAATGTTTTGGTTTTGTTGGATCACCTAGCTTTCGGTTTTAAGAGATAATCCATTTTACTACCTCAGATTCCTCAAATTTTTCATGAAATGGGGTTTTGATGAGAAAGATAGTATTCTCTGCAATAACTTGATTGGGTAGATCTTCAAATTTTAACGGTTTGAGTGTCACCTTTTTTTCTTCATTCTCAAAAGAATAGATATTTGTAAAATCGTTATGAGAAAGTTTACAGTCATATTGCCAAGATCCATCATGGAGCAAGTAACATGCATCCATAGGTACTACATAACACCAAAACTCATCTCGGTATTTAGATCCAATAGAAAAACTCACTAAACACTTTGTTCCTATTTTAAGAGAGTTTTCATTTTGAATCCATGATAATTTATAAGGTCCAGGGTATCTCTCGGTTTGTAAAAGTAATTTATCAACCGTAATAGTTGAAATAACATTCTCACAGCTATTATTTATAATAACTTGGCATATCTTACCGTGAGAAGTGCACTGCGAGTGAAAGACGTTAGAGGACGAATTCGTAGTAAAAGCCGTTGTGTCACCAATAACTCTTCGGAATCTTCATCAATATCATTTGGATAATCATCATAAATCACTGAGGCGTCAAAATTTATCATCTCTTCTATGATTTTTCTCCCGTAGGAATATCTTCTGGATAATCATCATAAATCGCTGGGGTGTCAAAAGCCATCATCTCTTCTAAGAGTTTTTCTCCAATAGTGAATATTTCTTGATTCGGATAATCGTTGACGATGTCAACAGAGGGGATGTCGGTTTCCACATCAGTCGATTTATGACAGTATTCTCTTTGATGGCGATAAGGTAGAGGAGAGAACTCATCGCCTGAGATGACAGGTTGTCGATTATGGAAATGATTGATGTTGTGGTCAGGGCTGCTCGAAAATCCGTGCCTCGGTCGGTGGTCGCGGCTTCTGTCAGGGGTGCTGCTCGGCGTAACGTGTCACGATCGGCATTCGCGGTGTTGGTCAGCGGTGCTTCTCGGCGTATCGTGCCTCAGTCGCCGTTCGCGCCGTCGATCAGCGAACTCCATTAACGCAATACGCTCATGAAGTTGTTGTATCTGACTTTTCATCTCTTCGATTATGTGATCCTTCGCAACAGCTTCTGGAACCTGATGGGTGGTGGCGGCGGCAGCGTTACGACCTTTTCGTTGACGGACGGCGGCCATTGAACCTGCTCTGGTACGAACTGATGGCGGACGGAAGTGAATAATTGAAAAAGGAATAAAGAGAAGACACGATAAAAGAGGAGTAGTACTCAACTCAAGAAATAACTTTATTGATAATTGATTGATTGTCTTTTACAATAGCTAATAGACTCTTTATATAGGCAATGCCTGAGGGATTGCCAAAAAAAAACCATTACCTTGTTACTAAATTTGCCATACAATACTACCTAATATAAAGGATAAAATAGGAAATAAAAAATACATGGTAATAACGAAATCCCCTTGCCAAGAAACCTCATGCCTAAGAAATCTCCTTCCAAATTTGTTATTATGGAAGGTTGAACGCCTCACATCCACTAATACTTCAATCATATTCGATCTCCTTCTAGCTGAAGCCACCGTGTGAAAATAGGAGTTATTAGCATCGCCGTTGCTGAGCCACGCACATTTTGCACGTTGTTCCCATTAGTCATGCTTAAATGAAATGATCTCCCGCACTCTTTCCTTCAGCATGTCTGAATTTTCTTTCTATGAGTAGCAGTATTCTACTTTCCTCAGCTATATCTAGCTCTTGGATAATCTCCCCGCAAAGACAGCTTTACAAAGTTAGCTCACCGACCGGCTCCTTTCGCCACTATTTCACTTCTTTCGCCAGTTTGGTTAGTTTAGCGTGAAGTTCTCTGGGTGACTGTACCGGCCCGTCAGATTCCCAAACATGTTTGACAAAGTCCATGAATTGCAGCGTCTTCAGTAACCAATTTTCGAATCTGAAAAATGACGATTGCGGAAATGTTGTTTCCGCCTTACATAAAATAGGGCAATGATCAGATGTAGTATTTGAAAGGGGTCTCAACTGTGAATTCGGAAAGATGAAGTCTCAGTTAGATGATATTATCACTCTATCTAATTTAGCCATAGACGGCTCTTCTCGTCCATTAGACCAAGTGAACACCCTTTCTCTCAAAGCCAAGTCTGATAAGTTTCATCTCACTAAGTTCTGCGCGAACAATTGACCATTTTGCCAATTGAACGTGGATCTGTTTCTCTCCTCTGAAGATAGTGTTACGTTGAAATCTCCAAGTAGGATCCATGGCTCGATTATTGCTTCCCTCAAGTTCTCCATTTCTTCACAAAATCCTCCAAAGAGAGTTGGGGTGGAAGGCCCGTATACTCAGGATACCCAAATGATAGTGCCATTCTTTCTCAATTTGAATTGAACCGAAATGATGAACTCTCCCTTACAAGAAGAAATCTTCTCCAGGACGTTCTCATCCCACCCAATCAAGACTCCTCCTTTCGTCCCCATAGCTTGGAGCTGTACCGAGAACCCGTCATCTCCCTCAACTGTCTAGCAGAGAGGTCTTGAATCTTTGTTTCTTGCAGCACAAATAGATTTGGCTTCGCCTCATAAATTGAGTGCTTAACCGTCACTCTCTTGTCAGGGTCATTCAATCTCCTCACATTCCACGATAAAAAAGATAGATCTTTATATATCATTAAAAAGATACAAGCAGCAATCCGTGATACAACACGATGGTAGTACTAAGACCCTAAACCCAACAGAAATACAACACCCAAAAGAGATACAAGAAGTGCTCAAAGAGCTACTAAAATAGATACGTACCACTACCGGTACAAACTCCTTCCCAGCAGCCTCACAAAATCTAGTAAAGTTACTCATAATTAAACTATACAGGACCTATAACCTCAGTCTATCAAAGAGATTGACTGTCGGCATTAAGGCACCCGACTGCCTCCTCGGCCTGATTTAGAGGCATTTTCTGGCGGTTCTCCAACTCAAATAGCTGCTTCCTAATACCTTCTGACTCCTTGATTCCACATTTCGGCATTATATCTAAAATTCGCGAAACAGAGAGTGGTCTTTTTTGATCTGACGGGGGTGGAATCCTTCTTCGTGCCGAGTCGGTGCGTCTCCGCCTTCTTCTTCAAGTGGCGTTATTTCCGCTTCTTCAGTGATTGTGGGCCCCCTTTTCGTCTTGTACCTTCTTGCCGTCGACGCTGACATTTCCCCGAATTGTGTGATTTGTGCCTTTTGAACGGGGTCACGATAGGTACCGTCGAATTTGTTAAGCACGAGAGGGCTCCGTCTCAAGGGCTGAGGTGGCGTGTTAGTTGAGATAATTTGTCTCCTTTTCGATACTGACTTTGGAAGTGCCGTCGCAAAGGGCGGTTCAGTTGAGAGGTCTTGTTGAGTGTCAAAAGAACAAAGAGAAAGAGATTGTTTATGAGATAGAAGCAATGTTCTAAAAGTCGCAAATCGCTCATCGATCGGCGAGGTGGGGATTTGGGATTAATGAGATTAATAGGGATTAATCGAGATTAGTCGCCAATTAATCGAACGATTATGTTAGTACAAATTATAATATTTTAATTATAAAATTATAAACTAACACTATAATTTCTCAACAAAGAAATAATATAAATTCATCTACCAAATAACATGTTAAAGTGACACTATAATTTCTCAGTCGTCACCCACCTAAAGTTAGTCGCTGCTCGTCGTTTGAATCGCAAGTCGCACAAAGAGTAAGAACTAAAACCTAAGTCTAGACACGAAGAGTCTACAAATTTATTATTTTTTGGGCTTTTTTAGAAAAATATGACCAAATCTCATAAAAATTGGCCTAAATCAGGCTCAAATCGGACAAAAGATTTTTCAAAAAGATTTGGCTAAATCCAGTCGTTTTTCTAAAAATTTGATACTAATCGAGAATTAATCGGTCCAAATTGAAAATTTTTGCAACACTGGATAGAAGAGAAGGGGGCGAATAGAAGTCGGGGACTGAAATATCATGTCCAAATTAAAAGCACAAGAATAAAAGATTGAGTGGCCCGTTGGTGAATGATGAAGTGAAATATTAGATGGAATTCGGCCCATAATGATAGTATTAAAATCTTGGGCCGTGCAAGTTAGATGGGCCACATCCTTAATTCCCCTTTCCTTTAAATAAATAGAAGAAAAGCCCATGAGGACCCGTTTGAAAACCTGAAAAACCGGGGGCACATCTAGATTGTTCTCTTACAGAAAATCACTCTCCTTGCACTAGTGTATATTAACTATTAACTAATGACTGATTAAACATCCCTTTCCGTTGTCGTGATTAACCATCCCATCTAACTTTGAAAAAAAAAATCACCAACGACAAAGTGGGTCATCCATCCGGTGAAAGTTCGCGCCTCTTCCCAAGACTAGAGCTGACACGTTGATTCTCTCCTCTCCATTCCGAGTTGAATGGAGGCCTCCATTACTTGTGTGTTGCATCTCAGCGTGAGTATCAGTAGCAGAGAGAAGCCGCGGCATCGGCAAAGTGGTGCTGATTTGACTCCTGTCAACCCTTCTCCACACCTTATGAACGCCAGTATTAGTCTTGAAAGCTCTGTGGCCAAACGCCGGTCGTCGAAGCAGTCTGACTTGTCCCCCTTTCAGCCTCGGGAAGATGTTGTCGAATTTGTGAGAGCTTACGTTTTGCCCTCTCCAATGTTGCTCCTCCATTGTTCTGTTGGCATTGTTACCATTCGCGTCTTCTCTGTCAACGACGGCGTCATCGAATTCGTCTTCTCCGTCAGATAATTGTATGACTCCTCCGTCTTGCAATACCGGAAAATCTCTCTCTGGAAAAAGATCCTCCACTCCAGTTATGTAGATGTAGACGGAACGTCCCCTCTGCCCACATTTTACCCACAGTTTCATCGGTATGTCGCATGGCCTCTCACGGTCATGGTGGCGAGATCGTTCCAGGGCTGTTAATTAGGATAGATCTGTCTACGATCTTTTCTTCTCTTTTCGTTTCATCAACCTTCACTCAGTGGCGAAGCCAGAAAATTATATTAGTGGGAGCCGAGTTACAAAATACATGACATATAAATATAAAATAAGAAAATACATAATATTACTGTTTATCATCAACATTTAAAATATTTTCTTTTAGCGTTATGGAAGTTGTATCTTTCACATGCACCAAATCCAAAAAAACGTTCTCGGATGCGTCCATTTTTATCCACAAATCTTAATACAATACCCATTTGCTCTCTTTTAGATTCATCAACAATCAAACAATATTTTGCATTACCAATTTCCTCGCGAATTGATAATTGAACATTTTTGACGAAACTATAAATACATTGTTTGATTTTCCCTTGTAATTTGGAGTAGAATTAGGGCTTTCTTGAAAAATCGCAGGTGGGGAAGGGAATTGGGGGCGGGTCAGATAATTGGGGAAGAAAGGTTTTTCACATGAGAAGTCTTGTCTTTTTATATTTTTTTTGAAGTGAAACAAATTATCAGTCCAAATGAGAAAGAATATTATTTTTAAGCCCATATACAAATACATTTTACTATAACATTGGTTGTAGAGGGCTGAAATTTTCATATTATAAGAGAGTATATATACAAAATTTCATAATGATGGTCCCCCCTTACATCCGCCACTGCCTTCACTTGAGTGTTGTTTTTCTCCTTTTATTTCACTTGTATGAACTTTTTAAATTTAATTTAAATTAATGATATCTCAGCTACGTAATTCTCCTGCCGGCTGAAGCTTCAAAAAAAAAAAAATATATCCAAATCAAATTAGGCTGAAGCTTCAAAAAAAAAAAAATATATCCAAATCAAATTATTTTACATTTTCTTCGTTCTTTCACTCTAGGTTAGTTTTGTAGGTATCATGCACCCACGGCCCACCATTTCAATACAACCAAGATCTAACTAGTACCAATTTTTAGGTATTTCTTTGTTAGAGGTAACTCACCAACTAGCGGCCAATCTGCTGCATAATTATTTCATTTTTATTTGTTCTTTATAATAATATTTTCTTTGAAATCTTATTTTTATTCTATTTTTTCTTTGAAATCTTGTAATATTCAAGACAATTTCTTAATGAATGAATTTTAGTTACTGTAGATGTGAGATCAACCCACCTGAGCCATGCATTCAAAAAAGTCAGTATCAATGTCCTTTAAGAAAAAGAACAAGTTGCCAACTAATCTAGGCAGCCCATATACGACCCTAAGTTGGTGTTTGGCAAGATAAGGGAGGGATAAGATGAGTTATCTCTTTTATCCCTGCGAAACATTGAATAATTTTGTTGGGTTAAAAGAGGTTAAAGTGGGTTAAACATCAAATTTTTTATCACCACTCCATACATGAGATAGTGTTATCCCTTCATTTTATTTCCATTATAACCTTAAACTCACTTATCTTAATTATGACTTATCTAGTAAGTACTATTTTTAATTATTGTTGTTAGCTTAATTTAAATATATATTATGTTTACTCTAATTTTTAATTTTAAACTAACATATTATTTAAATATGGCTAATAATATTTATTCATATTATTAATAAAATATTTATAAATAAAATATTTATTAATAAAATTTATTAGTAAATTATTTATTCATAAAATATTATTATTAAAATATTTATTAATAAAATATTATTAATAAAATAATTATTAATATTTATTAATAAAAATATTTATTAATATGGCTACTAATAATTATTAATTAATATTTATCATTTCAACAAATAAATAAGAACATTATAGTCATTTGCAAAAGTTTATATTTTTAAATTCAACACTATCTCTTTTTTATCTCTACTATTTTTGCCAAACATCATTCTAAAATAGAGAGTTAAAGTGGGATAACTTCTTATCTCTTCAAAACGTTATCCCAATCTTATTTTGTTGCCAAACGGAGCCCAAAAGGAAAAGTATAAATGAACCAAAGGAGGGACATCCACACAGACTGTAAAGCACAAAAAAAAAAAAAGTATTTCCAACATACATCATACTATTATAGTGAATCATCGCCAATTATCACACATAACAACCACTCAAAGATAAAAACATGACATCTAAAATTATTTGAAATTATGTCGCAAATTTATTTATTTACATATACATCATACTCTACAGTGGCATCTCCAGTCGAGTAGTCGAGTGTGTGTGTCTTAGCAATTGCAAATCCACGAGCCATTCTGAACAATCCAGTCCCTCCGACTATTGACATCTCGCGCGTCGTATGCATCGGCGCGTTTCGCCCCATCACTGATATACTACTTCCGTTATACTGCCCACTCGTAAAAACCAAATTCATGCTCTACGCAATAAAATCAACACAATTCATGCAACAACCATAACTACGTTTATTGACTCATATCAAAAGTATAAACTTAACTAAAATACCTGCATGAAGCCAAGCTCACCCTGACAGGCGGAAGCATAGAACCCCTGGGCCCGGCCAACTTCTGTCGATGAAATATCAGGGCCCTCAGTGAGTTTATCATCCATTATATTGATCATACCGAATGATGTCATCGACCCACTTATCGGTTGAGTTACCGTTATAGCCGATGGATTATTACCACTGACAATATCGTGGAAGAAAAAATGGATGTGAGTCATGCTCGCATCAAGTTTGATCTCATTTGGATCAGTCATCGACTCTATTTGGGCCTTGGAAGAGATGAAGAGGAAGAGGAGAAAGAAGAGAGGAAGAAGAGTGAGATTACTTGAAAGTAAGTTTGAAGTCATTTTTGTGTGGTTTGTTGATTGTTTGAGTCTTGAGAGACTTATATGGAGAAAAAGATAAAACAGAAAATTACTCCAAAAGTAGAATTCATAGTAAATTCCAGATATTAGATGATGGCTTAAGGTAGAAGGACATGACGTTGAATGGTTTCCAATGAGAGGGCCCATATATCAAAGAATAACAGGGCACTTAAGGCCATGGGACCCAGTGAAATTGTTTATTTGGATTTGGATTTGGCTTTGCTTTTGGTTTAGGGAGGTTAGTCATCCTAATTCATGTTGGTTTAGTTCCTTTCGGCCTATCGGATATTATTTTTGTTTAAAGGGCCCTTTTAATGACTTTTTTTCTGAAATGGCCAAAAAAAAAAAATTAATTAAGGGAATGGCCAAGTTTTAAAAATATTTGCAAAAGTGGCCATTTCGCTCAGCCACCGGGCGAAACACAAGTAGTTTCGCCCAGTAATGGGGCGAAACAGAGCGGAATCACGTTTTGCTTAATTAAGTCTGTTTCGCCCAGCAGTGGGGCGAAACAAGCCGTTTTTAGTATCGGTTTTTTAAAATAACCGTTACAGAATATAGCCTTTTAGTATCGGTTTTTATAAAAAACCGTTACAGAATATAGAAATTTAGTATCGGTTTTCATAAATAACCGTTACAAAATTTAGACTTTTAGTATCGGTTTTTACAAATAACCGTTACAGAAACTTCTTTCGCCAGCTCACTGGGCGAAACAGCTCTGTATAATTCAAACCCACTGCCGTTACTTCGACTGTTTTTTCGCAAATTTTCGAAACAGCAAAAAAAAGGGCGACGCAGAGGCGAAAAAAGAGGCGAAAAAAAACAGAAAAAAGGAGAGGGAAAGGTATGTTGATTTCTTTGACTTTAGATTTAGTTAATTTTGGTTATTTGCTTAAAATTAGTTTCAAATTAGGTTTATTTGCTCAAAATTAGTTTCAAATTAGGTTTATTTGCTCAAAATTAGTTTCATATTAGGTTTATTTGCTCAAAATTAGTTTCAAATTAGGTTTATTTGCTCAAAATTAGTTTTCCATTTGTGTGGTTGATTTGAAATTAGATTTATTATTTGGTTGATTTTGTTGATATTGTTAGAAAAAGAAGAAGAAGAAGAAGAAAATATAATAATTACAAGTAAATTTGTAATATTTTTTCTAGTTTAGATACATATTTATTTTTGAAATTATTTATTTTTGAAATTAATTTTTGTAGTTTAGGTAATGTATATATTTATTTTATAAATTATTTTTCTTGTTTAGGATTATTTATTTATATTTTTTTTGTTATAGATATATTTTTTAGTATATTATTTATAGTTTTATTTTTTAAAAGTTTAAAAAATCAAATGTATGCTATGCATTTATTTATTTATTTATGTATGTTTATGTTTATGTATTTATTTATTTATTTATTTATTATTAGTTTTTATTTATTTATGTTTTTAAAAATCAAATGTTTAAAAAATCAAATGTATGTTTATGTATGTATGTTTATATGTATGTTTATGTATGTATGTTTATTATTAGTTTTTATTAGTAGTTTTTATTTATTTATTAATATTATTTTATTTATTTATTAATATTATTTTATTTATTTATTTATATTATTTTATTTTTTAAATAAAGATGTCATCTGACGCGGGACCTAGTCGGCCAAATTATGCGCTTCAGTCACAACAACACATGCATCGGACGAACGAATTTGGCAACACTGAAGATGTAACTATCAAACCCATGCGCTACCGACAACATGAAGTTCCGGTAATTTTTTTTTTGTTAGGGTATTACTTAGAAATTTTTTTAGAAAGTTAAAAAAATCATATGTATGTTATTTATTTATTTTATTTATTTATGTTTCTGCAGGTTCCATGGGACGATCGGTATGCCCCTTTTTTGAAGAAAGCAACCTTACTACAAACTGCCAGGATGGGTTGGCTGGATTACGACAGCAGACTGATAAGCGCTCTGCAGGAACATTGGAGACCGGAAACACACACGTTTCATCTGCCTGTTGGTGAGATGACCATAACGCTAGATGACGTTTCGTGTTTGTTGGGAATGCGGACGGACGGTGAGGCAATGTGTTTAAATAATAAAGATGTTGATTGGAAGGGAAAGGTCACGCAACTACTCGGGAAAGAAATCCCGGAATTGGAGTTTAAGGGAAAGGGGAGAAGCAAAATTTTATTGAAAAGAACATGGTTGAAAAATAATTTTTCCGATTTGGAAATTGATGCCCCGGAACAGAAAGTCGAGCAGTATTGTAGAGCCTACATGCTTGCATTATGTGGGGATGTATTATTTACGGAAGCTTCGGGAGATTGTGTTTCAGCACTGCCTCTGCTTTTATTACAGGACATGTCGGTTTTAGATAGATGGGCATGGGGTAGTGGAGTTCTTGCGTACCTTTACAGGGCATTGTGTAAAGGTACGCATAAGAAACGGAAAAATATGGGAGGGTGTATCATGTTGCTGCAACTGTGGGCATGGGAACATATCACTATCGGACGACCCGTTCCTAAAGATGTACGCAAGGAACTGCAGGATATGGCGAATTATGGTGATGAAGATGAGAGACCTACGGTTGGTTTTTTGTGGAAAGATTGTACTCAATACGCGGATATAACACCTCATCGGCATTTGCCGACACATCGCGATCAGTTCGACAGTTTGGTCGACACTCAGGTGGTTTGGACACCTTATGACGCATTCCGTCATATACTCCCGCCGATAGTTGCGCACGAAAAAACTATGGGGCTTCTTACAGTGCCATTGATCTATTTTTGGATTGTCGAGATGCATCGTCCGGAGCGGGTGTTGCGTCAGTTCGGGTATGCGATGGAAGTACCCCCAAATTGCGAGTACGACAAACGATTGCACGATATCGCAAATTACCGTGGAAATGATTGGCCTACCGTACATTCAGCTTATCTGGCTAAGTGGGAAGAGAAACGCTTGGGACGTGAAATAAATATTCCTTCATGGCGGCCGTATGACCCTAGCCAGTATGATGCATACTGGAATTGGTATAGAACGGCAACCGATCCTTATGTGCAGTCCGATATCCCGCATGCTACGGTATCGTATCATCCGATGGTTCCGCAAAAAAGGAAAGCGGTAATGAAAATAATTGACTATTATTTATATTATTATTTATTCATATTATTTTAGTTTTTTAACATTACTCAAATATTATTTTTTAGCATGCATTTCTTTTGGAGGCCTGCAAACATGGGTTCGAAGCGCTAAAAGCCGAGTGCCAGGATGTACCAGGGAAATTGAAAAAATTGTTAGGGTGCATCCGGAGCAGCATAAAGGAAAGTAATGAATATGAGGGCGACTTCGATTGGGGTTCGATCATCGAACAGGTTGGAGCCGAAGGAGGAGACGGAGGAGGGGAAGGAGGAGGCCAAGGAGGAGATGGAGATGAAGGAGTTAGTCAGATTACTCAGGTTCAGCCTCAGGCGCAGCGAGGACGCGGGGGAGGACGCGGAGGAGTACCACGCGGAGGAGGACGCGGAGGAGTACCACGCGGAGGAGGAGGGGGAGGAGGGAGAGGAAGACACGGAGGACGCGGGGGAACACGAGGAGGAGGAGGAGGCCGCTGGCATTACTGACTATGTTTACTTTTTGGACTATGTTTTGTTAATTTAGATTGATATTTAAACTATTTTAGAGAGCTCACTATGTGTCTTTAATTTACAAATCAAAATACATAAACATAGAATACAATCCATAAAATATTACAAATTAAAATACATAAACATAAAATACAGTACATAAAACATAGAATACAAAGCATAAAACATTACAACCCACAATAAATAAACATAAACTACCATACATAAAACACTACAACCTTCTCGGACATTTTGTTTTCGTGTGCCCTGCTACTCCGCAAATACTGCAATGTTTTCTACGATCTGCGTTGTCCATGACGTCCATACTATTATGAAAGCGTTTCTCCTGTCTTCTTCCACGCTTGTTGGTTCCACGGACATTTTTCCTCATAAGTTTCTCAGGAGGAACTAACGTACCACCATTAAAAACTTTTTTACGTTCAGGCCACTGTTCTCTATCCTCTATCGGATAAAAACTTCCTTCATATGTATGTTTAAGGTGATCCAGCGAAAAATGTTCATGTATAAAATACTCGGGACTAACACCTCTGCGTATGCAAACTGCTACCAGATGCGAACAAGGATAGTGATATAGCATCGGTTTCTGACAACTGCATTGGCCTTCATTGAAATTCACATGGAAGCTCTTTCCCCCTACCTTGGAACCAGTAGATCCTGTTATCACCTCATAAACACCGTTTTCGACATGAAAGGTAGTGACTCGATGCGCACGCGCCTTAACTGTTTTATTCTCCATTTTTTCCATCACTTCCTTTCCCCACATTCTATTATTCATTTCCATATTTGCAGCTATCTCGCGCTTGTTGACAAAATAACTATTCAGCTTGTAGAATGTCTCCATCACAATAGCCGTAACGGGAAGCTTCCTCATACCCTTGAAAACATAATTCATCACTTCTGCATGATTACTAGTAGGAATACCCCACCGGCGACCTTCTGTATCATACGCGAACGCCCATTTTGATTTATCTTTGTTATTTAACCATTCCCACGCCTTTATATTTTTATCCTTTAATATTTTATATAGCTTCTTAAATTTAAATTTGGTGGGCGCCTTAACTAGTGGTACAATCAATTTAACCAATGTTTTGTCTGATACAGCGCTACTGAAATTTGCTTCTAAATGCCGCATGCAATAACGATGATAGCTGTTAGGTTCCTTCCATTTCAATCTGTCATCCTTCATTGCACGAATTATTCCGGCATGCCTATCCGAAATCACACATAAACCTTTGCGATGGCCGATCAAAGTACCCAAACACCCAAAAAACCAACCCCACGTTTCTACCCTCTCCTTATCAACTAAAGCAAAAGCTAAGGGAAATAATTGACCATTTGCATCGCTAGCGACTGCCATCAATAAGCATCCTTGATATTTTCCGGTTAGAAATGTTCCATCTACTGTTATGACAGGCTTGCAAAACTCAAATCCTTTAAGTGATGGACCAAATGCCCAAAAAAGACCTTCGAACTCCTCCTCACCAGCACGGTTTTTGGGACCTCTCCAAAATGCATATGCAGTAGTAGGATTTGCTGAATATATTGCTGCCATCAATTCAGGAAGCAAATTATATGCCCCCTTCCAATCGCCAAACAAGAATCTAAGCGCGTGTTGCTTGGCGTGCCAAGCCTTCCAATATGATATGGTATATTCAAATTTTAATTTGACGGTTTCCACTAGGGTTACTGGTTTAATTGCTAAATCTGCTCTAACGACATCTAGAATTAGCCCCGCAATAAATGCACTTGTTAATTGTTTGTGGTCGTTGTTAGGTTGTTGATTAACACATACGTGTGGTTGTGTCAATTTTTTAATCTCAAACACATGTCGTTTATTTTTGCATGCATACAGCCTCCAATCACAGCCAGCGCGGTCATCTTGTAGCTTGCAGACTACAGTGTAGATCGTTTTGTTCGATTTGGAGACTACAAATTCTCGGTGATGCATGACGCTGTATAATTTTACGGCCGATTGTAGCTCTGCTTTCGTGTCGAACGTCTGTCCCTCATACAAACTATTATCGCTACTCACATGCATGCTCTTACCATACAAGATATCGATTTTCGCTTCTTCCCACATAGTAGTATCTTCAAACTCTTTCGCCGGAGGATTACCGAAAGTTCCTACACTAACCATCTCACCCACTTCCGTATAATTGTTCATAACATCTATTTCTGGTTCGTCGCCTTCTTCCATTTCTGGCACTTCATCTTCATCATATTCGTCCTCTTCAACATTTTCAAACTCATCTTCGTCGCCTTCTTCCATTTCTGGCACTTCATCTTCATCACGATTTATTACAGGTTCTAACCTCTCAAGCTCGTCATCATTAAAAGGTACATTTGATCTACTACTAGTTCCTACATAGTATTCTCTACTTTGGATGCGTTTAACGTATATTTCTAATTCAGGCCAACCGTGTTCACCATATTTGATGTACTGAGCAAAACTAGCTAACTGTGAATCATTCGAAATTTTGACTATATTAAAACACAAACAATCATTCTGACGGTAAGGAAACCTACCACTAATTTTAAGATCGTCACTATTAGGCCAACCGGTGGTAGCATAAATTTCTAAACACAATCTATAATAATTTCTATTTCTACTACACGGGAGAAGAACACCTTGTTGTGGAGCGTAATTGTATCCGCTCGAATCTTGAACAATTTGACCATTGTAATATAGAAATATTTCTGAATTTTGTGGCATTTTCTTGATAAGGAGAAAGATATAAAGAGAAGAAGTTTGCAAGAGAGACTTCTGAGATTTAATTTTTTGATGATCAAGTATAATAAGAGGACTCTTTAAATAGAAATCTAAATCATATACCTAAAAATCATCAGATTCCTCCTATATTCTAGCATGTTAAATCAATGTTACCCACTAAATAAAAAGCCAAATTGTCATTTCAATCTGAAAAAGTAAATATTCTCTAGTACCCTATATCTGAACCCTAATCACCTAAAAATCATCAGATTCCTCCTATATTCTAGCATGTTAAATCAATGTTTATGTACTAATATTCTCTAGTACCCTATTTTTCTGTTTATGTACTAATAGCCTAACATGTCATTTTAATATGAAAAAGAAATTCTCCATCAAAATAAGTTATTTATTATTATTTTTTTGTCCTCAGATTTATTTTATTTATTTTTCTGTGTTTTTTCGCCTCTATGTCGCCCTTTTTTTGGTTGTTTGGAAAATTTTCGAAAAAACAGCTGTTTCGCCCAGCGAACTGGCGAAAGAACATTCTATAACGGTTATTTATAAAAACCGATACTAAATGTCCTTATTCTGTAACGGTTATATAAAAAAACCGATACTAAAGGTCTTTATTCTGTAACGGTTATTTCTAAAAACCGATACTAAAAGTCTTTAGTCTGTAACGGTTATTTTAAAAAACCGATACTAAAGCGTTTATTCTGTAACGGTTATTTTGTAAAAACCGATACTTAAACTCTTTATTTTGTAACGGTTATTTTATAAAAACCGATACTAAATAGTTTATTCTGTAACGGTTATTTTGAAAAACCGATACTAAAAACGCCTTGTTTCGCCCCACTGTTGGGCGAAATAGGGTTAATTAAGCAAATTCACATTAAGGTCTGTTTCGCCCCGTTACTGGGCGAAACTACTTGTGTTTCGCCCGGCCGCTGGGCGAAATGGCTACTTTTGCAAATATTTTTAAAACTTGGCCATTCCCTTAATTAATTTTTTTTTTTGGCCATTTCAGAAAAAAAGTCCCTTTTAATGCTCTATACTCTACATATGACTTAGTTGACTTCTAGAATCACCAACTAGTTTGGTGGTCAATATGAACAAAGTCTAATATATACTAATTTATTTGAATGTTTTGAAAAATAATATATTTGTATTAACAATCTAATAGTTTAGAGTAACCATATATAATTAAAATTCAATAATCACTTAATTTATAATCATGATTTATTTCAATAACCATCATTATTAAAAAAAATGAGTATGAAAATAAAAACTTGGCTGTGATTCTAAGGATCAAGCAACTTTTCTCGTCTACATATATACTAAATCTCTCTATGTGACGACTCAAAAAGATAAGAGAGTGTGGGAAGTGTACTCAGGGAATTTTTTTTTGACAAAAAATGAAAAATATATAGATGGCTCATTTTTTTATATAATATTTAACAACGAATTTGTTACTCTGTGTCATATCCATTGGTTTCTAGTGACGTAGTCGTGAGATTTTTAACCCTCTGATCGCCTCGTTGGTGCATTAACTAGCCAATTGTTATAATAGAGTACTGTTCTAAAAATTTGAAAACTGCTATTTATATATTATTTTCATTTCTTACTCGAAATTTTTCTCTGGAGACACAATATGAGATTTCAAAAAATAAATTTCTCTAAGGGGAAACGTGCATGAAGGTCTAAAAGTGTTCCCTTAGCTTGGAAGCCACTGTTTGGAAGTTTTCTTTTCAGGGAGGTGGTGGAATACTCTGAAATAATCTTTTCACTTTTTCTTGCTTGTAGTAAAAGAGTAGTATCGATTAAAAAAAAAAAGTAAAAGAGTAGTATGCTATTCAAAAAAGAAAAAAAAATTGGTTTAAAGCTAATATATGCTTGAATAAAGTGACATGTTGATATTGTTATAATGTTTTTTACCCAACAGTTGCAGATTTACCATTCCATCACATCAACTTAGGGCATGCAATAATACATATACATTTGGTAGGGATATATGTAAAAATGACTATTTGCACTTTTTGCGTCCAGGGAATAGCTCACTTGATCGTGGATAAGTGGATTCATTGGTGGACAGCTCTCTAGATCGTGGATAAGTGGATTCATTAGTCGACGGCCAGTGACGGATCTTGATCCAAATTCTTGAGGGTGGCAGAGGAGCTTTAGTGAAAAATACAGTAAAAATTTTGAGAGGACGGAATACATATAATATATAAATTTATCACAAAATACAGTAATATTATCATATATATACACTAAAATTTCAAAATCTGAGGGGGAGAGGGGGGGGGGGGGGGTGGCAGCTGCCCCTCGCTGTCCCTACTAAGATCCACCACTATGGACAGCAAAGAAAAGATTAAAAAAAAGTAAGAAAAAAAGGTCTGAAAGAGTAAGAAAGTAGAGAGAGAATGGTTTGGATAATTATTTTTAGAGAAATTTTGGAGAGGGCTTAAATGTTCCTTCCAAATAATTTATATATATAATCTTAAAAGTTATATAGTTTCTTTTTCTTTTACAAATTGAAAATTAGAAAAGAAAAGAAAAAAGAAAAATTAATGGGCCTATTCTATATAATCCGGATTGATCCAACCCTACAAGAATAGAAAAATAAAGAACCGGATTTACAGGTTTGGATAATTATGTATATACTTGAATAGATATGATTTATAAGTGAGGTACTCTATTTTATAAACCTCTAACTATTCTATTCTGCAATTTAATCTTTACAATTTTTACGATATAATACATTATATTCCACATCTATACTTATCTCTACATAACTACTACTCAAACACCTCACTCAATAACTACTACTCAAACACCTCACTCAGGTCTAACCGGGTCCAAAAATTGTAAGCGTGTCACATAGTCGAGGGAAGCATCATGTGGTGAGTCCTTCGGTAAGAATGTCGGCAATATGATTCTTGATGCTTATGAAACGAACATATTGAGTTTTAACCTCAATTCACTTCACGTAGAAAGTGATAATCTATTTAAATGTGCTTCCTTCTAGCATGAAACATTTGATTGATGTCAAAATATGTCACACCAATGTTGTCACATCCTAGAATTGGGACGTCCTTTTAAAAGCTGTGGAGTTCTCGTAGTAAAATTTGGATCCACACAAGTTTCACAGTGGCTATGGCCATGCCCCCATACTTTGTTTGGTGCTAGATCAAGCTATGATGGCCCTCTTTTTTGCACTCCACAAAATGAGATTTGGACCAAGAAAGATATAATATTCAGTTGTGGACCGTCTGTCATCTGGACATCCAGCCCAATACGCATCAAAAAATGCTTGTAGTCATAAAGATGAGGAAGATCTAAGTAAGAGACCGTGTGATATTGTGTCTTTGAAGCGTCGCAAGATGCATTTGACCGCTACCCAATGCGTGTCGGTCAATGAGCGCGTTAATTGAGAGACTTTATATATCGCAAAGACAATATTTTGGTCAAATAATTGTCACATATTAAAGCGCTTAATTCAACCATGTTTCTATAGAGTTTCAGATCATCCATCGGATTCCCACTTAACTCTGTGAGTTGTTCACCCACCACTATGAGAAATGAACACTGCATAACACCATCTACGTTGGCCTTTATTAAGAAGGGTCAAGATGTATTGCAGTTCGGATATCTGGACTCCATTTGTCATCTTTTGAGCCTCAATACCAAGAAAATAATGGAGGAAACAAAAACCTTCAAGGAGAATTACAAGTTTAGATCCAAGATAAGTTTCTCAACCGAACCAGGATTTCTACAAGCTACAAAAATGCCTTCCACATAAACTAAGGGTCCTAAAAGTTTTTTGTCTGAAACCGAATGAAAAGAGAGGTATAGGTTCATGAGACAATCAAGATTCAAAAGAGTACTCAATAGTTTTGTGAACCAAGTACGCAATACTTGCTTGAGGCTATAGAGAACCACTTGAAGGAATTTATGTCCTAGGCCAATGAGTTGGACTTGAAACTAGATTATGAGAAAGACATTTATTCACTTCATATATAAATGAGTGTATGGATAATTAATATATACACATATATTATATCAACCATGAATGACACTTCACGTTTACGTCATCAGAATATGTGATTCTCATAGTAGAACTGTGAACCAACGAATGACATTCTAAACCGTCTCTAGTGATATATAAGATGTTTATAGAGATAAACATACTTCAAGTAAGAAGCTACATATCCACACTAGTATATTCGCAAATTGGGTGTTCATGTTCTGCTCATCATGGACATAGAGATGTCAAATCTAGAATATAGGTACGTGTTAGAGAGTACGTACTGGACTGACCATACTATGAGAATATACATGGTACATATGTCATTAATGGTTCTCATATGAATAGTGTGCTTGTTCCTATGACCTGACATCATATAGATTCTTGTGTGTAGAACTACATACTTTGATATAATCCTACGTCATCCTTACCCGGATGGTCATTAGGGTCATCATTGAATATGTACTGAATCATGATGAGAAAGATATCTCTGGGCCCCTTGATGAATTAGGACTGAAGTAATGTATGGCCATGCTCAAAATAGATTAACAAAGAGTTGTTAATATCATTTTCGATTTATTCAATCTAATTTTCGATCAAGAAAGAGTCATTGATCAAACTCAACAATGATATATTTCCATGTCTTGTGATCAAGACATACATCCTAGAACAAAAGGAATGAGTAAACATCTATTCAGATAGGTAAATGATCGCCGATAATTTCATTTAACATGGGTAGTAATGACACCAGTCTAGAGGTCACTCATGACTTACGGTCTAGTCAGCGTTAAATGAAACATACACGGTCACACAATGAACTCTATTCATTTGGGAAGAAAATACCTCAAAAATAGTTATACATGTAATGTATAAAATGGTGAAACATTAAAACATTAGATGCTGGAATTTCAGAAAGGTTGAAATTCCTTCGAATGGAATAGCCTTGGCAGCATGTTTCTAGAATAGGAAACATTGTTTCGTTCGAACGGAACACATGTGTTCCGTTCGAATGGAACAATTGCGACTTTAAAAGATATATCATTAATACAGAATGAAGATATATCAGAAATACAGAAGGTATATCATTAATACAAAAGTCATATCAGCAAAATATAAAAAAGTATACAGCAATACAAAAATGCATATCATCAAGTACAAAAGATATATCAGCAACACCAAAAGATTACAGAGAAAGATGGAGTGGGAATAAATGGTTCTTGAATTTGAAGGAGACGATAATAATTTGGTTCGTGTGTTGGACGGATCGCGTGGTTAAATTGAACCCGCGTGTTTAAAAGGCTGAACGTAGGCCGCCGCTATTTGAGTGCGCCGCCTTATTTAATTGGACTGCTCTAATTGTTAATCTGTTACTGATGTTTAGGTGGTATATAAGTAGGTGATCCAGATAATTTATCTTGTTTTTACATGATAAAGTCCGAAAATTACAGAGATGTAGACAATTAAATAGTGATATTTCACGTATAAACAAAATTGACCATAACATATCATTATGCCATTTTGGTCTTTTCTTTTTGTTGAAATGGTAGAGACATTCTTTTTTTCCGATCAGTAATTCTTCAATATGAGAAAACAGAACCACCAAGAAAAAGCTTTAGCACCGAATGCCAGTGAAAATTCATTAGGACTCATAATTCAAATACTCTCTCAAGACTAAACCCTAAAATTCACTTATAAATAAGACATGAAACCAGCAACACCTTCAACACTTCATTCGAAACCCCCTCGCAACATACACACACAATGACCAAAAGCTCTACTCTTGTCTCTTCTTTTATCCCTCTTCCTCTCTTCCTCCATTTCTTCTCAAGTTTCCTCTGAAAATCACCCGAACACATTTCTCCTGAGCAGCGAGCCTGTTGCTCAGCTGCTGCATGAAAAGCAAAGTCATTTTCAATTATTCTTCCATGATACCACTAGCGGACCCCATCCGACAGCTGTCCGTGTGGCCAAAGCCTCCATGAGTGCCAACTCATCTACCTTTTTCGGGACGATAGCAATGATGGATGACCCGTTAACAACAGGACCTGAATCCAATTCCAAACTTATTGGCCAGGCCCAGGTGTTTTACGCCTCAGCTGGGCTTCACAAAGTCGTGTTGTTAATGGGAATGAATTTCGTGTTTATGGAAGGGAAATATTACGAGAGTAGTGTTAGTATATTGGGACGAAATGAGATTTTTAGTGAAGTAAGAGAAATGCCCATTGTTGACGGTAGCGGCTTGTTTAGACTGGCACGAAGGTATGTTCAGGCGAGAAAACACACTTTCAATTTGAAGACCGGAGATGCTGTTGTCGAGTATAACATTTTTGTGAACCATTATTGATTTGACTGGGTGAATTGTTGGTTGCACTACAACAAAAACTGTCTATTACCACGGTTTTTTTCTCTCCTAGCATCGGTTCAAACTGTGCTAAAACGCTATTACACACGATTTCAGAACAGCTGCAGGACTGCTGCTTCCAACACTGTGGTAAGCAATTATAGTCACGGATTCATTTCCGCTGGTAAAGATAGAAATGACATTTTAACACGGTTTAAACCGTTACAAGGGAACTCGGACCTACATAGGATTTCCTACTTTCTACGGTTAGAACCATGATAATTTCAAGATGGTTATAACCGTGTCTATAAGTGAACTCGACTTCCTTACGATTTCACCTCTATTTGATTCTAATTTTATTAAACATTGATACAATCTTTAACATTGATATAACCGGTTATATTGTAATACTTTTTAAACCTACAACTATATTGGAATAATATAAATTAATATCATAACAATTCACAAATCATCCATTAACCAATATATATAAATCATCCATCAACCAAAATTATCCATCACAATCATTTCTTAAAACAATTTCTAACAAAAAAGGTAACCATATGTTACAACAATTTCCACACCCAAAAAATATTCTTCAAAACATCAAATTAAAAAAAAAAAAATCCGTCATACGAGCTTCGACCACATAAACGAACAAACCTACACCATCTCATGACCCGGTCCATAAGATGAAGAAAATAATCGACCCATTGTTCAAACTTGGTTCCAAAGCAAGGACCTAATTGTGATTTGTCGATTTTAGAGGCCTCTAAGAACTCTTCATATGTTAAATTGTCTCCACTGATTTTTGCAAATACTGATAAATCATATTCCAGCTGGAAAATATACATAAATATCCTTCAGAAATATTATATATACAAAATAATATATAAATAATATTCTTTTATTAGTTAATATATAGTAATACCTTGCATATGAATATATATATAGGTCAACTGGTATGATTAATGTAGTTCTTATGTTGCGAGATCTGAGAAATTTCTGTAATTTAAAAAAAAAAATTAGAAAAAAAATAATATTTTTTGGTTTTTTTGGAAAAAAGCACCTGCTTATTTATTTATTTTTGAGAAAATACTTCAGCTTTTTTATTCTTATAAAAAAAACATTTAGATATAATTGGAAAATAAAAATTTTGGGGAATTTGCATAAAGCCCCGCATTATGTCCAAATTGCAAGAAAGCCCTATATTATTGCCCAAATTGCATTAATTTTTTGTAATTTCCATTAATACAGGGGCCATTTTGAATAAGGTTTAAATCTTAGGTTTTTCATAAATTTCCATCGCCATTGAACTTAGTAATGGCGGTTGGCTGTAACAAAGAAAACTAATATTGGAATCAATTATATATAAATATAAAATATGTATAAAATTACAAATGTTGAATGAAAATTAATTTTCTCTTGTTGGTGTAATATGTTGAAACACTGTCAGTACTCAGTAATTCTAAACCCAAAGTCTGCTCCTACGATCAAACATTTTTTTCATATATTCCGATGCAAATAACTCAATACAAAATCAAATACTTGAAAGAAACAAATCAAATAATTGAAAAATATAAATAGCTTGAAATTAATATTTTGAATTTTAATTAAAACCTGTTCAGATCATGGGAGGACCCTTCAACACCATAACCTCACATGCCTTAGCCGTCTCGTTCAGCATCCCTACCGATCTAGTACATTACTTCTAGCTGTCTCGATCTGATGCATCATACTCGTGTTTGGAGATTCATGCCGCACTCAGCCTTTAGACAAATCTGTGAATGTTAAAGTTACTATTGTAAAACTCGAAATAAATATATCAACTATACTTCTAGATATTTTGTTGGTCTTACAATTCTCAATACTAGCCATTTAAAATAAAATAAAATTTAAGGGTAATTTCCATATATACTAATTTCCCTATATACCCTTGAAAGAACTAAAAACATCAACACAACCCTGAAAATAAAAAAAAACAATATATCACATTCACTCTTCCATTCACAACATATTAAGTACAAAACACATCAAATCTACCATTTCGGCACATAAAACATATCGAAGTTCATCAGAAAAAAAATAAAAAAATGACAATTCTAGATTTCTTCAGCATTGGGAGGGTTATTTTGACATTTTAACCCTTCATAAGGGTATAATTGAAAGAAAGAGGTAATATACCATTTCAAGCAACCAATTTTCGGAGAGACCATGGTGGGCAGACTCGGTCCGTGCATCAGCGTCAAAAATCCCGACGGGCTCCCATGCCAGCAAATGTATAAGCCAGGTTCATTGCCACGGTCAATTTGCCAACTCCCCCCCTGTAAATTTGGAATATTCCTTTAAATATAAAGGGAAATTTGCAAAACAGCTCCTGCTTTATTGGAAATTGGAAAAAAAAAAAAAGAAGAGCTCTGTTGTTGTCTAAAACATTAAAAAAATTATAAAAGCAAAGATGGAAGCAATACTGTTAGTGCTGGTCTCTTAAGCACGTCAATTATCCTCACAATTTTCTCTCTAGTAGTATCAAATGGAAAAGTAAAATTTGTAAATATTGAAAGCATAGGCACGCTACATTACTTTCTGAATTATTCTTAATCAATGCTTGTCTAATTCAATTGATTCTATCTAGCAATTTACAGCGAAATTGAAAAATGAATTACAATATTTACAGTTTTAACAGTCAATTAGACACTTAGTAAACAGAAAAATCAGTTTCGAAATTAAAATTGTTAAACCAGCTCCTAATTAACAAAATCAAGGAAATTATAGACAAAAATCACTTCATAAGCTCTGATTTAGGAAAATCAACCATTAAGATCTCGTGCTCGTCAATTGCAATCCAATTCAAGAGAAATATAACAATTACTGTACCTGAAGAGGTAAAGTCTCCATGTCAGCACGACGAGCAACGATTGGAGGTTCGCCGGAGCAGAGATCGTCACAATTCTCATGCCGGCGTAAGGGAAGGAGTAGGAGACGCTGAGAGCAGATGACTGTGCTTGTGTTGTGCAGTCTTCGAATGGAGCTCAGGGTACTCGTGTAGATCCTGCTGGCCTCATTGCTCCTCGCGGCGGTGCTTTCTCAGGCGATCGCCGGAGAAAGTGAGGGCGAAGGTGAACGGCGGTGGAGGTGGTCAGGGTTTCGCGAAGAGAGAGAGCATCTGTTGTTTTGGGAGGGGAGAGGAGATGTATTTATACCGTGAACTCTAATTTGGGTTTCATCATCCCGGTTTTAAGATAAACCGTGATATGAAGTTCCAATTATCCGGTTTTACTAACTAACCGTGTTAATTTAGTTCTCATATTTGCGGTTTCCATTTAATCCACTCAAACATATACCCGGTTTTGAAACCATGTATATAAGCACGCAAAACTCCTCCCATATTCATGATTTCATTTCCGTGATTAAGAAACCGTGTGAAAACGCATTTTTTGGTTGTGGTGTTAGTCTTATAGTCTTATATTCCTTCTTTTCATTCTTGCCTTCATTAATTTGAGTGCGTACAAATTGTTCGTGCGCAATTATTATCGTTTTTCCATTCTTTGTTATCTCAACTTTTTTTGTACGTTTTGTATTTTGATTTAATGAATGTTCAATAATTAGTTAGCCTATAGTGTTACAAAAAACGATTTATTGGTTGGTTTATATTTTGGAATTTTTTTTTCGGTTCAGAATATATTTAATGATGTCAATCTTCCTCTGTCGCTCCGCTCGTGAAGTAGTAAAGGCCCCATGGATTATTGAACTTGAACTCTCTTCATGTTCAACTTCCGCCTTCTCAACATTATCTTGTTCATAATAATTACATGGCTTTAAGATGTCCAAATCTTCATCTATCTCTACTCGTACATCAGGTTGTCTTTAGGACATTCCCTATAAAAATGACCAGTTTGTCCACACTTGAAACAAGGAGTAGAGATGTTGTTTGGGCCAAATTAATTTCCATCTCGAGTTATAGTTGTGGTCTTTGCTAGTTGTTTTTTATCGTATATTATTTACTCAATAATATTACAACACAATTCTACTACTCAATTATCAAACATTCAAAATTACAACCATACTTATATACATCATACTCTACACAGTGGCATCTCCAGTTGAGTAGTCGAAGGTGTGAGTCTTAGCAATTGCAAATCTACGAGCCATTCTGAACATTCTTGTTCCTCCTATTACTAACATCTCACGTGTCACATGCATCGGCGCGTTTCGCCCTAGCACTAATATAGTGCTTCCATTGTACTGCCCACCAGTAAATACTAGATTCATGCTCTATACAATAAAATCAGCACAGTTCATTTAGCAATAAGTACATCTATAACTTAGGTAAATGGTTCTCTAACCTGGTAGTTGAATATTTTGGTTGAGATACTAAAGGCGTTTAAGTTCAAATTTCATTTGAATGAATTAAATAAGTGGAACATGATTATGTTTTTTTTCTTTATTACAAAATATTCCGCATTTTAGGAAAACTCAAAAAATAAATAAATTATTTTTTTGAGGGGATAGGACTTGGTCATCACCACCATAGAGAGAGGACAGATACGCCGTTGCCGTTGCCAAGAGGGGGGAGGGCCGTCCGCCGTCGCACAATCTCAAGAGAGATTTCATGAGAGAAGGGATAAATCATCAAGAATCACCGGTATGAGATGTAACAAGAGAAGAGGTACCACATAGAAGCCACCACGACTGGAGCACCTCTAGGGTGTTCTGACCCATGAGAGGACGCCATCACAACATAAAGAGACTGTCGTGATTTTCGAACCATAAACAGAAGCGCCAATGATCAAGGTGGGAGCATTGTCTAGGTTAGGGATTCGGTACCATGGTAAACATCTTCGCTGCGGGTCAGTCAGCAGTGTCACCGTCAAGGTTACGGTTTAACGCCGCCAGTGAGTCAAGGAGGCTAGGGTTTCAGCGTGCCATCGAGGTTAGGGATTTGGCATCATCATACAATCACGAGAAAGAGACAGGAAAAGAGAGGAGACACCATTAGAGACATCTCAGTAGCGAGCCAGTGCGGCAGCGTCGCTGATTTCGACACCATCACACATGATAAAGAGAGGAAAATGTGAAAGAAGGAAAACACCAACATAGAACCGAGAAGCTCTCTAATCAGGCCGTCTGTTGGTGGCCGTGGCGGCATAGAGGCCAGAACCGCGCCAGGGTTTCATTCCTTTAGATCGTCCTTTACAAGGACTCTTCCGAGAGAGGAAGGTGAGAGAAAGCCGCCACATAAATCAGAAAGCACCATGAGAGGGGAAGGTAAGAGAGAAGCTACAAATCTGTGCCAGGATTTTATTCCTTCAGATCGTCCTTTACAAGGACTCTTCTGAGAGGGAAAGGTGAGAGATAGCAGCCACAAACAGAAAGCACCATGAGAGGGGAAGGTAAAAAAGAAGCTACAAATCAGACAAATCAAAGAGAAGAAAATAGCAACAAGCTACAAAGAGTCATCCACTGCAAAGGAGAAGAGTCACCAAGACCGTCCTGTCATGGTCTAGCACCACTAGGGTTTGACAGGGAAAAGGCGTAGAGGAAGGAGAGATTGGATTTGCTAGGGTTTGCGAAAGGGGTGACGGAGGAGAGGGGAGATCGGGGAAGGGGAAGGGGGAAAATGGGAGAGGAGGAAGGGGTAGAGGCGCCGCTAAGGTTTACCCCCAACCCAAATTTCAAAATCGTCTTTTTTCTCTCCGTACAAGACTCAAACCTTCAAAATAAATTAATTATTAACTCAGATAGAAAGTCTAAACTTGAGTAACATACCTGCATGAAGCCAATCTCACCGAAACAAGCGGAGGCATAAAACCCTTGGGCTCAGCCAACTTCTGTCGATAAAATATCAGGATCCTCGGTGAGTTTATCGTCCATTATGCTGATCACTCTGAACGCTGTTGTTGATCTACTAACAGGCTGAGTCATGAAAATGCGGATGGGTTCTTACCACGAACTATGTCATGGAAGAAGAAATGAATGTAAATCATGCTCGCGTCTAGTTTAATTTTGTTTTGATCGTTCATAGACTCTACTTCGGCTTTGGAAGAGATGAAGATGAGGGACATGACAAAGAAAGGAAGAAGAGTGAGTGAATTTGAAAGTAAGTTTGAAGCCATTTTTTTAGTGTCGAATTTGTGACGGTACTGAGTCTTGAGAGACTTAAGGGGGAGCATTTAGGGTTTGTTTGGATGACTAGTAATTTGTTGGTTTTATCTAGTATAGGAAAAAAATTAGTAAATCCTATACTAAACAATTTGACACATCCAAACAAGCCCTTACTAAGTTGAATTCGTAGCGAATTCCAGGTAAGATGATGGTTTTAAGGGGAGAGAGTTATTAAACTAACTCCTCTCATTTCCCCGGACATGCATCTTTGAATCATCACGAGGTCACATTTTCATCATTTTGTGGATTCTTAATATTTTCCCCCTTTTTTATGATAATTTTATTACTTTTTATTTTCTTAAAATGGTAATTTGTCATTTATTTATGAGTAAATTTCATTCTAGGTTAGTCAACTTTCAAAAATGATCAAATAGATCATTGAACTTTCAATTGTCCCCTACAAGTCATTTAACTTTCAAAAATGACCAACTAGGTCACTCAACTTTCAATTATCCCACATAGACCACTTAACTTTAAAAAAAGATCAAAAAAAGATCACTCAACTTTCAAAAATTATCAAAAAAGTCATTCAAGTTGGATGATTTATTTGATTTTTTTCAATTAATCGGGTGACTTATGTGGTTATTTTCTTAATATTGAGTGGTCTATATGGGGCAATGAAAGTTAAGTGATATATTTAATAATTTTTGAAAATTAAATAATATATAAGCGACAATTGAAACCTTAGTGACTTATTTAATTATTTTTTTAAAGTCGAGTCACTTAAGGTAAATTTACCCTTTATTTATTGAAGTATGACAAAAACAGTGTATTAGGCCATGGGACCGACCCAGTAAGATTTTGTTGGTTAGGATTTGATTTTGATTTAGGAGGGTTAGTCATCCTAGTTCTTGTTGGTTTAATAGTTCCTTGAGGACCTGACAAGAAGGGCACTTCAAAATTAAATAATACTAAGTAAAATCGGATAATATTTTTGTTTTAGGGGGCCCTTTTTCATGGCCTACATATGTAATAAATCTTGTTTAACTACTTCAAAAATAATAAGAGATATAAAGCGGAAGAGTAATTAGGGAATTTTTTGACAAAAAATGAAAATAAAATATATTAATTGTTTTTATTTTTTTAATTCCACCATCTTTCTCTTCTTCATTTTTCTATTGTTTAGAAAATTAAAAGAAACAACTGTTTGGGAAGTCGGCTTTGAACCCCGGTCTTTAGTTCCATGGACGAGTGAACAAACAAAACAATACAATCTTGTTACTGCCCCCATATAAACATCAATGGTTCTGTCTCATGTATAACTTTTTTTTTAGGGATGAATCCATATAATAAGGACTGATCTCAGTGGATCGTGACAGACAACTATATAATAATATAACAATGAATGTAACAGCTCTGTCAAATCGACTTGATTCTAGTTGTGAGATTTGCAACCTTTTTTCTCTCCTCGTAACGCGTCACATTGACGAGCCTATTGTTCTATACAGTACTGTTCTAAAAATTTGAAAAATTGTTTCATTTATTTATTCTATCATTAATAAGACAGGGAGTTCACCTGCCTGCCTGTTCACTCGCAGCCATTCAACGCCTGACAGGCCGCAACTCTCATTGTTTTTTCCCCCAGAATTGGTTTACCCTGAGCCGTGTGATGAAAAGGTGTGTGACTGACCCAAATCCAATCACAATCGACACGCAGCAGTAGGCCCAAATGAACAGTAGAATTACTTGAACCGAATGGACATACACCGGAAAGTCTTACAGGCTATTGTTTCACTGAGCCGAGTTCATATAAAAATGATCTTTATGTATCATGGTATTTGTGACATTACTAAATATGATCTTTATGTAGCGGGTCAACATATAGATAACGACTATGACCCGTTTAGATAACCTGCACTATTTTATGTTTCATTCGAAATAATATTGGTGCATACTTGTATAATTGTATTATGATATTTTTAACATAATGTACTTTTTATCTAAAATATTGCAAAAACAGTAATAAAATTACTCAAAAACCATGGTATTTCAACCTTAAAACTTTGAGTTGATTACAATTAGTTAGTCTTTTTTTCCATGAATTACACATCAATTATTTTTTCGTGTTTTAGTTAAAATCAATAACAACATAGTTTTTTCCATGTATTACACTTCAGTTTTTGTGATTTTGTGAAAAATAATATAAATTTGTGTTTTTTTCCATGTATATGATTTAAAAATTTGTGGTTTTGAGAAAACAACAAAAGATTACTTTTTTCCATGTATTACACTTCAGTTCTATATTTTTTATGTGAAAATCAATCATAACGGATTTATTTCCAAACTTCATTTTTTGTGGTTTTGTGAAAAACAATACAAATTTTCTTTTTTCCATGTAAAAGACTTCAATTTTTGTGATTTTGTTGAAACAACAAAACTTGTCTTTTTTTCCATGTATTATGCTTCAATTCTTTTTTTCATGCTTTTCTTAAAATCTATAAAGACATAGTTTTTTCCATGTATTACACTTCATTTTTTGTGGTTTTGTGAAAAATAATATAAATTGTGTTTTTCCATGTATATGATTTAAAAATTTATGGTTTTGAGAAAACAACAAAAGATTGCTTTTTTTTAAGTATTACACTTCAGTTCTATTTTTTTTATGTGAAAATCAATAATAACGGATTTATTTCCATGTATTAGACTTCATTTTTTGTGGTTTTGTGAAAAACAATACAAATTTTCTTTTTTCCATGTAAAAGACTTCAATTTTTGTGGTTTTGTTGAAACAACAAAACTTGACTTTTTTTTTTCCATGTATTACACTTCAATTCTTTTCTCGTGTTTTCGTTAAAATCTATAACAACATAGTTTTTTTCCATGTATTACACTTCATTTTTTGTGGTTTTGTGAAAAATAATATAAATTATGTTTTTTCCATGTATATGATTTAAAAATTTCTGGTTTAAAGAAAACAACAAAAGATTGCTTTTTCCATGTATTAGACTTCAGTTTGATTTTTTTTTATGTGAAAATCAATAATAACGGATTTATTTCCATGTATTAGACTTCATTTTTTGTGGTTTTGTTAAAAACATTACAAATTTTCTTTTTTCCATGTAAAAGACTTCAATTTTTGTGGTTTTGTTGAAAGGGATAATTTCATATATGCCACTACAAAAACTCGAAATATCATATTTGCCATTACAAAAACTTAAATATCATATTTGCCATCATAAAAAACTTAAAAATATCATATATGCCATTACAAAACCTAAAATATCATATTTGCCATTACAAAAACTTAATATATCAAATTTGCCATTAAATTTACTCAAAACTTAACACCATCTATTTTTTCCGTTAAAATTAGTGGTATAATCTTATAATTATCATTATACCCCTAAATTCATTTCATGAATTAGATTCATATTAAACATCTCTCTTTCTCTTCATGATTTAGATTCATATATAAGAAAAAAAAATCTTTTAATTTGAAGCCAAAAGAATTTGATATGAGAGAAATGAATTGATTATTTTTTTGAATAATTTTTTCTCTCGTGCCAAATTATTTTATTTATATATGAATTTCAATCATGGAGAGAGAGAGAGAGAGAGAGAGAGAGAGAGATCATTAAATGAATGTTTAATATGAAATCTAATTCATTAACTAAATTTAGGGGTATAATGGTAATTATAAGATTGGACCGTTAATTTTAACGGAAAAAATGGATGATTTTAAGTTTTGAGTAAATTTGATGGCAAATATGATATATTAAGTTTTTGTAATGGCAAATATGATATTTAAGATTTTATAATGACATATATGATATTTTTAAGTTTTTACAATGGCAAATATGATATTTAAGTTTTTGTAATGGCAAATATGATATTTCGAGTTTTTGTAATGGCATATATGAAATTATCCCTTGTTGAAATAACAAAACTTGTCTTTTTTTCTATGTATTATATTTCAATTCTTTTTTCGTGTTTTTGTTAAAATCTATAACAACATAGTTAAATAACAAAGCTGAAATTATTATAATGATGCCTACAGTGGAGTTTAACTTAAAATAACGAAAAATAATTGTACTAATGCCATAAATTTTTACAATGTGATTATTTTATTAAAACCTTATATGTTTAAAATATACATGTTTTTAATACTTGAACATGATTTATAATACAAACTATTTCAAAAATAACCTCATGTACCAACAAAACTTAATTTTTTATAATATAAGGTTGTTTCAAAAATAACATTATATATTGTAATTGTGGGAATTTTACAATATATAAGGTTATGTTTTTCTTGGATATTATTATTTTCAATAAGTTATGAAATTATATTAACCAAAACAAAATGTCGAGGAATCCTTGCATTATAAAATTTTCAACATGCCCCAAAATAAAGTTTCAGAAAATAATCTCTATAGTTAACTTTCCTCTAATAGCATGCACTGCATAACTTACCTAAATTTAAATATGAATTATATTATGAATATGCACAGTGTTGCATGTGAATGATTCTTTATTTATAATATTATTGTAAAAAAATAATAATAATTTATTAAATAAAAATTGAATAATGCATCTTAAATTATAAACCTACATTGGAAATAAAAGCAAGCAACACGTCAAGGGATTTACGATTTGGACAGCGAATAACGAGTTTCCAATGATCTGGATGGTGAGCGGCGAGTCTCCGGCGATTTGGACTGCAATCGGCGAGTTTCGAGGAATTTTGGGGGTGACAAAATTATGTCACATACCAATTTAGAATTCAAGTTAGTACATATAACTAATATACAGATTAGTGACATAATTAACCAAAATTAATTTATATTATTGGCTTATTCAGGAACTATAGACTCTATCTGAATTGCACTTCTATTTTCATCTATTGTTCATCAATTGAATTTTTAATTTTATTCATGGCGCTACTTAATGCAATAAATTAAACAATTCTATGGTAATTTTACTTTATTAATCTTTTTGATATACATTCCCGCACCCGAGAAACATCAAATAAAATGGTGCAATTATGTAGATTTCAGTTTTATCTCAATATATTTTGTGAAATGGACAAACATAAATAACATGCATCCATTTACACCTTTGTAATAGTTAGCTATTTTTTTATATAAACCCCAAGACAACACAATCATATTTGTTAGCAATTAAGAGTACAATAACAAAAGTAATGAGGTGCTTCCTTTTTTATCTACATCTAAAAATAATGATGTCGCGCAACAGAAAAAAGCAATACACACGTGCAACGAAAATGTGCGGCAAACACGTGCAACGCATGTGCTGCGTCTAGTAACTCAAAAATTCTAGAGAAATGTGCAAATACGAGGCAGTGCAGCATGACTGTAGCACGACGGCACTGTAGATATATTATTTTTCCATTTTATATACTTTTTTCTGTTGTTTATTCTTTGTATATTTTTATTTTTTTTATTCTTATATACTATTTTTCCCATTTTATATATAGTTTTCCCATTTTATATATTATTTTCATTTTTTATGTATATATTGTTATTAGAAAATAAATTATATATAATGTTATGTATATATTATTATTAGAAAATAAATTATATATACTGTTATTGAATCTATCTTGAACAGTCGTGCTACAGTACCGTCGTGCTCTATCAGGTCCTAAAATTCTATATGGACTCAGACGCACAATATCAGGTCTAAATAGTTAATTTCTCTAAGTGGAAACGTGCATGAAGGTCTACTCTGAAATAATCTAATTCGCTTTCATGCTTTGTAGTAGAAGTGGTAGTCTGCTACTCAAAAGAAAAAGAAGATTGGTTTTAAAGCTAATATGCTTGACTAAAAGTTGACTTGTTGATATTCTAATGCTTTTTATCCAAAAGTTGCAAATTTATCATTCCATCGCATATATCTGCAAAATTCACAATTTTATATATTTAATTCTCTAAAAGACAAATTATTTCTCTTTGGATATTTCTCAAATATTAAAATACAGATGATTTCTAAATCAAAAATCAAAATTATCAAACTTTGCCTAAAAAAATCAGATGATTTCTAAATCAAAAATCAAAATTATCAAACTTTGCCTAAAAAAATCAAAATTATGCTTAGAAGTACCTTTTTGAATAATTACTAACTAGTGTTGGGCTCCCTGTGGGCTACTTGGGCCTTAACTTACGGTTTGTAACTAGGGCTGTCAACGAGCCGAGCCGAGCCGAGCCAGGCCCAGCTCGAGCTCGGCTCGACTCCAGCTCGGCTCGGCTCGGCTCGATAACAATACATGTTTCGAGCTGAAATCAATAGCTCGAGCTCGGCTCGTTTCAACTCGAGCCAGCTCGGCTCGGCTCGGGTAGCTCGATTAAGAATGAGTTTTTTTGAACATCCACATTTTTGCTTGAATAACAATTCTGAAAATTAAAAAAAACACAAATTTGAAATCCTAATCCAAAATACGATACAATCCATTAACCATGCAAATACCAAAATACAATACAATCAAAATAAACACAATCCAATTAATTGAAACCTATGTTACGCGGATACTTCAAAAAAGCAGCCGTACGCGTATCGGATACGTATCGGACACGGATACGGCACCGATACAGCACCGATACGTTTCGGACACGCCACGTGGCGTGTCGTATTATTTTAATAATAAAAAAATGTTTGGACACGGCGGGACACGGCCCGACACGGACGGACACGGATAGGACACGGCTTGGACACGGAGCGATACGGATTGGACACGGCAGGGCGGCCCATTTTGATTTTTTGATAAATTAGTAACGGTTTTTATTAAAGAACCGTTACAAAATTAGTAACGATTTTTTAATATTAGTAACGGTTTTTTAAAATTAGTAACGGTTTTTTAAAATCTGTAACGATTTTAGACTATTTAAGCAACTTTGTAACGGTTCTTTCATAAAAACCGTTACTAATAGTGTAATTAGTAACGGTTCTTTCAGAAAAACCGTTACTAATAGTGTAATTAGTAACGGTTGTTATGAAAAAACCGTTACAGAATATACATAATGTATATACGGCGTATCGTATCCGGAGCTTTTTCGATATTGCCGTATCGCCGTGTCCGTATCGTATCGGATACGATACCCGTATCCGTATCCGTGCAACATAGATTGAAACTTTAATCCAAAATACGATACAATACCAACAATAAAACACAAACAATCCAAAATAATTGAAACCATAATCCAAAATACGATACAATCCAAACATCAACACACAACCAAACAATCCATACAAAACAAAATAATTAAAACCCTAAATTGTAACACCATCTTATCTTTCAACTTCCGCGCATCATCTCTCTTCCAACTTAACGCCCTAATTATAAAAGTTAAATCTAAATTAAAAATTACAGTAGAAAATGAGTAATTAGAGAATATGTAAAATAATAAATGATAAATATACTCACACAATCAAGAATCAACTACCGGATTCACCGCTACATCAAGATTTTCCTCTTCTTTCGCCGCATCCTAAAAAAGAAAACTAATTATTAGTTCAAAATTTAAAAAATTAAAATTAAAATATATGAGTATGAAATTTTTTAAAAATATGTCTTCTTACAAGTAGAGTTTGATACTCCGCTTTCATGCTAGTTCTAATCCAATCACCTCCACAAACTAAAATTTCGACCATATCCGAGGTAAGAGAACTTCGATAATCATCCAATACACGGCCTCCGGCACTAAAAGCGGATTCCGATGCGACCGTCGAAACCGGAATGCAAAGTATGTCACGAGCCACGAGCTGGACCAGATTGTAGGGGAAAGGTTGTATTATTTGGGCTGGGCCAGATTTTAGTTATCGAGCCACGAGCTGAGCCGAGCCGAGCTGGGCCAAGATCAAGCTCGGCTCGTTTAGATTCGAGCTCGGCTCGGCTCGGCTCGGTTCAGTTTCGAGCTGTTTCGAACAAGTTTTTTCGAGCTGCTATCGAACGAGTTCGAACGAGTTACCGAGCTTCGAGCTTTTTTGCCAGCCCTATTTGTAACCTTTCAAAAAGAAAAACTTATGGTTTGTAGTAATACATAATTGGTGGGCATATAGGAAAAAGTGAATATTTGCGCTTTTTTGTTTCCAGAGAATATATTGATCGTGGATTCAGGCCAAGCCAAGAGAAAATAGAAAGGAATAAAAGAAGAAAAGAAGGTATTATTCTTCGTGTGATTTTCCTTTGCATATTTGAGTGAATCGAGTTGTGTTTATAATGAAAATGATGAGAAGATTAAAGAAATGTGTATTATATTTCTTATTTGATTACATGAGAGGTATATGTGGTTATTTATAGTATTGGAACTAGCTATTAAGAACTCAATTGAGACTTGAGTTTCTTTGTCATGCAATCTCTATAATTGTAAATTGATATAATTATATTTTCTTATACTAATACTCATTATCTAAATTATCCTATTTATCCCCCCCCCCCCCCCCAAAACAAAAGTCTAACTGGTGCAGGAAACACCATTAGATTGTCACGAACAAATTTGAACCGCGGAGAAAGAAGCTCTTTTGTGAATACATCCGCGATCTGATCTTTTGTATGAAGGTAACGTACAAGGAGTCATTTTGCGGCCACAAGGTCTCGAATAAAATGGAAATCTATTGCAATATGTTTGGTCCTGGTGTGCGTGAGATAGGTGGCGCCTATGTTGTCGCACAAGAGAGTGGGAGGATGAGAGAGAGGGATGTGAAGTTCCCATAGAAGGTACGAGAGCCAGATGATTTCCATGGTGGGCATGATAGGACTGTGATACTCGACTTCAGTGCTAGAACGAGCAACTGTTGGTTACTTTTTGGAGGATCAAGTCATGAGATTAGGTTCTAAGAAGATGCAATATCCTGTCATAGATTTCCGATCGTCAAGGCAACCAGCTCAGTTAGAATCAGAAAAGGCTTGGGAGTGAGTTGAGAAGAGAGGCGAAGAAGAAGGCCATGGGTGAGCGGGCCTTTTAGGTAACGAAGAATCCGTTTAACGGCAGCCCAATGAATATCAGTTAGGGTATGCATGAATTGTGAAACCTTGTTCACCGCGAAGCTAATAAGAGGTAGAGTGATAGTTGCGTATGTTGGGTTTCGAACATGCATAACGCAGCGGAAAACAAAAATATTTGTCCAAAACCAATCCGAGGATCCATGCGTATCGGTTAAATCAAAGAAATAAATCTAAAAGATACCTTTCAGATTACGCTTAATCCGTGACGCTCAAACCATGCGTGTTGTCCAAGCGCCTCTAAACCGGTTACCGTCCTAACCGATTTTCCGTCCGTCTAGTCCGTCCAGGTCGGATCGTGCGGAAGCCATCTACCGAACGCACAATCGGTCTTCACCGAAACTCTCAACAAGCCGTTCTCATCTTCTTAGGCCGAATAGATCACACGCGCCGAAAGTACGAACGCCTCTACTAGTATCCACACGAACAAACTTCTTAAAACGGGAAGAAGAACAATATATATGCTAGTAGCTTGTTCTCCTCTTGCATAAGAAAACTATTTTTCTTCTTCTTATTTTATCTCACAAAAGATGTATAATTTCTCTCATATAATCACACTCTTTCGTTTTTGTCATACAAAAAGAAAGCACCCTTTCATAATTTTGTCATACAAATTAGAAAGTATATTTTCTCTCTTTTGTCTCACAAAAGAGAATGAGAAATAATGAGAGAGAGAATAATGTGGTGTTCTGAATTTGGAGCCCTCTATGTCCTTATATAGAGGTGAAGAGTCATGTCTCTTCACACTAAAAGATGTGTATGATATCACTCATCATTATCCACATGTCATCATCTAGACTCTTCTAGATTATATGATCTTTTGTGCTCATAGTCTTTATATACATATAAATCACATCTTATGACATAAGATGACAATATCTTTTGTGTCATTCTTATGCAACTCATCATATAAGTCGCTAGGATTTTCTGCGCCCGTTTCAGTTTGTTCTTTGTGTGTGACCCTGTAAGTTCACTTAATGTTGGCAATAGACTTGACAGTCTATAAATCATGAGCGGACTCTAGCAAGCCATCATGACTACTCAATTTAAGTGAATATCGGTGATCCGATTTCCCCAATCAACAATCACGTATTTAGTCCCTTTGTCACACGATATCTATATCGATCATAAGGCATGTAATACGTCATTCTTATATTAATCGAATTAATATTTCTTGATCCCGAATTATACTGAACAAGAACAAATGACATTAATAACTCTTATTAATTCATTTGAGTATGGTCATACATTTCTTCAGTTCAATTCATCAAGAGGCCTAAAGATATCTCTCTCATTTATGAGAGGAACAAATCCCGTCTGGATTGCACTCATGCCTCTACATGATTCATTATATACCTAATCATAACCGTTATGACTTCACGGTTAAAGGCAGTGTTAGATTATGTTAAAGTATAAAATTACTCATGTTGACAAGAATACTTTATGTTACAAGAATCGCTAATGACGTAAAACATGTAGCATTCTTATGGCGGGTCAGTCCAGTATATGGTCTCTAACATATACCTATGTTAATGACTTGATAACTATTTATCCATGATCAGTAAAACATGATCATCAGTCAACTAATATACTGGTGTACATTTATAGCTTGTATATAAATATATATTTATATGTATCCGCAAGTATATTTGTCTCCACAAATATCTTATAAATGACCACGGACGATTTAGAATAGCATTCATAACACTTTATAGTTTTACTATCAAAGTCACGCACTTTCATGACATAAAGCTGAATTGTATATTCATGGTTTATTATAATTATTTTAAAATAACCTATACGCACATATTATATGAAATATCTTAGAATAAATATAATGTTTGTTATTATAATCCATCAAGCTAGGTTACAAACACTTTGGTCTAGGGCATAACACCATCAATCTCCCACTTGAACTAGGCCAAATCAACCAAGTATCTCATACTCATTGATCTACGTGGTATCACATACTAGTTGACCTAACATGATCACCATCATTTGCAGAATTGGGTTCTTAAATGGATTATCAAACATTGTCATATGCAAATACTTTGTATATTTTTATGTCCACCATAATCTAAGAAGAATATTTTATCCTTCTTAAGTACATAATCATACTCTTGATTATTATCTACTGTCTTTCAAATTAAACTTATGTGTGCTTGTTACACTTAATTCACATCACATGTAATTATGCTCCCACTGAACTTCTTGTCAACATAAGATTTATCTTTAATTTTTGATAAAACCAAACTATTTGGTTATTTCATCAAATAATAAATATTCACCTAGAGATGTTTGCTTTAATTCATAAATGAATTTATGCAACTTGCAAACTCTTTTCAAGATTCTTAGGATAGACAAAACTCTCAAGTTGTATCATATACATACTTTCATATGTTTCTATTAAGAAACAATGTCTTGACATCCACTTGGCATCTTTCATAGTCATACTATGAATATATACCCAAGAAAATTCTGAAATATATTAGCATGATGACTTGGAAAAACATTATCATAGTCTATACTATGAGTTTATCTTAACCACAAATCATGCATTATATGTTTGCATATTATCCATACCGGTCTTCCTTTTAAAACCTTATTTCCATCTGATGGATCAATCAAATTCCAAACTTGATTGCCTGACATGAATTACATCTCAACTTTCAAAGTCTTTAACCATTAGAGATTTGACTCATCATAGTCTATTAGTAGAATATGGACTCATCATCTATGAGTACGAAATTTTTATCATTAGTCACAAAAAATCCATATTTTTCGGTTTTTACAATAAATTCTAATAGATCATGAAGACACTTATGTTATAAACTCAGACTCTTCAACTCTTAAGAATCTAGTTGATTAATTACAGACTCAACCACTAGTTGAAACCTGAATTAATTTTCATCCGAGCATTACTGTCAGTATGTGGAATTTGAACTTTTCAAATTTACTCCCACTAATTCTTTTTGGAAACATACTTTCCAAAGAGATATAATTTTTTTTTTTTGAGTAACAAACATTTTGTTCTCATATTAATTATAGAAGTAATATCCTTTACTTTTCTTAGGATATCCACAAACAAGAATTAATCCGATTAAAGACATGATGCTTCAAATAAGTATCATATCCTCAAATCTTGATAAAAGATAATCTGATACACCTACCAGTCCATATCTCATATGGAATCTTTCATAACTGCTTTAGATGAAATTATGTTCAGTATGAACGCAATAAGAGCGTAACCCCAAAAGAAATAGAAGATATATTTGACTCATAATGATCGAACTATATCTAATAAAGTTTGATATCGTTATCATGATGATCAAACACTTGGTTCTCGACTCCTCGATCTCATCAAAGAAATTTGATTTTTCGAAGCCAAATTTATTCTCTGCTTCATTATTTGTAAGTTTTGAACTTTTTAAAATATTCAAATTTACTGTTTCAATAAAGTGGTGAAGTAGTTTTCTCTAGCACCTTCACTCATTGACGAACATACATCACTATGTATGAGAGCCAATAAGTAACTTGCTTTCACCTTACTTTGTGAAAGACGTATATGTCATCTTGTCTAATAAATAAGTTACACATGTTTCAAATGATTCAAAATCAAATGAATTTGAAAATCCACATTAATGGATTTAATAAATGTTCATCTTATTTAAGTAGACCAAGTGACAATGCTAGATTTAAACACTTAATATTAATGTTATAGATGGACTTATAATTATCTTGTTCGATATAACACATAAGGTAATTTTTCTATTCGAACATTTCCAAAGAAAAATGACCTTTGTGAATGGTGAAATTATTATTCTCAATAATAAATTAATGACCATTCACAGTTAAACTCGAACTATAAATAATACAAAATTTATTGTCGACATTAAATAACAATTATTTATGTCGGCGATAAGTCCAAAAGGACAATGTAAATAAATGAGTTACTTGAGAAAATGCGACAACTTTTGCTACATTTGTCACTCATCTGCTAACATCATATTTACTCAATAGTCTATAACTTAGTCAGCATATTTTCACAAATGTGTGATTCACATCGTGTATCTAATACACATGCTGTGAAATAGACAAGTTAATTTCTATAACAAAAATACTTGAAGCGGTAATCACACTACCCTTTCTTTCCCGTTTCATATCTTTTTGAGAAATTATGGTTTCTTTCAATGAACCAATTCATTGCGAAAGATACTAATTTCTTTCCTAAGGCCGAAGTCCCGGCAACATCTTGCCCTTATCTTTGGGAGTACTTTTTACGTTCCTTTTAAGCACAAGAACATTATTGACAATACTTGTCCATGTTCATTTTAACGATTATAAGCATCTTATGCTATCTGTCCTTCTTAAGGACATATTGTGAGACATAAATAGATATACTATTCGATTTGAATAATATGCAAAGACTATTATTCTTTAAATATTCCATATAATGGCTCGCTCCCACTATTTTTAATCAAATCAATAACCCTCAATCGCATTGATTCGGAAACTTTCAAGCCTTGAAGTTTCATAGTGAGACAAGATCCATATTTCAATTAAGTTCTAAGTGAGCTTTGGCTCATCACCCAGAACTTAACTTATTTAGGTAGGAACAATTCCAATTGTATCTCATACAACTCTTGAACAACATATGATAAGCATCATATGCCCGATGTATATATCTTATAGTATGCCCCGAGCCGAAGTCCGACTTGATAGCTCTGTTAAGTCAAACCATGTCTAATCATCAGCAAAATAGTACCCAACACACTCAGCTTTGGCATGACCTATGTTGGCTCCCATTTCCTGCATTCTCTCCTCCTAAGATTGTCCCTACATACCCAGCTTTGGCATGACCTATGCAGGGTCAATTAGAGTATCGAGTGATTTAGACTTATGGAAGGCACTTCATGACTTAACATTGTTTTGAGGGATTTTATTTAATATTATATGTTATTATGCAATCTTCAAAGAACATCACATGTAATAATAGAATAAAGATAATAACAATG
The DNA here is from genome assembly GCA_027726005.1 of Juncus effusus. NCBI lineage: Eukaryota > Viridiplantae > Streptophyta > Magnoliopsida > Poales > Juncaceae > Juncus > Juncus effusus. Next base: position 6,720,860 of record CM050907.1, read on the forward strand.
ATATATCATGGCTTTGATCTTTATGAACTAACATAAAGATTTCCTAATATATATTTCATCTCCATGAAATTTTTCTTAGATTGTATACGGAAATCTTATCTCCATGTGTAGAAATCGATGAACTCTTTCATCGCCATGATGTGTGGTTGAAAATGAACTTGTTATCTTAATGATGTATTCATGATGGACGATGAACTCCTTCATCTCCATGATGTATTTATGCCTAATGAACTCTTTCATTATATCAACACATATCAACAAATATATCAGATATATCAAATATAAACATAATCATATTATGTTTCGATTATTTACCCATTTATATATATGTATATAAGGCTTACGAATGCGAATTCGGGGCGGGTCGTCGTTGTCAACATTTGACAAGTCAAAAATCAATATTTCGCTTAGTTAACATTTGGACCGATCAACGTTTGTCCATGTCTTGGTCAACGTTTGACCAAGTCAATGGTCAACAGTCCAGGAATAAAATCAGTATAGTCAACTGTCAACAAGTAACAGTCAATACAGTCAACACAGTGGGTCAACAGTCAACTGTCAACATGGTCAACACGGTCTAACACATATTTTTCTACACATTAGTGTATCAGATGCATCATTTCATGAATTTAACTCAACGTATACACTCTTTCATGAAGACGCAACTATTCAAGAGGACGCAACTCTTGTGATTGCACCTTTACGGTCGTACCTCTTGGTCGCACCCCTTGGTTTCACTTCTTTGTCGCAACTGTTATTCGCAACCTATTGAACGTGACATTTGAATCGTATCCTTTGGTCACACCCTTTAGTCGCATTCTTTGATTGTATCCGTTAGTCACAACTTTTACTCGCATCTCTTAGTCGCAATCTTCAATCGTAATCTTTGGATCATATCCTTGATCGTATCTCTTAATTACAACATTTGTATGAGATTTTGGAGTCACACCTTTTGGATACATTTTTCGGATGTAACTCATCGATATGCAACTCTTATCTTGTTCCTTGACATGTATTTGGTTCGGTTTCATCAAACCAACCGACTCTTATCAAAGAATGGTTCGGTTTCATCAAACCAACCGAGTCCTATCAAAGAAAGGCTTTCAAATTTTCAAATTAACTTGACAATCACGTTATATGAAAACTTAGGCTAGGGATTTGATCAATATCCATGAAATGTTAAGTTGATGTGTCATCTACTTAGTCGGTTTAACCAAATAAGATTATCAAATAATTCTTAATCAAGTGTTTTGTCAAGAGGTGCAAAGTATTCTTTCGTGCAACCAGACAACCAGATACTATGAATCATACGATGCAACTCTTGCATGAAACCACGATGACCAAGTTATGAGATCAATTAAATAGTAGCTTGCACTATATAATTTGCAACCACATAACACGTGCAACATATTTATCACACGATAACATATACAGGAACAATTCCAATATTAATTGTTATCAAAGTCGTATGTTACGATGTATATTTAATAACACTTATTAAATCATATGTGATTATCAGATATCCTTTTGTACCTTTTGAATTGTGACTCTTGCATGGGGCTTTTGGAGAATGTCTTTTGGATGCAAATTCTGGATCACATCCCTTTGACCCAACTTTTCACTTGTATATTTCGGTTGCATCTCTTAATTGCATCTAAATGCAACATTTGGATCAAACTAACCTCTCATTCCTTTGAATCGGTTTGATAAAATAATCTGATTATTATCAAAGAAGGTATTTGACCATTTATACAACCTAATCATGCATCAAATACATGTTTGAGTCACAGAGATACAATTTCGTAAATTGCATAAGTTCAGTCATATCCATGCATCAAATACATGGTATGAAGGTCGGTGTATTTTGATCTAAATAGTATATATCACATATACACCGACTCAATTTAACCGAAACACGCACGTCGCTCTGATACCACTGTTGGGTTTCGGACATGCATAACGCAGCGGAAAAAAAAAAATTTGTCCAAAACCAATCCGAGGATCCATGCGTATCGGTTAAATCAAAGAAATAAATCTTAAAGATACCTTTCAAATTACGCTTAATCTGTGATGCTCAAACCATGCGTGCTGTCCAAGCGCCTCTAAACCGGTTACCGTCCTAACCGATTTTCCGTCCGTCTCGTCCGTCCAGGTCGGATCGTGCGGAAGCCATCTACCGCACACACAATCGGTCTTCACCGAAACTCTCAACAAGCCGTTCTCATCTTCTTAGGCCGAATAAATCACACGCGCCGAAAGTACGAACGCCTCTACTGGTATCCACACGAACAAACTTCTTAAAACGGGAAGAAGAACAATATATATGCTAGTAGTTTGTTCTCCTCTTGCATAAGAAACTATTTTTCTTCTTCTTATTTTGTCTCACAAAAGATGTATAATTTCTCTCATATAATCACACTCTTTCGTTTTTGTCATACAAAAAGAAAGCACCCTTTCATAATTTTGTCATACAAATTAGAAAGTATATTTTCTCGCTTTTGTCTCACAAAAGAGAATGAGAAATAATGAGAGAGAGAATAATGTGGTGTTCTGAATTTGGAGCCCTATTTGTCCTTATATAGAGGTGAAGAGTCATGTCTCTTCACACTAAAAGATGTGTATGACATAACTCATCATTATCCACATGTCATCATCTAGACTCTTCTAGATTACATGATTTTTTGTTCTCATAATCTTTATATACATATATATCACATCTTATGACATAAGATGACAATATCTTTTGTGTCATTCTTATGCAACTCATCATATAAGTCGCTAGGATTTTCTGCGCCCGTTTCAGTTTGTTCTTTGTGTGTGACCCTGTAAGTTCACTTAATGTTGGCAATAGACTTGACAGTCTATAAATCATGAGCGGACTCTAGCAAACCATCATAACTACCAAATTTAAGTGAATATCGGTGATCCGATTACCCAATCAACAATCACGTATTTAGTCCCTTTGTCACACGATATCTATATCGATCATAAGGCATGTAATACGTCATTCTTATATTAATCGAATTAATATTTCTTGATCCCGAATTAAACTGAACAAGAACAAATGACATTAATAACTCTTATTAATTCATTTGAGTATGGCTATACATTTCTTCAGTTCAATTCATCAAGAGGCCTAAAGATATCTCTCTCATTTATGAGAGGAACAAATCCCGTCTTGATTGCACTCATCCCTCTACATGATTCATTATATACCTAATCATAACCATTATGACTACCCGGTTAAAGGCAGTGTTAGATTATGTTAAAGTATAAAATTACTCATGTTGAGAACCGAGACAATCTCAGGTTAAAAGACTATAAATACTTTATGTTACAAGAATCACTAATGATGTAAAACATGTAGCATCCTTATGGCGGGTCAGTCCAGTATATGGTCTCTAACATATATACCTATGTTAATGACTTGATAACTATTTATCCATGATAAGTAAAACATGATCATCAGTCAACTAATATATTGGTGTACATTTATAGCTTGTATGTAAATATATATTTATATGTATCCGTAAGTATATTTGTCTCCACAAATATCCTATAAATGACCACGGACGATTTAGAATAGCATTCATAACATTTTATAGTTTTACTATCAAAGTCACGCACTTTGATAACATAACCTATACGCACATATTATATGAAATATCTTAAAATAAATATAATGTTTGTTATTATAATCCATCAACCTAGGTCACAAACACTTTGGTCTAGGGCATAACACCATCAGCGTATTGGAAGGCTCCTACCGTACTGCGATAGAGGGTATGGTTATCCATGAGAGTGCCCGAGTGTTTTGAGAGTTGTTCGCCTACAATAATAGGAGAAGAGGAGGATTTTGCGCCGTACATTTTGATAGTTTGAAGAAGATTGATGAGGTACTGGGATTGAGAGAGATGAACGCATTGGGAGGTGGAGAGCGCCTCAATGCCAAGAAAGAAGCAAAGGGGTCCAAGGTCTTTTAAGGAGAATTGTGAGTTGAGATCGTTGACGAGTTTGTCAATGAGGTGGGAATGAGTCCTAGTAATAAGGATATCATCGACATAGACCAGTATGAGAGTGAGCTTCTGCCTCGAGAAGCAAATAAAGAGGGAGGTGTCGGTTTTAGAGCTCGTGACGCCAAGGAATAAGAAGGCGGATTGAAGTTTGTTAAATCATGCATGAGGGGCTTGCTTGAGACCGTAAAGAGCCTTCTAGAGGCGATATACATGGGTAGGGTGAGATGGGTCAACGAACCCGGGAGGTTGTTGTATGAAGACGGTTTCATTAAGATCACCATTGAGAAATGCGTTGTTGACGTCTAGTTGTTGTACAGGCCATCCTTATAAGAGGGCGAGAGTAAGGACGACACAGATGGTTGTTGGTTTGATGACAGGACTAAATATTTCCGTATAGTCAATACCTTCTTCCCGGTGATAGCCTTTTGCGACAAGATGAGCCTTGTACCGCTGAATGGTACCATCGGAGTTGCGTTTGATTTTGAACACCCATTTGTAGCCAACGAGATTTTGATGAGGAGAAGATGGAACTAGAGTCTATGTGTTGAAGGAGTGCATTAATTTTCTCTTGAATAGCGATACGCCAATGAGGTTTTGAGTTGGCTTGAGAGAAGCAAGTTGACTCAATTTTATCTAGAGGGAGAGAGAGAGGAAGTGGATGTTTGGTAGAGGTATGGGCAACATCAGGAAAATGACATGGACGTCGAGTATTATCACGACTTCGAGTAGTCATTGAATGAATTGAGGGAGGAGGATTATGAGAAGGAGGAGGTTGAGATGTGGAGGGAGTCGTCAAAGAAGTTGGAAGTTCTCCATGAAGAATTGGAAGCGTAGAGATGACAGGTAGATCATTAAGTTGTGGAGAGGAAGATGATGACTCAAATTGGAAGGAAAAGTAAGTCTCGCATCACAAAAGTCCAATGTTTTTTTATTACATGACAACTAATTTTTAGAAAGCAAATTTTTAATCAAAGAAAATGAAGCATGGCAGAAACGCCTGTGCCACACATTTGCCGAGATGCATTCTCCAACCACAGCAGAAACTTGAGGATGAGTGAGAGGCGTTCGAGAGAGACGATACAACCCGTTATCTAAATATCCTTGAACGATTACCTTATTTGCATTGAGTTCTTAATGAAACAAGAAAAGGGGTTAAATTCTAATATAACATCATTATCAAGAGTAAATTGTGAAATATTTATAATATTTTTTGTAATTTGAGGGACATGTAAAACATTTGATAGTTTACGTGGTGTGTCATTAGTTGGAAGTAATCCTTGGCCAATACTTTTAATCAAAAAACCAGCACCGTTATCTACTCGGATTTGGTCACTACCTGTATAAGGGGTATAGGAAGTGAGTGAGTTGAGGTCGGCTGTAAGATGATTGGAAGAGCCTGAGTCGATGTATCAGCCGTCGGAGGTGGATGGAAACATTTGTTCTGGCGGAACTAGTCTATTTTTTCATTTGTTGTGGATCAGATTCAATTCAGATTGCAAATAAAAAAATGACCATACCCCTCTAGCGGAACCTGTTATTTCTTTAAATTTCCGCTAGAGCGACTGGCGGAACTAGACCATTTTTTGATTTTTTTTTTTTTTGGTCAAATTCAAGTCCGATTACAAATTAAAAAATGCCCATAGTTCTGCGGAACCTGTTATTTGTTCAAATTTCCGCCAGTGTGAATGGCGGAACCTGTTATTTCTTAAAATTTCAGTTCAAAAATTAGAGTAATGGAGGTTCCGCCAAACGGCGGAACCTATGAATACACATTTTTGAGCCAATTTCACTGTCTAAATTGGGCCAAAAATAAATTTTATCTAATTTCGCCAGATCCTATGGCGGAACTGACTTTTTTCCTTAATTAAGCATATTTAAGAACGCCAAATGGCCGGGATCAACAAAAATAAAAATTACTAGTTCTGCCAGAGGTTCTGACGGAACCATTTCAGTTCCGCCAGACTCTCTAACAGAAATGCTAGATACTGTATTATTTTCAAAATAGTGTCATTTAATTAATTATTTTTCAAAAAAGTGCTACTTAAAAAAAAAAAAATCTCTTTAAAGTTTTGTTTAGGTTCTTGACGTCTTGTGACCTGTGAGTCGCATAACTTTATATAATTTCTAGTCTAGTCTACTTATGATTTCTCCAAGTGGAGGCATGCAAAGGAGGTTTAAAGGCATAACTTAGCAATCACGCTTCGGAATTTTCTTTCTATGGTGATGATGGAATGGAACAGTGGTACTCTGAATTCTGAAATAATCTTTTCACTTTTTCTTGCTTCTAGTAGAAGGGTGAGATAATATTCAAAAAGGGAAAGAAATATCAGTTTCTTATATTTTATAAAATTTGTTGACGAAAAAAATCTGGTTTGATCGTTACAAAAATATATGGATATCCATTGTTATTTTTCTAATCTTTCTTTGGGAGGCAATATATGTCAACTAAAAAGGACAATTAATAAACAAAAATCTGAACTAGACGCGTATCCGACCCGAACGGGTTTGGAAATCCAGAGCTAGACACATGAAATAATGATTTGTTGTCCGAAAAAAAAAAACAGTGATATTTGACCGAACAATAGAAAGAAGTAGACAAGTTAGAAAAATAGGCCAAATTTCATTATGCGCAGTTTGGACTTTTCTTCTTTTTTTTTTTTTTTTTTTTTTGATAAATTTTTTCTTCTCTTTGTTGAATGGTAAAAATATTTCCTCTCTCTTTTCTCTTTTTTACTAGCAATAAGTCATCCACGTGGGAAAAACAGAACCAACAACAACAAGCATTTGCACCAAAAGTGTGAGGTGAGGGACCATTAGGACTCACAACTAATAAAACTTTTTGAAAACTACTGACAATGGCCGGCCTACCTACCAGTCCTTCATAAATAAGCCATGAAGCCACCTCCAAGCAACGCATACAATGGCCAAAAACTCCACCCTTGTTTCCCTCCTTCTATTCCTCACTTTCTCCTCCATTTCCACTCATGTTTCCTCTGAAAATCCGAACACCTTTCTTCTGAGCAGCGGACCTGTTAAACAACCATTGCATGAGAAACAAAGTCATTTACGATTATTCTTCCATGACATCATCAGTGGGCCCCATCCAACAGCTGTACGTGTGGCCCAAGCCTCCATGACCCCCAAATCATCAACCTTTTTCGGAGCGGTTGTAATGATAGACGACCCGTTAACAACCGGACCTGAATCCAATTCCAAGATAATCGGTCGGGCCCAAGGATTTTATGCCTCGGCCGGTCTGGATAAAGTCGGGCTGTTAATGGCGATGAATTTCGTGTTTTTGGAAGGGAAGTATAACGGGAGCAGTATCAGCATATTGGGTCGAAACGAAGTTTTTAGTGAAGTCAGAGAAATGCCTGTTGTTGGCGGTAGCGGGTTGTTTAGAATGGCACGAGGATATGTTCAAGCCAGGACACACACTTTTAATTTGAAGACCGGAGATGCTGTTGTGGAATATAATATTTTTGTTAATCATTATTAATTGAATGGAGCTACCGTGCTAAATAATCCACTATTTTTTTCAGTAATTTTCTCACTAATATTGTATCTATAAATAAGTAAATAATGTGGGACTCAAATATAAATGAGAGATTTAGTGAAAAAATTGATGGATTATTTAGTGAAATGTAGGATGAGTTTTATTAATTGAAATGTGTGAAATGTTGTTGGTCTTTATTTTGAATTTTTGTGGGTTTTTTATGAATTTAAATTGAGGATTATTTTTTAGTTCGTTTGTTATTAGCTTAGTTATTATCATTCAACTCAATTAACAACATTTTTTTGTCAATGGTATAGACGAGTTAATATAATCCATTGTATGTGAACCAAGAGCTTGTAAGTTCAAATACCCATTAATACAATTTCCTTTGTTTGAAACATTTATTGTTCCAAAAAAATTTAATAACGTTCTTTTGCCTTAATGCTCCAATCGATCCTGGATGTCAAAAAATAACCCTCAGAATTTGAATCCACATACTAGCTAGGAAACCCACCTCGAAATGTTAGTTTGCAAATCCCAATTTGCAAGAAACAAATTTGAATTCCTTGATAATCTAGGAATTCTAATATAAGTCTCATGGAAAACCCGATTTTGAAAATCATTTTCAACCTTGGAACCTGAGATTTAAAGTCGCGGATTACATTGGTAAATTGAATTTCACAATACTACCCATGAAATCAAATAAGGTTTTCGATACAATACTGATTCGGAATCTGGGGTTACTAGAAAATGCAGAAATTGTTGTTTTGGAATCTAGTATTCATATCGCACAATTCTGAGAACAAAATCTCGGGCTTCTATATAACCAGTGCTATTAAACCCGGACCGGACCGGCCGGTTCAACCGAAAAAACCGGACCCAGGCTAAAAAACGGTTCGGTTTGATATACGGATCGGAAATGCAATGAACCCGGACAAAACCGATTGAACCGTCCAGTTCAGTCAAAAAACCGCAAATTGAACCAGTCAAAAACCCGGTTTTGCTTGAGAAAATTCTTTCGCTTCTTCTTTCTCTGTTCGCCTCTTATTTTCCCAACTCTGCAAGGGACGAACCAAGTTGTACGCCTTCTCCTCTCTTGCAACGCTCGACAAATGGATCAAAGGGCTCTTCTCCGTTGATGGAACTCGACTCAAACCTAACCCTAACCGTAGAGGGTGTCCTAATATGCCTTGGGCAGTGTCAATATTGGGTGATTTGAACGTCTCATATATTTAGATGCAGCAGAGATTAATTCCATGCTTCTGATTCAGACACTTTTTGCTTAATTGACCAATTCGTTTTGTGCTTTTATGTGAACTTGATGGAAGCTGGAGCTAATGTAGATGGAAGGATGACTTATAGTTTGTATAAGGCTTTTCATGAACACAAAGTATATGTATAAATGCCCATTGAAAATTCTCTTTTTTTTTTCCTTCTTTTATTCCTGATTTTCAAACTATTCATGGTAAATGAAATTGCAACATTATAGTTGAGCACAACTAAAGAATTTAATTGCAAAATTTTCTTTTGATTTCAAAAGCTGCAAGAAAACTTCTGGTTTAAATTGAGTTGTAACAAGCACATATCGCTTTAGATTTCAATTTCTTTTACTATACCTTTTTCAAGCAAATACATATATTATAGCATACATATTCTTTCTTCTTAGTCATACATTTCACATATTTTTGGTTTGCCAAAGCAAAAAATAAATGTGGAGTATATTAAAAAATAGAAATGACAGCGAAGAAATCAAGATAAATATATAAACATTAATAATCACATAAATTCTTCACATAAAATTGATAATATATTTGCACATATTAATATAAATCAGCAGTCCAACCGGTCGACCCAGCGGTGAGACCATAGAACCAGTGACCCGAGACTCAACCGGGTCGACGTCCGGTCCAATTTTGATAATATTGTATATAACCCAAGAATGCAATTCTTTGTCTCGCAATCACCAACTTTGAAAGCCTCCGTTTTCCCAAAAAATCGATATTGCCAAACTCATGAGCTGATTTCAATGTCATAGATTAGACCACAAATCTTGGCTTATATAATTCATGAACTCAAATCTAGATCTAGCAAATAAGCTCTAGATTTGCCACAAAGATTAGGGTTCTTAGAAAAGAATCTGGTTCCTATACTGATATGTATATCTCAGTTTCCTTGTAAAGTCACATTTGAAATCTCAAATTTCTGGAAAACGAAGATCTCAAACCCGAGATCCGAATTTTCAATTTTCGATTTTCTTTCAAAAAATCTTGATTCTTACATAATTTCAAAATATAAATATATATTTCTTGTAAATTTGAATCACTAGTTTTCAGAAAAGGTGGGTTGTCTGTTAGGAACCGAGACGCAACAGCAAACACAGAAAACAAGACACAAGAACAAAAAGATTTTTTATCGTGGAAACCCTAAAGGGTAAGAACCACGGCCGTCGGCATTCAAATTTTCTTTATACTTGGAGAAATAGAAATACAATACAATTATTTATAGTTGTTGGAATAAATAAAACTCTACACCTACCCCTCTATTTATAGTAAGAGTCATATCTAATAGAAGAAAATAAATCAAAGATTTGTTGCTCCATTAACGCCTAATTCATGAAAATAAATATAAGAAAAATAAACATATTCCCAATTCTAATTATCAATTAAGGAATAGATTCATAGCAATCAAATATGGAGAACTTCTATATCTCCTGCAGCGTTTCCTTTTATACGGTATATAGAGTTTTCCAGAAGTCTCCACATAAAACAATCTCTCACTTGGAGACTTTATAATGACACAAATCATTTGCATTGAATCCATTCTCCTTTCTCCCGTCCCTTCCTTGAGTTCGGAGACATGCTCCTACTGATTCACTCGACCAGCCCCACTAAGGTAGCGCACAACTTCAGTTTGTCGATGGGAACTTCCTTGTTCAACATATCGGCAGGGTTATTCATACCTTGGATCTTCTCTAATGATATGGTACCGTCTTTCACAAGTTCTCATATATAGTGATACTTGAGTTGGATGTGCTTAGTTCTGGAATGGAACACTGGATTTTTCGCGAGACACATGGTACTTTGACTGTCGGTGTAGAGTGCCCTGCATCCTTGATCTTTTCCAATTTCTCTTAGAAAGGTCAAAAGTCATACCAGCTCTTTTCCGACTCCTGAAATTGCCACATATTCCGCTTCAGTCGTTGATAGCACCATGCATTTCTGCAATCTCGACATCCAGCTCACAGCTGTACCTCCCATTGTGAAGACATAACCGGAAGTGCTTTTCCAACTATCCACATCTCCTCCTAGATCCGCGTCTACGAACCCTTGCAAAATCATGCCATCCCTTTTATAGCACAATGCCATATTTGAAGTGCCCTTCAAATATTTCAGCAGCCACTTAATCGCCTCCCAATGTTCGATGCCGGGATTCGTCATGAATCGACTCACAACTCCCACTTCATATGCTATTTTGGGTCTTGTGCACACCATGGCATACATAAGGCTTCCCACTACCGAAGCGTATGTCACTCTTATCATTTGCTGTTTCTCCACTGTGGTTTTCGGTGACTGCACCTTCAAGAGCTTGAAATGTGCGCCGAGTGGAGTACTTCTCGGCTTGGCATCATCTACTCGAAATCGCTCCAACACCTTCTTGATGTACTTCTCTTGTGACAAGGTCAGTGTCCCCGCCGCTCGATCTCGAGTGATCCGCATCCCAAGAATCTGGCTTGCTGCCCCCAAATCTTTCATTTCGAATTCTCTCGACAACTCCTTCTTGAGTTTGTTGATCTCGTCATGTATGCACCTGTAATGAGCATATCATCTACATACAAAAGCAAAATAATGTATGTATCTCCATTGTTCTTGTAGTAGCAACAATGGTCAGTATCACCTTTCCGGAAACCACGATCACGCATGAATTTATCAAACTTCATGTACGATTGTCTGGGTGCATGTTTTAGACCATACAAGCTTTTCTCGAGCTTACACACTAGACCCTCCTTTCCTGGGATCTCAAAACCTTCAGGCTGCACTATATAGATGTCCTCCTCCAAATCGCCATGGAGGAATGCCGTCTTGACATCCATCTGCTCGAGGTGTAAATTTTCGGCCGCTACAATACTTAACACCGTACGAATAGTTGTTAGCTTCACCACCGGCGAGAATATATTCGTGTAGTCAACTCCCTCTTTCTGTAGAAACCCCTTTACTACCAAACTCGTCTTGTACCGATTGTTGTCATCTGGTTCATCATTTACCCGATAAACCCACTTGTTTTGTAACGCCTTCTTGCCATCTGGTAACCGGGTCAATATCCAAGTCATGTTCTTTCGGACGCTCCCACTTGACAGAATCTCCCGTCTCTACCGTCTCATGGTAGTAGTTAGATTTGCCATTTGACCTATCTTTGTAGTAGCGTTACCCGCCTTGGACTGGAGACGGTCCCCACAAATCACTCTGCATCAAGTCTAGCTTCCCCGTATTGAGTTCTCGTCCGACATTCGAAAAACTAACCCGTTTTTGCTTGTCGAGCACGCAGTTCTCATAGAAACCGATTTCTACCGATTTCACCTTGGGTAACAAACCCTTTGAAGCCAGCACTTCCAGTCCTTTGTGACTAAAATGACCTAGCCGATTATGACACAACATCGGGTCGCTCCCGGGACCGCCAACAAATATCCCTTGTTGTCTGTTAGATAAAGAGTTCCCATTTTCGTACCCTTCGCCACAACCATGGCGCCCTTTACAATTTTTCACAACTCGTTCCCAAACATGATTTTGTACCCCTCACTATCCATCTGCCCGATGGATATCAAGTTCTTCTTTAAACCCGGAATATATCGAAATCTCCGCAAAAACCATTTAAATATGTTGCTCGATTTTATTTGGTTATTGCCTATGCCCGATACGCATAGCGGTTTCCCATCCGCTAAATAAACCTTTTCGAATTCTCCAGATTTAAAATTTAAAAACTGCATCAAGTCTAGAATGGAAGAATGCGCTTGAATCCACAATCCATGACTCGATAGGGCTGTCGATGCATAGAACAAGTGCTTCGTCTGAATCCTCCGCGGTGGCGGCATTTGCGGAACTTTTTTCCGCGCTTTTCTCCTTTTTCAAGGATTTGCAGTCTCGTTTAATGTGGCCTTTACTGGCACAGCTCCAACACTCCAACTCGCTGCGACCTCTCGACTTAGATTGTCCGTGGTTGTTGTTTCTTTGACCTCCATGGCCCTGACTCTCCACATTTAAGCTTGAACTCATGGAACCCGAGGTTTCGCTCCGCTCCCTTCGCCGAATATCCTCGTTTAGGATGCGGTCTCGTACCTCCTCAAAAGTCAGATCCTCCTTGCCGCCGATAACGTCTACCGTCGTTGACCAACATTCCGGCAATGATAACAACAACATAAGAGTCTTCGTCTCTTCACCTAGATGCATGAAAAGAGTTTAGATGCCTGGCCACAGATCTGCCTTCCGCCATCTTCAGGTAGAAAAGACGGCGCATAAGGTGCATCTTGTTTAATGAAGACGGCTTCTCGTATGTGTTGGATAGTACCTTCATCATTCCAAAACCTGTCGTCTCCTTTGTCACGTTAAACACCACGTTCTTGGCTAACGACAATTATATGTAGCTTAGCGCCTTGCGGTTCATCATCTTCCATGCATCAACGATGATCCCTTCTGGCTTCGTTTCGAGTAGTGCGTCTTCTAGATCATTTTGGCTGAGCAACACTTCTGTTTGCATCTTCGAATAGCTGAAGTCTCGCCCGTCGAACCGACTCACCGACACCTTGCTCTCATCCATTGCTCGTCTATATATAGCCTACTCGTTCACACCCAGGAAATTTTCTTCGAAACTTGGCTCTGGTACCATTTATTAGGAACCAAGACGCAACAGCAAACACAAAAAGCAAGACACAAGAACAAAAAGTTTTTTAAACGTGAAAACCCTATTTTCACTTTGTCGTACTGCCGTCACTGCCTGCTGAGTTGGAAGGAGCCGAGTGGAGAAGCGTCGCGCTCCCATCGTGCTTTTCAGCGTCGCGCACAGGTCGCGCCCAAAAGTAATGCACAATATCAGTACCCTAAAATGTTTGATGACTTAATATAAGTTAAGGCTATTTATGTTGTAAATTAAGATTTAGCACTTCAATATTATATAATTAATTAATCAAGATAGAAACGCCTCCTTCTTTCTAAGGGATTTGGCAAAATACTGTAGAACAATATGAAAATGGACAGGACACAAGATAATCTCAACAGGCTTGGCCTATAAAATGTGGAATGAACCCAAATGTCATTGGCATAAAATATTATGGAAAACCAAGAAACTCCAAAGTGAAAATCTTTACGTGCTTGTTAATTATAGATAAATTATTGACGGCAAACAATTTACATAAAAGGAATTATCAAGGCGCTTGCTGGTTGTTGGATTCTTTGAAAAGAGCACAACAGAATTTTCTCTAACAGAAGAAAATCTTCGGTCCTTTTAACTGATATGGCATAGAGTGAGGTGATCAAATGGAAGAGATACTATTAAATTGAGACGCTTAAGTGACCCTCGTTTTGCATCTAGTGGAGCTATTCCCCAAATCTGCAATCAATTGGAGCATAGTTTCTTCTCTTCAACTTTATTAACCCGGCTTGTTGTTTTTCTTTTGTTATTTTTCCCTTTTTTTTCACTTAAGTTTTACTATTTTTCTTCATTGTTTGATTGTTATTATTAATAACATGTAACAACTGAGCGATATATGACTTCTTTATTTATTTTAATATATATTTCGGCAGGTTATTCATCTGCTGATCAAAAAAGTATTAATCAAGATAACACGTTACACATGGCTCATACAATACTAATTTGGACCACCAATTATTATGTCTCCACATTCTTCATTTTTTTTTAGTTTTTATTAGCCTGGCAATTCAAAAAGTTAGTTATAAATAATTCATGTTACGTGGTGCCCCATAGACATAAATCAATACCTAATGTCACAAAAAATTTCCAACTTAGGTTTAAAATATCGCTTTTAAATCTACCCATGTTGGCCCCTTTAAATTGACTTAGATCCATCTTCTACTTCACACACCAACCAAAACCGAAATTAGCATCCATGGCTAAGTCTCTCTTTCTCCTTCTCTCTTTCCTCATTCAATCCACCATCTTTCAACCCAATTTAGCTCAGGAATACAAAACTGAAAAATCAACCCAAATTCGTGTATACTGGCACGATTTATTCACCGGACCGAACCCTACATCCATCCGGGTGGCCGAATCGCCGCAGACAAAATCTTCTAGTGTTTTCTTCGGAGCCGTCGTAGTAATAGATGACCCACTGACGGTGGGTCCTGAGCTCAGCACTGACCTTATTGGCCGAGCTCAAGGAATGTATACATTCGCTGATAGTAAAGAGCTGGGAGCCCTTATGACGATGAACTTTGTATTTACAAAAGGAGAATATAATGGGAGCACGATCAGTATATTTGGGCGGAATCATATTCTTTCGGCCGTGAGAGAAATGTCGATTGTTGGAGGAACGGGAGTTTTTCGTATGGCACGAGGGTATGCTCATGCGAGTACGAACGCGACTGCGAATTCTGTTGAATATAATCTTTTTGTTAATCATTATTAATGTTTTACTTCTTTTTCTGTTTTTCATGAACTTGAAATGATGCAAAGCTTGCCGTTCTGGGTACATGTTTCTTTTTATTAGTATTTCTTTTTATGGAATAAATTATTATTGAGAGTAGTTGAATAATTGAGGGTGGTTGTAATTTGTAAATTTGTAAGCCTAATATATAATTTTATAAACTTTTCTTTCTCCTTGAACTTAGGTTACTATTAGTAGGAGATTCCAGCATTATATTCTTTTCTCTCCTAGTGAGTAAAGGAAAAAGGCTGTACAAAGTTAATTTATTGAAAGAAAATATCTTTTCTATAATTTACATTGTAATCAAACCTTACAATCTAATCAAATAAATATAAATCTAAATTAAATCATACGATCTATTACCATAATTACCATCATATACACAAATAAATAATTCACATGTAACTATTGGCATGCTACAACCACGCGTAATTTTTCCATTGAGTTTAATTGAGAGAGGGGTCCATGATCGGTTATTACACCGATTTGGCTGAAAATAAAATCTAAATTCTCTTCTCGCCAGTTAAGAACCGGCACATCATACACATCAAACAATATTTTATGATTGAGAATTAGTACCTCTGAGTCAATTGCTCGAGTCCAGGCGTAGCACACGAATTCTGCACGTCGGAGAGAGTGAGTGTGATTGTCCAGGAAGTCGTCACGATCAACGCTCGGCGGGAGTGTAAGCAAGTATCTGTTCTTGAAGAAGCCAATGAGCTAGTGAGAACTACTTGGCAAATGGCAAATAATAATTGCAATGAGGCAAAAAACTTAGTCCTTAAAATGAAAGCTACTAGAATAGCTTTAAATCTATGGGCTAAAGATAGATTTAAAAATGACAATACTATGCTTAGTCAATCTAAGTTTTGTGTACAACTCATCAACCAAATTGAGGAAAAACAAACACTCTCGGACGATGAACGACACCTCCGAGTTGACTTCAAAAAGAAAACATTCACGAACTTGCAAATAGACAAGAATCTAAAGAGCAACAATGAGCAGCTTGCACATGGCTAAAGCTAGGAGATAAAAATACTAGTTATTTTTATGCCATAGCCTCATCACGTAGAAGGAAAAGTCACATCTCATCGATTACATACAATGATCACACTTACACAAATCCGACAGAGATTAGTTCCACCTTCTACACCTTTTACAAAAATACTTTAGGTGTTACAAACCGCCAGCCAGACTTAGAAAATCTTTCTCAACTCATTAGTAACGCCAACTTAGATCTCTCGCCTTTTGCAATTTCTATTACAGAGGATGAAATTCTTAAAAATATACAATCTATTCAAAAAGGGAAAACATGCGGTCCGGATGGATTCCGAATTGAATACATTCAAAAATTCTGGCCCAGGGGTTTTTCTGTATTGCAGCACAACAGTCAGTTTTATTTTAGTGAAACAATATACAGAAGAAAAAAATTGAAATCAAAATACACTATGTAGAATAAATATTTTAAAACAATATATATAAATAAAACATATTATATAAATAACAAAAAATAATGCATATAAAAGCAGCACATAGAATAGAAAAATAATATATAAAATCACAAAAGTAGTATATAGAAATAGAAAAACAATATATAGTAAAAAAAAACTGAATGTGAAATATACATTCTGAAAAGAGTATATATAAGTAAAAAAACAATATATAAAAACACACAGCAGTATATATCAACAGTATATATAACTCAACAAGAATCAATCAAAAGTTGACCGTTAACCGGAATCTATGTTGCACGGACACGGACACGGGTGTCGTGTCCGACACGATACGGACACAGCAACACGGTGAATCTCAAAATTCATCAGGACACGACACGTTTTATATATATATTATTATATTATTTTTATGAATAAAATATATAATTTATTTATTGTATATATTATTTATGTCAATTTTATTTTATTTTAAAGGATTATACATAATATTTTACCTTATAATTAGAAAGGTATATGTAATATTTTATAATTGATATAATATATATAACATTTGAAGTTGCACTTTTATACGTTCATATAAGATATTTGACGTTTTACATGTTTGTGTATGGAAAATTGACACTAAATAATCAAAATTCATTTTAGATGTGTAGTCCCACAATTATTGAAATACAAAAGTGAGATGAACTAGTCTCTAAAATACGAGGATGTTGAAATAGTACAATAATTGCGCTAACAAACCCAATGCACGTGTTTGAGAAGTGTCCTGAAAAGTATCTGAGAAGTGTCCTGACGATTTTTAATAATAAAATATTTGACACGCCACGTGGTGTGTCCGACACGTGTTCAAGAATTGTCCGAGGAGTGTCGTGTCCGACACGATGTCCAACACGGACACGACCGGATTTTTGAAGTATCCGCGCAACATAGACCGGAATAATATAGTATTGATTTAACAGTAATGATTGCACATTTTCCATAATAAAATACCAAATTGTACCAAAAACGAACACATTAAAATTATAAGATTTCTTCCTTCAAAAAAAGTATAAGATTTGATACTTTCACTTATCATGTACTTCTCTCTAACAAATCTATTGAAATTCATAGCTTAACATTTCACTTAAAGTATAAGATTTGATACTTTCACTTATCATGTACTTCTCTCCAACAAATCTATTGAAATTCATAGCTTAACATTTCACTTAAAGTATAAGATTTGATACTTTCACTTATCATGTACTTCTCTCCAACAAATCTATTGAAATTCATAGCTTAACATTTCACTTTCTCTTCGTGCCCCGTTCGGTAGGTACGGAACAGCAATGGAATAGAGTAGTTTCATGAATTAAAGTGGAATAAAAAAAATTATTCCGGTGAACATAAATGGGATAACATGAAATAAAGTAGATTAAATGATGAAAAAATTATTTCATGTTAGAGATGAAATAAAACGGTTAGATTGAATAGCTCATTTTTTTTCTCTTTATTTGTTTCTTTTTTTATTAAAAAATATTTTATTATTTTACTAATCAATCTTGCCGAACACATTTAGAATAAAATGAAATAGTCGACTATTTCCTATTCCTCAATTCTGCTATTCTATATGTTGTCAAACAAGTTATTCATGATAAATGAAAAACGTTTTCTTTTGTAAAAAGAACAAAAAAAAATACTTAGAAGGTAATAAATAACACAAAGAAATATTCATCGTTAAAAATGAAAACAAAATCAGTACCAGTATTTTGTTTCCTACATGGCTTTCTAATTTCTATAACATACTTTTATAGTATTAAAAAAAAAATACTTCTAGACTTTGGGCCGAAAATCCCCATCTTACATTTACAAAATATCAAAAGAAAAAAGCCCATGGTCCAATCCATTATCATATCATGAAAACGTATGTTATTGATAAGTGGGTCAAATTACCACAAACTGACCTGCCATTAGTTTTTTAAACTTGTAACACTGAGGTTGTGATTATTTCGTAAATATCATCAAAATGTCGACATTCATACAGGAACATTCGATTTTTTGTATAATAGCCACGGTAGAAAATGATGTTCCAAAACAAAGCATAATTAAGCATAATGATGCGAATATAAATCTCAATAGCATATTCTCAATATAAATAGTGCCTTCAGTGATAGATATTATGCAACCTATCTTAGTTATATAGTATTTTTTTAGTAAATATCTATATTCTCTGAATAAGTAGCTATGTCATTAAATCTTGGAACAATTCTAGCCTTTATATATTTTTGTACCGGTTCAACCTCCATTTTTTCGTTGTATCAGTACATCTTCTATTCTCTATACAAATAATTTTTTTTTTGGTCTATGGTAGCAATATATATTTATATGTTTTGTATTATTATATCATAGAGATCATTTTCTTCTGGTAAAAGGGTCTTTTTTGAATTTTCTTGAGCACAACTCTTTTTTGTTAATATTTTTTGTATTATCTAGTATGTTTATTGTGAATATTTTGAAATATGTTATTATTGTATTGTCATGTATATGT